>JAZHRO010000002.1:82080000-86880000 GCA_037157565.1 Thalassia testudinum
CGATCCGAGTCACCTTGGGACCAGCACAGTTAGCAGAGAGGTACATTCGCGATGTGGTACGCCTGCACAAAGTTCCGCGTGAGATTGTATCCGACTGGGATACCCATTTTACTTCCCAGTTTTGGGCTGAGTTTCAGCAAGCTTTGGGGACACAATTGAGGTTCAGTACCGCGTACCACCCCCAGACAGACGGACAGTCAGAGCGCACTATACAGACACTTGAGGACCTTTTGTGCGCCATGTACAAGACTGGAGAGGCTCTTGGGAGGAGCACTTACCCCTGGCAGAGTTTGCATATAATAACAGTTATCATTCGAGCATCAGCATGGCACCTTACGAGGCTCTGTACAGACGAAGGTGTACTTCACCCTTGAGTTGGGTTGAGGTGGGGACCAAGTGGGAGGTTGGCCCCAGACTGATCCGGCAGAGTCAGAAGGTGATAGAGCAGATCCACAGACGACTCTGCACTATCAGGAGGAGGTAGAAGAGTTATGCTAATCGGAAACGTAGAGAGGTGCAGTTTGAGGTTAGGGATCACGTATTTCTCCACGTTTCACCCATGAAAGGCCTGCAGCGTTTCGGGGTGAAGGGGAAGCTTGCATCGAGGTTTGTGGGGTCCTTTGAGGTCCTAGAGCGGGTAGGACCCGTTGCTTACCGGCTTGCCCTTCCTCCCCAGCTTTCTAGTGTGCACGACGTGTTCCACGTGTCCAACTTGAGGAAGTATGTCGCCGATCCCAGTCACATTCTGAGCCACGAGAGTGTCGAGGTGGGTGACAACCTGACCTACCCCGAGAGACCAGTGCAGATACTAGACAGGGTCGTCCAAAGTTTGAGACAGAAGCAAGTACCCCTGGTGAAGGTTTTGTGGAGAAGCCAGCGGTACGAGGAGGCTACTTGGGAGTCTGAGGCGGCAATGCGAGAGCGATACCCAGAGCTTTTCGAGGGTACATCTTTTCGGACCGACTTCAGTCCTCTTTAAGTTTGTTATGCATTTTATTTTCTTTTTCCACACCCTAGCTAGCTCAAGTTTTAAGGATGAAACTTCCTTTAAGTTTGTTATGATGTAAAGACTCGTCCTGATTTTAGCCTTTTAAGACATCTGGAGTGTCAGTCAGACGTCTTGCCAGACGTCTAGACCCCTTCCTGAACATCTGGAAAGTGAAAAATCTGTACAAACCCTGCGGTCTGCGCATAGGCGACGTGCAGACTCTTCTTCTCTCTCCTTCCTTCTTCTTTTCCCCTCCGAACCCTAACCCCTCGACCCTATAAAAGACCCCCCTTCCCTCTCCTCTCCACTCCACCACTACCACCACACCCCCCCACTCCACTGCCGTGAACAAGAGGCACGAGAGAGAGAGAGAGTGAGAGCAAGGAGGAGGAGTGGGCGTGAGGAGGAGGAGAGGGCCGAGGTCGAACAGCTTCATGGAAGCCCGTCGAAGGCTCGCACGGCCACCGCAGTGCGTGCGGGAGGAGGAGGACGTTGGGACGTCGTCCCTGACCTTCTGCAGCAATTGGGGCTGCAATGGAGCGGAAGGAGCCATGGCGGAGCACGACAAGAAGAGTAGGAGCACAGTCTGATACTGGAATTTTTCCAGTATCAGACGTCCGGAGTGTCTTCCGGACGACTGGCTGGACATCTAGCGTCGACACCAGACGTTTGAAAGCAAGTGTTTTGCGAAGGTACATCTTCCTCGTAGTTACAGCCATGCAGGCCGCATCGCAGATGTTTTGCTTGGGCTAAAAGTAGCTTACTGCTCTGTCATACGCAGGAGCAGCTTTGGGAAGGTGCGTGGAACACCTTTCCACGCACTTTCGGACATCTAGATAGCTTACCAAACGATCAGAGGCATTCCCAGACGACCAGAGGATTGGTCAGATGTCTGGAACTGTGTTCAGACGGTCGTAGGGGAGTCCTGGACGTCTGAGGTCGCTGCAGGAGGTGAGTCTCTGTGACTTTCAAGACATCTAGACTTGTTTCTAGACGTCTGATTTGGGTCTGTAGACATGTTTTTGACCAATTTAGGGTCTGATCGAGATCTGTTTTACACAAACAAAGTATCTGTGGTTTCGTTGAGAGTTTCTCTACGTATTAGAAACATTTATACATTATTCTAAATCTTCCATTATGGTGTATTCCTTGGTATAGGACTTTGACCTGTTGCATATCTGGGGCTTGCAGAGGCACGTGGGCTTGCAGTTCGAGCCTCCAGTACTCCCGGATTGTCTGGTAGAGTGGTCCACCCCTATTATACTTATAAAATATGAATGCATCTATGAAAATTAGACAACTGGAAACCTAGGATGTGGCATGAACCTTAGGATGAGAAATGGTTAAACCGAGTGTTTGCGTAATTGGAATTGTATTTATAAATGAATGAGTGAAATTATTAGCAACTACCTGTTAGTGAATACGAGCTGCTTGTTAGAATATGAGCTGCCTGAGATAACTAAATAGTTACCTGTGATATCACTTATTGCATGTGTTAAATTGTGGAAATACGAGCTGCATGTGTATAAACGAAAATCGAATTGTGAACGAGGAAACCTGGATTAGAATAATATGGTGAACATGAGCATGAATCCTACGGGGAGTTAGCAATAGAGCTCCTGTGGATAGATGGAAAAGCCTGGAATGTGGATGGAAAGTGTGCTAGCCCTTGAGTACGTGGTACCAAGGAGAGCGACTGTCCCCTTTTAGTGTAGAGTAGAGCTAGCCGCCCTTGGGTTGGGTCCTGGGGTTAGGATTGGCCACTCCACACTGACTTCTGTTGGCCCTTGCGTACACGGCACCGAGGCGAGCTATTAGTGTAGGGAGGGAGCTAGCCACCCCACGGGGCCCGGGGTTCAGCTAGCCACCCTACACCAACTTTTTAGGCCCTCTGGGAAAATCGGGGTAGTCAGACGATGGTGCGCGGGCTGTGGAGGGGCGAGACCCCTATTTGGTTCTGAGGGACTAGACCCCTGTATCAAAGAGGGCTAGGCTTTATAATATTCCGTGTTGTACTTTGAGTGTACCCGCTAGTGGAAACGACTGACCGTCAGCCAGTGCGAGGTAGCTACCCATGCACTTATCACACGTGCTGTAGTCACCGTTACGTCTGCTAGTGACCTTGGGGTGGTTGACTGGGTGTAGGACTACCACGGGTGACTCTCCCGGCTAGGAGAGCACCACGTGTACCTTCTACTCTTCGAAAAATACTGCAATCAAGATCATTCCCACGAGGAACATGCAAGATCAAGAAAGAAATCTGAAAGTAAACCAATGGAGTGAAAAGAAATTACCTGTAAAATAAACAACTGGAAAGGATAAATATACCTACTAGTTTTTACTACTTTAGATAGTTTGGTTACCACTTTACTCAGCGTTCGCTGACTCCATTCTTTCATAACACTATTCAGGTCTAAGAGTTGAGCAGCCCGAGCTACCGGCTGTAGAGGATATTGGTCCCAATCGAGCCCAGCCGTAGTTTTCAGTACTATTGTTGTACTCTCTTTTCTACTATAGTGAGTTTCAGACCTTTTTGTTACTGTTCCTGTTACTGTTGCTTTTGTTCTACTTTTCCTATTACTGTGGTGGAATGTACTGAACTAACAGCTTTTACTTTCCTTTACTGGTTGTACACTTTTACTGTTAGTTACATTGCATAGTGAATGTGGTTTATTTTCCTGCTTTTTGGTTATTTCTTGTTGGACTAGGTCATGGGATTAGTCGAGGCGAGCCGATCTCTGGTCCTGTAGGGATTCGGGAATCGGCTCGTAACACAATAGGAAGAGAGGTCAAGAGTAAAAAATAAACAAACCATAGAATCTATGACAATTAACAATTATTAAAAAAGGAAAGGAAATAAAACATTAATATCTTGAAAGGTGTATTTAACGATGCCTGCCCACACGGGAACTTGCAAATTCCACACTCTTTGCATAAGGACAATGATGTAAACACATTTATACTATATAAATCATCTATTTTTGTGTGCTCTTAAGACTTAGAGTTGCATCATATATTATAAATATTGCATAACATGCATCATCTTGCAATTAGGTTATGTTGTATAAAGTTTAGGTTAATTTTCCCTTTTTGTAATCAGGTAACAGGGCAACATTTAATTGAAACCTTAGATTGAAGATCCAACCCTACAGATCTGATTATAGCGACAATCGGAGTTCAACGACTTCAAGATCGCCCTAATCGGACTTCCGTAGCATCAGATATAATCCGAAGGAAGGTCAGAGATCAATGTCCAAAATGGTGTAAATCTACACTTCAAATGATAAATTCGACTGCACAGATGGATTCGAATCGACAATCGCAACCCAACGGCGTGAAAATCAATCCAATCCGGCATTCGTGGCACTAACTACAACACATAAAAGATGGACGGTCCAGATGATGACATGTGGTGCCATCCAGACCATCCAAATCACTCAATGCCCTGCCTTCTCATCCAACAGCTGAGAGTTGACCAGGTTGCCTCCCTCAAGCCACATCTCATGTGAGAAGAATTCCACATCCAATCTCAACCATCGAATCAAGATCCAACGGTCAGCATTAAATGTTACAGGAATTCTCTTCTTGTCTATTCGCGAGCGTAGCACAGTGGATAACATCCTTCAATGCATGAGGTTGCGGGATCAAATCCTCGTGGCTCACCTCCTGAGCGCAGATCCAATTTGAATCAGGATCGCCTGACCTCGTGTGGATGGCCCTAATTCATCCGCGTCATAAGATCAACGGCTAAAGCAAGCACGCGATGAGGAGCAAATGTGCATCTTAAGTCATCCGATCTCGCGATCATACAGCTAAGATCGCGAGATTGTGGGATTTAAGCATTAAGGAAGAGAAGATGAAGGCACAAGCACGATGCGATCTAAGCCATCGAATGCGAGATGGATGCTTGAGATCACGCAATCGTGGATAAGTGTTGCATGCATTGAAATCAAAGGAAGAAGAAGAGGCACGGCCAAGGCACGCATGTTGCCCACATTCAGGCCTTTAGTGACGAATTTAATTTTTAAAGTGTAAAGACCTATTTGCCCCCTCCAATCTACACCTATATATAGCCCTACGACCCCCACACTTTCTTCATCCCTTCCTCTCTTCTCTCACCCCCTCCAAAGCTCTAAGAGCTTGTCTGAAACCCGGGATGCTCCATTAGAGTTAAAAATACAATTTTTCCACCTCACCTCCTTCGTGGAGCATCCTACGGTGATCCTCTCACCGCCACTTGGGAAGCGGATCCTGCTACGACATCGTCCTACCCCATTCTCCGTCATCCCTCATCGTTCTCCTTCGTCCCTCATCTCACCACCTTCGTCCAGGCGCTCCGTCGTTGCGACTCATCCTCCAAGCAGCCGTCGAGGAGGATAACTTTTCTCCACCTTCTTTTACCACTTTCTAGTGCAGATTTCCCACTTTCTAGTGTAGATTTCCTGCTTTCTTGTGTAGCTAGTAGTTGTAATGAACATTGCTCTATAGTAATGAATTCCGTGTTTATTCTATCTCTGTTTTCTCTTCATTTGTAATATTCTCTCTCTTTCTTCTATTATTTATTCTTTAAGTAGATAGCTAGTTTAGATTCAATTTGATCGGTTAATCTGCTTCGTGACAAATAAAACAAATGCAATTTTTAATCAAACATCCGCCTCCTTGTGTTCAACCCAGATTTCTTTTCGAGTTTTGGTAAAATTTATCTGTTGATGATTTTTCTCAAAAATCAACCTACGACGACGGGTTTTCAAAACTCAAATCCATTTGCAACGATAATCCGCTACAACATTTTGGAGCCATTGTCAAGGAGGTGACGCTCTTTGATTTTTCACATTTTCCTGCTGTTAAGACCCGATTCCCAAATCCCTACAGGACCTGAGACCGGCTCATCTCGACTAATCCCAAGACCTAGTCGTCCAACAAGAAATAACCAAAAGCAGGAAAGTAAACTACATTCGCATATGCAATATAACTAAGCAGAAGAAACATACAAAGCAATAAAGGAAAATAGATCAACTGTTTTAATACATACCACCACAACAATCATAACAACGGAAAGCGGAAAGTAAACAATAGTAGTAGAATAGTAACTAAAAGTCCATTACTTACTACAGCAGTATAGAAAAGAAAAGGAAGTGCTGAAGAAAACAACAACTGGACTCGACTGGACCCAGCACCCTCCGCAAGCAGAAACTCGAGCTGCTCAACTCCTGGTCCTGAACAATGTTATGAAAAGATAGAGTCAGCGAACGCTGAGTAGAGTGGTATCTAAATTATCTAAGTACAGAACAGTAAAAACAATAGGTTTAATTCTCATTTCCATTTATCTGTTTTATATGTTCTAGTGTTACCCATTTCTCAAAGTATTCAGATATTTCTTGATCTTACATGTTCCTCGTGGGAACGATCTTGATTGCAATCTTTTCCGTAGAGTAGAAGGTACACATGGTGCTCTCCTGGCTGGGAGAGTCCCTCGTGGTAGTCCTACACCCAGTCAACCACCCTGAGGTCACTGTCAAGACGTAGCGGTGACTACGGCACGTATGATAAGCACACGGGTAGCTACCCCGCACTGACACGCAATCAATCATTTCCGCTAGCAGGTACGCCCAAAGGACAGCACGGAACAGTATAGGGCCTTGCCCTCTCAAAACAGGGGTCTCGCCCCTCAGAACCAAACAAGGGTCTCGCCCCTCCACAATCCACGCACCCTCATCTGACTACCCCGGTTTGCCCAGAGGGCCTAACAAGTCCGTGTAGGGTGGCTAGCTGAACCCCGGGCCCCGTGGGGTGGCTAGCTCCCTCCATACACTAGTAGCTCGCCTCGATACCACGTACGCGAGGGCCAACAGGTGTCGGTGTAGAGTGGCCAATCCTAACCCCGGGTCTCAACCCAAGGGAGGCTAGCTTCGCTCTACACAAAAGGGGACAATTGCTCTCCTTGGTACCACGTACTCAAGGGCCAGCACACTTCCCGTCTACATTCCAGATTTCCGTCTATCCACAGGAGTTCTACTCCTAATTCCCCATAGGGTTCATGCTCGTGTTCACCTCATTATCCAGATCCAGATCTCAGGTTTCATAATTCATTCCTCATTGAAAGAACGATCTTCATTTTCATTGAAAACTTTAACAAAAAATGATGTGTTGTTGTATTCAATCGCATGGTAGAAAATTGCTTTTCAAAATATTTTAATTTTCAGAATCTAACCATGAATAGTTAGGTCGTCTCCATAGGGAGGAATTAGCCTATTTAAACTAGTAAATAGTGTCTCATTTATTCAGGAAACTCAATGGGCGTGCATGCTAATTCGTAAGATTCTCTTTCTCACATAACTGCTCGTTTTAATCACTTAATCAAGAATGTAGGTGTTTAGATGCAAAATCACCACCATATAATATTTTGTTAACAAGTGATCTTGGCACAGGAAAATATTGTAAATATTAATCTCTAATAAAATGTAGCTTGTTTACTATAATCAGTATGACATGCTCGATCTTATTCAGTAGAGACATTCCACCCCAAATAATTTCAATTGACTAAAAGGATATCTATGTAAATTCACATCAATAAATTTATTCAGTAAATAAGTGAATAGTATACCAGCAATGGAAAAAGTCATAATTTTTAATTGGAGGAGAAACAAAGGATTTCTCCTCTCTCCTCGCTTGAAGGAGCGGGCGCGGCTGGCTGCAAGAGTCGTCGGAGGAGCTGAGTCGAAGGAGAGGAACACTCTGGTGGTGGTGCGGCGGCGAGTGGTGGACGGCGGCGACCGAACATGGAGGTGCGTCACCAGCGTTTGGTTCTGCCTCACGGTGTTCCCGCGGCCTGTGGCGTAACTGCAGCTGTGTGCTCGCACGCGGGTGTGTTAAGGCACTGCGCAGTCTGATGTAGTGGGGTGCATGATAGGGGTGTGGACGCGGCTGCTGCAGTGGGTTCTTCTTGCGCGCTACTGTTGGAAGAACAAGGAAGACGAAGAAGACAAGAGGCGCGATGTGCAGAGGGCGTGTCCTTGCGCGGGTGAGGGCACGTAGTGCCTGCGGGCATAGGCGGCTTGAGCGCCTGCAGGCGGTTGCAGGGCGAGGGCACGGTGAGGCTACACCTACAGAGGGAGCGCAAGGGCGCACGCACGTAGGCGGTGGAAGGTGGCGCCTGCAGTGGTGAGGGTGCGGGCGGTGGAAGGCTTGGCATCGCGCGCTTGCAGGCAGTCTAGCAGGGAGCTGGTGCAGGTGTAGTGTGGTGGGAACGCTGGAGAACTTCCTGCAGGCAGTGCGGGCACAGCCCTACGGGTGGCTGCTAGAAACACTGGTCGCTGGGCGCTTGCGGTGGAAAGCGTGCAGTGAGGGCAGGCAGAGAAGGGCTTGCTTGTGCGGTGATGGCGGTGGAAGGTGTGTGCGGCTGGCGTTGGGTGTTGGTTGGAGGGTTGGGGGGTGGTGATGGTCCATAGTGCACGTTCCTCTCACAATTAGGTCCCCACCAGGGGGAGAAGAAGACCCCGAAGATGATGATCCTCTCCTCTCATGTGCACGTGCCTCTTTTATCTCCTCTCTCCACCTCTCAATGGATTTTCAAAAACCCTTTTCTAATTTTGGCCGGTGACTATTTGCATTTCTTGAGGGATGTGTTGAACTTGGCCGGAGGATGAGGAAGAGATTGAGCCGGCTGTTTGTTGGGAAAATTTATCGCCTCCTCCTTATTCTTTCCCAATATCATTCCTGCAACATAAAAACATAAAATCATTACATATTAAGTTATAGAATGCGATAAAATAGATGTAAACTTAAATAATGATGCATGCAAACATTCTATAACTTAATGTAGTTATTAACGAACCTAAAAGGTAAGATTAAAGTTAACTTAAGCGTAATAATAGTCTATTAAAATGGACTCATCAAATACCCCCATGCCTAAGATTTGCTAGTCCCTAGCAAAAAATGAAAAAAAATAATAAAAGTAATCAGAAGATTTCTTTTTTTCTTATTTCAAAACTTTAGAGATCCAGACAAATTTGAAGTGATGATAGCCTAAGTAACAGATCAATGTGAAAAGCCAATTCACATTGGGAGTTCGTACTTTACCCATGGTAAATATTTCTGTCAGGATAGGCAACTACTTCCCTCAGGGATAAAGCAGAAGATAATCTGTAATTTAACCCCGGCTTTTGACTTAGGTAGGAGATATCGAGTTGAATGGATTTGTGTTTGGTAGCACACACTCATCTGGTGCTACATGTAGTCTAGTACTACAGACTCTAGATCTCTTAGACTATTAGACAAGTCAACTCTGAGAGAGGCTAAACAACTATGCTCTCGTGATGTTCCTAGGCGCTCACTCTTTTCTTTCTTTTCTTTCTAAGATCACAAATCTCACCAGATTTAGTAATTGTACTCACTGTTTAGTAGCCTCACATGGCATCCACACTTCTATTAAAGTCATAATAACTCTACAACTATGTTAGAGTCCTTAGCCAGTATTCGGGCGATCAGAAATACTAAAAGGTAGGTATGGGTCATATTTGGTGGAATGCGATAGGTGTTCTGTTGCCTCAGAAACAATGTTATATTATAAACTTGGACTCTTCTTTTTTTTCAGTAATATAATTGTTTCTTCTTTTTCTTTTTTTCTATTTCTTCTTTTTCTTCTTCTTTTCCTTTCTCTCTTTTTTTTTTTATAAATCAACATAATACGACACTGACTTTTATTTATGAGGCATTGTTAGGGATGATGATGGTCAAGAGGATATTGTGTGGCTTATTTGGTGGAAGTGCCTATTCTCGGCACCGGGAAGGAATGGATAAGACAAGCGTATTTCTGACCTTTGACACTATCACTCTCCTTCAGCCAAGAACTCTATGAAGGATGGTCATAACCATCCACCATAGTCATAGCTTTATTAAGACTCAATCTTTATGTATCTGCCTTATTTGGTGACTCTCAGGAATTCACACAAAGTATGCACACAGGAACAGAGAGCGAAAACTACACCTGACTCGGAAGTATCATCATCTAATTATCCAAAACTTAAGAGTTCTTGCACTAGACTTAGCGCACCAGTAATCTCTCTACTTTCTTCTCACAAATATGAGGTGGATCTTCTAGAAGATAGTATGCCTGACTCCCTATGAACTATCCAAGGGTTTAGTAGACTACAAATGCTTATTGGTTTTCCTCAAGGATCCATTACCAAGTCTACGTGCATGTGAAATAAATGTACTGGATTCTAAACTTAAGAAATAATTCAAGAAGAAAAACCTCTAATGACAAAGATATTTTGCTAGGGACTAACCCATTCAGCTCAAGAAAAGAGAAGTTTTTTTTTTATGCAAACCTAAATGCATGAATACTTCCTAAAATGCAAAATGCACCCCCCCATGCCTAAATCATACAATGTCCCCATTGTAAAATTAAAACAAGGGGAGAAAGGAAAGAAATCACTTGACAATGGTGTTATTCCGACCGCTGGGTTGCCTCCCAACAAGCGCTACATTTTATGTCAGCAGCCAGACATAGAAGGAACCTGTAAGTCTGGTTCCAGACAAAAAAGGTTAGGCCCTAAAAATATGCGTAATAGTGCAGGTAGAGAAAACAGGTAGCCACGGATGTTGGTGAGCTGATGATGCAATGTAATTCCAAATGCTCGCCAGAAGAAATGAAGTAGAAAATCTCATTGGCTACATGGGGAGGTCTAGGAATAAGAAAGGGAATATGAAAAGAGGCCTCCCAAAATGGAATAAGTGGAGGATAACAAGGATCCTCCAAAGCAGGATGGGTTTTAAAAGATATAATCATTATTAGTTCAAACCCTTGAATGGCGAGAGTAAAAGTACAAGCATCAATCCAGACTTGCCATTCTACCCGAGGATGTATTGGCCTGATATGTTCTCCAGAAAGAATGTACATGAGCCGAGATCTAAGCCAAGGATCAGCTAGGGAGTATAAGGGTTGTTTGTAGTGTTGGAAGGTAATGGTTAAGTCCAATGAGGGCTTAGTCGGTGTTAGGTCCAATTCCAACAATGATTCAGATTGTGTATACTCCCTAACAGTTGTAGACAACTTCAGGTTACCCTGCCTAACATTAATGATTGGAGTCATATTTGAATCAAGGGTAGACTCCAAATTACAACTCTTTGATGGCAGGGTCAAAATGTCAGAATCCTTATCATTAAGTTCATCCTCAGATTCGTTTGGTTCACTCAAATTTTTGTCGGGGTGTATATGTGATTCATTAGGAGTTGGATCAGTATCTGACGTGCTATTATGCGTGTGTGTTAAGGAGTGTCGTTATAGTCGTACTTGCAACGTCGGTTTTAAAATAATTAAACGGAGGTGAGTTCGAGTGTCGGTCTCAGGGAGGCGTGAAAATCGGATTTTTACTTTACCACTTGTTGTCACGGAAAGTGCGGAGTTTTGCTTGCGAAAGGTGCGGTTTTGAAAAGCGAGAGAGAGAGATAGAGAGAGGGAAGGTTTAGGGTTAGAAAGCTCTTTGTTTTGATCATGCAACTTGAATAGAAATTAAAATGGCAACTGAACGGGAAAATAACTTCATTAAACATGCACTTGTAGTTCATGACTTACAACATTAAATACATGCTTCAACAAAAATAATAAAAAGCTTAAAAGAGAGAGAGAGAGAGAGAAAGAGAGTGTGTGGAGAACGACGAGGCAGCCACGGCAGTGGAGGAGGCTCCGTCGGTGGCTCGTCGTCTCCGGCGATTACAAGAGTGCCTAAAGCTAGCTAAGAGAAGGGTGGAGTAGTTGCAAGGGGGAGTGAATGCCTTGAATGGTGGCTGGAGGTGGTTTAAATAGAGTTAAGGGCCTCCTAAAAGAAGAAGGGGCTTTAGCGACATCCAGAGCGTCGCTAAAACCACTTCCAAAAGCGTCGGTGAAGCCCTCCTGTCGCCGGTCAGCTGCCCGCCTCGTTCCTTCTCCTCGCGCGATCCGCGGCCGCTGAACGAGAGCCGTCCGATCAAAGATCGGACGGCTGAGAGCCTTCCTCGCTTGTGCTGGGATTGCGCCTTGGGCGCGCGTGTGCGCGCGCGCGTGGACGCTCGTGAGTTGCGGTCGCGCCACGTGGCAAGATCCTAGCCGCCCGCTGCTGATCGGGCGGCCCAATTTCTCCGCGCCCGTCGCCCGTCTTCAATTTCCACCCCGCGCGGCTCGAACGTGCATCGCGTGGGTGCAGGCGTACGCACTAACCGTTGCGCCACGCCCGAGCTTTGTCGCGGCGACCGTAGGCGGGCGCGCGGATCTCGGCCGTTCAATCGAAGATCAATGGTCGAGATTTGATCTCGGCTGGTTGAAGGCGCGGCACGCGATGGGGGCAGGGCTGACGTGGCGTAATCTAAGTCGTTGATCTCCAGATCAACGGTCAAAACTTCTTGGGCCCATTGTAGGAGCTCCAGATGTCGGATTTGGCCGATCTTGAGTCCGTTGGACTCCGTTCGTCGTTCTGAATCCATCCGTGTGGTCCAATTGCTCATCTGAGGCCTGCTTTGACAAATGCTTACATAAATGGCCATTAATATAGTTTATAAGCAATCTTGGTACATGATGCATGCAATGCTCCTACTCTACTTATGTTGTGCCTTTTATTCTAAAGATGGGCCATATTCAACATAATTATCACCCCCTTATGTAGTGTTATCATACCCCCATGCTTACTCCTTGCTAGTCCCTAGCAAGGTTTATTCTAGTCTTTATTTCCTTGCAGAATTCAAGAAGTAATTGCTTAGGCACTTCGTTACTTGTCAATAAGAGGAAATATACGCAGATATTAATCTACAAAGACTAAGCAGCGCCTGGGTGTCTGCCAAAATACGAATTGCCCGAATCCTTGCTTTAATGTATATATAACTATACATATGTATACGTATATATATATTTTTTTAGAATTTTTTTTTCGAAATTCAGTGTGGGTTGGTAACTTTTTATGGCTACCCAACCCACCCGAAACTTGGTCAAAACCCTAAGTGCTAAGCATCTTGGTGTGAATGTTGTGATAGACTCACTTAACGGTAATTGAGACAGACTTCAAGTTTCTACGCCTCTAGGTGACCGGAAAAGGAAACAAATTTGCTTGAAGGTGTATTTGTTCGATTGGTAGCTTTCTCCCTACATTTGTTTTAATTGGGGTCAACACAAGGATTTTTCTAGTGTATATCTCCCCGGCTTGTACTACTTCCCTGCTTCTTCCTTAGGTGTTTTGGTCTTTTTTGTGCAATTATTGAGCTGGTCTCTGGACAACCGACCAATGGGCTATTACCCACGATCACTTGCCAGCCATACTTGTGCTGTGAAGTGTGATTTATTTTCTTTTCTTCTTCCTTTTTTATCTTTCTTTTTTTTTTTTTTTTGTAGGTGGCTTCCCTGATCTCAAATGTACCTAGAGGCAACGAAAAAGAAATGGCCTATGGCTGGGTTCTGGACAACCTGCCAATGGGCTGTTACCCATGACAACTTGCCAGCCATACTACCCTAAAGAGTTCATTAGCTACCCAATTTCTGTCAAAATCTCCGAGAAGTGAGTCTGTGCAAAAATGTGTGCAGATGCTTAGACTCAAAGTTTTCCTGAGTTAAAGGGTGAGTTGATAAGTTGTATACTTATTACCTTATTTAGTGGGTGGATTAGAATAGCTTAAGGTTGCAAGGATTCACCGCTAAATCCATATTTTAACGAACACCAGGGCTGATTAAGCCTGAAGGCCTGAAAGTCTAAATGTTTAAGTTCTTTCTGCATTATTTCCCACTATTGACAAGTTTCTAATGCCTATGTTTTCTTCCTAAATTCAAAATTTTTTTTTTAATTAAATTAATTAATTTATTCATTCAGACTGATTAATTGAGCTTAGAATTATGCAATTTACCACCCCCCCATGCTTAAGTTGGACAATGTCCTCATTGGCAGGTTCATGCATGCAAAAGGGTTCAAAAAGATAGTACCTGAGTGACGTAAACTACCAGATCAGTCTGAATCCTCGGGGTTGCCTCCCAGGAAGCGCTGAGTTTAACGCCTCCAGCTGGGCGGTGCTCGGTGTCAGCCCTCAACGAGGGTGACACTTTCCTTAGGGGGTACCTGGGCCAGGAAATGCTTCAATCTTTGACCATTAACTATAAAAGTGTGCCCAGTGTTAAGATCAGCGATTTCAACCACCCCATTAGAATAGGGCTTAACCACCCGAAATGGTCCTGTCCATTTGCACCTGAGTTTCCCTGGGAAGAGTTTTAGGCGTGCATCAAACAGCCAAACTTGCTAGTTAGGCTCAAAGGTTTTTCTATGAATGAGTTGGTCGTGGGCAGTTTTCATTTTCTCCTTATACAGTCGACTATTGTCAAAGGCGTCCCGACGGATTTCTTCGAGCTCAGATAATTGCAGCGTCCTCTGCGCACCAGCTAACTGGGGATCCATGTTACATTGCTTGACAGCCCAGCAAGCCCGGTGTTCCAATTCGACAAGAAGATGGCAGGCCTTGCCGAAGACCAGGCAATAAGGCGACATGCCTATCGGGGTCTTGAAAGCGGTCCTGTATGCCCACAGGGCATCATCAAGTCGTGTGGACCAGTCTTTCCTGTCAGGTCTCACAGTCTTCTGTAAAATGTTCTTGATTGTCTATTTGAGACCTCAGTCTGCCCATTTGTTTGTGGATGATACGGGGTGGCAATGCGGTGGTTTACCCTGTATTTTCTAAGTAGGGCACGGAATTGGGAATGGATAAAATGGCTTCCACCATCACTGATCATGGCCTTGGGTATTCCAAACCGGGAAAAGATGTTCTTCACAAAGTCCATGACAGTCTTGTGATCGCATCGTCGGGTGGCGATGGCTTCAATCCATTTGGAAACATAGTCTACTGAGACCAGGATGTACTCGAAGTCGTTGGATGGTGGAAAGGGGCCCATAAAATCGATACCCCAAACGTCGAAGATTTCGACAATCAAAATGGGCTGAAGGGGCATCATATCTTTCTTGGTCATGGTCCCCAATGTCTGGCAATGTGAACAAGTCTTGGCAAAGATGTGTGCATCCTTAAATAGGGACGACCAGTAAAATCCAGACTACAAAACTTTTGCAGCTGTTTTCTTTCCAGAGAAGTGGCCGCCACATGCCTGGTCATGACAAAAGGAAAGCACACTCTAAACTTCATCTTCAGGGATACACCTTCTGATGATCTGTTCAGCACAGAGGTGAAACAGCATGGGATCATCCCAGAAATAGTGCTTGGCCTCAGCCAAGAACCTGTCCCGTTGCTGTCTGGACCAGCTGTGCGGAGTTTGTCCTACAACCAGGTAATTGACGTAGTTAGCATACCATGGCATTTTCTTGTCTTGCACGGCTAGTATGTGTTCATCAGGGAAGGCATCAGAGAGAGGTAGGGAGGGTCCAATGTGGTCTGGATGAAGTCTCGACAAGTGGTCAGCCACCACATTTTTTGATCCGGCCTTGTCTCGGATTTCCAGGTCAAATTCCTGCAAAAGCAGGATCCATCTGATGAGCCTGGGCTTTGCGTCCTTTTTGGCCAACAGGTGCCAGATGGATGAATGGTCAGTGTAAATAGTCACGTGGGATCCCAGTAAGTATGAGCGGAATTTTTAAAGTCCAAATACTACAGCGAGCAACTCTTTCTCTGTGACGGTATAATTACGTTGGGCCTCATCCAACATTTTGCTCGCGTAGTAGATCACCACGGGCTTCTTGTCTTGCCTTTGTCCCAGGACGGCACCTATGGCAAAATCTAATGCATCACACATAATCTCAAAGTCCTGGGACCAGTCTGGGGGTTAAAGTACAGGTGTGGTGGAGACTAAATCCCGAAGGGTGTGATAAGCCTGGATGCAATCAGGAGACATGTGAAATATGGCGTCGTTGGCTGGAAGGTCGGTCAAGGGTTTGGAAAGCTTGGAAAAGTCTTTGATGAACCCTTGGTAGAAGCCAACATGTCCTAGGAAGGAGCGAATCTGCCGAACCGAACTAGGTCGAGGAAGTTTGGAAATTAAATCAACCTTAGCTCAATCGACCTCGATGCCCCTATGCGAAACGATGTGACCGAGGACAATTCCTTCTTGAACCATAAAATGGCTCTTTTCCCAACTTAACACCAAGTTAACCTCGATATATCGTTTCAGGATTTTCTCCAAGTTACTCAAACAATGGTCGAATGAATTCCCGAACACAGAGAAATCATCCATAAAGACATCTAAGTATTCACCCACCATTTCTGAAAAAATGGCTAGCATGGAACGCTGGAAGGTCGCAGGTGCATTGCATAACCCGAATGGCATTCGACGGAATGCAAACGTGCCATACGAGCAAGTGAATGTGGTCTTTTCCTGATCTTCCAGAGCAATTGCGACTTGGTTATATCCTGAATATCCATCCAGGAAGCAAAAATACTTCTGCCCTGCCAATCTTTCAAGGATTTGGTCAATGAATGGCAAGGGGAAGTGGTCCTTCTTAGTGGCTTCATTAAGCTTCCTATAATCAATACACACCCGCCATGTAGTGGTGGTGCGGGTGGGGATAGATTCGCCATGATCATTGGTGACAACGGTGAGCCCAGCTTTCTTTGGAACCACTTGAGTGGGGCTCACCCAGGGGCTATCGGAGATAGGGTAGATGATGTCGGCGTCAAGCCACTTGATAATTTCTTTTTTAACGACCTCCCACATGTTTGGGTTTAAACGTCTCTGCATCTGGCGGGAAGGTCGGGCCCCGTCTTCAAGGTAAATCTTGTGGGTGCAATAGGTAGGGCTAATTCCTCTTAAATCTGAAATGGTCCAACCAATGGTAGCCCGATGTTCTGAAAGGGTCGCAGTCAACTTGAGTTCCTGATCCTTGGTTAGATGAGAATTAATAATCACTGGGAAGGTCTGGTTAGGTCCCAAGAAGACGTACTTGAGATTCTCGGGCAATGGTTTAAGTTCAGGTGCGGGTGGGACCACAGTCGATGGGAAGGGAAAGGGCGGTAGTTGATCAACATCGATCTCTTCAAATGGTGTCATGTGATGATACTCAGCCTTACAGAGGTCCACGGGTAATGATGGTGACGGGTCAGAACAGTTACTACGGGTTTGGTGGTCTGAGACAGAACTGAGGGTGAGGCATTCCTCGATTAAAGTTTCCATGGGATCATGTTCCTCAATGTAATCGCAATCAAAAGACTTTGTCGCCCGGAAGATATCCAATTGCATTTTCCTGTCCCCGAAGGTGATTTCCATACATCCCGTGTCGCAATCAATGTTTGCTTTAGCCATAGCTAAGAAAGGTCTGCCTAAGATTATGGGTGCGTTCTGTAATTTTTCAGGGACTTCCATGTCGAGCACCAAAAAGTCGACCGGGAAATAGAAGTCCTTGACCCTTACAATTACATCCTCGACAACCCCCTTCAGGGTTTTCACTGATCTATCAGCCAGCTGGATGGTGACAGGGGTTGGTGTCAGCTCCCCAAAACCAAATTGGTGGTACAGGGTTGTTGGAATTAGATTGATAGAAGCACCTAAGTCCAGGAGCGCTCTATCAAACGTCATGTCCCCGATATTGCAGGAAATCATGGGCGCTCCTGGGTCAGTTCGCTTGAGTGGAAGGTTGCTTGATATCACGAAACTTGCTTGCTCAGAAAGTACAACCTTCCTAGGTGCTTGCGGTCTCGGCTTACGCTTGGGTGTACAGGCATCCTTTAAAAACTTGGCGAAAGCAGGGATGTGTTTAACGGCTTCTAGGAGCGGAATATTAATCTGTACTTGCTTAAAAATTTCCAACAGCTCCTCAGTTGCCACAGTATTCTTCTTTTTCTTGATTGTTTCCAAGGCCTCAGGGTAGTGTGTCTGAATGTAGATTGGTTCCATGTCTGGGTCCTTGGTTGGTGCCTCTTCTGAGTCAGGTATTTCAACAGGTAAAGTCTTGGGGAGAGTCGGCCATTTGGGATCCTGGGTTTTGGTGCTGCTTCTCAATGTCACCACATTCGCAGAGGCATTGGGGCCATGGGGTGATCCTTGAGAAGACGAGGATGAAGAAGCACCAAACCCAGGAGGTGTTTACGGGGCTGGCTGGACCATGTGAGCCTGCCCGGGGTTGCTTTGGAACCCTTACCAATTGGGGCCTCTGTTAATTATGTTTCGCGGGTTCCGTTGTGGTTGGGAAGGTAGGGATCCTTGTTGTTTACAGTCCAAGAGTTGGCTTAACTGTCCCTTTACCAAGGCCATTTCCTCCTGATGTTTCTGGTTCATGTCAGCCATCATCTTTATTAGGGTATCCATTTGGTTTTGTGGGGGAAGGGCCACCCTATTCTGGTTGTATTGGGATCTCACTGGTGGTCCTTGCTGATAGGGGGCAAATGTGGCTGCTGGTTTGGCCTGGGCTGGTTTTGGAATTGTAGTGGTTACTGGTTTGTCCAACCAAAGTTGGGGTGGTTACGCCAGCCGATGTTGCAAGTGTTGGAGAAAGGGTCAGGTTTTGCATATCCTTGGATGGCTTGCACATCTTCTAGGATAGCCGATGTTGATGAAGAGGGAAGGGAGTAATCAAGGGTCGAGGGAGCAAAGGTCCCTCCCTGGAACGTGGTTAGGGGTTGTTCCAGGTTCAGTTGGGTGAAGGGCTGGACCAGGTCAACATTATGTGCTCCCTTTGCTAGGGAGAAAGTCTGCAAGGGGTTCCTGGTCTGATTCAGTAGCTCATCAATCCTTTTGTCCACCAATTCCACTCGATCCAACTTTTTGGCAATGATGTCCATGTCAACCATTCCAGAATTTACTTGCACCTCCTGAATCCCGCCACGGGGTTGACTAAACCTGTTAAACTGGTTCATGGAGGCATTGTTGAGCGAATTCTCGCTCATAGATTCAAAGAGCTCAAACGGGCTGTCCTCATCTTTGTTTAGGAAGTTTCCCCCGCATGAGGCATCGACGAAGTTTCGTAAGTTGCTGTCCAGACCGTGGTAGAAGATATGGGCCAATTGCCACCTTGGAACTTCGTGGTGTGGGCATTTCCTCAAAAGTTCATTAAATCTTTCCCACGCCTCATGAAATTGTTCCCCACCCTAGAGTGTGAAGGTAGTGATAGCTCTTCTGAGGGCATTGGTCTTTCCTATGGGGAAGAATTTCTTTAAAAATGCATGCCTCAGTTCTTCCCAGGTGGTGATGGGTCTACCTAGGGTTCTAAGCCAATGAGAAGCCTTGTCCCTTAATGAGAAAGGGAACATCTTGATTAGAACAATGTCAAGGCTAATGTTCCTAGGTTTCACCGTTCGTGCTATGCGGTTGAGATCCTTTAGGTGCTGAAAGGGGTCCGCATTTGAGTTTCCATGAAAGTGGCTTTGGATCAGGCTTAAGACATTCGGTTTTAGCTCAAAATCATCTCCCCCCTCGGGGATCCTACGGTGTGGCTCGACTCTAATAGCAGAAGGGTTATAGAAATCATGGAGGGGTCTTGGCTGGTCCTGAAATGGCGGTAAATCAAGTAGCGGTTGCCCTGGTATGTCATGGAAAGGTGGTGGTGGTTGTTCTTGTGGGTTCTATAACCGTTGTATGGCTAGCATGATGGTGTGGATTTGTTGTTGCTGAAGTCGATGGTTAGCATTGATTTAAGCTTGGATGATGGCCATAGTGTCTGGTGGGGGTTGATCTTCAGCCTCATCTACCCTAGGTTCAGCCATGTTTTCAACAGAATTACGTCGCCTAGATTCCTGCCCCAAAACACACAACTCGGGATGCAGTGAGCGCCTCCTATGCATACACTAAAGAAGAACAGGAGGGGATGCAGAGGGCGACAGATGCGAGAAATGTGTTTCAATTCAAGCACCTAAGCCTAGTCCTTATGGTGTATTCCTTAGGAGACCTAGAAATCTCACAAAGGGTGATTAAGTCCGTAAGCACTGGACTCCCCTTCCCAAGGCTAATCGGGCCAGGTTGATTACGAGGGGATTGCAGGGAAGGTTCTTCCTTTGGCTTGCACCTCCGGTTCCATAGACCCCACAACCGCGGTCGTTTGACACTGCCCCGCAGCCTAGTCACCAAATTCTACCAAGGGAATGAAAGCCAAGTGCCTAGCAAACAAAACCTCGCCTTTTGAGACTTAACTCAGTCCTGCCTAGGGCACGTCTACTCAGTTTTAAAGGGCTAGGATAGTGCTTGTGCTTAGGGTGATGTGATGAGGCATTGGTTGGGGTGGTGCCTCTTAATTTTTCATTTTCAAAGTGTGTGCTTCCAGCAAAACATGGTTTTCAAGCAAGGATTTGTTAAGATGTGGTGTCTTTTAGTGTTTCATCCTTACTTTAGTACTTTTTAGGGTTGACGTGTCTTAATGTTTTCAAACAAGTTTCAGTGGGCACGTCAAGTTCTGCACACAACTTGGTGAAAGTAGATTTCCTTTTATTTTGTAGAGGCTCTAAAACCCTAGTGTCTCATCCTAATGATCATGCAGCTTCTATTAGATGAGTCAGTTTTAGGGTTGAGTGGTGCGGCCCAGGTCAACTCATGGTGGCTTCGCAAACACCACTCAAGAAAAAGAAAAGAACACTCCAAGAATTTATTCAGAATGTTAGAGTGTACATTCTTTTGTGGGGTGATGTGTTAAGGATGTGGGTCAAGCAATCATACACCACGCCGATTTTTTTCAATTTTTACAATCTTTTTTAGCTTTTTCACGCAGGCAAACAATGAGAGAAAGGTTACTCACTATCGGTCCTCGAGGCGCCTACTCCCTTGCTACCATCGTGGGATGCGTCGCTTCACCGTCCATGCGCCGAATTCCTGCACCCGTCAAGTAAAAAGGAAAATAGGGCATTAGACGATGTGAGAATGAATGTGGAATGGAGGTGATAAAACAAATCCGTTGCCTCCCCGGCAACGGCGCCAAAAACTGACGTGCTATTGTGCGTGTGTGTTAAGGAGTGTCATTATAGTCGCACTTGCAACGTCGGTTTTAAAATAATTAAACGGAGGTGAGTTCGAGTGTCGGTCTCAGGGAGGCATGAAAATTGGATTTTTACTTTACCACTTGTTGTCACGGAAAGTGCAGAGTTTTGCTTGCGAAAGGTGCGGTTTTGAAAAGCGAGAGAGAGAGATAGAGAGAGGGAAGGTTTAGGGTTAGAAAGCTCTTTATTTTGATCATGCAACTTGAATAGAAATTAAAATGGCAACTGAACGGGAAAATAACTTCATTAAACATGCACTTGTAATTCATGACTTACAACATTAAATACATGCTTCAACAAAAATAATAAAAAGCTTAAAAGAGAGAGAGAGAGAGAAAGAGAGTGTGTGTGGAGAGCGACGAGGTAGCCACGGCGGTGGAGGAGGCTCCGTTGGTGGCTCATCGTCTCCGGCGATTACAAGAGTGCCTAAAGCTAGCTAAGAGAGGGGTGGAGTAGTTGCAAGGGGGAGTGAATGCCTTGAATGGTGGTTGGAGGGGGTTTAAATAGAGTTTTTTTTTTTTTTTTGAGGAAGAAAGGAATGCTATCGAATCACCGATAGCAAACCAGGAGGGTTTAAATAGAGTTAAGGGCCTCCTAAAAGAAGAAGGGGCTTTAGTGACATCCAGAGCGTCGCTAAAACCACTTCCAAAAGCGTCGGTGAAGCCCTCCTGCCGCCGGTCAGCTGCCCACCTCGTTCCTTCTCCTCGCGCAATCCGCAGCCAATGAACGAGAGCCATCCGATCCTCGCCTGCGCTGGGATCGCGCCTCGGGCGCGCGTGTGTGCGTGCGTCTCCACCCGGCGTACGCGCACGCGTGGATGCTCGTGAGCTGCGGTCGCGCCGTGTGGCAAGATCCTGGCCACCCGCTGTTGATCGGACGACCCAATTTCTCCGCACCCGTCGCCCGTCTTCAATTTCCACCCCGCGTGGCTCGAACGCGCATCGCGTGGGTGCGGGCGTGCGCGCTAACCGTTGCGCCACGCCCGCGCTTTGTCGCGGCGACCGCGAGCGGGCGCGTGGATCTTGGTAGTTCAATCGAAGATCGATGGCCAAGATTTGATCTCAGCTGGCTGAAGGCGCAGCGCGCGGTGGGGGCGGGGCTGACGTGGTGCAATCTGAGCCGTTGATCTCCAGATCAACGGTCAGAACTTCTTGGGCCCATTGTAGGAGCTCCGGATGTCGGATTTGGCCGATCTTGAGTCCGTTGGACTCCGTTCGTCGTTCTGAATCCATCCGTGTGATTCGATTGCTCATCTGAGGCCTGCTTTGACAAATGCTTACACAAATGGCCATTAATACAGTTTATAAGCAATCTTGGTACATGATGCATGCAATGCTCCTATTCTACTTATGTTGTGCCTTTTATTCTAAAGATGGGCCATATTCAACATAATTATCACCCCCTTGTGTAGTGTTATCAGTATCCTCAATTATTCCCAAAGAAGGATCAATCTTAATGTTTTGGAGCAAGCCTATATCACTGAATTTGTTATTTTTCTCGGGGTATAAATCCTCAATTGACATGTCTTGTCCCCAAGAGTCTCCCATAGACTTCTCTCTATTTTATTTTTCCTCCTCTAATAGCAACTCCTATTTTGATGGAGGATGACTCTCAAAAGAAGGGAGGAATCTGGATTTCACCATAGTATTTATATCCTCTGGAGGTAAATCCTCAAATAATAAATAATTCCCTTGTGATTCACTCCAGATTTTTAGTCCAGGTTCCTTTATTGGGGCATCCTCGTTTTCTGAAATAGACTCTTCATACCCCTGAGACCAAAATTGATCTAATTCATCCTCCATTCCCTTAGGGTCACCTTCATGGGGTGCATTTAAATTGTCAGGATGTTGAATGGTAGGTGTTGATTCCCTAAGTGGAGGGTCAGGAGTAGGCTCACTAAGGGTAGAATGGGATTCCACCAGATAATCAATAGGGGAAGTGATAGGAACAATACAACCTTAACCCAGGTTAGTAGGGGTAAGGAGAATACTGTCATTGGGGTTAAGGTCATCAAGAGGTACCATCTTCTCTTGCTTTTGACTCCAATAAAGCTCGGGTGGATGATCACTATGATCGTTGTCCTCTAGTGGCCGTGTCTCATTAGGAGAGTCTAAGTGATAGCTACATAAAACTGGATCCCTATTGTCAATGGTTTCCTCAGAATTATTTCCATGATCATGGTCGTATGGGTAGGGATCAGAATTATTGGGAAGCGTGTAGCTAAGCTATCTTATTTCCTCATTTAACTGTTGACTATTCCTCAACATCTCTCCCATTGATTCCATCATGTCCTTTTGCTATTTTTGCATTTCTATCATAAAAGAGGAGAAGCTACTATTATCAGGTTGGGGATGATAGTCAATTTCAAGCTCTAGTTGCCTAGGGGTATCGGTCCAACCTTGATACGAAAAATCATGAAGGGTGGGAGGGTTGGGTGTTTGCAAGGAAGTAGGGATTTCAGGGTTGGAAAATCCCACTTCAAGGCTCTGCTCAAAAGTGGGAGTTATCGGGTCAATACTCCTAGGATAAGAATAAGAATGATCCCATAAATTGTCAATGTACCCATCAAAGGATGGATATGCTCGGGGCATGGGATCCTGATCAAAAGATGAGAAGTATTGACTCTGATAATCTAAATGATAGGAGTAAGGGTAATCCATTTCTTTAAGCAAAACAGTTTTAACTCTCTTAGGATTTAGCAGAATTCAGAATACAAGCAGAAACTTCCTAGAGAGTTATACTTTCAAAGCAAATGCAAATTCAATGGGATCTATTTTTAATAGATTGTAGGCCTTAAAATTAAATGTTCAGTTGGTGGTCAAACAAGTTTTGCAAAAATTACGCTTCCTAGGCCAACCTTCGCTGGTGCCTATAACCTACTTGCAAGGGATGGAAGTCTTGAATCAAGCCCACACACGAGGAACCGAAGTAACTTGGTGAATAGGCTTGTTGATTTTCGACTAACTTCCCTTGTGATGCAAAAGAGGAGAGGTAGAAATTTATTTAGTGACCTTATGTGTGAGGTGCACAGTGTCTCAGGTGTGCAAACATACGATCATGTTTTGATTTTTTGAAATTTTGCAAACAAGATCCTTTTGCACACAATTTTAAGTCACAGATTTCAAGGTCCAACCTCTTAGCAGTCCCAATGTTTAAAGTGACCACTGAATTAATTTGATTCAAGCACTTTAATGGTCATAGATTTAGGTTTAATGCATATGCATGATAGGTAATTGATGCTCAAGAGAAGACGTACCTTACTCCAGCTTTCTTCGTGCAATAATGAATGCAAAGCAATAAAAATAAACTAGATGCTGTTCATTCAGTCCTAGATGGTTGTCCTATAGATATGCAGCTTCTAACAAACAATTCGATTTTTTTTTAATAATAATAATAAGCAAACAGACCTAATTGAACTAACTAACAAACATGCAGTTCAAACAATTTGAATAGTCCTATAATCTAAATAAATGGGAACACACTCCCGAAAATACGCTCCCGCATACAAAAGCGATAAGAAATAAAGAGTCACTGGGAACATGTTCCTAAAAATACCCAACAAGGGTCCAAAAGACAGTAATTAAATTCTAATGTCTATCTAAACTAAATCTAACTAAGATCTACTGACTAAATCAGAAATAGGCTTCTCCATAAGCCTATGCACGTGGGATCAAGGCCCACATGTTCCTGTTGCTGGCCTCCAGGTGGCGTTAAGGTCCACCAAAAAGATCATCTCCGTCGTGTTCGTCATTCGATTTGTGCACATAAAGAGAACCAATGTCAATAATTCAGAAAAGCTTTTAAAATAGCATCAAAATAATGTAAAATTCTTGAAAAAAATTAATAGGTGTGTTTCCTCCCTGGCAACGGTGCCATTTGAAAGAACGATCTTCGTTTTCATTGAAAACTTTAACATAAAATGATGTGTCATTGTATTTAATCGGGTGGTAGAAAATCGCTTTTCAAAACATTTTAATTTTCAGAATCTAACCACAAATAGTTAGGTCGTCTCCACAGGGAGGAATTAGCCTATTTAAACTAGTAAATAGTGTCTCGTTTATTCAGGAAACTCAATGGGTGTGCATGCTAATTCGTGCGATTCTCTTTCTCACATAACTGCTCGTTTTAATCACTTAATCAAGAATGTAGGTGTTTAGATGCAAAATCACCACCATATAATATTTTGTTAACAAGTGATCTTGGCACAGGAAAATATTGTAAATATTAATCTCTAATAAAATGTAGCTTGTTTACTATAATCAGTATGACATGCTCGATCTTATTCAGTAGAGACATTCCACCCCAAATAATTTCAATTAAATAAAAGGATATCTATGTAAATTCACATCAATAAATTTATTCAGTAAATAAGTGAATAGTATACCAGCAATGGAAAAAGTCATAATTTTTAATTGGAGGAGAAACAAAGGATTTCTCCTCTCTCCTCGCTTGAAGGAGCGGGCGCGGCTGGCTGCAAGAGTCGTCGGAGGAGCTGAGTCGAAGGAGAGGAACACTCTGGTGGTGGTGCGGCGGCGAGTGGTGGATGGCGGCGACCGAACATGGAGGTGCGTCACCAGCGTTTGGTTCTGCCTCACGGTGTGCCCGCGGCCTGTGGCGTAACTGCAGCTGTGTGCTCGCACGCGGGTGTGTTAAGGCACTGCGCAGTCTGATGTAGTGGGGTGCATGATAGGGGTGTGGACGCGGCTGCTGCAGTGGGTTCTTCTTGCGCGCTGCTGCTGAAAGAACAAGGAAGACAAAGAATACAAGAGGCACGGTCTGCAGAGGGCGTGCCCTTGTGCGGGTGAGGGCGCGCAGAGCCTGCAGGCGTGGGCGACTTGAGCGCCTGCAGGTGGTGCTAGCTTGCGCGCCTGCGGGCGGTTGCGTGGCGAGGGCGCGGTGGGGCTGCGCCTGTAGAGGGTGCGCAAGGGCACATGCGCACAGGTGGTGGAAGGTGGTGCCTACAGTGGAGAGGGTGCAGGCAGTGAAAGGCTTGGCACCGCGCGCTTGCAGGCGGTCTAGCAGGGCGCTGATGCAGGTGCAGTGTGGTGGGAACGCTGGAGAACTGCCTGCAGGCAGTGCGAGCGCAGCCCTGCAGGCGGCTGCTAGAAATGCTGGTGGCTGGGCGCTTACGGTGGAGGGCGCGCAGTGAGGGCAGGCGGAGAAGGGCTTAGCTGTGCGGTGATGGCGGTGGAAGGTGTGTGCGGCGCTGGTGTTGGGTGTTGGTTGGAGGCGTTGGGGAGCGGTGATGGTCCACAGTGCACGCTCCTCTCACAATTGGGTCCCCGCAAGGGGGAGAAGAAGACCCCAAAGATGATGATCCTCTCCTCTCATGTGCAAGTGCCTCTTTTATCTCCTCTCTCCGCCTCTCAAGGGATTTTCAAAAACCCTTTTCTAATTTTGGCCGGCGACTGTTTGCATTTGTTGACTGATGTGTTGAACCTGGCCGGAGGATGAGGAAGAGATTGAGCCGGCTGTTTGTTGGGAAAATTTTTCGCCCCCTCCTTATTCTTTCCCAATATCATTCCTGCAACATAAAAACATAAAATCATTACATATTAAGTTATAGAATGCGATAAAATAGATGTAAACTTAAATAATGATGCATGCAAACATTCTATAACTTAATGTAGTTATTAACGAACCTAAAAGGTAAGATTAAAGTTAACTTAGGCGTAACAATAGTCCATTAAAATGGACTCATCACTCATCCATATACAGGCAGCTCGTATTTTCATAGTTCAATTCTTAATACATGCAACTGGTGTTTCCACAGGTTGTTTCATCAAACACAGGCAGCTCGTAATTATAATCCAGGCATTTACTAGCAATTTATCTTAATCACGTATGCATGTAAACCATACAGTACAAATAGGCTCATCCATTACTCTACCCTAGGGTTCATGCCACATCCTAGGGTTCCATTCAGCTACTTCCACAAGCACATTCTTATTCAATATTTTATTAACGGAATTAAACCACTCTACCAGGAAACTCGAGAGTAATGGGGGCTTGAACCGCAAACCCAAACGTCTCTGCGAGCCCCAAACACACAGCAGGATGAAACCCTATACCAGGCAATAATCACAAGAGAAGAGTTCAGAACAGTGTAAACCAGCCTCTAGTACATAGAGGAACTCACGAGGAAAGTACAGGTATTTCGTTTGCGTAAAACGGACCTTGATCGGACCCTAACAAGTAAAAAACGTGCCTATTGTTCAAAATCAGACACCTGGGAATAATCTCAGATGTCTTAAAAGGTGTCAGAACTTACCTTATGTTCCTACAGTATCCTCAGACATCCAGACCTTCTCTGCGATCATCTGAAGGCAGTTCCAGACGTCGAACAATGCTATGGTCGTCGAGACGCACCTCTGTACGTCTGGTGATGTACTCAAACGTCCAAAAATGCATGGAATAGAGTTCCACATACCTTCCCAAGGGCCTTTACCTGCCTATGAATCCGCAGGACCAAATCAGGCCCAACTAGCTTCTTTGATAAGGCCTGCATGGCTGAAACCGCGGAAAAGAACGTACCTTGCGATATAAGTGCTTTCAGACGTCTAGTCTCAGACCCGGACGTCCAGCTGCCGCCACGGTCGTCTGGTCGACTCTCCAGACGTCTGATACTGGAAAAATCCCAGTATCAGCAACTCCCCGCAGCTTGCTCCGCTCGCTTGCCTCGCGCCGCAACAGCTCCAGCCACTGCAGAGGGCCGGCAGGCTGCCTCCCCGAGCCCTCTCCTCCTCCCGCACGTGCTCACCGGTGGCCGGGCGACCTCCCTTTGTGGCCGTGCAAGCTCTCACCCTCTCTTCCTTCCTCCCTCGCGCTCTCCCTCGTTCGCCCCCTCTCATCGCTCCCGCACAAGACCTGAAGGTGGTGGTGGCCGGTGTGTGGAGTCGAGAGGAGATGGAGGGGGGTTTATATAAGAGGGTAAGGGGTTTAGGGTTCGAGGGAGGTGAGGAAGGAGCAGTTCTGCGCATCGCCCACCCGCAAAGCACAGTGTGCAGTACAAAAATTCTACTTTCAGAATTCTGGGAATGGGTGCAAACGTCTGGATAGATGTCTAATTGAGACTCCAGCGTCTTAAAAGGCTAAAAAGTACGAGTCCTTACATCATAACAAACTTAAAGGAAGTTTCGTCCCCAAAACTTGAGCTAGCTAGGGTGCGGAAAAAGGAACATAAAACGCATAACAAACTTAAAGAGGATGAAGTAGGTCCGAAAAGACATACCCTCAAAAAGTTCCGGGTACCGCTCTCGCAATGCCGCCTCGGGCTCCCAGGTAGCCTCCTCATATCGTTGGCTTCTCCATAGGACCTTCACCAGTGGTACCTGCTTCCGTCTCAAACTCCGAACGGCTCTGTGTAGTATCTGCACTGGTCTCTCGGGGTAGGTAGTGGCGGTATGACTAGGTTTTGTTGTTTTGTTATAGAAATGGCGTTGCAGTACAGATAGTCATTGCCACTATTACAATTTTTACTCGGAAATAAAAGATCTCCCGAGGTCGAACTCAGGGAGCAAACTGTATTCTAGAGATACAAAGTTTCTATTACAAAAATAAAGAGAGAGAGAGAGAAAAATTTGTCTTGTTGGCTTCTTCTTCTTTTCTCTTCTCTTTGGTTCTTCAGTTTTCTTCTTTCTTCTTGTTCTTCCTCTGTTCTTCTTTTTCTTGCTTTCTTCTTTCTTTTTCTTCAGAGCTTCTTCTTCTTTTCTTCTCGTGTTCTGCTTCTCTTCTTTTGTCTTCTTCCTTTTGTTCTTCTCTTAGGTTCTTCAGAGCTTCTTCTTCTTTTTCTTCTTATTCTTCCTCTGTTCTTTTCTTGGGTTCTTCAGAGCTTCTTCTTCTTCTTTTTCTTCTGTTCTTCTTTTCTTCTCCTTCTTCTTCGTCCTCGGAGCGTCATCTGATTTTTCAATCAGACGACTTAAGTAACCCGCTGCTACAGTGCATCCTCCTTCCTTCTTTCTTCTCCTTCCTCTGCGGTCTACCTTCTCTTCTTCTTCTTTTCTCTTGTGCCTACACACTCGCAGTTTGGTCAGAGGGCAAAAACCTACTCTACCCTCCCCCGCGTCTCTCTCTATCAGAATTCACTCATAGGATAGCTCTCCCAGAGTTGCCGGGTAGTCGGGTACGGGTCACGCCCGAGTCCAGGCCCATCGGTGTGCGGTGGTGGGCGAGGAGTGCAGGTCGGGTAAACGGGTTGGGCCAGGTCCGCGTGGGGTGGTCGCGGACGAGGCCGAGTCGAGTGGGTGAGAGGGACCTCACCCCGTGGTCAGGAGGCAAAGAGGCTAGGGCACTTTTTGCCTTTATGCGGGTGCGCGGCTTCGAAATCCCACGATGTGGGACTAACTTCTGCTGCCTTTGCGGGCGCCCGCAGGACGACTCCACCTCGCCCTCTGATCAGCTGTAGTCGATGTCTGGGCCAACTGAAGAGGCAGAAGCCTTCGTGGACTTCGCCCCAACCTGCAGCACCTGGGAATCTGGGGCTGTAGGGCCTGGAGCTCGCCTCGAAGCTGCTTCAGTCGTCGCTAATGGCGGCTGGAGCAGCGAACCTGTTAGACAGGAATACAGCCCTTCGGCCTAATCAAACACGCGGGGGACCTTCGCCGTGGCAAGGCGAAGGTGGTGCGGGGTGTGGCAGGTCGTGGGATGGCGTCTGGTGGCGGGGCTAGGTCAGACTGTGGCCGCGAGAATGGGTTTGTTCGGTGGAGTATGGTGGGGGTGTCGAGTGGTAATGGGTGAGCGAAGGTTGATCAGGGTGAGGAGGCGAAGGTTCTGTGAGGGTCGGCGAGGCGTATGGGGCTGCGGAGCGATGGGAACGTCTCGCCGGAGGGCGGCCGGAGATGGAGAAGGTGAGGGTGATTAAGCGCGGTCGAAGGGCGGTTGAGCAAATTAAAGTAGGGAAAAGAAAGAGAGGAGGAAAGGGAAGAACTGTACCTACTTGGAGGGACGAGGGGGGCCGGAGCAGGGCGACAGTCGTATCGACTATCGCTGGAGAAGAAGGTGCCCAGAGAGAGAGGGCAGCGGCGAGGAGAGAGCGGGAGAGCGCGCGCTGGGTACAGCGCGACGCGGGAAGAGCAGGTGAAGGCAGCTCTACTGCTGGTAGTGCGGCAGAGCGACGAGGAGGAGGAGGAAAAATCGCTGGAGCAGGGGGGCTTCTGTCGGAGTGGGAAGAGAGGAAAAGGGGGGGGTTTCTCCGTCAGATCCGAGCTGGAGAGTGCGGCAGAGCGTCGAGGGCTTTTATAGAGTCGAAATCAGAGAGGAGGGCGGAGGGAGACGACGTGCCTCCCTCGCCGGAGGATGTCGGAGATGGAGACCCATACCTTCCGCGCATTCGCACGGGAGGTATGGGTGGTTGCAGAGACCATGGAGGTGTCCCTGCGACGGTAGAGGTCGCAGAGAACCCCCGGTTGACTTGGCAGAGGGTCCCCCTTACCCTGCGCGGCGCCATGCTCCGCGCAAAGTCGACGAAGCATGGCGCTGCTTAAGGTTTTGCAGGGAGGACCCAAATCCAAAGAACGAAGAAGAGTTAGGGGCCAAAATGCGAGGGTTTCAAAAGTTGAGGGTCAAAAAGTAATGGATGAGGACCAAAATGCAAAGTCGGTCAAGAAGGTCTCTTCTTAGGCTCAAGTTTTTATGCATGACTAAATGGGGCCTAAGGATTGTAATGGTGAATTTTATTTCTAGATCAGACCTTGTTTGACTGGTCAATTTACGTAAAAACCCAAATTAAGTCATTAATTGGGCATGGTTCTCAATGTAGGTCAAAATGGGTTCCTAAGGCCAAATTGAAGGTTCTAAACCCTAGAGATTATTTTTCTATGAATTGTAGAGGGTTTAGGCAATTTTTTATTTGCCTCGAACCTCATGAATTGAAGTGGGTTTGTTTTAGGGTTATAGATTGTCATTTAATTCCTTGGAGTTGCTGTAGCCCTTATCAGATCAGATCATCCCACTTCCCTTCTTATTAGGTTTGTTTGACCTGTGTTTGGACCCTGAATTACCCTGCTTGCAGAATGTGCTGGTAAAATTGCATTTTTACCCCTTATGACTTGTTCTCTTCTTAAACTCAGAATTCTCTGAGTTAAGCCTTTCCTTGAGTTATGTAGGAGCTTTTATCCTTTGTATTAGGTCAAAATGAGCTAGTTATGGCTCATGATGAGGTTCTCATAAGTAGGTCAGGCCGTCACCCACCTCGTGGCTCAGAACGTGACTAGGATCAGCGACATACTTCCTGAGGTTGGACACATGGAATACGTCTTGCACTCCAGAAAGCTAAGGAGGAAGGGCAAGCCAGTAAGCAACGGGTCCCACTCGCTCCAGGACCTCAAAAGGCCCTACAAACCTCAGCGCAAGCTTCCCTTTCACCCCAAAACGCTGCAGGCCCTTCATGGGAGAAACACGGAGAAAGATGTGATCCCCAACCTCGAACTGCACCTCTTTGCATTTCCGATCAGCGTAACTCTTCTGCCTGCTTCTAACAGTGCAAAGTCGTCTGTGAATCTGCTCTATCACCTCCTGACTCTACCGGATCAGCCTAAGGCTAACCTCTCACTTGGTCCCCACCTCGACCCAACTCAAGGGTGTAGTACACCTCCATCCGTACAGAGCCTCATAAGGTGCCATGCCGATGCTTGAGTGGTAACTGTTATTATATGCAAACTCTGCCAAGGGTAAATGCTCCTCCTAGAAGCCTCTCCAGTCTAGTACATAGGCGCGTAAAAGGTCCTCAAGTGTCTGTATGGTGTGCTCTGACTATCCGTCCGTCTGAGGGTGGTAAGCGGTACTGAACCTCAAACGTGTCCCCAAAGCCTGTTGAAACTCAACCCAGAACTGGGAAGTAAAACAGGTATCCCTGTTGGATACAATCTCATGCAGAACTCCGTGTAGGCATACTACATCGCGAATGTACCTCTCTGCCAACTGTGCTGGTCCTAAGGTGACTCAGATCGGCAGGAAACATGCCGTCTTCGTCAACCTGTCTACTATCACCCAGACTACATCGTGTCCCCGCTGGGTAATAGGTAGACCCACCACCAAGTCCATGGTGATGCTCTCCCACTTCCACTCTGGCACAGGAAGTGGATGCAACGGCCCTGTAGGCCTCTGTTGCTCGGCCTTCACCTACTGGCACACCAAACATTACTGCAAAAACTCACCAACATCCCGCTTCATCCCTCTCCACCAAAAGTCACGTCTCAGATTATGATACATCTTTGTGTTCCCGGGATGTATGGTGAACCTGGACCCGTGTGCCTCAGCGAGGAGCTCTCTCAATAACTCCTCGTCCCTAGGAACACATAAGCGTCCCCTCATGCACAGTATCTCGTCTGTAAAGGAAAAGTCTCCTGGTTCTCCTGTCAACACCCTAACCCGCAGTGTTTGTAAGTACGGATTTGTCATCTATTTTGCGATGATGCGGTCTATCAGCTTTGGTCGCGTATGTCGCGTCACTGTCACTGTCCCACAATACCCCTGTGACTCCCGGGGTTGCCAACTGCCCAACTCCTCTATGAGTCTCCAACTCTGTGCCTGCAGACTGGCCAAGTGGGCGGGCACCTTCCGGCTCAAGGAGTTAGCCACCACATTGGCTTTCCCTGGATGGTAGGAGATGCTGCAGTTATAGTCCTTCAGGAGCTCTAACCAACATCTCTGTCTCATGTTGAGCTCCTTCTGGTTAAACAAGTACCTGAGGCTCTAATGATCCATGAAAATCTCGAAAGTCTCACCATAAAGGTAGTGCCTCCATGTCTTCAGCGCGAAGACAACAGATGCCAACTCTATGTCATGGGTAGGGTAGCTATGCTCATGGGGCTTCAGTTGCCGTGAAGCGTAAGCGACAACGTGACCCCGCAGCATGGGCACACCCCCTAACCCCAGCGACGAAGAGTCTGTGTAAACCACAAAATTGCCACTGCTGTCCAGGATGGTAATCACAGGAGCTGAAGTCAGTCTCTCCTTCAACTCTTGATAACATGCCTCGCACTCATCTAACCAAGCAAAGGGCACGTCCTTCCAAGTTAGCTGGGTCATAGGATGTGCAATTTGAGAGAATCCTCTGATAAACTGCCGATAGTGACCTACCAGTCCCAAAAAGCTGCGTATCTCTGTCACTGTACATGGCCTCTTGATAGCGATTTCACGCGATTTGTTAAATACGTCGTTGTAACCCGCAAAATCGATCAACTCTTAAATTTATATTCCTAAATAGGGGAGTATCTAGGGTCGTCCAAGGAGGCCAAATGTTTGCAAAATTGATTCTCTTGCTTGGAATACAAATCTCATCTTTCTTTTTGGTAATTTTCAATATATCATTTTTTTTTGTTTTTGAATTAAGACAACATGCGAAATGGTGGCGGGAAAGTGATTTACACTTCAAATTCAAATACTAATTCTAAGTGGCAAGTAGAGCCTCTCCCTAAGCTCACTCTAGGAAAGTGGAGGCCTAGAATAATTAGGGAGAGGGAGTGAAGAATGCTAAAAACAAAACAAGTAGAAATGCAAATAAGAAATTACAAAGAAGGCAACTAGATTAATGAAAAGTGTTTCACAAAAAGGCCTAGTAGAGGAATGCTTCTACTACTAGAAAAATTAAAATAAAGAAAAGCAAACACAAATCCTCTAGATAGATGGTGAAGAAAAGGGCTTCTTGCTCCAAGGTTGGTGGCTCCCAATCTTCAAAAGAATCCTCCAACTCCTTCCTTGCTGTGCTCCGCCAAGATGATGTCCTCCAAGGCAAGTGTTGGTGGTGGTGGCGTGCCCTAAGCTTCTCTCCAAGGGTGGACGTCCACCCTAGGTCCTTCTCCCTTGCCTGGCCTTCCTCCTTGAAGTGGAAGAGTCCTCCTTGGCGTGGCCCAAGTTGAAGACAGTGGGGAGAAGAAGGCACCAAAAGGGCTAGTGATGTGCCCCTTTAATCTCCTTCTCTACTCCTTCTTCTTGGCCGTAGGTATAGGTGGTATAGGTAGCAAAATACACTAATGGAGGATGGGAATTATGTGGTGGTAGGGTAGGGTATTTATAGGATGGGAAGGGGGGTGGTTATGATTTTTTTTGGAGGGAAATGAAGGGGTGCTTGGATATTTTTGGAGGGAAAAATGGGAGGGAAATGAAGAGGTGCCTTGGTTTTCCCTCTAAAAATGCCTTCTAGAAGGCAATTTTGGAGGGAAAAAATGGAGGGTGGAGATGGGTTTTGATGGTGGATGTAGGGTGGTGATGGAAGGGATAGTTGGCACCAAAATAAAGTAGGAGTAGGTGGTCTTTTTGTTGGAGCTTAGGTAGTAGGGTAGTAGGTTTTGGTGCCATGTAGGTGGACTAGCTAAGTTAAGCAGCTTAGCTAGCTTAGCTAGTAGGGAGTAGAGTTGGAGGCATTTGGAGCAAGGGTTTTCAGGGAGAAGAGCTGGAGGTAGTCATCTTGAGCTGCACTAGAGCTGGTGGTTGCCGAAGAGAGTTGCAAGGAGCTACCTTAGCTGCCTTGGCTTGCTAGTTCTTTACTAGTTACTAAGCCAAGCTAAAGCAAGCTGGCTTCTACTGAAAGGAGCTGAGGTGTGCTGGGTCTAATGCTCCCGGGGAGGATCAAGCTGGGTAAGGCAGCTAAGGTAGCTTAGTTCAACTGAGTTGAGCTAAGCTGAGTCCCCAGGAGCTGGACTTGAGCTTCCTAAGTTGGAATGAAGTCATCTTTACCTGGCCAGAGTTGAGTAGAGCTGGATGTAGCTGGACCTAAGCTGGGGTGAACTCCAGTCAACTCAGCTGAGCTAGCTAGAGCTCCCTGTGGACTAATGGGAGCTGAGATGAGCTAGACTCAGCTAAGTTGAGCTGAATCTGAGCTGACCTGAGCTAGGGTGAGCTAAGATGAGCTCTCTTGAGCTGCCATTCAGCTGAGATGAGCTGAATGGAGCTAAGATGAGCTAACCCTAGTTCAAGTGAGTTGGAATCCAGCTATGGTGAGCTGGATCAAGCTGAGTTCCAGTTAGTCTAAGCTTTTTCTTCACCAGTTACCTTCCTGAGTGCTAGGGTTTTGAAGTTCTGACAATCTGCATATCCCTAACACTCACAAAAACACATTAAAAAGATAATAAAAAGTGCAATGCATGCCTAACCTAATTGATGCCTAAATGCAGCCCAAAAACTCGTTTACGGAGCAAAATCCTAAGAGCTAAGTTTGTTTTAATACATAAAAATGATGATAAACTAGCGTTTATCACCTCTCCCACCTGAGTATGGCCTCAACCTTGGCTGGATCCACAACCAAACCATCCCCTGAGATCACGTGGCCCAAGAAAGTCTCCTGCCTCAACCAAAACTCGCACTTGATGTACTTGGCATACAGCCTGCATCACCTCAAAGTGTCCAAGATAATCCATAAATGCTCCTCGTGTTGCACCTGATCCCGCGAGTAAATGAGTACGTCGTCGATGAACACCACCACAAACTGGTCCAAGTACAGTCTGAAAACTTGATTCATCAAATCCATAAAAGCAGTGGGGGCATTGGTTAACCTAAACGGCATGACCAAGAACTCGTAGTGCCCATACCGGGTACAGAAAGCTGTCTTGGAGATGTTGGTCTCCCTTATCCTCAACTGGTGGTAGCCTGACCTCTGATCTATCTTGGAGAACACTGTGGCATCTCGCAACTGGTCAAAGAGGTCATCAATCCTCGGCAGTGAATACTTGTTCTTGATGGTGACCCTATTAAGCTGTCGGTAGTTGACACAAAGTTGCAGGGTACCGTCCTTCTTCTTCACAAATAGCACAGGGGCTCCCCATGGGGATGCACTGGACCTCACAAAGCCCTTCTCCAATAGGTCCTGCAGCTGTGACTTGAGCTCTCACAACTCAAGCAGTGCCATTCGGTACGGTGCAGTAGAAATGGGGCTAGTCCCCAGTACTAGTGAGATCTCAAACTCGATCACACACTCAGGTGGTAGTCCTGGCAACTCCTCTAGAAAAACGTCGGGGTACCAGCAAACCACCGAAATACTCTGAAAGTCAGCCACGGGGCTAGGCTCTGCCACTACACAGGCCAAAAAGCCCTCACACCCCTGGCTCAAAAGCCTCGCAGCCCAAAGCACGGAGATGCATCTGAAATCTTCATCCACCAGTTGCCCATTAAACTCAAAGGGAGGCAACTCTGGTATGGAGAAGACGATCTTCCTCCCGAAACAGTCCACCAAGGTGTGATAGGCGAGCAGCCAGTCCATCCCTAGGATCACGCCAAAATCCTCCATTTGTATCACAATCAGATCAGCGGGGAGGTGTGTCCCCCTATATTGACCTCGCAGTTCGTGTAGACCTCCTCAGCTACAAACAACTGGCCACCTGGGCCTCTGATCACAAACAGATCCTCTAGCAGTACACTGCCCTGCCCCAAACTGACGGCAAAACTCGCAGCAACAAAAGAGTGCGTGGCACCAAAATCAAAAAGTACGTACACTAATCTACCAGAAACGATAACCATACCTACCACCACCGAACCAGAAGCCCTGGCGTCTCTATGCGTTAAGGTGTTGATACGCCCCTCAATCCTCGGTGCAAACGAAGCAGCTACACTTTGGGTCAGGCGAGCAGCCGCTGGTCGGTACCCTCTTCATGATTGCTGCCCTCCCCGACACGCCTGAGGACCACGACCACCAGCTCTGCCTCCAGCACTTGGTGCGGGGAGCATCTGCTGTGCTCTGGCCCTAGATGGGTAGTCCCTCTTGATGTGGCCCAGCTGGCCACACTAGTAGCAGAGGGGGACATGACCTCCTCCCTCAGTAGATCCCTGCTAGCGACTAGGCGGGGGTCTGGTGCTGTCAACTGGCCCCTGTCTGGGGCCCATAAAGGCCACTGATGACCCCGCAAACCAGATGACTCTCCTACGGGTGCCATGTGCCTCCTCTCTCGATGACCCTGAGAGTACTTTGGCTGGTAGGGCCTCTTCCGTCCACTGTCCGTGTCTCGCGCGGTCGGGTTGGTCGCCTCGTAGGTCATGGCTGCCTCAACCACTCAAGAGAAGGTGGGTAGCTTTAGGGGTTTGACATACCCTCGAATAATAAGTTGGAGCCCCTCAGTAAACCCCCACGGGTGCTCCTCCTCCGTAGACATGGCTGTCGAGGCAAAACGTGATAGCTCCAGAAAACGCGTACGGTATGCGCAAACAATCATCGTCCCCTGGCGGAGAGTGTGGAACTCCTGCCTCCTCTGGTCCTACCAGGTCTGCAAAAAGTACTATTCGCAAAAGAGAGTCACTAACTGTTCCCACATCGGCTCTCTCCTCTCCTGGCCTCTGACTGCCCTCCATCACCTGTGTGCCGTGCTTTCTAGCTGGTACATGGCAAAGGCCATGCGGCACTCCGCAGGAAGGCGAAGGGTGTCGAACACCTTCTCTATCTACTCCAACTAGTCCTCTGCCTCAGACGGGTCCTCATCCCCCATGAAGGAGGGGGCTTCAGCTTCTGGAACTGTCCGAAAAGCTCATGGTGCAGTTGTAGTGGGGGAACGGGCACGCCTCCAGGCAAGGATGGCTTGTGCTCGGAAGTGTCAGAGTGCAGTAGGGGCAATGGAGGACCACCCCCACCCCCTCTTGCTCATCCAGTGCTACGATAGTCTCTCTGTCCCACCAAGGACTCCCCCTCCACGTCCTCAGGGAGAGGTGCCTGTGGAGGCTGGTGGAGCTCCTCTCGCATGATATCTCTGATCAACTGTGCGAGATCCTAGGCCTGAATGCCCGGGAGAAGAGGTGGGTCAACTAGTACTGGTAGTCGCTTTGTTCGTCTTTATAGTTATTATAGTCATTGTGGTATATAACAAAAACGGTTACCAGTCTAATACAATTTATTACTCGGAATGAAAAGTTTCCCGAGGTCAAACTCAGGGAGCAAACCAAAATTCTAGAAGCCTATAAATTCACAATATATATATAAGGTTTTAAAAAAATTGAGAGAGAGAGAGAGAAAGAAAGAGAAAGAGGGTAATTGGCTTTTTCTTCTTCTCTTTCTTCAGCTACTCTTCTCTTCAATTTGTATTCTTCTCTTCTTCTTCTCTGCTTCTTCTTTCTTCTTTTCTTCTTCAACCTGCCTTCTTCTTTCTTCTTCTTCAGCAGCTGCGGTTCCTCTTTCTTCTTCTTCTTCTCTGCTTCTTCTTCCCTTGCTGCTGACTCTCCTTTCTCGCCAACGTCTGATTCAGTGCTCAGATGACTTAACTGCTCTGTCGCTACAGTGCACCTCCTCTTCTTTTCCTTCACTTCTTTCCTTCCTGTCTTCTTCCTTCACCTGCTTCTTCCTTCTTCTTTCTTCTTTCCTACGCACACACGCAAACATCAGCGTAAAACCTACCCCTACCCCTACCCCTTCCCTGCGTCTCTCTCTCTCTGAATCTCTCTTTGGGAAGCTCTCCCAGAGCGGGGTAATCGGGTCGGGTCACGTGCCCGGGTCCAGGCACACTGGCATGGGTGGTGCGCGAGGAGTGCACAGGCAGGATAGTCGGGTCGGGTCACCAGGTCCGCGTGGGCAGTGCCGCGGACGAGGCATGTGAATAGGTGAGGGACCTCACCCCTGTGTGACTTGAGGCGAATAGCCTTAGTCGCTTTTTCCTTTTATACTGGTGCGAGCGCGCGTCGGCTTCCGAGGTGGGACTAAAGTCCCACCTGCGTCTTCGTGCATCTGCAGGAGGAAGGCTCGGCCAATTGGGGCAGCGGCAGAGGCCTTCGACCCCAATTGTGAGCTGGAGTGTGTGCCTGAGAGTGTTCTGCAGCTGCTGGACCTAGGGGCTTGGGGCGCTGCAGCTTGGAGCAGCTCGCGAAGCAGTTTCAACCTACTCATCAATGGCGGCGAGCAGGCTGAGACCTGAAATCACGAAGATAGCCTCACGGCCACATCAGACAACACAAGGAGCTTCACCAGAGGACTACGAAGGTGGTGCGGGGGTCTGCGAGGCGCGAGAGTGCCTGTGACCGTGCGCCTAGGGCACTCTGCGTGAGTGAGAGTGGGTGTGTTCGGGGGGTGATCTGGAGGTGCTAGGTGGTGAATGGAGGGCGGATTCGGTGTCAGTGAGGTGGTGCAGAGCTTAAAGGGTAGCTGGCAAGGCTGATGGAGGTGCGGAGTGGCGAGAATGCCTTGCCGGAGGGCAGCCGGAGATGGAGAAGGTGATGATGGACAGTGGTGGTCGGTGGGTTGAAACAGTAAATTAAGAAGGGTGAAATAACAGTGAGAGAGAAGGGAAAGTGTATACCTGCCTAATTGATGAAGAGGGAGGGAGGTGGCGCTCGACGCGTACCTACCGGCGCTGTAGACGAAGGAGCCCAGGGGAGGAGTGACGGCGATGAGGAAGAGATCTGAGGACGCCAGCTGGTGCAGCCTGGCATGGGACGATGAGGCAGAGTGGGCTCTGCTACAAGTATGGCAGTAGAGCGACGAAAAGGAGGAGAAAAGATCGCCGGAAGCTTGGGCTTTCTGACCGGAGAGAGAGGAGACAAAGGAGAGGGGTTTTCTCGGCCAAAACTAGCTTGGAGTAGATGGCAGCCCCTGCCGCTCCTTATAAAGGCGCTGGTGCGGAGAGTGGCCCGAGGGAGCGACGTGCGAAGCTCGTCGAAGATGGCCGGAGATGGAGACCCATGCCTCTCGTGCATTCGCACGAGAGGCATAAGCGGCTGCAGGACACAGGGGAGGGTCCCTGTGACAGAGGACGACGTAGGGAACCCCCCGTTCGTTCCTGAGAACAGGCGCCATGCCCTACGCGGCGCCATCCTCCACACAAGGTCATCGGAGGTATGGCACCTGCTTAGAATGGAAGGGAGGACCATTCTGCAAAGAATGACGAGAAAGATAGGGGTCAATGTGTAAGGGTTTCAAAAGATAAGGGTCAAAAAGTAATTCAAGATGACCAATTTGTAAAGTCGGTCAAGATGGTCTTTTCCTAGGCCCAAATTTTTATACCAGCCTAATTTTCACCTAAGGATTTTAATTGTGAATTTTTTTTTTTAGGTTTGACCACGTTTGATAGATCAATTTGCGCAAAAACCCAAATTAGGTCATAAATTAGGCATGGTTCTCATTTTTGGTCAAAATAGGTTGCAAAGGCCAAATTGAAGGTTCTAAACCCTAGGGAGTATTTTTCTATGAATTTTAGAGGATTTAATTTATTTTTATCTTGCCTCAAACCACGTAAATTAAAGTGAATTTGTTTTAAGGTAACAGAATGTCATTTAATTCCTAGAAGTTGCAATAACCCTTTTCAGATCAAATCATCCCACTTCCTTCCTCATTAAGCTTATTTGACCTGTGTTTAGACCCTTAAATACCCTATTTGTGTACTGCATTGGTAAAATTGCAGATTTACCTCTCATGATTTATTTTACTCTTCAATTCAGAATTCTCTGAGTTAAGCTTCTCTTTAGGTTTTGTAGGAGCTTTTTCACACTTATTTAGATCAAATTATGCTAGTTAGGGTTCATGATGAGGCTCTTATCAGGTACCTCAAGCCTGGCACATCCGCCCCTCCAACCTCGTCCACAACCGCAACCATAGCCTACCTTGAGAACTCCCCGACAAGGCATCTCCTGTAAGGAGATGCGAAAGATAGAACAAGAGAGTCAATGATACCGAATTACTTCGAGAAAAGACTCGAAACGAATATCAAGGCGATATGTCGTGGTGGCTATCCTAGTTATATGCACGTGAATGGGTATTCTCAAGCCAATTGGTTCATTTCTTGGGACGACCTCACTCTGATACCATCTTGTTACGACCCCATTCCCGAATCCCTACAAAACCTGAGATCGACTCCCCTCGACTAATCCCAAGACCTAGTCGTCCAACAAGAAATAACCAAAAGCAGGAAAGTAAACCACATTCACATATGCAATATGACTAAGTAGAAGAAATGTACAAAGCAGTAAAGGAAAATAGATCTGCTGTTTCAGTACATACCACCACAACAACCATAACAACAAAAAGCAGAAAGTAAACAGTAGTAGTAGAATAGTAACTAAAAGTCCATTACTTACTACAATAGTAGAGAAAAGAAATGTAAGTGCCGAAGAAAACTATGGCTAGACTCGACTGGGCCCAGCACCCTCCACAGTCGGAAACTCGGGCTGCTCAACTCCTGGTCCTGAATAGTGTTATGAAAAGATAGATTCAGCGAATGCTGAGTAGAGTGGTATATATATTATCTAAGTGCAGAACAGTAAAAATAACAAGTTTAATTCTCATTTCCATTTATCTGTTTTATATGTTCCAGTGTTACCCATTTCTCAAAGTATTCAGATATTTCTTGATCTTGCATGTTCCTCATGGGAACAATCTTGATTGCAGTCTTTTCTGTAGAGTAGAAGGTACACGTGGTGCTCTCCTGGCCGAGAGAGTCCCCCGTGGTAGTCCTACATCCAATCAACCACCTCGAGGTCACTGTCATGACGTAGCAGTGACTACGGCACGCGTGATAAATGCATAGGTAGCCACCCCGTACTGACACGCGGTCAGTCATTTCCACTAGTGGGTACGGCCAAAGTACAGCACAGAATAATATATGGCCTTGCCCTCTCAGAACAGGGGTCTCGCCCCTCCACAGTCTGCGCACCCCCATCTGACTACCCCGATTTGCCCAGAGGGCCTAACAAGTCGGTGTAGGGTGGCTAGCTGAACCCCAAGCCCCGTGGGGTGGCTATCTCTCTCCCTACACTAGTAGCTCGTTTCGGTACCACGTACACGAGGGCCACGATTCCAGACGTAGGACATTGCCTCCGGTCGTCTGGATACACCTCCGGACGTCTGGTGATGTACTCAAACATCCAAAAATGCGTGGAAAAGAGTTTCGCGCACCTTCCCAAGGGCCTTTACCTGTGTACAAATCTGCAGGTCCAAATCAGGCCCAACCAGCTTCTGCGGTGAGGCCTGCGTGGCCGTAACCGCGGAAAAGAATGTACCTTGCAATATAAGTGCTTTCATACGTCTAGTCTCAGACCCAGATGATGAGAACCTCATCATGAACCCTAACTAGCACAATCTAACCTAGATATGCAAGAAAAAGCTCCTACATAACTCAAAGAAAGGCTTAACTCAGAGAATTCTGAGTTTAAGAAGAAAATAAGTCATAAGGGGTAAAAATGTAATTTTACCAACACAATCTGCAAACAGGGTAACTCAAGATCCAAACACAGGTCAAACTAACCTAATAAGAAGGAAAGTGGGACGATCTGATCCAACAAGGGCAACAACAACTCCAAGGAATTAAATGACATTTTGTAACCCTAAAATAAACCCACTTCAATTCACGAGGTTGGAGGTAGGGTAAAAATCAAATAAATCCTCTAAAATTCATATAAAAATAATATATAGGGTTTAGAACCTTCAATTTGGCCTTAGAAACCCATTTTGACCTACATTGAGAACCATGCCCAATTAATGATTTAATTTAGATTTTTACGTAAATTGGCCGGTCAAACATGGTCTGATCTAGAAACAAAATTCACCATTAAAATCCTTAGGTCAAATTTAGTCATGCATAAAAACTTGAGCCTAAGAAGAGACCTCCTTGACCGACTTTGCAATTTGATCCTCATCATTTACTTTTTGACCCTCAACTTTCGAAACCCTTGCATTTTGGCTCCTAATTTCCTCGTCGTTCTTTGCATTTTGGTCCCTCCTGCAAGTCTCTGCGCAGCACCATGCTCCGACGACTTTACGCGGAGCATGGCGCCGCGCAGGTGATGTAAACACATTTACACTACTTAAAATGTCTATTTATGCATGTTCTTAAGCATAGGATTGCATTTCATGATATAAATATTGCATTACATGCATCATCTTGCATTTAGAGTAGTTTGAATAAAATGGAGGTTAATTGTCTCCTTTTATGTGCTTGGACAGGGCAAATATTTTATCGGGGCCTCGGATCAAAGATCCAACCGTATGGATATGATCAGGGCGACGATTGGAGTTCAACGACTCCAAGATCGCCCTAATCAGGCATCCGTAGCATCAGATAGAGACCGGGGAACCCTAGAAGATCAAGGGCCAGGATGGTGTAAATCCGCACTTCAGATGGAAAATCCGACCACACGGATGAATTCGGATCGACGATCGCAGCCGAACGACACAAAAATCGAGTCAATCCGACATCCGTGGCACCATCTACAACTTCCAGAAGATGGACGGCCAAGATGGCGCCACGTGGCGCCATCCCAGCCGCCCAATCGGCCGCAGGAGTCCTGTGAAGACCACGCAACGTCTCCTCTCCGCCGTTGGATCTCGATCCAACGGCTGCGGTCGCGCGCGTTTAAAAACGTCCGCGCGACCATTTCGCCCGCGTAGCGCAGCGGGGACGCAGCTGCGGGCGAAGCGGAGGTCGCGGGTTCGAGCCGCGGAGAGGGGGTCGAAGGCGCGGGCGAGCGGGCGCGCACGAGCGTCGGATGAAGATCCAACGGCCGCGCGCGCCCGATAGCGCCGACGCGCAATTGGACGCTCTGGTGGGCGCGCGATCGCACGCGGGCGGCGCGCTCGGCAGCGGGCGCGGACGCGATCTAAGCCGTCCGATCTCGCGATCGGACGGCTGAGACGACGCGGACGTGCGTCTGCGTTACGCGCGCAGGCCAGCCGAGCGGGCGCGCGTGGCGCGGCGGCGACGGCGACGGCGGGGCTTTAGCGACGGTTTTATCCGTCACTAAAGACCCCTTATTTATTATTTTGAAGATGTAATGTCCATTTTGCCCCCACTCCTTGCAACTATAAAAGGAGACCCCCTCCATACGAAATTTGCATCCCTTCCTTCTCCTCTCTACCTCTCCAAAGCTCAAGAGAAGCTTGTCCCACACCCGGGATGCTTCTCGCGAGATAAAGTCCAAATTTTCGTCCCCCTTCGGAAGTGGATCCCGCGACGACGACGACGTGCTGCTTCGTTCCCGTTCTTCTGCTTCGTCCTCCTTCGTCCCGTTTCGTTCTCCTTCGTCCAGGCGTCGTCCCGTCCGGCTCGTCCTCCAAGCGACCGTCGAGGAGGATTTCTCTCTCCCTATTCTTTTTACTGCTTTCTAGTATAGATTTACTGCTTTCTAGAGTAGTCTATTCGTCCTCCGAGCGATCGTCGAGGAGGACATTTCTCCCTCCATTCTTTTAATGCTTTCTAGAGTAATTGTTTTATGTTTTCTAGTTGTAATGAAAGAACTCTTTTATGATAAATTCCTTGTCTATTCTACATCTCATTTTGATTTCCATGTATAGTATTCCTTCGCTCTCTCTTACTCCCTCTCTCTCTTTTATTTGTTGTAGATACTTAGATAGTTTAAATTGAATTTCTTTGTGACAAAATAAAAAGAAACGCGGAGTTTTTAAATCAAACGTTCGCCTCCCTGTGTTCGACCCGGAATTCTTATTTCGGTATAAATTTTATTTGTTGAACACGAATCCTTCGCTTTCGAACTACAACGACGGGTTTTTCCAAAAACCAAACACGTTAGCGTAGATTCTCGCTCAACAGCAGGGTGAGGGAGGTGTCCTGCAAAGTAAATGCGAAGTTCCTTGCGACGTCTGCTGTCGCAGGGTCTCGTCTCCGACCATACTCCGGTGAGGGACGCACGTCATCTCCCTACGTCCGCCCCTCCACCACCGCCTTTATAAAGACCAGCATCACTAGCCGATTCTCCCAATCTGGTCCTAGCGGAGAAATCCCCAACCCTTCCTCTCTCCCCACTTCGACAGGAAACCCACCAGCTCCGGCGACCGCCCCTCCTCCTTCTCGTCGCTCTGCTGCAATACCAGCAGCAGAGTTTGCTTTGTCTCGTCTTCCTGCGTCACGCCGTACCAAGCGCGCGCCTCCCTGCCCACTTCCTCGTCGCCGCTCTCTCCCCCTGGGTTCTTCTTCTCCAGCTCCGGTAGGTACGAGAAGGCGGCTCCACCCTCCCCCCTTCGTCCCTGTAGGTAGGTTACATTTACTCCCCTTCTTCCCCTCTTTCATTTCCCCAATCTATTTTGCTTGATTGCCCCATGACCACGCCTGACCACCCTCATCTTCCCCACCTCCGGTCACTCTCCGGTGAGTCGTCCCCGTCATCCCACAACCCCATACAACTCGCCAACTGTCCCGAAAGCTCCGCCTCACTTCACCAAACACCCTCCGCCCCTCCACTGCCACTCCACACCTCCACAGCACACCCCCGATCAAACCCACCTTTCCGGTTGCAATCCGACCTAGGGCTGCCGCCATACACCGCCCCGCGACCTGCTGCACCCCACACTACCTTCGCCGTGCCACGGCGAAGGTTCCCCTGTGGTCTGATTAGGCCGAGAGGCCCTATTTGTGTTAGACAGACTTTCAGCTCTCGCCGCCATTGGCGACAACGCAAGGAGCTTCCAAGTGAGCTCCAGGCCTCGAAGCATCAGGACTCCAGCTGAGGCGAATTGGGAAGACTCGGGTGAAGGCAGGCAGCTGGTTTGCGAAGGGAAACAAGGACGCAGCTGCTGAGGCGAGGTCGCGTCCTTCCTGCAGGCACGCGCGAGAAGGGACAAAGTTTAGTCCCACATCGTGAGTCTTCAAATCGCCGCACCACTTTAAATTGTTTTTGTGTATACGGCCAGTTGCCTCCGAATGCACCTAGGGTGAGGTCCCTCGCCCATCACCCGCCTCGTCCGCGGATTCATCTCACGGACCTGGCGGATCCGACCCGACACTACCCTGCACTCCTCGCGCACCACCCACGCCGGTGCGCCTGGTCCCGGTTACGCAACCCGACCCGTTAACTTGGCTCTGGGAGAGCTTCCTGTGAGCGGTTTACAGAGAGAGAGAGAGACGTGCGGATAGAGAGAAGGGCTAGGTTTTGCTGTGCCCTATGCAGGAACAGGGCGCGAAGGAGGCAGACTCAACACTTAGCCGTAGGAAGGACAAGAAGAGGAGCAGAAGAAGAGACCCTGAAGAGGCCTTGCAGCTGAGCAAGGCAGGAGACCAAAGAAGAAAAGAAGCAGAGGAAGAAGAAGGCTCGCTAAAGCAAAGCAGAAGAAGAAGAAGAAGCAGTGAAGGAAGAAAAAGAGGAGAACCACTGTAGCGGACCGCAGTTTAAGTCGTCTGACTACGGTATCAGATGACGGATGAAGCTTCAGAAGAGATAAATCAGGGAAGAAGAAGAAAAGAGAAGGCTCCGCAGCTGAAGAGAAAGAAAAGAGAAGAAGAAAGAAAGAGAAGACTTTGCAGAAGATAAAGACAAGAAAAAGAAGAAGAAAAGAAACAGAAGACAAGCAGAAGAAGAAGAGGAATTGAAGGCAAACAGAGCCAAGGAAGACTAGTAGATAGAGGCACTGCAGCTAAAGAAAAGAGAAAGAAGAAAAGAAAAGCAAAAAGAGAAAGAAGAGAAGAAGAAGCCAAAGACAGAAATCTATTTCTCCCTCTCTCTCTCTTATTTTTGTAAAGAAACTTTGTACTTCTAAAATTCCAGTAGCTCCCTGAGTTTGACCTCGGGAAACTATTTCCGAGTAAAAAAATTGTATGGTAACGACAACCGTAGCTGTCTAATGTTACACTATAACGACATTACTGTAATAAGCACTAAAACGAACAAAGATTAGCCGCGGTTGAAAAACCACGTTACTACCGGACATCCTACTGCCACCATGGTCGTCTGGTCAACTCTCCAGACATCTGATACAGGAAAAATCCCAGTATCAGCAACTCCTCGCAGCTCACTTCGATCACTCACCTCGCGCTACAGCAACTCTAGTCGTTGGCAGTGAAGGTGGTGGTGGCTGGTGCCTGGAGTGGAGAGAAGATAGGAGGGGGGTTTATATAAGAGGGTGAGGGGTTTAGGGTTTGGGGGAGGTGAGGAAGAGAGAGAGGAAGGGACGATTCTGCGCGTCGCCCGTGCGTAGAGCACAGTGTGCAGTACAAAAATTCCACTTTCAGACGTTCGGGAACGGGTCCAGACATCTGGACAGACGTCTAGCTGAGACTTCAGACGTCTTAAAAGGCTAAAAAGTAATGGGTCCTTACACCCTCCTTACTTATCTTTTACCTCACTTTTCTCCTTTCTTATTGTGATTGCAGGTACTCTCACGAGACAAGCAAAAGCGGTAGATCTGAGTAAAGTGATGTTGAAGGGTCTGTAAGTTTACCCCTACCTCCCACCCACTAGTTTTCATTCCACCACGTAATAACACAAGCACAAATCGACCTAGGTGTTCTTATAAACTCTAAGGTTAATTTTTTATTGTTTGTTTGTCACCTCCACCCACCTCACCCTCCACATATAAAAGAAAAATTAAAAAAAATCTCACAGAGGTATACAACCTCTTCTGATTTTCAAACTCAACCAGTAAACCGATTTTTGGGACCGGTATACTCACCAACACATAATTGAGTAGATATCAGACTAGGTAATCATTTGTGTGCCTAATTAAGTGGTGCATCAAGCCAATTGTTTGAGTTGTTTGGGCCACACAACTTCAACTAAAAACAACTCATCAAGTAGCTGCCACATAGGTTCAATTTTTAGGAATTTACCAAGCACTCCACATTCTTTTAAGCTTTAAAGGAAAACATCTTCACCCGTGCTTTCAAAACCTGGTGTGCCAACTGAACTTGATTGAATACACCTAAAGTTGAATCCTAAAAGCTACTAAGCAAGATTTAAACCCTAAAATTCACCGCATCCAAAAATAATCTTGTTTGAAAACCATTGGTTGTGTACACACACACATATCAATCAATCATTAAGGGCACAACCCAAATAAAGGGCCCATCACATTCCAAAGTACATTTAAACCTAATCCTAATTAAAATAGAGTAGACGTTGGCCTTAAGGATTAGACTCGCTCTTCGAAACCCAAACAGAGATTATTTTCGATTAGTCTATTTCTACCGTTCAATTTGATGTCTACTTAGGGGAGTCGAATCAAACGATCGCGACTGGGGGGTACACTAGGAACCAAAGGCACAAGCCAAAGAAAGAACCTTCTCCCCAGTCCCTCCCTCTAACTGGTTGGATTGGCCGAAAAGAAGTAGATCAAATCGTTTCTTTATCTCAAGATGGGTTCTAAGAGTCTGTAGGTCTTTAGGCTAGCCCACTTAAGGACAGGTTTGTTTGTTTGTATTGCAGGGCACCTTGCTTCCTCCTGTTCTATCATGGATCCTTCCACATTCTATTCACACTTCCATTCCTACCCTCCTACCACTACTTATTCCCAAAATGATTATTATTCCAACTAGACTTATTCTCATCCATCTTCTAGTTGGGATAATCCTGATTTGGAATACAGCTCTGGACCTCTATGTTCAGGGTCTAACCCTGGACACCATGATCTTGATTCTTATCCTTCTCCAAGCTACATTGATTATAGATCACCGCCCTCATTTAGGCAACCCAATATGATCTACAATCAAGAAGGATATGTTGATCCTTACCCTTCCTCATATTACACTGCTTGTAGGTCACCACCCCTCTTTGAATAACCTGAAATGACTTATTATCAGGGAGGGTACCAAGAACCTCAATTCGTTAACTCACCTACACTGAACCCTAAACTAAACCCTTTGGTTCAGGTGAACCAGGTCCAAGATAAGGTGTTGACTAACTTAAGCAATACCATACAATCTTTAGAAGCTCAGCCAACACCTTGCCCTGAAGAATTAGAGCCCCTGATTGAAATGATTGACGATCTTAACAAGTATTTGTTGGATTGGCTCCAGGATGTTAAGGATAAGGGCCCGGGTGAGTTTTTACTTGGGAAGTTATCCAAATTGTGAATAAAATTTGTGATTACTTTAGTCCAATCTTGGGAGAATTCCCGAGATGAACCTCTAACGGGAGAGCCGATGTCAGAATCCACTCAGGAACCTGTAGGGGGGAACATGTTTTATGAGACCAGGGTCAACCAGGTTATTCTAGAGCAATCAAATAAAGATGATTTGATTTCTTCACCTGAGATCCCTGAGCCAGGGAATGAGGAAATGTATGCCTCCATGAATCAGAAAGTGATTGATTTTGAGACATACATTAATGCGGATTTAGATTTCTTTGACTCTGAAGGTGAAGAATCATTATGCGATGTTTCACATGAGTTTACAGAACACGATTTTACTGAGACACTGGACCAGAGGAATTCGATAAATCATTTGATGGCCTTGAAATTGAGGAACTTGATCCTATTAGGGCTCGCATGGTGGATTCAGATCCTGATTTCATTAAGGATTCAATTCAAAGCCCCATTCCTCAATTCAACCCTTTGAGTATATTGATGATTTTGATTTTGAGATCACTAGACCCAAGTCAATTTTGATTCAGTCACATCTTTTAGACTTGGAAATTGCAGATGGGGTGATTAATATGCAGGAGGTCTTGGAATTTGAAATCCTGATTGTGGAGGATCGAAAGTGGGAAATAATGACATGGGAAGTCAATTCCGGAGGAAGCAAAGATCAATTTTAAGAGTTCCAATTTGTCTAAAACTCCCAACCTTCTACTAGGACTCTTATGACATCTTCATTCAGAGGATGTCCAACCCAAGCGCATATTCATTGATTATCCTTTTGAGCTTGATTTCTCTGTAACCCAAATTTTTGGTCTTGGGTTACATCCTCACAAATCGCAGACCCAACCCCGCTTACATACTGATTTAAGGTTTTGGATAATTTTTATCTAGAAACTTAGATATACTCAACCATAGGGCATGGGTCTGCATTACAATCTGGTCCACATCTGTGGACATCTTCTCCTGGCAAGTCCAAAGCTAGATGTTCTTATTCTGATGATGACCTGCACCTATGAATTCTTAATTTCTTCTTCTTTGTATAGTGTGCCTAGCTGAAGGTATTAAATTCAACACGTATACAGTTTGTTATCATCTTGGAGCCAACCTGTTATCCATGCAATTCAGGAGCTTTCTACTCTACTCCAGTCTATTTCATGTCTTTTTAATACATTGAGGACATTGCATTAAATAGGCATAGGGGGTAGATATTCATCTCTAAATTATTTCGTCAGCTCCGTAGATTTTTTTTGTTCTATTTTCTTTTTATTTATTAAAACAAAAAAAGAGTTGAATTAGGAAAGAGAACATGGACTTTAGAAAATTTTCAATCTTAGAGAAAAAAACTGCTTGATTTGAACACTAAGACCCTTCAGGTCTTCAGGCTTAAGCAGCTTGGGTGTCCACTAAAATGTGGACTTGTTTATCGAGTTCTCACCATTCTAAATTCAGATTTTAATTGGTTAAATAAGTTTGGGTGATAAGTATACGACTTATCATCCTGCTCTCTGATTTGAGGGGATTTTAAGTCTAAGCATTTACACACCTTTCGCAATGACTCATTTTTGGTGACTTTAATGGAAATTGGGTAGCTAATGAACCTTCTAAGGTGGTATGGTTGGCAAGTTATAGTGGGTAACAACCCATTAGTAGGTTGTCCAGAGCCCAGTCACATGACCATTCTTTTCCTACTACCTTTAAGTAAATCTTAGATCAGGGAAGCCACCTACTTAAAGAAAGAAAAGAGAAAAGAAAATATCCAAAAAGAAAAGAAAAAGAAAAGAAAAGGAGAAAAGAAAAGAAAAAAAAAGAAGAAATGAGGCACACTTCACTACACGAGTATGGTTATCGTGGGTAACAGCCCATTGGTAGGTTGTCTAGAACCTAGCTCAAGAAATGTACGTATAATTCCAAAACACTTAGGAAGAAGCAGAGAAGTAAAATAAGCCGGGGAGATATACACTGGATTCGCCCTTTTGTTGACCCCATAAAAATAAAAGCAGGGAGAAAGCTACCAGTCGAATAAACACACCTTTAGGTAGAATTTCTTTTCAAGGTCACTTAGGGGTGTAGAAACCCGTAGTATGTTCTAATCACCGATCAGTGAGTCTATCACATTTCACACAAAGATGCTTAGAACTTAGGGTTCTCTTCGAGTCTTGGGTGGGTTGAGTGGCCATAGAAGCTACTCCAAAACCCTAAACTCAAAAATCCAAAAAAATTAGAAAAGAAGAAAAGAAGAAAAAGATTCTCCTTTGAATAAGGCGAGGGCTTAAGGCAGTTTGCATTTTGGCAGACACCCAGGCGCTGTTATCTCTCTATAGTTCAGGTCGTAGTTAAAATTCATAAGTGTTGAAAAATAGCTATTGCCCAAGAAATCCGACCTAATTCTCTTATAAATAGCATGTAGTTTTGCAAGGGACTACCAAAAGATAGGCATGGGGGTGTGTTGTAAACACATTTATATCACATAAATCGTTTATTTTTGCATGTTCTTAGACATAGAGTTGCATCATATATTATAAATATTGTATAACATGCATCATCATACATTTAGGTTAGGTTGTATAAAGTTTAGGTTAATTTTCCCTTTTTGTGGTCAGGTAATAGGGTAATATATAATCAAACCTTAGATTGAAGATTCAACCGTACGGATCTTATCAGGGCGACGATCGGAGTTCAACGACTCCAAGATCGCCCTAATCGGACTTCCGTAGCATCAAATATAGTCCAAGGAAGGTCAGAGATCAATGGCCAAGATGGTGTAAATCCACACTTCAGATGATAAATTCGACTGCATGAATGGATTCGGATTGACGATTATAGCCAAATGACCCAAAATAAGTCCAATCTGACATCCGTGGCACCATCTACAACACATAAAAGATGGACGGTCCAGATGATGCCACGTGGCACCATCTAAACCCTCCAAATCACTCACTGCCCTACCTTCTCATCCAACTGCTGAGAGTTGATCAGGTTGCCTCCATCAAGCCACATCTCATGTGAGAAGAATTCCACATCTAATCTCAACCGTCGAATCAAGATCCAACGGTCAGCATTAAATGGTACAGGAATTCTCTTCTTGTCTACTACGCACGTAGCGCAGTGGATAACATCCTTCAGCGCAAGGTCGCTGGATCGAATCCCCGCAGCGCACCTCCTGAGCGCAGATCCAATTTGAATCAGGACCGCCCGATCTCGTGTGGACAGCCCTAATTTGTCCGCGTCATGCACTCAACGGTTGAAGTAGGCAAGCAATGAGGTGCAGATGTGCATCTTAAGTCGTCCGATCTCACAATCGGATAGTTGAGATCGCGAGATCATGGGCTTTAAGCGTTGAGGAAGAGAAGATGAAGGCACGAGCACGATGCGAGATGGACGACTGAGATCATGCAATCGTGGATGACCATTACATGCATTGAAATCGAAGGAAGAAGAGGCGTGGCCAAGGCACGCATGTTGCCCACGTTCAGGCCTTAAATACGTCACTAAAGACCCTGAAATTAATTTTTTAAGTGTAAAGACCTATTTGCCCCCTCTAGTCTACACCTATATATAGCCCTACGACCCCCACAATTTCTTCATCCCTTCCTCTCTTCTCTCACCCCCTCCAAAGCCCTAAGAGCTTGTCCTAAACCCAGGATGCTCCATTAGAGTTAAAAATACAATTTTTCCACCTTCTCACCTCCTTTGTGGAGCATCCCGCGATGGTCCTCCCACTGTCATTCGGGAAGCGGATCCTGCTACGACGTCGTCCTGCCCCGTTCTCCATCATCCCTCATCGTTCTCCTTCGTCCTGCATCTCACCACCTTCGTTCAGGCGCTCCGTCGTTGTGGCTCGTCCTCCAAGCAACCTTCAAGGAGGATAACTTCTCTCCTTTTTCCACTTTCTAGTGTAGATTTCCCACTTTCTAGTGTACATTTCCTGCTTTCTAGTGTAGCTGGTAGTTGTAATGAACATTTCTCTATAGTAATGAAATCTGTCTATTCTATCTCTGTTTTCTCTTTATTTATAATATTCTCTCTCTTTCTTCTATTATTTATTCTTTAAGTAGATAGCTAGTTTAGATTCAATTCGACTAGCTAATCTGCTTCGTGACAAATAAAACAAACATGGTTTTAAATCAAATGTCTGCCTCCCTGTGTTCGACCTGGATTTCTTTTCGAGTTTCGGTAAAATTTATCCGTTGACGGTTCTTCTCACAAATCAAACTACGACGACGGGTTTTCAAAACTCAACATCCGTTTGCGCAGATTTTCCGCTACAACAGACAACCTACCCTGGCACTAACATTATATTGCGTCTCACAGCACATGTGGCAGTACAAATAGGAAGGGAACGACAAAGAACGTGAGCATATGTAACTTGCAATATCCATGCACTGACCATCATTAGGTTCCCACAAAGGCAAAGAACATAATACCTATATGACGTAGTTCATGTTAACAATCATGTGGCACAGTTTAGCAATATCTAGGAATGGCGTAGTTCATGCTTACACAAAAATAGCAACAACATAGGATTTCCAACACATGCCAACCATTCAGCGTTGCATCGCTGAGCTATGGTTATGATAGAAGTCCAGAACCCCAATGATTTTGTGACGGATATCCTTCTTCTCATCCTTAAGATCCTAAATGACAATCTCATTGGCAATCATGCTAGTGTTAAGGTCCTAGATTTTTCACTTCATCTTCCCGTTCTCGTTCTCCAACTTGTCAATATTACGCAGAAGGAAATACAACAGCTCTCTCATCCAAAGTCATCGCGAACCCAATGAAGAGACTGGAAGCACAGATCTTGCCTATACACTAATCTTGAAGTCACAATGATTTGCTTCATCATTCTATAATCAATGTATGTAGGTTATGCTGGAGTTATGTGCCCTAGGTGAGCCAACTTGAGTCAAATCACTTAATTGGTGATTCAAATCTGAATGTCAAATCATGTGGACACACTAATATATATGGTTAGTTGCGTCCCTTAGTATAATAGAGAGAATGTATTGAAGTCATGTTAAATATACTAATGATAGGTATCGAACATTTAAATAATTTAGATTGAAATAATTTAGATTGAGAATTTTAACAAGTCACTAAGAACCATCATAATATCCAACTGATATCTCCAGTCTAAGAACAAATGATAATCTTCTCAAGAGACTGTTGCTTAATTGATGTCCTTAATGCACATCCTCTGCATAGTAATAAAGATTCGGGGTTGTCATGTATGATGATGTAGAAATCCTTCTCTTATTACTATCACAGAAAAAGACATATCCTTGGACATGAGATCTATATGTGTCTATTTTTGAATGTGTACATTTGGCAAATTGATAATTAATTATACAGCAATCATATGACTTAATTAACCTAAATTATGTTAGAAGCTAGTTTAATTTGTGAATAGTGTATGCATAAATTGCATGTCATGCATTGCATTTCTTTATTTAGTTGCATATGTTATAATACCATTTTCCCATGCCAATTAGGATTTATTCTTGTTTGTAGGTCATAAGTAGATTAGAAGCTATTCTGGATGGAATAAAGCTGGATAGGAGCAAAGGCTACAGTAGAGCTGGAGATGGAGTTTGTAAATAAAGACACCAGCTGAAGAAAGAAAGAAAGAAAGAACAAAAAACACTATCTAGAATAAGGGTACAAGAAAAGAATGAGAAGAACTAGGATAACCCTATCCTAATACCTATCCCCAGACTAGCTAAGAACCAGGATATCTGAGCTCAAAAGCCAAAAACATGGACAACATTATCTATGTACCTATCCACCCTATCTCTAGCACTATCCTACTATCCATAACCCTAGTTTACCTATCCTATACCCAGTCCCCAACTTAGATATCTATTTTGGTTCATACCTTACCTAACTGACTCAGTCCGAGTCAATCAAGCTAGCTATAGTCAATTGGGTTCATAGGACCTCATTGGACTAAACCTAAGTTGATTGGACTAAATTGAGTCTAATCATGCCTGACCTAAACCTATTAGACCTAGCCACATCCAATTAGGTGCAGTATAACCTAATTGGATGCAACCAACTTTGATTAGGTTCAGTTGAACCTAATTAAGTCAACCTAATTAGACTCAGTATGTCTAATTGGACCTAACCAAATCCAATTGGGTGTACTTACACCTAATTGGGTTTACCCCTTTCTAGATTAGGTCACCATAGATCCAATTAGGTTCACATCTACACCACCTAGTTTAATTAGACCCAATTAGATTAGAACCTAACCCAACCTAGGTTGAACCAACCTAAACCTATACACATGTTCACGCACCCACACCCACAACCACACATGTTCACTCACACACACACACACAAACACACCCACACCCACACATGTTCACGCACACACACACACAAACACACCCACGCACATATTACTTAAGCCCTAAGAAAAAGGTTTTATCCTCTTGTTGCTGCCAACATGAGAAAGATCTTATCTCTGTCTGGATAAACCCTACTTGCCCGAAGATCTGACGCCAACCGGTGACAGGGAGACGGCAAGAAACTCCATTGTGGCCATACCAATAATAAATGATGGCATGGCTGCCACAATTAATAACTTGACAACATACATCCCCTAACAACGGACGTATCCAATCAGAGGACTTTGTAAGAGTACCAACCCCAACACTATAAATAGCTAAGAGAGGTCCTAGAGACCCTCTCTCAAGCAATCAAAAAGAAAAAGAGAGATTGTATTATTCCTTCTTACTAGTAAATAGTTGGAAGCATCGCCTTCCCCCTAGACGTACACCCTTCGTGGTGAAACTGGGTCACCAATCCTCTTATCTCATTGTGATTGCTTGTTTTTAAATCGTTGAGTCAGACCTTTCGATCACTTAGGAGGTCTGATCAATTGGTGTCGTCTGTGGGACGCGATTATCAGTTGACAACGTTTCCCAGCCCTTGAATCCTTCCGATGACCCTTATGACTCGTAACTCTTCTTGTGCTGACCCCGACAAAGTGTTGACCCAGGCAGAATCAAGTGTTTCAGTGTCCAAGAAACATATTCAGTCGACCGAGCTGAGTAAGGAGAAGCAGGGAGTCCCTAGCCAACTGCTGGAGGTCCCCAAGCAATACCCTCTCTTGGAGATCCAAGCGAGGGAGGAGTAGTATCAGGCCAGGTTGGTGGCTCTTAGGGCTGAAGAACTTTCAGTCGCCAAAAAACTCCAGGAGATTAGACAGATATGAGAGTTTGGAAAAATCCCGTCAGAGGAGCCCCACCAATCAAGCCTTGAAGACGAACATCAAAGGTGGCGTCATATGGTGGAGGATGAGAATGCCCACTTGTGTGAAAAGCTTGAAAAGTTAAAGTGAGAGCTTAGTAGCCAAAGAGGGGAAGCTCCTCCCGATTCACCCAAAATTCCCCGCTCGCCTTTGTCGGGAGAGCATTTAGGAACTCAACCCTTGGCAACTAGCAGCGGAGGCTCGATCCCTGAGATCATCTGCTAAGTCACCCAGGCAATGCGAGGCATATGCCTGCGAGCTTACGTCACCACCTATCCTTTCACTAAGGAGGTGATGACGGGCCCCTTGCCGGAAAAATTCAAGTAGGCCGTCATAGCCTAATATGATGGGATGATTGACCCCAATAGCTTTGTTGGGAGTTACCATCATATGATGCTGGTTTATTGCTGGCCTGATACAATACTCTGCTGAGTATTCCCGTCTTATCTGTCTGGCATGGCCCATGAATGGTTCAATGAACTGCCAGTTGAATAGATCACCTACTTCTAAGAACTGGCAAACAAGTTCTGCCAATACTTTGCCAAGCAGCAAAGGGTTAGAGATAATCCTGAGAGGCTGTCGGAGATTTTGCACCGGAAGAATGAATCTTTCCGATCTTACCTGGATCGATTTAAGGCCCAGTACTTTAAATGTAAGTAGCCTCACGATGCCATTGCCAACCAATACTTCAAGTCAGAACCCCTGACTCAACGGTTTTGGTATTACATCGACGATTTCCCGCCCAAGGATATGGCGGAGCTCTGCGATAGAGCTACAAGGTTCGTGGAGCAAGATGACTCTGTCCGCTCTTGCAGCCGGTTGGTGGAGGGATATGGAGACGATGCCGACCCAGTCAAAGAGAAGCAGGTCTTGGGGGAGATCGCCCCCATCTCCAACTGTGGAGGCAGCCACTGTTGAACTATTACGAACCTACGCTAACGTGTTTGGTTTTGGAAAACCCGTCGTTGTAGTTCGAAAGCGAAGGATTCGAGTTTAACAAATAAAATTTATACCGAAATAAGAATTCCGGGTCGAACTCAGGGAGGCTACGTTGATCTATATACGCAATTATGTTTTTTTTTTAGGATTTTTGATAAACAAGGCGAAATAATTACAATGGAGCTATCAAACTGAGAGAGAGAGAGAGAAAGAGAACATGCATTCAATATTTCAATTGTTTATACAAGCAAACGAAATGAAAGTTACACTAGAAAGCAGGAAATCAATTACACTATAAAGCAGGAAAATTCTACACTAGAAAAGTTGTAAATAAGAATGGGAGAGAGAAGTTATCCTCCTTGACGGTCGCTTGGAGGATGAGCCGAACGAGACGACGTCTGGACGAACGAGAACGGAGAAGGATGAGGGAGGACGAAGCAGAAGAGCGGGAACGGAGCAGCACGCCGTCGTCGTCGCGGGATCCACTTCCGAAGGGGGACGAAAATTTGGACTTTATCTCGCAAGAAGCATCCCGGGTGTGGGACAAGCTTCTCTTGAGCTTTGGAGAGGTAGAGAGGAGAAGGAAGGGATGCAAATTTCGTATGGAGGGGGTCTCCTTTTATAGTTGCAAGGAGTGGGGGCAAAATGGACATTACATCTTCAAAATAATAAATAAGGGGTCTTTAGTGACGGATAAAACCGTCGCTAAAGCCCTCAACGTGGGCGTAGCCTCCGCGCCCACGCGCGCCCGCTCGGCTGCCCGCGCGTAACGCCTACACACGTCGCTTGATTTTCAGCCGTCCGATCGCGGGATCGTACGGCTTAAAATCGCGCCTTCACCGCTGCCGCCCGCCCGCCTGCGAGTACGATCGCGCGTTCACGCGAGCGTCCAATTGCGCGTCGGCGCTATCGGGCGCGCGCGACCGTTGGATCGCGATCGTGCGGTCAATTGGAGCGCGCCCGCTCGCCTCAGAAATTGCTTGGCGAGGCTTGAACGCGCGCCAGCGCCTCGCGATAAGGCGTTGGACCGCTGCGCTGCCTCGCCCAAATGGTCGCGCGGATGCTTTTAACACGATGCGTCCACAGCCGTTGGATTGAGATCCAACGGCGGAGAGGGGATGGGTGCGTGGTCTTCATAGAGTGTAGGCGGCCGTTTGGGCGGCCGGGATGGTGCCACGTGGCGCCATCTTGGCCGTCCATCTTCTGGAAGTTGTAGATGGTGCCACGGATGTCGGATTGACTCGATTTTTGTGTCGTTGGGCTGCGATCGTCGATCCGAATTCATCCGTGTGGTCGGATTTGCCATCTGAAGTGCGGATTTACACCATCCTGGCCCTTGATCTTCTAGGGTTCCCCGGTCTCTATCTGATGCTACGGATGCCTGATTAGGGCGATCTTGGAGTCGTTGAACTCCAATCGTCGCCCTGATCACATCCATACGGTTGGATCTTTGATCCGAGGCCCCGATTAAATGTTTGCCCTGTCCAAGCACATAAAAGGAGACAATTAACCTCCATTTTATTCAAACTACTCTAAATGCAAGATGATGCATGTTATGCAATATTTATATTATGAAATGCAATCCTATGCTTAAGAACATGCATAAATAGACATTTTAAGTAGTGTAAATGTGTTTACATCATACCCCCATGCCTATCTTTTGCTAGTCCCTAGCAAAAACTATATGCTATTTATAAAAGAATTAGGTTAGATTATTTGGACCGGAGTTATTTTCAATCATTAAGAAATTGTCTACTTAAGAACTGAACTTTCAAAGACACAACAGTGCCCGGGTATCAGCCAAAATGCAGACTGCCTCAAGCCTCGCCTTATTCAAAGAAAAATTTCTTTTTCTCTTTTTACTCTTTTCTAATTTTTTTTTTTTTTTTTTTGGATTTTCAAATTTTAGGGTTTAAGAGTGGCTTTCTACGGCCATTCAACTCACCCAAGATTTGATGAGAACCCTAAGTTTTAAGCATCTTATTGTGATTGTGATAGACTCGTTGACCGGCAATTAGAACGGACTTCGGATTTCTACGCCTCTAGGTGACCTCAAAAAGAATTATGCCTAAAGGTGTATCTTTACAACCGGTAGCTTTCTCCCTACTTTTATTTTTTTTTAACGGGGTCAACACAAGGGTGAATCCAGTGTATATCTTCCCGGTTTATTCTACTTCTCCGCTTCTTCCTAAGTGTTTTGGGAATTTTTAGTGCATTTTCTGAGCTGGGTTCTGGACAACCGGTCGATGAGCTGTTACCACCGACAACTTGCCAGCCATACTCGTGTGGCGAAGTGTGGCTTATTTCTTTTTGTTCTTTTCTCCTTTTTGATTTTTTTTTTTTCTTTTTCTTTTTTTTAAGTAGGTGGCTTCCCTGGTCTAAGATTTACCTAAAGGCAGCAAAAAGAGAAAGGTCCAGTGACTGGGCTCTGGACAACCTACCTATGGGCTGTTACCCACGATAACTTGCCAGCCATATCACCCTAGAAGGTTCATTAGCTACCCAATTTCCATTAAAATCGCCGAGCAACGAGTCAGTGCAAAGAAAGTGTGTAGATGCTTAAAACTCAAAATTCCCTTAAATCAGAGGGTGGGTTGACAAGTCGTGTACTTATCACCCAAACTTATTTATTCCAATTATAATAGAATTAAGATGGCGAAAACTCAAACAAATCCACATTTTAGTAGATACACAGGCTAATTAAGTCCAAAGACCTGAGGGGTCTTTGTGTTCAGATCCTAATGTAAAATTTCTTAGGATTGAAAAGTCCTAATGTCCAACTAATCCTTCCTTTTTTTTTTTTTTTTTTTTAGAAAGAGAGCAATTTATATGGATTTCACAAAGCTGATCAACTAATTCAAAAATGAATCCACCCCCCCATGCCTAGCTGATGCAATGTCCTCATTGAAAAAGAGACATGAAAGAAAGGGTAGAATATGAAAGATGTCACCTGGATATGAAGCTCGTATCAGCCTTGTGTTATATGTACAACTGCTGAGTTTAATGCCATCAGCTAGGCGAAGTCCAGCCAAAGAAGTCACAGAATGGCTAGAGCAACAGAGTCTGAAACGGGTTCTGGAAGATTACGGTCAACAACAGGCTTCAGACGTTGACCGTTGACTTTAAAGGTGTTACCCGTCTTTGGGTCAGAAATCTGAACGGCACCATTTAGAAAAATCTGATCAATTATGAATGGGCCACTCCATTTAGATCTAAGTTTACCAGGAAAGAGCTTAAGTTTAGAATCGAATAACCAGACCTTCTGGTTTGGCTCAAAGCTCTTGCGGGAAATCATTTGATCATGTAGAGCTTTGGTCCGAGCCTTGTAGATCTTGGCATTCTCATAAGCATCATTTCTAAGCTCCTCCAACTCAGATAGTTGGAGTTTCCTGGTCTTCCCAGCTAGATTTAGATCTAGATTGCATTGTTTGATTGCCCAGAATGCCCTGTGTTCAATTTCTACGGGTAGATGACACGCCTTTCCATACACCAGACGGAATGGAGACATGCCGATAGGTGTTTTATACGCCGTACGGTAGGCCCAAAGAGCGTCCTCAAGCTTTTGAGTCCAATCCTTGCGATCGGGCCAAACCGTTTTTTGCAGAATGTTCTTGATCTCTCGATTAGAGATCTCGGCTTGTCCATTCGTTTGGGGATGGTAAGGTGTGGAAATTCGATGATTAACCCCGTATTTGGCCAATAAACTCCGGAATTGGGCATTAGTAAAATGAGTGCCACCATCACTGATGATAGCCCTCGGAATCCCGAATCTACTGAAGATATTTTTCTTGACAAAGTTGATGACCACCTTGTGGTCATTGGTTCGGGTGGGAATTGCCTCAATCCATTTAGACACATAATCAACAGCGACAAGAATGTACTGATGTCCAAATGAAGGGATAAAGGGTCCCATGAAATCAATGCCCCAAACATCGAAAATTTCGACAGGAAGAATAGGGTTTAAGGGCATCATGTCTCTCTTAGTTATGCTCCCGAGTGCCTGGCATCGAGGGCATGACCGTGAGAAATCCTGGGCATCCTTGAATAAAGACGGCTAATAGAAGCCAGATTGCAAAATTTTTGCAGCCGTCTTTTTCCCGGAGAAATGTCCACCACACCCAGATGCATGGCAAAACTCAAGTATACTGTTGAATTCATTCTCCGGTATGCATCAGTGAATAATCTGATCAGAGCCGATGCGATACAGTTCAGGGTCCTCCCAAAAGTAGTATTTGGCCTCAGATTTGAGTCTATCCCATTGTTGCTTGGTCCAATCCTGGGGGATTTGACCAACGGCCAAATAGTTAACAATGTCAGCAAACCATGGGGTGTGGACACCTAAAACTGTAAGAATGGTTTCGTCCGAAAAAGTGTCAGCAATCGGAATGTCCGGACAAGAAGAATCACCTAGGAGTCTCGACAAATGATCCGCCACCACATTTTGTACCCCGGTTTTATCCTTGATTTCAAGATCAAATTCTTGAAGAAGAAGAATCCAACGAATAAGCCGGGGTTTAGCATCCTTTTTAGCCAAGAGATGTCTCAAGGCCGAGTGGTCGGTATAAACTATAACATGAGACCCCAAGAGATAAGCCCTGAATTTTTCCAACGCAAATACTACAGCTAGTAATTCCTTTTCAGTAACAGTGTAATTCCTCTGGGCTTCATCCAAAGTTTTACTAGCGTAGTAAATGACAAAGGGCTTTCGGTCAATTTTCTGACCCAGGACAGCCCCGACCGCGTAATCAAAAGCATCGGTCATGATCTCAAATGGGGTTGTCCAAATAGGTGGTTGCAAAATTGGAGCACAGGTGACTGCCGTTTTTAGGAAATCAAATGCCTTTTGGCATGATTCTTCAAAAACAAACGGCGTTTCTTTGGCAAGAAGATTGCTCAAAGGGCGGGCAACCTTCGAGAAGTCCTTGATGAATCTTCGATAAAATCCCACATGGCCAAGAAATGATCTGATTTGTTTAACTGATGTGGGAGGAGGAAGTTTAGCGATAGCATCAACCTTAGCTTTGTCCACTTCAATTCCCCGTTCAGAGATTACATGACCCAAAACGATGCCCTCTTGGGTCATGAAATGACTCTTTTCCCAGCTAAGGACCAATCGTGTCTTGATACATCGCTTAAGAATCATTTCCAAATTAGCCAAACAAGAGTCAAATGATTCTCCGAAAACGGAGAAATCATCCATGAAGACTTCCATAAACTCTCCCACCATGTCGGAAAACATGGCTAGCATACGCCTTTGAAAAGTCGCAGGTGCATTGCATAACCCGAAAGGCATCCTACGAAAAGCAAAGGTTCCGTAGGGACAGGTGAAAGTAGTTTTTTCCTGATCCTCGGGATGGATAGGAACTTGGTTGTATCCCGAGTAGCCATCAAGAAAACAGAAGTACTTCTGCCCGGCTAATTTTTCCAAGATTTGATCAATGAAGGGCAGGGGAAAATGATCCTTTTTAGTGGCAGTGTTCGGCTTCCTGTAATCAATACAAACTCTCCAAGAAGAAGCTGAACGAGTTGTGACAGATTCTCCTTTCTCATTAGTCACAACAGTAATCCCGGCTTTCTTTGGAACAATCTGAACGGGACTTACCCAGGGACTGTCAGAGATTGGATAAATAATTCCTGCATCGAGCCACTTGATGATTTCCTTTTTGACCACTTCTCGCATATTTGGATTCAATCTCCTCTGCATCTGGCGAGAAGGGCGGGATCCATCTTCCAAGAATATTCTATGATTACAGTAAGATGGCTCGATCCCCCTAAGGTCATGAATGGTCCAACCAATTGCCTCCTTATGTTCCTTTAGGACCTTAATCAATTTAATCTCTTGCTCCTTTGTCAATTTAGCACTGATAATCACAGGGAGCGTATTCTGAGGTCCTAAAAATTGATATTTCAAATTCTCGGGCAATGGTTTCAATTCGAGCTGGGGTGGGGTGATGATTGATGGTCGGGTAGATGCTGAAGATTCAACAAGAGGGAGAGGTTGTGAGTGGACAAAATCAGTAACCTCTTCCGAAGATGTTAAGTCAGAGGGTTGCGGGTCAAATTCATCAACCAAAGAGGAACTTTCAATTGAAGAAACTGTCAAACAAGTTTCAATATCAACATTATCCTCATCAAGTTCCTCAATAACTCCACAATCCTCAAATTTATTGAGCGCCTTAAAAATATCTAATTTCATACGTTGGTCCCCAAAGGCGATTTCCATGCTACCGCTTTCACAATTAATGTTGGCCTTTGCGGTAGCCAGGAACGGACGCCCCAGAATGATGGGCGTGTTCCTCAGATTATCTGGTACATCCATGTCAAGGACAAGGAAATCTACAGGAAAATAGAAATCCTTGACCTTAACTATAACATCTTCAATAACGCCTCGCGGGTTTGTGACCGAACGATCCGCTAACTGTAGCGTTATTGAAGTTGGCCGAAGTTCGCCTAACCCAAACTTCTCGTAAAGAGAAGTCCGAATTAGGTTGATGGATGCACCGAGATCCAAAAGTGCTCCATCAAATGTGTAATCTCCGATAACGCAAGAAATCAAAGGGGCACCAGGATCTCTCTTTTTCTGAGGGAGGTAGTGCAGGATAACAGAACTAGCCTGCTCGGAGAGTACCACCTTCCTCGGAACAGATTCTCTCGACTTACGCTTTTGTGTACATAATTCCTTTAAAAATCTTGCGTAAGTCGGTATGTGCTTGATAGCATCAAGGAGCGGGATATTGATCTCAACATTCTTAAATAAATTCAGAAGCTCCTCATTGCTATCAACAGACTTCTTCTTCTTTGCTTTGGTTAAGGCTTCAGGAAAAGGAACACGAGTCAGATCTTTGGAATCGGATTCCTGAGCCTTGATTTCTCCTTTAGAATTCTCTTCTCTCTCCTCAGATTCTTCAGGATTCAAAAGATTAGAATAATGTGGTTGTGGATCCTGAGTCTTCTTACCACTTCTCAAAGTGACAGAATTTGCAGAAGCGTAAGAATTTGGGTCTTGGGGAGGGTTAGGAAAGATTGGAGGGGCTTGATTGACCATGAATTGTTGATTTACAGAAGAAGAAGACGAGGAACCCTGCTCAACCACCTGAGCATGCGCATGTGGGTCCCTCTGATTTCCGTACCCTTGGGCTTGATTGCCCGAATTCGTAATGTTTCGTGGGTTGGGTACGGGTTGGGATGGTAGAGATCCGGGTTGACGAGAGTTAGCAATGAGCCCGGATTGCAAGTTGTCCAGTGAGTTTTTCATTTGCTGCATGAGCTGGAGCATAGATCCTTGCATCTCTACCATTTGATGGTTCAAATCAGCCTGCCCTGCGGGTTGACGGGCATTCCAAGCTGGCTGATTGACCTGATTCGGAGGCAACTGAGTATATACTTGACCCTGACCCATTGGTCGTTGCGGAGCATAATTGCTGGGTCGGAATTGGGTCTGTTGCCCCGGATTTTTCCAAGAGAAGTTAGGGTGGTTTCTCCAACCTGGATTATAGGCATTCGAGTAGGGGTTGGATCTAACATTCTCTTGTACAGCACAGACATCCTCATAAGGTGAGGATGGAGAGAAAGAAAAGGAAGGATTAGAAAAACTGGGATCAAAGGCCCCAGTTGGGAACCCATGGGGTTCCGAAAAATGCTGACTCATAGGTTGAGTCGCATCGAGTTGATTCACGAACTCTCGTCCAGAAAGAGCTCGTGAAGAATGGAATCCCGAATTTTGGGATTGAGTGGATTGAGAGTTGTTCATAGAATTGCCAGCCATCCACTCTTCTATTCTTTTAGCAACCAAGTCCACTTTGTCAAGTTTATTACAAATCAATTCCATATCAAATGAATGAGAGTCATGGACTTCATTGACATTTGATCTGGGTTGTTGGGACCAGTTAAAAGTATCCATGGAGGCATGATTAATTGAATTCTCACTCATTTCCTCAAATAAATCATGTGCACTATCTGCATCTTTATTAAGGAAATTGCCTCCGCAAGAAGCATCCACATGGTTTCTGAGTTGCTCAGTCAACCCATGATAAAAAATCTGCACGAGTTGCCATTTCGGCACCTCGTGGTGTGGACACCTCCGCAATAAGTCCTGGAATCGCTCCCAGGCCACATGAAACTGCTCCCCCGGCCACTGGGTAAAAGTAGTGATTGCCCGTCTCAAAGTATTGGTACGACCGACTGGGAAAAATTTCTTCAGAAAGGCCGATTTCAACTCATTCCAAGATGTAATTGGTCTTCCTATTGTCCTATACCAATGCGCGGCCTTATCCCTAAGAGAGTGGGGGAAGAGCCTCATGATCATTTGCTCCTCGTTTACGTTTCGAGACTTGGTGGTCTGGACCAAAGTGGTCAAGTCCTCCAAGTGTTGAAACGGATCTTCGGAGCCAAGCCCATGATAATGTTTAATCAGGCTTAACGCCTGGGGCTTGATTTCTACGTCACCGGCTGGAATCTGGACGCCGGGACGTTCCCCGTAATTTGAAGGATCATAAAAATCCTTCAAGGGCTGAGCGTCCTGCATTCTCTGGAACCATTCTTGCATTCTCTGCATTTGTTCCAGCTGCCTTCGAAATTCTTCCTGTGGATTTCCAGGCAGAAGAGGCTGTTGTTCGGCCATGGGATCAAATTGACCAAAATCTAACTTGCACCTCCTAGAATGTTCTAATGGTCCTTCCAATCGGGGATTCAATGACCGTCTTCCCAGCATAAACTAGGAGTAGGTCGGAAGGACCGGGGATAGGGACCCTGCAGTACAACAAAACAAGGCTGTCCTTAAGTGAGGTTGCCTAAGGATCTACTGACTCCCAACACCAGCCTTAAGACTGTAACTGATTTACTCTACTTGCGTCTGTATAATCCAACCAGTTAGAAGGAGGGACTGGGGAGAAGGTTCTTCCTTTGGCTTTCGCCTCCGGTTCCTAGTGTACCCCCTAGCCACGATTGTTTGACGCTACTCCCCTAGCTAGACATCAGATTAATCAGTACAAGTAGGTTAATCAAAAACAATCTCAGACTAGGCCTTGAAGAGCGAATCAAACCTTAGGGCCAACGTCTACTCAATTTTATTACGGCCTGGGATTGTGGTGCTTATGGAATGTGATGGGCCCTTACAATGGGTTGTGCCCTTAATGATTGATTGAAATTTGTGTAAGTGCGTGCACAACCAGGGTTTTCAAGCAAGATTATTTATAATGTGTGAATTTTAATGTTCAAATCCTGCTTAAGTAGCTTTTAGGGTTTCAAATTAGGTGAATTGCAATCAAATTTCTAGGCAAACCAAGTTGTAAAACACGGGTGAAGATAGTTTTCCTTTAAAATCAAAAAGAAAGCGGAGTGCCTAGAATATACCTAGATTGAAAACCCTAAGGAGGAGCTACTTGATGAGTTGGTTTTAAATAAAGTGGTGCGGCCCAAACAACTCAAACAATTGGCCACAATTGCACCACTAAGTTAGGCACTCAAAGATGGTTAACCTAGAATGATTTCTACTCTGTTATGTGTTGCTCTGTGTGTACCGGTTCCACAGATCAGAACCCGGTTGAGTAGAAAACAAATCAAGTTAATCAAGTGCCTTGAATGTGGGTGTGTGTTGTGTGTTTGTTGAAAGTTACCCCACAAAATTATCTTTTTGTTATTATTTCTTTTTTTATGAATGAGGGTGAAATGAGTGTGAGTAGAAATCCAAACAACCAAACTATACCTAGGATTTATGCAAGCACCTAGGTTAATTGAAATTTGGATTTAATGTGCCGAATGAAATCTATGGAGGGGGAAAGAATGGGGGAGCACTTACAGTTGTCTTCAACTGCACTTTACTCCAGTCTACCGCTTGTTGATTCCTTGATGGAGGTCTCTGTAGAACAATAGACACAAGAGAAAGCTAGTTAGAAAACAAATAAAGTGCAAGAAATGCGAAGAAAAGATCGGAAATCGTTGCCTCCCCGGCAACGGCGCCAAAATGTTGAACTATTATGAACCTACGCTAACGTGTTTGGTTTTGGAAAACCCACCGTTGTAGTTCGAAAGCGAAGGATTCGAGTTTAACAAATAAAATTTATACCGAAATAAGAATTCCGGGTCGAACTCAGGGAGGCTACGTTGATCTATATTCGCAATTATGTTTTTTTTTTAGGATTTTTGATAAACAAGGCGAAATAATTACAATGGAGCTATCAAACTGAGAGAGAGAGAGAGAGAAAGAGAACATGCATTCAATATTTCAATTGTTTATACAAGCAAACGAAATGAAAGTTACACTAGAAAGCGGGAAATCAATTACACTATAAAGTAGGAAAATTCTACACTAGAAAAGCTGTAAATAAGAATGGGAGAGAGAAGTTATCCTCCTTGACGGTCGCTTGGAGGATGAGCCGAACGAGACGACGTCTGGACGAACGAGAACGGAGAAGGACGAGGGAGGACGAAGCAGAAGAGCGGGAACGAAGCAGCACGCCGTCGTCGTCGTGGGATCCACTTCCGAAGGGGGACGAAAATTTGGACTTTATCTCGCAAGAAGCATCCCGGGTGTGCGACAAGCTTCTCTTGAGCTTTGGAGAGGTAGAGAGGAGAAGGAAGGGATGCAAATTTCGTATGGAGGGGGTCTCCTTTTATAGTTTCAAGGAGTGGGGGCAAAATGGACATTACATCTTCAAAATAATAAATAAGGGGTCTTTAGTGACGGATAAAACCGTCGCTAAAGCCCTCAACGTGGGCGTAGCCTCCGCGCCCACGCGCGCCCGCTCGGCTGCCCGCGCGTAACGCCTACGCACGTCGCTTGATTTTCAGCCGTCCGATCGCGGGATCGTACGGCTTAAAATCGCGCCTTCACCGCTGCTGCCCGCCCGCCTGCGCGTACGATCGCGCATTCACGCGAGCGTCCAATTGCGCGTCGGCGCTATCGGGCGCGCGCGGCCGTTGGATCGCGATCGTGCGGTCAATTGGAGCGCGCCCGCTCGCCTCAGAAATTGCTTGGCGAGGCTCGAACGCGCGCCAGCGCCTCGCGATAAGGCGCTGGACCGCTGCGCTGCCTCGCCCAAATGGTCGCGCGGATGCTTTTAACACGATGCGTCCACAGCCGTTGGATTGAGATCCAACGGCGGAGAGGGGATGGGTGCGCGGTCTTCATAGAGTGTAGGCGGCTGTTTGGGCGGCCGGGATGGTGCCACGTGGTGCCATCTTGGCCGTCCATCTTCTGGAAGTTGTAGATGGTGCCACGAATGTCGGATTGACTCGATTTTTGTGTCGTTGGGCTGCGATCGTCGATCCGAATTCATCCGTGTGGTCGGATTTGCCATCTGAAGTGCGGATTTACACCATCCTGGCCCTTGATCTTCTAGGGTTCCCCGATCTCTATCTGATGCTACGGATGCCTGATTAGGGCAATCTTGGAGTCGTTGAACTCCAATCGTCGCCCTGATCACATCCATACGGTTGGATCTTTGATCCGAGGCCCCGATTAAATGTTTGCCCTGTCCAAGCACATAAAAGGAGACAATTAACCTCCATTTTATTCAAACTACTCTAAATGCAAGATGATGCATGTTATGCAATATTTATATTATGAAATGCAATCCTATGCTTAAGAACATGCATAAATAGACATTTTAAGTAGTGTAAATGTGTTTACATCAGCCACTGCAACAAGAAAAAGGCTAGCTTCCTAGAACAGAGAAATGATCGGCCAACCAAGGGCTGAAACAATGGACCCCACCAGACTAAGAGGGATTATTTTGAAGAATACACTCCCTTGGCCGTGAATCAGGCGGACATGTTGGAGGAAGTATGATCTACAGACAAAGACCTATTACCCTTGCCAAAGCCGTTGAAAAGGAAAACTGACTCCAAACCCTACTGGAAATACCACAAGGCCCAAGGCCATGCCATCGAAGACTATCAGGATCTGATGAGGGGCAAAAAGTACCCTCGGATCTAAAACTCCACACTTGACCTAGCAAAGGACCCCGCTACCCGGACAAGGGATGTACAGGCGGAACCGGCACTTTGTCCCACCTGAGACTAGGCGGATCCTAGTCAACACCAGTCTGGTCTGCCAGAAGATCCTACGTAGCAAGGGTAAAAGATATGAAATGATGGGCCTGACCACCTGCACCCTGACAGCTACCACATAGCCTGACAAGTAGGGGTACCAAAGCCCATCAATGAGGGTTATTCCCCATGTTATAAATAGAGAGGGAGACCCCCATTAGAAGGGGACTCCTCCCCGGCGGAGGGAGCGAGACCATGTAACATGTACCTAGAAAATTATGGTGCGTAGTTGAGAGCATCATCCTCCCCCTAGACGTACTCCCCTTGCAGTGGAACTAGGTCACCAAACCCCCATTTTCCCTCGTGTTTGCTTGTTGATGGTTGATTACTCCCTACACGACAGATGATCAATGGCTAAGTAGCGCCTCCTACGCTAATAAATCTTTTAGTAGGCCTTTCGAGGCTCATCAGGATCTGTAGGACCAAATCGAGTCCTAGATTCAACATGGAAATCTGGCCCACTTTGTCAGCAGGAGTGAAGGCCAGGATAAGGGAAAAAGGCCCATGGAGGGCCCAGAAGACTACCACAAGAAAAAGCTTCCACAGTTTCGTGGAGTCAACATGGTCCTTGCCAAGGGCCACTGACCTGGCGGCACCTCAACCCTCCAGATCGAGCAGACGGTGTCGGCCCTACTCCCCTCGGCTGAGTACCATCGTCCGATTTTGGCAACTTTTCCCAAGTTACCACAAAACGATCGTCCCCCATCATCTACGAGCGCAGAGGTTGAAGTGATTTTCGGAGTTAACGCCACCCTAAATAGCAACTCACCCACTCCGAGCAGGTCTCCTATAGTGCGTTCCCCACTCTTCAATGAGGCAAAAGAGGCCTCATCAAGAAGGCAGCCTCTAGGCTGTTTGCCTCTCTATCGAACTCAGCAAAGCACACTGACCTGCTGCTAGTAACACTGTTACTGGAGGGACAGCAGCAGCCTCGGCTCCTTATGGATGAAGGCAGTTTCGTTGCTGTCCTCTTCTCCAAAAAGTTACTCTGATTAGGCTTCAAAGAAGAGCATTTCTCCCTATCAACTTACCTGGTTGTGGGGTTTGGCAACCACAAGGTGATGCCAAAAGGAGAGATTAGCCTCCCCTTGTCCGTCTACGATAGGTACAGGCACCTCAATTGGATGGCTATGTTCATAGTGGCCGGGTTGAGGGCAGCGTTCGACGGCATCCTCGGCCAACTGACTACCCACGCCTTCCACTTAATCCCCTCTTCATACTTTTAGTTCGTGCTCTTCCAATCCCCTCGTGGGGTAGGAATAGTGCACGGGGATCAAATAGTCGAGCACGAGCTCCTAAGGATTGAGCTAGAGCGATCCATGGAGCCGAGACCCCCAAGCCGCAGAAATGGGGGAAGAAGAAGAGAAACCAAGTCCAAGCAATCCAGTAAGAAGTAAGTCTGGCTAATTCGCCAGCGACTTTAGGGCAGCAGCCAGGCTCTTCAGCCATGGCTATACAGAAATATCCTGATAACGCTACCAAGCTCATCTAGGTCGAAGTGGACCTTGATCCCTTCAAAGTACAAAAGCTATTGCTCCTACTCTGAACCAACGCAGACATCTTTGCTTGGTCCACCAATGACTTACCGAGAGTAGACCCGTTGATGAGTCCAATTTATTGGACAATTAATTAGCTTAAGTACATTCAAAACTTACCTCATTAGATTACAATTAGAATTAAGTGTTACTTTATCTAAATTAAAAGATTCTTTGTTAAAACTTGATACGTATATATTTATGCAAGGTTATGTGCGCAAAATATATCATATCATTGTCTCCTCTCCACCAGCAGTGCACTCAACTGATTGACTCAACGCACCGCCAACCCAAGGTGGTCGTGCGTCTTGCAACCTTGCAACGACAACCTCTAAACCTGTTGACACAGCCTCATCGCCAAGATTATTGGAGATGATCTTGATGAAAGAAACAAAATTGGAGAGGCGTTTAAAAAGAGAGGGGAGGGAATCTTCCTCACACCATCCACCGTGCGCCGAAGGCATACCCTATGGAGAAGGGCTTGCACTGTGAATCCGATGAACACCATGGACCCCCGCATGCTCCGACCTCACCTTCATCCCCGCTCATGCACACAGTGATAGTGCATGCATGCCACCACCCCTCACCATGTGTGTACCACTGCCTCCACTTCCCCTTCTCTTCTTCTTCAATTTCCTCTTCTCCCCTGTTCCTTCCTTCCACAAAAGAACCCAAAGCCACCACCACCACAGCAGCTCTCATCCAACACCACGCACACCATCACCGCCACCAACACCTGCACCATCACCAACACCACAACCACCATATGCCCTCCACCTTCTCCTCCTTTATTTTTTCTCTTCACCTTCTTCCCCAAGCACACCACCTGCAACCTCAGCATGAACCCAACATTCTCCAACAAAACCCAACCATTTCCATCCAACATCAGCCGCAGACCACCCTCTCCGCACGCACCGCCTCCAACTCGCGCGACCAGTGCACCTCCCACACGCCTTCCACACGTTGCCCGCACGCGAGTTGCACTTCCTCTCCTTACGCACCACACACAGAGCTGTAGCAGCCCACCTGCATGCACCTAGCATGCCACGCGCGACCACTCCACCTCCAGCAAGCCACCCCTGCTCGTGCCCCTCGCATGTCCTCGCACCTTCCATGTGTGGATCTCTCCTCTCCACCAGTGTTGCTTTAAGCTTCAAGCCGCTACAGGCAGAACACGACCCACCATCTCCCTCCCTTCTGAGCACCTACCGGCGACCACCTCCGCCTGTCATCTATGTCATCGCGAAGCCCTCATTGCGGCTGATCTCCTCCGAGCTCCATCCGGTCGACGATCATCCTTTTCGTGCACGAGGAGTGAGGGAAAAATCCCTATTTCGATGGGCATTTCTTATTACATTCAAATGCCATTGCCAACCTTAACAATTATTAGTTTATGTTATTTGGACGTTTTGTTCTTTCACCCCTCACTTTCTCTCTTTTTCCCGCATGCTTTCTCTAATAGGTGGTGATCTTTCTCTTTTTCTCTCTCATATGATAAAAGTAAAAGATGCATAAAAATTTCCTATGCAATTAGTGGTTGATGGATACTATTGAATTATTGTTTCAAATATTTAATCCTTCTTCTTAAATATGTATAGTATAATTATTCTCTTCGAGGACATATCTTTGGTAATTTGAGGCAACTCTGGTGAATATTTATTTTTACATGCAAGCATCGGCTCAATTTTTTTCAATTTGAAAGTTTAAAAGTTGCAAATTTATTATGCTCAGTCTCCCTGTGGATACAACATCTTCATTGTGGTTTAATTTGCAATCTATTTTAATCTTTGATCTAAGGATTTTCCACCACTTTAAACTACAACGTCATTATTTCTCTTATCATTAGAGCTACAATATTTTTAAGCGAAAATCTAGGCATAGGGGTGATAAGTCCACTTTTGTGGACTATTATTTAGCCTAAGTACTATTTAATTATTTGTTCTTAGTTGTTAATTAATTAGGAGTTATATAGCAATTCACCTTGGCCTGCATTTAAATTTATGCGCTAATTTTACATTTAATAGCATATGATATGATCTATTTGATGAATGCAAGCTAGGTACGAGAGTCAGACATCCATTGTTGCTTCTAGAAGACATCCTAAATTGAGTTTGGACATTTGAGGGATCGTAGTACTGTCAACTTTGAAGACGTCCAGAATAAGCTCACTTCAACCGTGCCTTTCCTCCGCCTTTCCTCCGCCAACCGTGCCTCATCTCTTCAACCACCCCAACCACTCACGATGTTCACTGGGTGTTTGGAGAAATCGACGGCCAAAGAAAAACAAACGAGGGATGTTTAAAACGAAGGCTGGAGAGATGATCATTATCTCCTCCCCTGCCCTACGGGGATCATCCTCCACCGTGAAAGAGGCAAGCACCATGGATCCTGCGTGCACTGTGCAAGAAGCGTGAACTGTGGAGCACGTACCCCTCTCACCGCTCTCACCACCAGCCACTGCCTTCACCACATGCAGTGCCCTCACCGCGCAGCCCTCTCACCACAGCCACAACCGCATGCAACCACAGTAGTAGCAGAACCACCGCGTGTCCCCTCACCGCGTGCAGCGTCCTCACCACCAGCCGCTGCCTTCACCGCATGCAGCACACCAGCAAGCACGCGTTGGCTACACGTTCAGCAGCGCCACACGCACACAACCACCCCCGTGCGCGCTGTGTGCATGCCCGCACGCCACTGCCTAGCCTCTTCCTCCTCACAAGCCACCTGCAACTCCACCTAAAGAACCCATCAGCCACCGGCCTACCCCACGCCGTGCGGCCCCCTTCGATCTCTATTCTCATCACCGACACCACTGTTGAGACACCCTCGCTCCACCGCTGGTCCCCTCCACTTCACACCACCAGCTGACACCCGCACACAGCCTCCTTAGGAACCATCACCAAGATCATCTTCCTCGTCCACCGACGACCTCCGGTGACCACTCGCCACCGCACCACCACTGGAGTGTTCCTCTCCTTTGACCCAGCTCCTCTGACGACTCTTGCAACCAACTACACCGCTCCTTCACATAAGGAGGAGAGAGGAGAAATCCTCTGCTTCTCCTCCAATTAAAATTTACCATCCGTGCCATTGCAGGGGAACACTATTCCCTTATTTAATGAATTAAATTATTGAGGCGAATTTGCGTAGCCATCCTTCTATTTAATCAAAATTGCTTGCATATGCATATCTCTCATGAATGATTTAATGCATGTCATATATATTATGGTGAACAAGCTATACTCTAGAAATTAGTATTTACGGTGTTTACCAGTATCAAGATCATTATTTTACATGATATTATATAGTGGTGATTTTGCATATGCACACCTGTATTCTTGATTAATTATGTGAAGTAAGAAATCATGTTGAAAACACGTGCACAAGTTAGTATGCATACACATTGAGATTCCCGAATAAACGAAGCACAACGCACTAGTTTAAATAGGCTAATTCTTCCCTGTGGAGACGACCTAACTCTTCGTGGTTAGTTTTGAGAATTAAAATGTTTTGAAAAGCGATTTTCTACCACACGATTACATACAATGACATCATTTTATGTTAAAGATTTCAACAAAAACGAAGATCACTCTTTCAAGGGGTATTGGATGAGTCCAATTTATTTGACAATTAATTAGCTTAAGTACATTTGAAACTTACCTCATTAGATTGCAATTAGAATTAAGTGTTAGTTTATCTTAATTAAAAGATACTTTGTTAAAACTTGAAACATATATATTTATGCAGAGTTATGTGCACAAAATTTCCAATATCATATCACCGTCTCCTTTCCGCCAGTAGTGCTCTCAACTGACCAACTCAACGCACCACCAACCCAAGGTGGTCGTGCATCTCGCAACCTCACAACGGCAACCTCCAAACTTGTTGGCACCGCCTCATCGCCAAGATTGTTAGAGATGATCCCGATGGAAGAAACAAACTAGAGAGGCATTTAAAAGGAGAAGGGGGGGAATCTTCCTCGCACCATCCACCATGCACCGAAGGCATACCTTGTGGAGAAGGGCTTGCACTGTGAATCCAACGGACACCATGGACCATCACGTGCTCCGACCTCGCCTTCATCCCCGCTCATGCACGCAGTGACAGTGCATGTGTGCCACAGCCCCTCACTTGCGTTGAGCTTTCCTTCGGCCACATCTCATCGCACCGTCATCGTCATCAAGAAGCTCTTCCTCTCGTGCACCTCCACCGAGCTCCTTGCCAGCAGCTGCGGCTCCTCCATGCACGACCACAAGTGGGGAAGCCAATCCCCTATTTTGCTACAGTGTTGAGGCAATTAATATTTATGCCCCACGCCATTGCGAATACTTCATTTATGGAGTTTTATATTATTGGGTGATTTGTGATCAGACACTCCCTATCTTTCTATTCCTCGCTCTCTCTCCCTCTGACTCAATAGGATAATGCTGATGATCTGGATATTTTAAGAGAAAAGGAGATCAAGGAAAACCATGTTTTATTTGAAAGATTGGCTTCTGCATCTTCACAAATAGAAAGAGAAATTAAGAATTTTATGTCTCTTATTTTTAAATAAATACCACGATTATTTTATAGGGGAATGATCTGTGAAAAATTATTGGTACATTTGCAAGATTAATGTGGAGTTGATCTCATGTTTATCTAAGTTATTAATCTCTCTATTTGTGAACACTACTTAATGCAATAATTTTTACGGTGTTTCGAACATAGATGGGAATTTCATGTGAACATTCATGGTGAAAATAATTGTGAGTTTTTATTAGGCTCATGCCTCCTTGTGGATACGACGTAACCTACGTGGTTAGTTTTATTGATTTATTCTTAATTGAAAGATTTTCCACCACACAAACTACGACGACGTATAATTGTTATTGTTATCTTTTTAATTAAGTGAAAATCTCTTTATCAAATGGCATCGTTGCCAGAGAGGAAACGAGCCTGGTAAACTCGCAAGCTTTTTTTTTTTTTGCATTGATCCATGTTTATTGCTATTCATTAATCTATCATTCCTTCGTGCGAGGTACGTTCTGGTGGAAGAGGAGCACACGGGGGGATGCTCGTCACCTTAGTGGAAATTGACGTCACCTGGAGGATAATCATGAGCTTGTGGGCTTTTATCCCACGTGCATGAAGGAGGGCGGATTGGCAACTGAAGACCTGTTTACTACTTTTAGATTTAGATCAGGCTAGATAGACATTAGAATTTAATTTCTGTCTTGTGAACTTGTGTTGGACATTTTTGGGAACCTATTCCCAGTGCTTTTAATGCTTATCACTCTTGTATGCAGGAGCGTATTTTTGGGAGTGTGTTCCTATTTTATTTAGATTATAGGTTTATTTGAACTTTTTTAACTGCATGTTAGTTAGTTAGATAGCTAAATTAGATTAAGTTTATTTACTTATCATTAAAAAGAAATTTTGAGCTGCCTACTAGAAGTTGCATATCTATAGGGTGATCATATAGGATTGTTTGAGCAACATCTACTTTTTCTGCATTGCAAACATCTTGCACTAAAGAGAGCTGGAGTAAGGTACGTCTTCTCTTTAGCATCAATTACCTATCATGCATCTGCATTGGACTTAAATCCAAGACCACTAAAGTGTTTGAATCTAATTAATTCAATGGTCACCTTAAAAGAAATTGGGATTGCTAAGAGGTTCGACCTTAGAAACAACGACTTTAAATTGCGTACAAAAGGATTTGATTGTGGGATTTCAAAATTCAAAATGCATACGTGTGTTGCACACCTGAGACATTGTGCACATCATACATAAGGTCACTAAATACATTTCTACCTCACCTCTTTACACCACAAGGGAAGTTAGTCGGTAATCAACAAGTCTATCCACCAAGTTACTTCGGTTCCTCGTGTGTGGGCTCTATTTGAGACTTCCATCCCTTACAAGTAGGTTGTAGGCACCAACGAAGGTCGACCTAGGAAGCGTAATTCTTGTAAAACTTGTTTGGCCACCTATGTTAACTCTGTTAACTTCAACCTTCCTTAAGCAGGTCTGGTTAGGGATCTTAAGGTCCACTTGACCTCTTATACCACTTAAGTGAGAACGGAGGAGCACTGACTTGATTTCTTTGACTAACCTGTGGAATAGGATTAAGGAGACCTGCAATCCACTAAAAACAGATTCCTACTATATTTGCATTTGTTTTGGCAATGGTAGAGCTCTTTAGGAAGTTTCTATTTTTAATCTAGCTAAGTCCTAAGAGAGTTAAACCATTTGACTAAAAAGAAATGGACTACCCATACTCCTATCATTTTAGCCATGATCCCATGCCCTGCGCATATCCCTCCTTTGAGGGGTACAATGACAATTCATGGGGTCATTCTTATTCTTACTTTGGGAGTACTGGCCCAATATCTCCCACTTTTGAGCAGAGCCTAGGAGCAGAATTTTCCACCCCAGGAATCCCCACTAGTTTGCAAACACCCAACCCTCCCACCCTTCATGATTTTTCTTATCAAGGTTGGATCGATACCCATAGGCAACCTGAGCTTGAGATGGACTATCCTCCCAAATCTGACAGTAGCATCTCCTCTTTTATGGTAGAAATGCAAAAACAACATAAAGAAATGATGGAGTCTATGGGAGATATGTTAAAGAATAGTCAACGACTGAATGAGGAAATTGGTTAGCTTAGCTACCCTCCTGCTATTAATTATGATCCCTACCCATACAACCATGTTCATCGAAATAATTTTGAGGAAACAAATGACACCAAGGATCCCGTTTTGATGAGTAGCTATACCTTAGATAATCCACATGAGACGCGGCCACTAGAGGAGAACGATCCAGTGATTATTCACCTGAGCTATATTGGAGTCAAAAGAAAGGGAAGATGGTACCACTTGAGGACCTTGATCCTGTTGATAGTATTTTTCTCACCCTGATGACCCAGGTCAAGGTTGTGCTAGTTATACCACTTCTTCTATTGATCATGTGGTGGAGCTCCATTCTACCCTTAGTGAGCCTAATCTTGATCCTCCACATAGGGAACCAACATCTACCATACAACATTGTGAGGATTTACATGTAGGTGACCCTAAGGGAATGAAGGATGAATTGGATCAATTTTACTCTCAGGATACAAAGAGTCTATTTTAGAGAAGGATGATGACCCAATGGAGGAACCTGGACTTAGAGTTTGGAGTGAATCTCGAGGGGATTATGTGTTATTTGAGGACTTACCTCCCGAGGATATGAATGATTTGGTGAAATCCGAATTCCTCCCTACTTTTGATTTTGAAAATCATCCTCCGCAAAATCAGGAAGATATGGAGTTGATGTTGAAGGTGGACGAACACAAGATTGAGAAGCCTAGGAGAGATCTCAGGGACAATACATACCAATTGAGAATTTTTGCCTTGAGGAGAATAGAGAATTGAGAGATATAGGCTTACTCCATAACATTAAGACTAATCCTCCTTCAAAAGTAATTGAACATGTTGAAGTAATTCCTCCCCTTACTGATGAATCACATATACACCTCAACAAAAACTTAAGTGAACCAAAAGAATATGGGGAGGAAATTAATGATAATGATTTAGTTGCTTCGACCCTGCCATCAAATAAATATGATTTGGAGTCCACCATTGATTCACATATACTTGAAGGTAAAAATATGACTCCCATTCTTGAGGAAATCATTAATGATAGGCAGAATGACTTGAATTTTTCTACAATAATACAAAATCAGAATCGTTGTAGTAACTGGACTTGACACCGACTAAGCCCTCATTGGACTTAATCATTACCTCCCAACACCACAAACAACACTTACACTCCATAACCGATTCTTGGCTCAGGTTTCTACTCACATACATTCTTTCTGGGGAGAAGATTCGGCCAGTACATCCCTGAGTGGAATGGCAAGTTTGGATTGATGCTTATACTTTTACTCTCGCCATTCAAGGGTCGGGCATACTTATGATTATATCTTTTAAAACCCTTCCTACTTTGGAGGACCCTTGTTATTCTCCTGATAAGCACATATAAATTCATCATAAAATGCTTATTTATGATAGTTCCTAGGCATAGCATTGCATATCATGATATAAATATTGCATAAACATCCATTGCATTGCATCTAGGATAGTTGTATATTATGTACATTAATTCCATCATTTTACAAGGCTAGGAGGCAATGTGACATCTTTACGGGCTTCCGATGAAGAATCTGACTATGTGAATGGATTCGGGTCAACGATCGCAGCCCAACAGTATGAAAATTGACTCAATCCGACCTCTGTAGCAGCCCCTACAACAAAAAGAAGATGGATGGCCCAGATCGCGTCACATGGCACAACCCAGGCCGCCCATGCACACGCATGCACCACAGCACGCGCATAGCAGCGCGGGCATGCACGCATGCGCAGCGGTAGTGCACATAGGCGTGTAGCGCGCAGAGGCGTGCGATACGATGCGTGTAGTGCGCGCTAGTGCAGTAGCAGCGTGGGCGTGTGGGCTGTCTTCAGCGATGTTTACGGCGGATCTTCAACGACGTTTATGACCGAAACTAAATGTCCTGTATACGAATTTTATTCTTTCCTCCATTATAAAACTAAATGTCCTATATACGAATTTGATTCTTTCCTAAATTATAAAAGGACCCCTAGCCCTCCCATTTTTCTTCATCTCTTCCTTTCTTCTTCTCACCACCTCCAAGGCTCTAGAGAGAGCTTGTCCCAAGCCCAGGATGCTCCTCTAGAGTAGAAAACCAAATAGTTTTCCCACCCCTTATCCTCATCCGTGGAGCATCCTGTGGCTGTCCTCTCACCGCCCTTCGGGAAGAAGTTCCTCGCTACAACGCCGTCCTGCCCCGCCCTTCGTCCTCTGGTTCCGTCCCCGTTTGTCCTACTCCTCACCACCTTCCTCCAGGCGACGTCAAAGTGAGTCATCCTCCAAGCAACCGTCGAGGGAGATTTCTCTAACCTCGTTCTATCTTTTTACACTTTCGTAGTGTAGATTTTCCTGCTTTCGTAGTTGAAACAAACAGTTGTTCATGAATAGATGATTGCTTCTCTCTCTCTTATCTTTTTGCAAGTAGATAAAGTTTTCATCGACCTAATCTCTTGCCCTATTAAAAATACCAAAAAAATTAGAAAAGACAAAAATAAAATAAATAAATAAAAATGAAACGCGGATATTTTAAAACCAAACGTACGCCTCCCCGTGTTCAACTTGGGACTCACTTTTCGAGTTTCGGTTATAAATTTTATCTGATCACAAGTTTTGCAACCACAACAATGGGCTACTCGAAACCCCGATTTCAAACACGTGAAACCCGTGTTATAATTTTGGCGCCGTTGCCAGGGAGGCAATGCTCTTTGGTTTTTCTCGCATTTTTTCCACCTTACCTAACTTTTATCTCACTTTTTCTCTGATCTTACTGTGATTGCAGGTACTCTTCCGAGAGGGGCCAAAGCGGTTAGATCGGAGAAAAGTGAGGATGAAGGTTTTGTAAGTTTATCCCTACCACCCCCACCCACTAGTTCATTTCACCACACTAATAACTCAAACCCAAATCAACTTAGGTGCTTTTTATAAACCCTAGGATAGATTTGGTTGTTTGTTTGCCACCTCCACTCATCTCACCCCCACATATATACAAAAAATAAAAAAAAATACTCTTCTCTTGTGGGATTTTTTGGAAGCTACACACTTAACACCCACAACTTCTCACCCTAAGGTGCACAATCACATCAATTATACCACTTAACCGAGATCTAACCTATGGACCCAGTACACTTAACTCAACACACAAATGAGTAGAAATCTGGATAGGTGAAACATTTTTGTGTGCCTTAGTTAAGTGGTGTAATAGGTCAATTGATTGAACTGTTTGGGTCGCAACACTTAAGATAAAAGTGATCCATCAAGTAGCTTGCCACTTAGGGTTGATTCTTAGGACTGAACCAGGCACTCCACATTATTTTTTATTTTTAAAGGAACATATCTACACCTGTAATTTCAAAACTTGGAGTGTTCTCCTAAATATGATTGAATATACCTAAGAGTAAACCCTAAAACCTACTAAACAAGGTAAACCCAAAAAGAGACATCATCAAATAACCTTGTTTGCAAACCCTGGTTGTGCACACACACACATTTTAACTGATCATTAAGGGCACAAGCCATCTAAAGGACTCATCACATTCAAAGAGCACAATCATCTCAAGCCTAATTAAAACTGAGTAGACGTTGGCCTTAAGAATTGACTCGCTCTTCGGGGCTCAGACTGAGATTTTCTTCGATTAATCTGCTTCTGCTGGTCTATCTAATGTCTAGCTAGGGGAGTAGGGTCAAACGACCGTGGCTGGGGGTACACTTGGAACCAGAGGCGCAAGCCAAAGGAAGAACCTTCTCCCCAATCCCTACTTCTAACTGGTTGAATTGACCGGATAAAAGTAGACTAAATCATTTATAATCTCAAGATGGGTCCTGGGAGTCTGTAGGTCTTTAGGCTACCCACATAAGGACAGGTTTGGTTGATTGTACTGTAGGGCACCTTTCTCTATTCTATTTTCCCTTCTACTCCACAATGTATCCTTCCACATCTTTCACACATTTCCAATCCTACCCTCCCACCAACACGTATCCTCAAGATGATTACTATCCCGACTCGACTTATGATTACCCATCCACTAGCCAGGATAACTTTGATTAGGGATATGAATCTGGACCTCAGTGTCCAAGACCTAATCCTAGACAACAAGACTATGATTACTATCCTTCCCAGAGCAACAATGATTATAGATCTCCATCCTTTGATGATCAACCTAACTAGATCAATAACCATGAAGGATATGCTGATTATAACACTTACCTTCACTAGAATTATGTTGAATAAGTCACCACCATTCTTTGAACAACCTAGAATGACCTACTTTCAGGGAGGGACCCAAGAACGTCGACATCTTGACTCCCCTAGATTTAACCCAAACCCACCCAAACGTGAATCTAACTAGTCAGTTCAGGTGAACCAGATCCAGGATAGGGTGTTGGCTAATTTGAGGAACACTATACAATCTTTAGAAGCTCATCCAACACCATGCATTGAAGCACTGGAGCCTATGATCAAAATGATAGATGAACTTAATAGTTCTTTATTAGATTTGCTCCAAAGTGTTAGGGATAAGGACCTGGGTGAGTTTCTTCTAGGGAAATTATCGATGTTGAGGATGAAATTTCTGGTTGCCCTAGTCAAATCTTGGGATGATTCTCAAGATGAACCCCCTTCAGGAGAGCCAATGTCTGAACCTGCTCAAGCGCCTATTGGGGGGGATACATATTATGACACTGGAGATGACCAGGTTGGGCTAGAGCAACCCATTGATGATGAACCGATTGATTCACCTGAGATCCCAGAGCGAAGGAGTGAGGAAAAATGTCTCTTTGAACCAAGAAATGACAATCGATTTTGAGACATATATAAATGAGGATCATGGATTCTTTGATTCTGAGGGTGAAGAATCTCTTAGTGAAGTCTCACTTGAGCGTAAGGAAGATGATTTTAGTGAGACAAAAGGGCTTGAGGAATCTGACGAGTAGTTTGATAGCCCAATTATTGAAGATTTGGATTCGGTTGGAACTAACTTGGAGGATTCGAATTTTCATTTACTAGAAGATTCAATCAATAGACCCATTCCTCAACCACACCCCAAAGGGATCGATTTTGATTTGGAAATCATTGTACCCAAGCCAATTCTGAGTCAGCCACAATTTTTGGACTTGGGTAAATCTTATGGGGTGAACGGTATGCTAGAGGTCCCGGAACCTGAGCACTTGATGTTGGAGGATAGGAATGTTGAAATGAAAATTTAGGAGGTTAATTTTGAGGGGAAAACAAGTTTGGATCTAAGGGTTCTTATTGAACTAAAACCACCAACTTTTTACCAAGACCCTTACGATATCATTCACGTGCAACCCAAGCTCGAAATAACTGATTATTTTTCTGAGCTACACTATAAGTGGACACCCGATTTTAATGAATCAGATCAACCCGTTGTTCGACACTTTGGTCTTGGGTTGCACACCACAAAACTGCAGGCCCGACCCTGCAAACACAATAATCTTAGGTTCTAGGTGATTTTCATCCAGAACCTTAGAACCACTTGACCCTGGGGCATGGGTCTACATCATAATCTGGTCCACGTCTGCGGACATCTTCTGCTGATGGGTTTCAGGATCAACCTTCTGATTTTGATTCTGACCTGCACTTGTGAATTCTCAACTTCTTCTTTGTATGTATATTATGCCTAGCTGAAGGCATTAAACTTAGCGCATGTGTATACTCCCTTCTCTCTGCGGAGCTGACCGGGTTGTCACGAAATTCAGGTGATATTCTATTTACTCCACCCTTCTCATGTCTCTATTTTTACAACGAGGACATCTCATTATTTAGGCATAGAGGGGTGGATACTTTATCCTGAAATCATTTTGTTAACTCCGTATAATTTTTTTTAGTTTATTTTTTACAAAAAAAAGTCAAAAATACGAAAAAAAATTAGAATTACGAGAAAAGAACTTAGGCTTTTAGGCATTATTAACTTTAGGAAATGATACGAGATGACCAAAACACTTAGACTCTTTAGATCTTTAGGCTTAATTAGCCTGAGTGTTCACTCGAATGTGGACTTAGTCCCAAGTCCTCGCTAATTAAAATTCATTTTAATTTGGTAAATAAATTAGGATGATAAGTATGCGACTTATCAACCCGCTCTCTAATTTGGGGGGACTTTAAGCCTAAGCATCTACACACTTTTTTTTGCATTAACTTATTTTTCAACGGTTTCTTCGGAAATTAGGTGGCTAATGAACTATCTAGGATGGTATGGCTAGCAAGTTGGTGGTGGTAACAGCTCATCGGCAAGTTGTCCAAAGCCCAGTCACAAGACTATTTTCGTTGTACTGCCTTTAGGTAAATCTTAGATCAAGGAAACCACCTACTTAAAAATAAAAAAATAAAAAGAAAAAGAAAAAAATATATATAGAAAAAGGAGAAAAAAATAAAAAATAAATAAAACCACACTTCACTGCACGAGTATGGCTGGCAAGTTGCCGTAGGTAACAACCCATTGGCCGGTTGTCCAGAACCCAACTCACAAAAAAATGCACAATAATTCCCAAAACACTTAGGGAAGAAGCGAGGAAGTAGAATAAATCGGGGAGATATACACAGGATTCGCCCTTATGTTGACCCCATAAATAAATGTAGGGAAAAAGCTACCAATCGAAAAGATAAACTTTTAGGCAAGGTCACCTAGGGTCGTAGAAACCCGAAGTCCATTTCAACGGTCGCCTAGTGAGTCTTTCACTATTTTCACAAGATGCTCAGCACTTAGAGTCCTCTTCGGGTCTTGGGCGGGTTGGGTAGCTGTAAAAAGTTATCCCGGAACTCTCAAACTTCAAAGGTACAAAAAGATTAGAAAAGAAGAAAAAAAAATGTATATTTCCTTTTCAAATAAGGTGAGGACTTGGGTGGTCTGCATTCTGGCAGGCACTCAGGTACTGTTGAGCTATCGTTGTTTAGGACCTTAGTTGAAATTTTCTATTGTTAATAAACGACTTACGCCTAAGCGATCTAATCCTAATTTTGATTTTATACATAGCATGTGGTTTAATTTTGCTAGGGACTAGCAAAAGATAGGCATGGGGGTATGATATAGACACATCTATTTAGGTTAAAATGTCTATTTATGCATGCTCCCAGGCTTAGATTTGCATTCCATATTACAAATATTGCATAGCATGCATCATTCTACATTTAGAGTAGTGTATATTTTAGGTTAATTGCATCTTTTTGTGGTCAGGAGAGGAGATTTATTTCGGAGCCTCAGATTGACGATCCAACCGTACGGATCTGATTAGAATGACAATCGGAGTCCAACGCCTCCAAAATCACCTTGACCGGAGTCCCATAGCGCTATATGCAGTTCGAGGAAGATCAACAGCCAAGGGACTAGGTGACATAATTTGGAGCTTCAAACGACAAATCAATCGCGTGGATAGATTCGAGTCGATGATCGGAGCCCAACTACGTGAAAATCAACTCAATCCAACCTCTGTAGTAGCCCCTACAACGAAAAGAAGGTGGATGGCCCAGATCGCGCCACATGGCGCAACCCAGGCCACCCACGCGCATGCACGTGCCACCGCACGTGCACAGTAGCGCAGGTGCATGCACGGAAGCGCACGACACGGCACGGATGAAGAATCCGACCATACAGATGGATTTAGAGCAACGATCATAGTCCATCAACACGGGAATCGCCCAGATCTGAGCTCTATAGCACCCTCCGCAAGAAGAAGAATATGGACAGCCCAAATGGCACCACGTGGCACCATCCAGGCCACCCCACCTGAGCCAAGGCACACCCAAGCCCGCCGCAAGATCAGATCTCAACCATTGGATCTCAATCCAATGGCTGAGATGTATGCTCCATGGCTGAAGAAGCACCTCATCTCAGCCAACCTCACGGAGATCAAGCGAGGTGTCATCTCGACTGTTGGATCTCCATCCAAAGATCGTGGGCACGGAAGCTCAATTCAAAAACAGAACACATAACGACCCTCAGCACAGTGGTTTGTGCCTCAACTCTCAATGCGCGACCATGCGTTCGAAGCCCCGCACGCAGATTTTATTCGCTAAAGCACATGCGGGAGGAAATTAAGCCGTCGATGGAAGATCGGGCGGCGAAAGAAGCGACTACGTGGACGCACAGTTAAGCACAGACGCTGCACGCGGGCACCAACGCACATCGAGAATGCACCATCTAACGCGTGCGGCATCCGACGGCTGATGGTGAAGCGCACAATTCAAATTTAGCAGAGGGGCGCGATCTTCTCTCGGCCAAGTGATCCTTCATCCGATGATCAGGATGCATCCGTGCTTGCATGTGCGATGACCGCTCCTAGCGGGGGCAGTGGGCACGGGATTTACAATGATAGAAGGGTGGGCCTTTAGCAACACTTGCAGCTGTCACCAAATGGCCAACGCAATGCGTGTGTCAGCCCAAGTAATGAAGAGGTGCAGATCTTCAGCGACAGCTCGAGCGGCCTTTAGTGACGCTTATAGCTGTCACTAAATGCCTGTGCACGGGACTCTCTTCTTCCCTAAACTATATAAACACCCCTACACCCCCCATTCCTCTTCATCACTACCTACTCTATTCCCACCTACTCCCAAGCTCTAGCAAGCCTACCAACGCTCTGTTAAAGCTTGCTCTCAAGCTCCCAAGGCTCCTATTAGTGTAGCAAACCTCTACCTCATCAAATATTCATCCATCTTCCCATCCCCATTCATAGGTCACCTTGGAGCCGTCCTCCTACCTCCATTCCGATAACAGATCATCTTCGCCTTCTCACCTCCATTCTAGAGCCACGCTGAAGCTTTCCTCTACTCGACGCCCTTTTGCATCTCACCTCCATCGTCCCGCTCCTCACCTCCTTCGTCTGAGCTTCCACCAGGCGCCGTCATCTCACCGAACAGTCGATTCGGGAGATTCCTTCTCACCTCCCTCTCTTTTCATGCTTTCATAGTTGATTGTAATTGACATTGAAGTGATATCTATATCATATTTGTTCCATATCTTTGGTGATTCATTATGCTTATCTTCTTACAAAAATACCATAAAAAATAACAAAACCCTAAAATACCAAAAAGAAACAAATGGAAGAGCGATTTTCAATTAAAGTAAACGTCGCTTCCCTATGTTTGACCCGAGACTCCCTTGGGGTTTCGGTATAAATTTTATTTGACCACGAGTTTTGCAACTACGACGACGGGTTACTTGTAACCCTGATTTCAAACTCGCGAAACACGTGTGATCACCTCCACTCTTGTTTCAAGAGGTCCCCTCTTTTGTTACTCTTTTTCCTAGACCTCTCCAGGTAGCCTGTGAGGTTATCTATTATCATATCTTCTGGTAAGCATTTGGGATAACGCTGCATCATCAACTCACCGACATCTAGGGCTACTTATTCTTCAGTCCCACTGATAAGTCCACTTTTTTGGACCATTATTTGGCCTAAGTACTCTTTAATTAGTTGTTCATAATTGTTAATTGATAAATAGTTAAATGAGAATTCACCTTTGTCTACATATAATCTCACGCACCAATTTTCTATTTAATAACATATGACATGATATGATAATCATTTGGTGGATGCAGGCTAGGTGCAAGACACCTGAAGGCTTTAGACGTCCAAAGTCACATTTTAAGACCTTTGGAGTCTAGTCTGGATGTCTAGAACCTCCAGCATGGACTCACTGTTAGCCATATATTTAAAGACATCTAGAGTGTTGATCAGACGTCTGATGGGAACCGCTAACGCTTATCCTTCTATTCTAACCACTCACGATCATCACTGAGTGGTTGAGAAGTTGGCCGTTGAAGAGAAATAGACGAAGAGTTTTTAAAAAGAGGCCGCTCCGCGAGGATCTTCTTCCATCTCCGCCACCGTGATCTCTGCTTGCACTATGGACTTAGCGCGCACAGTGGCCTCTGTGCACCGACCTCCGTCCTTCCTCTCGTCGGTCGCACGATGACAGCGTGTGGCCACCAGTGCAGCCACCCATTACCTTCAACCATCACCACCGCCAACTTCCCGAACAGCCATGCCCGACCCTGCGCACGCAAGTAGCACTGCCTCCACTCCACCTTCCCATCTTCTTCATCCTCTCCCTCCCCCTTGCAACTTCCCGAAGGAACCCAAACCACCCACCATCACCAACAGCCTCAATAGCCATCGACGATGCCTAGCCGCCTCCAGACCACTTCCTTGACCACCTGCCATCACCATGAAATTGTCTAAGGCGTGCACCATCCTCGCGAGCTCTCTCCTCGCGCACCACCAACACCTGCTGCCGGCCACCTCAACCATGCCATCGACCGCCACCAGCCATCTCCCACCTCACCGCCACTGTCATCAAACTCCCCATGCATCGACCGACCATCCCCCAAAGCATCTCCAGCCACTGTGCTTCTTCCCATGTGCAAGGAAGAGAGAGACTCAATCCTCTACTTTGAAGGCAATTAGAATTTACATCCATTGCCATTGCGGGAGTTTGATTTTCCATTTAACATTTGTTTTATCATGTGAGAGGCAATCAGACCCCTTTAGATTGTGCTAATTATTTGGCTTATTGAATTGCATGTTTGTCTTTCCCATCTACTAGCCTCTTATACATTGCATGATATATTATGATTGTAGGCAAATATTAGACTATCATGTTTTGATAAATTAACAAAAGCCTAGAAAAATATTTGCTATGATACTTATAATTGCATGAAATATCCGTGAGCTTTCACCTTATTTTCTTGAAAATAACTTTTAATGCAAAAAGAAGATCCCTCTTGAAATACGATTTAGCAAGGAAATATTCATGACTTTATGCGCTTAGTTCCTCCTTGTGGATACAACATTTTTACTGTGGTTTAAATTGATATTTGTTTTAATCTTTGGTTGAGAGATTTTCCACAACATGACTATAATGATATATCAATTTATTGGTATTACGACTATCTTAAATAAGCAAATTTCTCTCATTCACCCACACTTTTACTCATATTTTTAGGGCCTACCTCTTTTTGTTTGGAACTAGACTTACAAGTTTCCTATAAGTCTGGCTGTCGACAGAAAATGCAGCACTTGTCGGGAGGTAACTCAATATCCAGAATAATGCCTTCATCAGGTGATTTCCTTCCTTTCTCCCCTTGTTTTAATTTTACAATGAGAACATTATAGGATTAGGCATGGGGGGTGCATTTTGCATTTTTAGGCAATATTCATGCATTTAGGTTTGAAAAAAAAAAATCTTGAGCTAAATTGGTTTGTCTCTAGCAAAAGATTTTTATCAAGGAAGTGTCATTGAAGATTTTCTTCTTAAATTATGTCTTAGTTTAGAATCCAGTACATTTACTTCACTTGTACGTAGACTGGCTAATGGATCTTTTAAGAAAACCAATAAACATTTTTTTCGGAACCCTTGGATAATTAGTAGAGAGTCAGACAAACTATCTTCTATAAGATCTACCTAATATTTGTGAGAAGAAAGTAAAGTGACTACTGGTGCGCTAAGTCTAGTGCAAGGACTCTTAAGCTCTGAATAATTAGATGATGATACCTTAGAGTTAACATAGTTTTTGCTCTCTGTTCCTGTGTGCGAACATTATGCATGAATTCCTAAGAGTCACCAAATAAGGCAAATACATCGAGATTGAGTTCTAATAAAACTATGACTATGGTGGATGGTTATGACTGTTCTTCATAAAATCCACGGTTGAAAGAGGTTATTAGTGCCAAAGGTCAGAAATATGCTTGTCCTATCCATTCTTTCCCGGTGCCGAGAGTAGGCACTTCCACTAAATAAGCTAAACAATATCCTCTTGATCATCATCATCTCCAATAATGCCTCATGAATAAAAGTTTGCATCATGTTGAGTTGGTAGTTATAAAAGAAAAGAAAAAAAAAAGAAAAAAATATATGTATATAGAAAAATATGAATAAAATGAAGAAAAGAAAAAAGAAAAAAAAGAAAAAAAGGGTTCAAATTTATAGCTTTGTCTTCATGTCAATTTTCATCATATGCCAGTGTCTTTGAGGCAACAAAAACACACATTGCGATCAACCAAATATGACCCATACCTACTTTTTCAGTATTTCTGACCACTCGAATACTGGCTGAGAAATTCTACCTTAGTTATAGGGTTGTTAGGACTCTAACTAAAGTGTGAATGCCATGGGAAGCCACCAAACATTGAGTACATTTGCAGAATCTAGTGAGATGTGTGATCTTAGAGGGGAAAGAAAGAAAAAGAGTGAACGCAAAGGAACATTAAGAGAGCACAGTGTTTAGCTTCTCTCTAGGTTGACTTGTTTAGTAGTCTAGAGATTTAAAATCTGCAGTACTAGACTACATGTAGCACCAGATGAGTGTGAGCCATTACCCGTCCCTGAACCAGCACCACCTGAACATTCAGGTGGGCACACGCATGGTCAAACAAGCGCGCCGGCACAAGTCAGTCGAGCAATGGCAAGCGATAGAGGCCAAAGTCCAAAAGCTACTTGAAGCCGGATTCATCGAGAAGTCTTTCTATTCGGCATGGCTCTTGAACGTGGTCATGGTAAAGAAAGCCAACAGCAAATGGCGCATGTGCGTGGCCTTCACCAACCTCAACGTAGCCTGCCTAAAGGATGAGTTTCCCTTACCAAGGGTGGACGTTCTGGTGGACTCCTACAGCAGACAATCACATATGTCCTTCTTGGATGCTTATAGCAGGTATCACCAGATTAGCCTTGCTCCATCCGACAGGCCTCACACCTCCTTCATTACTGATAGGGGTCTGTTTCAATATAGAGTCATGCCCTTTAGCTTAAAAAATGCTGGGCAACCAACCAGTGCCTTGTAAATATGATTTTCTCTAAACTAATAGGATAGTCATTTGAAGTGTATATAGATGATATGCTTGCAAAGGGATTCAATTTCCCTCAGCACTTAAAGTACTTGGTAGAGGTGTTTCAACTATTAAGGAGCACCCGCCTCCAGCTGAACCCCGAGAAATGTATCTTCGGAGTCTTAGTCGGCAAATTTCTGAGGTTCTTGGTTTCAAATAGAGGAATTGAAGCCAACCTCGACAAGATTCAGGCAATCATGAACCTTTAGCCACCAGGTACACTGAAAGAGATGCAATCACTAGTCGGCAAGATCACTTCTTTAGGTCGATTCTTATCTCGATCCTATGACAAGTGTGTAATTTTCTATTACAGAGGGGGTGAGATTTGCGTGATAAAAGAAATAATGTGGAAAAAAAAGATATTCAATCTCACAAAAAACACAATCACACAGGTATATAAAGATATTTAGGTGGAAATTCAAACCCAGGTAAAAACCACCACCTAAGTTTCTCGACTTAGGAATTTTCGATCGACCAAGTTGATCAAATTCACTAACCAAACTATTTAAACGAAGGTAGTTCAACCTCTTACAACCGACGCTACTTTGAACAAGGGTAGCATGCCTCAAACCTCTTCTCTTCGCAAGAAGGTTTTTGTCTCACGAAGGAGACGGGAATTCGCAAAGCGAATACCCAACCAAAGACAATTAAACAACAATAATCCTATAGAGCCACAAAGTGAATAATAAAATCTAGCTACTATAGGTAAAGGATCCTCCCTTTGGTGGAGGTGTATTGACTTGGCAACACGAATGCATGAACCACGCAAAGACACGACAAAGCTCTCATAACTGACGGTGGGAGAGCACATGCACAGCGAATGTGGTGCCCTTTAAAGTGGGCTAGAGGATCTCGGAGAGCAACAACACTTCTAGATGACCTTCTTCTCTAGGACACAATATGAGTGGAAGTAGAAGTCTTAGGTGTGTCTTGGTGTGTCTAACAAAGGAGGGCTCCCCCTCTATTTATAGATGGCCTAGGAAGGCTTAGGAAGGCTGTGCAAGCCTTAGGTAGCCATTGGGGATGAACCCAAGGCAAAATAGGTCAGAATCAGGGTCATAAATGATTTTGACAGGGTTATCAGACATCTAGGAAAAGTATCAAATGTCCGGAAACTACTTTTAAGACATCTAGATATAAAATCAGATGTCTAATCCTAGACAGGTTTCCTTATTGACTTGGTTTAGACCTAAACATGGTTCTTGTGAAAGTCAGTTAGATGACATATTGGACGTCTGGCACTAGGTCTAGACATCTGGAAACCTAGATTACTACGGGAATGGATTTCCTAAGGCATAAACAGCTATATCTCTGATGATAAATGATTTTGGCTTAATCGAGGGCTAACGTCCATATATCAGACATCTAAGGTCCTCTACGGACGTCGAATAGAAGACTAAGGGTCAATCCTCAATGGCTATATTTCTAAGCCAACATTCCATTAATTGGACATCTGGCAAGGTCATCAGATGTTTTCTAAGATGTCTGGACTAAGAGCTGGACGTCTGAAAATGGCAGACAGAGAGTTGTTTCCAACCTAAGCATTTTTGGACGTCTGAACAAACAGTCAGATGTCTTAAAAGTCAAAATCAGACGTCTAAAGTCTATATTGGACATCTGATCAAGCTGTCTGATGCCTACTTTGGTTTTCTAAGTTCTCTTAGAGTTGTCTAAGTGTCCTACGGTTTAGTAGGTGATCCTACGACTTAAGGTAGGTTACTTTGAGGCTCTTTAACATATGATCTAAGAAATAGAAATCAAAGAACAAAAAAATAGAGTACATAAATAGAATAAGCATCTATCATATTCTTCATGTCTATCTTCAAGCTCTCGCTCCAAGTGGAGCTCCTCCTCCAATAAGCTCCCACAATCCACCATGGACTCGAGCTCTAAATCCTTCACACTTGTATCCATTTGCAATTGACCTGAAATCTTGGACTCGAATGCAAATGTTAAATAGCAAGTCTTTTGTTATCATCAAAATCAACGATCGTGGTGCCCTTGCACCAATGAAGTGCCTCCCCTTCTTCGAATGTATCAAGAATGGTAAAGGTTATACTACCTCCCACTGAACTCCTCACTGCCAAAAGGCCCTACAGGACGTCAAAGAGGCACTCCAAAGTCCCCCTATCCTAATGGCTCCTATGCGTGGGGAAGCTCTTTCTTTGTACCTGGTGGTATCTCTAACTACTGTCAGCGTCGTCTTAGTTGTCGAGCGAGAAGGGGCACAACGATGGTATACTTCATTAGCAAAACCTATCAAGGTGCAGAGCTAAGTATAAGGTGATTGAGAGACTCGAGATGGCCCTGGTGACTGCTGCTAGAAAACTATGCCCATATTTCCAAGCCCATACTATAATCGTTTTGTCCAACTACCCCCTGCGATGAATGTTACATAAGCCCACGGGATCAACACAACAAATAAAATGGGCTATGAAATTGGCTGAATTTGATATTCAGTGATGGCAGAGGAAGGCAATCAAGGGACAGGTCTTGGCAGACTTCGTCGCGGAATTCATAAACCCAGATGCCTCCCTTGCTCTGCCATGGAATTTGTATGTGGACGACTCATCGATTACAGCTGGTTATGGGGCCGGCATAGCCTTGACCGCCCTAAATGGCAATACTCATAAGTACGCCATCAAACTGGTTTTTCCAGCATCCAATAATTAGGCATAGTATGAGGCCATGCTAGCCGACATCTGGGTGGCCAAAGCAAAAGGTGTCTCCTTTCTTGAAGTCTACACGAATTCTCAGTTGGTCGCCAATCAAGTCAATGGCGAGTACCAAGCTAGGGACCCAAACATGATTCTATACGCTGACAAGGTCAGGGAGGAGTTGTCCGACTTCATAATCATCTTAATTGAGTGAATACCTCGATTCGACAACCCCCTGGCAGACACCTTGGTCCACTTAGCTTTGACAATCCTGTTGATAGCAATTTCTAAGCTAAGAATTTGAGTTTCGAAAACCCGTCGTTGTGGTTGCGTAAAAATCTGTCAAACAGATAATTTAACCGAAACTCTGATGAGTCCCAGGTCAAACACGGGGAGGCGAACGTTTGATCAAAAACTGCATTTATATTTGTTTTCATGAAGTAGATTAGCTGGTTAAATTAAATCTACGCTAGCTATGTACTTAAATAATAATTAATATAAGACAGAGAGAGAATAATACAAATAAAGAGGAAATAGGGAGAGAATGAACAAATATTTCATAGCCACAGATTCATGTTCATTACAACTACTCGCTACATTAAAAAGTGGGAAGTCTAATCTAGAAAGCGATAAAGAGAAGAGGGAGAAAAATTATCCTCGACGGCTGCTTGGAGGATGAGCCACATTGATGTAGCGCTCGGATGGGGGTGGTGAGATGCTAGACGAGGAGAATGAAGACGGAGGAAGGAGGATGGAGCAGGCCAACGTCACAGAGGGATCCGCTTCCCGAACGACAGTTAGAGGACAACCGTGGGATGCACCACAAACTAGGTGAGAAGGTGGATTAAAATCTCATCAAAGGTGAAGAACTCAAGTGAGACTTCACATACCGATTCTTCACCTTCAGAATCAAAGAATTCTGGATTCGCATTTATGTATGTGTCAAAATCATCTATGATTTCCTAGTCCATGGAGACAAACTTTTCCTCATTCCTTGGCTCAGGGATCTCAGGTGAAGAACTCAATTCATTCTCAACTAATTACTCTAGAACAACTTAGTCATCCCCGATTTTGTAAAACATGTCCCCTCCAACAGGTGCCTGAGTGGATTTTGACATTGGCTCCCTTGAAGGGGGTTCATCCTTGGAATCATACCAAAATTAGACTAGAGCAATCATAAATCTCATCCTCAATTTTAACAACTTCTCAAGTAAAAACTCACCCGAGTCCTTATCCTTAACATCTTGGAACCAATCCAACAAATATTTGTTAAGATCATCAATCATTTGAATTAGAGGCTCCAATTTTTCAGGGCAAGGTGTTGCCTGAGCTTCTAAAGACTGAATGGTATTTTTTAAGTTAGCCAACACCCTATCTTGGACCTAGTTCACTTGAAGCAAATAGTTTGGTTCAAGGTTGGGTGGGTTTGGGTTCAATCCAGGGGAGTCAACAAATTGAGGTTCTTGGTACCCTCCCTGATAATAGGTCGTTTCGGGTTGTTCATAGAGGGGTGGAGACCCACATGCAGTGTAATCTGAGGGAGGGTAAGTATCAGTATATCCTTCTTGATTTTAGATCGTATTAGGTTATTCATAGGAAGGCAATGATCTATAATCGATGTAGCTCGGAGAAGGAAAAAAATCAAGATCATGGTATCTAGGGTTAGACCCTAAACATGGAGGTCCAGAACTATATCCCCAATCAGAATTATCCCAACTAGTAGATGGGTGAGAATAAGTCTGGTTGGGATAATAATCATCTTAGGAATAAGTAGTGGTAGGATGATAAGAGTGGAAATGCGAGTAGGATGCTTATGGCAAAGTGGGAGGAAGAAAGGTGCCCTGCAGTATAAACAATCAAACCTGTCCTTAATTGGGATAGCCTAAAGATTTACAGACTCCTAGAACCTATCTTGAGATGAAAAGAACGATTTGATCTACTTCTTTCCTATCAATCCAACCAGTTAAAGGGAGGGATTGGGGAGAAGGCTAGCTCTTCCCTTGGCTTTCGCCTCAGATTCCTTTGATATCCCCCAAATACGGTCGTTTGACTTTGCTTCCCTAGTTAGACATCAGATTGAATAGTAGAAGCAAATTAATAAAAAATAATCTCGAATTGGGCCTCGAAGAACAAGTCAAATCCTTAAGGCCAATGTCTACTCTATTTTAATTAGGCTTAGGTTTGAATGTGCTTGCGAATGTGATGGATCCTTTATCTGGGTTGTGCCCTTAAATATCAGTTTCGATGTGCGTGCGTGCACAACAAATGATTTTCAAGTAAGATTATTTTTGATGTATTGAATTTTAGGGTTTAAATCTTGCTTAGTAGCATTTAGGGTTCAACTTTATGTGTATTTAATTAAGTTCAATTGGCAAACTAGGTTTTGAAAGCACAGGTGAAGATGTCTTCCTTTAAAACTTAAAAAGAATGTGGAGTGCCTGATTAATCCCTAAAAGTTGAATCATATGTGGCAAGCTACTGATGAGTTATTTTTAGATGAAGTGGTGTGCCCCAAACAACTCAAGCAATTGGCCTTAATGCACCACTAAATTAGGCACACAAATGATTACCTAGTCTGATTTCTACTCAATTATGTATTGATGGGTGTACTAGTTCCAAAGATCGGGATACCAGTTGAGTATGAAGGATCATAAGAGGTTATGTACCTCTGTGTGGGATTTTTTTTTTTAAATTTTTTATAAGCGGGGGTAAGGTGGGTGGAGATGACAACCAAACTAAGCCTAGGGTTTATGAGAGTTTCTAAGTTAATTGGGGTTTGTGTTATTAAGTGATGGAATGAAAACTATAGGGTGCAAGGTGGGGTGTTACGACCCAGTTCCTGGATCCCTACAGGACCCAAGATCGGCTCGCCTCGACTAATCCCAAGACCTAGTCGTCCAACGAGAAACAACCAAAAGAAGGAAAATAAACCACATTCACATATGCAATATAACTAAGAAGAAGGAAAGAACAAAGCAGTAAACAAAAGTAGAACAACTGTCTCAAAATAGTACATGCCACCACAACAACAACAGCGAAAAGAAAACAGAAAGTAACAGAAACAGAAGCTCAAGGGTCCAGTACTCACAACTACAGCAAGAACTAAAGAACTGGAAAGAAAAACAACTCTGGCTGGGCTCGGCTGGGCCCAGCTCCCTTTGCAGCTGAAAACTCGAGCTGCTCAACTCTTGGTCGTAAACAGGGTTACGAAAAGACAGAGTTAGCAAACGCTGAGTAGAGTGGTGTTTACATTATTTATGTGCAAGTAAGTAAAATAACAAGCAGATTTTATTCTCATTTCTATTTATTTCATTTATGTACTTCTGGTTCATCTATTTCTCAAAGTATCTAAGTATTTCTTGATCTTGCATGTTCCTCGTAGGAACGATCTTGATTGCAATCTTTTCTGTGGAGTAGAAGGTACACATGGTGCTCTCCTGGTCAAGAGAGTCCCCCGTGGTAGTCCTGCACCCAGTCAACCACCTCGGGGTCACTGTCAAGACGTAGCAGTGACTACGGCACACGTGATAAGCGTACGGGTAGCTACCTTGCACTAACACGCAGTCAGTCGTTTCCGTTAGAGGGTACGCCCAAAGTACAACACTGAACAGTATAGGGCCTTGCCCTCTTAGAACAGGGGTCTTGCCCCTCAGAACCAAATAAGGGTCTCGCCCCTCCACAGTCCGCATACCCTCGTCTGACTATCCCGGTTTGCCCAGCGGGCCTAACAAAGTCGATGTAGGGTGGCTAACTTAACCTTGGGTCCTGTTGGGTGGCTAGCTCCCTCCATACACTAGTAGCATGCCTCGATACCACGTACGAGAGGGCCTACAAGAGTCGGTGTAGAGTGGCCAATCCTAACCCCAGGTCTCAACCTAAAGGTGGCTAGCTCCGCTCTACACTAAAAGAACCACTTTGCTCCTTGGTACTACGTACACAAGGGCCAACTCACTTCCCGTCTACATTCCAGATTCCTTTCATACACAGGAGTTCTACTCCTAATTCTCTGTAGGGTTCATGCTCATTATTCATCTCATTTATCCACATTCAGATCTCATGTTTCATAACTTTTTCCTCATCCATATACAGGCAGCTCGTGTTTTCACAATTAAATTCTCAATCATATACATGCAGCTTATGGTTTCACAATTCAATTTCTCATTTACATACAAGTAGCTTGTGTTTTAACATCCATCTCAAGTAAACCAGAGTAGTTCAACATCATGCTCATACATTTCTACCCTAGGGTTCATTCCACATCCTAGAGTTTCAATCAATTTAATCTAAGTAAGCATATTCTTTAGTCATGTCTTAATAAATGAATTAAACCACTCTACCAGGTATCATGGGAGGAATGAGGGTCTGTGCCACAGATCTCATCATCTCCGCGAGCCCCGAACATGCCACCGGGTGGTCACCTGTACCAGCACTAATTTACATTAGACGAGGTCAAAATAGTAGATACTCAACACAAACACATAGAGGAACTCGAGTGGAAAACAACGGCACTTTGTTTGCGGAAATCAGATTTCGTTTGGGTCCTAAACGGGCCAAAAATGCTGTTACTGACCAAAGACATCTTAAAAGATGTCAGAACTCACCTTACACTTCCTATGGCTGCTTCAGATGTCCAGACTCTCTATGCGATCGTTTAGGGACAACTCCAGACGTCGGATAAGGCCTCCGATCGTCTGGAAGTACCTCCAGACGTCTGGCGATGTGATCAGACGTCCAAAAGTACATGGAAAAGTGCACTGGCCGCCTTCCCAAAGCCTTCACCTGCGTACAAACACCCGCAGACACAACTTCAGCTCGACATTTCCTATGATACAACCTGCATGGTGGAAGGTAGCGCAGGAAGATATGTACCTCGCGATATCTTATGCTTCTAGACGTCGGGCTTCAGCTCCGGACGTCCTGATGTCTCGCCAGACAACTAGTCTATGCTCCAGACATCTGATACTGGAAACTTCCAGTATCAAAACTCCTTCAGGCAACTCACCCCACTCGTACCTCCGCCCGCAGCGGCAGCTCCAGTAGCTACAGGAGAATCAGAAGCTCCTCGTCAGTGTCCTTCTCTCTCCCACGAACTCCTCCTCGAGCTCCACCAAGCTCCCGTGCCTGTCGCCCTCCTCCCCCACTCTCACTCCCTCACACTCTCTTGCTCTCACTCTTCCACGTGCTCCCCCGTCGGTTCCTCTCTTCCTCGCCACGGCTGCAGCAGCAAAGATGGGAGGCTGGAGGGTGCGGCCGTCGCAAGGAGAAGGTGGAGGTGGCGGTGTCTTGAGTGGTGTGAGGGGGTGAGAAGAAGAGAAGGGGGGTTTATATAGGGTGGTTTTGGGGTTCAGGTGAGGGGGTGGAGGAGAGAGAGCGAGACTCTACATGCCGCCCGCACGCAGAGCAAAAAGAATATACGATATTTTCCTACTTTTGGACGTCTGAACATATGTCTAGACGTCTGACTGACAGTCGAGACGTTTTATCCGACTAAAAAGGTAACAGGTCATTTCATAGGGTATACTTACAGATCCTTCAATTGCACTTTACTCCAATCTACCGCTTATGCTCGCCTCGAGAGACTACATGCAATCACAATAAGAATGGAGACAAGTGAGGTAAAAGATAAGTAAGGCGAGAAACGTGGGAAATCAAAGAGCATTGCCTCCCTGATAACGATGCCAAAATGTTGAATGGGATTTGTACGCTAAAAATTTAAGTTTTGAAAACTCGTCGTTGTAGTCGCATAAAAATCCGTCAAACAGATAATTTAATCGAAACTCTGATGAGTCCCGGGTTGAACACCGGGAGGCGAACATTTGATCAAAAATCGCGTTTATATTTGTTGTCACGAAGTAGATTAGCTGGTCGAATTAAATCTATGCTAGCTATCTACTTAAAGAATAATTAATAAAAGATAGAGAGAGAATAATATAAATAAAGAGAAAATAGGGAGAGAATGAACAAATATTTCATAGCCACAAATTTATGTTCATTACAACTATTCGCTACACTGAAAAGCGGGAAATCTAATCTAGAAAGCAATAAAGAGAAGATGGAGAGAAATTATCCTCCACGACGGCTGCTTGGAAGACGAGCCGCATTGACAGATCGCCCAGACGAGGGTGGTGAGATGCTAGACGAGGGAGAATGAAGACGGAGGAAGGAGGACAGAGCAGGATGACATCGCAGCAGGATTCGCTTCCCGAATAGCGGTGAGAGGACAACCGCGGGATGCTTCACGAACGGGGTGAGAAGGTGGAAAATTTGTATTTTTAACTCTAATGGAGCATCCTGGGTTTGAGACAAGCTCTTAGAGCTTTGGAGGGGGTGAGAGAAGAGAGGAAGGATAGATAAAATGGAGGGAATATGGACTCCTTTTATAAGCTTCTGGATGGGGGTATTTTGGTAAAAATGCAAAGGAAAACGTGGGCCTTAATAGCACACACGTTCCCACGTTTTCCTTTGTGCATGTTCCCATGTCGCACATTTCTTCTCACGTGACTAGCGTGGAGAAACAGCAGCCCTTAGATTTTAATCCCACGGCCGTGGATGACCTTTGATTGAGCATGCTCCATCTCCATCAGACGACGACGAAAGCACTCAGACGTCTTAAACACCGTCGAATCTTCTCGCACGAAGGCGTCACTCTCGTCAGCCATTGGATCATGCTTGGACGCTCCAGATCGCTCACCAATGCATGCTAAGGTGTGCGTACGATCACACGTGCAATCGAGAGCCAAATCACGCGTGCACCCGATGTGTAACATGTCTTGATTTAAGGCATTGTTATCTGATTAGACAGCCCAATTTCTCTTGCGTGTGCGAGGAGGAGCGCAAAGTGGGGAATCGAACTCACAATCTGGAGGCAATGGAGGATTTTGTCCACTGTGCTGTGCGCATGGATTGGCGAGGAGAGCGTTCTTGTTCCAAGTGATCTCGATCCAACTGTCTAGATCAAACGTGGAGTTCTTCTCATGTGAGGTGTGGCTTGAGGGAGGCGACTTGGTCGATTCTTGGCCGTTGGATGAAGAAGCAGGGTAGCGAGCGATTGGGAGGGTCTGGATGGCGCCACGTGGCGCCATCCTAACCGTCCAACTTCTTTGGCTTGTAGATGGTGTCACAGATGTCGGATTGAACTGATTTACGCACCCTTGGGTTCCTATCGTCGATTCGAACTCATCCGTGTGGTTAGATTTGTCTAAGGTTTGAGTTTTTACCATCTTGCCCCTTGGCCTTTGATCTTCCCCAGACTGTATATGCTGCTATGGAGGTTCGATCAGGGTGAGCTTGGAGTTGTTGAACTCCAATCGTTGCCCTGATCATATTCGTACAGTTGGATCTTCAATCTGAGGCCCCAATAAATATTGTCCTATTCCCTGACCATAAAAAGGGTGAATTAACCTAAAATTTATACAATCTAATCTAAATGCATGATGATGCATGTTATGCAATATTTATAATGCATGATGCAATTATACGCTTAGGAACATGCATAAATAAACAGTTTATGTGACATAGATGTGTCTACATCAGATCCCTCTTGACCAAGAAGAGGATATCTGTCTTCAAACCTTAAAGGAGTCGATAGTACTTGCCCCCAGGCTATTCACAATAGAACAATCCTTGTCATGGATGGCACCCATTGTCACCTATTTAAACACTGGCGAGCTACCCCAAGGGAACCATACCCTAGGGTGTTTTGCCTAAAGCCCTTTAGGTACACCTTGGTAGATGGGTGATTGTACAAGTGGGGTTTCTCCACCCCCTTGTTGTGCTACCTTACGGAGGAGGAAGCATCTCAAGCCCTTTAAGAAGCTCATGGTGGTACTTGTAGGAATCACGAAGGATATAAAGCCCTCTTGGCCTGGCTATTCCAAGCGGGCCGTTTCTGGCCCCAAATAAAGCAACAATGTAAAGATTTCGTGCACAGGTGTGATAAATGCCAGCAGTTCGCTACCCTACACCACCTTCCACCTAGAAAGATGGTGCCTATAATGTCACCCATCCCCTTCGCAAAATGGGGGATGGACTTCATTGGACCTTTTCTGTCAGCCTCGACTCAGAAGCGGTTCATACTGGTGGCAATTTACTACTTCTCCAAGTGGGTCGAACCCGAGGCTATGGCTAGCCCAACAGTTGACAAAGTTATCTCCTCCGTCCGCAAAAACATTATAACCCAATATGGGATACCTCACTACATTGTCAAGACAATGGCACCCAATTCGCCTATAGAAAATTTGAGAAATTTTGCAGCAGCTGGGATGTTCGCCTATGCTTCACATCCGTGGGACATCCCCAAGTAAATGGACAAGAGGAGGTAACCAACCGCCCATCATCTTGATGCTCAAATGTCAGCTGCACTCAGCCAAAGGGAGATGGGAGGATGAGCTATCGGATGTACTATGGGGCTACAGGACATGCCAAAGGACTTCCACAGGCCACACACCATTTAGCCTAGTGTACGGCATAGAAGCTCGGCTGCCGATTGAGATAGTCTTCCCCACCTATCGGACACAACTCTACTACCCTACCACCAATGACAACCAAATCCACCTAGCCCTAGACCTCATGGATGAGGTAAAGGATGAAGCTTCAAAGGGATCGCTTAAGTATAAGGAAGAGACTATGGTTGCTTACAACAGGCGGGTCCACAAAAGGGCGTTCTTTAAAGGAGACTTAGTTCTACGGAAGTGCGAAGTCTCTATGCCAAAAAAATCAGTCAAAAAACTAGACACCCCTTGGGAAGGGCCTTACAAAGTTTGTAAGAATAGCCCAGGCAACTTTTACAAATTATAGACCCTAGGCGACGAGGCAATCCCTTGTACTTGGCATGCGAGTAACCTGCACTTGTATCATGTATGAAAAGAAAATGTAATAAAAATAAAAGATTTTCTTTCATTAAAAGTGTTGCCCATTACATCATCCAGAACCATCATTCCCGGCAAGAAAAAAAGAAAAAAAAGAGAGAAGAGAGATAATAGGACCACTTTGAAGACTAAGTGACTTCACTCAGTCTTCAAAGATGTCCACTCCAAGTGTCTTAGGTGAACGAGACGGCACGAGGAGAACTACTCAGTCGGACTAACGATTTCGCAGCTTCTGATGAACCTGCCTTAGGTGCCTCCTCCTGGGCTTCCCGGGTAACTCGTGGGCTCCGGCTGCTCCTCGGGCAGTCCTATAGGATCCTTGTCCAAGATATGATTGTCAGCATTTTGACAGTCATACTTGGACAAAAACTAATCCATAGACCAGCTGCATATATAGCTCCTCCACAAGGTGTGTTTGTCCTCAAGAAGGGCTTGTACCGTCGCCAAGGTGTGCTTCCCCATCTCCCCCGAGACGGCCTCCTGGTTCTCTTCCATTGACGAGTCAGTAGCAAAGAATCCCATCACCATGTCGAGATCGAGCTTTGGTTGGGCATCCTTCTCCAACTCAAGCATCGCCTTACCCCGGTCCTCCGCGAGCTGTTGAGCCTTCCTAAGGTCAGCTCTCAGAGCCTCCTCACTTGTTGACACCTCGGCAAGTTTGTCAATGGTTGTGCCCAAGCGAAGGCGCTCTTCCTAAAGGACCACCTCGTATCCCTCCACGACTGAAGAGAGCTCGGGCCTTAGCACTTGCACCTCCTCTTTCAGGGAAAGGACGCTAGTGCAAGAAGTCTACAAGATCTTGGACAGGTCCCGTAAAGCCACAACTTCAGTCTTATGCACTTTGATGAGACCCTCCTCCATCTTCCCGCCAAGGGCGGCGATCTGCCTCAAACCCTGGTGGGCTTGCCTTAGCTCCTCCTCTAGTTGGGACACTTGACGGGCCACTTGCTATTGCGACTGCAGCCTGCGGAGGGCATCCTCTGCTCTCTTCTCTACCTTCTCTTAGGCAGCAATTACCTCCTATAGATGGCAGACGAAATCATGCTGCTCTGCCTTGGTAGTCAAGGCCCACTTGGCAGTCATCTCAGCCGCCCTAGAAGACTCGCTAGGCCAAGCGACGTCTACAGGAGCATCGCTACATAGGATAAAGGTAGTCCCGAGAAGCTCCACCTGCTCAGAACCATGGGCGGGTGTAAGGAGAAAATCCCTCTCCAAAGTATAAGTAAAGGGCAAATAAGAGAATGCTTACTGCTCGAAGGCAGTAATAGAACACATGGTTTAGGTTCATGCCTCCTGGTCGGGAAGCAGCTCAAAATACGACATCCTCCAAATGCTGGATCACCTACCTCTCCATGCTAAGGCCTTCGCTCGAACCGCCTGAGTTGCTTAAATTGCACGGCTGGATCAGAACTACCTGGCTAGGCGCAAGCCCTCCACCAACAACTTCCAGGACGGATCCCTTAATAGATTTGACCATCTGCCCTATTAGCCCAAGCCCCCCTCTACCAGAAGGGTCCACCAGTATTCTTGCCCCCGTCAAGCTTCGCCTGTAGTGCAATTGCTTGAAAGCGCTCCCACTAAGGAAGCCATCGGTGGCAGCCACCTCCTGCGCCAACTGAGAGAAGGCACTAGTTGATCCAGACGAGGCGCTGAAGGCATTAGCTTTGCCTGCCTAAGCCATCTCCGCTAAAGCAGCGAGCGGAGAGTCAAGGACTATACATCCTTCTTGCGGTCCAGGAGAGCTTGAGGGGACAAGCGAATCCACTGGGGCCTCCCCCACTTTAGCCCTGCTCGAACTCTCACGAGCGAATGACGCCAACTGAACATAGCTTGAACCCCTCTTCAGGTGCATGAGAGGGGTCTCCTCCTCGTTCCCCTCCCTCTCCTTCCTCTTGGGCTCCTTGGAGCGGGAGGACTGGCCCCCTTCGCTCCGCTCCATAAGCCTTTCCTCCCCGCGGTGCGACCAATGCTGGGAGGAATCGCTGCCTCTATGCCTGGGAGTGTCCGGTCTAGTAAGCAGACCAAAAGTTGTAAAAAAACAATAGAAATGTCAAGCCATTAAGTAACGAGCGAGGAGGATATGTGTTTTAAAGCTATCACCTTCCCCCTACTTACATGGTGTGGGATAGGAATCCGCAACCCACGACAAAGCTACCCGGACATCTTCCTGCTTGAGCTTCGAGTGGGCAAATGGCCCAAAGCTAATAATCCTATCGACGTCCGCCTGAGTAGCCAAATCAAGCTCCTTAGGCTTAGGCAATAGGTCTTTATCGAACGGACCTCGCCAGGTACAGGGGATGCCTTGACCCTTGTCATGTAAGACAAAGAAAAAATGGAGATCCTGCCCCTTCAAATTGTAAGGCAAGTCAACTATCTGGTACTTTGTACGTCGATTATACAGCATATAAGTACCTGACGGAGGCTTTCTCTTCTTAACCTTAAGGGGCATAAGCTCAAAAAGTAAGCGGAACAAACCCAGATGGGGGACAATTCGCAAATGGAAAAAGATAATAGTAAAAGTGTTCAAAATCGACCAACAATTAAGGCTAAGCTGTGAGGGGGTTAGGCGATAGTAATAAAGGAATGAACACAAGAAGGGATTCAAAGGTATCCAAAGGCTATATTCGATGGCATATTTACAAATGATGAATGAATCCTTAGACCCGTCCGAGCAAAGGTGGGTTTGCGACCCACAAGGGTGAAACAAAACTCCATCGAGTTCATGCTCACTCAAAAACACCCTAATGGCGAAACGATTATGGTAGTCAGAAGAAAAGGCGTAAAGGTCCCTTACCTCAGGCGAGATGCCGAATGAGGACGAGGCAGACTTACTATTTATATGAATTTGTCGAGTTTTATGAAATACGCGTTGTAGTACGATCAACAAAAATGCAACAGTATTTAAATTTATAGAAGTGCTTTAAAATAAAGAATTGAGTCTGAGGTCGTTTTCAAGGAGCAAATGTGGAATTCACGCACTAATCACAATTAGAAATAGTGAGCACAATCAATTAAACAAAAGAGAGATATTCAATGAATAAAATCTGCTCAAAATGATATTCAATTATAAACCAATTTGTATCTCAAAAAGTTGCTGGGATAAAAAGAATATAAAAGGCCAAAAATGGTGATTTAGATCACCACTTAAATCCCCACATTAAGCACATATTTAATATAAGCAATTAACTCAAATTTTCCAACAGTAGTCATGAACCACTTACTCAAATAGCCAGATCAGATAATAACTCAAATGTTTCAATAATACCACAATCAGACATCAGGAGCGATCATCAGGCGCCTTAAGTATCAAGTCACCACAGGCACAAGGGTGCCAAGCTCAACGCGGAAGCCTCTCACAGATGCTAAGTGTTTAACACATAGGCACAAATACCGAGGCAAAACCTACCCCCTACCCTGCTCAAATTCTCTTCGTTATCTTCTCTCAGAACTGGGTAATCAGGTTTATAAGTGGGTAATCGGATCTGGGTAGGGTCCAGACCTGTGTGCATGTGGGCACAGGTGAGGAGTGAGAGAGAGTGCGGTACGGGACCTCACCCCAGGTGAAGAGGCAACGAGGCCTGTACACAATATCAATTTATGTGTCTCCTTTCTCCTGTATGCTTATGAGGTGGCATTAAAAAGTGCTACCTTTTTCGTTGTTCTTGCATGTTATAATTGAAGGACGTTAACTGATCGCGCATTTTTCGCTTGCAAAAATAATGTGTATCAGAAAAATATGTCGTCACAGTAAAATCGCGTGGTGGAAAAGAAACCTGAATAAAAATATTTATCAATAAAATTAACCATGGTGGATTAGGTCGTATCCACAGAGAGGAATAAATGCAATAAATTCACGAGCATTTCCCCTTATATCTGCCCAATCAGGTATGGAATCTATGCCCAAATCTACTGCAAAATGAGAGGAGAAGAAGGATGCATACACTAACTAGAGAATGTAGGGTTATGGGTGCAGTTTTTACTCAATAAAATATTCATTAAAAGATGTGATCATTAGTGGCATCTCATGTAATTTCCAACGGTATTCGTACGAGAGAGGAATGACGCAAATTTGAGTCACAATTTGATGCAATCGCAAGTGAAAAACATGCACTGAATGATAACGAGAAAGTATAAGCGTGCTGATGTAATTTCACCTCAATAAAATAATCAAAAATCAAAATTCAGAAGTTGACAATGGCATTAGATGTAAATATTAATGTGACCCAAAATAGGGGATTCCTTCCCCTTGTGCGTGAGCAAAGAGGGAGCGACGGTGGAGGATGAGGAGCTCGAGGAAGGTTAGGCGCGATGAGAGCTTTCCGATGGTGGTGGTGGTGCTCTGAATGGCGGCCAGAGGGGGCGGCGGCGACTCGCCGATGCATGCAGGCTACTGCCGACCTTCAGAGGTGTGGCCAAACTCGTAAGGATGCGGTGAGTCTGTTGGAGTCGATTAGCGCAAAGTTTTGAGGCCTATGGACGTGGCTACATTTTGGGTGGTTTGGGTTCCCCTTCTTTGTTGGTTGATGGAGAAGAAGGGGAGGAGGGGGCACCATCGGCCACTTGCTAGAGATGAAGGAGGAGCTCGAGGCGGTGGCTCACGGTGTTGCTCGTCGTGAGAGGATGCTACTGCGAGGAGGAAGGTCCTGGTCGTGCCCATGGAGAGAAGGGAGACGAAGGTGGTGCTGCAGCCTGATCTTGTCCATGGAGGTAATGAACGCAGCACGTGCAAAGGCGGTGTTGTGTGCGCCAGGACTACGGTGGGGGCTGCGCGAGGGGGTTGCTCTGCTGCGCACGCGTTAGAGGGTGCACGGCTACGGGTGATTGCAGCCTACAAAGAGGAGGTCGAGCAAGAGGAACGACTCTCTGTTGGGTGCAATACGAAGATGGAGTAAGGCCGGTGTTGACCCTGCTACTGTCGCGAGGTGGTTGGGTCTTCAGACGTCCGAGAAAGTTCCCAGACGACTTAACCAAAGGGCTGGAAGGCGGTGAGCACGGTGGAAGCTCGCGGTGGTGCTTTGGACACGTTGAGGAAGATGGGCAGAGCATGGTGATGATGTCGGGAACGTAGTTGCGAGTGTCGGTGCTGTTACCACCAATCGCAATGATGGAGCTGTTAGAGGCGAGACGTGGTGGTGGTTGTGTCCGTCGATGGTGGAAGCGCGGTGGCGGAAGGTCGCAGTCATGGATGTGGCCGATGATGGAGGCTCGCGGTGGTGGAGTTGGGCACATGGTGCAGGTTGAGAGAGGATGTGGAGATGGGCGGCTGTTGAGGGAGCTTATTCGGGTTTCAAGAAGGTCGCGTTGTAGTATAGCCGAAAAAGCATTCAAAACAAATATAATTTTATTACTCGAATTTAAAGTTCGAGGTCGAACATAGGGGGCAAATGGAATTCATGCGCTAATCTCAATAATAAATGCAATTTGAAAACATAATACTACTCAAAATTTAATTCAGAATGTAAAGCATGAGTATATGAAGCATAAAAATAATTGTAAACAATAGATAGCCTATGAAAATAATGGATGTCTGATTATAAAATCTGACGTCTTAAAAGTGATCTGCTACATTGCTTTCTTCTGACTTTTCCTTCTTCTTTCTTTGCCTTCTTTCTCTGATTTCTCTTGCAATCTCTCTTCTTCTCTTTCTTCCTTGGCCTCTCCTTCCTTTCTTTCTTTGTCGTTGGCTCCTTCTTCTCTTTGTCTTCTCTTTTCTTTTGCCTTGCTCTGTCTTTCTTCCTTCTTCTCTTTCTTGGCTTCTTCCTTAGCCTTCTCTTGCTTTAGCCTTGCAAACCTCAACTTCTTCCTTCTTCTCTCTTCTTTCTCTGGCCCTTCTCCTTCCTTGGCTTCTTCTTTCCTTCTTCTCTTGACTTCTTCCTTCTTCTTCTTCCTTAGCTTCTTCCTTCTTCTCTGGATTTGGCTAAGTGTGGAGCCAAACTTTCCATAGCAAAACCCCCTTCCCCTACGTAGCGTTCCTCTCTTCTCTCTTCTCTATTTCAGTTCTCTCTCCCAGAGCCACAGTCTGTTCGGGTAATCAGACCTAACGGAGACTTGGCTCCAAGCTGACCGGCGTGGGTGGTGAGCGAGGAGTGAGTCGGTCGGGTAAACGGGTTGTAGCTAGGTCTGCGTAGGTAGTGTCGCGGATGAGGCTGTGAGAGGGGGAGAGAGGGACCTCACCCTGTGACTTGGAGGAGATAATCCAATGGCATAAATTCAATTTATGCAACCACACCCGCTCGTCCAGTTCCGAGGTGGGACTAAATGTCCCACCTCCCTTGCGTGCGCCGCAACAGAGATGTTTGGCTTAATTGGCGAGGCTGCTACGGTCTTTGACTCTAATTGGCAGCATGGGGATGGGCACGAAGACGTTCCGCGCAACCTAGGGTAGCGACCTGGGCCTGGTGAAGCCTAGAGCACCTTGCAAGCTTGCTCCGAGCTTTGCTCCAATGGTGGAAGGACGTCTGCACTTGAAAACACCAAGACAGCCTCGTGGCCACGTTAAAACGCTCAGGGAACTTCGCCAAGGCACGGCGAATATATGGCGGTGGCCGGCGTGGCGTGGGAACGGCTGTGGTGGCGTGCCTAGGGTTCTCTGTGGCTGTGTGAATGGGTGTGTTCGGGGGCACTTTTGGGTGGTTGATGGAGAGATTGGAGTAGTGGGAGATGATCAGTGAGGTGTTGCGGAGGTCGTAGGGTGGTTGGCGAGGTGGATGGAGGTGCATAGCGACGGGGACACCTCGCCGGAGGGTTAGCCGGAGGTGGAGAAGGTGATGGTGATCGGTGGCGTCGAGGGGTGTTTTTGAGAAATAAAGAGGGGGAACAGGAATAGAAGAGAGAGGGAAAGTAACAGACTTAAGGGGACAGGGGAGGCATCTGGGCTAGTACGGCCAACGCCGGAGACAAAGATCTCCGTAGATGAGGCGGCGGCGAAGATGAAGGCAGAGGCAGCATCAGGGCTGGTATGGCCAATGCGGATGAATGAGAGGAAGGCAACTCAACCACTGGTATTGTGGTTGGGCAACGAGAGAGAGGGAGAAGAGCTGTCAGAGCTTGCAGAGGTGTTGTGGCCGACGAGGAGCGAAGAAAGTGGGGGAACTGGCCCAATTCCAAGCTAGGGAGAAGCGGTTAAATCAGGGGATGCTTAAATAGGCCTTTGGAGAAGGCTTTGTGCTTGGAAGCCAAGCATCTAAGCAAGGTATGGCTGCCGGAGTTGGAAGCTTCAAAAAGACCCAAATCTCTTATGTGTTCGCATGAGAGATTGGGTAGGAATTAGGGCTCATCAATGGGTTTAGATTTGAGAGGATTACTCAGAGAATCTCCCTTCCAATTTTCGGAGGGATTCCCTGAGCAATCAAGGAGAATCCTTCTTCTAAAGTTCACCAGAGTAGGATTTCCTCCGCTATAATGGTAGAGGGACCTATTTTCAAGGACGATGAAGAAGCTAGGGGGCCAAATGCAAGGTTTTTCGAAAGATAGGGGCAGAGATGTAATCAGGTTGGACTTATTTGCAAAGTAGGTCAAGATGAGTTCTTCTTAGGTCCAAATTTTGGTACAAACCTAATTTGGACCTAAGGAATCCAATGGTGAAGTTAGATTTTGGGTTTGATCACATTTTACTGGATAATTTATGTAAAAACCTAATTTAGGGTAAAGATTTGTCTGAGACCTCATTCTAGGTCAAAATGGGTTCTAAAGGCCAATTTGAAAGTTCTAAACCCTATAGGATATTTTTTTATGATTTTTAGAAGATTTAGGTGAATTTTATCCTGACCAGAACCTTGTTTAATCAAGTGGGTCTATTTTAAGGTTATAAGAAATCATTTAATTCCTAGAACTCACACGAACCCTTTTCTGTCTGATTCAACTAACTTATTACTTTGTTAAGGCTATTTGACCTGTGTTGAGCCCTTGAGAAAACCCGTTGTTGTACTGTAATGGTAAAATTACAGTTTTATCCATTGTTTCTTGCTTTTCTCTCAGAAAGATTATTTAGTGAATTAAGACCTCCAGTTGGTTATGTAGGAGCTTTTGTTCTCTTTTATGGGTCAAAATGAACTAGTTAGGGCTCATGATGGTGTTCCCATCAGCGGCTTCCTCCCCATGGTGGGGCATTTGGATACCCCTCCCCTTCTGTCGTCCCCTGCTATATAAGGATAGAAAGATAGAATCAAAGAGAGAGTTGAAGAAGGAAAGAGAAAAAACAAAATTGTAATTTTATGTTGCCATTTGAGGGAGAGAGATATAAGGAATCAATGATATTTTTATGTGATCAAAAGAGGCAAGTGGTTTTAGGGAAAATAAGGAAGGGATTATGAGATGCAAAAGAATGATTCTCTTACCAAATTTTGCCAAGATAAAATTCCCACAATGTGACATCTCAAATTTAGATTTGATGTAAAGTCCTTGCCTTTAAAGTGAATAATTAGTTCTTTCACATAAATATTCAAGTAATTAATGCATGAAATGATACATTCAAGGCTTACACATTTTATCATTATCAAACATGCTTTAAATTAAATTCTAGTCCAAATAATACTGTACTTAAGCACTAAATTAGTCCACTCAAGTGGACCTATCATCAACCTCAATTGGAGTGGCTGCAGAGTTCCAAACTTCAAATGCTGCTTCATGAACCTTCAACGTGTAAAGACGCATCTACTGGAGGTGGTAACGAGGTCGGAGGTGGCTGGAATGCTGTGGTCAATGATGGCGAAGAACTGGATACATGAATACGGGCTTAGTGCCCCAACTAGATGGTTCAACAGCTTCACCGAGTGGTGATGAAGATGATGAGGGGGTTCTCATGGCGTTGGGAAGTGTATGGAGGTGTGACGATGCTGGAGGTGGAGGTGTTGAGGTGGGTTGGTTGTCGGTGAGTTTTGGTGGATGGAAGAGCCAATAAGGAGAGGGCTTTTGGTCAGTGAGGGGTGAGGAGCGTTTTGGAGGTGTTGGTGGAAGGTTTGGTGGCGTGATGTTTTCGGGTGAGCTCACCGGAGCCTTGCTGGCCGTGGGGAAGACGATGTGGGAGAGAGGTGGTTGTTGATTGAAACAAGAAAGGAAAGGGCTAGAAAGGTTCTGGAGAGGAATAGGAAGAGTTTAGACCTAAGCTAAGGGACGAACGGAGAGGATTTGGCATGTAGGTGTGATTGTCGAAGTCGGAGGGGATGAAGTCTCCTTAATAGAGGATGACGACGATGAGGAAGGGTCGAGGGTGCCCCTGATTTAGCTATCGAGGAGCGAACTAAGTCGCGGAAGAAGGAGGACTGGCCAATTTGGCTGTTGGTCGGCCGTAGGAAGAGATCAAGGAGGTGTCACTGGAGCTTGGTTAGAGAAGGCTGGGGAAGGAGGAGAAGAAGAATTTTAGGCCTGAACCTTGTTGAGAAGCACTGAGGAAGATGGGAAAGCTTATATAGAGCACATTTTGGCCAAGAATTCCATCAATTTTGCATGTCTGGATTGGGAATCAGAGTGTTTCCCTTTCGTGAATCATGAGGTGCAATGGAGCCTTTTAGGTTCTAATTGGGTCAATCAGTCAAGTGCAATTGGTGGAGGATGATTCGATCCTCAATCCCTCCAAATTTGGAGGCATTTGGAGGTCAAATGAGGAAGGAATCCCAATCAGGAGTCGATTTACTTTGGATTCTTTTCTCTGTTTGCTTGAGAGGAAGGAGATAGCGGTTGGACTCAACTGCAAGAGAACTCAAAAGGTAGGGGCTTATTTGTAATAAAAACACAAAAGATAGGGGTCCAAGTGCGCTGCATAGAGAGCTTTGGATTAAAATGCAAACTTTGGTCAAGATAGACTTTGATTAGGACTAAATTTTGGTGCTAACCAAATTTGGACCTAAGGAATCTAATGGTGAAGTTGGATTTGAGTTTTGATCACGTTTGATTGGGCAATTTGCATAGAAGCCTAAATTAGGGCAAAATCCTGTCTGAGATTTTGTTCTAGGTCAAAATAGGTTCAGATGGTCAAACCAAGGGTACCAAACCTCTTAGAATATTTTTTTATGAATTTTAAGAGGTTTAGATGAATTTTATTCTGACCATAACCTCTTCAATTTCAGCGAGTATGAAATTAGGGTTTGTATGCTGTTGCGGTTCTCAAAACACGTGAAACCTTGTTTCTGTCTGTGTTGACACACTTCTTAGACTTTAATGCTCATTTAACCTTTAATTAACTCCTAAAAAATCCCGTGGTTACTCTGCATTCATAATGTGATGTTAAAACTGCAGATTTAACCCTATTTTAGTGTTCTCTCCTCAAAACGGATCTACATGGAATTATGGTCCTCAGGCGACCATTCAGGAGCATTTATCTCTTGATTTTGACTAATTCAGGCTAGTTATGGCGAATGGTGTTACCATCACTTACCCTTGCCCATAAGTCCAGACATAACAGATGTCTTTGACACTTGCCGGGAAAAGAAGCTTCAAGAAAATCACCTCCTCACGCCTTGCCTAAGAAGAAAGAGATTGCACCAGTGATAAATAGTGCTCAAAAAAGGGTAGGTGGGGCATTAACTATGCCCCACACCCCCATTTATAACCATCGTATTGAGTAGTTCCCCCCTTGCAGGGCACAAAGTTCAAAAAGCAAAATCCTGTGGATACGGCGTAGGTTCCAAAACATACCCCTTTAAGGTAGGGATGCCTCGATAGTCATTACCAACATTAAATGCTCATGCACGCATATCTTGCGCAACATTAATGCTAATCATATCATTGGCAAGTGCAGTATTTTAGGCCTTTATGCCTCATCATGATGGTAATTAACGCCAGTCTTGTCATACAACAAGACAAAAATAAAATCCCGTAATAATTAGCCATTACTCGCGGAAGGTGACACATGTCACACACCTTCGTGGAAGTCGCCTCTTAAGGTTGACAGTAAAATAGGCGAATGTCCCTGAAGCTGCCTCTTAAGGTCGATAGTAAAACAGGCGGACATGTCTTAAGCCACCTCTTCAAGTCGGCAGTAAAACAAGTGAACACGCCTAAAGTTGCCTTTTCATGCCGACACAAAAATAGAAGAACATGCCTGAAGCCACTTCTTAAGGCCAGCAAAAAAACAGGTGAACACGCTTGAAACTGCCTCTCAAGACCGGCACAAAAACAAGCGAACACGCCTGAAGCCGCCTCTTAAGGTCGAAACAAAAATAGGTGAACACGCCTGAAGCCGTCTCTTAGGACCAACAGAAAAAAAAATAGGTGCCCACATTCCCTTTACTAGCAAGCCACCTCCCATTGGCTGGCAAAAGGTAAGGAGTATCCCGCCTCTAACCTCTTTACTACATAATCGCCTCTCTAAAGACGAGAACACTAAGAGTGCCTTAACCACTTACAATTGCAACTCTCGCTTCATAACAAATGTTTCCCCACTTTAATGAAAAAGTTGGGCACCATTTGAGGGCATCACCTACTGCGGAGTTTTAATTACTTTAATTACTCTCTCAGCAGCATTCATTAGATAGAGAGTAAGGGGCATATGATGAGGGGCAAAAAAAGCCCTCGGACTTAAAACTCTGCGAGAAACCCAACAAGAGGTCATACCACCCTAAAGTGGAAGAGGTAGGACGATCCGACCCGCCTACATGCGGGATGGTTCGATTATAGGTAGGTCCGAATAAACTCGACCCACTGGAAGATCCGATGCCAACCAGTGTAAGGGAGATGGCAGAAAAGTTCACCGCGACCATATCGACAATAAATGACGGCACGATCACCGCAATTAATAACCTGACAACATACATGTCCTGACAACGGACGTATCCGATCAAAGGACCTTGTGGAAGGACCAACCCCAACACTATAAATAGCTAAGAGAGGCCCTTGAGGTCCCCTTTTAAGCAATTAGAGAGAAAAAGAGAGATTGTATTATTACTTCTAACTAGTGAATAGTTGGGAATACCGCCCTCCCCTCCGACATATACCATTCATGGTGGAACTGAGTCACCAATCCTCTTGTCTCGTTGTGATTGCTTGTTTTTAAATTGTTGAGTTGGACCCTTCGATCACTTAGAAGGTCTAATCAATGGCTGACCAACCGAGTCCTCCATATAAAAACCCATGGCCGATGACCATCTTGAGCCCCCCTCCTCCCTCCATCTATCTTCTTCCATCTTCTTCCTTGCTCCAAAGCTCCATAGCTGTCCACCATCAGACCTTGGTGGTTGATCACCCTTTACCTCCTACCACCCTCCAAGGCCACCAAGCGAGACTCCTTGGTGCCTTATTTCTAGTAGCCATAGCATAATCTTCTCATTAGTTTTCTTTATTTTAGTTTTAGTAATATTAGTTTTAGTTCTAGTAGTTCTTCTAGTTGTTTCTTTAATTAGCAAGTTATTTTTTTTTTGAGCTTTCATGTACTAGCAATGTATTTATCTCTATACTTCATGAATGAGAAATTGATTATGTTTTCTCATTGCAATCTCTACTAGTAGTTGACGTGCCTTTGTGCGTGTGTGTTAAGAGGTGTCGTTATAGTTGCACTTGATACGTCAGTTTTAAAAGAAGTAAACGGAGGTGAGTCCGAGTGTCGATCTCAAGGAGGCATGGAAATCGGGTTTTGTTTACCACTTGTTGTCACGAAAAAGGCGGAGTTTTGCTTGCGAAAGAGACGGTTTTGAAAAGCGAGAGATAGAGAGAGTTTAGGATTAGAAAGCTCTTGGTTTTGATCATGCACTTTAAACAGAAATTAAAATGGCGACTAAACAGAAAATAATTTCATTAAACATGCATTCATAGCTCATGGTTTACAACATTAAATACATGCTTCAACAAAAGTAAATGAAAGCTTAAAAGAGAGAGAGAGAGAGAGTGGAGAGCGACGAGGCAGCCACGGCGGTGGAGGAGGCTCCGTCGGTGGCTCGTCGCCTCCGGCGATTACAAGAGTGCCTAAAACTAGCTAGGAGAGGAGTGGAGTAGTTGCAAGTGGGAGAGGATGCCTTGAATGGTGGTAGAAGGGGGTTTAAATAGAGTTAAGGGCTTCCTAAAAGAAGAATGTGCTTTAGCGACATCCAGAACGTCGCTAAAACCACTTCCAGATACGTCGGTGAAGCCCTCCTGCCGCCGGTCAGCTGCCCGCCCATCTCTCTCTCCAAGCGCGATCCATGGACGTTGAACGAGAGCCGTCCGATCGAAGATCGGACGGCTGAGATCCTTCCGCGCCCGCGCTGAGATCGCGCCTCGGGCGCGCGTGCGCGCGCGCGTGGGCGCTCGGGAGCTGTCATCGCGCCGCGTGGCGCGATCCTGGCCGCCCGCTGCTGATCGGGCGACCCAATTTTGCCGCGCCCTTCGCTCGCGCTTGATTTCCGCTCCGCGCGATTCGAACGCGCGTCGCTGCGATGCGGGCGTGCGCGCTAGCCGTTGCGCCACGCCCGCGCTTTGTCGCGGCGACCGCGGGCGAGCGCGCGGATTTCGGCCGTTCGATCGAAGATCAACGGCCGAGATTCGTCCTTGGATGGCTTGAGGGCGTCCGAGCGGTGGGGCCGGGGCGACGTGGCGCTTTCTGGGCCGTTGATCTCCAGATCAACGGTTAGAATTTCTTGGGCCCATTGTGGGAGCTCCGGATGTCGGATTTGGCCGATCTTGAGTCCGTTGGACTCCGTTCGTCGTTCTGAATCCATCCGTGCAGTCCGATTGCTCATCTGGGGTCTGCTTTGACACATGCTTTACATAAATGGCCATTAATGCAATTTATAAGCAATCTTGGTACTTGATACATGCAATGCTCCTATTCTACTTTATGTTGTGCCTTTTATTCTAAAGATGGGCCATATTCAACCTAATTACTACCCCCTTGCGTGGTGTTATCATACCCCCATGCTTACTCCTTGATAGTCCCTAGCAAGGTTTATTCTAGCCTTTATTTCTTTGGCGAATTCAAGAAGTAATTACTTACGCACTTCGTTACTCGTCAATAAGAGGAAATATACGAAGATCTTAATCTACAAAGACTAAGCAGCGCCCGGGTGTCTTCCAAAATACGAATCGCCCGAATCCTTGCTTTGTATATATAACTATACATATGTATACGTATATATCTATATATGTCTTTTTAGAATTTTCGGAATTCAGTGTGGGTTGGTAACTTTTTACGGCTACCCAACCCACCCAAAACTCGGTCAAAACCCTAAGTGCTAAGCATCTTGGTGTGAATGTTGTGATAGACTCACTTAACGGTAATTGAGACAGACTTCGAGTTTCTACGCCCCTAGGTGACCGGAAAAGAAAATAAATTTTTGCCTGGAGGTGTATTTGTTCTATTGGTAGCTTTCTCCCTACGTTCATTTTACTTGGGGTCAACACAAGGATTTTCCAGTGTATATCTCCCCGGCTTGTACTACTTCCCCGCTTCGTCCTTAGGTGTTTTGGTCTTTTTTTGTGCAATTATTGAGCTGGGCTGTGGACAACCGACCAATGGGCTGTTACCCACGATCACTTGGCAGCCATACTTGTGCGATGAAGTATGGTTTATTTTCTTTTCTTTTTTTTTTTTTTTGTAGGTGGCTTCCCTAATCTCAAATGTACCTAGAGGCAGCGAAAAAGAAATGGCCTGTGGCTGGGTTCTGGACAACCTGCCAATGGGCTGTTACCCACGACAACTTGCCAGCCATACCACCCTAGAGAGTTCATTAGCTACCCAATTTCTGTCAAAATCTCTGAGAAGTGAGTCTGTGCAAAAATGTGTGTAGATGCTTAGACTCAAAGTTTTCCTGAGTTAGAGGGTGAGTTGATAAGTCGTATACTTATTATCTTATTTATTAGGTGGATTAGAATAGCTTAAAGTTGCAAGGATTCGCCGCTAAATCCATATTTTAATGGACACCAGGGCTAATTAAGCTTGAAGGCCTGAAAAGTCTAAGTATTTAAGTTCTTTTTGTATTATTTCCCACTATTGACAAGTTTCTAATGCCTAAGTTTTTTCTTCCTAAAAATTTTTTTTTTTTAATCAATTAATTTATTCATTCAGACTGATTAATTAAGCTCAGGATTATGCAATTTACCATCCCCCCATGCTTAAGTTGGACAATGTCCTCATTGGCAGATGCATGGATGCAGAAGCGTTCAAAAAGATAGTACCTGAGTGACGTAAACTACCAGATCAGTCTGAATCCGCTGGGTTGCCTCCCAGGAAGCGCTGAGTTTAACGCCTCCAGCTGGGCGGTGCACAAACAGGAATGGCTTGGGTCAAGAAGATATGTTCAAAATTAACCAGACCCAAAATCAGAAGTCCATAGATGCGAATAAGGTTGTGGTGGAGTCCCGTTCCTAAGGGGCGGGAATTCTGTAACAGATATATCATGATGCCCATGTCAGATCCTCTCTTAGTTTGTGGGCATGCAAACAAGTTGCTGTGGACGAACGCACCCCAAATATGACATGCCAAACACTAAAGATGTAGGTCTTATATTCAGCTTGTGTCCCCATAAAACTGTAATCCATCGAAAGTGTATCAATTCCAGTGCATTCGGGTTGCGGGATTCTTATTCTGGTAGGGCAGGTAACAAAGTCCAGAGTTTCATACTGAGCCCTACAACCAAGCATGGGGCCTCTCTCCAAAGACGAATCCATCTCTTCCGCAACTATGGTTTCATCGCTCATTCCTTCCAAGCCCTTAATCTCAAGAATATTTTCTGCCACCTTCTCTGTATCAGATTCACTGTTTGGGGTTACATTAGAGGTAGGGTCAATTTCATCATCTAGATCATATTCTTTCTCTAGGCCCTCCTCCAAATTTGTGATGGGGATTCCAACCGATTCATAATCAATTTCTTTGAGATTGTAACTCCATTCTCCATCTATGATGGTGACTGCTGCTCCCACCGGATTGCTTCTCTTGGGCCGATTAGATTCAGATTCCAAGGCCTCTCCCCTCATATTCTCAGTTTCCTCCTGATGTTTGTTCTCAATGCTCCCCAAATTGTGTTCCAAGGAATCCTTATTGTCCTTATCCAGTGAGCTGTCCAACTCCTGAGGGGTATCAATGGTGGACTGAACCAAATCAGGATGACTGGGTGTAGTCCAATTGATCATGGTAGGTCCTTGCTTTATGAATTCCATGAATGGTGTTGTGTGCAATAGCTTTCTTTGGCCTTCTTCCCCCAACCGTTGGAACAACTCCAACATGGCATGCTGCCCTTTAACCAATTCTTGATTCTGTCTGTGTAGTTCTAACTGGAGGTTATCAAGAATTGACATGGTGTCATTTGGTGTCCTTTGGATTTCCTCCTTGAAATCCAGGTTAAGAGAGTATGGTTGAGGTTGTGGATCAAAATCCATATTAGTGTTTAGGTTCTTGGGTGGGTCCTCTATTCTATCATGTTCAGGGTCCAGTTCTTCAAGAGGAACCATTCTCTGTTTGGTCCTACTCCAGAATAGTTGAGGTTCTAAGTCCTCCTCCCAGTCAGATTCTTCATCAGGGGACCAAATCAAAGGTGGATGATCTTGGGCTTGCCTAGATTTCTGATCATTTTCTGATTTCCATTTGTCTAAAACTCCTTCTAATCCAAAGGTCAAGTAGGCAAGGTTGTTGAATTCAGATGACCTTTCTTGGTTATTATCCTGAGATGGGTAGGGTTCTTGGTGTTCTCCTAAAGTGTAGGTCCTATCACAGTAGAGCGGGTCGGACCTAAATAAGGAGGCATCGTGAGGACAATCGAGATATGGAGCCCCATGATTTGAATTGTACCCTTGGGTGGCTATGTTGGTTGTATTCCAATAAGAGGTTGGTGCGGTTTGGTCGTAGTTGGGCCAAGAGGGATATTCAAGGTTGTACCCCCAACTTGGTGGTTGGTTAGCCCAAGTAGGCTGCGAGTATGGTCCACTTGGGTTAGCATATGAATCCTGTTGGGGGTAGTTTGGGTAAGATGGATAGGCATTGAAATCCATGGTTTGGAAGAAATGGAGGGATGTGGGAAGAACAGATGCGAGAGTTGTGTCCTCAACCAAGCAAACAAGCCTAGTCCTTATGGTGTATTCCTTAGAAGACCTAGAAATCTCACAAAGGTTGATTAAGTCCGTAAGCACTGGACTCCCCTTTCCGAGGTTAATCTGGCCAGGTTGATTAGGAGGGGATTGCAGGGAAGGTTCTTCTTTTGGCTTGCGCCTCCAGTTCCATAGACCCCACAACCGCGGTCGTTTGACACTGCCCCGCAGCCTAGTCACCAGATTCTACCAAGGGAATGAAAGCCAAGTGCCTAGCGAACAAAACCTCACCTTTTGAGACTTAACTCAGTCCTGCCTAGGGCACGCCTACTCATTTTTAAAGGGCTAGGATAGTGCTTGTGCTTAGAGTGATGTGATGAGGCGTTGATTGGGTGGTGCCTCTTAATTTTCCACTTTCAAAGTGTGTACTTCTAGCAAAACATGATTTTCAAGCAAGGATTTGTTAAGATATAGTGTCTTTTAGTGTTTCATCCTTACTTGAGTACTTTTTAGGGTTGACGTGTCTTAATGTTTTCAAACAAGTTTCAGTGGGCACGTCAAGTTCTGCACACAACTTGGTGAAAGTAGATTTCCTTTTATTTTGTAGAGGCTCTAAAATCCTAGTGTACTCATCCTAATGATCATGCAACTTCTATTAGATGAGTCAGTTTTTAGGGTTGAGTGGTGCGGCCCAGGTCAACTCACGGTGGCTTCGCAAACACCACTCAAGAGAAAAAGAAAAGAACACCCCAAGAATTCGTTCAGAATGTTAGAGTGTACATTTTTTTGTGGGGTGATGTGTTATGGATGTGGGTCAAGCAATCATACACCACGCCAATTTTTTTCAGTTTTTACAATTTTTTTTAGCTTTTTCATGCAAGCAAACAATGAGAGAGAGATTGCTCACTATCGGTCCTCGAGGCGCCTACTCCCTTGCTACCGTCGTGGAATGCGTCGCTTCGCCGTCCATGCGCCGAATTCCTGCAACCGTCAAGTAAAAAGGAAAATAAGGCATTAGACGATGTGAGAATGAGTGTGGAATGGAGGTGATAAAACAAATCCAGGCAACGGCGCCAAAAACTGACATGCCTTCGTGCGTGTGTGTTAAGAGGTGTCGTTATAGTTGCACTTGATACGTCGGTTTTAAAAGAAGTAAACGGAGGTGAGTCCGAGTGTCGATCTCAGGGAGGCGTGGAAATCGGGTTTTGTTTACCACTTGTTGCCACGAAAAAGGTGGAGTTTTGCTTACGAAAGAGACGATTTTGAAAAGCGAGAGATAGAGAGAGTTTAGGGTTAGAAAGCTCTTGGTTTTGATCATGCACTTTAAACAGAAATTAAAATGGCGACTAAACGGAAAATAATTTCATTAAACATGCATTCATAGTTCATGGTTTACAACATTAAATACATGCTTCAACAAAAGTAAATGAAAGCTTAAAAGAGAGAGAGAGAGAGAGTGGAGAGCGACGAGGCAGCCACGGCGGTGGAGGAGGCTCCGTCGGTGGCTCGTCGTCTCCGGCGATTACAAGAGTGCCTAAAACTAGCTAGGAGAGGAGTGGAGTAGTTGCAAGTGGGAGAGGATGCCTTGAATGGTGGTAGAAAGGGGTTTAAATAGAGTTAAGGGCTTCCTAAAAGAAGAATGTGCTTTAGCGACATCCAGAACGTCGCTAAAACCACTTCCAGATACGTCGGTGAAGCCATCCTGCCACCGGTCAGCTGCCTGCCCCTCTCTCTCTCCAAGCGCGATCCGTGGACGTTGAACGAGAGCCGTCCGATCGAAGATCGAACGGCTGAGATCCTTCCGCGCCCGCGCTGAGATCGCGCCTCGGGCGCGCGTGCGCGCGCGCGCTTCTACCCGGCGTGCGCGCGCGCGTGGGCGCTCGGGAGCTGTCATCGCGCCGCATGGCGCGATCTTGGCCGCCCACTGCTGATCGGGCGGCCCAATTTTGCCGCGCCCTTCGCTCGCGCTTGATTTCCGCTCCGCACGATTCGAACGCGCGTCGCTGCGATGCGGCCGTGTGCGCTAGCTGTTGCGCCACGCCCGCGCTTTGTCGCGGCGACTGCGGGCGAGCGCGCGGATTTCGGCCGTTCGATCGAAGATCAACGATCGAGATTCGTCCTTGGATGGCTTAAGGGCGTCCGAGCGGTGGGGCCGGGGCGACGTGGTGCTTTCTGGGCCGTTGATCTCTAGATCAACGGTCAGAATTTCTTGGGCCCATTGTGGGAGCTCCGGATGTCGGATTTGGCTGATCTTGAGTCCGTTGGACTCTGTTCGTCGTTCTGAATCCATCCGTGCGGTCCGATTGCTCATCTGGGTCTGCTTTGACACATGCTTTACACAAATGGCCATTAATGCAATTTATAAGCAATCTTGGTACTTGATACATGCAATGCTCCTATTCTACTTTATGTTGTGCCTTTTATTCTAAAGATGGGCCATATTCAACCTAATTACTACCCCCTTGCGTGGTGTTATCAGTAGTTCTAGTTGTTATTTACTTTAAAAAAAAAAATCAAAATCACAAAAAAAATCTGAAAAAGAAATTTAAAAAAAAATATATATGGATGGTTGCTCCTGCCCATATTAACAAATCTATCGTCGATCAAAACTCTCTCGACATTACGCACATAATTCGTGAGTTTCAAGATGAGCGCTATTCTTATACGTGCTATATCTATTTATGCTACATTATAGTTGTGTGTTTTGAAAGAGTGATGGGTGAATTTTCTGTTCAAGAGATCCACCATCATCTTTATATTTAGTTAGTTTCACGAGCGTGAAAAAAATCATAAATCATTTTCTCATCGCATCATCTCCTAGGGATCGATCGAGACTCATTTGAAGTTTTGTTATAAATATTTTGTTTAAGTTGATTTCGCGATTATACTACGACTCTAAACTCACTAATATCGAGAAGATTGATTCAAACAATAATCAATGCACCCACCTTGGTGTTGAGATCGGAAAGTTGGTGTGCATATGAGAGCATTGGAGACACATAATCTCTCAAAGGGGTCACACAGATCTGCTATTGTAAGTAGACGTAGTGCATCAGGAGACACGGGCTTGCTTCGTGTATATTAGGATGTATAAAATTTCATGCATGACCGCATAGGTCTTTATTAGACCCATACATAAAAGAGAAAAAGATACTCCTTTAGGAAAAGAACTGGTATTCATTATCGTCTTAATTAATGATATAAGGAGAGTATGGGAATATGTATCCCATGAGAAGATGGATAGTGAATCTAGTATTTAATCCTTGGGGTAACATATGCTTTCTAGTATGAGGGATTCACAGGTATTTGAAATACCTAGGAGAGGTGTAGCACCATAAATCATGGTTCTTAAACTCTTCATTATTAGCATGATGAAACCAAAATTGATTTTGATGGGTTGCTAATTTAATAGAAATCAAATACTATTTAAGGGGTTAAATTGATATTCAAGCAGGCCAAATGTGATTTGGTCTTGATTAAAATGGTTTGGATGCAAATAAAATGCCTTTGGATACTTAAACCCAATTGCCCAAATTAATTGGAGGACAAATAATGCAAAGTTCAATTGAGATTAATCCCCAACCATCGGATTTGATCCAATTGTTACCATCATATTATGAATACTTGAATTCCTTATAAATATTTCCCAATGATTTAGTAGGAAACCTTAATCTATTCCTAATTAATTGTGTGCCAAATCCCCTCCAATGAGAGAGAATAGAGAAAGAGAGAGAGCCATTGCCGCTCTTCTCTTTCTTTAGGTTTCAGACATCTTGGTGCTTCAGGTTAAGTCCAGATGGCATAGGGGACATCCAATCCCTCTCTTGGACGTTTAGATTTCTATATTTTGGACGTCCAGGGTCATGAAGAGAAGTCCATCGAAGGGTCTGGATGTTCAAGGCTACTGTTGAATGTCTAATTTTGTTGGCTGCAAACCCTTGGGTTGCGTAGGCCAATTCTTGGAGGAGAAGGGGCGATTGCCGCCTCAAGGATGCAGAGGTGTTATGGTAGTTGAAGGGTTTGCGTAGCCCATGTTGGATCGAGTGTTCTTAGTGTAAAGGGTCTCACTAGTCTGGCAAGAAGAAGGGAGTTTCACAAGGTTGGGACTTATTTGAGGAGGCACAACACTTGGGGTGTTAGGCTATCTTGCAGGTATATCTTGTTACTAATGGGGAACCGAGAATAAGGAGATGGTATATCTTCTTATGTGGTTTTGGTTATCTAAGTTGTTGCTGCTTTGCCGATTTCGTTATTTGATTTTTTATGCATTGAGCTGATTATTGATTTGAAGACTTTTTTTTTAAATGACCTGTTCATGCTTTTACAATGTCATGGGATCGAACCATTCGATTCCCAATAGGTTATTCTATAACCATGTTCAGCTTATATATGCCATTGGAAGAGCAATGCATAATTATGAATTACCTCTTAAAGATTCAAACAAATAAGGTGGATACATGTGAGAAGATGGGAGTTCTAATTGTTGCATCGTCTCTTGTCCAACTTTAGCTTGGTGAGACAATTACAATGGCAATAGATTAGTTCATCATTTAAATAGTTATTAATTGGCTCAACATGCCTGCTACAAGGTTCACATGAGAAAGAAGAAAAAAAAGTTAATGATTAGTGCTATATGATTTCCATGAATGTGTTGTGTACCCTTTGATGGTGGCTGGCTATTGCCCATTGTGGCTGCTTTCAAGTTATTTGCTGTGGCTCGTGTTGTCCTAAACTTAGAAAAAAAGGAAAAAAAGGGAATGCAAAAAAAAAAATGTCAGATATTATATCTAGCAGTGTGTTGTCCCACGTGCTCAGCGGTTGATGCTATGAGTGTTACACAATGTGCTCCTGTATACACCCATCGTGTATTATCATGTATGTTAGACTGTAGGAGATACATAAGTATACCTCAACTATGTGCTCCAATATATATTACTTTATTAATGTTACAATTAGTACGTAATGTACTTTAATTATATGCTGTCTCATATATTAAAATACAGTAGACATGTAAATTTTTTAAAAAATATAATTTGAACGTGACTAAAATATTTTAATAATTATCCACACACGTGATTCTTAGTATGGAATAACCTTTATATTTAATGATGCATCTTTTATTTTCCTTGTTTTAAATATCACCATCAACCAATTCATCTTTTCATTTAATTATCATTTGTTTACTTTGAGGAAGTATTGAACGGAGCACACTCGCCCACCTAAAGCCAAGTAATAAGAACTCCCTCTTGTTTTACTCCCTCCCCGCCTCCGCAGTCGTCGAGTGGACCGCCAAACCCATGCGAACTTATTGGAATAATAAATACGCTTTTCAGTTGGGTGGATGAACCAAATTAATAACCCCGGGCTTCCTCTGCTAGATCAATCGGAAGCCCATCTCATCTAGAAAGATCGGAGATGGGGGAGGGGGGATCGGCCTCCTCTGGGAAGCCAGTGGTGCTGATAACCGGGTGTTCGGAGGGGGGCATCGGGTACGCGCTGGCGAGGGGCTTCGCGGCGGAGGGGTGCCACGTGGTGGCCACGAGCAGGTCGGTGGCTTCCATGAGGAGCCTCGAGGGGGACCCGAGGTTCTTCCTCCAGGAGATCGACGTCGTCTCCGAGGTGACCATCAGGAAGGCCCTCGAGAACAGCCTCGCCAGGTTTGGAAGGATCGACGTCCTCGTCAATAACGCCGGTGTCCACTGTGTCGCCCCGCTCGCCGAGGTCCCCATGTCCACCCTCGAGAGTGTCTTCAACACCAACGTTTTCGGTAAGAATGATGAGGATGCGAGCGTCGCAGATATGACGCCCCTTCTTATTATTTCTACGAGTAATAATAATAATTTCTGCTGCTGCGGTGTGCTCAGGTTAAGTTAGAGGGGTTCACCTAGTCTACGGGGTTTTTAATGTGCTCCACCTCTCCATAAAGGAACCATTCGACATCGAATATAAAACGTTCTTTTGAATTGCAACTCTCACCTTCTTAATTTACAACCAATCAGTTCGCCTATCGTGTTCCACCCACTTCTTATTCACTATTCTGTCATCTATATAAAACAAGAAAATAATCCATTATCAAATATGCAACAGATAAGCTGTAACTTTCAAATCTCTATTTGAATCACATAAATTGACGCGTCATATATAACCTCTACTTCTTTTCTACTATCTAACAGGATGCATTTTTTTCAACTTAGCACTTCCTAAAATGTATCATCATCTTGCACAAATGCGACCTTACTATATAGGTGAGTAACAAATAATGCCTTGTTTAGGTGATATCAGCTTTCTATTTTTGTTAATCCAATTGTGCGAATTGCGGATTGCTTGTCGTGTGAAAGTAAGGTTGCATCATTTGAATTTGCATACAAGTTGGTGGAGAATATCACTTTTCGTAGCAAGTGCAGAAAGGCATTTTGGATGGAGGTTGTAAGCGATGCATAAGATGCAAAGTAAATCAGCCCATACATTTTAGGGAGATGGTAGTTAAATATACTTCCTATTACACCATCTAACAGGAAACCTTCTTTTTATTTCTTCAACTTTACACTTCTTAGAAAGAATCATCCTGCTACAATGCAACTGTTGAGATATTCCTTGGTCTTTTATTATATTATGAGGTTGTAATATTTTATTTTCTTATGGTTATGTACTACAATTGTTTCTATACATCTCTCTATATAAAGAGGTGTAAGATTTTTTGTTTGAATATGATTGATCATTTTTTCCAATTTAGTATTAGAGTGGCGAAATAGATTGACGTTCTAGTATTTTGCCAAATACCTAGCCTCCGTTCCCCCTTCACCAAAACTCTTGACTCCCTCGCTGTAGTTTTGAGCGTTGCAGCACCGCCAATAGGCAGCAACACTATCAGCAGCACCACGCGGTAGCGCCATTGGCAAGTAGTAGCGTCGTCGGTGGCTCCTCCCACCTTAGTGGCGGCGTAGGGGACTCGGGTCCCTTGGGTGGCGGTGTTGGGACTTCCTCTGTGCCCTAGTATGTGCCTTGTTTGGTCTTAGGGGACTCGTGGTGAGGTATTGATGTGATTTCCGAGGTTTTGTTGCCCTGGATTTTATGTTCGGGAAGTCACCAAGTTTCTGCAGTTTCTATGATATGAAATCGCTGTTTCAAATCTGAGTTTGTGATTTTTTTTCCCTTCCGTGGAGGCACAATGGTGTCATCTACTGCATTTGAGGTGACATCGGATCTCGCTCTAGAGATTGGAAACTATAAAAATCCATTTTTTATTCCTATTGCCAAGTTGGATGAGACAAATTATGCGCGGTGGTCCTTGATGCTCCTTATGATAAGGAACATGTTTTGCTTGAGAAGGAGCCTACACAAAAGACATGGCAATATGCCATGTGGAAGGACAACACAATGGTACGTGCGTGGATCATGAATTCTGTTGTACCATGCATTGGAGATGGAATCATGTATTACAAAACTACCAATGATATGTGGGGCTCTCTTCATGACACCTACTCTCATGACAAAAATTTCAGCAAGGTGTTCCAGATTTATCATGAGATAGGTAATCTTAAGCAGGAGAATTAGTCTTTACCTCAGTATTATGTCGCTCTTAAAGGGCTCTTGGAGAAGTATAATTCCTATAGACCGGTGTGCACTTGTTCTACGCAGAAAGAGTATTGCAGGGATGCTACAGTGTTCCAATTTCTGTTAGGTCTGGGCCCAGAGTATGAGGTTGCTCGTTCTTAGAAGTTGACCCTCTTAGGCCCCGTTTGGTAGGGGTTTAAAAGGAGGTTTTATCTTATGTGTCAAGGGTAAAGTGAACAATGCATGAATAGTGAAAGTTTTATTCGCCACCTATCACATTTACTATCATTCATCACACTTACCTCTCATCAATCATATCTACCCTCACTAACTCACTCTTACTCATCACATCCACCTATCACATCTATCGTACTAACCTACTCCTAATATAAATAAAAAAAAAATCAATAATAACATATCAATTCAACTATCACATCTACACCCACTAACCTTCATTTTACCCATTCACTTATCCATCCTTAAGATTTCTTAATTATACGCAATCTTAAACTTTAAACTTCTACCAAACGGGGCCTTAGAGCTTCCCACCCTAGAGGAAGCCTATAGTCGGATTAGCAGGGCTGCTGTGTGGATGCCCTCTATTGAGATCGTTGGATAGACTTTTGCCTTTGTGGCGACTGGTGGTTGTGGTGGTTGAGGAGTATCGTCTACTTGAGGTTGTGGACATGGATGGGGCTAGTTTGGCAAGCCTCGTGTCCGATGCACATATTGTGGTGAGGTTGGTCATGTAGAGGCTACATGCTGGTTTAAGCATGGTAGATCACTTACTGCCAATTAGGTTAGTAGGACAAAATGATTCAATTTATTATTTTGAAAAGACCCAACCTCTATATGTAGAGAGGTTTTGGGCAACTTGCAATGCATGTCCATAAAAAAATAACAAATTATAAATAGCTACTAACGGGAAATAAAACACAAAATAAATAGGAGTCTCAACACTCTCCCTTAAGCTGGAGCATAAATGTCAATCATGCTCAACTTGGAACAACAGAAATCAAATGTCGAACGAGATAGAGGTTTCGTAAACACATCAACTGTCTGATCCTCAGATGCTAGATAAGTAGTGCACAACAAACCACGTTTTATAAGGTCTTTGGTGTAGTGGCAGTCTACCTCAACGTATTTGGTGTGCTCATGAAACATCGGGTTGTTAGCTATGTAGGTAGCTGTCCAATTGTCATATCGCATCTCTATGGCTTGCTTAATCTGGATATGCAAATCACTCAAAAGAGATTGTATCCAGGCCATTTCTGTTACAGTCTGGGCCATTACCTTGTATTCCGATTCAGCACTGGAGTGAGAAACTGCCTCCTGTTTCTTACTTCTCCAAATAACTAAATTACCAGCCATAACAGTACAGAAACTAGTGGTGGATTTCCAGTCAACTACACAAGCTGCATAATCAACATTAAAATGTCCCACCATTGTCATAGGAGAGCCTCTCTGATAGAGAATATCATGTCCTGGTGCTTTCTTCAAGTATCTCAGCACCTGCATAGCTGCCTGCTAATGCAGCTTCATCAGCTTCTCCATAAACTGACTGAGTTTGCCTACTACCAAGGCAATGTCGGGTCTGGTACTAGTTAGGTATAACAGCTTGCCCACAAGCTGTCTATATGCCCTACTGTCAACAAGATCTGCCTGCTTATTGTAAAGGTGGACCTTGGGGTCCATAGAAATATTAGTTGGTTTGGACCTCAGCATCACTGTCTCCTGTTGCACATTGAGAGTATACTTTCTCTGAGAAAGAACAATATTTTATTTGCTTCTAGCCACCTTTATGCCCAAAAAGTACCTGAGCTGACCAAGATCCTTCATGATAAACTGCTCAGCTAAGGAGCTCTTAACCTCCACTATTGTAGCTTTGTCATTGTCGGTAATAATGAGATCATCCACATAAACAATTAATACCACACATCCTTGCTTAGTTCTCCTGACAAATAAGGAGTGATCAAAAGAAGATCTCTGTAAACTCATCTTTTCTATCACCTCTGAGAGCTTTTGGAACCAGGCTCTCGGATTTTGCTTAAGGCCATAGATGGCCTTCCTCAACCTGCACACACACTCCTCTTGAAACTCGAACCTAGGAAGCTGCTGCATATACATCTCCTCCTGAAGATCACCATATAAGAAGGCGTTCTTCACATCCAGCTAATGGAGCATCCAATCCTTGTAAGTAGCGATTGAGACAAGTATCCTGATAGTAGAAAGGCAAGCCATTGGAGAGAGTATCGAAGAAGTCCATCCCATAGGTCTGGGTGAAACCCTTTGCCACCAGTTGAGCCTTGTACCTTGAAATAGACTCATTTGGGCTATATTTCAAGGCAAAGACCCATCGAGACCCCACCAGCTAAGCCTGATAGGAAGAGGCACCATCTCCCATGTCTGTCTGTGCTAGAGTGCCTCTATCTCGTCCTCCATGACTTGACGCCACTTTGGATTGAGTAGGGCCTCCTAATACATAGAAGGTATCCCTATGGCAGTGAGGGTTGTAGTGAAAAGACTAAAGGTGATCCCTAAATTGGCTGTAGTAACAGCCCCAGTAGTATGGTAGTAAGCACAAGAGCGAGAAGCCTTCCTAACAGTTATAGGAAGGTTATCATCTACAACCACATCACCTGCACCTGCACAATCACCACTAGACCCAGAAGCATTAAATGCCTCAACACATACCTGATGTGGGTGGGATGGTGGAGATGAAGTAGGGGGGTGTGCTTGAATCTCTCATTATTTGGAACACTATTAGGTACATAAATTGTCACAGGTGCCTAAGTATCACTACTAGATGTAAAGGGAACCTTTGCAACAGGAAACTCGTCCATCTGAACTGCAGGAATGGTTATAGGAGCAAACTCCTGTGGCTGTAACTGTTGTGCTGCTAGGGAAAAATATGTAATAGATTCATGGAATGTGACATCTACACTTACAAAGTGTCTCCCTGCCATAGGATTGAAGCACTTGTATCTCTTCTGGGTACGTAAATACCCAAGAAACACACACTTCACTGTTCTGGGTGCTAGCTTATCTCTCCCTGGTCCCAACAAATGTACAAAGGTGACACATCCAGAAACACGAGGCAATTGAAATAGATCTTGGTTTGGATATAAAACGTGCCAAGGAGTGCGCTCGTGTAAAACAGAAGATAGCATCTGGTTGATTAGGTAGCAAGCGGTAAGCACTGTCTCCCCAATAAGCATGTGGTACATAATGACGAATAAGATACGTGTCACATCTAAGATATGTCGATGTTTCCATTCCACCACACTATTTTGCTGTGAGGTGTGGGGGCAGGATGTTTGGTGGATAATGCCATGAGACCTGTAAAATTATGCCAATCGAGTAGTACAAAACTCCAATGCATTTTCAGGTCTCATAATTTTTGCCACAAAAATGATTCTTTATTTCCACTATGAATGTCTCAATAACATATCCAACATCGGACTTATTTTTCAACAAAAACAACCACGATAAACGAGAGAAGTCATCCACAATAATCAAATAGTGTCGATCAGGAACCCGACTCGGACCCCAGACATTCATATGTAACAACTCAAAGATAAATGTGGTCCTTGGTGCTGTATTGGAAGAAAAAGATCTGTGATGCTTCCCAAGTTGACATGCATCACATAGAATCTCTATAGTGGCAGATATGCGTGGGATGATGCATCTGAGCCTGTCCAGAGAGGGATGGCCAAGGCGACGGTGCCACTGCAAGGCATTCCTTGCAAAAAAATTGTAACCCTAGCATGCAGCAGCAAGTGGTGTCTGAACTAGGCAATACACAACCCCCTTTTTATGTCCACCAATCGTCCTCCCTATCAGCATGTCTTGAAATATGCACCTATACTCCTAAAAAATAGCATGATGGTGGAGCTACTTGGTAATTTGACTAATAGATAATCGATTTAATGCAAAGTTGGGGATAAAAAATGCATCAGGCAATCACATGGAAGTTGATGGGACCTCCCCTTGACCACCAATATTTATATGTATCCCATTTGCAACCTATATAGTTCTCCCATGGGGAACAGACTACATACTGCTAAAACAACCCTGATCACCGGACAAGTGATGGGAGGCACTTGAATCTATCAATCACATGATACCTGCAGAGACCTGTGCACACAAATCTATACCTGATGTGGAAGCAAAAGCTGCAGTCTTGGTAAAGTAGCAGGCTCCTGGGTTAGCTGCGAGAGTTGCTGTAATAAAGCATCATAGTCTACTCTCGACATAGTAAAATCATCAGAAGGTGCCTCAGTAGTCACAGTGGCTTGGTTAGCCATTGGAGGTCTTCCATGCTTAGACCAGCAGGAAGCCTCCACATGACAAATTCTGCCATAGAAATGCACGTAGTACTGATGCGGGATCTCCCAAATGCACCTTGGCCTCTCCCACGCCCACGAGTAGAAGAGGCTCTTCTATCACTATGTCCAGTCACAATAGCAAGTGCAGACGAGTGAGTAGCATCTTCAGTCTGTGATGCAGGTACATCAATGTGACTCAATCGGCTGTAAACCTCCTCTAAGGCTGGAAGTTTAGATAAAGGATCTGTGATTTGGCTGCTGAATACTCGGGACCAAGGCCTGCAAGGAATTGATGTACTATTGCCTCTCTGCGGTATTGCTTTTGTGTAGCACACGTGCATACAGGTTTGCATGTATTGTACTTCTCCTGAAGCCCTTTTAGGGTGTAGTACTGCGAGAGAGACCTTCCTTCCTGCTTTAGTTGAGATAGTTTGTGGCTGATATGAAAAACTCTAGAGGAGTTTTTCTCATGGGAATAGGTGTCACGAATGCTATCCCACATCGCTTTAGTAGTAGGGTAATATGTGATCTCATCTCCAATCCTAGGAATAATGCAATTCATTAACTAGGTTTTGACCATTGCATTATCCTTCTTCCATGTGGCATTATTCCCAATCTTCTCCATAGGCTCTAGCTCTAACAGGGTGTGTTTCTTGCCATGACCTTTTACCGTCATAAGGAACATTTGAGACCACCTCGGGTAATTGGTCTCATCTAGCTTGATGATGAGACCAAAGATTAAAGAAAAGGCTCTTGTAGGCCTCAGACTCAGGAATAACGCTCGATATCACTTTAGAAGTATTTGAACTAGCCATTGTATGCCTTGTAGATAGGGAAAACTCTAAAATAGAGATCTGAAATAGATTTTTAGACCATGAAACGAATGATCTTAGTCAGATTGGGCCTTAAGCGTGAAGATCTAGGATCATCGATGCCTAGAACTCCACGCCAGAGGCACAGAGAACCCTAACCGGGTGCACAAGGACTTAGGGAAGGCCCTGCACACCCACTGCACAGGGAGAGAACCCCTTGCATGGTCTGTCAGGGGTAGTAGGGCCTCCCTCTTGCCGCTGGGGACCCTACACAGGGGGCTGTGCCACTGCCATTGGTGACAACAGCATTGGCAAGTGGCTGTGGAGCGTTGTCGGTGGCTGTACTGACGTTGCGCTACCGGTGGAGGCTCTCAAAACCACAAGGGACCACCGCTGATGGCATGGTGGTGCTACGCTGCTTGTGCGCCACTGGTGGAGGCACTCGTAGGTTGGAAGAAACCACCGTTGGTGGTTGTGGTGAGGCTGCATCGCCAGTGGAGGCGAACACTGGTGGGAGAGGACCCCCCTTGCTGGTGTAGGAGGCCTTGGTGGTGCCTCTTGCTAGCAAGGAGGGAAGGGTTGACCAGCGGTGGTGGAAGAGAGAGGAGAAACGGTTAAGGTGGTAGGGTTTTTAGGTTTCTATTTGGTGGGATATCAAAACCTGGTCTAGGACCACACTTTAATACCAAGTAGGACAAAATGATTTAATCTATTATTTTAAAAAGACCTAACCTTTAGAGAGGTTTTGGGTAAATTATAATGCATGTCCATAAAGAAATAACAAACTATAAATAGCTACAAACAGGAAATAAAACACAAGATAAATAGGAGTCTCAACAAGGTTGTTGCTTCTCCTAAGGAGCAGGCTGATATTGTTCCCTATGCAGAGTATGATGCTATTTTTCAGCGCTTCTCACAGGTGACATATGAGCCATCTTCATCCTCAAATACTGCTGCCTTTGCCTCCTTAAGTACAAATCCAACCTTAAGTATGTTTGACAAGTTTAGTGATGGCACTACATGGTTAGTAGATTCTTGTGCATCACGCATTTAACTACGGATCATACTTGTTTTCAGAGGCTTCACTCGGTTGCTCCTGGTAGGAAAGCTTAGGTTGCAGATGGTTGACATTCCATGGTTGATGGTTTGGTGGAGGTGGTTGTTACTCCCACATTGAGATTGCCTGATGTTCTTTTTGTTCTTGATTTGTTTATCAGTCTTTTATCAATTAGTAGAATAACAAAGGATCTTAACTGTCGTGCTATTTTTGATGATGTAGGATGTGCCTTTTAGGATAAGCTTACGGGGAGGATTATTGGTGGTAGACATAAAGAGGGAAGTGTGAATCACCTAGGCCAGACACCACTTGCAGCTTTATGCCAAGGAGAGGTTTGCTTCACTGCTGAGAGTGCTCTATAGTGGCATCGTCACTTTGGTCACTTATCTCAGATTAGACTTAGACGTGTCATTCTGCACATTTCACTTGCTACTGAGATTCATTGCGATGCTTGTCAGATGGGGAAGCATCACCGCTCTAGTTGTCTTGCCAGCTTTAGCTCCAGCTCTAGCTTCAGCTCCAGCATTCATTTTGCTTCGATTTTTGATTTACTTCACATGGATGTTTGGGGTCCTAGTCGATTTCCAGATCGACTAGGCCATCATTATTATTTGATTATTGTTGATTTTTTAAGGATGTCTTGGCTATTTTTCTTAAAGAATAAATCAAATGTTGGCCATGTTGGGGAAGCATCACCACTCTAGTTGTCCTGCCAGCTCCAGCTCCAGCTCTAATTCTGCTTCAGTTTTTGATTTAGTTCACATAGATGTTTGGGGTCCTAGTCGATTTCCAGATCGACTAGTCCATCATTATTATTTGATTATTGTTGATGATTTTTTAAGGATGTCTTGGCTATTTTTCTTAAAGCATAAATCAAATGTTGGTCATGTTATCGAGACATTTATGATTGAAATAAAGAATTAGTTTTTCTCTACTGTTGAAGTTGTGTGCTCTAATAATGTGCTTGAGTTTTGTACCACCATGTTGACAACCTTCTATAGATCCCATGGTATAATGCATCAAACCACTTGTCCTCATATATCCCAGCAGAATGGGGTGGTTGAACGAAAACATCAACACTTGTTGGATGTAGCTAGAATGCTACTTATTAATCACAGTGTTCTTTCGATCTATTGGGGAGGTGCAGTTCTTACTGCTTGTTATTTAATTAACAGGATGTCGAGTTCAATTATTCATGAGCAGATCACATGGTAGGTGCTATATCTCGATACAGAATTGTTTCGCCTATCGCCATGTATTTCTGGCTTTGTTGCTTTTGTTCATATCACTAGCCCAAGACGGGATAAACTGGCACTGCGAGCAGTCAAATGTGTCTTTTTGGGGTATAGTAGTACCCAAAAAGGTTATAGATGTTATGATTCGTTGGGCAAGAGACATTATGATTTCATATGTTTGTTCCATATTTTTCTAATAGTGCGCATCGGTTGTTTTTTGAGGCATAGGTAGTTCCTATGCCTATTCCCCTAGTTTCACTACAGAATATTCCTATCTTTCAGAATGCTTCTGGCACTACTGCTGACAAAGGAACTACTAGGTTCAGGGATCTACTAATATCCTACAAATAAGGAATGGCTTGACGGAGATCGTTCAGACCCACCTTCTCTACCACTTTCGAGAGCTTCTAGAACCATTTTCTCGGACTCTGCTTAAGATCATAGATGGCCTTTTTCAACCTGTAGACACACTCCCTTTAAACCTTGAACCTAGGGGGGATGTTGCATATAGACCTCATCCTGAAGATTGCCATATAGGAAGGTATTTTTCACGTCAAGTTGGTGAAACATCTAGTTCCTATGTGTAGCAACAGAAATAAGACCTGGACCGTCGATAGGTGAGTCACGAGGAGAAAGTATTGAATAAGTCCACCCCAAATGTCTAGGTGAACCCTTTCGCAACCAACCGAGCCTCATATCTTGAAATCGACTAACCAAGGTTGTATTTCAAGGCAATTACCCAACGGAAGTGGGTTAAGATCTCACTTTGTTGAGCCTGAAGAGTAGCTATCTCATCCTCCATGACGTGACGTAATTTGAATCAAGTAAGGCTTGTTGGTACTTGGAAGGTATCTGCGTGAGAGACAATGCAGTAGTAAACAATCCAAGAGCAGTCCCCATATTAGTTGTAGACACAACCCTAGCACATGGTACTGCATACCAAGGTTCGAAATGTCGATTTCGATGCAGTGCCGATGAAATTCTAAGTGTGCATTTCGTGGGTATGCTGAAGGGATGCCGTGGAAATGCCCATTTTTCGATGGTCATGCTGATGGGTATGCCGAGGGCACGCCAAAAACATGCTGACAAAAAATTACATAAATACTCAAAATGATGTTAAAATATTCAAATTTGTGTGTGGAAAATAACATAAATAGTCAAAATGATATTAAAATACTCGAATTTTCTGCTGTGTGTTGCCTCCCTTCCCTCTACCACCCCTCCTCTCCCAATTTCGAATTTTAGGCCTCCTGCCTCTTCTTCGTTCCAACCTTCCCTCCTAATTTACAATTTTGGAATTGGCACCGGTCTTTCTCGCCTTACCTGTAGTAGCGTCAACTGGCATGCTGCCGAAATCATCAACAGCTGTCGGCATGCTGGTGAAATCCTCAGCATGTCGCCGACACATCTGTAAATTGGTACTATTATCGTGTCAGCACGGTCCCCTCTTAGAAAAAGCCTTACCGGCATGCTGTCGGCATTTAAATCACTGTTGCACACAAGTGTGTGACGCCTTCCAAAGAGCTATTATAAAGTCATCATCAAGAACAACATAATTAGCTTGCACGATCATTACTAGCCAGACACATTGGTTAAAGCTCTCAATACACACTTGAGTTGCGGAGGAAGGTGGGACAAAAGTTGGGGGGGGGGGTGTGTTGGCCCTTAAGTAACTGGCAACAGATATGTGATAAACAAATATCTGAACCTCAGATCATCACTACCACTGTCAGGTGCTAAAACAGTATCTAGATCATCACTGCCATTGCTAGGTGATGAAATAGTCTCAGAAATAGGGATCCCATCCATGGGAATTAGAGGAATAGGCATGGGTGCAAACTTTGCTTCTGGTGACAACTGTCGTTTTGCAAGTGAGAAATAGGGGACAAACTCATGGAATGTAACATCTGGAATCACGTAGTGCTTGCCAGTCATTGGATCGAAACATCGACACCCTTTCTGTGTTCGTGAATATCCAATAAAGATGCATTTCATGTCCCTTGGCGCCAACTCATCTCTCCTTGGGCTCGGGAGATGCATAAATGCTATACGCCTAAACACATAAGATGGTAATTAAACTAGATCACTCTCAAGATGAAGAATGTGCCAAGGAGTCCGTTCTTGCCACACGGAAGAGGGCATCTTGTTGATAAGATAACATGCTGTGAGAACTGTATTGCTTTAGTAGAAGTGTGACACACACTAGTGGATAAATAATGTACGAGCTACATCTAACAAATGCATGTGTTTCCTCTCTGTCACATCGTTCTGCTGTGAGGTACGGGGACAGGAGGTTTGATGTATAATGTCAAGAGATCTGTAGAAGGTAGTTTGGTAGTACAAACTCTAATGCATTATCAGATCTTACAATCTTAATTGTAATAGAAAATTGATTCTTTATTTCTAATAAAAGTGTCTCAATAACATGCCCGACATCGGATTTATTCTTCAATAAAAATAACTAAGAAGATCGGAAGAAATCGTTCACTATAACTAAATAATAATGGCGACCATATTGGTTAGGAATTCGACTTGGGCCCTAAACATCAATATGTAATAACTGAAAAATAGTAGTAGTCCTTGGTTCAGAACTTGCAGGAAAAGAGGATTTGTGATGCTTCTCGAGTTGCCATGCATCACAATGTGTCTTTGTAGTGGGTGAAATGTGTAGGATGATGTGTCGGAGCCTCTTTAGAGAAAGATGACCAAGGCGACAATGCCACTGTAAGACATTTTCGGTGGTAAAACTAGCATCACCTCGGCAAGCAACTGTAAGTGGAGTCTGACTAGGCGAGACACCACTTTCTTCACATCTGCCACCAATCATCTTCCCTGTCAGCTTGTCTTTAAAGGTGCATCTCACATTATCAAAAATAACACCATAGTTAACCTGTGTAGTAGTTTTACTGACAGATAATAAGTTTAAGGATAAATTAGGGATAAAGGAAACATCAGATAATCTAATAGTGGGAGTAACTGTCACCTCCCCCTCACCATCGATCTAGGCATGCCTACCATTAGAAACCTACATTGTTTTGCCATGGGAAACATACTATAATATGCCAAAGCATCCTTGATCTCCTGACAAATGATGTGAAGCATCATAATCTATTAACCAAGACATACTTGCAGAAACCTGAGCACACATATCTGTACCTGACAAGGAGTCAAAGGCAACAGTCTCATTAGATGAGGTGGTTGGCTCCTGAGTCAGCTGAGAGAGGTGCTGAAGGATAGCATCATAGACAGCCTGAGGAACAAGGATAGTATTAGACTACTCCTTTGGCATTACGGTGACTTGGTTAGTAACTGAGGCCTCCCATGTTTGGCTTAGCATGAGGCCTCCACATGATCAACCTTACAACATAAGATACAAGTAGTGCAAGGCTTCCTAGGCGAGCCTCGTCCTCTCCGACATCCATGGGTGGAAGGTGTTAAGGTTTTAAATGCTGATATTGATATCATAGCGACAAGTCAAAAAGGGGATATGTAGGGGTATATCGCTGATATTGGTGAATTTTAGAGAAATTTCTCAAAAAGGCCCAAAATATCCTAAAAGGTTATAAATGTAATGAAAATTAACATTTTGATAACTACTACATACACAAAGAAATACCTAGAAGATTAAAATCATAAATTTTGAATGAAAACATAATAGAAACGTGCTACTGGTACATTAACAAAGTCACATATTGAAAAGAAAATACACATAACATGATAATAATTGAAAAGTATTCATAGTAATATTACTCATCAGAAGAAATGAAATAGTAGTATCAGACTACCAGTGGACCATATCAAGCATGGAAGCACCAACCAACGCCACTAAATCAATACCATGTTGAGAATTGACTTGGCTCGATACCTTTCCTCCAATTTTCTTCCTCTATTTGTAACACTCTAACATACTGGCAATAGGACTTCCACGCCATGTAGGTGTATCGAGTATTGTATTCATTGATGTATCATTGATAGTTTTAATCATTGCAATACAGAAGTATTCTAAGATGTCGATATTGACTGTGACTTTTGGAGGAGTTGCTCCAACTTCTAGTGTTAGATCGACCCTAAGTAGACTTATCTCGATGTCCTCTTGAATCTTTGGATCCGGTAGTATCACCTTGTTTCAATGTAGAACCTGACGATTCATAAGGTTCATGCTGTCTTGTCGAGCTTCGCGATGGTCGAGGAGGAAGTGGTGTGGTAGAGTGGGAAGGTTGCTAAGAAAATAGTTGGAGATCTTAGGGTGTAAAATACTCAAGGAATATTTCATAACTTACATGATCACTTTGGGCAGTATTACTTTGGTGGTAGCCATCATACTCATATAAGGAACCATAATAAGATGGAGGGTTGGTGTAGCTAGTGAAGTAATGAGATGAACTTTGTGCCTCATCTTTGGGTTGGTATTGAAGGCTGGTGTAATGAGATTTGTATCCATCATAGTAACTCAATGATGATGATCTAGGGCCACCACCAAAGATTGATTTTGCCACCAGATTAAGGTATCTTACAGATAAATTTAAATCATCTATGGATATCATAGAATAACTTGAGCTATTCCCAAACCCTGTCCTTGTGTCATAGTCACGAGGTGGAGTTGACATAAGAACTCCATGTATATTTGCATATCTTTGCATGTATTCATGTTGGGTATCCTCTCAACTAGGACCTTAATGGTGACAACTCTTATCTCCACTCCTTTCTACCTATAGCTCATCAACCATTATTACATCATCATCTCCATCACCACCACTACCATTATGATCATTATCATTTTTTGTTCCTTTTGAAGTTGGTGAATCTTCCTCTGGATTCTCTTTAGTTTCAAAGTCATGGATTACTCTTTTACCAGATCTACTATGCATAAATTCAGATACATTTGCACTTTTTTTTTTTGCTATATTAGGATCGGGACCATCATTTTTATTAAGCAATGGTTCTCCATAGCTATTTAACGATTCTTGTAAAACATCTCTCTTTTTTATCTCCAAAAAAGTATGCCACATCAATTGGGTCCATATACTCTTATTTTCTCCTCGCATATGTTTCATTTTTAGTCGGATGTTGTAGTGCATGAATATCAAGTCCATCAACTTGTCACTGTTGAGGCGATTTCTTCTCTTAAGTGAATTAGGTTGAAGGTACTCTAGTTTTTTTTACACCTTCCTCTCAATGTTGTTTGAGATAAGATTTTTACAGCAACTTGATGAAGGTTAAGAGCATCTGTGATATGCAAGTGCCATCATTAGGCTGAAATAGAAAAATGAAAATGAACTTATTATGATTAATTCATTTACATAACTTGTGAACTGTATGAAATAAATTCAAAATTCACAAATCACAAGATGATGACATTAGAAGAAAATGATCAATCTTATTCAAAGATGAAATTCTACCACTTTACATAGAGAGGTGTGGGAACAATTGTGATACAAAAAATAATAAGAAATAAAAATGATAAAGTAGTCCACATAAACATAAAACATAAATTAGATTATGACCGAAGGGGTACTCAACACTCCCCCTTAAACTAGAGCATAGATGTTAATCATGCTCTTCTTGGAATAACAGACATTAAATGTAGAGCGAGGAAGATGCTTGGTTAAGATGTTTGCTATCTGGTTTTTAGAACATGAGTGTTGTAGATGACTCTACGCTGGATTAGATCTCAGGTATAGTAGCAATCAACCTCGATATGTTAGGTGCGCTCATAAAATATCAGGTTGTTGGCAATATAAGTAGCAGTGTGGTTATTACACTACATGTCCATAGGCTCCTTTACCTAAACATGTAGATCACAAAGTAGGGATCTCACCCAAATCATCTCAGCTGCAGTTTGTGCCATAGCATTATAGACTTTGCGCTGGACCTGGCTACTACTGCCTGCTTCTTACTCCTCCGAGTAGGTTCCCTGCCACATAAGTGTAGAAGCCTGTAGTATACTTCATATCTGCTAAGCATCCTGCATAGTTTGTATCTAAATAGCCAACCACAATCATAGTAGTGCCTTTGCTAAAAGGAATCCCACAGCCACATGCTTTTTTCAAGTATCTAAGGACCTGCATAGCTGTCCCCCAATGTTGTTTGGTTGGTGAAACGATCCTCCTTAGGGTCCTACGTGAAGGAAGGATTCCACAATTTTTTCGGGCCCCGCTTGATATTTTTTTTAGAAGTAAAAGGGTAGTTATCCAACTAATTGCTACCCAAATTCATTCCATTAAAATGTCAAACCACCAATTACAAAGCAGACTCCCAGAAGACCACCTGGGAAGAGATGGACGAGATAACATTCTCTACATAAGGCCTCTCCCCCCTAAACACGATCCCATTCCTCCCCAACCACACACCCCACAGCAAAGCCAACACCCTGGCTCTATCTCTCTTGGACTGAAAGGTGGTCATTCCAAGCGTGGCGTTGTCCCTCCGAAATGACGACTAGAAGCTAGAAACATCACGGTGGTTTATCCAGGGTTAGTCCAATCTTTGCCAAATATGTGAAACAAAAGGGCACCGGAAGAAAAGATACTACACATCCTCATCTGCCTCTCCACAAAAGGAGCACTTCACATCGTCCATCTGCGCCCATCTTTCCTTCCACACCTTCGTCACAATCCTTTCTTTCCGCAGGAGCTAAGAGAATACTTTAACCTTCAGGGGGCATTTTGCCTGCCAAAGCAACCTACAGTCTCTGGAGAGGTCCGTATCCGCGGGCTGTGCAGTGCCACTCAGCCCTCCAGACACCTTCGCCACGGTGAACTCCCCATCAGACCAAGAAAAAGCATCTCTCCCCTCCTCCGGTGCCCAGCCCTCCAGCTCCTGAAGCAGTTGCTAGAACTCTGCAGCTCTCTGATCGGAGAGACCTCCCTAAAAGGTTGGGCACCACGCCCCATCCCAGCAGTCTCCAACCGTGGATGTTGGAGCCCTTGCCCTCCTGAAGAGCGAGGAAACCTGTCATTGAGGCTGCTCCTTCGTCCCTGCCAGTTGTTAAGCCAAAACCTGAAAGTATCCCCCGCTTGGAGCTTCGGTGAGAAGAAGGGTCGCACCCTCGGTACCAGGGTCGCCAAACCTCTGAGGAAGTAGGACGCCCCCGGAGGGGGGCCTCCAGCGGCTCCTAAGAAAGAAAAGAACCGTAGCAGTGCCGCATGACATCACTAAAGAGACCCTGCTCCTGCCCCACCAACCTGGCGATCCACTTTGTGAGGAGGCTCAGGTTGACCCTCCCTACATCTCTAACCCCCAACCTACTGTCCTGGAGCGGTTGGCACACCTCCTCCCAAGCCACCAATCTCGCCCCTCTTCCGGTAGTTCCTGCATTAGACCAAAAGAAGTCTCTTATAAGCCCTGAGATCTTCTCCACCTGACGCGACACCCTGAAGACAGAGGAAAAAAATCGGAATGGGGGACAACATCACCTTCACCAAGGTCAACCTCCCTCCCCTCGACAAAAGCCTGGACGACCAGCCCGCCAACCTCCTCTCCATCTTCGCTAGAAGCGAGGGCCAGTCCTGCACCTTAAGATGTTGGTCAGAAAGCGGTAGCCCCAGGTACACCAAAGGTAGCATACCCACACTGGTCTGAAGGGCGCCTGCCACCTCCACAACTTCCTCAGTCGTCATGTTCAACAGGATGAAGTTTGACTTCAGATAGTTAATCTGCAGTCCCGAGGCCTCTCCAAAGAGCTCCAACAGTATCCTCAACCTCCTCGCCGCCACAACCGACCCCTCCACCAGAAATAACGTATCATTCGCATACTGCAATAGAGGGACCTCCCTTCCAGCACCACCCCCAAAGCCATTGATCAATCCCCTCACATAAGACTTGTGGGTCGCTCTTGCTAAAGCATCTGTTGCTAGCACAAAAAGCATTGGGGCGAGTGGGCACCCCTATCGAACTCCCCTTCTGGGCTGCACCCACCTACCTGTAGGGTTCCCGTTGACCAGCATGGAGAAGGAGGTCGTGGTCACACACCACTTCATCCAGTCAATCCAGGCTTGGGGGAAGCCTCTTCTCACTAGAGACGTCCACAGGAAGTCTCACTGCATTGAGTCATAGGCCTTATTGAAATCAACCTTCTAAAGGAAGGCCTTCCTCTGCTCCCGCTTCCACTTCTCGAGGGCCTCCAAGGCAACCACAAAATCGTTTAAAATTCCCCTTCTTGGGATGAAGGTTATCTGCACCGGTGAGATGTGCTCCCCCAGGATGGGGCGAAGCTTGTTGGCTAGGACCTTAGTGACAATAAAGTAGACTGCGTTGGAGAGGGCAATAGGACGATAGTCCTCAATTGCCTCTGCACCTTCCTTTTTGGGTAGCAGAAAAAGGTAGAACCTGTTCAACCCCCTATTACCTTATGCAAATTCCTCCATCATCTGCATCACCTCCCGCTTCGTCAATGCCCAAAACTCCTTAAAGAAAGCAACGGGGAAGCCATTTGCTCCAGGGCACCCCTCTCCATTAAGGCCCCAAACTGCATCTCTCACCTTACCCTCTGTGAAAGAAGAGGTAAGGCCTAGAGCCTGGTCTACAGTGATGCTCGGCACATCCACTCCCCGCCACTTCCAGCCCCCTCTGCTCCGACTCCCAGTGAAGTCCTTGAAATAGGCCGCCGCAGCATGACCAACCTCCTCCCTGCCAAAGAAGGACTCCTCTCCTACTTGTAAGCTCTCAATCCAGTTCCTCCTCCTCGCCAAAGCCATCTGGTGAAAGAATTTGTGTTGGAGTCGCCTTTACGCAACCATTTCTGTCTCGATCGTATCTTCCATTCCACCTCCTTTTTCCTGTCCTCCTCCTACACCACCCGGGTCAGCTTGACCCTGCTGTGCCTGTCATCTTCGGAAGCAACTCAAGGTCCTTACGCCTATCGATCCTGACGATCTCTACTAGAGACTTCGTCTTCCTGGAGCGCCTGGCCTCCCTGGTCTCTCTTTTGTATACCCTCAAGGCGTCCCTCAAGCCATCTAACTTCTTCGCTAGATGAATCGTGGCTGATCCTTCTACCTCCATCGCGTTCCACTTCTCCATGCCTCTGAATCCATCCTCCAACAACCAAGACTTGTCGAACTTGAAGTATGTGCCAAAGCACGATCCCTCATTTGCCTTCCCACATAATCGGCGTGTGGTCAGAGAAAGGCCTCTCCATCGGGACCACACTCGCCAATGGGAATGCCTCTGCCAGCTCAACACTGGATAAGAATCTGTCAATTTTGGACTTCTGATCGCTATTATTCCTCCATGTGTAGGAATAGGAGGTGGGGACCATATCGAAGAGGCCATGCATCGCTACGAACTCCACAAAGCTCTCTGAACCAAGGTCCTGCCTGCCACACCCTTCCGGTCTGTCATCAACCTGCAATGTGACATTAAAGTCACCTCCAACCAACCATGGCCTCCCTTGGTTCCTTGCTGCCACCGTCCCGAGCTCCTCCCACATCGTTTCCCTCTCCTGTGAACCGGACGAGCCATAGACACCCGTGATGACCATCTTGGCCTCGTCTGCAATCCTGGCCAATTTGACCGAGATAGTATGCCTCCCTGTAAAGCTGTCCTCCAAATTGAAGACATCCTTACGCCACCCAAGTAGTTGCCCCCTGGACGGCCAACCGCATCCAGACTTAGAAAGCGCTCCATCTAAGTGCCCCCAATCTCCCTCCACAACCTCCTATCATAGGAGTGCAGCTTCGTCTCCTGAAGCAGAACCACATCCGCCCTTCAATGCCTGATATAGCTCCCCAACGCCAACCTCCTGGAGGGGTCTCAAACAGTACACCGTTCATGGGGCAACCAAAAGGACCTCCCTCGGGGTTGGGTGGAAGCCTGCTACCTCCAAAATTCAGCAAACCTCCTCGTCCATCGCGTCCGGTGTCGTAGCAGTCGGTTGCGATGCTGGTAGCGGTCCTCCCTGGTCGTTGACCATCACTCGATCGCTCCTTCTGTTCTTCCTGAAGGACCACTGTCTACGATACCAGAGACTGCCCCCTGCCCCTGCTTACGACACAAGGCTACCACGCCACTGTGCTGACCCGGACCTGGTCCCAGGTCGGTCAGGCGTGGTCGCCGCCTCAGCTCCAGAGCCCTCCTCAGCCTCCACCTCCAGCACAACGCCTAGTCCAACGCCCTCGTGCATTGCTGCTGCTGCTCCGAACTCCATCGCTGAAGCCCCACCCTTGCTCTCCCCGGTCTCCGCTGCCACAGACCCTTTCGCACCCCCTTGCCTTGCCTAGGTTGCGCTGCTGTCTCTGCCTCGGTCTCCGCACCACCTGCCATGGCCTCCACCTCCAAAGCTCCCTCTCCTCGGCCCAAACAAGGCAAAGCGGGGAGGTCTTCCGGCCCATCACCCCCAGGGACCACGCGCGGTAACTCCTGCTGTGCTTCCCTTCGCTCGAAGGGAGAAGAGCTGTCGTCAAGGGTTGAGGAAGCCACCTGAGGCGGATCCCCTAGAGGCGGTTGCCCTGTTGCACAAGCACTGGGTCTGCATCCGCGATCCAGCTCTTGGCCATGCGGGCCACCACACCTACTACTTGGACCCTCCATCTGAGAGGCATGCCTTGGTAATCAGGTCGTTCCACCCGCACTCGACCTGACTTCCCCTGGCCCTACAAGAGACTCCTCCTGGCGGGCGACTCCACCCTCACCCGACCCCTCCACTTCCCTAGGCTGCCACCTCACCCGAGATCTCGCACATTGCCTTGCGAATCTCGACGGCCCCCCCGAGGACGGTGCCTTGGACCCTACACCGACCTACGACTCCGCCCACCGAGGTCTCCACACCGACCTCGATCCCTGCGTCCTCACTCTGCCCGAGGGATCATTGGTCGCCCCCCCAGCTGGCTGTGGCGAGCAAGCAACCAACCAAGAGGCTCTGCTAGCCCTCAGGGTCACCCTCTCCATCAGAGGGCAGCCGACCTTGAGCTCAACCACCGCAAGCAGCGGTCGAGCGGCGAGGCCGGTATTCCAACACCTCCTAAGTCACGCAAAAGTCCCAATCAACGCCTCCACCACCTCGACCGTCCGCAGCCACTACGACACCCCGGAGAGCAACACCTTAAGCAACGGCCGCTCCAGGGGTTGCTCCGGATTGGCCCCATCATGCATGCATGGTCTCCGCCACTGAAGCCTGCCCTACCTCAACTGGATCTCCTCCCCATACAGCTGCGTCCGCACCGTCAACAGGAGGCCGAGCACAAGGAACTTCCCCTCTTCCATGACTAAGATCTCTGACCCCCTCCCCTCAAGGGCTTTGAAGATCTCACTGCGTCGAACCCGACCCTCCAGGACCTCCCCCACCAAGCCCCCTTCAACCGCTGCCCTCAGCCTGACCGCCTCGCCCGACCACGGTGCCTCAACCTCATCCATTGGCACCTTCGATGCTGGTGGCGGAGACAAGGCACCCCCAACCCCAACCACACTTCGACGGCATCGCATGCTGCGATGCCCTAGGCCGCCGCACTTCTAGCACCACCAAGGGTCGCGACACTCCCTGGCCAAATGCCCCCGACCAAGACACTTGAAGCACTTAACCCTCGCTCCTGGCCTTCCGCCTCCCTCCCCTCTAGTTGTGCGCCGCTTTTCGCTCCGCCTCCTTTCCACCACCACCCAGTCATCCTCCCCTCACCCTCGCTCTCGCTCTCGCCTACGCATCCTGCCTAGGTTGTCTTCCCTCAGGCCCCGCTTGATAATTTTTTTTAAACCCTAAACCCTACCCCATAAATACCTCCCATTGCCTCATCTCACGATAATGAGGACGACGACCCCTCCACTCCCGCCTCAGCAGCAGAAAGAAGCTAACCTCGAACCTGACCTTGCGGGGGTGTCGGACTCATCGAGGTTCGCTGGGATCCGTAGCGACTTCATCGAGATTAGAGGGAGGTTCCGCACTGGCATCTCGGTGTTGTCTAGCAACAAGGCTGTGGAGGAGGTCTTGAAGATCGCCTCGAGTTTCCTGCCTCTTCCCATGTTGGAGGGTGGCCTTGACAATAAGGCAGCAATCCCCCACCCCAATGATGTCGCCGCTCGTCTTGAGGTCTTCGGCGATGAGGTTGATTACTTGCTCGACATCCTTCATTGTGGAGGCCCTCCTTAGCGGGTCCTTGCTAAGCAGACCAGAGGAGGCTGGGGCGTTCCTCTTCCTCTCCTGAGCCTTCTCCTCATGTGCGTCCTCCAGTAGTTCTCGATCTTGTTGTCGGTGCGTCCTGGAAGCCTCTTGGCTATCCTCAACCACCTGCGAGTGAACACCAACTGTTCGACTAAATGCCTGAGAGAAGAAACCCAAACTCTAAGGGGAGGTGTTTGACGAAATGCATGTGAGAAGAGGGAAGGGCGTACCTGCTGCCCCAGCGAGCTTGGAGCTCGAGCATGAGGCGCTCCTCCTATGGGGACATGCGGCCGCACTTGAGGCCCAGGTGGAGGTAGTTGACCCACCTCAACCTGCAGCTCTTCCCTATTCTACGGAGACCAAGCGAGCTGCCTACGCCCCCTTATCTTTTGGAGTAGAGGTATAGTGGTCATCTTTGACTTTTCCTTCTCGAGTAATTAAGTGAATGCTATAGGTTAAATAAACTAGTTTTGCCACCTAAATATTTGCAAGCTTTCAAGGTGTTTTGTTTTTTTGGCACCATTCAATTGATGAATGCATGCATGTCCACGCTTGCATTGGTGGAGTTGTTGGAGTAGGATTTACATTTTCTACAAACCATGAGTGCTAGATTTAGCCATGCAGGTTGTAAGTTTATCATTCAAGTGGAATATTTGTCAAGCTTGTCCGGTGTGATATTGGTTTGTGATAGTTGGATGAAGCCTCATCACATGCCAAAAGAAAAAGATCTCTTTAGATAACTGCTGTATACGTTTGAAATACATTAAGGGTAGGGGTGAAGATTCCATCGACCTGATTAGAGCATGATATTATAGTGTTGCACTTTGACTGCATTTTCTATTTTATTTTAGGTTGCTGGTCTCTCATTGTTTGCCCTCACATGCACGTTTATTTTTATTACATTGCTGTATCTGAAACTTTATTACCTTCCACAGATTGGTTTAAAAAAAAAAAATTACCATCCACAGATGTCGTTCCTATTAGTGTCGTTCCTCAAATTTCTTGTATCCAGCTACATTGCCAATTGGGTCATTATATGATCCTTGGAGTCCATTGTCTTAAGATTTAATATAGGGCTCTTATGGGTAAATTGCTATACAAATGGTTACTTGACCTGATATGCTATTTTTCTTAGAATAAGTCAACTTATGGACAACCCACAACAATTTAAATGGAGTGCAATTTGTCACTTATTCATGTATTCAAAGTCTTCCCATGGTAACTGAGTCTTCCTTTGGATGTATAGAAATCTCAGTACCAAGGGTTCTTTGATAGTGAATTATGTTGGTTATAGTTAAGGCAAATGTTCTGTAGTTGGTTGCTATACTTATGCTGGTAGGAGTGTGGTCACTTGGAAAGTAAGAAATGATACGTTTATTTTGGATTGCTTCTTGTCTGAGAGATATAGGCATACAACTATAGCATCTAAATACAAAGGTTCTTGGGGAATAAAATAGCTATTTTTATTGCCAGAGATCCTGTTTTTCATGAATGAGCTGGACACATTCAGTTGGATTGCCAGTTTATTCGTGAACACAGGTGCATGGATGGATAAGCACTCTCTAACTTGTTCTTTAGATCACATACTAAGATGCTTCCAAGAGTTATCCACTATCCAGGGTCTTGGGTCTGTTTGTCTCAACGGGATAGTTGCAGACGCCACAGCCCCAGAACAGCAGCTTGGCTGCAAGAAAAAGTTGCGGCTGCAGTTGGCACGGTTGTAGTGGTAATTGGGGTTTGCCACTATATTAGACACTTAAACAAACATCCTTTTGAGTGGAATTAAGGGTGGTGGTATACACATGTATTACATATGTATGTAGCTGCACCTGCATCTAATTATGCACACATAAAATTCGGTACGTTTGTTGGTGTGTTTATTTATGAATGTGCGTGTATGCATTTTATGTGTATATTGGTATTTTTACATATTTAGGTGCATGTATAATTTTTATGTACGTAGAATTGTACTTTTACACACACATGTGCATGTATGAAGCTCCTGATTTTCAAACACTAAGAAAGATCTAGTAGATGGTGACATGTGAATTACCGGTATTAACGAATTGAAATTGTTGGAACTAAATTGGGGGATTTTCTTAAACCCTAATGCAAAATAAAGACAATCCTAATTGTGAAATGAAAATGAGCACGTGAGGCCGTGATCGGCTAAGTGAGTGCTAGTGTGTTAGTACTAGCATGGGAGTGAGCTGGCCCTTAGGTACGCACGTACCGAGGAGAGCCATCACTTTGCGTAGGGAGAGAGCTGACCTCTCCTTGGGTTGGGACCCAGGCTAGGCATGACCTTCTTACAGCAACTCTTGTTAGGCCCATGAGACTAACCGGGATAGTCAGGTGAGGGTACGTAGACTGGTGAGGGACGCGGCCCCTGTTCTGTTTTGTGTTGTACGGCTTATAGCGTATCCGTTAGCGGAAATGACTAACCGCATGCCAGTGCGAGGTCGCCCCCCATGTGTTTATCATGCGTGCCGTAGTCACCGCTACGTTGCGACTATGACCTCGTGGTGGTAGATCGAGTGTAGGACAAACGTGAGGTGTTCTCTCGGCCAGGAGAGCATCACGTGCATGTTCTGCATTACGAGAATATTGCAACAAGATCATTCTGTTAGGGAATATGTGAATCAAGAGAAAGTGAGACCCTTTGCAATAATACTTGAAGTCAAGAAAACTAGTAGCTAATAACGAAGATAAAACATACAAAATGCTTGCAACTGTATTACTTTTCTCTTTAGTTAAAGTTGTTAGATTAATGTACACTTGCCACTTTACTCAGCTTGTTGACGTCTACCACGTGTACTCAGGTTAGGGGAGTGAGTAGCCAGCTTTACCGGTTGCAGAAGGAGCTGGTCCTAGCCGAGCTCAGCCTTAGCTTTTCCTATTTTTGTTCTGCTGTAGCTCGTTTTTCCTCTCCATTGTCGTATCTATGTTGGAACTATTGGTTTCTGCTTCCGCTTTTCTATCATGTTTGTGATGGTTATGGTGTAAACTTCGTTATTTTCTTGTGGTACTATTTTCAGTTACCGTCTATCTTATAGCTTTTCTGTCATTTAATTATGTTTCTAGCTATGGTGCATGTGTGGAAAATTTTATGTTCTAGTTTATTGCTCGTTGGGTGACTGGGTCTTGGGGTATTTAATGCGATCCAACCTGGTTTCCATACAGAACTAGGTTTAGGTTGTGACAGTTGGTCCATCCATAAACTGACTTAGCTTGCTAACAATTAAGGAAATATCTGGCTGAGTGATAGTTAAATATAAGAGTTTGCCAATCAACTGTCTGTACGCCCGACTGTTTACTGTCTCTGAATCTTCATCATAGAGATGCATCTTTAGATCCATAGGAATGTTGGCAGGCTTAGCTCCTAGCATGCCTGTTTCTTGCAAAACATCCAATGCATATTTTCGCTGTAACAATAGTATGTCTTGTTTTCTTCTGGCCACCTTAATCCTAAGGAAATACCTTAGCTGTCCTAGGTCTTTCATAACGAACTTCTCTACCAGACATTGCTTAACCTCAGCTATCTTTGTCTCATCATCGCCTGTGATAATAAGATCATCTACATAGACTAGAAGAGCCACAACAATTCTCTCCATCTTCTCGACAAAAAGTTAATGATCTGAAGTAGATTGTCTAAGGCCAATCATCTCAACCACCTTTGAGAGCATCTGGAACCAAGCTTTTGGGTTTTGCTTTAACCCATAGATTGCCTTCCTCAACTTGCATACACACTCTCCTTGAACTTCAAAGTTAGGGGGTTGCTGCATATAGACCTCCTTATGAAGATTGCTATAGAGAATGATATTTTTTTACATCCAGATGATGAACATAGTCCTTGTGCACTGCAACAGAAAACAGAATGCACACCGTAACAGGATGAGCCATCGGAGAAAACATATCAAAGAAGTCCACCTTGTAAGCTTGGGTGAACCCTTTTGCCACCAGATGAGTCTTATGTCATGAAATAGATCAATCATGATTGTACTTCAAGGCAAAGACCTAATGAAATATGATGAATTCATATTTTATTATATAATTTATGCCTAACTTATGTTAATTTGAGGGTGATGTAGGTATAATTGGATGAGATTAGGTTATATTGGTCATTGTGGCATCATTTTGTAAATATTGCATTTTTAGGGGTTTAATTATAATTTTTTTACCGCCACTTATATCTGGTGCCTTGATGATATTTGTTTATATGTTGAAGGTACCAGGTCTGGATCTAATTGGAGCTCCACATTAATGTAGAATCAACTTGGGGTTGGATTTTCTGATGAGGCCAAACCTATTTCCGATAGCCAAACCCAATTCAACCCTTACTCGTAGTCTATTTAGGTACCTAATTACCACCCAAACACCTATTCCTAACTCCCACCATTCTCTCAACCCAATCCCATGCAAACAAACGCGTATACAACAAACCATGCACAACCTTCATGTTCCCACTGCCTCCACCTAAATTTTATCCTATGCAACAACATTTCCCACGTTAGCACCCTTATCCCTTCATGTTCCCAACAACTTACGTACACAACATCCAACTCAATGCAGCCCCTCATCAATCCCATAAAATCACAACACCCTCCTACGTTAACGAACACCCTCCACCCACGTTATCTTATCCTAGGCAAGCACTTCAATGCAAAACAGCCCATGCAATCCCCTCATATCCTACGTGACCCTACTAAACTCTATCCCACAAAACAAACCCCCCTCTACGTAACCAATCCACTCCCCCCTATAAATGCCCATGTACACCGATTCCATCCTCTTGATTTTCCCTCTCCATCCGTTCTCTCCCTTTCTCATCCCCATCATTGTGTTCCCCCCTCCACCAATTCTATGTAGGCCCCCGCCTCTTCCCAACTCTCTCTCCCATCCTCATTATTTCTCTACAAAATATCCCACCTTCGAATTCTCATCTCCTCCCCACCATACTCCTTGCTCATCGTACGTATCTCCTTCCTCTCTTTCTCTACACTCGCGACTACGTTCGTCTCCTCGACAGCCACCACCTTCAACCTAGATTGCACACTCTACTCTCCTCTGCGCGACCACGACCTTTCGCCGTCGACGACCTCCCTTCGGTGATCGCCCCTCCTCTTTTTCTTCTTCTCTTCCTCATCCTTCTCTTCTTCCTCACGCCTTTCTCTCTTCTTCTCTTGTTCTTTTTATCTCCTTTCTCTCTACGTACTTTCTCTCTCTTACTCTTTCTTTATTTTGCACTGTCTTTCTGCGTTCTCTTTTTTCAGGTCACCGACAAGTCTCGATGTGTTCCTGTACTTCCTCGGTGCGTCTTCACGTATTTTCCACGCCTCCATGATGTCTCTCTGTGACTTCCCGCCTTTGTGCATATACTTCACCGACAATCATCGATGGCTTGCTCCACCATCGTCACGACCTCGTCGGCTTTCTACCCTCACTCTCTGACTCTTCTTCTTGATATTCTCCATTTTCTTTGTTTTCGTAGTATTCTAACTTTTTAGTAGTAATAAAAATTCTTATTTGCATTTACATATTTTTCTCGCATGTCTCTGTGCTTGTTTCATTTACTTACTTTTATTATAAAAAATACAAAAAAATATAAAAAAGTTTGTTGACTTGGAAACTATCTAGATATCTCTACCTTCTTGTGAGACGATTCGTACTCTCGACATTATTCTTTTATTTATTGGAGATGATTTTAAATTTATATTATATATATTTTATTTTTTTTATAATAAAAGTAAGTAAATGAAACAAGCACGGAGATAGATATGAGAAAAATACGTAAATGCAAATAAGAATTTTTATTACTATTAGAAAGTCAGAATACTATGAAAACAGAGAATATCAAGAATAAGAAGAGTCAGAGAGTGACGGTAGAAAGCTGGGGAGGTCGTGACAGGGGTGGAGTGAGCCGTTGATAGTCATCGATAAAGCATGTGCATGAAGGCGGGAAGTCGCAGAGAGACGTGGAGGCATGGAAAATACGTGAAGACACGTTGAGGAAGTGTTGGAACACATCGAGACTTGTCGATGAGTTGAAAAGAGAACGTAGAAAGACAATGCAAAAATAGAGAAAGAGGAAGAGAAAGTACGTAAAGAGAGGAGAGAAAGAGAAGGAAGAGAAGAAGAGAGAGAAAAAAGGGGTGAGAGGAAGAGAAGGATGAGGAAGAGGAGAGGCAGTCACCGAAGGGAGGTCGTCGACGGTCAGAAGTTGTGATCGCATGGAGGAGAGCGGAGCGTGCGATCGAGGTTGAAGGTGGTGGCTGTCGAGAGGATGGATGCGATCGCGAGCATAGAGAGAGAGGAAGGAGATTTGTAGGATGAGCAAGTATGGTGGGGAGGAGATGAGAATTCGTAGGTGGGATATTTGGTGGATAATTAATGAGGATGGGAGAGAGAGAGAGAGTTGGGAAGAGGAGGGGGCCTATGTAGAATTGGTGGAGGGGGGATACGGTGATGGGGATGAGAGAGGGAGAGAACGGATGGAGAGGGAAAATTAAGAGGATGGAATCGGTGTACATGGGCATTTATAGGGGAGGGGAGTAGATAGGTTACGTAGATGGGGGTTTGTTTCATGGGATAGAGTTTGGTAGGGTCACGTAAAATATGAGGGGATTGCATGAGTTTTTTTTGCATGTGAAGTGCTTGCCTGGGATAAGATAACGTAGGTGGAGGGTGTTCGTTAACGTAGGAGGGTGTGTGATTTTATGGGATTGATGACTGGTTGCGTTGAGTTGGATGTTGTGTACGTAAGTTGTTGGGAACATGAGGGGATAAGGGTGCTAACGTGGGAAATGTTGTTGTTGTTGCATGGGATAAAATTTAGGTGGAGGCGGTGGGAACATGAGGGTTATGCATGGTTTGTTGTATGCGCGTTTGTTTGCATGGGATTGGGTTGAGAGAATGGTGGGAGTTAGGAATAGGTGCTTTGGTGGTAATTAGGTACCTAAATAGACTATAAGTAATGGTTGAATTGGGTTTGGCTATAGGAAATAGGTTTGGCCTCATCAGAAAATCCGAGCTCAAGTTGATTCTACATTAATGTTGAGCTCCATTTAGATCCAGACCTGGGACCCTCAACATGTAAACAAATATCATCAAGGCACAAGTTATAAGTGACAATAAAAAATTATAATTAAACCACTAAAAATACAATATAAAATGATATCACAATGACCAACCTAATCTAATCTCATCCAATTTTACCTAAATCACCCTCAAATTAACATAAGTTAGGCATGAATTATATAATAAAATATGAATTCATCACACTCTATGCCTATCTTTTGCTAGTCTCGAGCAAAAATCATATAGAACAGACCAGATCTCTAGATCAAATTTTTACTGTTAGGATGCCTGATTATGCCACTTCTATAGAAATTAGTTCATAATACCAACTATAGGCCTAGAGGTACTCAAGTATCAGTTAAGATCCAGATCTGACCAGCCTTAGCCTTGGGTCCACAACGAAGGTTTCTAAGGCCTGTAGAATCTACCTAAAGGTTCGTTGACCCTAGTGGTTAAAGCACCTGTGTGTATGTGTAGCAAGGTCCAGGTTCAATTTGCCAGTGTATTTTTTTGAGAAGGGAGAGAGGGATATGCATTTTGAGAGTTTTCTCTCTTTTATTTTTAGATTTCCTTAAATCCAACATCGAGTTGGCCCTAAACACGGTCTGTGTTTGATTCCTTGTCCCTATCATCAATTCTTGAAGAGTCACTCACTTTCAATGCTTCGGGATAGCATCGCCCAGGGCAACCTCCAGAACTCTAGCTTTCGACATTTCGGGATAATGCCGTCCATTACATTTTGTAGTCCAATCCAGGCCCTGGTAATTGATATTTCGAGATAATGCCACCCATGGCACCTGAACCAGCATAAGGTGCTTATGTGCCCCTAGTAGGATATTTAGATATCTTAGGAGTCGAACATCGATGAGATGATATGCTATAATGCATCTTCGAGGGGAGTATTTTATTCCTCTCCACGTTGGGAACGCAGTCAATCAACTTGTGTCTTCAAACTGCTCCTAATCCAGATCTTCGGGAAAATATTTTTAGAACAGAACACTTTTATAGCATTATTTTTCATTAAACGCACTGAATCAGATCGGTGTGTGATTTTTAGGTGCTTAGGTTTCTAAGTCTCGTAAACTAAAGGGCAGACAACGGTGTCGAATAATCCCTAAGCCGTAGAGTTAATGCATCAGCCTCGCAACTCCCTCAACCTCCTGATGAATAGTCTAGATCTTAACAAATACGTGAGTGTTTAAGCCTAAAATTAGGCCCAAGAGGCTTAAAGTCAATATATCTCACTTATCTCCTAACATTTGACACTTACGGTCTTATTTCATTATTCATTTCAGCCTAGAAATTAGGCAGACTTTCCATAATCAATTGCTGGGACTAACACAATTTTGCTCCTTTTCTTTCCCTCTTTTTTTTCTTCGGTTCTCTTTTCTTTTTTTTCATGTAAATAGTAGGAGAAAATAATAAGTCTTATTCTATTGAAAGGAACCCACTACGATGTCAATCATGTTCAGCTTGGAAAAGCAGGAATTAAACGTCGAATGAGGTAGAGGCTTTGTGAATACATTGGCTGTCTGATTCTCAGATGCCACATAAGTAGTGCGCAACAAACCACACTGTATAAGATCTCTGGTATAGTGACAGCCCACCTCAATGTGTTTGGTGCGCTTGTGGAACATCCGGTTGTTAGCTATGTAGGTAGCTACCTGATTGTCACATCGCATCTCCATGTGCTCCTCAATCTGGACATGCAAATCACGCAAGAGAGGCCGTATCCAGATCATCTCTGCAGAAGTCTGGGCCATTGCCCTATACTCCGACTCAACACTAGAGCAAGAAACTGCCTCCTGTTTCTTACTCCTCCAAGTAAACAAATTACCAGCCATGAAGGTACAGAAACCAGTGGTGGATTTCCTGTCAAGCACACATCCCACATAATCTGCATCAGAATATCCTATCGTTGTCATAGGAGAGCCTCTCTGGAAGAGAATACTACGACCTGGTGCTTTCTTCAAGTATCTTAACACTTGCATAGCTGCCTGCCAGTGTAACTTGGTCGGCCTCTCCATAAACTGGCTGAGTTTGCTACTGCCAAGGCAATATCTGGTCAGGTAATGGTTAGGTGCAATAACTTGCCCACAAACTGTGTATTCTTTGCTATCAACTGCCTCTGCCTCCTCATCATGTAGATGTGCCTTGGGGTCCATAGGAATATTGGCTGGCTTGGACCCCAGCATGCCTGTCTCTTAAAGGACGTCTAACGCATACTTGCGTTGCGAAAGAACAATCCCATTTCTACTCCTAGCGACCTTAATCCCCAGAAAGTATCTAAGTTGGCCCAGATCCTTCATAACAAACTGTTGTGCAAGACTCCTTGACCTGTCTTATCCCAGCCTCATCACTGCCAGTGATAATCAGGACATCCACATAAACTAGTAGTGCTACAATGTCATTCTTTGTTTTCCTGACAAACAGAGAATGATCTGAAGAAGACCTTTGCATCCCTATCCTCTGCAATACATCTGAGAGCTTCTGAAACCAAGCTCTCGGACTTTGCTGCAGGCTATAAATGGCCTTCCTGAATCTACACGCACACACTCCCCCTGAACTTTAAAACCTGGGGGCTACTGCATGTAAGCCTTCTCCTGAAGATCGTCGTAGAGAAAAGTGTTCTTCACATCAAGTTGGTGTAATTGCCAATCCCTGTTGGCAGCAACAGAGATGAGTGCCCGGACGGTGGCAAGCCGGGCAACAGGAGAGAAAGTATCAAAGAAGTTCACTCCATATGTCTAAGTGAACACTTTTGCCACTAACCTGGCTTATACCTTGAAATAGACCTATCGGGGTTGTACTTCAGGGCAAAGACCCATCTGGAACCAACAAGTCGTGCTCCTGTAGGAAGCGAGGTAAGATCCCAAGTCTGTCTGTTTTGAAGTGCTGCCATATCGTCCTCCATGGCTTGATGTCACTTTAGATCAAGCATGGCCTGCTAGTAGGTAGACGGAATGGGTGAAGCTGTAAGTGCCTCGCAGAAGCTGCTAAATTGAGAACCAAGATCATCTGTAGCCAAATTGCCTGCAATCCGATATATGGATTCACATGTGTGAGGTGCCTTGCTAATAGCAATAGGAAGATTAGACTCATCTCGTATCTCTGACTGAGAGGGATCTATACTGTCAGGGGGATTAGGTCTAACTAGACGATCTTTGTCATCAGAGCCCATCTCAACTGCTTATGGAACATCAGTCACTGTGCGGGTAGAGGCCTCTGTAGTGTCACATGAGGTCTACTATATGTCTGCAGCGGACCGTGCAATCTCTGGTAGTCATCTAAGAGGGTAGTAGACCCTAAAGAAGTTAGCAGAGGTGTGGCGATCGGAATCGCCTCAAGTGGAACTGGAGGAATAAGCATAGGAGCAGCATCATCATGAATACTCGTCTGGCTAGCAACAGAAAAATATGGTGTCGTCTCATGAAAAGTTACATCAACGCTGACATAATGTCTATGATGGATGAGATCATAACATCGGTACCCCTTTTGACTCCTGGAGTACCTTGAAAATACATAATAGCGCGAGGAGAGCTTATCACAACCTGGTGATGACACATGAACAAAAGCAACACATCCAAAGGTCCTGGGGAACGCGTGAAAAAGCTCGCAATCTGGATGTAACAGAAGAATCAGTATCTGCTTGTGACGAACTGAACTCGGCATCCTGTTAATAAGGTAGCATGCTGTCAAAACATCATACCCTCAGTATCTCTGTGGAATACTATGGTAAATAAGTAGGCGGGCAACCTCTATTAGGTGTCTGTGCTTTCTCTCTGCAACCCCATTCTGCTGTGAAGTATGGGGACAAGTAGTCTAGTGGATAATTCCATGAGTCCTGTAAAACTCAATAAGTCTAGTAGTGTAGAATTCGAGGGCGTTATCTGTCCGTACAATCTTTACTGTGGCAGAATACTAAGTCCTGATATCCAAGAGAAGTCTCTATGATACGTCCAACATCTCCCTTGGCCTTAAGAAAGAAGACCCAAGATACTCTGGTGAAATCATCAATGACTACAAGATAATACTGATGTGTCATCCTGCCTGGAACTCTACTCGGTCCCCAGACATTCATATGTAGTAACTTGAAAGCAGCGGCTGATCTAGGAGAAGTATTAGTAGGAAAGGAGGATTGATGATGCTTACCTAATTGGCAAGCATCACATCGAGTAGTCGTGGCAGGTGAAATGTCCTAAGGCGATCCAGAGGAAGATGACCTAGACCAGTGTGCCACTGTAAGGCACTTCCACCATCATATCTGTTGGCCCCAGCAAAAGGCTCATGGTCAAGGTGATAAAGACCATTCTCCTGTGTACCTCTTGTAATAGTTTTCCCAGTACACTTATCCTGGACAATGCATCCTATCTCATCAAAGATAACCTTGCAATGAAGATCCTTCATGATCCTGCTCACTGATAGTAGGCTCATAGGAAACTCTGTACATGTAGTGTTCCTGGTGGCCGCAACATAGGGGTCACAAATACTTCCCCCTAGCCAACAACTGGAGCGTGCTTGCCATTAGCAACCTGTACCGTTCTCCCTGGTACAACGGAACTAAATGACCTGAAATGGGCCTGATCTCCACAAAGGTTCTGTGAAGCACCAGAATCGACCAACCATCCAGCACCACAGGGACTTCTGTCATTCTCCTGCAGCATCACACCCGCATATTCTACCATCCCTATTGTAACAGCGATATCCAATGCCATCGAGACAGAAAAGATAACCAAATTATGATTTGAATTTTTTTTAGACCATACAAAGCATCCTTCAAAGGCAGGCACCATGCAATGTCAAGTGGAGACTGAATTAGACGATAAACACTATCCTCTATTTGACTACTACCAATCATCTTTTCTATCAACTTGTCCTCAAAGATGCATCCCACATCATTAAAAATAGCTTGACAATTAAGTTCTTTAGTGATACTATTGATGAATAATAGGTTGATTGGAAAGTCTGACACAAACATAATATCAGGCAATCTCAACTTAGACGTCATTGGCACCCCCTTGACCTTCTATCCTGGAGTACTTCCTATCTGCAACTTGAATAGTCTTGTTTGCAAGTACAGATCTAAGATTGGTGAATCAATTTTGTACTTCACGAAGATGTCTTGATGCTCCTGAATCAACTAGCTACCTTATACTCCTTGATTTGTCATGTGTAATAGAAATCAAATCGGTGCCTCCCCAAAAATTATGTTGGCAAAGACCCCAGAGTAGCCTGTCATACTCACTCTATTTAATGGTTACGATCTTTGTACGACAAAGGAATTTAGCTCAACATGCGGGAAAGCCATCTTCCTTTAACCAGATCACAAAAAAGAAAATCAAAGAACAACGGAAACACATTCTGTCTTTCCAAATCAGATCTAAAATGTCATTTTCAGATCATCAGTGAGTCAAGAACAACAATGTTGTGGGTGTAGCAATCACCCTTAGGGTAAGATAAGGTCCCAAAGGTGATTGCCTCTCTCTTTAAGAACCTTTAGTTGTCTTAAAGAAGAAGAGCATAGGGTGAGAAAGTCACCCCTACCAGCAATAACCTTCCACGCAGTGTAGGGTAGTAGGAGCAGCCGATTCCTTGTCCCTACCCTACTGCAGCAAGGACAGCAGGAGTAACAATAGGTACCTCTATAGGCATCGCTGCATGGGTGGAAGGTCCTCCATCGGCATAGCAAGGGCAGCAGGTGCCCTCATCTGCAGCGTAGGGTCTTGAGGGCTGCTGCTGGTGACGGAGCTGGGCTAAATCGTTGCTGCTAGCCCATGCTATGTCGGCTGATCCCTGGCGATGCTGGGGATGGTGGCTGGTGGTGCCTACAAGAGAGAATGAGGATTTCGGTGAAGGTATGGAGGCTAGGTTTGGGTGGGATATCGAGTCTTGATCTTGGATCATTCCTCTCATAGATCAGTCTTATTCAAAGATGAAGCTCTACACCTTTTTATATAGAGAGATGTAAGGAAACAATTGTGGTACAAAAATCAATAAGAAATAAAAATGACAAAGTAATCCTCGTAAACATAAAACATAAATTAGACTATAACCAAAGGGGTACTCAACAATGACTATATCAGGAAGAGTTTTACTTCGGACATGTGTGGAAGTATTTGTCTCGAAAGATAGCAATTCATTTCTAAAATAAGAAATAATGATTTAATAAATGTGTAAATAACTGGGTAATATCTTAGGCTAAAATTATGGGCTAATTTATCACATTCACCTCATTTATATAAGCTGTTTGTTCTTGTATATCCTTCACGAGCTTACATATAATCGTTTGCACTACTTTGAAGTGCTCATGATTACTACAAAGTCCATGCTTGTGATATCTCGTGTTGAGATAATATGCTTCAAAATTAGGATATAAGAGTAATCACTACAAAGTACAAACTAAAAATTCATGAGTCATGACTAAGGGCAAAAACACATGAATGAAACTTAATAGTCAAGTAATGAATTCATACCATCTTTATGAAGTAGATGCGAGAGCAAGTCTTGCCCTTTCATCAATTATGTTAATGTATTGTCCAGTTGACTTCCTAGCATTTTCTCACCTTTTGCTTCATTTCCATGCCTGCATATATACTTGATAAGGTTGATTTTTTATCACCATCAACTATCTTTAGCACGACCACAACTGGTTTCATTATCTTTACAACTCGTGAACAACTGTCCTAGAATTTTGTGAAGGTCAACAATCTTGCCACATTTTTCCTGATTTGCAATATGATCTCTCTTTTATATATCAATTGTTGGAGATAAACATCTGCTTCAATTCAACTTTGTTATCCAGAATACTCTGCAATGTGATGTAATTTATTGCGAATTGGGTGATGGTTGGATTTATAAATTTACTTTTACAAAACTACCTCATCAATGTTAGTTTATGCGAGTAATTGTAAATGAAAGTTGTGATTGACTATGCATCTTGAATAAGCTCATTTATTGCTTTTCTTTTTTCAAATTCCTTGAGAATTAGATTAATGTAATGGCCTATTGAGAGAATTGTAGTGGTGTTTAGTCTCACATAGTGGAGTGAGATTTTGTTGTGTGTGTGTGGTGGCATATAAATAGGCGTGTACCCTCTACTTATTCATTTGAGAAGAAATATAGAGATCAGTGCCCTATTGGGGCATTCTCCCGTGATTTTCTCCCCTCTTTTCGTGAGTGGGGTTTCCACATAAACCTAAGCGTTCATGATTGTTTATTACTTTGATTATTGCTTCCATATTATTTAGATCTGTCAACTTGCCATTAGAGCAGTTGATTCTTGGGTTATCTTTTTTTATTATCACGTTAATCCGTTTTAGAAGTTCTTTTTGCTCCGTGATCAGGAGCATGTGAAGCCGAAGGACCTCCATTAAGCCCTGTGGTGACAAGGGTGAGGTCTGCAGCAGCCCAGACCTTGGTTTGGAGTTTGCCATGGCTAACAATTGGCCCACCTTTGTAGCCATCACTGAAGAATCACCACCAATGCCAGTAGTGACAAAAGGAGGGCCCGCAATAGCCTTTAGATCCCGAGTGAGTTTGAGAAGGAAAAGGAAAGGGTTCCTTCTGATTTAGTTCCATAGGACTCGAATATTCAAAAGCCATTGGAGGTTTGGTGCCCCGCACGTCAGGTGGCGGCGATCAGAAGGAAGGTGATGGCGGCGACGTCAACAGCTTAATCTCCTCTGCACTTTGTGGATCTCTACTTGACTGGCGCAGCCACAGCCGAGTTTGCGGTCGTGGGTTTTGCCTGTGGGGCTAGGGTCACGGTCGGCTTCTCCGGCAATTTGGCTGCGATGGCAACAACGGTGGTTGCACTGTAGACAGCGATCAATGGAGAAGAGGTGGCGTCGCCGTCGAAGCAAAAGAGGAAGATGAAGAAAAAGAAGGCGACGATGGAGATCGAGGGCATCTCAATGGAGATCTTGCGAGGACGAATGGCGGTGGTGCAGGGAAGGTGGCAGTGGTGGTGAAGTAGAGGAGGCAGTCATGCTCGCAGGGTTGGATGAGTTAGATGGGGCAGAGAGGTGCAGGTGCAAGTTAAGAAAAGGAGCGACGACTGTGAGCTGTTGGGTTCTTCCGAATCCTAAAGGGAGAGAGATTGAAAAAAAATAAGATGAAGGAAAAAGAGGAAGGGAAAAAAAATGAAAAAAAGATAATAAAAAAGAAAAATTAAAAAAAGAGAAAAAAGGAGAAATAATAGGAGGAAAATACAGGAGAAAGCAAAAAAAGGCAAAAAAATAAAAAAAATGATGATGGTTATGTTTATAAGAAGAGGTGGAGAGGCTCTTCTCTAATTTTTATTATTTTTCTTCTTATTATTTTCTTCTCCCATACGAGTATGGGAGAATGGGGGAGTATAGAAGCTTGTTGTAGTCAACTTTCATTCGAGAGTCTCTTTTGTTCCTAGACAACATTGAGAAACCTTAACTTTGGGAGGTCTAGAGTTTTGAGGTCTCCAAAGAAGGAGATCCGGTTTTGAGTTCCTTAGAGGAACGACCCATTGCAGGTTTCGATGTGGAAGATCCAATTTTATGGACTCCAGAGAGAGAGATCCAGTTTTGAGGGCTTTAGAAGAAGGCCCCATAGAGGGATACTGAATGGGGAGCCACCAACATCACGTCTCTAGAGGAGAAGCCTCTTGTCAGAATCAACTACAGTAGTTCCTTCAGCAGTTTCATCCCATGTTCCCGCTTACAAGAAAGAACCAATCTAGAGAGTTGTGCTCTGTTGTGTAGAGTGAGTTTCTTTGTGTTACAAGCTGAGCATTCCATGCTCCAACTTGAGAGGAAGTATTGAGAGAAATGTATGTAGTGTTATTTAGTCCCACAGTGTAGTATGACTTTGTTGTGTGTGTGGTGGCCTATAAATAGGCGTGTATCCCTCCACTTATTCTTTTGAGAAGAACATTAGAAATTAGAGCTCTATCGGGGCTTTATCCCGTGGTTTTCTCCTATCTCTTCGTGAGTGGGGTTTCCACGTAAACCCAAGCGTTCGTGATTGTTTATTGCTTTGATTATTGCTTCTGTATTATTTAGATCTGTCAACTTGGGCTGCACAAGGAATCGAAAAAACTGTATACTTGCTAGATTTCATCAATTTTTTGCCAACTTTCTTAAAATTGCTACCATTATTTGTAATAATTTTCACCATATGTTTGGGTCCAACCTCAATAATATCCACCATCAAACGGTATATGTACTTGCAATCTTTGACTTGATCGGATGCATCTATAAATTTCGAAGATCGTCTTCCCATTACGTTAAAGAAGGAAATTTATGATTTGCCTTCTCGTGAAACTGGTCCACCCATTACACATAATGGACACATCATAATCTGATCATAACATTTTCAATCCATCAATGTAGTTGTTAAGGTAATCCTTCGTCATATACAAGTACTTGTTCATGATCTCATGTGAGGTAGGAGCCTTCGCCTCTATTCCTCCTTAGACAATCTCATTCATAGCATGCTGTAGAAATGATCCACTTGCTACATTTATTGGGATGTCATGTGCAAAGAAGAGTGCAGAGATGACTTTCCCAACCATTTTTTCTAACATTTCTAAACATTTTCTTGACGGTCTTTTGCTTCTTGTCTTGGCTAGGCAGATATTTCATGCTGGCTGATCTCCTAAGTTCTATCTTCCTTTGTTTCTTTGCAAGGTAGTCGGGGATGCTAATACAGGCACTTTCATCTCCTCTCTCGTAAAACAACCTTCCATGGACAAATTCCTTTTCTTGTCATATCTCATGTTCACTCCTTAGAGATTTTCTAATGACATTCTTGTATGTCTGTCTCTGTGCAGGAGTTTCAAAATCATTAGGGTACTGAATATCCAAATTGTCATCTAAGTCATCTATTTTAGTGTACTATTTTTCTCACATTCTCTCATGAAACATCGCGTCTCTCTTTGATTTCTCCTTACCTTTTGCTTTGTTTCCCTTTAAATTATCTCGCACTAATAGCTTGTCTTGTTCAAATGTATTTTTCACTTGGTTATATTCTTGTATCTATCTACCTATCAAGTGCTGCTTCAACCTTGTGATGCCTCCTCCCATTAACCTTTTACTACAGAAGTTGCATTGTGGCTTTCCTTTATCTCCATCTATGAGAGTGGCATAGTTTCACTTAATTTTTCCAACATCCTCACTTGAGTTTTCCGACATGATTGAATACCTACAAGACATGGATTATCATTTTAAACTATTGAGTTACGTTATATTGTAAGGGGTGTTATGTCCTTTTTATTATTTCGTTGGATTTATGTTGTAACTTTTCCCTCACCTCTCTCTATATAAAGAGGTGTAGGGACGACTTGGTTCTTAAGAAAAATCATGTTCTTCAATTTGGTATCAGAGCCAAGTTGGAGTCTCCACTAAGAAAATCCTAATCCTACCACCAAGCCCCACCACCATCGCTATCACCGGCAGCACCGCTGCTGCTGGACAGTAGTAGGGGTAGCGCCACCATCGGCCAGCATCTGCTAAGCTGCTGCTGTCGCCAATAGCAAGGCTATTGTTTGCAACAGCAGTAGTGCTACTTCATCGGCAGTGCCACCTCTGCCCAGCGTTGCGCCACCAGTAGCCCTGCCTCTGCCTAACGCTGCGCCACGGTAGCCCCGCCTTCGCCTAATGCCTTAGTCTAACGACAACACCTCTTCACGTCCTTTTCTCACTGCTGGGCCTCTTCCGGTGGTAAGGAGAGGGTTGTAGACCCTGTTTTTCCCTTGCAATGGGGTTTAACAAGGTCCTTGGCTTGGTGATGGAATTCTAAAGTGAGGAGCTTCCGGAAAGGAGTTTGGAAATTCGTCTTTGATGGTATAATCAAATCAGAATTTTCATTACTGCTTTGGGGTGTGTATCCCCCCTATTGATGTATGTTTTGGGGTGTGTATTCCTTGTTTCTATTAGATTTCAGATCTGTATTTGTGGTTTGTTGTCACTATGGCTGCATTATCATCAGAGTCCATAGTGACGTTAGAATAGATTGGAGACAGTGTAGTCTACAAGAACCCATTCTTTGCTCCTATTGTGAAGCTTGATGAGACCAATACCCTCGTTGGTCTCAGACATTTCTTGTGACTGTGGGAGGACATGAGAAGCAATATGTCCTCATAGAAGCACACTAGAGTAGAAGACGGGGAGATATGCAACTTGGAATAGAGATGATGCCATGGTGAGGGTTTGGATACTCAACAGTGTTATACCTTGCATTGGAGATAAAGTCTTGTATTACAAGATGGCCAAGGAGATATGGGATGGTTTGAAGGTTGCTTATTCTCATGAATTTAACTCCACTTAGGTTTTTTAGATCCATTATGATTTCTATCGCTTGAAGCAGAAATTTATGAGTCTCTCGCAGTACTATTCCACCATGAAGGGATTCTTGGAGAAATATAATGCATGTAGGCTCTTGCGTACCTCAGCAACGTGTACGGATCAGAGGAAGGAGTTTTTTGCACATATGTTTCTGGGTTGGCTTAGTGACAGTTATTCTGCTACATGCTCATAGATTTTGACACTCTGATCTTCCTTCTATTGAGGAGATATATGGGAGACTTAGCAGGTTATAATCCAGCCTATGCCAGAGGGTATTACTAGTAATACCTCCTCTGCTCATGTAGCTGTGAGTGCTTGTGGAGGACGGACAGGAGCCTTTAGAGGCAAAGGTAGGGGGCGTGCTGATGGTGGCCATGGCAAGCCCACCTGCTCTTATTGTGGGAGACTTGGCTACATTGAGGCCAAGTGTTGAAACAAACTTGGACGGTCTGCAGTTGCCAACCAAGTTTTTGTGACTACACCTCATGCTGTATCTATTGAGGCAATGACCCTTATAGAGGCAAATTATGATGCAGTGGTACGTCTGGCCTAATTGACCCATGAGCAATCTCAGTCCTCAGGCACAACTACTTATGCCTCCGCATCAGGTATGAATAGTTCGTGGTTGATTGATTTAGGTGCCTTAGATCATTTGACAGGGAATTCCCAATGTTTTGGGAATATGCAGAAGATATCACAGGATTGCTTAGTACATCTTGTAGATGATAGGCATGCCTTCATTTGTGGTAAGGGAGGGGTGTCAGTTACTTTCTACATGCATTTCTCCGACGTTTATTATGTGCTTGACATGGCAATGTAGTTGTCTGTTAGTACTATTACTAAGCAGTTGAATTGTATCATTTTGGATGCGATTGGATGTACGCTTCAAGACTGTATGACGAGGAGGACGATTGGTGGTGACATGGCAATGTAGTTGTCTGTTAGTACTATTACTAAGCAGTTGAATTGTATCATTTTGGATGCGATTGGATGTACGCTTCAAGACTGTATGACGAGGAGGACGATTGGTGGTGGCCATGAGAAGGGGGTGTATACCAGCTAGTTTAGAGTCCTGTTGCTATAGCCTGTCAGATAAGTGCTACTGCGGGGAGTGCCTTGCAGTGGCACTGACGACTAGGCGATCCTTCACTGGACAAACTACGTCAGATCATCCCTCATCTTTCTCCTGCATTGAAGATTTAGTGTGATGTTTGTCAGCTGAGGAAGCATCACCATGCTAGTTTTCAAGTCTCTATCCAATCTAGTAGTTATGCTTATTTTGATTTATTACATTGTGCTGTTTAGGGTCTTAGCCGTGTGGCAGATCGATAGAGTTATCCGTATTATTTGTTATTTGTGGATGATTTCTCCTGTTTGTCATGGACATTTTTGATGCGGAATAAATTAGAGGTTGGATCCATTATTCAGCAATTTGTGATGTTTGTAAAAACTTAGTTTGGTGTGTGCATTAAAAAGATCAGAACTGATGATGCCTTAATTCTATATTAAGAATTTGGCAGACTTGTATGGGTCACTTTGACATTGTGCATCAAACATCATGCCCTCACATGTCACAGCAGAATGGGATTGCTGAAAGAAAATACCGTCATATCCTAGATATAGCTAAAGCCTTGCTTATCTAGATTAGTGTCCTGCATAGTTACTGGGGAGATGCAGTTTTCACTGCCTGTTATCTCATTAACAGGCTTCCTTTGTCCTTCATGAGCAGATCCCATGGAACATTCTATATCCTGATTCAGATTTGTTTCGTTTGTATATCTCCTTGGGCCTGGTTGTGACAAATTGGCTACTAGGGCGGTTAAGTGTATTTCTTGGTTATTCACGCGCTCAGAAAGGATATAGGTGTTTTGACCTTATACACCAGAGGCACTATGTTAGTGCGGATGTGACTAAGGTTCGAAATGTTGATTTCGACGTCATGCTGATGAAATTATAAGTATGTATTTCGTGGGCATGCTGAGGGCATGTTGTGGAATGATTGTTTTTCGATGGGCATGCTGATGAGCATGTTGAGGGCACGTTGTGGAAATGCTGAGGGCATGTCAATGCATGTTGACAAAAATGACAAAAGATGTCAAAAAAACCAGCAGCAGCCTCGACATGACCATCGATTTTGCTGGCATGCTGACCATATCGACGGTATGTCGAGCATGCCGACGACATGCCGACGATATCCTTGCATTTCGACACCTTTACCATGTTGGCATGGGCTTTTCCCAAAAATGGCCTTGCTGATGCCGTTTAAATCACTGGATGTGACTTTCCATTAGCCTATTTCGTATTTTTTCACTTCAAGTCATCGGTTGAAAGAAGAGATGGTTGTGTTAATGCCTGTACTTCCTGTAGTCATGGAGGATTTTTCTCAATGTAGTGTACCTACTACAAAGCAGACTGTGGGCACGTTTAGAGTTGTACCACCTGATGATAAGACCTTTAAGGGTGCTACATATCAGCTTCCTGTTAGTTATAGATAGAAGACACACCCTCTCTCCTCAGTTCCCATTGAGCCACCATCATCCTCTCCCACTCAGGTATGTGTTGAGGGTATTGACGATACTTCTCCTGATATTGTGTTTCCAGGTTCCCCTTCTATGCCCACAGATGAGGATATCCTTATTGATATCAGGAAGGCTCCACTATCTTGTGCTTAGTATCGTGTTGCTAAGAGTGTTGTTTCTACTGATTCTCTAGGTTTGGAGTTTCATGCGTTACGGGATTTTCATGTTACTATTCAGGAGCCAATGGGGATGCATTGTGACAACCGAGCTGCAACATACATTGTAAACAATCCTATGTTCTACGAGAGAACGAAACATGTTGAAGTGGATTATCATTATACCGGGAGTTTGATTCAGCAGGGTTTACTTCGTATTACCTGTCTTGCCTCTTTAGACCAAACTACTGACATATTTACCAAGCCGCTGCCTCACCCTCAGTTTGAGAAGCGTTGAAATAAATTGAGTATGGTGGTTATATATGCTTTAGCTTGAGGGGGAGTGTTGAGTTATGTTATATTGTAAGGGGCATTATGTCTTTTTTGTTGTTTCGTTGGGTTTATGTTGTAACTTTTCCCTCACCTCTCTTTATATCAAGAGGTGTAGGGACTATTTGGTAGTTAAGAAAAATCATTTAGGGTAAGAAAAACCATTTGGGATAACATCCCCCAAAAGGAAGAAGAAACATCCATTAACACTATATCTAGGGAGGCAAAGGAAGATGATGAGTGCCACCAAGAAAGGTGAGAGAGTGAGGGACGGGGATGGGGTTGGTCTCTGGTGGTAGGGTTGATGAGGCAGAAGAGGGTGGCGTTAGAGGTGCTTTGCTTTAAGTGTAGGGGGAAGGGTCATGTTGCGCGGGAGTGTAGGGACCCAGTGCGTTGCTTACGGTGCAAGGGTCTAGGCCACCGGAGGTCGTCCTGCGTGAAGGAGGTAGGGAGGGTGGTGGTTGTGGATGCGTGAGCAATCGTGCTCCCACCCCTGCTGGAGGGTGCACTGTTGGTTGAGGTGGAAGCCCCTTGGTCGGAGGAGACTAGGAGGCTTGAGAGGACCCTCATGACAGCCTTGATCGGAGTGGTGGCGGAGGGTCGCGTTGAGCTGGGTGTTCTCGAGGCGGAAGGCGCTGGGGGGCTGGGTGAGGGGTTTGGAGTTGAAGGTGGTGGGGGAGGAGAAATTCATGCTGGTTGGCGTGTCATCGAAGGTGACGGAGTGGCTGCTATTCAGGGACCTCCCATGCCCAGGTGGAGTGTCAGGTGGTGGTGGGCGGTTAGGTTTGATGGTGCATTCTGGGAACGGTCATCGAGGAGGGTGGAGTTGATGGTGGACTTGGAGGGTGTGCTGCTTTTCCTTCGCACAAGGTCGTAGAGGCGGTAGTCGCCCCCTTTGTGAGGGTGCGATGGTGTAGGGGCCTCGGCCTTGCTGGAGATGACCTCGCTTTGATGCGGGCGTTGGTGGAGCTCAGATCGGGCAAGATGCTCCACGAGGTGTGTTTGTGCTTGGGGGCACCTTGTGGATTGTGCTGGTGAAGCCGGTCGGAGGGAGATCATGGTCCTTCGCTGAGGTGGTTGAGTTGTTGGCCGGAGGGGGCTTGGCGACGGGGGGAGGCGCTTCGGCATATGGGACAGTGTGGAGGCTAAAGGTTGCCAGCGGGTGTGGCGCCTCGTGTGCTGAGTCAGCAGCGCGACACCCAGAGTTGGATGGGCACGCTCCTTTCTAGGCTCGACGCTCGATGTGCATTGGCGACTGGGGCGGGGTCGTTGGACGAGGGGAGGGTTGTTAATGTGGGAGAGGAGATGGCAGGGAGCGTGAGTTTGTTCGGGGAAGATGAGGTGTCATGTGGGGCCATCGAGGGGTTGCGGGAGGGCGCATCGAGAATCTTCAGCGCGGTGAAGGCTGCGAGCCTTGGTTGGAATGAGAGGGCACAGAGATCGTTGGAGATATTTAGGGAGAGGGGGCGGGGTCGGATCTGGGCCTGGATCCGTGCCTGGACCCGATACCCCTTCGTAAGCCCTATTTCAACGGCTCGCAAAGGGTCCTCTCGAAGGGGACCTGCAGTGTGCCAACTCCTCTGTGGGTGGGTGATGCGGAGCGCGAACGACGAGAGAAGGCCATCCTCGGAGGTGGTGATGGCGAGAAGGGCAAGGAGCTCAGGGTGACGAAGCTCCTCCATTAGAAGATGGGGTTGCTCTGGACGGCGGTGCAAGGCCTCCCTACGATGAAGGGAGTTTCGGCTGGGGCTTCGTCGGCATTGGCGGCCTCCCCGCTGCTTGGAGGAGGTCCAGGGAGTGACGCCGGGCTTTGTCAAGGAGCTGGTGGTGATGGCAACAGCGTTGCTCACTGCGACGGTGGCTGAAGGCCTTATACGGAGGTGGGGAGGGGCGTCTTGCGGCCGCGTGTCTCCATGAAATTGAAGATGGAGCTCGGGTTGGGGGTTCTGGGGGGGAGGCGTTGCTTTTGGAGGTGGAGGGGGTGTTAAGGTCGCTGGGGTGGGTTTGGGATCTGCTTGTGGAGTGGGAGGCAGACCTATAGGTGGGGGAGATGTGGAGGGGGGAAGTGGGAGCAGGAGGGGTGGGGAGATGGGTGTGGAGTGGTCTAAGGCTTGTCGATTGGGGGAAGTGGAGCAGATGGTGGAGGGGGTCGGGTTTGGTCGCTCAGTAGGGGGAGGTTCTATGGGTGCCCCATGTTGAAAGTTCTTACATGGAATGTTAGGGGACTTTGCAACCCCTCACATAGGGGGACGTTGACATCCTACCTCTGAAGGTGGAGTCCAGATATCGTGTTCCTTTAGGAGATGAAGATACATGCTTGCGACCAGAGGGTTTGGAGAGATTGGGGGTGGCCTACTGGGAGGCCATCTGGGGTTGGATGCGGCTATGAGGTCAGGGGGGTTGTGATCGGATGGAAGGACCTGTTCTCCTTGGAGGACTCTAGGGTGGGTGCGGGTGCAATCTTGGTGCAGTTGAAGAGACGGAGCGATGGGCTCGTTATGGTGTTCTTGTCTGCATATGGGCCGATGGATGACTCTGAGAGGAGCTCTCTCTAGGAAGGGTTGCACCAGATTGTAGGGAGATTTTAGGGGTGCCCATGGCTTCTTGGAGGGGATTTCAACGCCACTCTCCTGGTGGAGGATAGGTCGGGGGGCGAGGAGGTAGGGACCGAGGCTCTGAGGACTTCGTGAGGTTCATTGCTGAGCACGGGCTGCAAGATGTGCCCCCCGAGTCCTATTCTTACACGTGGAGGAGCTCTAGAGACTTGATGTCCAAACTAGGTGGAGATGGTGTCTTCTTGCTGGTAGGGGTCCACGCTTTGGAGAGGCCCTTCTCGGAGCACACCCCTTCGTCGTGGCAGTCTGGCGAGGGGTCTTGCTGCAGTACATATTTCAAGTTTGACAGGGCGTAGTTGCTGGAGGAGGGTTTCAGGAGCATGGTGGAAGACAAATGGAGGACTCTGCACCCTGACAGCTCGGCTGCGCGAGACTAGAGTCAAAACTTCGGGAGCTGATTCTTTCTCAAGGAGTACAGAAGACAGGTGAAAGAATGGAATATGAAGAAGGATGAGGCGCTCGGGGAGATTCAGAGGCTAGACAGAGTAAAGTACCAGCACCTGTTGACTGTGGAGGAGAGACAGAGCAGGGCGGAACACATAAAGATCGTCCAGGATGAAGACTGGAAAGTGGAAGTGGAGTGGAGAACGAGACCCAGATAGAAGTGGATCAAGGAGGGGGACTCGAACACCAAGTTCTTCCATATGCTGGCTTCGGCTAGGAGCAGGAGGAATTGGATTGATAAGCTCTAGGTGGGTGGGGTGGAGTGTTCCAGTAGTGTATCTGTGGGTAGGGCGGTGGCAGACTACTTCAGGGAGTTCATGGGGAGGAGGGATGAGAGATGGCGGTGGCAAGGTTTAGGTGTTTCGGTGGTGGATGTGGTGGAGGCGGAGGGGTTGGTGGCACCTTTCATGAAGGACAAGGCTCGCAGGGCGGTCTAGGGATTGAATGTTGATGGATGTTCGAGTCATGATGGTTTTTCGGTCTTGTTTTTTATGGAATTTTGGTCGTTGCTGAAGACGGAGATCATGCAAGTCCTTGCGAAGTTCGGGGAGGGCAATAGGGGCTTCAACAGACTCAACAAATTCTACATGTTCCTATTGCCTAAGGAGGGGGCATAGACAATTGATGACTACAGACCGATTGCTTTCTTTAATGCAGCATATCTGATCGTAGCAAAGTTTTTGGCGAGTAGGCTTAGGAGGGTGATTGGTGTTGTGTCGAAGGTGCATACAATGTTTGTGCCAGGAAGATGCATCTTAGATGGGTATGTTGTGGCGACAGAGATCCTTGCGCATTGGAGGGAGAGGAGGACAACTTTTTTGTGGAAAGTTGATTTCAAGAAGGTGTATGACTTCGTACAGTGGTTCTTGTAGGTGGCCATGGCCAAGAGGGGCTTCCCGCCGGTTTGGATTAGATGGATGAAGCAGTGCATCACAACATCTTTCTCGGTCCTCGTCAATGGGAACTCGGCAAGTGGTTGGGTCCAGCCGAGGAGGGGCGTTTGGCAGGGGTGCCCCTTGGCACCCATGTGATTTGTGTTGGTAGTTGATGCTTTGGCGTGGTCATCTGACAAGATGTGTGTAGCAGGTCTGGTTTAGGGCTTCCCTGTAGGGGAAGGGAAGAGTATATCAGTGCTGCAGTATTCGGATGATACTCTCCTTTGTGGAAGGGGCGAAGGTGGAAGCGAGGCGGAGCCGTATCCTTTTGGAGTTCTGCGAGGCGTCGGGCATGCAGATTAACTATTTAAAATCTTCCTTTGTCCCGTTTGGTATGGTTGCTGAGGAGGCCAGGATGTGCTCAGAGGTCCTGGATACGGAGGCTGGGTCTCTGCCCTTCTTACCTGGGCTACCCTTAATGGACGGGAGGGTTTCAGTGCATAACTGGGTTTGGTTGCTTAAGAGGATTGAAGACCGGTTGGTGAGCTGGGTGTCCAAGATGCTTTCAAGAGGAGGGTGGTTGGTTCTTGTCAAGGTGGTTCTGTTGGCTATGCCAGCATACTTGACTTCTGTTATGAAGATGTTGTGAAAAATTGAAGGCAAAATTGTGAGACTGATAAGAATGTTCTTTTGGACCAACTATGGAGCGGACAAGGGGGCGAAGTTGGTGGCTTGGAGTGAGGTGTGCAAGCTTGTCAGGGAGGGGAGCTTGGGAGTCAAGGAGATTGGGAGGATGAATGATAGCTTTTTGACGAAGTGAACTGCAAGGCTGCTTAGAGGTAGGGATGCAAGTTTTAGTAAACCCGACCCGAACCCGACTCAACTTGACCCGAAAAGAATGGGTAAAACCTGACCTAAACTCGATAGGGTTCGGGTATGGGTTTTATCTAAAAAACCTGACTGGGTATGGCTACGGGTATGGGTATGGATCTATACCCAGTTATTCGACCCGAGTACCCGAATAAAATCCTCATTTACTGGAGATATAGAAGTCTCACCCTAAGTTCCTCATTCCCCCATCTTTAATCTCCCTTGTGATTTCCTTCATGATTTTGAAAGTTGTGAGTGCTTCTGAAGCTTCCATTGAACATTTATTTTTGGGATGGAGATCTTTTATTTGAAATGTACTTGTATTTTGTTTTTCTTTGCATTTTTTGTTTTTGATATATTCTCCTTGAAGTCCTTTTTTGAAATAATTTCAATGAAGATCACTAAAATTGGAGTGGCTTGAGCCTCTATGTTTTAGGCTTGTTAATAATAAACAATTGATGAATTGTATTATAGATATTTTTTTCTTTAACTTTAATTTAGGCATAAATTGATTGTAAGATCAATTTATAAATAGGTATCTGGGTAAATGGATACTTGATGGGTAGATGGGTATGTGTATGGGTTTGAATTTTTGTACCCGATGGGTAAATGGGTAGGATATGGGTATGAGTTTACTAAACCTGACTCGAACTCGATCCGTTTGCATCCCTACTTGGAGGAGAGGTGTCTGGTGGGGAAGATCCTACGATCTTACTATGGGGGATTGCCTAACTGGGGTCTCCTGACGACGCCTCCTCGAGGAGCCTCCCACTTCCCTAGAGGCTTGTTTCTGGTGGTGCCGAAGGCCCAATCGTTTTTTACCCCTATGCTGAGGTTGGGTGAGACCTTCAGATTTTGGATAGATGACTGGATGGGGCTTGGGGCTCTGGCAGAGTGCTTTCCTAGGCTTGTGGCTTTGGTGGTTGACAGAAGGGCCTTGGTGGCGGAGGGCTAGGATGGCGCATGGTGTCCCACGTTCCCAGGCAGTCTGTCAGATCAGAGGATTGGGGAGGTGTAGGAGATGCTGCAAAATTTACAAGGTTGGTGTAGACTCTTTTGGGTGGGAGGAAGGAGAATTCTTGGTGTGAGAGGCATATAGGAGGCTTGGAGGTTCGGCCACAATGGGGGACATTGACTTTGCTAGGGACTGTAGACAAGCTCTGGGAGGCTTCTTGCCCCCTCAAGGTGAAGTTGTTTACTTGGCTCCTTAGGAGAGGCAGGTTGATGGCTAGGATGTGGAGGGTGCGGTGGGTCTAGGACGCAGAGAGGTCGTGCCCCACTCTGTGGTCAGGCAGAGGAAGATATTGATCACTTGTTCTTTACTTGTCCGATGGTGAGGTAGGTTTATGACCGGATTGAGGATCGATGGTAGGCTCATGACTCATTTACCAGCTTCTAGAGGTCGTTCAGGTGTGGAGCTATTGTTGGGCTCAATGTATTTCATTCGAAGAGAGAGCATGCTTGACCGTTAGCGATTGTTTGGGCTATCTGGCTGGGTAGGAATGCTGTTGTTTTTAGGGGGCAGCACTCATATGTGGAGAATATTGTTGCGTCTGCATTATCTTTTATTTCGGGGTAGAGTTCTTGTTTGTAATATGGGCTTTGTATTTGTTGTGATTGATTAATACATTTTTGGGTGGTATTGAAAGGATAATCATCCTTTCCCTTTTTAAAACAAAAGAAAAAGAAAAATCATTTTCTTCAACTTAAACTATCAACAATGGTTTGACAAGATATCTATTTCAATTTAACATGAATAATTGTAAAATGAATAGTAATTGAGGTTAAAATACAATGATTTTGGCTATAAAATCATCACAAAATTGGAGATTAATTAAAGATTTTACTAAGTTATTATATAGACAACATTTATTTAGTCAATAATCAAGTATATAAAGAGTTAATTTTGGATGAATAGTAATTAATGTTAAAATATGGTGATTTAGGCCACAAAATCACCACAAAATTGCAGTTTAATTAGGGATCTTACTAAATAGAGGTGTAAATAACATTAATCTAGCCTATAATCAACTATATCCAGAGATGTAATTTCAGCGTAAATAGTAATTGTTGAGAGAATTGTGTAAGTGGTCATTTAGTTCTAAATCATTTGTTGTCGGAATGTAGAGCGTGTGTTGGCCTATAAATAGACATGTACTCGTTTGTTTGAGAAGAATAAACAGAAATGTATGCTCATAGGGTGCTTTTCTTGTGATTTTCTTCTCATTCTTCGAGAGTGGGGTTTGCACATAAACCCAAGTGTTATCATTATTTATGCTTTGATATTATTGTGCTTCTGCTTATTTATATTATTCAACTTGGTATCAGAGTAATTTGATCTTGGGTTTTATCCCATTTATGATTAAAGACATTTTGTATTAATATCATTTGTTTTGGCGTTTTTTGTTTACTGTTCCTCAAGGAAGAGATCACCACGGAGGCATTACAGATCACAAAATCAAAAAAAAGAGGTTTGGGTAGTGGTTAAGGTTCATCCACTGTAAGAGGCGACGCTAAGGGCTTTGCCATCACGCAGAGAAGTTAGCTGCGGCCACGTGGGGCTGCGTAAAGGCTAGCCAAGGGCGGTGTTGCCTTGTGATGACTATTGGGCTTCTGGTGACGATTACTGGTGTAGCACTGGAGATTTAAGGTGTTGCTGCGAGGTAAGAAGGCTTTGACAATAGCACTGCTATTGCTTCAATGTCGATAGGGATGGGTTGTGGTGCGATCCACGCACAGTGGTGAAGCGATCGAAGAAGACGAAGGAGGTGAACAAGGGGAGCACCACGTAGGAGGCGATGAAGAGCTTCAACAACGCATAGATGATGAATGGCTGCCTGCGGACATAGGAGGTGATCTCGGCTTGGCTGACAGTCACGTGGATGGTTAGGAATAAGGTCCCCCTCCGCGAGGGCGATAGTAAAGCAGAGAAATCAGAGTGTGAAGGTGTGGAGGAGCGCCATGGAGGTTGCAGCGGCAACATCCTTGGCAGTGTCTTCTGTCATCGAGGATCTTCAGTGAAAGAGGTGGCAACGTCGGTCTCCCATGGTAGTGGCACTTGAGGAGCGATCTCCAGCGAAGATCAAGGTAAGGATCTCTCATGATTGCGAGAGATGACGTTGAGCTGATAGGAAGAGATGGCAATGGCGACGAAGGATGTGAAGAAGGAAATCACTTCTTTGTAGCTGTGATTTTGGGGTTATTAAAGTTTTTTTTTATTTTTGAGTTTTTTTTGTCATTTTTTACCGTTTAATTCCATTTTAAAACTTCTGGGATATCTTTTAGTATTTCAAAGGAAAAGGAGTGGTAGGAATAAAAAAAGGGAAAAGAGAGAAAAATCAGAATAAAAAAATGAGAAAAAAAGGTGAAGAAAAATATCAAAAAAAGAAGAAAAAAATGATGAAATTTGAGAAGGGGGGGGGGGGGGGGAGAGAAGTTCTTTTCTTTTTTGTCTTCTATATGTTATTTTCTTCTCTTATGGAGTATGGGAGAAAGGGGGAGTGTGGATCCTATTATTGTCACCCTCCATTTGGGAGTCCCTTTGTTCGAGGTCACTATTAGAGTTATTGGTATTTCTTATATGTAAGGGTGTGTTAAATTTTATTGTGGCATGGACTTATGATGTCATTTACCAAAAAGCCTCTTTCTATAAGTAGAGGCCTAGGGTTTCATTATCAAATAAGACTATTCTTCTCTTTCTCTAACATGGTATCAGTCGAAGAAAATGATTAGTCTTATCTCTCAAATGAAACCTACACATCTTTATATGGACAGTGGTGTTGGGAAGATTACAGCATAAGTCCAAGAGGACAAAATAAATGACAAAATAGTATAAAGAGATAACTAGAGTGCTCTATCAACACTCTCCATCAAGCTGGAACATCTATATCAATGATGCTTAGATTGGAACATTTGTCAAATGCGAATCTTAGAAGAGGCTTCGTGAATATGTCACAATCTGATCTTCATAAGGCATTGTAGTGTAGATAATTCTGCGCTGTATCAGGTCTCTGGTGTAGTGGCAATCAGCCTCAACATGCTTTGTACGTTCATGGAACATCGGGTTGTTGGCAATGTATGTAGTAGCATGATTATTACACCACATCTCCATTGGTCCCCCTACCTGGACATGGAGATCCTGTAGCACTGATCTGACTCAAACCATCTTTGTAGCTATCTGAGCCATAGTTCAGTACTCGGACTTTACACTGGACTTGGATACCACCTGCTGCTTCTTGCTCTTCTAGGTCACTAGATTTCCTGCCACATAACTGCAGAACCCAGTTGTTGACTTCTTGTCTGCCATGCATCTTGCATAGTTGGCATCAGAATAGCCAACAATACTCATAGGTGTGCCCTTCTGAAATAAGATACCTTTACCAGGTGCTTTCTTCACGTATCTAAGCATTTGCATCGCTGCATCCTAATGCTGCTTGGTTGGTTTGTCCATAAATTGGCTGAGTTTCCCGACTGCAAGGGAAAGGTCAGGACATGTAATAGTAAGATATAACAGCTTGCCAACTAATTGCCTATAAGATCTGTTATCTATAGGTGGATACTCTGTATCATAGGTGTTCTTTGGGATCCATAAGTATATCGCATGTTTAAGGTCCATCATTCTTGTCTCCTACAAGACATCAAGAGCATATTTGCGTTGACTGAGAACAATGCTGTCTCTACTGCGTGCTACTTCAATGCCAAGAAGGTATTTGAGTTCACCTAAATCCTTCATCACAAAAGCTTCAGCACCATCCTTTTCATCTTTACTATCCCAGCAATGTCATCTCCGGTGAGGATCAAGTCATCCACATAGACTATGGATACCACTCCTTGCTCTTCCTGATAAACATTGAATGATCGGCAGACCTCACGAGCCTTATGATCTGTACTTCCTTTGAAAGTTTCTAGAACAACGCTTTCGGACTCTGCTTCAAGCCATAAATGGCTTTCTTCAGCCTACATGCACTCTCTCTAAGTCTCAAATCTTGGGGGTTGTTGCATATAGATCTCTTCCTGAAGATCCCCATACAAGAATACGTTCTCCACAACTAACGGAGAGGCCAGTCATAGTGAGCAGCAATAGACATCAGAATCCTGACAGTAGCCAGTTGAGTTACATGAGAGAAGGTATCAAAGAAATCTACCCCATATGTTTGGGTAAATTCCTTTGCTACTAGTCTTGCCTTATAGCGAGAGATCGTGTCATCTGGGTTGTACTTAAGAGTAAAGATCCAGCGGCACCCCACCATTCTGGCGCGAGAAGGTAGAGTGGTCAAGTCCCACGTCCCTCTGGAGTGTAGAGTAGCCATCTCATCCTCCATGGCTTGACATCATTTTGGATCTAGCATGGCTTGCTCTTGGGACGTAGGAACTTGTGTCGCAGAGAGAGCAGTTGTGAAGGTAGCAAATGAGCTCCCAGGATTGGCAATTGACACTATCCTAGCAGTATGGTAATGGGCACAGCTGCGAGGAGCCTTCCAAACAACAATCAGAAGATCAAGATTCTCCTCCATAGGCTCTGTAGAAACAAGAGAAGGCTCATCAGAGGAACTTGCACAAGCACTACTAGGACAACTCACGTTAGTATTAACTCATACTTGACAAGGGGAGGAGACATGTGGTTGAGGCGGTGGGGGGTTGTGTTCTTCTCGCCATGCGTGCTGTCTGTATGTGACAGGTAACCTGTAGACCTGAGTAATCTTTGCTTTTTGCCTTGTGGAAGTCTTTGTGGTAGTGGTATCCTTACTGTGTGACAGGAGTCTATTCCAAGGGAATTGGTGGAATAGGTATAGGAGTCAGGCCTCCTTCAAATGTCACATAATGACTATCTGTAGAGAAATAGGGAATAGACTTATGAAATATGACATCTACTGTCACATAATGCTTCTTGTCTCGGGGGTTATAATATATGTATCCTTTTTAGGTGTTACTATAACCCAGAAAGACACTTTACTGCTCTTGGAGCCAACTTATCCTTGCCAAGTCCTAGAAGATAAACAAAGGTTACACAGACAAACACCTTAGGTGGTATAGTAAATAGGTCCTTCTCGAGGTAGAGGACCTGCCAAGGGACTTGTTCCTATATAACTTAGTTGGGCAATTTGTTAATCAAATAGCATGCAGTTAACACTGCATCTCTCCAGTACACCTGTGGTACATTATGTTGTATCAGTAAAGTTCTAGTCACATTTAACACATAACGGTGTTTTCTTTCCACTACACCATTTTGCTGCGAGGTATATGGGCAAGATATTTGGTGCTCAATTCCAAGAGATATGTAAAAAGCTGCTAACTTAGCTGTACAAAATTCTAAAGCATTATCAGATTGTACAATTTTCATAGTGATAGAAAACTAAGTCTTTATTTGTAAAATAAATGTTTCAATCGCAGACCCAACATCTGATTTATTCTTTAAAAGAAAGTCATGACATTCTGGAAAAATCATCTACAAGTAGATAAAATCTATGACCAAGTTTGTTTGATACTCTACTAGGACCCCATACATCCATATGAAGTAAATCAAAGATAGCAGTAGAACTCTGAGAAGAATTAAAAGAAAAACTAGCTCTGTGATGCTTTCCTAGCTGGCATGCATCACAAAATCTCAGTAGCTGGCAATATGTAAGGGATGATGTGTTGAATCCTGTCTAGTGAAAGGCGCCCAAGACGACGATGCCATTGAAGAGTTATATCGGCACGAAAAGCAACCTCGCCTTGACACAACACCAAATGGAGTCTAGATCAAGCGATGCATCTCCCTCATGTCTGCCACCAATCGTCATCCCCACGAGGTTGTCCTGAAGAATACAACTCAACTCATCAACTATTGCACGACAGTGCGGGCCTTTTGTGAAATGACCCTTCTTAAGGGCCCCTATAGAATTTCTCGGACTTTCGGGGGTTTCCCGATATTTTCATGCCCCTAACTTTTGATCGTAGAACCAACGCAGATATTTCCAAGAAACCTAGGAGTTTTCCCATAATTTACGCCTACCCACTATGCCCCTACGAGCCCTTAAGACCCCTTATAAAACCCCCCAACACCCTCCTCTCACCCCATTTTTCCCCATTGCAAACGGCATTTCCAACCTTCGCCGTGGGAGAGGGGGAGCGAGGGGAGAAGAGGAGACGAGTGGGTGGAAAGCTCGCGACCAAGCTTCGACGCCGCGTCGGTGTGAGGCAGCGTGGAGTTGCGTTCGCGTGAGGGTGCGAGGATGGGGAGCTGCTGTTGTGCTTGAGCTCCTGGGGCTGTGTGAGGGAAGAAGCAGCTGGGCGAAGTCGAGTGCAGAGTTGCTGTGCGAGGAAGAAGGTGCATCGGGCATTCGGAAGTAGTGTCGGACGTCCGAAGCAAGCCTTAGACGGTCGGGATGAACTTCAGACGTCTGAGGGGAGCGCAAGGCTCGAGGTGTGGTCTGTCGAGGTGACAGTGGCGTGGGCTTTGGGCAAGGAGCATGTAGGTAGGTTGCATTGGGTGCTGTGCGCACAGGCGGGTTCGAGGCTCTTGGACATCCAATGGAGTGAGCAGACGTTCGGAGAGCCAGGCGGACGTTCGGGAAAGCTGCCGGATGCCCCAGGCAAGCTCCAGGTGGCTAGGGTAGACACCTGAGGTCCAGGTGGGAGGTGCTGATGATATAAGATGTTTGGAGTGTATGCTAGACGTCTGATACAAGAATCAGGCAGGTTCTAGACAGGTGGACTGATGGTTTAGACGGACTGAGCCACCCCGATCTAGTTCAAGTGAACCAGGGAGGTTTTTCTGTTTATTCGAGGCTTAAACAGAGTCCGTTTTCTACGCGATAGGTATCGTCGAAAAACTCTCGATTTCCCCTACCTTTTTAAATCAATTTTACACTATTCTAAGTTTGTTTTAACACACTAAAAGTCCAGGCAAGCTATTTGATACTCCTTTTGGCCCTTGATTCGGTATAGGCTTTGAGTTTGGGGCGCAAGCAGGACTTGCGGGGACGTTTGGGATGATTCTTCGTGCCCCCATATCTCCCGTGTACCTAGGTAGAGTGCTCCTTTTTGATTCTATTGCTAAATCCAGAAATTGATGCATGCTATATATTTGAATGGTAAATGTGCTATCGAGTTTGAAATACTTACCATGCATGAGATGTGACTTGATAATTATTTTAAGAACCAAACAAACTTAGAGTTGAAAATAAAGAACTGATGTAATTTCGAATAATCCACCTATTAATGAGAAATTTAAATACATTTCGTAGTGCTTGCTACTTGTTTAATGCCAAAAAAAAAAAGTTATTTAGATATGAAATGCGCATGAACCTTAGGGTAAATCAAATGATAGAATTGATTGATGTAATGGAACTTGGAGAATAATGGAAATAACTGTGCATTCATGAGACACGACTGTTTGTGGGGGAGTGAGCTAGCCTTCTAGTACGCACGTATCGAGGAGAGCTAACTGTCCCTTTGTGTAGGAAGTGAGCTGGCTTTCGAGTACGCATGTATTGACGAGAGCTACCGTCACTTTTGTGTAGGGATCGAGCTGACCACCCTTGGGTTGGGGCCCATGGTAGGTATGACCTTCCTATATCTTCTGTTAGGCCCAACGGGCCAATCGGGATAGTCGAGCGAGGGCATGCAGATTGGTGAGGGCACAACCCTTTTCTGTTTTGTGCTGTATGGCTTTGAGCGTACCCGTTAGTGGAAAAGACTGACCACGTGTCAGTGCAGGGTAGCCCCCTGTGCGTTTATCGTGTGTGCCATAGTCACCGCCTCGTCGCGATCGTGACTCTGTGGTGGTAGATCGGGTGTAGAGCAAACACGGGGTGGTCTCTTAGCCACGAGAGCACCACGTGTGCGTTCTACACTGCGAGAGTATTGCAGCAAGATCGTTTCTTTACGGAATATGTGAAACAGAGAAGGTGTGACCCTGTTTCTAGAATACCTGAAAATAAGATAACTAGTAGCTAATAAAGAAATAACGCATTGTAAATTTATTACTTTTCCCGTGAATGTTGATTTATTTATTGTACACATGCCACTCTACTTAGCTTTTGCTGACTCCTACTTGTACCTAGGTCAGGGGAGTGAGTAGCCAGTTTCACAGGTTGCAGAGGGAGCTGGGCCCAGCTAAGCCTAGCACTAGTTTTCTTGTCTCTTTTCCGCTATTGAACATTTCCCTTTTTAGCTGTAGTGAGTACTTAGTTCATTCAGAATTGTTAGTCTACTTTTTGTACTTATCTGCTTTTGTTGTGATGGCTACATCTAAATCGTGTTATTTTCTTAAGATTGGACTCTATTGTTTGATGTATGTTACTTTTAAATCTCTCTCTTGTTATGATTGCATGAATAGAAATGTTAGTGTTTTTGATTATTTCTCGTTGGACGATTGGATCTTGGAGTATTTAACTAGAAATGTTAGTGTTTTTGATTATTTCTTGTTGGGCGATTGGATCTTGGAGTATTTAACGCGAACCGTTTGGGTTCCCAAGGGGAAATGGATTTGGGTCGCTACATTTTGTAATTCTACTTACGGATAAAAGACTAATCGGAAATTCTAGAACATAGATAACATTAGGCAGAGTCAGTGTAGGAGTCACTGTCGCATCTCCTCTGACATGAACTCGACACCTGTTTGCCATTTGCCACCTACACAGATCTACTTGAGGGAACATCCTGAACTTGTCTGAAACATGTCTCATCACCACTGAGATGCTGAGACACACCTGAATCTACCAACCACAAGGCACTGTCAGAACTACTAGTACCAGATCCATAAGCAGGAGTTATACCTGAGGAGACAAAAGCAGCAGTATCTGTAGTAGTAGTATTCTCCTGGGTTAACTGGGAGAGACGTTGGACAACATCATAATCAGCACGGGACACCATGTCGTTCGCCTCCACAGAAGAAATAACCTGATTAGCCTTAGGTCTGCCATGCTTTGTCCAGCAGGAAACCTCTGAATGACCAATCTTGCCACAATGCGAGCAGATGGTGCGGGATTTGCCACTCATACCCCAACCACCACCACGTTCTCTCCCCCTTGTAGATGGAGCACCACGTACTCTATGTGCAACAGTAATAAGAAAAGGAGTTTGTCCAACCGTTGACATGGATGGCCTAACAACCACCCTACTCACATGACTGTAAGCTTCCTCGAGTGATGGAAGCTCAGCTAGTGTCAGGATTTGGGACCTCGCAGCCTCATAGTCTGATCCAAGTCCATCAAGAAACTGGAGGACATCCTACTCCTTTCTGTGTGCCCTTTGAGTGGCACAAGGCACACAGAGAAAGGGCACAGCTTGGAATCAGACTATGCCTAGAGTGTACTTTTGATCGATGTTGGAGCAAGCGTTGGTGTTGTACTTCTCTAGGAATCCCATGCCATTGGTGGTCTCAAACAAGAGGGTCAGTCACTTTCCCAGCACTATGCTACTCTGAAGGGATTCCTAGAGAAGTACAACACCAACGCTTGCTGGACTTGGATCAGACTATGCCTAGAGAAGTACACTCAAATCAGAAGTACACTTTAGGCCTCCCATCACTGTCCCAGTATTATGCTACTTTAATCGATGCGGCCGGCTTGCTGGAGCACCACCAACGCTTCTGATCGGTGCCACCGGCCTGCTGGGAGCACCACCAGTGCTTTGATCGCCCAGCTAGGGCTCCTCTTTGCTGCCAATGCCACCCAAGTGTCTCCTTGGGCCTGCGTAGCCCCTTGTTGGGGGTGTTGGTGGCCTGAGCACTGCTTGTAGGGTTCCTCCTCGTCGCTAGCGTTGCCTAGGTGCTTCCATGGGCTTGCGCAGCCCCTCGCTGAGGGTGTTGGTGGCTTGAGTGCTGCCCGCAACGAGTCGCTGTTGCTGTAGGAGGGTTTCTCTCACCTTTCTTGGGGGCGATCATGATCTAGGATGTCCTTATAGTGGTTCCCTATGATTTAATGTATCTTGGCTATGGGAGGGTCTATCCCATAGCCCTTGGAGCGAGTTCTACCACTCAGATTTATGGATTTGGGTGCTGAAAACCTAATTTTAGAACTACTGACACTTAATCTACTCTTTCTAGGGTCAAGTCCATGGCTTATTCCAGTTCTGAGGCCAAGTCGGTGACTACCTTAGCTGCTTTTGTGATCTAGGGGACCACTACCAAGTTAAATGGCAATCAAAATTACCTCCCGTGGTCTCAACCTTTTCATATCTTTGTTGGTGGACATAAAAGATTGACGATTCTTACCAAGGATTCTCTACCAGAAGAAGATGGTTATGAAAAGTGGGAACATGATAATTACCTAGTGATAAACTGGGTGATGAAAAGTGTTGAGCCACATATTGTGATGAATCGTAAGACAACAAAGGATATGTGGTAGAGTTTGGCCAAGAAATTTTCCTAGAAGTTTAACCATGCTAGGCTATCTGATATTTATTGCTGCATTTGGTTCTCTACTAAGGGGGAGCGCACGTTGGTGGATTATTACTCTAAGGTGGAAGGGCTCTTTAAGGAGCTCAGTGTTTTCCAACCTTCGTGCTGCGAGACACAGACATGCCAGAGACAAACCTGGTAGGTCTATCGGTTCTTGAATGGTCTTAACTCTAGGTTCTCATCTGCTAGAGAAAATATACTTGCTCTTGATGACATTTTTGATATATGGACTATGTATGCTTGCATACAGAAGATTTCCTTAGATGCTTATCATTCGATTGTCACGTCTCTTTAGTCTTTGACATTACCTACTGAGGCATTTACCTTTGTTGTATCTGGGGGTCGTGGTGCTCTAGGATGGAGAGGTCGTAGGCCTAGCCGTAGTAGAGGATGAGGTCGTGTGTATGATTTGTGTGTGCACTACCAGCGCACAAATCACAGATGCTGATCGAAGTTTGGTTATCTTGGAATCGCCCTGTTATTGTTGTAGTTGTTCAGAGGGAGACTCCATTTGGAGTTCCTCCTATGTTTGAGCTAGTGTAGGTTCCAGTACTTGCTACTTCATTTACTTCAGTCAGTGTCGATGATTATTTCAGATTGATGATGTTACTACGTCAATCTTTAACGACAGATACTTCTGCTTCTATTGCAGCTACTAATAGTTATACTAATTTGGTGACTACATCTTCTTCCACATGGTTGGTTCACTCTGGTGCTTTTAGTTATTTAATTGGTAAGGAAAATGCTATTCTATGCATAAGACCTAGGATGTTACGTCCGTTTGGCTGGTGAATAGGTCCTACCCTCCAGTTACTAGTGTTGGTGAAGTTCGATTTTTGGACAAACTTAAGCTTATTGATGTTTACTAAGCTCTAGAATTTCCCATGAGTTTTCTTTCAATATATTTCTTTTGTAAAGAGCTTAAGTGCCAAGTAATATTTGATGAGCATTTTGTGTACTTTCAAGACACCTAGACGGGGATGATGATTGGTTGGGGGATTAAGTGTGGTGGACTATACTACATCGACACTCCTCACCTGTTTGCTGGTGTTGCTTCTGTCTATGAATCCTATCCTATGGCACCGTCGTTTAGGTCATCCATATGCCTCCTGATTAAAGGAAATAGTCTTTATTTTGAATAATTTTGATTGTGAAGCTTATCATCTTGGCAAGCATCACCGTATTTCTTTTTTGTCTAGAAACAATAAAAGATGTGATTCTCCTTTTCATGTCATTTATTGTGATGTTTAGGGACCCTGCAGAGTTGTCTACCAGGGTATGTACTAGTATTTTGTGGTGTTTGTGGATGATTTTAGTTGCTTATCCTGGACATATCTCTTGCATGATTGGTCTGAAATTTCTTCTCTTATTAAGAAAATTTTTAATGATATTTAGAATTTCTATTCTATTCATGTCAACATTTTTTGCGACAACAATACTTTAGAATTTATGTAAAAAGAAGTTAAGTGATTTCCAGTCCACCAATGGTACATTACACCAAACATCTTGTGCCTATACCTCTCAACAAAATAGCGTTGCTGAAAGGAAATTTTGCCATCTGCTTGATGCTGCAAGAATCATGATGTTAGCAATAAATGTTCATAAAAATTTTTGGGGAGATGCCATCCTTTGTCACATAGTTGATAAATAAACTACCTTCCCTAGTACTTGATAGAGCCACTCTACTTTCCTTACTACAGCCTGATGCCAGCACCTTTATATTGCCACTGCATATTTTTGGATGCACATGTTTTGTCCATCTATTTGGTGTTCCTAATAAGTTGTCTTGGTTTGTAAAATGTGTTTTCCTAGATTATTTTATAACCCAGAAGGGGTACAGGTGTTTTGATCCGGTGGGGAGACGACACTATGTGATGTGTCTTTTATTGAGAAGGCTCCCTATTTCTCTGATGAGGGTGCTTCTCTTGAGTGATTTTCTTCGACATATGATCGTCGAAACAAGTCGTCGGTGTCTGTTCCTTTGCCAACTATATAGGTTGAGTAGGAAGACATCCCTCAATCTCCACTTTCATCATTATCGGGTGATCCTTAGAGCCAAGCTTATTGCTCATAGAAAGGTGGTGAGGTCTTGTACTTTACACCTTATGGTTGATTATATGTCTACTGATCATCGCAGTTTAGCATTACAGAATTTTTCTATAGCTCTTTCAACCTTGGTGGTTTCCAAGATCACGTTGAGGCCATGTAGGACTCAGGTTGGAGACAAGTTACGCAGGTGGAAATGGATGCCCTTATTTCTTATGGTACATGGGAATTGATTGATCTTCCACTATGGAAGAAAGTTGTGGACTGTAGATGATTCTTCACTGTTAAATATCAGCCTGATGAGTCAGTTGAGAGATTTAAGGTTAGATTGGTAGCCAAAGGGTACACTTAAACTTATGGAGTGGATTATTTTGACACTTTCTCCAATTAATAGATTGAACTTGGTTTGAGTAATTTTATCTATTGCTGATATCCTAAAATGGCCATTGTATCAATTGGATGTCAAAACTGCTTTCCTTTTTTGGAGACTAGCAGGAAGAAGTGTATATGGCTCAACCACCAGGCTTTGTGGTTGAGAGGGGGAAGGTATGTAAACTGAAGAAGACTATATATGGACTCAAGTAAAGTTCTTGAGCCTGGTTTCAACAATTGAGTACTGCTGTTCAGCAGATTAGGTTTCGTAGATCTGCTTCTGACCACTATTTTTATTCGATGGGTAGACTCCGGTGTGGTAATCCTTGTATATGCTGATGATATAATGCTTACAGGAGATGAAAATATGTACTTGAATTACAAAAATTGGGATGTTACGTGCGGAGCCGCCTATGGTGCCTGTAGAACCCCTTTAGTGATTACGTGAAGAGGAAGACCCTCCTTTTAAGAATAAAGGGAGATACATGAATGTTGGCAAACTTTGTCATTGTCATTAGACTAGATATCACCTTTGTAGTTAACAGGGCAAGTCAACATATGGAGAATCCCCGATGTAGTCACTAAAATGCAGTGTGTTATTCTTTGGTATTTGACGAGAAGCTCAGGAAGAGGGATATTTGTAAAAAATAATAGTCATCTCAATGTCCATGCATATTCTGATGTTGATTATGTAGGTAATCTGGAGGATCGAAAGTCTACAACAGGGTAAGCTACTTTCTTAGGTGGTAACCTTATAACATGGAAAAGTAGAAATAGATTGTAGTATTTAGGTCTAATGCAAAAGCTGAATATAGGGCGATGGCCCATACTAGTTGTAAGGTTATGTGGCTAGTGAATTTCCTAAAAGATCTAGGTTTTACTACTTCCATTCCAGTGCCAATGTTCTGTGACAATCGCTTAGCAACATTTATTGCTTTCAATCCAGTCTTTCATGAGTGCACTAAGCATATAGGGGTGGATTGTCATTTTGTACGTGACATGATCACTTTAGGATAGATCTGCACACCTACTATCACATTTGAACAGCATTTGGCTAACATTTTCACCAAAGCTCTACCCTGAAAGTGTCATGAATTTCTGTGTTCGAATCTGAGCATGATAGATATGTATGATACAACTTGAGGGGGAGTGTTGGAGTTATTGGTGTTTCTTATATGTAATGGTGTGCGTTAAATTTTATTGTGACATGGACTTATGATGTAATTTACCCAAAAGCTTCTCTCTATAAATAGAGGCCAAGGGTTTCATTCTCGAATAAGACGATTATTCTTCTCTTCCTCCAATAGTCACCACATGAGAATCCACAATTCTGGGAGGTCCAGAGCTTCAAGGTCTTTAAGAGGGAGATCCAACGTTGAGATCCTCAGAGGAAGGGCCTATGTCAAGTTTCTATGTGGGAGATCCAGTTTCGTGAACTCGAGAGGGGAGATCTAGTTTCGAGGTCTTCAATGGAAGGTCCACGACAGGGATACTGAATGGGGAGCCACCAGCACCAATCGAGATCTTTAGAGGAGAGGCCCATGTCTAAGTTGGCTATAATAGTTCGTTATCAAGCTTCAGCCTTGCTGTTGTGCCATTATCAGCATACTTGTCTATAGGCATGAATAAGAGTGTAGTTGTTTGCAGAGAGGTAGTTGTACCAGTTGAGAAAGTTTTTTTTCCTATTGTGTAAAGGGGTTTCTTTGTGTTAGAAGTTGAGCATTTCATACTCTACTCTAACTTGAGGGGGAGTATTGATAGAGTTGTGTGTAAGTGGTCATTTAGTATCACATCGTCTGTTGTGGGAATGTAGAGTGTAGGGTGGCTTATATATAGTTATGTACTTCTCACTTGTTTTTCTAAGAAAAATAAACAGAAACACACTCATTGGGCACTTTTCGTGATTTTCTCCCTGCTCTTTATGAGTAGGGTTTCCACGTAAGTTCAAGTGTTATCATTGTTTATGGTTTGATATGATTATGTTTCCGTTTATTTCTATTATTTAGTTGAAACCTAGGTTAAAATATGGTGATTTACACTATAAAATCATCTCTAAATTGGGGTTTAATTAGTGATCTTACTAATTTAGTGTCTAGACAACATTAATCTGGCAATAATCAAGAATATGAAGAGATCTAACTTTAATATGAACGAGGTTAGAAGCATGGTGATTTGGACCTAATTATGCAAATAATTGAAAAATAGGGCGCTTACCTTGTTGAGAGATGAGATAAGGTTAAAAGTCACCCAAGAAGATGGTGAACAAGGAAATTTCAGAGGTGTAGCAAGGTATTTGTAGTGTGGAAGGGAAGAAAGTTGCAGGGGAAATGGAGAAGAGGGCAACAGTAGACCCAGTGATACTACTCGACATATCGTCTGTATTGGTCAGATATCGGTGAAATATTGAAAATTTTACTTTGAAGGGCTTCACTTTTACTGATATCTCGACGATACCCCTTGATATTGGTGACACATCGATCGATATTATGGAAAGAGATATGGGAGGGGTGTATTGACATGGGGTGGGCCATTGATATTGACATATCGGTGATATATCATTGATATGCCGCCAACATCACTTTCCTTGGAAGGTGCTCCCCTACCACCACGTCCAGTAACTGCAGTAAGTGCGAACGCCTAACCTATAGTCTCCAGTTTGAGGCAAGGCCACAACAATTCGACTGAGGCAGCTGTATGCTTTCTTCAGGGCAAGAAGCTTAAAAAGTGTGAGGCTTTGTGAACAAGCAGCAACATAATCTGGGCCAAGTTCAGATCGGAGTTGAAGAACAACAGCCTCTCGGCGATACTCTTTCTGTGTGGCACATGTACAAATTGGCCTGCAAGCATTGTACTTCTGTAGGAGCCCCTTCAGGGCGAAGTAGTACTAAGAAAGAGAGAGTCCCTCCTTCAACTTAGACAGTTCGTAATAGATGTGGAAAACTAGGGATGAGTTCTTCTCATGTGAGTATGTGTCACAAAGGCTATCCCACATCTCTCTGGCCGTTTGGTAGTACATGATCTCATCTCCAATTCGTGGGATTATGCAGTTCATTAGCCATGCTTGAGCCATGGCATTATCTTTCTTCCACGTGGCATATTTCTCAATATTCTCCGTTGGCTTGGGCTCTAGCAAAATGTTCCTTATTATGATCTTCCACTGTCATGAGGAACATTTGAGATCACCTAGGATAATTGGTCTCATCCAATATGATTATGGGACTGAAAAATGGACTCTTTTAGGTCATGATTTCGGAAACAGTGTTTGATGTCACCTCAGAATCTCTGGAGGAAGCCATCCCAAGACTATAAGTTAGGAAACATGCCCAAAAGTAGATTTGAAATCTGATTTCAAATCATAGATCAGATGCAACATATTAAACCTCAAACATGGATACCCGGGCAAATAAAAGCCCAAAATTTGTGTCAAAGGTTATGTAGGGACCCCTACAAGTAGTAAGGATGTGTGTTGGAGCCCAGATAGATCCTAGCGGCACCACGCAAGGGTACCAGACTCTCCTCTCTAGCCGTTAGAGTCAGCAAAGACGACCAGCAGCACCCCTACGCTGTCGATGGGGCGACGTGCTGCAGAGGGCAGCACTGACAAGATGAGGGGTAGTGACAGTGAGAGGTGAAAGAGACAGGGGTTGAGGTGTAGGGTTTTGCAGGCTAGGTATTTGGTGGAATATCAGAATCCCGCCTAGAATCGCGCTCTAATAGCAAGTAGGAGAAAATGATTGAGTCTATTATTCCAAAGAGCCCTATACCTCTTTATATAGAGATGTTCAGGAAAATAACATAGTTGAATAAAATAATCAGGCGGAAGCATAAATCAAAGCAATAAATAATAATGAAATGTTTAGGTTTACGTGGAAACCCCACTCACAAGGAGTAGGGAGAAAACCACGGGTTTGTATTTCTTTTCAAAGTAAAATGAGAGTACACACCTATTTATATGCCACCACTCACACAAAACCTATGTTTTTCAATGTGGCACTAAACAACCACTTAATTCTCTTAACACTCCCCCTCAAGTTGGAGCATGTAATGCTCAACTTTTAACACAAAGAAACCCACTCTACACAGGCAGGAACATTGGCTGGAGCTGATGAAGGAACTGTGGCTGTTTTTGAAAATCTGGTGTTGATGGCTCTTCATTCAGTATTCCTGAAATTGAGTCTTTCTCTAAAGACCTTGAAGGTGGATCTCCTCTGGAGTCCACGAAACTGGTCTCCCACATAGAAACCTAAAATGAGTCCTTCCTTCGAGGACCTCGAAACTCTGGACCTCTCAGAGTTGGGTTTCTCATGTGAAGTCCATGAATAAAAGGGACTCCCAAATAGGGGTGACTACAACAAGCTCCCACTCTCCCTTTCTCCCATACTCGTATGAGAGAAGACAATAATGAGAAGAAAATAAAACCTGAAAAATTAGAGAAGACTTCTCCACATCTTTTCTTAAACATAAACTTTATATATTTTTTTTATTTTTGATGTTTTTTTTTTCTCTGACTTTTCTCTTTATTTTTTTTCTCTATTTTTTCTCTTTCTTTTTTTTCTTTCTTCCTTTGTTTTTCCCTTTTTTTTATTCTTTTTCTCCTTTTTTTTTGACATCTTTATTTATATGTAACTTAGCATAAAGATAACCTAATAAAGAGATAAGGAAGACCTCCAAATAAGCCATCTCCATCGCTGCCTACTACTCGCAACCAAAGGCGAGATATTCGTCGAGATCTCTGCCTCCATCCTGCAAGCCACCGGATCTGATTGTGCAAAAACTTTGTCGCGCTCTTCGCCGGAATCTGCTCCCTCCAGCAACACTTGATTAATGCCTCTCAACCACACGTGTCGCCTCTTCTTTGTCCTCTTGTGAAATCCCTTTACGAAGTCCTGGAGGTGCTTCTCATCGAAGCCGACGGAGAAGGCATCAATGCTCACCTGGAAGCACAGGTTGGAGCGATTTGCATTGGCGCTGTTCGCGGGCTGCATTACCTCCACACTGGCCAGCCAAAGGCGATCGTTCACCGCGACGTCAAGTTCGCCAACATCCTCCACGTGAAGGTCTTCGACTTCAACCTCTCTAAGATCAGCCCTGATCTCGACAGGATCCACGTCAGCACCGTAGTCAAGGGCAACTTCGGGTATCTGCGCGAGGTCCTCGATAGGACGCCTTTGGTGTTGTGCTCCTCGCGTGAGGCCAGTGATCGACCCGTCCCTGTTGCCGAGGGAGAGGTATTGGACTCTAGGGAGAGGAATGGGTACCTTATGGTCGGAAGCGTCCTTCCCCTAGGTCCATCCCTGAGGGTGTTGCTGTCTGCAACGTCGAGCCATGGTCTCCGCTAGCGACATCTCCGACGTGCGATTTGGTCATGGTGTGATTAGATCTGGAGAGCCTGGCATCGCTGCATGCGGCAACGAATGTTGTTGCTCAAGGTCCTCCACGAGATCCTCCATGAGACCTTCGGTCTCCAAATGAATCGAAAGATTGGAACTTCAACAAACTAATGTTAAACATGACGAAAGGAACCTAAGGATAGAACATGCTCTGATACCAAGTTGAATAAAATTACCAAGCGGAAGCATAAATCAAAGCAATAAAAAATAATGGAATGCTTGGGTTTACGTAGAAACCCCTCACGAGGAACGTGGAGAAAACCATGGGAGAAGCGCCCTATGGGCGTGTTTTCTCTGTATTTCTTCTCAAAGTAAAATGGGACAAGTATATGCCTATTTATAGGCCACCACTTACACAGTCTACATTTTCCAATGTGTCACTAAATAATTACTCAATTCTCTCAACAAACATAACATGTTTAGATAAGAAAATAAAATAACTGGTAGAATAAATGGATAAAAGTAAATAAGGACCAAAGGGGATGCCAACAATTTGTTGAGACCCTTTGGTCTATTATTGCTTTCCTTATTTCTATGTAGTTTTTATTTCTTTTGGAGTAATTATGTAATTTCCCCCTTTTTCTTTTCCACCTCTTTATATTTTGAGAGGTAGGGCTTCATTGGAATACAAGAAAACTTATTTCCTTTAATTTGGTATCAGAGCAGTGGTCTTAGGTTGGCGCTCTGATATCCCACCAAAAACCCTAGCCTCCAAGCCTCCACCTCAACCTCTTCTCTTCACGCCACCGCCACCGGTTGCCTCCCCCCTTGCTGAATCTCCTCTAGCATGCAGTAGCAGGCCACCAATGCCAGTTAGCACCGTCGGTGGGCTTCTCTTCCTTAAGCAGTGGACAGGGAGGTATCCTACAGTTGGCAGTGTCATTGGGGAGCACTCGCTGGGGAGTTAGGTGCTCCCTAGCCCTAGTGTGTGCCATTACTATTAGGGAATCCATCTCTGGTTCGTAGATCTGATTTTTAGGTCCCTATTCAACCCTGATTTCAGGCCTATGGTCTAATTTTGAGTTGCTACATAGAATGAGCTGAAATTGCTTGGAGTTGTTTTAGATCGACTCTAGTTGATGGGTAGATGGTGTCCTTGAGTTCTTTGGAGGTGACATTGGGCCCTATGTTAGAAATATGGACATATAAGAGTCCTTTCTTTAGTCCCATGGTGAAATTGGATGAGATAATTTATCCTCGGTGGCCACAGACCTTTTTAATGACGGTGAAAGGTTATGAAAAAGAGCACATTTTTCTTCAACCAGACCTAACAGATATGACGGGAAGGAATGGTACTTGGAAGGACAATTCCATGGTCCAAGTATGGATCATGAACTGTGTTATTCCTCGGATTAGAGACGAGATCATGTACTATGGGACTGCCAAGGAGATGGATAATTTACGTGACGTGTTCTCGAGAACTTGAGTAGAGTTTTTTGGATTTACAACGAGCTTTCACAACTTCGCCAGGAGGGTCGTCCATTATCCTAGTATTATAATCCTCTGAAGGATTTTCTTGAGAAGTATAATGCTTGTAGTCCCGTCTGCGCATGTGCTACACAAAAGGAGTATTGCAAGGACGTTGCTATTCTATAGTTCTCATTTGGCCTTAGACTTGACTATTGTGTAGTACGGTCTTAGCTCCTCACCTTGTTAGAGCTTCCTTCACTTCAGGAAGCATATGGCAGATTGAGTCGGATTGCTGTCACCTTACCCTCTACTGACTACTGAGTCTACTGGACAAACTTCTGCCCTTGCTTCTATACCAGGGCAAGGTAGAGGAGCTCTTGCACCTCGTGGTAGAGGTAGAGGTCATGTTCTTGTTAGGAGAGGACGTTCCACCTACACTTTTTATGGGAGGCTCGGACATGTTGAGGCTACTTGTTGGACCAAGCATGGTCAACCTCCCCCAGCTAATCAAACTGTTATTACCAAGGTTTGAAATGTCGATTTCGATGCCATCCCGATGAAATTCTAAGTGCATTTCGTGGGCATGCCGAAGGCACGTCATGGAAATGCTCGTTTTTCGATGGGCATGCTAATGAGCATGCTGAGGGCACGCCGTGGGCATGCCGACAAAAATAATAGTAGTAAAAAAAACTAGCAGCAACCTTGGCATGGGCACCTATTTCGCCGTCATGCTGACAATGCCGACGGCATGCTGACGATATCCTTGTAAATCGACACTTTATCCGTGTCGGCATGGCTCTTGCTCGAAAATGGCCTTGCCGACAGCATTTAAAATGATGGTTACTACTACCGATACACCTGTTGACCTCGCTCTAGTTTCCAGGGTCGAGTTTGATGAGTTATTGTAGCGACTTACTCTGTTGACTCAGGAGCTTGCTACTACATCAGAGATTGCCGCCTTTGCTTCCTCTTCAGGTATAGGCTTTGCTTTTGTGTCTTAGATAGATGACCAATGCAGTGCAGAGTGGTTAGTCGATTATGCGGCTTCACGTTAGTTGAGTGGAGATCAGAGGGGTTTCCATCATATGAGGTTGGTGCCACCAGGTAGGATAGTATAGTTAGTAGATGGGAGGCATTCCCAGATAAAAGGACAGGGAGAGGTGTTAGTTACCCTCACCTTGAGGTTGCCAAATGTGTTGTTTGTGTTAGTTTAATCTTTCTTTGTAAATGTTTTGATGATTTTACAAAATAATAAAAAGGATAATAAATATGTTAGAATCACTATTTTTTGTTTTTATCATTTCGAAGTTGCAGGTTTCACTTTATATCTCAATGGCCAGACACGAAGAAGATGCTTTCGTCTAGGTCTTAGGATTGTTTGTACATCTATTCAAAAAAGAGTTGTAAATTTTCTTTTTATTGAGTTTAGAAGAGTTGTAAAGATCCCTCAGCTAGATATAGGAATCCTTGTCTTAGTTACTTAACACTTAGGCAAAAACCTAGTACTAAATCCAATTGAAAACCTAACACATCCTTTAGAATCAGACGTTTGATATTGAAAGTTAAAGTCGTTTGATGTTTAGATCAGACGACCAATGACCATATATATAGCCTTAACAAATTGAATACTTAGGCTTCAGACGACCAAATGTCTCTCCAATTGTCCGTAGTCCACTCAAGATGTCTGATAATACAATCTACAATCCCCACACCGTGTTGGCCATCCATAGGCCACACATCTATCTTGTGGATGGTTGGTGCATCCACAATGTTAGCATGAGGGACATACTTAGCTTGGACCATGATCTCGTCCTCTCCCATGCCCCACACCGATCTTTGGAATAGCAAGTGTAGAGTTCTCATTCTTTGTAGGAGCCTCAACTTCCGAGACCTCCATCTTTTTAAGATGGCCAAAGATGGTTGCAAGATCCACTTTCCGTATAATACAAGAATCTGATCGTACGTCGGATGATAGCGGGGGATGTCACCCCAACAAGAACTTGGCCGCCTACCATCGAGCATGTGTCTCCCCTTGTTTGTCATAATAGATGGGTTCGTAGATATCCAGTTCCTCGAATAGTGCCTCCATCTTTGTGTAGTAATTTATGACGGAAAGATCTTCTTGACTAGTGTGTAGAGGTCGGTGATGCATGCATTACTAAACTTCTAGGACTACCTCTTCTCTAGGGCCTTCCATATCTTGTAAGTGCTATTTTCGTACAACATATTTGAGGCGATGGCATGATCAACTGAATTCATGATCCAGTTCATCACAATGTAATTCTCCTTCCGTTGCTTTTTCTTCTTGGTTCTATCTTTCTGTTCAGGTGCTTCTTCGAGTAGGCTACTAAGTTTGTCTTGGCCTCCAATAAATATCTTGAATGTGCAGGCCTACAAGATAGTTGAAAGCACCTTGAAGCTTGATGGTCGTTCCTTGAACAATCACCTTGCCTTCTCCCGTCGACAACGTGGCCTCGGTGTTGGCCATCTTTCTCGATCTACGATCCTCCTACTCTGTATAAGGCATTGGATGTGGTGGGAAGAGGATTTCTTGAGAATCCCCACAAGATCCCTTGGGCCTTACGTAAGGCACCAAGATCTTTCAAAGAATTCATTGAGTGAATTCCCACGTCGAAGATGAAAGCTATGCACGTGTGGCCTTGTTGACATGAAGAGTACACGCAAAAGAGAGAGAACTCCTTTGTGTGTGAACTCTTCCTAAATATGTGCACGCCAAGAAGCCTAGATCGAAGGCTCTGATACCATGTGGAGATTGGCGCTACCATGGAGGCTTCTTGGCATGTTGATATGCACGCCCAACAATCCACACGTGGATTGCTCACACATGAACAGTGAGAGAGGGGAGAGAGACGGCGGTGAGAGAGAGGAGAGGAGTTGAGAGAGATGTGGGAATTATTGTTGTATTCAACTCAAAGGGATAAACATAGGTTCTCTCTATTTAAAGAGAGTAAATCCTAATCTCAAAATAGAAAACAAGTCTAATCAAATCTCTTAAAATAGAAAATATTAAATCCACTTAACTACTTGCCTAGAGGACTTATCACTATACTAAAAAAGTAAACTTGGACTCTAAGCAAAATCAAACAATCTCCTTAGTGCCGGCGCCCCTTGGGAGGACCAAACTTGCCATGTGGCCCGATTGACCTGTTACGTGGCACTACCATATGGCACTTTTATTCTCCACAAATAGCAAATGCATAAATAGTCTGGATTTAGTGATATTTTGCCCTAGCTACGATGGGACATTTTACCTTCTTTTCTGTTCATGGGCTTTAAATATCTAGATGTAGCACTAAGAATTTTGATTTGCAATCAAGGATAATAGTTTGTTCTTATGGTTTTATACGTTATACTCCTGCAGGATCCATGAGATTAATTCAGGCCGTTGTCCCTCACATGGCTAGCAGGAGAAAGGGTAAAATTGTAAATATCGGAAGCGTTACTGCTTTAGCCTCTGCACCATGGGTAGGCACATATTCTGCAGCCAAAGCTGCTCTTCATGCCTTGACTGATAGCTTGAGGTCTGTTTGTCCTTCCAAAGTTATTCTCGAAGAAAATGATAGACACTTTGTGATTACCAACTTTGGTTTTGTTCAATCAAATCATCGTCATCATCACGAATGGTGGTGCTCAATATTGCTTTCAGCATGCGTAGATTTACAACCGACTCGAGAACTGATCTTTCTTCCGGGGGACCTCTAAAGCTCATGATCCATTACCCTTGCATCTGCTGCAGAGTGGAACTCAGATCTTTTGGCATTGATGTTATAAATGTGGTTCCTGGGGCTATCAAATCCAACTTGGCGAACACTTCCCTATTGAGCTATGAGCGCATGCCTGAGTGGAAGCTCTACAAACAATTCAAGGAGTCGATGCGTGGAAGGGCCACCCTGTCCCAGAGTGACAAGGCCATGCCTGTTGAAACATTTGCCAAGAAGATTGTTGCTGTTGTTCTGAGGAAAAATCCTCCCTTGTGGTTTTCTTGTGGTTATTACTCCACCTTTTTTTCGATCTTCTACCATTTACCACTTTCTGTTAGAGACTTTGTCTTTGGGAAAGTCTATAAATTATGAAGTAGCCATGTTCATAAGAGACGTTTCTGGTAAATTAGTTCCAGCGGTTGATGTAAATCTGTTTGAAAGCATATTGTCTGTGATCCCTCGTCTGTATTGATATCTGGACATAATACTTTCTTGGATTAGTTGAAAGATGTATTCTCCTTAAATTAAATAAAAGTGAATGCCTGTTGCATTTCCGATTCAGTTCTCCAAAGGCACCAGTTTCAATTTGTGTCCTTCAAGAAACTGGTTTTTTCATGCCTGGACACTCATTTGCTTTTCTCAGTGGTGTTCGCCCCACTTGAATTAATTTAGCAGAGTTTTTACAAGGATTCGTAGGAGTTATCTTGCAGTCTTACGTCTATGTCGTTCGTTGTTGGCTACTAACCATGGTATCTTTGAAAAATTTTAACTCCACTTTTGATTTGTAATTTCCTCTGTTCCATGATGTACGTCAAGCTTTTTACAGAATTAGGTTGCTGCCATTATCTTTGTTGGCTTCTTTACACGATGAATTCAAGTTTAATAGGATTGTTCTGTCTCCGTCTCAACCTCACTCATCACAACAACAATTTGTTTGTTCCTATGTGCATCACCATCCACAACAAGTGGATATTAGTGGTAAGACTGAACTTGATTTCAATTTAGGTTTGTTTCACGAGATATAATCCGGATGATGATAGTGAGGAGGGGTGAAATCAAATTTTTGGGAAGTCCTTGTTATGGTGAATGTCTGCACGGGTTTGCTGAAGCAGAAGAGACTAGAATAAGAATGTCAATATGTTATTTGGCAATGGAGATTCGACCTGAACCGATTGGATTGGATCTTGGTTTTACGCACCCCATTCAATATGTGGGTAGGTTAAATTCATTATATCATCCCCGGTTGATTTGAGTTTGGGTATGGAAAAAGAGACTCCCAAGCTCTTATACCTGATTGGATGTGGTACGTATTTTTCTAGGTTTTGCGCCCCCAACATGATTTCTTTCAAAATAATCCCTATTGACTTTCTAAATTATCTCACATGATAAGAGATTTATGTAATTTAAGAAAGGACAATGGTTCTTGAACATAAGAACTCATGCAAAATGTCACGCACGCAAGGAACCTGCGTTGGGCTTGTTGGAATTGAACGGTTTGACCCCAGGGGCAATTAAGAGTGAAATTCGGTTGTTTAATTTTTTTATTTTTGGATTCGTGAAATTGGCAATGCCTGAAAAATCGAATAAAAGATTCAGTGAAATGATAACTTAGAAAATTAGAATCACACGAGAAGAATTAATTATTTTCCATTTTGGGATCTTTACTAGTATCGAGATATCTCTGGGGTAACGTAATACAACATCCCATATGTTTGGACCTCCTGCAGTAAGTCCTAACTTTGTGGGACTCCTTTCTTTTAGCCAGGTAGATAAAATCCTTTGTACTGAAAACACATAATCATTTTGTAATTGACGCAAACCTTTAATGATCCCTGAGACAATGCTTGCCTTGAATCCTCCTCCAGAGTTGGCCTACGTAAATCCAAAACTTGTGCCCAATAGAAATTGCACGTCCAACAAGGATGTTGGATGCCCAGAAGTCCTTTAGGACTTTTGTCCAAGGGCTTAGACATCCAGAACAAGATGATTTGGATGTCCTATCAAGTTGCTGGATGTCCTCTACAACCTTGGGACCGCTCTTGAGGTTGTTGGTCATCTAGAACAATGAAGCAGCAAGCAACAACAGCTTTGCTCTCCTTCCTCTTTCCTTCTCTTGAAGGAGGCTTTGTGGCTCAGAATTGCATTGATTGATTAGGGGTTCACTTTGCCTTGGGAGATATATATAGGAAATCCTTATATTCCTAATATGATGGTGACCATTGGATCAAATCTAATGGTTGAGATCAAATCCTAATTGAATTTTGTATGATTGGCCATTAACTAAAATGGGTTAATTGGATTTTAGTACCAAAAATGCATTTAGTTTCTATCTAAACCAATTTAGATTAAGACCAAATATATTTGGTCCAATTAAACACAAAATTAAATGCTATTTAACTTCCTAAATTATATTTGATTTCTTTTCAATTAGAAACCTATCAAAATCATTATTTGTTTCATTATGCCAATAATGAAGAATTTAAGAATCAAGATTTACAACACTACTCTTCCATTAGATATTCCAAATACCAAGAATCCTTCACATTAGAAGACATATGTAACCTCAATGATTAATTCCCAAATCCATTATCTTTCCTACCATGGGTTACATATATTTATGTTCCCCTTGTATCATTGAGATGAGAAAGAAGACCAATGCTTTTCTAAAAGGATTATCGTCTTCTCTTTTATGTATGAGTTTGATCAAGATTTGTATGACCATGCATGAAATTTCGTACATTCAAATATATGTTGACTGAGCCCATGTCTTCTGATCCACCATATACATGTACAATAGTAGATCTGTGTGATCCTTTTGAGAGATCATGTGCCTTCCGTGCTCTCATATACACACCAACTTACTAGTTTCAACGTCAAGGTGGGTGCATCAACCATCAGTCCACCAAATATGCATATGGAGCTGTAAGGAGCTAATTGGAGCTAAGATGAGCTGGAGAGGGAGCTCAAAGAACTCCTGTGATGCTGGAGACTTCTTCTAAGTAGAGTTTCTACCATTTTCTTTAGTTCGCTAGGGTTTACATGATTTGTAATTGATAACGCTGTATTTTATGACGATAATTCTACCAAACGGGGCCGGTCTTAAGGATAAAATGCATAGATAACACATCATAAATGGGCATGGGAGCATTGCATGCATCACACATCGAGATTGCTTATAATGCATTATTAATGGTTGTTTGTACAAGTGCATGTCAAAATAGGCCTCAGATGAGTAATTGGACCGCACAGATGAATTTAGAACGATGAACGGAGTCCAACGAGCTCAAAATCGACCAAATTCGACATCCGGAGCTCCCGCAATTGACCCAAGAAGTTTTAACCGTTGATTTGATGATCAACGGTCCACGATGCGCCACGTGGTGCAAGATCGGTGCATCCATCAACCGTAGCACATGCCTCCATCACCCGCAGGAGTGATCTCAGCCGTTGATCTTCGATCGAACGACTGAGAGTTGCCCGCACGCTTGCGCACTTGCCTCCTCTCCGCGGTAATCCACTGCAACAGTGTAGCGGTCGATTGACGAACGCCTGCACACCTGATGCGGGGTTGAAACGCATCACGTAGAAAATTTGTGGTGAAGGCACGCACGGATGAAATTCGGTCGTTGATGCACAAGCGAATGGCCGGATAGATGCTACGTGGCACCTGCAGATGCAGCCGCGCAGGCGTGCGCTCGTGAGGCACCACCCCAATCAACACCTCATCACATAACCTAAGCACAAGCACTGTCCTAGCCTCATTAAAATAAAGTAGATGTGCCCTAGGCAAGACTGGGTTAAGTCTCAAGAGGCGTGGTTTTGTTTGCTGGGTATTACGACCTGATTCCCGAATCCCTACGAGACACGAGAATCAGGTCGACTCGACTGATCCCAAGACCCAGTTGTCCAACGAGAGAGTAACCAAAAGAGCAGTAAAATAAATCACATTCACCATGTATATAACTAGCAGTAACAAAATACAGCAGGAAAGAAAAGAACTACTACAATATACACCACCACAACAGGAAAGAAATAAATTGATACATAAACATGATGCTTACAATAAAAGAGTACAGTGGTAACAGAAAATACTCACTACAACAGCAGGAAAGGTACAGTGGGTACTACACAAGTAAAACTACTGGGCTCTACTAGGCCTAGCACTCTCTGCAGCCGCTGGCTCTAGCTGCTCAACACCTGGTCCTGAAAAGGTGACAAAGGTGACACGTCAGCGAAATGTTGAGTAGAGTGGCAACCAAAAGCTAAGAAAAACATTAAGGTGGACAGTAGCTGTTATATTTTTATCTCTTTCTTTATTTTCCGTTTACTCATTATTGAGTTATTCCTCAGATCTTTCTCTTAATTTCGAATGTTCCTCGTGGGAACGATCTTGATTGCAGTCTTTTCCGAAAAGTAGAAGTAACACGTGGTGCTCTCTTGGTCGGGAGAGTCCCCCGTGGTGGTCCTACCCTCAGTCAACCACCCCAAGGTCACTGACAGACGTAACGATGACTACGGCACGTACGATAAATGCACGAGTAGCTACCACGCACTAGCACGCGGTCAGTTATTTTCGTTAACGGGTGCGCCCCAAAGCACAGTATGGAACCAGTATAGGGCAGAGCCCTCTCAGTAACAGGGGTTCAGCCCCTCCATAGTAACCAAACAGGGGTCTTGCCCCTTCACAGTCCGCGCACCCTCGCCTGACTACCCTGGTTTGCCCAGTGGGCCTAACAAGTCGGTGTAGGAGGGCTAGTAGAGCCCCGGGGCCCGTGGGGTAGTTGGTGCTCTCCCTACACTGGTAGCTCTCCTCGGTACTGTGTACACGAGGGCCAAAAGTCGGTATAAAGTGGCCAAACCTAACCCCGGGTCCCAGGGGCGGCTAGCTCCGCTCTGTACTAAACAGGGGGACAATCGCTCTCCTTGGTACTCCGTACTCAAGGCCTAGGTCACTTCCCCAATTCCATTCCATTTACCTCTCAGGAGCTCTACTCTTAATTCCCCGTAGGGTTCATGCTCATTTTTCTTTGACTCAACCAATTTAGGTTTCATTATTTCGGCTTTATATTCATATAGCCCATGTTCTCAACAGTAATTATCCATTCAAAAACAGGCAACTATTAACCAATTACAGGCAGTTATCATTTTCCTCTCTACTTTTCCAAGACTGTAATATATATATATTCAATCTAGTTTTCCAGTCCTAGGATTCATGCCATTCCCTAGGATCTATCGTTCAATCTAGTTTTCCAATCCTAGGGTTCATGCCATTCCCTAGGATCTATCGTTCAATCTAGTTTTTCAGTCCTAGGATTTATGTCATACCCTAGGGTCTATCATTCAATCTAGTTTTTCAGTCCTAAGATTCATGCAATACCCTAGAATCTATTAATTATTTCACAAGTGCATAATTTTTGATAAACAATTAAAGGGAGCCACTCTACCTGCAAAATCGGGAGTACTGGGGGCGTGATCAGCAAGCCCGCGCGTCTCTGCAACCCCCAGCGTCGCAACGGAATGGGGTCCTAACACAAGGATCAATTAAAAGGAGCTACTCAGAATAGGATATAAATACTGTAAATAGGTAGAGGAACAAAATTTGAGAAGAACAAAACTTAAAATGCGGAAAACGGACTTCGAATGGACCCTAAACGAGTCAAAAATGACAAGTGTACCCAAAATCAGACGTTTGGAACATCTTCCAGACGTCTTAAACGATGGCTCTAGTCATACTTGATCCTGCGCGGTCCTTCAGATGTCCAGAATCCCGCTGAACCATTTGGACTTAGTTTCCAGATGTCCGACTGTCACTCCGGACGTCTGGAGACCCTCTCCATCGTCTGGTGCTGTGCCCAGACGTCCGATCTGTGTGGGAGGGCGTGCCCTTGCACCTTCGCGAATGAGACCTGTACACATATGTGACCGTCCTCAACACGGAACGAAGCAGAACCCTTCGGCGGAACGACTGCATGGCCGTACACGCAAAAGAAGGGGAGGAAAAATATCGTACCTTTCAGACGTCTGGACTTTCCTCCAGATGTCTCCTGCGTCGTCTGGACGTATGTCCAGATGTTTGATTCTGGGAAATTTTCCCAGAATTTGGACCTCCTCGCCCTCCGCCTGCTGCGCATTGCCGTGCTGCGCCGCGCTCGCCTGCTGCGTGAGCTGTAGCAGCTCCTCCCCAACACCACGCTCCTACTGCGCACCCGTTGGCCGGCCCTGGCTGCTTTGGCGAGCTCGCACCCTCGCGATCTTGCTCTCTCCCTCTCGCAGCAACCCTTCCTCCCCACGCACTCACGGTAGCAGCTGCTGTTGCCCTCGCCCGCTCGCTCTCTCTCTAACAAGAAGAAGAAGAAGGCGGTGGAGTGAGGGTGAGGGAGGGGAGAGGGGGAGTATTTGAAGGATGCCGTGGGGAGAGAGAGAGAAAGATGGCTGCGCCTGTATGGAGGAAGAAAGAGAAGAAAGGAGGGCGGCGGTTCAGTTTGTGCGTGCATGCGCGCAGACGCGAAATCGTATGCTGAAAAAATTAAATTCCAGACGTTTGGGAAGACTTCCAGACGTCTGACCAGATGTTTGGAACAACTCCCAGATGTCTTAAACAACGTTTGATGCCAGGGTCATAACAACATAACAAACTCAAAGGAAGTTTCGTCCCCGAAACTTGCGCTAACTAGGGTGCAGAAAAGAACGATATATATGCATAACAAACTCAAAGAGGATCGAAGCTGGTTCGAAAAGACGTACCCGCAAAAAGCTCCGGGTACCGCTCCCACATCGCCGCCTCAGGCTCCCAGGTAGCCTCCTCGTACCGCTGGCTCCTCCACAAAACCTTCACCAGGGGTACTTGCTTCCGTCTCAAACTGCAGATGGGTCTGTCGAGAGTCTGCACTGCCCGCTCGGGGTAGGTCAGGTCGTCACCCACCTCGACACTCTCGTGACTAAGGACGTGACTAGGATCGGCGACGTACTTCCTGAGGTTGGACACGTGGAACACGTCATGCACACCAGAAGTTGGGGATGAAGGGCAAGCCTGTAAGTAACGGGTCCAACTCGCTCCAGGACCTCAAAGGGTCCCACGAACCTCGGCGCGAGCTTCCCTCGCACCCCAAACCACTGTAGGCCCTTCATGGGAAAAACGCAAAGGAAGCGTGGTCCCCAACCTCAAACTGCACCTCTCTGCATTTCCGATCTGCATAGCTCTTCTGCCTGCTCCTGACAGTGCGGAGTCGCCTGTGAATCTGCTCGATTACCTCCTGACTCTGCCGAATCAGCTTAGGGCCAACCTCCCACTTGGTCCCCACCTCAACCCAACTCAAGGGTGCCGTACACCTCCGCCAGTACAGAGCCTCGTAGGGTGCCATGCCGATGCTCGAGTGATAACTATTATTATATGCAAACTCCGCCAGGGGAAAGTGCTCCTCCCAAGAACCCCTCCAGTCCAGTACACAAGCACGCAAAAGGTCCTCAAGTGTCTGTATCGTGTGCTCAGACTGTCCGTCCGTCTGGGGGTGGTATGCTGTACTGAACCTCAACCGCGTCCCCAGGGCCTGCTGAAACTCTGCCCGAAACTGGGACATAAAGCGGGTATCCCGGTCGGATACAATCTCCCGCGGAACTCCATGTAGTCGTACCACATCGCGAATATACCTCTCTGCCAACTGTGCTGGTCCCAAGGTGACTCGGATTGGTAAGAAACGCGCCGTCTTCGTTAATTTGTCAACGATTACCCAGATTGCGTCGTGTCCTTGCTGGGTAACAGGTAAGCCCACCACCAAGTCCATGGTGATGCTCTCCCACTTCCACTCTGGCACTGGAAGTGGCTGTAGCGGCCCTGCAGTCCTCTGATGCTCGGCTTTCACCTGCTGGCACACTAAACACTGCTGCACGAATTCACCCACATCCCACTTCATTCCCCTCCACCAAAAGTCATGTCTTAAGTTATGGTACATCTTCGTGTTTCCGGGATGTATGGTGAATCTGGAACCGTGTGCCTCAGTCAGGAGCTCTCTCAACAGCTCCTCGTCTCTAGGAACGCATAAACGTCCCCTCATGCGCAGCACCTGGTCTGTAAAAGAGAAGTTTCCAGGGTCTCTTGATAGTACTCGGTCAAGTAAGGACTGCAAGTACGGGTCGGCTATCTGCCCTGTGATGATGCGATCTATCAGCTCTATCCTCGCCTATCGCATCACAGTCACTGCTCCACAATGCCCCCGTAAATCTAGGGGTCGCCAACTGCCCATCTCCTCCAAGAGGCTCCAACTCTACACCTGTAAACTGACCAAGTGTGCGGGCGCCTTCCGACTCAAGGCGTCAGCCACCACGTTGGCCTTTCCCGGGTGATAGGAAATGTTGCAGTCATAGTCCTTCAGGAGCTCCAACCAACGTCTCTGTCTCATGTTAAGCTCCTTCTGATCAAACAGGTATCTGAGGCTCTTGTGGTCTGTGAAAATCTCAAAGGTCTCACCGTACAAGTAGTGTCTCCAGGTCTTCAACGCAAAGACGACAGCTGCCAGCTCCAGGTCGTAGGTAGGGTAGCTATGCTCATGGGCCTTCAGTTGTCGCGAAGCATAAGCGACAATGTGACCCTTCTGCATGAGCGCACCTCCTAACCCCTACAAAGAGGTGTCCGTGTACACAACGAACCCACCACTACTGTCTGGGATGGTGAGCACAGGAGCCGAAGTCATCCTCTCCTTCAGCTCCTGAAAACATGCCTCACAGGCATTTGTCCAAGTAAAGGTCACGTCCTTCTGGGTCAATTGTGTCATAGGACGTGCAATCTGTGAAAAGCCCCTGATAAACTGCCTGTAGTAGCCTGCCAGTCCCAAGAAATTGTGAATTTCAATAACCGTACGCGGTCTCTCCTACCTGAGCACTGCCTCGACCTTGGCTGGGTCCACAGCTAAGCCATCCCCAGAGATCACATGACCTAAGAAGGTCACCTCCCTCAACTAGAACTTGCACTTGCTGTATTTGGCGTACAGCCTACATCGTCTCAGTGTGTCCAAAACCATTCGCAAGTGCTGTTCGTGCTGCGTCTGATCTCGAGAATAGATGAGCACATCATCAATGAATACCACCACGAACTGGTCCAAGTACGGTCTAAACACCTGGTTCATCAAGTCCATGAAGGCAGTGGGGGCATTGGTCAGCCCAAACGGCATGACCAGAAACTCGTAGTGTTCGTACTGGGTGCGGAAAGCTGTCCTGGAGACGTTTGCCTCCTTGATCCTCAACTGGTGGTATCCATACCTGAAGTCGATCTTGGAGAATACCGTGGCACCTCGTAGCTGGTCAAACAAGTCATCAATCCTTGGCAGCGGATACTTGTTCTTGATGGTGACCCTATTCAGCTGTCGGTAGTCCACACAAAGGCATAGGGTACCATCCTTCTTTTTTACAAACAGTACCGGGGCTCCCCAGGGAGACATGCTGGGCCTCACAAAGCCCTTCTCCAAAAGATCCTGCAACTGAGACTTGAGCTCCCGTAGCTCAAGTGGTGCCATCTTGTATGGTGCTGTGGAGATGAGGCTGGTCCCCGGTACCAGCGAGATCTCAAACTCGATCTCACGCTCGGGCGGTAGTCTTGACAACTCGTCTGGAAACACTTCGGGGTACTCTCTGACCACCGGGATACTCTGGAAGTCTGCCACAGGGCCGGGCTCTGCCACCACACAAGCTAGGAAGCCCTCACACCCCTTGCTCAAAAGTCTCACCGCCCGAAGTGCAGAAATGCACTTGAAGCCTCCATCCACTGGCTGCCTGTGGAACTCGAAAGAAGGTAACTCCGGTATGGAGAAGACGATCTTTCTCTCAAAGCAGTCCACCAAGGCGTGGTAAGCGGACAGCCAGTCCATCCCCAGAATTACGCCAAAGTCCTCCATCTGTATCATAATCAGGTCAGCGGGAAGGCTGTGTCCCCTAACACTGACCTCGCAACCCGTGTATACCTCCTCAGCTACAAACAGCTGACCACTCGGACCTCTGATCACGAACGGATCCTCTAACAGCATACAGTCCTGCCTCAAACTAACCACGAAACTGGCAGCGACAAACGAGTGCGTAGCACCGGAATCGAAAAGCGTGAAAACGAGTCTGCCGGAAGCTGAAACCATACCTGCCACCACTGATCCCGAAGCTCTGGCATCCTTGTGTGTCAGGGTGTTGATACGCCCCTTAGCCCTAGGTGCGGACTAAGCAGCCACACTCTGCGTCAGACGGGTAGCTGCTGGCCGGTACCCTCCCCGTGACTGCTGTCCACCTCCTCACGCCTGGAAACCACGGCCTCCTGTTCGCCCTCTAGTGCTCGACGCGGGAAGCATCTGCTGACCTCCTGCCCTAGACGGGCAGTCCCTGCTGATGTGGCCCAGCTGGCCACACTGGTAGCAAAGGGGGACTCGACTCCCGCCCTCAGTGGGTCCCTGCTGTCGGCTGGGCAGGGGTCCGGTGCTAGCAGCTGGCCCCTGTCGAGGGCCCCCAAAGGCCACTGATGGTCCTGTAAAACGTGATGGCTCTCTTGCGGGCACCACGTGTCTCCTCTCTCATTGGCCCTGTGAGAAGTCTGGCTGATAGGGCCTCTTCTACTCGCTGTCAGTATCTCGCGCAGGCGGGTTGGTCTCTTTGTATGTCATAGCTGCCTCCACCACCCTCGAGAAATAGGCAGCTTCAGGGGTTTAACATACCCCCGAATCGCAGGCCGAAGCCCCTCGGTGAACCTCCAAAGGTGCTCCTCCTCAGTGGCCACTGCTGTCGCAGCGAAGCGAGACAGCTCCAGAAAACGCGTGCGGTACGCGCTCACGGTCATCGTCCCCTTGTGGAGAGTGTGGAACTCCCGCCTCCTTTGGTCTTGCCATGTCTGGGGAAAGTACTGCTCGCAGAAGAGGGTGATGAACCAATCCCAAGTCGGCTCGTCCCTCTCCTGTCCCCTAACTGCCCTCCACCACCTGTGTGCCACGCTCTCCAGTTGGTACGTGGCAAAGGCCACTCGGCACTCCACCGGGGGGTGAAGGGTGTCAAAAACCTTCTCAATCTGCTCGAGCCAGTCCTCTGCCTCGGTCAGGTTCTCATCCCCCTTGAAGGAGGGGGGCTTCAGCTTCCGGAATTGTCTGAAAAGCTCGAAGTGGCGCTGAAGTGGAGATGCTGGTGCACCTCCAGGTAAGGGAGCCTCGTGCTCGGAAGTGTCGGAGGAAGGTAGGGGTGGTGGCGGCCCATCCCCTCCCTCGCGTCGAGGCGTCTCCTTGCAAGGAGACGCGAATACAGAATAGAAACACGTCAATACGAAACGATATCTAACGGAGAAGTCTAAGAACATATGTCAAAAGAAATGTTGTGGTGGCTACTCTAGTTGCAGACACGTGAATTGGTTATTTTCCAGTCAGTGGTTCACTTCTCGAGATGACCTTGCTCGGATACCATCTTGTTACAACCCGATTCCCGAATCCCTACGAGACACGAGAATCGGGCCGACTCGACTGATCGCAAGACCCAGTCGTCCAATGAGAAAGTAACCAAAAGAGCAGTAAAATAAACCACATTCACCATGTATATAACTAGCAGTAACAAAATACAGCAGTAAAGAAAAGAACTACTATAGTATACACCACAACAACAGTAAAGAAATAAACAGGTGCATAAACATAATGCTTACAATAAAAGAGTACAGTGGTAACAGAAAATACTCACTACAATAGCAGGAAAGGTACAGTGGGTACTACACAAGTAAAACTACTGGGCTCTACTAGGCCCAGCACCCTCTGCAGCTGCCGGCTCTGGCTGCTCAACACCTGGTCCTGAAAAGGTGACAAAGGTGACACGTCAGCGAAACGCTGAGTAGAGTGGCAACCAAAAGCTAAGAAAAATAGTAAGGTGGACAGTAGCTGTTATATTTTTTCTCTTTCTTTATTTTCCGTTTACTCATTATTGAGTTATTCCTCAGATCTTTCTCTTGATCTCGAATGTTCCTCATGGGAACGATCTTGATTGCAGTCTTTTCCGAAAAGTAGAAGTAACACGTGGTGCTCTCCTGGCCGGGAGAGTCCCCCGTGGTGGTCCTACCCTCAGTCAACCACCCCAAGGTCACTGACAGACGTAACAGTGACTATGGCACGCGCGATAAACGCACGGGTAGCTGCCCCGCACTGGCACGCGGTCAGTCGTTTCCGTTAATGGGTGCGCCCCAAAGCACAGTACGGAACTAGTATAGGGCAGAGCCCTCTCAGTAACAGGGGTCTAGCTCCTCCACAGTAACCAAATAGGGGTCTTACCCCTTCACAGTTCGTGCACCCTCGCCTGACTACCCTGGTTTGCCCAGTGGGCCTAACAAGTCGGTGTAGGAGGGCTAGTAAAACCCCGGGGCCCATGGGGTAGCTAGTGCTCTCCCTACACTAGTAGCTCTCCTCGGTACTGTGTACACGAGGGCCAAAAGTCGGTACAAAGTGGCTAGACCTAACCCCGGGTCCCTGGGGTGGCTAGCTCCACTTTGCACTAAACAGGAGGATAGTCGCTCTCCTTGGTACTCCGTACTCAAGGGCCAGCTCACTTCCCCAATTCCATTCCATTTACCTCTCAGGAGCTCTACTCCTAATTCCCCGTAGGGTTCATGCTCATTTTTCTTTGACTTAGCCAATTTAGGTTTCATCATTTCAGCTTTATATTCATATAGCCCATGTTCTCAACAGTAATTATCCATTCAAAAATAGGCAACTGTTAACCAATTATAGGCAGTTATCGTTTTCCTCTCTACTTTTCCAAGATTGCAATATATATATATTCAATCTAGTTTTCCAGACACCTGGAACAACTCCCAGACGTCTTAAACAACGTTTGATGCCAGGGTCATAACACTGGGCACTTGGCCTTCATTCCCTTAATAGAATCTGGTGACTAGGCTGTGGGGAAGTGTCAAACGACCGCGGTTGTGGGGTCTACGGAATCGGTGGTGCAAGCCAAAGGAAGAACCTTCTCCACAATCCCCTTGTAATCAACCTTGCCAGATTAGCTTTGGGAAGGGTAGTCCCGTGCCTACGGACTTGATCGTTCCTTTGGAGATTTCTAGGTCTCCTAAGGAATACATTGTAAGGACTAGGCTTGCCTGCTTGGTTGTGCACACACACTTCTCGCATTTGTCACTCTCTGCATCGCCTCCTATTCTTCTCTAGTGTATGCATGGGAGACGATCACTTCATCCCAAGTTGTTTGTTTTGGGACGGGAATTCCGGAGACTTGATCTTGCTAGAGACATGGTCGAACCTAGAGTAGATGAGGTTGAGAACCAACCTCCACCAGATACGATGACCATCATCCAGGCCCAGATCAATGCAAACCACCGGCTTCAGCAGCAACAGATCCACACTATCATGCAAGCCATACACCGGTTGCAGAACCCACAGGGGCAACCACCACCACCTTTCCAGGACCCGCAAGGGCAACCACCACTTGATCCACCACCATTTCAGGACCAACCTAGGCCCCTCTACGACTTTTACAATCCTTCTGTGATTCGGATTGAACCACACCTTAGGATCCTCGAGGGGGGAGATGATTTTGAGCTAAAACCAAACGTCTCAAGCCTGATTCAGAGCCACTTCCATGGAAGCTCAAATGAGGACCCCTTCCAACACCTAGAGGATCTTGACCGGATCACCCAGACTATAAAACCCAGGAACGTTAGCCTAGACATTGTTTTGATCATGTCTATTGGCTTAGGACTTTAGGAAGACCTTCGATCCTAATCAGCAAGTCTGGCTCTTTGATGCCCGACTTAAACTCTTCCCTGGGAAGCTCAGATCCAAGTGGATAGGACTGTTTAGGGTAGTCAAGCCCTACTCCAATGGGGCAGTTGAAATCACAGATCCGAACACTGGGCATACTTTCACAATCAATGGTCAGAGATTGAAACACTTCCTCACCCAGGTTTCCCCAAAGGAGGTTGTCACCTTCATTGAGGGATGACACGAAGCACCGCCCAGCTGGAGGCATTAAACTCAATGCTTCCTGGGAGGCAACCCAGAAGATTCAGACTGATCAGGTATATTACATAACTCAGGTAATATCTTTCTGAACCCCTGTTGCGTCCATGTATTTATCAATGAGGACATTGTCCAACTTAAGCATGGGGAGGTGGTAATTTGCATGATTCTGAGTTCATTTAATCAGTCTGAATAAAATAATTTTTTTTCTTTTTTAAATTGATGAATATAGGAAGAAAAAGTTAGGCATTAGGAACTTGTCAATAGTGGAAAATAATATGAAAAGAACTTGAACACTTAAACTTTTCAGACCTTCAAGCTTAATCAGCCATGGTGTCTGTTAAAATATGGATTTAGCTTCGAATCCTTGCAACCTTAATTTATTCTAATCCACCAATAAAATAAGGTGATAAGTATATGACTTATCAACTTGCTCTCCGATTTGGAGGGACTTTTAGTGTAAGCATCTGCACACATTTTTGCACTGACTTACTCGGAGATTCTGACAGAAATTGGGTAGCTAATTAAGCTTCTAGGGTGGTATGGCTGGTAAGTTGTCGTGGGTAACAGCCCATTGGCCGGTTGTCTAGAGCCTAGCCACAGGACCACTTTCTTCTTATTGCCTCTAGGTAAATTTGAGATCAGGGAAGCCACCTACTAAACAATAAAAGAAAAAAAGAAAGAAAATGAAAAAAAAATCATAGAAGAAAAGTTGTAGAAAAAGAAAGAGAACAAAATAAGCCACACTTCACCGCACGAGTATGGCTGGTAAGTGGTCATGGGTAACAGCTCATTGGCCGGTTGTCTAGAGCCTAGCTCACTAAACACACAAAAAGATCCAAAACACTTAAGGAAGAAGTAGGGAAGTAGAGCAATCCGGGGAGATATACACTGGAAAAATGCTTATGTTGACCCCTAATAAAATAAAAGTAGGGAGAAAGCTACCGATCAAATAGATACACCTTCAGGCAAAACACTTCCTTTTCCAGTCACCTAGGGACGTAGGAACCCGAAGTCTGTCTGAATTACTGTTGAGTAAGTCTATTACAATCTTCACACCAAGATGCTTAGCACTTAGAGTCTTTTTTGAGTTTTGGGTGGGTTGGGTAGCCGTAAAAAGTTACCAACACACTCTCAACTCCAAAAATCCATAAAAATGAGAAAATATGAAAAGAAAAAATATATATGCCTTAAAGCGAGGATTCAGGCGATTCATATTTTGGCAGACACCCGAGTGCTGTTTAGACTGTAGATTAAGATCTTAGTATATTTCCTCCTGTTGACAAGTAACAGAATGCCTAAGTAATCACTTCCTGAATTCTGACTAAGAATAACGGCTAGGATGAACCATGCTAGGGACTAGCAAGGAGTAAGCATACCGCTACATTTTATGATGATAATTCTGCGAAAGGGGGTCAGTCTTAAGGATAAAATGCACAGATAACACATCATAAATGGGCATGGGAGCATTGCATGCATCGCACATCGAGATTGCTTATAATGCATTATTAATGGCCGTTTGTACAAGTGCATGTCAAAATAGGCCTCATATGAGCAATCGGACTGCACGGATGAATTCAGAACGACGAACGGAGTCCAATGGGCTCAAAATTGACCAAATCTGACATTTGAAGCTCCTGCAATTGACCCAAGAAGTTCTGATCATTGATCTGATGATCAACGATCCACGATGTGACACGTGGCGCAAGATCGGTGCATCCATCAACCGCAGCACGTGCCTCCATCACTCGTAGGAGTGATCTTGGTCGTTGATCTTTGATCGAACGACTGAAAGTCGCTCGCATGCCCGCACACCCGCCTCCTCTCTGCGACAATCCACTACAACAACGTAGCGGTCGACCGATGAATGCTCGCACACCCGACGCGGGGTCGAAACGCATCGCGTAGCAAATCTGAGGCGAAGGTGCACGTGGATGAAATTCGATCGTCGATGCGTGAGTGAACGGCCAGATATAGGCTATGTGGTGCCCGCAGATGCAGCCATGTAGGCGCACGCTCGTAAGGCGCGATCTGAGGGCATGCTCATGTGCGATCTCAACTGTCCGATCTTTGATCGGACGGTCCACAGCAAGGCGCGATCTGAAGGCGTGCTCCGCACGTGATCTCGACTGTCCGATCTTCGATCGGACGACCCTCAAGGCGACCACGCAAATTGCGTGCGAGAGGAAGCACAGCGCACGCGAGGAACCGACGGGCAGAGGGGCTTCACCGACATTTTGGGAAGGGTTTTAGCGATGTCCCGGATGTCGCTAAAGCCCCTTCTTCATTTAGAAAGCCATTCTTCCTATATAAACCCCTTCTAGCCACCCATGGAAGGCATTCAATACCCTTGCAAGTGTTCCACCCTACTCCTAGGTTTCCCTAGCACACTTTTGTAATTGCCAGAGTCGATGAGCCGCCGACGGAGCCCTCCTCCACCGCCGTGGCTGCCTCACCGTCTCCTTGCTCTCTCTCTCTCTAGCTTAGCTTTACTTTACTTGTGCTTAAGCATTTATCTAGTGTTGCACTTGTAAAACTAAAGAGCATGTTAAATGAAGATGTTTCTTTTCTAGCTATTGTCGCTCCTGCTCTTCTTGACAAGTTTTGTTTGTATCGTGAGTTGCATGAATGCCATGACTTAAAAAAAAACTCTAACCCTACTCTCTCTCTCTCTCTCTCTTACTCGTTTTTCCTTACGTTTTCCTACACAAGCAAAAACCCGACATTTCCGTAACACTAAGTGACAGAAAAACCCGATTTTCATGCCTCCCTGTGTTTGACACTCAGACTCACGTTCGTTTCTTTATTTGAAACCGGCACAGCAACGCGAGCTACAACGACCCTTTTAAACAAATGCGTCCGTAGCATGTCAGTAATTATCTTACATTCCTTGACAAACATTTAATGCACCAAATCAGACAAAAATAACAACTAATCATGCGTGACTCCTAATAATGTAGAAATGCCTAATTCTGTAATGTGGGTGTGAAATACTTAGGGACTAGGTGTGAAATGTGCTTAAGAATGATGATAAATAGGAGTTTATCAACTGGTTCGAACAGATTTAGTTCCATTTGAAAGTGATTGGACCTAGATTTGGCGATAGTTGCTGATGAAAATCTAAGGGCTGTTATAGAGACCAGTACGGCGGAAGAAAAGAACTATTATTTTGCTTGGGAAAGGTCTAGCTGGCTCTATTTGAACCTGATGATTATCATGGCAGAGAATGTAAACCTATCCATGCCTAAGGCAAACAATGCTAAGGAATTCATGGTCAAAATCAAGGAGTATTTTTGGTCTAATATAGTGGATAAATCAATTGTGGAGATTTTGATGAGTTAGCTGACCATTAAGAAGTTTAATTGGTCATATGTTCTACGATGGATTATGTAATTGAGATGCCTAATCTTGCAGCCAAACTAAAGATCATCGGGATGGATGTCAATGAGTCATTCCTTGTGTAGTTCATCATTAACTCTCTTCCTCTTAAATTTAGGCATTTCCTGGTCAATTACAGTATATTAAAGAATAGGTGGAATTCTATGGAACTTAAAGCCATGATCATTTGGGAGGAAGGGAGGCTTAAGAAGATGAAGGAATACTCCATGAACATTGTGGCTACTAAAGGGGTTGTTGGAGGAGCTAGTAGTAGTAAGAGCAATCCAGGAAAAAGAATAATGGAAAGGGAAAGACTTCCTTGAAGGCTAAAGGAAGCAACTCTAACAAACTGAAATGTTTCTTTTTAAGAAGTTTGGACATATGAAGAAAGATTGCCCTTGATGTAAACACATTTACACTACTTAAAATGTCTATTTATGCATGTTCTTAAGCATAGGATTGCATTTCATGATATAAATATTGCATAACATGCATCATCTTGCATTTAGAGTAGTTTGAATAAAATGGAGGTTAATTGTCTCCTTTTATGTGCTTGGACAGGGCAAACATTTTATCAGGGCCTCGGATCAAAGATCCAACCATATGGATGTGATCAGGGCGACGATTGGAGTTCAACGACTCCAAGATCGCCCTAATCAGGCATCCGTAGCATCAGATAGAGACCGGGGAACCCTAGAAGATCAAGGGCCAGGATGGTGTAAATCCTCACTTCAGATGACAAATCCAACCGCACGGATGAATTCGGATCGATGATCGCAGCCCAACGACACAAAAATCGAGTCAATCCGACATCAGTGGCACCATCTACAACTTCCAGAAGATGGACGGCCAAGATGACGCCATTTGGCACCATCTCAGCCGCCCAAACGGCCGCTTGCATCTTGTGAAGACCGCGCACCCGTCTCCTCTCCGCCGTTGGATCTCGATCCAACGGCTGCGACGCGCCCGCGCTGAAGTCAAGCGCTCGACACAAACGCGACCGCAGCGCAGCGGTTGAGCGCTCTAACGCGAAGCAGGGACGCGCGTTCGAGTCGCGCCCCGCAGAAATTGGAGCGGTGGCGCGCCTCCAATCGACCGCACGATCGCGATCCAACGGCCGCGCACGCCCGATAGCGTCGACGCGCGATTGGACGCGCGCGTGAACGTGCGATCGCACGCACAGGCGGGCGGGCGGCAGCGGTGAAGGCGCGATTTTAAGCCGTCCGATCTCGCGATCGGACGACTGAGACTTCGCGGACGTGCGTAGGCGTTATGTACGCGGGCAGTCGAGCAGGCGCGCGTGGGCACGGCGGCGACGGCCACGTCGAGGCTTTAGTGACGGATTTATCCGTCACTAAAGACCCCTTATTTATTATTTTGAAGATGTAATGTCTATTTTGCCCCCACTCCTTGCAACTATAAAAGGAGACCCCCTCCATACGAAATTTTGATCCCTTCTTTCTCCTCTCTACCCCTCCAAAGCTCAAGAGAAGCTTTTCCCACACCCGGGATGCTTCTCGCGAGATAAAGTCCAATTTTCGTTCCCCTTCGGAAGTGGATCCCGTGACGACGACGGCGTGCTGCTTCGTTCCCGTTCTTCTGCTTCGTCCTCCTTCGTCCTGCTTCGTTCTCCTTCGTCCAGGCGTCGTCCCGTCCGGCTCGTCCTCCAAGCAACTGTCGAGGAGGATTTCTCTCTCCTTATTCTTTTTACCGCTTTCTACTATAGATTTACTGCTTTCTAGATTAATCTACTCGTCCTCCAAGCAATCGTTGAGGAGGACATTTCTCTCTCCATTCTTTTAATGCTTTCTAGAGTAAATTTTATCGCTTTCTAGAGTAATTGTTTTATGCTTTCTAGTTGCAATGAACAATCTCTTCAATACAAAAATTCCTTGTTTATTCTACATCTCATTTTGATTTCTCTGTGTAATATTCTCTCTCTTACTCTCTCTCTTCTATTTATTGTAAATAATTAGATGGTTGTAAATTGAATTATTCTGTAACAAATAAAAAGAAACACGTAGTTTTTAAATCAAACGTTCGCCTCCCTGTGTTCGACCCGGAATTTTAATTTCGGTATAAATTTTATTTGTTGAACACGAATTCTTCGCTTTCGAACTACAACGACAGGTTTTCCAAAACCGAACACGTTAGCATAGGTTCGTAACCGTTCAACATTTTGGGTGTTCGACCCGGAATTTTAATTTCGGTATAAATTTTATTTGTTGAACACGAATTCTTCGCTTTCGAATTACAACGACAGGTTTTCCAAAATCGAACACGTTAGCATAGGTTCGTAACCGTTCAACATTTTGGCGCCGTTGCCGGGGAGGCAACGCTCTTTGATTTCTCTTCGCGTTTTGTAACTTACAAATCATTTACCTCACTTTTCTCCTTTCTTATTGTAATTGCAGGTACTCTTTCGAGGTAGGCAAAAGCGGTAGATTGGAGTAAAGTGCTGTAGAAGGTTTTGTGAGTTACCCCCCACCTCCCACCCATTAGATTTCATTTCATCACATAATAACTCAAACATCAATCAACCTAGGTGTTTTTATAAACTCTAAGGTTAGATTGTTTTGTTGTTTGACACCCATACTCACCCCAACCCCCACATTAAAAAGAAAAAAAAAAATCTCACAGAGGTACACAACCTCATCTGATTTTCAAACTCAACCGGTAAACCAATCTTAGGAGCCGGTACACACATCCAAACACATAATTGAGTAGAAATCAGATTAGGTAATCATTTGTGTGCCTAATTAAGTGGTGCAACAGGCCAATTGTTTGAGTTGATTGGGCCGCACCACTTCAAATAAAATCAACTCATCAAGTAGCTGCCAATTAGGTTCAACTCTTAGTGATTTACCAGGCACTCCACATTCTTTTTAAACTTTAAAGGAAAACATCTTCACCTGTGCTTGTAAAACTTGGTGTGCCAATGAAACTTGATTGAAAACACCTAAAGTTGAATCCTAAAAGCTACTAAGCAAGATTTGAATCTTAAAATTCACCACATCAAAAACAATCTTGCTTGAAAATCACTGGTTGTGCACTCACACACGAATCAATAAATCATTAAGGGCACAACCCATTTAAAGGGCCCATCACATTTCAAAGCACATTCAATCCTAGCCCTAAATAAAATAGAGTAGACGTTGGCCTTAAGGATTGGACTCGCTCTTCAGAACCCAGAACAAGATTATTTTCGATTAGTTTGTTTCTACTGTTCAATCTGATGTCTAGCTAGGGGAGCAGAGTCAAACGATCGCGGCTGGGGGGTACACTAGGAACCGGAGGCGCAAGCCGAAGGAAGAACCTTCTCCCCAGTCCCTCCTTCTAACTGGTTGGATTGAACAGACGGAAGTAGATCAAATCGTTCCTTTATCTCAAGACGGGTTTTGAGAGTCTGTAGGTCTTTAGGCTAACCTATTTAAGGACATGTTTGATTGTTTGTATTGCAGGGCACCTTTCTTCCTCCTGTGTATCATGAATCCTTCCACATATTTCATGCATTCCCGCTCTTTCCCTCCTATTGTAAATTATCCTCAACATGATGATTATCCCAACTCGTATTGTAATCGACCATCAGTTAGTTGGGATAATTCGGATTGGGGATACAATTCCGGACCCCCGTGTTTAGGGTCTAACCCTGAACACTTTGATTTTGATTTTTATCCTTCTCAGAGCTACATCGATTATAGATTGTCTTCCTTTCATGAACAGCATAATACGATCTACAATCAAGAAGGATACACCGATCCTTACCCATCCTCTGATTTCACTGCCTTTAGGTCATCATAATCTTTTCAACAATCTAAAATGACCTATTATCAGGAAGGGTATAACGAATCTCAATTCGTTAATTCCCCTGCATTGAGCCCAAACCCGCCCAACCCTGAACCAACTCATTTGGTTCAGGTTAACCAGGTTCAAGATAAGGTTCTAGCTAACTTGAGAAATATCATTCAATCTTTAGAAGTTCAGCCAACACCTTGCATTGAGAGATTGGAGCCCCTGATTCAGATGATTGATGATTTAAACAAGTCTTTGTTGGATTGGCTCCAGGACGTTAAGGATAAGAACCCGGGTGAGTTTCTACTTGGGAAATTAGCGAAATTGAGGATGAGATTCGTGGTTGCTTTGATTCAATCTTGGAATAATTCCCAGGATGAACTCTCTTCAGGAAAGCCAACGACAGAACCCGCTCAGGCACCTGTTGGGGGGGACACGTGTTACGAGGCTGACCAGATTGAATTAAAACAGCCAATTAAGGATGATCTGATTTCTTCACCTGAAATCCCTGAGCCGGGTTACGAGGAAACTTATGTCTCCTTGGAACGCAAAGTGACAAATGATTTTGAGACATACATTGATACGGATCCTGATGGTGAAGATTCAAGTTGCGAAGTCTCACGCGAGTTTTCTGAACATGATTTCTGTAAGACGATTGGGCCTGAGGAATCTGATAGATCAATTGATAGCCCAATAATTGAGAACACTGATCTTATTAGGGCACACATTACGGATCCAGAATCACATTTTCTGGAGGAATCAATTCAATGCCCTGATTATCAGTTACACCCTGTTGAGCTTATTGATGATTCTAATTCTGAGATAATTAGACCCGAGTGAATTTTGATTCTGCCACATCATTTAGACTTGGAGATTTCAAACGGGGTGATGAATATACAAGAGGTCCTGGAATTTGATATGCTAAATGAGGAGGATAGGAGCTGGGAAGTTTTGATTTGGGAAGTTAATTTTGGAGGAAATGGAAGATTGAGTCGAAGGGTTCCTTTTAAGCTGAAACCATCAAATCAGAACCCTTACGACATTTGTTTCGAGGATGTTCAACTCAAGCACACATTCAACGATTATCCTTTTGAGCTTCAATTCTTTGTAACCCGACATTTTGGCCTTGGGTTGCATCCTCATAAATCGTAGGCCCGACCCTGCTTGCATTCTGATTTTAGGTTTTGGGTAATTTTTATCCAGAACATAAGATATTCTCGATTATGGGGGATGGGTCTGCACCACAATCTGGTCCACATCTGTGGACCGCTGTTGATAGGTCAGAGGATTCTTCTGTTATATTAATTCTGACCTGCACTTGTGAATTCTTCATTTCTTTTCTTTGTATAGTGCGCCTAGCTGAAGGCACTAAACTCAGCACATATACAGTTCTTTTTCGATTTCATCTTGGAGCGGACATGACATTCACGCAATTCAGGTGCTTTCTACGCTTTTCCACTCTGTTTTATGTCTTTTTAATACAATGAGGACATTGCATTAGATAGGCATGGGGGGGTGGATATTCATCTCTAAATTCATTCGTCAGCTCCGTAGATTTGTTTTATATAAAAAAAAAAATCAGAATTAGGAAAGAGAATTTGGATTTAAGAAAATTTTCAATCTTAAGAAATACTACATTAAGATCTGAATACAAAGACCCTTCAGGTCTTTGAACTTAATCAACCTGTGCATCCACTAAAATGTGGATTTGTTTTTCGAGTTCTCGCCAACTTGAATTTTATTTTAATAGGAGTAAATAAGTTTGGGTGATAAGTACACGACTTATCAGCCCGCCCTCTGATGTGAGGGAATTTTGAGTCTTAAGCATCTACACACTTTCTTTGCACTAACTCGTTGTTCGGCGATTTTAACGGAAATTTGGTAGCTAATGAACCTTCTAGGGTGATATGGCTGGCAAGTTATCGTGGGTAACAGCCCATAGGTAGGTTGTCCAGAGCCCAGTCACTAGACCTTTCTCTTTTTGTTGCCTTTAGGTAAATCTTAGACTAGGAAAGCCACCTACTTAAAAAAAAAAAAGAGAAAAAAAAAATCAAAAAGGAGAAAAGAACAAAAAGAAGTAAGCCACACTTCGCCGCACGAGTATGGCTGGCAAGTTGTCGGTGGTAACAGCTCATCGACCGGTTGTCCAGAACCCAGCTCAGAAAATGTACTAAAAATTCCCAAAACACTTAGGAAGAAGCGGAGAAGTAGAATAAACCGGGGAGATATACAATGGATTCACCCTTGTGTTAACCCCGTTAAAAAAATAAAAGTAGGGAGAAAGCTACCGGTTGTAAAGATACACCTTTAGGCAGAATTCTTTTTGAGGTCACCTAGAGGCGTAGAAATCCGAAGTCCGTTTTAATTGCCGGTCAACGAGTCTATCACAATCACAATAAGATGCTTAAAGCTTAGGGTTCTCATCAAATCTTGGGTGAGTTGAATGGCCGTAGAAAGCCACTCTTAAACCCTAAAATTTGAAAATCCAAAAAAAATTAGAAAAGAGTAAAAAGAGAAAAAGAAATTTTTCTTTGAATAAGGCGAGGGCTTGAGGCGGTTTGCATTTTGATTGATACTCGGGTGCTGTTGTGTCTTTGAGAGTTCAGTTCATAAGTAGACAATTTTTTTTAATGATTGAAAATAACTCAGGTCCAAATAATCTAACTTAATTCTTTTATAAATAGCATATAGTTTTTTGCTAGGGACTAGCAAAAGATAGGCATGGGGGTATGATGTAAACACATTTACACTACTTAAAATGTCTATTTATGCATGTTCTTAAGCATAGGATTGCATTTCATGATATAAATATTGCATAACATGCATCATCTTGCATTTAGAGTAGTTTGAATAAAATGGAGGTTAATTGTCTCCTTTTATGTGCTTGGACAGGGCAAACATTTTATCGGGGCCTCGGATCAAAGATCCAACCATATGGATGTGATCAGGGCGACGATTGGAGTTCAACGACTCCAAGATCGCCCTAATCAGGCATCCGTAGCATCAGATAGAGATCGGGGAACCCTAGAAGATCAAGGGCCAGGATGGTGTAAATCCTCACTTCAGATGACAAATCCGACCACACGGATGAATTCGGATCGATGATCGCAGCCCAACGACACAAAAATCGAGTCAATCCGACATCCGTGGCACCATCTACAACTTCCAGAAGATGGACGGCCAAGATGATGCCACTTGGCACCATCTCAGCTGCCCAAACGGCCGCTTGCATCTTGTGAAGACCGCGCACCCGTCTCCTCTCCGCTGTTGGATCTCGATCCAACGGTTGCGACGCGCCCGCGCTGAAGTCAAGCGCTCGACACAAACGCGACCGCAGCGTAGCGGTCGAGCGCTCTAATGCGAAGCAGGGACGTGCGTTCGAGCCGCGCTCCACAGAAATTGGAGCGGTGGCACGCCTCCAATCGACCGCACGATCGCGATCCAACGGCCGTGCGCGCCCGATAACGTGAACGTGCGATCGCACGCACAGGCGGGCGGGCGGCAGCGGTGAAGGCGCGATTTTAAGCCGTCCGATCTCGCGATCGGACGGCTGAGACTTCGCGGACGTGCATAGGCGTTACGCACGCGAGCAGCCGAGCGGGCGCGCGTGGGCGCGGCGGCGACGGCCACGTCGGGGCTTTAGTGACGGATTTATCCGTCACTAAAGACCCCTTATTTATTATTTTGAAGATGTAATGTCTATTTTGCCCCCACTCCTTGCAACTATAAAAGGAGACCCCCTCCATACGAAGTTTTGATCCGTTCTTTCTCCTCTCTACCCCTCCAAAGCTTAAGAGAAGCTTGTCCCACACTCGGGATGCTTCTCGCGAGATAAAGTCCAATTTTCGTTTCCCTTCGGAAGTGGATCCCGCGATGACGATGGCGTGCTGCTTCATTCCCGTTCTTCTCCTTCGTCTAGGCGTCGTCCCGTCCAGCTCGTCCTCCAAGCAACCGTCGAGGAGGATTTCTCTCTCCCTATTCTTTTTACCGCTTTCTAGTATAGATTTACTTCTTTCTAGATTAATCTACTCGTCCTCCAAGCAATCGTCGAGGAGGACATTTCTCTCTCCATTCTTTTAATGCTTTCTAGAGTAAATTTTATCACTTTCTAGAGTAATTGTTTTATGCTTTTTAGTTGTAATGAACAATCTCTTCAATACAAAAATTCCTTGTTTATTCTACATCTCATTTTGATTTCTCTGTGTAATATTCTCTCTCTCTTACACTCTCTCTCTCTTCTATTTATTGTAAATAATTAGATGATTCTAAATTGAATTATTCTGTAACAAATAAAAAGAAACGCGTAGTTTTTAAATCAAACGTTCGCCTCCCTGTGTTCGATCCGGAATTTTAATTTCGGTATAAATTTTATTTGTTGAACACGAATTCTTCGCTTTCGAACTACAACGACAGGTTTTCCAAACCCGAACACGTTAGCATAGGTTCGTAACCGTTCAACAGCCCTACATGGAAAGTATGGCTCGAAAAGAAAGGTATGCACTATCTTTTTGTTTGCTTCAAAGCACATATGATAGATGTTCCTAATACTACCTAGTGGTTAGATTTTGGTGGAATTACTCATGTGTCTTACATATTGCAAGAATTTAGTATGATCTAGAACATAAAGAGAAGTGAGAAATACTTGATAGGATGTGGGATAAAGGTACAGATAGAAGGGATTGGAACCTTCAGGTTGATCATGGACACCGAGTGTCAAATTGATCTCGAAGGATGTCTTTATGTTTCTAAATGTGCTAGAAATATTGATTTTGTTTATGATATGGGTTTAAGTTTTTCTTTTAAGATCTTTGATGGTTCTTTCTCATTATTTATAAATAAGCACTTTTATGGTTCTAGTATTTCAAAGAATGATCTTTATTGTTTTAATCTTGATGAAAAGTTTGCGAGTCTTTATTTTATGTTGACAATAATGTGGATGTAAAATGAAATGCATCATATGAATGCTCTGCTCTTTTGTGGCATTGAAGATTAGATCATGTATCCAAGGAAAGAATGATGAGGCTAATTAAGAAAGGAATCTTGCCTCATTTGGGTTGTATTGACCTAGGGCTATGTGTGGATTATGTTAAAGGTAAGAAATTCAAACACAATGTAAAGAAGCTAGCCACAAGAAGCACTCAGCTCCTACCATTGATACACATGGATATCTGTGGTCCTTTTGATGTGTCATCATAAGGTGGTGAGAGATACTTTTTCACCTTTGTAGATGATTTCTCATGTTATGATTACATCTATTTGCTGCATGAAAGGACTCAAGCGGTGGATGCCCTTATGATATTCATCAATGAGGTTGAGAGGCAATTGAATGGAAAAGTGGTCACGAGTCATCTGTATTGCATAAAAACTATGATGTGATTTGGGGATGTCGTTGTTGTAGTAGTATATGTTGGTGCAAGGTTACTACAATTGTTAATTTTTATGATAACAAAACATTGGTTATTTAACATTTACATTTAGTTTATGAGTTTCGGAAAAATGCAATTGGATACAAGTGTGAAGGAGCTCAAGCTCACGTCCATGGTGGATTGGAGGAGCTTAATGGAGGAGAAGGAGCTTCGCGTGGAGCGAGAGCTTGAAGACAAGAATAGGATAGATGTTCTTTTATCTTGTACTCTGTATTTATTGTCTTTGTTCTTTGCTCTTTATTTTGTTTAGATTATATGTTAAAGAGACTCAAAGTAACAAAATAATAGTCCTAGGAACACCTACACAAACCTAGGATAGTTAGGCTTTTCGTAGATAACCTAGAAAGTCAAAATAGGCATCAGACAGCCTGATCAGACTTCCAATCTGAAAATCAGAAGTCTGCTCTTAGACTTTAAGACGTCTGACTATTTGATTAGACATCCAAAAACACTTAGATTGGCAACTCGCTCTCTGTCTTCCAGTTTCAGACGTCCAGCCTTTAGTCCAGATGTCTCAGAAGATGTCTGATGACTTTGCTAGACGTCCAACTAGAGGACCATTGGCTTTGTTAGACTTAATCGTTGAGGATTAAGCTTTAAGCTGACCTACTTTGACTTTTAGACGTCTGTATAGATCCCTAGATGTCTCATAAATAGATGTTAGGCTTAATTCATCCCCAAATCAATTTTGTCAGTGATTATAGCTGTTTGAGCCTCGAAAAATTGATTCCCACAGTAAATCCTATTTCTAGACATGAAGACTTTATGCCAGATGACCGACTTGTCGTCTGACCAACAAGACCTAGAACCCTGTTTAGGTCTGGACAACAATAGAAAGGAAACCCATCTAGAATTAGACATCTGATTAGTTTCCTAAACGTCTTATAATTGATCTTTGGGCGTCCATTTTGACCCAACCTTAGTCAGATCTTCCACCCGTCTAGATCAGACGATCGATCATAGAATTAGACAATGACCCAGACGTCTGATAATATATTTAAACGTCTGATAACACTGTCAGAATCATTAATAGCCCTTATTTTGGCCTGATTAGCCTTGGATTTGTTTCCAATGGCTACCTAAGGCTTCCATAGCCTTCCTAAGGGTTCCTAATGCACCTATAAATAGCGAAAGACCCTTCCTTTGTTAGATACACCTTGACATACTACCTCTACACTCTTTTTGTGTCAAATTGATCTAGAGAAGTGCTCAATCCTTAGTCTACATCTTGAGAGCATCTTCCTAGTTGTGCACCTACTCTCCCACCTACGAATACGAGAGCGTCATCGTGCCATCACGTGGATCATGCACTCGCGGCACTAGCCGATGCACTTCCACCAAAGGGAAGTTTCATTTCCTATAGTAGCTAGATTTACACTTCACTTTGTGGCTCTATAGGACTGTTGTTTTATTTATCTTTGGTTGGGTATTTGCTTTTTGAATTCCCGTCTCCCTTGTGAGACAAAATACTCATCGTGAAGAGGAGGGGTTTCAGATATGCTACTCTCGTCTAGGTAGTGTGGTTGTAAGAGGTTAAGTCACCTTCGTTTAAGTGACTTGTTAGCAGATTTGATCGACTTGGTCGATCGGGAAATCTTAGGTCAAGAGGCTTAGGAGATGGTTTTTACCAGGTTTGGGTTTCTACCTAAAAATCCTTTGTGTACTTATGATAGCATTCTTTTGTGAGATTGTTTCCGCATTTTATTTTATATCATGGAAATCTCACCCCCTCCGTAAGAACATACAATATAGTCACAATGCAAATAGATGTCATGTCATTTTATTTATTTACATAATTGGTTTATTGCAGGTCATTCGATGGGAGGTGGTTATTGATATACATTACTCTCTATGTTCCAAAAATGCTCTTTTATTCCAAATATGTCGATTATATTTACAAATGAATTAATGAATCAAAGAATGAATCAATTGAGTTAATTATGTGCAAAATGAGTTAATAAAGACTAATTACAATGCCTCAAATATATTTACAACTAAAAAAGCATGAAAAAATGAATTAAACTGAAAGTTCCCTACTCGGAGGGGGTGAGATCAGTGTGACGTAAAAAATGCGGAATTGAAATATAAATAATCTCACAAATAAGCAATCACACAAGTACAAAAGAATTTGTAGGTGGAAACCCAAACCAGGTGAAAATTACCACCTAACCCTCTCGAGTTAGGATTTTCCGATCAACCAAGTTGATCAAAATCCACTAAACCGAATCACTTTAAACGAGGGTGATTCAACCTCAATACAACCACGCTACTTAAACGAGGGTAGCGTACCTCAACCCCTTCTCTCCACGAGAAGGATTTTGTCTCGCGAAGGAGACGGGAATTCGCAAAGCGAATACCCAACCAAATAACAAAGATAAAATAAACAACAAGTCCTATAGAGCTAACAAAGTAATTATAAACCTAGCTTCTATAGGAATTAGGAAACTCCCCTTTGCAAGGAGTGCGTCGAGTTGATGACGCGGTGCGTGTGCCACGCGACAGCGCAACTTCGCTCTCGTGAACTACGACGGGAGAGCGGGTGCGCGAAGCTTGATGCGCTCAAGAGAATGGAGCTTGAGCTTGGAGAGCAAGAGCTAGCTAAGACACAAGAGAGTAGAACTATGTTGCTTAAGTGTGTCTTGTGTTTCTCTTAGTGTGTATGTGTGTTTTTAGGTGTGTAAAGGCTCCCCTCTATTTATAGAGGCCTTAGGAAGGCTTTAGAAGGCTTAGAAAAGCTTCCATAGCCGTTGGGTACAAAGCCCAAGTGAATCAGCCCGAAATCAGGAACAATCATTGCTCTGACAGGCTTATCAGACGTCTAATTATAGCATCAGACGTCTGGAAGTTCACTTTAAGACTTCTGATTCCAAGGTCAGACATCTGATTTTGGGCGGGTCTCTTCCTGACTTGAATCAGATCTAAACAGGGTTCTAGTGCAAGTCCATCAGACGACATATAGGACGTCTAGCACTATGTATGGACGTCTGGAAACCTACTTTTTCGTGGGAATGGATTTCCAAACGTTGCAATGGCTAGAAAATCTCTGAGAAGAGATTTTGGGTTAGCCGAGGCAAAACGGTCAATTATCAGACGTCTGGAAAGTCCTATGGATGTCTGATAAGGCTCTAACGGTCACATTCTTGACTGTTCGCTAAGCCAGCCAACGGTCCACTAATTGGACGTCTGGCAAAGTCATCAGACGTCTCCTAAGACGTCTGGTCTAAGGTCTGGACGTCTGATTTCATCAGACAGAACTAACTATGTCCAGCCTAATAATTATCAGACGTCTGAATCAACAGTCAGACGTCTTAAAACACTTTATCAGACGTCTGATTTGGGAATTAGACATCTGGAAGCTCTGTTTGAACCCTATATTGGTTTTCTAAGTATTTTACAGAAAACCTAAGTATCCTAGGGTTGTGCAGGTGTTCCTAGGACTACTGTTAGGGTACTTTGAGGCTCTTTAGCATAATATTATAAGGAAATAAAAAGAGCAAGCAAGATAAAGATAAAAGTACATGAAAGGATTAAACAAAATTCTATCCTATTCTTCTTGTCCTTCCATCTTCAATTTAGTGCTCCTCGCGAATCTCCTCTGTTCTCCATCAAGCTCCTCCAATCCGTCCTGGATGCGAGCTCGAATTCCGTCTAAACATGTCTACATTTGCAATTGACCTGAAATCTAAGACTCAAAGTGCAAATGTTAAATAACACGTGTTTTGTTATCATCAAAACAAATGATCGTGGTGTTCTAGCACCAACATAAACTACCCTAGGTTAGTTATATACAACTATCCTAAATAATATCTAAGTATAGGTACAAAAATAATACAAATATATACTAAACTAAGTTATACTAACATATACTAGCACCTATAGTGACAAACACTATATGTACAATGATGTATATATATGTCACTAAAGCCTTAAAAACATATACACATAAAAGGCTCAAAGAATATGTATACTTACACTATTTATACTTATATATATTATACATACATATACATATATACATATTATACATTTATTATATTCATATATATTTATATACTATACATATACATACATACATACATACATATATATATATATATATATATATATATAACATACACTAACATCACACATATCACATTACACACACTAAGTATACACACAACACATTCACTTAGTATCAACACACTGAGCACACACTCACATATCAACACTTAACAGTGTTTCACTCACTTCACACTCTCAACTCACTCTTCACTTAATAAAAAAGAATAGTTTTATAGTGGGTGGGACCAGTTTGGTTCACGGGATACGCAACACCCTCATGGGTGGGATCAAACCGTTACTATGAATCAATCCCTAGTTATTAGTTAGGTGTTTTGGAGTGCATAGTTTTGACCCATATCTGGGTCAATTAAACCAGACACGGACCATATCGGGCTCCAATCCCACGCAGTATGCTCAATATATATGCTCAGAGAGTAATGATCAGAGGTTTTCTTTGTGCGTCCAGTGCTGTCGACTGTGCTGCTTAGAATTCCTTCTATACGGCCACGCACACTCAATAGCCCACGATGTGGGACTGTTGCAGTGAGTTTAGGCGTTGTTTAGTGTGATTTTATGTCAAATTTGGGCCTCGTATTGGGTGCCCTATTGATGTTCAAATTCAAATTAAATTATATGTTTTGAAAGCCCTTATATAAGGCTACATAATTGTATAATTAATTTAGGATAATAACTTATTTAATTATATATAAAAATTGCTTAAAGTTAGTGGATTGTACATATTTAAGTATAACTTAATTACTTAATTAATGTTCAAATTAATAATTTAATGGTTCAATTGGACTGATAATAAGTTAATTTATATAATAAGGTATTTATTATATATTTTTAATTTATTTTAGAACATTTGTTTTAATTTATGAACATTTATTTGCACTTTATTAATAGATATATACATAATATAGTTATAAATACTATTATGTGGTATAAATATATTATAAATAGGTTGAAAATAATTAAATTAATATATACAAGTGTACAATATAAGTTATTTCAGTAGTAATTTAAATTATTAATTTTTTTTATTTTAATTTAATAATTTACCTAGTTAACTTAATAATCTAATTATTTACAATAAATACATAAATAAATTAATGTACATGTATAATTAGCTATATAATGATTACTTAAATACATTTGTACAGTAATAGATACTATTAAACAAGTTTATGTATTTATTTATAATTATCTTAGTTTGAGTACATATAATCTATTATAAGTTAATATATAATTATATAATTAAGTTATATATACAATAACTCAACCTAAATACTTATTTAAATATATATAATACATATATAAGTTATTTATGTATAGTATTTACATAAATTACATTATTTATATATAGCTTATTAATTAGTTCATATTTACAAGTAAAAATACTATATACAAGGTATTTTTATGCATTTTTGGGTATTTTTGAGTGTTTACGGTATTTATATATTTAATAGAGGTAGGAGAAGAGAGAGAGAAGATGGGATTAGAGAGGAAAAATTCTTTTTGGTATTTTTGAATGTGATTGCTTTTATTAGGTTTTAGAGTAAACTAAACTGTCGACTAGAATGTTCTACTAGCCAGAGGGTTCGAAATACTTTAAAACTTTGCATACACTTAGAAAATTACTTAATCCTATTCAAGACATGTTTATTTATTTATTTATAATTTTTTAATGATTTTTTCTATATTTTCAATCTAGCACAAATGAAGCCTTGAAAGGAGTTTTCAACAAAAACTTAAGGCATCTTTTTGAGCTTCAGCTGCTAGACAAGGGGTTTAACACTCCAGAAACATCCAACATACAATATGAAAGGTGTTTGGAGCAATAAACAAAATTTTGACCAAGATTTCCATTAAAAATGCATGTTGGACAGTTAATGCATTTCATATGAGCTGACAATGAATGAAAACATGGTTTAAATGCTATTAAAATCAAATTTAAGTCAATCCAGTTTATATGAATGCTTGTTCCATGTCATTATACAAATATACATAGATTCAGCTTCTTGAAACCCCTAAATCCAACTCATATCTCCTTTGACAATGTGTTCCAGACCCTGTTACTGCTATGATTCAGCAACCAATTTGTTGCTCATCAAACCAGCAGCTACTGTTGCTATTGTTGTTGTTCTACTGCTGAGATTAATCAGCATCTATTGTTGCCTAAAAAAAAGCCCAGATCAGACCTTCAAGGTCTAATATGAGGTAAGATGAAGCTCTACTAGATCTGAGAAACCAAGATCTGAGTGCTTCTTACTTAGAAAACTCATTCCATCCAAACAATAACAACAACAACAACCATGCCTTTTCCCACACTAAGTGGGGTCAGCTATATGGATTCTTTGCCTCCACACAGATCGATTTTTAGCCATTTCAGGACTTAAATTAAATAATTGAGGTCATACTTAATAGTTTCCTTCCAACAGTTGTTTGGTCTTCCTCACCCCCTCTTAGCGGGTTCAGCCTCCAACTTCTCGCATCTCCTAAATGGAGCATCTAGTGGCATTCTTTGTAAATGTCCAAACCATCTTAGACGTGCCTCTCTCATTTTATCCTCTATTGGTGCCACTCTAACCCTTTTTCTAATAAACTCATTTGAAATACGGTCCTTTTTTGTATGACCACACATCTATCTTAACAACCTCATTTCTGCCACAGACATCTTCTGTACATGCCTATAATTTATAGCCCAGCATTCAGAACCGTACAATATGGCTGGTCTTACCATAGCTCGATAGTATTTTCCTTTGACTTTTAAAGGAAGGTGGAGATGCAGGGGAAATTAGAGATCCCTTGACATTACAAGAGATTCACATAAATTAGAGATGAAAAACACTTAAACTTCCAGATCACATAAAGAAAAATAGAGCAGCTACTGCTACTCTTCAATTCCCCGCAGATCTGATTCAAATCCAAAATGCCATACTCAAATCAAAATTCACTGATAGAAATCACTCGCACACTTCACACGAGTCCAAAATATCATTTCAAAACTCCTTTGAACATCATCTGTCTAGATTAGCTAGAAGAACTCACTAAAAACCAGATCAAATCCTAGTTAATCCCTTCCTCTTCACCATAGACATTATAAGAGGAATGGATTAATCTAGACATTAATTCCACTTATAAATCACTTCAGAATCTTCATTGAAATCTCCTAAAACCTCTAATAAGCATAAAATTTGAAATTGAATGTCATTTGAGATTAGAACCCAAGTTGCCCTATTTTAGGACTTTTGATCTTGAATCACTAAAGTGATATAATCACCTATACTTCCTGCACACCATTAATTGGTGTTCAGGAAGATTAGGCAATCCTAAAAAAGTAATTGATTCATTACTAGAGCCTAAAATTAGTGCAACTTATTTTCCTTAGCTCTCGATATCATTGAAGAATAAAGCTCAAAATCTTGAATGAAATTGGGCATAAACACTATTCTTAGTACAAATCCAATAAGAATAGTTCTTGCCCATCACCATTAATACAATCAAACAAATATCTGCTCAATTCAATCATTTAAATTTGATAACACATAATTACAACAGAAAATTCTCATTCAATCTCAAAACTCAAACCAGATCTAATCGAGCAAATGAGCACAATTCAATGTGCAACGAGGTCTAATGAGATGGATGAGATCACCCTCAAGTGATTTCTAGCGTGAATTGGATCTAAAAGCTAGAAAGCTTTAGATCCAAATCAGCTCAAGTGGATGGAGTGAACTGGCGACTTAAATTGCGAGGGAAATTAGTAGAAGTGTGTGTGAGATGAGAGTGGAGAAGAGTGGATCAAAATGACAAGGTGAAGACACTCTCTGATCTAAATTGAGGGAGAAGTTGATCTAGGCTAATATACTCCTAACTAAACTAACCAAACATTGAATTCACTAACTACACTATAATTAATCTACACTAAACTAGAAAGCAGTAAAATCCTAGCCAATTGGAGGAATGGGTTGCCTGGTGTTGGAAGGATCTTAGATAGGAGTTTTAAGTGTGTCTCATTGTAGTAAAGTCTCCTAAATGGATCTCTCAACAAGTAAAATTTATAACTCGAATTCAAAAGAGTATTCGAGGTCGAACACAGGGAGCAAATATGAAATTCATGTGCTAATCTTTAATTGCATATAAATGAGCATAGAAAATTAAGAGCAATAATGATATTTCAATGAATACTAATATGTCACATTAGATATTCAATGATACTCAATGTCTTTCAAGACAAAAAGAATAGAAAAGCCAAAATAACGGTGATTTAAATTACCAATTGTTAGCCCTAATTAAGCACATATCAATTACTCAAATGAATCAAATAAATAAACAGTGATAAGACATCTGATTTGGTAATCAGACGACTTAACTGTCGCTTGCTACAGTGCCTTAAAAGCTTTCTCTATTGTTGTTGTTGTTCTTCTTCTCTTCTTCTGCTCAAGTCTTCAACCTTGTCTTTCCTTCTGCCCTTCTTCAAAGCTTCTTCCTCTTCTCATCTTTCCTTTCCAGTGACTAAGTGTTGCACAATGCATAGAGGAGCGAAACCCACCCCTCCCCTGCTCTCTCTCTTTCCTTCCTGCTCTCCTCTTCTCTCAAATATCTGAGCTTAATCGGGTATACGGGCATGCACTAATCGGGTCTAGGCTCACTGGGGGTGGTGATGAGTAAGGAGTGACAATAGGTGGGTCAGGCATGTGCGGGTGAAGGGACCTCACCCCATGTGTTTGGAGGCGATAAGCCAACAACAGAAAATCAATTTATGTCATAGTTGTGCCTCCTCTCCCACCGATGTGGGACTAAATCCTGTACCCTTCTTGCGTGCGTCTGCAACAAGGAAATCTCTCTGATTGGCATAGCTGCTAAGGGCAGGGACTTCAATTGACCACCTGGAAGTGGTCCTGGGGCTCTTTTGCACAGCCTAAAGGTGTCATCCATGAAGAATGTGGCTTAGAACACCATGAATAGGGTGGCGATGACAACGACGGTGGTGGAACAATGGCGAGGCTGCAAATCATACAAATGGCCTCTCGGCCACATTAAAATAGCTCATGAAGTTCGCTGTGGTGTGGTGAGTGTGGTGGCGGTGGTTGTGTGGTGCAAGAGCATGTGGGGAGGTCAATCAGTGACGAAAATGAAGGTGCGTAGGTGGGTTGGTCGATAGGGAGTTTGGATGGGCAATACTGTGGAATGGGCTAGGGCTTTTGTTCGTAGTGGTGTGGTGGAGGTGTATGGCTTGTCAGTGAGGCATTTGGAGGCGTGAGGTGACGGGAAAGCCTCACCGGAGATGTGGTCGGAGAGGAGGAAGATGATGGCGAATGTCGGTGTCAAGGGTTTATTTTTGGGTTTTAAATAATGGAAATTAAACTAATAACCTAAGGAAACCTAACTACCTAATATAATGGTTGAAAGGGATAGGGTTTTGCACCAATTTTGGCAGGCTGGTGACGGAAAAGATGAACTCTCTAGTGGGGGACGACGAGGAAGGAGGTCTGGGAGCCTTCACTTTGGCCGGCAAGAGGTGGAGGAAAGTGAGGGAGATGATGGGCCACTTGATTTGACCATCTAATGGCTAGAAGAAAGGGGTTGAAGAAGCTCGTCGGAGCTTGGTTGGAGAGGGGTCGGAGGTAGGAAATTGAAGAGGTTTTTGGCCCCAAACCTTGCTAAGGAGGGTAGTTTGTCCTCATGGGTCTTTATATAGGCCTCAAGAGAGTGTTTCAAGCTTGGAAAGAAGCTTTCAAGCTTGAGAGCTTTGCACACAAAATGATACCCAAATCTTTCATGTGTTAGCAAGAGAGATTGGGAAAGACTTGGGGTCCAAGATCGGGTCTAATTGAAAGAGAATTCCTCAAGGAATCTCTGGTTCAAATTTGGGATTGACTGATTAAGAAACGAGCGAGAAAATCTCGCTCGAATCTCACTGGTGAGCTGTGGCTATTCCTAATGGTGGCAGGGACTTAGATTGGAAGGTGATGACAAAGTTAGCGGGGTCTCTGCAAGGATTTCAAAAGTTAGGGGCATATGTGTAAGGAAAAGAGTCAGAATAGAACTGGAATGCAAACTAGGCTAAGATGATATCTGATTGGTTCCAAATTTTGGTACAAACCTAATTTGGACCCAAGAAATTTGATGGTGAAGTTGAATTTAGGTTTTGACCAAGTTTTATTGGGTAATTTGAGTAGAAACCTAAATTCGGGCTATTGTCTGTCTAAGACTCTATTTTAGGTCAAATTGGGTTCTAATGGTCAAATCAAAGATACCAAACCTTAAAGAATATTTTTCTATGATTTTTAGAACATTTAGGTAAATTTTATCCTAACCAGAATCTCAATGAATTAAGCGGGTCTATTTTTATGGTTTCAGATGTCCATTAATTCTCAAAATGTGTGAAAACCCGTTTCTATCTGCATGAACATACTTATTAGACATTTATTACCATTTGACCTTTAATTGACCCTTGGGAAAATCCCGTGATTGTTCTGCATTTAGGATATTCTATTAAAACTGTAGATTTACCCCCATTTAATGCATTTCTCTCAGAAAGGATATGTAATGAATTACGGTCTTCTGGCAGTTAGGTAGGGGCATTTATTAATGGATTCTGACTAATTAAAACTAGATATGGCTGATGATGACATTATCATCACCTGGATCCATAGCAGGTTATTGTGGTGACGAAAGGAGATGAGAGGGTCTTCAATCGAGGAATGAGGTCCCTAGCCTGCAGTTGGTCGCTACAACGACGAATCGGAGGGGGAGACACTACCCTTGTCACCGGCGGTTGACAAAGGAGGAAGAGAAGCTGGAGACGTGGATGAAGGACCAACTCAAATGGTAAGGGAGTTGGTTCCGATCGTGTCAGCTCAAGGACACTACCTATATAGGCGTTGGAGTGATTGTGGTGATCGCTAAGTGAGATTAGTCGAAATTGGGGTTAACGGTGGATGAGGGATTGAGAGGAGTGTAAGAAGTTTTCAAGATGAATCCCACTGTAGGATGGGATCTGAGGGGAGTAACAGTCCTCCGTGCGAGGGCGTGCAAAGATTGGAGGAGAAACCACCATTGGGTCAGAGGTTTCGAGATTGGACAGTTGTGTGAGCTTTGGTTCACCGTAAGGAGGAAGATGAATAGTAGAGGAGAGATAAGCAGGCGTTTTGGACAATTTGTGAAGGAGGACTTATAGTGAAGGGGTATACAAATTGCAAGGTGGCCCATTAGTGAAGAGAATTATGATAGTGTAGTCCCTGAAGTCTAACAAATAGGTCCCTATGAGTAGCAAAGAAGCCCCTAGAAGGTTTTTAGCTTAAGAGAATGTTAATGCATGAAGGACCTTAGTGTAAAACTCTAAATGTAAGGTCCTAATGATGTCCAAATGGAATGGAATTTTTATTGGAGCTTAATTAAACATATTAGAAGTTAATTCAACTCTTAATTTGAACTTTTGAGCTCAAAAATGTGTTCAATTGGCAATTTGATCATCAATTTGTATTTGTGAATAGAATATCTCATTAATTTGACCTAATTATATGTTTAACCCGAATTTGATATTTTAGGTCATTTTCCTTAAATCCCACACTTAACTCGATTATTGTGTTAATTAGATAGTGTTTAACTTAGTTTCTAGCTTAACTTGGGCATTTTAGCTATGATAAGTCACACCTCATCATAAAGTAAAGGTTGTGAGATCAGATATTGCTAGTGAGTATTTTAGAAAATATAATGAGCAGTCAATCTATAGCTCCACTTGAAAAATTCATCAAAAGTTGTGGCATTTGAGTTGAAGTAGTATTGCGATACAATGGAAGGATCAAGTCAAGATGTATGATGTGTTACTACCATGATACTATTAATCTTAATTCAATTGAAGTAAATGATTTATTGACATTAGAGTCATGAAAAGGCACGCTTAAAGTTATTATTTAGTCATCAAGTGTTATATGAACCAAATGAGAGAACGTTGGAATTAACCCCTAATGGGTTTACATGATTCAATCTAAATAATTTAGGTGGGTCTAATATTGGTTAATGAATTAGTTGAATCAAATAAAGAAGACCATGTTGATGATTAGTGCTCACCATGGAAGTGGCTACAATTGGGATTATGACTCCACCAAATCCTGCACTTATGAAGGGATGGAGAGCCTTTAAATTTGATGATTTATCATTAAAGTGAAAACCCTAATAGAAATTGAGGGGTTCTCCTTGCCATAAAGGGGATCCATCACGTAAATGGAAGAAGAGAACTCATAAAGGAGACCTTAGTGCATCATTTGAAAGGGCTCGCCACATCGCTCCTACTTATTTCGCATAGTATTCCTCTCCAAGTGCCATGAAGAGAGGTATAGCACTAAACCCTAATATTTCGTGATGTTGATTGTGAGAAACAAAATAATCTTGATATTCAACATGATGGTTACTTTTTCATTAAATTGTTATTGAGATTTAAAATCACGAACGGTTGTTTCTTAATCATGAAAGTTCAAAATTGATTAAGTTTTACGTCTGGTCTTGTAAAGATGTCGTTCTTGATGAAGATGAAAGTTTGAGTAGTTACTCCTAAAATAGTACACTAACAAAAGTTATAGGTTCTTTTCGATTCCTCTAGAGTATTGGAATGGTCGAAAATCACTTAGGACCATGCATGCATCTATGTCACAGCTCGTTCTCGGCTCCCTACAAAACTCGAGGAGGGTTGCCTCGATGAAACCCAAGACCCAGTCGTCTAGCGAGAAATAACCGAATACACATTCATTCTAAAACCAGATAGGTATTGTAACTAAGCAACAAATATAAAACTGACAGGAAAGCAAGAGAACGGTAACCATCATAATATTATAGGCCATTGCAACAAAACTAGTACAGAATACAGCCATCACAAAAAAAACTAGTACACATATAGTTGGAAAAACATGAACCATAGGAACTCACTACAACAACTAACAGAAGGAAACTACAGCTGGGCTCGACTAGGCCCAGCACCCTCCGCAGCTGATGGCTCTAGCTGCTCGAATCCTTGACCTATACAAAGCTTTAACATCTGGAGTCAGCTAATGCTGAGTAGAGTGGTGGCTAAAACATGTAATGTAATTTAAACAAGCAGCTTAAAACATTATCTTCCGATTCCAATTATCTTATTACGTGTGGCTAATCTGAGTACTCTAATTGGGTTCCATGACATTGCTCAATCTTCCTGTTCCCTAAGGGAACGATCTTGCTTGTAGTTTTCCCGTAATGCAGGATGTACACATGGCACTCTCCTAGTCGGGAGAGTCCCCCGTGGTAGTCCTACACCCAGTCTACTACCATGAGGTCAAGGTTGCGACGTAGCGGTGACTACGACACACGTGATAAGCTCACGAGTAGCTACCCTACACTAGCACGTGGTCAGTCGTTTCCACTAGCGAGTACGCCCAAACGTATAGCACGGAACAGTACAAGGCCTTGCCCTCTCAAAATAGGGGTCTCGCCCCTCAGAAACAAGGGTCTCGCCCCTTACAATCCACGTATCCTCGTTCGACTATCCCATTTTACCCAATGGGCCTAACAAGAGTTGGTGTAGGGTGGCAAGTCCTAGCCTCGAGCCCCCTGGGGCAACTATCTCCCCCTTAAACTATGTAGCTCTCCTCAGTACCACGTATGCGAGGGCTAACAGGAGTCGACGTAGAGTGGCCAAACCCACCCCGGGTCTCCACCCAAGAGGTGGCAAGCTCCCCTTTACTTTAAAAGGGATAGTTGCTCTTTTCGGTACTACGTACACGAAGGCCAGCTCACCTCCATAAATCAAGTCCGAACAGCTACCCATGGCGATGTGTTCCAGAACCATCTGGTTCTTCATATTGCAGTATTCTCGCCTCGTTCTACATTCCTCGTAGGGCTCGTACATGAACTTTTCTTATTTCATATCCGATTTGTTACATACAAAACAGCCATCTCAATTTCCATATTTATCACAGTACGAGTTTATTTTTCTATTCATAACGTGGTTCATTTCAGGTAGTATAGGCAGCTTATGTTTTATTCAATCATTCATCTCTCTACACATGCATTTTCTCTAGCCCTAGTGTTCATGTCACAACCTAGGGTTCAATCGAATAGATGTATTCTAAAGCATGCGTTTACTTCTTCCTAGGGTTCATCTCACATCCTAGGTTCAACTAATTTATGCATACATTTTATTACTTTCGAGATTAGGGTAAAAACCACTCTACTAGGGTAACCGGGTGGAATGGGGCTTCGTACAGTAGCTCCCGACGTCTCTGCAGGTCTCGTATACTCTATGGATTGGAGACCTATGACATAGATTGAAAAGGCAAATGACCCCAGAATGGCAAGGACAATGTATCATTACGTAGAGAAACTCGCACAGAAACCAAAGACGTTTCGCTTGCTGAAAACAGACACCATTTGGTCCTTGAATGGGCCTAAAAACACCAATCCTGGCTGAAATCAGACGTCTGGGAAAGGTCCCAAACATCTTAAACGAACTCACAGGCATACCTTGCTCGAGGCGCCTTCCTTGAACGTTTGGGGCTTAGTGCAGACATCTGAGGGTGTCTTCAGACGTCTGAAAACACGCCCGGACTTCTGAAACTGCCTCTATCCTCGCATCAACGCGCTACCCAGCCTCTGACACACACGTATGCACAGTCAGAACTTTGCAGGAAAAATAAATCAAAAATATGCGCTAACAGATGTCCGAAAATACCTCAGGGCATCTGACAAGATATTTGACGCACTTCACAGACATTTGATTCTGCGGAAAAATGATTTCGCAGAACCGTTGGTGAGTTCTTCTTCTCACGACACCTTCCTCTCCGTGTGTTGCTGCAACTACAACAGAACTCGCTACAACAGCAGCAACAGCTCTCCTCCTCTCCCGTACATGCTCCTCTGGCTCCCTGCTCTCCTCCTCTCGACTGTGGTGTGGGGAGGATGGAGGATGAACGAGGGGGTTAAATGGAGGAGGCGGTATGGGGGAGCTAATGGTGGAGAAAGGGAGGTGAGGGTGCTGCAGGGGGGGATGATGCAGCGTGCAGAGTGAGGGGGGAGGGGAGGGGTGTGTACGGTAGGAAGTGGTGGTGGGGAAATTGTGGGGAAGCCCCTGTAATTTTCCCCTCCCCCATACAAACCCCTAAAACAAAAGTTAAGGGTTTAAAATTGCATAAAGACCCCTACGGATTCCAGAAATGCCAAATGATCCTAAGAAAGGGTCATTTCAACATAACAAATTTAAAGAAAGTTTTGTCCCCGAAACTTAAGTTGACTAGGGTGTGGAAATAAAATAAATGTGCATAACAAACTTATTGAGGATTGGAGTAGATCAGAACGACGTACCCTCAAAAAGCTTGGGGTACTGTGCTCACATCGCCGCCTCAGTCTCCCAAGTGGCCTCCTCGTACCGTTGGCTTCTCCAAAGGACCTTTACCAGGGGTACCTCCTTCCGTCTCAGTCTTCGGACGGCTCGGTCTAGTATCTGTACAGGCCTCTCGGGATAGGTCAAGTCGTCTCCCACCTCGATGCTCTCGTGGTTCAAAACATGGCTGGGATTGGCGATGTACTTCCTGAGGTTGGACACGTGGAATGAAAGAGCGATCTTCGTTTTCGATAAAATTTGTAACATAAAATGTTGCATCGTTGTAGTATGTTGCGTGGTAGAAAATTGCTTTTCAAAACATTTTAATTCTCAGAATCTAACCATGAAAATAGTTAGGTCATCTCCAAAGGGAGGAAATAACCTATTGGACTAGTAATAGTGCTTTGTTTATTCAGGAATCTCAATAGGCATGCATACTAGTTATTAAAATTCACTCTCAACATTAGTTAGCATTTCTGTAATTACCCAAGAATATAAGGAGGTTACATGCAAAATCACCACTATGGAATATGTGAATCGTAATCTTAGTATTGACAAATATCGTCAATATGAATCAAAATCGAACTCGTTCCATATAGCCAAATCCTATATGCTATCATTTATGAGATGAATGAAACTATATGTAATTCAAATAAACATGAGGGATATTCATGCAAATTCGTCTGAATATAATAAATTATTAAAATAAATGAATAGTGCCTGTGGCAATGACATTCATTGTAATTTCTAATTGTGAGAAAAATAGAGGATTTCTCCTCTTTCTTCCTCACGCGTGAAGAGGGAAGGCCGACCGTTGGCTTGCACGAGGTGGGGGTCCTTCTCGCCAAGGGCGTCATGTTGACGTAGGAGGCACGACTAGAGGTGGCCGCCGGTGGTCGGCCGGAGGATGTGTAGCTGGCGGTGGTGAGTTACGTAGGTTGACGAGAGAACCTCCAGCTTGGTGTACGACGGCGTGGAAGACACGGTGGAGCGTCGAGGCGGTGTTGGCGAGGTTGGCGTCAAGGATGGTGGCCGGAAGTGGCTCCTACAGGCAGGTGCTATGTTGTGTGCTTTAGGTTCCTTCGTGAAGTCGTAGACGAGGAAGAAGAAGAGGAAGGGGCGGCTATGGTTGCAGGCATGCATGGAGAGGGGCTGTGGGACGGCGGTGGCATTGGGTTGTAGGTGGTGGTGATGGGTTGTTGGGTTTGATGCATGGAAGTTGCAGGTGGTGTGGAGGTGAAGGTTCACATAGAAAAGGAAGAGGAAGAAGAAGATGAAGAAAAAGGTGGGGGGGGGGGGGGGTGGTGTGCGTGTGCAACCTATCACAGTGCACACAAGATTGGCAGCATTGGGGGCACGACAGAGTATGCGAAGTCCACAGTGCAAGCTTGTTTCACGGTGTACGCAGGTTCCACAGTGCAAGCGATGGAGGATGAAGGAGATCCCCGTAGGGGGGTCGGAAGAAGATTCTCCCAAATGATGGTCGATCCTCCTTTAAAAATGACAACTCCTCTGTTTTCTTCGACCTGAAGTTTCTCCAACCACTTGTGAAGATTGCGAGTGGTTAGAACAGAAGGATTGGATCCGCATGATGTCCATCAGACGTCTAACGCCATATTTAGACGTCTTAAAATATGTAGAAATAGGAACTTGTGACGACAATTTCCCAGACGTCCATACTGATCTCCAGACGTCTTATAGACGTAGAATTGCACGTTTGGACTCTTCACTTAGCCTGCATTTATCAGATAAATTATATTATCATATCATATGTTATTAAATGTAAAATTGATGCATAAAATTATATGTAGACTAAGTTGAATTGCCATATAATTCCTAATTAATTAACAAATAAGAATAACTAATTAGAAAGTACTTAGGCCAAATAATGGTCTGTGAAAGTGGACTTATCATGGAACATGTTGTGTACTCCAGAAAGCTGGGAGAAAAGGGCAAGCTGGTAAGCAACGAGTCTTACCCACTCTATGACCTCAACAGGCCCCACGAATCTCGGTGAAAGCTTCCCTTTCACCCTAAATCGCTGCAAGCCCTTCATGGGCTAAACATGGAGGAAGACGTGATCCCCAACCTCAAATTGTACCTTCTACGCTTCAGATCAACGTAGCTCTTCTGCTTGCTCCTGACGATACAGAGTCGTCAATGGATCTGCTCGATCACCTCCTAACTCTGGTGTATCAACTTGGGACCAACCTCCCACTTGGTCCCCACCTCAACTCAGCTCAAGGGAGCAGTACACCTCCTCCTGTACAGAGCCTCATACTGTGCCATGCCGATGCTAGAGTGATAGCTGTTTTTGTATGCAAATTTCGCCAGGGGCAAATGCTCCTCCCAGGAACCTCTCCAGTTCAGTACGTAAGCGCGTAGAAGGTCCTTAAGGGTCTGAATGGCGCACTTTGATTGTCCCTTGGTCTTGGGGTGATATGTCGTACTGAACCTCAGACGAGTCCCCAGAGCCTGCTGAAACTCTACCCAAAATTGGGAAGTGAAACGAGTGTCTCTATCTGAAATAATCTTGTGAGGGACCCCGTGAAGGTGCACTACGTCTCGAATGTAGCGCTTCACTAGCTGTGCGGGTCCAAACGTGACTCAGATCAGCAGAAAATGTGTCATCTTCGTCAACCTGTCCACTATCACCCAGACTACGTCGTGTCCTTGCTGTGTCACGGGTAACCCTACTACCAGGTCCATAGTGACACTCACCCACTTCCACTCCAGCACGGGAAGTGGCTGTAATGGCCCTGCAGGCCTCTGGTGCTCAGCCTTCACCTACTGACATGTCAAACATCGTTGAACAAAATGACCAGCATCCTGTTTTATGCCCCTCCACCCGTTAGGAGCTCTCTCAACAGCTCCTCGTCTCTAGGAACGCACAAGCATCCCCTCATACATAGAACCCCGTTAGTGAACAAGAACTCTCCTGGGCTCCCTGTCAATACCCGATCTCGCAGTGTCCGTAGATATGGATCTATCATCTGTCTAGCCACGATGCGATCTATCTGCTCTGGTCGTATCTGCCTCGCCACTGTCACCGCCCTGCAGTACCCCTGTGACTCCTGGGATCGCCAACTGCTCACCTCCTTCATGAGTCTGCAACTCTATGCCTGTAAACACGCCAAGTAGGCGGGCGTCTTCCGGCTCAAGGCATCAGCCACCACATTGGCCTTCCTTGGATGGTAGGAGATGTTGTAGTCGTAGTCCTTCAAGAGCTCCAACCAACATCTCTGTCTCATGTTGAGCTCCTTTTGGTCAAACAGATATCTGAGGCTCTTATGGTCAGTGAAAATCTCGAACATCTCTCCGTACAGAATGCCTCCATGTCTTCAGTGCGAAGACAACTGCTGCTAGCTCCAAGTCATGGGTGGGGTAGTTATGCTCATAGGGCTTTAGTTGTCGTGAAGAGTAGGTGACAACGTGACCCCGTTGCATGAGCACACCCCTCAATCCCTGCAACGAGGTGTCAGTGTAAACAACGAATCTGCCACTACTGTCTGGGATGGTGAGTACAGGAGCGGAGGTCAACCTCTCCATCAGCTCTTGGAAGCAAGACTCACACTCGTCTGTCCATGCGAAGGGCACGTCCTTCCTGGTCAACTGAGTCATAGGACGTGCGATCTACGAGAACCCTCGGATAAACCGCCTGTAGTAACTAGCCAGCCCCAGGAAACTACGAATCTCCATCACTGTATGTGGCCTCTCCCACCTAAGTACGGCCTCAACGTTGGCTGAATCCATAGTTAGCCCATCTCCTGAGATCACATATCCCAAGAAGGTAACCTACCCCAACCAGAACTCGCACTTGCTCTATTTGGCGTACAACCTATGTTGTCTCAAAGTATCCAAGACCATACGGAGATGCTGTCCATGTTGTGCCCGATCCCGAGAGTAGACGAGTACATCGTCAATAAAAACCACCACAAATTGATCCAGGTATGACTAGAAGACATGGTTCATCAGGTCCATGAAAGCAGCAGGGCCATTGGTCAGCCCAAATGGCATGACCAAGAGCTCGTAGTGGCCATACTGCAGGAGGAAGGCTATTTTGGAGACGCCAATCTCCCTGATCCTCAACTGATGATAGCCCGACCTCAGATCTACCTTGGAAAATATTGTGGCGTCTCTCAGTTGATTGAAGAGATCATCGATGCGAGGTAGTGGGTACTTGTTTTTATGGTAACCCGATTCAGCTGTCTGTAGTCGACGCACAATCGAAGAGTACCGTCCTTCTTCTTCACAAATAAAACAGGGGCTCCCCATGGGGAGGCACTGGGCCTCACGAAGCCCTTCTCTAACAGGTCCTGTAACTGTGACTTAAGCTCTCGCAGCTCAAGTAGGGCCATCTGGTAAGGTGCAGTAGAGATGGGGCTGGTCCCCGGTACTAGTGAGATTTCAAACTCGATCTCACGCTCAGGTGGTAGTCCTAGCAACTCCTCTGGAAAGACATCGGGGTACTCACGGACTTTCGGGATACTCTGTAAGTTGACAACGGGGCTAGGCTCTGCCATGACACAAGCGAGGAAGCCTTCGCACCCCTGGCTCAGTAGCTTTGCTGCCCGAAGTGCGGAAGTGCACCTGAATCCTCCGTCTACTGGCAGGCCGTGGAACTTGAAGGGAGGCAACTCTGGTATAGAGAAAATGATCTTCCTCCCAAAGCAGTCTGCTAGGGCATGGTAAGTAGCCATCCAGTTCATCCCTAGGATTACGCCGAAATCCTCCATCGGGATCATGATCAGGTCAATCGGAAGACTGTGTCCCTTATCGTGACCTCACAGTCAGTGAAAACCTCCTTAGCGACAAACACCTGTCCACTTGGGCCTCTAATCAGGAATGGCGCCTCTAAAAGTACACTGCATGACCCCAAGCTGACAGTAAAACCCGTAGAAACAAATGAGTGCATGGCACCGAAATCAAAAAACGTGTAAATGAGATTACCAGAAACTGTAACCATACATGCCACTACGGAGCCTGAAACTTTAGCATCTCTGTGAATCAGGACGTTAATATGCCCCTCAGCCCTCAGTGCAGAAGAAGTAGCCATGCTCTAGGCCAGGTGAGAAGCAGCCGGCTGGTACCCTCCTCGTGACAGCTGTCCTCCTCCTCGAGCTTGGTAACCGCGGTCGCCAGATCAGCCTCCAGTGCTTGGTGCTGGGAGCGTCTGCTGTGCTCTGGCCCTAGATGGGCAGCCCCTCTGTATGTGGCTCGGTTGGCCACACTGGTAGCAGAGGGGAACACGACCTCCTCCCTCTATCTGTTGCCCCTGCTGGAAGGTAGACGAGGGTCTGCTATAGTCGGCGGGTCCCTATCTAGGACCCCCAAAGGTCCCTGGTGGGCCCACAAAATGGGACAACTCTCCCGCTGGTGCCATGTTCCTCCTCTCTCGACAGCCCTGTGAGTGCTCCTGCTAGTAGGGTCTCTTTCGTCCTCCCTCGTCGACGTCTCGCACATACAGGTTGGTCTCCTGATAGGCCATGCCAGTCTCGACCACGCGGGAGAAGGTAGGTAGCCTCAGGGACTTTACATACCCCCGAATGGCAGGTCAGAGGCCCTTAGTGAACCTCCACAGGCGATCCTCCTTGGTAGATGTAGCTGTTGGGGCGAAGCGTGATAGCTCCAGGAAATACATATGATATGCGCTAACTGTTATCGCCCCCTAACAAAGAGTGTGGAATTCTCGCCTCCTCTAATCCTGCCAGGTCTATGGGAAGTACTGCTCGCAAAAGAGTGCCATAAACCGATCCCACGTCGGCTCTCCCTCCTCTTGTCCTCTGACCGCCCTCCACCACCTGTGGGCTACACTCTCCAGCTGATACGTGGTGAAGGCCATTCAGCACTCTACAGGAGGATGAAGTGTGTCGAAGGTCTTCTCCATCTGCTCCAGCCAGTCTTCTGCCTCAGACGGTCTCTCCTCCCCCCGGAAGTAAGGGGGCTTCAACTTCCTGAATTGGTTGAAGACCTTGTGGTGGAGCTGCAACAGGGGAACATGCGCACCTCCAGGCATGGAGGACTCGTGCCCCGAAGTGTCTGAAGAAGGTGGGGGTGGTGGAGGATCACCCACTCCCCCTCCATCTTGTCCAATGCCGTGGTGGCTCGCCTGTCTCACGGAGAACTCCTCCTCTGCATCCCTAGGAAGAGGTAGCTGAGGAAGAGGCTGCTGGAGCTCCTCCCATGTGAGATCTCTGATCAGTTGGGAAAGGTCCGGGGCCTGAACGCCAGAAAGGAGAGGTGGAGCGGCCCCATCCTCGGCCCACGATCACCCTCCCCTGCGACCAAGCCCACGGCCATGACCACGTCCGCAGCCCGCCTCAAAAGCTCCCTAGTGAGGCATCTCCTACATGGAGATCGAGGAGAAAAAAATGGAATTTCAGTGAGCGTATAGAGAAAAAGTAAGACTCGGAAGCAACTATCAAGATAACATGCTGTGATGGGTATCCTAGCTACATGTACAAGTGTGGTTATTTTTGGACTATTCGGTTTGTTTCCCGGGACGACCTTGCTCTGATACCATCTTGTCATGGCTCATTCTCGGCTCCCTACAAAAGTCGAGGAGGGTCACCTCGATGAACCCCAAGACCCTAATTGCACAGCAATCATAGGTCCTAATCAACCTAAATAATGTTTGAACCTATCTTAAATTGTGGATATTGCACTCATATCTTGCATATCATGCATTGCATCAGTCTATGTAGAATGAGATTAGATATCCTGCAAGTTAATGTTTTTTTTATTGCTATTTACAGATAATAAAGTGATCCAGGATGGAGATAGTGGAATAAAGCAATAAAGGAAGAAGAAGACTGATCCAGATAAGAGTGAGGAGGATAGCCTTATCCCTACCCTTAGAAACCCTAGGATAGCCTTCTCAAACCCAAAACAACCTCCATTAGGGCACCTTTGTCTCAAAACCCAAACATGGATAGCACTATCCATGTTCCTATCCCTCTCCCAAACACTTAGGAACCAAAACCAACCTTAGAAAACACAAAACCCACTCTCCAGCACCTTTTAAGACGTCTAGACATCTGGCTGGACGTCTGATTTCTGCAGAATAACAATCCAGGAAGCCAAAACTCATACTAACACAGAATTGGACGTCTAATTTAGTGTCAATACGTCCAATTTTGTAGTATAAGACATCTGACCACTATCCTGGACATCTGATACTGCTGTCTGGTTCCTGATTTTGGGTGTTGGAAGCCCTAGCTTGCCTATTTTGACCTAGGAACCCCATCGGACACCCTAGGAAACCTAAGTAGAGACCTCCTAAGCCTATTCCACTATCCATAGCCCTACTTGTCCTATCCCTAACCCAATTGAACCATCCCATACCTAATTGGGTGCATCTATAGTTGATTGGGTGCACCCGAGCCTAATTAGATCCACCCAGGATCTAATTAACTCATACCTATTAGGGTTACCCTAGCCTAATCACATGCACACATCTAATTAGAATTGACCTAGACCTAATTAGGTTCACTCCTACCCAATTAGACTTTTCTAAGCCTAATTAGGTCCACACCCACTTAATCTAGATTGACCCAACCTATTTAGCACCTAATCCTACCAAAACCCACAACCTAGCCCTACGAAAAACACACACCCACACACACATGCACACCTTCCCATTTTACTCCCACCAAACCCATGCACACTCTCTTGGAAACCCTAAAAACTTGTGTCAAACCTAGATCCAAAAATTGTGGCATTTGCTATTTTTGGAGCCACCAAAAGTGGCAACCAAATGGAGCCTTCCATAAGGGCAAAGAGAGAGCTACGAAATTGGACCATCTCTCCATACACTCTCCCGTCCATACTCTCCACTCTAAACTTGCTTCCACCCTCCAAAACCTGAAGGCCGTCCTCCTCATCCTCCTCCAAGGCTCCATGGACAGCTAGCTAGAGAAGCTTCTCTCCAAAGCTTCAAGGATGGCCATTAGTAGAGAAAGGGAGCAACACCCTCCTCTCTCCACTTGGGTGCACTAGCCCCCATCTTCTTCTTCTTCTTGGCCGGCCATGAAGGCTCACCCATAGCCTCTTGTGGCTGGCCATCTCTTTTGGTAGGCGTGTAGATGGGTTTGCATACCCAAGGTCTAGCCTACACCCTGACACAAGGCCGATGGCCCTAGTGGCAACTTTCCGACGTGAGGGATTTTCTTCTATTTATATGCTTTCTAGTGTAGATGATGTGTGATAAATTTCTATGCATAGATAATGTTTTTGTGATTGATTGTCCTCATGTTTGCTTGCTTATATGACACTTTGGTTTGTTCACACCATGCACGGCCACCATGGCCTCATTTAGATGCACATAGTCACTTAGGTTTTTGCTAGTTTATCTAGATCTAGGTTTCAATTCGCTTTTCGAAATAAAAAAAATCAAAAACACAAAAGGACAAAAATAGTAGCTTAGGTTAGATTTAGGTTATAAAAGTCGATCCAAATCTCGATTCGTTTTCACGCCTCCCAGAGACGAACAACTGGGACTCAAGTTCTAAAAAGAATAAAGATCTACGAGAGTTTTGTTATCACAAATATCTTTGACGAGTGATTTTTGCAACTATACTACGATTTCCAACGATTTCAAAATACGCGAATGCCACGCCTGTCAGACCCAGTCGTCCAGCGAGAAATAATTGAATACACATTCATTCCACAACCATACAGGTATTGTAACTAAGTAGCAAATTTAAAACTGACTGTAAAGCAAGAGAACGACAATCTCCGTAATATTACAGGCCATCGCAACAGAATTAGTATAGAATACAACCATCACAACAAAAACAAGTACACATATAGCTGGAAAAACATGAACCATAGGAACTCACTACAACAACTAACAGAAGGAAACTACAGCTGGGCTCGACTAGGCCCAGCACCCTCAGCAGCCGATGGCTCTAGCTGCTCGAATCCTTGACCTACACAAAGTTTTAACATCTGGAGTCAGCTAATGCTGAGTAGAGTGGTGGCTAAAACATGTAATGTAATTTAAACAAGCAGCTTAAAATATTATCTTCTGATTCCAATTATCTTATTACATGTGGCTAATCTGAGTATTCTAATCGGGTTCCATGACATTGCTCAATCTTCCTGTTCCCTAAGGGAACGATCTTGCTTGTAGTTTTCCCACGATGCAGGATGTACATGTGGCACTCTCCTAGCTGGGAGAGTCCCCCATGGTAGTCCTACACCCGGCCTACTACCCTGAGGTCACGGTCGCGACGTAGCGGTGACTACGGCACACGTGATAGGTGCACGGGTAGCTACCCCGCATTGGCACGTGGTCAGTCGTTTCCACTAGCGAGTACGCCCAAACATACAGCATGGAAGAGCACAGGGCCTCGCCCCTCAGAAATAGGGGTCTCGCCCCTCATAGTCTGCATACCCTCATTTGACTATCCTGGTCTGCCCAATGAGCCTAATAAGAGTCGGTGTAGGGTGGTCAGTTCTAACCCTAGGTCCACTGGGGCGGCTAGCTCCCCCCAACACTAAGTAGCTCTCCTCGATACCACATACACGAGAGCCAATAGGAGTCGACGTAGAGTGGCCAAACCCACCCCAGATCTCCACCCAAGGGGTGGTAAGCTCCCCTCTACTCTAAAAGGGATAGTTACTCTCTTTGATACTATGTACACGAAGGCTTGCTCACCTCCTTAAACCAAGTCCAAACAGTCGCTCATGGTGATGTGTTTCAGAACCATCTGGTTCTTCATATTGCAGTATTTTCATCTCGTTCTACATTCGTCGTAGGGTTCGTACATGAACTTTTCTTATTTCATGTCTAGTTTGTTACATATAGAACAGGCATCTCAGTTTCCATATTTATCACAATACGAGTTTATTTTTTTATTCATAATGTGATTCATTTCAGGTAGTATAGGCAGCTTATGATTTATTCAATCAGTTATCTCTCTACACATGCTTTTGCTCTATCCCTAGTGTTCATGTCACAACCTAGGGTTTAATCGAATAGATATATTCTAAAGTATGCATTTACTTCTTCCTAGGGTTCATCTCACATCCTAAGTTTAACTAATTTATGCATACACTTTATTACTTTCGAGATTAGGGTAAAAACCACTCTACCAGGGTAATCGGGTGGAATGGGGCCTCGTACAGTAGCTGTTACGACCCAGTTCCCGAATCCCTACAGGACACGAGACCGGACTGACTCGACTGATCCCAAGACCTAGTCGTCCAACGAGAAAGTAACCAAGAAGCAGTAAAATAAACCACATTCACCATGCAAGCAACTAACAGTAACAAAAGTACAGCAGTAAAGAAGTAAACTACTACAATACACACCACCAGAATAGTAGAAAATTCAACAGGTACAGGACTATAAAGTGCAGAACGAAAGAGTACAGAATATAAAGGTACAAGAAGCTACTCACTACTACAAATGAGCACGAAAGAACTACGACTACTGGGCTCTACTGAGCCCAGCACCCTCTATAGTCGTGTGCTCTGGCTACTCAACACCTGGACCTGAAAAAGGTTACGAGTACAAAATGTCAGCGAACATTGAGTAGAGTGGTAACCAACTACTACGCAGTAAAGGTGGATAGGTAGCTATTATTTTTCAATTTCCTTCCTTTTTTTTTAACTAATTATTCTTTCTTTCACCACTTAATTTAATTATCAGGTCTCTCTTTCTTGATCTCGAATGTTCCTCGTGGGAACGATCTTGATTGCAGTCTTTTCCGAAGAGTAGAAGTAGCCGTGGTGCTCTCCTGGCCGGGAGAGTCCCCCGTGGTGGTCCTACACCCAGTCAACCACCCCAAGGTCACTGACAGATGTAACGGTGACTACGGCACGTGCGATAAACGCATGGGTAGCTACCCCGCACTAGCACGTGGTCAGTCATTTCCGTTAGCGGGTGCACCCAAAGTATAGCACGGAACCAGTATAGGTTATAGCCCTCTTAGTAACAGGGGTCTAGCCCTTAAGAACCAAACAGGGGTTTCGCCCCTCCACAGTCCGCGCACCCTCGCCTGACTACCCTGGTTTGCCCAGTGGGCCTAACAAGTCAGTGTAAGGCTGCTAGCTGAACCCCGAGCCCCGTAGGGTGGCTAGCTCTCTCCCTACACTAGTAGCTCTCCCCGGTACTGTGTACGCGAGGGCAAAAAAGTCAGTACAAAGTGGCCAATCCTAACCCTGGGACCTAACCCAAGGGCAGCTAGCTCCGCTCTGCACTAAACAGGGGGACAGTTGCTCTCTTTGGTACCCGTACTCAAGGGCCAGCTCACTTCCCCACTCACATTTCCAGTTCCATTTCATTTATTTCCAGGAGCTCTACTCCTAATTCCCCGTAGGGTTCATGCTCATATTCCTCAGGCCAAGCTGTTGAGCGAGAATCTACGCTAACGTGTTTGGTTTTTGGAAAAACCCGTCGTTGTAGTTCGAAAGCGAAGGATTCGTGTTCAACAAATAAAATTTATACCGAAATAAGAATTCCGGGTCGAACACAGGGAGGCGAACGTTTGATTTAAAAACTCCGCATTTCTTTTTATTTTGTCACAAAGAAATTCAATTTAAACTATCTAAGTATCTACAACAAATAAAAGAGAGAGAGGGAGTAAGAGAGAGCGAAGGAATACTATACATGGAAATCAAAATGAGATGTAGAATAGACAAGGAATTTATCATAAAAGAGTTCTTTCATTACAACTAGAAAACATAAAACAATTACTCTAGAAAGCATTAAAAGAATGGAGGGAGAAATGTCCTCCTCGACGATCGCTCGGAGGACGAATAGACTACTCTAGAAAGCAGTAAATCTATACTAGAAAGCAGTAAAAAGAATAGGGAGAGAGAAATCCTCCTCGACGGTCGCTTGGAGGACGAGCCGGACGGGACGACGCCTGGACGAAGGAGAACGAAGCGGGACGAAGGAGGACGAAGCAGAAGAACGGGAACGAAGCAGCACGCCGTCGTCGTCGCAGGATCCACTTCCGAAGGGGGACGAAAATTTGGACTTTATCTCGCGAGAAGCATCCCGGGTGTGGGACAAGCTTCTCTTGAGCTTTGGAGAGGTAGAGAGGAGAAGGAAGGGATGCAAATTTCGTATGGAGGGGGTCTCCTTTTATAGTTGCAAGGAGTGGGGGCAAAATGGACATTACATCTTCAAAATAATAAATAAGGGGTCTTTAGTGACGGATAAAACCGTTGCTAAAGCCCCGCCGTCGCCGTCGCCGCCGCGCCACGCGCGCCCGCTCGGCTGGCCTGCGCGCGTAACGCAGACGCACGCCCGCGTCGTCTCAGCCGTCCAATCGCGAGATCGGACGGCTTAGATCGCGTCCGCGCCCGCTGCGTAGCGCGCCGCCCGCGTGCGATCGCGCGCCCACCAGAGCGTCCAATTGCGCGTCGGCGCTATCGGGCGCGCGCGGCCGTTGGATCTTCATCCGACGCTCGTGCGCGCCCGCTCGCCCGCGCCTTCGACCCCCTCTCCGCGGCTCGAACCCGCGACCTCCGCTTCGCCCGCAGCTGCGTCGCCGCTGTGCTACGCGGGCGAAATGGTCGCGCGGACGTTTTTAAACGCGCGCGACCGTAGCCGTTGGATCGAGATCCAACGGCGGAGAGGAGACGTTGCGCGGACTTCACAGGACTCCTGCGGCCGATTGGGCGGCTGGGATGGCGCCACGTGGCGCCATCTTGGCCGTCCATCTTCTGGAAGTTGTAGATGGTGCCACGGATGTCGGATTGACTCGATTTTTGTGTCGTTTGACTGCGATCGTCGATCCGAATTCATCCGTGTGGTCGGATTTTCCATCTGAAGTGCGGATTTACACCATCCTGGCCCTTGATCTTCTAGGGTTCCCCGGTCTCTATCTGATGCTACGGATGCCTGATTAGGGCGATCTTGGAGTCGTTGAACTCCAATCGTCGCCCTGATCATATCCATACGGTTGGATCTTTGATCCGAGGCCCCGATAAAATATTTGCCCTGTCCAAGCACATAAAAGGAGACAATTAACCTCCATTTTATTCAAACTACTCTAAATGCAAGATGATGCATGTAATGCAATATTTATATCATGAAATGCAATCCTATGCTTAAGAACATGCATAAATAGACATTTTAAGTAGTGTAAATGTGTTTACATCACAAGCCATACCAGGTTTCATCATTTCTATTTCCATTCTCAGGTTATACACATGAAATTGTACTCCATTTCATATTTAGTTTATTCACAGATAGCTCGTAATTCCAACATTCACCTTTCCATTTCCAAATTATATACATGCAGCTCATATTAAGTCATTTCACGGGTATGACAGAAAGGTTATATTCAACAGTTAACTAACACAACTACTATATATTTCGTAGGCAACTGTTATCCATTTACAGGCAATAGTTATCATTCTATTTACTCATTCAAGACTGCAATTCATTCATTCAATACAGACAATCTAGTATTTCTAGTCATAGGATTCATGCCATATCCTAGGTTCTAATCATTCATTCCACACATGCAATTAAGTTGAAATTAAATTAAGGGGAAGCCACTCTACCAGTAAACCCTGGAGTAGTGGGGGCTTGATTGGCAGGTCCACGTGCCTCAATAACCCCAAACCCGCAACGGAACAAGGTCCTACCACAAGGATCAATCACAAGAGAATACTCAGAACCGTATAGAAAGTATTCCAACAAGTAGAGGAATTCACACGGGAAACAACGGTATCCTAATTACGGAAATCAGACCTCAAACGGACCCTAAATAGGTTAAGAATAGTAATTTTGAGTCAAATCAGACATCTGGAACACCTTCCAGACGTCGTAAAAGAGTCTAGAGCCCTACCTCAAGTCCTACGCCACTCCTCAGACGTCTTAAAAGAGTCTAGAGCCCTACCTCAAGTCCTACGCCACTCAGACTTCTAGGAACTCCACTGGACCATCTGGACCCTGTTCCAGACGTCCGACCACCTCTCCGGACGTCTGGAAATGCTTCACGTTGTCTGGTGCCTCGCCCAGATGTCTGAGCTGCGTGGGAGGACGTGTCCCACGCCTTCTCGAAGCGAATCCTGCACGCGTTAATGAAAATCTTCTCAATAAGGCACGAAACGGCGCCACGGCGGAACGACCTGTATGGCCGTATCTGCAAAGAAGATGTACGTCGTGGAGCTTACATCTCAGTCGTCTGGAACCTCTTCCAGACGTCGTCTACGTCGTCTGGACGTCGATCCAGAAGTTTGATTCTAGGAAAAACCCAGAACCAGAATCTGCCTTCTCCTCCTCGCGCAGCGCGTGGTCGCGCCACGCCCGCTTGCCTGCCGCTCTGGCTGCAACATGTCGGGGAGGACCTCCCCGATGCACTCCTTCTTCTTGTTCACGTGCTGACCGGTCGTGAGCACCCCGGAGAGCTCCCACACGAGCTCGCGTGCTTGCTCTCCTCTCTTCCCCTCGTTGCTCCTCCTCTCCTCCCACGCCGCTCATGCTCACTGCTCACTGCTCACGCTGGAGGAAGGAGAAGGGTGGCTGGAAGTGGGGGTGGTGTGAGTTAGAGGAGGGGGTTATATAAGGCATGGGGTTAGGGTTTGCGTCAGGCGAATGGAGAGAGAAGGAGAAGAAAATGAGGGTTGCGTACTATTTGTGGGCAGCACGGGTGCAGACGCTAGGATGTACATGAAAATTTCAAATTTCAGATGTCTAGGAATGAGTCCAGACGTCTTGCAAGATGTTTGCCCTCAGTCCAGACGTCTTACCAGACGTCTGACCTAAAGTACGGACGTCTTAAAAAGTCTTAAAGACACGGGTCTTAACAACATAACAAACTCAAAGGAAGTTTCGTCCCCGAAACTTGAGCTAGCTAGGGTGCGGAAAAAGAATAACATACGCTTGACAAACTCAAAGAGGACCAAAGTCGGTCCAAAAAGACGTACGCTCAAAGAGCTCTGGGTACTACTCTCACATTGCCGCCTGTAACGACCCGATTCCCGAGTCCCTACAAGACACGAGAACCGGACCGACTCGACTAATCCCAAGACCTAGTCGTCCAATGAGGAAGTAACCAAAAGAGCAATAAAATAAACCACATTCAGCATGAATATAACTAGCAGTAACAAAAATACAGCAGTAAGAAAAGGAACTACTACAGCATGTACCACAACAACAGTAGAACAACATTTATAACATAACATGAACTACGAGTAAAGAAAAGTACAGAGAGTAACAAGAACTACTCACTACAGTGGAAAAAAAAGGACACAAAAGAACAGTGGTAACTCTACTAGACCCTACTCGGCCCAGTGTCCTCTGCAGCCGCTGACCCTGGCTGCTCAACACCTGGTCCTGAAAAGTAACGAGTGTAACACGTCAGCAAAATACTGAGTAGAGTGGCAGCTAAACTAAAGAAGCAGTAAAGTGTACAGTAGCTCTTTTATTTTCTTTCTTCCTTTATTTATGTCTTTCTATTGTTTCACAATTTATCTATTTCTCAGATCCTTCACTTGATCTAGAATGTTCCTCGTGGGAACGATCTTGATTATTGTCTTTTCCGAAGAGTAGAAGTAACACGTGGTGCTCTCCTGGCCGGGAGAGTCCCCCGTGGTGATCCTACTCTCAGTCAACCACCCCAAGGTCACTAACAGACGTAACGGTGACTACGGCACGCGCGATAAACGCACGGGTAGCTACCCCGCACTCGCACGCGGTCAGTTGTTTCCATTAACGGGTGCGCCCAAAGCACAACACGGAACCAGTATAGGGCAGATCCCTCTCAGTAACAGGGGTTCAACCCCTCCACAGTAACCAAACAGGGGCCTTGCCCCTCCACAGTCCGCGCACCCTCGCCTGACTACCCTGGTTTTCCCAGTGGGCCTAATAAGTCGGTGTAGGTGAGCTAGCAGAACCCCGGGACCCGTGGGGTAGCTAGTACTCGCTCTGCACTAGTATCTCTCCTTGGTACTCTGTACACGAGGGCCAACAAGTTGGTACAAAGTGGCCAGACCTAACCCCGGGTCCCTGGGGCGGCTGGCTCCGCTCTGTAGTAAGCAGGTAATAGGTGCTTCCCCTGGCACTACGTACCCAAGAGACAACACACCTCCACATCTTTCCATCTCAATTCCATTACATTCTCTTTCTAGGAGTTCTACTCCTAACTCCCCGTAGGGTTCCAGCTCTTTTAGCTCAGCACATTCAGGTTTCACCCTTTCAGTTTCACGTTCATACAACCCATATTCTCAATCATGTTCATTTATTCATAACAGGCAGCTGTTAAATCAATTTACAGGTAGCTATTATTTCCTTTCCACAGTTTCCAAGACTGCAATATCTATATTCATTTCACTAGTTTTCCAGTCCTAGATTCATGCCGTACCCTAGGATCTATCATTCAATCTAGTTTTCCAGCCTTAGGATTCATGCAATACCCTAGGATCTATCATTCAATCTGGTTCCTTGTTCCTAGGATTCATGCAATGCCCTAGGTTCTATTAATTGTTCCATAATTGTAACAAATTATATTAATAATTTCTAAAGCCACTCTACCAGCTACAATGGAGTACTGGGGACGTGGTCGGAAATCTCGCGTGCCTCTACAACCCCCGAGACTACAATTGAACGGGGTCCTAACACAAGGATCAAACACAAGGAGTTTCTCAGAATAGCATATAATTACTGTAAACGGGTAGAGGATTTTATTCCGAAAAGAACGCAACTCGAAATGCGAAAAACGGACTCCAAACGAGCCCTAAACAGGTCGAAAACGACGAAACAGTCCAAAATCAGATGTCTGGAACCTCTTCCAAATGTCTTAAAAGGTGGTTCAGAGGATACCATCACTCTGTGTAATCCCTCAGACGTCCAGAAGCCTGTGGGGGCATCTGGCTTAGTTCCCTGATGTCCGATGGTCACCCCGGACATCTGGAAGTCCTCTCCGTCGTCTAGCACAGCGGCCAGACGTCCGATTCGCGTTGGATGGAGAGTCTCAGAACCTGCACGTATCCACTCCTCGCTCTCAGTACGACGGGTCGCAGAAAAGGAAGGACGAAAATAACTTACTTGCCAGACGTCTGGACAGTCCTCCAGACGCCTTCACCGTCGTCTGGTTGGAAACCCAAACGTCTGATTCTGGAAAAACTTCCGGAATCAAAGCTCGACTCGCTCTCCGCCCGCGACGCACGGCTGCGCCGCGCCCCGTCCGCCTGCTGCTCGAGCTGCAGCAGCCCTCCAGCGACGCTCCACGCCCGCGGCTCCCCCGCCGATCGGCTCTAGCTGCCCCGGCAAGCTCGAGCCCTCACGGTCGGGCGTCTCCTCCCTCGCGCAACACCTCCTCCTGCAACTCGCCGCAGCTGCCGCTGCCGCCGCTCGCTCGCGCTATCACTCTCGCACCGGCAGGAAGAAGAAGAAGGAAGAGGACGAGATGAGAGTGAGGGAGAGGGCGAGGGCCTTATAAGGCCGCGCGGGGAGAGAGAGAGAGAGCGCAGTCTGCGCCTGCAGGAGGAGAGAGGGAAAAAGGGGAAAGGTGCGGCGGTTGCAGGTCTGCGCGCGCCTGCGCGCAGACGCAGCCCCGCACGCCCTAGAAAAATAGATCCCAGACGTCTGGAAGGGGTTCCAGACGTCTGGTCAGATGTCTGGGCCACCACCCAGACGTCTTAAAAAAATCATCTTGGAAGGCGTTCGTAACAATATAACAAACTCAAAGGAAGTTTCATCCCTGAAACTTGCGCTAACTAGGGTGCGGGAAAAACGTCATATAAAAACATAACAAACTCAAAGAGGACCGAAGCCGGTCCGAGAGACGTACCCACGAAGAGCTCCAGGTACCGCTGCAGCATTGCCACCTCAGGCTCCCAAGTAGCCTCCTCGTACCGCTGGCTCCTCCACAGAACCTTCACCAGGGGTACTTGCTTTCGTCTCAAACTGCGGACGGCTCGGTCAAGAATCTGCACTGGCCGCTCGGGGTAGGTCAGGTCGTCGCCCACCTCGACGCTCTCGTGACTTAGTACGTGACTGGGATCGGCTACGTACTTCCGGAGGTTGGACACGTGGAACACGTCGTGCACACCAGAAAGCTGAGGAGGGAGGGCAACTCTGTAAGCAACGGGTCCAACCCGCTCCAGGACCTCAAAGGGCCCCACGAACCTCGACGCGAGCTTCCCTCTCACCCCAAACCGCTGCAGGCCCTTCATGGGCGAAACACGAAGAAAGACGTGGTCCCCAACATCGAACTGCACCTCTCTGCGTCTTCGATCCGCGTAGCTCTTCTGTCTGCTCCCGACAGTGCGGAGTCGCCTGTGGATCTGCTCGACTACCTCCTGACTCTGCCGGATCAACCTGGGGCCAACATCCCACTTGGTCCCCACCTCAACCTAACTCAAGGGTGCCATACACCTCCGTCCGTACAGAGCCTCGTAGGGAGCCATGCCGATTCTCGAGTGATAGCTGTTGTTGTATGCAAACTCCGCCAGGGGCAGGTGCTCCTCCCAGGAGCCCCTCCAGTCCAGTACACAAGCACGCAAAAGGTCCTCAAGTGTTCGTATCGTGCAATCCGACTGTCCGTCCGTCTGGGGGTGGTAAGCCGTACTAAACCTCAATCGCGTCCCTAGGGCCTGCTGAAACTCAGCCCAAAACTGGGACGTAAAGCGGGTATCCCGGTTGGATACGATCTCCCGCAGAACTCCGTGTAGCCGTACCACATCGCGGATATACCTCTCTGCCAACTGTGCTGTCCCAAAGTGACTCGGATCGGCAAGAATCGTGCCGTCCTCGTCAGTCTATCCACAATTACCTAGACTGCGTTGTGTCCTCGCTGGGTAACAGGTAAACCCACCACCAAGTCCATGGTGATGCTCTCCCACTTCCACTCTGGCACTGGAAGCGGCTGTAGCGGCCCTGCAGGCCTCTGATTCTCGGCTTTCACCTGCTGACACACTAAGCACTGCTGCACGAATTCACCCACATCCCGCTTCATCCCCCTCCACCAAAACTCGCGTCTCAAGTCATGGCACATCTTCGTGTTTCCGGGATGTATGGTGAATCTGGAATCGTGTGCCTCATTCAGGAGCTCTCCAAACAGCTCCTCGTCTCTGGGAACGCACAACCGTCCCCTCAGGCGTAGCACCTGGTCTGTGAAAGAGAAGCCCCTGGGTCTCCTGACAGTACTCTGTCGTGCAAGGACTGCAAGTACGGATCGGCCATCTGTCCCGTGATGATGCGGTCTATAAGCTCTGTCCTAGTCTGTCTTGTCATAGTCACTGCCCCACAGTGCCCCCGTAACTCTAGGGGTCGCCAACTGCCCACCTCCTCCAAGAGGCTCCAACTCTGTAACTGTAAACTGGCCAAGTGTGCGGGCGCCTTCCGGCTCAAGGCGTCAGCCACCACATTGGCCTTGCCCGGGTGATAGGAAATGCTGCAGTCGTAGTCCTTCAGGAGCTCCAACCAACGTCTCTGTCTCATGTTGAGCTCCTTCTGATCAAAAAGGTATCTGAAGCTCTTGTGATCTGTGAAAATCTCGAAGGTCTCACCGTACAAGTAGTGCCTCCAGGTCTTCAGCGCGAAGACGACAGCTGCCAACTCCAGGTCGTGGGTAGGGTAGGTATGCTCATGGGGCTTTAGTTGTCATGAAGCGTAAGCGACAACGTGACCCCTCTGCATGAGCACACCTCCTAACCCCTGCAAGGAGGCATCCGTGTACACAACGAACCCGCCACTACTGTCAGGGATGGTGAGCACGGGAGCCGAAGTCAACCTCTCCTTCAGCTCCTGAAAACACGCCTCACAGGAGTCCGTCCAAGTGAAGGGCACGTCCTTCTAGGTCAACTGCGTCATGGGATGCACAATTTGTGAAAAACCTCTGATGAATCGTCTGTAGTAGCCTGCCAGTCCCAGGAAATTGCGAATCTCAGTGACTGAACGTGGTCTCTCCCACCTGAGCATTGCCTCGACCTTGGCTGGGTCCACCGCCAAGCCATCTCCAGAGATCACATGACCTAAGAAGGTCACCTCCCTCAACTAGAACTCGCACTTGCTGTATTTGGCGTCCAGCCTAAGTCGTCTCAGTGTGTCCAGAACCATCCGCAAGTGCTATTCGTGCTGCGTCTGATCTCGAGAATAGATGAGTATGTCATCAATGAATACCACCAAGAACTGGTCCAAGTACGGTCTAAACACCCGGTTCATCAGGTCCATGAAAGCAGCGGGGGCATTGGTCAGCCCAAATGGCATGACAAAAAACTCGTAGTGTCTGTACCGAGTGTGGAAAGCTGTCTTGGAGACGTCTGCCTCCCTGATCCTCAACTGGTGGTATCCAGACCTCAAGTCGATCTTGGAGAACACCGTGGCACCCCGCAACTGGTCGAACAAGTCGTCGATCCTCGGCAGCGGATATTTGTTCTTGATGGTGACCCTATTCAGCTGTCGGTAGTCCACACAAAGGCGTAGGGTACCATCCTTCTTCACAAACAGTACCGGGGCTCCCCAGGGAGACGCACTAGGCCTCACAAAACCCTTCTCCAAAAGGTCCTGCAACTGAGACTTGAACTCTCGTAGCTCAAGAAGTGCCATCCTGTATGGTGCGGTGGAGATGGGGCTGGTCCCTGGTACTAGTGAGATCTCAAACTCGATCTCACGCTCGGGCGGCAGTCCTGGTAACTCGTCTGGGAACACGTCAGGGTACTCTCTGTCCATCGGGATGCTCTGGAAGTCTTCCATGGGGCTGGGCTCTACCACCACACAAGCTAGGAAGCCCTCACACCCCTGGCTCAAAAGTCTCACCGCCCGAAGTGCCGAAATGCACCTGAAGCCTCCGTCCACTGGCTGTCCATGAAACTCGAAAGAAGGCAACTTCGGCATGGAGAAGACAATCTTCCTCTCAAAACAGTCTACCAAGGCATGGTAAGCGGACAACCAGTACATCCCCAGAATTATGCCAAAGTCCTCCATCTGTATCATAATCAGGTCAGCTGGCAGGCTATGTCCCCCGACGCTGACCTCGCAATCCGTGTACACCTCCTCAGCTACAAACAGCTGACCACTCAGACCTCTGATGACTAACGGATTCTCTAAGAGCATATAATCCTGGCCCAAACTAACTGCGAAACTGGCTGCGACAAACGAGTACGTAGTGCCGGAATCGAAAAGTGTGTAAACGAGTCTGCCCGAAACTGAAACCATACCTGCCACCACTGATCCCGAAGCTCTAGCATCCCTGTGTGTCAGGGCATTGATACGGCCCTCAGCTCTAGGTGCGGACGAAGCAGCCACACTCTGCGTCGGACGGGCAGGTGCTGGCCGGTACCCTCCTCGTGACTGCTGTCCTCCTCGCGCCTGGGAACCGCGCCCTCCAGTGCTCTACGCGGGAAGTGTCTGTCGACCTCCTGCCCTAGACGGGCAGACCCTCCTGATGTGGCCTGGCTGGCCACACTGGTAACAGAGGGGAACCCGACTCCCGCTCTCAGTGGGTCCCTGCTGTCGGCTGGGCTGGGGTCTGGTGCTGGCGAATGGCCTCTGTCGAGGGCCCCCAAAGGCCACTGATGGCCCTGCAAAACGTGACGGCTCTCCCGCGGACGCCACGTGTCTCCTCTCTTGCCGGCCCTGTGAAAAGTCTGGCTGAAAGGGCCTCTTCCGGCCGCCGTCAGTGTCTCGCGCGGACGGGTTGGTCTCCTCATAAGTCATGGCCGCCTCCACCAACCCCGAAAACGTAGGCAGCTTCAGGGGTTTGACATACCCCCGAATCGCCGGCTGGAGCCCCTCGGTGAACCACCAAAGGCGCTCCTCCTCAGTGGCTACCGCTGTCGCTGCAAAGCGGGACAGCTCCAAGAAACGCGTGCGGTACGCACTCACGGTCATCGTCCCTTGGCGGAGAGTGTGGAACTCCCGCCTCCTCTGGTCCTGCCACGTCTGGGGAAAGTACTGCTCGCAGAAGAGGGCGACAAACCGGTTCCAGGTCGGCTCATCCCTCTCCTGTCCCCTGACCGCCCTCCACCACCTGTGTGCCGCACTCTCCAGCTGGTACGTGGCAAAGGCCACGCGGCACTCCACCGGGGGGCGAAGGGTGTCGAAAATCTTCTCCAGCTGCTCGAGCCAGTCCTCTGCCTCGGTCAGGTCCTCATCCCCCTTGAAGGAGGGGGGCTTCAGCTTTCGGAACTGGCCGAAGAGCTCGGAGTGGCGCTGCAGTGGGGATGCTGGTGCACATCCAGGCAAGGGTGCCTCGTGCACAGAAGTGTCGGAGAAGGTGGGGGCGGCGGCGGCCGATCCCCTCCCCCGTGTCCAGCGCCGCGTCCGTCGTGTGGTCCCACAGAGGACTCCCCCTCCGCATCCCCAGGGGGAGGCGCTCGGGGCGGTGGGTGGAGCTCCTCTCGCACAATGTCCCGTATCAGCTGGGCGAGGTCTTGGGCCTGGACGCCCAGAAGTAATGGCTGGTCCACTGAGGCGTCGGCAACGGCACGATCACCTCGCCAACCTCATCCTCGGCCGCACCAGCGGCCTGCCTCACCAGTCCGGCGACGAGGCATCTCTTGCAAGGAGACGCAAAACAAAATGGAACACGTCAATATGGAACGATACCTAACGGAAACGTCTAAGAGCTCATGTCAAAAGATATGTTGTGGTGGCTACTCTAGTTATAGACATGTGAATTGGTTATTTTCCAGTCGGTTGATTCACTTCTCGGGACAACCTTGCTCTGATACCATCTTGTAACGACCCGATTCCCGAGTCCCTACGAGACACGAGAATCGGACTGACTCGACTAATCCCAAGACATAGTCGTCCATCGAGGAATTAACCAAAAGAGCAGTAAAATAAACCACATTCAGTATGAATATAACTAGCAGTAACAAAAATACAGCAGTAAGAAAAGGAACTACTACAGCATGTTCCACCATAACAGTAGAATAACATTTATAACATAACATGAACTACGAGTAAAGAAAAGTAAAGAGAGTAACAAGAACTACTCACTACAGTGGAACAAAAAGGACACAAAAGAACCGTGGTAACTCTACTGGACCCTACTCGGCCCAGCGTCCTCTGTAGCCGCTGACCCTGGCTGCTCAACACCTGGTCCTGAAAAGTAACGAGTGTAACACGTCAGCAAAACACTGAGTAGAGTGGCAGCTAAACTAAAGAAGCAGTAAAGTGTATAGTAGCTATTTTATTTTCTTTCTTCATTTATTTATGTCTTTCTATTGTTTCACAATTTATCTGTTTCTCAGATCCTTCACTTGATCTCGAATGTTCCTCGTGGGAACGATCTTGATTGCTGTCTTTTCCGAAGAGTAGAAGTAACACGTGGTGCTCTCCTGGCCGGGAGAGTCCCCCATGGTGATCCTACTCTCAGTCAACCACCCCAAGGTCACTGATAGACGTAACGGTGACTACTGCACGTGCAGTAAACGCACGGGTAGCTACCTCGAACTCGCACGCGGTCAGTCGTTTCCGTTAATGGGTGCTCCCAAAGCACAGCACGGAACCAGTATAGGGCAGAGCCCTCTCAATAACAGGGATCCAACCCCTCCACAGTAACCAAACAGGGGCCTTGCCCCTCCACAGTCCACGCACCCTCGCCTGACTACCCTGGTTTGCCTAGTGGGCCTAACAAGTTGGTGTAGGTGAGCTAGCAGAACCCCGGGGCCTGTGGGGTAGCTAGTACTCACTCTACACTAGTTGCTCTCCTCGGTACTGTGTACACGAGGGCCAACAAGTCGGTACAAAGTGGCCAGACCTAACCTCAGGTCCCTGGGGCGGCTGGCTCCGCTCTACACTAAGCAGGTAACAGGTGCTTCCCCTGGCACTACGTACCCAAGAGACAACGCACCTCCACATCTTTCCTTCTCAGTTCCATTTCATTCTCTTTCCAGGAGTTCTACTCCTAACTCCCCGTAGGGTTCCACCTCTTTTAACTCAGCACATTCAGGTTTCACCCTTTCAGTTTCACGTTCATACAACCTATATTCTCAATCATGTTCATTTATTCATAACAGGTAGCTGTTAAATCAATTTACAGGTAGCTATTATTCCCTTTCCATTGTTTCCAAGACTGCAATATCTATATTCATTTCATTAGTTTTCCAGTCCTAGGATTCATGCCGTACCGTAGGATCTATCATTCAATCTAGTTTTTCAGCCCTAGGATTCATGCAGTACCCTAGGATCTATCATTCAATCTGGTTCCTCATTCCTAGGATTCATGCAATGCCCTAGGTTCTATTAATTATTCCATAATTGTAACAAATTATGTTAATAATTTCTAAAGCCACTCTACCAGCTACAACTGGAGTACTGGGGGCGTGGTCGAAAATCCCGCGCACCTCCGCAACCCCCGAGACTACAATGGAATGGGGTCCTAATACAAGGATCAAACACAAGGAGTTTCTCAGAATAGTATATAATTACTGTAAACGGGTAAAGGATTTTATTCCGAAAAGAACGCAACTCGAAATGCGGAAAAAGACTCCAAACGGGCCCTAAACGGGTCGAAAACGACGAAACAGTCCAAAATCAGACATCTGGAACCTCTTCCAGACGTCTTAAAAGGTGCTTCAGTGGATACCTTTGCTTTTTGTATTCCCTCAGACGTCCAGAAGCCTGCGGGGGCGTCTGGCTTAGTTCCCAGACGTTCGATGGTCACCTCGGATGTCTGGAGGTCCTCTCCGTCGTCTGGCACTGCGGCCGGACATCCGATTCACGTTGGATGGCGAGGCTCAGAACCTGCACGTATCCACTCCTCGCTCTCAGTGTGACGGGTCATAGAAAAGGAAGAAGGACGAAAATAACTTAGTTGCCAGACGTCTGGACAGTCCTCCAGACGTCTTCACTGTCGTCTGGTTGGAAGCCCAGACATCTGATTCTGGAAAAACTTCCAGAATCAGAGCTCGACTCGCTCTCCGCCCGCGACGCACGGCCGTGCCGCGCCCCGTCCGCCTGCTGCTCGAGCTGTAGCAACCCTCCAGCGACGCTCCACGCCCACAGCTCCCCAGCCGGTTGGCTCTAGCTGCCCTAGAAAGCTCGAGCCCTCACGATCGAGCATCTCCTCCCTCGCGCAACACCTCCTCCCGCAACTCGCCGCGGCTGCCGCTGCCGCTGCTCGCTCGCGCTTGCACTCTTGCTCCGGCTGGAAGGAAGCGGAGGAGATGAGAGTGAGGGAGAGGGCGAGGGCCTTATAAGGCCGCGCGGGGAGAGAGAGAGAGAGCGCAGTCTGCGCCAGCAGGAGGAGAGAGGGAAAAAGGGGAAAGGTGCGGCGGTTGCAGGTCTGCGTACGCCTGCGTGCAGACGCAGCCCCGCACGCCATAGAAAAATAGATTCCATATGTCTGGAAGGGGTTCCAGACGTCTGGTCAGACGTCTGGGCACCTCCCAGACATCTTAAAAAAATCATCATGGAAGGCTTTCGTAGCACCGCCTCAGGCTCTTACGTAGCCTCCTCGTACCTCTGGCTCCTCTACAAGAACTTCATCAGGGTACCTGCTTCCGTCTCAAACTCCGAATGGCTCTGTCTAGCATCTTGGTGTCGGACCCGAATAGGTTGTTAATATGATGATTTTATCATTGAAGTGTGTATAGTGGTTAACCTAAATTGGACCTAATCATCTCTTTACAAAAATTTTTAACCTGGTCTACTTGATTTTATCTTGGTCACTTTTAGGCCGAGGGTTGAACTCAGGGAAGTAGGGTTACAAGTCAAGTTTCTACGCCTTTCCTACAACGAATCTCTTCCATTCGTTTATTGTGTTTTTGGTGTTTTTTTCTATTTAGATTTTTTCTGGTAATCTTTGTCCTTGAGGCACACCCTCAAAATTATGTTCTTGGCTTTGAGCCAAAATAGGGTTCCAAAATGGGTCTTGCTATTCGCAAGATGGAGTACCTGTAAGTCAAGGATTATCTTTTCTCTTTTATATATATAATTTTTTATCTTTTTATTGGCATGAAAGAAAAGCAGAAATAAAGTAAATATAGTATATATATATAGGAATATATTATATGTGTATAAAGGGGTGGGGGTGGAGGCGGAGATGGAGTGTAGCATGGTGTCGAGTCGGTCGTCGTCTAGAGAGACGCAACCAACAGGACGAAGTGCTGCGTGTAAGGTGTAGGATGGATGGTGTGAGATGAATGCGAACACGCTTTTTATATGTGTGTATCGGGGAATATCAGTAACTGGTGCAGATATTCCCACGATACCACGTTTGGTAAGTAATGTGAAAATATATGTATATATGTATGTAAATATATATATATATATATATATATATATATATATATATATATATATATATGGTTATAAATATATAGGTATATATATATATATGTATATATCTATAGGTGTATATATATGTACATATATATATAAGTATATGTTTATATGTATGTATATATATAGGTATAGAGAGATATATATGTATATATATAATAATATATGTATATATATGTATGTATATATGTATAAGTTTATGTATATATATGTATGTATAAGTATATATATATATATATATATATATATATATATATATGTATGTATGTATACTAATGCATAAGTATATAGGTACTACTATATGTATAAATAAGTGTATATATATATATATCAATATATATATGTGTACGTATATATATATATATATATATGTAGATAATAATGTATAGGTGTGTGTGTGTGTGTGGAAGTGTGAGTGTATGTGTGAGCATCGGTAAAGAGAGTGTTGTGAGCGAGAGAGAGAGAGAGAGCGAGAGAGAGAGGGTAGGAGAGATGGCGCTGCTGGAGTTGAGGACTGAGCGAGTTAAGACGTCTGTAGCTTCAAAGCATCGTCTGGAGGCTTCCACGCGCGTGCGCGCAGGCGTGTATGCATGCAGAGAAGAGTGCACTGGAGGGAGTGGCCACACGTAGAGGAGGTCGCAGTGCACCGCGTTGTGTGGAGAGCAGGCGCTGGCGTTCGCAGGTGCACGCGGAGAAGGAAGCAGGTGGAGGTAGGTGCCGGGAGAGGGCTAGCGCACGCAGATGTACGCGGGCTGGTGCGAGCGACGCGGATTGAGACGCACAGGTGGGCATGCTCAACGGCGAACGGTGGTAGCGACGTGCCGACCGGTAAAGTGAGAAGCTCACTGGTCACCCCACTGTAGCCACAGTGTCACGCAGACTCGCATGAACAGTGGCTACAGTGGTCGGCCGAGCCGCGCGAACGGGAGCTGCAGGTGCTGTGAGTGCGGTCGGCTCGCGGCTGGCGCATGCGAGCTGGCGCGCAAGGAAGGAGGTCTGTGCCAGCCCGTTGCGGGCGCGGTGAAGTTCGCGACAGAGCGGAGAAGTGGGAGGCGATGGTGTCTGTAGGCGCGTGCAGAAGCTTGCGGGTGCTGCTGGGGTGCGCGGAGAGGCTTGGTTGGCCGCTGCAGTGGCGTGCGGTGGTCGGCTGTGGGCGGAAGAGAGAGCGCGACAGAGAGAAGAAGCAGGATACGGAGAGGCTTGCAGGCGTGCGCGGAGGGCGACGGCGATGCGTAGGCTTGCACGGAATGGGCTGGGCGGCTGCTGCTGCTACTGCCTTGCCGCTGCTGCTGGATCTTTGAGCTTCAAGGTTGAAGCCTACGCTCTAATGGCTGAAGGTGCTGGAACGGAAAAAAGTAGAAAAGAGCCACCACGCCCACCGGCTCTTTGAAGAGCTGGGCGGTGGTGGTCTCACTGTGGTGGGTGTGCACCACAGTGAGGGCTCCTGTAAGCCGGGTGTCTCCGAGGAGTGCCGGCGTGTGGAGGGAAAGGGAGGAGAGGACGGTGGCCTGGAAAAGAAGAAGCTGCAGGTGGGTTTTTCTCTGTTGGACGTGTGTGAAGCTCCAATGCGGTGTCGGTGTCTTCACGCTCTCGTTTTAGCCTTGGATCTGCTCACGTCTTCGACTTCGTTTGCCTGCCTTTTCCTTGCAACAGGTTCTCCTGCACACCAAAAACAGAGACACACGTGAAGAGAGAAGAAAAAAATTGAAAGGAATTGAATAGAAACTTATTTGAAGGCGCACTTCCCCGGCAACGGCGCCAGGAAAGGTGTTGTGTCGGACCTGAATAGGTTGTTAATATGATGATTTTATCGTTGAAGTGTGTATAGTGGTTAACCTAAATCGGACCTAACCATCTCTTTACAAAAATTTTTAACCTGGCCTACTTGATTTTATCTTGGTCACTTTTAGGCCCAGGGTCGAACTTAGGAAAGTGGGGTTGCAAGTCAAGTTTCTACATCTTTCCTACAACGAATCTCTTCCGTTCGTTTATTGCGTTTTTGGTGTTTTTTTCTATTTAGATTTTTTTTTGGTAATCTTTGTCCTTGAGGCACACCCTCAAAATTGCGTTCTTGACTTTGAGCCAAAACAGGATTCGAAAACGGGTCTTGCTATTCGCAAGGCAGAGTACTTGTAAGTCAAGGATTATCTTTTCTCTTTTATATATATATTTTTTATCTTTTTATTGGCATGAAAGAGAAGCAGAAATAAAGTAAATATAGTATATATATATAGGTATACATTATATATGTATAAAGGGGTGGGGGTGGAGGCGGAGATGGAGTGTAGCACGGTGTCTAGTCGGTCGTCGTCTAGAGAGATGCAACCAACAGGACGAAGTGCCGCGTGTAAGGTGTAGGATGGATGGTGGAAGATGAATGCGAACATGCTTTTTGTATGCATGTATCAGGGAATATCAGCAACTGGTGTAGATATTCCCGCGATACCACGTATGGTAAGTAATGTGAAAATATATGTATATATGTATGTAAATATATCTATCTATATATAGTTATAAATATATAGGTATATATATATGTATATATCTATATAAGTATATGTATATATGTATGTATATATATAGGTAAAGAGAGATACATGTATAGATGTGTATATATATATATATATATATATATATATATGTATGTATGTATGTATATAATACTATATAGATGTATATAGATATATATGTATATATAGGTATATGTAGCTAGATATGTATATATATGTATATATGTATATATAGTTATATAGCTATATAGGTATATATGTGTGTGTGTGTATATATATATATATATATAGATAAAAGTATATGTATGTATGTAAATATATATGTATATATATATATATTTATATATAAGTATATAGATATATGTATATATGTATATAAGTATACTAATACTACTATATATATAGATATAAGTATATATATATTTGTATATGTATAGTAGTATATGTATATATGTATATATATATATATATATGTATGTATGTATGTATGTATGTATACTAATACATAAGTATATAGGTACTACTTTATGTATAAATATAAGTATATATATATATGTATATATAAATATATGTATATATATACCAATATATATATGTATACGTATAAATATATATGTAGATAATAGTGTATAGCTGTGTGTGTGGAAGTGTGAGTGTATGTGTGTGTCAGCGTCGGTAAAGAGAGTGTTGTGAGAGAGAGTGAGAGAGAGAGAGCGAGAGCGAGAGAGAGAGAGGGCAGGAGAGATGGCGCTGCTGGAGTTGAGGACTGAGCGAGTTAAGACGTTCGTAGCTTCAGAACGCCGTCTGGAGGCTTCCACGCGCCTGCGCGTGTAGGCGCGTATGCACACAGAGAAGAGTGCGCTGGAGGGAGTGGCCGCACGTAGTGGAGGCTGCAGCGTACCGCGCTGCGTGGAGAGCAGGTGCTGGCGCTCGCTGGTGCACGCGGTGAAGGAAGCGGGCAAAGGCAGGCGTTGGGAGAGGGCTAGCGCAGGTAAACGTACGCGGGCGGGTGCGGGCGACGTGGGTGGAGATGCGCAGGCGGGCGCGCACACGGGCGAACGGTGGTAGCGGCGTGTCGGGTGACCGATAAAGTCAGAAGCACACCGGTCACCCCACTGTAGCCACAGTGTCGCGCAGACTCGCGTGAACAGTGGCTACAGTGGTCCGGCGAGCCGCGGGACCGAGAGCTGCAGGTGCTGTGAGTGTGGCCAGCTCGCGGATGGAGCGTGCGGGCTGGCGCGCGATGAAGGAGGTCTACGTCGAATGGTTGCGGGCACGGAGAAGTTCGCGACAGAGCGGAGAAGCGGGAGGCAATGGTGTCTGCAGGCGTGCGTGGAAGCTTGCTGGTGCTGCTGGGGTGCGCGGAGAGGCTTGGCCGGCCGCTGCAGTGGCATGCGGTGGCTGGCTGCGGGCGGAAGAGAGAGCGCAACAGAGAGAAGAAGCGGGATGCGAAGAGGCTTGCAGGTGCGCGCGGAGGGCGAGGGCGACGCGCAGGCTTGCGCGGAATGGGCTGGGCGGCTGCTGCTGCTGCCTTGCTGCTGCTGCTGGAGCTTTGAGCTTCAAGCTTGAAGCCTGTGCTCTAATGGCTGAAGGTGCTGGAACGGAAAAAACTAGAAAAGAGCCACCACGCCCACCGGCTCTTTCAAGAGCTGGGCGGTGGTGGTCTCACTCTGGTGGGTGTGCACCATAGTGAGGGCTCCTGTCCGCCGGGTGTCTCCGAGGAGGGCCGGCGTGTGGAGGGAAAGGGAGGAGAGGACGGTGGCCTGGAAAAGAAGAAGCTACAGGTGGGTTTTTCTCTGTTGGACCAGGCTAGCTTGCAAAGGATGAGCCGTGGCTTTTTATAGAGGAAGAAGCCATGCACTTCCATGCCCTGGATGTGCATGGCTCATGCATGGCCTTGGCAGGGAGAGGCAGCCACTGGGAAGGGCAGCTGCAAGGAAGCATGGCGCGAGGAGAAGAAGAAGATGCATGCAGCCGCGGGAAAGATTTAAAAATCAAGTGAAATAAAAAATAAAAAGATGGTGAATTAGCAGAGATGCACTTGAGGAAAAATGTTAATTGCAAGGCCACTTATTTATTCTCCTCTCCTCTTAATTAAATGCATGCATGCATGTATTTTTACAAATGCGATTATGGAACCCTAATATGCATAGGTAATGCTAGGAAATAGCACAAGACGACACTATTGCAGGTGTATTTTTGCGATGCAATCATACCCCCCTGCCTATCTTTTGCTAGTCCCTAGCAAAACATTTTTTGTAGTATTTAGAAATGATCTTTAAGCTGAGGATTTTCTTCTGAGGTGACATAGGCGTGTTTATTGTTGGATATTGTGTGAACCAATTGTAGAGAAGACTACCAGTACTAAGTCTCACATGACAAAGATCATCTCTCGACTAACCAGGACTCTTGATATTTAAACCTTAAGTACGATTTCCGGGACCCAGGAGGTTTTTGCCGTACTCGAGAGCTCAAGAGATTGTGGCTTGTGCTTAGTGAAGGATCAAGACTGACCAGATGAACATTAAGACCAAGTTCAGGGTTTCACGAATCTTTAAGTACAGGTTGGTCCCAGTTTTAGCTTGTGTTTTCGGATTGACCCTTAAGAAGATGACGGAAAACTCAACTTCCATTTTCTGACATTTGTGGCTCATAGGAAAATAGGGTATTTGCGACTTGCCCTGAAGAACTTTTTAGGGTAGAGACTTTAAAGACATTTGCGAGATATACTGACTTATTTGCATCATTTTTTTTTTTTTAGAAACACGTGTCAATATATTTCTTACGACATTATTTGGAGGAGCACACTTTTCTTTTTGATGGGAGAGTTTCTTTTTATGGTGGAAAGAGTCGCTCCTAAACACAAGACTAAAACCTGGGACAAAAAGTCTACCTACGCGCATAGGTAAGGACTCCACCTTCCCTAATGAATACTAGGGTTGGATCTTATGTTCACCTGGTCTTTCCTTATATATGTAGTGTGAACCAAGTTTACTTAAGCTCTCAAGTAAAAGCAAACCAACGGATCCTGTACTGGTGTCTCAGGTACAAGAATACATCCTTAGTTAGGAGAGATTCCGATCTATTTTGTCAATGCTCAAGTGAATTAAGCCAAACCTGAGTGAATCAAGCTTCTGTGGCCTGAAAAGTCTTCAAAACAAAGGTTGAATATCCATAAACACTTACTGTATTTTTGTTTCAGCCTTTAGATCATTACTAAACACCATATTATATATATATATATATAGAAACTGCATGATACCCTAAAATACCCAGATCCTAAGGATGCCTATCCACCCCCCCATGCCAAATGATGCTATGTCCTCATATGCATGCAGGGAAGGGTAGCGAAAGGACGAAAGATAGGGTAACGAGAGTTGAAGTGCAGGGTATACAGCAGGGTGGTAGGGTGGGTGGATGGTGGGTGGAGAAGTGAAAAGTGAAGTGATCGTGATAGTGAAGTGAAAAGTGATGGAGGATGGTGAGTGTTGTTGGGGTGCCTCCCAACGAGCGCTGAATTTAACATCCCCAGCTGGACTCAGAATGAGGCAGAGAATTAATTACCCTTCAGCAGGGCAACGATTTCTCCAACGGGGGCAGGTTCATGAGTCAGATAGGGTTTCAAACGCTGCCCGTTGACCGTAAATTTACGCCTAGATTTGGGATCTTCAATCTAGGCAGCCTTGTTGGGGAATGGTCTTGAGACCAGAAAAGGACCAGTCCATTTGAACTTCAATTTCCCAAGAAAGAATTTGAGTCGGGCATTATAGAGCCACACTTGCTGAGATGGCTCAAATTCTTTCGGCCGAATACGGCTGTCGTGAATAGCCTTAGTGCGTTGTTTGAAGGTTAAAGTCGAATCATAGGCTTCACGACGGAGCTCTTCCAGCTCTTGGAGTTGGAGTTTCCTTTCTCGACCACACAGGTCTGGGTCGAGGTTACATTGGCGAACCGCCCAATAAGCGTGATGCTCCAACTCCACGGACAAATGAAAAGGCTTCCCGTAAACGATTCTATACGGAGACATACCAAGGGGAGCTTTGAAGGCGGTCCGATACGCCCAAAGTGTGTCAATCATCTTGTCGGACCAATCCTTACGGTCAGGTCGAACCATTTTCTGGAGAATTTGCTTGATTTGCTAGTTCGACACCTCTGCCTGGTCGTTCGTCTGAGGATGATACAGGGATGCGATACGATGGTGGACTCTGTATTTCCTCAGAAGTGCTCGAAAAGAAGCAAGGGTAAAGTGGCTTCCTCCATCCGAGATAATGGCTCGAGGGATCCCAAAGCGCGCAAAGATGTGGTCTTTGACAAAGTGAGTGGATATAATATGGTCAGCACGGCGTGCGGGAAAAGCCTCGATCCATTTCGAAACATAGTCAACGGCGACGAGGATGAATTCGAAGCCGTTGGATGGAGGAAAGGGACCCATGAAATCAATTCCCCAAATGTCGAAGATTTCTGCAACTAGGATGGGTTGTAAGGGAATCATGTCACGACGTGACATTGACCCTAATGACTGGCACCTAGTGTAATTATTGGCATAATTGTGTACATCTTGGTGAAGGGAGGGCCAAAAGAAATCGCACTGCAACACCTTGGCTGCAGTTTTCCTCCCAGAGAAATGGCCTCTGCAGGCCTGATCGTGGCAGAAGGATAGCACACTGGGGAAATCGCTGTCAGGAATACAGCGAAGGATGATTTGATCAGCACCTATCCAAAAAAGAAGTGGATTATCCCAGAAGTAATACTTTGCTTCTGCCATGAGACACTCGCGCTGGTTTTTAGGCCAGCCACGTGGAAGGGATCCAGAAGCAAGGTAATCGGCAATGTCGACATACCATGGTCCACCTGCCACATTTATTGCCAATAGGTGATCATTAGGAAAATTTTCATTTATCGGCAGAGTAAGTCCAATATGGTCAGGGTCGAGTCTAGAAAGGTGATCAGCTACAATATTCTGGGCTCCGGCCTTATCGCGGATCTCAATGTCAAATTCTTGGAGCAAAAGGATCCAACGAATCAGTCTAGGCTTGGCATCCTTCTTGTGCATGAGATGGCGAATGTCCGCGTGATCAGTGAAAACAATAATGTGAGAGCCCAGAAGGTAAGAGCAGAATTTCTCCAGCCCAAAGATGACTGCCAGTAGTTCTTTTTCAGTGGTAGTATAATTACGCTGGGCCTCGTCCAACGTCTTATTGTCGTAGTACACTACGAAGGGGTGTCTATCGCGTCTTTGTCCCAGGATGGCTCCGACTGCAAGGTCAGAAGTGTCACACATAAGTTCAAAGTCGAGGGACCAATCAGGTGGCTGGAGAACAGGGGCCTTGGTGACAGCATTACGCAGTTGCGTGAATGCTTGTGTATAGTCGGGGCCCATATCGAAGGGTACGTCGGTTGATAGGAGATGAGTTAAGGGTCGAGAAATTTTGGAGAAGTCTCTGATGAATCTCCTATAAAAATCGACGTGTCCCAGGAAGGAGAGGATTTGTTTGACAGAGCCAGGCACATGCAAATCAGCAATGACATCGAGATTAGCTCTGTCAACCTCGATACCCCTATCGGAGATGATATGTCCGAGAACAATTCCCTGGTGCACCATAAAATGACTTTTTTCCCAGGAAAGCACGAGGTTTACATCAATACATCTCCTAAGGATATGAGTCAGGTTGGCAAGACATTCGTCGAAAGATGGTCCAAAGACCGAGAAGTCATCCATGAAGACCTCGAGAAAGTCACCCACCATGTCATGGAATATTGCCAGCATATATCTCTGGAAAGTTGCTAGCGCATTGCAAAGTTCAAATGGCATTCTTCTAAATGCAATGGTGCTGAAGGGGCAGGTAAAATTGGTTTTCTCTTGGTCTCGGGGGTCAATTGCTACCTGGTTATATCCTGAGAATCCATCCAGGAAACATAAAAATTTGTTTCCCGCTAACCGCTCCAGGATTTGGTCAATGAATGGTAGCGGAAAGTGATCTTTCTTGGTTGCAGCATTGAGTTTCCTATAATCCACACACACTCTCTGTAACGACCCAATTCCCAAGTCCCTACGAGACACGAGAACCGGACCGACTCGACTAATCCCAAGACCTAGTCGTCCAACGAGGAAGTAACCAAAAGAGCAGTAAAATAAACCACATTCAACGTGAAATATAACTAGTAGTAACAAAATACAACAGTAAGAAAAAGAACTACTACAGCATGTACCACCACAACAGTACAACAACATTTATAACATAACAAGAACTACGAGTAAAGAAAAGTACAGAGAGTAACAAGAACTACTCACTACAGTGGAACAAAAAGGGCACAAAAGAACAGTGGTAACTCTACTGGACCCTACTCGGCCCAGCGTCCTCTGCAGCCGCTGACCCCGGCTGCTCAACACTTGGTCCTGAAAAGTAACGAGTGTAACACGTCAGGGAAACGTTGAGTAGAGTGGCAGCTAAACAAAGAAGCAGTAAAGTGTACAGTAGTTGTTTTATTTTCTTTCTTCCTTTATTTACATCTTTCTATTGGTTCACAATTTATCTATTTCTCAGATCCTTCACTTGATCTCGAATGTTCCTCGTGGGAACGATCTTGATTGCAGTCTTTTCCGAAGAGTAGAAGTAACACGTGGTGCTCTCCTGGCCGGGAGAGTCCCCCGTGGTGATCCTACTCTCAGTCAACCACCCCAAGGTCACTGACAGACATAATGGTGACTACGGCACGCGTGATAAATGCTCGGGTAGCTACCCCGCACTGGCACGCGGTCAGTCGTTTCCGTTAACGGGTGCGCCCAAAGCATAGCACGGAACTAGTATAGGGCAGAGCCCTCTCAGTACAGGGGTCCAACCCCTCCACAGTAACCAAACAGGGGCCTTGCCCCTCCACAATCCGCGCACCCTCGCCTGGCTATCCTGGTTTGCCCAGTGGGCCTAACAAGTCGGTGTAGGTGAGGTAGTAGAACCCCGGGGCCCGTGGGGTAGCTAGTACTCGCCCTACACTAGTAGCTCTCCTCGGTACAGTGTACACGAGGGCCAACAAGTCAGTACAAAGTGGCCAGACCTAACCCTGGGTCCCTGGGGCGGCTGGCTCCGCTCTGCACTAAGCAAGTAACAGGTGCCTCCCCTGGCACTACGTACCCAAGAGACAATGCACCTCCACATCTTTCCTTCTCAGTTCCATTTCATTCTCTTTCCAGGAGTTCTACTCCTAACTCCCCGTAGGGTTCCACCTCTTTTAACTCAGCACATTCAGGTTTCACCCTTTCAGTTTCACGTTCATACAACCCATAATCTCAATCATGTTCATTTATTCATAACAGGCAGCTGTTAAATCAATTTGTAGGCAGCTATTATTTCCTTTCCATAGTTTCCAAGACTGCAATATCTATATTCATTTGACTAGTTTTCCAGTCCTAGGATTCATGCCGTACCCTAGGATCTATCATTCAATCTAGTTTTCCAGCCCTAGGATTCATGCAATACCCTAGGATCTATCAATCAATCTGGTTTCTCATTCCTAGGATTCATGTAATGCCCTAGGTTCTATTAATTGTTCCATAGCTGTAACAAATTATGTTAATAATTTCTAAAGCCACTCTACCAGCTGCAACGGAAGTACTGGGGGCGTGGTCGGAAATCCCGCGCGCCTCCGCAATCCCCAAGACTGAAATGGAACGGGGTCCTATCACAAGGATCAAACAAAAGGAGTTTCTCCGAACATTATATAATTACTGGAAACGGGTAGAGGATTTTATTTATTAAAAGAACGCAACTTGAAACGCGGAAAACGGACTCCGAATGGGCTCTAAACGGATCGAAAATGACAAAACAGTCCAAAATCAGACGTCTGGAACCTCTTCCAGACGTCTTAAAAGGTTGTTCAGAGGATACCTTCGCTCTGCGTAGTCTCTCAGACGTCCAGAAGCCTGCGGGGGCGTCTGGCCTAGTTCCCAGACGTCCGATGGTCGACCCGGACGTCTGGAACTCCTCTCCGTCGTCTGGAACCGCGGCCAGACGTCTGATTCGCGTTGGATGGTGAATCTCAGAACCTGCACATACCCACTCCTCGTGCTCAGTACGAACGGTCGCAGAAAAGGAAGGAGGACAATAATAACTTACTTGCCAGACGTCTGGACAGTCCTCCAGACGTCTTCACCGTCGTCTGGTTGGAAGCCCAGACGTCTGATTATGGAAAAATTTCCAGAATCAGAGCCTACTCGCCCTTCGCCCGCGATGCACGGCCACGCCGCGCCTCGTCCGCCTGCTGCTCGAGCTGCAGCAGCCCTCCAGCGACGCCCCACGCCTGCGGCTCCCCCGCAAGCCAGCTCTAGCTGCCCCGGCGAGCTCGAGCCCTCACGGTCGGGCATCTCCTCACTCGCGCAACACCTCCTCCCGCAACTCACCGCGGCTGCCGCTGCTACCACTCGCACTCTAGCACCGGCTGGAAGGAGAAGAAGGAAGCGGAGGAGATGAGAGTGAGGGAGAGGGCGAGGGCCTTATAAGGCCGCGCGGGGAGAGAGAGAGAGAGAGAGCGTAGTTTGCGCCTGCAGGAGGAGAGAGGGAAAAAGAGGGGTTCGCAGGTCTGCGCGCGCAGGCACGCAGACGCAATTCTGCGTGCCGTAGAAAATAAATCCCAGACGTCTGGTCAGACGTCTGGGCCACCTCCCAGACGTCTTAAAAAGGCATCTTGAAAGCGCGTTCGTAACAATATAACAAACTCAAAGGAAGTTTCGTCCCCGAAACTTGCGCTAACTAGGGTGCGGGAAAAATGCCATATAAAAACATAACAAACTCAAAGAGGACCGAAGCTGGTCCGAAAGACGTACCCGCGAAGAGCTTCAGGTACCTTTCCCACATTGCTGCCTCAGGCTCCCAGGTGGCCTCCTCGTACCGCTGGCTCCTCCACAGAACCTTCACCAGGGGTACTTGCTTTCGTCTCAAACTGCGAACGGCTCGTTCAAGAATCTGCACTAGCCGCTCGGGGTAGGTCAGGTCGTCGCCCACCTCGACGCTCTCGTGACTCAGTACATGACTGGGATCGGCTACGTACTTCCTGAGGTTGGACACGTGGAACACGTCGTGTACACCAGAAAGCTGTGGAGGGAGGGAAAGTCTGTAAGCAACGGGTCCAACCCGCTCCAGGACCTCAAAGGGCCCCACGAACCTCGGTGCGAGCTTCCCTCTCACCCCAAACCGCTGCAGGCCCTTCATGGGCGAAACACGAAGAAAGACGTGGTCCCCAACATCAAACTGCACCTCTCTGCGTCTCCGATCTGCATAGCTCTTCTGTCTGCTCCTGATAGTGCGGAGTCGCCTGTGGATCTGCTCGACTACCGCCTGACTCTGCCGGATCAACCTGGGGCCAACCTCCTACTTGGTCCCCACCTCAACCCAACTCAAGGGTGTTGTACACCTCTGTCCGTACAAAGCCTCGTAGGGAGCCATGCTGATGCTCGAGTGATAGCTGTTGTTGTATGCAAACTTCAGCAGGGGTAGGTGCTCCTCCCAAGAGCCCCTCCAGTCCAATACATAGGCACGCAGAAGGTTTTCAAGTGTTTGTATCGTGCGTTCAGACTGTCCGTCCGTCTGGGGGTGGTAAGCTGTACTAAACCTCAACCGCGTCCCCAGGGCCTGCTGAAACACAACCCAAAACTGGGACGTAAAGCGGGTATCCCTATCGGATACGATCTCCCGCGGAACTCCGTGTAGCCGTACCACATCGCGGATATACCTCTCTGCCAACTGTGCTGGTCCCAAAGTGACTCGGATTGGCAAAAATTGTGCCGTCTTCATCAGTCTATCCACAATTACCCAGAATGCGTCGTGTCCTCGCTGGGTAACAGGTAAACCCACCACCAAGTCCATGGTGATGCTCTCCCACTTCCACTCTGGCACTGGAAGCGGCTGTAGCGGCCCTGCAGGCCTCTGATTCTCGGCTTTCACCTGCTGACACACTAAGCACTGCAGCACGAATTCACCCACATCCCGCTTCATCCCCCTCCACCAAAACTCGCGTCTCAAGTCATGGTACATCTTCGTGTTTCCGGGATGTATGTCGAATCTGGAACCGTGTGCCTCAGTCAGGAGCTCTCCAAATAGCTCCTCGTCTCTGGGAACGCACAACAGTCCCCTCAGGCGTAGCACCTGGTCTGTGAAAGAGAAGCCCCTGGGTCTCCTGACAGTATTCTGTCATGCAAGGACTGCAAGTACGGATCGGCCATCTGTCCTGTGATGATGCGGTCTATAAGCTCTGGCCTAGTCTGTCGTGTCATAGTCACTGCCCCACAGTGCCCCCGTAACTCTAGGGGTCGCCAACTGCCCATCTCCTCCAAGAGGCTCCAACTCTGTAACTGTAAACTGGCCAAGTGTGCGGGCGCCTTCCGGCTCAAGGCGTCAGCCACCACATTGGCCTTGCCCGGGTGATAGGAAATGCTGCAGTCGTAGTCCTTCAGGAGCTCCAACCAACGTCTCTGTCTCATGTTGAGCTCCTTCTGATCAAAAAGGTATCTGATGCTCTTGTGATCTGTGAAAATCTCGAAGGTCTCACCGTACAAGTAGTGCCTCCAGGTCTTCAGCGCGAAGACGACAGCTGCCAACTCCAGGTCGTGGGTAGGGTAGGTATGCTCATGGGGCTTCAGTTGTCACGAAGCGTAAGCGACAACGTGACCCCTCTGCATGAGCACACCTCCTAACCCCTGCAAGGAGGCATCCGTGTACACAACGAACCCGCCACTACTGTCAGGGATGGTGAGCACGGGAGCCGAAGTCAACCTCTCCTTCAGCTCCTGAAAACACGCCTCACAGGAGTCCGTCCAAGTGAAGGGCACGTCCTTCTAGGTCAACTGCGTCATGGGATGCACAATTTGTGAAAAACCTCTGATGAATCGTCTGTAGTAGCCTGCCGGTCCCAGGAAACTGCGAATCTCAGTGACTGAACGTGGTCTCTCCCACCTGAGCACTGCCTCGACCTTGGCTGGGTCCACCGCCAAGCCATCTCCAGAGATCACATGACCTAAGAAGGTCACCTCCCTCAACCAGAACTCGCACTTGCTGTATTTGGCGTCCAGCCTAAGTCGTCTCAGTGTGTCCAGAACCATCCGCAAGTGCTATTCGTGCTGCGTCTGATCTCGAGAATAGATGAGTATGTCATCAATGAATACCACCAAGAACTGGTCCAAGTACGGTCTAAACACCCGGTTCATCAGGTCCATGAAAGCAGCGGGGGCATTGGTCAGCCCAAATGGCATGACAAAAAACTCGTAGTGTCCGTACCGGGTGTGGAAAGCTGTCTTCGAGACGTCTGCCTCCCTGATCCTCAACTGGTGGTATCCAGACCTCAAGTCGATCTTGGAGAACATCGTGGCACCCCGCAACTGGTCAAACAAGTCATCGATCCTCGGCAGCGGATATCTGTTCTTGATGGTGACCCTATTTAGCTGTCGGTAGTCCACACAAAGGCGTAGGGTACCATCCTTCTTCTTCACAAACAGTACCGGGGCTCCCCAGGGAGATGCACTGGGCCTCACGAAACCCTTCTCCAAAAGGTCCTGCAACTGAGACTTGAGCTCTCGTAGCTCAAGCGGTGCCATCCTGTATGGCGCGGTGGAGATGGGGCTGGTCCCTGGTACTAGTGAGATCTCAAACTCGATCTCAGGCTCGGGCGGTAGTCCTGGTAACTCGTCTGGGAACACGTCAGGGTACTCTCTGACCATCGGGATGCTTTGGAAGTCTGCCATAGGGCTGGACTCTACCACCACACAAGCTAGGAAGCCCTCACACCCCTGGCTCAAAAGTCTCACCGCCCGATGTGCCGAAATGCACCTGAAGCCTCCGTCCACTGGCTATCCGTGAAACTCGAAAGAAGGCAACTCCGGCATGGAGAAGACGATCTTCCTCTCAAAACAGTCTACCAAGGCGTGGTAAGCGGACAGCCAGTCCATCCCCAGAATTACGCCAAAGTCCTCCATCTGTATCATAATCAGGTCAGCTGGTAGGCTATGTCCCTCGACACTGACCTCGCAATCCGTGTACACATCCTCAGCTATAAACAACTGACCACTTGGACCTCTGATTACTAACGGATTCTCTAACAGCATATAATCCTGGCCAAAACTAATTGCGAAACTGGCTGCGACAAACGAGTGCGTAGCGCCGAAATCGAAAAGTGTGTAAACGAGTCTGCCGGAAACTGAAACCATACCTGCCACCACCGAGCCCGAAGCTCTGGCATCCCCGTGTGTCAGGGCGTTGATACGCCCCTCAGCTCTAGGTGCGGACAAAGCAGCCACACTCTGCGTCGGACGGGCAGGTGCTGGCCGGTACCCTCCTCGTGACTGCTGTCCTCCTTGCGCCTGGGAACCGCGGCCTCCTGCGCGCCCTCCAGTGCTCTGCGTGGGAAGTGTCTGCTAACCTCTTGCCCTAGACGGGCAGCCCCTCCTGATGTGGCCCGGCTGGCCACACTGGTAACAGAGGGGAACCCGACTCCCGCTCTCAGTGGGTCCCTGCTGTCGGCTGGGTGGGGGTCCGGTGCTGGCGACTGGCCTCTGTCGAGGGCCCCCAAACGCCACGGATGGCCCTGCAAAACGTGACAGCTCTCCTACGGACGCCATGTGCCGTCTCTCTCACCGGCCCTGTGAAAAGTCTGGCTGAAAGGGCCTCTTCCGCCCGTCGTCAATGTCTCGCGTGGACGGGTTGGTCTCCTCGTAAGTCATGGCTGCCTCCACCACCCTCGAAAACGTAGGCATCTTCAGGGGTTTGACATACCCCTGAATCGCAGGCCGGAGCCCCTCGGTGAACCTCCAAAGGCGCTCCTCCTCAGTGGCTACCGCTGTCGCTGCAAAGCAGGAGAGCTCCAGGAAACGCGTGCGGTACGCGCTCACGGTCATCGCCCCTTGGCGGAGAGTGTGGAACTCCCACCTCCTCTGGTCCTGCCACGTATGGGGAATGTACTGCTCACAGAAGAGGGTGATGAACCAGTCCCAGGTCGGCTTGTCCCTCTCCTGTCCCCTGACCGCCCTCCACCACCTGTGTGCCGCACTCTCTAGCTGGTACGTGGCAAAGGCCACGCGACACTCCACCGGGGGGCGAAGGGTGTTGAAAATATTCTCCAGCTGCTCGAGCCAGTCCTCTGCCTCGGTCGGGTCCTCATCCCCCTTGAAGGAATGGGGCTTCAGCTTCCGGAACTATTCGAAGAGCTCGGAGTGGCGCTGCAGTGGGGATGCTAGTGCACCTCCAGGCAAAGGGGCCTCGTGCACAGAAGTGTCGGAGGAAGGTGGGGGCGGCGGCGGCCCATCCCCTCCCCCGTGTCCAGCGCCTTGTCCGTCGGGTGGTCCCACAGAGGACTCCCCCTCCGCAGCCCCAGGGTGAGGGGCTCGGGGTGATGGGTGGAGCTCCTCTCGCACAATATCCCATATCAGTTGGACGAGGTCCTGGGCCTGGACGCCCGGGAGTAGTGGCTGGGCCACTGAGGCATCGGCAATGGCACGCCCACGTCGCCGACCACGTCCTCGGCCGCGCCCGCGGCCCGCCTCACAAGTCCCACGACGAGGCATCTCCTGCAAGGAGACGCGAAACAAAATGAAACACGTCAATATGGAACGATACCTAATGAAAACATCTAAGAGCTCATGTCAAAGGATATGTTGTGGTGGCTACTCTAGTTATAGACATGTGAATTGGTTATTTTCCTATCAGTTGATTCTCTTCTCGGGACGACCTTGCTCTGATACCATCTTGTAACGACCCGATCCCGAGTCCCTACGAGACTCGAGAACCGGACCGACTCGACTAATCCCAAGACCTAGTCGTCTAACGAGGAAGTAACCAAAAGAGCAGTAAAATAAACCACATTCAACATGAAATATAACTAGTAGTAACAAAATACAGCAGTAAGAAAAAGAACTACTACAGCTTGTACCACCATAACAGTAGAACAACATTTATAACATAACAAGAACTACGAGTAATGAAAAGTACAGAGAGTAACAAGAACTACTCACTACAGTGGAACAAAAAGGGCACAAAAGAACAGTGGCAACTCTACTGGACCCTACTCGGCCCAACGTCCTCTGCAGCCGCTGACCCTGGCTGCTCAACACCTGGTCCTGAAAAGTAACGAGTGTAACACGTCAGCGAAACGCTGAGTAGAGCGGCAGCTAAACTAAAGAAGCAGTAAAATGTACAGTAGTTGTTTTATTTTCTTTCTTCCTTTATTTACGTCTTTCTATTGGTTCATAATTTATCTATTTCTCAGATCCTTGACTTGATCTGGAATGTTCCTCGTGGGAATGATCTTGATTGCAGTCTTTTCCGAAGAGTAGAAGTAACACGTGGTGCTCTCCTGGCCGGGAGAGTCCCCCGTGGTGATCCTACTCTCAGTCAACCACCCCAAGGTCACTGACAGACGTAACGGTGACTACGGCACGCGCGATAAATGCTCGGGTAGCTACCCCGCACTAGCACGCGGTCAGTCGTTTCCGTTAATGGGTGCGCCCAAAGCACAGCACGGAACCAGTATAGGGCAGAGCCCTCTCAGTAACAGGGGTCCAACCCCTCCATAGTAGCCAAACAGGGGCCTTGCCCCTCCACAGTCCGCGCACCCTCGCCTGACTACCCTGGTTTGCCCAGTGGGCCTAACAAGTCAATGTAGGTGAGCTAGCAGAACCCTGAGGCCCCTAGGGTAGCTAGTACTCGCCCTACAGTAGTAGCTCTCCTCGGTACTATGTACACGATGGCCAACAAGTCGGTACAAAGTGGCCAGACCTAACCTCGGGTCCCTGGGGCGGCTGGCTCCGCTCTGCGCTAAGCAGCTAACAGGTGCTTCCCCTGGCACTACGTACCCAAGAGACAACGCACCTCCACATCTTTCCTTCTCAGTTCCATTTCATTCTCTTTCCAGAAGTTCTACTCCTAACTCCCTGTAGGGTTCCACCTCTTTTAACTCAGCACATTCAGGTTTCACCCTTTCAGTTTCACGTTCATAAAACCCATATTCTCAATCATGTTCATTTATTGATAACAGGCAGCTATTAAATTAATTTACAGGCAGCTATTATTTCCTTTCCACAGTTTCCAAGACTGCAATATCTATATTCATTTCACTAATTTTCCAGTCCTAGGATTCATGCCGTACCCTAGGATCTATCATTCAATCTAGTTTTCCAGCCCTAGGATTCATGCAATACCCTAGGATCTATCAATCAATCTGGTTTCTCATTCCTAGGATTCATGTAATGCCCTAGGTTCTATTAATTGTTCCATAGCTGTAACAAATTATGTTAATAATTTCTAAAGCCACTCTACCAGCTGCAACGGAACTACTGGGGGCGTGGTCGGAAATCCCACGCGCCTCCGCAATCCCCAAGACTGAAATGGAGCGAGGTCCTATCACAAGGATCAAACACAAGGAGTTTCTCTGAATAGTATATAATTACTGGAAATGGGTAGAGGATTTTATTCCGAAAAGAACGCAACTCGAAATGCGGAAAACGGACTCCGAACGGGCCCTAAACGGGTCGAAAACGAGAAAACAGTCCAAAATCAGACGTCTAGAACCTCTTCCAGACGTCTTAAAAGGTGGTTCAGAGGATACCTTCGCTCTGCGTAGTCTCTCAGACGTCCAGAAGCCTGCGGGGGCATCTGGCCTAGTTCCCAAACGTCCGATGGTCGACTCGGACGTCTGGAACTCCTCTTCGTCGTCTGGCACCGCGGCCAGACGTCTGATTCACGTTGGATGGTGAATCTCAGAACCTGCACGTACCTACTCCTCGTGCTCAGTACGAACGGTCGCAGAAAAGGAAGGAGGATGAAAATAACTTACTTGCCAGACGTCTGGACAGTCCTCCAGACGTCTTCACCGTCGTCTGGTTGGAAGCCCAGACATTTGATTCTGGAAAAATTTCCAGAATCAGAGCCGACTTGCCCTCCGCCCACGATGCACGGCCGCGTCGCGCCTCGTCCGCCTGCTGCTTGAGCTGCAGCAGCCCTCCAACGACGCCCCACGCCCGCGCCTCCCCCGCGGAGCTGCCCCGGCGAGCTCGAGCCCTCATGGTCGAGCGTCTCCTCCCCCGCGCAACACCTCCTCCCGCAACTCGCCGCGGCTGCCACTGCCGCCGTTCTCACTCTCGCATCGGCTGGAAGGAGAAGAAGGAAGCGGAGGAGATTAGAGTGAGGGAGAGGGCGAGGGCCTTATAAGGCCGCGCGGGGAGAGAGAGAGAGAGCGCAGTCTGCGCCTGCAGGAGGATAGAGGGAGAAAGAGGGGCTTGCAGGTCTGCGCACGCAGGCGCGCAGACGCAATTATGCGTGCTGCAGAAAATAAATCCCAGATGTCTGGAAGGGGTTCCAGACGTCTGGTCAGACGTCTGGGCCACCTCCCAGACGTCTTAAAAAGGCGTCTTGAAAGCGTGTTCGTAACACTCTCCAAGATGTTGGAAAGCGTGTAGGGATGGATTCGCCCCTGTCATTGACACGGATGGTGAGTTCTGCCTTTTTGGGCACAACGTGAATTGGACACACCCAGGGGCTATCGCTGATTGGGTAGATTCTACCTGCATCCAGCCACTAATGATTTCTTTCTTAACGACCTCCCGCATGTTAGGGTTGAGACGTCGCTACATCTCGTGGGAAGGTCGAGCCTCCTCCTCCGTATATATACGGTGAGTGCAGCAGGAGGGGCTAATGCCAGATAAGTCTGATAAAGACCATCCAATAGCTGCCTTGTGTTCTATGAGGACCTTAGTTAGTTTGCACTCCTGCTCCCTGGTCAATTTTGAATTGATGATTACAAGGAGCGTTTCATTTGGTCCCAGGAAAACATACTTAAGTGTACTAGGCAGTTCTTTTAGCTCGGGAGTGGATGGTGAAAGATCTGGCATTTCTTGGGACGAGCGTGTCCCAGGCAGGTTGGAGAACATGTCAGGAGGAAGAAATTGGACTTCAGATTGGCCAAGAAGAGGGGCTTCTTGGATAGATGGATCCAAAAATGTATAGCCCTAGTGAGAAGTATATGGGCTCAAGGTCCCAATGTGGAGATGCAACTTCGCCTGATTTGGCGGGAAAGAAAGGGCAATCCGGTCTTCAAGAGTGTGGACCAATGGTGAGTAGCCCGGATATGACTCAGACCACGAGGTATGGGAGGCGGAGAAAACCTCATCAGAAGTCTGGTCAGGAGAAGGTACGGGACAAGGGAGGGATGGGGGAGCATCACAATATGTGTTGGTCAGGCAGTCATCAGTGTTTATAGGTAATCCGATGCAGTCCGAATAGGTCCCAATTAGTCCAATACACACGCTGACGGCCATGTCCTCGTCAGACGTGTCATCCTCAATGCAATCGCAATCAAAGTTCCTGGCTGCCTTGAAGATGTTAAGCTTGAGCTTCTCAGATCCAACGGCAATCTCATTACAGCCCGACTCGCAGTCGATATGGGCGCGGGCTGTGGCCAAGAAAGGTCGACCGAGGATGATCGGACAATCAGAAAGTGAACTAGGAACTTCCATATCTAAAATAAGAAAGTCAACAGGAAAACAAAGACTGTTGACCCTAACCACCATGTCTTCCACCACACCCTTTGGGATTTTGACAGAACGATCTACCAACTGTAACGTGATAGGGGTGGGTTTCAGATTTCCCAAGGAAAATTTTTCGAGCATGATGGTCGGTATGAGATTTATGGAAGATCCTAGATTAAGCAAGGCACGGTTAAAATTGCAGCCTTGGATGCTACAGGAAATAAGCGGTGTGCCCGGATCTTTCTGCTTCGGTGGTAGGTTTGACAGTATAGCACAACTTGCATGAGGCGAGAGAACCACCGGATTCTTGGTTTTCTTTGACTGTCGCCTAGGTGTTGGGTAGTATTTGAAAAATCGGGTAACAGTAGGTATGTGGTCGATGGCCTCGAGCAGGGGTACCTTGATTTCTACATCCCTGAACAAATTACGCAGGTTATCAAAGGCCTGCGTATCTTTCTTTTTGCCTTTTGGCTCCCTCAATAGAGCCTTAGGGAATGGAACTGATTCTGGCACTAATTTGGGTGTATCGTCCTCTCGCGAATGCGGTGCACATCCCGAATGAGAGGGTGACGAAGAAGACGGGCCAGGATCAGGTCGAGGCGGATCGACGGTTTGCTTATCGCTCCTCGTAGTGATAGCATTGGATGATGCGGGTCTAGTGGGATCATATGGCGGAGGAGGGTTTGCAATGGGGACATAAGAGTGCGGTGCTGTAGCGGGATTACCCTGAAATCCTGGTGGAATGCTCGGAGCTTGCAGAATTTGATTAACCTGCCCCTGAGAAGGTCGCACCTGTGGTTGAGGACCACGGGGTACGAAGTTTTGTAGGTTTGGAACAGGTTGGGCAGGAAGAGTGCCCTAAGATCGAGTCGCCATGCGTAGTTGACTGATCTTAGCATTCTGCTATGCCAATTGGTGCTGAAGAGAGGTCATGTTCTCTTCATGACGCTTTGACATTTCCGTCATCATTCGCATCAATTTGTCAAGAGGACTTGATGCGTGTTCTGCTTGCGGTACGCAAGGGCCCGATGGTGGATTCGCCATAGGATTAGACTGGGCCCTTGGGATGATGGGTGCGGACTGTCGTATTGGTCCACTCGCGGGGTTTTGGCGCTGCGGGTTGTTGGACCATGCAAATTTCGAATGATTTCTCCACCCTGGGTTATAAGTGGCAGAGAACGGGTTGTTCCCCAGGGCGCAAGCGTCTTCTATGCCAGAAGCTCATCCAGCTTCTTGTGCATGACGGAGACTTCATCCAGTTTTTGTGCAATAAGGCTTAGATCAGTGGATGAATGGGAGAGTCCCGTGTCAACTTTGTGGACATTTCGGGGTTGACTGGTACGATTAAAGGCAACAATGGAAGCATTGTTGATCGAGTTTTTACTCATATTTTCAAACAATTCAAATGCTCCATTCTCGTCTTTATTCATAAAGTTCTCTCCGCAGGAAGCGTCTGCAATCTGCTTCAAAGTCTCATTTAGCCTATAGTAGAAAATCTGGGCTATATGCCACTTAGGCAAACTGTGGTGCGGACACTTCCTGAGGAGGTCGTTATACCTCTCCCGTGCCTCATGAAATTGTTCGCCATTTTGTTGCGTAAAAGAGGTGATAGCATGGCGAAGCGCATTGGTTCGCTCGATTGGGAAGAACTTCTTGAGAAACACTGTTTGCATCTCTTCCGAAGAGTGGATGGTTCTCACAAGGGTGCGTAACCACTGTGAAGCTTTGTCCAGCAATAAAAACGGGAACATTTTCATGAGGACTATAGGTAACCTGACATTTCTTGGTTTAACCGTTTCAGCCAGTCGGGTTAGGTCTTCCAAGTGGAGAAAAGGATCTTCACTTGCAAGACTATGGAAGTGAAAATTTATTAGGCCAAATTATGTTTGGTTTCAATTCAAAGTCATCCCCGCCCATGGGGACCCGAATTTGTCCTATGGTCTCTGTAGCAGCGGGATTCTGATAAGAGCTAAGAGACTTAGGCTCCTCCCGTTCGAGAGGGTTCTGCATTTCCTCCAATGTTTCCTGAATGGCTTCAATTTGTTCATTATACATTTCCATTTGGGCTTGGAGGCGGGTTATAGGATCTAAGGCTCCACCACCTGGTGGGTTCTGATGGCGGTTTCCTCCCTCGGGATTTGGGGGTGGGCATGCAGCCATGTTTGTGGAGGTGGAGGACGATTCAGCTTGTTTTCTAGATTTATTAGTCAATTCAAACAGTTCAGGGTTTTGTGACCTCCTCCCAAACATTCACTACCGCAGGAAGAATTGGGGGGATAAGAAGGGAAAAGAGATGAGAGAAATGATGTCGCAAAGGTACACTTGATTACAAATCAATTCAATCATATTCCTAACCTCTACAGTGTGCCCTTAGACCTAAAGATCTAAGTTACCTACTATCATGAACTACGGAACCGAATGCGATCATCGCGGAACCACCGGGCCAGATTGAAAGGCCGTTTTCCCCAGTCTTAGACACCCGATAGCATGCGGGAACTCTCACTAGCACGTAGACGCTACACGCAGGTAGTTAGACCTCTAATCCTTAGGAAGGGTCAAGTTACTACCAGTTTTAGTTAGAGGCTTAGGATCAAGTGCTTTCGGAATGTGAAGGGCATTTTTTACGGGTAATGCCCGAGTGATTGATTTTCAGAGTTTGTAAAACAAGCATGCAATGGGGAAATCTCCCTGAATTAAAGTTTTTATTGGTGAATGGCTTTTAGAGTTGAACCTTAAGTAGTCTGAATTTTAGGATCTCTCTAAATTACCAATTCAACCAATCTTTGGGTTTTTGAGAGAATACAGGTTTTCTTCAAAGCCCAACAAACCCTTCTTCAATTTCAATTGGTTAATGCATGTTAAAATGCAATGGGCTACCCTAAACGGAGATTTCTATGTGTGGATGCACAAATTAGTTTTAGATTAGTGTGAAAGGGAGACAAAGCACTTCAATTCAAGTGCTCCCAATCACCAAAAAGATGTCCACACAAGGCTCAACCAAAAGATAAAGAAAATCAAATTGTTGGGGTTGAAATGTTCGGGATCAAATCTTAGGCAAGTTGAAAAGTCGTGGTGGGGTTGGAATCAACTCAATTCCATGTCTCCTTACCAAAAATGTGATCCTGAATTTGCAGGTAAATGAGGCAAAGAGGGGTGTAATCAATCTTTTTATTTGCCTCAAAGAATACTTCACATGGAGAAAAATTCAAGAATCAAGATTCTCGGATTTTCGTTATGCGAAGTAGGGCGGGAAATCCCAGGGCGGTGGGAGTAAAGGCAATCAATCAAACAAGTGAATTTTATTTCACTTGCCCCAAGAGATCCCAAGAAGTTTTTCTAGTTTTTTTTTTAGTTTTAATGATTATTATTATTTTTTTATTAAGGTTACAAGTTAACCTAGGTTGCTAAGAAGAGAAGACCTACTTGTTCGGCAACGTGTGCGATGCTCCAATGCGGTGTCGGTGTCTTCACGCTCTCATTCCAGCCTTGGATCTGCTCACGTCTTCGACTTCGTTTGCCTGCCTTTTCCTTGCAACAGGTTCACCTGCACACCAAAAACAGAGACACCCGTGAAGAGAGAAGAAAAAAATTGAAAGGAATTGAATAGAAACTTATTTGAAGGCGCACTTCCCCGGCAACGGCGCCAGGAAAGGTGTTGTGTCGGACCTGAATAGGTTGTTAATATGATGATTTTATCGTTGAAGTGTGTATAGTGGTTAACCTAAATCAGACCTAACCATCTTTTTGCAAAAATTTTTAACCTGGCCTACTTGATTTTATCTTGGTCACTTTTAGGCCTAGGGTCGAACTCAGGGAAGTGGGGTTACAAGTCAAGTTTCTACGCCTTTCCTACAACGAATCTCTTCCGCTCGTTTATTGTGTTTTTGGTGTTTTTTTCAATTTAGATTTTTTCTGGTAATCTTTGTCCTTGAGGCACACCCTCAAAATTGCGTTCTTGGCTTTGAGCCAAAACAGGGTTCGAAAACGGGTCTTGCTATTCGCAAGACGGAGTACCTGTAAGCCAAGGATTATCTTTTCTCTTTTATATATATATTTTTTATCTTTTTATTGGCATGAAAGAGAAGCAGAAATAAAGTAAATGTAGTATATATATATAGGTATATATTATATATGTATAAAGGGGTGGGGGTGGAGGCAGAGATGGAGTGTAGCACGGTGTCGAGTCGGTCGTTGTTTAGAGAGACGCAACCAACAGGATGAAGTGACGCATGTAAGGTGTAGGATGGATGGTGGAAGATGAATGCGAACATGTTTTTTGTATGCATGTATCGGGGAATATCAGCAACTGGTGCAGATATTCCCGCGATACCACGTATAGTAAGTAATGTGAAAATATATGTATATATGTATGTAAATATATCTATATATATATATATATGTGATTATAAATATATAGGTATATATATATTTATATATCTATAGGTGTATATATATGTATATATCTATAGGTGTATATATATGTATATATATATATATATATATATATATATATAAGTATATGTATATATGTATGTATATATATAGGTATAGAGAGATATATGTATAGATGTGTGTGTATATATATATATATATATATATATATATATGTATGTATGTATATGTATGTATATAATACTATATAGATGTATATAGATATATATGTATATATAGGTATATGTAGCTAGATATGTATATATATGTATATATGTATATATAGTTATATAGCTATATATATATATATATGTATAAGTTTATGTATATATATGTATGTATAAGTATATGTGTATATATATATATATATAGGTATATAGAAATATGTATATGTATAGTAGTATATGTATATATATATTTGTATGTATCTATATAAGTATACATATATGTATATACATATACATATATATATTTCTATATATATATGTATATGTATATATATATATGTAGATAATAGTGTATAGGTGTGTGTGTGGAAGTGTGAGTGTATGTGTGTGTCAGCGTCAGTAAAGAGAGTCTTGTGAGAGAGAGTGAGAGAGAGAGAGAGCGCGAGAGAGAGAGGGTAGGAGAGATGGCGCTGCTGGAGTTGAGGACTGAGCGAGTTAAGACGTCCGCAGCTTCAGAGCGCCGTCTGGAGGCTTCCATGCACGCGCATGCGAAGGCGCATATGCACGCAGAGAAGAGTGCGCTGGAGGGAGTGGCCGCACGCAGAGGAGGCCGCAGCGCATTGCGCTGCGTGGAGAGCAGGCGCTGGCGCTCGCAGGTGCACGCGGTGAAGGAAGCGGGCGAAGGCAGGCGCTGGGAGAGGGCTGGCCCACGCAGACGTACGCGGGCGGGTGTGGGCGACGCGGGCGGAGACGCGCAGGCGGGCGCACGCTTGGGTGAACGGCGGTAGCGGCGCGCCAGGTGACCGATAAGGTGAGAACCTCTCCGGTCACCCCACTGTAACCACAGTGTCGCGCAGACTTGCGTGAACAGTGGCTATAGTGGTCGGGCGAGCCGCGCGACCGGGAGCAGCAGGTGCTGTGAGTGCGGCCGGCTCGCGGTTGGCGCGTGCGGGCTGGCGCATGAGGAAGGAGGTCTGCGCAGGCCGGTTGGGGGCACCAAGAAGTTCGCGACAGAGCGGAGAAGCAGGAGGCGATGGTGTTTGCAGGCGCGTGCGGAAGCTTGTAAGTGCTGCTGGGGTGCGCGAGGAGGCTTGGCCGGCCGCTGCAGTGGCGTGCGGTGGCCGGCTGTGGGCGGAAGAGAGAGCACGACAGAGAGAAGAAGTGGGATGCGGAGAGGCTTGCAGGCACGCGCGGAGGGCGAGGACGACGCACAGGCTTGCTCGGAATGGGCTAGGCGGCTGCTGCTGCTGCCTTGCTGCTGTTGCTGGAGCTTTGAGCTTCAAGCTTGAAGCCTGTGCTCTAATGGCTGAAGGTGCTGGAACGGAAAAAACTAGAAAAGAGCCACCACACCCACCGGCTCTTTCAAGAGCTGGGCAGTGGTGGTCTCACTGTGGTGGGTGTGCACCATAGTGAGGGCTCCTGTCCGCCGGGTGTCTCCGAGGAGGGCCAGCGTGTGGAGGGAAAGGGAGGAGAGGATGGTGGCCTGGAAAAGAAGCTGCAAGTGGGTTTTTCTCTGTTGGACCAGGCTAGCTTGCAAAGGATGAGCCATGGCTTTTTATAGAGGAAGAAGCCATGCACGGCCTTGCCCTGGCTGTGCATGGCTCATGCATGGCCTTGCCAGGGAGAGGCAGCTGCAGGGAAGGGCAGCTGCAGGGAAGCATGGCACGAGGAGAAGAAGAAGATGCATGCAGCCGCGGGAAAGATTTAAAAATCAAGTGAAATAAAAAATAAAAAGATGGTGAATTAGCAGAGATGCACTTGAGGAAAAATGTTAATTGCATGGTCACTTATTTATTCTCCTCTCCTCTCAATTAAATGCATGCATGCATGTATTTTTACAAATGAGATTATGGAACCCTAATATGCATAGGTAATGCTAGGAAATAGCACAAGATGACACTATTGTAGGTGTATTTTTGCGGTGCAATCATATCTGCACTGGCCGCTCGGGGTAAGTCAGGTCGTCACCCACCTCGACTCTCTCGTGGCTCTGAACATGACTGGAATCAGTAACGTACTTCCTGAGGTTGGACACATGGAACACGTCGTGCACACCAGAAAGCTGGGGAGGAAGGGCAAGCCTGTAAGCAACGGGTCAAACCCTCTCCAGGACCTCAAACGGCCCTACAAACCTCGGTGCTAGCTTCCCTTTCACCCCAAAACGCTGCAGGCCCTTCATGGGCGAAACACGATGGAAGACGTGATCCCCAACCTCAAACTTCACCTCTCTGCGCTTCCGACCTGCATAGCTCTTCTGTCTGCTTCTGGCGGGGCGAAGTCGTCTGTGAATCTGCTTTATCATCTCCTGACTCTACCAGATCAGCCTAGGGCGTACCACCCACTTGGTCCCCACCTCAACCCAACTAAGGGGTGCAGCACACCTCCGTCTGTACAGAGCCTCATAGGGTGCCATGCCGATGCTCGAGTGGTAGCTGTTATTATATGTAAATTTCGCCAGGGGCAAGTGCTCCTCCCAAGAGCCCCTCAAGTCCAGTACATAGGCACACAAAAGGTCCTTAAGCATCTGTATCGTGCGCTTTGACTGTCCATCTGTCTGGGGTGGTATGTTGTACTGAACCTCAACCGTGTTCCCAAGGCTTACTGAAACTCAGCCCAAAACTAGGATGAAAAGCAGGTATCCCGGTCGGATACAATCTCCCGTGGAACTCCGTGTAGATGTACCACGTCGCGGATATACCTCTCTGCCAACTGTGCTGGTCCCAAAGTGACTCGGAACAGCAAGAAACGTGCCGTCTTCGTCAATCTGTCTACAATCACCTAGACTGCATCGTGACCTCGCTGGGTAACGGGAAAGTCCACCACCAAGTCCATGGTGATGCTCTCCCACTTCCACTTTAGCACTGGAAGTGGCTGCAATGGCCCTGCAGGCCTCTGATGCTCGGCTTTCATCTGCTGGCACACTAAACACTGCTGTATGAATTCACCTACATCCCGCTTCATTCCCCTCCACCAAAAGTCGCGTCTCAGATCATGATACATCTTTGTGTTCCCGGGATGTATGGTGAACCTGGAATTGTGTACCTCGGTCAGGAGCTCTCTCAAAAGCTCCTCATCCCGGGGAATGCACAAATGTCCCCTCATGCGCAGCACCTCATCGGTAAAGGAGAAGTCTCCAGGGTCCCCTGATAGTACTCTATCACGCAATGACTGTAGGTATGGGTCGGCCATCTGTCCTGTGATGATGTAGTCTATCAGCTCTGGCATCGTCTATTATGTCACAGTCACTGCCCCACAATGCCCTAATAACTCTATGGGTCGCCAACTGCCTATCTCCTCCATGAGACACCAACTCTGTGCCTGTAAACTGGCCAAGTGGGCGGGTGCCCCCGACGTTGGCCTTCCCCGGATGGCAGGAAATGCTGCAGTCATAGTCCTTCAGGAGCTCTAACCAACGTCTCTGCCTCATGTTGAGCTCCTTCTGATCAAACAAGCATCTGAGGCGCTTATGATCTGTGAAAATCTCAAAAGTCTCACCGTACAGGTAGTGCCTCCAAATCTTCAGAGCGAAGACGACAGCTGCCAGCTCCAGGTCATGGGTAGGGTAGCTATGCTCATGGGGCTTCAGTTGTCGCGAGGCGTAAGCGACAACGTCACCCCGCTGCATGAGCACGCCCCCTAATCCCGGCAAAGAGGCGTCTGTGTACACAACGAACCCGCCATTGCTGTCTGGGATGGTAAGCACGGGAGCTGAAGTCAGCCTCTCCTTCAGCTCCTGAAAACACGTCTCACAAGCGTCTATCCAAGAAAAGGGCACGTCCTTCCGGGTCAACTGTGTCATAGGATGTTCAATCCGCAAGAAACCCTTGATAAACCGCCGATAGTAGCCTGCCAGTCCCAAGAAGCTGCGGATCTCTGTCACTGTACGTGGTCTCTCCCACCTGAGCACTGCCTCAACCTTAGCTGGGTTCACAGCTAAGCCATTCCCTGAAATCACATGACCAAAGAAGGTCACCTCCCTTAACCAAAACTCGCACTTGTTGTACTTGGCGTACAGCCTATGCCATCTCAATGTGTCCAAAACCATCTGCAAGTGCTATCCGTGCTGCGCCTGATCCCGTGAGTAGATGAGCACATCATCAATAAATACCACCACGAACTGATCCAGATACGGTCTGAACACCCGATTCATCATGTCCATGAAAGCAGCGAGGGCGCTGGTCAGTCCAAATAGCATGACCAAGAACTCGTAGTGTCCGCACCGGGTGCGGAAAGCTGTCTTGGAGACGTCGGCCTCCTTGATCCTCAACTGGTGGTAGCCAGACCTCAAGTCTATCTTGGAGAATACCGTGGGACCTCGTAACTGATCAAACAAGTCGTCAATCCTCAACAGTGGATACCTATTCTTGATGGTAACCCTATTCAGCTGTCTGTAGTCCACACAAAGGCGTAGGGTACCATCTTTCTTCTTCACAAACAATACCGGGGCTCCCCATGGAGAGGCACTGGGCCTCACAAAGCCCTTCTCCAGAAGGTCCTGCAACTGGGACTTGAGCTCTTGCAACTCAAGTGGTGCCATCCTGTAAGGTGCTGTAGAAATGGGGCTGGTCCCCGGTAGCAGTGAGATCTCAAACTTGATCTCACCCTCGGGCGGTAGTCCTGGCAGTGCCTTTGGGAACACGTTGGGGTACTCTCTGACCACCGGGATACTCTGAAAATTTGTCATGGGGCTGGACTCTGTCACTACACAAGCCAGAAAGCCCTCACACCACTGGCCCAAAAGTCTCGCCGCCTGAAGTGCAGAAATGCACCTGAAGCCTCCATCCTCTAGCTGTCCGTGAAACTCAAAAGAAGGCATCTCCGGTATGGAGAAGACGATCTTCCTCTCAAAACAATCCACTAAAGCGTGGTAAGCGGACAGCCAGTCCATCCCCAGAATCACGCCAAAGTCCTCCATCTGTATCACAATCAGATCAGCGGGGAGGTTATGTCCCCCAACACTGACCTCACAACCTGTGTAAACCTCCTCAGCTACAAACAGCTGACCACCTGGACCTCCGATCACAAACGGATCCTCTAACAACACATAGTCTTGCCCCAAACTGACAACAAAACTAGCAGCGACAAACGAGTGCGTGGCACCGGAATCAAAAAGGGTGTAAACTAATCTGCCAGAAACTGTAACCATACCTGCCACCATTGAAGCTGAAGCTCTGGTATCTTTGTGTGTTAGGGCGTTAATACGCCTTTCAGCTCTAGGTACGGACGAAGCAGCCACAGTCTACGTCGGACGGGTAGCCGCTGGTCGGTACCCTCCCCGCGATTGCTGTCCTCCCCCACGTGCCTGGGAACTGCAGCCTCCTGCTCATCCTCCAGTGCTCGACGCGGGGAGCATCTGCTGACCTCCAGCCCTAGACGGGCAGTCCCTCCTGATGTGGCCCAGCTGGCCACACTGGTAACAAAGAGGGACTCGACTCTCGCCCTCGGTAGGTCCCTGTTGACGGTTGGGCGGGGGTCTGGTGCTGGCAGCCGGCCCTCTCGAGGGACCCCAAAGGCCACTGACGACCTCGCAAAACGTGACAGCTCTCCTGCAGGTGCCACGTGCCTCCTCTCTCACCGGCCTTGTGAGTAGTCTGGCAAGTAGGGCCTCTTTCGTCCGCTGTCAGTGTCACGTGCGGCTGGGTTGGTCTCCTCATATGTCATAGCTGCCTCCACCACTCTCAAGAACGTAGGCAGCTTCAGGGGTTTAACATACCCCCGAATAGCAGGCTGGAGCCCCTCGGTGAACCTCCACAGGCGCTCCTCCTCGGTAGCCATAGCTATCATGGCGAAACGAGCCAACTCCAGAAAACGTGTGCGATACGTGCTCACGGTCATCGTCCCCTGGCAGAGAGTGTGGAACTCTCGCCTCCTCTGATCTTGCCATGTCTGAGGAAAGTACTGCTCACGTAAGAGGGTGACAAACTGATCCCAAGTCGGCTCGGCCCTCTCCTAACCTCTGACCGCCCTCCACCACCAGTGTGCCGCGCTCCCCAGCTGGTACATGGCAAAGGCCACGCAGCACTCCACAGGGGGGCGAAGGATGTCAAACACCTTCTTGATTTCCTCGAGCCAGTCCTCTGCCTCGGTCGGGTCCTCATCCCCCTTGAAGGTGGGGGGCTTCAGCTTTCGGAACTGTCCGAAAAGCTCGTAATGGCGCTGAAGTAGGGAAACTGGTATGCCTCCAGGCAAGGAGGGCTCGTGCTCGGAAGTGTCAGAGGATGGTGGGGGCGGTGGAGGGCCACCCCTCCCCCACGTCTGGTGCTGTGTCTGTCTCGCGGTCCCACAGAGGACTCCCCCTTTGCAGCCCTAGGGAGAGGCACCCACGGAGGCGGGTAGAGCTCATCTCGTACGATCTCTTGTATCAGCTGGGTGAGGTCATGGGCCTAAACGCCCGGAAGTAGTGGCTAGTCCACTGAGACGTCGAGCTTGACATGTCCGCCCCTTCGACCTCGACCTCGGCCACGTCCGCAGCCCGCCTCACTGACTCCACGTCGAGGCATCTCCTGCAAGGTGATGCGAACACAAAATAGAAAGACGTCAATTCCACAGACATTCAGCAAAAGAACCTCAGAACCGATATCAAAAGGTAAGTTGTGGTGGTTACTCTAGTTGCAAGAACGTGAATTGGTTATTTTCCAGCTAGTTAGTTCACTTCTTGGGACGACCTTGCTCTGATACCATCTTGTTACGACCCAGTTCCCGAATCCCTACAAGACACGAGACCAAACCGACTCGACTGATCCCAAGACTCAATCATCCAACCAGAAAGTAACTAAGAAGCAGTAAAATAAACCACATTCACCATGCAAGCAACTAATAGTAACAAAAGTAAGCAGTAAAGAAGTAAACTACTACAGTATACACCACCACAACAGTAGAAAATTAAATAGGTATAGGAATATAAAGTGCAGAACGAAAGAGTACAGAATATAAAGGTACAAGAAGCTACTCACTACTACAAATGAGTACGAAAGAACTACGACTACTGGGCTCTACTGGGCCCAGCACCCTCTGTAGCCGTGTGCTCTGGCTGCTCAACACTTGGACCTGAAAAAGGTTACGAGTACAAAACGTCAGCGAACGCTGAGTAGAGTGGCAGCCAACTACTAAACAGTAAAGGTGGACAGGTAGCTATTATTTTTCAATTTCTTTCGTTCTTTAACTAGTTATTCTTTCTTTCACCATTTAATTATCAGGTCTCTTTCTTGATCTCGAATGTTCCTCGTGGGAACGATCTTGATTGTAGTCTTTTCCGAAGAGTAGAAGGAGCACGTGATGCTCTCCTGGCCGGGAGAGTCCCCCATGGTGGTCCTACTCCCAGCCAACCACCCCAAGGTTACTGACAGACGTAACGGTGACTACAACACACGCGATAAACGTACGGGTAGTTACCCCGCGCTGGCACGCAGTCAATCGCTTCCGTTAGCGGGTACGCCCAAAGTATAACACAGAACCAGTATAGGGCATAGCCCTCTTAGTAACAGGGGTCTAGCCCTTAAGAACCAAACAAGGGTCTCGCCCCTCCACAGTCTGCGCACCCTCGCCTGACTACCCTGGTTTGTCAAGTGGGCCTAATAAGTCAGTGTAAGGTGGCTAGGTAAACCCCGGGTCCTGTGGGGTGGCTAGCTCTCTCCCTACACTAGTAGCTCTCCCCGGTACTATGTATGCGAGGGCCAAAAATTTGATACAAAGTGGCCAATCCTAACCCCAGGTCCCAACCCAAGGGCGGCTAGCTCTGCTCTGCAATAAATAAGGGGATAGTCACTCTCCTTAGTACTTCGTACTCAAGGGCCAGCTCACTTCCTCATTCACATTCCCAGTTCCATTTCATTTATTTCCAAGAGCTCTACTCCTAATTCCTCGTAGGGTTCATGCTCATATTCCTCAAGCCAAGCCATACCAGGTTTCATCATTTCTATTTCCATTCTCAGTTATACACATGAAATTGTACTCCATTTCATATTCAGTTTATTCACAGATATCTCGTATTTCCAACATTCACCTTTCCATTTCCAAATTATATACATGCAACTCATATTACGTCATTTCACGGGTATGACAGAAAGGTTACATTCAACAGTTAACTAACACAACTACTATATATTTCGCAGGCAACTGTTATTCATTTACAGGAAATAGTTATCATTTTATCTACTCTTTCAAGATTGCAATTCATTCATTCAATACAGACAATCCAGTATTTCTAGTCCTAGGATTCATGCCATATCCTAGGTTCTAATCATTCATTCCACACATGCAATTAAGTTGAAATTAAATTAAGGGAAGCCACTCTACCAGTAAACCTTAGAGTAGTGGGAGCTTGATCGGCAGGTCAACGTGCCTCAGCAAACCCCAAACCCGCAACGGAACAAGGTCACACCACAAGGATCAATCACAAGAGAATACTCAGAACCATATAGAAAGTATTCCAACAAGTAGAGGAATTCACACGGGAAACAACAGTATCTTAATTGCGGAAATCAGACCTCAAATGGACCCTAAACGGGTCAAGAACAGTAATTCTGAGTCAAATCAGACGTCTGGAACACCTTCCAGACGTCTTAAAAGAGTCTAGAGCCATACCTCAAGTCCTTCGCCACTCCTCAGACATCCAGGAACTCCGCTGGACCATCTGGACCCAGTTCCAGATGTCTGACCACCTTTCAAGACGTCTGGAAACGCTTCTCGTCATCTGGTGCCTCGCCTAGATGTCTGAACTTCATGGGAGGGTGTGTCCCGTGCCTTCCCGAAGCGAATCCTACACGCGTCAGCGAAAATCTTCTCAATAAGGCATGAAACGACGCCTTGGCGGAACGGCCTGCATGGTCGTATCCGCAAAGAAGATGTACTTCGCGGAGCTTACCTCTTAGTCGTCTGGAACCTCCTCCAGACGTCTTCTATGTCATCTGGACATCGATCCAGACGTCTGATTCTGGGAAAAACCCAGAACCAGAATCCGTCTTCGCCTCCTTGCGTCGTGCATGGCCGCGCCGCGCCCGCTCGCCTGCTGCTCCGGCTGCAACAGTGTCGGGGAGGACCTCCCTGACGCACTCCTCTGCCTTGCTCACGTGCCGACCGACCGTGAGCACCTCGGCAAGCTCCCATAAGAGCTCGCGTGCTTGCTCTCCTCTCTTTCACTCGCTACTCCTTTCCTCCCATGCCGCTCACGCTCGCTGCTTGCTGCTCGCTGCTCTCGTTGGAGGAAGAAGGGTGGTTGGAAGTGGGGGTGGTGTGAGGGAGAGGAGGGGGTTATATAAGGTGTGGGGTTAGGGTTTGCATCGAGCGAGAGGGGAGAGAAGGAGAAGAAAACGAGGGTTGTGTACTGTTTGCACATAGCATGTGCGTAGACGCGAGGACGTACACGAAAATTTAATTTTCAAATGTCTGGGAATGAGTCCAGACGTATTGCAAGTCATCTGCCCTCAGTCCAGACGTCTTACCAGATGTCTGACCTAAAGTATGGACGTCTTAAAAAGGCTTAAAGACACGGGTCTTAACAGTAGCTCCCGACGTCTCCGCAGGTCTTGTATACTCTACGGACTGGAGACCTATGACATAGATTGAAAAGTCAAACGAGCTCAGAATGGCAAGGACAATGTATCATTACGTAGAGAAACTTGCACGGAAACCAAAGACGTTTCGCTTGTGGAAAATCGACACCGTTTGGTCCTTGAATGGGCCCAAAAACACTAATCCCAATTGAAATCAGACACTTGGGAAAGGTCCCAAACATCTTAAACGAACTCATAGGCATAACTTGCTCGGGGCGCCTTCCTCGGACGTCTGGGGTTCAGTGCAGACGTCTGAGAGTGTCTTCAGATGTCTGGAAACACGTCTGGATGTCTGGAACTGCCTATCTTCGCACCTGCGCACTTCCCAACCTCTGACACGTGTATGCATGGTTAGAACTTTGCAGGAAAATTAAATCGAAAATATGCACTAACAGACGTCCGAAAATACCTCAGGACGTCTAGCAAGACGTCTGACGCACTCCGCAGACGTCTGATTTTGTGGAAAAATGATTTCGTAGAACCGTTGGCAAGTTCTTCTTCTCGCGATGCCTTCCTCTCCACATGCTACTGCAACTGCGGCAGAACTCGCTACAGCAGCAGCAGCTCTCTTCTCCCGCACATGCTCCTTTGGCTCCCTGCTTTCCTCCTCTCGGCTGCGGTGTGGGGAGGATGGAGGAGGAACGAGGGGTTTAAATGGAGAAGGTATGGGGGAGGGAATGGTGGAGAGAGGGAGGTGAGGGTGTCGCAGGGGGGGATGGTGTGGCGTACGGAGTGAGGGGGGAGGAGAGGGGTGTGTATGATGGGAAGTGGTGGTGGGAAATTGTGGGGAAGCCCTTGCAATTTTTCCCTCTCCCACACTAACCCTTAAAACAAAAGTTAAGGGTTTAAAACTACATAAAAACTCTTACGGATTTTGAAAATGTCAAATGATCCTAAGAAAGGGTCATTTCAATCTATATGAGGTATTCCAAAGAAACTCATTTCTAGAGATCATAAAAGAGGTTAGATTTTAAATTAAGGAATTGGATATCTCAAGAGATGAAATGAATGTAACTTATATATTCTCTCCTTTTGTTGAAATAAACTAACACATCTGGATTTTATGTTAGTGATATTTATATAGATCCAACTTCAAGTAGATTTAAATTCATGTAACCTCGAGGAAAAGAGAACATTCCAATTAACTAAGACACTTTACCACGCAGAAGCGATAGCCTTTGGCCCCTTTAAATGTGTACAAAATCTAGATGCTTAGTCCTAGTGGAATGCCTTAATTATATGGTCTTAACAAGATATTCATAGATGATGCCAGATTTTGCTGGATTAAGAGGAAGACCCAATTATAGGAAAATCTAATCAAGCAACATCCATTGCGAGCCAAGCCCAGGTGCAAATCGGCCGGAGAATCATCCTAAGTTGGACAACTTGGATGAAGTTAGCAAGGGGATTAAGAAGTGTAAGCAAATCCACCTTTGATTGCAAGTGTTTGACTTGGTCCATATGAGACACTTAGCATAGGGACCTTGTGGAGTAAGTTTGACTGAAAGAAGGAGGATTTCCTCTTCTCTGAAAAAGATGAAAGAACAAATTTATCCAGAGTAGTCCGTAATCCATCGGGATAGAGGACACGTAGTGATGGCAAAGGCTACTTGACAACCGTTAAAGCTTGGAATGACAGAACAATGTTTTTCGTTTATAGAAAAGGATAAGTTTACTTGCCAGGATTGGAAATTGAAGTTAATTTGTAATTTTATTTATTTGTATAATGATATTGACATTAGTTTTTATTTAAATTAATGTTAAGTTGTGATATTAATTTTTATAGTATTTACGTGGCAGTGGTATTAGGTATATAAAGTATAAGGGATGTCAGAGATACGGGTGGTGTATAATTTTAATATAGATTTATTAATACCAATTGAAATTAATGTTAGATAAATTCGTGTTAAAGTGATTAAACATGTGTTACCAAAGGGGGGATTAAGTAGTAAAGTAAATGGAGGTTAACCCCCCAAAATCCCTCAAATAAACTAAGCCTAAGGGCTACTTTGCTTCGTGAGTTAGGAAATTTGTATTAAAAAATGTGAAACTGGTATTAACCCTCATTTTTGTTTATTTGTAGGGTGGTGTGCTAACACCAATTTTTATTTACTTAAACTGGTATTAAGCTATAGTATCAATTCTTGTGGTGTTTACTTGAACTAGTATCAACACTAGTTTTTGTAGAGTAGAGTTTGGGTGTAGGGGAGTTACGAAGTTAACGCTTGTTTTGCTAACACCCCTTGAAATTGGTGTTAGTAAGACATGTGTTGACCCCCCCCAAAATAGATGATAAGATTATACAAGTTAACCTTTCAAGTAAGTAGGGGTTAACTTCCTAAAAGAGAGGTTAACCCCCCAACCAAACTAACCCTAAAGTATACATAATTTTGTACATACGTCATACAAACATTATGTCATGTGTCATGTCATGTAGCAACCAAAGTAAGTTTCTATTTCCTCGACCACGAAGGATGGGCTTTCAACATCTTACGTTCAATGAACACAAAAACACCACGGTGTCACTCGTTGGTCACAACTCACGAGTCTTCACATTGGATATATAAAGAAGGTATATATCCAATGATTTTATACCGGTGTAAAATAATTTTATATCAGTATAGAATGATTATGAAAGCCACCACACAACTTTGAACCAAAAAGTACAAGTATAATCTCATTCTGCACCTATGTAAATATGGTTCTAGAGTGATTTTGTACTAGTGCAATCTTATTTTACATTAGTGCAAAATGATTCTGAAGTGATTTTGCATCAGTATAATCTCATTTTACACATGTGTAAGTTGATTCTGAAGATGATTTGGTGGTTTTGCATCTGTATAAAATGATTTTAAAGGTAATTTTGATAGTTTAGAACAGAGTAAAATAATTTTTCATATATGTAAAATAATTTCACTATTAGTTTAGAAGTGGCATGACTTTTTTGAACATACACCTCACCGCATGCTAGTTGTTTTTTTAACATAAAATGAAGACATGTGACATGATTACTACATTTAAATTAACTTTTTTTATTTCTCCCACGTTATTACGTTGCAAAATTCATGTACTTTTATGTTTATTTACATTTTAACTTTATTTTAGTACTTAGATTTTGCAATAGAAGTTAACTTATAACGAACTCAATAAAGTTCCAAGGAAATTCGAAACTTCACGAAACCCTTGTTAAAGGTTTATTCTTAAGGCACAGTGTGCCAATTGTCTCGCGGACTTTTGTTTTTGGAATCCGAATCTGGTTTCTTGATCGGCTTCTAATTCGCATTTGGTCCTTCTTCATGATTGTCTGTTGTTATTTACTGCATCTTCTCCTATTCTAAGACACAATATGTACGCATACGTGTCCTTAGTTGGTGATTTAGTTGGTAAAATTCTTATATCATTATTAGAAAAATAAAGTTATCGATTCAAATATTGTTAATACTAAATTTACCCAAAGACCTCATTTAGAATCTTGTGCTGGCACATAACTTGGCAACGCAGAACACAAACAAGTGTAAACTCGTGCGGATGCAGACGTATCGAAAGATAATTCCGAGATGGTTACCATCGGATGTTCCCAGAGCTCAATGGTTTTTGAGGGTTATGCCCACAAATGTAGCACAACAGTACTTGCAACTCCAAGATACCTCATATTAGCTTTTCCCTGCTTTGGACAAACAATGCCCCACCGAAAATTCTTTCATTCCTTATCTCTCAGAATGCTTGATTGAGTAATGATAATAAACGGCCCCACAAAAAAAGGGTTGCACCTTGTTGCTTAATGCAACTAGACTGGAATATGTTCTTCGCAACTTTGTCATTTTCATATATGGGAAATATGACGCAGATAAGATGCTGGCGGGTCCACGACATCCCTTCTTCGTTAATTCTTTTCCTTTGGTGGCTAATCATTATTGGCTGACACCTACTCTTTAGACGTATCCATAAAGAAAATATATGCTTTAGGATATTTGGTATTTTTTACGAAGGGAAGTCACGAAGTTTTTTATTTGTACCGGGTGGATTCTACGATAAACACCTCAAAGTCTAATCAAACTTTCACTGGCTTGCTGCTTGCTCTAACAAATACAAAATTATATTGGGCGCCGACATTGCTAAATATTATGTTTTTCCCAACGTGGATTCCGTTTTTTTTTTTTAATTTTTTTCAGTGATCTTGTCCTATCTAGGAGTATGGAATTGCTGCTACTTCTAACATGAGGGAGAGTAATCAGATCTTCCGTTTGAGATTTTTTTTAATCTTTTATTATATTTTCTATTTATTTTGTTAATTCCTCTGTCGATGCAAGAAGTAACATTTTTCTCTTTGCAAGGGTACTCAGATTTCTCCTCCTCCCTTTTCATTCTTGGGGTTGCATTCCTCGGTATTGATTAATGAAATATTTATCTTAAAAAAAAAAAATTGATTGCTTCGACCCTATGTTGCCAATAACCTCAACGACAAATCACTTATTACCATGAAGTTGCGGAGATCTAAATCAATTTATATATAATAAAGAAGTATTTTAAATTTCATATATAAATACATTTATCATACGACCCTAACATTGATGGCTGATTTCCTTAAAGGTGTTAAAAAGTTAGGGTTTTCAATTATGTAAGCGGTGTTAGAATTTGTTTTTGTATATTTTGCAAGGGTATTAACTTGGATATTAACACCAAATTTAATTTATTTACCCGAAATAAATGTTAACGGGATGAAAGTTAAGAAAGGGGGTTTTAATGTCCCTTTGAAGTCAACTACCGACCTAGGTTTACAAAATCCTTGTCATCTCTTCATAGCACGGTTTTGAAAGTGAAATGTTAATCCACCACATAAACGGGGTTAACCCTTGCATCTTTTTCATTTTTGGGTTGGAGTCTGTGAGCTATATATAAAGAGAACAAACTATTGTTTGTGACTTGTTGGTTGAAAAGAGACCGGAGACTTAATTAATCTGGATATGGTCGAACATGGGCAAACGATTCCGAATGCGTCCTCAAGATTTTCTGTCACAAAACGATGGCATTTTGCCACCATTAACTTTAGGAAGCAATCCCCCAACTTTTCAAGCTGTGAGCAACAATGAAACATACATACTCCACGATTTGTGGGAGTACTCTTGCATTTCCCACAAAAATAGCACAGACCAGATTGCATGTCGAGATAACGCTGGATCCAGAAACTAATCTCTCCCTGGATAGTGAGTCTTATCAGATATTCCACTAGCGAGAGAGAGCACTTTGACGGTGGTTAAACCTTAAAAGTAGCAAGTGGTGACTTTTTTTCCTGTATTTAAAAAATCTGCTTACCATTTCAGTATCATGCAAAGTCGTTTCTCTTTCTGCATGTGTAATGATTGAATGTCTTCATGCATATGCAAGATTTTTCCGATGGCTCATGTAAATGCCAACTTGCTCTGCTCTGCCGGGGGTAATTTCCTGCTCTCCCATTGCTGCACTTAAAATCAAACAAAAATTGCACACTTTGCTACGAAACCTTTGCTTTGATATTTTTTTTACATCCACTATCTCTTTTGACATAATTAAGTAAAAAAAAAGAATATTAATAATCCTTGAGAATCAACTCTACTGGACTCCTTTAAATTTTCCGGAAGAACTCTATCCTATGAAAAAAAAAGAGAAATAAAAAAGAGAAGTAAAAGAAAAAAAATATATTAACTTCCTCATTAAATCCATGGGTCTCTATTCTATTTACAAAAGGATAAATAAAAGGAAGTAACTTCCGAAATTTCTTTCATGATTGACTTGATGTCAATGAGTATCCTACATGTACTAATACTAAGGGTTAGTACCAGTACCCATGACATACAAGTTTAGAGTGCCAGAATCTTAACCTTTACCTGTATCCGACATGTATTGGTATTGAAGGGATATAGTATTGGTGCCTGTGACATACAAACTTGGCCCACCAAAGTCTTAGGATCTACCTATATTAAATGAGCATCGGTGTTGAACCTTGATATCGGTACTTGATGCATTGATGAGGTGTGACTCATCATAATTAAAATGACAAGTTAAGCTACAAACTAGGTTAAACAATACACAATTAACATAAGAAATGAGTTAAGTGTGAGAATTGAGGAAAATGACCTAAAACATCCAATTTGTGTTAAAAATGCATAATTAGGTCATAAAATAAAAAAATCTATTCACAAGTATAATTTGATGATTTAATTACAAATTGAACATATCTTTAGGCTCAAAAGTTCAAATTAAAAGTGAAATCATATTCTTGAATGTTCAATTAAGCCTTGATAAAAACTTCATGGCATTTGAACATCATTAGGACCCTGCATTAGTGACATTACATATAGGTCCTCCATTCCCTTATATTTTATGCATACAAAAACCTTTCAGGGACTTGTTTGAATGCTGTCAGGGACCTTCTTGTAAACTCCAAGGACCGCGCTGTAGTCAATCTTCTCAGTTATGGGTTTTGTTACGATTGTTATACCATTTCACCCTTCGTGGGCTTCCTTGCAATTAACTTAACTCACCTAATGCCGCACGTGCTACTGTTCCTTGCGAAGAACCCGAAGAACAGGAGTTGTTGATTCCTTGCATCCACGATCCTGCGGTCAATCCTAATCCAAACTTCACGTGCACTCGCATGTAACTTCACTGCGCTTCCCAGATCCCATCTAACGGTGGGATTCGTATCTAAACCTTCCTGTTCTCCTCTCGAGCTCATCCCACCATACACCCTAATCCCATCTAATCTCACCATTGTGGTGATTGGAAACACTCTTTCGGCTACTTAAGTGACCCCCTAAGCTTGCATGCAAAGGATCGGCTCCCTCCTACATTCTCGAGCTAGTCACTTTCATCCACTCTAGTTCTCCACCTCACACAGCCTTATTCCACTGTTTTGGCGGTGAAACCCGTTTTCCTTTGATACTCCTCACTGCTAAGGAATCATAGCACCAAAGGGTGACACAGAATCCCACTAATGGATTTTCACCTCCGCGGGAGTCCTCTCCCTCTGTTCCTCCTCTCCATCCACCGAGTGGAGATCTCAGGTCTCGTTCTTTCCTTTAGATTACGTTTTCCAAATTTCTAGAGTAGCTTAGATTAGTAATTAGCATACGATAGCTTAGTTAGAGTATATTAGGTGATGAATTGAGTGATTAGATAGGAGTAGACTAAGGTACTTCCTCACCTCCTCTGATAAATTCAGATCAGAGGAGATGAATTCATTGCCATCCATGTGTTCATATATCTCCCTCATCACCTTACATTCACTTCTGGATATTTTCCTCGATGTTTTATTCCACAATCCACTTCTCCCACCATAACAACCATTAGATCTGAAGTTCATTAGGTATCAAATCTAATGGTGCGCTAAGATTAAATGAGGGTTCTCTCATACATTTCACTTGACCACAAGGGCCCTCTCACTAATTTGAATTGGTCAGATTTGCTCGATTGAATGAATATTGGTTTACATGCTTGATCGAGAGATTATGGTTTCAATTTGGTTGTAATGGTTTTAATCGAGTAAATTGAGCTTATATTTGCTAAACTGGATCAAGTGCGACAGGTTTGAGCTTCTGGGATTGGACTGATTTTGTTTACGAAGCTTATGCCTATTTTGTATCTGAGTCACTGTTGGAATTCATTGCTTGGGTAGCTAAAGCCTGTGAGAATTGATTGCACTAATTTAAGGCTACAACAATGACCTAAGAGATTCTGTAATGACTCGTTACACTTTTAGCCATTTAAGACGTCTGGAGAATTGATTGCACTAATTTTTGTACTTCGCATTGTTCTTTGCGCGTGGGTGGCACGCAGAGACCGTTCCTTCCTCTCTCTCTCTTCCTTATCTCCCCCAAACCCTAAACCCCACACCCTCCTATTTATACCCCTTTTTCCATTCCTCCTCTCCTGTTAAGACCCGTACCGTTAGAGCCCGTTAAGACGTCTGGAACTTGGGTCAGACGTCTAGACACCTTCCCAAACATCTGGAAATCGAAAATTTCGTGTACGTCCTCGTGTCTGCGAGCGTGCTGCGCGCAGACAGTACGCAGCGTCGTTTTCTTCTCTCCTTCTCTCTCCTCTCGCTGATGCAACCCTAACCCAGTGCCTACTTAAACCCCCCTCCTCTCCCTCGTTCACCTTACCTTTAGCCACCCTTCTTCTTCCTCCAGCGAGAGCGGTGAGTGGCGAGTAGTGGGCGTGAGCAGCGTGGGAGGAGAGGATGAGTAGTGAGGGGAAGGGAGGAGAGCACGCGCACAAGCTCGTGTGGGAGCTTGCCGGAGAGCTCACGGCCGGTCTGTGCGTGTGCGAGGCAGAGAGGTGCATCGGGGAGGTCCTCCCCGACACTGCTGCAGCTGGAGCAGCAGGTGAGCGGGCGCGGCGCGGCCGCACATTGCCTGAGAGGCGAAGGTAGGTTCTGGTTCTAGGATTCTCCCAGAATCAGACGTCTGGAGCGATATCCAGACGACGTAGCCGATGTTTGGAGGAGGTCCCAGACGACTGAGAGGTAAGCTTCACGAAGGTACGCCTTCTTTGCGGATACGGCCATGCAGGTCGTTCCGCCGAGGCACTGTTCCGTGCCATATTGAGGAGATTTGTGTCGATGTGTGTAGGATTCACTTCGGGAAGGTGCGGGACACACCCTCCCACGTAGTTCAGATGTTTGGGTGAGGCACCAGATGGCGGGAAGCGTCTCCAGACATCCGGAGAGGTGGTCGGATGTCTGGAACTGGGTCCAGACGATCCAGCGGAGTTCCTGGACGTTTGAGGAGTAGCGCAGGAGTTGAGGTATAGTTCTGGACTCTTTTAAGATGTCTGGAAGGTGTTCCAGATGTTTGATATGAATCAAAATTATTGTTTTGACCCGTTTAGGGTCCGTTTGAGGTTCGATTTCCGCAATTAAGATTCCGTTGTTCTCCGTATAAATTCCTCTACTTGTTGGAATACATTTTATCCTGTTCTGAGTAGTCTCTTATGAATGATCCTTGTGATAGGACCTCATTCCATTGCGGATTTGGGGTTTGCTGAGGCACGTGGACCTGCCGATCAAGACCCCATTACTCCTGGGTTTACTGGTAGAGTGGCTTCCCCTAGTTTAATTACAAACTTGAATGCATATGTGGAATGAATGTTAGATCCTAGGGTGTGGCATGAATCTTAGGACTAGAAACACTGGAATATTTGTATGGAATGTATGGATTGCAGTCTTGGATAAGTAGATAAAATAATAACAATTGCCTGTAAATGGATAACACTGCCTGTGAAATGTAAAGTACTGGTGTTAGCAAACTGTTGCATGTAAATTCCTATAGTTTACGTTAAATACGAGCTGCTTGAATGTTGGAAACACGAGCTACCTGCAAATAAACCTGGAATGTGAATAATAAAGTTACATGCTACATGTGTAGAACCTGAGAAATGGAAATAGAAATGGTAAAACCTAGTATGGCTTGGCCTGAGAAACATGAGTATGAACCCTACGGGGAATTAGGAGTAGAGCTCCTCGAAATAAATGGAATGGAATTGGAATCGTGAATGGGGAAGTGAGATGGCCCTTGAGTATGGAGTACCAAGGAGAGCGACTGTCCCCCTGTTCAGTACAGAGTGGAGCTAGCCGCCCTAAGGTTGGGACCCGAGGTTAGGATTGGCCACTTTGTATCGACTTTTTGGCCCTCGCGTACACATAGTGTAGGGAGAGAGCTAGCCACCCCACGGGGCCTGGGGATCACCTAGCCGCCTTACACCGACTTGTTAGGCCCACTAGGCAAACTCGGGTAGTCAGGCGAGAGTGTGCGGACTGTGGAGGGGCGAGACCCCTGTTTGGTTCTTAGGGGCTAGACCCCTGTTATTGAGAGGGCTATGCTCTATACTGGTTCCGCGTTGTACTTTGGGCGCACCCGCTAACGGAAACGACTGACCGCGTTCCAGTGCAGGGTAGCTACCCGTGCGTTTATCGCACGTGCCGTAGTCACTGTTACGTCTGTCAATGACCTTGGGGTGGTTGACTGGGTGTAGGACCACCACGGGGAACTCTCCCGGCCAGGAGAGCACCACGTGCTACTTCTACTCTTCGGAAAAGACTGCAATCAAGATCATTCCCACGAGGAACATTCGAGATGAAGAAAGAGACCTGATAATTAAATTAAGTGGTGAAAGAAAGAATAATTAGATAAGAAAAAAAGAAGGAAATTGAAAAATAATAGCTACCTGTCCACCTTTACTGCTTAGTAGTTGGTTGCCACTCTACTTAACGTTTGCTGACGTTTAGTACTCATAACCTTTTTAAGGTCTAGGTATTGAGCAGCCAGAGCACACAGCTGTAGAGGGTGCTGGGCCCAGTAGAGCCTAGTAGTCGTAGTTCTTTTGTACTCATTTGTGGTAGTGATTAGCTTCTTGTACCTTTATATTCTGTACTCTTTCATTCTGCACTTTATATTCCTGTACCTGTTTAATTTTCTTCTGTTGTGGTGGTTTGTACTGTAGTAGTTTACTTCTTTACTGCTGTACTTTTGTTACTGTTAGTTGCTTGCATGGTGAATGTGGTTTATTTTTCTGCTTTGTGGTTACTTTCTCATTGGACGACTGGGTCTTGGGATCAGTCGAGTCGGTCTGGTCTCGTGTTCTGTAGGAATTCGGGAATCGGGTCGTAACAAGATGGTATGAAAGAATGGTCGTCCCAAGAAGTGAACCAACTAGATGGAAAATAACCAATTCACGTGCTTGTGACTAGAGTAACCACCACAACGTACCTTTTGACATCTGTTCTAAGTTTCTTTTGCTGAATGTCTGTGGAATTGACGTCTTTCTGTTCTGCGTTTGCGTCTCCTTGCAGGAGATGCCTCGACGTGAAGTCAGTGAGGTGGGCTGCGGATGCGGTCGAGGTCGAGGTCGGAGGGGCGGGTGCATCGAGCTCGACGTCTCAGTGGACCAGCCACTACTTCCGGGTGTTCAGGCCCAGGACCTCGCCCAGCTGATACAGGAGATCGTACGAGAGGAGCTTCACTCGCCTCCACGGGCGCCTCTCCCTGGGGCTGCGGAGGGGGAGTCCTCTGTGGGGCCGCGAGACAGACACAGTGCTGGTCGTGGGGGAGGGGGTGGCCCTCCACTGCCCCTGCCATCCTCTAACACTTCCGATCATGAGTCCTCCTTGCTTGGAGGCATACTAGTTTCCCCACTTCAACGCCACTACGAGCTTTTCAGACAGTTCCGGAAGCTGAAGCCCCCTCCTTCAAGGGGGATGAGGACCCGACTGAGGCAGAGGATTGGCTTGAGCAGATCGAGAAGGTGTTTGACACCCTTCTCCCCCCTGCGGAGTGCCGCGTGGCCTTTACCACGCACTAGCTGGAGAGCGCGACACACAGGTGGTGGAGGACGGTCAGAGTTTAGGAGAGGGCCGAGCTGACTTGGGACCAGTTTGTCACCCTCTTTTGCAAGCAGTACTTTCCCCAGACGTGGTAGGATCAGAGGAGGCGGGAGTTCCACACTCTCTGCCAGGGGACGATGACTGTGAGTGCGTATCGCACGCGTTTTCTGGAGCTGTCTCGTTTCACCGCGACAGTTGTAGCTACTGAGGAGGAGCGCCTGTGGAGGTTCACCGAGGGGCTCCAGCCTGCTATTCAGGGGTATGTCAAACCCCTGAAGCTGCCTACGTTCTTGAGAGTGGTGGAGGCAGCTATGACATATGAAGAGACCAACCTAGCCGCACGTGACACTGACAGCAGACGGAAGAGGCCCTACTAGCCAGACTGCTCACAGGGCCGACGAGAGAGGAGGCACGTGGCACCCGCAGGAGAGCTGTCACATTTTGCGGGGCCATCAGTGGCCTATGGGCCTCCCGACAGGGTCCAGCTGCCAGCACCAGACCCCCACCCAGCCATCAGCAGGGACCTGCCGAGGGTTGGAGTCAAGTTCCCCTTTGCTACCAGTGTGGCCAGCCGGGCCACATCAGGAGGGACTGCCCGTCTAGGGCTGAAAGTCAGCAGATGCTCCTTGCGTCGAGCACTAGAGGACGAGCAGGAGGCCGCGGTTCCTAGGTGCGTGGGGGAGGACAGCAGTCACGGGGAGGGTACCGGCCAGCGGCTACCCGTCCGACGTAGAGTGTGGATGCTTCGTCCGCACCTAGGACTGAGGGGTGTATCAACGCCCTGACAAACAGAGACACCAGAGCTTCAGGATCAGTGGTGGAAGGTATGGTTACAGTTTCTGACAGACTAGTTTACAGGCTTTTTGATTCCGGCACCACGCATTTGTTTTTCGCTGCCAGTTTTGCTGTCAGTTTGGGACATGACTGTGTGTTGTTAGAGGATTTGTTTGTGATCAGAGGTCTGGGTGGTCAGCTGTTTGTAGCTGAGGCTGTTTACACAGGTTGTGAGGTCAGTGTTGGGGGACACAGCCTCCCCGCTGATCTGATTGTGATACCGATGGACTTTGGTGTAATTCTGGGGATGGACTGGCTGTCCGCTTACTACGCCTTGGTAGACTGTTTTGAGAGGAAGATCATCTTCTCCATACCGGAGTTGCCCTCTTTCGAGTTTCACGGACAGCCAGTGGACGAAGGCTTCAAGTGCATTTCTGCACTTCGGGCGGCAAGACTTTTGGGTCAGGGGTGTGAGGGCTTCCTGGCTTGTGTGGTAGCGGAGCCCAGCCTCGTGTCAGATTTTCAGAGTATCTCGGTGGTCAGAGAGTACCCCGACGTGTTCCCAGAGGAGCTGCCATGACTACCGCCCGAGAGTGAGATCGAGTTTGAGATCTCACTAGTACCGAGGACCAGCCCTATTTCTACAGTACCTTACAGGATGGCACCACTTGAGCTGCAACAGCTCAAGTCCCAGTTGCAGGACCTTCTGGAGAAGGGCTTTGTGAGGCCCAGTGTGTCTCCGTGGGGAGCCTCGGTACTGTTTGTGAAGAAGAAGGATGGTACCCTAAGCCTTTTTGTGGACTACAGATAGCTGAATAGGGTCACCATCAAGAACAGGTATCCGCTGCCAAGGATTGATGACTTGTTTGACCAGTTGCGAGGTGCCACGGTGTTCTCCAAGATATACTTGAGGTCTGGCTACCACCAGTTGAGGATCAAGGAGATCGATGTCTCCAAGACAACTTTCCACACCCGGTACGGACACTACGAGTTTTTGGTCATGCCGTTTGGGCTGACCAACGCCCCCACTGCTTTCATGGATTTGTTGAACCGGGTGTTCAGACCGTATCTGGATCAGTTCATGGTGGTATTCATTGATGATGTGCTCATCTACTCTCGGGATCAGGCGCAGCATAGACAGCACTTGCGGTTGGTTTTGGACACATTGAGACGACGTAGGATGTATGCCAAGTACAACAAGTGCAAGTTTTGGTTGAGGGAGGTGACTTTTCTAGGTCATGTGATATTAGGGGATGGCTTGGTTGTGGATCCAGCCAAGGTTGAGGCAGTACTCAGGTGGGAGAGACCATTTACAGTGACAGAGATCCGCAGCTTCTTGGGACTGGCAGGCTACTACTGGCGGTTTATCAGGGGTTTCTCACAGATTGCATGTCCTATGACACAGCTGACCTAGAAGGACGTGCCCTTTTCTTGGACAGACTCTTGTGAGGTGTGTTTTCAAGAGCTGAAGGAGAGGCTAACTTCGGCTCCCGTGCTTTCCATTCCGGACAGCAGTGGTGGATTCGTTGTGTACACGGACACCTCTTTGCAGGGGTTAGGGGGTGTGCTCATGCAGCAGGGTCACGTTGTCGCTTACGCTTCGCGGCAACTGAAGCCCCATGAGCATAGCTACCCTACCCATGACCTAGAGCTGGCAGCTGTCGTCTTTGCACTGAAGACTTGGAGGCACTACCTGTACGGTGAGACATTTGAGATTTTCATAGATCATAAGAGCCTCAGGTACTTGTTTGATCATAAGGAGCTTAACATGAGACAGAGACGTTGGTTAGAGCTCCTGAAGGACTATGACTGCAGCATTTCCTACCATCTAGGGAAGGCCAACGTGGTGGCTGATGCCTTGAGCCGGAAGGCACCCGCCCACTTGGCCAATTTATAGGCACAGAGTTGGAGGCTCATGGAGGAGATAGGCAGTTGGTGACCCCTAGAGTTACTGGGGCACTGTGGGGAAGAGATTGTGACACGACAGACGAGGGCAGAGCTAATAGACCGCATCATGATAGGACAGATGGCCGATCCGTACCTGCAGTCCTTGCATGATAGGGTACTGTCAGGGGACCCTAGAGACTTCTCCTTTACAGACGAGGTGCTGCGGATGAGGGGACGTTTGTGCGTTCCCAAGGGCGAGGAGCTGTTAAGAGATCTCCTGATTGAGGCATACGGTTCCAGGTTCACCATACATCCTGGGAACACAAAGATGTATCATGATCTGCGATGCGACTTTTGGTGGAGGGGAATGAAGCGGGATGTAGGTGAATTCGTGCAGTAGTGTTTAGTGTGCCAGTAGGTGAAGGCCGAGCATCAGAGGCCTGCAGGGCCATTGCAGCCACTTCCAGTGCCAGAGTGGAAGTGGGAGAGCATCACCATGGACTTGGTGGTGGGCTTGCTCGTTACCCAGTGAGGACATGACGCAGTCTGGGTGATTGTAGATAGATTGACGAAGACGGCACATTTCTTGCCGATCCGAGTCACTTTGGGACCAGCACAGTTGGCAGAGAGGTATATCCGCGACGTGGTACGTCTGCACGGAGTTTCGCAGGAGATTGTATCCAATCGGGATACCCGCTTGACATCCTAGTTTTGGGTTGAGTTTCAGCAGGCTTTGGGGACACGGTTGAGGTTCGGTACAGTATACCACCCCCAAACGAACGGACAGTCAGAGCGCACGATACAGATGCTTGAGGACCTTTTGCATGCTTGTGTACTAGACTGTAGGGGCTCTTGAGAGGAGCACTTGCCCATGGCGGAGTTTGCATATAATAACAGTTATCCCTCGAGCATCGGCGTGGCACACTACAAGGCTTTGTATGGACGAAGGTGTACTGCACCCTTGAGTTGGGTTGAGGTGGGGACCAAGTGGGAGGTTGGCCCCAGGATGATCCGGCAGAGTCAGGAGGTGATCGAGCAGATTCACAGGCGACTCCACACTGTCAAGAGTAGACAGAAGAGCTATGCCAATCGGAAGCGTAGAGAGGTGAAGTTTGAGGTCGAGGATCACATCTTCCTTCGCGTTTCACCCATGAAGGGCCTGTAGTGTTTTTGGGTGAAAGGGAAGCTCACACCAAGGTTTGTAGGGCCCTTTGAGGTCCTAGAGTGGGTTGGACCCGTTGCTTACAGGCTTGCGCTTCCACCCCAACTTTCTGGTGTGCACAACATGTTCCACGTGTCCAACCTCAGGAAGTACGTCATCGATCCCAGTCACATTCTAAGCCATGAGAGCGTCGTGGTGGGTAACGACCTGACCTACCTTGAGCGGCCAGTGTAGATACTAGACAGAGCCATCCAGAGTCTGAGACGGAAGCAGGTACCCCTGGTGAAGGTCTTGTGGAGGAGCAAGCAGTACGAGGAGGCTACCTGGGAGCCTGAGGTGGCGATTGATAACTCTGTATCTGGGGGTGATAATTCTGTTAAATAGGGCCCATATTAAGAATAAAAGGCACAACATAAGAAGAATGGGAGCATTGCATGCATCATATGCCAAGATTGCTTATAAAATAGTATTAATGGCTATTAGTATAAGCGCTTGTCAAAGCAGGCCTCAGATGAGCAATCGAACTGCACGGATGGATTTAGAACGACGAACGGAGTCCAACGGACTCAAATTGGCCAAATCTGACATCCGGAGCTCCCACAATGGGCCCAAGAAGTTTTGACTGTTGATATGATGATCAACAGCCCTTGATGCTCCACGTGGCGCTTGCTCACCGCACGCCCGCTTCCACCTTCAACCGGAGATCAGATCTCAGCTGTTGATCTCTGATTGGACCGCTGAGAACCGTGCGCACGCCCGCGGTTGTCGCGACAAAGCAGCGGGCGTAGTGCAGTCGTTAATGTGCATGCCCTTGCCCACGCGACCGCGGGTTCGAGCTGTGTGGTGCTGAAATCAGAAGACGACTTCGCGTTTGGGCAAAATTGGGCCGCTCGATCAGCAGTGGGCGGCTGAGATAGCGCCACGCGGCGCACTGTCAGGCATTGATCAACCACGTGAGCGCACACGCAAGACGACAACGCCTGCGTTCACACGCACTCAAGGTGCGATCTAAGCACACCCGGGCGAAGATCTCAGCCGTCGGATCTTCGATCGGACGACTCTCATGCTGCGCCCATGGATTGAGCGCGAGGAAGAACGGTGCGGGCGAGCGACCGACGGGCTGGGGGCTTCACCAACATTTTTGGAAGGGTTCTAGCGATGTCTCGGACATCGCTAAAACCCCTTCTTCATTTGGAAAGCCCTTCTCCCTATTTAAACCCCTTCCAACCACCCATTCAAGGCATTCACTCCCCTTGCAACTACTCTACCCCTCTCTTAGCTAGCTTTAGGCCCTCTTGTAATTACCGGAGACGACGAGCCACCGATGGAGCCTTCTCCACCACCGTGGCTGCCTCGCCGCCCTCCCTCTCTCTCTCTTTCCTCCTGTCTTTTAAGCTTTACTTTACTTATGTTTAAGCATGTATCTGATGTTGTAATTTATGAACTAAAGCTACATGATTAATGAAGTTGTTTTCCATTCAGTTGCCTACTCTATTTCCTATTCAAGTTGCATGTTAAGAATGAAACGATCCTAACCCTAATTGCTCTCTCTCTCGCTTTTCACCTGCACCTTTTCGCAAGCAAAACTCCGCTATTTTCATGACAATAAGTGACAAGAAAAATTCGATTTTCACGCCTCCCTGAGATCGACACTTGGACTCACATCCGTTTCTTTACTTTAAAATCGACGTTGCAAGTGCGAACTATAACGACACTTCTTAACACACACGCACGAAAGCCGTCAGTTTTTGGAGCTGTTGCCGGGGAGGCAACGGATTTGTTTTGTCACTTCCATTCCACATCCATTCTCACATCATCTAATGCCTTGTCTCCTTTTTTCTTGATGGTTGCTGGAATTCAGTACTTGGACGGCGAAGCGACGCATCCCATGGCGGTAACAAGGGAGTAGGCGCAACAAGGATCGGTAGTGAGTAATTCTTTACTCATGACTGTTTGCTTGCGTGAAAAAATTGAAAAAATTGTAGAAATTGAAAAAAATTGGCGTGGTGTATGATTACTTGATCTACATCCTTAACACATCACCCAACAAAAAAAATGTACACTCTAACATTCTGAATAAATTCTTGGAGTGTTCTTTTCTCTTTTTGAGTAGTGTTTGCGAAGCCACCGTGGATTGGCTTGGGTCGCACCACTCAACCCTAAAAATGACTCATCTAATAGAAGCTGCATGATCATTAGGATGAGCACATTAGGGTTTAGAGCCTCTACAGAATAAAAGGAAATCTACTTTTGAAAACCATGCTTTGATAGAAGCACACACGCTGAAAGTGGAAAATTAAGAGGCACCACCCCAATCAACGCCTCATCACATAACCCTAGCAGAAGCACTATCCTAGCCCTTTTAACACTGAGTAGACATGCCCTAGGCAGGACTGAGTTAAGTCTCAAAAGGCGAGGTTTTGTTCGCTGGGCACTTGGCTTTCATTCCCTTGGTAGAATTTGGTGACTAGGCTACGGGGTAGTGTCAAACGACCGTGGTTGTGGTGTCTACAGAACCGGCGACGCAAGCCAAAGGAAGAACCTTCCCTGCAATCCCCTCGTAATCAACCTGGCTGGATTAGCCTTGGGAAGGGGAGTCCAATGCTCATGGACTTAATAACCCTTTTTGAGATTTCTAGGTCTCCTGAGGAATACACCATGAGGACTAGGCTTGTTTGCTTGATTGAACACATTTCTCGCATCTGTCACTCTCCGCATCCCCTCCTGTTCTTCTCTAGCGTATGCACGGGAGATGCTCATTGCATCTCGAGTTGTTTGTTTTGGGACAGGAATCTAGGCGACATGATTATGTTAGAAACATGGTTGAACCTAGGGTAGATGAGGCTAAGGATCAACCCCCACCAGACACAATGGCCATCATCCAAGCCCAAATTAATACAAACCATCGGCTTTAGCAACAACAGATCCATACCATCATGCAAGCCATACACCGATTACAGAACCCACAAGGGTAACCACCACTACCTTTCCAAGGCCCACAAGGGCAACCACCACTTGATGTACCACCATTTCAGGATCAACCAAGGCCCCTTTGCGATTTCTATAATCCTTCCGCTATTAGAGTCTAGCCACACCTTAAGATCCCCGAAGGGGGAGATGATTTTGAGCTAAAACCAAATATCTTAAGTCTGATCCAGAGCCACTTCCATGGAAGCTCAAATGAGGACCCCTTCCAACACCTAGAGGATCTCAACCGCATATCACGAACTATGAAACCTGGGAACATTAGCCTTGACATTATTCTAATTAAGATGTTTCCCTTCTCGTTAAGAGACAAGGCTTCTCACTGGCTTAAAACCCTAGGTAGACCCATCACCACCTGGGAAGAACTGAGGCATGCATTTCTAAAGAAATTCTTCCCCATAGGAAAGACTAATGCCCTCAAAAGAGCTATTACTACCTTTACACTCCAGGGTGGGGAACAATTCCATGAGGCGTGGGAAAGATTTAATGAACTTTTGATTAAATGCCCACACCACGAAGTACCAAGGTGGCAATTGGCCCAGATTTTCTACCACGATCTGGACAGCAACCTACGGAACTACGTCGATGCCTCATGCGGGGGGAACTTCCTGAACAAGGACGAGGAGAGCACGTTTGAGCTCTTTGAGCGAAAATTCGCTCAACAATGCCTCCATGACCCAGTTTAACAGGTCCAGTCAACCCCGTGGTGGGATTTATGAGGTACAAGCAAATTCTGGAATGGTTGACATGGACATCATTGCCAAGAAACTTGATCGAGTGGAATTGGTGGATAAAAAAATTGATGAGCTACTAAACCAGACTAGGAACCCATTACAGACCTTATCCCTAGCAAAGGGAGTACATAATGTTGACCTGGTCCAGCCATTTACCCAACTGAACCTGGAACAACCCCTGACCACGTTCCAGGGAGGGACCTTTGCTTCCTCAACCCTGGATTACTCTCTTCCCTCTCCATCAACATCGGCTATCCTTGAAGATGTGCAAGCTGTCCAAGGTTATGCTAAACTTAACCCTTTCTCCAACACTTACAACACTAGCTGGAGTAACCACCCCAACTTTGGTTGGACAAACCAGAAACCACCGCAATTCCAAAACCAGCCCAGGCCAAACCAACAGCCACACTTGCCCCCTATCAGCAAGGACCACCAGTTAGACCCCCATATAATCAAAATAGGGTGTTCCCTCCCCCACAAAACCAAATGGACACCCTAATAAAGATGATGGCTTACATGAACCAGAAACATCAGGAGGAAATGGCCTTGGTAAAGGGACAGTTAAGCCAACTCTTGGACTGTAAACAACAAGGATCCCTACCTTCCCAGCCACAACCGAACCCGCGAAACATAATTAACAGAGGCCCCAATTTGCAAGGGTTCCAAGGCAATCCCGGGCAGGCTCACATGGTCCAGCCAGCCCCGCAAACACCCCCTGGGTTTGGTGCTTCTTCGTCCTCGTCTTCTCAAGGATCAACCCATGGTCCCAATGCCTCTGCGAATGCAGTGACCTTTAGAAGTGGCACCAAAACCCAGGATCCCAAATGGCTGACTCTCCCCAAGACTTCACCCACTAAAATACTCGGCTCAGAAGAGGCACCAGAAAAACCCAAGGACTTAGAAATAGATCCGATCCACATTCAGACACCCTACCCTGAGGCCTTGGAGACAATCAAGAAGAAGAATGTTGTGGAAACTGAGGAGCTTTTGGAGATCTTTAAGCAGGTACAGATTAATATTCCACTCCTCGAAGTCGTTAAGCACATCCCGACTTACGCCAAGTTTTTAAAGGGTGCCTGTACACCCAAACGTAAGCCAAGACCTCAAGCACCTAGGAAGGTTGTGCTCTCCGAACAAGCAAGTTTCGTAATATCAAGCAACCTTCCGCTCAAGCGAATTGACCAAGGAGCACCCCTGATTTCCTGCAATATCAGGGACATGACATTTGATAGAGCGCTCCTGGACTTAGGTGCTTCTATCAATCTGATTCCAACATCCCTATACCACCAATTTGGTTTCAAAGAGTTGACACCCACACCTGTCACCAGCCAACTGGCTGATAGATCAGTGAAAACCCCGATGGGGGTTGTCGAGGACGTAATCGTACGTGTCAAGGACTTCTATTTCCCAGTTGACTTCTTGGTGCTCGACATGGAAGTCCCTGAAAAATTACAGAACGCACCCATAATCTTAGGCCGACCTTTCTTAGCTACGGCTAAGGCAAACATTGATTCTGACATGGGATGTATGGAAATCGCCTTCGGAGATAGGAAAATGCAACTGGATATCTTCCGGGCGATAAAGTCTTTTGATTGTGATTGTGTTGAGGAACATGATCCCGTAGAAACTCTGGTCGTGGAATGCCTCACCCTTAGTTCTGTCTCAGACCACCAAACCCGTAATGACTGTTCTGACCCATCACCGTCACTACTCGTGGACCTCTGTAAGGCTGATTACCATCACACAACACCATTTGAGGAGATCGATGTTGATCAACTCCCACCTTTTCCCTTTCCGTCAACTGTGGTTCCACCTGCACCCGAGCTCAAGCCACTACCCGAGAACCTCAAGTATGTCTTCCTGGGACCTGACCAGACTTTCCCTATGATTATTAATTCTCATCTAACCAAGGATCATGAACTCAGGTTGACCGTGACCCTTTCAGAACATCGGGCCGCCATTGGATGGACCATTTCGGACTTGAGAGGAATTAACCCCACTTATTGCACCCATAAGATTTACCTGGAAGACGGGGCACGACCCTCCCGCCAGATGCAGAGATGTCTAAACCTAAACATGCAGGAAGTCATTAAGAAAGAAATTATCAAGTGGCTTGACGCTGACATCATCTATCCTATCTCTGATAGCCCCTGGGTGAGCCCCACTCAAGTGGTTCCAAAGAAAGCCGGGCTCACCATTTTCACCAATGATCATGGTGAATCCATCCCCACCCACACCACCACCTCATGGCAGGTGTGTATTGATTATAGGAAGCTCAATGAAGCCACTAAGAAGGATCACTTTCCCTTGCCATTCATTGACCAGATCCTTGAAAGATTGGCAGGGCAAAAGTATTTTTGCTTCCTGGATGGATATTCAGGATATAACTAAATCGCAATTGCTCCAGAAGATCAAGAAATGACCACATTCACTTGCCTATACGGCACGTTTGCATTCCGTCGAATGCCGTTCGGGCTATACAATGCACCTGCTACCTTCCAGCATTGCATGCTAGCCAGTTTTTCAGAAATGGTGGGTGAATACTTAGAGGTCTTTATGGATGATTTCTCTATATTTGGGAATTCATTCGACCATTGTCTGAGCAACTTGGAGAAAATCCTGAAATGATGTATCGAGGTTAATCTGGTGTTAAGTTGGGGAAAGAGCCATTTTAGGGTTCAAGAAGGAATCGTCCTCGGTTACATCATATCACATAGGGGCATCGAGGTAGATTGGGCTAAAGTTGATTTGATTTCCAAACTTCCTCTACCTAGCTCGGTCCGACAGATTTGCTCATTTATGGGATACGTTGGCTTCTACCGAAGGTTCATTAAAGACTTTCCAAGCTTTCCAAACCCTTAACTGACCTTCTGGCCAACGATTCCATATTCCACATGTCTTCTGATTGCATCCAGGCTTATCACACCCTCCGGGACTTAGTCTCCACAACACCTGTACTTCAGCCCCCGGATTGGTCCCAAGACTTTGAGATTATGTGTGATTAAAGACTTTCCAAGCTTTCCAAACCCTTAACTGACCTTCTGGCCAACGATGCCATATTCCACATGTCTTCTGATTGCATCCAGGCTTATCACACCCTCCGGGACTTAGTCTCCACAACACCTGTACTTCAGCCCCCGGATTGGTCCCAAGACTTTGAGATTATGTGTGATGCATCAGATTTTGCCATAGGCGCTGTCCTGGGACAAAGACAAGACAAGAAGCCCATGGTGATCTACTACGCGAGCAAAACGTTGGACGAGGCCCAACGAAATTATACGGTCACAGAGAAAGAGTTGCTCGCTGTAGTTTATGGACTTGAGAAGTTCCGATCGTACTTGCTGGGATCCTACGTGACCATCTATACTGACCATTCAGCCATTCGGCACCTGTTGGCCAAGAAGGACGCAAAGCCTAGGCTCATCAGATGGATCCTGCTCTTGCAGGAATTTGACCTGGAAATCCGCGATAAGGCCGGATCAAAGAATGTGGTGGCTGACCACTTGTCTAGACTTCACCCAAACCACATTGGCCCCTCCCTACCTTTATCTGACACCTTCCTCGATGAACACATTCTGGTTATGCAAGACAAGAGACTACCTTGGTATGCTGATTACATCAACTACCTAGTTGTAGGACAAACCTCGCACAGCTGGTCCAGACAGTAACGGGAAAGGTTCTTGGCTGAGGCCAAGCACTATTTCTGGGAGGATCCCATGCTGTTTCGCCTCTGTGTCGACTAGATCATTAGGAGGTGTATCCCCGAGAACGAAGTTCAGAGTGTGCTTTCCTTCTGTCATGACCAGGCTTGTGGTGGCCACTTCTCTGGATAGAAAATGGCTGCAAAGGTTCTGTAGTCTGGATTCTACTGGCCTTCCCTATTTAATGATGCACACAACTTTGCCAAGACTTGCTCACGCTGCCAAACGCTGGGGACCATGACCAGGAAAGATATGATGCCCCTCCAGCCCATTTTGATTGTAGAAATCTTCGACATTTGGGGTATCAATTTTATGGGCCCCTTTCCACCATCCAACGGCTTCGAGTACATCCCAGTCTCGGTAGACTATGTTTCTAAATGGATTGAAGCCGTCGCCACCCACTGATGCGATCACAGGACTGTCATGGACTTTGTTAAGCAGAACATCTTTTCCCGGTTCGGAATACCAAAGGCCATGATCAGTGATGGTGGAAGTCATTTTATCCACTCCCAATTCCGTGCCCTACTTGGAAAATACGGGATTAACCACCGCATTGCTACCCCATATCATCCTCAAACAAATGGGCAGATGACGTGCTGTTGTGCGTTGGTGTTAAGAAGTGTCGTTATAGTCACACTTGCAACGTCGGTTTTAAAATAAGTAAACGGAGGTGAGTCCGAGTGTCGGTCTTAGGGAGGTGTGAAAATTAAATTTTTGCTTATCACATGTTGTCACGGAAAGTGCGGAGTTTTGCTTGCGAAGGATGCAGTTTTGAAAAGCGAGAGAGAGAGAGATTAGGGTTAGAATGTTCCTTGTTTGATCATGCAACTTGAACGGAAATTAAAGTAACAATTGAACGGAAAATAACTTCATTAATCATGCACTTGTAGTTCATAGCTTACAACATTAAATGCATGCTTCAAACAAAAATAATGGAAAGCTTAAAAGAGAGAGAGAGAGAGAGGGTGGAGAGCAACGAGGCAGCCATGGCGGTGGAGGAGGCTCCTTCGGTAGCTCATCGTCTCCGGTGATTACAAGAGGGCCTAAAGCTAGCTAAGAGAGGGGTGGAGTAGTTGCAAGGGGAGTGAATGCCTTGAATGAGTGGTTGGAGGGGGTTTAAATAGGGTTAAGGGCTTTTTAAAAGAAGAAGGGCCTTTAGCGACGTCCAGAGCATCGCTAAAACCACTCCCAAAAGCGTCGGTGAAGCCCTCCAGCCGTTGGTCAGCCGCCCGCCCTGTTTCTTCTCCTCGTGTGATCCGCGGCTGCTGAACGAGAGTCATCCGATCGAAGATCGGAAGGCTGAGAACCCTCCTCGGCTGCGCTGGGATTGCGCCTCGGGTGTGCGTGTGCGCGGGCGTCATCGCCCGGCGTACGCACGTGCGTGGGCACCCGTGAGCTATGGTTGCGCCGCGTGGCGAGATCTCGGCCGCCTGCTGCTAATCAGGCGGCCCAATTTCACTGCGCGTGTCCTCCGTCTTCGATTTCGACTCTACGTGGCTCGAACCCGTATCCCGTGCGTGTGGGCGTGCGCATTAACCGTTGCGCCACGCCCGCGCTTTGTCGTGGCGACTACGGGCGGGTGCTCGAGTCTCGGTTGGATGAAGGCGTGGCACGCGGTGGAGCGGGGTTGACGTGGCGTAATATGGGCCATTGATTTGGAGATCAACGGTCAGAACTTCTTGGGCCCATTGTAGGAGCTCCGGATGTCGGATTTGGCCGATCTTAAGTCCATTGGACTCCGTTCGTCATTCTGAATCCATCAGTATAGTCCGATTGCTCATCTGAGGCCTGCTTTGACAAGTGCTTACACAAATGGCCATTAATACAGTTTTATAAGCAATCTTGGTACATGATGCATGCAATACTCCCATTCTACTTATGTTGTACCTTTTATTCTTAAGATGGGCCATATTCAACATAATTATCACCCCCTTGTGCAGTGTTATCAGCAGACTGAGGTCTCAAATAGACAAATTAAGAAAATTTTACAAAAGACTGTGAGACCTGACAGGAAAGACTAGTCCACACGACTAGATGATGCCCTGTTGGCATACAGGATCACTTTCAAGACCCCGATAGGTATGTTGCCTTATCGCCTGGTGATTGTGCAGCAATCATAGGTCTTAATTGACAAAAATTAGGCTAGGAATTAGCATAAGTTAGGGTTATTCATGCATGCATACGCATTATCTGCATCTTTACTGCTATGCATAAAATAATGTTATAATGTGCTGATTAAGTGCATTATGTCGATTGCAGGGAATAAGCTGATCAGGAGCTGGATCTGAAGCTGGATCAGGAATAACAGGAGTTGTAGCAGAGATGGAGCAAAAGGCCTAGTTTAGATGTAGGAATAATAATGTAAGGGGGTTAAAAGTTTGCTATTCTATTAAGTAGGAATAAAGCAGTAAAATGTGAGAAGCTTAGGTCCATCCTAGCCCTAGGATAGCCTAGAGACTTACCCAAGCCTTAGCCACACTTAAATTAGGTCACAACACCCTAGGAAGCCCTAAAACCCTAGTTCCAACCCTTCTCTGGATGTCCAGATAAGTTTTAAGACGTCCAGGACCCTTAGCCAACTCCCGCACACTTCAAACCCACTTCTGCAGTATTATTGGACATCCAGACACTTTGTCAGACGTTTAATTTCTGCAGAATACCCAAAACAGAACCCAAAATCCTTCCTGACTCTGATTGGACGTCCAAACAACAAGTTTGGACTTCTGATTTTTGAGTATAAGACATCTGATTCTATTATTAGATGTCTGATACTGCTCTCCAATCCCTGTTTTGAGATTTAAGTCTTGATCTTGGATCTCTAGGTCCCTAAACCCAATTCCAACCCCATAGGAACATAAATTAAGGTGCCTTAACCCTAGTACATCACCTCTAAACCTCCCTAAGGATGTAATTAGGTCCTCCCTAAACCTAATTGACTTGGATCTTAGTCAATTCCATCAACCTATTCAATTGGACTCATTGAGTTCAATTGAGCCATGATCTCAGCACACACTGTCCAATTGGACTCAGTGAGAGTCCAAGTGACCTAGACCTGACTTAATTGAGTTGTTTTACTCTCAATTAAGTTTCCACACACCCAATTAAACTTGTATTAAGTTTAATTGCACTTTACCTTAGTGAATTAGGGTTTATAACCCTAATTTGAGACCTACCTTGACCTAAACCCACTAGAACCCAACCTAATCAACCTAGCCACCTAAGTTTCGACCCACACACACGCACCATCCACACGAAAATATCTAGCCTAGAGTTCTCTAGAACTCTCTACCATGTGTGGTTGCCTTGGTTGCCAAAAATAGCAACTAAGAGCCATTCAATTTTTAGATCCACATTTGGTGGATCTAAAAACCACCATCCACCCTCTCTCTCTCACTCTCCCACGAGCTCCCACCATAGGCCTCTCTAGAGAATTCCATAATTCTCTAGAGAGCTTCCCTTAGGTCTATAAAAAGACCCCTTGGGTGGCCATTTGCACCCATTCATTCCTTAGCATCCATTCCAATTAGAATAGCCACTTCCATCTCCACTCCACCTCCACGAGTTGAGCACCACCATGGAGGCCCACCATCTCCACGTCAGGAAACTGGATCAGCTCCCCAACCTCTCTCCAAGGGCCGGCCTAAGTTCCATTGGCCGCCCCTCCATCTTCTCTCAACCATTCAAAGGCCACCGGGGACCACCCCTGAATTCCCTTCCATTCTGCTAGATTTAGATTATGCTCTTTGTATATTTACTACGTTTATTTACTGCTTAGTAGTGTAGTCTTACTTCTCCCCCAATGATGCATGCGAAATCCCCCCATCGATTCTTGTATGCGATCATTTTCTGGTAGCTAGATTTAATTTTTAAGCATTTATGTACAAGCTTTCCTCTAGATTCCTTGTGCAACAACTCCCAAATGAATGAATGAAAACACATTTATATATATATATATATCTATCTGTTTGGAATCACCATGAGCTTAATGATTGCTATTATCTTTTGCGTGATTAATGTTGCCTGTTTCTAACTCTTAATATTCCTGTAACTAAGCATGTTGTACGTAAATACGTAATAATCACGAACCGGCATGCGATTCTAAACAAAGTAGAGCGACAAAAAGATCGATTTCAAAAGTAAAAGCAATGCCTCCCAGAGACGAACGACCGGGACTCAAGTCTCGTTATCTTTAGAAATCAATTTTTGACGAACGTTTTTGCGCGACTATACTACGATTTCCAACGACTTACAAATGCACGAAAATGACTTTTTGTCACCTGGTCTTTGGCAAAGCTTGCCATCTTCCTGTCGAATTGGAACATCGGGTTTACTGGGCTATCAAGAATGTAACATGGATTCCCAGTTAGCCGGTGCGCAGAGGATGCTCCAATTATCTGAGCTCGAAGAAATTCGTCGGGACGCCTTTGAGAATAGTCGACTATATAAGGAGAAAATGAAACCCATCCACGACCGACTCATCCATAGAAAGACCTTTGAGCCTAACCAGCAAGTCTGGCCATTCGATGCCCGCCTAAAACTCTTTCCAAGGAAACTCAGGTCCAAATGGACAGGACCATTTCGGGTAGTTAAGCCTTACTCTAATGGGGCAGTGGAAATCACTGATCCAAACACTGGGCACACTTTTACAATTAATGGTCAAAGATTGAAACACTTCCTAGCCCAGGTTCCCCCAAAGGAGAGTGTCACCTTCATTGAGGGATGACACGAAGCACCACCCAGCTAGAGCCATTAAACTCAATGCTTCCTGGGAGGCAACCCAAGGATTCAGACTGATTCGGTATTTTACGTCACTCAGGTACTATCTTTTTGAACCCCTGTTGCATCCATATATTTGCCAATGAGGACATTGTCCAACTTAAGCATGGGGGGGTGGTAAATTGCATGATCCTGAGCTCATTTAATCAGTGTGAATAAAATAAAATAGAAAAAAAATTGAATTTAGGAAGAAACTTAGGCATTAGAAACTTGTCAATAGTGGGAAATAATACAAAAAGAACTTGAACATTTAGACTTTTCAGGCCTTCAGGCTTAATCAGCCCTATTGTCCGTTAAAATATGGATTTAGCTTCGAATCCTTGCAACCTTAAGCTACTCTAATCCATCTACTAAATAAGGTGATAAGTATATGACTTATCAACTCACCCTCTAACTCAGAAGAACTTTGAGTCTAAGCATCTGCACATATTCTTGCACAGATTCACTCCTTGGAGATTTTGACAGAAATTGGGTAGCTAATGAACTCTCTAGGGTGGTATGGCTGGCAAGTTGTTGTGGGTAACAGCCCATTGGTAGGTTGTCCAGAGCCCAGCCACGGGACCACTTCTTCATTACCTCTAGGTAAATTTGAGATCAGGGAAGCCACCTACAAAAAAAGAAAAAGGAGAAAAAAAGAAAATGAAATAAACCACACTTCACCGCATGAGTATCGCTGGCAAGTGATCATAGGTAACAGCCCATTGGTCGGTTGTCCAGAGCCCAGCTCAGTAATTGCACAAAAAGAACCAAAACACTTAAGGAAGAAGTGGGGAAGCAGTACAAGCCGGGGAGATATACATTGGAAAAATCCTTGTGTTGACCCCAATTAAAACAAACGTAGGGAGAAAGCTACCAATCAAACAAATACACCTTCAAGAAAAATACTTCCTCTTCCTATCACCTAGGGGCGTAGAAACCTGAAGTCTGTTTGAATTACCGTTGAGTGAGTCTATCACAATCTTCACACTAGGATGCTTAGCACTAAGTGCTTTGACCGAGTTTTGGGTGGGTTGGGTAGCCGTAAAAAGTTACCAACTCACTTTGAATTCCAAAAAATTCTAAAAAAATATATATACATATACATATGTATATTTACATACATTAAAGCAAGGATTCTGGCGATTCGTATTTTGGTAGACACCCGGGTGCTGCTTAGTCTTTGTAGATTAAGATCTTAGTATATTTCCTCCTATTGACAAGTGACGAAGTGTCTAAGTAATTACTTCTTAAATTATAACAGAAAATAAAGGCTAGAATAAACCTTGCTAGGGATTAGCAAGGAGTAAGCATGGGGGTGTGATAACACTGCATTTGGGGGTGATAATTCTATTAAATAGGGCCCATCTTAAGAATAGAAGGCACAACATAAGAAGAATGGGAGCATTGTATGCATCATATGCCAAGATTGCTTATAAAACAGTATTAACGGCCATTTGTATAAGCACTTGTCAAAGCAGGCCTTAGATGAGCAATTGGACTGCACGGATGGATTTAGAACAACGAATGGAGTCCAACAGACTCAAAATTGGCCAAATCTGACATTCGAAGCTCCCACAATGGGCCCAAGAAGTTCTAACCGTTGATCTGATGATCAACGGCCCTCGATGCGCCATGTGGCGCCCGCTCACCACGTGCCTGCTTCCACCTTCAACTGGAGATCATATCTCAGCCGTCGATCTCTGATTGGACGGCTGAGAACCGTGCGCACGCCCGCTGTCGCCGCGACAAAGTAGTGGGCGTAGCGCAGCGGTTAATGCACATGCCCGTGCCCATGCGACGCGGGTTTGAGCCGTGCGATGCTGAAATCAGAAGACGACTTTGTGCTCGAGCAAAATTGGGCCACCCGATCAGCAGCAGGCGGCCGAGATAGCGACACGCCCTCAAGCGCTGATTAGCCACGCGTGCACAGATGCCGGATGACAACTCCCACGCGCATGCGCACTCAAGGCGCGATCCAAGCACGCCCAGGCAAAGATCTCAGCCGTCCGATCTTCGATCGGACGGCTCTCATGCCGTGCCCACAGATCGAGCGCGAGGAAGAACGGCACGGGCGAGCGACCGATGGGCTGGGGGCTTCACCGACGTTTTTGGAAGGGTTTTAGCAACGTCCCAGATGTCGCTAAAACCCCTTCTTCATTTGGAAAGCCCTTCTCCCTATTTAAACCCCTTCCAGCCACCCATTAAAGGCATTCACTCCCCTTGCAACTACTCTACCTTTTTCTTAGCTAGCTTTAGGTCCTCTTGTAATTGTCGGAGACAACGAGCCGCCGACGGAGCCTTTTCCACCACCGTGGCTGCCTCGCCACCCTCCCTCTCTCTCTCTTTCCTCTTGTCTTTTAAGCTTTACTTTACTTATGTTTAAGAATGTATCTGATGTTGGAATTTATGAACTAAAGCTACATGATTAATGAGGTTGTTTTCCATTCAGTTGCCTACTCTATTTCCTATTCAAGTTGCATGTTAAGAATGAAACGATCCTAACCCTAGTCGCTCTCTCTCTCTCTCTCGCTTTTCACCCACACCTTTTCGCAAGCAAAACTCTGCTATTTTCATGACAATAAGTGACAAGAAAAATCCGATTTTCACGCCTCCCTGAGACCGACACTTGGACTCACATCCGTTTCTTTACTTTAAAATCGGCGTTGCAAGTGCGAACTATAATGACACTTCTTAACACACACGCACGAAAGCATGTCAGCGATGCGAGAGCGGTACCCGGAGCTCTTTGAGGGTACGTCTTTTCAGACCGGCTTCGGTCCTCTTTGAGTTTGTTATGCGTATGTTGTTCTTTTTTTTCACCCTTGCTAGCTCAAGTTTTGGGGATGAAACTTCATTTGAGTTTGTTACGTTGTTAAGACCCGTACTGTTAGAGCCCATTAAGACGTCTGGAACTTGGGTCAGACGTCTGGTCAGACGTCTGGACACCTTCCAAAATGTCTGGAAATAGAAAATTTCGTGTACGTCCTCGCATCTGGGCACGTGTTGCGCGCAGACAGTACACAACCTCATTTTCTTCTCTCCTTCTCTCTCCTCTCGCCGATGCAACCCTAACCCAGTGCCTACTTAAACCCCCCTCCTCTCCCTCGTTCACCTCACCTTCACCTCACCTTCAGCCAGCCTTCTTCTTCCTCCAGCGAGAGCGGTGAGCGGCGAGTAGCGAGGAGCGGGCGTGAGCGGCGTGGGAGGAGAGGAGCAGTGAGAAGGGAGGAGAGCACGTGTGCGAGCTTGTGTGGGAGCTCGCCAGAGAGCTCACGGCCGGTCGACGCGTGTGCGAGGCAGAGAGGTGTGTCGGGGAGGTCCTCCCCGACACTGCTGCAGCCGGAGCAGCAGGCGAGCAGGCGTGGCGTGAGAGGCGAAGGCGGGTTCTGGTTCTGGGATTCTCCTAGAATTAGACATCTAGAGCGATATCCAGACGACGTAGTCGACGTCTGGAGGAGGTCCCAGACGATTGAGAGTTAAGCTTTGCGAACGTACGCCTTCTTTGTGGATACGACCATGCAGGCTGTTCCGCTGAGGCACTGTTCTATGCCATATTGAGGAGATTTGCGTCGATGTGTGTAGGATTCGCTTCGAGAAGGTGTGGGACATGCCCTCCCACGCAGTTCAGACGTCTGGGCGAGGCACTAGACGGTGGGAAGCGTCTCCAGACGTCCGGAGAGGCGGTCGGACGTCTGGAACTGGGTCCAGATTGTCTAGCGGAGTTCCTGGACGTCTGAGGAGTAGCGCAGGAGTTGAGGTATGGTTCTGGACTCTTTTAAGACGTCTCGAAGGTGTTCCAGATGTCTGATATGAGTCAGAATTACTGTTTTGACCCGTTTAGGGTCCTTTTGAGGTCCGATTTTCGTAATTAAGATTCCGTTGTTCTCCGTATAAATTCCTCTACTTGTTGGAATACCTTTTATCTTATTCTGAGTAGTCTCTTATGAATGATCCTTGTGATAGGATCTCGTTCCGTTGCGTATTTGGGGTTTGCTGAGGCACGTGGACCTGCCGATCAAGCCCCCATTACTCCTGAGTTTACTGGTAGAGTGGCTTGCCATAGTTTAATTACAAACATGAATGCATATGTGGAATGAACGTTAGATCATAGGGTGTGGTATGAATCCTAGGACTAGAAACACTAGAATATTTGTATGGAATGTATGGATTGCAGTCTTGGATGAGTAGATAGAATAATAACAATTGCCTGTAAATGGATTACAGCTGCCTGTGAAATGTAAAGTACTGGTGTTAGTAAACTGTTGCATGTAAATTCCTACTGTTTACGTTAAATACGAGCTGCCTGTATATGAACTGGAAATGGAAAATTGAATGTTGGAAACACGAGCTACCTGCAAATAAACCTGGAATGTGAATAATAAAGTTACATGCTACATGTGTAGAACCTGAGAAATGGAAATAGAAATGGTGAAACCTGGTATGGCTTGGCCTGAGAAACATGAGCATGAACCCTACGAGGAATTCGGAGTAGAGCTCTTGGAAGTAAATGGAATGTAACTGGAAAGGTGAATGGGGAAGTGAGCTGGCCCTTGAGTACAGAGTACTAAGGAGAGGGACTGTCCCCCTGTTTAGTGCAGAGAGGAGCTAGCTGCCCTAGGGTTGGGACCCGGGGTTAGGATTGGCCACTTTGTACTGAATTTTTGGCCCTCACGTACATAGTACCGGGGAGAGCTACTTGTGTAGGGAGAGAGCTAGCCACCCCACGGGGCCCGGGGTTCAGCTAGTTGCCTTACATCGATTTGTTAGGCCCACTGGGCAAATCAGGGTAGTCAAGTAAGGGTGTGCGGACTGTGGAGGGGCGAGACCCCTGTTTGGTTCTTACGAGCTAGATCCTTGTTACTGAGAGGGCTATGCCCTATACTGGTTCCGTGCTGTACTTTGGGCGCACCCACTAACGGAAACGACCGACCACGTGCCAGTGCGGGGAAGCTACCCATGCATTTATCGCGCATGCCGTAGTAACCATTACATCTGTCAGTGACCTTGGGGTGGTTGACTGGGTGTAGGACTACCACGGGGGACTCTCTCGGCCAGGAGAGCACCACGTGCTACTTCTACTCTTCGGAAAAGACTGCAATCAAGATCGCTCCCACGAGGAACATTCGAGATGAAGAAAGAGACCTGACAATTAAATTAAGTGGTGAAAGAAAGAATAATTAGTTTAAAAAAAAAGAAGGAAATTGAAAAATAATAGCTACCTGTCCACCTTTACTAATTAGTAGTTGGTTGCCACTCTACTCAGCGTTTGCTGACGTTTAGTACTCATAACCTTTTTCAGGTCTAGGTGTTGAGCAGGCAGAGCACACAGCTGTAGAGGGTGCTGGGCCCAGTAGAGTCGAGTAGTCGTAGTTCTTTTGTACTTATTTGTAGTAGTGAGTAGCTTTTTGTACCTTTATATTCTGTACTCTTTCATTCTGCACTTTATATTCCTGTACCTGTTTAATTTTCTTCTGTTGTGGTGGTGTGTACTGCAGTAGTTTACTTGTTTACTGTTGTACTTTTATTACTGTTAGTTGCTTGCATGGTGAATGTGATTTATTTTACTACTTTTTTGTTACTTTCTCGTTGGACGACTGGGTCTTGGGATCAGTCAAGTCGGTCTGGTCTCGTGTCCTGTAGGGATTTGGGAACCGGGTCGTAACATCTCCTCACACCATTAGCCACCACCACCTTCAGATCTCCAGTGAGGCGAGTGGAGGGCGAGCGAGGGAGAGAGAGAGGGAGGAAGGAGGAGAGCATGGGAGGAGGAGAAGGCCCAAGCCTGGTGGAGTTCCAGTGAAGTCTCGGTGGGACTCGGAGGGGCTCAGGGAGGTAGCTTCCTACCCTCTACAGCTGTGGGAGGGACTGCGGAAGCTCCTGTAGGCGAGCTCTCGAAGGAGATAGCTCGTGGGAGAGGTTCTGATATTGGTTTTTTTTCCAATATTAGACATCTGGAGAGTCGACCAGATGACTGTGGCGGCAGCTGGACGTCCGGATCTAGGGTCAGACGTCTGAAAGTATGCGTAGTGCTGAGGTATGTGCTTTTTCGTGGTTATGGCCATGCAGGCCTCACCGCAGAAGCTTGGTTTGGCCTGATTTAGACCTGCGATTTTTGTAAGCAGGTAAAGGTCCTTGGGAAGGCACGCAGAATGCTTTCCCATGTGTTTTTGGACATCTGATCATATCACCAGACATCTGGAGGTGCGTTTAGACGACCGGAGACATTGTCCAATGTTTAGAACTATCTTCAGACGATCGTAGAGAAGGTCTAGACGTATGAGGATACTACAGGAACATAAGGTAAGATCTGACACCTTTTAAGACGTCTTGGATTATTCCCAGACGTTTGATTTTGAATAGTAGGCACGTTTTTGACCTGTTTAGGGTCCGATCGGGGTCCGTTTTATGCAAATAAAATACTTGCACTTTCCTCTCGAGTTCCTCTATGTACTAGAGTCAGTTATACACTGTTTTGAACTCTTCTTTTGTGATGTATTCTCTGGTATAGGGTTTCAGCCTATTGTGCGTTTAGGGCTTGTAGAGACGTCTGGGTATGCGGTGTAAGCCCCCATTACTCCCGTGTTTCCTGGTAGAGTGGTTTAATTATGTTAATAATATTTAAATAAGAATGTGCTTGTGGAAATAGTCGAATGGAACCCTAGGATGTGGCATGAACCCTAGGGTAGAGAAATGAATGAGCCTGTTTGTACTGTATGGTTTACTTGCATGCGTGATTAAGATAAATTGCTAGCAAATACTTGTATTATAATTACGAGTTGCCTGCTAAAATAGGAGCTTCCTATATTTAATGAATAATTACCTGTGAAATCCCAGCTGCATGTTATTGAGAATTGAACCATGAAAACTTGAGCTGCCTAAATATGGATGAGAAATGAATTATGAAAGATGAGATCTAGATATGGATAAATGAAGTCAACATGTGCACGAACCCTACGGGGAATTAGGAGTATAACTCCTATGGATAGAAGGAAATCTGGAATGTAAACGGGAAGTGTGCTAGCCCTTGAGTACATGGCACCAAGGAGAGCAACTATCCCCTTTTTGTGTAGAGTGGGGCTAGCCTCTCTTGGGTTGAGACCCGGGGTTAGGATTGGCCACTCTACACCAACTCCTGTTGGCCCTTACGTACATGGTACTGAGGCGAGCTACTAGTGTAGGGAGGGAGCTAGCCACCCCACCAGGTTTGGGGTTCAGCTAGCCACCCTACATCGACTTGTTAGGTCCTCTGAGCAGACCGGGGTAGTCAGACGAGGGTGCGCGAACTGTGGAGGGGCGAGACCCCTGTTATGAGAGGGCAAGACCCTATACTGTTTTGTACTGTACTTTTAGCCTACCTACTATTGGAAACGACTAACCGCGTGTCAGTGCGGGGTAGCTACCCGTGTGCTTATCATGCGTGTCATAGTCACCACTACGTCTTGACAGTGACCTCGGGGTGGTTGACTGGGTGTAGGACTACCACGGGGGACTCTCCATGCCAGGAGAGCACCACGTGTACCTTCTACTCTACGAAAAAGACTACAATCAAGATCGTTCCCACGAGGAACATGCAAGATTAAGAAATATCTAGATCCTTTGAGAAATGGGTGAAATGGACATATATAAAATAGATAAATAGAAATGAGAATTAAACCTGTTGCTTTTGCTATTTTGGTACTTAGATAATATAGATACCACTCTACTCAACGTTCATTGACTCTGTCTTTTCATAACACTGGTCAGGACCAGGAGTTGAGCAACCCGAGTTTCCGGCTGCGGAGGGTGTTAGGCCCAGTCGAGTCCAGCTGTAGTTTTTCTTCAGCACTTCCTTTCGTTTTCTCTATTGTTGTAGTAAGTAATGGACTCTTAGTTACTGTTCTGCTACTACTGTTTACTTTCCACTTTCTGTTATTGTTGTTGTTGTGGTGGTATGTATTGAGATAGCTGTTCTATTTCCTTTACTGCTTTGTGCGTTTCTTCTGCTTAGTTAAATTATATGTGTGAATATGGTTTACTTTCCTGCTTTTGGTTGTTTCTTGTTGGACGACTAGGTCTTGGGATTAGTCGAGGCGAGCCAGGCTCGGGTCCTATAGGGATCCGGGAACCAGGTTATAACAGATTCTAAAGGATCGCAAGAACATCTTGGAGACCAATCAATGGTGTATAGGTATTCTGATGTGGTAAAATCACTATGGCGATCTTAGATTAATTGCCTACTTCGAAAACATTTTGATCTCATAAAAGATGAGTCTAATATGATATACAAAAGTTCATCGAGTTTAGGTTGTTTTAATGAATGTCTGGGGGAGTTTTCAAGATGATTTGAACACCTAAATTAATCTCTTTTCTTTATGTTGTCTATAACATAAGGGAAATAATTAATTAGGGTTTCTATATTTGTAGATCTCAGATTTGATTTGTACTGTGTGTCGGACCTTTTGATGAATAATTTAGATGTTTGATGTTGGATTTCAGTGTTGGAATCAGATTTGATTAGAGTTGCTGAGTAGTTGCAGCTGCTCTGTTTTTCTTTGTAAGATTTGGATATTCCAATGTTTTTCATCTCTGATCTTGAAAGATTGTTGGATGAAATGGATTTTTGATGTTGGATTTGAATGGTTTTTGCTCAACCATGACCTATTAGGTCTGATTTTCATGTACAGCAGCAGCTGGAATACCAACTGCAGCAATCACAGCTGCTGCTGAAAGCATAGCAGCAAATGCATTGTGGTCCGTCAGGAGAAATTGTGGATTGGTTTTGCAGTTTTAGTGAGATACTAGTATGTGCATGGATAGAGCTCATGTGAACAAGCATTCTTGTACTTGAAAATAAATTTTAATTTAGTTTGAAATGCTAGTTTATGCTCATTGGAGTCATTGTCAGTTAAAATTCAAGTGTATAACTATCCAAATGTGAATTTAATGTAAATCAAGATAAAATTCATATTTAAATGGTTAAGCATCCTCTCTGTGCTGTGTTGAAGATGTTTAATTGTCTAATCAGCTATGCAACCCCTTTGAAACCATTTTAGAGCCTTAGGTTCCATAATTCAAACACCCTTTAGGTCACATTTGGGGTTAACTTGTAAATAAATAAAAGTCATAAAAAAATCATAAAAAGATAAAATAAAGCTGTCTTGAGTAGGATTATGTCTTTTTCTAGGTGTATGCCAAGTTTCTAAGTATTTTGAGCCCTCGACTTGGTAGAACATAACAGCCAATATTTCAGTATATTTTGGAACTCAATAAAAGAACCAAAATTAAAAATCACAAAAAGCGCTCTTCTATCTCTCATTTCATCCTTCCTCTCTCATCTCCTATCTTTACTATATATATAAAAATCATAAAAATAAAAAAATACTCAAAAATACATAAAAATATCTTGTACATTATATTTATACTTGTAAATATAATTTAATACTAAGCTAAAAGTATATATTTTAAAAGATGTAAATAATGTACATATATTATCTATAAATTTATTCTATATATTAAATTAAGTATTTAAGATGATTTATAATATATATAACTTTATTGTATTATTCTGTTTCAAAAAAAAAAAAATTATTGTGTTATTATATACTAATTTATATTAACTTAAATGTATATTATTCTAAGTAATTATAAAAACCTATGTATATGTTGATAATTAAATCTAGTACTATACATACATAATTAACTAAGTATTATATACTATACCATACTTGTAAATTAATTTAATTATGTAATTATAATAGATAATTAAGTTATTAAGTAGATTATTAACTTAAAATAAAATGAATTAGTAAATTAAGTTATTAATGAAGTAATTTATATTGTACCTATACATATAGTAATTAAGTATTTTCAACCTATTTATACTGTATTTATATTATATTGCAGTATTTATAACTTAAATATGTATATAATTAACTTAAATGTGTATTTAAATGTAAATAAATTAAAATAAAATCTCTAAAATAAATAAAAAATGTATAAGAAATAATTTTTATGTAAATTAACTCTGTACAAAGTCAATTTCATGCTTAAGTTGTTAATTTATACTTTAATTAAGGAATTAACCCTTAAATTAACATGTATAAATCCCTAACTTTAACTAATTTTAATATATATTTAAATAACTTATTTTCATAAATTAATTGGACAATTACATAGACCTATATTATGGCTTTGTAAATATATAATTTATTTATAATTTAAAATTAATTATGACCCTCAAATCGAGGGCCACAATCATGAAATCAAAACGCACTCTTAGCGTTGCAACGCTCAATTGGCCGCTTTGTAATGGTGCCACATTGTGTGGCATGGCAGCATTTGAGCTATATGAAAGGAAATCCATTCTTTGGCTTCCCAGTCGTCACGACGTAGGGCCCCTCATACCCATTATCCTCTCTCCTGATACCGAGTATACATGAGCATATTGCACAGTGCTGGGCTGGGGGTCATGCACTGTACCTGGGTTCATTGTGGGCCTGTCATGAGCCTAAATCAAATCAAATGAAAATGCATGCTAATTAAAACTAGGGCTGGTCCATAGTAGTGGGTTGATCCATCTCTCATGGGTCGAGTATCTCACGAACAGAATCGGCCTACCCATCAAAAACCCAATTTTTGGGTTAATAAACAATGCACCCAAAGAGAAGTCAGAGAGAGATCCAAGGAAAAAAAAAACTAAGTGTTGAAAAGAAGAGGAGAGGTGTTCTGTAACGACCCGGTTCCCGAGCCCCTATGAGACACGAGAACCGGACCGACTCAACTAATTCCAAGACCTAGTCGTCCAACGAGGAAGTAACCAAAAGAGCAGTAAAATAAACTACATTCAACATGAATATAACTAACAGTAAGAAAATACAGCAGCAAGGAAAGAAACTACTACAGTATATACCACCACAACAGTAGAACAACATTCATAACTAAATATGAACTGCAGGTAAAGAAAAGTACAGCGGAAACAAGAACTACTCACTATAACGGAACAAAAAGTGGTACAAGAAACAGTGGTAACTCTACTGGACCCTACTCGGCCCAGCGTCCTCTGCAGCCGCTGGCCCTGGTTGCTCAACACCTGGTCCTGAAAAAGGTAACGAGTGTAACACGTCAGCAAAACGCTAAGTAGAGTGGCAACTAAAACTAAAGACAACAGTAGAGTGTACAATAGCTGTTATGTTCTATTACTTTCTTTATTCACATCTTTCAATTGTCTCACTATTTCATTTATTCCCCAGATCTTTTTCTTGATCTCGAATGTTCCTCGTGGGAACGATCTTGATTGCAGTCTTTTCCAAAAAGTAGAAGTAGCACGTGGTGCTCTCCTGGCCGGGAGAGTCCCCCGTGGTGATCCTACCCTCAGTCAACCACCCCAAGGTCACTGACAGACGTAACGGTGACTACGACACGCGCGATAAACGCACAGGTAGCTAACCCGTACTGGCACGCGGTCAGTCGTTTCCGTTAACGGGTGCGCCCAAAGCATAGCACAGAACCAGTCCAGGGCAGATCCCTCTCAGTAACAGGGATCCAACCCTTCCACAGTAACCAAACCGGGGCCTTGCCCCTCCACAGTCCGCGCACCCTCGCCTGACTACCCTGGTTTGCCCCAGCGGGCCTAACAAGTCGGTGTGGGAGGCTAGCAGAACCCCAGGGCCCGTGGGGTAGCTAGTACCTCCCTACACTAGTAGCTCTCCTCGGTACTACGTACGCGAGGGCCAACAAGTCGGTACAGAGTGGCCAGTCCTAACCTCGGGTCCCTGGGGCGGCTGGCTCCGCTCTGCACTAAACAGGGGGACAGTCGCTCTCCTTGGTACTCCGTACTCAAGGGCCAGCTCACTTCCCCAATACTATTCCATTCACTTTCCAGGAGTTCTACTCCTACTTCCCCGTAGGGTTCCATCCTTTTTACTCAAACATCCAGGTTTCACTTTCCAGTTTCACATTCTTACAACCCATGTTCTCAACCACGTTATTTATTCACAACAGGCAGCTTTATATCTCTTTCCATTTTCCAAGACTGCAGTATTATACATTCCACTAGTTTTCCCATCCTAGGATTCATGCCATATCCTAGGATCTATCATACAATCTAGTTTTCCAGCCCTAGGATTCATGCAACACCTAGGAGCTATCATTCCATCTATTTCTCATTCCTAGGATTCATGCAATGTCCTAGGTTCTATTTATGGTTCCATAATTTAACAGATTTTATTAATAACTTAAAGCCACTCTACCATGTACAACGGGAGTAATGGGGGCGTGATCGGGAATCCCGCGTGCCTCCGCGACTCCCAAGACTGCAACTGAACGAGGTCCTATAACAAGGATCAAACACAAGGAGAGTCTCAAAACAGTGTATAGCTACTGTAGACGGGTAGAGGAATTAATTCTGAAAAGAACGCAACTCGAATCGCGGAAAACAGAACCCAAACGGGCCCTAAACGGGTCGAAAACGACGACACTGTGTAAAATCAGACGTCTGGAACTTCTTCCAAACGTCTTAAAAAGTGGATCAGAGAATTACCTGTTCAGCGTGGTTTCCTAGACGTCCAGAAGTCTGCGGGGACGTCTGGCCTAGCTCCCAGACGTCCGATTGTCACCCTGGACGTCTGGAGGTCGCTCCCGCCGTCTGGTACAATAGCCAGACGTCTGATTCGCGTTGGATGGCGAATCACCGAGCCTGCGCACACCCATCTCCCTCCCTCAGTACGGTCAGTCGACAGGAAGGAAGAAGAAGATGGAAAACTCACCTTTCCGACATCTGGAAGGTCTTCCAGACGTCGCCCTCGCCGTCTGGCTATCAACCCAGACGTCTGATTCTGGAAATTTTTCCAGAAAAGGGCACCACCCGGTTTTCGCTCGCGACGCCACCTGCGTCGCACCTCGCGCGCCTGCTACTCAGACCACAGTAGTCCCCCCTCCGCGTCGCTCCGTGCCCCCTACACCCTCCGCCGGCCGGCCCTAGCAGCCCCGGCGAGCTCGCCCTCACGGCAGAGCTCCGCTCTCGCACGCAGCACCTTCTCCGCGCTCACTGGGGCCGCCGCTGCCGCCCTCGCCCTCGCGCTCACGCTCACTGGCTGAAGGAGAAGAGGGAGGAGACGGTGGAGACGACGGGAGGGAGCGCGTGGCCTTTTAAGGCCGCGCGAGGAGGAGAGAGAGAGGACACGGCAGGTGTCTGCAGCTGCAGAGAGAGAGGGAATAAGCGAATATCCGGTCTGCGTGCTCAGGCGTGCAGACGACCCGCGCGTGTCGAAATTAACGGATTTCCAGACCTCTGGAAATGATCCCAGACGTCTGGTCAGACGTCTGGATGTTATCCCAGACGTCTGGTCCGACGTCTGGGCCACCTCCCAGACGTCTTAAAAGACGTCTGGGGCACGCATTCATTACAATATAACAAACTCAAAAGAAGTTTCGTCCCCGAAACTTGCGCCAACTACGGTGCGGGAAAAGACGTCCAAATAACCATAACAAACTCAAAGAGGATCGAAGTCGGTCCGAAAAGACGTACCCGTGAAAAGCTCTGGGTACCGCTCCCGCATTGCCGCCTCAGGCTCCCAGGTAGCCTCCTTGTACCGCTGGCTCCTCCACAAAACCTTTACCAGGGGTACTTGCTTTCGTCTCAAACTGCGGACGACTCGGTCTAGAATTTGCACTGGCCGCTCGGGATAGGTCAGGTCGTCGCGCACCTCGACGCTCTCGTGACTCAGTACGTGACTGGAATCGGCTACGTACTTCCTGAGGTTGGACACGTGGAATACGTCGTGCACACCAGAAAGCTGCGGGGGAAGGGCAAGTCTGTAAGCAACGGGTCCAACCTGCTCCAGGACCTCAAAGGGCCCCACGAACCTCGGCGTGAGCTTCCCTCTCTCCCCAAACCGCTGTAAGCCCTTCATGGGCGAAACACGAAGGAAGACGTGGTCCCCAACCTCAAACTGCACCTCTCTGCATCTCCGATCCGCATAGCTCTTCTTTCTGCTCCTGACAGTGCGGAGTCGTCTGTGGATCTGCTCAACTACCTCCTGACTCTGCCGGATCAACCTGGGGCCAACCTCCCACTTGGTCCCCACCTCAACCCAACTCAAGGGTGCCGTACACTTCAGTCCGTACAGAGCCTCGTAGGGAGCCATGCCGATGCTCGAGTGATAACTGTTGTTGTATGCAAACTCTGCCAGGGGCAGGTGCTCCTCCCAAGAGCCCCTCCAGTCCAGTACACAGGCACGCAAAAGGTCCTCAAGTGTCTGTATCGTGCGCTCAGACTGTCCGTCCGTCTGGGGGTGGTAAGCCGTGCTAAACCTCAACCTCGTCCCCAAGGCCTGCTGAAACTCAGCCCAAAACTGGGACGTAAAGTGGGTATCCCGGTCGGATACGATCTCCCGCGGAACTCCTTGTAGTCGTACCACATCACGGATATACCTCTCTGCCAACTGTGCTGGTCCCAAAGTGACTCGGATCGGCAAGAAACGCGCCGTCTTCGTTAGTCTATCCACTATTACCCAGACTGCGTCGTGTCCCCGCTGGGTAACAGGTAAGCCCACCACCAAGTCCATGGTGATGCTCTCCCACTTCCACTCTGGCACTGGAAGCGGCTGAAGTGGCCCTGCAGGCCTCTGATGCTCGGCTTTCACCTGCTGGCACACTAAGCACTGTTGCACGAACTCACCCACATCCCGCTTCATCCCTCTCCACCAAAACTCGCATCTCAAGTCGTGGTACATTTTCGTGTTTCCGGGATGTATGGTGAATCTGGAACCGTGTGCCTCAGTCAGGAGCTCTCTCAACAACTCCTCGTCTCTGGGAACGCACAACCGTCCCCTCAAACGTAGCACCTGGTCTGTGAAAGAGAAGTCACCTGGATCTCCTGACAGTACTCTGTCGCGCAAAGACTGCAAGTACGGATCGGCCATCTGTCCTGTGATGATGCGGTCCATCAACTCTGGCCTAGTCTGCCGTGTCACCGTCATTGCCCCACAGTACCCTCGTAACTCTAGAGGTCGCAACTGCCCACCTCCTCCAAAAGGCTCCAACTCTGTAACTGTAGACTGGCCAAGCGTGCGGGCGCCTTACGGCTCAAGGCGTCAGCCACCACATTGGCCTTTCCCGGGTGGTAGCAGATGCTGCAGTCGTAGTCCTTCAGGAGCTCCAACCAACGTCTCTGTCTCATGTTGAGCTCCTTCTGATCAAAAAGGTATCTGAGGCTCTTATGATCTGTAAAAATCTCGAAGGTCTCACCGTACAAGTAGTGCCTCCAGGTCTTCAGCGCGAAGACAACAGCTGCCAACTCTAGGTTGTGGGTAGGGTAGGTATGCTCATGGGGCTTCAGTTGCCGCGAAGCGTAAGCGACAACGTGACCCCTCTGCATGAGCACACCTCCTAACCCCTGCAAGGAAGCGTCCGTGTACACAACGAACCCACCACTACTGTCAGGAATGGTGAGAACGGGAGCCGAGGTCAACCTCTCCTTCAGCTCCAGAAAACACGCCTCATAGGCATCTGTCCAAGCGAAAGAAACGTCCGTCCGGGTCAACTGTGTCATAGGACGCGCAATCTACGAAAATCCTCTGATGAACCGTCTGTAGTAGCCAGCTAGTCCCAGGAAACTGCGGATCTCAGTGACTGAACGCGGTCTCTCCCACCTGAGCACTGCCTCGACCTTGGCTAGGTCCACCTCCAGGCCATCTCCAGAGATCACATGACCTAAGAAGGTCACCTCCCTCAACCAGAACTCGCACTTGCTGTATTTGCCGTACAGCCTGCGTCGCCTCAGAGTGTCCAAAACCATCCGCAAGTGCTGTCCGTGCTGCGTCCGATCTCTAGAATAGATGAGTACATCATCTATGAAATCCACCACGAACTGGTCCAAGTACGATCTAAACACCCGGTTCATCAGGTCCATGAAAGTAGCGGGGGCATTGGTTAGCCCAAACGGCATGACCAAAAACTCGTAGTGTCCGTACCGGGTGCGGAATGCTGTCTTGGAGACGTCGGTCTCCCTGATCCTCAACTGGTGGTATCCAGACCTCAAGTCTATCTTGGAAAACACCGTGGCACCCCCAACTGGTCAAACAAATCGTCGATCCTCGGCAGCGGATATCTGTTCTTGATGGTGACCCTGTTCAGCTGTCGGTAGTCCACACAAAGACGTAGGGTCCCATCCTTCTTCTTCACAAACAGTACCGAGGCTCCCCAGGGAGACGCATTGGGCCTCACGAAACCTTTCTCTAGAAGGTCCTGCAACTGAGACTTGAGCTCTCGCAGCTCAAGCGGTGCCATCCTGTATGGCGCGGTGGAGATGGGGCTGGTCCCTGGTACTAGTGAGATCTCAAACTCGATCTCACGCTCGGGCGGTAGTCCTGGTAACTCGTCTGGAAACACATCAGGGTACTCTCTGACCACCGGGATGCTCTGGAAGTCTGCCACAGGGATGGGCTCTGCCACCACACAAGCTAGGAAGCCCTCACACCCCTGGCTCAAAAGTCTCGTCGCCCGAAGTGCCGAAATGCACCTGAAACCTCCGTCCACTGGCTGTCCGTGAAACTCGAAAGAAGGCAACTCCGGAATGGAGAAGACAATCTTCCTCTCAAAACAGTCCACCAAGGTGTGGTAAGCGGACAACCAATCCATCGCCAGAATCACTCCAAAGTCCTCCATCTGGATCATAATCAGGTCAGCTGGCAGGCTATGTCCTCCGACGCTGACCTCACAATCCGTGTACACCTCCTCAGCTACAAACAGCTGACCACTCAGACCTCTGATTACGAACGGATTCTCTAACAGTGTATAATCCTGGTCCAAACTAACTGCGAAACTGGCTGCGACAAACGAGTGCATAGCGCCGGAATTGAAAAGCGTGTAAACGAGTCTGCTAGAAACTGAAACCATACCTGCTACCACCGATCCCGAAGTTCTGGCATCCCTGTGTGTTAGGGCGTTGATACGCCCCTCAGCTCTAGGTGCGGACGAAGAAGCCACACTTTGCGTCGGACGGGTAGGTGCTGGCCGGTACCCTCCTCGCGACTGCTATCCTCCTCCTCGCGCCTGGGAACCGCGGCCTCCTGCGTGCCCTCCAGTGCTCTGCGCGGGGAGTATCTGCTGACCTCCTGCCCTAGATGAGCAGTCCCTCCTGACGTGGCTCGGCTGGCCACACTGGTAGCAGAGGGGAACCCGACTCCCGCCCTCAGTGGGTCCCTGCTGTCGACTAGGCGGGGGTTCGGTGCTGGCGACTGGCCCCTGTCGAGGTTCCCCAAAGGCCACTGATGGCCCTGCACAACGTGACGGCTCTCCTGCGGATGCCACGTGTCTCCGTTCTCGCCGGCCCTGTGAGAAGTCTGGCTGAAAGGGCCTCTTCCGCCCGCCGTCGGTGTCTCGCGCAGACGGGTTGGTCTCCTCGTAAGTCATAGCTGCCTCTACCACCCTCGAAAACGTAGGCAGCTTTAGGGGTTTGACATACCCCCGGATTGCAGGCCGGAGCCCCTCGGTGAACCTCCAAAGGCGCTCCTCCTCAGTGGCTACCGCTGTCGCTGCAAAGCGGGACAGCTCCAAGAAACGCGTGCGGTACGTGCTCACAGTCATCGTCCCTTGGCGGAGAGTGTGGAACTCCCGCCTCCTCTGGTCCTGCCACGTCTGGGGAAAGTACTGCTCGCAGAGGAGGGTGACGAGCTGGTCCCACGTTGGCTCGTCCCTCTCCTGTCCCCGGACCTCCCTCCACCACCGGTGTGCCGCACTCTCCAGTTGGCACGTGGCAAAGGCCACACGGCACTCCACCGGGGGGCGAAGGGTGTCGAAGATCTTCTCTAGCTGCTCAAGCCAGTCCTCTGCCTCGGTCGGGTCCTCATCCCCCTTGAAGGAGGGAGGCTTCAGCTTCCGGAACTGTCCGAAAAGCTCGAAGTGGTGCTGTAGGGGAGGTGCTGGTGCACCTCCAGGCAAAGGTGCCTCATGTACAGAAGTCTCGGAGGAAGGTGGGGGCGGCAACGGCCCATCCCCTCCCTCGTGTCCAGCGCCGTGTTCGTCGCGTGTTCCCACAGAGGACTCCCCCTCTGCAGCCCCAGGAGGAGGTGCTCGGGGCGGTGGGTGGAGCTCCTCTCGTACAATATCTCATATCAGTCTGGCGAGGTCCTGGGCCTGGATGCCCGAGAGTGGTGGCTGGTCCACCGAGACGTCAAAAACGACACGTCCACCTCACCGACCTCGCCCTCGGCCGCGCCCGCGGCCAGTCTCGCCAGTCCCGCGACGAGGCATCTCCTGCAAGGAGACGCGAAACAAAACGGAAACGTCAAAACAGACGATACCTAACAAAACTTCTAAGAGCTCATGTCAAGAGATATGTTGTGGTGGCTACTCTAGCTATAAACATGTGAATTGGTTATTTTCCAGTCAGTTGATTCACTTCTCGGGACGACCTTGCTCTGATACCATCTTGTAACAACCCGATTCCCGAGCCCCTACGAGACACGAGAACCGGACCGACTCAACTAATTCCAAGACCTAGTCGTCCAACGAGGAAGTAACCAAAAGAGCAGTAAAATAAACCACATTCAACATGAATATAACTAACAGTAAGAAAATACAGCAGCAAGGAAAGAAACTACTACAGTATATACCACCACAACAGCAGAACAACATTCAAAACTAAATATGAACTGCAGGTAAAGAAAAGTATAGCGGAAATAAGAACTACTCACTATAACGGAACAAAATGAGGTACAAGAAACAGTGGTAACTCTACTGGACCCTACTTGGCCCAGCGTCCTCTGTAGCCGCTGGCCCTGGCTGCTCAACACCTGGTCCTGAAAAAGGTAACGAGTGTAACACGTCAGCAAAACGCTGAGTAGAGTGGCAACTAAAACTAAAGACAACAGTAGAGTGTACAGTAGCTGTTATGTTCTATTACTTTCTTTATTCACATCTTTCAATTGTCTCACTATTTCATTTATTCCCCAGATCTTTTTCTTGATCTCGAATGTTCCTCGTGAGAACGATCTTGATTGCAGTCTTTTCCAAAAAGTAGAAGTAGCACGTGGTGCTCTCCTGGCCGGGAGAGTCCCCCGTGGTGATCCTACCCTCAGTCAACCACCCCAAGGTCACTGACAGACGTAACGGTGACTACGGCACGCGCGATAAACGCACAGGTAGCTAACCCGTACTGGCACGCGGTCAGTCGTTTCCGTTAACGGGTGCGCCCAAAGCACAGCATAGAACCAGTCCAGGGCTGATCCCTCTCAGTAACAGGGGTCCAACCCCTCCACAGTAACCAAACCGGGGCCTTGCCCCTCCACAGTCCGCGCACCCTCGCCTGACTACCCTGGTTTGCCCCAGCGGGCCTAACAAGTCGGTGTGGGAGGCTAGCAGAACCCCGGGGCCCGTGGGGTAGCTAGTACCTCCCTACACTAGTAGCTCTCCTCGGTACTACGTACGCGAGGGCCAACAAGTCAGTATAGAGTGGCCAGTCCTAATCCCGGGTCCCTGGGGCGGCTGGCTCCACTCTGCACTAAACAGGGGGACAGTCGCTCTCCTTGGTACTCCGTACTCAAGGGCCAGCTCACTTCCCCAATACTATTCCATTCACTTTCCAGGAGTTCTACTCCTACTTCCCCGTAGGGTTCCATCCTTTTTACTCAAACATCCAGGTTTCACTTTCCAGTTTCACATTCTTACAACCCATGTTCTCAACCACGTTATTTATTCACAACAGGCAGCTTTATATCTCTTTCCATTTTCCAAGACTGCAGTATTATACATTCCACTAGTTTTCCCATCCTAGGATTTATACCATATCCTAGGATCTATCATACAATCTAGTTTTCCAGCCCTAGGATTCATGCAACACCTAGGAGCTATCATTCCATCTATTTCTCATTCCTAGGATTCATGCAATGTCCTAGGTTCTATTTATGGTTCCATAATTTAACAGATTTTATTAATAACTTAAAGCCACTCTACCAGGTACAATGGGAGTAATGGGGGAGTGATCGGGAATCCCGCGTGCCTCCGCGACTCCCAAGACTGCAACTGAACGAGGTCCTATCATAAGGATCAAACACAAGGAGAGTCTCAAAACAGTGTATAGCTACTGTAGACGGGTAGAGGAATTAATTCTGAAAAGAATGCAACTCGAATCGCGGAAAACGGAACCCGAACGGGCCCTAAACGGGTCGAAAACGACGACACTGTGTAAAATCAGACGTCTGGAACTTCTTCCAGACGTCTTAAAAAGTGGATCAGAGAATTACCTGTTCAGCGTGGTTTCCCAGACGTCCAGAAGTCTGCGGGGACGTCTGGCCTAGCTCCCAGACGTCCGATTGTCACCTTGGACGTCTGGAGGTCGCTCCTGCCGTCTGGTACAATAGCCAGACGTCTGATTCGCGTTGGATGGCGAATCACCGAGCCTGCGCACACCCATCTCCCTCCCTCAGTACGGTCAGTCAACAGGAAGGAAGAAGAAGATGGAAAACTCACCTTTCAGACGTCTGGAAGGTCTTCCAGACGTCGCCCTCGCCGTCTGGCTATCAACCCAGACGTTTGATTCTGGAAAATTTTCCAGAACAGGGCACCACCCGATTTTCGCTCGTGACGCCGCCCGCGTCGCACCTCGCGCGCCTGCTGCTCAGACCACCGCAGTCCCCCCTCCGCGTCGCTCCGCGCCCCCTGCGCCCTCCGCCGGCCGGCCCTAGCAACCCCGGCGAGCTCGCCCTCACGGCAGAGCTCTGCTCTCGCACGCAGCACCTCCTCTGCGCTCACTGCGGCCGCCGCTGCCGCCCTCGCGCTCGCGCTCACGCTCACTGGCTGAAGGAGAAGAGGGAGGAGACGGTGGAGACGACGGGAGGGAGTGCGTGGCCTTTTAAGGCCACGCGAGGAGGAGAGAGAGGACGCGGCAGGTGTCTGTAGCCACGACCCGCGCGTGTCGAAATTAACGGATTTCCAGACGTCTGGAAACGATCCAAGATGTCTGGTCAGACGTCTGGATGTTATCCCAAACGTCTGGTCTGACGTCTGGGCCACCTCCCAGACGTCTTAAAAGACGTCTGGGGCACGCGTTCGTTACATGTTCAAAAATGTGACTAAGTGTTGTGACTCATGTGCGTGTGTGTTGTATACTTGTGCATATAGGGTTGTACCTATATGTATAATAGGTGTGAGTATAGTGTTTATATGTATAGTATATGTATAATAGTAAATACATATATATATTAAATAAATTATATGCAAATAATGTATACGAATGTATAGCATATATGTATATGTGTATAAGTAGAATAGTAAGTACTTGTTTGAACCTTATAAATATATAAATAATCTTAAGGCTTTAGTGATGGATGTATCCGTCATTGTGGATATGTATATAAGTTAGTAAAACGTATTCTTTTGCCTTATGTTACGTACATATTTTACTAAAGCTATAGCAACATATATATATGTTACTATGTATATAGTGTATGTTACTAAATATATTAGTATGTTAATATAACTTAATATAGTACATATTAATAGCTATTTTTACACCTATATTTAGGTATTATTTAGAGTAGTTTCACATAATTAACATAGTGTAGTACTAATTAGTTTTTAATGCCTATTAGTTGTAAATTTATTTAAACTATTGTACGAAGAATTAATTGATTCTTTTGTATATAATTAACTTATTAATTCAGTAATTGATTCATGTTGTAAATAACATTGACATTTTTGAAATAAAAGAATATTTTTGGAACATAGAGAGTGATGTAAATAAAGCTGTCTTGAGTAGGATTATGTCTTTTTCTAGGTGTATGCCAAGTTTCTAAGTATTTTGAGCCCTCGACTTGGTAGAACATACCAGCCAATATTTCAGTATATTTTGGAACTCAATAAAAGAACCAAAATTAAAAATCACAAAAAGCGCTCTTCTATCTCTCATTTCATCCTTCCTCTCTCATCTCCTATCTTTACTATATATATAAAAATCATAAAAATAAAAAAATACTCAAAAATACATAAAAATATCTTGTACATTATATTTATACTTGTAAATATAATTTAATACTAAGCTAAAAGTATATATTTTAAAAGATGTAAATAATGTACATATATTATCTATAAATTTATTCTATATATTAAATTAAGTATTTAAGATGATTTATAATATATATAACTTTATTGTATTATTCTGTTTCAAAAAAAAAAAAATTATTGTGTTATTATATACTAATTTATATTAACTTAAATGTATATTATTCTAAGTAATTATAAAAACCTATGTATATGTTGATAATTAAATCTAGTACTATACATACATAATTAACTAAGTATTATATACTATACCATACTTGTAAATTAATTTAATTATGTAATTATAATAGATAATTAAGTTATTAAGTAGATTATTAACTTAAAATAAAATGAATTAGTAAATTAAGTTATTAATGAAGTAATTTATATTGTACCTATACATATAGTAATTAAGTATTTTCAACCTATTTATACTGTATTTATATTATATTGCAGTATTTATAACTTAAATATGTATATAATTAACTTAAATGTGTATTTAAATGTAAATAAATTAAAATAAAATCTCTAAAATAAATAAAAAATGTATAAGAAATAATTTTTATGTAAATTAACTCTGTACAAAGTCAATTTCATGCTTAAGTTGTTAATTTATACTTTAATTAAGGAATTAACCCTTAAATTAACATGTATAAATCCCTAACTTTAACTAATTTTAATATATATTTAAATAACTTATTTTCATAAATTAATTGGACAATTACATAGACCTATATTATGGCTTTGTAAATATATAATTTATTTATAATTTAAAATTAATTATGACCCTCAAATCGAGGGCCACAATCATGAAATCAAAACGCACTCTTAGCGTTGCAACGCTCAATTGGCCGCTTTGTAATGGTGCCACATTGTGTGGCATGGCAGCATTTGAGCTATATGAAAGGAAATCCATTCTTTGGCTTCCCAGTCGTCACGACGTAGGGCCCCTCATACCCATTATCCTCTCTCCTGATACCGAGTATACATGAGCATATTGCACAGTGCTGGGCTGGGGGTCATGCACTGTACCTGGGTTCATTGTGGGCCTGTCATGAGCCTAAATCAAATCAAATGAAAATGCATGCTAATTAAAACTAGGGCTGGTCCATAGTAGTGGGTTGATCCATCTCTCATGGGTCGAGTATCTCACGAACAGAATCGGCCTACCCATCAAAAACCCAATTTTTGGGTTAATAAACAATGCACCCAAAGAGAAGTCAGAGAGAGATCCAAGGAAAAAAAAAACTAAGTGTTGAAAAGAAGAGGAGAGGTGTTCTGTAACGACCCGGTTCCCGAGCCCCTATGAGACACGAGAACCGGACCGACTCAACTAATTCCAAGACCTAGTCGTCCAACGAGGAAGTAACCAAAAGAGCAGTAAAATAAACTACATTCAACATGAATATAACTAACAGTAAGAAAATACAGCAGCAAGGAAAGAAACTACTACAGTATATACCACCACAACAGTAGAACAACATTCATAACTAAATATGAACTGCAGGTAAAGAAAAGTACAGCGGAAACAAGAACTACTCACTATAACGGAACAAAAAGTGGTACAAGAAACAGTGGTAACTCTACTGGACCCTACTCGGCCCAGCGTCCTCTGCAGCCGCTGGCCCTGGTTGCTCAACACCTGGTCCTGAAAAAGGTAACGAGTGTAACACGTCAGCAAAACGCTAAGTAGAGTGGCAACTAAAACTAAAGACAACAGTAGAGTGTACAATAGCTGTTATGTTCTATTACTTTCTTTATTCACATCTTTCAATTGTCTCACTATTTCATTTATTCCCCAGATCTTTTTCTTGATCTCGAATGTTCCTCGTGGGAACGATCTTGATTGCAGTCTTTTCCAAAAAGTAGAAGTAGCACGTGGTGCTCTCCTGGCCGGGAGAGTCCCCCGTGGTGATCCTACCCTCAGTCAACCACCCCAAGGTCACTGACAGACGTAACGGTGACTACGGCACGCGCGATAAACGCACAGGTAGCTAACCCGTACTGGCACGCGGTCAGTCGTTTCCGTTAACGGGTGCGCCCAAAGCATAGCACAGAACCAGTCCAGGGCAGATCCCTCTCAGTAACAGGGATCCAACCCTTCCACAGTAACCAAACCGGGGCCTTGCCCCTCCACAGTCCGCGCACCCTCTCCTGACTACCCTGGTTTGCCCCAGCGGGCCTAACAAGTCGGTGTGGGAGGCTAGCAGAACCCCAGGGCCCGTGGGGTAGCTAGTACCTCCCTACACTAGTAGCTCTCCTCGGTACTACGTACGCGAGGGCCAACAAGTCGGTACAGAGTGGCCAGTCCTAACCTCGGGTCCCTGGGGCGGCTGGCTCCGCTCTGCACTAAACAGGGGGACAGTCGCTCTCCTTGGTACTCCGTACTCAAGGGCCAGCTCACTTCCCCAATACTATTCCATTCACTTTCCAGGAGTTCTACTCCTACTTCCCCGTAGGGTTCCATCCTTTTTACTCAAACATCCAGGTTTCACTTTCCAGTTTCACATTCTTACAACCCATGTTCTCAACCACGTTATTTATTCACAACAGGCAGCTTTATATCTCTTTCCATTTTCCAAGACTGCAGTATTATACATTCCACTAGTTTTCCCATCCTAGGATTCATGCCATATCCTAGGATCTATCATACAATCTAGTTTTCCAGCCCTAGGATTCATGCAACACCTAGGAGCTATCATTCCATCTATTTCTCATTCCTAGGATTCATGCAATGTCCTAGGTTCTATTTATGGTTCCATAATTTAACAGATTTTATTAATAACTTAAAGCCACTCTACCAGGTACAACGGGAGTAATGGGGGCGTGATCGGGAATCCCGCGTGCCTCCGCGACTCCCAAGACTGCAACTGAACGAGGTCCTATAACAAGGATCAAACACAAGGAGAGTCTCAAAACAGTGTATAGCTACTGTAGACGGGTAGAGGAATTAATTCTGAAAAGAACGCAACTCGAATCGCGGAAAACAGAACCCAAACGGGCCCTAAACGGGTCGAAAACGACGACACTGTGTAAAATCAGACGTCTGGAACTTCTTCCAAACGTCTTAAAAAGTGGATCAGAGAATTACCTGTTCAGCGTGGTTTCCTAGACGTCCAGAAGTCTGCGGGGACGTCTGGCCTAGCTCCCAGACGTCCGATTGTCACCCTGGACGTCTGGAGGTCGCTCCCGCCGTCTGGTACAATAGCCAGACGTCTGATTCGCGTTGGATGGCGAATCACCGAGCCTGCGCACACCCATCTCCCTCCCTCAGTACGGTCAGTCGACAGGAAGGAAGAAGAAGATGGAAAACTCACCTTTCCGACATCTGGAAGGTCTTCCAGACGTCGCCCTTGCCGTCTGGCTATCAACCCAGACGTCTGATTCTGGAAATTTTTCCAGAAAAGGGCACCACCCGGTTTTCGCTCGCGACGCCACCTGCGTCGCACCTCGCGCGCCTGCTACTCAGACCACAGTAGTCCCCCCTCCGCGTCGCTCCGTGCCCCCTACACCCTCCGCCGGCCGGCCCTAGCAGCCCCGGCGAGCTCGCCCTCACGGCAGAGCTCCGCTCTCGCACGCAGCACCTTCTCCGCGCTCACTGGGGCCGCCGCTGCCGCCCTCGCCCTCACGCTCACGCTCACTGGCTGAAGGAGAAGAGGGAGGAGACGGTGGAGACGACGGGAGGGAGCGCGTGGCCTTTTAAGGCCGCGCGAGGAGGAGAGAGAGAGGACGCGGCAGGTGTCTGCAGCTGCAGAGAGAGAGGGAATAAGCGAATATCCGGTCTGCGTGCTCAGGCGTGCAGACGACCCGCGCGTGTCGAAATTAACGGATTTCCAGACCTCTGGAAATGATCCCAGACGTCTGGTCAGACGTCTGGATGTTATCCCAGACGTCTGGTCCGACGTCTGGGCCACCTCCCAGACGTCTTAAAAGACGTCTGGGGCACGCGTTCATTACAATATAACAAACTCAAAAGAAGTTTCGTCCCCGAAACTTGCGCCAACTACGGTGCGGGAAAAGACGTCCAAATAACCATAACAAACTCAAAGAGGATCGAAGTCGGTCCGAAAAGACGTACCCGTGAAAAGCTCTGGGTACCGCTCCCGCATTGCCGCCTCAGGCTCCCAGGTAGCCTCCTTGTACCGCTGGCTCCTCCACAAAACCTTTACCAGGGGTACTTGCTTTCGTCTCAAACTGCGGACGACTCGGTCTAGAATTTGCACTGGCCGCTCGGGATAGGTCAGGTCGTCGCGCACCTCGACGCTCTCGTGACTCAGTACGTGACTGGAATCGGCTACGTACTTCCTGAGGTTGGACACGTGGAATACGTCGTGCACACCAGAAAGCTGCGGGGGAAGGGCAAGTCTGTAAGCAACGGGTCCAACCTGCTCCAGGACCTCAAAGGGCCCCACGAACCTCGGCGTGAGCTTCCCTCTCTCCCCAAACCGCTGTAAGCCCTTCATGGGCGAAACACGAAGGAAGACGTGGTCCCCAACCTCAAACTGCACCTCTCTGCATCTCCGATCCGCATAGCTCTTCTTTCTGCTCCTGACAGTGCGGAGTCGTCTGTGGATCTGCTCAACTACCTCCTGACTCTGCCGGATCAACCTGGGGCCAACCTCCCACTTGGTCCCCACCTCAACCCAACTCAAGGGTGCCGTACACTTCAGTCCGTACAGAGCCTCGTAGGGAGCCATGCCGATGCTCGAGTGATAACTGTTGTTGTATGCAAACTCTGCCAGGGGCAGGTGCTCCTCCCAAGAGCCCCTCCAGTCCAGTACACAGGCACGCAAAAGGTCCTCAAGTGTCTGTATCGTGCGCTCAGACTGTCCGTCCGTCTGGGGGTGGTAAGCCGTGCTAAACCTCAACCTCGTCCCCAAGGCCTGCTGAAACTCAGCCCAAAACTGGGACGTAAAGTGGGTATCCCGGTCGGATACGATCTCCCGCGGAACTCCTTGTAGTCGTACCACATCACGGATATACCTCTCTGCCAACTGTGCTGGTCCCAAAGTGACTCGGATCGGCAAGAAACGCGCCGTCTTCGTTAGTCTATCCACTATTACCCAGACTGCGTCGTGTCCCCGCTGGGTAACAGGTAAGCCCACCACCAAGTCCATGGTGATGCTCTCCCACTTCCACTCTGGCACTGGAAGCGGCTGAAGTGGCCCTGCAGGCCTCTGATGCTCGGCTTTCACCTGCTGGCACACTAAGCACTGTTGCACGAACTCACCCACATCCCGCTTCATCCCTCTCCACCAAAACTCGCATCTCAAGTCGTGGTACATTTTCGTGTTTCCGGGATGTATGGTGAATCTGGAACCGTGTGCCTCAGTCAGGAGCTCTCTCAACAACTCCTCGTCTCTGGGAACGCACAACCGTCCCCTCAAACGTAGCACCTGGTCTGTGAAAGAGAAGTCACCTGGATCTCCTGACAGTACTCTGTCGCGCAAAGACTGCAAGTACGGATCGGCCATCTGTCCTGTGATGATGCGGTCCATCAACTCTGGCCTAGTCTGCCGTGTCACCGTCATTGCCCCACAGTACCCTCGTAACTCTAGAGGTCGCAACTGCCCACCTCCTCCAAAAGGCTCCAACTCTGTAACTGTAGACTGGCCAAGCGTGCGGGCGCCTTACGGCTCAAGGCGTCAGCCACCACATTGGCCTTTCCCGGGTGGTAGCAGATGCTGCAGTCGTAGTCCTTCAGGAGCTCCAACCAACGTCTCTGTCTCATGTTGAGCTCCTTCTGATCAAAAAGGTATCTGAGGCTCTTATGATCTGTAAAAATCTCGAAGGTCTCACCGTACAAGTAGTGCCTCCAGGTCTTCAGCGCGAAGACAACAGCTGCCAACTCTAGGTTGTGGGTAGGGTAGGTATGCTCATGGGGCTTCAGTTGCCGCGAAGCGTAAGCGACAACGTGACCCCTCTGCATGAGCACACCTCCTAACCCCTGCAAGGAAGCGTCCGTGTACACAACGAACCCACCACTACTGTCAGGAATGGTGAGAACGGGAGCCGAGGTCAACCTCTCCTTCAGCTCCAGAAAACACGCCTCATAGGCATCTGTCCAAGCGAAAGAAACGTCCGTCCGGGTCAACTGTGTCATAGGACGCGCAATCTACGAAAATCCTCTGATGAACCGTCTGTAGTAGCCAGCTAGTCCCAGGAAACTGCGGATCTCAGTGACTGAACGCGGTCTCTCCCACCTGAGCACTGCCTCGACCTTGGCTAGGTCCACCTCCAGGCCATCTCCAGAGATCACATGACCTAAGAAGGTCACCTCCCTCAACCAGAACTCGCACTTGCTGTATTTGCCGTACAGCCTGCGTCGCCTCAGAGTGTCCAAAACCATCCGCAAGTGCTGTCCGTGCTGCGTCCGATCTCTAGAATAGATGAGTACATCATCTATGAAATCCACCACGAACTGGTCCAAGTACGATCTAAACACCCGGTTCATCAGGTCCATGAAAGTAGCGGGGGCATTGGTTAGCCCAAACGGCATGACCAAAAACTCGTAGTGTCCGTACCGGGTGCGGAATGCTGTCTTGGAGACGTCGGTCTCCCTGATCCTCAACTGGTGGTATCCAGACCTCAAGTCTATCTTGGAAAACACCGTGGCACCCCCAACTGGTCAAACAAATCGTCGATCCTCGGCAGCGGATATCTGTTCTTGATGGTGACCCTGTTCAGCTGTCGGTAGTCCACACAAAGACGTAGGGTCCCATCCTTCTTCTTCACAAACAGTACCGAGGCTCCCCAGGGAGACGCATTGGGCCTCACGAAACCTTTCTCTAGAAGGTCCTGCAACTGAGACTTGAGCTCTCGCAGCTCAAGCGGTGCCATCCTGTATGGCGCGGTGGAGATGGGGCTGGTCCCTGGTACTAGTGAGATCTCAAACTCGATCTCACGCTCGGGCGGTAGTCCTGGTAACTCGTCTGGAAACACATCAGGGTACTCTCTGACCACCGGGATGCTCTGGAAGTCTGCCACAGGGATGGGCTCTGCCACCACACAAGCTAGGAAGCCCTCACACCCCTGGCTCAAAAGTCTCGTCGCCCGAAGTGCCGAAATGCACCTGAAACCTCCGTCCACTGGCTGTCCGTGAAACTCGAAAGAAGGCAACTCCGGAATGGAGAAGACAATCTTCCTCTCAAAACAGTCCACCAAGGTGTGGTAAGCGGACAGCCAATCCATCGCCAGAATCACTCCAAAGTCCTCCATCTGGATCATAATCAGGTCAGCTGGCAGGCTATGTCCTCCGACGCTGACCTCACAATCCGTGTACACCTCCTCAGCTACAAACAGCTGACCACTCAGACCTCTGATTACGAACGGATTCTCTAACAGTGTATAATCCTGGTCCAAACTAACTGCGAAACTGGCTGCGACAAACGAGTGCATAGCGCCGGAATTGAAAAGCGTGTAAACGAGTCTGCTAGAAACTGAAACCATACCTGCTACCACCGATCCCGAAGTTCTGGCATCCCTGTGTGTTAGGGCGTTGATACGCCCCTCAGCTCTAGGTGCGGACGAAGAAGCCACACTTTGCGTCGGACGGGTAGGTGCTGGCCGGTACCCTCCTCGCGACTGCTATCCTCCTCCTCGCGCCTGGGAACCGCGGCCTCCTGCGTGCCCTCCAGTGCTCTGCGCGGGGAGTATCTGCTGACCTCCTGCCCTAGATGAGCAGTCCCTCCTGACGTGGCTCGGCTGGCCACACTGGTAGCAGAGGGGAACCCGACTCCCGCCCTCAGTGGGTCCCTGCTGTCGACTAGGCGGGGGTTCGGTGCTGGCGACTGGCCCCTGTCGAGGTTCCCCAAAGGCCACTGATGGCCCTGCACAACGTGACGGCTCTCCTGCGGATGCCACGTGTCTCCGTTCTCGCCGGCCCTGTGAGAAGTCTGGCTGAAAGGGCCTCTTCCGCCCGCCGTCGGTGTCTCGCGCAGACGGGTTGGTCTCCTCGTAAGTCATAGCTGCCTCTACCACCCTCGAAAACGTAGGCAGCTTTAGGGGTTTGACATACCCCCGGATTGCAGGCCGGAGCCCCTCGGTGAACCTCCAAAGGCGCTCCTCCTCAGTGGCTACCGCTGTCGCTGCAAAGCGGGACAGCTCCAAGAAACGCGTGCGGTACGTGCTCACAGTCATCGTCCCTTGGCGGAGAGTGTGGAACTCCCGCCTCCTCTGGTCCTGCCACGTCTGGGGAAAGTACTACTCGCAGAGGAGGGTGACGAGCTGGTCCCACGTTGGCTCGTCCCTCTCCTGTCCCCGGACCTCCCTCCACCACCGGTGTGCCGCACTCTCCAGTTGGCACGTGGCAAAGGCCACACGGCACTCCACCGGGGGGCGAAGGGTGTCGAAGATCTTCTCTAGCTGCTCAAGCCAGTCCTCTGCCTCGGTCGGGTCCTCATCCCCCTTGAAGGAGGGAGGCTTCAGCTTCCGGAACTGTCCGAAAAGCTCGAAGTGGTGCTGTAGGGGAGGTGCTGGTGCACCTCCAGGCAAAGGTGCCTCATGTACAGAAGTCTCGGAGGAAGGTGGGGGCGGCAACGGCCCATCCCCTCCCTCGTGTCCAGCGCCGTGTTCGTCGCGTGTTCCCACAGAGGACTCCCCCTCTGCAGCCCCAGGAGGAGGTGCTCGGGGCGGTGGGTGGAGCTCCTCTCGTACAATATCTCATATCAGTCTGGCGAGGTCCTGGGCCTGGATGCCCGAGAGTGGTGGCTGGTCCACCGAGACGTCAAAAACGACACGTCCACCTCACCGACCTCGCCCTCGGCCGCGCCCGCGGCCAGTCTCGCCAGTCCCGCGACGAGGCATCTCCTGCAAGGAGACGCGAAACAAAACGGAAACGTCAAAACAGACGATACCTAACGAAACTTCTAAGAGCTCATGTCAAGAGATATGTTGTGGTGGCTACTCTAGCTATAAACATGTGAATTGGTTATTTTCCAGTCAGTTGATTCACTTCTCGGGACGACCTTGCTCTGATACCATCTTGTAACAACCCGGTTCCCGAGCCCCTACGAGACACGAGAACCGGACCGACTCAACTAATTCCAAGACCTAGTCGTCCAACGAGGAAGTAACCAAAAGAGCAGTAAAATAAACCACATTCAACATGAATATAACTAACAGTAAGAAAATACAGCAGCAAGGAAAGAAACTACTACAGTATATACCACCACAACAGCAGAACAACATTCAAAACTAAATATGAACTGCAGGTAAAGAAAAGTATAGCGGAAATAAGAACTACTCACTATAACGGAACAAAATGAGGTACAAGAAACAGTGGTAACTCTACTGGACCCTACTTGGCCCAGCGTCCTCTGTAGCCGCTGGCCCTGGCTGCTCAACACCTGGTCCTGAAAAAGGTAACGAGTGTAACACGTCAGCAAAACGCTGAGTAGAGTGGCAACTAAAACTAAAGACAACAGTAGAGTGTACAGTAGCTGTTATGTTCTATTACTTTCTTTATTCACATCTTTCAATTGTCTCACTATTTCATTTATTCCCCAGATCTTTTTCTTGATCTCGAATGTTCCTCGTGAGAACGATCTTGATTGCAGTCTTTTCCAAAAAGTAGAAGTAGCACGTGGTGCTCTCCTGGCCGGGAGAGTCCCCCGTGGTGATCCTACCCTCAGTCAACCACCCCAAGGTCACTGACAGACGTAACGGTGACTACGGCACGCGCGATAAACGCACAGGTAGCTAACCCGTACTGGCACGCGGTCAGTCGTTTCCGTTAACGGGTGCGCCCAAAGCACAGCATAGAACCAGTCCAGGGCTGATCCCTCTCAGTAACAGGGGTCCAACCCCTCCACAGTAACCAAACCGGGGCCTTGCCCCTCCACAGTCCGCGCACCCTCGCCTGACTACCCTGGTTTGCCCCAGCGGGCCTAACAAGTCGGTGTGGGAGGCTAGCAGAACCCCGGGGCCCGTGGGGTAGCTAGTACCTCCCTACACTAGTAGCTCTCCTCGGTACTACGTACGCGAGGGCCAACAAGTCAGTATAGAGTGGCCAGTCCTAATCCCGGGTCCCTGGGGCGGCTGGCTCCACTCTGCACTAAACAGGGGGACAGTCGCTCTCCTTGGTACTCCGTACTCAAGGGCCAGCTCACTTCCCCAATACTATTCCATTCACTTTCCAGGAGTTCTACTCCTACTTCCCCGTAGGGTTCCATCCTTTTTACTCAAACATCCAGGTTTCACTTTCCAGTTTCACATTCTTACAACCCATGTTCTCAACCACGTTATTTATTCACAACAGGCAGCTTTATATCTCTTTCCATTTTCCAAGACTGCAGTATTATACATTCCACTAGTTTTCCCATCCTAGGATTTATACCATATCCTAGGATCTATCATACAATCTAGTTTTCCAGCCCTAGGATTCATGCAACACCTAGGAGCTATCATTCCATCTATTTCTCATTCCTAGGATTCATGCAATGTCCTAGGTTCTATTTATGGTTCCATAATTTAACAGATTTTATTAATAACTTAAAGCCACTCTACCAGGTACAACGGGAGTAATGGGGGAGTGATCGGGAATCCCGCGTGCCTCCGCGACTCCCAAGACTGCAACTGAACGAGGTCCTATCATAAGGATCAAACACAAGGAGAGTCTCAAAACAGTGTATAGCTACTGTAGACGGGTAGAGGAATTAATTCTGAAAAGAATGCAACTCGAATCGCGGAAAACGGAACCCGAACGGGCCCTAAACGGGTCGAAAACGACGACACTGTGTAAAATCAGACGTCTGGAACTTCTTCCAGACGTCTTAAAAAGTGGATCAGAGAATTACCTGTTCAGCGTGGTTTCCCAGACGTCCAGAAGTCTGCGGGGACGTCTGGCCTAGCTCCCAGACGTCCGATTGTCACCTCGGACGTCTGGAGGTCGCTCCTGCCGTCTGGTACAATAGCCAGACGTCTGATTCGCGTTGGATGGCGAATCACCGAGCCTGCGCACACCCATCTCCCTCCCTCAGTACGGTCAGTCAACAGGAAGGAAGAAGAAGATGGAAAACTCACCTTTCAGACGTCTGGAAGGTCTTCCAGACGTCGCCCTCGCCGTCTGGCTATCAACCCAGACGTTTGATTCTGGAAAATTTTCCAGAACAGGGCACCACCCGATTTTCGCTCGTGACGCCGCCCGCGTCGCACCTCGCGCGCCTGCTGCTCAGACCACCGCAGTCCCCCCTCCGCGTCGCTCCGCGCCCCCTGCGCCCTCCGCCGGCCGGCCCTAGCAACCCCGGCGAGCTCGCCCTCACGGCAGAGCTCTGCTCTCGCACGCAGCACCTCCTCTGCGCTCACTGCGGCCGCCGCTGCCGCCCTCGCGCTCGCGCTCACGCTCACTGGCTGAAGGAGAAGAGGGAGGAGACGGTGGAGACGACGGGAGGGAGTGCGTGGCCTTTTAAGGCCACGCGAGGAGGAGAGAGAGGACGCGGCAGGTGTCTGTAGCCACAGAGAAAGAGGGAATAAGCGAATATCCGGTCTGCGCGCTTAGGCGCGCAGACGACCCGCGCGTGTCGAAATTAACGGATTTCCAGACGTCTGGAAACGATCCAAGATGTCTGGTCAGACGTCTGGATGTTATCCCAGACGTCTGGTCTGACGTCTGGGCCACCTCCCAGACGTCTTAAAAGACGTCTGGGGCACGCGTTCGTTACATGTTCAAAAATGTGACTAAGTGTTGTGACTCATGTGCGTGTGTGTTGTATACTTGTGCATATAGGGTTGTACCTATATGTATAATAGGTGTGAGTATAGTGTTTATATGTATAGTATATGTATAATAGTAAATACATATATATATTAAATAAATTATATGCAAATAATGTATACGAATGTATAGCATATATGTATATGTGTATAAGTAGAATAGTAAGTACTTGTTTGAACCTTATAAATATATAAATAATCTTAAGGCTTTAGTGATGGATGTATCCGTCATTGTGGATATGTATATAAGTTAGTAAAACGTATTCTTTTGCCTTATGTTACGTACATATTTTACTAAAGCTATAGCAACATATATATATGTTACTATGTATATAGTGTATGTTACTAAATATATTAGTATGTTAATATAACTTAATATAGTACATATTAATAGCTATTTTTACACCTATATTTAGGTATTATTTAGAGTAGTTTCACATAATTAACATAGTGTAGTACTAATTAGTTTTTAATGCCTATTAGTTGTAAATTTATTTAAACTATTGTACGAAGAATTAATTGATTCTTTTGTATATAATTAACTTATTAATTCAGTAATTGATTCATGTTGTAAATAACATTGACATTTTTGAAATAAAAGAATATTTTTGGAACATAGAGAGTGATGTAAATAAAGCTGTCTTGAGTAGGATTATGTCTTTTTCTAGGTGTATGCCAAGTTTCTAAGTATTTTGAGCCCTCGACTTGGTAGAACATACCAGCCAATATTTCAGTATATTTTGAAACTCAATAAAAGAACCAAAATTAAAAATCACAAAAAGCGCTCTTCTATCTCTCATTTCATCCTTCCTCTCTCATCTCCTATCTTTACTATATATATAAAAATCATAAAAATAAAAAAATACTCAAAAATACATAAAAATATCTTGTACAGTATATTTATACTTGTAAATATAATTTAATACTAAGCTAAATGTATATATTGTAAAAGATGTAAATAATGTACATAAATTATCTATAAATTTATTCTATATATTAAATTAAGTATTTAAGATGATTTATAATATATATAACTTTATTGTATTATTCTGTTTCAAAAAACAAAAAACTTTATTGTATTATTATATACTAATTTATTTTAACTTAAATGTATATTATTCTAAGTAATTATAAAAACCTATGTATATGTTGATAATTAAATCTAGTACTATACATACATAATTAACTAAGTATTATATACTATACCATACTTGTAAATTAATTTAATTATGCAATTATAATAGATAATTAAGTTATTAAGTAGATTATTAACTTAAAATAAAATGAATTAGTAAATTAAGGTATTAATGAAGTAATTTATATTGTACCTATACATATAGTAATTAAGTATTTTCAACCTATTTATACTGTATTTATATTATATTGCAGTATTTATAACTTAAATATGTATATAATTAACTTAAATGTGTATTTAAATGTAAATAAATTAAAATAAAATCTCTAAAATAAATAAAAAATGTATAAGAAATAATTTTTATGTAAATTAACTCTGTACAAAGTCAATTTCATGATTAAGTTGTTAATTTATACTTTAATTAAGGAATTAACCCTTAAATTAACATGTATAAATCCCTAACTTTAACTAATTTTAATATATATTTAAATAACTTATTTTCATAAATTAATTGGACAATTATATAGACCTATATTATGGCTTTGTAAATATATAATTTATTTATAATTTAAAATTAATTATGACCCTCAAATCGAGGGCCACAATCATGAAATCAAAACGCACTCTTAGCGTTGCAACGCTCAATTGGCTGCTTTGTAATGGTGCCACATTGTGTGGCATGGCATCATTTGAGCTATATGAAAGGAAATCCATTCTTTGGCTTCCCAGTCGTCACGACGTAGGGCCCCTCATACCCAATATCCTCTCTCCTGATACCGAGTATACATGAGCATATTGCATAGTGCTGGGCTGGGGGTCATGCACTGTACCTGGGTTCATTATGGGCCTGTCATGAGCCTAAATCAAATCAAATGAAAATGCATGCTAATTAAAACTAGGATTGGTCCATAGTAGTGGTCTGATCCATCTCTCATGGGTTGAGTATCTCACGAACAGAATCGGCCTACCCATCAAAAGCCCAATTTTTGGGTTAATAAACAATGCACCCAAAGAGAAGTGAGAGAGAGATCCAAGGAAAAAAAAAACTAAGTGTTGAAAAGAAGAGGAGAGGTGTTCAAAAATGTGACTAAGTGTTGTGACTCGTGTGTGTGTGTTGTATACTTGTGCATACAGGGTTGTACCTATATGTATAATAGGTGTGAGTATAGTGTTTATATGTATAGTATATGTATAATAGTAAATATATATATATATTAAATAAATTATATGTAAATAATGTATACGAATGTATAGTATATATGTATATGTGTATAAGTAGAATAGTAAGTACTTGTTTGAACCTTATAAATATATAAATAATCTTAAGTCTTTAGTGATGGATGTATTCGTCATTGTGGATATGTATATATGTTAGTAAAACGTATTCTTTTGCCTTATGTTACGTACATATTTTACTAAAGCTATAGCAACATATATATATGTTACTATGTATATAGTGTATGTTACTAAATATATTAGTATGTTAATATAACTTAATATAATACATATTAATAGCTATTTTTACACCTATACTTAGGTATTATTTAGAGTAGTTTCACATAATTAACATAGTGTAGTACTAATTAGTTTTTAATGCCTATTAGTTGTAAATTTATTTAAACCATTGTAGGAAGAATTAATTGATTCTTTTGTATATAATTAACTTATTAATTCAGTAATTGATTCATGTTGTAAATAACATTGACATTTTTGAAATAAAAGAATATTTTTGGAACATAGAGAGTGATGTATATTAATAACTGTCTCCCAGTGAACGATCTAGAATAAATCAGTAAAAATTAAGTAAATAAATAAAATGACGCGACATCTGTTTTATTGTGACAAATATACTATAATGACATTTAAAACTCTATTTTTAGTGCAACACGGTCATTTTATCATGCATACAGGTTCAATTTCTTTAACCTTAGTTCCCTACTTGTATTCTACATGTACCGGTACTAAATCTTAGTATCGATACTTGTAGTATATAGTTTCGGATTTAAATTCACAGATTGTGTATACTGTCTAGGCATTCAACGTCTAATCCAAGGGTTTTCAAGTATGAACACTGTTGGGAATAAGGAAGGCCATGTGGGACTATCATGTGCCACCCAGACAGGCCATGTGGCACTGGTTTTGATTCTTAGGGACCAAGTTTGGTCATTTACTTAATTTGCAAGTTGTTTATTTGTTAAGTTTATTTTAGGAAAAATTGTTTTAGGAATTGGTTTGGTGATTTGTTATTCCTTATTTAGAGATAGGATTTGTTTCTTGTTTTATGGGATATGTTCTCTCTATAAAAAGAGTCTTCCCATTGTAATCTCTTGAGTTAGCAATAATATTTCCCATCTTTCAAAGATTCCCTCCTCTCTCTTTCTCTTCCACTAGCAGTTCTTCTCTCTCTCTTCTCTCTTTGTTTGGCCATTGCAGTCTCAACAATAGGAATAGCAGCAGTAGCCCCATCGGCTACAATTCCTTTTCCTCTTGCTCCCCTTTTCCACGAGAAAACAAGGAGCAACTGCAACAAGTTGTTGCCCCTATCATTGTCCTTTGTTGCTGCCATTATTGGGGTTTATTACCACGTGGAAAGGTCCCCTTACGCTCTAGACTGCGCACATCCTAATAAACACAATAGTTTTGCACATGTACATATGCAGGAATCAAAGGACACAATGAAAACATGAGAGAGTTTCTTACATGGCAATTTGTATACAAAGTGATGCATACCTAAACTCATGACCTTCCAAGTTTAACACACACTCATCGAGGAGTCCCATTTCTCCAGCGATTCTAGAGAGAACAATACCTTGCTCCTCTTCCCAAAGGGGGATGATGGGGAGCCTACCCTTCATAACCAAAAATGACTTGTGTTGAACTTGAGGACCATAACCACCCCTTATGCATATAGTAACTAACAAAATTATGTAATTTTCATTTCTACTCATCACAGAAATAAAAATTCACCCTTTGATTTCTACACATGTTAATCCCACATCACAGTAATATATTTGTACCCACTAAAAATTCCTTAACCTTGTCTTGATCACTTTTAGCATGGACCTTAATTAACTGACTATCCATCATATATGATTATACATGTATAAATCCGTCGTTGGAGTTACGAACCAATGGATCCCTCTTGAACAAAATCTAAGGTGGTTAAATTTATTTGTTTCCACATTTATATCGACCGATCTACTTATTATCATATTTATTTTATCCTTAAAATCGATGTCTTCATTTTGGACACAAGAATCCAATGGTGGGAGTTTTCATCGTCGATTTGCCAAATTAACTTCCGTTCCCTTTTCGTGCACAATATCTCATCAACGTCAAGGTACTTTCAAATATTCTCACTTCTGTTGATCGGTGAAGGGTTTTACTTGTTTGTTAAGAGTTCGATGCAATGTCTTTGGCACGTACAACCTCGCATCCTCACTCAACGCTCTTCTTCTCATTGGGGATGTTCGCTGCGGAGGTGATTATCATCCGGTGAAATTCATTGTGGCTTCCGCATCTTCGATAGAATGTTCAACGCAACAAAAAATTCAATGGTGACGAATATTTTACGAGGAAGATTATGAATAAATAGTTATTATATAATGAATAATTTATTCGTCGTCAAAATTATTGTTATACGAGTTATTGTTAAATCTATAATAAATAAAATATTTGTTAACAAATGTGAGATGACGAATAAAATCGTCGCTAAAATTATTACTTATTTTAAATTTAACAATAATTATTTTCGTTATCTTTACTTTTATTTAGTAATAACATTTTTAGTTGCCTTATGAAAGACATCTCAATGATTAATTTGTTGCAATAACATGGGTATCAAAATTAATTAATAGGCCTTTAAAACACTCGTAGCGTATCATACCTATAATTAGTTGATCTTATTTATGAAATGCACAATTTCTTTACAATATCCACTTCCACATAAATTATAATCATAGAATGGAAACTTTATAGAGGTACACATAACAATTATGGAGTTTCATTGAAGCATATGCTTGAAGGGGCAAAAAGCTTACACAATGTTGCATTGAATAGATGACTTCATTTCCAAGATAAAGAAACCTGAAATGGTCAAATAACCAAAAGAATCAAAGATTTTGAATGACCACCAAATCACTCTAAAGTAGATGTACCACAAAAGATGCAATCTATGTAAAGTCTCTTACATCAAAATTTTGCCTCTCGTGAATTAAAGATAGATCAAGATACATATATAGTATCTTTCGTAAAGTTAGGTTGCTTTTCAACAACATGAGGAAATTCCATCGCCACATCTTAAGAAGGAGATGCCCGAACCAAGAAAAGACATACCCTGTAAAGAAAAGAGAGGAAAGTGCTCACAATAACCATCCACTAAATAACCAACAATGCTAACAGTGGCAAAACTAAAAATACCAATGCAAGCATATATGAAAATGGATCTAATATGTTGGAAAAGAATTGCAAAACTATAAATCTTAATTATGCATCTAAAGCATACATGGAAGTATCTAAAAGGGGGCAAGCGTACAGACGAAACTATGATTTGAATTTCAATGGGATAGAGGAGAAATGAACTGCATGTTTACTTTATTAATTCCATCAATTTGATATGAATTATACTACATATCATGGTAGTTATCAGTCCTCTCCTTGGAAAAATCAAAGCTAAGAAACCAAACAAAATATTGACTCCTAACTATATGTTCTTAAACAACCAAGCAAATATTGCACCTTCACTAGCAACCAATCCTTCACTGGCAACCAAGCAAATATTGCACCTTTCCAATGGCATGACTCAAAAAATAAGAAAACGAGGATCTTGTTTTCTTCCATACGTCCTTCCTCTACCACAAACATATATTGACCCTATGCAGTGACCTCAGTTTATTCATAAAAACAAAATTAACTACTTGGCGGAATTGTCTACAAATTGTATGTAAGCAAACCTGGAAGCATTACCAAACAACATGCACCTGAAACGAACAAACAATCAAAGCAATCTCTCTAAGCCTAAAAAATTGGGACATTATCATCCTTGTATTCTATAGGTGTGAGTAGGCAAGTAGTACTCACCACATTTTCATATATCCACTCTGTCCTGTTATCCCAAGCCATTCTTAGATTACTACTCCCAATTTTCCATATCTTCTCACCAGGCAACCATTATTAAAAATTGTATCATTATCAAATGGGTCATACTCAAACCAAGATGAGCATTAAAGAAGAATGGCTTGCAAGGAATATATATATATATGTCAGATAAGGATAATTCCTTACTAAAAGGTAGGAGAGATTAAGGTCTCTTCAAAGATGAGAAACCCGCCAAGAGTAGACCTCTACGAGTAATAAGCAACATTCCCATGTTGCAAGATCCCATTTATAGCTATACACTAAGAAACCAAAATTTCATTATTTCATCAACATGAGAAGGTCAGAATATAGAAATCTTAACAAAAATGTAAAATAGTTACATTTTAGATTGTGTTTGAGATGAGTTTTTCGAACATGTAAATTACTTGGAAACAAAAACAAATCAACAGATGATTTGCCTATAGGAATGCCCATACATGAGAAGATTAGAAGAAATTTTGCTTGCTACATATGATTGAATTCCTCCCAGTGTTGTATATAGAGCAAGTATGCCAAAAGGAATGCCCATAGCCTATACACATCCAAAGCGACACAACATAAGGTAATCATATTTAAAATTTGTAGATTATACTTCCAACTTTGAAAAAAAATCCCACCAAACATGCCAAATCACTAAGACCCAAGATTCTCTCTATCCGTAAAAAGTCGTGTTAGTTTCTAAGCAAAGACATGAGAATGCAAACATAAGCACCAAACAATGAATATTAATGAAAAATAGTAACAAAATGAAAAATTATCTTTGGACACATTTCCATGATTAGTGTTTATGTGCCCCTACAAACATCATACTTCCTTGAAGAAAGCTCCATCCTTGCAATTCATATCTTCAACAAACCAACATTAGACGATTACAGAAATATAATCATTTAGCTCCTTATGAACCATCTTCAAACGTTAGAGCCTAATTTGTAACACATTCCCTTGTATATACCAAATAGCAATAGCAAAGAGCATTTTTATAATGGGAAAGATAATCCCCTTCCACAATACTTGGTTAATCAAATAATCTAAAGGCACAATAACTTATGGATATGTGTTGATATTCATAAATGCTTAAGTCCAAAGCTTTCTATGATTAAATCCAAATCATTTAATCAAACCAACCTGTATAGCAGCAACAACAATAAAATGCCCCACATATCCCATTCAATATATATACATCCTCTTCCAAATTATAAAGAAAAAAATGAAAAATAAGAACATGAGGAACCTTTTTTTAAAGAAGCCTGCAACATTATTGAGCAAGCTAAAATGGAAGTAGTGCCATTTCAGTGTCACAATAGAGTATCATTGGTATATCTAAATAGAAAACAAGTAACATAACATTGAATAACAGTGTTGTAATTATAATCATCCAAATCAATTAACCTAATCCAAAGACAAGAAAATTAATATCGAGAATGCAACAAGTGAAATGGTTGTGGATAACAGATAAGCTTTATCAATATATGCGTTCAGTTCACGGATGTAGAAAGAAGCTGAGGAAAGAATCTAACCAGATGTCATCCACTGTAGTGGCTCAACAAATAGTGAAGAGCAATCTGATCTGCTCCAAATATGGAACTATCCACCCCGATAATAAGAATCACCTGAAAAATAGGAATCAGTTACATACAAAGGTATTTCTGGAAACCAACTAACCAGACATGTCAGAGGTGCTAAGTAGCTAGCACTAGAGCCCCAATCAGTAGGTTATAATCCATTTCATAACTCAAAACATTAATTTTGTATATCTGTGAGCAAGAAATGTACTAAAAAAAACCACATGTTATACAGTTCAAACTTCAATTACCAAGGCTTTCTACTATACTTGGAAAAGAAGCACCAAGCTTCCCTGTAATGTCCCCATAAGACAACCCTCTATCTTTCTTTTTGTAAGCTAACGAAATAATCTTTGGAAAAGAAGAGGGATAACACTCAAGACTCGTAGGCGTTGGGCCAGCGATCTAGATTAACCATCCTAGTCATCTCATTGGCCATAATTACTAGATAGATCAATGCGGTAATGCTATCACACCATTTTCCTTTTCAACCTAAAAACACAATAATGTAGAATCCTTAAATTGATTTGTTTATCTCAATTATAAATCTTTTTTTGAGGAAATTAGTCGACTTCACAGTAATGATTTAGTAGCTCGTGCCATTCTTTACAAATTTCACAAATTAAAAATAATGCTTATTCTATCCCGCTATGACATAACAAAAGATAGGGCATCAAAAAGAACCCACACACCCAGTTAATGCAAGGAACAGGATATCAAGCTCATTTTACAATTTCCAAGTGAAAATAAAAGCAAACAGTAGATCTGCATCTTTTATTTGATCCCTACTTCGCATTATCTAATTTTGAAAAATAAAATGAAGGGGAAGGCACGTTCGTCACTTAAGGTTCTGGAGGGGGGTCCTTGTTTGCAATACTAAATGGATAGCCCTCGAGGAAGCTGTTGGAGAAGGCTTAACGAGGACTGGATAGCCCTTGAGGAAGCAGGTGAAAGACGTAATGAGGTCTTGGTGGCCTCACCCCCAGGAAAAAAGACATAATAATGAGGTCATTCCTTTGGCGCACCTGAAGAAAATCCTTCCATTTAGTAACCAAAGTTTCATTCTACTACAACACTAAGTTCTACAACAAGCAGTAAACATTTTTCTATACAGCAGCTCCCATCCCAACATTTAAAGATGGCTGATTTGCTTGCTGATGAGGAAGATTTCTGAGTTCTCTCTTTTTTTTATGGCATACAAATTCAAATCAGTGAATGTCTGAATCTACTCCATTAAATTAAACAACATTTAGATTGAATTGTTGATGCATTACTTTTTGAGTTGCAGGTGAGCTGTCACCTGTGCAGGTTGAGTTTTGGATTAGATGTTTTACCGTAAGCTACAGGAAGGCTGTACTTGGCCGTATCTACCCTGCAAGATGTTAATGAAACCGGCAATTAATAACTTCTGGGTTGTGAATGAAAGAGGCCATCTGTTGGAGGTTCCAGACTTTATTTGGGTGGAGGTGGTCGATAATTAGATTGCTGATTCGTAGGTTATACAATCCTGCTGCAGTTTTGGTGCTTTCAAAATTTATGGGTTCCTAAACTTCACTTCCTTTAAATTTGCAACTATTTGTGTGGCATCCTTGCAAGCCTATAAATATTTTTTTGTCCACAAGAAACATCAAATGAGATTCGTCTCAAATCATGGAGATAGAAGGAAAATCTAAAATACAACATATTTTCAAACAATTAAGCACATATATTGTTGTGAGCAATCTATTGGGGATTTAAATCAAAGTATTGTCATCATAGTTTGAAATCCTCAATAAATCGAACAACAAATAAAATTTATAAGCTCAGAATCAAGAAATGAAATCCGAGGTTGTTCACTAGGAGCAAGTATTGAATTCACACGCTAATCTCAATAGATAATATAAATTAGCACAATTAATTACTCAAAAACTAATATGCAATGTATAACATGAATATATGAGGAGATAAAAAGAACTCTAGACAAAATAATGATGATTTGGATCACCAATTATTAGCTGAACAGATATATAGCAATTACTCAAATAGAATCAAATGAACAAACAGTGAATCAGACGTCTTAAACCTTCAATTGCTACAATGCACGAGCACACTTGGTCTTCCTTGATTCTCCTCTTTTTCCTTTCTCAACTCCTCTTCTTCTTCTCTCTTTCTCAGCCTTTTCTTCGTTGGCTTTTCCTCTTCTTCTTCACTTTATGCTAAGGGGAAGAACACTCAAAATTTGGCTAAGTGTAGCCAATGCGCAGAAGAACAAAACCCCCCTTTTCCCCGTGCTCTCTCTTTCCTTCCCCTTTTCTCTTTCTCATTGTCCGGTCAAATGATCAAGTAATCGGGTATTCGGAGATCTGCATACCCAGGACTAGGGCTGTGGGTGTGGGTTGCAGCCGAGGTGTGAGAGAGCATAGGTAGGTCAGTGAGTGAGGGTGTGGGACCTCACCCCGATGTTTGGTGGCGATAAGCCCCAAACACTTTTGCGTATTATACTGCTGTAGAGCTTTTGCCACTTTTGATGTGGCACTAAAGATAGCACCCTTCTTCGCGCAGCTGGCAGCAGCAGTTCCTTCGTCGAATTCATGGTTGAGCTGTGGTCAAATGCTTCAATTGGTGGTCCAAGAGCGTGTTACGACCCGGTTCCCGAATCCCTATAGGACACGAGACCGGACTGACTCGACAGATCCCAAGACCCAGTCGTCCAACGAGAAAGTAACCAAAAAGCAGTAAAATAAATCATATTTACTATGCTAAGCAACTAACAGTAACAAAAGTACAGCAGTAAAGAAGTAAAACTACTACAGTACACACCACCACAACAGTAGAAAAGTAAATGGGTACAAGAATATAATGTGCAGAACGAAAGAGTACAGAATATAAAGGTACAAGAAGCTACTCACTACTATAAACGAGTACAAAAAGAGCTACAACTACTGGGCTCTACTAGGCCCAGCACCCTCTACAGCCGTAGGCTCTGGCTGCTCAACACTTGGACCTGAAAAGGGTATGAGTACATGGAATCAGCGAACGCTGAGTAGAGTGGCAACCAACTAACTAAAGCAGTAAAGGCGGACAGGTAGCTGTTGTTTTTCAATTTCTTTCTTTCTTCAACTAATTATTCTTTCTTTCACCACTTGATTTATTTATCAGGTCTCTTTCTTGATCTCGAATGTTCCTCGTGGGAACGATCTTGATTGCAGTCTTTTTCGAAGAGTAGAAGTCGCACGTGGTGCTCTCCTGGCCGGGAGAGTCCCCCGTGGTGGTCCTACACCCAGTCAACCACCCCAAGGTCACGGACAGATGTAACGGTGACTACGGCACGCGTGATAGCACTTGGGTAGCTACCCTGCACTGGCACGCGGTCATTCGTTTCCGTTAGCGGGTGCACCCAAAGCACAGCACGGAACCAGTATAGGGCATAGCTCTCTCAGTAACAGGGGTCTAGCCCCTAAGAACCAAACATGGGTCTTTCCCCTCCACAGTCAGCGCACCCTCGCCTGACTACCCTGGTTTACCCAGTGGGCCTAACAAGTCGGTGTAGGGCGGCTAGCTAAACCTTGAGCCCCGTGGGGTGGCTAGCTCTCTCCCTACACTAGTAGCTCTCCCCGGTACAGTGTACACGAGGGCTAAGAAGTCGGTACAGAGTGACCAATCCTAACCCTAGGTCTCAACCCAAGGGCGGCTAGCTCCGCTCTGTACTAAATAGGGGGGACAATCGCTCTCCTTGGTACTCCGTACTCAAGGGCCAGCTCACTTCCCCACTCACATTTTCCAGTTCCATTCCATTTATTTCCAGGAGCTCTACACCTAATTCCCCGTAGGGTTCATGCTCATATTACTCAGGCCATTCTATATCAGGTTTCATCATTTCTATTTCCATTCTCAGATTATACACATGCAACTGGTAATTCTATCATTCATTCAATACAGACATTCCAGCATTTCTAGTCCTAGGATTCATGCCACATCCTAAGTTGTAATCATTCATTCCACACATGCATTTAAGTTGTAATTAAATTGAGGGGAAGCCACTCTACCAGTAAACCCAGGAGTAATGGGGGCTTGAACAGCAAGCTCACGTGCCTCAGCAAGCCCCGAACCCACAACGGAAACCAGTCCTATCACAAGGATCAATCACAAGAGAATACTTAGAATAGTATAGAAAGTATTCCAACGAGTAAGGGAATTCATACGGAAAACATCGGTATCTTAATTGCGCAAATCGAACCTCAAACGAACCCTAAACGGGTCAAAAATAGTGATTCTGACTCAATTCAGACATCTAAAACAACTTCCAAATGTCTTAAAAGTGTCCAGTGCCATACCTCAAGTTTTGTGCCACTCCTTAGACATCCAGGGACTTCGCTGGACCATCTGGACCCAGTTTCAGACGTCCGACCACCTCTCCGGACATCTGGAAATGCTTCCCATCGTCTGGTGCCTTGCCCAGACGTCTGAAGTGCGTGGGAGGGCATGCCCTGTGCCTTCCCAAATCAACTCCTCCGCGAATCAACCAAAATCTTCTCAAATCGGCATGAAACAGTGCCTCGACGGAACGACCTGCATGGTTGTATCCGCAAAGAAGACATACCGTCGTGAAGCTTACTTCTCAGTCATTTGGAATCTCCTCCAGATGTTGACTACGTTGTCTGGACGTCGCTCCAGACATCTGATTCTGGGAAAAACCCAGAACCAGAACCTGCTTTCGCCCTCTTACGCCGTGCCCGCTTGCCTACTGCTCCGGCTGCAGCAGTGTCGGGGAGGATCTCCCCGACGCACTCCTTCGCCTTACGCACGCGTCGACCGGCAGTGAGCTCACCGACGAGCTCCACGCGAGCTCGCAAGCTTGCTCTCCTCTCCTTCTCATGCTGCTCCTCGCTCGCTCTGCTACTCTCGTTGGAGGGAAGGGGGAAGGTGGCTGGGAAGTGGGGTGGAACGAGGGAGAAGAAGAAGAAAAACGAAGGGGGGTACTGTCTACGTGCAGCATGCACGCAGACGCGAGTTCGTACTCAAAATTTTCGATTTCCAGATGTCTGGGAAGGTGTCTAGACGTCTGACCCACAGTCCAGACGTCTTAAAGGGCTTAAACAGCACGTGTCTTAACAGAGCAGACCTGGGATGAGTCCCCAGCAACTAGAGTCGAGACCTGGGGCTGGCAATACCTGAAGCAAGCTTCAAGCGAGCTTGAACTTGCTCGTTAATGGCGGCTGAAGGCGTAAACCTGAAACAACAAAGTACGGGCTAAACGCTTCAATCAGATGGCTCAAAAGCTTTGCCGAAGCATGGCGAAGGTGGTGACGGTGGTTTCGTGGTGAGGCGAGGCGTGTGGCGGCCTGATGGAGGCGGAGATCGCCAGAGGAAGTGGGTTTTTTTGATGGGTGTTTTGGGTGGATGGGAAGGAGAATAAAGAGAGAGGTTTTGATGGGTGGAGTACAGTGGAGGTTATGGGCATGGTGGCGAGGAGGATGGAGGTGTGTAGCATGCGAAAGTCCTTGGGAGAGGGGTCGCCAGAGGTGGAGACGAAGGTGGTGGGTGGTGTAGTCGAGGGGTCGAAACAAAGTTTGAAAGGGGGAGAATTAACCTAAGAATCTAAGGGAACTAAGCTACTCCTAAACTAACGGATGAAAGGGGGGAGATCTCCTTGCCGGGGGTATGTCAGGGTCGGAGAAGAAGAACTATCCGGTGGGGTAGAAGCAGTGATAACGAGGGGAATTGAGGCACCCACTGGTATGGCACGACGCGGACGAGGGGGAGAAAGACAAATCCGTCGCTGGTATTGCGTACAGACGAAGAGGGAAGTCAGAGAAGATCATAAAACGTCATGGAGTCTTTCGACTGGAGAGGAGGGAGGAAGGAGGGGGATTTCTAGCCAAAAGCGAGCGTCCTAGGATCGATGTGCATTGGGGATCCTTTTATAGGCCTTTAGAGGGCGGTTGAAGCTTGGAAACCAAGCTCTTGAACTTGAAAGGTTTGCTGGAGTTGGAAACCCAACAGATACCCGAATCTCTCATGCGTTCGCATGAGAGATTGAGAAGGTTATAGGATTCAAGGTTGGGTGCGTTGGAAAGAGAACTCCATAAGGAATTTTCCTTCTAATTTTGGAAGGGATTTGTTGATTAGAGGAGTTCTCTATAATCAAAGATCGTCGTAGAAGGATTCCTTCATGATAATGGTGGAGGGACCTATTTGAAAAGAGTGACGACAAATATAGGGGTCTTTTTGTAAGGATTTTGAAAGTTAGGGGCATGTGTGTGAGAGAAAAGAGTCAGACAGGACTAAATTACAAACTTTGTCAACATGATCTTAGATTAGGCCCAAATTTTGGTAGAAATCTAATTTGGACCTAAGAAATCCAATGGTGAAGTTGAATTTAGGTTTTGACCAAGTTTGGCTGGGTAATTTATGTAAAAACCCAAATTAGGGCAACTAATCTGTCTGAGACTCTATTTTAGGTCAAATTGGGTTCCAATGGTCAAATCAAGCATACCAAACCCTAGAGAATATTTTTCTATGATTTTTAGAGGGTTTATGTGAATTTTATCCTAACTAGAACCTCAGTGAATCAAGCGAGTCTATTTTTAGGATTTCAAATGTCATTTAATTCTTGAAACGCGTGAAAATCTGTTTTTCTCTACACGGACCTTCTTATTAGACAATTATGGTCATTTGACCTTTGATTAACCCCTAGGAAACCCCATAATTTTTCTGCAATTGAGATGTACTGTTAAAACTACAGTTTTACCCCTGTTTTACTGTATTTCTCTCACAATGATTATGCAATGAATTATGGTCCTCTGGCGGTTATGTAGGCGCATTTATTCCTTGATTATGACTAATTAAAGTTAGATATGGCTGATGATGACATTATCATTATACCCCCATGCCTAACTTTTGCTAGTCCCTTAGCAAAATCTCACGGAATTAACTCAAATTCTAGACTGTGCCTTTAATGCTTAGATCTTTGATGTGTGCTTTTTTTTATAGATTAGGTTAGATGCTAACAATAGGCCTAGAGGTACTCAAGTACAAACCAAGATCCAGACCTGACTAGCTTTAGCCTTAGTCTGCTGGGAAGGTTTCTAAGGTCCACAGGAACCAACCTAAGGTTCGTTGAACTCCGCGGTTAAAGCACCCGAGCTTAAAACATGTTTAGTCGAGGTTCAATTTGCAGTGCAATTTTGTAAGAGAGAGATAGAGGAATTTTATTTCTGCATTTATGGAGAGTTTTCCTTCTCTTTTTCTTTTCTTTAGTTCTAGCTTCGGATTGGCCTAAAAACATGTTCTGTATCGGATTCCTAGCTCCTACCATCAATCCTTGCAAGGTTCCTGGCTTTCGATGCTTCTAGATAGCACCGCCTATGGCAACCCCCAGAACCTTGGCTTTTGACACTTCAATATAGTGTCACCTTTAGAATTTTGGAAGCTAAATTCAGGCCCTGCAATCGACATTTTGGGATAATCTCGCCCATTGCACCTGAATCAGCACAAGGTGCTTACATGCCCCCAGTAGGATATTTAGATATCCTAGGAGACAAGCACCGAGGAGGCTGTTGACGCGTGTGGAACGCGTTGGTTTAATTATGTCATTGTAGCATGCGTTCGTGACGTTGATTTTAATTTAAGATGTGGATTTGGTGAGTCCAAGTGTCGAACACGAGGAGGCGTGAAATCGGATTAGTTTGTTGCTTTAGTTGTCGCAGAAATGTTTGGTTTGCTTGCTTGCAAGAAAATGAGAGAGAGAGAGTAGGGTTAAAGCTCGTGTTTAAAACATGCCAAGCATTTTAAGAGGATGTGAGCTATGATATATGAAACAACATGAACTTATAGCATGCAGAGTTTGTTTACAACTATAACAATAGATGAAAGCTTAAACAAGTGCAACATAAAATTAAAGTAAAGAGAGTGCAAGGAGGAGGCAAGGCGGCCACGGTGGTGGAGGGGGGCTCCGTCGGTGGCTTGACAACTCCGAGGCGGGTATGGAGTGTTTAGTGGAGCTAGGAGAGGGCTAGTGTTGCATGGAGAGTGTGTGTGAATTCAATGAACTTGAATGGGGTGGTTGAGGAGGTTTATATAGAGAAGAAGGGGTTTCCAAACTAAGTAAGGATTTTAGCGATGTCTGGGACGTCGCTAAACCCGTTCCAAAAGTGTCGGTGAAGCCCCTCGCCCGCCGGTCCTTAGGCATGTGCGTGTTTTCTCCCTTCAAGTTGCGCCCACGCGTCCTCAGCCGTTGGATCTAAGGCGTGGATCGCCATCGGACGGCTGAGGGCGTGCCACGTTGTCCAAGCTTCCCGCAAGTGTGTGTGCCTTCGCGTGATGGGCACGCTTCAACCGTTTGATCGCTCTACAATAGCCACGATTGTGCGAGAGCAGGCTCTTGGATCGCGCCTTGCCTGTGTCATTGCATGTGTCTGTGCTTAGGCGCGCCTGATTGTGCCACGTGGCTCTCATCTCCATCATCTGCGCGCGCATCAACGACTGAATTTTGATTGCACATGCGGATGTCCCTGATGCATTTCGAATGGGCACTAGAGGAGATCATGGAAGGGCGCTAATCGTTGCGCTGCGCTCGCACTTTGTCATGATTTTGCATGAACTCTCAGCCATCCGATGGACGATTGGACTGTCAAGATCACATCTTGGTGCAATGGAGAGACGGTGCGGGCGAAGCTGGTGTATTCTCAGCCATTCAATTCTTGGATCGGATGACTTAAAGTGCTTTACGTGATGAGGTGGGATGTTGCACGGGTAAGGGCGTGTTGGAGGTTGCCACGTGGCCGCTTGTGGACCGTTGATCATCAGATCAATGACCAAAACTTCTTGAGCTAGTTAAGGGAGCTCCAAATGTTGGATTTAAGTGATTTCAAGTCCATTAGACTCCATTCGTCGATCTGAATCCATCCGTGCAGTCCGATTGCTCATCTGAGGCCTATTTCATCATGCATTTATACACATAGGAATTAAACTTTGATTTATAAGCAATCTTAATTCACAATGTATGCAGTGCTCCCATGCCCATCATGGTATGTTATTGGTGCACATATATCCTCAAAACTAACCCCAGTTGATGGAATTATCATCATTGGGTGTAGAGTTATCATACCCCCATGCTCATCCCTTGCTAGTCCCTAGCAAGGTTTATCTTAGCCGCTATTTTCAGTCGGAATTAGGAATTGATTACTTAGAAATTTGTTGCTTGTCAACTGGAGGAAACATACACTAAGAGCCTAATCCACAGAGACTAAACAACGCCTATGTGTCTGCCAAAATGCAAACTGCCCAATTCCTCGCTTTAAAGCATATATACAAATACATGTATTTTTTCTTTTTCATCTTTTATCATGTTTTGGATTTTTGGAGTTGAGAGTGTGTAGGTAACTTTTTAGGCTACCCAACCCACGCATAACTCGAAAAAGACTCTAAGTGCTAAGCATCTTGGTGTGAAGATTGTGATAGACTCACTTAATGGTAATTAAAATAGACTTTGATTTCTACGCCCCTAGGTGGTCGGAAAAGAAAATGCTTGCCTAAAGGTGTATCTGTTTGATCGGTAGCTTTTTTCCTACTTTTATTTTGTATGAGGTCAACACAAGGGTGTTTCCAATGTATATCTCCCCAGATTGTTCTACTTCCCTGCTTCTTCCTTAAGTGTTTTGGCTTTTTTGTGTATTTAGTGAGCTGGGTTTTGAACAACCGGCCAATGGGCTGTTACCCATGACTACTTGCCAGCCATACTCGTGTGGTGAAGTGTGGCTTATTTATCTTTTTTTTTCCTATTTCTCCCTTTTCCTCTCTTTTTTTTTTCAGTAGGTGGCTTCCCTGATTTAAGATTTATCTAGAGGTAATAAAAGAGAATGGTTTTGTGGCTGGGCTTTGGACAACCGGCCAATGGGCTATTACCTATGACAACTTGCCAGCCATACCACCCTAGAAGGTTCATTAGCTACCCAATTTTTGTTAGAATCTCCGAGGTGTGAGTCAGTGGAAAAATGTGTGCAGATGCTTAGACTAAAAGTCCCTCCGAGTCAGAGGACAGATTGATAAGTCGTATACTTATCACCCTTCTTTATTGATCAAATTAATGTAAATTAAGGTTGCGAGGATTTGGGGCTAAATTCACATTTTAGTGGACACCAGGGCTGATTAAGCCTAAAGGCCTGAAAGTTCTAAGTGTTCAGGTTCTTCTTGTATTATTTCCCATAGTTGACAAGCTCCCAATGCCTAAGTTTTCCTTCCTAATTTTTTTTAATATATAATTCAGGTTGATAATATAAACTCAGAGAATGAGAATTACCACCCCCCCATGCTTAAGTCGGACAATGTCCTTATTGGCAAATAAATGTATGCAAAGGGGGTATAGAAAGAAATCACTTGAGTGCCGCAGTGTACCTGATTAGTTTGAATCTTCTGGGTTGCCTCCCATTAAGCACTGAGTTTATTGGCTCCAGCTGGGTGAAGCTCCATGTCAACCCTCAATGAGGGTGACTACTTCCTTTGGGGGAACCTGGGTGTAACGAACGCGTGCCCCAGACGTCTTTTAAGACATCTGGGAGGTGGCCTAGACGTCGTACCAGACGTCTGGGATCACATCCTGACGTCTGACCAGACGTCTGGGATCATTTCCAGACGTCTGGAAATCCGTTAATTTCGACACGCGCGGGTCGTCTGCGTGCCTGAGCGCAGACCGGATATTCGCTTATTCCCTCTTTCTCTGCGGCTGCAGACACCTGCCGCGTCCTCTCTCTCCTCCTCATGCGGCCTTAAAAGGCCACGCGCTCCCTCCCGTCGTCTCCACCGTCTCCTCCCTCTTCTCCTTCAGCCAGTGAGCATGAGTGCGAGCGCGAGGGCGGCAGCGGCGGCCGCAGTGAGCGCAGAGGAGGTGCGGCGTGCGAGAGCGGAGCTCTGCTGTGAGGGCGAGCTCGCCGGGGCTGCTAGGGCCGACCGGCGGAGGGCGCGGGGGGCGCGGAGTGACGCGGAGGGGGGACTGCTGCGGTCTGAGCAGTAGGCACGCGAGGTGCGACGCGGGCGGCGTCGCGAGCGGAGGCCGAGTGGCGCCCTGATTCTGGAAGAATTTCCATAATCAGACGTCTGGGTTGATATCCAGACGGCGAGGGCGACGTCTGGAAGACCATCAAGACGTCTGAAAGGTGAGTTTTCCGTCTTCTTCTTCCTTCCTGTCGACTGACCGTACTGAGGGAGGGAGATGGGTGTGCGCAGGCTCGGTGATTCGCCATCCAACGCGAATCAGACGTCTGGCTGTTGTACCAGACGGCGGGAGTGACCTCCAGATGTCCTGGGTGACCATCGGACGTCTGGGAGCTAGGCCAGACGTCCCCGTAGACTTCTGGACGTCTGGGAAACCACGCTGAACAGGTAATTCTCTGATCCACTTTTTAAGACGTCTGGAAGAAGTTCCAGACGTCTGATTTTGCACAGTGTCGTCGTTTTCTACCCGTTTAGGGCCCGTTCGGGTTCCGTTTTCCGCGATTCGAGTTGCGTTCTTTTCATAATTAATTCCTCTACCCGTCTACAGTAGCTATACACTGTTTTGAGACACTCCTTGTGTTTGATCCTTGTGATAGGACCTCCTTCAGTTGCAGTCTTGGGAGTCGCGGAGGCACGCGGGATTCCCGATCACGTCCCCATTACTCCCGTTGTATCTGGTAGAGTGGCTTTAAGTTATTAATAAAATCTGTTAAATTATGGAACCATAAATAGAACCTAGGACATTGCATGAATCCTAGGAATGAGAAACAGATGGAATGATAGCTCCTAGGTGTGGCATGAATCCTAGGACTGGAAAACTAGATTTTATGATAGATCCTAGGATATGACATGAATCCTAGGATGGGAAAACTAGTGGAATGTATAATACTGCAGTCTTGGAAAATGGAAAGAGATATAAAGCTGCCTCTGTAATTTGAATTAACAGCTGCCTGTTGTGAATAAATAACGTGGTTGAGAACATGGATTGTCAGAATGTGAAACTCGAAAGTGAAACCTGGATGTTTGAGTAAAAAGGATGGAACCCTACGGGGAAGTAGGAGTAGAACTCCTGGAAAGTGAATGGAATAGTATTGGAGAAGTGAGCTGGACCTTGGGTACGGAGTACCAAGGAGAGCGACTGTCCCCCTATTTAGTGCAGAGCGGAGCCAGCCACCCCAGGGACCCGGGGTAAGGACTGACCACTATGTACCGACTTGCTGGCCCTTGCATACGTAGTACCGAGGAGAGCTACTAGTGTAGGGAGGTACTAGCTACCCCACGGGCCCCGGGGTTCTGCTAGCCTCCCACACCGACTTGTTAGGCCCGTTGGGGCAAACCAGGGTAGTCAGGCGAGGGTGCGTGGAATGTGGAGGGGCAAGGCCCCGGTTTGGTTACTGTGGATGGGTTGGACCCCTGTTACTGAGAGGGCTCTGCCCTGGACTGGTTCCGTGCTGTGCTTTGGGCGCACCCGTTAACGGAAACGACTGACAGCGTGCCAGTACGGGTTAGCTACCTGTGCGTTTATCGCGCGTGCCGTAGTCACCGTTACGTCTGTCAGTGACCTTGGGGTGGTTGACTGAGGGTAGGATCACCATTTGGGACTCTCCCGGCCAGGAGAGCACCACGTGCTACTTCTACTTTTTGGAAAAGACTGCAATCAAGATCGTTCCCACGAGGAACATTCGAGATCAAGTAAAAGATTTGAGGAATAAATGAAATAGTGAGACAATTGAAAGATGTGAATAAAGAAAGTAATAGAACATAAAAACTACTGTACACTCTACTGTTGTCCTTAGTTTTAGTTGCCACTCTACTCAGCGTTTTGCTGACGTGTTACACTCGTTACCTTTTTCAGGACCAGGTGTTGAGCAGCCAGGGTCAGCGGCTGCAGAGGACGCTGGGCCGAGTAGGGTCCAGTAGAGTTACCACTGTCTTTTGTACCTCTTTGTTTCCATTATAGTGAGTAGTTCTTATTTCCGCTGTACTTTTCTTTACCTGCAGTTCATGTTATATGATAAATGTTGTTCTACTGTTGTGGTGGTATATACTGTAGTAGTTTCTTTCCTTACTGCTGTACTTTCTTACTGTTAGTTATGTTCATGCTGAATGTGGTTTATTTTACTGCTCTTTTGGTTACTTCCTCGTGGGACGACTAGGTCTTGGGATTAGTCGAGTCGGTCCGGTTCTCGTGTCTCGTAGGGACTCGGGAACCGGGTCGTTACACTGGGCAAGATAATGTTTTAATCTCTGTCCATTTACTGTGAAGGTTTGCCCAATGTTAGGATTTGTAATTTCAACTGCCCCATTGGGATAAGGTTTAACCACCTGATATGGTCATGTCCACTTTGATCTTAGCTTCCCAGGGAAATTTTTGAGTCTTGCATCAAAAAGCCAGACTTGCTGAGTGGGCTCAAAGGTTTTCCTATGAATGTGTCTGTCGTGGACGGCTTTCATCTTCTCTTTATAAAGTTGACTGTTCTCATAGGCGTCCCGATGGATTTCCTCGAGCTTGGAGAGTTGGAGTGTCGTTTGTGCTCTGGCCAACTGGGAATCCATATTGTACTGCTTAACAGCCCAGTATGCTTGATGTTCCAACTCGATCGAAGGTGGCAAGCTTTGCCAAAGACCAATCGATAAGGCGACATGCCTATCGGGGTCTTGAAAGAAGTCTTGTATGCCCAAAGGGCATCATCCAATCATGTGGACCAATCCTTCCGGTCAGATCTCACTGTCATTTGCAGAATATTCTTGATCTACCTATTAGAGACCTCAGTTTGCCCATTTGTTTGCAAGTGATACGGGGTGCCAATGCAGTGAGTAACCCCATATTTTCTAAGTAAGGCACGGAATTGGGCATGAATAAAGTGATTCCCATCATCACTGATCATGGCTTTCGGTATCCCAAATCGAGAGAAGATGTTTTTCTTAACAAAGTCCATGACAGCCTTATTGTCACATCTTCGGGTGGCTACGGCTTCGATCCATTTTGAGACATAGTCCACTGAGACTAATATGTACTCATAGTCGTTGGATGGTAGGAAGGGACCCATAAAATCGTTGCCCTAGACATCAAAAATTTCGACAATCAGAATGGGCTGGAGGGGCATCATATCCTTTCTAGTCATAGTCCCTAATGTCTGGCACCGAGAGCAAGTCTTAGCGAAGCTGTGTGCATCCTTGAATAAGGATGGCCAGTAAAATTCAGACTGCAAAACCTTTGCAGCCATTTGCTTCTCAGAGAAGTGGCCACCACAGGCCTGGTCGTGACAAAAGGGTAGCACACTTTGGGCTTCCTCTTCAGGAATACACCTCCCAATGATCTGGTCAGCACGGAGTCTAAACAACATAGGATCATCCCAGAAATAATCCTTGGCTTTAGCCAAGAACTTATCCCGCTGCTGTCTGGACCAGAAGTGAGGAGTCTGTCCTATCACCAGATAGTTGACTAAGTCTGCATACCAGGGTAGCTTTCTTCCTTTCATAGTTAGAAGTTGTTCATTAGGGAAGGTATCAGTCAAGGGTAACAAGGGTCCGATGTGGTTCGAGTGAAGTCTGGACAGGTGATTGGCTACAACATTCTTAGACCTGGCTTTGTCGCGTATTTCCAGGTCAAATTCCTTCAAGAGCAGGATCCATTGGATGAGCCTGAGTTTAGCGTCCTTTTTGGCCAACAAATGTCGGATAGCCAAGTGGTCGGTGTAAATCATCATGTGGGATCCCAGAAGGTATGATCAAAACTTTTCTAACCTAAAGACTACGACAAGCAGTTATTTTTCTGTGATGGTGTAATTCCGTTGAGCCTCATCCAACGTTTTGCTTGCATAGTAGATCACCACGGGTTCCTTCTGTCTTCTTTGTCCTAGGACTGCGCCGAAGGAAAAATTTGATGCATCTCACATTATCTCAAAGTCCTGGGACTAGTCCGGGGGTTGTAAAACAGGTGCAGTGGAGACTGTTTCCCTAAGGGTGTTGTAGGCCTTGATGCAATCAGGTGTCATGTGAAAAAGGGCGTCGTTAGCTGGAAGGTCAGTCAGGGGCTTAGAAAGTTTGGAAAAATCCTTAATGAACCTTCTATAGAAGCCAACATGTCCTAGGAAATATTGGATTTGCCTGATCGAGCTAGGGGGTGGAAGTTTGGAAATTAAATCAACCTTAGCTCGATCCACTTTGATGCCCCTATCGAGACGATGTGACCGAGGACAATCCCTTCCTGAACCATGAAATGGCTCTTTTCCCAACATAAAACTAGGTTGACCTCAATGCATCGCTTCAGGATCTTCTCCAAGTTGCTAAGACAATGGTCGAATGAGTTCTCAAACACGAAGAAATCATCCATAAAGACCTCTAGGTATTCACCCACCATTTCAAAAAAAATGGCTAGCATGGAACGTTGAAAGGTCGTGGGTGCATTGCATAACCCGAATGGCATATGACGGAATGCGAACGTGTCATACGGGAAGTGAATGCGGTCTTCTCCTGATTCTTTGGTGCAATAGCAACTTGGTTGTATCCTGAATATCCATCTAGGAAGCAAAAATATTTTTGCCATGCTAATCGCTCGAGAATTTGGTCAATGAATGGTAGAGGGAAATGATCTTTCTTGGTGGCCTCATTAAGCTTCCTATAGTCGATGCACACCCCCCATGTGGTAGTGGTGCAGGTGGGGATGGATTTGCCTTGGTCATTGGTGACCACGGTGAGCCTGACTTTCTTGGGTATCACTTGAGTGGGGCTCACCCAGGGGCTATCGGGAATTGGGTAAATGATGTCTACATTAAGCCACTTGATTATTTCTTTTTTCAAGACCTCTCGCATATTCGGGTTCAACAGCCTCTGCATCTGGCGAGAAGGTCAAGCCCCATTTTCCAAATAGATCTTGTGAGTGCAATAAATAGGGCTAATTCCCCTTAAGTCAGAAATTGTCCACCCAATGGCTACCAGATGTTCAGAGAGGGTTGCAGTCAACCTAAGTTCTTGATCCCTAGTTAAATGGGCATTGATAATCATAGGGAAGGTCTGGTCAGGTCCTTGGAAGACATACATGAGATTATCGGGCAAAGGCTTTAGTTCAGGCGTAGGTGGGACAACATTTGATGGGTAAGTGATAAGATGGATTTCGCTTTCGAATAATGTGATTAAGATGATTTGTTGTTTTAGTATCAAAGTGGTGGAAAACCACTTAACAAATTAATTAAAATAAACCACTTGAGAGAGTAGGTCGTATCCACAGGGAGGCAGTGGCCTAATTAAACTTGCACAAGTTGTAGACAAATTTTCACTATTTATTTCCCCAAAAAAGATCAAGTTAAAATCCCCTTTAGATTAAGTTAATCTACGACATGATATGCTGAAATAACGATAATGCAAAAGAGGAGGGCCTTCTTTATAAAATGACTACCATTATAATAACAATAACCTAAAATTTATTGAATCCACAATGGCATTGCAATGTAAAAACAAATATGAGGCAAAACAAGGGAAAACGTTTTCTTGCCGTGAGAGCACACGAGGGGTGATGGCCGGAGGGGAGGAGCTCGCCGGAGGGAGAAGGAGCCATGCCGCTTCCAATGGTGGTGGTCTCGTGGAAAATGGTGGCCGGAGCCGACGGCGGGGTGGCAAGGAATGGTCGGTGGTGGTTGTTGCTGCTACTGATGTAGCAGTTCAACGCACGACTGGAGGTGAGGAGGAGCACTGGAGAACGTGCGCTGTGCATGAGTGGAGGTGGCGGAGGTGCAGCATGCTCTGTGCGTGCGGCTGGAGGTGAGGGCCGCTGCCTGGAGTTGCTCTGCACATGCGGGCGAGGGCAAGAGCACGTGGAGGACGTGCGGCTGATGCAGCTGCGAGCGTCGACGGCACGCTGCAGGGAGTGCGGGTGGAGGTGCAGCGCGCTCTGCTCACGCGACTGGAGGGCGTATGGGCGCGTGCGGCTTGAGGGTGTGCGGGCGCGTGCTGCAGGAAGGCACGTGGGCGGAGGTGTAGCGTGCTTTGCGTGTGCGGATGGAAGGTGAGGGGGCTGAGCTGGGGGCACGTGGTGCATGCTGCAGGAGGTGTGTGGCGCATAGGGGGTGGTCGTGGAGGGTTGCTGCATGTGTTTTGGATTTGCAGCAAGGGGTGCGCATGGTCCTGCTGCTGCGGGAATGGCGTGGCATTTGGGTTTGTTTTTGTGGAGTAGAGGAAAAACAGAGGATGGGGAAGAAGATGAAGGTGGTGATGGTGCCTATGGACAAGGGTAACAAGTCGTGCATCAGTAGATGCACTCATGGTAGGCGAGCTTCATGGAGCTTGTGCATGGTGGTGGTCAAGTCCATCCTCTTGGTGCAGTGGTCTGTCACCCTGCTGGTCCACGATATGACGAAGTTTGGCAGTGGAGGCCCACAGTGGTGGAATGCTACACGATGGTGAAATGGATGGTGGCCTCCTTCTGAATGGCAGCCATTCCTCCTCCTTTGTAGCCACAACAACCAATATTTGAAATTCAACAGGCCACCGTCGAGTCAATGATGGATGAGTGAATGCACAGGAGGAGGCAGAGACGGAGAGGTTACCTACAAAAAGGAGAAGAAAAAGAATAATAAAATAATTAGGATTATTTATACATAACTCCTTAACTTTTATGTTAATTAAAACAATGTATGTAATGCACTTAATTAATTAACTAATCAAATGTATGCAATCCTAGGTTAATTCTAAATGCATTTAGATATGGATGCCACACATGAATTATGCACTTAAGCTAAAAATATGAATTAATTTAATTACATCCTAATGTAGGCTATCTAAATGTTAAAATTAACTTAATGTCGAGGCACTTAAATACTTAAATAGCCCATAAATATGGGCTAATCAAATACCCCCATGCCTAGTTTTTGCTAGTCCATAGCAAATCCAAGCAATAACCTAGAACTCCAAGTAGACTAGCCAACCCAATCGATCTTCCTTTAGAAACATGTTAAGTTCAGACTTTAGACCTAAGGTTCCCAAGTAGTTGCTAAGTTACGAACTAGTTCGGCTAAAGATGAGCTGTAGGCACAGGTTTCCCTAATTCCTAACTCTACCCTAGGGTTTATTGGTCCTAGAGATTAAAGCATCCGTGCATGTGCATTGGTCTGAGTTATTTAAGGTTAGTATGATTATGATTGCCAACCTAAAAAGAGAGTATATATATATGTATATATATATATATTTTTGTAATATATATATATATTTTTGTTTGATTCCACTAAGTCTAACCTTGGATTAGCCATCAACACGGTTTGTGTCGGATTCATTGTTCCCATCACCAAATCTCAAAGGGTGCCTGGCGTTCGATGGTTCGAGATAGCACTGCCCATAGCGACCCTAAGAACTCCTGGCAATTGACACTTCGAGATAGTATCACCCATGGATTTCTTAAGCGAATTCAGGCCTGTGGCAATCGGCACTGCGAGATAAGGCCGCCCATGGTACCTAAACCGTACAATGCGCTTACATGCCCCTAGTAGGATGGATATCCTAAGAGACAAGCGTCGAGGAGGTGACATGTTATCATCGCATCATCAAGGTGAGTATGCACTCCACCTCTCCTACGGCAGGAATTCTTCCAATCAAATTGTGCTTTCAAGCTTCTCCCAAGTCAAAACTAAGAGAACCAAATTTTCTTTAAGAAATGAATTAAGGTGATCACTATTTACATAAGGCGAAGTGTGTGTGAAATATGGATGCTTAGGTTACGAGGACCCGTAAACCAAAAGGTAAAATAAGACTCCAGGTACTACCCAGCCTTTAACTCAATCTCTAGCTGAATGGTCTACAACTTAACTCCTACTTAAGTTTTTAAGTCCACAAAAGACACTAAGGGTCTAAAGCTAGTAGCTCAACTTAGCTTCTAAAGTTCGACACCTAGAATCAACTTAGTCTAACTTAAAGTTCTGGTCTACTTAAGAATGCAGGGCCTAGCCAGTTAAGCTCAATAATTACAAAATATTTTTCTCTTTGTTCTCTCTTTGTTTTTTTTTAATGCAAATGTATGCAATGCAGAATGCTTTAACTAAATGCATGAATGAACTATGTGTAAATGCTATGTATATCCCCAAGTACACCCCTGCATGCCTAAAATCTGCAATGTCCCCATTGCATAGAAGGATATTACCTGGGTCAGAGATGAGCTTCCATTAATTTGCTAGCTGCTGAGTAGCCAAAGAACCCGCAAATCAGGTTCAAGGATCACAGAAATAGGCCCTAAAAATGAGCAAAGTAATGCTGGCGTAGAAAACAGGTAACCTAGGATGTTGGCAAGCTGATGATGAATCCCAATAGCAAATGCTCGCCCAACTAAGATGGGAATGAAATCTTCCCAGGTCACCAGAGGAGGTTCTAAAGGATAAATTGGCATAACAACCTCCAAAGGGGTAAGGGGAGGATGGCAAGGATCCTTCAAAAGGAATGGGGAAGGAATGGTGCAGAGATAAACCCCCAGGGTAATGGACTGACTAAAGAAGTCATCAATCCATACCCGATACTCCATTACAGGAAATATTGGTTTGTTAAGCCCCCCGGTCAAAACAGTAGTGAGCATGCCTTTAAGTCAGGGATTGTTAAGGGTGTCTAAGTTTCGAGGTTGCGGAATGGCCATAAGATCTAAGTTGGGTTTAATCGGCTCGGTGTCCATCCCTAACACTCTTTCTAATTCCTCCATCACATCCCTAGCATCCCTTGTACTATCACAAGTATTTACCTGCACTTCATCAGGAGTCAAAATTTCACCTTTAGACGTAAGAGAATTAGAGGGTGACTTCGAATCAAATGAAGGCAGCTTGGAAGCAACAGAACCGGGGATTATCCTATCAACGCCATCCCTGGGTTCTTGTTCTTTACTCAAATCCTCCTTGGAGTCTATATGTGAATCCACATAAATCTTAGAAGTTGCTTTGAAATTTTCCATTATTTTATCATGAGGAGAAATATCATCGATGGGTGTACTAAGGAAACCTAATTTGGTCAAATTTGTGACATCCTCAGGGGCTAACTCTTCAAATAAGACATAATCACCCTTAGTGTCACTCCAAATCTTGAATGTAGGTTCCTTATATAATTCGTCCTTCTCCTCATCATACAATTCATCATATACCTGAGGTCTAGAATCATCTAAAATCTCAGCAGATCCCCTAGGGTACTCTATCTAGGGTAAATGGTTTACACTAGTAACATCAAACTCCTCAGATAGGTGAATTTCTTTAGGGTTAGGTTCCCTAAGGGTGGGCTTGAGTTCCATCTCATGATCAGAAGGGAGGGCAGGATTAACAACTTGACTTCGACCCACTTCATCAAATGTCACGAAAATACTATCATCTGAGTCGAGGTCTTCCAATGGTACCATCATTCCCTTCTTTTGACTCCAATATAATTCAGGTGGATACTCAACCTTATCATCATCTTCCTCGGGTTTCTAACTTTCTTCATCCAATGCATAGCTACTTTCATATGAATCTTCCTCCCACTTATGGCGTGGACCTCTCAAGGAAGTGCCATCTAACAGGGAGGTTTCAAAATCGATCCTCGAAAAGTAGCTATTCTCCCTTACATAATCCCCAAAATTTCCCTCTAACTTAAAGTGTAGCTCTCCCACGGGAGATGCATCTAGCGTAGAGGGGTGCACGTCATCCTCAATGGGGTAGATTGGGTGGCTAATTTCATCTCTTTCTTGTTGGCCTTCTCTCGAAGATTCTTCTAACAATTCAATCATTTCGTCTTGCATTTTCTATATTTTCATCTTCAAGGAGGAGAGGTCATCATTTCTATCAGGAGAGAAGTCAGGCTCAGGCTTATAGTACCCAGGAGTGTCTGTCCAACTATTATAATTATTCAAGGAGGGTGGGTTGGGTATTTCTATGGTGTGTGGGATATTAGGCAAAGCAAATCCCACTCCTAGGTTCTGCTCACTGATTTGGGGCTTAACCAGGCCAATACTCCTATAATAGGAGTAAAACGGATCCCAATGATTGTCATTATGTCCATCAAAGGATGGACCATCTCGGCGTATGGGATCGAAGAGTGCAGAGTGGGGGTAAGGGTGTGGGCAAGATGTGAAAGGATGAAAATCAATGTGGTCCATTGTAACTCACACCTCAATCAGAATTCCCCAAGCAAAACACAATTCAAAAAGGACTTTTTAGGTCTTTCCCAATTTAGGCTTTTGATTTTAAGTCAGATTGTAGGTGACAATACAATTTGTTCAATCAATTTATGCACTTATTATCGACCTACGGATCGCCTAAGAAGACCTAACTAGGACTTAGGTGATCCTCCCTAAAGCCCAAAAAATTTAGTCACCATCAAACACGGCAAAGAAGGATGCAAGTAGGGTTAAACCCTTCCTTTAAAGCATTGCTTTCACGGTGTTTCTTAACTACCCTCAATCCGTAAGGTTTGGAGGCAACTGCACCTCTGAACTAAAGTTTGGGTCACTTTAGACCTCAGTAATAGGAGGCTCTAGTGCTAGTGGTTCCAAACCTGAGGAGTGTCTAAAAATGTGCCTTGGTGCAAGAGATATAAATGTGCATACACCGCAAAAGATTTTGAATTTTGAATCGCACACCAAGTTTGAAAATCAAGTCCTTGATTTTAAAATGTCCCTCCTTTAATTAGTCCTTTTTCAAAAATTAAATGTGACCACTTTATTAGATCACTTCAAGACATATTATGTGGTCTAAAAATTAATCCAAATGCATTTGCATGACAGGTAGAAATGCAAACTTAGAAGTGCATACTTGATTCCAGCATTCTTCATGCAATATGCAAGATTGGAATTAGATCTAGATGCTGCTCATTTAGTCCTAAATGATTTGACCTAAGGGCAGGCAGCTTCTAGCAGGTAGCTCGTGTTTTTTTTTTTTAGCTACTTATGCACAAACAAATTAAGGATAAACAACCATAAAATAAAATAAAAACCTAGATCTAAAGAAAAGGGAATAGGCTCCTGAAAATTATTCACCCAACAAGGGCCTAAAATAAAATCAGGGAACAAACCCCTAAAAATGTACCCTAGAACAAGGGTCTCAAACCAAATGTGCAATGAAAATTAAGTTCTAAAGTTTTAATCCTACTCTAATCAAATTAGCGACTAAATGTGCGGAGACGATCATCACGTCCTTGTCCTTTCCCTCCTGGCAATCTGGTTCCTTGCAAGGTGGCTCGAACAATTTCTCCTTTGGCGACGTCAAGAGTCACCTCTCATGATGGCTGGTGTGATTGCAAGTCGTAGAATGTGTGTCGCAGATCGTTGCACTCGCATCAAAAAAAAAAATCCAGAGTTTAGCATGATTCAAAATTTAAATCAATGTGAATGAATGAATGAATGAATGTGATTTAATTAAGCCTGTTGCCTTCTCAGCAACGGCTCTATTTGATAAGACGATTTTCACTTTCGAATAATGTGATTAAGATGATTTGTTGTTTTAGTATAAAAGTGGTGGAAAATCGCTTAACAAATCAATTAAAATAAACCACTCGAGAGAGCAGGTCATATCCATAGGGAGGCAGTGGCCTAATTAAAATTGCACAGGTTATAGATAAATTTTCACTATTTATTTCCCCAAAAAAAATCAAGTTAAAATCCCCTTTAGATTAGGTTAATCTACGACATGATATGATGAAATAATGATAATGCAAAAGAGGAGGGCCTTCTTTATAAAATGACTACCATTATAATAATAATAACCTAAAATTTATTGAATCCACAATGGCATTGCAATGTAAAAAGAAATACGAAGCAAAACAGTGGAAAACGTTTCCTTGCCGTGAGCGCACACGAGGGGTGATGGCTAGAGGGGAGGAGCTCGCCGGAGGGAGAAGGAGCCATGCCGCTTCCAATGGTGGTGGTCATGTGGAAAATGGTGGTCATAGCCGATGGCAGGGCAGCAAGGAATGGTTGGTGGTGGTTGTTGCTGCTACTCGTGTAGCAGTTCGACGCACGACTGGAGGTGCGGAGGAGTGCTGGAGAATGCGTGCTGCGCGCGAGCGGAGGTGGTGGAGGTGCAGCGTGCTCTGCGCGCACGGCTGGAGGCGAGGACCGCTGGCTGGAGTTGCTCTGCGCGCGTGGGCGAGGGCAAGAGAGCCTGGAGGACGTGCGGCCGCTACAGCTACGAGTGTCGACGGCACGCTGCAGGGAGTGCGGGAGGAGGTGCAGCGTGCTCTACTTGCACGGCTGGGGGGCATGCGGGCACGTGCAGCTGGAGGGTGTGCGGGCGCGTGCTACAGGAAGGTGTGCGGGTGGAGGTGTAGCGCGCTCTGCGTGCACGGCTGGAAGGTGAGGGGGCTGAGCTGCGGGCTCATGCTGCGTGCTGCAGGAGGTGTGTGGCACGTGCGGGGTGGTCGTGGAGGGCTGCTGCGGGTGTTCTGGATTTGCAGCAAGGGGCACGCACGGTCCTGCTGCTGTAGGAATGGCGTGGCATTTCAGTTTGTTTTTGTAGAGTAGAGGAGAAACAGAGGACGAGGAAGAAGATGAAGGTGGTGATGGTGCCTGTGGATAGGGGTAAGAAGTCGTGCATCAGTAGATGCACTCATAGTAGGGGAGCCTCAAGGAGCTCGTGCACGGTGGTGGTCAAGTCCATCCTCTTGGCACGGAGGTCTGTCACCCTGCCGGCCCATGGTATGACGAAGTTTGGCCGTGGAGGCCCACGGTGGTGGAATGCTGCACGGTGGTGGTGGTGGCCTCCTTCTGAACGGCGGCCATTCCTCCTCCTTTGTAGTCACAACTACAAAGATTCGAAATTCAAAAGGCCACCGTCGAGTCAATGCTGGACGAGTGAATGCGCAAGAGGAGGAGGTGGAGACAGAGTGGTTACCTGCAAAAAGGAGAAGAAAAAGAATAATAAAATAATTAGGATTATTTATACATAACTCCTTAACTTTTATGTTAATTAAAACAATGTATGTAATGCACTTAATTAATTAACTAATCAAATGTATGCAATCCTAGGTTAATTCTAAATGCATTTAGATATGGATGCCACACATGAATTATGCACTTAAGGTAAAAATATGAATTAATTTAAGTACATCCTAATGTAGGCTATCTAAATGTTAAAATTAACTTAATGTTGAGGCACTTAAATACTTAAATAGCCCACAAATATGGGCTAATCAGTAAGGGAAAGGTGGGAGTTGATCATCCTTGTTGAAAGCGTTGGATTGGTATTTAAAAGTGTTGCATTGTAGTATAGCCGAAAAAGCATTCAAAACAAATATAATTTTATTACTCGAATATATTCTGAGGTTGAACATAGGGAACAAATGGAATTCACACACTAATCTCAATAATAAATGTAATTTGAACACATAATATTACTCAAAAATTAATTAGGAATATAAAGCATGAGTATATGAAGAGTTTTAGGCAACATAAGAATTACTCAAATGTACTTAAAGAAGAAAATATGAATTCAGACATCTGATTGCAAAATCAGATGTCTTAAATGATTCTGGCTACAGTGCTTCTTCTTTTCTTCTTCTGATCTCTTTCTCTGATTTCTCTTTTCTTCTTCTTTTGCCTTTGCAAACCCTCTCTTCTTCTCTTTCTCTGTCTTTGGCCTTTGGCTTCCTCTTTTTCTGACTGGCCTTCTCTTCTTCTTTAGTTTCTTCCTTCTTCTCTATCTTCTTTCTTCTTTCTCTACCTTAGGCTTTCTTCTTGTTCTTTGCTTTGCCTTAGGCCCTGCGGTGCTCCTCTCCTTCTTCTTCTTCTTCCTTCAGCTCTACTAGGCCCTCTGAATTTGACTAAGTGTCAAGCCAAACTCTCAAGGGCAAAACCCCCCTTCCCCTGCGTAGCTCTCCTCTCTTTCTCTCTTTTCTATTTCAACTTCGCTCTCCCAGAGCCTTAATCAGTTCAGGTAATCGGACCTAACGCAGACCCAGGTCCAGGCTCATTGGCGTGTGTGGTGAGCGAGGAGTGAATAGGTTGGGTAGTCGGGTCATGACCAGGTCCGCTGGTTATGTCACGGATGAGTTCGGTGAGAGGGGGGAGGAGGACCTCACCCTTAGTGTTGGAGGCGAAGAGCCTCTAACACTTTTAACCTTTATGCACACGCAGGAAGCTTTCCACTTCCGAGGTGTGACTAAATGTCCCACCTTCCTTTGCGCGCTGCAACAGAGAGTGCTTGGCCAAATTGAAGGGCTGCAGCTACTGGAGTCTTTGCGTGAGGGCTTGGATGCGTGCGCGCCTTAAGTTTGCATAGCTTGGGGGTCTCACTTGGAGCAGCACCAGGCCTGGGATCTCTTGAAGCTTGCTTCAAGCTTAGTAACAATGGCGGTAGTCGTCCTGAACCTGAAACTAAGAACACAGCCTCGCAGCATCGTCAAATCACTCAGGGAGCATCGCCGGACCACGACAGATGTGATGGGGATGTCGGAGTGGCTTGGGGGTGCCTGTGTGAGCGTGCCTAGGGCACATTGTGTGCGAATGTGTGGGTGTGTTTGAGGGGGTGTTTGGGTGATTGATGGAGAGATTGGAGTGAGGGGATGTGATCAGGAAGTCGAGGCGGAGGTTGTAGGGTGGTTGGCGAGGTGGATGGAGGTGCGGAGTGACAGGAGCACCTCGCTGGAGGTATCGCCGGAGGTGGAGAAGGTGATGGTGGTTAGTGGCATCGGTGGGTAGTTTTGGGAAATAAAAAGAGGGAAAGAAAGTGAGAGAGAGAGAGTCTAAAAACCTACTTCTAAGGGATGAAAGGGGACGGAGTCCCATGTCGGTATGGTTGTCGGCCGTGGGGAAGACAAAGCTCTGTAGGTGAGGCGGCGGCGAAGACGAGGCAGAGGTGACGTCAGCCGGTATTGCGCAATGCAGAGGACTGAGGTGGAGTTAACTCGACCACTGGTATTGTGGTTGGGCGACGAGAGAGCAAGGGAGAAGGTGCCGGAGCTTGCGGAGATTGTGGCCGGTGAGGAGAGAGGAATTGAGGGGGATTCGGCCCAAATTCAAGCTAAGGAGTTCGATTTTGATCTAGGGCTGCTTAAGTAGGTCTCTGGAGAGAGATTTGTGCTTGGAAGCCAAGCTTCCAAGCAAGGAAGGATCACCAGAGTTGGAAGCTTGAAGAGACCAAAATCTCTCATGCGTTCACATAGAGATTGGGAAACAATCAGGGCTCACTAACAGGTTCAGATTGACGGGAATTACTTAGAGAATCTCCCTTCCAATTTTGGAAGGGATTCTCTGAGCAATCAAGGAGAAACCTCCTTTCAAAGCTCGTCGGAGTAGGATTTCTTCGCTATATTGGTAGAGGGACCTATTTGTGAAAATGATGAAGAAGCTAGGGGGCTGATTGTAAGGGTTTTTGAAAGTTAGGGGTAGAAATGTAATCAAACAAGACCTTTTTGCAAATTAGGTCAAGATGAGTTCCCCTTAGGTTCAAATTTTGATACAAACCTAATTTCATCCTAAGGAATCCAATGGTGAATTTGGATTTTGGGTTTGACCATGTTTGACTAGGAAATTTATGCAAAAACCTAATTTAGGGTAAATATCTATCTGAGACCCCATTCTAGGTTAAGATGGGTTCCAGTGGCCAAATTGAAGGTTCTAAACCATAGAGAATATTTTTATATGAATTTTAGAGGGTTTAAGTGAATTTTATCCTGACCAGAACCTTAGTTAATCAAGTGGGCCTATTTTAGGATTTTAAGAAGTCATTTAATTCACAGAACTCACACAAACCCTTTTCTGTCAAATCCAACCCACTTGTTATCTTATTAAGACCATTTGACCTTTGTTTATCCCTTGAGAAAACCCATGGTTGCATTGCATTGATAAAATTATAGTTTTAACCCTAGTTTCTTTTTTTCCTCTTAGAATGGTTGTGCAGTGAATTATGACCTTCAGTTGGTTATGTAGGAGAATTTATTCTCTCAATTGGTCAAAATGAGCTAGTTATGGCTCATGATGTTGTTCCCATCAAACATCAATCTCCTTGAATGGAGCTTGTTGAAGGTAATCAGCTCTACACAGGTGAAGGCGTGGGTTTTGCCGGATTTGTTATAACGTTGTAGTGAAGCCGGTTGTTACCAACGTTTCATATAAAAATTTTTTACTCGGAAAATGAAAGAGTTCCCGAGGTCGAACTCAGGGAGCAAGTTGTATTCTAGAGATATACAAGTTCTATTACAAAAATAAAGAGAAAGAGAGAGAGAGAGAGAGAGAGAGAGAGATGAAAATTTGGCTTCTTCTTCTTCTCTCCTTTCTTCCTCTTTGTCTTATCTCCTCTTTGGCTTTTGTTCTTCCTGTTCTTCTTCTTCTTCTTCAGATCTTCTTCTTCTTCTCTTGCTTCTTGCTTCTCTTCATTTCTTCTTCTGCAATCGTGGTGCTTCTGCCTTCGGCTACTAAGTCTCCCTTCCTTCTTCTTTTCTTGCTTTCTGTATTGCTCTGGCTGCTGACTGTCCGTCGTCTGGCCCGGTGCTTCGACGACTTAACTGAGCAGTTGCTACAGTGCAGCTGCTTCTTCTTCGCCTGCACTTCTTCTTTTGCCTGCACACTTCACAGAGTTTTTTTTGTCAAGAGGCAAAACCTACTCTACCCCCCTCCCCCGCGTTTCTCTTTCTCTCTGAAATCACTCTTCGGAAGCTCTCCCAGAGCGCTATCGGGTAATCGGGTTCGGGTCAGGCCCGGGTCCAGGCCCACCGGTGTGCGTGGTGGGCGAGGAGTGCAGGACAGTCTAATCGGGTCGGGCCAGGTCCGCGGAGCGTGGTCACGGACGAGGCCGGGTCGGGTCGGGTCGGGTGAGAGGGACCTCACCCCGTGGTCAGGAGGCAGACAGCATAAGGCAGTTTTTGCCTTTATGCATCCGCGCGCCTTCGAAAGGTTCCGAGGTGGGACTAAATGTCCCACCCCAATTGAGCGCGCGTCGCGGATGGAGCAGTGGGCGATCGAGGCTTCCCGCGCGGCCTTCGCCCCGTCTGTGAACCAGGGACGTTTCGCGGAGAGTCCTTGCGCAACCTGGGAGTCAAACCTGGGCGAAGGCGTGCCTGCACCTGCAGGTGAAGCAGCTCTGCCTGCGCGGTAATGGCGACGGCGGGCGAGTCACCTGGTCACAGAAAAACGGCCTTTCGGCCAAATCAGACAGGCGGGGGACCTTCGCCGTGGCACGGCGAAGGTGGTCAGGGGGTTTGCAGGGGGCGAGATGGAGCTAACAGGTCGTCCTAGGTCAAACTGTGAGCGAGGAAGTGGGTGTGTTCGGTGGATCTGCAGAGGGTGTTTGGTGGGAAGTGGAAGGGCGGAAGAGGATCAGGGTGAGGAGGCGGAGATTCTGCGGTGGTCGGCGAGCCGTGTGGGTCGCTGAGGTGATGGGAGCGGCTCGCCGGAGGGTGGTCGGAGGCGGAGAGGATGAGGGTGAACAGGATCGGTAGAGGGCTTAATTGACTAAATCGAAAGCGGGGAAAGAAAGAGGAGAAGAAGGGGAGTAGGTCTAACTTACTTGCAGGGACGAAGGGGGAGGAACAGGGCGACAGTCGTATCGACTGTCGCCGGAGAAGACGATGCCCAGTGGGGAAGGACGGCGGTGACGACGGGGCAGAGGCAGCGCGCGCCGGTATTGCGCGACGCGGGAAGAGCGGGGGAAGAAGTCTCTGCTGCTGGTATTGCGGCAGAGCGAAGAGGAGGAGGAAGAAGAACCGCCGGAGCTGGTGGGCGTCTGCCGGAGTGAGAAGAGAGGAAAGTTGGGGGTTTTCTCCGTCAGATCCAGGCTGCCCTCGTCGGTGGAGCGGCGGGGGGTATTTATAGGGTTGAAGCAGGGAGGAAGGCGGAGGGAGACGACGTGTCTCCCTCGCCGGAGAATGGTCGGAACATGAACCCATACCGTCCGTGCGATCGCACGGCCGGTATGGTGGCCTACAATGACCAGGGGGGTGCTCCTGCGACGGCTGACGACGCAGGGCACCCCCGGTATACATGCCAGGTCCTCCACCTCACCCTGCGCGGCGCCATGCTCCGCGCAAGGTCGCCGGAGCATGGTGCTGGCAGGGTTTTGCAGGAGGGACCTGATTGCAAAGAACGAAGGAGAGTTAGGGGCCAAAATGCGAGGGTTCAAAAGTTGAGGGCCAAAGAGTAAATATATGAGGACCAAAGTGTAAAGTCGGTCAAGGAGGTTTCTTCTTAGGCTCAAGTTTTTATACATGACTAATTAGGACCTAAGGAATCTGATGGTGAATTTTATTTTCATCTTAAACCTTGTTCGACCGGTCAATTTGCGCAAAAACCCAAATTAAGTTATTAATTGGGCATGGTTCTCAATGTAGGTCAAAATGGGTTCTAAAGGCCAATTGAAGGTTCTAAACCCTAGAGATTATTTTTCTATGAATTTTAGAGGGTTTATTCTATTTTTACTTTGCCCCGAACCTTGTGAATTGAAGTGGGTCGTTTTAGGGTTACAGATTATCATTTGGTTCCTTGGAAGTGCTGTAGCCCTTGCTAGATCACCTCATCCCACTTTTATTCTTATTAAGCTGTTTTGACCTGTGTTTGGGCCCAGAATTACCCTGTATGCAGATTATACTGGTAAAATTGCACTTTTACCCCTTATGACTGGTTTTCTTCTCAAACTCAGAATTCTCTGAGTTAAGCCTTTCCTTGAGATATGTAGGAGCTTTTATCCTTTGTATTGGGTCAAAATGAGCTAGTTATGGCTCATGATGAGGTTCTCATCATACCCCCATGCCTAGCTTTTGCTAGTCCCTTAGCAAAAACTTAAGGTTTCAACCCTTGTTCTAGACCATGAAGTTTTCAATGGTTTTAGATAAGTGCCTTTTTTATTTGAGCATAGATTAGGTTAGAATGCTGACCATAGGCCTAAAAGGTACTCTAGTATCAATCAAGATCCAAATCTGTCTAGCCTTAGCCTCAGTCTTTCAGCAAAGGTTTTTAAGGCCCGCAAGAACTAACCTAAGGTTTATTGGACTTCGTGGTTAAAGCACCCGTGCTTGAAATGATTTTAGCCCTGGCCCAGTTCGCAGTGCGTTTTGTAAGAGAGAGATAGAAAGTTTTTCTGTTTGGAGAGTTTTCTCTCTCTTTTTCTTTTTAGTTCTAGCCTAGGATTGGCTTTTCAACACGGTCTGTATCAGATTCCTTGCTCCCATCATCAATCCTCAAGGGTTCCTGGCGATCGATGCTTCGAGATAGCACCGCCCATGGCAACCCCCGGAACCCTGGCTATTGAGATTTCGAGATAATCCCATCCATGGTATTCCGTGGCCGAATCCAGACCCTGGCAATTGACACTTCGAGATAATGCCATCCATGGAATCTGAACCAGCAGAGTGCTTACATGCCCCCCGTAGGATATGTAAATATCCTAAGAGACAAGCACCGAGGAGATGATATTTTGTTACGCATCTTCGAGGGGATTTTCCGCCTCTCCGCGCTGGGAACTCGTCCAAATCAACTTGTGTTGATCGGCCATTCCTATTCTAGGTGTTCTTTTCAGATTTTTGCGACGCTTCTGCGTGATTCTGATTTTTACGCTTACTGAACCAGGCTGTGTGTGAGATTAGGGTGCTTAGGTTACTGAGTCCCGTAAACCAAAAATTAGTTAACGAGGCCGAATACTTCCTAAGCCTTAGACCTAATACTTCAGCTTTTCATTTTCCTCAACCTCTTGAGGAGTGTCCAGATCTTAATGAGTACTAAGAGTCTATTCAAGAATGCCTAAGGTTTGCATTCTTACTAATCTTATTGTGCACTTTTCAGTTATTTTGTTGAATGAGGTCTAGAACTTAGGTTAATTCCTTAGTTCCTTACTAATGACTATCAATTTTTCTTATAATTTTGTGCTCCTTTTTCATTTTGTTTCTTCTCTCCTTCACAAAATTCTCCTCTTTTCCTCTTATTCTTTTTCGAAAATTTTTTTAATTTTTATGGTGTTTTTGGCATATGTGAATTTTTTTGTTTGAAACCTTTTCTTACAAGTTTTTGTACTTTCATACCCCCCCATGCCTAAGATTTGCAATGTCCTCATTGTAACCTAGGGGGTCTTAGTTCATTCCTTAAGACAGAAATTTGGGTGAGTGGAGGGGTCGGGTTGAATTTTTGCGGACGATTTCAAATCCCAGATGCAAACATCTGAGTTGGAGTCGGCTGTCCTAAAGTGTGAACTTCAAGTGCAAAAAGCTGTCAGAACAAGTTTCAGGTTTTCAAAGAGAATGACGGGCTGCCTACCGTTGAGCGCTAAATTTGATGCCTTCAGCCAAGCGGGAAATGCGATGGAGAGGGGATGGTCAAATCAGCAGAGTTTTGTAAGACAAGCACCTTGATTAAGAGCCTGGTTGGTCCAACCAGGTGCTTGTTCAGATCAACAGGCTGATGATGCAGCCCAAACCCAATCAATCTGGTGGGTTGATAGATGTGTATAAAAAAGTGTGGAACCCACCATAAACTATGAGGCTCAGATGGATGTGGAAGTGTAAACGCAGGGTTTGGCTGAGCCGAATCAGCCTGGTCAGAGTAGGGACCCGTAGGATAATCAGTGGTTGATGCAGGAACCCTACAGGGGTGATCAGAGAATGATAGAGCATGGTATGTAGTCTGATCAATGTTCGAAACCCGATGTGGAAATGCAATCGGCTCGGTGAGAGGTGAATCAGCATAGAAATTGAGTCCGGTTGCGGGTCGGGGTTTGGGAGAGGTTTTGATCCGTTCTGTGTGTGCGGATGAGGTGGCCATTGTGTATGAGGGCTCTTCTAGAAAGAGATGATAGGTGATTTTCTGTAGAGAGTCCTCTGGGTAACTATCAAATGCCGGAAGAGTGTTTGTAGGATGAAAGAAATCGGATTCGAGAAAAAATTTGGATTCTTGGTTGCAATCACTCTTGGCATTTTCTGTTTTTGGTTCCTGAGGATCTAAAAGGAATGATTCTGTGTTATCAGTGATCTCGGGAATCAGGACCTCAGAGTCAGAGTCAGAGTCAGAGTCATGTGAACTGAGGTCGTAGATAGGCCTGGCGTGTTCAGGAAGGGGAATCTCTCCGCAATTATAGTCAGATCTGAAATTGTCGGAGAGTTGGCGAAAATGATCATGAATTCCACCACAGCAGAAATCATCAGATGTGGAATTAGCAGCCTGATTGGGTTCTAGCCTATATATCACTTCTGGGCTCAAAAAGATGTTCTGTTCAAGCTCTAAGCTGGTAGGATAGACCCCATTAAAACCTTGCTCATCCAACTCCTCAGTTTCTGTATCATAAATTGGCATGTTTTCTGAGAAATCGATCAGATTTCCTGAGGATGTTGGAGAGGGATACTCATTAAATAGAGGCCCGGAATCATATCCTGTAAAAATTTGATCTTCCTCATAAAGGGCCTCATAATCTTCCCAATAAGTTTCAGATCTAGGTTCTAGGCTTAGGATGTGGGTAGAATTATTAGAACCTAAGTCCGAATAACCTTCGAGGGTCACCTTATCAAAACAAGGGGTGGAATTTATACCCTCCAGAGGTTCAATTCTAATCTTGTTATTGCAGGAGCCTTGGAGTTCTAAGCTTGGTGATTTATGGCCTAGGGTTGGCTCAGCATTGTTTTCTCCTGCAACTTCCCAACCTATTTTAATGCTATCTTCTACCTGGGTTGGGATTTTACAACCACTTTGTGCCTCAATCCCGGGATCTGGGAAACTGAATGGTTCCTTGATACTGTTCCAAGATGGTTCATCCTCTGTTTCTGGTATATACGGGTATTTCCGGTTGATAATTTGTTCTACTGATTTCATCATTTCTACCCGTTTTATAAGGGCATCTTGGTGTTGTTCCCAAAGTACAGGATTTGTCAAGCATTGAAGGTATTCAGATTGGTGTAATTTTTCCATCTCAATGTATCCTGTCATGAGCATATCTCGGGTTGATCCTTTTGAAATTCCAGTTAATAGAATTTGGGCACAGTTTATGATGAAGGATGTGGTTGTTGGGACATCAACCTGAATATCTCCTATTGGTGTTGAGGTTTTTTCTTCTTTTTCATAGAATCTTATGGCATCCTCGATCATTTTATCTTTCATAGATCTCCGATATTCAGGTTTCTTGAATGGTAGTCTTGCTAGGTAATTAGGCTGCATAATTGGATCAGGTGGTGGAATCAAAGTTTGAATCAAGATGGAAGAAGGGGATTTTGTTAATGATTTCTGCAAAAACAAAGGAGCCGAGGCTTAGCCTCGGGAAGAGTGAATTTCTATAGGAGGTTTCAAGGACCTCCTGAAAAATACTGAAGGGCTGGATGAGATAAGCAGGTGCTGGACCCAATCAAGACACCCAAAAATTGTTGGGTGACTATAGAGGTTCGGGGCAGATGGACCCCTTGATCAGAAAGATCATCCACCTGAGAATTACCTGGGCAGCCAGAGAGGGAGAGTCCCGCGAAGACCCCTACACGGTAGAGCGTCCCCACGGGTTACAGGGTTTCCCCCACCCGACCTCTCTTGTCACTGCGGTTCCAGGTAGACCAGAATGGGGATCTTGACCTCTTAAGTCTACCAATTTTAAGATCAGGGTGCTTAAGGTTTCACTTGAACTTTAGTCTTTTTAAGTGCAAAGAGTGACCTAATTTAAGGTTGGTTAACCCAAAGGGGTCAACTTTACCTCTTGTTTTCTTTGAGAGCTTTTTGGGTCCTGTCTTTTAGGGTTCAAGTGTTTAGAGAGAGCCAATTGTTTAGGATTTTCCTTGTCAATTTTTTTCAATCAATGGCTTGGGCACACCTCTTTTGGATTTCCTCAATTCTTGATTAAGGGGTGTGTCTCTACTGAAATCCTAATGTTTGACCTTATGTTGGCTCTACTTGGTCCATTTAACTCTTTGTTGGGCAATTAGGGCTCAAGCAAGAATGTGTTAGCCCTTAAATACCCTTAATAGTGTGCAGGAATGATGAGTTGAAAACATGCAACTTTTTATGGTTACTAAGTATGGAAGACAGGTTAGCCCTATATTGCTTGTTCTTTTCTTTTCTTCCTCTTTAGAGTGTAGGGGTTAATAGTGAGAGAAAAGTTTTTACCTGTCTTCGGAGTGGTTGTGTGGTTGCTTGTCTTTTTGAGTTCCTGTAGCTGCACAAAAGAGAGGAGATTATCAGAACTTAAAAGAAACAGGAATGTTTACCTCTAGAATAGCCGTTGCTCCCCGGCAACGGCGCCAAAATGAAGACGTGGGGTTTTACCGGGTTTGTAATGTCATTGTAGTAAAGCCGATTGTTACCAACGTTTCATATAAAAATTTTTTACTCGGAAAATGAAAGAGTTCCCGAGGTCGAACTCAGGGAGCAAGTTGTATTCTAGAGATATACAAGTTCTATTACAAAAATAAAGAGAAAGAGAGAGAGAGAGAGAGAGAGAGAGAGATGAAAATTTGGCTTCTTCTTCTTCTCTCCTTTCTTCCTCTTTGTCTTATCTCCTCTTTGGCTTTTGTTCTTCCTGTTCTTCTTCTTCTTCTTCAGATCTTCTTCTTCTTCTCTTGCTTCTTGCTTCTCTTCATTTCTTCTTCTGCAATCGTGGTGCTTCTGCCTTCGGCTACTAAGTCTCCCTTCCTTCTTCTTTTCTTGCTTTCTGTATTGCTCTGGCTGCTGACTGTCCGTCGTCTGGCCCGGTGCTTCGACGACTTAACTGAGCAGTTGCTACAGTGCAGCTGCTTCTTCTTCGCCTGCACTTCTTCTTTTGCCTGCACACTTCACAGAGTTTTTTTTGTCAAGAGGCAAAACCTACTCTACCCCCCTCCCCCGCGTTTCTCTTTCTCTCTGAAATCACTCTTCGGAAGCTCTCCCAGAGCGCTATCGGGTAATCGGGTTCGGGTCAGGCCCGGGTCCAGGCCCACCGGCGTGCGTGGTGGGCGAGGAGTGCAGGACAGTCTAATCGGGTCGGGCCAGGTCCGCGGAGCGTGGTCACGGACGAGGCCGGGTCGGGTCGGGTCGGGTGAGAGGGACCTCACCCCGTGGTCAGGAGGCAGACAGCATAAGGCAGTTTTTGCCTTTATGCATCCGCGCGCCTTCGAAAGGTTCCGAGGTGGGACTAAATGTCCCACCCCAATTGAGCGCGCGTCGCGGATGGAGCAGTGGGCGATCGAGGCTTCCCGCGCGGCCTTCGCCCCGTCTGTGAACCAGGGACGTTTCGCGGAGAGTCCTTGCGCAACCTGGGAGTCAAACCTGGGCGAAGGCGTGCCTGCACCTGCAGGTGAAGCAGCTCTGCCTGCGCGGTAATGGCGACGGCGGGCGAGTCACCTGGTCACAGAAAAACGGCCTTTCGGCCAAATCAGACAGGCGGGGGACCTTCGCCGTGGCACGGCGAAGGTGGTCAGGGGGTTTGCAGGGGGCGAGATGGAGCTGACAGGTCGTCCTAGGTCAAACTGTGAGCGAGGAAGTGGGTGTGTTCGGTGGATCTGCAGAGGGTGTTTGGTGGGAAGTGGAAGGGCGGAAGAGGATCAGGGTGAGGAGGCGGAGATTCTGCGGTGGTCGGCGAGCCGTGTGGGTCGCTGAGGTGATGGGAGCGGCTCGCCGGAGGGTGGTCGGAGGCGGAGAGGATGAGGGTGAACAGGATCGGTAGAGGGCTTAATTGACTAAATCGAAAGCGGGGAAAGAAAGAGGAGAAGAAGGGGAGTAGGTCTAACTTACTTGCAGGGACGAAGGGGGAGGAACAGGGCGACAGTCGTATCGACTGTCGCCGGAGAAGACGATGCCCAGTGGGGGAAGGACGGCGGTGACGACGGGGCAGAGGCAGCGCGCGCCGGTATTGCGCGACGCGGGAAGAGCGGGGGAAGAAGTCTCTGCTGCTGGTATTGCGGCAGAGCGAAGAGGAGGAGGAAGAAGAACCGCCGGAGCTGGTGGGCGTCTGCCGGAGTGAGAAGAGAGGAAAGTTGGGGGTTTTCTCCGTCAGATCCAGGCTGCCCTCGTCGGTGGAGCGGCGGGGGGTATTTATAGGGTTGAAGCAGGGAGGAAGGCGGAGGGAGACGACGTGTCTCCCTCGCCGGAGAATGGTCGGAACATGAACCCATACCGTCCGTGCGATCGCACGGCTGGTATGGTGGCCTACAATGACCAGGGGGGTGCTCCTGCGACGGCTGACGACGCAGGGCACCCCCGGTATACATGCCAGGTCCTCCACCTCACCCTGCGCGGCGCCATGCTCCGCGCAAGGTCGCCGGAGCATGGTGCTGGCAGGGTTTTGCAGGAGGGACCTGATTGCAAAGAACGAAGGAGAGTTAGGGGCCAAAATGCGAGGGTTCAAAAGTTGAGGGCCAAAGAGTAAATATATGAGGACCAAAGTGTAAAGTCGGTCAAGGAGGTTTCTTCTTAGGCTCAAGTTTTTATACATGACTAATTAGGACCTAAGGAATCTGATGGTGAATTTTATTTTCATCTTAAACCTTGTTCGACCGGTCAATTTGCGCAAAAACCCAAATTAAGTTATTAATTGGGCATGGTTCTCAATGTAGGTCAAAATGGGTTCTAAAGGCCAATTGAAGGTTCTAAACCCTAGAGATTATTTTTCTATGAATTTTAGAGGGTTTATTCTATTTTTACTTTGCCCCGAACCTTGTGAATTGAAGTGGGTCGTTTTAGGGTTACAGATTATCATTTGGTTCCTTGGAAGTGCTGTAGCCCTTGCTAGATCACCTCATCCCACTTTTATTCTTATTAAGCTGTTTTGACCTGTGTTTGGGCCCAGAATTACCCTGTATGCAGATTATACTGGTAAAATTGCACTTTTACCCCTTATGACTGGTTTTCTTCTCAAACTCAGAATTCTCTGAGTTAAGCCTTTCCTTGAGATATGTAGGAGCTTTTATCCTTTGTATTGGGTCAAAATGAGCTAGTTATGGCTCATGATGAGGTTCTCATCAACAGGTCAACCACCACAGGTTGGGGTGGGTCAGCATAGTCATCAACTAGTCGAGTCAGATGGTCTGCTGAAGAGCTAAGAGTAAGGCATTCTTCAACCAAAGGTTCCACGGGGTCGTGCTCCTCAACCTAGCCACAATCAAAAGACTTAGCCGCCCTGAAGATATCCAATTGCATCTTCTTGTCTCCAAAGGCTATTTCCATGCATCCCGTGTCGCAATCAATGTTCGCCTTAGCCGTAGCTAAGAAAGGTCTACCTAGGATGATGGGTGTGTTTTGTAGCTATTCGGGGACTTCTATGTCGAGGGCCAAAAAGTCGACCGGGAAGTAGAAGTCTTTGACCGAAACAATTACGTCTTTGACACCCCCTTCGGGGTTTTCACAGATCTATCAACTAGTTGGATAGTCACCGGCGTGGGTTTTAACTCCCCAAATCCAAATTGGCGATACATGGTCGTTGGGATGAGTTTGATTGAAGCACCTAAGTCCAAGAGTGCTCTATCAAATGTCATGTCCCCGATATTACATGATATTAGGGGTGCTCCTAGGTCAGTTCTTTTGGGAGGTAGGCTGCTCAATATCACTGAACTAGCTTGTTCAGAGAGCACAACCTTCCTAGGTGCTTGGGTTCTCGGCTTACGCTTCGACGTACAGACATCCTTCAAGAACTTGGCATAAGCTGGGATATGCTTGATTGCTTCGAGGAGCAGAATATTAATCTGGACTTGTTTAAAAATCTCCAATAGCTCCTCATTCTCAACTATAGCTTTCTTTTCTTCCTTTTCTCTAAGGCCTTAGGGTATGGTGTTTGGGTTTGAATTGGGTCAATCTCCAGGTCCTTGGGTTCCTCTTGCTCATCCTCAGAATCGAGTATCTCAGGAAGTGAGGTCACGGGAGGGGTCGTCCATTTGGGGTCTTGGGTTTTAGTGGCACTTCTCAAGGTAACTGCATTGGCTGAGGCGTTGGGACCATGGGTAGATCCTTGAGAAGAAGAGGAAGAAGAAGCACCAAACCTAGGGGGTGTTTGTGGGGCTTGTTGGACCATGTGGGCATGCCCAGGATTGGCTTGGAACCCTTGAGAATTGGGGCCTCTGCTGATCACATTTCTTGGGTTCGGTTGTGGCTGAGAAGGGACCTCTGTTGTTTGCTGTAACGACCCGGTTCCCGAGTCCCTACGAGACACGAGAACCGGACCGACTCGACTAATCCCAAGACCCAGTCGTCCAACGAGGAAGTAACCAAAAGACAGTAAAATAAACCACATTCAGCATGAATATAACTAACAGTAAAAAGTACAGCAGTAAGGAAAGAAACTACTACAGTAGGTACCGCCACAACAGTAAAGCAACATTTATCATATAACAAAAACTGCAGGTAAAGAAGGTACAGCGGAAACAAAACTACTCACTAGAACAGAAACAAAAGAAGGTACAAAGCTGTGGCAACTCTACTGGACCCTACTCGGCCCAGCGTCCTCTGCAGCCGCCGACCCTGGCTGCTCAACACCTGGTCCTGAAAAAGGTAATGAGTGTAACACGTCAGCAAAACGCTGAGTAGAGTGGCAAACTAACTAAAGGCAACAGTAGAGTGTACAGTAGCTGTTATGTTCTATTACTTCCTTTATTTACATCTTTCAATTTTTCTCACTATTTCATTTACTTCTCAGATCCTTTACTTGATCTCGAATGTCCTCGTGGGACGATCTTGATTGCAGTCTTTTCCAACAGTAGAAGTAGCACGTGGTGCTCTCCTGGCCGGGAGAGTCCCCCGTGGTGATCCTACCCTCAGTCAACCACCCCAAGGTCACTGACAGACGTAACGGTGACTACGGCACGCGCGATAAACGCACAGGTAGCTAGCCCGTACTGGCACGCGGTCAGTCGTTTCCGTTAACGGGTGCGCCCAAAGCACAGCACGGAACCAGGGCAGAGCCCTCTCAGTAACAGGGGTCCAACCCCTCCACAGTAACCAAACCGGGGCCTTGCCCCTCCACAGTCCGCGCACCCTCGCCTGACTACCCTGGTTTGCCCTAGTGGGCCTAACAAGTCGGTGAAGGAGGCTAGCAGAACCCCGGGGCCCGTGGGGTAGCTAGTACTCTCCTAACACTACTAGCTCTCCTCGGTACTACGTACACGAGGGCCAACAAGTCGGTACAGAGCGGCCAAGCCTAACCCCGGGTCCCTGGGGCGGCTGGCCCCACTCTGCACTAAAACAGGTACAGGTACTTCCCTTGGTACTGCGTACCCAAGAGACAGTACAAACTACATCTCAGTTCCATTCCTTTTCTTTCCAGGAGTTCCACTCCTAATTCCCCGTAGGGTTCCAGCTCTTTATCTCAGAACATCATATGTTTCACTTTCCAGATTCACGTTCTCACATTCCATGATCTCAACATGATTCTCTATGCATAACAGGCAGCTGTTAATTAAATTTACAGGCAGCTTTATATATTCCTTTCCATTTTTCCAAGACTGCAGTAATGTACATTCCACTAGTTTTTCCATCCTAGGATTCATGCCATATCCTAGGATCTATCATACAATCTAGTTTTCCGGCCCTAGGATTCATGCAACACCTAGGAGCTATCATTCCATATATTTCTCATTCCTAGGATTCATGCAATGCCCTAGGTTCTAGTTATGGTTCCATACTTTAACAGATTTTATTAATACATAAAACCACTCTACCAGGTACAACGGAAGTAATGGGGGCGTGGTCGGGAATCCCGCGCGCCTCCGCGACTCTCAAGACGGCAACCGAACGAGGTCCTATCACGAGGATCAAACACAAGGAGTGTCTCAAAACAGTGTATAGCTACTGTAGGCGGGTAGAGGAATAAATTCTGAAACGAACGCAACTCGAATCGCGGAAAACGGAGCCCAAACGGGCCCTAAACGGGTCGAGAAAGACAATACTGTGCAAAATCAGACGTCTGGAACTCCTTCCAGACGTCTTAAACGGTGGATCAGAGAATTACCTGTTCGGCTTGGTTCCCCGGACGTCCAGAAGTCTGTGGCGACGTCTCTCCTAGATCCCAGACGTCCGATGGTCTCTCCGGACGTCTGGAGGTCACTCCCGCCGTCTGGTACAACTTCCAGACGTCGGATTCGCAAAGGATGACGAATCCGAACACCTGCGCACAGCCAACCCTCCTCCCTCAGTACGGTCAGTCGACAAAAAAGAAGGAGAAAGCGGAACTCACCTTTCAGACGTCTGTATGATCACACAGACGTCGACCTTGCCGTCTGGATATCAGTCCAGACGTCTGATTCTGGAGATTTTTCCAGAATCAGAACCTCGCTCGGCCTCCGCTCGCGACGCCGCCCGCGTCGCACCTCGCGCGTCCGCTGCTCCGCCCGCAGCAGGTCCCTCTTCGCGACGCTCTGCGCCCCCTGCGCCCTCCGCCGGCCGGCCAAGCCGCTCCCGGCGAGCTCGCCCTCACGGCAGAGCCCTGCCCTCGCACGCCGCAGCTCCTCCGCGCCTTCTGCTGCGCCGCTGCCGCTGCGCCCTCGCGTTCGCTCGCTCCGCCCGCAGCAGGAGAGGAGGAAGATGGTGGAGACGGGAGGGGAGGCGCGCCCCCTCCCCCTTTTAACGCCGCGCGGAGAGGAGGGAGAGACGGCCGCAGTCGCCTGCAGCCGCAGAGAAGATGCGGATCGCAGGTCTGCGCGCACAGGCGCGCAGACGAATATCCCGTGCGAGTATAACTGTTCGTCAGACGTCTGTAAACTATCCCGGACGTCTGGTCAGACGTCTGGATGTGATCCCAGACGTCTTGACAGACGTCTGGGCCACCCCCCAGACGTCTTAAAAGACGTCTGGGGTACGCGCTCGTTACATTTGCAATCCAACAGCTTGCTCAACTGTCCCTTCACTAATGCCATTTCCTCCTGATGTTTTTGATTCATATCAGCCATCATTTTTATCAGCGTGTCCATTTGGTTTTGTGGGGGAGTGGCCACCCTATTCTGATTATAGGGTGGCCTAACTGGTGGACCTTGCTGATAGGAGGGGGTTGGCCTGGGTTGGTTCTGGAATTGGTTTGATTTTTGGTTTGTCCAGGCGAAATTTGGGTGATTACGCCATCCGGTGTTGTAGGTGTTGGAGAAGGGGTTAGGTTTGGAGTAACCTTGGATGACCTGGACATCTTCAAAGATAGAAGGTGTCGAGGGGGAGGGAAGAGAGTAATCAGGGTTTGAGGGAGTAAAGGTCTCTCCCTGGAACATGGTCAGGGGTTGTTCCAGGTGCATTTAGTTCATTGGTTGCACTAAATCTACATTGTGAGCTCCCTTTTCTAGGGAGAGGTTTGTAGCAGGTTTCTGGTTTGGTTCAACAGGCCATCAATCTTTTTGTCCACCAACTCAACTCGATCCAACTTTTTGTCTTTAATGTCCATGTAAACCATTCCAGAATTGGCTTGCACTTCATAGATCCCACCACGGGGTTGACTGGATCGATTAAACTGGGTCATGAAGGCATTGTTGAGTGAATTCTCACTCATGGACTCAAAGAGTTAGAACACACTCTCCTCATCTTTGTTCAAAAGGTTGCCTCCACATGAGGCATCAAAAAAGTTCCTCAGGTTGCTGTCCAGACCATGGTAGAAGATCTGGGCCAATTGCCACCTTGGAACCTCATGGTGTGGGCATTTCCTCAACAATTCATTAAATCTTTCCCACGCCTCATGGAATTGTTCCCCCTTGATGTGTAAATGTGGTAATGGCTCTTTTGAGGGCATTGGTTTTTCCTATGGGGAAAAATTTCTTCAAGAATGCATGCCTCAGTTCCTCCCAGGTGGAGATGGGTTTCCCTAAGGTTCTAAGCTAGTGAGAAGCTTTGTGTTTTAGGGAGAAAGGGAACATCTTAATCAAAATAATGTCCAAGCTGATGTTCCTGGGTTTCACGGTTCGAGTGATCTGGTCTAGGTCCTCATGGTGTTGGAAGGGGTCATCATTTGAGCTTCCATGAAAGTGCTCTGAATTAAGCTCAAGACATTAGGTTTCAGCTCAAAATCATCTCCCCCTTCAGGGAACCTAAGATGTGGCTTGATCTGTGTAATGACCCGTACCTTTTTAGCCATTTAAGATGTCTGGAGTTCCAGCCAGACGTCTGTCCAGACATTTGGACATGTTCCCGAATGTCTAAAAGTGAATTTTTCATACTGTGCTTTGCACTCTATGCACAGGCGGCGTGTAGAGGCCGTTCCCCCTCTCTCTCCCTCACCCCCCCGAACCCTAAACCCTACTTCCCCTCTTATTTATACCCCTCCCTTCTCCTCTCCTCTCCTCCTCACACCACAGTCACCACCACCTCTAGCACCTTTTGTGCAGCAAAGGCGAGGGCAGATGAGAGAGGAGAGAGGGGGGTGAGTGAGGGAGAGCGAGAGAGAGGAAGGAAAGCGTGGAAGGTTGGAGGACCTTCGGGAGCTCGACGGAGCTCACACGGCCGGCGGTGGGTGCATGCACGCGTGGAGGATGCTGGTGGGGAGCTGCTCAAGATCTTGCAGCTGCTGTAGCTGCTACTGCGGTAGAGGACAAGCGTGGCGAGCGGCGTGAAGAGATTTTGGTACTGGAAGTTTTCCAGTATCAGACATCTGGCATGATGTCCAGATGACTAGAGAGGGACCCAGATGTCTAGAGCTGAGGCCAGGCGTCTGAAAGGGGGATATCGCGAGGTACGTATCTTCCTGCGCCATGCAAATCATAGCGTTGGAGATGTCGACTGATCGTGCCTGCATTTTTGTATGCAGGTGTAGCTTTGGGAAGGTGCGGTACGCTTTCTCACGTGCTTTTGGACGTCTGATCACATCACCAGATCCAGAGGTGTTTCCAGACGACCGGAGACCTTGTCCGACGTGTGGAACTGTCCTCAGACGGTCGCAGAGGAGGTCTGGACATCTGATCAACCATAGGAAACACAAGGTGAGTTTTGACATATTTTAAGACGTCTGGGATTAATCCCAGACGTCTGATTTTGATTAGTAACTGCATTTTTGGTCTGTTTAAGTCCCAAATGGAATCAGATTTCCGCAAACGAAGTACCGTTGTTTTCTACTCGAGTTCCTCTACATATTCGTGTTGGGTACCTACTGCTTTGATCTTGTCTAATGTACATTAGTCACTAGTACAGGTTACCAGCTAGTGGCATGTTCGGGGCCCGCGGAGACGATGAGATTTGCGACACAGACCCCCATTCCTCCCATGATACCCGGTAGAGTGGTTTAACTCAGTTATTAATATTTAAATAAGAATGTGCTTAGTTGAAATAGCCGAATGGAACTCTATGATGTGGAATGAACCCTAGGGTAGAAAATGGATGAGCTTGTTTGAGTTGTACTATTTACTTGAATGCATGGTTAAGATAAATTGCTAGCAAATGCCTTTAATATAATTATGAGATGCATGTTAAAATACGAGTTGCCTGTGTATAAATGAGAAATTTCTTGTGAAACCACCAGTTGCATGTTTTTGAGAATTGAATTATGGAAACATGAGCTGCCTGTTTATGGATGAGGAACGAAATATGAAAACTGAGATCTGGATCTGGATAAATGAGGTGAACATGAGTATGAACCCTACGGGGAATTAGGAGTAGAACTCCTATGGATAAACGGATTCTGGAATGTAGACGGGAAGTGTGATGGCCCTTGTGTATGCGGTACCAAGGAGAGCCAATGTCCCTTTTTAGTGTAGAGCAGAGTTAGCCTTGGGTTGAGACCTGGGGTTAGGATTGGCCACTCTACACTGACTCCTGTTGGCACTCTCATACGCGGTACCGAGGTGTGCTACTAGTGTAGGGAGGGAGCTAGCCACCCTACACTGACTTTGTTAGGCCCTCTGGGTAAACTAGGGTATCCAGAGAAGGGTGCACAGATTGTGGAGAGGTGAGATCCCTGTTTGGTTCTGAGGGGCGAAACCCCTGTTCTGAGAGGGCAAGGCCCTATACTATTCCATGATGTACTTTGGGCGTACCCGCTAGCGGAAACAACTGACCACGTGTCAGTGCGGGGTAGCTACTCGTGTGCTTATCACGTATGCTGTAGTCACCGCTATGTCTCAACAGTGACCTCGAGGTGATTGACTGGGTGTAGGACTACCATGGGGGACTCTTCTTGCCAGAAGAGCACCACGTGTACATTCTACTCTACAAAAAAGACTGCAATCAAGATCGTTCCCACGAGGAACATGCAAGATCAAGAAATATCTGGATACTTTGAGAAATGGATGAAATAGAAACACATAAATGAGATAAATAGAAATGAGAATTAAATCTGTTATTTTTATTGTACTTGTACTTAAGTAATATAAACACCACTCTACTCAGCATTCGCTACCTCTGTCTTTTCATAATACTATTCAGGACCAGGAGTTGTGCAGCCCGAGTTTCCAGCTACAGAGGGTGTTGGGCCCAGCCGAGCCTAGCCGTAGTCGTTCTTTCAGCACTTTCTTTTTCTCTACTATTGTAGTAAGTAATGGACACCTAGCTTACTATTTCTACTACTTCTATTTCCTTTCCGCATTTTGTTATTGTTGTGGTGGCATGTACTGAGACAGTTGTTCTACTTTCCTTACTGCTTTGTACTTTTCTCCTACTTAATTATATTGCATGTGTGAATGTGGTTTACTTTTCTGCTTTTGGTTATTTCTTGTTGGACGACTAGGTCTTGGGATTAGTTGAGGCGAGTCAGTCTCGGGTCCTGTAGGGATCTGGGAACCGGGTCGTAATAATTTGGATAACAAATGGATCGTAAAAATCACGGAGAGGCCTAGGTTGGCCCTCAGGAGGTTGTGGTGGGTTAGGTGGGTTCAATGGTGGTTGCCCTTGAGGGTTTTGCAATCGGTGCTTGGCTTGCATGATGGTTTAGATCTGTTGTTGTTGAAGTTGGTGGTTGGCAGAGATTTGGGCCTGAATGATGGCCATGGAATTGGGTTGAGGTTGATCTTCAATCTCATCAATTCTTGGTTTAGCCATTTCCCTTGTAAAAGCAAGTCTCCTCCTGATTTTCCTATCTAAAACAAACAGCTCAGGATGAAGTGATCGTCTCCTGTGCATACACTAGAGAAGAACGGGGAGGGATGCTAAGAGAGACAGGTGCGAGAAGTGTGTGCACAAACAATCAAGCAAGTCTAGTCCTTATAGTGTATACCTTAGGTGACCTAGAAGCCTCAAAGGGAATGATCAGATCTGTAAGCACTTAAGCACCCTTCCCGATGTTAATTTGGCTAGGATGATTACGAGGGGATTGAGGGGAAGGTTCTTCCTTTGCCTTTCACCGCCGATTTCGTAGACTCCACAATTGCAATTGTTTGACACTTCCCCGTAGCCTAGACACCAGATTCTACAAAGGGAATAAAGGCCAAGTGCCTAGCAAACCTTATCACACCCTCAAGACTTAGACTAGTCCTACCTAGGGCACGTCTTCTCCATTTTAATGAGGGGCTAGGCTAGTTCTTGTGCTCAAGATATGTGATGAGGCGTTGTTTGGGGTTATGCCTATTAGTTAACCAATTTGAGCATGTGCGTGCACATAACAAAACATGGTTCTCAAGCAAGGATTTTAGGATGTGGTTTCTTTTAATGATTTATCCTTGCTTTAATGCTTTTTAGGGTTGAAGTTCCTTAATGTTTTCAAACAAGGTTCAAGTGGGCACACAAGGTTTTGCACACAACGGGCGAAAGTCAATTTCCTTTAGAATGATGTGGCCTTAGAAAAATAACCCTAGTGTATTCACCCTAGTGTTCATGCAATTCTACCAGGTAAGTTGATTTTAATTATGGTGAGTGGTGTGGCCCAAGTCAAATCATGGTAGCTTCACAAACACCACTCAAAAGAAAAAGAACACTCCAAAAAGATTGTCTCTTAAAAAACGTTAGAGTGTATATATATATTTTTTGGTTGGGTGATGAGTTTCGAATATGGGTTAGGTACCCATTCACCACGCCAATTTTAGATTTATATATATTTTTTTGTATTCTTTTTAAAGCAAGTAAACACTCAATGAGTGGAGTGATACTCACAAAAAGTCTTCGCCACACTTTACTCCATTTCTACTATCTTGGATCACGCTCCTTCATTGCCCAAGTGTCGAGTTCCTGCAACCAATCAAGTAGAGGGAGAAAATGAGTTAGAAGATGTGAATATGAATGCAGGATGAAAGCAACAAAACAAATATGTTGCCTCCCCGGCAACGGTGCCAAAAACTGACACTCGCGGAATGCGTTGGTTTAATTATGTAATTGTAGTATGCGTTGGCGACGTCGGTTTTAATTTAAGATGTGGATTCGGTGAGTCCAAGTGTCGAACACGAGGAGGCATGAAATCAGATTAGTTTATTGCTTTAGTTGTCACAGGAATGTTTGGTTTTCTTGCTTGCAAGAAAATGAGAGAGCGAGAGAGTTGGGTTAGAGCTCGTGTTTAAAACATGCCAAGCATTCTAAGAGGATGTGAGCTATGATATATGAAACATCAACTTATAGCACGCAATTAGAGTTTGTTTACAACTATAACAATAGATGAAAGCTTGAACAAGTGCAACATAAAACTAAAGTAAAGAGAGTGCAAGGAGGAAGCAAGGCGGCCACAGCGGTGGAGGGGGGCTCCATCGGTGGCTTGAAAACTCTGGGGCGGGTATGGAGTGTTTAGTGGAGCTAGGAGAGGGCTAGTGTTGCATGGAGAGTGTGTGTGAATTTAATGCCCTTGAATGGGGTGGTTGAGGAGGTTTATATAGAGAAGAAGGGGTTTCCAAACTAAGGGTTTTAGCGACGTTCGGGTTGTTGCAAACCTGTTCCATAAGTGTCGGTGAAGCCCCTCGCCCGCTGGTCCTTAGGTGCATGTGTGTTTTCTCCCTTCAAGTCGCACCCGTGCATCCTCAGCTATTGGATTCGAGGTGCGTATCGCCATTGGACGGTTGAGGGTGCGCCATGTTGTCCAAGTCACCCGCAAGTTGTGCGCCTTCGCGTGATGGGTGCGCTTCAATCGTTTGATCGCGCTTCAACGGCTACAATTGCACGAGATCAGGTGCTTGGATCGTGCCTCACACACGTCATTTCGCACGTCAGTGCTTGGGTGCGGCTGATTGTGCCATGTGGCTCTCATCTCCATCGTCTGTGCGCGCATTAACGGATGAATTTTGATCGTGTGCGTAGATGTGGCTGATGCGTTTCGAATGGGCGCTAACTGCTATGCTGCACTCGCACTTTGTTGCGATTTTGTGTGAACTCTTAGTCATATGATGGACGATCGGATGGTCGAGATCACATCTTGGTGCGATGGAGAGATGGTACAGGCGAAGCTGGTGGATTCTCAGCCGTCCGATCCTTGGATTGGATGGCTTAAAGTGCTTTTCATGATGAGGCGGGATGCTGCGCGGGTGAGGGTGCGGTGGAGGTTGCCACATGGCCGCTTGTGGGCCGTTGATCATTATATCAATGGCCAAAACTTCTTGAGCTGGTTGAGGGAGCTCTGGATGTCGGATTTAAGTGATTTCAAGTTCGTTACACTCCATTCGTCTATCTGAATCTATCTGTGTGGTCCGATTGCTCATCTGAGACCTGTTTCATCATGCACTTGTATACATAACCATTAAACATTGATTTATAAGCAATCTTAATTTGCAGTGCATGCAGTGCTCCCATGCCCATCATGGTATGTTATTAGTGCACATATATCCTCAAAACTAACCACAGTTGATGGAATTATCATCATTGGGTGTAGAGTTATCAACGGTATGTTATTGAGCATCTTTGAGGGGAATTCCGCACCGGGAACTCATCTAAATCAACTTATGTTGATACGCCACTCCTAATCTAGGTAGCTTTTTTTTTTTAAGAAAAGAATTATGCATTTGCATGATTTTGATTATTAAGTTTACTGAACTAGACTGTGTGTAGTTTAGGGTGCTTAGGTTATCGAGTCCCGCAAACCAGAGGTTAATTAACAAGGCTCAATAATCCCTAAGCCTTAGACCTAATACTTAAGCTTCGCATTTTCCTCAACCTCTTGAGGACTATTCAGATCTTAACAGATACATGAATTTTTAAGCCTAAAACAAGCCCAAGAGGCCTAAGATTAGCACTCATATTAATCTTTGTATCTCTTAGCACTTTTTAACTTTTATTTCTTTTTTTTGATTTGGTCAGAAACTTAAATAGATTCTATAATCTTTTACTAATGAATATCTCTTTTTATTTCAAATTGTTGCTCCTTTTTGACATTTTAAATCACCTCCTCTCTTCCTCCTCAAGAATGATATGCAATTAATTTTTTCAAATTTCCTCCCCTTTCTCTAATTTTTTTGTTCCTTTTCAATTTCCTATTTTATTTTTTGGTTTTTTGGAATATGTATTTTTTTTTGTGAGAACCCTTCAGAACTTTGAATTTTTATGCGTTTGCACTTTAACACCCCCATGCCTAAGTTTTGCAATGTCCTCATTGTAAACCAAAGGATATGAAATCAGTTTGGGTTCAGGGATTAGAACAGGATAATCGGGTGGACGAATAGGTCAGGATGACTATTGCGGACAATTTCAAGCTCTGGCACGAGTACCAAAGGTGGAGTCGATTGTTCTAAAACTGAACTTGAAGTGCAATAGATGTGAAGTACAGAAGGATAATCAGAAGGATTGTTGGGAACACCATCATGAGACATAACTAGTTCAATTTGATTTGATTAAGTCATTAAATGCTCCTACATAACTGCCAGAGGATTGTAATTCATTGCATAATCATTATGAGAGAAAGATAGGAAAATAGGGTTAAAAATGCAATTTTACCATATTAGCATGAATGCAGAATAATCATGGATTTTCTCAGGGGTTATTAAGGGTCAAATTGTCCTAAAAGGCTAGCAAGTGGGTTCGAATAGACAGAAAAGAGTTTTCACGTGTTTTGAGAATTAAATGACTTCTGAAACCCTAAAAATAGGCCTGCTTAATTATCTGAGGTTCTGGTCAGGATAAAATTCACCTAAGCCCTCTAAAATTCATACAAAAATATTCTCTAGGATTTGGTACCTTCAATTTGACCATCATAACCCATCTTGACCCAAAATAGAGTCTCAGACTGACATTTGCCCTAATTTGGGTTTTTGCATAAATTACCTAGTCAAACTTAGTCAAAACCAAAATCAAACTTCACCATTGGATTCCTTAGGTCTAAATTAGATACGTACCAAAAATTGGGCCTAATCTGAGATCATCTTGACCTAGATTGCAATTTGGTCCTGCCTGATTCTTTTCTATCACACATATGCCCTTAACTTTCAAAATATTTACAAAAAGGCCCCTAACTTTGTCATCATTTTGATAAAAAGGTCCCTACCACCATGAATCCTATTCCTACAAACTCTGGGGACCTAAATTTGGTAAGACCTCCTTGATTCCTTAACGAATCCTCTTAAATTTGAAAGGGAGTTTCGTCAGGAAATTCCCTTCCATCTGAGCCATTCCTTGGGCACCAATTCTTTCCCAAAAGGCCATGCGAACCTTTCAAAGGTTCGGGTATCCTATTTCGCAGAAACCTTCCAAGCTTGGAAGCTTCTTTCCAAGCTTGGAAGGGCTTCCTATGGCTTATAAAAGAACCCCTGATGCACGGCTAAGCTTTTCAGCAAGTTTTTGGGAGCCAAATCACCCTAATCTACCCTCTTCGGCCACAAAAAAACTCTGCTCTGGTGACCTCCTTGGATCCCCCTCCTCCGGCTGTCCAACCATCAAATTAGACGGCCTAAGTTCTTCCTCTCTTCCTCGCTACTCTCCGCAGCCAAAGGGAGGGCGTTCCTCCATCTGATTCATTGTCGCTGCCTCGCTGCCTCCACTTCCTTCTCCGCCTCCGGTCGACCAATACTGAAGCCCTCCGCCTCTCAACCGCATCCTTAAGTCCCTCTATCTCTCCCTTTCCATCTCTACACTATTTTTCCACCCTCGCAACACACACACGACCACTGCTTCTTCCTCAACGTCGTCATCTTCTCTACCTCCGGCGATGCCTACACACCGCCACACTGCTCGAAACCTGCCGCTGCCACTTCCATCAGCATTGCCATGACTCACCCTCCAAAAACCCTAAAGAAATTTAGGGTTTAACACCCTCTACCTTCCCGTTGAACACTCCCACTTGCCACCCTCATCTACCTCATTGTCTGCCCTCCACACACGTCTACACGTCCTCGAACCATTGCCGTTGCATTCGCCTCATCAAGGTGAAGCTCTTGAACGTACTGATTGGGGCACTTAGCCCATGTTCATCTCTTTTAGGTATCACATTGCCTCCTCCATTGGCGAAGCTTCTTTAAGGAGCTCCAGGTGGTGTTCTTTCTCTAGACAGCTAGGCATCACCACCAGGTGGTGCAAATTTACATGCTCCTGGTCTCCATGCTCTTAGCGTCATTAGCGCCCGCAGTTGCTCCAATTTGATACTTCTTCACTGTAGCTGTGGTCGTGCAAAGAAGGGTGGAACTTTAGTCCCACCTCGATAGCTGACGAAGTGGCACAGGCGCTTAAATTGATTTTGTGATACAGCCTGTTCGCCTCAGTAGCACGGGGTGAGGTCCCCTCGCATGTGCCCAAGCATGCCCTCGCCCGCGCCCATGCCCCGCCGGTCTGGGCTTGGTCCGATTACCCAGATGCCCGGGTTTGGTCTGGTTTGCTTGGTTTGAGAAAGGAAGAAGAGAAAAAGAGACGAGGGGGGGGGTTTGCTCTGCCACCCTCCTCTTGATTTGTGATATCTGAAGAGGCCTTTGCCTCTGCTGGTGTGCTAAGCCTGTGCTGCGCCTTCTCTGAAGGTAAGGGAAGAAGAAGAATAGAAAGAAGACGAAGAAAAGAAGGAAGAGAAGAGAGAAGTTTTTCCCTGAGGCCTGAAGAATTTGAAGAAGAGGCCTTTGCCTCTGTCAAGGCGTCTGAGCCTAAATCTATCGTCTGATACCTGATGCCTTGGTTCTGTTGGTTAAATTAAGTTGTGCTTGTCTTATCAAATCTGTTACTTTGAGTAGCTTGCTAAACATTGTAGGGTAATTTGGTGATTCAAATCACCATTTTACTCTCTCTTCTTTTTGCATTATTGACATTGAATCTCATTTATATATTTTTGTTGATTGCAAATTCTTACATCTTTAATTGCAATCTTGAGTTTTAAATTGTCATATTGCTCCCTGTGTTTGACCTCGAACTTCAAAATTCGAGTAATAAATTCTATATGTTTTCGCACTGATTAGAGCTATACTACAATGTAATGATTTTAAAACCCATTTCAGAGCGACAAACAAGGATCTTGGGTTTTTGGAATGATGGGTTGCCTCCCGTTAAGCACTAAATTTAATGCCTTTAGCCAAGTAGAAAATAGTATGGAGTGGCCAAATCTGACAAATTTTGTAGAACAAGCACCTTGATCAATAGCCTGGTTTGTCCAACTAGGTGCTTGTTCAAGTCAATAGGCTGATGATGCAACCCAAAGCCAATCAATCTGGTGGGTTGATAGATGTGAATCAGTAGATGCAGTACCCACCATATACTTTGTGACTCAAATAGATGTGGAAGTGAAAAGCTAGGTGATGTAAACACATTTACACTACTTAAGATGTCTATTTATGCATGTTCTTAAGCATAGGATTGCATTTCACGATATAAATATTGCATTACATGCATCATCTTGCATTTAGAATAGTTTGAATAAAATGGAGGTTAATTGTCTCCTTTTATGTGCTTGGACAGGGCAAATATTTTATCAGGGCCTCGGATCAAAGATCCAACCGTATGGATGTGATCAGGGCGACGATTGGAGTTCAACGACTCCAAGATCGCCCTAATCAGGCATCCGTAGCATTAGATAGTGACCCGGGAACCCTAGAAGATCAAGGGCCAGGATGGTGTAAATCCACACTTCAGATGATAAATCCGATCGCATGGATGAATTCGGATCGACGATCGCAGCCCAACGACACAAAAATTGAGTCAATCCGACATCCGTGGAACCATCTACAACTTCTAGAAGATGGACGGCCAAGATAGCGCCACGTGGTGCCATCTCAGCCGCCCAAACGGCTGCTTCATCTTGTGAAGGCTCCGCGCCTGATCTCTCTCTACCGTTGGATCTTAATCCAACAGCTGTGGGTGCTCGCATTTAAAAGCGCCCGCTCGACCATCCGCGCCCCATAGCGTAGTGGTCGAGCGCGCTATCGCGAGCGCGGGGCGCGGGTTCGATCTGCGGCGAGGGGCTGGAAGGCACGATCAATTGAGGCGCGTGGAGCGTCAGATGGAGATCGGACGGCTGCGTGCGCCCGATAGCGTCGACGCGCGATTGGACGTGCAATCAGACGCGCGGGGGGTGCGCAACGTAGCGGGCGCAGACGCATTTTAAGCCGTCCGATCTCGCGATCGGACTGCTGAAAAGCGCAGGACGTGCGTGGACGTTGAGGAGTGGGCAGCTGAGGAGGCGCGCGTGGGCGCGGAGGCGACGCCCACGTCGGGGCTTTAGTGACGGATTTATTCGTCACTAAAGACCCCTCTTTTATTATTTTGAAGTTGTAGTGTCCATTTTGCCCCCACTCCTTGCAACTATAAAAGGAGACCCCCTCCATATGAAATTCTCATTCCTTCTTTCTCCTCTCTACCCCTCCAAAGCTCAAGAGAAGCTTGTCCCACACCTGGGATGCTTCTTGCGAGATAAAGTCCAATTTTCGTTCCCCTTCGGAAGTGGATCCCGCGACGACGACCTGCGTGCTGCTCCGTTCCCGTTCTTCTACTTCGTCCTCCTTCGTCCAGCTTCGTTCTCCTTCGTCCAGGCGTCGTCCCGTCCGGCTCGTCCTCCAAGCAATCGTCGAGGAGGTTAACTTCTCTCTCCCATTCTTATTTACAGCTTTTCTAGTGTAGAATTTTCCTACTTTATAGTGTAATTGATTTTCCGCATTCCAGTGTAACTTTTATAAGCAATTGTAATATTGAATGCATGTTCTCTTTCTCTCTCTCTCTCTCTCTCAGTTTGATAGCACCATTGTAATTATATCGCCTTGCTTATAAAAAAAATCCTAAAAAAATATAATTGCGAATATAGATCAACGTAGCTTCCCTGTGTTTGACCCGGAATTCTTTTTGGTATAAATTTTATTTGTTGAACACGAATTCTTCGCTTTCAAACTACAATGACAGGTTTTCCGAAACCAAACGCGTAAGCGTAGCGATTCACAAAACCTGTTCAACATTTTGGCGCCGTTGCCGGGGAGGCAATGATTTCCGATCTTTTCTTCGCATTTCTTGCACTTTATTTATTTTCTAACTAGCTTTCTCTTGTGTCTATTGTTTTGCAGAGACCTCCATCAAGGAATCAACAAGTGGTAGACTGGAGTAAAGTGTAGTTGAAGACAACTGTAAGTGCTCCCCTATTCTTTCCCCCTCCATAGATTTCATTCGCCACATTAAATCCAAATCCCAATTAACCTAGGTGTTTGCATAAATCGTAGGAATAGTTTGATTGTTTGGATTTTCACTCACATTCATTCGACCCTCATCCATAAAAAAAAAATAATAACAAAAAGATAATCTTGTGGGGTAATTTTCAACAAACACACAACACACACCCACATTCAAGGCACTTGATCAACTTGATTTGTTTTCTTCTCAACCGGGTTCTGATCTGTGGAACCGGTACACACAAAGCAACACATAACAGAGTAGAAATCATTCTAGGTTAATCATCTTTGAGTGCCTAACTTAGTGGTGCATTTGTGGCCAGTTGTTTGAGTTGTTTGGGCCGCACCACTTTATTTTAAAACCAACTCATCAAGTAGCTCCTCCTTAGGGTTTTCAATCTAGGTATATTCCAGGCACTCCACTTTCTTTCTGATTTTAAAGGAAAACAATCTTTACCTGTGTTTTACAACTTGGTTTGCCTAGAAACTTGATTGCAATTCACCTAATTTGAAACCCTAAAAGCTACTTAAGCAAGATTTGAACATTAAAATTCACGCATTATCAATAATCTTGCTTGAAAATCCTGGTTGTGCACGCACTTACACAAATCTCAATCAATCATTAAGGGCATAATCCATTGTAAGGGCCCATCACATTCCATAAGCACCACAATCCCAGGCCTTAATAAAATTGAGTAGACGTTGGCCTTAAGGTTTGATTCGCTCTTCAGGGCCTAGTCTGAGATTATTTTTGATTAACCTACTTGTACTGATTAATCTGATGTCTAGCTAGGGGAGTAGAGTCAAACGATCGTGGCTGGGGGGTATACTAGGAACCGGAGGCGAAAGCCAAAGGAAGAACCTTCTCCCCAGTCCCTCCTTCTAACTGGTTGGATTAAACAGACGCAAGTAGGGTAAATCACTTACAGTCTTAAGGCTGGTTTTGGGAGTCAGTAGATCCTTAGGCTACCCCACTTAAGGACAACCTTGTTTTGTTGTGCTACAGGGTCCCTATCCCTAGTCCTTCCGACCTTCTCCTAGTTTATGCTGGGAAGACGGTCATTGAATCCCCGATTGGAAGGACCGTTAGAACATTCTAGGAGGTGCAAGTTAGATTTTGGTCAATTTGATCCCATGGCCGAACAACAGCCTCCTCTGCTTGAAAATCCACAGGAAGAATTTCGAAGGCAACTGGAACAAATGCAGAGAATGTAGGAATGGTTCTAGAGAATGCAGGGCGCTCAGCCCTTGAAGGGTTTTTATGATCCTTCGAATTACGGGGAACGTCCCAGCATCCAGATTCCAGCCGGTGATGTAGAAATCAAGCCCCAGGTGTTAAGCCTGATTAAACATTATCATGGGCTTGGCTCCGAAGATCCGTTTCAGCACTTGGAAGATTTGACCACTTTGGTCCAGACCACCAAGGCTCGAAACGTTAACGAGGAGCAAATGATCATGAGGCTCTTCCCCCACTCTCTTAGGGATAAAGCCGCGCATTGGTATAGGACAATAGGAAGACCAATTACAACTTGGAATGAGTTGAAATCGGCCTTTCTGAAGAAATTCTTCCCAGTCGGTCGTACCAATGCTTTGAGACGGGCAATCACTACCTTTACCCAGCGGCCGAGGGAGCAGTTTCATGTGGCTTGGGAGCGATTCCAGGACTTATTGCGTAGGTGTCCACACCACGAGGTGCCGAAATGGCAACTCGTGCAGATCTTCTATCATGGGTTGAATGAGCAACTCAGAAATCATGTGGTTGCTTCTTGCGGAAGCAATTTCCTCAATAAAAATGCAGATAGTGCACATGATTTATTTAAGGGAATGAGTGAGAATTCAATTAATCATGCCTCCATGGATACTTTTAATCGGTCCCAGCAACCCAGATCAAATGTCAATGAAGTCCATGACTCTCATTCATTTGATATGGAATTGATTTGTAATAAACTTGATAAGGTGGACTTGGTTGCTAAAAGAATGGAAGAGTGGATGGCTGGCAATTCTATGAACAACTCTCAATCCACTCAATCCCAAAATTCGGGATTCCATTCCTCACAAGCTCCTTCTGGACGGGAGTTCGTGAATCAACTCGATGCGACTCAATCTATGAGTCGGCATTTCTCGGAACCCCATGGGTTCCCAACTGGGGCCTTTGATCCCAGTTTTTCTGATCCTTCCCTTTCTTTCTCTCCATCCTCACCCTATGAGGATGTCTGTGCTGTACAAGAGAATGTTAGATCCAACCCCTACTCGAATGCCTATAATACAGGTTGGAGAAACCACCCTAACTTCTCTTGGAAAAATCTGGGGCAACAGACCCAATTCCGACCCAGCAACTATGCTCCGCAACGTCCAATGGGTCAGGGTCAAGTATATACTCAGTTGCCTCCGAATCAGGTCAGTCAGCCAGCTTGGAATGCCCGTCAACCCGCAAGGTAGGCTGATTTGAACCATCAAATGGTAGAGATGCAATGATCTATCCTCCAGCTTATGCAGCAAATGAAAAACTCGCTGGACAACTTGCAATCCGGGCTCATTGCTAACTCTCGTCAACCCGGATCTCTACCATCCCAACCCGTACCCAACCCGCGAAACATTATAAATTCGGGCAATCAAGCCCAAGGGTACGGAAATCAGAGGGACCCGCACGCACATGCTCAGGTGGTTGAGCAGGGTTCCTTGTCTTCTTCTTCTGCTAATCAACAATTCATGGTCAATCAAGCCCCTCCAATCTTTCCTAACCCTCCCCAAGACCCAAATTCTTACGCTTCTACAAATTCTATCACTTTGAGGAGTGGTAAGAAGACTCAGGATCCACAACCACACTATTCTGATCTTTTGAATCCTGAAGAATCTGAGGAGAGAGAGGAGAATCCTAGAGGAGAAATCAAGGCTCAGGAACCTGATTCCAAAGATTTGACTCATGTTCCTTTTCTTGAAGCCTTAGCCAAAGCAAAGAAAAAGACGTCTGTTGATAGCAATGAGGAGCTTCTGAATTTATTTAAGAATGTTGAGATCAATATTCCACTCCTTGATGCTATCAAGCACATACCGGCTTACGCAAAATTTTTAAAGGAATTATGTACACAAAAGCGTAAGTCGAGAGAATCTGTTCCGAGGAAGGTGGTACTCTCCGAGCAGGCTAGCTCTGTTATCTTGCACTACCTCCCTCAGAAAAAGAGAGATCCTGGTGCTCCTTTGATTTCTTGCGTTATCGGAGATTACACATTTGATAGAGAACTTTTGGATCTCGGTGCATCCATCAACCTAATTCCGACTTCTCTTTATGAGAAGTTTGGGTTAGGTGAACTTCGGCCAACTTCAGTAACGCTACAGTTAGCAGACCGTTCGGTCACAAACCCGCGAGGCGTTATTGAAGATGTTATAGTTAAGGTCAAGGATTTCTATTTTCCTGTAGATTTCCTTGTCCTTGACATGGATGTACCAGATAATCTGAGGAACACGCCCATCATTCTGGGGCATCCGTTCCTGGCTACCGCAAAGGCCAACATTAATTGTGAAAGCGGTAGCATGGAAATCGCCTTTGGGGACCAATGAATGAAATTGGATATTTTTAAGGCGATAAACAAATTTGAGGATTGTGGATTTATTGAGGAACTTGATGAGGATAATGTTAATATTGAAACTTGTTTGACAGTTTCTTCAATTGAAAGTTCCTCTTTGGTTAATGAATTTGACCCGCAACCCTCTGACCTGACATCTTTGGAAGAGGTTACTGATTTTGTTCACTCAAAACCTCTTCCTCTTGTTGAATCTTCAGCATCTACCCTACCATCAATCATTACCCCACCCCAGCTTGAATTGAAACCATTGCCTGAGAATTTAAAATATCAATTTTTAGGATCGCAGAATACGCTCCCTGTGATTATTAGTGCTAAATTGACAAAGGAGTAAGAGATTAAATTGATTAAGGTCCTAAAGGATCATAAGGAGGCAATTGGTTGGACCATTCATGACCTTAGGGGGATTGAGCCATCTTACTGTAATCATAGAATATTTTTGGAAGATGGATCCCACCCTTCTCGCCAGATGCAGAGGAGATTGAATCCAAATATGCGAGAAGTGGTCAAAAAGGAAATCATCAAGTGGCTTGATGCAAGAATTATTTATCCAATCTCTGACAGTCCCTGGGTAAGTCCCGTTTAGATTGTTCCAAAGAAAGCCGGGATTACTGTTGTGACTAATGAGAGAGGTGAATCTGTCACAACTCGTTCATCTTCCTCTTGGAGAGTTTGTATTGATTATAGGAAGCTGAACACAGCCACTAAAAGGATCATTTTCCCCTGCCCTTCATTGATCAAATCTTGAAAAAATTAGCTGGACAGAAGTACTTCTATTTTCTTGATGGCTACTCAGGATATAACCAAGTTCCTATCCATCCCAAGGATCAGGAAAAAACTACTTTCACTTGTCCCTATGGAACCTTTGCTTTTCGTAGGATGCCTTTTGGGTTATGCAATGCACTTGCGACTTTTCAAAGGTGTATGCTACCCATATTTTCCGACATGGTGGGAGAGTTTATGGAAGTCTTCATGGATGATTTCTCTATTTTCGGAGAATCATTTGACTCTTGTTTGGCTAATTTAGAAATGATTCTTAAGCGATGTATCAAGACACGACTAGTCCTTAGCTGGGAAAAGAGTCATTTCATGACCCAAGAAGGCATCGTTTTGGGTCATGTAATCTCTGAACGGGGAATTGAAGTGGACAAAGGTAAGGTTGATGCTATCGCTAAACTTCCTCATCCCACATCTGTTAAACAAATCAGATCATTTCTTGGCCATGTGGGATTTTATCGAAGATTCATCAAGGATTTCTCGAAGGTTGCTCGTCCTTTGAACAATCTTCTTGCCAAAGAAACACCGTTTGTTTTTGACGAATCATGCCGAAAGGCATTTGATTTTCTAAAAACGGCAGTCACCTGTGCTCCAATTTTGCAAGCACCAATTTGGACAGCCCCATTTGAGATCATGACTGACGCTTCTGATTACGCGGTCGGGACTGTCCTGGGTCAGAAAATTAACTGAAATCCCTTTGTCATTTACTACGCTAGTAAAACTTTGGATGAAGCCCAGAGGAATTACACTGTTACTGAAAAGGAATTACTAGCTGTAGTATTTGCTTTGGAAAAATTCAGGGCTTATCTCTTGGGGTCTCATGTTATTGTTTATACCGACCACTCGACCTTGAGACATCTCTTGGCTAAAAAGGATGCTAAACCCCAGCTTATTCGTTAGATTCTTCTTCTTCAAGAATTTGATCTTGAAATCAAGGATAAAGCCGGGGTACAAAATGTGGTAGCGGATCATTTGTCGAGACTCCTAGGTGATTCTTCTTGTCCGGACATTCCGATTGCTGACACTTTTCCGAACGAAACCATTCTTACAGTTTTAGGTGTCCACACCCCATGGTTTGCTGATATTGTTAACTATTTGGCCGTTGGTCAAATCCCCCAGGATTGGACCAAGCAACAACGAGATAGACTCAAATCTGAGGCCAAATACTACTTTTGGGAGGACCCTGAACTGTATCGCATCGGCTCTGATCAGATTATTCGCCGATGCATACCGGAGAATGAATTCAACAGTATACTCAAGTTCTGCCATGCATCTGGGTGTGGTGGACATTTCTCCGGGAGAAAGACGGCTGCAAAAATCTTGCAATCTGGCTTCTATTGGCCGTCTTTATTCAAGGATGCCCAGGGCTTCTCAAGGTCATGTTCTCGATTTCAGTCACTCGGGAACATAACTAAGAGAGATATGATGCCCCTAAACCCTATTCTTCCTGTAGAAATTTTCGATGTTTGGGGCATCGATTTCATGGGACCCTTTATCCCTTCATTTGGACATCAGTACATTCTTGTTGCTGTTGATTATGTGTCCAAATGGATTGAGCTAATTCCCACCCGAACCAATGACCACAAGGTGGTCATCAATTTTGTCAAGAAAAATATCTTCAGTAGGTTCGGGATTCCGAGGCCTATCATCAGTGATGGTGGCACTCATTTTACTAATGCCCAATTCTGGAATTTATTGGCCAAATACGGGGTTAATCATCGAATTTCCACACCTTACCATCCCCAAACGAATGGACAAGCCGAGATCTCCAATCGAGAGATCAAGAACATTTTGAAAAAAATGGTTAGGCCTGATCGTAAGGATTTGACTCAAAAGCTTGAGGACGCTCTTTGGGCCTACCGTACGGTGTATAAAACGCCCATCGGCATGTCTTCATTCCGTTTGGTGTATGGAAAGGCGTGCCATCTACCCGTAGAGATTGAACACAGGGCATTTTGGGCAATCAAACAATGTAATTTAGATCTGAATCTAGCTGGAAAGACCAGGAAACTCCAACTATCTGAGTTGGAGGAGCTTAGAAATGATGCTTATGAGAATGCCAAGATCTACAAGGCTCGGACCAAAGCTCTACATGATCAATTGATTTCCCGCAAGAGCTTTGAGCCAAACCAGAAGGTCTAGTTATTTGATTCTAAACTTAAGCTCTTTCCTGGTAAACTTAGATCTAAATGAAATGGACCATTCATAATTGATCAGATTTTTCCTAATGGTGCCGTTCAGATTTCTGACCTAAAGATGGGTAACACCTTTAAAGTCAACAGTCAACGTTTAAAGCCTGTTGTTGACCGTAATCTTCCAGAACCCGTCTCAGACTTTGTGCTCTAGCCATTCTGTGACTTCTTTGGCTGGACTTCGCCTAGCTGACTGCATTATACTCAGCAGTTGTACATATGACACAAGGCTGATATGAGCTTCATATCTAGGTGACATCTTTCATATTCTACCATTTCTTTCATGTCTCTTTTTCAATGAGGACATTGCATTGGCTAGGCATGGGGGGGTGGATTCATTCTTGAATTATTTGGTCAGCCTTGTGAAATCCATGTAAATTGTCTCTCTTCTTATTTAAAAAAATTAAGAAAAAAAAATTAGGAAGGATTAGTTGGACATTAGGACTTTTCAATCCTAAGAAATTTTACATTAGGATCTGAACACAAAGACCCCTCAGGTCTTTGGACTTAATTAGCCTGTGTATCCACTAAAATGTGGATTTGTTTTTGAGTCCTCGCCATCTTAATTCTTTCATAATTGGAGTAAATAAGTTTGGGTGATAAGTACATGACTTATCAACCCACCCTCTGATTTGAGGGAATTTTAAGTCTTAAGCATCTACACACTTTCTTTGCACTGACTCGTTGTTCAGCGATTTTAATGGAAATTGGGTAGCTAATGAACCTTCTAGGGTGATATGGCTGGCAAGTTATCGTGGGTAACAACCCATAGGTAGGTTATCCAGAGCCCAGTCACTGGACCTTTCTTAGTTTGCTACCTTTAGGTAAATCTTAGACTAGGGAAGCCACCTACTTAAAAAAAAAAAGGAGAAAAGAACAAAAAGAAATAAGCCACACTTCGCCGCACGAGTATGGCTGGCAAGTTGTCGGTGGTAACAGCTCATCGACTGGTTGTCTAGAACCCAGCTCAGAAATGCACTAAAAATTCCCAAAACACTTAGGAAGAAGCGGAGAAGTAGAATAAATCGGGGAGATATACACTGGATTCACCCTTGTGTTGACCCCGTAAAAAAAAAAAAAAAAGTAGGGAGAAAGCTACCGGTTGTAAAGATACACTTTTAGGTAGAATTCTGGTTAGGTCACCTAGAGGGGTAGAAATTCGAAGTCCGTTCTAACTGCCGGTCAACGAGTCTATCACAATCACAATAAGATGCTTAAAGCTTAGGATTCTCATCAAATTTTGGGTGAGTTGAATGGCCGTAGAAAGCCACTCTTAAACCCGAAAATTTGAAAATCAAAAAAATTAGAAAAGAGAAAAATAGAAAAAGAAATTTTTCTTTTAATAAGGCGAGGGTTTGAGGCGGTCTGCATTTTGGCTGATACCCGGGCACTGTTGTGTCTTTGAAAGTTCAGTTCCTAAGTAGACAATTTCTTAATGATTGAAAAATAACTCAAGTCCAAGTAATCTAACCTAATTCTTTTATAAATAGCATATAGTTTTTGCTAGGGACTAGCAAAAGATAGGCATGGGGGTATGATGTAAACACATTTACACTACTTAAGATGTCTATTTATGCATGTTCTTAAGCATAGGATTGCATTTCACGATATAAATATTGCATTACATGCATCATCTTGCATTTAGAATAGTTTGAATAAAATGGAGGTTAATTGTCTCCTTTCATGTGCTTGGCCAGGGCAAATATTTTATCAGGGCCTCGGATCAAAGATCCAACCGTATGGATGTGATCAGGGCGACGATTGGAGTTCAACGACTCCAAGATCGCCCTAATCAGGCATCCGTAGCATCAGATAGTGACCCGGGAACCCTAGAAGATCAAGGGCCAGGATGGTGTAAATTCGCACTTCAGATGATAAATCTGATCGTACAAATGAATTCGGATTGACGATCGCAGCCCAATGACACAAAAATCGAGTCAATCCGACATCCGTGGCACCATCTACAACTTCCAGAAGATGGACGGCCAAGATAGCACCACGTGGCGCCATCTCAGCCGCCCAAATGGCCGCTTCATCTTGTGAAGGCTCTGCTCCCGATCGCACTCCGCTGTTGGATCTTAATCCAACGGCTGTGGGCACTCGCATTTAAAAGCGCCCGCTCGACCATCCACGCCCCATAGCGCAGTGGTGGAGCGCGCTATCGCAAGCGAGGGGCGCGGGTTCGATCCGCGGCGAGGCGCTGGAGGGTGCCATCAATTGAGGCGCGCGGAGTGTCAGATGGAGATCGGACGGCCGCGCGCGCCCGATAGCGTCGACGCGCGATTGGACGCGCAATCGGACGTGCAATCAGATGCGCGGGGGGCGCGCAACGTAGCGGGAGTGGATGCATTTTAAGCCGTTCGATCTCGCGATCGAACGGCTGAAAAGCGCTGGACGTGCATGGACGTCGAGGAGCGGGCAGCCGAGGAGGCGCGCGTGGGCGCGGAGGCGATGCCCACGTCGGGGCTTTAGTGACGGATTTATCCGTCACTAAAGAACCCTCTTTTATTATTTTGAAGTTGTAATGTCCATTTTGCCCCCACTCCTTGCAACTATTAAAGGAGACCCCCTCCGTACGAAATTCTCATCCATTCTTTCTCCTCTCTACCCCTCCAAAGCTCAAGAGAAGCTTGTCCCACACCCGGGATGCTTCTTACGAGATAAAGTCCAATTTTCGTTCCCCTTTGGAAGTGGATCCCACAACAACGATGGCGTGCTGCTCCGTTCCCATTCTTCTGCTTCATCCTCCTTCGTCCAGCTTCGTTCTCCTTCGTCCAGCCGTCATCCCGTCCGGCTCGTCCTCCAAGCAATCGTCGAGGAGGATAACTTCTCTCTCCCATTCTTATTTACAGCTTTTCTAGTGTAGGATTTTCCTGCTTTATAGTGAATTGATTTTCCGCATTCTAGTGTAACTTTTATAAACAATTGGAATATTGAATGCATGTTCTCTTTCTCTCTCTCTCTTTCTCTCTCTCTCTCTCTCTCTTAGTTTGATAGCTCCATTGTAATTATATCGCCTTGCTTATAAAAAAAATCCTAAAAAAATATAATTGCGAATATAGATCAACGTAGCCTCCCAGTGTTCGACCCGAAATTCTTTTCGGTATAAATTTTATTTGTTGAACATGAATTCTTCGCTTTCAAACTACAACGACAGGTTTTCTGAAACCAAACACGTAAGCGTAGCGATTCGCAAAACCTGTTCAACACTAGGGTTTGGCTGAGTCCAATCAGCCTGGTTAGAGTAGGGATCCTCAAATGAAAATGGGTTGGTGGAGGATGCAGGAACCCTACGGGAGTGATTAGAGAAGGATGGGGCATGATTATCAGTCTAATCGAAGTCTGAAACCCAATTGAAATGTGGAGAAGAATCATGTGTAACCGGCTCATCGAGAGGAGAATCAGAATAGAAATTGAGTCTGGTTGCTGATCGGGGTTGGAAATGGGTTTTGGAAGGCTCTGTATATGTTGTGGAAGAGGTGGTTTCTTACAAATCATTGACCTCAGTGTTAGAATCAAAGGATGGGTTCTAGTCGCTGAGGTCATAAATTTGTTTGGATTTGTCAGGAAACAACAGTTCTCCAAAATTAGGGTAAGATTTGAAATCGTTGGAGAACTTGTGAGAATCGTGTTCTGAATTTGATTCGGGATCAGAGGTTCCACCATAGAATAAATCAAGAGATGTACAATCAGCAACCTGACTTGGATCTAGCCTATTCTCAGAATTTGAACTAAAGAAGATGTTCTTATTAGGCATGCGTTCGAGTTCTTGGCTCCTAAGTTAGACCCAATCGAGTCCCAACTCTTCCAACTCCTCGATTTCTGTATCGTAAATTGGCGTGACTTTTGAAAAATCAATCTGTATCTCTGATGAGGTTGGAGAGGTGCACTCATCAAATACAGGCCTAGAATCATAATCCAAATTCAAAATCCGAATTTCGTCACATTGGGCCTCATGCTCATCCTAAATAGGCTTGAATCCAGATTCTAGGTTAAGGGTGTTTTAGGTTGGATCACTAGAATCTTGGTTGGGCTCTATAGGGATGTCAAAATAGCTCTCGTGCATCACCTTATCAGAATAAGGGATGGAATTTACACCCTCGAGAGGTTCTGACTCAATCTTATTATCACAGGTGTTTGGGAAATCTAAGCTTAGTGAATCGGGCTCTTGATTTTCTAGGGCTGGCTCAAAATTGTGAACACCTGTAATTGGATCCTCCCAACTCATCTTAAGATCAGGAATGTCAATTTGTTCATAATTTGAATCAAATTCCATTTGGGTTGGGGGTCCATAACAAGCTTGATCATCAAACCCAGGATTTGGGAAATTACATGGATTATTGGAATTACTCCAAGATGTCATCTTAACTTCTAACAGGTATTTTTGATCCATGGATCTATACAAATTATTCAGAAATTCTCCCCATTTTTCTAAAAAATTGTGGAGTTCTTCCAGAACTGAAGGATTTGATCAATATTGCAGACAATCACTATTGTGTAATTTCACCAATTTCATGTGTTCTACTAAGAGATCATCCCAGGTTGAACCATGGTTTAGTTGTATCCATATCATCTCCATATGGTTCAAAATGTGGTCCATTGTTTTCTTGAATTTATCCTGAATGTCCCCTTTACAATATTCGTTATGGTGTCTATAAGCATTCTCAAGTATATTTTCTTTCATTCTCATTTGAGATTCAGGTTTCTTAAACAGTCTTCCTATATAGCCAGGCTGCATTTTTGAATCAAGTGGTGGAATCAAGATGCAAAATCAAACTCAAGATTAGATTTGAAGTTGATCAAATCAAATTAGAAATTCCCAAGAACCTAAAGAGGTCTCTTAGGTTAAAAACCTAAGGACCTTCCTATGTGTGTGCTCTAATAGAAAAGATGTGGGACTAGATGTGAAATTTGACCCAATCAAGGCACCCAAAGATTTTGGATGACTAGGGTAGTTTTGAGGCGGATGATACCTCTGAATTAGAATTTCGCACACTCGTACCTGGGTAGCCAGGAAGGGAGAGCCCCACAATGACCCCTACACGGTAGAGTGTCCCCACGGGTTACAACGTCTCCCCCACCCGACCTTCCTTGTCACTAAGGTTCTAGGTAGATCGAAATGTATGAACTTAAGACCTTAGGTCTACCAATTTTAAGTCTTAATTTGTGCCTTGAGTTTCACTTGATTGAAAGTTGATTTGACTTATGACCTAATTTGGAGGTTGGTTGGCCCACAATGTAGGTCAACTTCACCTGACTTGCCCTTAAAGATGACAGAATGAAATCTAGGTTAAGACCTAGAAATCACCCTGAATTGACTCTCAAGTTATTAGGTACAAGGGTTTTTAGGGTTCAAGTGAATTTAGAGCCTGAATTTAAGGGTTTTTGTTGATTAGATTTTTTTAAACAGGGTTTGGGTGGCACACAAATGCGGGTGGGTTTGTTTCCTTTTATGCAGGCAAGTGTGAACTAGCACTCCAAAACCCTAAAATTGAAACCCTAATTAACTCTAATCTAAGTCTAGTTGATCTCCAATTGTTCACCTTAGGCTCCAAGCAAGAAGATGTCTGAGCCCAAAGTGATTTAGGAATTAAGCGTGATCCCTAATAGGTATAGGCAATTAAGGATGGGAATCTCTAACAGAATTGCCTCAAGTGTCAATTAGATATGAAATTTGTTCGCAAGTCAGAAAACTTGCCTTTTTAAATGATGATTACTATAAAAATAAGGTAGGTGATTCCTAATTGATTGTTTCCATTTTTTGTCTTCCCAAGATTAAGAGGTTGATTAGGGAAGAATAGAAAAGTTACCTGCCCTAGAGTGGCTGTTTTGCGTGGAAGATTACCTCGTGATATACCTTGTAAAATCACAAGAAATCAAACAGGGTAAGTTAGTGGTCAAATATAATCAAAATATAGCAAGAGAATAGTGGTGAATTGCGTGTTGCTCCCCAGCAAAGGTGCCAAAATATTGTGACTACGATCTATCAGGGATTTAAATCAAAGTATTATCGTCGTAGTTTGAAATCCATAATAAATCGAACAACAAATAAAATTTATAAACTCAGAATCAAGAAATGAAGTCCAAGGTTGTTCACTGGGAGCAAGTATTGAATTTACACGCTAATCTCAATTGATAATATAAATGAGCACAATTAATTACTCAAAAACTAATATGCAGTGTATAACATGAGTATATGAGGAGGTAAAAAGAACTCTAGACAAAATAATGGTGATTTGGATCAACAATTATTGGCCTAACAGATATATAGCAATTACTCAAATAGAATCAAATGAACAAATAGTGAATCAGATGTCTTAAACGTTTAATTGCTACAGTGCACGAGCACACTTGGTCTTCCTTGATTCTCCTTCTCTTCTTCCTTTCTCAACTCTTCTTCTTCTTTCTTTGTTTGCCTTTTCTTTGTTGTCTTTTCCTCTTCTTCTTCACTTTACGCACAAGCGGAGAACACTCAAAATTTGGCTAAGTGTTAACCAATGCACAGAAGAACAAAACCCCCCCTTTTCCCCGTGCTCTCTCTCTTTCCTTCCCCTTTTCTCTTTCTCATTGTCCAGTCAAATGCTTGGGTAATCGGGTATTCGTTGATCCGCGTACCCAAGACTAAGGCTGTGGGTGTGGGTTGTAGGCGAGGTGTGAGAGAGCGTAGGTAGGTTAGTGAGTGAGGGAGTGGGACCTCACCCTGGTGTTTGGAGGCGATAAGCCCCAAACACTTTTGCGTATTATATCGCTGCGGAGCTTTTGTTACTTCCGATGTGGCACTAAAGATAATGCCCTTCTTCATGCAGCTAGCAGTAGCAGTTCCTTTGTCAAATTTGCGGTTGAGCTGTGGTCAAACGCTCCAATTGGTGGTCCAAGAGCAGACTTGGGACAATTCTGCAACAGCTAGAGTCGAGACCTGGGGCTGGCAAGACTTGAAGCAAGCTTCAAGCGAGCTTGAACTATCTCGTTAATTGTGGCCGAAGGCGTAAACTTGAAACAACAAAGTATGGGCTAAACGCCCTAATGATATGGCTCAAAAGCTTTGCCGAAGCACAACGAAGGTGGTGGCGGTGGATTCGTGGTGAGGTAAGGCGTGTGGCGGCCTGACGGAGGTGGAGATGGCTAGAGGAAGTGGGTTTGTTTGGTGGGTATTTTGGGTGGATGGGAAGGTGAATAGAGAGAGGGGTTTTGATGGGTGGAGTATGGCGGAGGTTATGGGTGTGGTGGCAAGGAGGATGGAGGTGTGTAGCGCATGGAAGTCCTCATCGAAGGGGCCGTCAGAGTTGGAGACGAAGGTGGTGGGTGGTGCAGTTGAGGGGTCGAAACAAAGTTTGACAGGGGGTGAATTAACCTAAGAGTCTAAGGTAACTAAGCTACACCTAAACTAATGGACGAAAGGGGGGAGATGTCCTTGCCTGGGGTACGTCGACGTCGGAGAAGAAGAACTCTCAGGTGGGGTAGAAGCGGCGATGACGAGGGGAATTGAGGCGCTCGCTGGTATGGCACGACGTGGACTAGGGGGAGAAAGGCAAATTCATCGCTGGTATTGCATAGGATGATGGGGAGTCGGAGAAGATCGCTGAATGTCGTGGAGTCTTTCGTCCGGAGAGGAGGAAGGAGGGGGATTTCCGGCCAAAAGCGAGCGTCAAAGGATCGGTGTGCATTGGGGATCCTTTTATAGGCCTTTAGAGGGTGGTTGAAGCTTGGAAACCAAGCTCTTGAACTTGAAAGGTTCGCCCTAGTTGGAAACCCAACAGATACTAGAATCTCTCATGCATTCGCATGAGAGATGGGGAAGGTTATAGGATTTGAAGGTCTGGTGCATTGGAAAGAGAACTCCATAAGGAATCTCCCTTCCAATTTTTGAAGGGATTCGTTGATCAGAGGAGTTCTCTTCAATCAAAGGTCACTGGAGAAGGATTCCTTTGTGATAATGGTACAGTGGCCTATTTTCAAAGAGTGACGACAAAGATAGGGGCCTGTTTATAAGGATTTTGAAAGTTAGGGGATGTGTGTGAGAGAAAAGAGTCAAACAAGACTAAATTGCAAACCTGGTCAAGATGATCTCAGATTGGGTCCAAATTTTGGTAAAAACCTAATTTGGACCTAAGGAATCCAATGGTGGAGTTGGATTTAGGTTTTTACCAAGTTTGATTTGGTAATTTATGCAAAAACCTAAATTAGGGCAATTATCTATCTGAGACTCTATTTTTGGCCAAATTGGGTTTCAATGGTCAAATCAAGCATACCAAACCCTAGAGAATATTTTTCTATGATTTTTAGAGGATTTATGTGAATTTTATCCTGACCAAAACCTCAGTGTATCAAGCGATTCTAGTTTAGGATTTCAAATGTCATTTAATTCTCGAAACGCGTGAAAATTCGTTTATGTCTGCATGGACCTTCTTCTTAGACAGTTATGACCATTTGACCTTTGATTAACCCCTGAGAAACCCCATGATCATTCTGCAATTGAGATGTACTGTTAAGACTGCAGTTTTACCCTGTTTTACTGTATTTCTCTCATAATGATTATGCAATGAATTATAGTCCTCTGGCGGTTATGTAGGAGCATTTATTCCTTGATTATGACTAATTAAAGTAAGATATGGCTGATGATGACATTATCATCATATATAAGTAAAGATGATAATTTATGCAGTTATATTCTTAATACATGCATCTTCAAAACTACTTTTGGAGACAAGAACTTGCAGTTATCTCAATCCTTTCTTTCTGGACTAGATGTACTTGCTAGTAAAGGTCTAGCAACATGAATGCAACTACAGGTTGTTGGTGGAAAAATAATATGTACAGAAAACTTGACTATAAAGTGACTTGAATGAACAAAAATCCTAAAGCTAAAAGATCACCTATCAGAGAGTATATATTTTTATTTTTTAAAAGGAATAAAAATACTTAATTTCTTTAACTCTTTTATACTTTTTTTTATCCCTCCTAATTATTTCCCAAATCAAACGCTACCTGAATATGTTGGTTGGCATTTCCATTGTGATTTAAATTCCCTTGTGTTTTTTTAAGGGATAAATATATATTCCTTATTGTAGCTTCTAGGAGGCACAAGAACCATATAATTAAACCCTCTTCACTCTGGGCAGCTTTTCTTACAATTCAGCCATGGCTTTTAAGAGTATCTTCTGGATGATGACAATTTATATTTGGTGTGATCAATGCATCCTTGAAGTAATTGATCAGGCTTGCCCAAGTTTTAATTTTTCAACTTGAGTTCTATCAGGTTTAGTTAATTAGCTGGACATCACAACGCTCTGTTGATAAACTTCCATAGAAAAATCTTCATTCTTGGTTTGAGTTGTTTCTTCGTGTAAGTAATTGCATTAAAATTCCTCCTATCTTCTGCTGATAGGTGCTTTGGCTCATGATTTTCTTTGAAGGTTGATTTGACAAATAAACAACCCTTTCGAGTGCGATTTCCATGTCATTGGACCATCACCTCCAATCTGGATCAGCTACGGCAAAATTTTTTCTTCTATGCCTTGCCCAAAATTGTTCTAAACGATTGTCTCATTCCATTTTCCATTACTTTTGGGAAGTTAACTAACTAAAATAGATGTTATAGATGTTATTTGATTGGGCACAAATGCTTTCCATGATCCTTTATTCAATTGTCTTACCATTTATGAAATTTTCACCATTCCCTATAATCCAACAGCTATGCCTCTAAAACTTTATCTCTAAGTTGGAATAAATGCTACCAGAGGACATATGAATTTGGCTTCAAGGTGGCATACCAAATATTCCCTTCTTCAAAATATTTTGCTTGTAAAATATTCTTCACAAATAATTCGCCAGACCTCTTTCATTGTGGTCTATCCCAAACCAATTGCAACACCATGATGTTTTGGAGTAGCTATGCATTTTCAGGCCACTCCGAGCTGCCACTTCTAATGAGGTGCATGTTAGTTCATCCTAAGCTCATTGCATCAATCCTTTCTTTCAGGCCTAGATGTAATTGCTAGTAAAGGTCTAGCAACATGAATGCAAATATAGATTGTTGGTGGAAAAATAATATGTTCAAAAAACTTGACTATAAAGTGACTTGAATGAACAAAAATCACAAAGCTAAAAGATCACTTGTTGTTTATCCACTCTCGATCGGGTTTTAAGAATGTCACGTTGTAATATAGCTGACAAAGCGTTCAAACAAATAGAGAATTTTTATTACTCGAAAATCGGAGTATCCGAGGTCGAACACAGGGAGCAATTGGAATTTACTACTAATCTCAAATGTAATTGAACACTCTAATTTACTCAAAACTTTAATTCAAATATGAATGTATTTGGTTAAAGAGTAATTATGACAAAAGAGTAAAATTGGACGTCTGATCTTGTGATCAGACGTCTTAAAAGTGTTTTCCCTTTTTCTTTGATTATTCTTCTTCTTCTGATCTTGCTTTCTTTCTTCTTCTGTAGTCTCTTTTTCTTCTTCGTCTTCTGTCTTGGCCTCTCTTCTTCTTTCTCTTCTCTCTTCTGCAAAGGCTTCTTTCTCTTCTGTCTTCTTCTTCTCAGCAGTCTCTCCTTCTTCCTTCAGATCTCTGTCTTGCTTCTTTTCTTGCAGTCCTTCTTTCTTCCTTCTCTTTTCTACCTTGCTCAGCCTCTTCTTCTTCTTCCTCGCGGCTAAGTCTTTCTTCCTCGACGTTCAGCCTGCCTGCACAGAGAGGTGGAAGCAAAACCTACCCTACCCCTCTACCTGCGCGTCTCTCTCTCTCTAGAATTCACGCAAGGATGCTCTCCTAGAGCCAGGGTTAATCGGGTTGGATTTCGCACCCGGGACCAGGCGCACCGGCAGGTGGGGTGATGCGCGAGGTGTGCTCAGGATGGGTCGGGTCGGATCCCGCCAGATCCGCAAGGTGAAACCGCGGACGAGGTGAGCGTGGGTCAGGTGAGGGACCTCACCCTTGTGCGTTCGGAGGCGAATAGCGTATAACACAAAAATAATTTATACCGCACCTGCACTTCGTATTTCAACGATGTGGGACTAAAGTCCCGCCTTCTTTCGCTCGCGCCCGCAGACGATTCTTCTTCGATTGCCAAGGCTGCGGACGTCGCTGCGCTCCTTGCTGAACCAGATCACTTCGCACTGCTCGCTCGAGTCCGCTGCACCTGAAGCCTGGAGCTGCTGACGCCTGGAGCTGCTTTGAAGCTTCTTCAACCGTCGTCAATGGCGGCAGGGGCTTCGATACTGTCACACACAAAACAAGCCTCTCGGCTCAATCAAACCAGCTGGGGACCTTCGCCGTGGCATGGCAAAGGTCGTGCACGGTGAAGCAGGTCATGGGACGGCCTAGGCGTGCGTGCCTAGGTCGTCCTGTGACCGGTAGTGTGGGGGTGTTCGGGGGACTGTGGTGGGGGCGCAGAGGGATGGTGGATGGGCAGAGATTGTTCTTTGTTATGAGATGGTTGGCGAGCCGTGTGGAGGGGCAGAATGATGGGGGTGACTCGCCGGAGGTCTGTCGGATGTGAGGAAGATGGAGGTGGTCAGCGACGGTCGAGGGGCAATTAAATGAAATAAAAGGGGGAAAAGAGAGAGGGGAAGATGGAGAATGTATTAAGCCTAACTACAGGGATGAAGGGGGATGGAGAGGTGGACAGCTATACCTGCTGTCACCGGAGAAGAAGCTGCCCAGTGGGGGAGGACGAAGGCGACGACGGGGCTAAGGCGGTGTGCGCGGGTATTGTGCGATGCGGAGGAGAATCAGGGAGATGACTCTGCCACTGGTTTTGTGGCAGAGCGAAGAGGGAGCGGAGGGGGGCTCACCGGAGCTCGCTGGACCCTTGGCCGGAGAAGAAAGAGAAGAATTTGAGGTGGAAGTCCGGCCAAGTCAAGTTAAAATTGGGCGACCAGGTTTGGAGGTTCTTTTATAGGCACTGGGCCGTGCTTTCAGAGAGTGGAGGGCACGCCTTTCTCTCCGATGGCTCGTCAGAGAAGGAAAGTGGGTGGATACCCAAATCCCTCGTGCGTTCGCACGAGAGATTGGGTTCACACCAGAGATCGTGATTGGCCTTAGATGGAAGGGAATTCCTCAGAGAATCTCCCTTCCATTTCTGGGAGGGGATCTCTGAGGAATCAGAGAGTATTCCCTCTCTAATCCTCGCCGGAGAAGGAATCTGCCCTAACAATGGCGGCAGGACCTGATTGCAAAGGTGGCGAGGAAGTTAGGGGGCTCTCTGTGATGCGTTTCAAAAGATAGGGACCAAATTATGATTTGGGTGTACTAAATTGCAAAGTGGGTCAAGATGACCTCCCCTTAGTTCCAAATATTGGTACAAACCTAATTTGGACCTAAGGAATCTAATGGTGAAGTTGGATTTTAGGTTTGACTACGTTTGACTAGACATTTTGCGTAAAAACCCAAATTAGGTTAATTGATGAACTAGGACCCTAATCTAGGTTAAACTGGGTTCCAAATGCCAAATTGAATGTTCTAAACCCTAGAGGATATTTTTCCATGATTTTTAGAGGGTTTACTTGATTTTTATCCTAACCGGAACCTTGTTGATTTAAGCGAGTCTGTTTTAGGGTTACCAAATGTCATTTAATTCCTAGATTGCATATGAACCAATTTCTGATTGACTCAACCCACTTTTTATCTCATTTAGACCATTTGACCTATGTTTTGTCTTTGAGAAATCCCGTTTATGTACTGCAATGGTAAAATTACAGTTTTAACCTTTATTTCATGTTTTCTTCTCAGAGCACTTATTCCTTCATTTAGGCCTTCTTCTAGGTTATGTAGGAGCTTTTATCTTCTTTATTGGGTCAAAATGAGCTAGTTATGGCTCATGATGAGGCTCTCATCACTTGTCAAAGAGTATATCGAAATTCTAATTTCCAAATTCAATAAATTGCTTGCCAAAGAAAAGCCCCCTATTAATTTATTCCCAGATCATGACCTCTTGTTTGATTCTACATCAAGATACAAGTCTTGTGGGAAGAGTACATCGAAAATTTTTAACCTCCACAACCTATTCTAGTAGCATCACCTATCTATTGTTTGTAAACTAGGATTTTATTTCATTGAAGAGAAGCACACCAAGACATAGGAGAATAAAATGAGAACTTGCGTAAAACAAATTACGTCAACTTACCTGATATTGAAAATCAATTCCCTTATTCTTGTACTCAACATAGAAGCATCTTGAGAACTGATCAATATACCTGGAAAATAAATTTGGACTAGTGAGTATACTACTAATAGATTTAATTGTCTTCTTATGAAAGAGTAGTTAGTCCACACACTATTTACAATGCATGTGTTCCTTTTTGTTAAACACAAAAAAAATTGTTCCTTCGTATTTGGAACCTTCAATTTGGGAAGCAAGATTTTAAAGTGATAGGCATGAAGCCTTTTTGCTCGATGGAAACTAAATAATCGATAGACCTCACATTGTCTTGTCTGAGGTCTCGAATAGGAGTTGATCGTGCAATGGAGATCTATCAGACGCTTACGATTGGGAGAACGACAGTGGACGTCTTAATCAGTGATAATGGATCAAGATACTTACCTTTTTTTTGCATACCAAAGTACATTCCTTCTTTTCTTCAACTAATGTTTTTGGAAGAATTAAACAAGTGATCCTTTGGAAGATGATCAAACTAAACACATACCATTAAATGGATATGCTTAGTGCGTAGAGCATGCTCAGTTTTCTCTCTAGGTAAAGGACCAAATTAACTTGTAAAGCTACAAGATTTTGGGGATTGGGAAGAAAACTTCAATAAGGCATTTCAAAACAGAAAACATAGTTTAAAACTTTTTTGAAGAAAAAAGAGTTTAAAATTGTGCAGTTCTAGATTATTTGGTCAAGTAAATAGCCTATGCAATAACACAAACAGACACATCTAGGTGGATCTTTTCACAACGAAATTACTAGTCCTCAAGCTAACTTGAATTGATATCCATGCTTTTGGCATTTCCTCTCAGCAATGTTTTAGTTTCCTCCCTTTAGACCTTGAGAAAGCTAACTCTAGCAGGAGGACTCGGCCGCGATGAACAACCAGAGCCGAGTGGCGGTGATGGCACTGTGGAGAGTCATCAGTGACTCCGTGCTACCCACCATGGCAACAATCAGCTGACTCGAGAAGAGGCGAGTGGCAGTCCTCCAGGAAGGGGAGGGCTTGGGGAGGGTCGACCTCGAGCACGAGGCGACGAATCTTATGGCTGCGAAGGTTACAGATCTGCACCTAGATGCCATGGATGTGGTGGTCCTTCGGATTTGAGGGAGGTGTGGGAGAGGGATCAAGATATTCACCTTAGTGAGGGTATAGCTTGGGGCGGCGGTGGAGGGATGGAGATTGTGGTGGCGCATTGAGGATGGGGAGATGGCGGTGGAGGCAATGTGGCAGAGCTTGTTGGAGGAGGTGGTGGTGGCGGTGGTGGTGACGGCATGACGGATGGTGATCATGCGAGATTTAGTTGGATCAATGGTAGCAGTTGAGGGATCCACTTGAGAGAGTTCGTTGGATCAGGGTCGAGGGATCTAGGGATCGTTGAGTGGATTGGCGCGACAGAGCACGTTGGATCGAGGTCAAGGGATCGAGGGATCGTCGACGGGATTGGTGAGGGGAATGGTCAAGGGATTGAGGGGATCGTCATCTCTGCAGTGAGGGGAGGAGGAGTGGGGGGTGCAGGGGTAGGAATTGGAGTAAGGGTTTTATTGAGAATTATAAAAAATATCTTTTATTACCAATAGGATAGCGACAATTTTGTTCGTTGTTAACAAATAGATTACGATGAATAAAACAATCGTTGTAATTTTTAAAAAAATTCATAACGAATAATTAAGATCGTTGTTATTTTCAAAAGAAATCATAACGAATAACTAAATCATTATTATATTGGAATATGTGATGAATACTGCTAATCTTCATTATTTATTCATCACCTTTTGTACATTTTGTCGTAGTGGGTGCGTCATCGTTGGTGCCCGTGTGAAGGTTGTCTCTTGTAGTTCCTGACGTGGGTGTACCTCGATATTGTTGGTTCCTCACGTTGGTAGTGCACCTATTGCTATCTCGCCTCCAACTTAGATATCAGCCATTTTTTGATTTACTCATTTATGTTTTGTTCTTCTTTGTCTACGTTTATGTTGATTGGGCGAACAAGAGGGATTTAAATATGCATTCGTTGTAGTATCCTCTAAATCGCTCGTTCAACAAATATAATTTATTACTCGAATTTAAGTCTGAGGTTGAATATAGGGAGCAAATATGGAATTTACATACTAATCTCAACAAATAATGTAAATGAGCACAATTAATTACTCAAAAACTAATGTGCAATGTATAACATGAGTATATGAAGAATCTAATGAGGCAAAAAGACATCTAAGGTAAAATAATGGTAATTTGAATCACTAATTATTAGCTTAGATACACATATAATAATTAATTAATGATCTAAATATTTGAACAGTATCAACCACTTTAAATCCACACAAGCTTTAGTGCACAGTGCACTCCATCAGACAACAGAGCTCTCAATCAGATGGCTTAAGTCAACCTTGCTGCAGTGCTAGGAGGGCACTGTTCTTCTTCTTCAGCCTCCTCACTTGGCTTCTTCTTCTACATGTCTTCTTCTTCATCCTCCTCCTCTCTGCCTTTTTCTCTTCTCTTTCTTCAGGACTTCTTCAACTTCTTCCTTTTTTTCCTTTGGTTTCTTCTTCTTTAGGCCTTCATCTTCAACCTCCTCTTTGACGGACGTGGAAATCGCGTATTTTGAAATCGTTGGAAATCGTAGTATAGTCGCAAAAACCACTCGTCAAAGATATTTGTGATAATGAAACTCTTGTAGATCTTTATTCTTTTTAGAACTTGAGTCCCGGTCGTTCGTCTCTGGGAGGAGTGAAAATGAATCGAGATTTGGATCGGCTTTTATAACCTAAATCTAACCTAAGCTACTATTTTTGTCTTTTTGTGTTTTTGATTTTTTTTATTTCGAAAAGCGAATTGAAACCTAGATCTAGATAAACTAGCAAAAACCTAAGTGACTATGTGCATCTAAATGAGGCCATGGTGGCCGTGCATGGTGTGAACAAACCAAAGTGTCATATAAGCAAGCAAACATGAGGACAATCAATCACAGAAACATTATTTATGCATAGGGATTTATCACACATCATCTACACTAGAAAGAAGATAAATAGAAGAAAATCCCTCACGCCGGAAAGTTGCCACTAAGGCCATCAGCCTTGTGTGAGGGTGTAGGCTAGACCTTGGGTATGCAAACCCGTCTACATGCCTACCAAAAGAGATGGCCGGCCACAAGAGGCTATGGGTGAGCCTTCATGGCTGTCCAAAAAGAAGAAGAAGATGGGGGCTAGTGCACCCAAGTGGAGAGAGGAGGGTGTTGCTCCCTTTCTCTACCAATGGCCGTCCTTGAAGCTTTGGAGAGAAGCTTCTCTAGCTAGCCGTCCATGGAGCCTTGTAGGAGGATGAGGAGGACGGCCTTTGAGGTTTTGGAGGGTGGAAGCAAGTTTAGAGTGGAGAGTATGGATGGGAGAGTGTATGGAGATTGCCTAATTTCGTAGCCCTCTCTTTGCCCTTATGGAAGGCTCCATTGGGTTGCCACTTTTGGTGGCTCCAAAAATAGCAAATGCCATAATTTTTGGATCTAGGTTTGACACAAGTTTTTAGGGTTTCCAAGAGAGTGTGCATGGGTTTGGTGGGAGTAAAATGGGAAGGTGTGCGTGTGTGTGTTTTTCGTAGGGCTAGGTTGTGGGTTTTCGTAGGATTAGGTGCTAAATAGGTTGGGTCAATCTAGATTAAGTGGGTGTGGACCTAATTAGGCTTAGGAAAGTCTAATTGGGTAGGAGTGAACCTAATTAGGTCAAAGTCAAGTCTAATTAGATGTGTGCATGTGATTAGGCTAGGGTAACCCTAATAGGTATGACTTAAGTAGATCCTGGGTGGATCTAATTGGGCTCGGGTGCACCCAATCAACTGTAGATGCACCCAATTAGGTATGGGATGGTTCAATTGGGTTAGGGATAGGACAAGTAGGGCTATGGATAGTGGACTAGGCTTAGGAGGTCTCTACATAGGTTTCCTAGGGTGTCCGGTGGGGTTCCTAGGTTAAAATAGGCAAGCTAGGGCTTCCAACACCCAAAATCAGGAACCAAACAGCAGTATCAGACGTCCAGGATAGTGGTCAGACGTCTTATACTACAAAATTGGACGTCTGGACACTAAATTAGACGTCCAATTCTGTGTCAGTATGAGTTTTGGCTTCCTGGATTGTTATTCTGCAGAAATCAGACATCCAGCCAGATGTTCGGACGTCTTAAAAGGTGCTGGAGAGTGGGTTTTGTGTTTTCTAAGGTTGGTTTTGGTTCCTAAGTGTTTGGGAGAGGGATAGGAACATGGATAGTGCTATTCATGTTTGGGTTTTGAGGCTAAGGTGCCCTAATGGAGGTTGTTTTGGGTTTGGGAAGGCTGTCCTAGGGCTTCTAAGGGTAGGGATAAGGCTATCCTCCTCACTGCTCTTATTTGGATCAATTTTCTTCTTCCTTTATTGCTTTATTCCGCTATCTCCATCCTGGATCACTTTATTATCTATAAATAGCAATAAAACCATTAACTAGCAGGATATCTCATCTTATTCTAAATAGACTGATGCAATGCATGATATGCAAGATATGAGTGCAATATCCACAATTTAAGATAGGTTTAGACATTATTTAGGTTGATTAGGACTTATGATTGCTGTGCAATCACTCTTCTTCTTCACTTTACGCATAGGGGAAACTCCTGAAATGGCTAAGTGTTAGCCAATGCACATAAGGATAAAACCCCCCTTCCCCCGCGTGCTCTCTCTCTCTTCCCCTTCTCTTTCTCAATGTCGGGTCATATGATCGGGTAATCGGGTGTCAAGGATCCGCGTACCCGGGACCAGGCTACCGGCGTGGGTAGTAGCCAATGTGTGTGATACGAGTTAGGCGTGTCAGGCAGTGCGGGTAAGGAGGACCTCACCCTCATGTTAGGAGGCGATAAGGCACAGAGAAAAAATCAATTTAAGGCACTCCAGCAGTTCCTGTGCTTCCAAGGTGGAACTAAATCCCACCCTCTCCTTCGCACGGTTGCCAGCAACAGTTGACTTTCAATTGAAGCTGAAGGAACGCACATTGCTTCCAATTGGAGACTTGGGTCGCTTCCAGGAGGGTATCCACATCTCCTGGAGGGTGCACCTGGGGCCTTCGACTGGGAAGCAAGCTTTAAAGCTTGCTTGAAGCTCTGTGGTAATGGCAGCAATGGTCGACAACCTGAAACACAAAGTATGGCCTTACGACCTTATCAGAGAAGCTCAGTAGGATCGTGAAGATGCGGCAAAGGCATTGGTGGCAGTGGCATGCTATGAGGGGGGTCGGAGATGGCTGGCGAAGGTGGAGGAGGTCAAAAATTGATGGGTTGTTCGGTGGGTGGTTAGGAGGGGCAATCGACCTAACTAAGTTAGGGCTTTTGCTCCTGGGATCAGGGCGGAGGTGTAGGGCATGGTGGCGAGGCAGATAGAGGGGTGTAGCGGCGGAGACACCACGTCGGAGGTTCGGTTGAAGACAGAGAAGATGAGGGTGATTCACAGTGTCGAGGGGTTGAAACAAGAGTTAAGAGGGTGAGAATTAACCTAAGAGTCTAAGGGAACTAAACTACTCCTAAACTAATGGACAAAAGGGGGGAGATCGGCTTGTCGGGGGTACGTCGGCGCTGGGGACGAAGGTGCTCCGATGGGGATAGGACACGACGAGGACGACGGGGGGAGAGACGTCAACTGGTATGGCATGACGCGGAGGAAGACTAGGAAGGAGAATCCACCGCTGGTATTGTAGACAGATGACGAGGGAGGTCAGAGAAGATCGTCGGATGTCGAGGAGGTATTCGGCTGGAGAGGGATGAATTGAGGGTTTTCCGGGCCAAATTCGAGCATGGGGAAAAGCGGTTTGCATGGGGATCCTTATATTGGTCTCAGGGAGTCGAATTAGCTTGGGAATCAAGCTTTGCGAGCTTGGAAAGCTTGCCAGAGTTGGAAACTCAAATTATACCCAAATCTCTCATGCATTCACATGAGAGATTGGGAAGGTGATAGAGATTGAAACTTGATTCTTTGGAAAGAGAACTTCTCCAGGAATCTCCCTTCCAATTTTGGAAGGGATTCATTGATTAGAGAAGGAGTTCTCTTCAATCAAAGGTCGTCGGAGAAGGATTCCTCCGCGATAATGGTGGAGGGATCTATTTAAAAATATTGATGACAAAGATAAGAGCCTATTTGTAAGGAATTCAAAAGTTAGGGGCATGTGTGTGAGAGAAAAGACTCAAACTGGACCAAATTGCAAACTAGGTCAAGACAACCTCTGATTGGGCCCAAATATTGGTACAAAGCTAATTTGGATCCAAGAAATCCAACGGTGAAGTTAGATTTAGGTTTTGACCAAGTTTGACTAAGTAATTTATGCAAAAACCTAAATTAGGGTAATAGTCTGTCTGAGACTCTATTTTGGGTCAAGACGGGTTCTGATGGTCAAATTGAAGGTGCCAAACCCTAGAGAATATTTTTCTATGATTTTTAGAGGGTTTAGGTGAATTTTATTCTGACCAGAACCTCAGTGAATCAAGCGGGTCTGATTTTAGGGTTTCAGATATCATTTAATTCTCGAAATGCGGGAAAAACCCTTTTCTGTCTGCATGGACCTACTTAGACATTTAAGACCATTTGACCTTTAATTAACCCCTGAGAAATCCCATGATTGTTTTTGTAATTGAGATATGCTGTTAAAACTACATTGTTACCCCTGTTTTCTTGTTATTATCTCAAAATGGATTTGTAGTGAATTAGGGTCCTCTGGCGGTTATGTAGGAGCATTTAATGATGGAATATGACTAATTAAAGTTAGATGTGGCTGATGATGACGTTATCATCAGTTTATTTTTGGGAATCATGCAAGACTTCATACTTCACATGATTGAGAAATTGTCTAACTCATACCAGTGCTTCATTGTTACCCACCTCTTGTTAGTGTTGATTTTTATGCTATCATTATCTTTAAGCATGATTCAATGGTTGGTAATCTGATTACAATGTGAAATCAAAGTCTTGTGATACCTTCTTTTCTCTTTTTGTTTTTTTTTAACTTTGGGCCCCCACTTTTTAGGGGCATATCAATTCGCCTACCAAGGGATGTCAGGTTTTTCTTCCTTTCTTGCTTGCTACGGATTACAGTCACTTCATATTGATTTCGTATCCTTTATAGAAGTTCTACTTTGAAAAAAAAAACTTAATTCATCGTAAAGAAAAAAAGTAGTCAGCAATTAGTGTAACCGTAGCCATTTTTTCTTTTTTAAAATTTGAGGTCATGTCAGGCGATCAAACATTTGTTGTGAGAGGGAGGCTAATATATAGATTTTGGTGTGCAAATTCTTAAGATTAGAAAGAAAAAAGAGAAGCCGATGCAATCTCCATTGAGGTTATACCATGAAGTTTGGTGCAAATACATCTGACTCTACTCCGATCAAAGAAATTAGGAATGCTTATGCCTGTAAATTAAATATGTTTCCATGTCACTACATATTTTTTTTGCCATAATATTGGTACAACTATTAGCCATCTTCAACTTTTTGTTAGTGATTATTCCCTTAGCAGAGCAGAGCAGAGCATTGTTGGAATTCTCCTTGAAATATTTTTGGCATGTTCTATCAGTTTATCCTATTATATTTGTGTAGCTGGGACATTTCTCAGCAATCATATGTGAGGAAAATTAATGTTTGTTGGAACTAATCAATAAGAGGGTCGATCTCGCCAAAAGATTCTTGCTTTTGCTTTGGGAAGTCAATGTTCTGGGAAAGATGGAACTGCGATATAGGTTGGGCCATGCCCTTAATGTGCATCTCCTATATAGGAATAGTGATTTGGGATCATCATGAAGGTTGAGTCAAGGAGTTAACTCGATGGGATAGAGATGTGAAATTCCTTTTATACTATCTTTGTGCTTGAATATGGACATTATGGTTGATTGATAGTCGATGCACCTACCTTGGTGTCAAGATTGGAAAGTTGGCGTATAGATGAGAGCATAGGAGACACATGATCTCTTGAAAGGATTATATAGATCTACTATTGTAAGTGTATTTACATAGTGGACTGAAAGACGTGGGCTCACTTTGCATATATTGGGATGTATAAAATTTCATCCATGGTCGTGTGAGCCTTGTTTAGACCTATACATGAAAGAAAAGAATGCAGTCTTTTAGGAAACTATTTGATCTTCGTTCTTATTTCAATGATACAAGAAGAACATGAAAACATGTAACCTATGGTAGGATGGATAGCGAATCTAGGATTTAATCTTTGGGATAGCATATGTCTTCCATAAGGGGTATTTAGAATACCTAAGAGAGGCATAGCGTCGTAAATCCTAATTCCTAAATCCTTCATTACTGGTGTGATAAAACCTATAATGATATTGATGGGTTCTTAATTGAATAGAAATCAAATACTATTCATGGAGTTAAATAAGTATTTGATTTGGCATTTTATCAGGCCAAATGTGTTTGTTCTTAATCTAAAAGGGTTTGGATGTAAATTGAATGTCTTTAGGTACTTAAACCCAATTATCCAAATTAGTTTGAGGGCCATTGATGCAAAATCCAATTAGGATTAGATCTTAACCATTAGATTTTGATCCAATGTTTACCATCATACTAGGAATACTATGATTCCCTATAAATATCTCCTAAAGGCAATGTGGAAGCCCTAATCAATCCTTTTTTGTATGTGTAAAATCTCTCCATCGATAGAGAGAGAGAGAGAAATTAAGAAGAGAGATAAGAGCCATCATCTGCTCCTTCTTCTCTAGACATCCTATGATCTTAGGAGAGGTCTTAAGAGCAGAGGAGATGTCCAACCTCTGTGTTGGATATTCAGATCTTCCCTTTCTAGATGTCTAGACTCTTAGTGAGAAGTTCGGGAGGACTTTTGGACGTGTAGACTCTTAGTGAGAGGTTAAAGAGGATGTTTAGACATCCAGATTCTTAGCGACAGCTCCAAGAAGACTTTTGGACATCCAATCTCTATTGGGCACAAGTTCTGGACTTGCTTGGTCCAACTTTGGATAAGGTTCGAGGTGACCATTGCCTTGGGAATGGCAAAGGGGTTCATGACTCACACTCAGGATCTTGGTGTGAAGAACTTCATATGCCTGCTGAGAAGAAAGGACTCTTACAGAGCCAGGACTTATTGTAGGAGGCGCAACTAATGGGGTATTTTTCTACGTCACCCCAAAAGGTATACCTCAATACTTGTAGGGATCCAAGAATGAGAAGTTAGTTCTTCTAGTGTGGTTGCAGTCTAGGTTGTTTGTTTCTTTGATTTCTCATTAATCGATTTTATGGGCTATGAGCTGTTTATTGAATCAAAGAAAATTTTAAAATGACTCGCTTATTATTGGCACAAGAAGGGGGGTTGAATTGTGTAATAAAAAATAAAATATCAACAATTGCACAAAAGAACACTAGAATATATAAAGGAAACTCTTGTAGGAAAAATCTATACTTACGTCTTCCATTCTAGGATTTTGCCCCCAAAAATCAATGGGCATCACGATAATCAAATTTACAAAACCCCCCTTCTAGACAATCCCCAAGGAGATTTTTGCCTCTCTTTAATAGATAATAGGAAACCCATAGCCTAGGTACCTAATAAACTAATAAAAAACATTATAAAAGATCCTAGGAGCCTTTGAAGTATATGAAATATAAAGCAAGGCAGAATTACTCCATTTTCAAACCTATATGTAGCAGAGGTTGATCAGAGGAAGTGAGTATGCTCTTAGTTGATGCTAACGCAAAGAAAGCATAAGAGCACAAGAAAAGCTTAGAATAGAGAGAATAGGAGAAATTAGCACTTCCAAGATCTGTTGCCTGGTGTGTAGGCTTAAGAGACCTTAGGTAGGTAAGGTGTTGAAGGCCAGGTTTAATTCTTAGGAGCCATTCAAATTTAAATTAGAATGAAATTATTTGAGCTGGAATGATTACATGGCATTAACATAGAATTTAACTAGATTAGATGTTTAAAATTGAAGATGAGACGTCTAAAATGGTGAGTCAAGCATTTGCATGGAAACTTAGACATTTGAAATAGAAATAGGTGACGTCTTAAACTAAAAACAGATGTTTGAAAATAATGGTGCAACATTTAAAACTTTCCAGTAATTGAAGTCTAACATTTGGATTTGACAGGGACATGAGTATTTAAATGTTTGGAAGAAAATATAGACGTTTGAACAAAGAACAGAATCAAAGGTTGAGTTCCTGGAGTTGAGAGGATGAAACTAGGGTCATTGGAACATTTCATATGCTCGCCCTAAATAGCAAGGTCAAATGTCTGAAAGTAAATTTGGATGTTTGATATATGTCAAGAAGACATTTGAATGAAAGACCAGAAGTCTAAAAATTTGAAATGTTTAATCAAACATGAGTAATGCTTGATTAAACATTGGAATTTGAAATCAGGAACGTTGTTGAAAAATTTATAGCATGCCTGATGTCTAAATGACATCATAGATGTCTAAAAATTAAGGATAGTTCAAGATCAAAAATTTTGAGAATAGATGAGTTTTGGAAGAAAGATTGACATTTGAAATATGGAGTCAGATGTTTGGAATAAATCATTTAGATGCTTGGATGGAAAAAATAAGCATCTAAAAAATCAGATAAGTTGATTTTTCAAGGTTTTCTAAATAAGTTGAATGATTAGGTAAGCTCTAAGACATGTCTTATGGGTTTTGACAAGATTATCAACGCTCTTCTACATTCTAAAATAATACAACAAAAACTTTAAGATAGAAAACTAGAGAAATCCAACTATCTTTGCATCTTTTTTTTTCCAATTCTTTTGCTTCATCATGAATGCTCATTTTGCATTACATCTTTCCTACATTACTTGTTAGTTCTCACATAAAAAATATGGAGTAGAATAAATTATCATTATAAAAAATCATTTAACTATATGTTAACAATATTCTATCCCCATTTTGTAATGATAAAACATCTAAATAAGTATATTTTCATTCTTTGTTATCTTAGATCCCTCTAATAATGAGCATCTATCATGTCTAAATAACTCCCCTTAACAATAAGTGGTGCTATTGTTATGCTCAAGTCAAATAAGTGCACCAATTTCAACTCTGACTTAATGAAATACGTAGCATAATGCGAGTTGGGTCAAACCACAGAGAGGGCATGCGATGTGTCTAAATAGGAGTGCTCATGATTTTTTTTGGAATTTTAGAAGGCCTTTAGATAATTGTTTGGGAATTAATATTCAAATTAACTCCAATGTTCAGAAATGACCCTTTGATAAATTTCAGATCGGCCCATGTGTGTAACCTAGTTGGAATTTTTTAGAAATTTTAGTCAAGAAACTAGGTTTGTCCAGAAAATCATGGCAAATCTGAGTTTCACACAATTTTATAAAATTCATACAAGGGTAGAAATTAGAACATGGAAAATCAAATTGACACATCCACAATTAGAGATTTTTATCTTTTTTTGTATAAGGAACTAGCAAACCTACCTATTATTGGTGGAAATCTTATTCGAAGAGCTACGCACATATAGAAACCTAGGATTTTTTGGTGATTTTTATGGTGCAAAAGAGAGTTAAGATGAACAAATAGATAATGTAAAAGCAGAAGAAAAAACAATACGAAAAATGCAAGACGTGACCTTAATGAATCAGAATCCAATATATGCAATGTGTGGGAGGTTTGACAAGCTTCCTTAAGCAATCTAGAGCCTTTTAAAGATTGGAATAACCTTGGGAAGATTGCCCCCCTAGGCTTGTCCTATCATCCCTTTTATTTGAGGCATAACCCGACTCGGAGCCATGTCCTAGGCTTGGGTTATCTCCAAATTTGGGGATGTATAAACCAACTTGAGTTTAGATCTTCTTAGGCTATTATAACCCCTAGGAACTCCAATTGCCTAAGTTAACCCACATTCTTCCCACACAATGAAGAAATCAACGACACAACATCATCTCATCACCACCAAGATCATTCAACAAGAACACAAACATGCTTCTTATCAAATCCATCTAAGAGTTTCCATAAGAAATATAATGATTTAAAAACACCAAATAGGAAACTCCCGTGGTAATGATATGATGATGAGTGTAGTGAAGATCCCCTCGCGGTAGTGGTGGCTGATCAAAGATGAACGACGACCATCGGCAATGGTAGTCTTCCTCCTCCTTCCTTCTCCCTACTCTCCCCTCAAGATGGTGGAGAGTGGTGCCCATCTAGTGGTGTTGGAGGGGGAGTGGTGGTCGCTGGTGGCTATATGGCTGTGTGGTGGCATGGGAGGTGAAGATGAGAGGAGTTGGGTGGTTGTGATATGAGTGGATGTAAGGCCTGCCGTGAGGAGGAGATGGTGGATGCTAGTGGGAGGTGATAATGAGAGGAGCGCTAGGTGAGGTGAGGTGGTCTATGTGTTGTGTACGATGGGTGTGTGTGTGTGTCCGATGAAGAGAAAGTAAGGTAGGGCTGGAGATGGGAGCAGGGGGCGTGCATTGAGTGAGGAGCCCTAGGTGTGTGTGTGTCACGATGGAGAGAGTGAGGTAGGGCCTGTGCCCTCGTGAGTAGTGCTAGGTGATGGGGGTTGCGAGTGTATGTGTGAGAAATGGGAATCGTCAAGTGAGCGTGCGTGAGTGTAAGGCCTACGGGTTTCATACTTGTTTTGTAGAAGGTCAGGTTTAAGCCTTAGAAGTTGTTGAAATTTAAATTAGAATGCAATTATTCGAGCTAGAACAATTACGAGGCATTAAGACAAAATTTAACTAGATTAGATGTCTAAAATTGAGGATGGGACGTCTAAAAAAGGTGAGTCATGCATTTGAATGAAAATTCAGACATCTGAAATAGAAATGGGAGACGTCTTTAACTAAAAATAGACATTTGAAAATAATGGTGCAATGTTTAAAAATTTCAAGTAATTGAAGTCTAACATTTGGCTTTAACAGGGACATCTGAAGAATGAATAAGACATCTCAAATGAGTATTTAGATGTCTGGAACAAAATATAGACATTTGAACAAACAATAGTATCAAAGGTTGAGTTCCTAGAGTTGAGAGAAAGAAACGAAGGTCATCTGAACATTTCATACGCTCATCTTAAATAGCAAGGTCAGATGTCTAAAATGTGTCAAGAAGACATTTGAAAGAAAGGTAAGAAGTTTGAAATTTTGGAATGTTTAATCAAACATGAGTAATGCATGATTAAACATTGGAATTTGAAATCATGAATGTTGATGAAAATTTATAGCACATTCATACGTTTGGATGACAACATAGATGTCTAAAAATTAATTATAGTACAAGATCAAAAATTTTGAGAATAGATGAGTTCTAGAAGAAAATAAACATTTGTCATTATGTTAGTGTAGATGTGACATTTTTTAAGTTAGTTCCATATTTTTCCACAATAGGGTTGCACAAGAATATGGTTCTTGGTATGATGCCTATGTTAGTACCTCTTACACCTTTGGAAGAGATCCCAATCACTATCACTCCAAGTGTTGGTTGCAATGAGCCCAAGGAGATTTCAACTCATCTCCCTCCTACTTCTGAGCTGGCATGACCATCAGCTCCTAAGGAGAATATAGGTCTGGATGGTATGGATGATATGTTGGTGACTGATAGGTTAAATACCCAAGTGACAGATACTCCATCTACAAAAAAGTAGATAGGTGCTAATGATGGTCATGATGCTAAAGTAGATTAGGACTTTGCTAATAGCTCTATGGAAGGCATGCTACACTTGGGCCAAGCATCCCATTTCCAATAATGTCTCTATGGCATGCCTTGAACTTTCCTTGAGGAAGTTCTCTTTATCACTATCTACAACATTGATTCTTACATCTCATGATCAAACTTTTCTAGATCTATGATGGAGACCTGCTATGGAGGAGGAGATGCTTTCCCTTATTGGTTGGTTAATTCTCAACATAGTTAATTAAGTTAATTAGAATTAATTAATTACATAATAATGTAACTTAGGTTAACTTGAATTAATGTCGGAAATGTAGTATAGGGTCAAGTTAACCTAACATTTTAGATTTTTAAGTTCTTTTTAATCGATTGAGTCCAGATCATTCACTGGGAGACATAATAGTAAGCTTAATTCACCATTAATCCCTAAGCATTAATTACTAACTACTTAATTTACTTAGCTTTATAATTAAAATACTTTTAGCACATGAATATTTACACAAGAGTTTAAGCAAGTAAAATATGCAATATTCCATTAATGAGAACAACTATGCAAAAAAGATTTGTTATTGAAAAATCAAATGTAACATTGTTTATTACAAACAACTCTAAGATGAAAGGCATAAAAGAATATTACAAGTATTCTACAAGCCTTTATTACAACATTGCTAATTAGAACAAATTCTCAGCAGTTTTAGTCATTAATCAGATGTCTGAAAAAGATGTTAGATGACTTAAAAAAATCAAAATTAGACTTCTAATTAAGGCTTTGGACGTCAGATTTCTTTACTTTTCTTTCTTCTTTGATTTCTTTCTTTAATCTCTATTAGCCCTTCTTCTCTTATTCTCTCTCTTTCTCATTACTTGTGCTCTCCCACTCTCTCTTGTAATCTCTCTCTCTCTCTCGAGCTCTTTCTTTTCTTTTATTAAGTTGTCTTCAACTCTTTAACTCCTCTTCCTTTCTTTCTTTATCCTACTGTGTCCTCTTAAATTCTCCACACTTACCTGATTTTAGCTCACCCTAAGCCCATTTTTCTCTTAATTGTAAAAAATTAGGTTTTTAATGGGCCCCAAGCTTGTTCGGGGATACACAGCACTCACTAGGGGCGGGACCAGACCCTACTTGAGCTTGGGTCTAGTTTATTTAAGGAGGATTTCATTTATTTTTATCAATTCACAGTTCCAGGCCCAATCAGGCCCACACATCCACGCCCACACTCGGGCCCATGCACGCACACAGGCGAACACACCCACGCACCAGCACGTGCCTACGCACGCACCCGCACACATGAGCTCTTTCATTTGCACCCTACGCTAATGACCAAGCGGTCCAGTGCAGGGAAACAACTTATACTAAGGCCGGTGCTCCATAGTTCCCGATGTGGGACTATCTTCTAGCACTGCAGGCTGAACTTCCAATGGTGGTTCCCAGCGACTCGTTGGTCAAAATCGGTCAAGCAAAGGCTCGATTGAAATCTAATCAAACACTCTACCAAATTATAACACCAATTTGGTGTTAGGATCATGTTTGATCCACCTACTTCAGGGATGTAACATGGTTTTTTGCCATGGTCGAGATGGTCTATAGTGAAGAACTTCTGTAAAAACATAATTTGAGTTTGGTTGAACTCAGAGATGATCCTCTTACTCAATTAAGTGAGGGAAATCATCCAGTGGAGTGCGACGATGGTCTATAGATGTCTAATTAGGTAGAAACTTCTTTGAGATCTCCATGGACAGAGAACTCAGAGATAGAGGTGGAAATTAGGCGTTCTTAATATAAGTGATAATTAAACAAATTGAAGGCAAGATCAGGGCCCTATAGTTGTGGAGAGGTGATGAAGGGCCCCTACTGGCTGTGATCTAAGTTGTGGACCTCCGCCATGGACAGCAGAGGTCAATAGTGGAGGTGTACTGGAATAGGCGAAGAAGCTGATAAAATTGTGGAAGAAAGAAATAACAGATGATCATGGAGTGGTTAAGCAGCTAATAAAGTGGATGAAAAGGTGGAGTGAAGTCCAATGAGGTTGGACTTGGCCTCGCTAGAGTCGAAGAAGGAAGTATGAAATTAAGCCTAAACTACACTAACTAGCTACCTAAACTAATCTAAACTAAACCTAGCTAATCTATGGTCACCTGAACGAAGTAGGGAGGGAGAATTCTCCATCGAAAGCCATGTGAAGGAGGAGGAAATTAGAGGGTTTGAGATGGAGCTCCGACGAGAAAGGAAATGGGGAGGAAGGAGGGCGACACGCTCCCAAGCCCTGTCACAGCCGTGGAGAAGAAGAGGAGGTGAGGGAGGCAAATGCCTCTGGTGAAGATGCTCCGAAGGGGTGGTGAGAGGTCGCTAGAGGTTGCAGAGGAATAGCCTATCGTCAACTTTGGTGGGGGAAGAAGGAAGGAAGTCGACCCTTGAAATAAGAAGGGTGGAGGGGTTTAAATAGGTTGCGGTGGTGGTAGAGGGGGCTGTACCTGGATGAATGGAGGTCTAGGTGCAAGGTAACCATTGGTGTCGTCTCTGACACCGGTGAGCTTAAACACTTGACCTAATTAGGATTAATGGTGCATCCACACCATTAGATGAGGAGAAGAAGGTGAGCTGAAGCTTTGGAAGCCTGACGAAGGAGTTTTGATGGTGGATGGGCGGTGATCAAGTGGTATGGTGACCGGCTATCGTCAGCCATCCAGTGCAAGGAAAAAGAAAAGAGGAAGAAGAATACGATGCTCACAGGAACCTTTATGCAAGAGAACTTAAGGACCTAAAAATACATAAAAGGACTCAATTGACATGATTTCCAAGGACCAAAATGTAAACTGAGGCATTTTAAACTTAATTTAATTTAATTCTTTTTCAACTTTTTATTTATGATTATAAATTAGATAAATATTATATAAATGCCTTGAATTTACATTTTTGACCTTTTTAGCTTTATTTATTTAATTAATTAGATTACTTAAGTTAATTACATACTTAGTGTTAAATATTTATAATGTTAAATTAAATGTTAAGTAGGTAGCTAAATGTTTATAATTCAAATCCAAATTATTATTAAAATTTTTAATAACATTAATTGACATTTAATTTGTTACTATTAACTTATTTTATGGTCCTTTAATATATTGTCCCTTATATTATAATTAAACCCTAAATAGACATATTCCTAGCTAATTAACTAGGGAAACTAGTTAATTAAGGGTATTTAAGAACTATGATGAGTCTCTCATCACTTATGCCTCGTGGTCCCTGGGATCTTAGTGACCCACAATCTAGTGTAGCTTTCACTATGAAGTATAACTTAGATGGATCTATTTTGCCATACAAGCCCAGGCTTGTTGTGAAGGGATTCACCAAAAGACTTATGGGGTGGATTTCTTTGACAATTTCTTCACTAGTGGTTTGATGTGCATACATCTGATTAACCTAAAATATCTATTAATGCATGTTCTTAGCGCCACATTAGCATCATACATTGTAAATAGTGCATAACATGCATTATCATGCATTTAGATCAAGTTGTATAAATTGTATAGTAATTGTCTCCTTTTTATGGTCAGGGACAGGGTGACTTTTTATCGGGACCTTGGATCGAAGATCCAACCATACAAATTTATTCAAGGCAACGATTGGAGTTCAATGACTCCAAGATCGCCCTAATTGGACATCCGTAGCACCAGATAGAGATCGAGGAACCCTAAAGATCAAGGGCCAAGATGGTGTTAATCCACACCTCAGACAACAAATCCGACCACACGAATGGATTCGAATCGACAATCGCAATCTAACGGCATGAAAATCCATCCAATCTGACACCCGTGGCACCATCCACAATACTCAGAAGATGTACTGCTGAGATGTCACCATGTGGCGCCATCTCAGTCGCCCAATCGACCCCAAGGAACCGCAGCTACCTTTTCTTCTTCACCCACCCGCTCAATCTTGACCATTGGATGCTCATCCAATGGTCGCAAAACCGCGTGCACAAATCCTCCGGGCGACGTAAAGTCGTCTGCAATGCAGCGGTTGGGCGTCTTTGCAAGATGAGGCGGTCGCACGTTCGAGCTGCAAGTGCCTTAAATTGGAGAGCGGAAGAGCAGGCACGCGGGGTAGAGGAGCCGCACAATGTGGATCTAATGGCGATGCGCAAGCAATAGTGCCCAAGCACGGTCAGACGCGCGGCGCTGACGCGTGATCACATGTAGGCACGCGGCGTGGGCAAGGATGGTTGAAGCCGTCCGATCTCTTGATCGGACGGTTGTAAGCACGCCGACGTGCGCGTGCGTTGCATGACGGGGAGGCGAGGAGGCGTACGGCGCGCGCACACGAAGGCCACGTTCAGGCCTTTAGTGACAGATTTATCCGTCACTAAAGTTCCTAAATTAATGTTTTTCAAATGGTAATGTCCAAAATGCCCCCACTCCTTGCAACTATAAAAGGAGACCCCCTCCATACAAATTTCTCATCCCTTCCTTCTCTTCTCTCCCTCTCCAAAGCTCAAGAGAAGCTTGTCCCACACCTGGGATGCTCCTCAAGAGATAAAATCAATTTTTTGCCGCCACTCCGGAAGCGGATCCCACGATGACGGTAATGTGCTGGCTTGTTCCTGTTCCTCTTGCTTCGACCTCCTTCTTCCCGCTCTATTCCTCGTCTTCCAGGCGTTGTCTCGTCCGGTTCGTCCTCCAAGCGATTGTTGAGGAGGATAACTTCTCTCTCCCATTCCTTTTTCCTGCTTTCTAAAGTAAAATTTTCCTGCTTTCTAGTTGTAATAGTTTTCCTGCTTTCTAGCGTAATTTCTCGCTTTCTTAGATGTACAAACATTTTGCAACTTCAAGTGGATGTTTTCTCTCTCTCTCTCTCTCGCTCTCTCTTTCTTTGATTATTTATATTGATTCCATTGCATTGTAATTACTCCGCTCTTTGAACAAAAATAAAAAAAATATAATTACGAATTTTGATCGATGTAGCCTCCCTGAGTTCGACCCAGGAATTCTATTCCGGTATAAATTTTATTTGTTGAACCTGAGTTCTTCGCTATTCAAACTACAATGACAGGCTTTCAAAACCAAATTCGATAGCGTAGTCCTCTGTTGTTTCAACATTTATCGCCGTTGCTGGGGAGGCAATGGTTTTTCGATCTTCTTTTCGCATTTCATGCACTTTACCATCTTCTAACTTGCTTTCTCTCGTGTCTATTGTTTTGTAGAGACCTCTATTAAGGAATTTTCAAGTGATAGATTGGAGTAAAGTGCAGTTGAATACGACTATAAGTGCTCCCCATTCTTCCCCCCTCTATAGATTTCATTTCATCACATTAAATTCAAATTCCAATTAACGTAGGTGTTTGCATAAATCCTAAGATTAGTTTGGTTATTTGGATTTCCACTCACACTCACATTTTACCCTCGCTTATATAAAAATAAAAAAAGATAATTTTGTGGGGTAATTTTCAACATACACACAACATACACCCACATTCTAGGCACTTAACCTACTTAATTTTCTTCTATTCAACCAGATTCTGATATGTGGAACCAGTACACACAAATCAACACATAAAAGAGTAGAAATCATTCTAGGTTAACCATTTCTGTGTTCCTAACCTAGTGGTGCAATTTTGGCCAATTGTTTGAGTTGTTAGGCCGCACTACTCAACCTAAAATCAACTCACCAAGTAACTTCCTCTTAGGGTTTTCAATCTTGGTTCATACCAGGCACTCCACTTTATTTCTGATTTTAAAGGAAAGCAATCTTCACCCATGATTGAAAACCTGATTTGCAACAAACTTGATTGAAATCAACCTAATTCTAAACCCTAAAAGCTACTTAAGCAATATTTGAACATTAAAATCTACGCATCACAAATAATCTTGCTTGAAAACCCTAGTTGTGCACACACTTACACATAATCAATCATTAAAGGCCCACCACATTCCATAAGCACTACAATCCTAGGCCTCAGTAAAATCGAGTAGACGTTGGCCTTAAGGAAAGATTCGCTCTTCGGGGCCTAGTTTGAGATTGTTTATGATTAACCTACCTGTACTGATTAATCTGATGTCTAGCTAGGGGAGTGAGTCAAAAGACCGTGGCTGGGGGGTACACTAGGAACTGGAGGCGTAAGCTGAAGGAAGAACCTTCTCCCTAGTCCCTCCTTCTAACTGGTTGGATTAAGCAGACATAAGTAGAGTAAATCGTTTATAATCTTAAGGCGGGTTCTGGGAGTCTGTAGATCCTTAGGCTACCCTACTTAAGGACAGGCTTGTTTTGTTGTGCTGCAAGGTTCTTTTCCCCAGTCCTTCCGACCTTTTCCTAGTTTATGCTCGGAAGAAGGTTATTGAATCCTCGATTGGAAGGACCACTAGAGTATTCTAGGAGGCATAGATTGGATTTTGGCCAAATCGATCCCACGGCCGATCAATAGCCTCCTCTGCCTTGGGATCCACAGGAGGAATTTCGAAGGCAGCTGGAACAAATGTAGAGAATGTAGGACGCTCAGCCCTTGAAGGATTTTTATGATCCTTCAAATTATGGGGAACGTCCCGACGTCCAGATTCCTACCGGAGACGTAGAAATCATGCCCCAGGTGTTAATCCTGATCAAACATTACCATGGGCTTGGCTCTAAAGACCTGTTTCAGCATTTGGAGGACTTGACCACTTTGGTCCAGACCACCAAGGCACGAAACGTGAATGAGGAGCAAATGATCATGAGGCTCTTCCCCCACTCTCTTAGGGATAAAGCTGCTCATTGGTATAGGACTATAGTCAGACCAATTGCAACTTGGAATGAGTTGAAATCGGCCTTTCTGAAGAAATTCTTCCCTATCGGACGTACTAATGCTTTGAGATGGGTAATCACTACCTTTACCCAACGGCCGAGGGAGCAGTTTCATGTGGCCTGGGAGTGGTTCCAGGACCTATTGCGGAGGTGTCCACACCACGAGGTGCCGAAATGGCAACTCGTGCAGATCTTCTACCACGGGTTGACTGAGCAACTCAGAAATCACGTGGACGCTTCTTGCGAAGGCAATTTCCTTAACAAAGACGCAGATAGTGCGCACAATTTGTTTGAGGAAATGAGCAAGAATTCGATCAATCATGCCTCCATGGATACTTTTAACCGGTCCCAGTAGCCTAGATCTAATGTTAAGGAAGTCCATGACTCTCATTCATTCGATATGGAATTGATTTGTAATAAACTTGATAAGGTGGACTTGGTTGCTAAGAGAATGGAGGAGTGGATGGCTGGAAATTCAATGAACAACTCTCGATCCACTCAAGCCCAAAATTCGAGATTCCATTCGTCGCGAGCTCCTTCTGGATGGGAGTTCGTGAATCAACTTGGTGCGGCTCAACCTATGAGCCAGCATTATTCGGAACCCCACGGGTTCCAAACTAGGGCCTTTGATCCCAGTTTCTCTGATCCTTCCCTTTCTTTCTCTCCATCCTCACCCTATGAGGATGTTTGTGCTGTATAGGAGAACGTCAGATCCAACCCCTACTCCAATGCTTATAATCTGGGTTGGAAAAATCACCCTAACTTCTCTTGGAAAAACCCGAGGCAATAGACCCAATTCCGACCCAGCAACTATGCTCCGCAATGATCAATGGGTCAGGGTCATGTTTATACTCAATTGCCTCCGAATCAGGTCAATCAGCCAGCTTGGAATGCCTGTCAACCCGTAGAGCAGGCTGATTTGAACCGACAAATGGTAGAGATGCAAGGATCCATTCTCCAGCTCATGCAGCAAATGAAAACCTCACTGGAAAACTTGCAAACTAGGCTTATGCTAACTCTCGTCAACTCGGAACTCTACCATCCCAACCCGTACCCAACTCGCGAAATATCCTAAATCTGGGCAATCAAGGCCATGGGTATGGAAATCAGAGGGACTCACACGCACATGCTCAGGTGGTTGAGCAGGTCCTTCTTCTTCTTCTTCTGCAAATCAACAATTCTTGGCAAATGAATCCCCTCCAATCTTTCGTAACCCTCCCCAAGACCCAAACTTGTATGCATCTGCAAATTCTGTTACCTTGAGGAGTGGTAAACAAACTCAGGATCCACAACCACACTTCTCTAATTTACTGAATCCTGAAGAACCGGAGGAGATAAAGGAGAACTCTGGAGAAGAAATCAAGGCTCAGGAACCTGATTCCAAAGATCTGACTCATGTTCCTTTCCTGAAGCCTTGATCAGATCAAAGAAGAAGTCTGTTGATAGTAATGAGGAGCTTCTGAATATTTTCAAGAATGTCGAGATCAATATCCCGCTCCTCGACGCTATCAAGCATATATCGGCTTACGCAAGATTTTTAAAGGATTTATGTACACAGAAGCCAAGTAGAGAGAATCTGTTCCGAGGAAGGTGGTACTCTCCGAGCAGGTTAGTTCTGTTATCCTGCACCTCCTCCCTCAGAAAAGGAGAGATCCAGGTGCTTCTTTGATTTCTTGTGTCATCGGAGATTACACTTTTGATAGAGCACTGCTGGATCTGGGTGCATCCATCAACCTAATTTCGACTTCTCTTTACGAGAAGTTCGGATTAGGTGAACTTCGGTCGACTTCAGTAATGCTGCAGTTAGCTGACCGTTCGGTCACAAATCTGCGAGGCATTATTGAAGATGTTATTGTTAAGGTTAAGGATTTCTATTTTCCTGTAGATTTCCTTATCCTTGACAAGGATGTACCTAAAAATCTAAGGAACACGCCCATCATTCTAGGGCGTCCATTCCTGGCTACTGCTAAGGCCAACATTAACTGTCAAAGCGGTAGTATGGAAATCGCCTTTGGGGTCAACAAATGAAATTGGATATTTTTAAGGCGATTAATAAATTTGAGGATTGTGGATTTATCGAGGAACTTTAGGACGATAATGTGAATATTGAAACTTGTATGATGGTTTCTGCATTTGAAAGTTCCTCCTTTGATGATGAATTGGACCCGCAATCCTCTATGGCAGACCCGCCATCTTCTGAAGAGGTTATTGATTTTGTTCACTCTCAACCTCTTCCTCTTGATGAGTCATCAGCATCTTTCTTACCTTTAATCATCAGCCCACCCTAGCTTGAACTGAAACCATTGCTTGAGAATATGAAATATCAGTTTTTAGGACCACACAAGATGCTCCCTGTGATTATCAGTGCTAAATTAACAAAGGAGCAGGAGATTAAACTGATTAAGGTCTTGAAGGAACACAAGGAGGCAATTGGTTGGACCATTCATGACCTTAGGGGGATTGAGCCATCTTATTGTAATCATAGAATATTTTTGGAAGATGGATCCCGCCCTTCTCACCAGATGCAGAGGAGATTGATTAAATCCAAATATGCGAGAAGTGGTCAAGAAGGAGATTATTAAGTGGCTCGATGTAGGAATCATTTATCCGATCTCTGATAGTCCCTGGGTAAGTCCCGTGTAGATTGTTCCCATGAAAGTCGGGATTACTGTTGTGACTAATGAGAAAGGAGAATCTGTCACAACTCGTTCAACTTCCTCTTGGAGGGTTGTATCGATTATAGGAAGCTGAACACGACCACGAAAAAGGATCATTTCCCTCTGCCTTTCATTGATCAAATCTTGGAAAGATTAGTCGGGTAGAAGTACTTCTATTTTCTTGATGGCTACTCGGGATATAACCAAGTTCTTATCGATCTCAAGGATTAAGAAAAAACTACTTTCACCTGTTCCTACGGAACCTTTGCTTTCCGTAGATGCCATTCGATTAATGCAATGCACCTGCGACTTTTCGAAGGTGTATGCTAGCCATATTCCCTGACATGGTGGGAGAGTTTATGGAAGTCTTCATGGACAATTTTTCTATTTTTGGAGAATCATTTGATTCTTGTCTAGATAATCTTGAAATGATTCTTAAACGATGCATCAAAACAATATTGGTCCTTAGCTGGGAAAAGAGTCATTTCATGACATAAGAAGGCATCTTCTTGGGTCATGCAATCTCTGAATGGAAAATTGAAGTGGATAAAGCTAAGGTTGATGTTATCGCTAAACTTCCTCCTCCCACATCTGTTAAACAAATTCGATCATTTCTTGGTCATGTGGGATTCTATAGAAGATTCATCAAGGACTTCTTGAAGGTTGCTCGTCCTCTGAGCAATCTTCTCGCCAAAGAAATGCCGTTTGATTTCGACGAATCATGCCGTAAGGAATTTTGATTTTCTTAAAACGGCAGTCACTTGTGCTCCGGTGTTGCAACCACCAGTTTGGACAACCCCTTTTGAGATCATGACCGACGCTTTTGATTACACGGTCGGGGCTATTTTGGGTCAGAAAGTTGATAAGAAGCCCTCTGTCATCTACTACGCTAGTAGAACTCTGGACGAGGCCTAGAGGAATTACACTGTTACTGAGAAGGAATTACTAGCTGTATTATTTGCTTTGGAGAAATTTATGGCTTATCTCTTAGGGTCTTATGTCATTATGTATACCGACCACTCGGCCTTGAGACATCTCTTGGCCAAAAAGGATGCCAAACCCCGGCTTATTCGTTGGATTCTTCTTCTTCAAGAATTTGATCTTGAAATCAAGGATAAATCCGAGGTACAGAATGTGGTGGCGGATCATTTGTCGAGACTTCTAAGTGATTCTTCTCGTCCAGACATCCCGATTGCTGATACTTTCCTGAACGAAACCATCCTTACAGTTTCAGGTGTCCAAACCTCATGGTTTGCTAACATTGTTAATTATTTGGCTGTTGGTCAAATCCCCCAGGATTGGACCAAGCAACAACGGGATGGACTGAAATATGAGGCCAAATATTACTTCTGGGAGGACTCTGAATTGTACCGCATAGGCTCTGATCAGATTATTCGCCGATGTGTTCCGGAGAATGAATTCATCAGTATACTCGAGTTCTACCATGCATCTGCATGTGGTGGACACTTCTCCGGGAAAAAGACGGTTGCAAAAATTTTGCAATATGGATTCTATTGGCCGTCTTTATTCAAGGATGCCTAGGATTTCTCAAGGTCGTGTTCCCAATGCCGGGCACTTGGGAGCATAACTAAGAGAGATATGATGCCCCTAAACCAAATTCTTCCTATCGAAATCTTCGACATTTGGGACATCGATTTGATGGGACCCTTCCTTCCTTCATTTGGACATCAGTACATTCTCGTTGCTGTTGATTACGTGTCCAAATGGATTGAGGCGATTCCCACCCGAACCAATGACCACAAGGTGGTCATCGATTTTGTCAAGAAGAACATCTTCAGCAGGTTCGGGATTCCTAGGGCCATCATCAGTGATGGTGGAACTCAATTTACTAATGCCCAGTTATGTAATTTGCTGGCTAAATATGGCGTTAATCATCGAATCTCCACACCTTACCGTCCCTAGATGAATGGACAGGTTGAGATCTCCAATCGGGAAGTCAAGAATATTCTACAGAAAATGGTTAGGCCTAATCGCAAAGACTGGACTCAAAAGCTTGAGGACACTCTTTGAGCCTACCGTACGGCGTATAAAACACCCATCGGCATGTCTCCATTTCGTCTGGTGTATGGAAAGGCATGCCATTTACCCGTAGAGATTGAACATAGGGCATTCTGGGCAATCAAGCAGTGCAATCTAGATTTGAGTTTAGCCGAGAAGACTAGGAAACTCCAACTATCTGAGTTGGAGGAGCTTAGAAATGATGCATATGAGAATGCCAAGATCTACAAGGCTCAGACCAAAGCTCTACATGACCAATTGATTTCCTGCAAGAGCTTTTAGCCGAACCAGAAGGTCTGGTTATTCGATTCTTGACTTAAGCTCTTTCTCGGAAAATTTAGGTCGAAATGGAACGACCCATTCATTATCGACCAGATTTTTCCAAATGGAGAAGTTCAGATCTCTGACCCAAAGATAGGTAATTCATTCAAAGTCAACGGTCAACATCTGAAGCCTATTATTGATCGTACTCTTCTGGAACCCGTCTCAGACACTATTGCTCTAGCCATGTTGTGACTTCTTTGGCTAGACTTCGCCTAGTTGACGACATTAAACTCAGTAGTTGTACATATGAGTCAGAGCTGACCTGAGCTTCATACTCAGGTGATATCTTCCATACTCTACCTTTCTTTTCATGTCTCTTTTTCTCAATGTGAACATTGCATCAGTTAGGCATGGGGGGGTGGATTCATTTTTGAATCTTTTTTGTCAGCTCTATGAAATTCTTGTAAATTCTATTTCTCTTCTTATATATACATAAAAGGAAATTTTGAATTAGCAAGGAATACTTGGACATTAGGACTTTTCAATCTTAGGAAATATTAAATTAGGATCTAAACACAAAGACCCTTCAGGTCTTTGGGCTTAATCAGTCTGGGTATCCACTAAAATGTGGATTTATTTTTCGAGTCCTCGCCATCTTGAATTCTAGCGTAATGTGATTAAATAAGTTTGGGTGATAAGTACACGACTTATTAACCCGCCCTCTGATTTGAGGGAACTTTAAGTCTAAAGCATCTACACACTATCTTTTCATTGACTTGTTGATCGGTGGTTTTAACGAAAATTGGAAAGCTAATGAACCTTTTAGGGTAATATGGCTGGCAAGTTATCGTGGGTAACAGCCCATAGGTAGGTTGTCCAGAGCCCAGTCACTGGACCATTCTCTTCTTACTGCCTTTAGGTAAATCTTAGACCAGGGAAGCCACCAACTTAAAAAACAAGAAAAGAAAAAGAAAAGGAGAAAAGAAAGAAAAAAAAGAAATAAGCCACACTTCGCCTCACGAGTATGGCAGGCAAGTTGTCAGCATAACTACTCATTGACTGGTTATCTAGAACCCAGCTCAAGAAATGCACTAAAAATTCTCAAAACACTTAGGAAGAAGTGGAGAAGTAGAATAAATCAGGGAGATATACACTGGATTCACCCTTGTCTTGACCCCATAAAAATAAAAGTAGGGAGAAAGCTACCGGTCGTAAAGATACAGCTTTAGGCAGAACTCTCTTTTTAAGGTCACTTAGTGGCGTAGAAACCCGAAGTCTGTTCTAATTTCCAATCAACGAGTCTATCACATTCACAATAAGATGCTTAGAACTTAAAGTTCTCATCAAATCTTGGGTGGGGTGAATGGCCGTAGAAAGCCACTCTTTAACCTTAAACTAAAAAATCCAAAAAAATTAGAAAAGAAAAAAAAGTGAAAAAGAAAATTTTCTTTGAATAAGGTGAGGACTTGAGGCGGTCTTCACTTTGGCAGGTACCCGGGCGATGTGTCTTTGAAAGTTCAGATCCTGAGTAAAAAAATTTCTTAATGTTGAAAATAACTTATGCCCAAGTAATCCAACCTAATTCTTTGATAAATAGCATGTAGTTTTTGCTACGGACTAGCAAAAGATAGGCATGGGGGTGTGATGTGCATACATCTGATTAACCTAAAATATCTATTAATGCATGTTCTTAGTGTCACATTAGCACCATGCATTGTAAATAGTGCATAATATGCATTATCATGCATTTAGATCAAGTTGTATAAATTGTATAGTAATTGTCTCCTTTTTATGGTTAGGGACAGGGTGACTTTTTATCAAGACATCAGATCAAAGATCCAACCATACAAATTTGATTAGGGCGATGATTGGAGTTCAACGACTCCAAGATCGCCCTAATTGGACATCCGTAGCACCAGATAGAGACCGAGGAACCCTAAAGATCAAGGGCAAAGATGGTGTTAGTCTGCACCTTAGATGACAAATTCGACTGCACGGATGGATTTGGATCGACGATCACAGCCTAATGGCGTGAAAATTCATCCAATCTAACACCCATGGCACCATCCACAATACTCAGAAGATGGATGGCCAAGATGGCACCACGTGGCACCATCTCAACCGCCCAACCGACCCCAAGGAACCGCAGCTACCTTTCCTTATACACCCGCCCGCTCAATCTCGATCGTTGGATGTTCATCCAACGGTCGCAAAACCGCATGCACAAATCCTCCGCACGATGCAAAGTCGTCCACAACGCAACGGTTGGGGATCTTCACTAGATGAGGCGGTCGCGCGTTCAAGCCGCAGGTGCCTCAAATTGGAGAGCGGAAGAGCAGGCGCACGAGCGAGCAGAGCAGCACGATATGGATCGAACGGCGCTGCGCGAGCGATAACGCCCACGCGCGATTGGATGTGCGACACTATCGCGTGATCGCATGCAGGTGCGCAGTGTAGGCGGGGAGGGTTTAAGCCGTCCGATCTCTTGATCGGACAGCTGTAAGCGTGCGAACATGCACGTGCATTGCACGACGGGGAGGCGAGGAGGCGCGCGGCGCATGCACACGAAGGCCACGTTCAGGCTTTTAATGATGGATTTATCCGTCACTAAAGGTCATGAATTATTGTTTTTCAAATTGTAATGTCCAAAATGCCCCTACTCCTTGCAACTAAAAAAGGAGACCCCCTCCATACGAATTTCTCATCCCTTCTTTCTCTTCTCTCCCTTTCCAAAGTTCAAGAGAAGCTTGTCCCACACCCGGGATGCTCCTCAAGAGATAAAATCAAATTTTCGCCCCCATTCCTGAAGCGAATTCCACGATGACGACGACGTGCTGCCTCATTCACATTCCTCTTGCTTCGACCTCCTTCTTCTTGCTCCGTTCCTCATCTTCCAGGCTATGTCTCGTCCAGCTCATCCTCCAAGCGATCGTCGAGGAGGATAACTTCTCTCTCCCATTCCTTTTTCCTACTTTCTAGTTGTAATAGTTTTCCTCCTTTCTAGTGTAATTTCTCTCTTTCTTAGATGTACAAACATTTTGCAACTTTAAGTGGATGTTTTCTCTCTCTCTCTCTCTCTTTCTCTGATTGTTTATATTGATTCCATTGCATTGTAATTACTCCGCTCTTTAAACAAAAATAAAAAAAAAATATAATTGCGAATTTTGATCGACGTAGCCTCCCTGAGTTTGACCCAGGATTTCTATTCCGGTGTAAATTTTATTTGTTGAACCCGAGTTCTTCACTATTCAAACTACAACAATAGGTTTTCAAAACCAAATCCGATAGTGTAGTCTTCCGTCGTTTCAACATGGTTTGACTCCCCACAGTTGGGATTCCAATTTCCATGGCAGTACAACAGAATTGGCCTCTTCACCAACTAGATGTGAAGAATGCATTTTTCTATGGCGAACTACAGGAAATGGTTTACATTCAACAAGCACTAGGTTTTGAGTCTTAGGGGGATTGTCAAAAGGTATGTCGCCTTCGTAAAGAAATTTATGGGTTGAAGGAAAGTCCTAGGGCATGGTTTCAAAAACTATCCAAGGTTGTTGAGACTCTTAGTTTTCATAGATCTTCAACCAATCATTCCTTATTTGTGCAGTAGACATCTTGAGGGACAATGGTGATGTTGGTCTATGTTGATCACGTGATACTAGTGATGACTCTCAAGGCATTTGTGATTTAAAGAAATTTCTTGAGAATGTTGTCATTAAGAACTTAAGACCACTTAAGTACTTTCTTGGGATCAAAGTTGCCCATAGGAAACGGGGAGTAGTGTTATCCTATAGGAAGTATGCTATCAATCTTTTACAGGAGATTGGTATGTTGGGGGAAAAACCAACACAAATCCCTATGGTCCAAAGGATATCTTACGATGAAAATACAGTATGTATTGATGTTCCCTAGTTTAGGACATTGGTTGCGAAGCTACTATAGTTGAGCATAACACATCCTCACATCTTGCTCGCGGTTGGGAAGCTAAGTCAATTCATTCACAAACCAACTGATCACAGACATTCGTGTTGCAATAAAAACGGTGTTTTAAGTATCGTTATTGTAGTATATTTGTCACAATACAAATAGATGTCACATCATTTTATTTAATTATAATTTTTACTGGTTAGTTTTCAAATCGTTCACTGGGAGGTAGTTATTGACATACATCACTCTCTATATCCAAAAAGTATTCTTTTATTTCAAAAATATCAATTTTATTTTCAACATTAATTAATGAATCAAATGATGAATGAATGCGTTAATTATATATAAAAGAATTAATTAATATGTACTACAATGCTTTAAACAAATTTACAACTAACAGGCATTTAAAAACTAATTAATACTATACTAAGTTATGTATAACTACTCTACGTAATACCTAAATATAAGTACAAAAATAGATACTAATATGTACTATATTAAGTTATATTAACATACTAATATCTTCAGTAACATATTCTATACATACAGTAATGTATATCTCTGTCAGTATAGACCTTAGTAAAATATATACATAACATAAGGTAAAAGAATATGTTTATTAACATATATACATATCTACAGTGACGAATATATCTGTTACTAAAGCCTTAGTGTTATTTATATACATATAAAGCTTAAATAATATCTACTCTACTTACATATATACATATATATACATTAACTATGTATACATTATTTACATATAATTTATTTAATACATATATACATACTATTATACTATACTATACATAGATGTACATATATATATATTCACTCAAGCACACATACACCAACACTCATACACATGACTCTATGTACCAACACTTAGTCACATTTAGCACTCTCCTCTCCTCTTCTTTTCTTTTCAACACTTAGAGTCGATTTTTTTTTTTGGATCTCTCTCATTCACAGCATCCGGTTCACTGTTCATTAAACTAAAATTAGGTTTTCTTACAGGCGGGTTGGTTCAGTTCGTAGGATACATAGCACCCCATTGGGGTGGGACCAGACCACTACTAAGGACCAACCCTACTTCAATTAGATACATTTTTATTCGATTTAACTCAGGCTCAATATGGACCTAGCTACATTGCAGGCCTGACTCATGCACTATGCACAATATGCTCATGTATACTTGGTACCAGAGAGGAGAGGAATGTCATGGGCATGAGGCGCCTTGCACCGTGATGGCTGGGAAACTTTGAGAGCGAATTCCACTTATAAACTAGCATTCACTTTGGCATCCACGATGTGGCACCAAAAGAATAGTGCCTAATTGACACTCGCTATGTTCTGATTTCGTAGGTTTAGCCCTCTAATTGAGGACCCAATTAAAGTCCAAATTCAAATTAAATTATGTGGTTACAAAGTCCTTATATAGGGATACTTAATTGTATAATTAGTTTAGAATAATAACTTAATTAGTTACATTTAAAAATTACTTAAATTTATTGATTTATGAAAGTAATATACAAGCTTAATTACTTAATTAATGTACAAATTATTGAATTAATGATATAATTGACTTAGTAATTAGTTAATTTATATAATAATGTATTTATTACACATTTTTATTTTATTTTATAATATTTATTTTAATTTATATACATTTAAATACACATTTTAAATAGATATACACATAAATAATTTATAAATACTGTAATATAGTACACATACATTAAAAATAGGTTGAATATACTTGAAATAATACTATATAAGAGTACATGATAAATTACTTAAATATTAACTTAATTTACTAATTTATTTTATTTTAATTTAGTAATCCATCTAATTAACTTAATAACTTAATTACCTACTATAAATACATAATTAAATTAATTTACAAGTATTATATAGTATATATTACTTAGTTAAATATGTATGTGCAGTATTACATATAATTATATACATATACATAGGTTTTTATAATTACTTAAGATAATATACATTTATGTTAATATAAATTAATATATAATAATATAATAAAGCTATCTATACAATAACTCATTCTAAATATTTTATTAAATATATATTACATTGATAAGTTAATTATGTGCATTATTTACATATTTTACAATATATACATATAGCTTAGTATTAAATTATATTTACAAGAATAAATATACTATACAAGGTATTTTTATGTATTTTTGGGCATTTCTTGATTTTTATGATTTATATATATAGAATAGAGGTAAGAGATAAGAGAGAAAGGGTGAGATGAGAGATTGAAGAGCTCTTTTTGGTCTTTTTAGCTTTGGTTCTTTATTAAGTTTCGAAGTAGATTGAATCGTCGGCTGGTATGTTCTACCAAGCTAAGGGTTTAGAATACCCTAAAACTTTGTAAATACCTATAAAAAAATCTAACCCTACTCAGGACATTTTTATTTTATTTATTTTTTATTTTTATGAATTTTTATTTATTTACAAGTTAACCCAATTCATGCTTAAATTAATGTCTTCAACAAGAACCTTAGGCACTAAAGAGAGTTCTAAGGGTTGGAAAAGAGGTATAAGCATCCAAAAGCATCCAACACAATGTAAGGAAGATGTTTCATCACTTAAACATGATTTTCATTTATATCTCAAGTCAAAACACAATTTGGACAGTTAAGCCACATTACATGCTGCTGACATTGAATGAAATAAGGATTACAAGCTATTTCAGGTCAGATTTAAATTCACACTTTTACATGAAAGATTATAAATCCAGTTCTAACAATATACAAATATTAGCATTCCATTACAACACAGATTCGCATCTCAAAATCAGTCAACAAGTGCTGATCTTCTGCTACAGTAGCCCTTGCTTTTGCTGCTCACATTTCAGCAGCAATTAGCTGCTGCTAGTGTTGCTGTTCTGCTTTGATCAGACCAGATAGATATGGAAATAAGGATCTAAGTGAAATCTCAACACAAATCAAATCCAAAATCCAAATTCGCTGAACATCAATTCAAAACCAGGAAAAATAACTCAGTTGCCACTGCAAATTCGATCAAATCAATTACTAGCTTGGAGAAGCTTTCACTTTTACAAATCCAAATCCTAGCCATTATAAAATCCTTCTCAAAAGTTTCACATTCCCTGAAAACTCATCAGTTGATTTCAAGCCCTAAGATCTCCAATATGGTCCTTGCCTCACACTATAGACAATGTGGAAGCAAAGAGTCATACTAGAGTTTAAAATCAAATCAAACCATTTCCAGGCTCTTATTAAGACAAACCAAACCTAATCAAAATACTAATCAGCAGATGGAACACATTTAGATTTAGATAAAATGTCATCCATCTGGAGATTTTTAATTTAAGCTTGCCAAGATGATTTGATCATCTAGGATACCTACACTAATAATCTCATTAGGTCATCGTTTAAACCTCAAATCACTGCAACTAATTATCATAGGTCTAAACTACCCAAAAATAGTATCAACTCTGAAAATTGGGTATGAACACAATGCGCATTCAAATTCTAACCAAAACAGTTCATACCCATTGAAATTAGAATGATTACAACAATATAAACTCAATCTGATTGATTGAAATAATTAAAAATCAGGTTTCTCAAGCAATTCATCAATCATCTCATTAAATCAAACAAGGTTCAAATGATTAAACCAAGCTCAATTTAGCTTGAGGGAGGATGATTGTGGTCTAATGGCATGAATGGAATCACGCTCCAACGGATTTGGCGATCAATCAGATTTGAATGCTACGAAGCATCAGATCTAATTGATTCTTCAATGAGTGGATGAATTGTAATTAAAATGTCGAGGGAAAGAAGTGAATGCAACAATGGTATGATAAGGAAGTTGTATGATCAATGTGAATGAGGTAAAATCACCTCTCTGATCTGGGCTGATTAGAGAGGGCGTAATTGTTCCTAAGCTAAACTATTCTAATTTGAACTAATCCATCACAAAATCAAGTATCTGAACTACATCTACTGATATATACTAAACTAACATAACCTACAATTAATCTAGATAGCATCAAAACCTAACTACATGGAGGAATGAGACCTGTGGGTCTCCACCCAGTGGATGGAGAGGAGGAACTGAGGAAGGAGACTTCAAAGGAGGTGAAAATCCACTAGTGGGATTCTGGGTCACCCTTAGGTGCCATGAGGTCCTTAGCGGCTAGGAGGATCGAAGGAATTGAGCTCCACCGTTGCAGCATTGGAGTAGAGGCAGAGTGAGGAGATGAAACTGGAGGGATGAAGTGCTCAACTTGTGAGGTGTAGGTGGGGAGCTAATGACACGCGTAGGGCTCAGGGGAGCTTCTTATATGGGCGTTAGGATGATTTGGGCACCAACTAGGTGAGATTAGGCGAGTAGTGTATGGATGGAGGTGATGCGAAGGATGTGCGTGCGGGAAACTCAAATCAAAGATGCGTCGTTAGATGGGATTTGGAATGGGAGGTGAAGCCATGCACGGTTGCATGCGAAGTTTAGATGATGATTTGCCTTTGGATCAAGGACACATGGAATGAACGACGCCTGTGCGTTGAGTTCATTGCGAGCTACAGTGGTGAATAGTATTAGTCATATTGGAAAAATTGTAGGAAAGACCCTTAAGGGCGAAACAATGTAAGATCTGCAAGGAAACCCATAAGTGACGAAGATGTATGGTAGCGCTGTCCTTAGAGTTTACAAGAAGGTCCCTGGCAGCTTGCCAACAAGTCCCTGGAGGTTTAAATGTGAATAAAATGTAAGGGACTGGAGGACCTGTATATAAAGTCAATAATGCAGGGTTCTAATGATGTCCAAATGCAATAAAATTTTTCTTAAAGCTTAATTTAACATTTAGGAATATGATTTCACTTGTAATTTGAACTTTTGAGCCTAAAGATGTGTTCAATTTGCATATGGATTATCAAATTACACTTGTGAATAGAATATCTCATTTTGTGACCTAATTGTGCATTTTTAACATCAATTCGCTATTTTAGGTCATTTTCTTTAATTCGCATACTTAACTCATTTCTTGTGTTAATTATGTAGTGTTTAACCTAGTTTCTAGTTTAACGTAGGCATTTTAGCCATGATGAGCCACACCTCATCACCAAGCAAAACATATTAGGATGCAACCATGATGGTACTTAGGTGCTTGAAATCATTGCCAGGAAAGGGACTCCTCATAGAAGGCACCTCCCTTGATGTTGTTGCTTACTTAGATGCTGACTTTGCAAGGTGTCTTGATGAGAGGAAGTTCGTGTCAGGTTTTTGCATGTATGTTATTGGGAATCTAGTGACTTAAAGGATCAAGTCTAGGTCAGGTGTTGAGTTTGAGTACTCACCATGGTGTAGACTACTACAATCTGCATGTATGCTATTGGTAATCTAGTGACTTAAAGGAGCAAGTCCATGTCAGGTGTTGAGTTTGAGTACTCACCATGGTGTAGATGTTTATTGCTTTGAATCTGGGTTTTAAAAATGATACGATGTAGTATAGCCGATAAAGCACCAAAACAAATAGAATTTATACTCAAATAGAAATCCGAAGTCGAACGCAGGGAGCAAGTACCAAATCAATCTCAAGATTGCAATTCTAAGTAAAAGATATAAGCAATTGCAACCAAAACTTATTCAAGAATGATATGTGAAAAATTCAAGTATCGATATGCAAAGATGATGGATTAAAATGGTGATTTGAATCACCAATTAACCCTTTTAATTAAGCTCAAGTATCTCGAATAAATAATTAGTGAATCCAACCAAATATTCCATGTCAACTAAGTTAAATGATCCAACAGTAGCCTCAGAACCAGCAGAACACAGCTTCACAGAAGAGGCAAAGGCCTCTTCAAATAGGCTAAATATAGAGTAGGAGGTGTGAAGGGCAAAACCCCCCTCCTCTCTCTCTTTCTTCTTCATTCTCAGAACAGGCAGACCAGACCGGACCCGGTTAGCTGGGCAATCAGATCAGAACCTAGATCCACGTGGCGTGAGTACGAGCAAGGGCACGTGAATGGAGCATGAGAGCGAGATCTCACCCAGGTGCTCTCCAAGGCAATAAGACAAATGCACTGTTTGGTAGTCGTAGAACACGTTTTGATAGGAAAATGCATCGTAGTATAGTGCGTAATACGATCAAACAAAAATATTTACAAAAAGATAACGAGACTTTGAATTCCGGTCGTTCATCTTTGGGAGGCGTTTATTCAAATTTGAAATCGATCTTTTATCGCTCCACTTGCTTAAAAATCGCATGGCGGTTTATGATTATTACGTATTTAAGTACGACATGCTTAGTTGCAAGGATATCAGGAATTAAAAATAGGCAACTTTAATCACACAAAATATATTGCAATAAGCTCATGGTGATTCTCAACACATAAACATATATATATAGAAAATTTTCTTTCATTCATTCAGGAAGGTGTTTGCAACACAAAATGTAGAGGAAAGCTTATAAAGGAAAGCTTGAAATTATAAATCTAGCTAACAGAAAATGATTGCATATAGGAATTTATGGGAGGATTTTGCATGCATCATTGGGGAAGAATAAGAGCTACACTACTAAATAGTAAATGAAAGCATATAAATATGAAGAACTAGCTACTAATCTAGTAGAAAGGAAGGGCATTCGGAGGTGGGCTCCAATGGCCTTTGAGTGGCTGAGCGGAGAAGGAGGGGCAACCAATGGTGCTTAGGCCAGCCCTTGGAGAGAGGTTGGGGAGATGATCCAGCATCCTGGCATGGAGATGGTGGCTTCCATGGTGCACAACTCGTGGAGGTGGAATGGAGGTGAAGGTAGCTAACCTAAGTGTGAATGAGTTCCAAGAATGGGATGGGAGCAAATGGCCACCCCTTAGGTCTTTTTATAGACCTAAGGAAAGCTCTCTAGAGAATTATGGAATTCTCTAGAGAGGCCTATGGTGGGAGCTTGTGGGAGAGTGAGAGAGAGAGGATGGATGGTGGTTTTTAGATCCACCAAATGTGGATCTAAAAATTGAATGGCTCTTGGTTGCTAATTTTAGCAACCAAGGCAACAACACATGGTAGAGAGTTATAGAGAACTCTAGGCTAGGTATTTTCGTGTGGATGGTGTGTGTGGGTGTGTGTGGGTCAAAACTTAGGTGGCTAGGTTGATTAGGTTAGGTTCTAGTGGGTTTAGGTCAAGGTAGGTCTCAAATTAGGGTTGTAAGCCCTAATTCACTAACGTAAAGTGCAATTAAACTTAATACAAGTTTAATTGGGTGTGTGAAAACTTAATTGAAAGTAAAATAACTCAATTAAGTCAGGTCTAGGTCAATTGGGCCCTCATTGAGTCCAATTGGATAGTTTGTACTAAGATTAGGGCTCAATTGGACTCAATGAGTCCAATTGAATAGGCTGATGCAATTGACTAAGATCCAAGTCAATTAGGTTTAGTGAGGACATAATTTGGTCCTTAGAGAGGTCTAAAGGTGATGTATTAGGGTTAGGGAACCTTAATTTAGGTTCCTATGGGGTTGGAATTGGGTTTAGGGACTTAGAGATCCAAGATCAAGGCTTGAATCTCAAAACAGGAACTGGAGAGTAGTTCCAAACATCCAATAAAAGTGTCAGATGTCTTATAGTGAAAAATCAGAAGTCCAAACTTGTCTGGACATCCAATCAAAGTCAGGAGGGATTCTAGGTTCTGTCTTGGCTATTTTGTAGAAATTGGACTTCTGACCAAGTGTCTGGACGTCCAATAACACTACAGAAGTGGGTTTAAGGTGTGCGGGAGTTGGCTAAGGGTTATGGACGTCCTATAACTTATCTAGATGTCCAGATAGAGGTTGGAATTAGGGTTTTAAGGTTTCCTAGGGTGCGGTGACCTAGTTTAAGGGTGGTTAAGGCTTGGGGAAGTTTATAAGCTATCCTAGGGCTAAGATGGACCTAAGTTCTTCACATTTTACTGCTTTATTCCTACTTAATAGAGTAGCATACCTTAACTCTCTTACATTATTATCTACTACATCTAATCTAGGTCTTCTGCTCCAGCTCTACTGCAACACCAATTATTCTTCTATTCTTCTGATCTAGCTTTAGATCCAGCTCCAGATCTAGCTTCTGATCAGCTTATTACCTGCAATTGACATAACGCACCTAATCAGTACATTACAGCATCATTTTATGCATAGCTAAAAGAAGCAATAAAGATACAAATAATGCTAATGCATGCATGAATTACCCTAACTTATGCTAAGTCCTAGCCTAATTTAGGTCAATTAAGACCTATGATTGCTGCACAATCAAGCACAAAATCAACTTATGTGTGGTTGTAGCTTCTGCAACTCATGTGGTGGGACTATCCCACTCGCTTCGTTCCTTCGCACAACAGCAGGAGATGAAGCTCTAGATTGGAGTCGAAGATGAGGTTTGCGTCATAAATTGCGGACCTGGAGGGGTGCCTGGAAGGTGTCCGCAGCACCTGGAGTCGAGAGCGTTGAAGAACATGCTCTGAATGTCATGAACGAGCCCGGAGAAGGTGGAGGCAGCGGCCGAGCTCCGGTCAGACCTGAAAAGCAAGAATACGGCCTTATGGCCTCGTCAAAACAAGTTCAAGAGGTTCACCGTGTGATGGAGAATGTGATAGGGGGTTCGGTGTGATGTGAGAGTGTATGTACGAGTGCGTCGACGTCGGAGAGCAGGTGCGGTGAAGGGGGAGTTCGGCAGAGGAGTTGAGGGACCAATCGGCCCAAATATGTTGAGGCTTTTGGTCGGTGGAGAGCGGCTGAAGTGTGGGTGGCCGTGGCATGCATTTTTGTGTGGTGTAGTGGGGGCATGGGCTCACCGGAGCCCTTGCCAGAGGCAAAGAAGATGAAGGGGGAGATAAGTGATTGGCGATCGTGCGTGTGTTGTGAGTGTGGGAAGAGAAAGATGTAGAGGGTCTTAGGAGAGGGAGTTGAGGCCGATAGGCTCCAGTTGCAGCTGACCGGAGTCGAAGAAGATGATGGAGCAGGAGGACGGCGATGACGAATGAGGCAAGGAGACGTCCTCTCTTTGGCCGGAGAGGATCGCGAGGAAGAGAGGAAGAACTTAGGTTGTCCAATTTGATGGTTGGTTGGCCGGAGTAGGGGGATCCAGGAAGGTCATCGGAGCAAGGATGTTTGGTGGCCAGAGAGGGTAGATTAGGGTGATTTGGCTCACCAAAACTTGCAAAGGAGCAAGGGTTCTTGCCCCTGATCCTTTTATAGGCCTAAAATGAGGAGCTCCAAGCTTGGAAACAAGCTTGCAAAGCTCAAAAAGTTCACGTAATCTTGACACCCACATCTTCCATGCATTCGCATGGAAGATTGGGAATGAATCAGGAATCATGGCCAGGTTTAATTGGAAGGGAATTCCTCAAGGAATCTCCCTTTCAATTTTGGGAGAGTTTGATTGAGAATCGAGCAAGAAATCCTCGCTCGAATCTCGACGAAGCTTGGTGTGTTCACACCAATGGTGGCATGGACCTAAATGTGAAGATGATGAAAAAGTTAGGGACCCATTTGTATAGAATTCAAAAAGTTAAGGGCCATTGTGTGATAAAAAGAGTCTGTTTGGACTGGAATGCAAACTAAGTCAAGGTGATCTCTGATTAGGCCCAAATTTTGGTACAAATCTAATTTGGACCCATGGATTCTTATGGTGAAGTCAGATTTAGGTTTTGACCAAGTTTGACTAGGTAAATTACTCAAAAACCTAAATTAGGGCAACTGTCAGTTTGAGACTCTTTTTAGGTCAAAATGGGTTCAGATGGTCAAATTAAGGATGCATAATCTTGGAGAATATTTTTCTATGATTTTTAGAAGGTTTATATGAATTTTTTCTTGACCAGAACTTTAGTGAATTAAGCAGGTCTCGTTTTTAGGATTTTAGATGCCATTTAATTCTTGAAACACGTGAAACCCCATTTCTGTCAGCATGGACCCCCTTTTTGGACTTTTGTGACCATTTAATCTTTAGTTTTCCCTTAGAAAATTCCATGATTATTCTGTAGTTGTGATAAGATGATAAAATTGTAGAAATAATCCTATTTTCATCTTTTCTTCTTAGAATAGAATATTAAGCACTTAGGACCCCCTGATGGTTATGTAGGAGCTTTATTGACTTTATCAGACCAAATTAGGCTAGTTATGGCTTATGATGGTGTACCCATCATGCCCCCATGCCTAGCTTTTCCTAGTCCCTTAGCAAAACTTTATGGACCAAATCAAATATCTAGGTCGGATGTAATCGTCAGGATGCCCTATTAAGCAGCATCTCTAGGAATCAGATCTTAATACCAACAATAGGCCTAGAGGTACTCAAGTATCATCCCAAGTCCAAACCTGACTAGCTTTCGCCTTAGTCTACTGCGAAGGTTTCTAAGGCCCGCAAGAGCTATCCTAAGGTTTGCTTAACCCAGTAGTTAAAGCACCCATGCTTGTAACATAGTTAGCCTAGGTTTAGTTTGCCAGTGCATTTTTGTAAGAGAGAGGGATAGAACACGATTTTTAATTATGGAGATCTTTCTCTCTTTTTTTCTTTTCATTATATTTTTCCTTAGATTCAACCTTGGATTGGCCCTAAACACGTTCTGTGTCGGATTCCTGGTCCCCACCATCAATCCTTGCAGGGTCCTTGGCAATCGATGCTTCGAGATAGCACAACCCATGGCAACCCCCAGAACCCTAGCTTTCGACACTTCAGGATAGCCCATGGTGTTCTGTAGCTAAATCCAGACCCTGGCAATTGACATTTTGTGATAATGCTACCCATGGCATCTGAACCAGCATAAGGTGCTTACGTGCCCCCAGTAGGATATTTAGATAACCTAGGAGACAAGCACCGAGGAGACGATATGTTATTGCACATCTTCGAGGGGAATTCCCCACCTCTCCGCGTCGGGAACTCATCCAAATCAACATGTGCTTTCGAGCCTCTCCTAATCTTGATCTTAGGACCATTTTTAGAACATCATAAATGCTTTTGGCATGATTTCATATTTAAGTGCACTAAACTAGACTGTGTGTGATTTTTGGGTGCTTATGTTACCGAGTCCCGCAAACCAGAGGTCAGTTAATGGGGTCAAATACTACCTAAACCTTAGACCTAACTCACAAGCTTTGCATTTTCCTCAACCTCTTGAGGACTAATCTAGATCTTGACAAGTACGTGAGTGTTTAAATCTCATAATAGATCCAAGAGGCCTAAGGTTGGTATTCGCCACTAATCCCTTAAGTTTTAACCTTCTAGGTTTTAATTCATCATTCGATCCAACCTAGAAGTTAGGTAAGTTCCATATCATTTCGAAGGGACTTAATTTCTTTCTTTATCTTTTTGCTCCTTTCTTTTCTTTTCAATTTTTCCTCCTTTTTCTCTATTTTTTTTCTCAAATGGACCTTCTCTTTCCTTAACCTCCATTTTTTATTTTTTATTTTTTTATTTTATGTATAAATATATATATATATTGTTTATGTGAAATCCTTTTGTAAGAGTTGATTTTCATGACGTTTTACATTTTAATACCCCCTCATGCCTACGATTTGCAATGTCCTCATTGTAAATTAGGTGGGTTCGAGTTCAGCTTAGATCGTACATTTGAATAGGTTCAAAGGGTGGGTGGATGGGTTGGGGTGACTGTTGCGGACAATTTCAAACTCTGGTACATGTACCAGAGGTGGAGTCAGCTGTTTTAATGGACGATCCCTAAAGTGCAATATGATTTCAGCAAAGAGATATGTCAAAAGGATTTCAGGTTTTTTTCAAAAGATGACGGGTTGCCTCCCATTAAGATCTAAGTTTAACTCCATTAGATGGGCACAATAAGCTAAGAGAGAATGGAGATCTAAAGATAACTTAGCCACGTTCGGGTTGGTGAGTTCGACTAACAGTTTGAGTCTCTGATCGTTCACAACAAAAGGTTTAGAATCATGGCTGAGTTCACTAATTTCAATGACTCCATTTCCAAAGATTTTTCTTACCAAGAAAGGTCCAATCCACTTAGATTTGAGTTTGCCTAAGAAGAGTTTGAGCTTGGCATCAAAGAGTAGGACTTTTTGATTAGGATGGAAAGATTTTCGCACAATGTGCTAGTCATGGAAGGCTTTGACCTGCTCTTTGTAGATACGCGAGTTCTCATATGCGTCATTGCATAGTTCCTCGATCTCGTTCATTTGCAACCGATGGTGTATTCCAGCCTTCATCAGATCCAGATTGCACTTTCGTACTGCCCAATGGGCCTTATGCTCTATCTCTACGAGAAGGTGACACTCCTTTTCGTACACTAATATGAAGGGAGACATGCCTAATTGGGTCTTATGGGCGGTCCTATAGGCCCACAAAGCTTTCGGAAGGTAGGTAGACCAGTCCTTCATATCAGGCCGAGTAGTGACCTGAAGGATCATCTTGATCTCTCGATTCGACAGTTCTGCCAGTTCATTAGTCTGGGGGTGGTAAGGAGTCGAGATCCGATGCAACACCCCATACTTTTTCACCAGGGATTGGAAGTGCACATTGTTAAAATGAGACCTGCGATCGCTGATGATGGCCGTAGGAACCCCAAATCTGGAAAAGATGTTCTCCTAGATGAATCGAAGAGCAACTTTATGATTACTAGTTCTTGTGGGGATGGCTTCGATCCATTTAGAGATGTAATCAACAGCGAGCAAGATGTATTCGAAGCTGTTAGATCAGGGAAAGGATCCCATGAAATCGATTCCCCATATGTCAAAGATTTCGCACACAATTATCGGGATCAAGGGCATCATATCCCACTGGCCCATGATGCCGAGAGTCTGACAACGAGCGCATGACCTATAATACGTTTGTGCATCTTTGAACATTGTGGGCCAGAAGAACCCACACTGAAAAATTTTTGCTGCGATTTTACGCCCAGAGAAATGGCCACCACAGGCCTAGTCATGACAGAATGAGATCACGTCATTGACCTCATCCTCAGGAATGCATCTCCGAATCACCTGATCATTGCCAATGTGGAAGAGATACGGTTCCTCCTAAATATAGTACTTGGCCTCGGAAATCAGCTTGCCCTGCCTGAAAGTCACCCAATCTGGTAAGACTTTCCTCGTAACCAAGTAGTTCACTATATCAGCAAATCAGGGGAGACTGTGAATGGCTAGTAGATGCTCGTCCAGAAAATGCTCAGTGATCAGACCAGATGGGTCAATGACTAAAGAAGAAAGATGGGACCAATGGTCAGCTACCATGTTCTGTTTCCTGCCTTGTCGCGAATCTCAAGATCAAATTCTTGCAACAGCAAGATCCAACGAATTAATCAAGGTTTCGCATCCTTCTTCCCGAGTAAGTGCCTCACAGCGGTGTGATATGAGTAAATGATGACAAGGGAACCCAGAAGATAAGATCTAAATTTCTCTAGGCCAAATACTATTGCCAACAGCTCTTTCTCAGTAACCGTGTAGTTATGCTGAGCCTCGTCTAGCATCTTGCTAGAGTGGTAGATGACCACAGGTTTCCCGTCAACTTTCTGCCCAAGCACCACCACTACTGCGTGGTCAGACACATCGCACATGATCTCAAAGGGTAGAGACTAGTCAGCGGATTATAGGATTGGTGCTTGGGTAACTCGATCACGTAGGCTCTCAAATGTGTTAGTGCACTCATCAATGATCTCGAAAGGGACATCCTTTGAGAGAATATTAGTCAGAGGGCACGCAATTTTTGAGAAATCAAAACTGATACGATGGTAAAAATTGATGTGCCTCAGAAAAGAGCAGATGTCTTTGACCGAGCTAGTCATGGGTAGTTTAGAAATCAAATTAACCTTGGCTCGATCAACCTGGATGTCGTTCTCAGAAACAAGGTGACCCAGGACAATTCCCTTAGGATGAAATGGCCCTTTTCCCAGGAAAGAACCAAATTCACATTGATGCAACTCCTAAGGATTTGGACCAAGTGCAGGAGGCAATCATCAAATGATTCCCCAAATACTGAGAAGTCATCCATGAAGACTTCATGGTATTCCCCTACCATATCTGAGAATATGGCAAGCATGCACCATTGAAAGGCAGCAGGTGCATTGCGTAGATCGAAAGGCATCCTACAAAATGTGTATGTCCCGTAGGGGCAGGTGAAGGTGGTCTTCTCTTGATCCTCAGGATGGATTGCCACCTGATTATAACTGGAGTACTCATCCAAAAAGCAGAAGAACCGATTTCCCGCTAGTTTCTCAAGTATCTGGTTAATGAACAGAAGTGGGAAATGATCATTCTTCGTGGAGGCATTCAGTCTTCTGTAATCAATGCAGACTCTCCACGAGTTCGCTATATGAGTTTGTGTGGTCTCTCCAGTTTCAGTCGTGATCACGGTGAGTCCTACCTTCTTAGGCACAACCTAGATTGGACTCATCCACCTACTGTCGGAGATCAGGTAGATGATCCCTGTATCTAACCACTTGATGATCTCCTTCTTCATGACCTCTTGTAGATTAGGATTCGGATGTCTTTGCATTTCACGGGATGGTCGTGTGCCCTCTTCGGTATAAATATGGTGTGTGCAATACGAAGGGCTAATACCAGTCAGATCATCGAGAGTCCAACCAATGGCTCTCCGATGCTGCTGGAGGATAGAAATCAGACGTGTTTCCTGATCAGAGGTGAGGCGAGAATTGATAATCATAGAAAATTTCTGATCAGAACCCAAAAAGACGTATTTCAGTTCCATAATGGGATTATCTGCAGTAGTAGGCAGGTCGGGATGGGCCTCAGAAGAAAAGGTGGGAGCTGTGGGTGAGTCTAGATCGGTGCTAGGCTCCTCTATCTGCAGGGTATGATCTGCTTGGTGTTGAGGATTAGGGATAATTGGGTCATCCTCAGGAAATGTGTCTTCAACCACAGAACTGATGTCGCATACTTGTTCTATTTCCCTACAGTTAATTCCTTTCTGGGCCTTAAATATATCAATTTTTAGCGTCTTGTTCCCGAATTTCAATTCAATCTGGCCCTCTTTGCAATTAATGTTCACCCTAGTTGTCACTAAGAATGGTCTACCTAATATAATCGGTGTATTCTTCAGATTCTTAGGAGTCTCCATATCCAACACAATGAAGTCCACAGGAAAGTAGAAATCGCGGATCCGAACCAGAACATCCTCAAGAAGTCCTCTAGGTGACTTAATTGATCGGTTAGTTAACTGTAAAGTCACCTCAGTTGGTTTTAGCCCAGTCTCATAGAAATTATCTAGTAGGGACGTAGGGATCAAATTGATGGAAGCTCCTATGTATAAAAGGGCTCTGTCAAACTCTAAATCAGTGATCTTGCATGAAATCAGAGGGGTACCAGGGACTTTTGCCTTAGGCGGGAGTCTGCTCAAAATGATGGAGCTGGCTTGCTCTGACAGAATGATTGGATTCTTGCCTTTGGTTCATGGCTTACGCTTAGGTGTACATACGTCATTGAGAAATCTCACATAAGTTGGTACGTGGGGAATTGCATCCATCAATGGGATGTTTATTTGGACCTACTCAAAGAGCTTGACTAGGTCCTCCTCGAGATCCACAGGTTTGGGTTTCCTCTTTCCTCTGGTCAAGGCCTCCGGAAATGGAACCTCTGTAGGTTCCTCTAGAATTGGTTCAGGTTCTTGATCTGGGATAGGGGTATCCTGGATGACCAACCTAGGGTTTGGGTTTGAACTACCAGGCTGAGAGTGGCTCGGGTAAGGTGGGTTCTGAGTTGTTTTGCCACTATGGGTGGTAATAGAGTTCAGTCCTGCCTGGTTTTGGGTTGGGGTAGGCAAAAGAGGTGGTTGCTGCTAATAACCTGCTTATGATGTCGAAGCCTCCATCTCATCGGGTGATGAAGCAGAAGGGGCCTGCTAGACATAGTGAGCCTAGCCTTGAGTCAGGTTCATAACGCACCTCTGGTTTAGCACATTATTTGGATTGGGCAGAGGTTGAGAAAGGAGTGAACCAGGTTGGCAGGGATTTGCCATCTGGGCGAGTTGATTGTGAACCTCTGTGATCTCGTCTTCGTGCTATTTTTGCATAGTCGTATTCATCTTCTGAATGTCAGCTAGAGTCTGAAGGATCAGGGTTATTTGATCTTCCCGAGTTGGCCCAAATTGGTAAGTCGGGTTGGGCAGAGGCTGAGACAGCTGATATGGACAAGAAGCTTGTGGTCGGGGCTGATATTGAGGTTTCTGATTTTAATTGCTCCTTGACCACATGAAATTAGGATGATTATGCCATCTAAGGTTATAAGTGTTTGAGAAAGGATCGTTCTGGATGGCACTGAGGTCCTCGCAGGTCTGAGGAACCTCGGAGAAATCAAAAGATGAGGGTTCAGAGTTCCCCCAACTTGAGTAAGCAGATTCGGAGGTTCCTCCGAACCCTAGATCAGATGGGGCTGGGTATGTATCCATCCCCTGAGAAGATCAGTGGTAGATGTTATGCACAGCCTCCCTCCCAGAGGGTGGTTGTGCGAATGGGTTTTGCGTAGAGGTGGCTCACTACAGATGAGGAGTCAGCTCATCCACCTTTTTCTCAATGATTGAGACCTTTTCCATGCTATTAACTTCAAGTCGATGAAAGAGGACAGGCCCTACATCACATGTGCTCCCTGCGGATTCATCAATGAACGGGCATTCGTCCGGTCGAACATGCCCATGGATTCATTATTGATGGAGTTCTTGCACATGTTCTTGAGAATCTCCCACATGATATCTTCGTGTTGATCCATGATGTTTCATCCACAAGTCCCATTGACAAATAATCGAATATCCTCACAGAGTCCTTGGTAAAAAGGCTGGACTTGTTCCTATTTAGGAACTCCGTGGTGGGGGCACTTTCGCATGAGATCCAGAAAGTGATCCCATGCCTTATAAAGCAGTTCTCCTACCTGTTACGTGAAATGTGAGATCTGGTGCCACAAAGCATTTTTCCGACCAATAGGGAAGAACCTTTTAGAAACTCGGATTGCAGTTCAGCCCATGTGTTGATTGGATGAGTTAGGGTTTGGTACCAGTGAGCAGCCTTGTCCATGAGAGAGAAGGAGAACATTTTCATGAGCAGGATATCCCAATTTTGAGCTTTTGACCCGAAGGTTTGGGCCAAATGCTTGAGTTTCTTGATATGCTGAAAGGGCTCTTCGAAATTAATCCCATGAAATTTGGGAATAGCATGAATCATGTTGGGCTTGAGTTCATTATCAAGACCTCTAGTCGGGATTCAGACTCGAGGTTCAATCGCCACTATAGTGGGATTGTAATGATCTCGCACCATAGGACGCTACGGTGGATTCATAAAGGCCTGAAATAGATGTTGAGGTGCTGAAGCTGATTCTGGAGATTGTTTTCTTCTTCTACTGGGTGTTCCATGATTATGGATGAAGGAGATCTAGGCTTAGATGAATCAGAAGAGATACTGATTTGGTTGGGTTGTTGCACAAATAAGGAAGTCGAGGCTTGGCCTCGACGAGATTGAATAGCTAATGGAGGCCTCAAGAGTGGTCTTAGGGACCTCCTCCCAAACATGCACCAACGGAGAAGATGAAGGATAGAAGGTGTGATGGACCCAATCAAGACACTCAAATATCTTTGGATGATTATAGAGGTTCGGGGTGAATGATACCCCCAGATCAAAAAGTCGTCCATCTAAGAATTAGCTGGGCAGCTAGGAAGAGAGAGTCTCACGAAGACCCCTACATGGTAGAGCGCCCCCACAGGTTACAAGGTTTCCCTCACTCGACCTCCTTGTCACTAAGGGTCCAGGTAGGCTAGAATGGATAACTTGACCTCTTAAGTCTACCAATTTTAAGTTTAGAGCGTGGGTGCTTAGGATTTCACTTGAATTTTAAGATGTTTTTGTGAGTGGTGACCTAATTTGAATATTGGTTGACCCCGCAAGGTGGGTCAACTTCACTTGATTTGTCCTTGATTATTAGGTCCTGCTTTTAGGATTCAAGTGAGATTTAGAGCTTGATTCTTAGGGTTTACTTGTTTAGGTAAGTTCAAACAAGGTTTAGGACACACACAATTTGGGAAGAATGGATCTTTTTTAAGCGTGTCTCTAAAATCCTAAAATGCAAACCCTAATTGGCTCTAATTGATCCAATCAATTAATTCCAAGTCTGGCACCTAGGGCTCAATCAAGAAAGTTGTAGCCCTAGGTGTCTTAAGTCCCTAAATAGGTGCAAGAATCAGGTTTGGGATATTTCTAAAAATGAATCAAATCAGGCAACTTGTTATGATTGAATTTAAATATAGAATGCAAGTTAGGCCTAATTGATTTCTTTCCCTATTTTAGCTTTTTAGAATCAGGGGCTTAATGAAGATGGATTCGCGGTTTACCTGCCCCTAGAGTGGCTGTTGTGTGGTTGATTTTTCTCCTCGGCTAAATCCTTGCACAAATCATAATCAAAAGAGATAAATCAAGTTAGTATCAAGTCAGGAATTATAATCAAGAGATTAAATTGAGCGTTGCTCCCTAGCAATGGCATTATTGCTCTGAATCGAGGTTTTAAAAATGATATCTTGCAGTATAGTCGATAAAGCATGAAAACAAATATAATTTATACTCGAATAGAAATCCTAGGTCGAACGTAGTGAGCAAATAGCAAATCAATTTCAAGATTGCAATTCTAAGTAAAAGATATAAGCAATTACAACCAAAATTTATTCAAGAATGATATATGAATAATTCAAGTATCAATATGTAAAAATGATGGGTTAAAATGGTGATTTGAATCACCAATTAACCCTTTTAATTAAGCTCAAAGCTCAAGTATCTCGAATAAATGAACAGTGAATCCAACCAAATATTCCACGTCAACCAAGTTAAATGATCCAACAGTAGCCTCAGAACCAGCAGAACACAACTTCACAGAAGAGGCAAAGGCCTCTTCAAATCGGCTAAGTATAGAGCAGGAGGTGTGAAGGGCAAAACCCCCCCTCTCTCTGTTTCTTCTTCGTTCTCAGAACAGGCAGACTAGATCGGACCTGGGTAGCTGGGCAATCGGATCAGGACCTAGACCCGCGTGGCGTGACTACGGGTGAGGGCACGTGAGTGGAGCATGCGAGCGGGATCTCACCCAGGTGCTCTCGAAGGCGATAAGACAAAGGCACAAAATCAACTTATGTGCGGTCGTGGCTTCTGCAACTCACGAGGTTGGACTATCCCACCTGCTTCGTTCCTTCGCATGGCAACAAGTGATGAAGCTCCAGATTGGAGTTGAAGATCAGGATTGCATCATAAATTGTGGACCTGGAGGGATGCTTAGAAGGCGTCAACAGCACCTGGAGCAGAGAGCGCTGAAGAACACACTCTTAATGTCGTGAACGAGGCTGGAGAAGGTGGAGGCGGCGGCGAAGCTCCGATCAAACCTGAAAAGCAAGAATAAGGCCTTATGGCCCCGTCAAAACAAGTTTAAGAGGTTCACCGTGTGATGGCGAATGTGATAGGGGGTTCGGTGTGATGTGAGAGTGTATGTACGAGTGTGTCGATGTCGAAGAGCGTGCGGTGAAGTAGGAGTTCGGCAGAGGAGTTGAGGGACCAATCGACCCAAATATGTTGGGGCTTTTGGTGGGTGGAGAACGGCGGAAGTGTGGGTGGTCGTGGCGTGCGTTTTTGTGTGGTGTAGTGGGGGCACGAGCTCACCGGAGCTCTTGCCGAAGGCGAAGAAGACGGAGAGGGAGATAAGTGATTGGCGGTCATGCGTGCGTTGTGAGTATGGGAAAGAGAAGTAGAGGGAAAGAAAAAGATGTAGAGGGTCTTAGGAGAGACAATTGAGGCTGATAGGCTCCGATTGTGGCTGACCGGAGTCGGAGAAGATGACGGAGTGGGAGGACGGTGATGACGAATGAGGCAAGGAGACATCCTCTCTTTGGCCGGAGAGGATCGTGAGAAAGAGAGGAAGAACTTAGGCCATTCAATTTGTTGGTTGGATGACTGGAGGAGGGGGATCGAGGGAGGTCGTCGGAGCAAGGATGTTTGGTCGCTGAGAAGGGTATATTAGGGTGAATTGGCTCGCCAAAACTTACTAAGGAGCAAGGGTTCTTGCCCCTGATCCTTTTATAAGCCTAAAAAGAGAAGCTCCAAGCTTGGAAACAAGCTTGTGAAGCTCAAAAAGTTCATGTAAACTTGATACCCACATCTGCCATGCGTTCTCATGGAAGATTGGGAATGAATCAGGAATCATGGCTGGGTTTAATTGGAAGGGAATTCCTTAAGGAATCTCCCTTTCAATTTTGGGAGAGTTTGATTGAGAATCGAGCGAGAAATCCTTGCTTGAATCTCGACGGAGCTTGGTGTGTTCACACCAATGGCAGTAGGGACCTAAATGTGAAGATGATAAAAAAGTTAGGGATCTATTTGTATAGAATTCAAAAAGTTAAGGGCCATTGTGCAATAAAAAGAGTCTGTCTGGACTGGAATGCAAACTAGGTTAAGGTGATCTCTGATTGGGCCCAAATTTTGGTATAAATCTAATTTGGACCCATGGAATCTTATGGTGAAGTCAGATTTAGGTTTTGGCGAAGTTTGACTAGGTAAATTACATAAAAACCTAAATTAGGGCAACTATCTATCTGAGACTCTATTTTAGGTCAAAATGGGTTCAGATGGTTAAATTAAGGATGCTGAATCCTAGAGAATATTTTTCTATGATTTTTAGAGGGTTTAGATGAATTTTATATTGACCAGAATCTTATTGAATTAAGCGGGTCTGTTTTTAGGGTTTCAGATGTCATTTAATTCTCGGAACGCGTGAAACCCTGTTTCTGTCTGCATGGACCCCTTTTTGGAGTTTTATGACCATTTAATCTTTAGTTTACCCTTAGAAAATCTCATGGTTATTCTGTAGTTGTGATAGGATGGCAAAATTACAGAAATAATCCTGTTTTCATCTTTTCTTCTCAAAATAGAATATTAAGCACTTAGGACCCCTTGATGGTTATGTAGGAGCTTTTATTGACTTTATTAGACCAAATTAGGATAGTTATGGCTCATGATGGTGTACCCATCAGTAGACTACTACAAAAATGATATGGATACAATTTGTGCTTTATGATCTACATATCCCCATTGATCGTTCTATGGAAATGTGTTGTGACAATAGGGTTGCATCTTGCATTACAAATAATCTTATGTTTCTTGAAATGACAAAGCACGTTGAGGTTGACTACCATTACATAAGAGATCTTATTCAGAAGGGACTTATTTGTACAACTTATGTCACTTCTTAAGACTCAATAGTGGATTTCTTTACCAAAGCACTTCTTAAGCCATTAGTTGACAGAAGTTGTTCCAAGCTGAGTATGATAAACGCCTATACTCTAACTTGAGAGGAAGTGTTGAGTTTATTCTCATTTTCTATGTTTTTTTGTTCGTTTCTCACTATTCTATGTTTTTAGACTAATAATGTTCTAAACCTACTAAGAAGAAAGATAAACTAGAAGAAGGTGATGTTATCATATCTTTCAAAAGAAGTTCTAGAATGGTGCATCTACCAATGAGAAATGAATTTCATGCCTTAATAGAGTCTAAGATTATCATGTTACATATGATAAAGCAATGAAGGACTGTGATGTGGATAGGTGGAGGCTAACAGTGCATTCTGAGATAGACTCCATGCATAAATATGGTGTATGGACTCTTATAGATCCACTTGAAGGGAACAAGTCCATTGGGCGTAAATGAATCTGGAAGAGAAAGAGATGCTTATATGGAAAATAGATTCCTTTAAGTAACTAATAACCGAGGGCTACACAAAAAAGGAAGGGGTTAACCATGAGGAGACCTCTCCTATAGCCATGCTCAAAGCCATTTGGATATTACTAGTGATGGTTGCATATTATGTATATGACATCTCGCAAATTGATGTCTATGTTGGGTTAAATAAGGGTGGAAAAGGGCTAGAGGAGCGGTGAATAGTGTTCTTTCTTCGATATGAACTTAAATATTAAATTCTTAAGGACTTAGCTTGTCCAGATAATAACATTAGAGCATCCCTCATTATCAAGTTGTATATCAAGCACAAGTATCCACATATATCCAATCCTAATTATGCAAACCACAACTAACACTAATACATAGAGTAGCTTTTCTTTTCAGAGTCAATCCACTACCTAATGTTTCTCTACCTTAGGATTGTTGTATGACTATAGGATTTCTATGACTTTCCATTACAAAATCTACTATAACAATAACCTAGTTACTTACATGTATAACCAAAACCTTCAAAACACTTGGCCATCCGACCAATCAATCAAGCTTGTCTAAAGTAGCTTAACCCAAAACATAGTTAATCAAGTGATATCCCAATTGCTTGTCAACCAATATAAGTAACTACACATCACTATCCTAACTACAACAAATTAATATAACAATTTAGGTATAGCAAGAACAAAATATCATAGCAATAGTAGCAATATTTCATGAATCATGTTGCTCAAATAAATAATATCAATATTGAACAACACCAACTAATAGGATTTCTAATTTACTTCTATAGGAATATTAAATTCAATGGTTTAAAGTTATAACTCACAAGAAGTTATAGGAGAATCCTCAATTGATAGTGATAGGGCTACCTCCTTGGATATTGAAATCAATTCCTCACCAAAGATTCCACTAGAATCATTTTGCCTAGAATTTGCTCTACTATAGAGTATAACTATAGGATTCACTTCTCCACAATCAATCCACCAGAAATTCCTCCAAAATCTTCTTCAAAGCACTAGAATCTTTACTTGAAGCACTTTCTCAAAATCTCCTCTTCTATAATCATTTTTGTAGAATCTCCTTAAAAAATCTCCTCCAGAAATTCCTTTGGAATTTAGAGGTTCTCCTATTAGAACTTTAGATATAAAGTGCACTAGAGAAATTAAAGAAGGAATGACAGAGCATTGTTATAGGGAACTTGTATTGCTAGTGTTGTATTGTAAAAAGCTCTAGATCCTCCTTTATTTATAAGTACATATCATTTCTCAAAATGACAAAATATCATGGGCAAATTAGTCTTTTTTCAATACTTAACATATGTGTAGAATAGCCTTAATTGAGTGATTTTTCAGATCAATTTTGAATCACAATTATCTTCTTAATGGCTAGAAAATTAACTCTGTCCAGCCAATTAAACTTTCCCTGACCAATCGAAGATGGTTATTTTGCATATAATAGCTAGTTCTCCAAGTCTTGGTGGTTAATGATTGTGTAATTGATTATTTTGACAATAAATCATTCAAAATTCAAAATAACTTTGATAGTTTACTTCTTAAAGACTTTATTCGCTCCTTGGTGGTTACATTCAAGCCTAATCAGTCAAACCAACCAAATTTGGTGCTTATGACATCATAAAACTAAATTGATTTTTAATATTTTGCTAAAATAAAAAGTTCATTACTCAATTGAAATTTTCCTCATTGTAATCTTCATTTCCAATTTCACCCTTCAACTTATAATCTTCAATTCCCCTTTAATGCGAGTAATTCTCTAAACCACAGTCCTCATCATCTAATTGTGCATATGTAACTTTGTACATTGCCCATATACACTTGCATTCTTAATAAATCTCTTCCATTGCAATACATGCATGATTCACAAACATTTAACCATTCAAAAATAATTAAGTATATGCAACAATATTCACCAAATATATGTTTTACTAGTTTTGTGAAAATTTCAATTTAGCCTTTCTTCCAACAATTAACCCAACATTCTAAATCATTTCCAAATATTTTTGTAACATCAAAACAACGTAATTCAACACATTAACACATTTTCCTTAACATTCTCCTAAGTATATTTTTCCCCAATAGTCAAGACTCTCTTCCTCAGTTGATTCCTTGAGGAGGATATTAACTTGGAGCAACCAAACAGCTTTAAGGTAGTTGATGAGAAAGGAAGGTGCACAAGAGAAAGAGATCGATCTATGGACTCAAACAAGCCTCTCATAGTTAGAACATTTGATTTAATGAGATTATAAAAGGATTATGGACTTATATCTATACCCAGATAAGGCATGTGTCTACATGGATAGTGGGAGTGTTACCATATGTGGATGATATCCTACCTTTCAGGAAGTATATGGGAATCTATCTAGTATGGAGCTTTAGTTGTCTCAAAACTTCAAGATGAAAGATCTCGAAGAAGACACTTACATCTTAGGTCCAAAAATGTTCGGAATTAAAGATAACAGGATATTATTATTTTTATAACAAGGATGCAAATAAAAAATCTTAAAAATATTCTAGATGCAAAATTCTAGGAGATGCTTTCTCCTATTCAAACATAATAGTTCCTTATTATAAAGAGTGTCCCCAAATAATTGACAAGAAGAATGCCGTGAGTAGATGTCCATATACATTAGTTGTAGGTAGTTTGATGTATGCCGTGTTATGCACCAAACATGATATCTGTCATATAAGAGTGCCAAGTCATTTTCAATCCAATTTGAGACATGAACACTAGACTATGATCAAGAACATCTTCAAATGTCTTGGAGGAACAAAGGGCTACCATCTAGTCTTTAGAATTGGAGATCTATAGGTTTTGGGTGCACTAACTCTATCAAGCAATAAGATATTGATGCTAGAAAGCCTATCTTATGGTTTATTTTCATATTGAAGGAGGTTCTTTGACATGAAGAAGTAGGAGGCCAATGTTGATTGAAAAATAGAGAATAAGTACATTGTTATATTAAATGCTGCAAAGGAGGGGGTATGAATATGCAAGTTCGTGCAAGAACTTGGCATAGTTACCTCAATTGACTAAAGAATTCCTTTGTTTTATGAAAACATAGAATCCATTACATAGGTAAAGGAGCTTTGCTTTCACCTAAAGAGCATGCACATCGAGAGGAAGTGTCACATCATGTATAAGATAGCCAAGCATGGTGATGTATATCATGAAGGTTTCCGTTATAAATAATGTTGCTAATCCACTGTTACGACCCGATTTTCGAATCCCTACGAGACACGAGAATCAGACCGACTTGACTGATCCCAAGACCCAGTCGTCCAATGAAAAAGTAACCAAAAGAGCAGTAAAATAAACCACATTCACCATGTATATAACTAGCAGTAACAAAATACAGTAGTAAAGAAAAGAACTACTACAGTATACACCACCACAATAGTAAAGAAATAAACAGGTACATAAACATGATGCTTACAATAAAAGAGTACAGTGGTAATAGATTTACTCACTACAACAGAAGGATAGGTATAATGGGTACTACATAAGTAAAAACTACTGGGCTCTACTAGGCCCAACACCCTCTATAGCCGCCAGCTCTGGCTGCTCAACACCAGGTCCTGAAAAGGTGACAAAGGTGACACGTCAGCGAAACGCTGAGTAGAGTGGCAACCAAAAGCTAAGAAAATAGTAAGGTGGACAATAGCTGTTATATTTTTAATCTCTTTCTTTATTTTCCATTTACTCATTATTGAGTTATTCCTCAGATCTTTCTCTTGATCTCGAATGTTCCTTGTGGGAACGATCTTGATTGCAGTCTTTTCCGAAGAGTAGAAGTAACACGTGGTGCTCTCCTGGCTGGGAGAGTCCCCCATGGTGGTCCTACCCTCAGTCAACCACCCAAGGTCATTGACAAACATAATGGTGACTACGGCATACGCGATAAACGCACGGGTAGCTACCCCGCACTGGCACGCGATCAGTCGTTTCCGTTAACGGGTGCGCCCCAAAGTACAGCACGGAACCATTATAGGGTAGAGCCCTCTCAGTAACAGGGGTCCAGCCCCTCCACAGTAACCAAACAGGGGTCTTGCCCCTCCACAGTCCGCGCACCCTCGCCTGACTACCCTGGTTTGCCCAATGGGCCTAACAAGTTGGCGTAGGAGGGCTAGCAGAACCCCGGGGCCCGTGGGGTAGCTAGTGCTCTCCCTACACTAGTAGCTCTCCTCGGTACTGTGTACACGAGGGCCAAAAGTCGGTACAAAGTGGCCAGACCTAACCCCAGGTCCCTGGGGCAGCTAGCTCCGCTCTGTACTAAATCAGGGGACAGTCGCTCTCCTTGGTACTCTGTACTCAAGGGCCAGCTCACTTCCCCAATTCTATTCCATTCACTCCTCAGGAGCTCTACTCCTAATTCCCCATAGGGTTCATGCTCATTTTTCTTTAACTCAGCCAATTTAGGTTTCATCATTTCAGCGTTAATTTTCATATAGCCCATGTTCTCAACAGTAATTATCCATTCATAAACAGGCAACTATTAACCAATTACAGGAAGTTATCATTTTCCTTTCTACTTTTCCAAGAATGCAATATATATATTCAATCTAGTTTTCCAGTCCCAGGATTCATGCCATATCCTAGGATCTATCATTCAATCTAGTTTTTCAGTCCTAGGATTCATGGAGTATCCTAGGATCTATCATTCAATCTAGTTTTTCAGTCCTAGGATTCATGCAATACCCTAGATTCTACTAATTATTTCACAAGTACTTAATTTTTGATAAATAATTAAAGGTGCCACTCTATCTGCAAAATCGGGAGTACTGGGGGCGTGATCGGCAAGCCTGCACCTCCGCAACCCCCAGAGCCGCAATGGAATGGGGTCCTAACACAAGGATCAATTACAAGGAGCTACTCAGAACAGGATACAAATACTGTAAACATGTAGAGGAACTAAATTTGAGAAGAACGAAACTTGAAACGCGGAAAACGGACTTCGAACGGACCCTAAACGGGTCAAAAACGACAAGTCTGCCCAAAATCAGACGTCTGGAACATCTTCCAGACATCTTAAACGATGGCTCAGGTCATACCTTTATCCTGCGCTGTCCTTCAGACGTCCAGAATCCCGCTGAACCATTTGGACTTAGTTTCCAGATGTCTAACTGTCACTCTGGATGTCTAGAGACCTTCTCCGTCGTCTGGTGCTGTGCCTAGACGTCTGATCTGTGTGGGAAGGCGTGCCATTGCGCCTTTCTGAACGAGACCTGCACACACGCGATCATCCTCAACACAGAACGAAGCATAACCCTTCGGCGGAACGGCTGCATGGCCGTACGCGCAAAAGAAGGAAAAAATATCATACCTTTCAGACATCTGGACCTTCCTCCAGACATCTCCTGCGTCATCTGAACATATGTCCAAACATCTGATTCTGGGAAATTTTCCCAGAATCAGGACCTCCTCGCTCTCCGCCTGCAGCGCACGGCCGTGCCGCGCCGCGCTTGTCTACTGCCTGAGCTGTATGTTACGAATGCGCGGCTTCAGACGTCTTTTAAGACGTTTGGGAGGTGGCCCAGACGTCAGACCAGACGTTTGGAACCCCTTCCAGATGTTTGGGATTCGGTTTTTTCAACACGCACGGTTTCGTCTGCACGCCTGAGCGTGCAAACCTGCGAGTGCATCTCTCTCTCTCTCTTTTTCCCTCTCTCCTGCAGCCGCAGGCTGCGCCCTTTATCCGCTCTCTCTCCTCCCCGCGCGGCTTTAAAACGCCACGCCCTCTCCCTCACTCTCATCACCTCCGCCCCCTTCCCCTTCTCCTTCCAGCCGGTGCGCGAGAGCGAGCACGAGTGAGCGGCGACAGCGACAGCCGCGGTGAGTGTGGGAGGAGGTGCTGCGCGAGGGAGGAGGCGCTCGGCCGGAGGGCGAGCTTGCCGGGGCTGCTAGAGCCGGTCGGCAGGGGGAGCAGCAAACATCCGAGGTGACGCGGAAGACCTGCTGCAGCTCAAGCAGCAGGCGGATGAGGCGGGGCGTGGCCGTGTGTCGCGAGCGGAGGGCGAGTCGCGCCTTGATTCTGGAATTTTCTCCAGAATCAGACGTCTGGGCTTCCAACCAGACGGCGAGGAGGATGTCTGGAGGACTATCCAGATGTCTGAAAGGTGAGTTATTTTCGTCTTTCTTCCTCTTCTTCAACTGACCATACTGAGAGAGAGAGGAAATGGGTACGCACAGGTTCAGATTCGCCAACCAGCGCGAATCAGACGTCTGGCTGCAGTGCCAGACGACGGGAGCGACTTCCAGATGTTCGGGGTGACCATCAGACGTCTGGGAACTAGGCCAGATGCCCCTGCAAGCTTCTGGATGTCTGAGATACCACGCAGAGCAAAGGTAACCTCTGATCCACTTTTTAAGATGTCTGGAAGAGGTTCCAGACGTCTGATTTTGCACCGTTTCGTTGTTTTCGACCCGTTTAGGGCCCGTTCGGAGTCCGTTTTCCACGTTTCGAGTTGCGTTCTTTTCGGAATTAAATCCTCTACCCGTCTACAGTAGCTATGTATTGTTTTGAGAAACTCCTTGTGTTTGATCCTTGTGATAGGACCCTGTTCCGTTGCAGTCTCGGGGGTTGCGGAGGCACGCGGGATTCCTGACCACGCCCCCAGTACTCCTGTTGTAACCGGTAGAGTGGCTTTTAAGTTTATTAGTATAATTTGTTAAATTATGGAACCATAAATAGAACCTAGGACATTGCATGAATCCTAGGAATGAGAAACTAGAACGAATGGTAGATCCTAGGGTGTTGCATGAATCATAAGGTTGGAAAACTAGATTGTATGATAGATCTTAGGGTATGGCATGAATCCTAGGATGGGAAGAACTAGTGGAATATATGAATACTGCAGTCTTGGAAAATGTGGAAAGGAAATAATAGCTACCTGTAAATTGGTTTAACAGCTGCCTGTTATGAATAAATGAGCATGTCTGAGAATATGGGATGTATGAACGTGAAACTGGGAAGGTGAAACCTGAATGTGCTGAGTTAAAAGAACTGGAACCCTACGGGGGATTAGGAGTGGAACTCTTGGAAAGAGAAAGGAATGGAACTGAGAAAGAAAGGCGTGGTAGTGTGCTGTCTCTTGGGTACGTAGTACTAAGGGAAGTACTTGTACCTGTTTAGTGTAGAGCGGAGACAGTCGCCCCAGGGACCCAGGGTTAGGACTGGCCACTTTGTACCGACTTGCTGGCCCTCGTGTATGTAGTATTGAGGAGAACTACTAGTGTAGGGAGGTACTAGCTACCCCACGGGCCCCAGGGTTCTGCTAGCCTCCTACACTGACTTGTTAGGCCCACTGGGCAAACCAGGGTAGTCAGGCGAGGGTGCACGGACTGTGGAGGGGCAAGGCCCCTGTTTGGTTACTATGGAGGGGTTCGACCCCTGTTACTGAGAGGGCTCTGCCCTGTGCTGGTTCCGTGCTGTGCTTTGGGCGCACCTGTTAACGGAAATGACTGATCGCGTGCCAGTGTGGGTTAGCTACCTGTGCGTTTATCGCGCGTGCCGTAGTCACCGTTACGCCTGTCCGTGACCTTGGGGTGGTTGACTGAGAGTAGGATCACCACGGGGGACTCTCCCAGCCAGGAGAGCACCACGTGCTACTTCTACTTTTTGGAAAAGACTGCAATCAAGATCGTTCCCACGAGGAACATTCGAGATCAAGTGAAGGATCTGAGAAATAGATAAATTTTGAAACAATAGAAAGATGTAAATAAAGGAAGAAAGAAAATTAAAACAACTACTATACACTTTACTATTTCTTTAGTTTAGCTGCCACTCTACTCAGCGTTTTGCTGACGTGTTACACTCGTTACCTTTCAGGACCAGGTGTTGAGCAGCCAGGGTCAGCGGCTGCAGAGGATGCTGGGCCGAGTAGGGTCCAGTAGAGTTACCACTGTTCTCTTGTACCTCTTTTTGGTTCCACTGTAGTGAGTAGTTCTTGTTACCGCTGTACTTTTCTTTACCTGCAGTTCATATTATGTTATGAATGTTGTTCTACTGTTGTGGTGGTATATACTGTAGTGGTTTCTTTCCTTACTGCTGTATTTTCTTACTGTTAGTTATATTCATGCTAAATGTGGTTTATTTTACTGCTCTTTTGGTTACTTCCTCGTTGGACGACCAGGTCTTGGGATTAGTCGAGTCGGTGCGGTTCTCGTGTCTCATAAGGACTCGGGAATCAGGTCGTTACAAGATGGTATCAGAGCAAGGTCATCCCGAGAAGTGAATCAACTGACTGGAAAATAACCAATTCACATGTCTATAGCTAGAGTAGCCACCACAACATACCTTTTGACATGAACTCTTAGAGATTTTCGTTAGGTATCGTTCCGTATTGACGTGTTTCGTTTTGTTTCGTGTCTCCATTGTAGGAGATGCCTCGTCGTGGAACTAGGAGGGTGGGCCGCGGGCGCGGCCGAGGTCGGGGCCCGAGGGACAGATGTGTCGGGCTTGGAGTACATACTACCCCTCCTCTTCTCCTGAGCATACCATCTTCGGACCTCGTCCAACTAATTCGAGAGGTGGTTCGAGAAGAATTTCAGCTTCCACCCACATCGCCACCCCCTCCTCCCCCTTCCGAGCGTACGACAGGGGAGTTGGTGGTGGAACGAGATTTCCGCCGTCACACTAGGCATGTTAGGAGAACTCAAAGGAGACACGTGGCGTCCGCAGGAGAGCCATCACATTTTGCAGGGCCATCAGTGGCCTTTGGGGGCCCTCGACAGGGGCCAGTCGCCAGCACCGGACCCCCACCCAGCCGACAGCAGGGGCCCACTGAGGGCGGGAGTCGGGTTCCCCTCTGTTACCAGTGTGGCTAGCCGGGCCACATCAGGAGGGACTACCCGTCTAGGGCAGGAGGTCAGCAGATACTTCCCGCGCAGAGCACTGGAGGGCGCGCAGGAGGCCGCGGTTACCAGGCGCGAGGAGGACAGCAGTCACACGGAGGGTACCGGCCAGCACCTGCCCGTCCGACGCAGAGTGTGGCTGCTTCGTCCGCACCTATAGCTGAGGGGCGTATCAACGCCCTGACATACAGGGATGCCAGAGCTTCGGGCTCGGTAGTGGCAGGTATGGTTTCAGTTTCCGGCAGACTCATTTACACACTTTTCGATTCTGGTGCTACGCACTCGTTTGTCGCAGCCAGTTTCGCAGTTAGTTTGGGCCAGGATTATACGCTATTAGAGAATCCATTCATAATCAGAAGTCCGAGTGGTCAGCTGTTTGTAGCTTAGGAGGTGTACACGGATTGCGAGGTCAGCGTCGGGGGACATAGCCTGCCAGCTGACCCGATTATGATATAGATGGAGGACTTGGAGTGATTCTGGGGATGGATTGGCTGTCTACTTACCACGCCTTGGTGGATTGTTTTGAGAGGAAGATCGTCTTCTCCATTCCGGAGTTGCCTTCTTTCGAGTTTCACGGACAGCCAGTGGACGGAGGTTTCAGGTGCATCTCGGCACTTCGGGTGGCGAGACTTTTGAGCCAGGGGTGTGAGGGCTTCCTAGCTTGTGTGGTGGCAGAGCCCAGCCCTGTGGCAGACTTCCAGAGCATCCCGGTGGTCAGAGAGTACCCTGACGTGTTTCCAGACGAGTTACCAGGACTATCGCCCGAGCGCGAGATCAAGTTTGAGATCTCGCTAGTACCAGGGACCAACCCCATCTCCACCGCGCCATACAGGATGGCACCGCTTGAGCTACGAGAGCTTAAGTCTCAGTTGCAGGACCTTTTGGAGAAGGGTTTCGTGAGGCCCAGTGCGTCTCCCTGGGGAGCCCCGGTACTGTTTGTGAAGAAGAAGGATGGGACCTTATGCCTTTGTGTGGACTATCGACACCTGAATAGGGTCACCATCAAGAATAGATATCTGCTGCCGAGGATCGACGACTTGTTTGACCATTTGCGGGGTGCCACGGTGTTCTCCAAGATCGACTTGAGGTCGGGATACCACCAGTTGAGGATCAGGGAGACCGACGTCTCCAAGATAGCTTTCCGCACCCGGTACGGATACTACGAGTTTTTGGTCATGCCGTTTGGGCTGACCAATGCCCCCGCTGCTTTTATGGATCTGATGGACCGGGTGTTTAGACCGTACTTGGACCAGTTCATGGTGGTTTTCATAGATGATGTACTCATCTATTCTAGAGATCAGACATAGCACGGACAGCACTTGCGGATGGTTCTGGACACTCTGAGACGACGTAGGCTGTACGCAAAATACAGCAAGTGCGAGTTCTGGTTGAGGGAGGTGACCTTCTTAGGTCATGTGATCTCTGGAGACGGCTTGGCGGTGGACCCAGCCAAGGTCGAGGCAGTACTCAGGTGGGAGAGACCGCGTTCAGTCACTGAGATTCGCAGTTTCCTGGGACTGGCAGGCTACTACAGACGATTCATCAGAGGTTTTTCACAGATTGAACGTCCTATGACACAGTTGACCCGGAAGGACGTGCCCTTCACTTGGACAAACGCCTGTGAGGCGTGTTTTCTGGAGCCGAAGGAGAGGTTGACCTCGGCTCCCGTGCTCACCATCCCTGACAGTAGTGGCGGGTTCATTGTGTACACGGACGCCTCCTTGCAGGGGTTAGGAGGTGTGCTCATGCAGAGGGTCACGTTGTCGCTTACGCTTCGCGGCAACTGAAGCCCCATGAGCATACCTACCCTACCCACGACCTAGAGTTGGCAGCTGTTGTCTTCGTGCTGAAGACTTGGAGGCACTACTTGTACGGTGAGACCTTCAAAATTTTCATAGATCACAAGAGCCTCAGATACCTTTTTGATCAGAAGGAGCTCAACATGAGATAGAGACGTTGGTTGGAGCTGCTGAAGGACTACGACTGCAGCATCTCCTACCACCCGGGAAAGGCCAATGTGGTGGCTGACGCCTTGAGCCGTAAGGCGCTCGCACACTTGGCTAGTTTACAGTTACAGAGTTGGAGCCTTTTGGAGGAGGTGGGCAGTTGGAGACCCCTGGAGTTACGGGGGCACTGTGGGGCAATGACAGTGACACGACAGACTAGGCCAGAGCTGATAGACCGCATCATCACAAGACAGATGGCTTGTCCGTACTTGCAGTCCTTGCGCGACAGAGTACTGTCAGGAGACCCAGGGGACTTCTCTTTCACAAACCAGGTGCTGCGCTTGAGGGGACGGTTATGCGTTCCCAGAGACGAGGAGCTGTTGAGAGAGCTCCTGACTGAGGCACACGGTTCCAGATTCACCATACATCCTGGAAACACGAAGATGTACCACGACTTTAGACGCGAGTTTTGGTGGAGGGGGATGAAGCGGGATGTGGGTGAATTCGTGCAGCAGTGCTTAGTGTGCCAGCAGGTGAAAGCCGAGCATCAGAGGCCTGCAGGGCCGCTACAGCTGCTTCCAGTGCCAGAGTGGAATTGGGAGAGCATCACCATGGACTTGGTGGTGGGCTTACCTGTTACCCAGCGAGGACACGACGCAGTCTTGGTAATTGTGGATAGACTGACGAAGACGGCACGATTCTTGCCGATCCGAGTCACTTTGGGACCAGCACAGTTGGCAAAGAGGTATATCCACGATGTGGTGCGACTACATGGAGTTCCGCGGGAGATCGTATCCGACCGGGATACCCGCTTTATGTCCCAGTTTTGGGCTGAGTTTCAGCAGGCCCTGGGGACGCGGTTGAGGTTTAGTACGGCTTACTACCCCCAGACGGACGGACAGTCTGAGCACACGATATAGACACTTGAGGACCTTTTGCGTGCCTGTGTATTGGACTGGAGGGGCTCTTTGGAGGAGCACCTGCCCCTAGTGGAGTTTGCAAACAACAACAGTTATCACTTGAGCATCGGCATGGCTCCCTACGAGGCTCTGTACGGACGGAGGTGTACGGCACCCTTGAGTTGGGTTGAGGTGGGGACCAAGTGGGAGGTTGGCCCCAGGTTGATCCGGCAGAGTCAGGAGGTAGTCGAGCAGATCCATAGGCAACTCCGCACTGTCAGGAGCAGACAGAAGAGCTACGTGGATCGGAGACGCAGAGAGGTGCAGTTTGAGGTTGGGGACCACATCTTTCTCCGTGTTTCGCCATGAAGGGCCTGCAGCGGTTTGGGGTGAGAGGGAAGCTCGCGCCGAGGTTTGTGGGGCCCTTGGAGGTCCTGGAGCGGGTTGGACCCATTGCTTACAGGCTTGCCCTCCCTCCCCAGCTTTCTAGTGTGCACGACGTGTTCCACGTGTCCAACCTCCGGAAGTACGTAGTCGATCCCAGTCACGTACTGAGTCACAAGAGCGTCGAGGTGGGCGACGACCTGACCTACCCCGAGCGGCCTGTGCAGATTCTAGCCCGAGCCATCCGCAGTTTCAGACGAAAGCAAGTACCCCTGGTAAAGATTTTGTGGAGGAGCCAGCGGTACGAGGAGGCTACCTGGGAGCCTGAGGCGGAAATGCGGGAGCGGTATCCGGAGCTCTTCGCGGGTATGTCTTTTCGGACCGGCTTCGATCCTCTTTGAGTTTGTTATGGTTACTATGACGTTTTTCCCGCACCCTAGTTAGCGAAATTTTCGGGGACAAAACTTCCTTTGAGTTTGTTATATTGTTACGAACGGCTTCAGACGTCTTTTAAGACGTCTGGGAGGTGGCCCAGACGTCGGACCAGACATCTGGAACCCCTTCCAGACGTCTGGGATTTGGTTTTTTCGACACGCGCGGTTTCATCTGCACGCCTGTGTGCGCAGACCTGCGAGCGCATCTCTCTCTCTCTTTCCCTCTCTCCTGCGGCCGCAAGCTGCACCCTCTGTCCGCTCTCTCTCCTCCCCGCACGGCTTTAAAACGCCACGCCCTCTCCCTCACTCTCATCACCTCCGCCCCCTTCCTCTTCTCCTTCCAGCCAATGCGCGAGAGCGAGCGCGAGTGAGCGGCGGCAGTGACAGTCGCGATGAGCGTGGGAGGAGGTGCTGCGTGAGGGAGGAGGCGCTCGGCCGGAGGGCGAGCTTGCTAGGGCTGCTAGAGTCGGTCGATGGGGGGAGTAGCAGACGTCCGAGGTGACGCGGGAGGCCTGCTGCAGCTCGAGCAGCAGGCGGACGAGGCGCGGCGCAGCCGTGCGTCGCAAGCGGAGGGCGAGTTGAGCCCTGATTCTAGAATTTTCTCCAGAATCAGACGTCTGGGCTTCCAACCAGACGGCGAGGAGGACGTCTGGAGGACTGTCCAGACGTATGAAAGGTGAGTTATTTCCGTCTTTCTTCCTCTTCTTCGACTGACCGTACTGAGAGAGAGAGGAAATGGGTATGCGCAGGTTCGGATTCGCCATCCAGCGTGAATCAGACGTCTGGCTGCAGTGCCAGATGACGGGAGCGACTTCCAGACGTCCGGGGTGACCATCGAACGTCTGGGAACTAGGTCAGACACCCCCGCAGGCTTCTGGACGTTTGAGAGACCACACAGAGCAAAGGTAACCTCTGATCCACTTTTTAAGATGTCTGGAAGAGGTTCCAGACGTCTGATTTTGCACCGTTTCGTTGTTTTCGACCCGTTTAGGGCCCGTTCGGAGTCCGTTTTCCACGTTTCGAGTTGCGTTCTTTTCGGAATTAAATCCTCTACCCGTCTACAGTAGCTATGTATTGTTTTGAGAAACTCCTTGTGTTTGATCCTTGTGATAGGACCCTGTTCCGTTGCAGTCTCGGGGGTTGCGGAGGCACGCGGGATTCCTGACCACGCCCCCAGTACTCCTGTTGTAACCGGTAGAGTGGCTTTTAAGTTTATTAGTATAATTTGTTAAATTATGGAACCATAAATAGAACCTAGGACATTGCATGAATCCTAGGAATGAGAAACTAGAATGAATGGTAGATCCTAGGGTGTTGCATGAATCCTAGGGCTGGAAAACTAGATTGTATGATAGATCTTAGGGTATGGCATGAATCCTAGGATGGGAAGAACTAGTGGAATATATGAATACTGCAGTCTTGGAAAATGTGGAAAGGAAATAATAGCTACCTGTAAATTGGTTTAACAGTTGCCTGTTATGAATAAATGAGCATGTCTGAGAATATGGGATGTATGAACGTGAAACTGGAAAGGTGAAACCTGAATGTGCTGAGTTAAAAGAACTGGAACCCTACGGGGGATTAGGAGTGGAACTCCTGGAAAGAGAAAGGAATGGAACTGAGAAAGAACGACGTGGTAGTGTGCTGTCTCTTGGGTATGTAGTACCAAGGGAAGTACCTGTACCTGTTTAGTGCAGAGCGGAGCCAGCTGCCCCAGGGACCCGGGGTTAGGACTGGCCACTTTATACCAACTTGCTGGCCCTCGTGTACGTAGTACCGAGGAGAGCTACTAGTGTAGGGAGGTACTAGCTACCCCACGGGCCCCGGGGTTCTGCTAGCCTCCTACACCGACTTGTTAGAACCACTGGGCAAACCAGGGTAGTCAAGTGAGGGTGCGAGGACTGTGGAGGGGCAAGGCCCCTATTTGGTTACTATGGATGGGTTCGACCCCTGTTACTGAGAGGGCTCTGCCCTGTGCTGGTTCCGTGCTGTGCTTTGGGCGCACCCGTTAACGGAAACGACTGATCGCGTGCCAGTGCGGGTTAGCTACCTGTGCGTTTATCGCGCGTGCCGTAGTCACCGTTACGCCTGTCCGTGACCTTGGGGTGGTTGACTGAGAGTAGGATCACCACGGGGGACTCTCCCGGCCAGGAGAGCACCACATGCTACTTCTACTTTTTGGAAAAGACTGCAATCAAGATCGTTCCCAAGAGGAACATTCGAGATCAAGTGAAGGATCTGAGAAATAGATAAATTTTGAAACAATAGAAAGACGTAAATAAAGGAAGAAAGAAAATTAAAACAACTACTGTAAACTTTACTGTTTCTTTAGTTTAGCTGCCACTCTACTCAGCGTTTTGCTGACGTGTTACACTCGTTACCTTTCAGGACCAGGTGTTGAGCAGCCAGGGTCAGCGGCTGCAGAGGACGCTGGGCCGAGTAGGGTCCAGTAGAGTTACCACTATTCTCTTGTACCTCTTTTTGGTTCCACTGTAGTGAGTAGTTCTTGTTACCGCTGTATTTTTCTTTACCTGCAGTTCTTATTATGTTATGAATGTTGTTCTACTGTTGTGGTGGTATATACTGTAGTGGTTTCTTTCCTTACTGTTGTATTTTCTTACTGTTAGTTATATTCATGCTGAATGTGGTTTATTTTACTGCTCTTTTGGTTACTTCCTCATTGGATGACAAGGTCTTGGGATTAGTCGAGTCGGTCCGGTTCTCGTGTCTCGTAGGGACTCGGGAATCGGGTCGTTACATTGTAGCAACTCCTCGCCAACACTACGCTTCTGTTGCGCACCCGCCCGCCGGCCTTGGCTGCTCTGGCGAGCTCGCATCCTCACAGTCTAGCTCTCTCCCTCTCGTAGCAGCCCCTCCTCCCCACGCACTCACAGCAGCAGCTGCTGCTGCCCTCGCCCGCTCACTCTCTCGCTGACAAGAAGAAGAAGGAGAAGGCGGTGGAGTGAGGGTGAGGGAGAGGAGAGGGGGTATTTGAAGGCTGCCGTGGGGAGAGAGAGACAAAGGTGGCTGCACCTGCATGGAGGAAGGAAAGAGAAGGAGGGCGGCGGTTCAGTCTGCACGCGCATGCGAGCAGACGCGAGCCCATACGCCGAAAAAATTAAATACGTCTGACCAGACATCTGGACAAATTCCCAGACGTCTTAAACGACGTTTGATGCCCGGGTTATAACAACATAACAAACTCAAAGGAAGTTTCGTCCCCGAAACTTACGCTAACTAGGGTGCGGAAAAGAATGATATATGCATAACAAACTCAAAGAGGACTGAAACCGATCCGAAAAGACGTACTCGCAAAAAGCTTCGGGTACCACTCTCGCATCGCCGCCTCAGGCTCCCAGGTAGCCTCCTTGTACCGCTGGCTCCTCCACAAAACTTTCACCAGGGGTACTTGCTTCCGTCTCAGACTGCGGACAGCCCTGTCGAGAATCTACATTGGCAGCTCGGGGTAGGTCAGGTCGTCGCCCACCGACACTCTCATGACTCAAGACGTGACTGGGATCGGCGACATGCTTCCTGAGGTTGGACACGTGGAACATGTCGCGCACACCAGAAAGCTGGGGAGGAAGGGCAAGCCTGTAAGCAACGGGTCCAACCCGCTCCAGGACCTCAAAGGGTCCTACGAACCTCGGTGCGAGCTTCCCTCTCACCCTAAACCACTGCAGGCCCTTCATGGGTGAAACGCAAAGGAAGACATGGTCCCCAACCTCAAACTACACCTCTCTGCGTTTCCAATCTACATAGCTCTTCTGTCTGCTCCTGACAGTGCGGAGTCGCCTGTGAATCTGCTCGACCACCTCCTGACTCTGCCGGATCAGCCTGGGGCCAACCTCCCACTTGGTCCCCACCTCAACCCAACTCAAGGGTGTCGTACACCTCCGTCCGTACAGAGCCTCGTAGGGTGCCATGCCGATGCTCGAGTGATTACTGTTATTATATGCAAACTCCACCAGGGGCAAGTACTCCTCCCAACAGCCCCTCCAGTCCAGTACACAAGCACGCAAAAGGTCCTCAAGTGTCTGTATCGTCCCCTCAGACTATCCGTCCTTCTGGGGTTGGTAAGCTGTACTGAACCTCAACCGCATCCCCAGGGCCTGCTGAAACTCAGCCCAAAACTGGGACATAAAGCAGGTATCCCAGTCAGATATGATCTCCCGCAGAACTCCGTGTAGACGTACCACATCGCGGATATACCTCTCTGCCAACTGTGCTGGTCCCAGGGTAACTCGGATCGGCAAGAAACACGTCGTCTTCGTCAATCTGTCAACGATTACCCAGACTGCGTCGTGTCCTCGCTGGGTAACAGGTAAGCCCACCACCAAGTCCATGGTGATGCTCTCCCACTTCCACTCTGGCACTAGAAGTGGCTGTAGCGGCCCTGCAGGTCTCTGATGCTCGGCTTTCACCTGCTGGCACACTAAACACTGTTGCACGAACTCACCCACATCCCGCTTCATCCCCCTCCACCAAAAGTCATGTCTCAAGTCATGGTACATCTTCCTGTTTTCGAGATGTATGGTGAATCTGGAGCCGTGTGCCTCAGTCAGGAGCTCTCTCAACAGCGCCTCGTCTCTGGGAATGCACAGACGTCCCCTCATGCGCAACACCTGGTCGGTAAAAGAGAAGTCCCCAGGGTCTCTTGACAATACTCTGTCACGCAAGGACTGCAAGTACAGGTCGACCATCTGTCCTGTGATGATGCGATCTATCAGCTCTGGCCTTGTCTGTCGTGTCACAGTCACTGCCCCACAGTGCCCCCGTAACTCTAGGGGTCGCCAACTACCCATCTCCTCCAAGAGGCTCCAACTTTGCACCTGTAAACTGGCCAAGTGTGCGGGCACCTTCCGACTCAAGGCGTCAGCCACCACGTTGGCCTTTCCCGGGTGGTAGGAAATGCTGCAGTCATAGTCCTTCAGGAGCTCCAACCAACGTCTCTGTCCCATGTTGAGCTCCTTCTGATCAAACAAGTATCTAAGGCTCTTGTGATCTGTGAAAATCTCGAAGGTCTCACCGTACAAGTAGTGCCTCCAGGTCTTTAGCGCGAAGACGACAGCTGCCAGCTCCAGGTCGTGGGTAGGGTAGCTATGCTCATGGGGCTTCAGTTGCCGTGAAGCGTAAGCGACAACGTGACCCCTCTGCATGAGTACACCCCCTAATCCCTGCAAAGAGGCGTCTGTGTACACAACGAATCCGCCACTACTGTCTGGGATGGTGAGTACGGGAGCCGAAGTCAGCCTCTCCTTCAGCTCCTGAAACACACCTCACAGGCGTCTATCCAAGTAAAGGGCACGTCCTTCTGGGTCAGCTGTGTCATAGGATGAGCTATCTGTGAAAAGCTCCTGATAAATCGCCTGTAGTAGCCTGCCAGTCGCAAGAAACTGCGAATCTCGGTGATCGTACGCGGTCTCTCCCACCTGAGCACTGCCTCGACCTTGGCTGGGTCCACAGCCAAGCCATCCCCAGAGATCACATGACCTAAAAACGTCACCTCCCCCAACCAGCACTTGCTGTATTTGGCGTACAACCTACGTCATCTCAGTGTGTCCAAAACCATCCGCAAGTGCTGTCCGTGCTGTGTCTGATCTCGAGAATAGATGTGCACATCATCAATGAATACCACCACGAACTAGTCTAAGTACAGTCTAAACACCCAGTTCATCAAGTCCATGAAGGCAGCAGGGGCATTGGTCAGCCCAAATGGCATGACCAAAAACTCATAGTGTCCGTATCGGGTGCGGAAAGCTATCTTGGAGACGTCGCCTCCTTGATCCTCAACTGGTGGTATCCAGACCTCAAGTCAATCTTGGAGAACACCGTGGCACCTCGCAACTGGTCAAACAAGTCATCAATCCTTGGCAGCGGATACCTGTTCTTGATGGTGACCCTATTTAGCTGTCGGTAGTCCACACAAAGGCGTAGGGTACCATCCTTCTTCTTTACAAACAGTACCGGGGCTCCCCAGGGAGATGCGCTCGGCCTCACAAAGCCCTTCCCCAAAAGATCCTGCAACTGAGACTTGAGCTCTCGCAGCTCAAGTGGTGCCATCCTGTACGGTGATGTGGAGATGGGGCTGGTCCCTGGTAGCAGTGAGATCTCAAACTCGATCTCACGCTTGGGAGGTAGTCCTGGCAACTCCTTTGGAAACACGTCGGGGTACTCTCTGACCACCGGGATACTCTAGAAGTCTGCCACAGGGTCGGGCTCTGCCACCACACAAGCTAGGAAACCCTCACACCCCTGGCTCAAAAGTCTCGCCACCCGAAGTGCAGAAATGCACCTGAAGCCTCCGTCCACTGGCTGTCCGTGGAACTCGAAAGAAGGAAACTTCGGTATGGAGAAGACAATCTTTCTCTCAAAGCAGTCCACCAAGGCGTGGTAAGCGGACAGCCAGTCCATCCCCAGAATTACGCCAAAGTCCTCCATCTGTATCATAATCAGGTCAGCGGGAAGGCTGTGTCCCCCAACACTGACCTCGCAACCCGTGTATACTTCCTCAGCTACAAACAATTGACCACTCGGACCTCTGATCACGAATGGATCCTCTAACAGCATACAATCCTACCTCAAACTAATCGCGAAACTGGCGGTGACAAACGAATGCGTAGCGCCAGAATCGAAAAGCGTGTAAACGAGTCTGCCAGAAACTGAAACCATACCTGCCACCACTGATCCCGAAGCTCTGGCATCCCTGTGTGTCAGGGCATTGATATGCCCCTCAGCCCTAGGTGCGGACGAAGCAGCCACACTCTGCATCAGACGGGCAGCTGCTGACCGGTACCCTCCCCGTGATTGCTGTCCTCCTCCTCGCGCTTGGAAACCACGACCTCCTGCTCGCCCTCCAGTGCTCGGCATGGGAAGCATCTGCTGACCTCCTGCCTTAGACGGGCAGTCCCTCCTGATGTGGCCCGGCTGGCCACACTGGTAGCAGAGAGGAACCCAACTCCCGCCCTTAGTGGGTCCCTGCTGTCGGCTGGGTGGGGGTCCAGTGCTAGCAGCTGGCCCCTGTTGAGGGCCCCCAAAGGCCACTGATGGCCCTACAAAACGTGATGGCTCTCCTGCAGGCACCACATGTCTCCTCTCTCATCGGCCCTGTGAGAAGTCTGGCTGATAGGGCCTCTTCCGCCTGCTGTCAGTATCTCGCGTGGATGGGTTGGTCTCCTCGTATGTCATAGCTGCCTCCACCACCCTCGAGAACGTAGGCAGCTTCAGGGGTTTAACATACCCCCGAATCGCAGGTTGGAGCCCCTTCGTGAACCTCCAAAGGCTCTCCTCCTCAGTGGCCACTGCTGTCGCTGCGAAGCGAGATAGCTCCAAAAAATGCATGTGGTACGTGCTCACGGTCATCGTCCCCTGGCAGAGAGTGTGGAACTCCCGCCTCCTCTGGTCCTGCCACGTCTGGGGAAAGTATTGCTCGCAGAAGAGGGTGACGAATCGGTCCCAGGTCGGCTCATCCCTCTCTTATCCCCTGACCGGCCTCCACCACCTGTGTGCCGCGCTCTCCAGCTGGTATGTGGCAAAGGCCACACGGCACTCCACCAGGGGGCGAAGGGTATCAAAAACCTTCTCGATCTGCTCGAGCCAGTCCTCCTCCTCGGTCGGGTCCTCATCCCCCTTGAAGGAGGGGGGCTTCAACTTCTGGAACTGTTCGAAAAGCTCGAAGTGGCGCTGCAGTGGAGATGCTGGTGCACCTCCAAGTAAAGAAGCCTTGTGTGCAGAAGTGTCAGAGGAAGGTGGGGGCGCTGGTAGCCCGACCCCTCCCCCTCATCCAGCGCCATGTCTGTCTCATGCTCCCACAGAGAACTCCCCCTCCACAGCCCCAAGGAGAGGCGCTCGTGGCGGTGGGTGGAGCTCCTCTCGCACGATGTCCCGTATCAGCTAGACGAAGTCCTGGGCCTGAATGCCCGGGGGCAATGGCTGGTCCACTGAAACGTCGACCTCAACACACCCACCCCTCCGACCTCGTCCCCAGCTGCACCCGCGGCCCACCTCCCTAGTCCCGCGTTGAGGCATCTCCTGCAAGGAGACGCGAATACAGAATGGAAACACGTCAATACGAAATGATATCTAATGGAGAAGTCTAACAACATATGTCAAAAGAAACGTTGTGGTGGCTACTCTAGTTACAGACACGTGAATTGCTTATTTTCTAGTTAGTTGGTTCACTTCTTGGGATGACCTTGCTCTGATACCATCTTGTTACGACCCGATTCCCGAATCCCTACGAGACACGAGAATCGGACCGACTCGACTGATCCCAAGACCCAGTCGTCCAACGAAAAAGTAACCAAAAGAGCAGTAAAATAAACCACATTCATCATATATATAACTAGCAGTAACAAAATACAGCAGTAAAGAAAAGAACTACTATAGCATATACCACCACAACAGTAAAGAAATAAATAGGTGCATAAACATGATGCTTACAATAAAAGAGTACAGTGGTAACAGATCTACTCACTACAACAGAAGGAAAGGTATAGTGGGTACTACACAAGTAAAAACTACTGGGCTCTACTAGGCCCAGTACTCTTTGCAGCAGCCGGCTCTGGTTGCTCAACACCTGGTCCTGAAAAGGTGACAAAGGTGACACGTCAGCGAAACGCTGAGTAGAGTGGCAACAAAAAGCTAAGAAAATAGTAAGGTGGACAGTAGCTATTATATTTTTAATCTCTTTCTTTATTTTCCATTTACTCGTTATTGAGTTATTCCTCAGATCTTTCTCTTGATCTCGAATATTCCTCGTGGGAAGGATCTTGATTGCAGTCTTTTCCGAAGAGAGAAAGTAACACGTGGTGCTCTCCTGGCCGAGAGAGTCCCCCGCGGTGGTCCTACCCTCAGTCAACCACCCCAAGGTCACTGACAGACGTAACGGTGACTACGGCACGCGCGATAAATGCACGGGTAGCTACCCCGCACTGGCACGCGATCAGTCGTTTCCGTTAAAGGGTGCGCCCCAAAGTACAGCACGGAACCATTATAGGGTAGAGCCCTCTCAGTAACAGGGGTCCAGCCCCTCCACAGTAACCAAACAGGGGTCTTGCCCCTCCACAGTCCGCGCACCCTCGCCTGACTACCCTGGTTTGCCCAATGGGCCTAACAAGTCGGCGTAGGAGGGCTAGCAGAACCTCGAGGCCCGTGGGGTAGCTAGTGCTCTCCCTACACTAGTAGCTCTTCTTGGTACTGTTTACACGAGGGCCAAAAGTCGGTACAATGTGGCTAGACCTAACCCCAGGTCCCTGGGGCAGCTAGCTCCGCTCTGCACTAAACTGGGGGACAATCGCTCTCCTTGGTACTTCGTACTCAAGGGCCAGCTCACTTCCCTAATTCTATTCCATTCACTCCTCAGGAGCTCTACTCCTAATTCCCCGTAGGGTTCATGCTCATTTTTCTTTAACTCAGCCAATTTAGGTTTCATCATTTCAGCTTTAATTTTCATATAGCCCATGTTCTCAACAGTAATTATCCATTCAAAAACAAGCAACTGTTAACCAATTACAGGCAGTTATCGTTTTCCTTTCTACTTTTCCAAGACTGCAATATATATATTCAATCTAGTTTTCCAGTCCTAGGATTCATGCCATATCCTAGGATCTATCATTCAATCTAGTTTTTCAGTCCTAGGATTCATGCAATAGCCTAGGATCTATCATTCAATCTAATTTTTCAGTCCTAGGATTCATGCAATACCCTAGATTCTATTAATTATTTCACAAGTACATAATTTTTGATAAATAATTAAAGGGGCCACTCTATCCGCAAAATCGGGAGTACTAGGGGCGTGATCGGCAAGCCCGCGTGCCTCCGCAACCCCAGAGCTGCGACGGAATGGGTCCTAACACAAGGATCAATTACAAGGAGCTACTCAGAACAGGATACAAATACTATAAACAGGTAGAGGAACTAAATCTGAGAAGAACGAAACTTGAAACACGGAAAACGGACTTCGAACGGACCTTAAACGGGTCAAAAATGACAAGTCTGCCCAAAATCAGACGTCTAGAACATCTTCCAGACGTCTTAAACGATGGCTCAGGTCATACCTTGATCCTGCGCTGTCCTTCAGATGTCCAGAATCCCGCTGAACCGTCTGGACTTGGTTTCCAGACTTTCGACTGTCACTCCGAACGTTTGGAGACCCTCTCCGTCGTCTGGTGCTGTGCCCAGACATCCGATCTGTGTGGGAGGGCATGCCCTTGCACCTTCCGGAACGAGATCTGCATGCACACGCGATCGTCCTCAACACAAAACGAAGCATAACCCTTCTGCGGAACGGCTGCATGGCCGTACACGCGAAAGAAGAAGGAAGGAAAAATATCATACCTTTCTGATGTCTGGACCTTCCTCCAAACATCTCCTACATTGTCTAGAAGTATGTCCAGACATCTGATTTTGGAAAATTTTCCCAGAATCAGGACCTCCTCGCTCTCTGCCTGCAGTGCACGGCCGTGCCGCACCACGCTCGCTTGCTGCCTGAGCTGCAAAAGCTCCTCCCCAACACTACGCTTCCGCTGCGCACTCGCCGGCCGGCCCTGGCTGCTCTGACGAGCTCGCACCCTCGCGGTCTAGCTCTCTCCCTCTCACAGCAGCCCCTCCTCCCCACGCACTCACAGTAGCTGCTGCTGCTGCCCTCGCCCGCTCACTCTCTCGCTGACAGGAAGAAGAAGAAGAAGGCGGTGGAGTGAGGGTGAGGGAGAGGAGAGGGAGGTATTTGAAGGCTGCCGTGGGGAGAGAGAGAGAAAAGAAGGTGGCTGTGCCTGCAGGGAGGAAGGAAAGAGAAGAAGGAGGGCGACGGTTCAGTCTGTGCACGCATGCGCGCAGACGCGAACCCGTACGCCGGAAAAATTAAACTCCCGACGTCTGGGAAGGCTTCCAGACATCTGACCAGACGTCTGGACCAATTCCCAGACATCTTAAACGATGTTTGATGCTCGGGTTATAACATCAACCAATCAAAGCTCTAACTAGAGAGTCTCATTTGATTGATACATGAGCAATGGATTGAAAAATGTTCCAAAATGGCTTTAGGGACAAGTGGAAGCCTATTGGAGTTTATGTTATTAACGATCCATTTGAATAATTTAATGAGATACATTTGATTCGATCATGTCATCTAAATAATGGTAACAATTTCTTTTGGTGCATAATTGGGTTCCTTAGTAAAAATTAGGTAATGTATTTGGCTAGATCAGATATACTCGATGTTGACTTGAAGATTTAAACAATTTAGAGGGTCCAATAACTCATCAAGAAACTATCAAGATATCCAATCATAAGTTTCTAATATGGGAATTGGTAGCAATCTTCTCAAGAGACTGTCTTCTAATTGATGTTCATGAATGGAGATTTGAAACTATAGTTGTGTGAAAAGTCAAGGGTAGAAATCAATGTATACTAAAAACATTAACAGTGGAGATAATAAATATAGAAATGTATACATATATCCATGTATATATCTAGAAATTAAGCAAATGATACGAAGAATTTAGGAATTTATAACTGGGGTCCTTGCAATAATTTACATACCTTGACATCTAGAATAACTTATCTTGTTTACACTAATATCCCTCTATTGTCAAAGTTGATAGATATGTACTTAAAAATAAAGGTTTTTTTGTATTTGAGATCCCATGAATTTATTCTCTTCTATCCTCATTCTTTTTCTCCATTTCTACATTCTTTCTATTCCTTCTCCTCTAGCAATCTCTTTTTTATACTAGAGTAAGGATATCTATGAGTGAGTTTAGCACCTCATTCTAATAGTTTAGCATGTGAAGGTTAGAGGCATATAAGTCTGAATGTGTGAATCCTTATGTCTATATATAACCACATAGGTTCAAAAGTTTAGCATGTTAAATTGGAAGCATAATAGTTAATGTAAATATCTACTTCTAAGTCAAATTTCATCAACTAAGTTATATGAAAGTCTTGGAAGCTTTTAAACATCCATCAATTAAGTCATACAAGAACATCCATCTTCCAGAGAGGCATAGGAGCCAGAGAGGCATAGGAGTTTGTGTATAAAGATATCAACTAAGTTGTATACTCCTCAGCTGTTTAATGTAATAGAAAAGGGAGTGTGCAGCATTGTTGCATATAAGTTACATGAAACTTAATTAATATCTTTCACTAAGAGTATTTTTTGAAGTGAAATTTTGAAAATAGTGATCATTGAAATTCCACTAGAGGGTGGGTAAATAGTGAATTAAAATTTACTACAAACAAAATGTAATCACACAAAGTAGCATTGACCACAAAGACAAAGGATTTTTAGGTGGAAACTCCAAGGGTAGAAACCACTACCTAACTCCTCTCGACTTAGGATTTTCTGATCGACCAAGTCGATCAAATCCACTAACCGTATCACTTAAAATCGAGGGTGGCACAACCTCAGTACAACCACACTACTTTACAATGAGGGCAGTGTACCTCAAACCCCTCTTCTTCATAATGAGAATTTTATCTCACGAAGGACATAGGAATTCTCCACGTGAAGACCCAACCAAAAATGAAATAAAAGTACAACCTATAGAGCCCATAAGTATGGTTGAACCTGAGCTTCTATAGGTGAAGAGACTTTCTTATGGTGGAAGTGAATATGCATGAGTGGCACAGTGAGTCGGTGCTCTCATATGTGAAGTGTGAGGCTTTGAGAGCTTGGATGAACGAGAGATTTTCGCTTGAAAGATGATATCAGAAAAAACTTCGTCGCAGTAAAAATTGTGTGGTGGAAAAATTTCGAACAAAAACATTTATTAGTAAAACTAACCATGGTGGATTAGGTCGTATCCACAGGGAGGATAGGCTAATAAGATCACAGGTATGTAGTAAACATGTTCACAGAAACATTCGTCAAATCAATCAATGGATATGTTGCTCTGAATGTGAACCCTAATTTATAGAGAAGTTAAGGGCTATTTATGCAATTTTCACGTAAGAAATCAAAGCTCCAAAATATGCGAATAGTGTATGTGCAGTGGCATATCATATAATTTTCAATTGCATGCATACTAAAACGTAAATCTGAATCCAAATGTGGTGCACATTGAGATGAATCATAAGAGTGAACAAATACGTAGAAGAATAAGTGTAAGGCCACAATTTCACCACAAATGATTAATTCAAGAAAATTAGAAAAATAAATTTCGGCAATGGCATGTCTTGTAATTTTTAATAGGATGCAAAATAGAGGATTTTGTCCTCTTGAGTGTGCACGAAGAAGAGGCGATGGCGGGTTGTGGGAAGCTCAGAGGAGATCGAGGATGTGGAGAGCTTCGCGATGGCAGTCGTGGCATCGATGGAGATGATCGGATGGTGGGAAGGATGGTCGGTGGAAGGGGGTGGTCTGACCGTGTGAGTGGGCTGTTATCGGCCCATCGGAGGGTTGTACTCATAGGGTCAAGGCGAGTGCGTTGGCGTCGATGGGGCGAAGAATCGAGGCCCGTGGAGGTGGCTTCGTGGAGGGTGTTAATGGTGGACTTTGGGTCCTTTCGTCCCTGTTGGCAGAGAAGAAGAAGAAGATGAGGAGGAGGAGGAGACCTGTGTTCGGGGCGTAGATCATGTAAAAGATGAATACGTCATAGTATAGCGTGAAATACGTCTTGACAAATAAAATTAACGGAACTAGGAGTCCCAGTCGATCACAGGGAGGCAGAAAAATGCTTTTGATTTCATGCACTTATTCTAAATCTAATTACTAAATAATAGACACAATGAATCATAATATATATATATATATATCACATAGAGCGTTTGAACATGAATTTCATACATGAAACTAAATTAAATAACATGAATATAAACTACTTATGGAATAGAACAAGGGCACCACGGGTAGATCGTGGTGGCCTTTTAGAGAGGTTGAGAGAAGCAGCGACAATCCGACAGGGTGGCCCAACGGATTTTTCAGACGGAGGCAGAGAAGATGGGAAGAAGAAGAAGAGAATGAGAGAGAGTTGAGAGAGTTCTTTTCCAAGGGGGGCCCTTAGGTCCTTTTATAAGCTTTTTTTTCTCGTGCAAATCCTTTTCCAAATCCTTTTTCTTGGTTGGTTTATTCTGATGCTACCACATGGTGCATTCTAACGCCCTCAGATCTGCATCGCACGGCTCTCGCGATCTTGCTCCGCTCCTTCGCATTTTCGTCTTCAAATCCCGCCTCATCATCTCAGCCGTCCGATCTTGCAATTGGATGGCTTAAGTGTAGCTCTACACATTCCTTACCGCGACTCATACACTTTCCTGATTTCGCAGAACCCACGCAATCGCGCATCTCGCCTGCAGTGCACTCTAATCGTGCCACGTGGTGCTCTCTACACCATCCCAATCGCGCATGCACGCTTGCACGCACCCTCCTGCAACCCATAACAATTTCTGCACAGCGCAGGGTTCAAACCTGTGCCCCGTGCATACGCGGGTGTGTGTGCGAGCCAATGCGCTACGCAAAGCCTTTGTAATATATACTTAATTATATTTATACTAATCTGTTCTGGGTGGCGATGTGGCACGTTCGTGGCCGTTGGATGAAGATCCAACAGCCCATGCTGCAAGGTGAGGCGCCTTCAGGGGTTGGGGGCATGGCGAGGGGCGACTGCGATGGTGCCACATGGTGCCATCGTGGTCGTCCATTCTTCTTCTCTTTATATCTGATGACGTAGGCCTCCAATTAAGTTAATTTCTGCACTGTTGGACTGTAAACGTCAATCCGGATCGATCCGTATGGTTGGATGTGTCATCTGAGGTTTGGATCTTCTTCAATTTTCCCCTTGGCTCTTGCTCTTCTGCGGACTCCCTAGGGTGCTACGGGAGTCTAATTGATGTGATCTTGGATGCGTTGAACTCCCGTTGTTATTCTGAACAGATCCATAAGGTTGGATTGATCATCTGCAGCCCTGGATCACCTGCAATCATTAATACCTCTCAAGTAACATAGTTTAATACATAAAACACATATATCAACTACGATGCAAAATACGATGCATATATATGCAGAATGTTCATGTTAAGCTAAGTTCTAGCTTAATTCAGGCAAGTTAGAACCTATGATTGCTGCGCAATCATACCCCCATGCCTAAATCTTGCTAGTCCCTAGCAAGTGCAAGACTAAGTACATTTTACCAAGAGTTAAACTAAAGATTTATTTCTTTCTGCTGCATCCAAAAATTCAGAATCCAGATAACTATAATATATAATGTAGTAGCTTCTGCAACGGATCCAAGCGAAGACTCGATATACATTTAAAGCTTATACTTGACCCCTAGTAAAATTCTGTCAAGACAGGCCAACCTCTTCTCTCGAGGCTATAAAATATTTTCTGATTTTGGCTCTGGTGTTTGGTTTGGGTAGGGGATGTCTGAGTTAACTAGATTGTATTTGGTGGGTCACTCTCTTCTGGTGCTTCTTAGAGACTAGTATTTCAGAATTTAGATTTCTAGATTATTGAATAAATCAACTTAGAGAGGGGCTGGAAAAGCTATGCTCTCTTTAATCTTTTGTACTCTTCTCTCTTTTTTTCTTTTTCTTCCTAAGCTCACATCTCCCCAGATTTGCAAATGTATTTGGTGGTCTCACACGGCATGACACTTTAATTAGGTTCTGATAACCCTACGACTAAGTCAGACTTCTCAGCCCATATTTAGGTGGTCAGAAATATAGAAAAAGTAAGTTAAGGCTGTATTTGGTGGTTCTTGAGGGTGGTAGGTGTTTTTGCCTAAAAACATTTCAAAACATTTAACTTGACTCACATTATGCAACTGTTTTACATAACATCCTTTTTTTTTCTTTTTTGTTTTTTTTTTTCTTCTTTTTTTTTCTTCTTCTCTCTTCTTTTTTTTTCGAGCAAACAACTCTTTTGCATGCAAATCTATTGGCACAATGCCACAACATGACATACTACTATATTTATCAGCACAACATAACACGACATACGTATTTTTATACGTGAGGCATTCTTGGGGAATTTTGGGATGACCAAGAGGATTTTGGGTGGCTTATTTGGTGAAGTGCCTCTTCTCAGCACCGTAGGGGACAGATAGGACGACGTATTTCTGACCTTGACATCTGTACCCTCCTTCAGTCGAGGATTCCGTAGAGGACGATCGTGACCATCCACCTCAGTCATAGTTTTATTAGAACCCGCTCTCTGTGTTTTTGCCTTATTTGGTGGCTCTCGTATGGAATTTCTCACAAATTTAGTACGCAAGAACTGTGAGCGAAAACTATACCCAACTCCAAGTGTCATTATTCAATTATTAAAAATTCTTTATACTAGCCTTAGAACACCAGTACTCTCTACTCTCACCTCACATATGTTTTGGTGGATCTACTAGAAGATAGTTCACCTGACTCCCTGATTGCTGTCCAAGGGTTCAGGAGAAGAAGCGATGCTTCTTTTCGACAAACTAGAAATGTCTATCGATTTTCATAGAGGATCCATTGCAAAATCTACATGCAAGTATGAAATTATACTGGATTCTAAGTCTAGGAATTTACTAAAGAATAAATCTTTAATAAAACCTCTTGATAAAATGATCTAATCCCCCCAATTGTTGGAAGAAAATTTTCAGTTTTTTATGAACTACCCCCCATGCCTAAGTGTTTGCATGTCCTCATGCAAGAATAAAAGAAATTGGAATAAGGCTGGGTGTATGTGGATAGAAATCACCTGGAACTGCTTCTGAGTTATCATTCAGCTCAAGCCATTGCTGCAATGCCATACACAATATGCAGAACAATATGCAAAACATTATGCGAAAATGAAATATGCTATGTATATATGGTATGTATATACATATACGTGCTAAGTTCAACGCCTCCAGCTGGGCAACTCATCAGTCATACATCCTCAAGAAGATGTATCGGTTCGTCAGTAGGAGGAGGTTCTGGGTAAAGAATGGTTTGAGGCACTGGCCATTAACCGTAAAAATGTGCCTAGATTTTGGATCTCTAATTTAGACCGCCCCGTTAGGATATGGGTGGACCACCAGAAATGGCCCAGTCCACTTGGACTTGAGCTTTCCTACAAAGAATTTGAGTCGGGGCGTAGATCGCGTAAAAGATGAATACATCATAGCATAATGCAAAATACGTCTCGAAAAATAAAATTAACGGAACTGGGAGTCCCGGTTGATCACAGGGAGGTAGAAAAATGCTTTTGATTTCATGCACTTATTCTAAATCTAATTACTAAATAATAGACACAATGAATCACGATATATATATGTCACATAGAGCGTTTGAACATGAATTTTATACATGAAACTAAATTAAATGATAACATGAATATAAACTACTTATGGAATAGAACAAGGGCACCATGGGTAGATCGTGGTGGCCTTTCGGAGAGGTTGAGAGAAGTAGCAACAATCCAACAGGGTGGCCTAACGGATTTTTCAGATGGAGGCAGAGAAGATGAGAAGAAGAAGAGAATGAGAGAGAGTTGAGAGAGTTCTTTTTCAAGGGGGGCTCCCCAAATCCTTCTTCTTGGTTGGTTTATTCTGGTGCTGCCACATGGCACATTCTAACGCCCTCAGATCCACATCGCACGGCTCCCACGATCCTGCACTGCTTCTTCGCATTTTTGTCTTCAAATCCCGCCTCATCATCTCAGTCGTCCGATCTTGCAATCAGACGACTTAAGCATGCACTCTTCGCGATCTTTAGCACGATTCACGTGCCTTCCTGATTTCACATGCAGGCGTGCGCACGAGCCAATGCGCTACGCAGAGCCTTTGTAATATATACTTAATTATATTTATATTAATCTATTCTGGGTGGCGATGTGGTGCATTTGTGGCCGTTGGATGAAGATCCAACGGCCCACGCTACGAGGTGAGGCACCTTCAGGGGTTGGGGGTACGACGAGGGGTGGCTGCGATGGTGCCACGTGGCACCATCGTGGCCGTCCGTTCTTCTTCTCTTTATATCTGATGACGTAGGCCTCCAATTAAGTTGATTTCTACACTGTTGGACTACAAACGTCGATCCGGATCCATCCGTATGGTTGGATTTGTCATATGAGGTCTGGATCTTCTTTAATTTTCCCCTTAGTTCTTGCTCGTTTGCAGACTCCCTAGGGTGCTACAGGAGTCTAATTGATGAGATCTTGGATGCGTTGGACTCCTGTCGTTATTCTGAACAAATCCATAAAGTTGGATTGGTCATCTGCAACCTTGGATTATCTGCAATCATTAATACCTCTCAAATAACATAGTTTATTACATAAAACACATATATCAACTACGATGCAAAATACGATGCGTATGAATGCAGAATGTTCATGTTAAGCTAAGTTCTAGCTTAATTTAGGTGAGTTAGGACCTATGATTGCTACGCAATCAGCCGGTGGTCGGCTGATGGCGTGTGAGGGCATGGGCATGTGGAGGTGGTGGGCCGCACTGTGCCTATGCACGAAGGCGTGGCAGTGCGAGGTGGCCAGCCACGCAAGGGCTTGTGTGGCAAAGGTGGGTGGCGTTGCTGCTTGAGAGCGCGTGAGCGGCGCATGTGAGGGCGTTGGTAGTCATGTGGTTGTGAGGTGGCACCGATGGTGGCTTTGTTGAGGAGGTGGAGGCCGACGTTGGCCTTGCGTTTGAGAGAGTGGAGGTAGGCGATGGTGGGTTCTTTCGACGAAGGAGTAGAGAAGGAAGAATGAAGAAGAAGAAGATCAAGCTGGAGGGGGCACGGGTCTCTGGCGTCTTAAATGAAAGGGATTGGGGGGGTGTGCTCCTTGTTGGTCGGTGGATGTAGTAGAGGTTGATGCGATCGCGGTGGTGGTTCGTCGTCACAGTCATGGACAAGACATGGTGATGAACGTCGAGGTGGAGTTGTCGTGGTTGCAAGTGTCAGTGTTGTAACCACCAACCTCGATGATGCAATTGGAGAGGACGTAGGCAAGACGCGATGGTGGTGGTGGTGGAAGGTTCCGTGCGTGGGGAGAGGACTCTCCCTCTGTGGAGGAAGATGATGTCGCCCCTATTATAAAAAGAGAGAATAAGAATGAGAGAGAAATCATCGGTTAAGGGAATCCCATCCAATTAGAGAAAACATCAATATGCATGTAAACAAAAGAAGAGGTCTTCCTCTCAAATTTGATTTCTTTCCAAAATAGTTGATTCCCAACATCACTTCCTTTCTCAAAAACTTTCCTAACTTTTGTTGCTCATGTAAAATGTGAATATGATATTCTAAGTCTGTGCCCTCAAATATTCCTGAAGCAAATATGTATCTGCAATCAATCACGAACATATGTATGTAAATTATTCCCAAAAAATTACCGGAGTGTCAAAATACGAGCTTAATGAATTTTCCCATGCAGTGCATGTTGGTGCTAGAGCACCACGATCATTTGTTTTGATGATAACAAAACACGTGTTATTTAACATTTGCAATTTGAGTCCTAGATTTCAGGTCAATTGCAAATGAGGACGTGTTTAGACGGAGTTCGAGCTCGCATCCAGGACGGATTGGAGGAGCTTGACGGAAAACAGAGGAGGTTCGCGTGGAGCGAAAGATTGAAGATGGAAGGAAATGAAGAATAGGATAGATTTCCTTCTTTTGTACTTGTTGTATTTTTCGTTTCTTTTGTTGCTCTTTATTTCCTTAGATATTTTATGTTAAAGAGCCTCAAAGAACCCTAACAGTAGTCCTAGGAACACCGGCACAACCCTAGGATACTTAGGTTTTCTGTAGAATATTTAGAAAACCAATATAGGGTTCAAACAGCACTTCCAGACGTCTAATTCCCAAATCAGACGTCTGATAAAGTATTGTAAGACGTCTGACTGTTGTTTCAGACATCTGATAACTGTTAGGCTGGACATAGTTAGTTCTGTCTGATGAAATCAGATGTCCAGACCTTAGACTAGACATCTTAGAAGACGTCTGATGGATTTGCCAGACGTCCAATTAGTGGACCGTTGGCTGGCTTAGCAGACACTCAAGAATATGACCGTTAGAGCCTTATCAGACGTCCTTAGGCCTTTCCAGACATCTGATAATTGACCGTTTTGCCTCGGCTGACCCAAAATCTCTTCTCAGAGATTTTCTAGCCGTTGCAACGTTTGGAAATCAATTCCCACAGTAAAAGTAGGTTTCCAGACGTCCAGACTTAGAGCCAGACGTCCTGTATGTCGTCTGATGGACTTGCACAAAAACCCTGTTTAGATCTGATTCAAGTCAGGGAGAGACCCGCCCAAAATCAGACGTCTGACCTTTGAATCAGACGTCTTATAGTGAACTTCCAGACGTCTGATGATAGAATTAGACGTCTGATAAGCCTGTCAGAATAATGATTGTTCCTGATTTCGGGCTGATTCACTTGGGCTTTGTTCCCAACGGCTATAGAACCTTTCTTAAGCCTTCCAAAGCCTTCCTAAGGCCTCTATAAATAGAGGGGAGCCTTTACACACCAATACACAACAAGAGAAACACCTAGAGAGACCAAGATACACTAAGATCAAGTATTTCCACTCTCTTGTGTCCAAGAAGCTCTTGCTCTCTAAGCTCAAGCTCCATCATCTTGAGAGCATCATTCCCTTCGCGCACCCGCTCTCCCGCCGTTGTCTACGAGAGCGACATTGCGCCGTTGCGTGGCTCACGCACCCGCGTCATCGTCGACGCACTCCTTGCAAAGGGGAGTTTCCTAAATCCTATAGAAGCTTAGGTTTATTACTTTGTTGGCTCTATAGGTTTGTTGTTCATTTTATCTTTGTTATTTGGTTGGGTATTCGCTTTGCGAATTCCCGTCTCCTTCGTGGGACAAAATCCTTCTCGTGGAGAGAAGGGGTTGAGGAACGCTACCCTCCTACTTGTAGCGTGGTTGTACTAAGGTTGAATCACCCTCGTTTTAAAGTGATTCGTTTAGTGGATTTGATCAACTAGGTTGATCAGAAAATCCTAACTCGAGAGGGTTAGGTGGTGGTTTTCACCCGGTTTGGGTTTCCACCTAAAATTACTTGTGTACTTGTGCGATTGATTTTTGTGAGATTGCTTTATATTTCATTTGCACATTTTTTACGTCACACTGATCTCACCCCTCCAAGTAGGGAAATCACATTTGGTATCAGAGCAGGTTTTCCGCCGACAGGAGTAACATCCGCGGAAAGATCACATGGAGGGAAGCTGTTCCACAAGCAGGATTTCCGAGGGGCAGTCCACAACCCGTCCGCCGTTCTTCGACGGGAGCAACTACCCCTACTGGAAGTTGCGGATGAAGACGTGGCTTCAAGCCACCGACTTCACAGTCTGGGCCAGGTGCGAGGCCCCCTTCGACATCCCAGAGAAACCCGCCGGAGGATACTCGCAGCAGCAGATCCGGGAGCTCTCTCTCAACGCGAAAACAATGAACGCGTTGTATTGCGCGCTCAGCCCAGAGGAGTTCAACAGAATCTCGCAATGCGCCACCGCATACGAGATCTGGCACACACTCGAGGTAACTCATGAAGGTACCTCTAAGGTAAAAACTTCTAAACTCAATTTACTTTCACAAGAATTTGAGGCTTTTTCTATGAAAACTAATGAAACTTTAAGTGAGATGAACACTAGGTTCACTCTCATAGTAAATAACTTGAAAACTTTAGGGAAGACTTTCATCAAGGGGGAGCTTCAAGGGAAGCTTCTTCGTTCCCTTGGACCGGAATGGGAACAGAAAGTCACCGCCATCGAAGAGGCGAACGAAATGGAGGAGCTCAACATGGAAGATCTCCTAGGCAATCTGATGGCCTACGAGACTAAGTTGAAGCAGAAGAAGAAAGATACACCGGAGCCCAAACTAAAGAAGACTCTCGCCTTCAGAGCCGCGTCGGATAGCGAGGTAAGTTCCGACGACGAAGACTTTAGAATTTTACTTAAAAATTTTTCCAAGTTTTGTAGGGAATTAAAGAAAGAGAAAAAGGAGAAGAAGGAAAGCCCGAGACGTTGCTACCACTGCAACGGGAAAGGGCATCTGCGACCAGAATGCCCTCTTCTCAAAAAGGAGAAGAAGAAGGAAAAGGAGAAGAAATCTAAAAAGAAGGTGTTCCAAGCCACTTGGGACGATTCTAGCTCGGAGGAAGAAGAAGAAAAGACCATAGAAGAAGAAACCGCTTGCTTCGGCTTCATGGCCAGAGGAAGCGACAGCGAAAGCGAAAGCGACTCAGACAACGAGGTAAATCTCGATCTTCAAGAAGCTTTTAATGAACTTTTTGAGATTAGTAAATCACTTAGGATAGAAAATAAAAGCATTAAAAAGAACCTTAGTTTTCTTAAAAATGAAAATGATAGGTTAGAAATAAAACTTAAGGATCTAGAAACTTGTCCTAAAAATGATAACCTATTATTAGAAAATCATAACCTCATCAATGAAAATAATAAGTTGATTGAGGAAAATGATAGTCTAAAGTTAGAAATCTATGATTTAAAGACTAAGATGCAAACTATAGAAAAAGAAATTGCATGTCTTAGGGAAAATTCTAACAAATTAATCAACAAATTTGATAATTTTTATAGCCCTAAGGTTGAGAAAGGATCTTCATCAAGGAGACCTTCTAACAAATCCGGATCCAAGCCCACTTGGATACCGAAAAAAAAATTAGAATCTTGTTTTGTAGGGTTCAGGGATAATTACAACATAAGGGACTGGACCTACAAGCTCAAGGCTGGTCAACTCAAGTTAGGGGAACCAAGGAGTAGACCAAGGAGGAGAACAAGAAGACCGACGAGACGGCGAACAAACGACGGACCCGCCGCACGTCGACCACCAGATTGGAGACCGGCGCCAATGCCCGGGCCTCCAAGCTACGGATGGGAGCCCCATCCGATGTGGCATCCACCACCACCATTCGGGCCATTTTATTGGCCATGGTAGGTGAGGTAAAATTTTTAACCCTATCTTTTTATAAGCATTTAGATAGGGGGAGTTAAAAATTAATGAGCTAATTGTCAATTTTTAAGGGGGAGATATAAGGTAGCTAAATTTCCTTTAGAAAGGGGGAGAAAAATAATAGCTATCTCATTGTTACAAAAAGGGGAGGACATTACCTTTGTCAAAAGAAACTCATAGAAGAGCATGTTTTAAGGGGGAGTTATAGGAAATGTAAAACCAATCAAACCTTTTTGATAATGTCAAAAAGGGGGAGGATTTTTATGTATTATTATTTACGGTTTTGTCAACATCAAAAAGGGGGAGATTGTTGGTTCTAGAGCACCACGATCATTTGTTTTGATGATAACAAAACACGTGTTATTTAACATTTGCAATTTGAGTCCTAGATTTCAGGTCAATTGCAAATGAGGACGTGTTTAGACGGAGTTCGAGCTCGCATCCAGGACGGATTGGAGGAGCTTGACGGAAAACAGAGGAGGTTCGCGTGGAGCGAAAGATTGAAGATGGAAGGAAATGAAGAATAGGATAGATTTCCTTCTTTTGTACTTGTTGTATTTTTCGTTTCTTTTGTTGCTCTTTATTTCCTTAGATATTTTATGTTAAAGAGCCTCAAAGAACCCTAACAGTAGTCCTAGGAACACCGGCACAACCCTAGGATACTTAGGTTTTCTGTAAAATATTTAGAAAACCAATATAGGGTTCAAACAGCACTTCCAGACGTCTAATTCCCAAATCAGACGTCTGATAAAGTATTGTAAGACGTCTGACTGTTGTTTCAGACGTCTGATAACTGTTAGGCTGGACATAGTTAGTTCTGTCTGATGAAATCAGACGTCCAGACCTTAGACTAGACGTCTTAGAAGACGTCTGATGGATTTGCCAGACGTCCAATTAGTGGACCGTTGGCTGGCTTAGCAGACACTCAAGAATATGACCGTTAGAGCCTTATCAGATGTCCTTAGGCCTTTCCAGACATCTGATAATTGACCGTTTTGCCTCGGCTGACCCAAAATCTCTTCTCAGAGATTTTCTAGCCGTTGCAACGTTTGGAAATCAATTCCCACAGTAAAAGTAGGTTTCCAGACGTCCAGACTTAGAGCCAGACGTCCTGTATGTCGTCTGATGGACTTGCACAAAAACCCTGTTTAGATCTGATTCAAGTCAGGGAGAGACCCGCCCAAAATCAGACGTCTGACCTTTGAATCAGACGTCTTATAGTGAACTTCCAGATGTCTGATGATAGAATTAGACGTCTGATAAGCCTGTCAGAACAATGATTGTTCCTGATTTCGGGCTGATTCACTTGGGCTTTGTTCCCAACGGCTATAGAACCTTTCTTAAGCCTTCCAAAGCCTTCCTAAGGCCTCTATAAATAGAGGGGAGCCTTTACACACCAATACACAACAAGAGAAACACCTAGAGAGACCAAGATACACTAAGATCAAGTATTTCCACTCTCTTGTGTCCAAGAAGCTCTTGCTCTCTAAGCTCAAGCTCCATCATCTTGAGAGCATCATTCCCTTCGCGCACCCGCTCTCCCGCCGTTGTCTACGAGAGCGACATTGCGCCGTTGCGTGGCTCACGCACCCGCGTCATCGTCGACGCACTCCTTGCAAAGGGGAGTTTCCTAAATCCTATAGAAGCTTAGGTTTATTACTTTGTTGGCTCTATAGGTTTGTTGTTCATTTTATCTTTGTTATTTGGTTGGGTATTCGCTTTGCGAATTCCCGTCTCCTTCGTGGGACAAAATCCTTCTCGTGGAGAGAAGGGGTTGAGGAACGCTACCCTCGTACTTGTAGCGTGGTTGTACTGAGGTTGAATCACCCTCGTTTTAAAGTGATTCGTTTAGTGGATTTGATCAACTAGGTTGATCAGAAAATCTTAACTCAAGTGGGTTAGGTGGTGGTTTTCACCCGGTTTGGGTTTCCACCTAAAATTACTTGTGTACTTGTGCGATTGATTTTTGTGAGATTGCTTTATATTTCATTTGCGCATTTTTTACGTCACGCTAAAGTTTCGTGGGAAGCTTCGTATGAAGATGAGGAAGAATCCTCTACCTATTGTGCATGGCAGAGAGCGAGGAAAGGGATCGAAGAGCTCCAGTGGTGCATTTGTTTGCTGCTAGAGATGAGGAAGATAAGGGGGATTGACAGTCAAACAAGCACGAGTTGACCAAGTAAATGTTGAGGGCTTTATATAGGAGAAGAATCCCTCTTAATTAGACCAAGAATTGTAAGTTGAACTTGCAATTTTTATAAGTCTAGAGCTCACCGATCTCGAGGTTGCCGAAGCAATCTTTAGCCATGATTGAGCTCGTGGAATCATTAAATCGATCGAGAATCTTCTGATTGTCAATCCCACCAAGTTTGGTAGGATTTGACAAGGATTTGAGTGTCCAAATCCTCTTTCAAATCTCGCACATGATGGGTTTAGGAGTTCCTACTGCTATTCCTTAGGAAATGAGGAGGAAGAATGTGAAAGGGGTCTTTTTGCAAAAAAGATGAAAATTTAGGGGCATTTTTGTAATGGAAATTGAAACTTAAGGGTGTTTGTGTGAGAAATAGAAACTTATGGGCTAAAATGCAAATTAGGTCAAGATGTACTCTAATTGGGTTCAAATTTTAAAGTTAACCAAATTTGAACCCAAGGAATCTAATGGTGACCTCAAATTTAGGTTTTGACTAAGTTTGATTGGGTAAATTATGCAGAAATCCAAAAAAAGGCACATTCCCGCCTAAGTCTTTATTTTTTGTTAGAATGGGTTCCTTTGGCTAAGGTGAAGGTTCCAAACCTCATAAAATATTTTTCAATGTTTTTTAGGAGATTTATATTGCATTTATTTCCACCAGAACCCTTTCAATTTAAGTGAGGTTGGAATTAGGGTGTTTCTTAATAAATTAATCCTCAAATCTCAGAAAACCCTGATTCAATCAGCTCAGGCTTACTTCTTGGGAAATTAACCTCATTTGACCTTGGATTAAGCCCTAATTAACCCCTTAGTTATTATACAATTGTGATTACTCACTAAAACAACATAATTAACCCAATTTCGTGTCTTCTTCTCGTGTTTGGTTCAGATCAGAATTACGTCCCTCTAATGAATATTAAGGAGCATTTAATACTGTAGTTAGGCTAAATTAGGCTTATTAACACCAATGATAGTGATACCATCACTCTCAATTGCAAGATTAACCATATTTAACTTCCACACATTATTTCTTATTTCTACGGGAAGTTCATCAAGAGGTAAAATTCTTTACTCCTTACTTTCTTATGCTTAATTTATACACTTTCAAGGAAAGTTGATTTTGGAGCAAAATTGATTATTATTTGAGCATATACTTTAATGCCACACTTACACTTTTGGCACTCTATAGGGTTGCTATAAAATTTTATCATTTGATTCTTGTGGTTATTGGGTTTCCTGGTGTGGAATTCTCATTCTTCCTGAAGAGAAGAACAAAATTATTTTCTTGTGGGTTGTACAAGAAAGTGGTGTTGTAACTTGAGGTTTGCCACCCTTGGTTGAAACGTGGTAGTATAGTGGATTACTTACATGTAGCAAGTGGAAAATTCTTGTTGGGAGATAAGGTAGAGGTTTTTTCTGATTGAAGGGTTCCTCTCTAAAATATTTTGTTCATTCTATGGTTTGAATTATTGTGTTGTTTCACTTTTATTTGATGATTTTTATATTGTACAATTCACCACCCCTCTTATGTCATTCTCACAGAGGCTTATTCAGTGACAAACAAAATTTCTTCCATCTTCATTAATAGAATCCTAAATAGAGACATTACTTAAATAGAAGGCATTTGGAGGAATTCCACTTTGTTGTTACCTCTAACCCCAAAACCAAGTGTTTTCCTCCAACCTCTGAATGCCACTACCAGGATTGCCAATCAAGGACCCCCTCCTTCTCTCCTCGCTTGCTAATCTACCCCTCCACTTCCCTTTAAGACTGCGAAAATCCTCTCCATTTGGATGTAGCGATGCCTAAAAGGAACCAGGTTCCCCCTCTCTTTGCATTGGATGGCTCTATGTCAGTTGTGAGGGAAGGTTTGTCCACCCACAACAAAGTTGCTTCAAGGGTGTTGCATCCTATTGTTGGGGAGGTGCTCCACCTACAGGGGAGTTTTTCCTTCTTAGGAGCGGGGGGGGGGGGGGGGGGGGGGGGGAGGTCCTATCCTCACGTTGCTCCTCACCATGGGGGCGTTGCAGTTACTTGATGTTGCACAGCCTGTTGACCTTTGAATAGGTGAGCGTGGTGGCATTGGCTACCACTTCATGACAAATGTTTGGCGGCTATGGTTGGTGCAAGGCCATGTTCCTTGCTCGAATGATCCTTGCACCTCTAGTAGGAGCTCTCATCTTGAAGCTTAGAGGGAATTGCCTTCCCCATTTCATGGACCATGGAATCCATCCCCCATTCGGCTCCTCCTCTCAGCCTTCCTTCTTCGATCCCCTTCCACGATGCTCCCTAGATCAAGTGGCTACAGAGTTTGAGCTCTCTTCGACCATCAATCAGTCAGGATCCATGTGGTCGCTTGCTGTGTCAAGACAATTCCTAAATATAAGAGCTTATGGTTTTTATTCTTCCCTAGTTCATCCTACGTTGCATTGGATTTGCTGATGGATGAGAAAACTTATCTTGAAGGTTCTTGCCTCCCATCAGCCCAATCTTGCATGCTAATATGTCTATTATATTTGATGCTTTTTCACGTGGCATGACATTGGTGGGAAGAATATAGTCTCTAGTTGTATTGAGTGTTAGGGGAACTCAGTGTGATCTAAGATCGATAGTGAGACCTTCCAAACTGAGAGTTTCAAGGTGTAATCTTGTGAAGGAAAGAGTTCAGCTTTAGTTTCTTCACTAAGGGGAGGATTATGAGAGTTTCGAATTGAAGTTTGAGATAGCAAGTGCTCGAGATTTGCTCATAACAACCACAGCCACATCTTTTCTTTTCTTTGTCATTTCCTATTTTTCATATTCCTAGGAGCGGTACTTAGATTAGTAGCGTCAACTTTAGCCCTCTAACTTGATTATTAGCGTCGGTGATTCAATTTATGCCATCGGTGCCGAGCATTTTGCAAGAACTTGTTCTTGCAGGCCGGAGGTAGTGCATACACATGGTTGTGTAGGATGTATAACTCCTTTTTTGTTTTTCTTCCCGCATGTTTCTTGTTTGTGATTGCACGGAGTGTTATCTTGACTTGCCAAGCAAACTTTGTGTGCGCCCTTTTTTTTCCATTTATGGGCGGATTTTGTCCTCCGACGGCGAGCAAAGCATCTTTTCAATTTCTTATCTCTTCTCCTCCTCTTCGTTGTACTCTCTTCTCGGTCTTGTGGGATTCGTCTATGTTATATGCTATTCTTTCCTCTTAGTTAATTTGAGCTTTGCTCAGCCAAAACAGGATAGAGCCATTACTTCCACTTGACAGTATTTTCTGGGTAGGAAGCATCCGAGAGGATCAGGTACCTGTACATGGAGTTAATAATGGTCATGATGTTACTTCTCGGAGGGGGAAATAGAACAGAAAGCTAGAATGCTTGCCCTGAGCCCCATAGTTCTTATGTAGTGATCTAACCCGAACCAACTCAAGCATAAATCTGATGCCCTTCGTATATATTGAACTAGATGGACATCATCCGCATTAAAAGCAAAATTAAAAGAGATGGCTAATGGCACGTACCCTTCTTTCTTAAGAAAGCAAGCATAAGGATTGATGGTATGACGTTGCTATCAAATCCATAAAAGGCAACTTTGTGATCAAATTGGTCTATTAATTATTCGTGGGTGAGGATCACTTTTTGATGGTTACTGGGTGAGCACCCATTTCCAGAGCAAAGCTTCCCGGAACGAGGATGCCTGTAATGTGCCGTGTCACCATTTAGTGGGTTGCACGTAGGATCGTATGTATGTTTCTCTATTTTTTATTGGCTTAAGGTTGGATGAGTCTATAATATTATTTTAATTTTGTACTGGTGTATCCTTCGTTGGAAACTTTCTAACCCACCACGATACAGATTGAATTTTGGATTATTGCTCCAATCTATCTAATGCGAATCTGATTTGTAACCCATACAATTAAACTTAAGTTGCTTGTTTTAAGGTTGAGACTTAATTTCTCTATTCTTATATGTTTAGTTTGGCGTTTATTTATGTTGAAATTTCTCACCATACTAACGGACCAGCGCAAGAAATTATAAACAACATAGTACTCTAGACTTTAGTTTTACAATATCTTGATCTTTCAAACTTTGTTGTAGTCATTAGAGCTATATTCATCACATGAGTTTGAATGTGTAGAGAAAGTCTCCATGCATCCAATTAGGTTGAAGCGGACTTGAAAATCCGGCCAATCGATCGAGTAAAATATCTGAACACTCCTATCTACCACAAATGCAAGTGGTTGAGTTCAGTTCCAAGGAGACTTTTTAGAGCATAAAAGCCATCCCCGTTCCACCTCATGTTACATTCCTTTCTTGATCTTTTCCCTTCCCTTTTCTTCAAGCACCGTAAGCATGCCTTCTTCCGTACCTAAAAATAAGAATTGCTTCCATGTTAGCTTATTAGGAAATCATGGATTCATTTAAAAAGATCCTCATATGTCAAAGGGTTGATATGCTTAAAATACTTTTAAACATGAGCATTAGGTCCATCAAACCTAGCTAAGCCCAAAAGTCTGCAATTTCTATTTGATTATGTACATGCTTAACTGAATAAAATGTTTATGGTTACCCTTGATTATGCACGAAAGCTACGGATGCTTTGAGAGGGAGTCAACATTGAGATCTGATTCTCAAAATTAAAAATCCAATCCAAATTGCACAGTTTGCTCGCTCAATCAGATTCCTTCAGTGCGCCCACACACCCAAGTTGGTCCTCTTTTCACAAAAATGAAAAGAACGAGAAACCACCATAAAATTGTTGGTCGGATGGTTGTGATCATCTATTTTTATTTATTTTGGGTAAATAATGAAACTATGTGATGGGTGCATTTGGGCAGATCGTGTTTAAAAGGGATGTTTATCGCAACTCTCTAACCTCATGATTTGTTATCTAAGCATAGCCTGATCGCTGCAAGTTAGACTTTGGTGTTAAACTTCATTGGGAGAGTATAAGCTTATGTGTAGGGTTTCTTATATAGGTATCCTTAAACATATCTAATCACATTTGAACCTTCATATATTTCTTATTTATACCTATGCCCTACAAACATCTTAACTAGACATGGTTATACCTGTTACAGCAGCAACTCATGGTACATAGGAATAAGGTTCTCATGTTGCACTGAGACCTGTGATTGTTATTTATAGAGATCCCGTGAGAATATTAAGTTGTTACATACATAACAGACTCAAGTCAATTTACAAACAACACCCTATAACACATATGGGTTAACACCTCCCCTCAAATTGAAATGGATAAAGAACATGAAGTTTGAATGAATCTATTTAATGGGAATTACATTGAGTTTGCACTTGCGTTGCTATAGACGTATTGTAAACATAGGTTTTGTCAGACAGTCAGCCAGTTGATTTGAACTTGGAATATACTTGACTTGAAGCTTTTTAGCTGCAACACATTCTCTAACAAAATGATAATCAATTTCTATATATTTTGTCCTTGCATGAGAAATAGGATTTGCTGTTAAATAAGTTGCCCTTATGTTATCACACCAAAGAATAGGTCTATTCAAAGGAGGCAGACCAATTTCAGCACATAGAGTTTGAATCCAAGTTATTTCAGCCATGGCATGAGCTATAGCTCTATACTCAGCTTCATTACTTGATCGAGCCACAGCATTTTGTTTCTTTGAGCTCCATGAAATTGGAGAATCTCCAAGACATATGACATAGCCTAATGTTGATCTTCTGTCATTAGAAGAGCTTGCCTAGTCTACATCACAAAATGCTTGTAGAAACTAGAAGAAGACTTTGGCAACTGAAAGCAATCAGGGATTGTTTGCTTAAGATAGCGCAACAATCTTTTAATTGCACTAAAATGCTTATCAGTTGGTGCTGCCATTACTTTAGCTAGTTTATTAACAGCATAGGAAATATCTAGACGGTTGAACTGTAGATACTGAAGGCTTCCAATCAGCTAAACTAAATGGAAATGGATCATCAAGTAATTTACCATCTCCTTTAAGAATAGCTTCTATAGTAGACAAAGGGCTTTTTAAAGGTTTTAGCCCTTCAAGTCCATGTCTAATTAGTAGATCAGATATATATGTTTGTTGACTTAAACATAATCCAGAAGAGGTTTTTTGAATCTTTATTCCAAGAAAATATGAAGGAAAACCCAAATTTCTAATAGGAAATTCCTTAGAAAGTTTAGACAAGATTAAGTTGAGAAGTTTTTGATATGAAGCAATAGCCAATATGTCATCAACATATACAAGTAAAAACATGACAGATTTTCCTTCAAAATAGTAGAAAAGTGATGTATCTCTCTTAGATGATTGGAAACCATTTCCTTGTAGAAAAGAAGACAAGTGATTAAACCATGCCTAGGGGCTTGTTTTAAACTATACAGTGACCTTTTTAGCTTACATACATGTGTTGCTAAATCTGGATGAACAAAGCCTTGAGGCTGTTGCATAAAGAGCTCTTCATGAAGCTCTCCATGTAACAACACATTATGAACATCTAACTGTTGAAGATGCCATCCACATTGAATAGACATAGCAAGTAATAATATGATTGTAGTTGTTTTAACTACTAGACTGAAAGTATCAGAAAAATCAAGGCCTTCAATTTGATGATAGCCTTTTGCAACTAGGCACGCTTTGTAATGCATGATAGAACCATTTAAATCTCTCTTAATTCGATATACCCATTTGTTGCCAATTATATTCATATCATTTGTTCTAGGAACCAACTCCCAGGTATTGTTAACAAGCAAATGCATCAAATTCTTCTCCCATGGCCTTTTTCCATTGTGGTAGCTTAAATGATTGAGAGAAATTGGTAGGTTCAAGTTCATTTGACAGACTATTTTTAGGCAGTAGATGTAAGGTAGAATTAAAAACTTTCTTCTTTATTATACCATCCACAGCTCGTGTTCTCATGGGATGACTTCTCAAAGGAGGATTTATCTGAGGAGACTGCTCAGTATTTGCTGTAGGTAAGGGAGCTATAACAGAATTATCACCAGAATTCTGTGTCAGAAGACTCTAAATAAAAGTTTGAAGTACTGGAAGAAGAACTTGCTAATATAGGTTGATTAATAGGAATAATGAGACTTTGTTGGTTATGTGGCATAGAATTTTTGGTGGTGGTATGGTTACTAATTGGTTGAGTTGGAATATTTGGTAGAGTAACAAAAGAGGGTATATGAATTGTAGTTGGATTGTTAATGACTGGCTGGGTAGTAGGCAAGTGAGCTAATGAGTTTTGAAATGGAAATAAAGTCTCATCAAATTTGACAAATCGTGACACAATAATTTTGTTTGTAATAGGATTAAGACAACGGTAAGCTTTGTGACTTGGACTTGGACCAAGGAATATATGAAGGGAAGATAAAGGCTAAAGTTTATGGTTATTATATGGTTTCAAATATGGATAACACCCACAGCCAAAATTTCTTAGGAATGTATAATCTGGTGCTTGACCAAAAATCAGTTGATGTGGTGAAGAATTATTGGTGTTAGCTGAAGGTAACATGTTTATGGTAGTAGTTGTTGTCTGAATAGCATAAAACCAGTATTTGATAGGTATAGACGACTGAAATAACAAAGCTCTAGTCATTTCTCCCAAATGTCTATTCTTTCTTTCAGTTGTACCATTTTGTTGGGGTGTGTGTGGTGTAGAAATACGATGAAGTATCCCCTTAAGTTTCAACCACTGATGTGCTTTCTGATATTCTCCTCCCGAATCACTATGAAAACATTTAACAAGGCATCCAAATTGAGTTTGAACAGAAGCAACAAATTGCTAAATTGTAGAGAAAGCATCATACTTTTGTCTTCGTGAAAAAATCCATAGGAATTTTGTACAATCATCAATGAATGAGATTGCATATTTGTATCCTTCATTGGAAACAATGGGAGAAGTCCATACATCCAAGAATACAATATCAAATGGTGTCTTACTAACTGTATTAGTGGAATATAATGGATATGTATGAAATTTAGCTGCACAACAGATTGAACAAGGATTTGAAAGATCCTTTATTGAATTGACAAGAAGCTTATGAGTTTGAAGAATTTTATTTATAGTATCTATGTGGGAATGGCCCAAATGTTGATGCCAAACCTTAATAGAGGGTGAAGAAGCAATCATGGACGATTGAAAAATTGTAGCTTGTTGAGAACCTCTTTGTTGACAGAGAGAACTTCCTTTCTATTTAGTTGGCAGATATAGAGAATAAAGTCCTCTATGTGGTTAGCCATGATAGAGAACCTACTTGGTCTGATGATCCATTATAACAATAGAATTAGGATAGAGTTTAACATAGCATTTGTTACCATTTGTAAAATGATATATAGATAACAAATTGTTTGTAGCACATGGCACTCGAAGAATATTTTTGAGAAATAATTGTCGACTTCCAGCAATAAGAAATTTATGACCAATATGAGAGATCTTCTCACCTTTCCCAGAACTAAATCTACTTTATCATTGCCCTCATATTCAATGGAAATATCCAAGTTATTAAGTGAACTTGTTATATGATGAGAGGCGCCAAAATATGTAAGCCAAGGAGTAAGATCAGTGGAGGAATTTGCTGCAACATTAGCTTGAGCTTCAGCAACATTGGATTGATCATATCTCGATAACATGTTTGAGCAGAGTGATTGAGTCATCCACATATCTAACATTTCACACCAGCTACTGAATTGGTGCGATTTGAATTAGAGCAACCACCTCTGCCTCTATCAGTCCTAGCTCCTTTATTGAATCTACCTCCACAATAGCGACCATTTCCAGATCCATGATAAAAAATCTTTGTAGAATGATGAACAGAGATATCTAGCTGCTCTTGAAGATGTGTAAGACATTGTTCATGACTTAATAGAAGACTAAGGACCTTATCTAAGGTGATGAGATCACGAGAATTAATAATTGATACAACAAAGTTGTAATTAGTGGGAAGACCATTCAGAATGGCTAGAATTAGATCATCATCATATAATTTCTTGCCAGAGGAAGCCAAGTTTAGTGTAATGTTCTTGGCTTTGTTATCAAACTCAATTATAGAAGAATCACCTTTCTTTAAGGAGCTTAACTAACACCGATAATGAAATATCTGAGAACGTGACCTGGTGCCAAAAAGTTTCTCCAAATATAGCCAAACATCACGAGAGGAATTGAGATTAGAGATCTGTGTACAGATCTCCTCACTGACTAAGCTAATTAGCCAGCTCAACACAAGTTGATCATGTTTATAATAGAGAATATAAGAATCATTCAAAATCTGAAAAGCACTCTCACCAAAGTTTTGAGTAACAAACTTAGGTGGCGGAAGAATCAAGCCATCAATAAAGCCAATTAGCTCATAAGCTCATAAAACAGGAAGAAATTGTGCCTTTTAAGTAGAAAAATTGGATGGTGTGAGTTTGTAAGGAACACTATGTTGTATATTTGGTGGAGGTTGAGACGTGATCGACGAAACCAAAGAATTAGAAGTTGTTGAAGTAGAAGAATCAACAGATGCCATGACTTCGATAGAACACTCAACGATCTGAAGATGATCAAAACAATGAACAAAAAGTGAATAGATCACACCTGATTGCTTGATGCAGATGTGAAATGGCGAGCCCCAAAAAGGTGACTACTGAGGAACACCAACTCTTGATACCATGTTACAGCTACAACTCATGGTACATAGGAATAAGGTTCTCGTGTTCTTGCACTAAGACCTGTGATTGTTTTATAGAGATCCTGTGAGAATATTAAGTTGTTACAAACATAACAGACTCAAGTCAATTTATAGACAACACCCTATAATACATATGGGTTAACAATACCTTCAATCCCATCCCAGGTATCTCAACTGGTAAGATGTCAAAACTACTTTAGTGGGAGACGTAGGTTTGAATCTTCAGACATTACCTGGGTAAAGGGAAGTGGGTACCTTACTTCTCCCCCATAAGATAAGAGTTATCATCTTTTTTTCGGTTATACCTTCAAGTTATTTGGCTGTTAGAATTTATTACTCATGGACCTAACAAATATTAAGTTTAACACCTTTTTCTTTTGAAACAGAAAGGAAGGCTATCGAATCACCGATAGAAATCCAGGAGAGCTTTTATTTACTATATATAAAAAAAAAGCATTACAAGATCGATCCCCACATGTGTATGAGAAACCAACAATTATTTACAATACGTTCCACGCACACGGGCCTCTCCTAAAATAAAAGCTCATTCTTGCTCTCCACACACACCATAACATAGCCACCATAGACACATGTGGCTTATTACATAATAAAAATGAATCCCATAAGTTTTCCCAAGTGGGGATCGATTCCCTACAAACAGTCCTTCAGACATAATTTGTCACCATTCATGAGGAAAAAATGTGTCGACTACCATCATTATTAAGTTTAACAGCTTAAAAGTTGAAAATTGTACGTATGCCTCGAAATGGTCAAACCACCATCGGCATCTTTCCCTTCTCCTCTCCTTCTTCTACCATGCCCTCTTAGAACTTAATCGCATCCGCCCTCCCCTTCATTAAGAAAGAGAAAGTAGAGACGGTTGCATTTATTATATCGAGAGAGAGAGAGAGAGTTATCATAACAGTGGTTGCATGAGGCCACAACTAGTGAGCATTGGTAAAGGAGTTCAAGAAGGAGGTGCAACCTTTAAATACTTGTGGATATTTAAATATTTAGCAGCGGTTCCTAAAAATCACTTGTTCAAGACTTTTTATTAGTCATTTGTGTTATGATTTGGCATTTGAGGTTCGCTCTTTCAGGTCATCTTCTTTGTTACAAGAAATCGAGCTTGCGAGGATCCAAGATGCTTCAATCGCAAAAGAAACCTTTTAAACCCATATATGTTTAAAGAGGTTTGTTACCCACATTGACTAAACCCTTGTTGCCTACACCTAAACCTTAAATAAAAAAATTGACACCATCTCAATATTAGGAGAGGGTCAAGAAAGGTTTATGCTTTTTCTGGTGATAAATGGTATGAGGAGCATAAATGTAAATCCTTGTATACGATTCATTCAATGCCTAAATCCTAATATGATATTTTATTAGAAAATCCATCCCTAATGGCATTACTGATGCGATAATTGATGATAACTACTATAGATATCATCCCATTGATGGTAACACCATCATGAGTCCTAACTAGCCAAAATTAGTCAAATTCAAATGATAAATGCTTCTAAATTATCGTTTAAGGATCACAATTCCATACTAAATTATTCTGAGGAGAAGATAGAAAAATGAGGTTAATTCTGTTGTTTTACCATTGCATCATTAATGTAAATTAATCAAAGGGTGAATCCAAGGTCAAATGAACATAAAAGACTAAAGAGTGGACTCACATTGACTGAATCAGGGTTTCACACATTTCGGGGATTAAAATATCATTGAGAACCTTAATTTTCAGCCCCACTTAAATTGAAAGGATTTTGGTCGAGATAAATTCAATCTAAACCTCCTAAAAATCATTGAAAAATATTCTAATAGGTTTGGTACTGTAACGACCCGGTTCCCGAGTCCCTACGAGACACGAGAACCGGACCGACTCAACTAATCCCAAGACCTAGTCGTCCAACGAGGAAGTAACCAAAAGAGCAGTAAAATAAATCACATTCAGCATGAATATAACTAACAGTAAGAAAGTACAGCAGTAAGGAAAGAAACTACCATAGTATGTACCACCACAACAGCAGAACAACATTCATAATATAATTTGAACTGCAGGTAAAGAAAGTACAGCGGAAACAAGAACTACTCACTACAACGTAACAAAAAGAGGTACAAGAGACAGTGGTAACTCTACTGGACCCTACTCGGCCCAGCGTCCTCTGCAGCCGCTGACCCTGGCTGCTTAACACCTGGTCCTGAAAAAGGTAACGAGTGTAACACGTCAGCAAAACGCTGAGTAAAGTGGCAACTAAACTAAAGACAACAGTAGAGTGTACAGTAGCTGTTATGTTCGATTACTTTCTTTATTCACATCTTTCAATTGTCTCACTATTTCATTTATTCCTCAGATCTTTTTCTTGATCTCGAATGTTCCTCGTGGGAACGATTTTGATTGAAGCCTTTTCCAAAAAGTAGAAGTAGCACGTGGTGCTCTCCTGGCTGGGAGAGTCCCCCGTGGTGATCCTACCCTCAGTCAACCACCCCAAGGTCACTGACAGACGTAACGGTGACTACGGCACGCGCGATAAACACACAGGTAGCTAACTCGTACTGGCACGTGGTCAGTCGTTTCCGTTAACGGGTGCACCCAAAGCACAGCACAGAACCAGTCCAGGGCAGAGCCCTCTCAGTAACAGGGGTCCAACCCCTCCACAGTCCACGCACCCTCGCCTGACTACCCTGGTTTGCCCCAGTGGGCCTAAACAAGTCGGTGTAGGAGGCTAGCAGAACCCCGGGGCCCGTGGGGTAGCTAGTACCTCGCTACACTAGTAGCTCTCCTCGGTACTACGTACGCGAGGGCCAGCAAGTCGGTACATAGTGGCCAGTCCTAACCCCGGGTCCCTGGGGCGGCTGGCTCCGCTCTGCACTAAACAGGTACAGGTACTTCCCTTGGTACTACGTACCCAAGAGACAGTACACAACTACATCTCAGTTCCATTCCTTTCTCTTTCCAGGAGTTCCACTCCTAATTCCCCCGTAGGGTTCCATCCTTTTTACTCAAACATCCAGGTTTCACTTTCCAGTTTCACATTCTTACAATCCATGTTCTCAACCACGTTATTTATTCACAACAGGCAGCTGTTAATTTAAATTACAGGCAACTTTATATCTCTTTCCATTTTCCAAGACTGCAGTATTATACATTCCACTAGCTTTCCCATCCTAGGATTCATGCCATATCCTAGGATCTATCATACAATCTAGTTTTTCCAGCCCTAGGATTCATGCAACACCTAGGAGCTATCATTCCATCTATTTCTCATTCTTAGGATTCATGCAATGTCCTAGGTTCTATTTATGGTTCCATAATTTAACAGATTTTATTAATAACTTAAAGCCACTCTACCAGGTACAACGGGAGTAATGGGGGTGTGATCGGGAATCCCGCGTGCCTCCGCGACCCCCGAGACTGCAACAGAACGGGGTCCTATCACAAGGATCAAACACAAGGAGTGTCTCAAAACAGTGTATAGCTACTGTAGATGGGTAGAGGAATTAATTCCGAAAAGAACGCAACTCGAATCACGGAAAATGGAACCCGAACGGGCCCTCAACGGGTCGAAAACGACGACACTGTGCAAAATCAGACGTCTGGAACTTCTTCCAGACGTCTTAAAAAGTGGATCAGAGAATTACCTTGTTCTGCGTGGTTTCCCAGATGTCCAGAAGTCTGCAGGGACGTCTGGCCTAGTTCCCAGACATCCGATGGTCACCCCGGACGTCTGGAGGTCGCTCCCGCCGTCTGGTACTACAGCCAGACGTCTAATTCGTGTTGGATGGCGAATCACCGAGCCTGCGCACACCCATCTCCCTCCCTTAGTACGGTCAGTCGACAAGAAGGAAGAAGAAGACGGAAAACTCACCTTTCAGATGTCTGGAAAGTCTTCTAGACGTCGACCTCGCCGTCTGGCTATCAGCACAGACGTCTGATTCTGGAAATTTTTCCAGAACCAGGGCGCGACTCGCCCTCCGTTCGCGACGCCGCCCGCGTCGCACCTCGTGCGCTTGCTGCTCGAGCCGCAGCAGGCCTCCCGCGTCGTTCCGCGCCCGCTGCGCTCCCCGCTGGCAGGCCCTGGCAGCCTCGGCGAGCTCGCCCTCATGGCTGAGCGCCGCTCTCGCACGCAGCACCCCCTCTACACCCACTGCGGCCGTCGCCGCCGCAGCAACCCCGTGCCCGCTCTCGCGCTCGCTCACTGGAAGAAGAAGAGGAAAGCGGTGGAGGCGACGGAAGCGAGGGGAGGCGTGGTCTTTTTAAGGCCGCGCGAGGAGGAGAGAGAGGGAGCACGACAGCGGCGTCTGCATCCGCAGAGAGAAGAATAAGCGAATATGCGGTCTATGCTCTCAGGCGCGCAGACGACCCGCGCGTGTCGAAAATAACTGATTTCCAGACTTCTGGAAACGATCCCAAACGTCTAGTCAGACGTCTGGATGTGATCGCAGACGTCTGGTCCGACGTCTGGGCCACCTCCCAGACGTCTTAAAAGATGTCTGGGGCATGCGCTTGTAACAGGTTCCTTTGGTTTGACCATTTGAATCCATTTTGAACAAAAATAGAGTTTCAGACTAGAATTTGGCTTGATTTGAACTCATGTGCAATTTACCCATTCAAATATGGTCAAAACTCAAATACAAGTTCACCATTAGATTCCTTGGATTCAAATTAGGTTAACACCAAAATTTGGGCCCAATCAAACTCCATCTTGACCTAGTTTGCAGTTTAGGCCCTAAAAACTCTATTTTTCACATCTAGACCCCTAGGATTCAATTTTCCTTACCAAAAGGTCCCTAACTTCTCATCATTCTCACAAAAATACCCCTGTTGCCATTAAGGTTTGAATAGAACCTTCAACCCAAACTGCCGATGATGAGAGCCTCATCATGAGCCATAACTAGCTCATTTTGACCTAATAAAGAAGATAAAAGCTCCTACATAACCTAGTAGAAGGCCTAAATAAAGGAATAAGTGTTCTGAGAAGAAAACATGAATTAAATGTTAAAACTGTAATTTTACCATTGCAGTGCATAAACGGGATTTCTCATAGGAAAAACATAGGTCAAATGGTCTAAATAAGATGAAAAGTGGGTTGAGTCAATCAGAAATGGGTTCATTTGCAATTTAGGAATTAAAGGACATTTGGTAACCCTAAAACAGACCTGCTTAAATCAACAAGGTTCCGATCAGGATAAAAATCAATTAAACCCTCCAAAAATCATGGAAAAATATCCTCTAGGGTTTAGAACACTTAATTTGCCCTTTAGAACCCAGTTTGACCTAAATTAGGGTCCTAGCTCATCAATTGACCTAATTTGGGTTTTTACGCAAAATGTCCAACCAAAGTGGTTAAACCTAAAATCCAACTTCACCATTGGATTCCTTAGGTCCAAATTAGGTTTGTACCAAAATTTGGACCTAAGGGGAGGTCATCTTGACCTTTTGCAATTCAGTACACCCAAATCACAATTTGGTCCCTATCTTTTGAAAATCATCGCAGAGAGCCCCCTAACTTCCTCTCCACTGGCTTTTCAACACGGTCTGTATCAAATTCTTTGCTCCCATCATCAATCCTCAAGGGTTCCTGGCAATCGATGCTTCGAGATAGCACCGCCCATGGCAACCCCCGGAACCCTGGCTATTGAGATTTCGAGATAATCCCATCCATGATGTTCCGTGGCCAAATCCAGACCCTGGCAATTGACACTTCGTGATAATGCCATCCATGGAATCTGAACCAGCAGAGTACTTACATGCCCCCAGCAGGATATGTAAATATCCTAAGAGACAAGCACCGAGGAGATGATATTTTGTTACGCATCTTCGAGGGGAATTTCCCACCTCTCCACGCTGGGAACTCATCCAAGTCAACTTGTGTTGATCGGCCGCTCCTACTCTAGGCATACTTTTCAGAATTTTGTGACGCTTCTGCGTGATTTTGATTTTTACGCTTACTGAACCAGGCTGTGTGTGAGGTTAGGGTGCTTAGGTTACTGAGTCCCGTAAACCAAAAGTTAGTTAATGAGGTCAAATACTCCCTAAGCCTTGGACCTAATACTTAAGCTTTTCATTTTCCTCAACCTCTTGAGGAATGTCTAGATCTTAATGGGTACTAAGAGTCTATCCAAGAATGCCTAAAGTTTGCGTTCTTACTAATCTCACCATGCACTTTTCATTTCTTTTCTTGAATAAGGTCTAGAACTTAGGTCAATCCCTTAGTTTCTTACTAATGACTATCACTTTTTTCTTTCATTTTTGTGCTCCTTTTTCATTTTGTTTCTTTTCCTTCTCCCACAAAATTTCCCTTCTCCTCTTATTCTCTTATTCTTTTTCGAAAATTTTTTTTAATTTTTATGGTATTTTTGGCATATGTGAATTTTTTTGTTTGAAACCTTTTCTTACAAGTTTTGCATTTTTATACCCCCCATGCCTAAGGTTTGCAATGTCCTCATTATGACTTAGGGGGTTTTTATTTACTTAGTTCATTCCTTAAGACAAATGTTTTGATGAGTGAATGGGTCGGGGTGAATTTTGCGGACGATTTCTAATCTCAGATGCAAGCATCTGAGGTGGAGTCGGCTGTCTATAAGGGCGAACCGTAAGTGCTCAAAGGTGTGAAAAAGGGTTTAGATTTTCAGGAAAATGACGGGCTGCCTCCCGTTAAGCGCTGAGTTTTACGCCATCGGCTAGGCGCAATAAGCTCAAGGGGAATGGAGGATATAACATGATTCAACCGAATCAGTAGAAGTCACATCAATGAACGACTTGAGTCTCTAACCATTCACGATGAAAGGTTCGGAATCGTGGCTGAACGGACTGATTTCAATGGCTCCATTTCCAAAAACCCATCGGACTAAATATGGTCCGACCCACTTGGATCATAGGTTTCCAGGGAAAAGTTTGAGTCGGGCATCAAAGAGTAGGACCTTCTGATCAGGGTGAAAGATCTTTCTCGAGATATGCTTGTCATGGAAGGCTTTAACCCGCTCCTTGTAGATTCGCGAGTTCTCATACGCGTCTAGGCGTAATTCATCGATCTCGCTGATTTGAAGTTTTCTGTGGGTTCCAGCCTTCGAAAGATCTAGATTAGAGTTCCGTACTGCCCAATAGTCTTTATGCGCCAGTTTTACGGGAAGGTGACACGCCTTCCCATATACCAGTCTAAAGGGAGACATGCCTAATTGGGTTTTGTGGGTGGTCCTATAGGCCCACAATGCTTCCGAAAGTCGGGACGACCAGTCCTTCCTGTCAGGCCGAACAGTGACCTGCAGGATTTTCTTGATCTCCCGATTTGATAGCTTAGCTAGACCATTAGTTTGGGGGTGGTAAGAAGTAGAGATTCGGTGAGACACCCCGTATTTGGTCATCAGTGACCTAAACTGAGCGTTTGTGAAATGGGTCCCCCCATCAGAGATTATAGCACGAGGAATCCCGAACCTTGAGAAAATGTTTTGATGAATGAATTTGAGAACGATTTTGTGATCACAGGTTTGGGTCGGTATGGCTTCGATCCATTTGGACACGTAGTCCACAGCAAGCAGAATGTATTCAAAACCATCCGAAGCAGGAAAGGGGCCCATAAAATCAATCCCCCAAACATCAAAGATTTCGCATACGAGAATCGGCTGTAAAGGCATCATGTCACGACGGCTCATGTTACCTAAATTCTAGCAACGGCTACATGTCTTGCAGTGACTGTATGCGTCTTTGAACAGCATGGGCCAGTAAAGCCACACTGGAGGACTTTTGATGCGATTTTATGCCCAAAGAAATGGCCACCGCATGCCTGGTCATGGCAGAAAGAGAGAATATTGTTGATTTCATCCTTCGGGACACATCTCCGGATGACCTGATCAGCACCTATGCGAAAAAGGTATGGGTCTTCCTAGATGTAATACTTGGCATCAGAACGCAATTTGTCTTTCTTGGCCTTCGTCCAATTAAACGAAATCTGATGAGATGCTAAGTAGTTTACTATATCAACAAACCATGGAAGTCTAGTACCGATAGCCAGCAGGTGTTCATCAGGAAAATATTCCGTGATGGGTCCGGAAGGGTTGATAATCTCAGAAGGAAGATGGGACAGATGGTCGGCTACCACATTCTGCCTTCCCACCTTGTCGCAAATATCATGATCAAATTCTTGCAACAACAAGATCCAACGAATTAGTCGGGGCTTCGCATCCTTCTTGGCAAGGAGATGCCTTACAGCCGTGTGATCCTAGTAGATGATGACATGGGAACCTAGGAGATACAATCGGAATTTTTCAAGGGAAAATACTACGGCTAACAGCTCTTTCTCCGTAACCGTATAGTTACGCTGAGCCTCGTCAAGTGTCTTGCTAGCGTAGTAGATGACCATGGGTTTTCCATCAGCTTTCTGCCCCAGGACCGCTCCTACAGCGAAATCAGACGCATCACACATGACCTCAAAGGGTTGAGACCAGTCAGGGGATTGTAGGATAGGTGCCTGGGTGACTCGGTCACGAAGGTTTTCAAAGGCTAGTGTGCATTCATTGGAGATTTCAAAGGGTACATCCTTAGAGAGAAGAGAAGTCAAGGGGCGCGCGATTTTCGAGAAATCAGGAATGAAACGATGGTAAAAACCGATGTGCCCCAGAAAAGAACGGATGTCCCTGATCGAGCTAGGCATAGGATGGCGAGAGATCAGATCAACCTTAGCTCGATCCACTTGGATGCCTTTTTCCGAAATTAAATGTCCCAGGACAATTCCCTCAGGCACCATGAAATGGCACTTTTCCCAAGAAAGAACCAAATTCACATCGATGCACCGCCTGAGTATCTGGACCAAGTGTTGGAGGCAATCGTCAAATGATGCTCCAAAAACTAAAAAGTCATCCATGAAGACTTCCAGATAGTCACCTACCATATCTGAGAATATGGCAAGCATGCACCGCTGAAAAGTAGCGGGTGCATTGCAAAGACCGAAAGGCATCCTTCGGAAAGCGTATGTTCCGAAGGGGCAGGTGAACTGGTCTTTTCTTGGTCCTTAGGATGGATTGCCACCTGGTTGTAACCGGAGTACCCGTCAAGAAAGCAGAAGAACCTATTTTCCGCTAGTTTTTCAAGAATCTGATCAATGAAAGGTAGTGGGAAATGATCCTTCTTCATGGAGGAATTGAGTTAGCGGTAATCTATACAGACTCTCCACAAGTTGGCTAATCGGGTAGGAATGACTTCTCCAGTTTCAGTCGTTATAGTGGTGAGTCCTGCTTTTTAGGCACGACCTGAATTGGGCTCATCCAACGACTATCGGAGATCGGGTAGATGATTCCGGCATCTAACCACTTGATGATCTCCTTTATCACGACCTCCTGCAGATTGGGGTTCAAACGTCTCTGCATTTCACGAGAAGGTCGTGCGCCCTCTTCTGAATAGATATGATGAGTACAATAAGAGGGACTTATTCCAGCCAAATCATCGAGGGTCCACCCGATGGCTCTGCGATGTTGCTGGAGGACAGCAATCAGACGGGATTCCTGTTCGGGATTGAGGTTGGAATTGATAATCACAGGAAGGGTCTGATTAGAACCCAAAAGGATGTATTTCAAGTGAGCAGGAAGGGGCTTTAGCTCGAGGATGGGGTTATCAGCAGCGGTGGGTGGTTCAGAATAGACGTGAGGTTCAAGGGTAGGAGTTACTGGGTTGTCCAAATCTGGATTCGACTCCTCTGCTTGCAGGTTAAGATCTTTCTGCGGTTGATGAGGTATAATCAGGTCATTCTGGAAGTGTGTTTCATCAACCAAATCCCTAATGTCACAAATCTATTCGATGACACCGTAATTAATTCCTTGTTGGGCCTTAAATATATCAATTTTCAGGGTTTGATTCCCAAATTTGAGCTCTATTTGGCCCTCCTCACAGCTAATGTTGGCTCTAGCAGTAGCCAAGAAAGGTCTCCCTAAAATGATTGGTGTATCCCTAGGGTTCTCAGGTGCGTCCATGTCTAAGACTATGAAGTCTACAGGAAAGTAGAAATCCCGTACCCTCACAATAACATCCTTGAGAATCCCTTTTGGTGACTTTATAGATCGATCTGCTAATTGTAATGTCACCTCAGTTGGTTTTAGCTCAGATTCTTCTAGATGGTCAAGTAAGGATGTGGGTATCAGATTTATGGAAGCACCCAAGTCTAGCAAGGCTTTATCAAATTGGGTATCACCTATCTTGCAGGAAATCAGGGGAGTACCAGGATCTTTAGCCTTGGGTGGGAGTCTGCTTAGGATTATAGAGTTGGCTTGCTCTGACAGAACAATTGGACTCCCACTCTTGGTTCGCGGCTTACGCTGGGGTGTACACACATTCTTTAAGAATTGTGCGTAAGCCGGTACGTGGCGGATTGCATCCATCAAGGGAATTTTTATGTGGACCTGCTCAAAGAGCTTGACTAGGCCCTCCTTAGGTGCCACGGGCTTGGTAGTCTTCTTTCCCTTGGTCAAGGCCTCGGGAAACGGAATCTTGGTTGGTTCTTCTAGGATAGGTCTAGGTCTTGGATCTGAGACAGGGGTAGGAATGTCCTGGATTACCGTCCTAGGCTTGGGATCACTACCAGGCTTGGAGTGGTTTGGATGAGGTGGATCTTGGGTTTCCTTACCACTACGGGTTGTTACGGAATTAAGTCCTGCCTGGTTTTGGTTGGGATTGGGTAAGATGGGTTGCTGCTGATAGCCCGCATAGGAAGTGGAAGCCACCATCCCATCAGGTGAAGGAACAGAGGGGGTCTGATAAATCATATGGGTTTGGCTCGGGTTTGGGTTCATAACGCGTCGCTGGGTTGGCACGTTATTCGGGTTAGGAAGAGGTTGGGAAGGAAGTGTGCCTAGCTGGCGAGAATTTGTCAACTGGGCTAGTTGATTTCGGACCTCAGGAAGTTCATCCTTGTGTTTCTTTTGAATAGCCGCATTCGTTCTTTGAATGTCAGCCAAAGTCTGAAGGATAAGGGACATTTGATCCTGATTTGGCCCTGATGGATAAGTAGGGTTGGGCCGAGGCTGAGGCGGTTGGTAAGGACGAGGGGGTTGTGGGTGGGACTAAAAGGGTGGTCTTTGGGTTTGGGAATTTCCCGCCCATTGAAAGTTGGGATGGTTTCACCATCCAGGGTTGTAGGTGTTGGAGAACGGGTCGTTCTGGATGGCGTTGAGGTCCTCGCAGGTCTGAGGAACCTCCAAAGAGTCAGAGAAAGGGGGGATGGAATTCCCCGAGCTGGTGTAGAAAGGATCAGATGGACCTCCGGTCCGAGAATCAGATGATGGATCCATCCTAGGAGAATATCGATGGAGAATGTTTTGCACAGTCTCCCTTGTGAAAGGAGGTTGTGCAAAGGGGCTATGCGCAGAGGTGGCTCGCTGCAGGTGCTGAATCAGCTCATCCACCTTCTTTTCAATGATTGAGACCTTGTCCAATCTACTGGCCATTAATTCCAAGTCGACTGATGCGGACAGGCCCTGCGTCTCATGTGCTCCCCTAAGATTCGCCGATGCGCGGGTATTCGTCCTGTCGAATAATCCCATGGAGTCATTGTTGATGGAGTTCTCGCACATGTTTTCGAGAATCTCCCACACGGTGTCCTCATGTTGACCCATGATATTCCCTCCGCAGGTTGCTTTGACGAAAAGATGGATGTCCTCACGGAGTCCCTGGTAAAAAGATTGGACCTGTTCCCATTTAGGAACTCCGTGATGGGGGAACTTTCTCATGAGATCCTGAAAGCGATCCCATGCCTCATGGAGAGGTTCCCATGTTTGCTGAGTGAAGTGAGTAATCTGATGGTGCAAGGCATTGGTCCGACCAACGGGAAAGAACTTTTTCAAAAATTCAAACTGAAGTTCTTTCCAAGTGTTGATCGCCCGGGTCTGAGTTTGATACCAATGAGCGGCCTTATCCATAAGAGAAAAGGAGAACATCTTCATGAGAAGAATATCTCGATTTTGCGCATCTGACCCAAAAGTTTGGGCCAGATGCTTTAGCTGTTTGATGTGCTGGAAGGGATCTTCGGAATTAAGCCCATGGAATTTAGGTATAGCATGAATCATATTGGGATTCAATTCGGAATCAGGTCCTCCAGTCGAGATTCTGACTCGAGGCTTAATGGCCACCGCAGCAGGATTATAATGGTCCTGCATCATAGGACGCTGCGGTGGGTGCACAAAGTTTTGGAAGAGGTCATTGAGTCGCTGGAGCTGGTGCTATAAATTGTTTTCTTCCTCAACTGGCTGAGCCATGATGGGGGAAGAAGAAGAGCTTGGTTCAGAATCAGATAAGAGAATGATGGGGTAGGGCTGCTGTTCAAACACGGGCGTCGAGGCTTGGCCTTGACGGGAGTGAATTCCTAAAGGAGATCTTAAGGGTGGTCTTAAGGACCTCCTACCGTTCATGCACTGTTGGAATAGATGAGTTTAGAAGGTGCTGGACCCAATCACGACACCCAAAAATTTGTTGGGTGACTACAGAGGTGCGGGGTAGATGGACCCCTTGATCAGAAAGATCATCCACCTGAGAAGTACCTGGGCAGCCAGAGAGGGTGAGTCCCGCGAAGACCCCTACACGGTAGAGAGTCCCCACGGGTTACAGGGTTTCCCCCACCCGACCTCTCTTGTCACTGAGATTCCAGGTAGACCAGAATGGGGATCTTGACCTCTTAAGTCTACCAATTTTTAGTTAAGATCAAGGTGCTTAGGTTTTCACTTGAACTTTAGCCTTTTGAGTGCAAAGAGTGACCTAAGTTGAAGGTTGGTTGACCCTAAGGGGTCAACTTCACCTATTGATTCCTTTGAGAACTTATTAGGTCTTGTCTTTTAGGGTTCAAGTGTTTTTAGAGAGCCAATTGTTTAGGGTTTTTCAGAATAGGTATATTTTCAACCAATGGCTTGGGCACACTCTTTTTGGGATTTCCCAATTCTTGCTTAAGAAGTATGTCTCTAAAAACCCTAATGTTGAATCTTATGTTGGCTCTACTTGGTCCAATTAACTCCTTATTTGGTAATTAAGGCTCAGGCAAGAAGGTGTTAGCCTTTAATTACCCTTAGTACTGTGTGCAGGAATAGTAGTTTTGAGAACATGTAGCTGTTACTAAGTATGAAAGACAGGTTAGACCTATATATATTTTTTCTTTCTTTCTTTTTCTTCCTCTTTAAGATTTAGGGTTTAATAGTGAGAGGATAGAAGTTACCTGTCCTTAGAGTGGCTGTGGTGCAGCTGCATCCTAATTTTTCCTGTACCTGCACATAAGAGAGAGAAAAAGATTAGCAATCTCTTAAAAGAAATTCAAAGCTTCTAGAATAGCCGTTGCTCCCCGGCAACGGCGCCAAAAATAGTGTCTAATGATGACACCGAAGCTTAGCCAGTCTTTTGTTTGTTCTTATTATAGTAATGTCGTTGTGGTACAGATAAATTAGCTACGGTTTGTCGTCATTGCCACTATTACAATTTTACTCAGAAATGTTTTTCTTCCGAGGTCGAACTTAGGGAGCTACTAGAATTCTAGAAGTACAATGCTTCTTTATTACAAAAATAACAGAGAGAGAGGGAGAAGTAGATTTTGTTTCATGGCTTTTTCTTCTCTTCTTTCTCTCTTTGCTTGTCTTCTTTTTCTTCTCTTCTTCACAGTTCTTGATCTTCTTCAGTTCTTCTTCTTCTCTTCTTTGTCTTCTTTCTTTCTTCTTCTATTTTCTTTCAGCTGCGGCACCCTTTTCTTTTCTTTTTATTCTTCTTTGCTTTATCTGCAGAGCTACATCCGTCGTATGATTTCTCAGTCAGACGGCTTAAGTGGTGTCTGCTACAGTGCTTCCTTTGTGCTTCTCCTTCTTCTTCTTCTTCCTACGGTCTTCTTCTCTCGCACCCTGTCCCTACACAAAGAGCAAAACCTACCCTGTCCCTCTACCCGCACGTCTCTCTCTCTCTGTAAACCACTCACAGGACGCTCTCCCAGAGCCGCGGGTAATCGGGTCGGGTTTCGTGCCCGTGACCAGGCGTACCGGCGTGTTTGGTATGCGAGGAGTGCGCAAGTAGTGTCAGGTTGGGTCCGCCGGATCCGCGTGATGAGCTCGTGGACCGGGCGAGTGAGTAGGTACGGGACCTCACCCCAGTGCTTTTGGAGGCGACCAGTAGAAAACACAAAAACAATTTATACTGCTGCGGGGTTTGGTAAACTCACGATGTGGGACTATCCTATGCGCTCTTTTCACGCGTGCCCGCAGCAGACCGCAGCTTCACTTCCTCAGCTGCAGGGTCTATTCGCTTTGATTGCTGGGTTAGCTGCCTTCACACTACCCTACCGATTTCGCAGCACCTGGAGCCTTGGGGTTCTGAAGCCTGGAGTGCGCGTGGAGCTGCTTCAATGCAACGTTAATGGTGGCCGGGCGTCGAACCTGCCAGACACGAAAAGGGACTCTCGGCCTAATCAGATCAACGGGGGACCTTCGCCGTGGCACGGCGAAGGTGGTGCAGCGTGCAGCAGGTCGTGGGGTGGCGTCTAGCGGCAGCGCTAGGTCGGACAGCGACCGGAAAAATGGGTCTGATCGGGGGAGTGTGGTGGGGGTGTGGAGCGGCAGTGGGTGGGCGGGGGTTGTTCAGCGTGATGAGGCGGAGGTTCTGTGAGGGTCAGCGAGGCGTGTGGGGATGCGGAGCGATGGGAGCGTCTCGCCGGAGGGTGGCCGGAGACGAGGAAGGTCATAGTGGACAGGAGCGGTCAACGGTTAATTGAATGAAAGACAGTGAGGAAAAGAAAGAGGGGGAGATGGGGAATAGTTCTGACCTAATTACAGGGACGAAGGGGCTAGAGCAGGGCGGCAGTCGTATCGACTGTCGCAGGAGAAGAAATACCCAGAGGGGGAGGGCGGCAGCGAGGAAGAGAGCGGGAGGGCACGTGCTGGGTACGGCGCGACGCGGGAAGAGCGGGCGAAGGTGGCTCTGCTACTGGTATTGCAGCAGAGTGATGAGACGAAGGAGGAGGAGCCGCTGGAGCTGGTGGGTTTCTGCCGTAGTGGGAAGAGAGGAAAGGTGGGGTTTTTTTCTCCGTCAGGACCGAGCTGCCCCCATCGGCTGGTGACGCTGGTCCTTATAAAGGAGAAGGCGGAGGGGTGGGCGTAGGGAGGCGACATGCCTCCCTCGCCGGAGAGTGGTCAGAATAGCAACCCATACCTTCCGCACGTTCGCACGGAAGGTGTGGGCGAGGGCAGACGTCATGGCGGTGTCCCTGCGACAGCAGATGTCGCAGGGAACACCCGGTTCAACTTGCAGATGGCCTCCCTCACCCTGCGCGGTGCCATGCTCCGCGCAAAGTCACCGGAGCATGGCGCTGCTCAGAGATTTGCAGGAGGGACCTATATGCAAAGAATGATGAAGAACCTAGGAGCCAAAATGCAAGGGTTTCGAAAGTTGAGGGTCAAAAAGTAATAGATGAGGACAAAAATGCAAAGTCGGTCAAGAAGGTCTCATCTTAGGTTCAAGTTTTTATGCATGACTAAATGGGATCTAAGGATTCTAATGGTGAATTTTATTTCTAGGTCAGATCTTGTTTGACCAGCCAATTTACGTAAAAACCCAAATTAAATCATTAATTGGGCATGGTTCTCAATGTAGATCAAAATGGGTTCCCAAGGCCAAATTGAAGGTTCTAAACCCTAGAGATTATTTTTCTATGAATTTTATAGGATTTAGTCGATTTTTACTCTACCTCGAACCTCGTGAATTGAAGTGGGTTTGTTTTAGGGTTACAGAATGTCATTTAATTCCTTGGAGTTGCTGTAGCCATCGTTGGATCAAATCATCCCACTTTCCTTCTTATTAGTTAGTTTGACCTATATTTGGACCCTGAGTTACCCTGTTTACAGATTGTGTTAGTGAAATTACATTTTTACCCCTTATGACTTGTTTTCTTCTTAAACTCAGAATTCTCTGAGTCAAGCCTTTCTATGAGTTATGTAGGAGCTTTTTCTCGAATATCTAGGTTAGATTGTGCTAGTTAGGGTTCATGATGAGGTTCTCATCACCAGGAAAGAATCAAACGAATCTCCAAAAATGGAGAAATTGTCCATGAATACCTCCATAAACTCTCCCACCATGTCTAAGAAGATGGATAGAATGCACTTTTAAAAAGTCACAGGTGCATTGCAAAGCTCAAATGGCATCTACGGAATGCAAAGGTTCTGTATGAACAGGTGAAAGTCATCTTTTCCTCATCCTCGGGATGGATAGGGACTTAGTTATATCCCGAGTAATAGTCTAGGAAATAGAAATACTTTTGCCCAGCTAACCTTTCAAGGATTTGGTCGATGAAGGGCAAAGGGAAATGATCTTTTTAATGGCTGTGTTTAGCCTCCTGTAATCGATACAGACTCTCCAAGAGAAAGCAGAATGGGTTGTGACAGATTCACCTTTCTCGTTAATCACAACGATAATCTTGGCTTTCTTGGGAACAATTTGCATAAGACTAACCCAGGGACTATCCAAGATTGGATAAATGATTCCTGCGTCGAGCCACTTGATGATTTCTTTCTTGACCACTTCTCACATGTTGGGGTTTGATATAGACAATCTATTTAGGTTAAAATGCCTAATCATGCATGTTCCTAGGCTTAGATTTGCATTTCATGTTATAAATATTCCATAGCATGCATCATTCTGCATTTAGAGTAGTTGTATATATTTTAGGTTAATTAGGTCCTTTTATGGTCAGGAGAGAAGGAGATTCATTTCAGTGCCTCAGATGGACGATCGGACCATACAAATCTGATCGGGATGACGATCGAAGTCTAACGCCTCCGAAATCATCTAGATCGGAGTCCTGTAGCATCATATGAAGCCTGAGGAAGATCAATGGCCAAAGGGGCAATGCAACATCTATACAGGATTCGGATGAAAAATCCGACCATACGGATGGATCCGGAGTGATGATCGTAGTCCAGCAATGCGAAAATCAACTTGATCCAAGCACCGCAGCACCCTCTACAAGAAGAATGTGGACGGCCATGATGGTGCCACGTGGCACCATCATGGCCGTCGGGCACCATTGCAACCCTCCAGACTGACCGCAGCCCCTCCTCAGAAGCTGCATCTGCGAAGTCTCACCCGTTGGATTCAAATCCAATGGTCGTAAAAGCTCCACGTCTCCCGCTTCATCTAACGAGACCACCAACTTTGAATCCCGACCATTGGATTTCCATCCAATAGTCGAGAGCTCAAACCATCTGATCACTCTACTTGATAATCCAACGCGATGGCGTAGCGGTCACGATAGGCATTCTCAAGCCACGGATGCACGATCGAATCCCTGCGAGCGCGTGCAATCAATAGTGTGAGGGAAAGCACCAAATTAGGCCACGCGATCTTCATCGAGCGGTATAGATCTCGCCAAGTAGCGTAGCGGCAGCGAGCAGATTCGCATGCGCACGACTACACGCTGGTCGATGCCCAATCTAACGCGGATCGAGCATGCAATCTGAGCGCGTTGCCTTCGTACGATATTGACTGTTGATCAAAGATAGAATGGTGGGCGCACGAGTGTAGAGCCAGCGGGGGAAATTTAGTGACGCTTACAGCCGTCACTAATTGCTTGTAGACGCAAGGCCAACTACGTACGTGAGCAGGTGTGATCTGGCTACAGCGACACTTGAGTTGGACCTACAGCGATGTCCTGGAGGTCGCTATTGGTATTATGCCTATTCTAGCCTCCTCTCATCCACTATATAAGGACCTACACCCCCTCCCTTCCAAGGTATCTCTACCTAATCAACTCCTACCTACTCCTAAGCTTTAGCAAGCCTACCAACGCTTCGTTAGAGCTTACTCTCAAGTTCCCAAGGCTCCTATTAGTGTAACGAACCTCTGCCCTACCAAATATTCCTCCATCTTCCCATCACCATTCATAGGTCACCTTGGAGCCATCCTCTCACATCCTTTCTGGTAGCAGATCATCTCTGCCTTCTCACCTCCATTCTGGAGACACACTAAAGCTTTCCTCTACCCAACATCTTCCTGCATCTCACCTCCATCTCCTTGCTTCTCAACTCCTTCGTCCAAGCTTTAGCCAAGCGTCATCGTCTTGCCAAATAGCCGATTTAGGAGATTCCTTCTCACCTCTTTCTCTTTTATGCTTTCATAGATCATTGTAATTGACATTGAAGTGATATATCATATTTGTTCCATCTATTCTACTTGTCTTCTTATTTCAAAAACACAAAAAAAAACTAAAGCTAAAACACCAAAAAAAACAAACAAAATGAAGGGTGGTTTTTGAATTAAGTAAATGTCGCCTCCCTGTGTTCGATCTAAGACTCCCTTGGAGTTTCACTAAAATTTTATTTGATAAACGAGTTTTATGACTACAACGATGGGTTACTCTTAACCCTGATTTCAAACACGTGAAACACGTTGAATCAAGGTTCAGTCTCCTCTGCATCTGGTGAGAAGGGTAGGATCCATCTTCCATAAAAATCTGATGATTACAATAAGATGGCTCAATCCCCCTAAGGCCATGGTTGGTCCAACCAATTGCCTTCTTATGTACTTTTAGGACCTTAATCAATTTCATCTCCTACTCCTTAGTCAGTTTTGCACTTAAAATCACAGGGAGCATTTCCTTAGGTCTTAAAAATTCATATTTTAAACTCTCTGGCAATGGTTTTAGTTCAAGCTAGGGTAGGCTCAAGATGGAGGGTAAGGAGGATGCTGATGAAGATTCATCAGGATGATCTAATGGAAGAGGTTGGAAGTGAACAAAATCAACAAACTCTTTAGAGTGTGGCAAGTCTGCCATAGAGGGTTGTAGGTTGGGTTCATTGGTGCTGGAGGAATTCTCAAGGACAGTAAAAGCCATACAAGTCTCAAGATTCAGATCATCATCCTTAAGCTCCTCAATATATCCACAATCCTCAAATTTGTTAATTGCCTTGAAAATATCAAGTTGTATTTTTCTATCCCCAAAGGTGATCTCCATACTACAATTTTCACAATTAATATTGGCCTAAGCGATAGCCAAGAATGGATGCCCCAAAATGATGGGCATGTTCCTTAAGTCTTCATGTACATCTATGTCAAGGATAAGGAAATCTATAGGAAAGTATAAGTCAACCTTGACGATAAAATCCTCAATAGTGCCTTTCAAGTTTGTGACTGAACGGTTTGCTAACTGCAGCGTTACTGAGGTCAGCCTGAGTTCACCTAATCCAAACTTTTCATAAAGAGAGCTTAGAATGAAGTTGATGGATGCACCTTGATGTACACACATCTAATTGACTTAAAATGTCAATTTATGCATGTTTCTAGTGTCATAGAAGCATTCTTGCATTATAAATATTGCATAACATGCATCATCATGCATTTAAATTAGATTGTATAAATTTTAGGTTAATTTCCTATTTTTGTAGTCAAGAAATAGGGCAACATTTATCAGGTCCTTGAATTGAAGATCCAACTGTACGGATCTGATCAGGGTGACAATCCGAGTCAATGACTCCAAGATTTCTCCGATCGAACCTTTGTAGCATTAGATGCATTCCGAGAAAGATCAGAGGCCAAGGGGCAAGGTGGTGTAAAATTTGTACCTCAGATGACTGTTAACAGACACTCGATCGGTCGGGTTTCAAATGAGTGAGTCAATCACGTTGTAGTATAGTTGATCAAGCGTTGAAAACAAATAAGAAGTTTTTATTACTCGAAAACCTAAATATCCGAGGTCGAACACAGGGAGCAAATGGAATTTCATCACTAATCTCAATAATGTAATTTGAACACTTAAATCTACTCAAAAACCTAATTTAAAATATCATGCAAGAGTTTATGAATTAAAATGTAGCAAAAATAGAAGAGAAGTTGAGGAGAATAGAATAAAAAAGTTGATTCTTCTCTTGGCTTGTCCTTTAGCTTCTTCTTTTCTTTCCTTCTTCTTCTTTGGTTTTCCTCTTTCTTCTTTCTCTGATGGCTCTTTCTTTCTCTTATTTTCTCTGCCTTTAGTTCTGCCTTGCCCTTTCTTCAGCTTCGTCTTTGCTTCTGATTTCCTTCCTTCTCTTTTCTTCTGTCTTCTCTTCTGATTCCCTTTTTTGACTTTCTCTTCTTCTCCTTTAGCTTTCCTCTTTCTTCTTTCTCTGACTTAGCTTTCTCGGCCCTTGCCTTAGCCTTGCCTTTTTTTTCTTTAGCCTCCTCTCTTAGCTCTCCTCTACGGCTACAGTGCTTTCTCCTTCCTTGCCTTCTTCTCCTCATTTTCACTTGCTTCTGCCTCAGCTCTTCCTTCCTTCTTTCTCCTTAACTTCTCTGCAGCCAAAGCGTCTTTCCCTGCTTGCCTTGGCTGTGCCTTGCCTTAGCTCTTCTTCCTTCTCCTTCTTTCTCTTTGACTGTGCCTTCCTCTTCCTTTCTTCTTTTTCCTGCACACAGCAAAGAAAAAGCTACCCCTACCCTCCCCTGCATCGCTCTCTCTCTCTATTTCTCTCTTGGGTTCGCTCTCCCAGAGCCAGCCGGGTAATCGGGTCGGGTTGCGTGCTCGGGTCCAGGCGCACCGGCGTGGGTGGTGCGCGAGGAGTTTGGTTAATCAGGTCGGGTTGCCAGGTCCGCAGGGGCATAGGTCGAGGACGAGGCAAGTAGAGTGGGAGAGGGACCTCACTCCATGTTACTTGAGGCGATAAGAAGAAAACACAAATTCAATTTAAGTGTTCACCTCACTCTTGAGTTTCCGAGGTGGGACTAAAAGTCCCACTTGCTTCTTCGCGCGCCCGCAGGAGATTCACCTTCAATTGCCATAGCTGCAGTTGCTCGCTAAGCCAATCTCTTGGCTGAATGTGTGCACGCACTCCTCGCGCGTCACCTGGGACTCGTCAGCTTGGAGCACGCGGCTTGGAACGAGGATACAAGCTCCTTGCTTCTACTTCAATGGCGGAAGGGGGCTGAATCTGAAATCACTTAATACGGCCTTGCAGCCTCGTTAAACCAGATGGGGACCTTCGCCTTGTCACGACGAAGGTGAGGCGATTGGTGGCTGGCCATTGGGCGGCCTAAGCGTGCGTGCCTAGGTCGCTCTGTGGCTGTGAAGGTGGGTTAGGTCGGGGGGCATTTAGGGAAGTGATGGCGGTCAATGGAAGGGCATAAAATGTTCAGTGGATGATGGTAGAGGTTTTAAGGTGTCTGGCGAGGCGTGTGGAGGTGCGGAGCAGTGGATGCACCTTCGTCGGTGGTCAGCCAGAGATGGAGAAGGTGGTGGTGGTCTGCAGCGTCGAGGGGATAAAAGTAGAAATAGAAATAGGGGAAATAAAAGGGGGAGAGAGGGGAAGCATTTTGACCTAATTAAGTGGATGAAGGGGGTAGAAAGACGGCTGGCTGTACCTACCGCCGTCGGAGAACTGTCCAGTGGAGGGAGAGCAGCAATGATGAAGGGGCTGGAGGCAGGCGCACGGGTATTGCGTGACGCGGAGGAAGGAGACGAAGATGGCTCTGCCACTAGTATTGTGGCAGAGTGACGAGAAGGAGGTAGAAAGGTCGTCGGAGCCTACTGGACACCTGGTCGGAGGAGAAGGGAAGAATTGGAGGTGGTTCTCCGGCCAAGTCAAGCTAATTTTGTGCAGCCGGAGGTGGTGGTCCTTTTATAGGTGCTGACAGGGGCTCTTGTGATTGGAAGACAAGCTTCCAAGTGCAAGTGTCCTCACCGGAGGAGGATTTCAAGGAGATACCCAAATCTCTCGAGCTTTCTCACGAGAGATTGGGTGCAAATCAGATCAGGGAATTGTGCTTAGATGGAAGGGAATTCCTCAAAGAATCTCCCTTCCAAATCTGGGAGATCTTTGAGGAATCAGGGAGAAATCCCCCTCAATTCCTTGTCGGAGTAGGACTCCTCCACTTTAATGGCGGAGGGACCTAATTATAAGAGTGGCGAGGAAGTTAGGGGGGTCTGTGCAATGAATTTCAAAAGATAGGGGTCAAAATGTAATTGGGTGGACTATTTTGCAAAGTAGGTCAAGATGACCTCCCCTTAGATCCAAATTTTGGTACAAACCTAATTTGGACTTAAGAAATCCAATGGTGAAGTTGGATTTTAGGTTTGACCACATTTGACTGGACATTTTACACAAAAACTCAAATTAGGTCAAATAATGAGCTAGGACCCCAATCTAGGTCAAAATAGGTTTCAAAGGCCAATTTAAAGGTTCTAAACCCTTGAGGATATTTTTCCATGAATTTTAGATGGTTTAGTTGATTTTTATCTTGACCAGAACCTTGTTGAATTAAGCGGGTCTATTTTAGCGTTACAAGATGTCATTTAATTCCTAGACTGCACATGAACCCATTTCTGACTAAACCAGCTCACTTTTCATCTTCTTAAGACCATTTGACCTATGTTTAGCCTCTGAGAAATCCTATTGATGTACTGTAATGGTAAAATTGTAGTTTTACCCTTTATTTCATGTTTTTTTCTCAGAGTAGTTCTTCCTTGAATTAGGCCCTTCTCTAAGTTATGTAGGAGCTTTTATTCTCTTTCTTAGGTCAAAATGAGCTAATTAGGACTCATGATGAGGTTCTCATCAATGATGGATGGGTTATGATGGATGGTCGCAGCCCAATAGCGCGAAAATCGATCCAATCCGACATCCATGGCACAACTTACAAGTAAAAGAAGATGGACGACTCTGATGGTGCCATGTGGCACCATCCTAATCACCCAAGATCACCCACAAGCTGTCGTAGCCCTCCTCACCATCGCCTCTCAGTCATTGGATCACCATCCAACAGTCGAGATCAATCCACGCTAGCCTTCATATTTTTCAAAGGGAAGTTGAAGATTCAATGTGGATCGTTGGATCATAATTCAACGGTCCACATCTAGCCACGTCGTCGGCCGCTATCAAGCAACAATCGATTTGGACTATTGGATTCTCATCCAACTGTCGCAAGTGATGGACCCTTGGATTATCTTTGAGACGATCCGCGGGCGTAGCGCGTTGGGCGAACGCCTTATGTAGAGCGTAAGGCGCGGGTTCGAGGCGCGCTCCGTAGCCAAATCCGCGAAGAACGAGCGTAGCCGAAATTCGCCCGTTGGATGACGATCAGGCTACAATGGATCGAAGATGTGGCACGCAGAGAGGCATTAATCACACATGCGAGCGATAACGCGTGTTGAAGTTACGGGATACTACGCTATCGGATTTGGTTTGGAAAACCTGTCATTGTAGTTTGAATACCGAAGAACTCAGGTTCAACAAATAAAATTTATACCGAAATAGAAATCACGAGTCGAACTTAGAGAGGCTACGTCGATCTAAATTCGCAATTATATTTTTTTTGTGTTTTTGTTAAAAAGCGGAGTAATTACAATGAAATGAAGCACTATAAATAATCAGAATAAGAGAGAGAGAGAAAGAGGAAAGCATTCACTTGATCCTTCAAAATGTTTATACAATTAAGTAAAGCGAGAAATTATACTAGAAAGCAGGAAAACTATTACAACTAGAAAGTAAGAAAATTCTACTCTAGAAAGCAGGAAAAAGGAATGGGAGAGAGAAGTTATTCTCCTCAACGATCGCTTGGAGGACGAGCGAGATGAGACAATGCCTGGAAGACAAAGAAAAGAGCGGGAAGAAGGAGGTCAAGGCAGGAAGAACGAGAATGAGGCAACACGTTGTCATCGTCATGGGATCTGCTTCTGAAATGGGGGCGAAAAATTGACTTTATCTCTTGAGGAGCATCCCAGGTGTGGGACAAGCTTCTCTTGAGCTTTAGAAAGGGAGAGAAGAGAAGGAACGGATGAGAAATTCGTATGGAGAGGGTCTCCTTTTATAGTTGCAAGGAGTGAGGGCATTTTGGTCATTACATGTTGAAAATCATTAATTCAGGACCTTTAGTGATGGATAAATCCATCACTAAAAATCTGAACGTGGCCTTCGTGGGCGGCATGCAAGCCCGCTCGCCTCCCCGTGCCTCAACGCGTGCCCACGTCCATCAGATCTTGGTCGTCCGATCGTGAGATCAAATAGCTGAGAGCGCTCCTCGCTGCTCCTCAACAGCACGCCTTGCGCGTGAGATCCCTCGTCATGTGGGGGTGTCAGATGGCACATGGACACTATTGGCCGCACGCAGCCGTTGGATCTTCATTTTGCGGTCGATCGCACCCGCGTGCCTGCTCCAATTTGAGGCATGCGGGGGCTCGATCCCGCACCTCATCGCCTCGTTAAGGCGCTCGACCAATGTGCTACGGGCGCGTTTGTGTCAAGCGCTTAACTTAAGCGCGCGTGCCTCGCAGCCGTTGGATCTTGATCTAACGGCAGAGAAGCGCTAGCACGAAGTGCTTCAGCGGTTGCATGCGACTGGTAAGGAGGTCAAGATGGTGCCACATGGTGCCATCTTGATCGTCCATCTTCTGAGTGATGTAGATGGTGCCACGGGTATCGGATTGGGTCGATTTTCGCGCCGTTAGGCTGCGATCGTCGATCCGAACCCATTTGCGCGGTTGGATTTGTCATCTGAAGTGCAAATTAACACCATTTGGCCCTTGATCTTCTAGGGTTCCTCGGTGTCTATCTGATGCTACGAATATCCAATTACGGCGATCTTAGAGTCGTTCAACTCCAATCGTCGCCCTGATCAAATCTATACAGTTGGATCTTTGATCTGAGGCCCCAATAAAAAGTCACCCTGTCCCTGACCATAAAAGGAGACAATTAACCTCCATTTTGTTCAGACTAATCTAAATGCAAGATGATGCATGTTATGCAATATTTATAGTGTGTAATGCAATTCTATGCTTAAGAACATGCATAAGTAGATATTTTATGTAATATAAACATGTTTACATCACACCCCCATGCCTATCTTTTGCTAGTCCCTAGAAAAAACTACATGCTATTTATAAAAGAATTAGGTTGGATTACTTGAGCATAAGTTATTTTCAATATTAAGAAAATTTTTAATTAGGATCTGAACTTTCAAAGACACAACAATGCTCGGGTATCTGCCAAAATGCAAACTGCCTCAAGCCCTCACCTTATTCAAAGAAAATTTTCTTTTTCTCTTTTTCTTCTTTTCTAATTTTTTTGGATTTTTGAGTTTAGGGTTAAAGAGTGGCTTTTTACGGCCATTCAACTCACCAAGATTTGATGAGAACCCTAAGTTCTAAGCATCTTATTGTGAATGTGATAGACTCGTTGATCAGCAATTAGAACGGACTTCGGGTTTCTACGCCTCTAGGTGACCCTAAAAAGAGAGTTCTGCCTAAAGGTGTATGTTTATGACCAGTAGCTTTCTCCCTACTTTTATTTTTATGGGGTCAATAGATGGGTGAATCCAGTGTATATCTCCCTAGTTTATTCTACTTCTCCGCTTCTTCCTTGGTAATTTTAAGTGCATTTCTTAAGCTGGGTTTTGGACAACCAATCGATGAGCTGTTACCACCAACAACTTGCCAGCCATACTCGTGCAGCGAAGTGTGCTTATTCTTTTGTTTTCTTCTTTTTTCTTCTCCTTTTCTTTTTCTTTTCTTTTTGACTTTCTTTTTTCTTTTTAAGTAGGTGGCTTCCCTAGTCTAGGATTTACCTAGAGGCAATAAAAAGAGAATGGTCCAGTGATTGGGCTTTGGACAACCTACCTATGGGTTGTTACCCACGATAACTTGCCAGCCATATCACCCTAGAAGGTTCATTAGCTACCCAATTTTCGTTAAAACCGCCGATCAACAAGTCAGTGAAAAGAAAGTGTGTAGATGCTTTAGACTTAAAATTCCCTCAAATCAGAGGGTGGGTTGATAAGTCATGTACTTATCACCCAAACTTATTTAATCAAATTACAATAAAATTAAGATGGCGAGGACTTGAAAAACAAATCCACATTTTAGTGGATACACGGGCCAATTAAGCCCAAAGATCTGAAGGGTCTTTGTGTTCAAATCCTAAAGTAATATTTCCTAAGATTGAAAAGTTCTAATGTCCAAGTATTCCTTCCTAATTCAATTTTTTTTTATGTATACATAAGAAGAGAAATACAATTTACGAGAATTTCACAAAGCTGACAAAATGATTCAAAAATGAATCCACCCCCCCATGCCTAGCTGACGCAATGTCCACATTGAGAAAAAGAGACATGAAAGAAAGGGTAGAGTATGAAAGATACCACCTGAATATCAAGCTCGGGTCAGCCTTGTGTCATATGTACAACTGCTGAGTTTAATGCCGTCAGCTAGGCAAAGTCCAGCCAAAGAAGTCACAATATGGCTAGAGCAACCGTGTCTGAGATGGGTTCAGGAAGAGTACGGTCAATAATAGTCTTTAGACATTGACCGTTGACTTTAAATGTGTTACCCATCTTTGGGTCAGAGATCTAAACAACTCTATTTGGAAAAATCTGGTCGATAATGAACGGGTCGTTCCATTTTGATCTAAGTTTGCTAGGAAAGAGCTTAAGTCGGGAATCGAATAACCAAACCTTCTAATTCAGCTCAAAGCTCTTGCGGGAAATCAATTGATCATGTAGAGCTTTGGTTCGAGCCTTGTAGATCTTGGCATTCTCATATGCATCATTTCTAAGCTCTTCCAACTTAGATAGTTAGAGTTTCCTGGTTTTCCCGACTAAACTTAGATCTAAATTGCATTGCTTGATTGCCCAAAATGGCCTACGTTCAATCTCTACGGGTAAATGGCATGCCTTTCCATACACCAAATGAAATGGAGACATGCCGATGGGCATTTTATACGCCGTACGGTAGGCCCAAAGAGTGTCCTCAAGCTTTTGAGTCCAGTCCTTGCGATTAGGCCTAACCATTTTTTGCAGAATATTTTTAATCTCCCGATTGGAGATCTCAGCCTATCCATTCGTCTGGGGATGGTAAGGTGTGGAAATTCGGTGATTAACCCCATATTTAGCCAGCAAATTACAGAACTGGGCATTAGTAAAATGAGTGCCACCATCACTGATGATGGCCCTCAGAATCCCGAACCTACTGAAGATGTATTTCATGACAAAATCGATGACCACCTTGTGGTCATTGGTTCGGGTGGGAATTGCCTCAATCCATTTAGACACGTAATCAATAGCGACAAGAATGTACTGATGTCCAAATGAAGGGAGAAAGGGTCCCATGAAATCGATGCCCCAAACATCGAAGATTTCGACAGGAAGAATTGGGTTTAAGGGCATCATATCTCTCTTAGTTATGCTCCCGAGTGCCTGACATCAGGAACACGACCTTGAGAAATCCTAGGCATCCTTGAATAAAGATAGCCAATAGAAGCCAGATTGCAAAATCTTTGCAGCCGTCTTTTTCTCGGAGAAATGTCCACCACATGCAGATGCATGGCAAAACTTGAGTATACTGTTGAATTCTTTCTCCGGAACACATCGACGAATAATCTGATCAGAGCCAATGTGGTACAGTTCAGGGTCCTCCCAGAAGTAGTATTTGGCCTTAGATTTGAATCTATCCCGTTGTTGCTTGGTCCAATCCTAGGGGATTTGACCAACGGCCAAATAATTAACAATGTCAGCAAACAACGGGATTTGGACACCTGAAACTGTAAGGATGGTTTCGTCCGGGAAAGTATCAGCAATTAGGACATCCAGACGAGAAGAATCACTTAGAAGTCTCAACAAATGATCCGCCACCACAATTTGTACCCCGGATTTATTCTTGATTTTAAGATCAAATTCTTGAAGCAAAAGAATCCAACAAATAAGCTAGGGTTTGGCATCCTTTTTGGCCAAGAGATGTCTCAAGGTTGAGTGGTCGGTATAAATGATGACATGAGCCCTAAGAGATAAGCGCTAAATTTTTCCAAAGCAAATACTACGGCTAGTAATTCCTTTTCAGTAACAGTGTAATTCCTCTGGGCTTCATCCAGAGTTTTACTAGCGTAGTAGATGACAGAGGGCTTCCTGTCAACTTTCTGACCCAAAACAGCCCCGACCGCGTAATCAGAAGCATCGGTCATGATCTCAAAAGGGGTTGTCCAAACCGGTGGTTGCAACATCGGAGCACAAGTGACTACCGTTTTTAGGAAATCAAATGCCTTACGACAAGATTCATCGAAAACAAACGGCGTTTCTTTAGCGAGAAGATTGCTCAAAGGACGAGCAACCTTCAAGAAATCCTTGATGAATCTTCTGTAGAATCCCACATGACCAAGAAATGATTGAATTATTTTAACAGATGTGGAAGGAGGAAGTTTAGCGATAGCATCAACCTTAGCTTTATCCACTTCAATTTCCCATTCAGAGATTACATGATCCAAGACGATGCCTTCTTGTGCCATGAAATGACTCTTTTCCCAGCTAAGGACCAATCGTGTTTTGATGAATCATTTAAGAATCATTTTCAGATTAGCTAGGCAAGAATCAAACGATTCTCCAAAAATAGAAAAATCATCCATGAAGACTTCCATAAACTCTCCCACCATGTCAGAGAATATGGTTAACATACACCTTTGAAAAGTTGCAAGTGTATTGCATAAACCGAAAGGCATCCTACGGAAAGTAAAGGTTCCATAGGGACAAGTGAAAGTAGTCTTTTTCTGATCCTCGGGATGGATAGGAACTTGGTTGTATCCCGAGTAGCCATCAAGAAAATAGAAGTACTTCTACTCAGCTAATCTTTCCAAGATTTGATCAATGAAAGGCAGAGGGAAATGATCCTTTTTCGTGGCCGTGTTCAGCTTCCTGTAATCGATACAACCCCTCCAAGAAGAAGCTGAACGAGTTGTGACAGATTCTCCTCTCTCGTTAGTCACAACGTAATCCCGGCTTTCTTGGGAATAATCTGCACGGGACTTACCTAGGGACTATCAAAGATCGGATAAATAATTCCTGCATCGAGCCACTTAATGATCTCCTTTTTGACCACTTCTCGCATATTTGGATTTAATCTCCTTTGCATCTGGCAAGAAGGGCAGGATCCATCTTCCAAAAATATTCTATGATTGCAGTAAGATGGCTCGATCCCCCTAAGGTCATGAATGGTCCAACCAATTGCCTCCTTGTGTTCCTTCAGGACCTTAATCAATTTAATCTCCTATTCCTTTGTTAATTTAGCACTAATAATCATAGGGAGCATCTTCTATGGTCCTAAAAATTGATATTTCAAATTCTCAGGCAATGGTTTCAGTTCAAGTTGTGGCAGGTTGATGATTGAAGGTAAGGAAGATGCTAATGGCTCATCAAGAGGAAGAGGTTGAGAGTGAACAAAATCAATAACCTCTTCAGAAGATGGCAGGTCTGCCATAGAGGGTTGCTGGTCCAAGTCATCATCAAAGGAGGAACTTTCAATTGTAGAAACCATCAAACTTTCAATGTTCACATTATCCTCCTCAAGTTCCTCAATAAATCCACAATCCTCAAATTTATTGATCACCTTAAAAATATCCAATTTCATTCGTTGAACCCTAAAGGCGATTTCGATTCTACCTCTTTCACAGTCAATATTGGCCTTAGCGGTAGCCAGGAACGGATGCCCCAGAATGATGGGCGTGTTCCTCAAATTTTCTGGTACATCCATGTCAAGGACAAGGAAATCTACAAGAAAATAGAAATCCTTAACCTTAACTATAACATCTTCAATAACGCCTCACGGATTTGTGACCGAATAGTTCGCTAACTGTAGTATTACTGAAGTCGGCCGAAGTTCACCTAATCCAAACTTCTCGTAAAGAGAAGTCAGAATTAGGTTGATGGATGCACCCAGATCCAGAAGTGCTCTATCAAAAATGTAATCTCCAATGACACAAGAAATCAATGGAGCACCTGGATCTCTCTTTTTCTGAGGGAGGTGGTGCAGGATAACAGAACTAGCCTACTCAGAGAGTACCACCTTCCTCGGAACAGATTCTCTCGACTTACTCTTTTGTGTACATAAATCCTTTAAAAATCTCGCGTAAGCTGATATATGCTTGATAGCATCAAGGAGCGGGATATTGATCTCAACATTCTTGAAAATATTCAGAAGCTCCTCATTGCTATCAACAGACTTCTTCTTTGATTTGATCAAAGCTTCAGGAAAAGGAACATGAGTCAAATCTTTGGAATAAGGTTCCTGAGCCTTGATTTCTTCTCCAGAATTCTCCTTTCTCTCCTCAGGTTCTTCAGGATTCGGTAGATCAGAATGGTGTGGTTGTGGATCCTGAGTTTGTTTACCACTCCTCAAGGTAACAGAATTTGCGGATGCATAAGAGTTTGGGTCTTGGGAAGGGTTAGTAAAGATTGGAGGGGCTTGATTAGCCAAGAAATGTTGATGTGCAGAAGAAGAAGAAGAAGAAGAAGAAGAGGAAGGACTCTGCTCAACCACCTGAGCATGTGCGTGTGGGTCCCTTTGATTTCCATACCCATGGGCTTGGTTGCCCGGATTTAGGATATTTCGTGGGTTGGGTATGGGTTGGGATGGTAGAGATTCGGGTTGACGAGAGTTAGCTATGAGTCTAGTTTGCAAGTTGTCCAACGAGGTTTTCATTTACTGCATGAGCTGGAGCATGGATCCTTGCATCTCTATCATTTGTCGGTTCAAATCAGCCTGCCCTACGGGTTGACGGCCATTCCAAGCTGGCTGATTGACCTGATTTGGGGGCAACTGAGTATACACATGACCCTGACCCATTGGTCGTTGCGGAGCATAGTTGTTGGGTCGGAATTGGGTCTGTTGCCCTAGGTTTTTCCAGGAGAAGTTAGGGTGGTTTCTCCAACCCGAATTATAAGCATTAGAGTAGGGGTTGGATCTAACGTTCTCCTGTATAGCACAGACATCCTCATAGGATGAGGATGGAGAGAAAGAAAGGGAAGGATCAAAAAAACTAGGATCAAAGGCCCCAGTTTGGAACCCATGGGGTTCCAAATAATGCTGACTCGCAGGTTGAGCTGCATCTAGTTGATTCACGAACTCCCGTCTAGAAGGAGCTTGCAACGAATGGAATCCCGAATTCTAGGATTGAGTGGATCGAGAGTTGTTCATTGAATTTCCAACCATCCACTCTTCCATTCTCTTAGCAACCAAGTCCACCTTATCAAGTTTGTTACAAATCAATTCCATATCAAATGAATGAGAGTCATGGACTTCATTAACATTTAATCTAGGCTGCTGGGACCAGTTAAAAGTATCCATGGAGGCATGATTGATTGAATTCTCGCTCATTTCCTCAAACAAATCGTGTGCACTATCTGCATCTTTGTTGAGGAAATTGCCTCCGCAAGAAGCGTCCACGTGATTTCTAAGTTGCTCAGTCAACCCGTGGTAGAATAGCTGCACGAGTTGCCATTTCGGCACCTCGTGGTGTGGACACCTCCGCAATAGGTCCTGAAATCTCTCCCAGGCCACATGAAACTGCTCCCCCAGCCGCTGGGTAAAGGTAGTGATTTCCCATCTCAAAGCATTGGTACGTCTGACAGGGAAGAATTTCTTCAGAAAGGCTGATTTCAACTTATTCCAAGTTGCAATTGGTCTTCCTATAGTCCTGTACCAATGAGCGGCTTTATTCCTAAGAGAGTGGGGGCAGAGCCTCATGATCATTTGCTCCTCATTCATGTTTCGTACCTTGGTGGTATGGACCAAAGTGGTCAAGTCCTCCAAATGCTGAAATGGGTCTTTAGAGCCAAGCCCATGGTAATGTTTGATCAGGCTTAACACCTGGAGCTTGATTTCTATGTCTCCAGCCAGAATCTGGATGCCGGGACGTTCCTCGTAATTTGAAGGATCATAAAAATCCTTCAAGGCCTGAGCGCTCTGCATTCTCTAGAACCATTCTTGCATTCTCTGCATTTGTTCCAGTTGCCTTCGAAATTCCTCTTGCAGATCCCGAGGCAGAGGAGGCTGTTGATCGGCCATGGGATCGATTTGGCCAAAATCCAATCTATGCCTCCTAGAATACTCTAGTGGTCCTTCCAATCGAGGATTCAATGACCTTCTTCCCAGCATAAACTAGAAAAAGGTCGGAAGGACTGGGGATAAGAACCTTGCAGCACAACAAAACAAGCATGTCCTTAAGTGAGGTAGCCTAAGGATCTACAGACTCCCAGAACCTGCCTTAAGATTATAAACGATTTACTCTAGTTGCGTCTGCTTAATCCAACCAATTAGGAGGGACTGGGGAGAAGGTTCTTCCTTCGGCTTGTGCCTCCGATTCCTAGTGTACCCCCCAGCCACGGTTGTTTGACGCTACTCCCCTATCTAGACATCAAATTAATTAGTACAAGTAGGTTAATCATGAACAATCTCAGACTAGGCCCTGAAGAGCAAATCAGTCCTTAAGGCCAACGTCTACTCGATTTTATTGAGGCCTGGGATTGTAGTGCCTATGGAATGTGATGAGCCCTTAAAATGGGTTGTGCCCTTAATGATTGATTGAGTATTGTGTAAGTGTGTGCACAACCAGGGTTTTCAAGCTAGATTATTTGTGATGCATAGATTTTAATGTTCAAATCTTGCTTAAGTAGCTTTTAGGGTTTAAAATTAGGTTGATTTCAATCAAGCTTAAGGAAAACCAGGTTTTCAAATACGGGTGAAGATTGCTTTCCTTTAAAACTAGAAATAAAGTGGAGTGCCTGGTATGAACCTAGATTGAAAACCCTAAGAAGAAGCTACTTGATGATTTGATTTTAGGTTGAGTGGTGCAGCCCAAACAACTCAAACAACTGGCCGCAACTGTACCACTAGGTTAGGCACATAGAAATGGTTAACCTAGAATGATTTCTACTCTTTTATGTGTTGATTTGTGTGTACCGGTTCCACAGATCAGAATCCAGTTGAGTAGAAGCAAATCAAGTAGGTTAAGTGCTATGAATGTGAGTGTATGTTGTGTGTCTGTTGAAAATTACCCCACAAAATTATCTTTTTATCTTTTTTATATAAGCAAGGGTGGAATGAGTGTGAGTGAAAATCCAAACAACCAAACTAATCCTAGGATTTATGCAAACACCTAGGTTAATTGAAATTTTAATTTAATGTGACAAATGAAATCTATGGAGGGAGAAGAATGGGGAGCACTTACAGTCGTCTTCAACTGCACTTTACTCCGGTCTACCACTTGACGATTCCCTGATGGAGGTCTCTGCAAAATAATAGACACAAGCGAAAGCAAGTTAGAAGATAATAAATTGCGTGAAATGAGAAAAGGAAATCGAAAATCGTTGCCTCCTTGGCAATGGCACCAAAATGTTAAAGCGACGGGATACTACGCTATCGGATTTGGTTTGGAAAACCTGTCATTGTAGTTTGAATAGCGAAGAACTCGAGTTCAACAAATAAAATTTATACCGGATAGAAATCCCTAGTCGAACTTAGGGAGGCTACGTCGATCTAAATTTGTAATTATATTTTTTTCGTGTTTTTGTTAAAAAGCGGAGTAATTATAATGAAATGAAACACTATAAACAAGCAGAATAAGAGAGAGAGAGAGAGAGAAAACATTCACTTGATACTTCAAAATGTTTATATAATTAAGTAAGCGAGAAATTACACTAGAAAGCAGGAAAACTATTACAACTAGAAAGCAGGAAAATTCTACTCTAGAAAGCAGGAAAAAGGAATGGGAGAGAGAAGTTATCCTCCTCAGCGATTGCTTGGAGGACGAGCCGGACGGGATGATTCCTGGAAGATGAAGAACGAAGCGGGAAGGAGGTCGAGGTAGGAAGAACGAGAACGAGGCAGCACGTCGTCGTCGTCACAAGATCCGCTTCCAAAATGGGGGCGAAAATTTGACTTTATCGCTTGAGGAGCATCCCAGGTGTGGGACAAGCTTCTCTTGAGCTTTGGAAAGGGAGAGAAGAGAAGGAAGGGATGAGAAATTCGTATGTAGGGGGTCTCCTTTTATAGTTGTAAGGAGTGAGGGCATTTTGGTCATCACATGTTGAAAATCATCAATTCAGGACCTTTAGTGACGGATAAATCTGTCACTAAAGGCCTAAATGTGGCCTTCATGGGCGACGTGTGCGCGCCCACTCGCCTCCCCGTGTCTCAACGCGTGCCTACGTCCATCAGATCTTGGTCATCCGATCGTGAGATCGAACGGCTGAGAGCGCTCCCCGCCGCACCTCAATCGTGCACCCCCCGCCGCACCTCAATCATGCGCCTTGTGCGTGAGATCTCGCGTTACGCAGGGGCATCAGATGGCGCATGGATGCTATCGGCCACATGCAACCGCTGGATCTTCATCGTGCAGTCGATCACGCCTACGCATTTGCTCCAATTTGAGGCATGTGGGGGCTCGATCCCGCGCCTCATCACCTTGTTAAGGCGCTCGACCAACGTGCTATGGGTGCGTTTGTGTCGAGCACTTAACTTAAGCGTGCGTGCCTCGCAGCCGTTGGATCTTGATCCAATGCCAAAGAAGCACTGGCGCAAAGTGCTTCAGTGGGTGCGTGTAGTCGGTTGGGTGGCCGAGATGGTGCCACGTTGCGCCATCTTGGTCGTTCATCTTCTGAGTGATGTAGATGGTGCCAAAGGTATCGGATTGGGTCGATTTTCGCACCGTTAGGCTGCGATCGTCGATCCAAACCCATCTATGTGATCGGATTTGTCGTCTGAAGTGCAGATTAACACCATCTTGGCCCTTGATCTTCTATGGTTTCTCGGTCTCTATCTGATGCTACAAATATCTGATTAGGGCGATCTTAGAGTCGTTGAACTCCAATCATCACCCTAATCAGATCTGTACGGTTGGATCTTCGATCCAAGGCCCTGATAAAAAGTCGCCCTGTCCCTCACCATAAAAGGAGACAATTAACCTCCATTTTATTCAGACTAATCTAAATGCAAGATGATGCATGCTATGCAATATTTATAGTATGTAATGCAATTCTATGCTTAAGAACATGCATAAATAGATATCTTATGTAATATAAACATGTTTACATCAACACGTGATCGGATGCGCCATCACACGTAGGCATGCTTAACGTTCGAAAAGGAAGCAACGCTCGAGGATCTTAGGCTGTCCAATCTCTTGATCGAACAGCTGAGATTGCGTGGATGTGGGTGCATGCGCTCAAAGCTTGAAGAAGAGCCAGTGACGTGGTCGCCTCTGAGACGTCGGATGCGAAGCGAGTGGTGGGGATGAGGTGCACGGCTACAGCGACGTGCGTTTACAATGATGCACATATCCGTCACTAAAGGCAACAGAGTTTAATGTTGAAAATTAAAATGCCTTTTTTGCCCCTATGTATGCGACTATATAAAGGCCCTACGCCCTCCACATTTTCTTCATCTCTTCCTCTCTTCTCTCATCCCCTCCATAGCTCAACAAGGTTGTCCCAAACATGGGATGCTCCATTAGAGTTATAAAATCAATTTTTTCATCTTCTCACCTCATTCGTGGAGCATCCCACGGTTGTCCTCTTACCACCATTTGGGAAGCGGATCCCTCTACGATGTCGCCCTACTCCGTTCTCCGTCCTCCATCTTCATTCTCCCTCATCCAGATCTCACCACCCTCTTCCAAGCGCTCTGTCAATGCGGTTCCTCCTCCAAGTAGCCATCGAGGAGGATAACTTCTCTCCCCCCTTCTCTTTTTATCGCTTTTTAGATTAGATTTCCTGCTTTCTAGTGTAGCACATAGATGTAATGAACATGTTTCTATAATTATGAAATTCTTGTTCATTCTCTCTCTATTTTCTTTTATTTGTATTATTCTTTTCCTCTCTTCTATTAATTATTCTTTAAGTAGATAGCTAGCATAAATTTAACTATCTAATCTACTTCGTGACAACAAATATAAACACGATTTTTGATCTAACGTATGCCTCCCCTTGTTCGACCCGGGACTCACTAGAGTTTCGGTTAAATTATCTGTTTGATGAAGTTTTACACGACTACAATGATAGGAGTTTCAATACTCAAATTCTTAACGTAGAAATTGCGTCCAACATTTTGGCACCATTGTCGGAGAGGCAACGCCCTTTGATTTCTTGCATTTTCCCACTTTACTTATCTTTTACCTCACTTCTCTCCTTTCTTACTGTGATTGCACGTACTCTCTCGAGACGGGCAAAAGCGGTGGATTGGAGTAAAGTGTAGTTGAAGGGTCTATAAGTGTACCCCACCTCCCACCCCCTAGTTTTCATTCCATTACCTAATAACACAAACCCTAATTAACTTAGGAGCTCTCATAAACCCTAGGCTTAGTTTGGTTGTTTGGTTGTCACCTCCACCCGCCTCACCCTCCACTTATAAAAAATCTAAAAAAACATCACGCAGAGGTACACAACCTCTTCTAATTCTTTATACTCAACTGGTAACCCAATCTTGGAACCGGTACACCCATCAACACATAATTGAGAAGAAATCAGATTAGGCAATCAATTGTGTGGTTAATTCAGTGGTGCATCAGGCTAATTGTTTGAATTGTTTAGGTCACACCACTCCATTTAAAAAATAATAGATTAAGTAGTTGCCTCTTAGGGTTCAACTTTTAGAAATTAACCAGGCGCTACACATTCTTTTAAGTTTTAAAGGTGGACATCTTCACTTCTGCTTTTAAAACCTGATGTGCCAACTGAACTTGATTGAATATACCTAAAGTTGAATCATAAAAGCTACTAAGCATGATTTAAACCCTAAAATTCACCGCATCCAAAAATAATCTTGTTGAAAACCATTGGTTGTGCACGTACACACATTGAAACTAATTTTTAAGTGCACAAACCAGATAAAGGGCCTATCACATTCCAAAGCACATTCAAACCTAAGCCTAATTAAAATAGAGTAGACGTTGGCCTTAAGGATTGGACTTGCTCTTCGGGGCCAAGATCAAGATTTTCTTAGATTAATCTGATTCTACCATTCAATCTGATGTCTAGTTAGGGGAGCAGAGTCAAACGACCACGGTTGGGGGGTATCAAAGGAACCTGAGGCGAAAGCCAAAGGAAGAACCTTCTCCCCAGCCCCTTCCTCTAACTGGTTGGATTGACCAGAAAGAACTAGATCAAATCATTCTTTTCATCTCAAGATGGGTTCTAGGAGTCTGTAGATCTTTAGGCTACCCTATCTAAGGACAGGTTTGATTATTTGTATTGCAGGCACCTTTCTTCCTCTCGCTTTGCCATGGATGCTTCCACATCCTACTCGCATTTCCACTCTTACCCTCCTACCACTACTTATTCCCAAGATGATTATCCTAACTAGACTTATTCTCACCCATCTACTAGTTGGGATAATCCTGATTAGGGATACAATTCCAGACCTCTGTGTTCAGGGTCTAACCCTGGACACAATAATTGTGATTTCTATCCTTCTTCGAGCTATAATGATTATAGATCTCCACCTGTTGATGACCAATTTAACCCAATCTACAATCAAGAAGGATATCCAGATTATAACTCTTACCCTCATTCAGATTACACTGCATATGGGTCACCACCCCTTTATGAACAATCCAAAATGACTTATTATCAGGGAGGGTATCAAGAACCTTAATTTGTTGACTCCCCTGAACTGAACCCAAACCCACCCAACCCTAAACCAAACCATTTGGTTCAGGTGAACCAGGTCCAAGAAAGGGTGTTGGCTAACTTAAGGAATACCATTTAATCTTTAAAAGCTTAGCCAACACCCTCAACTGAAGAATTAGAGCCTTTGATTGAAATGATTGATGATCTTAACAAGTATTTGTTGGATTGGCTCCAAGTTGTTAAGGATAAGGACACAGGTGAGTTTTTACTTGGGAATTTGTGGAAATTGAGGATGAGATTTGTGGTTGATTTAGTTCAATCTTGGGCTGATTCCCAAGATGAACCCCCTTCAGGAGAGCCAATGTCAGAACCCACTCAAGCACCTGTTGGGGGGAACATGTTTTATGAAACCAAGGATGACCAGGTTGGTCTAAAGCAACCAATTCAGGATGAATCGATTACTTCATCCGAGATCCCTGACCTAGGGTATGAAGAAAAGTATGTCTCCATGCACCAGAAAATGATCAATGATTTTGAGACATATATAAATGCAGATCCAGAATTCTTGGATTCTGAAGGTGAAGAATTATTATGTGAAGTCTCACCTAAATTTGAGGAAGATAATTTTAGTGAGACAAATGGGCCCACAGAGTATGATAAATCATTTGATGGCCCAATAACTGAGGAAATTGATCCTGTTGGGGCTAGCTTGGAAGATATAAATCTTGTTTTCATGGATGATTCAATTCATAGCCCCATTCCTCAATCACACCCTGTTGAGCATAATGACAATTTGATTTTTGAGATCACTAGACCCAAGTCAATTTTTATTCAGCCACAAATTTTGGACTTGGATATTTTATACGGGGATGATGACATTTGTGAGGTCCAGAAAATTATGATTATGGAGGATGGGAATTGGGAAATGAAGATTTGGGAAACCAATTCTAGGGGGAAGTAGAAGTCTGAGTCTAAGGGTTCCTATTTGCTTGACACCACCAACCTTCTACCATAACCCTTATGACATTTCTGATTTCGAGGATATGCAACCCAAGCACAAATTCATTAAATATCTTTCTAATCTTGATTTTCCTACTATCCAACTTTTTGGACTTGGGTTGCATCCTCACAAATCGTAGGCTCAGCCCTGCTTGCATACTGATTTCATGTTTTGGGTATGTTGAATGTACGAATTGCTACGCTAACATGTTCGATTTTGAAAAACCTGTCATTGTAGTTTGAAAGCGAAAAACTCATGTTCAACAAATAAAATTTATACAGAAATGAAAATTCTAGGTCGAACACAGGGAGGCGGACGTTTAATTTAAAAACAACGTGTTTGTTTTTATTTGTCACGAAATAATTCAATTGATTAGAACTACTTAATTATTTACAATAAATAGAAAAGAGAGAGAATAAGAGAGAGAATATTACAAACAAAAATCAAAATGAGATGTAGAATAAACAGCGAATTCATCATTAAGGAGAATGTTTGTTTCACTATTACAACTAGAAAGCAGAAAACAATTACACTAGAAAGCAGTAAATTTACTCTAGAAAGCATTAAAAGAATAGAGAGAGAAATATCCTCCTCGACGGTTGCTTGGAGGATGAGTCGAACTACTCTAGAAAGTAGTAAATCTATTTTAGAAAGCAGTAAAAAGAATGGGGAGAGAGATATCCTCCTCGACGGTCACTTGGAGGATGAGCCGGATGGGACGTCGCCTGGATGAAGGAGGACGAAGCAGGACGAAGGAGGACGAAGCAAAATAACGGGAACGGGGCAGCACGTCGTCGTCGTCGAGGGATCCACTTCCGAAGGGGGACGAAAATTTGGACTTTATCTCGTGAGAAGCATCCCGGGTGTGGGACAAGCTTCTCTTGAGCTTTGGAGAGGTAGAGAAGATAAGGAAGGGATGAGAATTTCGTGTGGAGGGGGTCTCCTTTTATAGTTGGAGTGGGGGCAAATTGGTCATTACATCTTTAAAACATTAAATAAGGGGTCTTTAGTGATGGACAAAACCATCGCTAAAGCCCCAACGTGGGCATAGTGGGCGTTGCGATCGGACGGCCCAGATCGCGCCTTCACCCGCCTCACTGCACGCCCACCCCAACGCGTGCGATGCTGCGTGAGGCGCGGGCGTACAATAGCGCGTCGACGCTACTGAGCGCATATAGCCGCCCGATCAAGATTTGAGGCACTCCCGCGCCCGCTCGCCCGCACCCTTCGCCTGCTCGCTGCGGCTCGAACTCGTGTCCACTGCTCGCGATAACTCCCTCACCCACTGTGCTGCGGAGCGCGGATGGTCGCGCGGTTGAATTCAGGGCGCCGCATCCACAGCCATTGGATCTTGATCCAATGGCGGAGAAGAGACGCTCTGATTGAAGAAGAGAAGGTGCGGCGGTGCTGGGGGCTGATTGGACGGCTGAGATGGTGCCACGTGGCGCCATCTTGGCCGTCCATCTTCTCGATGTTGTAGATGGTGCCACGGGTGTCGGATTGACCTGATTTTTCCGTCATTAGGCTGCGATTGTCGATCCAAATCCATCCGTGTGGTCAGATTTGCCGTTTGAAGTGTGGATTTACACCATCTTGGCCCTTGATCTTCTAGGGTTCCCCGATCACTATCCGATGCTACAGATGCCTAATTAGAGCGATCTTGGAGTTGTTGAACTCCAATCGTCGCCTTGATCACATCTGTACGGTTGGATCTTCGATCCGAGGTCCTGATAAAAAGTTTGCCCTGTCCAAGCACATAAATGGAGACAATTAACCTCCATTTTATTCAAACTACTCTAAATGCAAGATGATGCATGTTATGCAATATTTATAGCATGCAATGCAATCCTATGCTTAAGAACATGCATAAATAGACATCTTAAGTAATGTAAATGTGTTTACATCATACCCCCATGCCTATCTTTTGCTAGTCCCTAGCAAAAACTATATGCTATTTATAAAAAAATTAGGTTGGATTATTTGGGCATGAGTTATTTTCAATCATAAAGAAATTGTCTACTTAGGATCTGAACTTTCAAAGACACAATAGTGGCCGAGTATCTGCCAAAATGCAGACCGCCTCAAGCCCTCGCCTTATTCAAAGAAAAATATCTTTTTCTCTTTTTCCTCTTTTCTATTTTTTTTTTTTTTTTGGATTTTCAAATTTTAGGGTTTAAGAGTGGCTTTCTACAGCCATTCAACTCACCCAAGATTTAATAAGAACCCTAAGTTTTAAGCATCTTATTGTGAATGTGATAGACTCGTTGACCGGCAATTAAAACGGACTTCGAATTTCTACGCCTCTAGGTGACCTCAAAAAAGAATTCTTCCTAAAGGTGTATCTTTACAACCGGTAGCTTTCTCCCTACTTTATTTTTTTATGGGGTCAACACAAGGGTGAATCCAGTGTATATCTCCTCGATTTATTCTACTTCTCTACTTCTTCCAAAGTGTTATGGCTTTGTTGAATCAGAAATTCTACGCAAAAAGGTTTGAGTTTTGAAAATCCTTCTTTGTAGTATGATTTGCAAAGAAATCCATCCATAAATAAATTTTATCGAAACTCGAAAAGAATTTCGGGTCAAACACAGGGAAGCTATGTCGATTTGAAATCCGTGATTTTTTTTTTTGTAATTTTTGTTTAAAGGAAAGATACAATAATTCGATACTAAACTAGAGAGAGAGCAAAATACTTTTATAAAATGGATAATGTTTTTACAACTAGAAAGCAGGAAATATTACAACTAGAAAGTAGTAAAATCTATTCTAGAAAATAGTAAAAGAGAAGGTCGAGAGAAGTTATCCTCCTCGTCGGCTGCTTAGAGGACGAGCCAAAACGAGCGACGCCTGGAAGATGGAGAGCCGAGACGGAAGATGGAGAACGAAGCGGGAAGAACTAGGGGCGATGCAGGACGTCATCCAAATGAGATCACGGGAGCCCCATGAATGAGATGAGAAGTAGACAAAATTTTTGCTTTTAACTCTAGAGGAGCATCCTGGGTTTGGGACAAGCTTCTTTAGAGCTTTAGAGAGGGAGAGAGATGAAGGGATGAATGAAATGTCGGGGGCATAGGTCTTTTTATAGGTGCAGAGGTTGAGGGCAAATGGGTCAATACATGCTTAAAAATTTAATGCACAGGTCTTTAGTGAGATTTATTCGTCACTAAAGACTTGAATGTGGGCGTAGGTCCACTCACGGGCCGCCTTCTCCACTCCCCACATGCTCAATGCTTCTCCCACGATTAGATGATCTTGCAATCCGACAACCGAGAGATGCGCACGCCCGCTTCCACTTCAACGCCTCTAACGCTTGCGCGTTTGATTGCACGTGCGATCACGCATCTAATCGCCCGTGTGTGATCCACGCGCTCTGGTGATGCCACGTCGCACTCCATTTGAATGTCCACTTGCCACCCAATGGCTCAATTGAGCCGATTCCGCACGTCTATTAGATTTGAAGCAAGGCGCACTTCAAACTCGTGCATGTAATGTGCTGATGTAAACATGTTTATAACACATAAACTATCTATTTATGTGTGTTCTTAAGCATAGAATTGCATCACATACTATAAATATTGCATAACATGCATCATCTTGCATTTAGGTTAGTATGAATAAAATGTAGGTTAATTGTCTCTTTTTATGGTCAGGGACAAGGCAACTTGTTAATTGGGGCCTCGGATCGAAGATCCAACCGTATGGATCTGATTAGGGCGACGATTGGAGTTCAACGACTCCAAGATCGCCCTAATTAGGACATCTGTAGCACCAGATAAAGACCGAGGAATCCTGAAGATCAAGGGCCAAGATGGTGTTAATCCGCACCTTAGACAATAAATCTGATCGCACATATGGGTTTGGATCAACAATCGTAGCCTAACGACGCGAAAATCTATCCAATCCGGCACCCATGGCACCATCTACAACATTCAGAAGATCGACGGCCAAGATGGCACCACGTGGTGCCATCCCAGCCACCCAACCAGCCCCAAAGACCCACCTCCACTTCTCTTATTCACTCGCTCGACGAATCCCCATCATCGGATGCTCATCCAACGGCCGTAGAGCCACATGCATAAACTCGATAGCATGACAAAGAAGAGTGCTCAATGCAATGGTCGAGCACCTCTTCGCGAGCGAAGGGCGCACGTTCGAGCCACGCCAAGCACTCCAAATCAAACGAGCCTAGGTGTGGGGCAATTGGACCATCAGATCGAGATCAGGCGGCCGAAGGGAGGAGGCGTGGCGCACGGAGGTTCGTTGATCACGTATGCCCGCGATGACGTGCGCTTGCATGCCTCATCGCATGCAAGCGCACAGTAGTGAAGATTTGAAGGCACTGGCGAAGGGTGTTTTAAGTTGTCCGATCTCTTGATCGAACGGCCGAGCATGTGCGGTCATGCATGTGTGTTTGAAGTGTGAAGAGGAGGGGGTGCGCACGCGGCACACGCACGTCGGCCACGTTTAGGCCTTTAGTTACGAATAAATCCGTCACTAAAGGTTCTGAATTAATGTTTTAATGTTATAATGACCAAAATGCCCTCAGTCCTTGCAACTATTAAAGGAGACTCCTACCCTACGAATTTTTCACCCTTTCCTTCTCCTCTCTCCCTCTCCAAAGCTTAAGAGAAGCTTGTCCCACACCTAGGATGCTCCTCAAGAGCTAAAACCAAGTTTTCACCCTTGTTCTGGAAGCAGATCCCGCGACGACGACGACGTGCTGCTTCATTCCCATTCCTCCTGCTTCGTCCTCCTTCTTCCTGCTCCGTACCTCATCTTCCAGGCGTTGTCCCGTCCGACTCATCCTCCAAGTGATCATCGAGGAGGATAACTTCTCTCTCTCATTCTTTTTACTGCTTTCTAAAGTAGAATTTACCTACTTTGTAGTTGTAATAATTTCTCGCTTTCTAGTGTAATCATTTCTCACTTTCTTAGTTGTAAAAGCATTATGCAATATCAAGTGATTGTTCTTTCTCTCTCTCTCTTATTGTATATATTGCTTCCATTGTGATTATTTCACCCTTTAAACAAAAATACAAAAAAATATAATTGCGAATTTTGATCGACGTAGCCTCCTTATGTTCGTCCCGAAATTTCTTTACAGATTTTTCGATATAAATTTTATTTGTTGAACGGATTTCTTTGTGACTCGAACTACAACGACGGGTTTTCAAAACCAATTCCAATAGCGTAGTCATCCGCCAGTCAACATTTTGGAGCCGTTGCCAGGGAGGTGACGCACTTTGATTTTTCACGTTTTTCAACTTACGAATAATTTACCTCACTTATCTCCTTTCTTATTGTGATTGCAAGTACTCTTTTGAGACGAGGAAAAGCAATAGGTTGGAGCAAAGTGCTGTTGAAGGTTCTGTAAGTTTTCCCCCACCTCCTACCCATTAGATTTCATTCCACCACATAATAACACAAACATAAATCAACCTAGGTGTTCTTATAAACCCTAAGATTAGTTTTGATTGTTTGTTTGACACCAACACCCGCCTTACCCTCCACATTTAAAAGAAAATTTTAAAAAAAAATCTCACAGAGGTACACAACCTCATCTAATTTTCAAACTCAATCGGTAAATCGATCTTTAGAACTGGTACACACACCCAAACACATAATCGAGTAGAAATCAGATTAGGTAATCACTTGTGTGCCTAATTAAGTGGTGCAACAGGCCAATTGTTTGAGTTGATTGAGTCGCACTACTTCAACTAAAATCAACTCATTACGTAGCTGCCACATAGGTTCAACTCTTAGGGATTTACCAGGCACTCCACATTCTTTTAAGCTTCAAAGGCAAACATCTTCACCTGTGCTTTCAAAACCTAGTGTGCCAACAAAACTTGTTTGAAAATACCTAAAGTTGAATCCTAAAAGCTACTAAGCAAGATTTAAACCCTAAAATTCACCGCATCAAAAATAATCTTGCTTGAAAACCACTGGTTGTGCACACACATACACATCAATCAATCATTAAGGGCACAACCCAGATAAAGGGCCCATCACATTCCAAAGCACATTCAAACCTAACCCTAAATAAAATAGAGTAGACATTGGCCTTAAGGATTCGACTCGCTCTTCGGAGCACAGAACGAGATTATTTTCGATTCGTCTGTTTCTACTGTTCAATCTGATGTCTAGCTAGGGGAGTAGAATCGAACAGTCGCAGTTAGGGGGTACACTAGGAACCGGAGGTGCAAGCCAAAGGAAGAACCTACTCCCTAGTCCCTCCCTCCAACTAGTTGGATTGAATGGACAGAAGTAGATCAAATCATTTCTTTATCTCAAGACGAGTTCTGGGAGTCTGTAGGTCTTTAGGCTAGCCCACTTAAGGACAGGTTTGATTGCTTGTATTGCAGGGCGCCTTTCTTCCTCCCATTTGTCATGAATCTTTCCACATTTCATACGCACTCCCACTCTTTCCCTCCTGTTATGACTTATCCTCAACATGACGATTATTCTGACTCATACTGTAATCAACCATCTCTTAGTTGGGATAATTCGGATTGGGGATACAGTTCTAGACCTTCGTGTTCGGGGTCAAACCTTGAACACCATAATTGTGATTTCTATCCTTCTTCAAGCCACATTGATTATAGATCGCCACCCTTTCATAGACAACCTAATACGATCTACAATCAAGAAAGATACCCTGATCCTTACTCATACCCTGAATACACTGTCATTAGGTCATCACCACCTTTTCAACAATCCGAAATGACCTATTATCAGGAAGGGTATCATGAATCTCAATTCATTAACTCCCTTGCACTAATCCCAAACCCGTCCAACCCTGAACTAAGTCATTTGGTTCAGGTTAACCAGGTCCAAGATAAGGTTTTGGCTAACTTGAGGAATACTATACAATCTTTAGAAGCTCAGCCAATACCTTGCAATGAAGAATTGGAGCCCCTGATTGAAATGATTGATGATCTGAATAAGTATTTGTTGGATTGGCTCTAGGATGTTAAGGATGAGAACCCGGGTGAGTTTTTACTTGGGAAGTTAGCGAAATTGAGAATGAAATTTGAGATTACTTTAGTTCAATCATGGGATGATTCCTAGGATGAACCCCCTTCAGGAGAGCCAATGTCAGAACCTGCTCAAGCACCTGTTGGGGGGGACACGTGCTACGAGGTTGACTAGATTGATTTAGAGCAACCAATTAAGGATGATCTGATTTCTTTACCTGAGATCCCTGACCTGGGGTACGAGGAAACGTATGTCTCCATGGAACAGAAAGTGATGGATGATTTTGGGACATACATTAATATGAATTTAGATTTCTTTGAGTCTGAGGGTGAAGAATCAATTTGCGAAGTCTCACGTGAGTTTACAAAACACGATTTCTGTGAAACAACTGGGCCTGAAGAATCCGATAGATCATATGATGGCCCAATAACTGATGAAACTGATCTTATTGGGGCTCACATGACGAATTTAGAATCACATTTTCTGAAGGATTCAATTCAATGCCCCGATTGTCAACTACACCCCATTGAGCTTACTGACGATTATGTTTTTGAGATAATTAGACCCAAGTCAATTCTGATTCAGTCACATCTTTTAGACTTGAAAATTTCAGACGGGGTGATTGATATGCAAGAGGTCCCAAAATTTGACATTCTGAATGAGGAGGATAGAAGCTGGGAAATTTTGATTTGGGAAGCAAACTCCGGAGGAAGTAGAAGACCGAGTCTAAGGGTTCTAATTATGCTGAAACCATCAAACTAGGACCCTTATGACATTTGTTCTGAGGATGACCAACCCAAGCACACATTCATTAATTATCCTTTCAAGCTTGATTTCTCTGTAACCCGACTTTTTGGTCTTGGGTTGCATCCTCATAAATTCCAGGCCCGACCCCACTTGCATACGGATCTCAAGTTCTGGGTAATTTTTATCTAGAACCTTAGATATTCTCGACCATGGGGTATGGGTCTGCATCACAATCTAGTCCACATCTGTGGACATCTGCTGACAGGTCTTAGGTTGAATCTTTTTATTCTAATTCTGACCTGCACCTATGAATTCTTTATTTCTCTTCTTTGTATAGTGTGCCTAGCTGAAGGCACTAAATTCAACACCTATACAGTTTCTGTTTATCTCGGAGCAGACCCGTTATTCATGCAATTCAGGTGCTTTCTACTCTACTCCACTCTGTTTCATGTCTTTTTAATACAATGAGGACATTGCATTAGATAGGCATCGGGGGTGGATATTCATCTCTGAATTACTTCATTAGCTCTGTAGATTCATTTTATTTTCTTTTATTTATATATATATATATATATATAAATATATATAATTTTGGAATTAGGAAAGATAACTTGAGCTTTAGAAAATTTTCAATCTTAGGAAATAAAACTGTATGATTTGAACACGAAGAGCCTTCAGGTCTTCGAACTTAATTAGCCTAGGTATCCACTAAAATGTGGATTTATTTATCAAGTCTTCACCATCCTGAATTCTATTTTAATTTGATAAAATAAGTTTGGGTGATAAGTACACGACTTATCAACCCACTCTCTGATTTGAGGGAACTGTAAGTCTAAGCATTTACACACTATTCATCACTGACTCGTTGTTCGGCAGTTTTAATGGAAATTGGGTAGCTAATGAACCTTCTAGGGTGATATGGCTGGCAAGTTATCGTGGGTAACAACCTATAGGTAGGTTGTCCAGAGCTCAGTCACTGGACCACTCTCTTCCTGCTACCTTTAGGTAAATCTTAGACCAGGAAAGCCACCTACTTAAAAAGAAAAAGAAAGTCAAAAAGAAAAGAAAAAGAAAGAGAAAAAGGAGAAAAGAAACAAAAAGAAACAAAAATAAATAAGCCACACTTTGCCTCACGAGTATGGCTGGCAAGTTGTTAGTGGTAACCGCTCATCGACCGGTTGTCCAGAACCTAACTCAAGAAATGCACTAAAAATTCCAAAAACACTTAGGAAGAAGCGGAGAAGTAGAATAAGCTGGGGAGATACACTGGATTCACCCTTGTGTTAACCCCATAAAAATAAAAGTATGGAGAAAGCTACCAGTCGTATAGATACACCTTCAGGTAAATTTCTTTTTAAGGTCACCTAGGGGCGTAGAAGCCCGAAGTCCGTTATGATTGCCGATCAATGAGTCTATCACTTTCACAAAAAGATGCTTAGAACTTGGGTTCTCATCAAGTCTTGGACAGGTTGAGTGGCTGTAGAAAGCTGCTCTGTAACCCTAAACTCAAAAATCCAAAAAAATTAGAGAAGAAGAAAAGAGAAAAAGATCCCTCTTTGAATAAGGCGAGAACTTGAGGCGGTCTACATTTTAGCAGATACCCAGGTGCTATTGTGTCTCGGTAGTTCAGGTCATAGTTAAAATTCCTAAGTGTTGAAAATAACTATTGCCCAAGAAATTTAACTTAATTCTCTTATAAATGGCATATAGTTTTGATAGGGACTAGCAAAAGAAAGGCATGGGGGTGTGGTGTAAACATGTGTATATCACATAAACTATCTATTTATGCATGTTCTTAAGCATAGAATTGCATCACATACTATAAATATTGCATAACATGTATCATCTTGCATTTAGGTTAGTCTGAATAAAATGTAGGTTAATTGTCTCCTTTTATGGCTAGGGATAAGGCAACTTGTTAATTGGAGTCTCGGATCGAAGATCCAACCGTACGGATCTGATTAAGGCGACAATTGGAGTTCAACGACTCCAAGATCGCCCTGATCGGACATCCATAGCACCATATAGAAACCGAGGAACCTTGAAGATCAAGGGCCAAGATGGCATTAATCCGCACCTCAAATGACAAATTTGACCGCACGGATGGGTTTGGATCGATGATCATAGCCTAACGGCGTGAAAATTGATCCAATCCGACACCCATGGCACCATCTACAACATTTAGAAGATGGACGGCCAAGATGGCGTCACGTGGCGCCATCCCAGCCGCCCAACCGACCCCAAGGACCCACCTCCACTTCTCTTATTCACCCGCTCGGCGAATCCCCACCGTCGAATGCTCATCCAACGGCCACAGAGCCACGCACACAAACTCAGTAGCACGACAAAGAAGAGCGCTCAGCGTAGTGGTCGAGCGCCCCTTCGCGAGTGAAGGGCGCGCGTTCGAGCCGCACCAAGCACTCCAAATTAGATGAGTGCGGGTGCGGGCATGATTAGACCATCAGATCAAGATCGGGTGGTCGAGGGGAGGTGGCATTGATCGCATACGCCCGCGATGACGCGCGATTGCACGCCTCATCGCACGCGAGCACGCAATAGTGAATATTTGAAGGCGCTGGCGAAGGGCATTTAAGCCGTCCGATCTCTTGATCGAACAGCTGAGCATGTGCAGTCGTGCATGTGCGTTTGAAGTGCGAAGGCGAGGGGGCACGCGTGAGGCGCACGCACGTCGACCACGTTCAGGCCTTTAGTGACGAATAAATCTATCACTAAAGGTCCTAAATTAATGTTTTTAATGTTGTAATGACCAAAATGCCCCCACTCCTTGAAACTTTTAAAGGAGACTCCTACCCTATGAATTTTTCATCCCTTCCTTCTCCTCTCTCCTCTCTAAAGCTTAAGAGAAGCTTGTCCCATACCCGGGATGCTCCTCAAGAGCTAAAACCAAGTTTTCTCCCCTGTTCTAGAAGCAGATCCCACGATGACGATGACGTGCTGCTTCATTCCCATTCCTCCTGCTTCATCCTCCTTCTTCCTGCTCTGTTCCTCGTCTTCCAGGCATTGTCCCGTCCGACTCATCCTCCAAGCGATCGTCGAGGAAGATAACTTCTCTCTCCTATTCTTTTTACTGCTTTCTAGAGTAGAATTTTCCTGCTTTCTAGTTGTAATAATTTCTCGCTTTCTAGTGTAATCATTTCTCACTTTCTTAGTTGTAAAAATATTATGCAATATCAAGTGATTGTTCTTTCTCTCTCTCTCTCTTATTGTCTATATTGCTTCCATTGTGATTATTTCACCCTTTAAACAAAAACACAAAAAAATATAATTGCGAATTTTAATTGACGTAGCCTCCTTGTGTTCGACCCGAAATTTCTTTATAGATTTTTTGATATAAATTCTATTTGTTGAACGGATTTCTTCGTGACTTGAACTACAACGACAGGTTTTCAAAACCAATTCCGATAACGTAGTCATCTGTCAGTCAACATGCGCCAAGGCCGCGACTTCGTCAAGTTTCCATCCAATGCACATGTGCCAATGGCTATTGGATCAAGATCCAATGACCCTGATCTGATCGTGCGTGCGAGGAGAGAGAAGGCACGGCAGGTCCTCGCCATTTAGTTAGGCCGATTTGGGTGGCTGAGATGGCGCCATCTTGGCCGTCCATCTTCACATGCTTGTAGGTGGTGCCACGGATGTCGGATTGGATAAATTTTCACACCGTTGGGCTACGATCATTGATCCAAACCCATCCGTGCGGTTGGATTTGTCATCTGAAGAACGAATTTACACCACCTGGCCCCTTGACCTCTAATCTTTCTCGGACTGCATCTGATGCTACGGAAGTCCGATCTAGGTGATCTTGGAGTTGTTGAACTACAATCGTCGCCCTAATCAGATTTGCATGGTTGGATCTTCAATCCGAGGGCCCGATTAAATGCCGCCCTATCATCTGACCATAAAAGGAGAAATTAACCTAAAATTTATACAACCTAACCTAAATGCAAGATGATCCATGTTATGCAATATTTATAATGTATGATGTAATTATATACCTAAGAACATGCATAAATAGATGGTTTATGTGATATAAGCATGTTTACATCACACCCCCATGCCTATCTTTTGCTAGTCCCTAGCAAACTACATGTTATTTATAAGAGAATTAGGTCAGATTTCTTGGGCAATAGTTATTTTTCAACACTTCGAGATTTCAACTAAGACCTAAACTACAGAGACACAACAGTGCCCGAGTGTCTGCCAAAATGTAGACCTCCTCAAGCCCTTTCCTTATTCAAAGAAGGATCTTTTTTTCTTTTTCTTCTTTACTAATTTTTTTTATTTTGGATTTTTTAGTTTAGGGATTCAGAGCAGCTTTCTACGGCCACTCAACCCACCCAAGACTTGATGAGAACTCTAAGTTCTAAGCATATTTATGTGTGAAATGTGATAGACTCACTGATCGGCGATTAGAACGGACTTCGGGTTTCTACGCCCCTAGGTGACCTTGAAAACAAATTCTGCCTAAAGGTGTATCTATCCGACCAGTAGCTTTCTCCCTACTTTTATTTTTATGGGGTCAACACAAGGGTGAACTAGTGTATATCCCCTCAGCTTATTCTACTCCTTCGCTTCTTCCTAAGTGTTTAAGAATTATATGTGCATTTCTTGAGCTAGGATCTAGACAACCTACCAATGGGCTGTTACCCACGATAACTTGCCAGCCATACTCGTGCGGTGAAGTGTGGCTTATTTCTTTTTTTTCTTTTCTTTTCTCCTTTTCTATTTTTTTTTCTTTTCTCTTTTCTTTCTTTAAGTAGGTGGCTTCCTTGATCTAAGATTTACCTAAAGGCAGCAAGAAAAGAATGGTTGTGTGACTAGGCTCTAGACAACCTACCAATGGGTTGTTACCCACTATAACTTGCCAGCCATACCACCCTATAAGGTTCATTAGCTACCCAATTTCCGTTAAAATCGTCGAAAGGTGAGTCAGTGCAAATAGTGTGTAGATGCTTAGACTTAAAGTTCTCTCAAATTAGAGGGTGGGTTGATAAGTCATTTATTTATCACCCCAACTTTATTTAACCAATTTGAAGTAAGTTCAGAATAGCGGGGACTCAATAAACAAATCCACATTTTAGTGGACACCTGGGCGGATTAAGTTCGAAGAATTGAAGGGTTTAAGTGTTCAGATCCTATTGTATTATTCCCTAAGGTTGAAAAATCCTAATGCCCAATTATTCTTTCCTAATTCAATTTTTTTTAAAATAAAGAGAAAAATAAGTAGAATTTACAAGAATTCCACAGAGTTGACAAAATGATTCATAAATGAATCCACCCCTCCCATGCCTAGCTAATGCAATGTCCTCATTGAAAATAAAATGCATGAGAAGCAAGGTAGAATGAAGAAAATATCACCTATATTCCATGATGTTCGAGTCAACTCTGAGTCAGACTATACAAGTGCTGAGTTTAATGCCATCAGCTAGGCGAAGTCCAGCCAAAGAAGTCACATTAAGGTTAAAGCAACCTTATCGGAGACTGGTTCTGGAATAACATGGTCAACATAAGGTTTCAGACATTGTTCGTTGACCTTAAAAGAATTACCCATCTTTGGGTCAGAGATCTCAATGGTTCCGTTGGGAAATATTCGATCGATGATGAACGAGCAATCCCACTTTGACCTAAGCTTGTTGGGAAAGAGTTTAAGTCGAGAATCAAGGAGCCAGACCTTTTGGTTCAGCTCAAAGCTCTTGCGGAAACTCAGTTGGTCATGAAGAGCCTTGGTTCGATCCTTATAGATCTTGGAATTCTCGTACACATCATTTCTAAGCTCCTCTAACTTAGATAGTTGGAGCTTCCTGGTCTTTCCAGCTAAACTTAGATCAATGTTGCATTTCTTGATCACCCAGAATGCCCGATGTTCAATCTCTACGGGTAAATGGCTTGCCTTTCCATACACCAGACGAAACGGCGACATGTCGATAGGCGTTTTGTACACTGTACGATAGCCCAAAGAGTGTCCTCAAGCTTTTGAGTCCAATCTTTTCGATCAAGCCTAACCATCTTTTGCAGAATGTTCTTGATCTCCCGATTGGAGATCTCGACCTATCCGTTCATCTAAGGGTGGTAAGGTGTGGAGATTCTGTGATTTACCATGTATTTTGCCAGTAAACTATGGAACTAAGCATTTTTGAAGTGAGTACCACCATCGCTGATGGTGGCCCTCGAAATCCCGAACCGACTGAAGATGTTCTTTTTGACGAAATCGATAACCACTTTATGGTCATTGGTTTGGGTGGGAATAGCCTCGATCCATTTGGACATGTAATCAATAAGAACGAGAATGTACTAGTGTCCAAATGAAGGGAGGGAGGGTCCCATGAAATCGATGCCCCAAACATCGAAGATTTCGACAGGAAGGATTGGGTTTAGAGGCATCATACCCTCTTAGTTATGCTCCCAAGTGCCTGCCATCGGGAACACAACCTCAAGAATTCCTGGGCATCCTTGAATAAAGATGGCCAATAGAATCCAGATTGAAGTATTTTTGCAGCCATCATTTTCCTGGAGAAATGTCCATCACACGCAGATGCATGCCAGAACTCAAGCATGCTATGAAACTCATTCTCTGGTACACATCGGCAAATAATCTGATTAGAGCCGATGCAATACAGTTCAAGGTCATCTCAGAAGTAATATTTGGCTTCAGATTTAAGTCTATCCCGTTGTTGCTTGGTACAATCCTGGGAGATTTGACCAACAGCCAAATAATTTACTATGTCTGCAAACCAAGGGGTTTGGAACTTGAAACTACCAGAATAGTCTCGTCCGAAAAAGTATCAGTAATCGGAATGTCTGAATGAGAAGAATCACATAGAAGCCTCGAAAGATGATCTGCCACCACATTCTATGCCCTGAATTTATCTTTGATTTCAAGATTGAATTCATGAAGCAGAAGAATCCATCGAATGAGCCAAGGTTTAGCATCCTTTTTGGCCAAGAGATATCTCGTGGTCGAGTGGTCGGTGAAAATTATGACGTGAGACCCTAAGAGATAAGCCCTGAATTTTTCTAAAGCAAATACTACAACTAGCAACTCCTTCTCAATAACAGTGTAATTCCTCTAGGCCTCGTCTAGAGTTTTGCTAGCGTAGTAGATGACAGAGGTCTTTCTATTGATCTTTTGATCCAAAATAACCACAACCGCGTAATCAGAAGCGTCGGTCATGATCTCAAATGGGGCAGTCCAGACTGGTGGTTGCAACACTGGAGCACAAGTGACTGCCATTTTAAGAAAATTGAATGCCTTGTAGCATGATTCGTTGAAATCAAATGTCATATCTTTGGCAAGAAGGTTGCTCAGAGGGCGAGCAACCTTAGAGAAGTTCTTGATGAATCTCCTATAGAATCCCACATGACCAAGAAATGATCGAATTTGTTTGATAGATGTGGGAGAAGGAAGTTTCAAAATAGCACCAACCTTAGCTTTATCAACTTCAATTCCCCATTCAAAGATTACATGACCCAAGACGATACCTTCTTGTGTCATGAAATGGCTCTTTTCCCAGCTAAGGACCAATCTTATTTTGATGCATCTTTCAAGGATCAATTCGAGGTTAGCCAGGAAAGATTCAAACGAGTTTCCGAAAATAGAGAAATCATCCATGAAAACTTCCATAAACTCTCCCCCCATATCAGAAAATATGGCCAGCATACACCTTTGAAATGTCACAGGGGCATTGCAAAGCCCGAATGGCATTCTATGGAAAGCAAAGGTTCTATAGGGATAGGTGAAAGTCATCTTTTCCTAATCCTTGGGATGGATAGGGACTTGATTGTATCTCGAGTAACAGTCCGAGAAGTAGTACTTTTGCTCGACTAATCTTTCAAGGATCTGATTGATGAAGGGTAGAGGGAAATGATCCTTTTTGGTGGCTGTGTTTAGCTTCCTATAATCGATACAAACTCTCCAGGAGGAAGCTGAACGAGTTGTGACAGATTCTCCTTTCTCGTTAGTCACAACGGTAATCCCTATTTTCTTAGGAACAATTTGCACGGGGCTTACCCATGGACTATCCGAGATCAGATAGATGATTCCTACATCGATCCACTTAATTATTTCTTTCTTGACCACCTCTCGCATATTAGGGTTTAATCTCCTTTGCATCTGGCTAGAAGGTCGGGATCCATCTTCCATGAAAATTTTGTGATTGCAGTAAGATGACTCAATCCCCCTAAGGTCATGGATGGTCCAACTAATTTCTTCCTTATGTTCTTTTAAGACCTTGATCAATTTCATCTCCTGCTCCGTAGTCAATTTAGAACTGATAATCACAAGGAGCATCTTCTTAGGTTCTAAAAATTGATACTTCAAATTCTCAGGCAATGGTTTCAGTTCATGCTGGTGTAGGTCTAAGATGGAAGGTAAGGAGGATGCTAATGAAGATTCATCAGGACGATCGAGAGGAAGAGGTTGAAGGGGAACAAAATCGACAACCTTTTCAGAATGTGGTGGGTTTGCTAGAGAGGGTTGTGGGTTGGGTTCATTGGTGCAGGAAGAACTCTTAATAGTAGATACAGCCATACATGTCTCAATATTCAAATTATCTTCCTCGAGTTCCTCTATAAATCTACAATCCTCAAATTTATTAATCACCTTGAAAATATCCAATTTCAATTTTCGATCCCCAAAGGCGATTTCCATGCTACCGCTCTCACAGTTGATATTGGCCTTAGTGGTAGCTAGGAACGGATGCCCCAGAATGATGGGTGTGTTCCTCAAATTCTCAAGTACATCCATGTCAATGACAAAAAAATCTACAGGAAAATAGAAGTCCTTAACCTTGACAATAACATCCTCAATAATGCCTCTCAGATTTATGACCGAACGGTCCGCTAACTGTAGCGTTACTGAGGTCAACCGAAGTTCACCTAATCCGAACTTCTCATAAAGAGAAGTCGGAATTAGGTTGATGGATGCACCTAGATCCAAGAGTGCCCAGTCAAAAGTGTAATCTCCGATAACACATGAAATCAAAGGGGCACCTGGATCTCTCTTTTTCGGAGGAAGGTGATGCAGGATAACAAAACTAGCCTGCTCGGAGAGTATTACCTTCCACGGAACATATTCCCTCGGCTTATGCTTTTGGGTGCATAAATCCTTTAAGAATTTAGAATAAGCCAATATGTGTTTGATAGCATCGAGGAGGGGGATATTGATTTCAACATTCTTGAATATATTCAAGAGTTCTTCGTTGCTATCAACAGGCTTCTTCTTCCTGGATTTAATCAAGGCCTCAGGAAAAGGAACACGAGTTAGATCTTCATAATCAGGTTCCTGAGCCTTGATTTCTTCTTCAGAGTTCTCCTTTCTTTCCTTAAGCTCACCAAGATTTTCTTGACTAGAGAAGGTAGGTGTGGGTCCTGGGTTTGTCTTCCACTCCTCCAAGTAACGGAGTTGGCAGATGCATACGTGTTTGGGTCTTGGGGAGGGTTAGGAAAGATCAGAGGGGCTTGATTAGCCAAAAGCCTCGGATTTGATGAAGAAGCAGAAGAGGAAGGACCCTACTCAACCACCTGAGCATGTGCGTATGGGACCCTCTGATTCCCGTACCCTTGGGCTTGATTGCCCGAAATCTGTATATTACGTGGCTTGGGTATGAGTTGAGATGGTAAAGATCCGGGCTGACGGGTATTAGCAATGAGCCCGGTTTACAAGTTGTCCAACGAGGTTTTCATTTGTTGCATGAGCTGAAGCATAGGTCCTTGCATCTCTACCATCTGACAGTTCAAATAAGCCTGCCCTACGGGTTGATGAGCATTCCAAACTGGTTGATTGACCTGATTCGAGGGCGGCTGAGTATAAACATGACCCTGACCCATTGGCCTTTGCGGAGCATAGTTGCTGGGTCGGAATTGGGTCTGCTGCCCTAGATTTTTCCAGGAGAAGTTAGGGTGTTTTCTCCAACTCGAATTATAAGCATTGGAATATGGGTTGGATCTAATGTTCTCCTGTACAACATAGATATCCTCATAGGGTGAGGATGGAGAGAAAGAAAGGGAGGGATCAGAGAAACTGGGATCAAAGGCCCCAGTTTGGAACCCGTGAGGTTCCGAACAATGCTGGGTCACAGGTTGAGGCACATCCAGTTGATTCACAAACTCTCGTCCAGAAGGAGCTCATGAAGAATGGAATCCCAAATTCTGGGATTGAGTGGATCGAGAATTGTTCACATAGTTTCTAACCATCCACTCCTCTAGTTTATTACAATCAGCTCCATATCGAATGAATGAAAGTCATGGACCTCATTAACATTCGATCTGGGTTGTTGGGACTGGTTAAATATATCCATGGAGGTATGATTGATTAAATTTTCACTCATTTCCTCAAACAAATCATGCGCACTATCTGCATCTTTGTTGAGGAAATTGTCTCCGCAAGAAGTGTCCACATGATTTCTGAGTTGCTCAGTCAACCCATGGTAAAAGATCTACACAAGTTGCCTTTTCAACACCTCGTGGTGAGGACACTTCCACAATAAGTCCTGGAATCACTCTGAGGCAACATGAAACTGCTCCCCTGACTGCTGGGCGAAAGTAGTAATCGCCTGCCTCAATGCATTGGTACGCCCAACTGGAAAGAATTTCTTTAAGAAAGCTGATTTAAGATCGTTCTTAGTTGCTATCGGCCTTCCTATGGTCTTGTATCAATGAGCAGCCATATCCCTAAGAGAGTGGGGAAAGAGCCTCATGATTATTTGCTCTTCTTTCACGTTTTGTGCTCTGGTGGTTTGGACCAAAGTGGTCAAGTCCTCCAAATGCTGAAACAGGTCTTCGGAGCCAAGCCCATGAAAATGTTTGATCAGGCTTAAAACCTGGGGCTTGATTTCTACGTCTTTGGTAGGAATCTGGACACTAAGATGATCCCTATAATTTCAAGGATCATAAAAATCCTTCAAGGGCTAAACACCCTACATTCTCTGGAACCATTCTTGCATCTCAACATTTATTCCAGCTGCCTTTGAAACATCTCTTGTTGATTCTGAGGCAAAGGAGGTTGTTAATCGGCCATGGGATCAATTTGGCCAAAATTCAATCTACGCCTCCTAAAATGATCTAATGGTCCTTCTAATCAGGGATTCAATGACCTCCTTCCAAGCATAAACTAGGAAGAGGTCGGAAGGACTGGGGATAAGAACCCGACAGCACAACAAAATAAGCATGTCCTTAAGTTGGGTAGCCAAGGATCTACAGACTCTCAGAATCCATCTTAAGATTATAGACGATTTACTCTACTTGTATCCAGTCAATCCAACCAGTTAGAAGGAAGGGCTGGGGAGAAGGTTCTTCCTTTGGCTTGCGCCTCTAGTTCCTAGTGTACCCCCCAACCGTGGTCATTTGACACTACTCCCCTATCTAGACACCAGATTGACTAGTACAAGTAGGTTAATCGTGAACAATCTAAATCTTGGCCCCAAAGAGCGAATCAGTCCTTAAGGCCAACGTCTAATCAATTTTAACTTAGGCTTAGGGTTGTAGTGTTTATGGAATTTGATGGGCCCTTAATGATGGATTGAATATGTGTGAGTGCATGCACAACCAGGGTTTTCAAGCAAGATTATTTGAAGGTTCAAATCTTGCTTAAGCAGCTTTTAGGGTTCAGAATTAGGTAAATTCAATCAAGTTCAAGAGGCAAACCAGATTTTCAAAACACGAGTGAAGATCTTTTCCTTTTGAAATCAAAAGTAAAGTGGAGTGCCTGGTATTGGCCCAAATTGTAAACCCTAGGGGGAAGCTACTTGATGAGTTGATTTAGATAAAGTAGTGCAGCCCAAACAACTCAAACAATTGGCCTTAATGTACCACTGAGTTTGGAACATAAGTGGTTACCTAATCTGATTTCTACTCAATTATGTGTTTGGGTGTGTGTACCGGTTCCAAAGATTGGTTGATCGGTTGAGTTTGAAAATCAAAAGAGGCTGTGTACCTCTGTGTTTTTTTAGATTTTTTCTCCTTTTATAAGTAGAGGGTGGGATGAGTGGAGGTGGAAATCAAACAATCAAAACTAATCCTAGGGTTTATGAGAACACCTAGGTTAATTAGAGTTTGAATTAGAGTTATGAAATGAACTCTGTGGAGGGGGGAAGACTGGGGAGCACTTACAGTTGTCTTCAACTACACTTTACTCCATTCTACTGCTTGAAGATTCCTTGTTGAGGTACCTGCAAAATAATAGAAAAGAAATAAAAGCAAGTTAGAAAATAGATAAGTGCGTGAAAATGAGGAAAGGAAATCGAGATTCGTTGCCTCCAGGCAACGGTGCCAAAATGTTGAATCAGAAATTCTACGCAAAAAGGTTTGAGTTTTGAAAACCCGTCGTTGTAGTATGATTTGCAAAGAAATCCGTCAACAAATAAATTTTATCGAAACTCGAAAAGAATTCCAGGTCGAACACAGGGAGGCTACGTTTATTTGAAATCCGCGATTATATTTTTTTTGTAGTTTTTGTTTAAAGGCAAGATACTCAGAATGAATCGATACTAAACTAGAGAGAGAGAGAACAAAATACTTTTATAAAATGGATAATGTTTTTACAACTACAAAGTAGGAAATATTACAACTAGAAAGCAATAAAATATATTCTAGAAAGCAATAAAAGAGAAGGTGGAGAGAAGTTATCCTCCTCATCGGCTACTTGGAGGACGAGCCGAAACAGGCGATGCCTGGAAGATGGAGAGCAGAGATGGAAGACGGAGAACGAAGCAGGAAGAACTGGGGGTGATGCAGGATGTTGTCGTCGCGAGATCCGCTTCCAAAATGGGGGTGATAAGATGACCACGAGCACTCCACAAACAAGATGAGAAGTGGACAAAATTTTTGCTTTTAACTCTAGAGGAGCATCCTAGGTTTAGGACAAGTTTCTTTAATGCTTTGGAGAGGGAGAGAGATGAAGGAAGGGATGAATGAAATGTGGGGGGCGTAGGCCTTTTTATAGTTGTAGAGGTTGAGGGAAAATGGGTCAATTCATGCTTAAAAATTTAATGCATAGGTTTTTAGTGATAGATTTATTAGTCACTAAAGACCTAAACATGGGCGTAGGTCCACTCATGTGCCGCCTTCTCCTCTCCCTGTACGCTCAACTCTTCTCCCACGATTTGATGATCTTAGCCATCTGATCCCGAGATCAGACGATCGAGAGATGCGCACACTCGATTTCACTTCAGCACCTCTAACACCTGCATGTTTGATCGCGCGTCTAATCATGCGTGCGTGATCCACGCGGTTTGGTGATGCCACATTGCACTCCATCTGAACGTCCGCTTGCCATCCAACGGCTCAATTGAGTCGATTCCACGCGTCTGCTTGATTTGAAGTAAAGTGTGCCTTGAACTAGTGCCTATTGGTTGCGAGTAGCGTGGCCCACTAATGCACCAAGGCCACCACTTCGTCAAGTTTCCATCCAATGCGCATGCGCCAATGGCTGTTAGATCAAGATCCACTGGCTAGACCTGATCGTGCGTGCGAGGAAAGAGAAGGCGTGGTGGGTCCTCGCCATTTAGTTGGGTTGGTTTGGTGGCCAAGATGGTGCCGCGCCACATGGCGCCATCTTGGTCGTCCATCTTCACATGCTTGTAGGTGGTGCCATGGATGTCGGATTGGACTGATTTTCGCACCGTTAGGCTGTGATCGTCGATCCAAACCCATCCATACGGTCGGATTTTTCATCTAAAGAATAGATTTACACCACCTGACCCCTTAGCATCTGATCTTTCTCGGACTGCATCTAATACTACGGAAGTCCGATCGGGGCGATCTTGGAGTCATTGAACTCCAATCCTCGCCTTGATTAGATCTGTACGGTTGCATCTTCAATCCAAGGCCCCAATTAAATGTGGCTCTATCACCTGACCATAAAAAGGAGAAATTAACATAAAATTTATACAACTTAACCTAAATGCAAGATGATGCCTATTATGCAATATTTATAATGTATGATGCAACTATATGCCTAAGAACATGCATAAATAAATGGTTTATGTGATATAAACGTGCTTACATCAAGCTTTCACGAGGTTCAAGCAGATCTTCTACTAGAGTCATTAGAAAAGCTATCGCAACCACACAAGTTATTAGGGGTAAAGAATGATTAAATGAGACAACAAATGTTGGAATTTTGTTGCCCTAATAGAGATATCAGAGTATTTTATAATATTATTACATTTTACCTGAATAAAAGAATTTGATTATTTTCTAGTTAAATGACTTGAGTCCCTTAGTATGATTAGGGTTATGTACTTGGGTAAATTCAATAACCCGATGTGTGTCAACTCGGAGATCTAAATGGTTTAGAGGATTCGATAGCACATCAAGAAACCATCTAATTCAATCATATGTTTCCGATTTAAGTTGAGATGGCAACCTTCTCTAGAGGTCATTGCTTGGTTGATGTTCTTGAATGGAGATTCAAGAACTATCATGCAAGTCGGGTTAAGGAGTTAACCTAATGAGACAGGAGATAGCAGAAGTTCTTCTCTGATACTGTCATGGAGAAGGCATATCCTTAGACTTGAGACAGATATGTATCTTTATTCACAAACACATTCATTTAACGGACCATTAAGTTGATATACCCACCTTGGTGTTGATACTGGAAAGTTGATGTGTAGGGAAAGGGACAGGAGGCACATGATCTCTTGAAAGAATCGCAGAAATCTATTACATTGGTGTATGTAACAGATTGTAGGCATGAGCTCACTCTACGTATATTGGGAATGGCTAATTCCACATGTGGTTGCAAGGTCATGATTAGTCCCAAGGCAAGAATAAAAGAAGATAAACCTTTTGGAAAGGTTCCAATCTTCATTCTAGTGTCAATGATATAAGGAGATATCAAGAATAATATTATCCATGGAGGATCGACAGCTATTTAATGGGATTAGACCTCAGAATAATATTTTCCTCCATGTGTGAAGGATGCATGAGTATTTGAAATACTTAAAGGAGCATTGTGCCAGTTTTTCCATGAAACATGAAGCTTCATTATTGGTGTGATGAAATCAATAATGATTTAGATGGTATCCTACTTGATGGAGTGGTCAATTGTGATTTAAGGAGTTAAATTACAGTTGATTTGGCATTTAATTGCATCTAATGAGATTAGGTAAAACATCCAAGTGTTAAATTGCAATTAAGTTATCTTTGTGGACTAGATAATAACATAAAAAAAGTTGTTATGGGCTTATCATGTAAAATCCCAAAAGTAGGAATAGATCCCAACCCTTGGATGGAGATCCAAGGGTCACCATCTAATTAAGTTTAGCCTTGGAATCCCTATAAATATCTCCCTTTGTGCAACCCTAAAAGCCCTTAATCAATCCCCAAACTCATCCACCAAACACAACCGCTGACCACAACAAATTAGTTGTAGCGAGTCATCCAAAATCTCTGTTGATTGATCGACTACATAGGAGCAGATCGAATGGGCATCTAGCTGGGCGATTGGCTTACTGGGATCAGGAAGATCAAGAGCATTTTCAAAACATGCCCCCTCTCTTCCCTTTACTAGCCAGTCAACCGAAAATAATTTTTGGTTGACCAACTAGTACTGGTGTGACCCTCTTGGATCCTTTTGAAGGATCTCTTGGTGCTAGTTTGATGATCAAGGCAAGGAGTCGCTCTAAGATTGCAAAGGGTTTGTGGATCCTATTTGGAATTGACCTCTATGACATGAGGGGCTCATCTACCTGTCATAGAGGAGGAGGTTAAGGGTTCAGTGAGACTTATTTGAGGAGGCACAACACATGAAGTGCTATGCAACACCACCTACAAAGGTATAATCTCTTATACTCGTGGGATCCTAGAATGAGAGGAAAATAGTGTCTCCCATGTGGTTCCGATTTAGGGTATTTTGATCATGTTTTCATTTCTTGATTGGGCTTTAGCATCAATCTAATCTTTGATTAGAAAAGAAAATTTTAAAATATCCATTTTTCACGTTTCTGCAATGCCCATAATGGGGTTGCTTCAACCTATCCCCTCTAACAAAGCCATCTCTCAATTGCAGATTCATTGGGCCACTTAAGGAGTAGAAGAAGAAATATAGATTGACTATAATCTTTTTGTACAGAGATGCCCAAATTTCAACCTTAAGGTCAAGGTTTGATAAGAGGGGGAGGTTTGTTAAGAGTTGTAGCTTGCAAACAAACTAACAGTTAAGTCAATTATCAAGAAACTATTGAAATTGAAAGTTAATTATAAATGGCACCAATTGTAGTTGTAATAGGGTGACCTAGGTTGTGGTGTTCCCCTGACCTATAAAAGGAGATAAATGAGAAATTAAGGGGCCATATTGAATTGTACCCCATTATGAAACTCCCTTCTACTCTCTTCTTCTCTCTTCTCTATCCACTATTGATGTAAACATGTTTATATTACATAAAATGTCTATTTATGTATGTTCTTAAGCATAGAATTGTATTACATACTATAAATATTGCATAGCATGCATCATCTTGCATTTAGATTAGTTTGAATAAAATGGAGGTTAATTGTCTCCTTTTATGTTCAGGGACAAGGGAGACTTTTTATCGGGGCCTCAAATCAAAGATCCAACCGTACAGATCTGATCAGGGCGACAATTGGAGTTCAACGACTCCAAGATCACCCTAATCGGATATTCGTAGCATTAGATAGAGACCGAGGAATCCTAGAAGATCAAGGGCCAAGATGGTGTGAATCCGCACTTCAGACGACAAATCTGACAGCACGGATGGATTCGGGTCGACGATCGCAACCTAACGACATGAAAATCAACTCAATCCGACAACCGTGGCACCATCTACATCATCCAGAAGATGGATGACCAAGATGGCGCCACGTGGTGCCATCTCAGCCGCCCAACCGGCCACATGCACCCGCCGCATCTTCTCCTCTTCATCTGAGCATTTCTTCTCCACCATTGGATGCTCATCCAATGGCTACGGGGCACGCACACACGTATCAAGAGCGCGACACAAACGTGCTTATAGCGCATTGGTCGAACGCGCTTGCGAGAAGGAGAGGTGCAGGGTCGAGTCGCGAGGAGCAGGCTAGAGGGGTGCAGGCAAGCAGGCGCGAGGGGAGCACGATCGCGATCGAGCGGCTGTGCACACTCGATAGCACCCACGCGCCATTGGACGTGCAGTGAGAACGTTGGATTTCACGTGGAGGCGCACGCTGAGGAGGCACGACGGGGATGCATCTCAGCCGTTCGATCTCACGATCGAACGGCTGATATTTGAAGACCGTGGGCATGCATTTAAAGAGAGGAGGCGAGCGGGCACGCGCGCACCACCCACTACGCCCATGATTTTCAACTTAAAAAGACCAAATTGCCCTCACTCCTTGCAACCATAAAAGGAGACCCCCTCCATACGAAATTATCATCCCTTCTTTCTCTTCTCTCCCTCTCCAAAGCTCAAGAGAAGCTTGTCCTACACCCGAGATGCTTCTCAAGAGATAAAGTCAAATTTTTGCCCCCATTTCGAAAGCGGATCCCGTGGTGACGACGACGTGCTGCCCCATTCCCATTCTTCCCACTTCGTCCTCCTTCTTCCTACTCCGTTCCCCGTCTTCCAGGAGTCGTCCCGTCCGACTCATCCTCCAAGCGATCGTCGAGGGGGATATTTCTCTCTCCATTCTTATTAATGCTTTCTAGAGTAGATTTACTACTTTCTAGTGTAATCATTTTCCACTTTCTAGTCTTAGTGAGTAGTGTAACGAACAACCTCTTTGATAATGAAATCCATGTTCATTCTACATCCCTTTTTGCTTTTGTTTGTAATATTCTCTCTCTCTCTCTTCTATTTATTGTAAATAGATAGATAGTTTCCAATCAACTATTATGCTTCATGATAAATAAAACAAACGCATATTTTTAATCAAACATCCACCTCCCTAAGTTCGACCCAAGATTTCTATTCAAGTATAAATTTTATTTGTTGAACATGAGTTCTTCGCTTTCAAACTACGACAACAGGTTTTTCAAAACCAAATACGATAGCATAGTAACTCGTAGCTTCAACAATTATTCTTCCCCTATTTGAGCTAGTTGTAAGTCATTCCTAGAGCAAAGCACAGTCATCTTTTTCTAACTCTTCTTTTGTGACAACCATGGGAGTAGACATGGTGAGGTGATGGGAACACCATCATGAGTCATAACTAGCTCAATTTGGTTTAATAAAGTCAATAAAAGCTCTTACATATCAGTCAGACGGTCTCTAGAGCAGGGTGAGTTATTTTGAGAAGAAAAGATGAAAACATGGTTATTTCTATAATTACCATCTCATCACAAATAAAGAATAACCATGGGATATGCCAGGGGTTTATTAAAGGTCACTTAGTCATTAATGTCTAATAAGTGGGTTCATGCATATAGAAACAGGTTTTCACGCATTTCAAGAATTAATGGACATCTGAAATCCTAAAAATAGACTCGCTTAATTAACCGAGGTTCTGGTCAAGATAAAATTCACACAAACCCTCTAAAATTCATAGAAAAATATTCTCTAGGGTTTACTCCTTTAATTGACCATCAAAACCCATTTTGACCCAAAACAGAGTCAGACAGATTATTGCCCTAATTTGGGTTTTTGCATAAATTATCCAGTCAGACTAGGTCAAAACAAAAATCCAACTACACCATTAGAATTCCTTATGTCCAAATTAGGTTTGTATCAAAATTTTGACCCAATCAGAGATTGCCTTGACCTAGTTTGCAATTTAGTCCAAGTCTGACTCTTATTATCCCAAATAACCCCTCAACTTTTGAATTTATTACAAAAATCCCCCTATCTTTTTCGTCACTATTTGCAAATAGGTCCTTCCACCATTTTAGTATAGGAATCCTACTCCGGCGAGCTTTGTTTGGCAAGAACTTGTTGATTACTTGACGAATCCCTCTCAAAATTGAAAGGGAGATGTGGGTATCCAATTCTTTCCCAATCTCTCATGCGAATGCATGAGAGATGTGGGTATCCCTCGCCAACAAGATTACCAAGCTTGGAAGCTTGGTCTCCAAGCTTTAAACTCCTTCCCATGGCCTATAAAAGGATCAGGGGCAAGAACCCTAGCTCCTTAGCAAGTCTTGGCCTGAGAAACTCCCTCCTTCTCTGGCCTCCTCTGGATTTTGCTCCAGTGACCACCTTCGATCCCCCTCTTTCGACCGTCCAACCATCAAATTGGATAGCCTACCTATCTTCTTCCCCTCATCCTCGTGCACCTCCCCAATCAAAGGGAGGGTGTTCTTCTACCTCAGTTGTCGTCGCTACTTCGTCGTCGTCTCCGTCTTCTCCGCCTCCAGTCAGCCACAACTGGAGCCCTTCACCTATCTCCTCCACTCCTAAGGCCCTCTACATCTTACTTTTTCCCTCTACTTCTCTTTCCCACACTCACAACATATACGCGACCGCCAATCACTCATATCCATCTTCGTCTTCTCCACCTCCAGCAACAACTCCGACAAGGTCAAGAGCTTGCTACATGCCATCGTTCACCTTGCCACAACTCCCAAACGCTCCACCATACTCCCCCCATTAAAAGCCCTCTCCTATTTCACTCCATCGCTCACCCTAGCTCCTAACCGAACACCTCCACCATCGTACTCACTTTCTGCCTTTGCTACGCCCACACACGCACCCCCACAGCACGCCACCACCACCACCACATTCGCTACACTCGTGAGAAGCTCCTGAGCTATTCTGACAGGGTCGAGAGGCTATTTTATCCTTTTCAGGTGCTTCACCAGAGCTCCACTGTCGCGATGTCTTCTCTGGCTTTGTTCGTGGTGTTCTAGCCGTAATTGCTTCAAGCAACGTTCCCAGCTGATGCGATTCTCCTCCAGGTGCATCCTCAAGCCTTCAATCAGCCAAGACATCAGCAGCAGCACACCAATTTGACGGATAACCACCTGTTGCCATTGCGCAGAGGAGGGGGACAAACATAGTCCCACCTCATAGATAAACAACCACCCACATGCCCTTAAATTGTTTTTACTCCTCTGTCTCATTGCCTCGATAAGCGTGGGGTGAGGTCCCCTCGCATGTGCCCATGCACGCCCTCACCCGTAGCCATGACACGCAGGTCTGGGCTCTGAACCGTTTACCCGTATACCTAGATCCGATTGTCTCTGAGAGAAGAGGAAGAAAGAGAAAAGAAGAAGAGAGAGATAGGGGAGGGGGGTTTTGCTCTACTGTCTACCTCTCAACACTTAGCGATTTCTGAGGGAGGCCTTTGCCTTTGCTGACGGTGGTGTTGAGCTCTGTGTTGTGCATTCCCTTGAGCTTGAGGAGAGAAAGAAAAGGAAGAAGAAGAGTGCCCTCTTGGCACTGTAGTAGTTGGACGGTTAAGCCATCTGATTGAAAGCTCCGTCGTCTAATCTGTCTGACAGGGAGTGCACTGTGCACTTATCCTACTTGGATTAAAGTTGATTGATACTGTTGAGATATTTGATATTATTGTAATTAGGGTAATTGGTGATTTAAATCACCATTTTATCCTAATCTTTTTGCACTATCAACATTTGTTCTTATATACATATCATTTGAGTTTAGATATTTCATCATATATTGATATCTTGTGATAGAATTACAATTTTGCAATTTATTGCAATACTTACTCCCTACGTTCGACCTCGAATTTCTTTCAAGCAAAAAATTGTATTTGTTGATGAGCGATTTGGTCTGTACTACAACGTATCAATTTTAAATACCGATTTCACGCGTTAAACATGAAGACACATGGAAGCATAGATGATTACAAGAGTGATTACAGCGTGGTTGGGCTCTTTCCCTTCATCACACCTACACTCCTCTCTTCCACCTCCATTGGTTCACTCTTGTCTTCAAGGTCCATCCATGCCTCTGCTCTCGCAATCCCTGTTACATTCATAGTTGATGAGGGTGACATCGAGGACATGATGAAGATGGCAGAGTAAAGAGAGGGGAGTGGTGGAGAGGATGACAGAGGGGAGAGCTAATGGTGGTGGTGGTAGAGGCATCAAAACTAGAGGAAGCTATTGATGATGGTGGAGGCATTAGAGAGAGATGGGGAAAGGATAGTGGTGAAGAGGGAGAAAGGAGGACAAATCGCATATCAATTAAGATTTAATCATGATTATTTCACCTACCAAACAAAAGATATTTATGTCAATGGAGAACATTTTGGAGGTTACAAATGTAACTATGAAGTATATGGAGATGTGAATGTAATTAGATATATTTTTAGTGGCACTTCTATAATAAACTCTCATATGCATGTAAACCTTGAAAATGGTCCTACATGATTTGACAAAAGAATGTTGATGGTTAATAACTTAGATGTAGCATTTTAGGCAGCTGACTTAGGTCCATATGACCTTATATGAAAAACGTGTTATAACCATTTTTTTTCTAAAAGACTAGAGTTTATGGCCACAAATTGGGATAAGCAAACAAACCATTTCAACAAAGATATCATATACAACAACAACAAATCCTTTTCCCACACTAAGTGGGATCGGCTACATGGATTCTTTGACGCCTCCACTTAGATTATTTTGAGACATTTATAAGCTTAATTTGAAGTAATTGAGATCATGCTTAATAGTTTTCTTCTAGCACTTCTTTAGTATTCTCCGCCCCTTCCTAGGGGGTTCAACCTCCAACTCCTCGAACATATCTCCTAGCTGAGGCATTTATTGATCTTTTCTATAAATGTCCAAACCACCTTAGATGTGTCGCATGTTATCCTCTATAGGTGTCACCCTAACCTTTTCTCAGATAATCACATTTAAAGCATGATCTTGCCTTGCATGATTACACATCCCTCTTATCATCTTCATTTCTACCACAAACATATTTTATACATGCCTATCATTGACGATCCATGTCGTGCCACAGATTCGACAATCCAAACACCATTCGTCTTGTAGATCACATGTACCTACAATTCGTACCTGTACCTGTATGGATATACAATCTCACAACAACAACCACAAAAACCAAAGCGAAAGCAAGAGAGAAAGAAAACATAAGCCATCCATATTGTCTATAACATGCCACCACAAACTACACTAGTGTATGTGATTTATTTGGAGAGAATTTAGGAGTAGGATGGTGGCCAATAAATGAAGGATCAATGGTGGAGATTAATCATAGGGTGGCTGGTGTAGACCCGGATAGGTGGTGTTAATATGGTGATTTAATCGTTGAAATGCGTATAGTGGTTAACCTAAATCGAGCCTAACCATCTTTTTACAAAAATTTTTAACCTAGCCTACTTGATTTTATCTTAGTCACTTTTAGACCCAAGGTCGAACTCAGGGAAGCAGGATTAGAGGTGAATAAGTTTCTACGCCCTTCCTACAACGAATCTCTTTCATTCGTTTATTATGTTTTTGGTGTTTTTTTTTATTTAAGATTTTTTTCTGATTATTTTTGTCCTTGAGGTACACCCTCAAAATCAAGTTCTTGGCTTTGAGCCAAATTAGGGTTCCCAAAACTAGTCTTGCTATTCACAAGACTGAGTACCTGCAAGTCAAGGATTATCTTTTTTCTTTTGTATATTTTTTTTATCTTTTTAATGGTAGGAAAGAGAAATAGAAATAAAGTAAATATACTATATATAAATATGTATATATTATATATGTATATAGGGGTGGGGGTGGAGGTGGAAATGGCATGTAGCACGGTGTCGAGTTGATCGTCGTCTAGGAAGATGCAACCAACAGGACGAAGTGCCGCGTGGAGTGTAGGATGGATGGGTGGAAAATGTGTGCGAAGACGCTTTCTATATGCGTGTATCGGGGAATATCAGCAACTGGTGCAGATATTCCCGCGATACAACGTGTGGTAGGTGATATGAAAATAGATATATATATATATATGTATATATGTAAATATATATCTATATGTATATATATAGATACGCTTATAATTATATAGGTGTATATGTAGTTATATATGTATGTATATATATATATATGCATATGTATATATATATAGATATGTAAATATATGTATAGATAGATGTATGTATATATATATATATAGTAATATAAGTATATAGTTAAAGATATGTATATATGTATATAGATATATTAGTATAAGTATCTATGTATATAGATATATGTAGATATATATATATGTATGTATTTATAGATATAGGTATATGTATATATGTATGTATATTTGTGTGTATATATATATATGTATAAATATATGTGTATATATATACATATATATATGTATGTATGCTAATACTTACTTATATAAGTACTAATATATGTATAGATATATGTATATATATATATATGTATATAAATATATATATATAAATATATATATGTATATATATATATAAGTATATAGTAGTGTATAAGTGAGTGGGTGTGTGTACGAGAGAGTGTGTGTGTGTGTATGTGTCTGCAGGAGGGAGTGAGAGAGTGCTATGAGAGAGAGCGAGAGAGAGAGAGCGTTTGCAGGAGATGGCACGGGCGTTTAAGTCGTCCTGACGCAACTGCCGACGTCTGATGGCCACGCGCAGGTGCAGGCACGTAGGCACGTGAAGATGCGCGCGTACGCAGGAGGGAGTGAGCGCGAGGGAGGGAGGTGTAGCGCAGCACGCTGCGGACCGCAACGCACCACGCTGCATGCTGAGATGAACGCGGGCGAAGAAGCAAGCGAAGACGCGGGCGTAAACGAGTGGGGGCGCTGGCGTACGTGGGAGCGGACGTGCGGACGGGCTGGCAATGGTCGCGGCATGGTGAGAGAGCGCACTGTGACCGGATAAGTGAGAAACTTTCCAGTCACCGCATTATAGCCACAGTGTCGCGCTCTCTAGCATGAACAGTGGCTACAGTGCGCGCTCGGCTCGAGTGACCACCTACTCCCGGTTCAGCGTGCGCGGGCGCTGTGGAGCGGCTGGTGCACACGTGGAAGGAGCTACGCCGAGTGCTAGTGTGCGCGGTGGCCTGCGTGCGGGCGAGAGGTGGCCAATGCCTTGCTGCAGCTGCGGTTGAGCTTCAAAGCTTGACTCTGTGGCAATGGCGGAAATGGCTGGAACGACGAAATCAGAGCGGTGAACCACCACACCCACCAGCTCTTTGATGAGCTGGGCGATGGTGGGACTCACAGTGGTGGTTATGCACCACTGTGAGCTGCTCCTGCCCGCAGCGTAGCTCCTTAGAAGGAGGAGAGGCTGCGTATGGAGGGGAGAGGGGAGGAGACAACCTGGAGGAAGGAGGTGCTATTGTTGTGTGGACCAGGCTCCCCGCAAGGAAGATAGCCATGCCCTTTTTAAAGAGGAAAGAGGCATGCACAGCCATGCCCTGGGCTGCATGCATGGCTGTGCATGCGGCTGGCAGGGCAAGCTTTACAGAGCATGGCACGAGGAAGATCAAGCCATGCCTTACAGTCGCGGAGAAGAAATTCAAAGTCAAATAAAAAATAAAAATAAAGATGGTGAATTTTTGAGGCAGCACTTGAGGAATACGTAATTTCAAGGCCATTTTATTCACTCTCCTCCCCTCTCAAATAAATGCATGCATGCGTTTATTTTTACAAATGCGACTATGGCTACCTAATATACACTGGCAATGCTAGGAAATAGCACAAGATGGCACAATTGTAGGTGTATTTTTGCTGTGCAATCATACCCCCATGCCTATCTTTTGCTAGTCCCTAGCAAAAACATTTTTGTATTGTATTTAGAAATGATTTTAAGTTGAAGATTTTCTTCTAAGGCGACATAGGTGTGTTTATTGTTGGATATTGTGAGAACCAATTGCAGAGAAGATTACCAGTACTTTAAGTCTTATGTGACATAGATCATCTCTTGACTAACCAGGACTCTTGATATTTAAACCTTAAGTACGATTTCCAGGACCCAAGAGGTTTTTACCGTACTCAAGAGCTCAAGAGATTATGGCTTGTGCATAGTGAAGGATCAAGATTGCCAGATGAACATTAAGACTCAAGCCCAGGGCTTCACGAATTTTTAAGTGCAGGTTGGTCCCAGTTTCAGCGCATGTCTTCGGATTGACCCTTAAAAAGTTGACGGAAAACTCAACTCCCATTTTATAATATTTGTGGCTCAAAGAAAATAGGGTATTTGTAACTTGCCCTGAAGAACTTTTGTAGGGAGAAAACTTTACAGACGTTTGTGAGATATACTGACTTATTTGCATCTTCTCTTTTTTTTTTTTTTTTTTGAAACACGTGTCAGTATATCTCTTACAACATTATTTAGAGGAGCACACTTTTCTTTTGGTGGGAGAGTTTCTTTTTGGTGGAAAGAGTCTCTCCTAAACACAAGACTAAAGCCTAGGATAAAAAGTCTACCTGCGTTCACAGGTAAGGACTCCACCTTCCCTAATGAACACTAGGGTTGGATCTTATGTTCACCTGGTCTTTCTTGATATGTGTAGTGTGAACCAAGATTATTTAGGCTCTCGAGTAGAAGCAAACCAACGAATCCTGTACTGGTGTCTCAGGTACAAGAATACGTCCTTAGTTAGGAGAGATTCCGATCTATCTTGTCAATGCTTAAGTGAATTAAGCCGATCCTGAGCGAATCAAGCTTCTATGGCCTAGAAAGTCTTCAAAACAGTGGTTGAATATCCATAAACACTTATTGTATTTTTGTTTCAGCCTTCAGATCATTACTAAACACCATTTTTTTTTTTTTTGCATATTTATAGATAGGTGGAAACTGCATGATACCCTAAAATACCCAGATCCTAAGGATGCCTATCCCCCCTCCCATGCCAAAAGATGCTATGTCCTCATATGCATGCAGGGTAGGGTAAAGGAAGGATGAAAGATCAGGTAACGAGAGCTGAGGTGCAGGGTATACAGTAGGGTGGTAGGGTGGGTGGATGGTGGGTGGTGAAGTGAAAAGTGAAGTGAGCGTGACAGTGGCGGAGTGTTGTTGGGGTGCCTCCCAACGAGCGTTGAATTTAACGTCCCCAGCTGGACTCAGAATGAGGCACAACATTAGTTACCCTCCAGCAGGGCAACAGTTTCTCCAATGGGGGTAGGTTCATGAGTAAGATAGGGTTTCAAACGCTGCCCATTGACCGTAAATTTATGCCCAGATTTGGGATCTTCAATCTCAACGGCCCCATTAGGAAATGGTCTCGAAACCAGGAAAGGACCAGTCCATTTGGACTTCAGTTTCCCAGGAAAGAATTTGAGCCAGGCATTGTAGAGCCAAACTTGCTGAGATGGCTCAAATTCCTTCCGCCAAATACGGTTGTCGTGAAAAGCCTTAGTGCGTTGCTTGAAAGTTAAGGCAGAATCATAGGCTTTACGATGGAGCTCTTCCAGCTCCTGGAGTTGGAGTTTCCTTTCTCGACCACACAGGTCTGGGTCGAGGTTACATTGGCGAACCGCCCAATAAGCGCGGTGTTCCACCTCTACGGGCAAATGACAAGGCTTCCCGTAAATGATTCTATAAGGATACATACCAAGGGGAACCTTGAAGGTGGTCCGATATGCCCAAAGTGCGTCAATTAGCTTGTCGGACCAATCCTTACGGTCAGGCCGAACCATTTTCTAGAGAATTTGCTTGATTTGCCAGTTCGACACCTCTTCCTGGCCATTCGTCTGAGGATGATACGGGGATGCGATATGATGGTGGACTCCGTATTTCCTCAGAAGTGCCTAAAAGAAGCATGGGTAAAGTGGCTTCCTCCATCCGAGATAATGGCTCGAGGGATCCCAAAGCGCGCAAAAATGTGGTCTTTGACAAATCGAGCGGATATAACATGGTCAGCACGGCGCGTGAGAATAGCCTCGATCCATTTTGAAACATAATCAACAGTCACGGGAATGAATTCGAAGCCGTTGGAAGGAGGAAAGGGACCCATGAAATCAATTCCCCAAATGTCGAAGATTTTCGCAGCTAGGATGGGTTGTAAGGGCATCATGTCACGACATGACTTTAACCCTAACGACTGGCACCTAGTGCAATGTTTGGCATAATTGTGTGCATCCTGGTGAAGGGAGGGCCAAAAGAAACCACACGGCAACACCTTGGCTGGAGTTTTCCTCCCAGAGAAATGGCCTCCGTAGGCCTGATCATGGCAGAAGGATAGCACACTGGGGAATTCGCTGTCAAGAATACAGCGACGGATGATTTGATCAATACTTATTCGAAAAAGAAGTGGATTATCCCAGAAATAATACTTTGCTTCTGCCATGAGACGCTCGCGCTGGTTTTTAGGCTAGCCACGTGGAAGGGATCCACAAGCAAGTTAATTGGCAATGTCAGCATACCACGGTCCACTTGCCACATTAATTGCCAATAGGTGCTCATCAGGAAAAATCTCATTAATCGGCAGAGTAAGTCCAATATGGTTAAGGTCCAATCTAGAAAGATGATCAGCCACAACATTCTGGGCTCCGGCCTTATCGCGGATCTCAATGTCAAATTCTTGGAGCAGAAGGATCCAACGAATCAGTCTGGGCTTGGCATACTCCTTGTGCATGAGATGGCGAATGGCCGCGTGATCAATGAAAACAATAACATGTGAGCCCAGAAGGTAAGAGCGGAATTTCTCCAGCCCAAAGATGACCGCCAGTAGTTCTTTCTCAGTGGTAGTATAATTACGCTGGGCCTCGTCCAACGTCTTACTGGCGTAGTACACCACGAAGGGGTGTCTATCGCATCTTTGTCCCAGGATGGCTCCAACTGCAAGGTTGGAAGCGTCACACATGAGTTCAAAGTCGAGGGACCAATCAAGTGGCTGGAGAATGGGGGCCTTGGTGACAGCATTATGCAGTTGCGTGAATGCTCGTATGCAGTTGGGGCCCATATCGAAGGGTATGTCGGTCGATAGGAGATGAGTTAAAGGTCGAGAAATCTTGGAGAAATCTTTGATGAATCTCCTATAGAAACCGACGTGTCCCAGGAAGGAGCAGATTTGTTTGATAGAGCCAGGCACAGGTAAATCAACAATTACATCAAGCTTAGCTCTGTCAACCTCGATACCCCTGTCGGAGATGATATGTTCGAGAACAATTCCCTCGTGTACCATAAAATGACTTTTTTCTCAAGAAAGCACAAGGTTTACATCAATACATCTCCTAAGGATATGGGTCAGGTTGGCAAGACAGTCATCAAAAGATGGTCTAAAGATCGAAAAGTCATCCATGAAGACCTCGAGAAAGTCACCCACCATGTCATGGAATATCGCCAACATACATCTTTGGAAAGTTGCTGGCGCGTTACAAAGTCCGAATGACATTCTTCTAAATGCAAAGGTGTCAAAGGGGCAGGTAAAGGTGGTTTTCTCTTGGTCTCGGGGGTCAATTGCCACCTCGTTATATCCTGAGAATCCATCTAGGAAACAGAAAATTTTATTTCCCGCTAACCGCTCTAGGATTTGGTCAATGAAAGGTAGCGGAAAGTGATCTTTCTTAGTTGCAGCATTGAGTTTCCTATAATCTACACACACTCTCCAGGATGTAGGAGTGCGTGTAGGGATGGATTCGCCCCTGTCATTGACACGGATGGTGAGTCCCGCCTTGTTGGGCACGACGTGAATCGGACTCACCCAGGGGCTATCGCTAATCAGGTAGATTATACCCGCATCCAGCCACTTAATAATTTCCTTCTTAACGACCTCCCGCATGTTAGGGTTGAGACGTCGCTGCATCTCGCGGGAAGGTCGAGCCTCCTCCTCCAATATATACAGTGAGTGTAGTAGGAGGGGCTAATGCCAGATAAGTCTAATAAAGACCATCCAATGGCTGCCTTGTGTTCCATAAGGACCTCAGTTAGTTTGCACTCTTGCTCCCTGGTCAATTTTGAACTGATGATTACAGGGAGCATTTCATTTGGTCCCAAGAAAGCAAACTTAAGTGTACTAGGCAGCTCTTTCAGCTCGGGAGTGGATGGTGAAAGGTCTGGCATTTCTTTGGACGAGAGTGTCCCAGGCAAATCTGAAAACAAGTCAGGAGGAAGAAATTGGCCCTCAGATTGGCCAAGAAGAGGGGTTTCTTGGATAGATGGATCCAAAAAGGAATAGCCCCAGTGTGTAGTATGTGGGCTCAAGGTCCCAGTGTGGAGTTGCAATTTCGCCTAATTTGGTGGGAAAGAAAGGGCAATCCGGTCTTCAAGAGTGTGGACCGACGGTGAGTAGCCCGGATATGACTCAGACCACGAGGAATGGGAAGCGGAGAAAACCTCATCAGAAGTCTGGTCAGGGGAATCTATGGGAATAAGGAGGGATGGGGAAATGTCACAATATGTGTCGGTCAGGCAATCGTCAGTGTTTAAAGGCAGTCCGCAGTAGTCAGAATAGGTTCCAATTAGTCCAATACACGCGCTGACGGCCATGTCCTCGTCAGACATGTCATCCTCGATGCAATCGCAATCAAAGTTCTTGGCTGCCTTGAAGATGTTAAGCTTGAGCTTTTCAGATCCAACGGCAATCTCAATACAGCCCGACTCGCAGTCGATATGGGCACGGGCTGTGGCTAAGAAAGGTAGACCAAGGATGATTGGACAATCGGAAAGTGAGCTAGGAACTTCCATATCCAAAACAAGAAAGTCAACAAGAAAATAGAGACGTTGACCCTAACCACCACGTCTTCCACCACACCCTTTGGAATTTTGACAGAACGATCTGCCAACTGTAGCGTGACAGGGGTGGGTTTCAGATTTCCCAAGGAAATTTTTTTGAGCATGATGGTTGGTATAAGATTGATGGAAGATCCTAGATCAAGCATGGCACGGTTAAAGTTACAGCCTTGGATGCTATAGGAAATGAGTGGTGTGCCCGGATCTTTCTGCTTCGGTGGTAGATTGGACAGTATAGCACAACTCGCATGAGGCGAGAGAACCATCGGATTCTTAGTTTTCTTTGACTGTCACCTGGGTGTTGTGTAGTCTTTGAAAAATCGGGCAACAGTAGGTATGTGGTCGATAGCCTCGAGCAGGGGTACCTTGATTTCAACATCCCTGAACAAATTGTACAGGTTATCAAAGGCCTGCATATCCTTCTTCTTGCCTTTTGGCTCCCTCAGTAGAGCCTCAGGGAATGGGGCTGATTCTGGCACCAATTTGGGTGTATCGTCCTCTCGCGAATGCGGTGCGCATCCCGAATGAGAGGGCGATGAAGAAGACGGGCCAGGATTAGGTCGAGGCAGATCAACAGCCTGCTTACCGCTCCTCGTAGTGATAGCATTAGACGATGCGGGTCCAGTGGGATCATACGGCGGAGGAGGGTTCGCAATAGGGACATAAGAGTGAGGTGTTGCAGCGGGATTAGCTTGAAATCCCGGTGGAATGCTCTGAGCCTGCAGAATCTGATGAACCTACCCCTGAGAAGGTCGTGCCTGTGGTTGAGGACCACGGGGTACGAAATTTCGCGGGTTTGGAACAGGTTGGGATGGAAGAGTGCCCTGAGATCGAGTCGCCATGCGTAGTTGACTGATCTCAGCATTCTGCTGCGCCAATTGGTGCTGAAGAGAGGTCATGTTCTCTTCATGGCGCTTTGACATTTCCGTCATCATTGGCATCAATTTGTCAAGAGGACTTGATGCGTGTTCTGTTTGCGGTACGCAAGGACCCGATGGCGGATTTTCCATAGGATTAGACTGGGCCCTTGGGATGACGGGTGCGGGCGGTCGCATTGGTCCACCCGCGCGATTTTAGCGCTGCGGGTTGTTGGACCATGCGAAGTTTGGATGATTTCGCCACCCTGGGTTATAAGTGGTAGAGAACGGGTCGTTTCCCAGGGCGCAAACGCCTTCTATGCCAGAAGACACGTCCGCATGTAAATATGCATCCGAGCACATGGAGGCTTGGTCCTCCGTGTCAAAATACAAGCTTGCAGAAGCCAGATCCACATGACTTACCAAATCACTCTGCGCGACACTCGATAAGGAAGGTCTTAAGGGGTTTCTAGGGATAAGCCTGGTGTTGGAAGAATTGGGATTGTGACGAAGTGGTGAGGTGGGGGTGTTTACCATAGAACGGGCAGGGTTGGCTAGAAGCTCGTCTAGCTTCTTGTGCATGATGGAGACTTCATCCAATTTCTTTTCGATAAGGCTGAGATCAGTGGATGAATGGGAGGGTCCCGTGTCAACTTCATGGACATTAAGGGGGCAGCCTGGTATGATTAAAGGCGACAATGGAGGCATTGTTCATCGAGTTTTCGCTCATATTTTCAAATAATTTGAATGCTCCATTCTCATCTTTATTCATGAAATTCCCTTCGCAGGAAGCATCTACAATCTGCTTCAAAGTCTCATTTAGCCCATAGTAGAAAATCTGGGCTATATGCCACTTAGGCAGACCGTGGTGCGGACACTTCCTAAGGAGGTCATTATATCTCTCCTATGCCTCATGAAACTGTTCACCATTTTGTTGCGTAAATGAAGTGATAGCACGGCGAAGCGCATTGGTTCGCCCGATTGGGAAGAACTTCTTGAGAAACGCTGTTCCCATTTCTTCCCAAGAGTGGATGGTTCTCCCAAAGGTGTGTAACCACTGCGACGCTTTATCCTGCAATGAAAATGGGAACATTTTCATGAGGACTATAGGTAACCTGATATTTCTTGGTTTAACAGTTTCAGCCAATCGAGTTAGGTCTTCCAAGTGGAGAAAAGGATCTTCACTTGCAAGACCATGGAAGTGAAAATTTATCAGGCCAATTATGTTAGGTTTCAATTCAAAGTCGTCCCCGCCCATGGGGACCCGAATTTGTCCTATGGTCTCTGTAGCAGCGGGATTCTGATAGGAGCTAAGAGACCTAGGCTCCTCCCATTCGGGAGGGTTCTGCATTTCCTCCAATGTTCCCCTAATGGCCTCAATTTGTTCATTATACATTTCCATCTGGGCTTGGAGGCAGGTTATGGGATCCAAGGCTCCACCACCTGGTGGGTTTTGAGGGCGGTTTCCTCCCTCGGGATTTGGGCGTGGGCGTGCAGCCATGTTTGTGGAGGAGGAGGACGATTCGGCTTCTTTTCTAAAATTATCAAGCAATTCACACAGTTCAGGGTTTTGTGACCTCCTCCCAAACGTGCACTACCACAGGAAGAATTAGGGGGATACGAAGGGAAAAGAGATGAGAGAAATGACGCCGCAAAGGTACACTTGATGACAAATCAATACAATCAAATTCCTAACCTCTACAGTGTGTCCTTAGACCTAAAGATCTAAGTTACCTACTATCACGACCTACGGAACCGAATGCGAGCACCGTGGAACCACCGGGCCAAATTGAAAGGCCGTTTGCCCTATTTTAGACACCCGATAGCACACGGGAACCCTTACCAACACGTAGGCACTACACATAGGTATTTAGACCTCCAATCCTTAATAAGGGTCAAGTTGCTACCAATTTTACTTAGAGGCTTAGGATCAAGTGCTTCTGGAATGTGAAGGACGTTATTTATGGGTAATGCCCAAGTGATTGATTTTGTAGAGTGTGTAAACCAAGCATGCAATGGGGAAATCTTCCTGAATTAAAGTTTTAATTGCTGAATCATTTTTAGAATTCAGCCTTAAGTGGTATGGATTTTAGAATTTTGCTGAATTACCAATTCAACCAATCTCTGGGTTTTGAGAGAATACAAGTTTTCTTCTAAGCCCAACAAACCCTTCTTCAATGTCAGTTGGTTAATGCATGCTAAAATGCAATAGGCTTCCCTAGATGAAGATTTCTATGTGTGGATGCACGAATTAATTTTAGATTAGTGTGAAAAGGAGCCAAAGCACTTTAATTCAAGTGCTCCTAATCAGCAAAAATGATTACCACACACAAGGCTCAACCATAAAATAAAGAAAATCAAATTGTTGGGGTTGAAGTATTCGGGATCGAATCTTAGGCACGTGAAACGTCGTGGTGGGGTTGGAATCAACTCAATTCCAAGTCTCCCCACCAAAAAGGTGATCCCGAATTGCAGATAAATGAGGCAAAGAGGGATGGCAATCAATCCGTTTATTTTCGCCTCAAAGAATACTTCACACGACGAAAAATTCAAGAATCAAGATTCTTGGATCTTCGCTATGCGGAGTTTGGTGGGAAATCCTGGGGCAGTGGGAGTGATGACAAACAATCAAACAAGTGATTTTTTAATTCACTTGCCCCAAGAGATCCAAAGAAGTGTTTTTAGTTTTTTTTTATTATTATTATTAAGGTGACAAGTTGACCTAAGTTTTTTTTTTTTTTTTAGGAAAGTTGACCTAAGTTGCTAAGAAAGAAAGACATACTTGTTCAGCAACGTGTGCGAAGCTCCAGTGCGGTGCTGGCGTCTTCACGCTCTCGTTCCCGCCTTGGATCTGCCCACGTCTCCGACTTCGTCTGCCTGCCTTCTCCTTGCAACTGGTTCACCTGCACACCAACAAACAGAAACACCCATGAAGAGAAGGGTGTGAGAAGAGAGAAATTAAAGGAATGGAGTAGAAACTTACTTGAATGCGCACTTCCCCGGCAACGGCTCCAGAAAAAGCTATGGTGTAGACCTGTATAGGTGGTGTTAATATGGTGATTTAATCGTTGAAATGCGTATAGTGGTTAACCTAAATTGAGCCTAACCATCTTTTTACAAAAATTTTTAACCTGGCCTACTTGATTTTATCTTAGTCACTTTTAGGCCAAGGGTCGAACTCAGGGAAGCGGGATTAGAGGTGAATAAGTTTCTACGCCCTTCCTACAACGAATCTCTTTCATTCGTTTATTATGTTTTTGGTGTTTTTTTTATTTAAGATTTTTTTCTGATAATTTTTGTCCTTGAGGTACACCCTCAAAATCAGGTTCTTGGCTTTAAGCCAAATTAGGGTTCCGAAAACTGGTCTTGCTATTCGCAAGACTGAGTACCTGCAAGTCAAGGATTATCTTTTCTCTTTTGTATATTTTTTTTACCTTTTTAATGGTAGCAAAGAGAAACAGAAATAAAGTAAATATAGTATATATAAATATGTATATATTATATATGTATATAGGGGTGGGGGTGGAGGTGGAAATGGCGTGTAGCACGGTGTCGAGTTGATCGTAGTCTAGGAAGACGCAACTAACAGGACGAAGTGCCGCGTGGAGTGCAGGATGGATGGGTGGAAGATGTGTGCGAAGACGATTTCTGTACGCGTGTATCGAGGGATATCGCAACTGGTGCAGATATTCCCGTGATACAACGTGTGGTAGGTGATATGAAAATAGATATATATATATATATGTATATATGTAAATATATATCTATATGTATATATATAGATATGGTGATAATTATATAGGTGTATATGTAGTTATATATGTATATATATATTTTTATAATTAGATATATATGTATGTATATATAACTATATATAGGCATATATATATATATATCTATATATATATGTATATATATCGATATATATATGTATATATATGTATATATATATATAGTAATATATATATATATTTAGATATATATATATATATATATACATGTGTGTGTGTGTGTGTGTGTATTTATAGTTATAGGTATATGCATATATGTATGTACATTTGTATATATATATATATATATGTATAAATATATGTGTACATATATACATATATATATATATGTATGTATACTAATACTTAGTTATATAAGTACTAATATATGTATAGATATATGTATATATATATATATATATATATAAATATATATATATATAAATATATATATGTATATATATATATAAGTATATAGTAGTGTATAAGTGAGTGGGTGTGTGTACGAGAGTGTGTGTGTGTATGTGTCTGCAGGAGGGAGTGACAGAGTGTTGTGAGAGAGAGCGAGAGAGAGAGAGAGTTTGCAGGAGATGGCGCAGGCGTTTAAGTTGTCTTGATGCAGCTGCCGATGTTTGATGGCCACGCGCAGGCGCAGGCGCGTAGGCGCGCGAAGATGCACGTGCACGCAGGAGGGAGTGAGTGTGAGGGAGGGAGGTGTAGTGCAGCGCGCTGCACGCTGAGATGAACGCGGGCGAAGAAGCGGGCGAAGACGCAGGCGCAGACAGGTGCAGGTGCCGGCGTATGCGAGAGCGGGCGCGCGGATGGGCTGGCGATGGTCGCTGCGTGGAGAGAGAGCGCACGATGACCGGATAAGTGAGAAACTTTCTGGTCACCACACTGTAGCCACTGTGTCGCGCTCTCTAGCGTGAACAGTGGCTACAGTGCACGCTCGGCTTGCGTGGCCGCCTGCGCCCGATTCAGCATGCGCGGGCACTGTGGAGCGGCTGGCGCGCACACGGAAGGAGCTGCACCGAGTGTTGGCATGCGCGGTGGCCTACGTGCGGGTGAGAGGTGGCTGGCGCCTTGCTGCAGCTGTGGTTGAGCTTCAAACCTTGACTCTGTGGCAATGGCGGAAATGGCTAGAACGACGAAATCAGAGCGGTGAACCACCACTCCCACCGACTCTTTGATGAGCTGGGTGGTGGTGGGACTCACAGTGGTGGTTGTGCACCACTGTGAGCTGCTCCTGCCCACAGCGTAGCTCCTCAGAAGGAGAGGCTGCGTATGGAGGGGAGGGGGGAGGAGACGGCCTGGAGGAAGGAGGTGCTATTGTTGTGTGGACCAGGCTCCCCGCAAGGAAGATAGCCGTGCCCTTTTTAAAGAGGAAAGAGGCATGCACAGCCATGCCCTAGGCTGCATGCATGGTTGTGCATGCGGCTGCCAGGGTAAGCTTTGCAGAGCATGGCGCGAGGAAGATCAAGCCATGCCTTGTAGCTGCGGAGAAGAAATTCAAAGTCAAATAAAAAATAAAAATAAAGATGGTGAATTTGCGAGGCAGCACTTGAGGAATACGTTAATTTCAAGGCCATTTTATTCACTCTCCTCCCCTCTCAAATAAATGCATGCATGCGTTTATTTTTACAAATGCGACTATGGCTACCTAATATACACTGGCAATGCTAGGAAATAGCACAAGATGGCACAATTATAAGTGTATTTTTGCTGTGCAATCAGTGGCCAGTCATATATGGGTTTGTTGGGTTGGCTTAGGTTAGAGTTTTGGTGGAGATTAAGGTGGCAATGAGATGTAGACCTAGGCTAGGTGGATAGCTAGGTAGATTTAGGTTAGGACTTGGATTAGGTGCAATTAGGTCAAGTTTCCTAGTTGAAGAAGGTTGAGTCCAATCGAGTTGCTTCTGAAGTAGGGCATCTAGGACCTGGATTTAGTACCTGTAGAAAAAGGCAAATGTACATCAATACACAATATGAATCTCAATTATAAAATACAACAATTAAATGGTAAAATGAATTATTTACAAACTGATGCAGTTATGCCAAAAATACCCTCAAACTAACATAAGTTACAATTGAATTATCTAATTAGATATGAGTTCATTAGACAAACCTTAAATTCAAGCTGAAATGAACATCTCTCATCCTAACCCATTTTAGACATGAGATCTTATGTTTAAATATCTGATAAGCCATCTCTCCTAATGTCCAGAACCTAAAATCTTTAAATTAGTTGATTCACCAAATCAGATGTTTGATTAAATTTTCAAGTGTTTAGTATTTGAATGTTAGCATTTAAATATCTAAATCATTTCATGTCAGACATAACCTTGCTTCCCACTAATTGAAAGATTTGTTGTTGAACCTTTTTTTAAATATAAGTTGTCTGATTTAATCTCTAGATGTCTTATGATTTGAACCCTTCCCATTAGTGTGATTCCTGAGTCTTGAGCAGAACTTGATATTCATTTCCAGATGTCTAACCTATATTCCAAACATTTGATTCTGTATAACCCGCTGACCAAAACTTATCCTTGGTCGACCTACCATTGAAGGAAGCTACTCTCGCAAAATTGCTAAGTAATAAAAAGAGCGTTCGTCATAGCACGATTTTTTTGAAAACAAAAAAATATATCCGAAACTCTATGAGTCCCAAGTAGAACACAGGGAGGCGTAGGATCTATCTGACTAAATGCAAAACACAAAGCAAATATGAACTAACTATAGTAAAGAAGGAGGTGAGAAGGAGATCAAAACCAAGAAATTATATAGAGAATGGGGATGGGAAGTAGGAGTTGCAAATAATATGATGAGAAATAGAACTTTATTTTAACTAGAATAATTGTCAAGAGTACAACTAGAACGACTAGAACATAAAATAGAATGTCTACTAGAACTAGAAATCTACTAGAAAAGAACTAAAAAGAGAGGAGATAAGATGGAGCGTGGTTTGTTGTAGCCACTGCCTTGGAGACGAGAATGAAGCAGAGGTGAGGAAGAAGTAGAGGAGGACAGCCACCAGGAAGCAACAAAGTCTGGACGTGAAGAAGCTTGCTAATGGAGGAAGGGTGGTCAAATGGTAGACTAAATAGGAGGTGGTGAGATATGGAAACTAATGAAGGGGGGAGAACGAGGTAGGGTCCTATTTATAGAGGTTTCTAGGTTTTAGATGGAGGGCTAGGATTGAATAGGTTTAGGATCAAAGGCTAGGATCTAATCTAATAGGTTGTTTTTGTTGGAATGGGATGGAGGGCTATGATTTAATAGGAAAGGGATATGCACTTTTTTGCATTAGCAAAGGATTAAGATAAGATATAAATGGAGGCCATAGGATAATGTTCCAAGGGTTGTTAGGCTACCAAAGGATAAGATCTAAGGTTTTGTGTTTTTAGGAGGGAAAGGATAAGGTGGTGTGTTGGAAGGGATAAGGTAATGGGTTTGGTTTTAATTAGGCTCATTTAGCAGACCATATATAGGGTTACCGGGCTAAATTAGGTTGCTAATTAGGTTTCTAATTGAGCTAGGTGGGTGGGTCTAGGGTTAGGAAAATTTAGGTCCCTAATTGGGCTAATCTAATTGCTAAATAGACAGTGAAATAAATAGGCTTATCCTCTCTACATAAGTGAGCTTAAACCTGAAAGTCTAATCTCCAAGGCTTAAAATTGCTCCAAACCTAGTACCTACACATAATATAACAAAGCCATCAAGGCAATAGATATAAGTTTGGAAAAAATTGTAGAAAAACCCAAAATTATGCAATATTTATAAAATGTACCTATGTAACTAAACTGACCTAACTAAATACATTCTATCCTAATCAACCCTCATATTAGCATTAGTTAGGAATAATTATTGTAAAAGAATATATATAAACATCAGAAGCCTATTTCCAAATGTCTAATTATAACTATAGAAGTATGATACTGTTGTCAATGCTTGCTTGTTTTGCACTCAAAGAGATTTCAACCAAATCTTCTTAAATTGCTTCTAACGGTTAGCAAACCTTACTTAAGCCTTTTTTAACCTTTCTTTGGCCTTTATAAATACTTAGGAATCCCTTTTGGCCAAATACAACCATAAGAATATACAAAGTCATTCTATAAGTCTACTTGCTACCAAGAATATTACTCTAAGCTCTACCTTCATGAGGAGCATTACTTCAAAGCTTCTCTCCTGTGCACTCTCACTTTGTTTCATCTTCATATCAGGGAGTACTAAATTCCTATAGTTCCCTTAATTTCTTACCTATATTTCTTGGGTTCTATAGGATTAGGTGTTAACTTATTTCTTACTCTTAGTTCTTGTATTAGATATTCGACCTATTGGATCCCTTCTCTTCTTAGTGGAAGGATAAAACCTCCAATTCAAGATCGGAGGAGGGATTGTACTTGAGGGATACTGATGATCTATCTGGATCGCTAGTTAATTAGGGTTAATTAATAATTGTAGTAGTATAGTGTTGCAATCCATACGAATGTCATTTTATTTACATACAATTTTTACTAGTTTATTCTAAGTCGTTCATTAAGAGGCAGTTATTAATATACATCACTCCCTATTATCCACAATCCATCTTTTATTCCAAAAATATTAATTTATTTACAAAAGAATGTATTAGTAATTAAACAATCAAAGAATTAAGTAATCTAAGTTAGTTATTTACAAGTTATAACAAATGAATTTGGAAATGCCTTAAAAATATGTACAAACAAGGCACAAAACTAACTCCAAGCTACACAATGTTATAAGCTAAACTATATACAAATGAATCACATGAAAGACAAAAGTTAAGTGTACAAATCTTGTCTAAAAAGATTTGAACAAGGACAAGACAAAAACATTATACACTCAACACTAATAGTAATACTAATACTCAACCTATATACAACACAAATATATAATACATCTTACACACATATATAATGTATATAAGACACACGCATATATATAAAGCATATACATATTTATATAACTAACTTATATAAACACATACTCATACTGATACATACATACACACTAACATTTAGCATTAAAAAAGAGCTTCATAAACACGTACAACATACTCAACAAAGCACTTAGTTTATTTTTACTTAAACACAGCACACTGCTGTTGACAAGGTGAAATCGGGTTTTAAAAAAAAGCATTGTAATATAGTCGAAATCGCTCGAAAACAAATGAATTTTATTACTTGAAGTTTTAAATCTGAGGTCGAACACAAGGAGCAAATGAAATTCATGCACTAAACTCAATGAATGCAATTTGAACACATAATATTACTAAAAAATCTAATGAAAAATATAAAGCATGAGTATATGCATAATAGGAATAAATGTAGCAAGAGATATAATGAGGACTTATGGAAAATTGGACGTCTGATTATAAAATCAGACGTCTTAAAAGTATGTGCTACAGTACTTTCTTCTGATTTTTCTTCTTCTTTCTCTTCTTCTGATTTCTCCTTGCCTTGACTTCTTCTTTCTTCTTTCTTTACCTTCTATCTTCGTTTTCTTTCTTCCTTCTTTGCCTTGTCTACTCTGCAGCTCTTTTCTGCATCTACCTAGAGTCCTTCTCCTTCTCTTTCTTTCACTTTCTTCTGATTCCTACCTTAGCCTTTCTTTGGCCTCCGCCTTCTTCTTCAGCCTTTTTTTTTTCTTCAATTGCTTCTTTCTTCTTTCTTCTTCTCTGGCCCTTCTCCTTCCTTCTCTTTCTTTCTCTTCAGCTCTTCAACCTTGTCTTCTTCCTCTTTAGCCTCACCTTCTCCTTCCATAGCTTTCTCTAGCCTCCGCCTTGTTCTTCCTTGGCTTCTTCTTCTCCTTTCCTGCGAGAGCAAAACCAACCCCTACCCGCACGCTCTCTCTCTTCCTCTTTCTCTCTTAGGCTTGCTCTCCCCGAGCCACCGTCTCAAGTAATCGGGTTGTGTACGTGCCCGAGACCAGGCCCACCGCGCGTGCGATGGTGGGCGAGGTGTGCTGGGTCAGGTAAATGGGTTACGCCAGGTCTGCGTAGGCAAGGTCACGGACGAGGCCGGTGAAGGGTGAGTGGGACCTCACCCCATGGTACTGAGGCGATAAGGCATATGCACAAAGATAATTTATGTGCATAGGCCCGCTCACCTACTTCTGAGGTGGGACTAAACGTCCCACCTTCCTTTTGCATGCACAGTAGCAGATGGCAGGCTTGACTAGCGAAGCTGCATGGGCTATCAACTCCAATTGGTAGCCTGGACACACTCATGCCTCAAATCCGCATCGCCTGGGACTTACACCTGGAGCAGTGCAAAGCCTAGGACCGCTCGAAGCTTGCTTCAAGGTCGTCAGTAATGGCGGCCGGCGGCTGGATACCTGAACACACCAAAACAGCCTCGCGGCCACATCAAAGTACTCAAAGAACTTCGCCAGGGCACGGCGAATAGGTGGCGGTGGTCGGCTTGGCATGGGAGCGACTGTAATGGCGGATCTAGGGTGTACTGTGGTCATGTGAATGGGTGTGTTCGAGGGGTGGTTTGGGTGCATGGCGTGGTGTGTGAAGTGAGGGGTTACATTCAGTGAGGTGTTGCAGAGCTTATCGAGTGGTTGGCGAGGTGGATGGAGGTGCGGAACGACGAGGATGCCTCGCCAGAGGTCTGGTCGGAGGTGGAGAAGGTGGTGGTGGTTTGTGGCATCGAGGGATAGTTTAAGAAATAAAGAGGGGGAATAGGAAGAGGAGGGAGAGAGGAATTATCTGACCTAATCTAAGGATGAAGGGGGCAGGGATGGCGGCCGGCTCGTGTTTCCGTCGCCGGAGATGAAGGACCTAGTGGGAGGAAGACGGAGATGACAAGGGGGTTGTAGGGACGTCGGCTGGTGTGGCACAATGCGAACGACGAGGATAAAGAGAACCCTACCACTGGTATTGTGGCAGAGCGACGAGAGAGAGAGAGAAGGATTGTCGGAGTTTGCTGGGTGGTTGACCGGAGGGGGAAGAGATGAATTAGGGGTATCTCCAGCCAAATTCAAGCTTCGAAGGTGCGGAATGATCTGGGGAAGCTTTTATAAGCCTTGGCAGGAGGTCTTGTGCTTGGAAGCCAAGCTTCCAAGAACGGCAACCTAGCCGGAGTTGGAAGGTCGAAGGCGACTCAAATCTCTCATGCATTTGCATGAGAGATTGGGTGCCAAATCAAGCCTCTAATCATGTTCAAACTGGAAGAGATTTCTCAGAGTATCTCCCTTTCAAATTTGAAGGGGATTCTTTGAGGAATCAGGGAGTTCTTTCCCTTGATACCTCGCCGAAGTAGGATTCCCTCCGCTGTAATAATGGTGGTGGGACCTAATTGCAAAGAACGACGAGGAAGTTAGCAGGGTGTTTGTAGAGGTTTTCAAAAGTTAGGGGTAGAAATGTAATTAGGTTGGACCTGTTTGCAAAGTAGGTCAAGGTGAATTCCCCTTAGGTCCAAATTTTGGTATAAACCTAATTTGGACCTAAGGAATCCAATGGTGAAGTTGGATTTTATGTTTGACCACATTTGACTGGAAAATTTACACAAAAACCTAATTTAGGGCAAACATTTGACTGAGACCCCAATTTAGGACAAAATAGGTTCTAAGGGCCAAATTAAATATTATAAACTCTAGAGAATATTTTTCCATGAATTTTAGAGGGTTTAGGTGAATTTTATCCTACCCAAAACCTTGATAAATTAAGTGTGTCTGTTTTAGGGTTATAAGAAATCATTTAATTCCCAGATTTCAGGTGAACCCTTTTCTATTTGAACCAACCTACTTTTTACCTTATTAAGATCATTTGACCTGTGTTTAGCCCATGAGAAATCCCATTTTTGTAATGCAATGGTAAAATTATAGTTTTACCCCTTGTTTCTTGCTTTTCTTTCAGACTGATTATTCATTGAGTTAGGACCTCCAGTTGGTTATGCAGGAGCTTTTATTCTCTTTTCTAGGTCAAAATGAGCTAGTTAGGGCTCATGATGGTGTTCCCATCATACCCCCATGCCTAGCTTTTTCTTGTCCCTTAGCAAAATTTTAAGGTTTTAACTTTTGTTCTAGACCATGAATTCCATTGATGTTCACAAATTATGATGAGTGCTTTTTCTTTTCTTTTTGATTAGGTTAGAATGCTGATAATAGGCTTAAAGGTACTCAAGTATCAACCAAGATCCAGACCTGACCAGCTCTTGCCTTGGTCCTCCGCAAAGATTTTTAAGGCCCACTGGTACTAACCTAAGGTTCGTTGGACTCCGCAGTTAAAGCACCCATGCCTGCAACGTATTTTAGCCTCGGTTCAGTTTGCAGTGCATTTTTTGTAAGAGAGAGACAGAGGATTTATTTATTTGGAGAGTTTCCTCTCTCTTTTCTTTTTATTTCTAGCTTTGGATTGGCTTATCAACACGATCTGTATCGGATTCCTCGTCCCCATCATCAATCCTCGAAAGGTCCCTAGAAATAGATGCTTCGTGATAGCACCGCCCATGGCAACCCCCAGAACCCTGGCTTTCGAGATTTCGAGATAATCTCACCCATGGCATTCTGTAGCTAAATCCAGACTCTAGAAATCGACATTTCATGATAATGCTGCCCATGTCATCTAAACCAGCATAGGGTGCTTACGTGCCCCCGGTAGGATATGTAAATATCCTAAGAGACAAGCACCGAGGAGACGATATGTTATTATGCATCTTCAAGGGGAATTTCCCGCCTCTTCACGTTAGGAACTCATCCAAATCAACTTGTGTTGATCGGCCGCTCCTAATCTAGGTGACTTTTTCAAAACATTTAAACGCTTTTGCATGATTTTAATAGTTATGTGCACTGAAGTGGACTGTGTGTGGATTGGGGTGCTTAGGTTACCGAGTCCTGCAAATCAAAGGTCAGTTAACGAGGCTGAATACTCCCTAAACCTTAGACCTAATATTTAAGCTTTGCATTTTCCCCAACCTCTTGAGGACTATCCAAATCTTAGCGGATACTTGAATTTTTAAGCCTAAGAGTCTAACCCAAGAGGCCTAAGATCAGCGTCCCTACTAATCTCTTTTGTGTCTCATTAGCACTATTTTCCTTTCATTTTCTTTTTCCTGATATGGTCTAGAACTTAGTTAATCCCTTAATTTCTTACTAATGACTATCTCTTCTTTTTCTTTTCATTTTTTGCTCCTTTTTGACATTTTTCTCTTTCTCTCCTTAAATTTTGTATGGCCTCAAAATTTTCTTCTCTCCTCCATTTTTTTTTGTTATTTTTCACAATTTTCTATTTTTCTAGTATGTTTGGAATATGAGATTTCTTTTGTGAGAACCCTTCTGAACTTTTGATTTCTGTATGTTTGCACTTTACCACCCTCCATGCCTAAGTTTTGCAATGCCCTCATTGTAAACAGAGGGTGTGAAATAGTGTTGCATTCAGGGACTTAGAATAGGATTTATCGGGTGGGCAAACGGGTCGGGAATGACTGTTGTGAATGATTTCAAGCTCTGGGCACGTGTACCAGAGGTGGGTCGACTATTCTTAGAAAACCAAACTTAGGGTGCAATAAATGTGAAGTATAGATAGATAATCAGATGGATCTCAGGTTTTTGGAATGACGGGTTTCCTCCCGTTAAGTGTTAAATTCAACATCGTCAGCCGAGTGGGAAATGGTATAGAGAGGGAGTGGTCAAATCAGCTTAGTTTTGTAGAACAAGCACCTTGATCAAGAGCCTGGTTGGTCCAACCAGGTGCTTGTTCAGATCAATAGGCTAATGATGCAGCCTAAACCCAATCAATCTGGTGGGTTGATAAATGTAGATCAAGAGATGTGGAACCCACCATATACTATGGAGCTCGGAATGATGTGGAAGTGTGAAATCAGGGTTTAGCTGAGTCGAATCAGCCTAGTCAAAGGAGGGATCCATAAAGTAATCAGTGGATAATGCAGAAACCCTACAGAGGTGTTTAGAGGATGATGGAGCATGGACTACAATCTGATCAATGTCTGAAACTTGATATAGATGTGGAGGCGAATCATCTGCAATCGGCTCAGTAAGAGGGGAATCAAAATAGAAATTGAGTCCGATTGCAGATCGGAGTTGAAAACGAGTTTGGATGGGTTTTGTATATGCAAAGGAGGTGGCTTCAATAAGAATTGTGTATGAGGGCTCTTCTAGAAAGGAGTTACAGGTGGTTTCATTTAGAGAGTCCTCATAGTAGCTATCAAATTCAAAAGTGAATGCCTAGAGAGTGTTTATAGTATGCGGGAAATCTAAGTCAAGAAAAGATTTGAACTCAAGGTTGCAGTCACTCTTGGCATTTTCTGGTTTTGATTCCTGAGGATCGAAAAGAAATGATTCCATCTCATTGGAACTTGAATTTAAATCAGTGATCTCAGGATCCAGGACCTCAGAGTCAGAGTCGGAGAATGAATCATGTGAGCTAAGGTCGTAGATTGGCTCGTCGAAGTTAGGAAACAGAGGTTATCCGAAATCATGGTAAGATTCAAAATCGTCAGAGATATTGTGAAAATCAAGTTCTGAATGAGATTCGAGATCAAAGGTTCCACCATAGAATAAATCATACGATGTAGACTCAGTAGCCTAACTGGGGTCTAGCCTATATGTAGATTCTGAACTTAAAAAGGTGTCCTTATAGGGTATGGGCTCAAGTTTTAGGCTTGTAGGAAAGACCCAATCAGAACCCCATTCTTCCAACTCCTTGGTTTCTATATCGTAGTTTGGTGTGACTTCCAAGAAATCGATCTGTATTTATGAGGATGTTGGAGAGGGATATTCATCAAATAAAGGCCCGGAATCATACTCTTCATTGAAACTCTGATCTTCGTCATACGGGGCCTCGTAATCTTCCTAATAGGTTTCAGATTCAGATTCTAGGCTGAGGATGTGGGTTGAATTACTAAAATCTTGGGCAGAATCACCTTCAAGGGTCACCTTATCAGAATAAGGGGCGGGATTTACACCCCTGAGAGGTTCGGTTTTAATCTCATCATTGCAAGGATCTCGGAATTCTATGTTTGATGACCCAAAATTTTGGTTTTCTAGGGTTGGATGAGAATCATGTTCTCTTGCAATTGGGACTTCCCAACCTAATTCAAGATCAGGCATGTTATTTTCCATCTGCGTTGGGAATCCACCACAACCTTGTCCCTCGAACCTGGGATTTGGGAAGTCAGATTGGTCCTTGATACTATTCCAAGATGTTTCATGAGTTGTTTGGGGCATGTACGGGTATTTCTGATCGATAACTTGTTTCAATAATCTCATCATGTCTTCCCGTTTTTCAAGATCATCATGGTGTTGTTCCCATAGTACAGGATTTGCCATGCATTGAAGGTATTCAAAGTTATGTAATTTTTCTATCTCAATGTATCCTGTTATGAGAATGTCTCGGGTTGATCCTTTTGTAGCTTCTGTTAATAGCAATTGAGCACAGTTTATGATGAAGGTTGTTATTGTTGTTGGTATATTAACCTGAATGTCTTCTACTGGTTTTGAGGTTTTGTATTCAATTTCATAGAATTTAAGGGCATCCTCAATCATTCTATCTCTCATGGTTCTTTGTGATTCAGGTTTCTTGAATGGTATTCCTAAGTAACCAGGCTACATTTTTGAATTACATGGTGGAATCAAGATGTCGAATCAGAATTCAAGTCTTAGAGTGAAGTGATTAGCTCTGAATAGAGACTCCTAAAAGATAATTTGTGTTCTAACTAGAAGGGATGAGGGACTAGATGTGATGTTGACCCAATCAAGGCACCCAAAAGATGTTTGGATGAATAAGGAGTTTCAGGGTGGATGATACCCCTGGATCAAAAAGTCGTCCACTTGAGAATTACCTGGGCAACCAGAGAAGGAGAGTCCCGCAAAGACCCCTACATGGTAAAGCATCCACACAGGTTACAGGGTTTCCCTCACCCGACCTCTCTTGACACTAAGGGTCCAAGTTGACAAGAATGGATAACTTGACCTCTTAAGTCTACCAGTTTTATATCCTAATTTGTGCCTTTGATTTCACTTGAATTAACAGTTATTTTGGACTTGTGACCTAATTTGGAGGATGGTTGGCCTACAATGTAGTCCAACTTCACCTGACCTACCCTAAACATGGCAGAATGATTCTAGGTCAAGACCTAGAAATCACCCTGATTTGATTCCCAGGTTATTAGGTCCAAGTATTTTAAGGTTCAAGTGATTTTAGAATCTGATTTTAGGGGTTTTTTCTTGATTATATCTATTCAATCAAGGGCTTGGGTAGCACACAAATGCGGGTGGGTTTGTTTCCTTTTATGTAGGCAAGTGTGAACTAGCATTCCAAAACCCTTAATGTAGAAACCCTAATTTGGCTCTATTTCTACTTCTCTTTGATTTTCACAAACGTTCTCCTTGGACTTCAAACAAGAAGTGCATAGTCCATGGAGGTTTAGAAATTAAGCGTGATCCCTAATAGGCACAGGAATTTTAGGGTAGGATCTCTAAATAGAATCGCTTCAACTCCAATAAGATGTGAAAAAAAACTTTCGCAAATTAGGAAACTTTGCCTTTAAAATGATAATTACTAAAAAAAATAAGGCAGTTGATTCCTAATTGATTGCTTCCTTTCAGTCTTCCCAAGATTAGGAGATGGATTAGGGAAGAATAGAGAAGTTACCAGCCCTGGAGTGGTTGATTTGCGTGGGAGATCTCCTCGTGAAATACCTCACAAAATCACAATAAGAAAAATAGGACAAGTTAGTGCTCAAATATAATCAAAATAATGCAGAGACTAGTGATGAATTGCATGTTATTTCACGACAACGGTGCCAAAATATTGACAGGGAGAAATCAGGTTTTAAAATAAAGCGTTGTAATATAACCGAAATCGCTCGAAAATCAATGAATTTTATTACTCGAAGTTTTAAATCCGAGGTCGAACACAGGGATAAAATGGAATTCATGCACTAAACTCAATGAATGAAATTTGAACACATAATATTACTAAAAAATCTAATGAAAAATATAAAGCATGATTATATGGATAATAGGAATAAATGTAGCAAGAGATATAATGAGGACTTATGGAAAATTGGACGTCTGATTATAAAATCAGACGTCTTAAAAGTATGTGCTACAGTGCTTTCTTCTAATTTTTCTTCTTCTTTCTCTTCTTCTAATTTCTCCTTGCCTTGATTTCTTCTTTCTTCTTTCTTTACCTTCTGTCTTCTTTTTCTTTCTTCCTTCTTCGCCTTGTCTACTCTACAGCTCTTTTCTGCTTCTACCTAGAGTCCTTCTCTTTCTTTCACTTTCTTTTGATTCCTACCTTAGCCTTTCTCTGGCCTTCGCCTTCTTCTTCAGCCTCTTTCTTTTCTTCAATTCCTTATTTCTTCTTTCTTCTTCTCTGGCCCTTCTCCTTCCTTCTCTTTCTTTCTCTTCAGCTCTTCAACCTTGTCTTCTTCCTCTTTAGCCTTGCCTTCTCCTTCCAAAGCTTTCTCTGGCCTCCGCCTTGTTCTTCCTTGGCTTCTTCTTCTTCTCCTTTCCTTCAAGAGAAAAACCTACCCCTACTCGCACGCTCTCTCTCTTCCTCTTTCTCTCTTAGGCTCTCTCTCCCAGAGCCACCGTCTCGAGTAATCAGGTCGTGTACGTGCCCAAGACCAGGCCCACTGATGTGTGGTGGTGGGCGAGGTGTGCTGAGTCGGGTAAACGGGTTACACCAGGTCTGCGAAGGCAAGGTCACGGACAAGGCCGGTGAAGGGTGAGTGGGACCTCACCCCATGGTACTGAGGCGATAAGGCATATGCACAAAGACAATTTATGTGCATACACCTGCTCACCTACTTCCGAGGTGGGACTAAATGTCCCACCTTCCTTTTGCGTGCACAGTAGCAGATAGCGAGCTTGATTGGCAAAGCTGCATGGGCTATCGACTCCAATTGGTAGCCTGGACACACTCATGCCTCAAATTCGCATCGCCTGGGACTTACGCTTGGAGCAGCGCAAAGCCTAGGACCGCTCGAAGCTTGCTTCAAGGCCGTCAATAATGGCGGCCGGCGGCTGGATACCTGAACACACCAAAATAGCCTCGCGACCACATCAAAGCACTCAGAGAACTTCGCCAGGGCACGGCGAATAGGTGGCGGTGGTCGACTTGGCGTGGGAGCGGCTGTAGTGGTAGATCTAGGGTGTACTGTGAATGGGTGTGTTCGGGGGGTGGTTTGGGTGCGTGGCGTGGTGAGTGAAGTGAGGGGTTACGTTCAGTGAGGTGTTGTAGAGCTTATCGGCTGGATGGCGAGGAAGATGGAGGTGCGGAATGACGGGGATGCCTCGCCGGAGGTCTGGCCGAAGGTGGAGAAGGTGGTGGTGGTTTGTGGCATCGAGGGATAGTTTAAGAAATAAAAAGGGGGAACAGGAAGAGGAGGAAGAGAGGAATTATCTGACCTAATCTAAGGATGAAGGGGGCAGGGATGGTGGCCGGCTCATGTTTCCGTCGTCGGAGACGAAGGACCCAGTGGGAGGAAGCCGGCAATGACGAGGGGGTTGTAGGGACATCGGCTGGTGCAGCGCGACGCGAACGACGAGGATAAAGAGAACCCTACCACTGGTATTGTGGCAGAGCAACGAGAGAGAGAGAAGGATTGTCAGAGCTTGTTGGGTGGTTGACTGGAGGAGGAAGAGATGAATTAGGGGTATCTCCAGCCAAATTCAAGCTTCGGAGGTGCAGAAAGATCTGGGGAGGCTTTTATAAGCCCTGGCAGGGGATCTTGTGCTTGGAAGCCAAGCTTCCAAGCACGGCAGCCTCGCCGGAGTTGGAAGATCGAAGGTGACTCAAATCTCTCTTGCATTTGCATGAGAGATTGGGTGCCAAATCAAGCCTCTAATCATGTTCAAATTGGAAGAGATTTCTCAGAGAATCTCCCTTTCAAATTTGAGGGGATTCTCTAAGGAATCAGGGAGTTCTTTCCCTTGATACCTTGCCAGAGTAGGATTCCCTCTACTGTAATAATGGTGGAGGGACCTAATTTCAAAGAACAACGAGGAAGTTAGCGGGGACTTTGTAGAGGTTTTCAAAAGTAAGCAGTAGAAATGTAATTGGGTTGGACCTATTTGCAAAGTAGGTCAAGGTGAATTCCCCTTTGGTCCAAATTTTGGTACAAACCTAATTTCGACCTAAGGAATCTAATGGTGAAGTTGGATTTTATGTTTGACTACGTTTGACTAGGAAATTTACACAAAAACCTAATTTAGGGTAAACATTTGACTGAGACCCCAATTTAGGTCAAAATAGGTTTTAAGGGCCAAATTAAAGGTTATAAACTCTAGAGAATATTTTTCCATGAATTTTAGAGGGTTTAGATGAATTTTATCCTACCCAAAACCTTGTTAAATTAAGTAGGTTTGTTTTAGGGTTACAAAAAGTCATTTAATTCCCAGATTTCACGTGAACCCTTTTCTGTTTGAACCAACCTACTTTTTATCTTGTTAACATCATTTGACCTATGTTTAGCCCATGAGAAATTTTGTTGTTGCACTGTAATGGTAAAATTATAGTTTTACCCCTTATTTCTTGCTTTTCTTTCAGACTGATTATTCATTGAGTTAGGACCTCCAGTTGGTTATGTAGGAGCTTTTGTTCTCTTTTCTTAGTCAAAATGATCTAGTTAGGGCTCATGATGGTGTTCCCATCATACCCCCATGCCTAGCTTTTGCTTGTCCCTTAGGAAAATTTTAAGATTTTAACTTCTGTTCTAGACTATGAATTCCATTGATGTTCACAAATTATGATGAGTGCTTTTTCTTTTCTTTTTGATTAGGTTAGAATGCCGAAAGTAGGCTTAAAGGTACTCAAGTATCAACCAAGATCCAGACCTGACCAGCTCTAGCCTCGATCCTCCGCGAAGGTTTTTAAGGCCCACAGGAACTATCCTAAGGTTCGTTGGACTCTACAGTTAAAGCACCCATGCTTGCAACGTATTTTAGCCTCAGTTCAGATTGTAGTGCATTTTTTGTAAGAGAGAGATAGAGGATTTATTTGTTTGGAGAGTTTTCTCTCTCTTTTCTTTTTATTTCTAGCTTTGGATTGGCTTATCAACACGGTCTGTATCGGATTCCTCGTCCCCATCATCAATCCATGAAAGGTCTCTGGCAATAGATGCTTCGTGATAGCACCACCCATGGCAACCCCCAGAACCCTGGCTTTCAAGATTTCGAGATAATCTCGCCCATGGCATTCTGTAGCTAAATCCAGACCTTGGAAATCGACATTTCGTGATAATGCTGCCCATGGCATCTGAACCAGCACAGGGTACTTACGTGCCCCTGGTAGGATATGTAAATATCCTAGGAGACAAGCATCGAGGAGACGATATGTTATTACGCATCTTCGAGGGGAATTTCCCTCCTCTCCGCGTTGGGAACTCATCCAAATCAACTTGTGTTGATCAGCCACTCCTAATCTATGTGAATTTTTCAGAACATTTAAACGCTTTTGCATGATTTTAATAGTTATGTGCACTGAACCGGACTGTGTGTGGATTGGGGTGCTTAGGTTACCGAGTCCCGCAAACCAAAGGTCAGTTAACGAGGCTGAATGCACCCTAAGCCTTAGACCTAATATTTAAGCTTTGCATTTTCCCCAACCTCTTGAGGACTATCCAAATCTTAGCTGATACTTCAATTTTTAAGCCTAAGAGTCTAGCCCAAGAGGCCTAAGATCAGCGTTCCTACTAATCTCTTTTGTGTCTCATTAGCACTATTTCCTTTCATTTTCTTTTTCCTGATATGGTCTAGAACTTAGTTAATCCCTTAATTTCTTACTAATGACTATCTCTTTTTTTTCTTTTCATTTTGTGCTCCTTGTTGACATTTTTCTCTTTTTCTCCTCAAGTTTTGTATGGCCTCAAAATTTTCTTCTCTCCTCCATTTTTTTGTTGTTCTTTTTCACAATTTTATATTTTTTGGTATGTTTGGAATATGAGATTTTTTTTGTGAGAACCCTTCTAAACTTTTGATTTTTGTATGTTTGCACTTTACCACCCCCCATGCCTAAGTTTTGTAATGCCCTCATTGTAAACGGAGGATGTGAAATAGTGTTGGGTTCAGGGACTTAGAACAGGATTTATCGGGTGGGCAAATGGGTTGGGAATGACTGTTGCCAACAATTTCAAGCTTTGGACACATGTACCAGAGGTGGGATCGACTATTCTTAGAAAACCAAACTCAGTGTGCAATAGATGTGAAGTACAGACAGATAATCAGACGGATCTCAGGTTTTTGGAATGATGAGTTGCCTCCTGTTAAGTGCTAAATTCAACACCTTCAGCTAAGCAGGAAGTGGTATGGAGAGGGAGTGGTCAAATCAGCTGAGTTTTGTAGAACAAGCACCTTGATCAAGAGCCTGGTTGGTCCAACCAGGCACTTGTTCAGATCAATAGGCTGATGATGCAGTCCAAACCCAATCAATCTGGTGGGTTGATAAATGTAGATCAAGAGATGTGGAACCCACCATATACTATGGATCTCGGAATGATGTGGAAGTGTGAAATCAAGGTTTGGCTGAGTCGAATCAGCCTAGTCAAAGGAGGGATCCATAAAGTAATCAGTGGATAATGTGGAAACCCTACAGGGGTGATCAGAGGATGATGGAGCATGGTCTGCAGTCTGATCAATGTCTGAAACCTGATATAGATGTGGAGGCAATCATCTGCAATCGGCTCAGTAAGAGGGGAATCAGAATAGAAATTGAGTCCAGTTCAGGTTGGGGTTGAAAACGGGTTTGGTTGGGTTTTGTATATGCAAAGGAGGTGGCTTCAATAAGAATTGTGTATGAGGGCTCTTCTAGAAAGGAGTTACAGGTCATTTCATTTAGAGAGTCCTCATAGTAGCTATCAAATTCAAAAGTGAATGCCTAGAGAGTGTTTATAGGATGCGGGAAATCTAAGTCAAGAAAAGATTCGAACTCTAGGTTACAGTCACTCTCGGCATTTTCTGGTTTTGATTCCTGAGGATCGAAAAGAAATGATTCCATCTCATTGGAACCTGAATTTAAATCAGTGATCTCAGGATCCAGGACCTCAGAGTCGGAGTCGGAGAATGAATCACGTGAGATGAGGTCGTATATTGGCCCGTCGAAGTCAGGAAACAGAGGCTCTTCGAAATCATGGTGAGATTCGAAATCGTCGGAGATATTGCGAAAATCAAGTTCTGAATGAGATTCAAGATCAAGGGTTCCACCATAGAATAAATCATACGATGTAGACTCAACAACCTAATTGGGGTCTAGCCTATATGTAGATTCTGAACTTAAAAAGGTGTCCTTATAGGGTCTAGGCTCAAATTTTAAGCTTGTAGGAAAGACCCAATCAGAACCCCATTCTTCCAACTCCTTGGTTTCTGTATCATAGTTTGGTGTGACTTCCAAGAAATCGATTTGTATTTATGAGGATGTTGGAGAGGGATATTCATCAAATAAAGACCCGGAATCATACTCTTCATTGAAACTTTGATCTTCATCATATGGGGCCTCGTAATCTTCCTAATAAGTTTCAAATCCAGATTCTAGGCTGAGGATGTGGGTTGAATTACTAGAATCTAGGTCAGAATTACCTTCGAGGGTCACCTTATCAGAGTAAGGGGCGGGATTTACACCCCCGAGAGGTTCTGTTTTAATCTCATCATTGCAAGGGTCTCGGAATTCCATGCTTGATGACCCAAAATTTTGGTTTTCTAGGGTTGGTTGAAAATCGTGTTCTCCTGCAATTGGGACTTCCCAACCTAATTCAAGATCATGCATGTTATTTTCCATCTGGGTTGGGAATCCACCACAATGTTGGGAAAGTCGTAGGCTGCGTATTTGATAGAGAAAAGTGTCGTAGTATAGTCATGAAGTATGATCCAACAAAGATACTATTTTACAAAAATTACGAGACTTGAGTCCCGGTCGTTCGTCTCTAGGAGGTCGTTCATCTCCCGCCGCGAGGAGAACAACTGTGGGATTTCTACGACCCAGCCGCACAAATCATTTGACGGAAAATCATTCTCGCACATTTGAAAGTCATCGAAAATCGTAGCATAGTCGCGCAAAATGTTCGTCAAAAATGATTTCTAAAGATAACGAGACTTTGAGTCCCGGTCGTTCATCTCTGAGAGGCATTGTTTACTTCTGAAATTGATCTTCTATTGCTCTACTTTGTTTAGAAGCGCATGCTGGTTCGTGATTATTACGTATTTAGGTATGACATGCTTAGTTGCAAGAATATTAGGAGTTAGAAATAGGCAACAAGAATCACGCAAATATAATAGCAATCAATAAGCTCATGGTGATTTCACAATATGGAGATATATATATAAAAGCATTTTTCATTCATTCAATGGGAGAGTTGTTTGCAACAAGAACTTTAGAGGAAAGCTTGTACATAAATGCTTGAAATTTAAACCTAGCTACCAGAAAACGACTGCATGCAAGAATTGATGGGGGGATTTCTCATGCATCATTGGGGGAGAAGTTAAGACTATGCTACTAAGCAATAATAAGAGTAGTAAAAATTATGGAGAGCATAAACTATGTCTAGCAGAATAGAGGACATTCAGGGGTGGTCCCCGATGGCCTTGGAGTGGTCGGGAGGAGAATGAGGGGCGGCCAATGTAGCTTAAGCTGACCCTTGGAGAGAGGGAGGGTTGATCCAGCATCCCGGCATGATGTCCTCCATGATGGTGGTGAGTTCGTGGAAGTGGAGTAGCTAGCTAAGTGAAGGTGGGCGTGTATGGAGCTAATGAAGTAAGTGGTGCCAATGGAAGCCAAGGATGTGAATGGAGCCAAGGGATGTGAATGGAGCCAAGGGATGTGAATGGGGGTGTTTGCCCACCCATGGGGTCTTTTTATAGACCCAATGGCTTCTCTCTAGAGAAGTGTGGAACTCTCTAGAGAGAGTCCAAGAGTGGCCGGCCACAAGGGGTTGGAGTTGGTCCTTGAGATCCAAAAATTGTGGATCTCAATTTGAATGCCTCTTGGTTGCTAAATTTGGCAACCAAGAGGTGGCGCCATCTTAAGAGAACTCTAGAGAATTCTAGAGAAGTGTGTGCGTGAATGGGTGTGTGTGTGTGTGTGTGTGTGTGTGTGCGGTCGTGCAATACATGGCTAGGTGGCTTAGGATAAGTCCTAAGGGATTTGTGTAGGTGTAGGTCTTGATTTTTAGGGTTACAAACCCTAATTGCTAAGGTGAAAATGCAATTCAACTTAACCTAAGTTTAATTGAATGAGTGTGAGCCTAATTGAGGGTGACATAACTCAATTAGGCTAGGGTTAGGTCAATTGGACTCTCACTAAGTCCAATTAAACTTGTGTGAGTTGAGATCTAATCTCAATTGGACTCAATGAGTCCAATTGACTTAGGTGAAGGTAATTGACTTTGATCTAAGTCAATTGGATTTGGTGAGGACCTAATTAGGTCCTTAGGTAGGTCTAGAGGTGATGTACTAGGGTTAGGACACCTTAGTTTAGGTTCCTATGGGGTTGGGATTAGGTCTACGAAGCTAGAGATCCAAGATCAAGACTTGAATCTCAAAATAGGGACTGGAGACCAGCATCAGACGTCCAATAATAGGATCAGACGAGTTATACTCAAAAATCAGAAGTCCAGACTTCAGTTCTGGATGTCTAATTTGAATCAAGGGGAAATCAAGGTTCTATTTTGGGTACTCTGCAGAAATTGGACATCTGACAAAGTATCTGGACGTCCAATAACACTGTAGAAGTGGGTTTGAGGTGTGCAGGAGATGGCTAAGGGTCCTGTACGTCGTATAACTTATCTAGACGTCCAGATAAGGGCTGGAACTAGGGTTTTAAGGCTTCCTAAGGTGTTGTGACCTAATCTAAGGGTGGCTAAGGCTTGGAGAAGTCTCTAGGCTATCCTATGGCTAGGATGGACCTAAGCTCTTCACATTTTACTGCTTTATTCGTACTTAATAGAATAGCAAACTTTAACCCCCTTACATTATTGTTCCTATATCTAAACTAAGCCTTCTATTCCCGCTCTGCTGCAACTCCCGTTATTCCTGATCCAGCTTCAGATCCTGCTCCAGATCCAGCTCCAGATCCATCTCCAGATCTGCTTATTGCCTGCAATCGACGTAATGCACTTAATCAGCACATTATAACATTATTTTATGCATAGCTAAGGAAGAGCAGTAAAGATGCAGATAATGCGTATGCATGCATGAATAACCCTAACTTATGCTAAGTCCTAGCTTAATCTAAGTCAATTAAGACCTATGATTGCTGCGCAATCACACAACCTTGTGCCTCGAACCTAGGATTTGGGAAGTCAGATTGATCCTTGATACTATTCCAAGATGTTTCATGAGTTGTTTGGGGCATGTACGGGTATTTCTGATCGATAACTTGTTTCAATAATCTCATCATCTCTTCCCATTTTTCAAGATCATCTTGGCGTTATTCCCATAGTACATGATTTGCCATACATTGAAGATATTCAAAGTTATGTAATTTTTCTATCTTAATGTATCCTGTTATGGGAATGTCTTGGGTTGATCCTTTTGTAGCTTCTGTTAATAGCAATTGGGCATAGTTTATGATGAAGGTTGTTGTTGTTAGTATATTAACCTGAATGTCTTCTACTGGTTTTGAGGTTTTGTATTCAATTTCATAGAATTCAAGGGCATCCTTAATCATTCTATCTCTCATGGTTCTTTGTGATTCAGGTTTCTTGAATGGTATTCCTAAGTAACCAGGCTGCATATTTGAATTACATGGTGGAATCAAGATGTAGAATCAGAATTCAAGTCTTAGAGTGAAGTGATTAGCTCTGAATAGAGACTCCCAAAAGAGAATTTATGTGTTCTAACTAGAAGGGATGAGGGACTGGATGTGATGTTGACCCAATCAAGGCACCCAAAAGATGTTTGGATGACTATGGAGTTTCGGGGTGGATGATACCCTTGGATCAGAAAGTCGTCCACTTGAGAATTACCTGGGCAGCCAGAGAAGGAGAGTCCCGCAAAGACCCCTACACGATAGAGCATCCCCACAGGTTACAGCGTTTCCCCCACCTGACCTCTCTTTTCACTAAGGATCTAGGTAGACAAGAATGGATAACTTGACCTCTTAAGTCTACCAGTTTTATATCCTAATTTGTGCCTTTGATTTCACTTGAATTAACAGTTATTATGGACTTGTGACCTAATTTGGAGGTTGGTTGGCTTACAATGTAGTCCAACTTCACCTGACCTGCCCTAAACATGGCAGAATGATTCTAGGTCAAGACCTAGAAATCACCCTGATTTGATTCCCAGGTTATTAAGTCCAAGATTTTAAAGTTCAAGTGATTTTAGAATCTGATTTTAGGGTTTTTTTTCTTGATTAGATCTTTTCAATCAAGGGCTTGGGTAGCACACAAATGCGGGCGGGTTTGTTTCCTTTTATGTAGGCAAGTGTGAACTAGCACTTCAAAACCCTTAATGTAGAAACCCTAATTTGGCTCTATTTCTACTTCTCTTTGATTTTCACAAACGTTCTCCTTGGACTTCAAACAAGAAGTGCATAGTCCATGGAGGTTTAGAAATTAAGCGTGATCCCTAATAGGCACAGGAATTTTAGGGTAGGATCTCTAAATAGAATCACTTCAACTCCAATAAGATGTGAAAAAAAACTTTCGCAAATTAGGAAACTTTGCCTTTAAAATGATAATTACTAAAAAAAATAAGGCAGTTGATTCCTAATTGATTGCTTCCTTTCTGTCTTCCCAAGATTAGGAGATGGATTAGGGAAGAATAGAGAAGTTATCTGCCCTAGAGTGGTTGATTTGCACGAGAGATCTCCTCGTGAAATACCTCGCAAAATCACAATAACAAAAATAGGGCAAGTTAGTGCTCAAATATAATCAAAATAATGCAGAGACTAGTGATGAATTGCATGTTGTTCCCCAGCAACGGTGCCAAAATATTGACAAGGCAAAATCGGGTTTTAAAATAAAGTGTTAAAATATAGCCGAAATTGCTCGAAAACAAATGAATTTTATTACTCAAAGTTTTAAATCCGAGGTCGAACATAGGGAGCAAATGGAATTCATGCACTAAACTCAATGAATGCAATTTGAACACATAATATTACTAAAAAATCTAATGAAAAATATAAAGCATGAGTATATGGATAATAGGAATAAATGTAGCAAGAAATATAATGAGGACTTATGGAAAATTGGACGTCTGATTATAAAATCATACGTCTTAAAAGTATGTGCTACAGTGCTTTCTTCTAATTTTTCTTCTTCTTTCTCTTCTTCTAATTTCTCCTTGCCTTGATTTCTTCTTTCTTCTTTCTTTACCTTCTGTCTTCTTTTTCTTTCTTCCTTCTTTGCCTTGTCTACTCTACGACTCTTTTCTGCTTCTACCTAGAGTTCTTCTCTTTCTTTCACTTTCTTTTGATTCCTACCTTAGCCTTTCTCTGGCCTTCACCTTCTTCTTCAGCCTCTTTCTTTTCTTCAATTCCTTCTTTCTTCTTTCTTCTTCTCTGGCCCTTCTCCTTCCTTCTCTTTCTTTCTCTTCATCTCTTCAACCTTGTCTTCTTCCTCTTTAGCCTTGCCTTCTCCTTCCAAAGCTTTCTCTGGCCTCCGCCTTGTTCTTCCTTGGCTTCTTCTTCTTCTCCTTTCCTTCAAGAGAAAAACCTACCCCTACTCGCACGCTCTCTCTCTTCCTCTTTCTCTCTTAGGCTCTCTCTCCTAGAGCCACCGTCTCGGGTAATCAGGTCGTGTACGTGACCAAGACCAGGCCCACCGATGTGTGGTGGTGGGCGAGGTGTGCTGAGTCGGGTAAACGGGTTACACCAGGTCTGCAAAGGCAAGGTAACGGACGAGGCCGGTGAAGGGTGAGTGGGACCTCACCCCATGGTACTGAGGCGATAAGGCATATGCATAAGGACAATTTATGTGCATACACCTGCTCACCTACTTCCGAGGTGGGACTAAACGTCCCACCTTCCTTTTGCATGCACAGTAGCAGATGGCGGGCTTGATTGGCAAAGCTGCATGGGCTATCGACTCCAATTGGTAGCCTGGACACACTCATGCCTCAAATTCGCATCACCTCGGACTTACGCTTGGAGCAGCGCAAAGCCTGAGACCGCTCGAAGCTTGCTTCAAGGTCGTCAATAATGGTGGCCGGCGGCTGGATACCTGAACACACCAAAACCGCCTCGCGGCCACATCAAAGCATTCAGAGAACTTCGCCCGGGCACGGCGAATAGGTGGCGGTGGTCGGCTTGGAGTGGGAGCGGCTGTAGTGGTTGATCTAGGGTGTACCGTGGTCGTGTGAATGGGTGTGTTCAGGGGTGGTTTGGGTGCGTGGCGTGGTGAGTGAAGTGAGGGGTTACGTTCAGTGAGGTGTTGCAGATCTTATGGGGTGTTTGGCGAGGCGGATCAAGGTGTGGAGTGATGGGGACGCCTCGCCGGAGGTCTCGCCAGAGGTGAAGAAGGTGGTGGTGGCTTGTGGCGTCGAGGGATAGTTTAAGAAATAAAGAGGGGGAACAGGAAGAGGAGGGAGAGAGGAATTATCAGACCTAATCTAAGGACGAAGGGGGCAGGGATGGCGTCCAACTCGTGTTTGCTATCGCCGCAGATGAAGGACCCAGTGGGTGGAAGGCGGCGACGACAAAGAGGTTGTAGGGACGTCGACTGGAACGGCGCGACGCGGACGACGAGGATAAAGAGAACCCTACCACTAGTATTGTGGTAGAGCCATGAGATAGAGAGAAGGATCGTCAGAGCTTGCTGGGTGGTTGACCAAAGGGGGAAGAGATGAATTAGGGGTATCTCCGGTCAAATTCAAGCTTCGAAGGTGCGGAATGATCTGGGGAGACTTTTATAAGCCCTAGCAGGAGGTCTTGTGCTTGGAAGCCAAGCTTCCAAGCATGGCAACCTCGCTGGAGTTGGAAGGTCGAAGGTGACCCAAATCTATCATGCATTCGCATGAGAGATTGGGTGCCAAATCAAGACTCTAATCATGTTCAAACTGGAGGAGATTTCTCAGAGAATCTCCTTTTCAAATTTGAAGGGGATTCTCTAAGGAATCAGGGAGTTCTTTCCCTTGATACCTTGCCGGAGTAGGATTCCCTCCGTTGTAATGGTGGAGGGACCTAACTGCAAAGAACGATGAGGAAGTTAGGGGGTGTTTGTAGAGGTTTTCAAAAGTTAGGGGTAGAAATGTAATTGGGTTGGACCTATTTGCAAAGTAGGTCAAGGTGAATTCCCATCAGGTCTAAATTTTGGTACAAACCTAATTTGGACCTAAGGAATCCAATGGTGAAGTTGGATTTTACGTTTGACTATATTTGACTAGGCAATTTACACAAAAACCTAATTTAGGGCAAACATTTGACTGATACCCCAATTTAGGTCAAAATAGGTTCTAAGGGCCGAATTGAAGGTTTTAAATGCTAGAGAAAATTTTTCCATGAATTTTAGAGAATTTAGGTAAATTTTATCCTACTCAGAACCTTATTAAATTAAGTAGGTCTGTTTTAGGGTTACAAGAAGTCATTTAATTCCCAGATTTCACATGAACCCGTTTCTATCTGAACCAACCCACTTTTTATCTTGTTAAGACCATTTGACCTGTGTTTAGCCCATGAGAAATCCCGTTGTTGCACTGCAATAATAAAATTACAGTTTTCAGACTGATTATTCATTGAGTTAGGACCTCTAGTTGTTTATGTAGGAGCTTGTGTTCTCTTTTCTAGGTCAAAATGAGCTAATTAGGGCTCATGATGGTGTTCCCATCAACTGCTAACACATACACAACACTTAGGCTAAAAAATGTTTTTAGGCCACCCATTCGTAGAATCAATAGCCTAATGGGCCAAATCAGTACCACTACTAGGTTGGCCCTACAGGGGGGCATAGCCACAAGATTAGGCCCACATAGGCCCACGCACACACACATGAACACACCCACACACACATGCACATGCGCACGTGCGACCCATTGGGCACGTGCAATGCACGAGCTTTCTCGTATTATGCAAGGGATCCCTAAGGGCATGCGTCGTAGTTATTTGAGATGCCTCAATGCACAATTGTTGATATAGCACCTTAGCGCTCTCAAAACTCCCGAGGTAGGACTACCTTAAGAGCTATTCTAAGCACTACTGTATGCTACAGTGCATGTGTTATTGAGAAGTTTATGGCTTTAATTAATGGTTAATTAGTGATTTAATTTATAAATAAATTATATAATCTTAAAGCTAACACATAGGGCTATCAATTGATGTCATTAGATTAGAGAAATTACATATATAAATATGTTTTTAAATTAATTAGTTAAACTTAGGGAGTTTTACATGTTATAATTAGCTATAATTACTTTTGTACACTATAAATTAATGTTCAAACTACCTAATTAAGGTCTAATTAAGTTAGTTTACATATTTACATGCTTAATTATGATTTTTAAATAATTTAATCAAATTTATTTATGTATTTACATATTTTATACACACATACATACTATATACATATAAATTAATTATACAATATACACCTACTATAGTAAACATATTTCAAATAGGTTAAAATATACATTATGAGAATACAATATAACCTAGTTGATTAATTAGATAAATTATTAACTTTAACTGACTTAATTTACTAATATACTTCATTAGCTTAAAGTAATATACATATATATTATATAATTAGGTATATATAATATAAATATGTTATTTTACATAATAAATATCGTAATTAATATATTAATTTATATAAATACATACATTAATGTACACATATAACTATATATATAAATAGGTAATATATACCATATATATTATTATACCTATATATATATAGAATAATAAAATTTATAATTTAATTAATAAGATGACATCGAAAAATGCGATGTGACACTTTGTTCGTTGTAGTATGCAAATAAGACATCAATTTAAAATAGATTGTATGATGATTATGAGTGTTGAACACAAGGAGGCGTGAAATCGAATCAGTTAATCGCTTATCTTATTGCTACATAATTGTTTGCTTACGTGAAAAATAGAGAGAGAGAGAGAGAGGAGTTAGAAATTAGACGTAGAACAAAGGACGCTAAATATGCATGAAAAAGAAAAACATGATGAAGCATAAGATTACGTAAAGAGAACCTAACTTTGAATGAGCACATGACAACAATTATGATATCAAAATCTACTTTGGTGAATATTAAACATGGTCTTGCAATTGTAATCAGCAGAACTAGATGAATGCTTAAAGAAAAATAACTACAAGCTAGATAGAACTATAAGCTAAGTGCGAGAAGGAGGAAGCGTCAAGGCAGCCACGGCAGTAGAAGGATTCCCATCAACGGCTCAGCAACTTCGGGAACACACTTTGAAGCTCTATGAAGGTGGGGCTCGTCCTTGGTAGAAGATAGGAAGAGATGCCTGGCAAATGGGAGGTGTAGGGGCTTTTATAGGCTTCGGGCCAAATCATTTGGTATGAAATCTGCGTGCAAATCACACTCCATGCTTGGCCATCACACGCCAGTCGTGCGCTCATGCACAGACAGCTAATGTAAACACATTTACACTACTTAAAATGTCTATTTATGCATGTTCTTAAGCATAGGATTGCATTTCATGATATAAATATTGCATTACATGCATCATCTTGCATTTAGAGTAGTTTGAATAAAATGGAGGTTAATTGTCTCCTTTTATGTGCTTGGACAGGGCAAATATTTTATCAGGGCCTCGGATCAAAGATCCAACCGTATGGATATGATCAGGGCGACGATTGGAGTTCAACGACTCCAAGATCGCCCTAATCAGGCATCCGTAGCATCAGATAGAGACCGGGGAACCCTAGAAGATCAAGGGCCAGGATGGTGTAAATCCGCACTTCAGATGGAAAATCCGACCACACGGATGAATTCGGATCGACGATCGCAGCCGAACGACACAAAAATCGAGCCAATCCGACATCCGTGGCACCATCTACAACTTCCAGAAGATGGACGGCCAAGATAGCGCCACGTGGTGCCATCCCAGCCGCCCAATCGGCCGCAGGAGTCCTGTGAAGACCGCGCACCGTCTCCTCTCCGCCGTTGGATCTCGATCCAACGGCTGCGGTCGCTCGCGTTTAAAAACGTCCGCGCGACCATTTTGCCCGCGTAGCGCAGCGGCGACGCAGCTGCGGGCGAAGCGGAGGTCGCGGGTTCGAGCCGCGGTGAGGGGGTCGAAGGCGCGGGCGAGCGGGCGCGCACGAGCGTCGGATGAAGATCCAACGGCCGCGCGCGCCCGATAGCGCCGACGCGCAATTGGACGCTCTGGTGGACGCTCGATCGCACGCGGGCGGGCGCGCTACGCAGCGGGCGCGGACGCGATCTAAGCCGTCCGATCTCGCGATCGGACGGCTGAGACGACGTGGACGTGCGTATGCGTTACGCGCGCAGGCCAGCCGAGCGGGCACGCGTGGGCGCGGCGGCGACGGCGGGGCTTTAGCGACGGTTTTATCCGTCACTAAAGACCCCTTATTTATTATTTTGAAGATGTAATGTCCATTTTGCCCACACTCCTTGCAACTATAAAAGGAGACCCCCTCCATACGAAATTTGCATCCCTTCCTTCTCCTCTCTACCTCTCCAAAGCTCAAGAGAAGCTTGTCCCACACCCGGGATGCTTCTCGCGAGATAAAGTCCAAATTTTCGTCCCCCTTCGGAAGTGGATCCCGCGACGACGACGGCGTGCTGCTTCGTTCCCGTTCTTCTGCTTCGTCCTCCTTCGTCCCGCTTCGTTCTCCTTCGTCCAAGCGTCGTCCCGTCCGGCTCGTCCTCCAAGCGACCGTCGAGGAGGATAACTTCTCTCTCCCATTCTTATTTACAGCTTTTCTAGTGTAGAATTTTCCTGCTTTATAGTGTAATTGATTTTCCGCTTTCTAGTGTAACTTTCATTTCGTTTGCTTGTATAAACAATTGAAATATTGAATGCATGTTCTCTTTCTCTCTCTCTCTCTCTCTCTCTCTCTCTTAGTTTGATAGCTCCATTGTAATTATTTCGCCTTGTTTATCAAAAATCCTAAAAAAACATAATTGTGAATATAGATCAACGTAGCCTCCCTGAGTTCGACCCGGAATTCTTTTTCGGTTTAAATCTTATTTGTTGAACACGAATCCTTCGCTTTCGAACTACAACGACGGGTTTTCCAAAACCAAACACGTTAGCGTAGATTCTCGTTCAACATTTTGGCGCCGTTGCCGGGGAGGCAACGATTTTCGATCTTTTCTTCGCATTTCTTGCACTTTATTTGTTTTCTAACTAGCTTTCTCTTGTGTCTATTGTTTTGCAGAGACCTCCATCAAGGAATCAACAAGCGGTAGACTGGAGTAAAGTGCAGTTGAAGACAAATGTAAGTGCTCCCCCATTCTTTCCCCCTCCATAGATTTCATTCGCCACATTAAATCCAAATTCCAATTAACCTAGGTGTTTGCATAAATCCTAGGAATAGTTTGGTTGTTTGGATTTCTACTCACACTCATTTCACCCTCATTCATAAAAAAAAAATAATAACAAAAAGATAATTTTGTGGTGTAACTTTCAACAAACACACAACACACACCCACATTCAAGGCACTTGATTAACTTGATTTGTTTTCTACTCAACCAGGTTCTGATCTGTGGAACCGGTACACACAGAGCAACACATAACAGAGTAGAAATCATTCTAGGTTAACCATCTTTGAGTGCCTAACTTAGTGGTGCAATTGTGGCCAATTGTTTGAGTTGTTTGGGCCGCACCACTTTATTTAAAACCAACTCATCAAGTAGCTCCTCCTTAGGGTTTTCAATCTAGGTATATTCTAGGCACTCCGCTTTCTTTCTGATTTTAAAGGAAAACTATCTTCACCCGTGTTTTACAACTTGGTTTGCCTAGAAATTTGATTGCAATTCACCTAATTTGAAACCCTAAAAGCTACTTAAGCAGGATTTGAACATTAAAATTCACACATTATAAATAATCTTGCTTGAAAACCCTGGTTGTGCACGCACTTACACAAATTTCAATCAATCATTAAGGGCACAACCCATTGTAAGGGCCCATCACATTCCATAAGCACCACAATCCCAGGCCGTAATAAAATTGAGTAGACGTTGGCCCTAAGGTTTGATTCGCTCTTCAAGGCCTAGTCTGAGATTGTTTTTGATTAACCTACTTGTACTGATTAATCTGATGTCTAGCTAGGGGAGTAGCGTCAAACGACCGCGGCTGGGGGGTACACTAGGAACCGGAGGCGAAAGCCAAAGGAAGAACCTTCTCCCCAGTCCCTCCTTCTAACTGGTTGGATTATACAGACGCAAGTAGAGTAAATCAGTTACAGTCTTAAGGCTGGTGTTGGGAGTCAGTAGATCCTTAGGCTACCTCACTTAAGGACAGCCTTGTTTTGTTGTACTGCAGGATCCCTATCCCCGGTCCTTCCGACCTACTCCTAGTTTATGCTGGGAAGACGGTCATTGAATCCCCGATTAGAAGGACCATTAGAACATTCTAGGAGGCGCAAGTTAGATTTTGGTCAATTTGATCCCATGGCCGAACAACAGCCTCTTCTGCCTGGAAATCCACAGGAAGAATTTCGAAGGCAGCTGGAACAAATGCAGAGAATGCAAGAATGGTTCCAGAGAATGCAGGGCGTTCAGCCCTTGAAGGATTTTTATGATCCTTCAAATTACGGGGAACGTCCCGGCGTCCAGATTCCAGCCGGTGACGTAGAAATCAAGCCCCAGGTGTTAAGCCTGATTAAACATTATCATGGGCTTGGCTCCGAGGATCCGTTTCAACACTTAGAGGACTTGACCACTTTGGTCCAGACCACCAAGTCTCGAAACGTAAACGAGGAGCAAATGATCATGAGGCTCTTCCCTCACTCTCTTAGGGATAAGGCCGCGCATTGGTATAGGACAATAGGAAGACTAATTACAACTTGGAATGAGTTGAAATCAGCCTTTCTGAAGAAATTTTTCCCAGTCGGTCGTACCAATGCTTTAAGACGGGCAATCACTACTTTTACCCAGCGGCCGGGGGAGCAGTTTCATGTGGCCTGGGAGCGATTCCAGGACTTATTGCGGAGGTGTCCACACCACGAGGTGCCGAAATGGCAACTCGTGTAGATTTTTTATCATGGGTTGACTGAGCAACTCAGAAACCATGTGGATGCTTCTTGCGGAGGCAATTTCCTTAATAAAGATGCAGATAGTGCACATGATTTATTTGAGGAAATGAGTGAGAATTAAATAAATCATGCCTCCATGGATACTTTTAACCGGTCCCAACAACCCAGATCAAATGTCAATGAAGTCCATGACTCTCATTCATTTGATATGGAATTGATTTGTAATAAACTTGACAAAGTGGACTTGGTTGCTAAAAGAATGGAAGAGTGGATGGCTGGCAATTCTATGAACAACTCTCAATCCACTCAATCCCAAAATTCGGGATTCCATTCTTCACGAGCTCTTTCTGGACGGGAGTTCGTGAATCAACTTGATGCGACTCAACCTATGAGTCAGCATTTTTCGGAACCCCATGGGTTCCCAACTGGGGCCTTTGATCCCAGTTTTTCTAATCCTTCCTTTTCTTTCTCTCCATCCTCACTTTATGAGGATGTCTGTGCTGTACAAGAGAATGCTAGATCCAACCCCTACTCGAATGCCTATAATCAAGGTTGGAGAAACCACCCTAACTTCTCTTGGAAAAATCCGGGGCAACAGACCCAATTCCGACCCAGCAATTATGCTCCGCAACGACCAATGGGTCAGGGTCAAGTATATACTCAGTTGCCTCCTAATCAGGTCAATCAGCCAGCTTGGAATGCCCGTCAACCCGCAGGGCAGGCTGATTTGAACCATCAAATAGTAGAGATGCAAGGATCTATGCTCCAGCTCATGCAGCAAATGAAAAACTCACTGGACAACTTGCAATCCGGGCTCATTGCTAACTCTCGCCAACCCGGATCTCTACCATCCCAACCCGTACCCAACCCACGAAACATTACGAATTCGGGCAATCAAGCCCAAGGGTACGGAAATCAGAGGGACCCACACGCGCATGCTCAGGTGGTTGAGCAGGGTTCCTCATCTTCTTCTTCTGTAAATCAACAATTCATGGTCAATCAAGTGCCTCCAATCTTTCCTAACCCTCCTCAAGACCCAAATTCTTACGCTTCTGCAAATTCTGTCACTTTGAGAAGTGGTAAGAAGACTCAGGATCCACAACCACATTATTCTAATCTTTTGAATCCTGAAGAATCTGAGGAGAGAGAAGAGAATTCTAAAGGAGAAATCAAGGTTCAGGAATCCGATTCCAAAGATCTGACTCGTGTTCCTTTTCCTGAAGCCTTAACCAAAGCAAAGAAGAAGAAGTCTGTTGATAGCAATGAGGAGCTTCTGAATTTATTTAAGAATGTTGAGATCAATATCCCGCTCCTTGATGCTATCAAGCACATACCGACTTACGCAAGATTTTTAAAGGAATTATGTACACAAAAGCGTAAGTCGAGAGAATCTGTTCCGAGGAAGGTGGTACTCTCCGAGCAGGCTAGTTCTGTTATCCTGCACTACCTCCCTCAGAAAAAGAGAGATCCTGGTGCTCCTTTGATTTCTTGCGTTATCAGAGATTACACATTTGATAGAGCACTTTTGGATCTCGGTGCATCCATCAACCTAATTCCGACTTCTCTTTACGAGAAGTTTGGGTTAGGCGAACTTCGGCCAACTTCAGTAACGCTACAGTTAGCGGATCGTTCGGTCACAAACCCGCGAGGCGTTATTGAAGATGTTATAGTTAAGGTCAAGGATTTCTATTTTCCTGTAGATTTCCTTGTCCTTGACATGGATGTACCAGATAATCTGAGGAACACGCCCATCATTCTGGGGCGTCCGTTCCTGGCTACCGCAAAGGCCAACATTAATTGTGAAAGCGGTAGCATGGAAATCGCCTTTGGGGACCAACGTATGAAATTAGATATTTTTAAGGCGATCAATAAATTTGAGGATTGTGGAGTTATTGAGGAACTTGATGAGGATAATGTTAATATTGAAACTTGTTTGACAGTTTCTTCAATTGAAAGTTCCTCTTTGGTTGATGAATTTGACCCGCAACCCTCTGACTTAACATCTTCGGAAGAGGTTACTGATTTTGTCCACTCACAACCTCTCCCTCTTGTTGAATCTTCAGCATCTACCCGACCATCAATCATCACCCCACCCCAGCTCGAATTGAAACCATTGCCCGAGAATTTGAAATATCAATTTTTAGGACCTCAGAATACGCTCCCTGTGATTATCAGTGCTAAATTGACAAAGGAGCAAGAGATTAAATTGATTAAGGTCCTAAAGGAACATAAGGAGGCAATTGGTTGGACCATTCATGACCTTAGGGGGATCGAGCCATCTTACTGCAATCATAGAATATTCTTGGAAGAGGGATCCCGCCCTTCTCGCCAGATGCAGAGGAGATTGAATCCAAATATGCGAGAAGTGGTCAAAAAGGAAATCATCAAGTGGCTCGATGCAGGAATTATTTATCCAATCTCTGACAGTCCCTGGGTAAGTCCCGTTCAGATTGTTCCAAAGAAAGCCGGGATTACTGTTGTGACTAATGAGAAAGGAGAATCTGTCACAACTCGTTCAGCTTCATCTTGGAGAGTTTGTATTGATTACAGGAAGCTGAACACTGCCACTAAAAAGGATCATTTTCCCCTGCCCTTCATTGATCAAATCCTGGAAAAATTAGCCGGGCAGAAGTACTTCTGTTTTCTTGATGGTTACTCGGGATACAACCAAGTTCCTATCCATCCCGAGGATCAGGAAAAAACTACTTTCACCTGTCCCTACGGAACCTTTGCTTTTCGTAGGATGCCTTTTGGGTTATGCAATGCACCTGCGACTTTTCAAAGGTGTATGCTAGCCATATTTTCCGACATGGTGGGAGAGTTTATGGAAGTCTTCATGGATGATTTCTCCATTTTCGGAGAATCATTTGACTCTTGTTTGGTTAATTTGGAAATGATTCTTAAGCGATGTATCAAGACACGATTGGTCCTTAGCTGGGAAAAGAGTCATTTCATGACCCAAGAGGGCATCGTTTTGGGTCATGTAATCTCTGAACGGGGAATTGAAGTGGATAAAGCTAAGGTTGATGCTATCGCTAAACTTCCTCCTCCCACATCAGTTAAACAAATCAGATCATTTCTTGGCCATGTGGGATTTTATCGAAGATTCATCAAGGACTTCTCGAAGGTTGCCCGCCCTTTGAGCAATCTTCTTGCCAAAGAAACACCGTTTGTTTTTGACGAATCATGCCAAAAGGCATTTGATTTCCTAAAAACGGCAGTCACCTGTGCGCCAATTTTGCAACCACCTATTTGGACAACCCCATTTGAGATCATGACCGATGCTTCTGATTACGCGGTCGGGGCTGTCCTGGGTCAGAAAATTGATCGAAAGCCCTTTGTCATTTACTACGCTAGTAAAACTTTGGATGAAGCCCAGAGGAATTACACTGTTACTGAAAAGGAATTACTCGCTGTAGTTTTTGCGTTGGAAAAATTCAGGGCTTATCTCTTGGGGTCTCATGTTATTGTTTATACCGACCACTCGGCCTTGAGACATCTCTTGGCTAAAAAGGATGCTAAACCCCGGCTTATTCGTTGGATTCTTCTTCTTCAAGAATTTGATCTTGAAATCAAGGATAAAACCGGGGTACAAAATGTGGTGGCGGATCATTTGTCGAGACTCCTAGGTGATTCTTCTTGTCCGGACATTCCGATTACTGACACTTTTCTGGACGAAACCATTCTTACAGTTTTAGGTGTCCACACCCCATGGTTTGCTGACATTGTTAACTATTTGGCCGTTGGTCAAATCCCCCAGGATTGGACCAAGCAACAACGGGATAGACTCAAATCTGAGGCCAAATACTACTTTTGGGAGGACCCTGAACTGTATCGCATCAGCTCTGATCAGATTATTCGCCGATGCATACCGAAGAATGAATTCAACAGTATACTTGAGTTCTGCCATGCATCTGGGTGTGGTGGACATTTCTCCGGGAAAAAGACGGCTGCAAAAATTTTGCAATCTGGCTTCTATTGGCCGTCTTTATTCAAGGATGCCCAGGAGTTCTCACAGTCATGCCCTCGATGCCAGGCACTCGGGAGCATAACTAAGAGAGACATGATGCCCTTAAACCCTATTCTTCCTGTCGAAATTTTCGATGTTTGGGGCATTGATTTCATGGGACCCTTTATCCCTTCATTTGGACATCAGTACATTCTTGTCGCTGTTGATTATGTGTCTAAATGGATTGAGGCAATTCCCACCCGAACCAATGACCACAAGGTGGTCATCAACTTTGTCAAGAAAAATATCTTCAGTAGATTCGGGATTCCGAGGGCTATCATCAGTGATGGTGGCACTCATTTTACTAATGCCCAATTCCAGAGTTTATTGGCCAAATACGGTGTTAATCATCGAATTTCCACACCTTACCATCCCCAAACGAATGGACAAGCCGAGATCTCTAATCGAGAGATCAAGAACATTCTGCAAAAAATGGTTAGGCCCGATCGCAGGGATTGGACTCAAAAGCTTGAGGACGCTCTTTGGGCCTACCGTACGGCGTATAAAACACCTATCGGCATGTCTCCATTCCGTCTGGTGTATGGAAAGGCGTGTCATCTACCCGTAGAGATTGAACACAGGGCATTCTGGGCAATCAAACAATGCAATCTAGATCTAAATCTAGCTGGGAAGACCAGGAAACTCCAACTATCTGAGTTGGAGGAGCTTAGAAATGATGCTTATGAGAATGCCAAGATCTACAAGGCTCAGACCAAAGCTCTACATGATCAAATGATTTCCCGCAAGAGCTTTGAGCCAAACCAGAAGGTCTGGTTATTCGATTCTAAACTTAAGCTCTTTCCTGGTAAACTTAGATCTAAATGGAGTGGCCCATTCATAATTGATCAGATTTTTCTAAATGGTGCCGTTCAGATTTCTGACCCAAAGACGGGTAACACCTTTAAAGTCAACGGTCAACGTCTGAAGCCTGTTGTTGACCATAATCTTCCAGAACCCGTTTCAGACTCTGTTGCTCTAGCCATTCTGTGACTTCTTTGGCTGGACTTCGCCTAGCTGACGGCATTAAACTCAGCAGTTGTACATATAACACAAGGCTGATACGAGCTTCATATCCAGGTGACATCTTTCATATTCTACCCTTTCTTTGATGTCTCTTTTTCAATGAGGACATTGCATCAGCTAGGCATGGGGGGGTGGATTCATTTTTGAATTAGTTGGTCAGCTTTGTGAAATCCATATAAATTGCTCTCTTTCTAAAAAAAAAAAAAAAAAAAAAAAAGAAAATTAGGAAGGATTAGTTGGACATTAGGACTTTTCAATCTTAAGAAATTTTACATTAGGATCTGAACACAAAGACCCCTCAGGTCTTTGGACTTAATTAGCCTGTGTATCTACTAAAATGTGGATTTGTCTTTGAGTTCTCGCCATCTTAATTCTATTATAATTGGAATAAATAAGTTTGGGTGATAAGTACACGACTTGTCAACCCACCCTCTGATTTAAGGGAATTTTGAGTCATAAGCATCTACACACTTTCTTTGCACTGACTCGTTGTTTAGCAATTTTAACGGAAATTGGGTAGCTAATGAACCTTCTAGGGTGATATGGCTGGCAAGTTATCGTGGGTAACAGCCCATAGGTAGGTTGTCCAGAGCCCAGTCACTGGACCTTTCTCTTTTTGCTGCCTTTAGGTAAATCTTAGACCAGGGAAGTCACCTACTTAAAAAAAAAAAAAAAAAAAATCAAAAAGGAGAAAAGAACAAAAAGAAATAAGCCACACTTCGCCGCACGAGTATGGCTGGCAAGTTGTCGGTGGTAACAGCTCATCGACCGGTTGTCCAGAACCCAGCTCAGAAAATGCACTAAAAATTCCCAAAACACTTAGGAAGAAGCGGAGAAGTAGAATAAACCGGGGAGATATACACTAGATTCACCCTTGTGTTGACCCCGTTAAAAAAAATAAAAGTAGGGAGAAAGCTACCGGTTGTAAAGATACACCTTTAGGCAGAATTCTTTTTGAGGTCACCTAGAGGCGTAGAAATCCGAAGTCCGTTTTAATTGCCGGTCAACGAGTCTATCACAATCACAATAAGATGCTTAAAACTTAGGGTTCTCATCAAATCTTGGGTGAGTTGAATGGCCGTAGAAAGCCACTCTTAAACCCTAAAATTTGAAAATCCAAAAAAAAAAAAAAAAAAAAAAAAAAGAGAGTAAAAACAGAAAAAGAAATTTTTCTTTGAATAAGGCGAGGCTTGAGGCGGTCTGCATTTTGGCTGATACCTGGGCACTGTTGTGTCTTTGAAAGTTCAGTTCTTAAGTAGGCAATTTCTTAATGATTGAAAATAACTCAGGTTCAAATAATCTAACCTAATTCTTTTATAAATAGCATATAGTTTTTGCTAGGGACTAGCAAAAGATAGGCATGGGGGTATGATGTAAACACATTTACACTACTTAAAATGTCTATTTATGCATGTTCTTAAGCATAGGATTGCATTTCATGATATAAATATTGCATTACATGCATCATCTTGCATTTAGAGTAGTTTGAATAAAATGGAGGTTAATTGTCTCCTTTTATGTGCTTGGACAGGGCAAATATTTTATCAAGGCCTCGGATCAAAGATCCAACCGTATGGATATGATCAGGGCGACGATTGGAGTTCAACGACTCCAAGATCGCCCTAATCAGGCATCCGTAGCATCAGATAGAGACCGGGGAACCCTAGAAGATCAAGGGCCAGGATGGTGTAAATCCGCACTTCAGATGGAAAATCCGACCACACGGATGAATTCGGATCGACGATCGCAGCCGAACGACACAAAAATCGAGTCAATCCGACATCCGTGGCACCATCTACAACTTCCAGAAGATGGACGGCCAAGATAGCGCCACGTGGTGCCATCCCAGCCGCCCAATCGGCCGCAGGAGTCCTGTGAAGACCGCGCACCGTCTCCTCTCCGCCGTTGGATCTCGATCCAACGGCTGCGGTCGCTCGCGTTTAAAAACGTCCGCGCGACCATTTCGCCCGCGTAGCGCAGCGGCGACGCAGCTGCGGGCGAAGCGGAGGTCGCGGGTTCGAGCCGCGGTGAGGGGGTCGAAGGCGCGGGCGAGCGGGCGCGCACGAGCGTCGGATGAAGATCCAACGGCCGCGCGCGCCCGATAGCGCCGACGCGCAATTGGACGCTCTGGTGGACGCTCGATCGCACGCGGGCGGGCGCGCTACGCAGCCGGCGCGGACGCGATCTAAGCCGTCCGATCTCGCGATCGGACGGCTGAGACGACGCGGACGTGCGTATGCGTTACGCGCGCAGGCCAGCCGAGCGGGCGCGCGTGGGCGCGGCGGCGACGGCGACGGCGGGGCTTTAGCGACGGTTTTATCCGTCACTAAAGACCCCTTATTTATTATTTTGAAGATGTAATGTCCATTTTGCCCACACTCCTTGCAACTATAAAAGGAGACCCCCTCCATACGAAATTTGCATCCCTTCCTTCTCCTCTCTACCTCTCCAAAGCTCAAGAGAAGCTTGTCCCACACCCGGGATGCTTCTCGCGAGATAAAGTCCAAATTTTCGTCCCCCTTCGGAAGTGGATCCCGCGACGACGACGGCGTGCTGCTTCGTTCCCGTTCTTCTGCTTCGTCCTCCTTCGTCCCGCTTCGTTCTCCTTCGTCCAAGCGTCGTCCCGTCCGGCTCGTCCTCCAAGCGACCGTCGAGGAGGATAACTTCTCTCTCCCATTCTTATTTACAGCTTTTCTAGTGTAGAATTTTCCTGCTTTATAGTGTAATTGATTTTCCGCTTTCTAGTGTAACTTTCATTTCGTTTGCTTGTATAAACAATTGAAATATTGAATGCATGTTCTCTTTCTCTCTCTCTCTCTCTCTCTCTCTCTCTCTTAGTTTGATAGCTCCATTGTAATTATTTCGCCTTGTTTATCAAAAATCCTAAAAAAACATAATTGTGAATATAGATCAACGTAGCCTCCCTGAGTTCGACCCGGAATTCTTTTTCGGTTTAAATCTTATTTGTTGAACACGAATCCTTCGCTTTCGAACTACAACGACGGGTTTTCCAAAACCAAACACGTTAGCGTAGATTCTCGTTCAACAACAGCCACGTGCAACAGTTGGGCAGCATGTTGTCCTCAGTCGTCCAATGCTTGATGAAGGGCCCAGATCGTACACGAACACGTGCTCAAGATTGCACCTCACCTGCGTGCCAGATTGCTCGTGCAATCGCACGTGGCAGATAGCGGTGCTACCACGTCACTGCTATCCTGCCGTCCACTTCCGCATCAATGGCAGAATTTCACCCGCGCATAATTCAGCCAATTAAATCCACGCGCGAGGCTTCGAACTCATGCCTCTGGGATGCAAATGCCTTTGCGGACCGATGCGCCATGCCCGCGGATGGTCACGAGGATGAGCTAATGCCGGCGTGCTCTTAGCCATTGGATCAGGATTGTACGGTCGAGATCATGCATGTGTGCGATGAAGATAGGAGGCAAGTGCTACTGGAGGTCGCTGTGGGCGACACGTGACCGATTTTGGGTTGTTGATCATCAGATCATCGACCAGGACTTCTTTGGCTCATTGTGGGAGCTACGGAGATCAGATTGAGGCGATTTTGAGTCCATTGGATTCTGTTCATCGATTCGGATCCATTCATAAGGTCCGATTGCTCATCTGAGACTATTTCAATATGCACTTGTACACATGGTCATTAAACATTAATTATAAGCAATCTAAATGTTGATATTACACAATATGCATTGCTCCCAGATCTACTATAACATGATATTAATGCGTATGCACCATCGAAATTGACTTTAATTAATGTAATTATTGCTATTATATGTAGAGTCATCAGATAAGTTATATTTAAGTTATATACATAATACATATATAAATAGTTTTTATACAAATAGATATATACTTTAATATACTATGCAGTATTCCAATATATACATATTTACACTATGTACAAAGGTGATTTTTTTGAATTTTTGATATTTTCTTATTTTTATTTTGGTTTTGAGTTTTATAATAAGAGATGAGGAGGAGAGGATGTTAAGAAAAGGGAAGAGGAACACTTTTTAGCTTTTATTTTAATTTTCTTTATTTTCAAAACCTGGGAAGTACAGAACTTCTGTAGGTATGTTCTATATACAAAAGAACTCAAAGCCTAAACCTAAGGACTCAACACCTTGAACACATTCTAATCTTACTCAAGACACTTTTCTTTTATTTAGTTACATTCTTTTTATATTTTTCATGTTATTTTTTAGGAAAAAGCTGGAAAATGGCCAAGAAATGATGAGAAATTTATTCCAAGCCAATAAAAATCAGGGAAGCATGTTGGAAATAAAGAATAAAGCATAGAAAACTTCCAGACATCATTTATAATTAGACCTAACCATAAAACATACTTTACTCATTAAAATTAATCCGAAACTCGGTTATGAATAGATATCAGACACTGTGATTGTTGACATAAGATCTCTAAAAGGTTTTTACACTAAAGTACAGCTAATTACCGAGCCAGATAGAGTTTATACATGTACATGAAAGCTTGTTAAGTGTAAATCTAACATAAAGCAATTTAAGATCTCCATTTAAGCTCAATTTGAACTCATGACTACTTGAATCAAAGGTTAGCAAGCTTGACTGCTCTTCACATAGTTGCTTCTGTCCAAAAAGAAGTTCCAGTTATACAACACTTGTTTCAGTGTCAGGAAACTTAAGTCCAAAACATATCTAGCTCAATGTAGACATGCATTGCTCATAAATCATTTTTAAATCCACAAATCAAATTCATTTCAGAATAATATAACAGCTTCTACTCAAATTCTATCAAATCTGATATGAGGTTCAAAACCTTGTTGAAATCACTCGAACATGTCATTCAATCATCAAAAATCATCATGAAGCCTCGCTCAAGGTATCAAACCAGCAATTGAATGTTGCATTTCAGAATTCACCTCATACCTGGGTGAGGGATGTGTACATCCCAGATCTAATTCAAACCAATCAAACATAAATCTCAAGCGTCACAAATCTTCGAAAGGTTATGAAACTCATCAAAAATCAAATTAAAGATCGAAGAACCCTAAAACCCTAATTTGATCTTTCTATCTCACCATAGATAGCTCAAAGAGGGAGATACAAATCAGGCATCAAAACCACTTGGAAACCAACCGGTAAACTTCATTCAAACCTCATTTGAACTTAAACCAATGGATTAAAACAAATACAATATTGAATCAGGTTATTGCCTACGTGGGGATTTGATATTGCTTCACCAATGTGATATGATCACTTAAGACACCTGCACACCATTGATTGGTGTGTAGAGATCCTAGGCGATGCTCTAGAGTCAGTTGGTCATTGCCTTGGCCTCCAATCCATGTATTAGATTTTCCTTGGCTATGGCTACCAGGTAAGGATAAAAATCAAGTGTTGACATTAAAATTAGGTGTGAACTCACGAATCCATAAAAATCAAATCCAAGTAGCTCATACCCATCACATTAACTCCAATTACACAAATATAAGCTTGATTTGATCAATTAAAATCAATTAAAACATATTTACTTCATAAATTCCTCAATCAATCATGAAAATCAGAATCAATCGATCAAATCGGCTCAATTCAAAGCACAGGAAGGGCTATTGTGAATTGATGAGTTGAATGGGAAGCCCTCAAGGCGTATTTGGCACACCATGGGGTTTAAAAGCTAAGAAGCTTCAGACCTCAAGGCAGCAATGGCGAAGGAAGTGGATTGCTATTAAATTAGCGAGGAAATCAAGGGAAAGTGATCATGAAGCGTAGAGGAAGGCTTGTGATTCGATGTAAGGGTGTGAATTACCCTCTTTGATCAGGATTGATCAAAGAGGGCAAATTAGAGAATAACTACAGCTATGTTATTCTACTCCTAAACTAGGTAATCAAATAGTGAATTACGATCTAACTAAACTACTATAATCTAGGAAAGCAGTAAATCTAATTAGGAAAGCTATAAATCTAGACTAATCAGACGAAGGGGATTTCTTGGAATCCACTCGCCATGAGCTGGTGGCGAAGAAATGAGAGATACATCCAGCAATTGAAAGCTTATTGAAGAAACTCTGGGACATCCCTTGGAGTTACGCGATCCAGCTCGACGTGGATGTATTAAGGTAGAAATTGTGGCTACTATTACTAGCCATAAACGAAAGGGAAGAAGAACTAGAGGGGTGGAAGAAGGGATCGGCTCAGGGGGGAGGGAGTCAATAAAGGAGACAATGAGCTCAGGTAGGTGCTTAAATAGATGCTAGAGCTCAAGTGTGACCTATGACAATGGGTATAGGTCTTTTCAATAAAAAAGACAATGGGTATAGGCCATTGGGTTTGAACAGTAGAGATGAGAGCTGGGATGCGCACAAGGGTTTGAGATGAAAAGTGACTGTGCGATGTGATCTTCTTAAAGGTGCGAAACTCTGGTCACCGGTGATTAAAGGTTGGAGAAGGATCAACTATTGGATAAGAGAAATATAGAATGGATGGCTCTCAATGTGCGCAAGAACTGAAGCAATTGCAGGTGTGTTGGGTATTTTGTAGGCAAACCCTTATAGTGAAACGGTAGGATGTTTACTAAAAAACCCATAAGTGGTGAGAAATGTTAACAAATAGGTCCTTGACAACTCTCAAATAAGTCCTTAACAATTTTGAATGAATATAATGTGAAGAGAAATTGTGCCTATGAGGACCTAAATGAAATACACTCATTTCAAGGCTCAAATGAAGTTAAAATCTCATGAAACTTTTATGACAAATGATTTGAACATATTAGAAGTCATTCCAATCATTAATTTATGAAATTAAGCTCAATTTGTGTTCAATTGGCATTTAATTCATCCATTTATATATTTAGATATATAATCTCTCAAATGTGACCTAATTATACATTTTTACACAAATTTGATGTTTTAGGTCATTTTCCTTAATTCCTACACTTAACCCTTTTATTGAGTTAATTGATACTGTTTTAACTTAGTTTCTAGCTTAACTTTGGCACTTTAACTATGATGAGTCACACCTCATCAGATACCACCCTCGTTCACAGTGATGTGGTTAGTGATTTGTTGAATGCGTGGCAATTGGAAAATCTTAAGTCGAGCTAACTTAGGTGGTGATTTTTACCCATTAGGGTTTTCCAGCTAAAATTTGTGTCCTTATGTGGTTGTGCTTGCAATTATTTTATTTAATTTATCTTTTACAATAACACTATTCAACCCCCCTCTAGTATACTTTCAAACCTATTAGTTAACTTAAGGAATAATCGTCCCTCGTAGTGAATTAAGGTAGATTCCACATGTGCACTTCCTTAACTGAGGTTCGAGGTTAGGCTACCGTGGCCTTCGATAACTCAATCCCTTAGACTCAACTCTAGAAGTAACCCAAAGTAACTATGGTTGGTCACATCCTTACCCAGCAGGTGATTGCCACTTCCCATCCTATGGGTGATTCCTTGTAGAGACATCACCTAACACCCCCATTAGGCTACCTTTCCAGCACTCCGTAGAGTTGCCTCACATATTTGTAGAGTTGGGTTGTACTCTCCAATACGACTCATCGGTCACCCTATCCCATGATAATAGAGGTCCAACCTCCTGTCAACCAACCCATGTTAATCTCATGATTAGTCCAAGTATCTCTCCTCCCAGAGGGTGAAATGGTCATTCATAACATTGTGTGTAACTGAATGATTCCTCATAGAGGCATCATTAGGTGCCCCCAATGGGCTAGTTTCCAAGCACTCATTCTCGAGTCCCTAGGTGGCTGACTCCACAACCACATAGATTTTTGAATGAATTTTCTAAGTCCCAACATTACTCAACACAATTAGGTCCATCATCAAGACTTGCACCAACCATTTTCTTCAATATAAATTGTCTGTCATCTCAGTTAGACATTAGGTATCACTCTATCAATTGTCTGATGCCAAAATCAAATGTCGCTTGGTAGTACACCAGAATGACCTTCCTAGACCCTTGCACATTAGGCATTTGTATCTCAAAGTAGATGTCTAGGTCATCACTTAGATGTTTAGTTTAAATGATCAAATGTCCTATACCATCAAACAAGGCGTTTACCCACTTGAGTTGGGCGTTTCCTAGAACCACTTTCTAGGGACTCCACTATCCAAACCATTAGAAATCTAGGCCTTTATCCTGGATGTCTAGAGGCCCCTCTGAATGTATGACAATATCATCAGACTTCTAATGATCCACCACCCCAACTCCAGGAGTGCACACACACTAGAAGGTTCATCTGATTTTTGGATCAGATTCCCATGTGCACAGTATCAAATGTCTGGAGGCAACTTTAGACATTTGATAAGGCATATTGTCCAACTCTAGACATCTTGTTAGATGCTTAAACGTCTGACACTTAGGTATCAAACATCTAATTGAACAATCAAATGTCACCTGAAGCACATCTATGATCTTTATTCTTGCAGCCTGCACTACCCTTAATCCTGACCCTTATCTAACCATTTCAAATGTTTAGGAGGGTGCAAGAACACAATCTAATCCCTTCTTCAAATAGTTACATGCCTATGCTTTACATCAAATATTTGAAATTAAGATTCCAACCTTGTTTCCCTTGACATGTAACCATTTATCTCAGGTTTGTGGTGAAGATTTTTCCCTACCAGGAGGGGTGACGTAATAAAATGCGGAAATAAATATAAACAATATCACAGAATAGACAACCACACAAATACACAAAGATTTTTAGGTGGAAACCCAAACTGGGTGAAAACCACCACCTAACCCTCTCGAGTTAGGATTTTCCGATCAACCTAGTTGATTAAATCCACTAACCGAATCACTTTAAAACGAGGGTGATTCAACCTCAGTACAACCACGCTACTTAACGAGGGTAGCGTACCTCAACCCCTTTTCTCCACGAGAAGGATTTTGTCTCACAAAGGAGACGGGAATTCGCAAAGCGAATACCCAACCAAATAACAAAGATAAAATAAGCAACAAGTCCTATAGAGCCAACAAAGTAATTATGAACCTAGCTTCTATAGGAATTAGGAAACTCCCCTTTGCAAGGAGTGCGTCGAGTTGATGACGCGGTGCGTGAGCCACGCGACGGCGCAACTTCGCTCTCGTGAACTACGGCGGGAGAGCGGGTGCGCGAAGCTTGATGCTCTCAAGATGAATGGAACTAGAGCTTGGAGAGCAAGGGCTTCTCTTGGACACAAAAGAGTGGAACTAAGTTGCTTAGGTGTGTCTCTTGTTTCTCTTAGTGTGTATCTTGTGTATCTAGGTGTGTAAAGGCTCCCCTCTATTTATAGAGGCCTTAGGAAGGCTTTGGAAGGCTTAGAAAAGCTTCCATAGCCGTTGGGAACAAAGCCCAAGAGAATCATCCTGAAATCAGGAACAATCATTATTCTGACAGGCTTATCAGACGTCTAATTCTTGCATCAGACGTCTGGAACTTCACTTTAAGACATCTGATTCCAAGGTCAGACGTCTGATTTTAGGCAGGTCTCTTCCTGACTTGAATCAGATCTAAACAGGGTTTTTGCGCAAGTCCATCAGACGACATATAGGACGTCTGGCACTATGTCTGGATGTCTGGAAACCTACTTTTTCTGTGGGAATGGATTTCCAAACGTTGCAATGGCTAGAAAATCTCCAAGAAGAGATTTTGGGTCAGCCGAGGCAAAACGGTCAATTATCAAACGTCTGGAAAGTCCTATGGACGTCTGATAAGGCTCTAACGGTCATATTCTACACTGTTTGCAAAGCCAGCCAACGGTCTACTAATTGGACGTCTGGCAAATCCATCAGACGTCTGGTCTAAGGTCTGGACGTCAGATTTCATCAGATAGAACTAACTATGTCCGGCCTAACAGTTATCAGACGTCTGAAACAACAGTCAGACGTCTTAAAATACTTTATCAGATGTCTGATTTGGGAATGAGACGTCTGGAAACTCTGTTTGAACCCTATATTGGTTTTCTAAGTGTTCTACAGAAAACCTAAGTATCCTAAGGTTGTGCAGGTGTTCCTAGGACTACTGTTAGGGTACTTTGAGGCTCTTTAACATGAATTATCTAAGGAAATAAAGAGCAACAAAAGAAACGAAAAATACAACAAGTACAAAAGAAGGAAATCTATCCTATTCTTCATTTCCTTCCATCTTTAATATATCGCTCCTCGCGAATCTCTTTTGTTTTCCATCAAGCTCCTCCAATCCGTCCTGGATGCAAGCTCGAACTCCGTCTAATCACGTATCCATTTGCGATTGACCTGAAATCTAGGACTCAAAGTGCAAATGTTAAATAACACGTGTTTTGTTATCATCAAAACAAATGATCGTGGTGCTCTAGCACCAACAATCTCCCCCTTTTTGATGATGACAAAACCATAAATAATAATGCAGAAAATCCTCCCCCTTTTTGACATTATCAAAAAGGTTTAATTGATTTTACATTTCCTATAACTCCCCCTTAAGACATGCTCTTCTATAAATTTCTTTTGACAAAGGTAATGCCTCCCCCTTTTTTTTCATAACAACAAGATAGCTATTATTTTTCTCCCCCTTTCTAAAGGAAATTTAGCCACCTTATATCTCCCCCTTAAAAATTGACAATTAGCTCATAAATTTTAACTCCCCCTATCTAAATGCTTATGATAAAAAGATAGGGTAAAGGGTTTTACCTCACCTACCATGGCCAATAAAATGGGCCAAATGGTGGTTGTGGATGACACATCGGATGGGGCTCCCATCCGTAGCTTGAAGGCCCGGGCATTGGCGCCGGTCTCCAATCTGGTGGTCGACGTGCGGCAGGTCCGTTGCTTGTTCGCCGTCTCGTCGGTCTTCTTGTTCTCCTCCTTGGTTCTCCCAACTTGAGTTGACCAGCCTGGAGCTTGTAGGTCCAGTCCTTCGTGTTGTAGTTATTATGACCTACAAAACAAGATTCTAATTCTTTCTTCGGTATCCAAGTGGGCTTGGATCCGGATCTGTTAGCGGGTCTCCTTGACGGAGATCCTTTCTCAACCTTAGGGCAATAAAAATTATCTACTTTATTGATTAATTTGTTGGAGTTTTCCCTAAGACATGCAATTTCTTTTTCTATAATGCTCATCTTAGTCTTTAAATTAGAGATTTCTAACTTGAGACTATCATTTTCCTCAATCAATTTATTATTTTCATTGATGAGGTCTTGATTTTCTAATAATAGGTTATCAATTCTAGGACTAGCTTCTATGTCCTTAAGTTATTTTTCTAACCTATCATTTTCATTTTTAAGAAAACTAAGGTTCTTTTCAATACTTTTGTTTTCTATTTTTAGTGATTTACTAACTTCAAAAAGTTCATTAAAAGCTTCTTGTAGATCGAGATTTACCTCGTTGTCGGAGTCGCTTCCGCTTTTGCTGTCGCTATTGCTTCCTCTGGCCATGAAACCAAAGCAAGCGGTTTCCTCCTTCTCGTGATCTTCTTCCGAGCTTGTCTCCTCATGAGTGCCTTCCAACCTCCTCCATATCTCGTGGGCGGTGGTGCACTCTTGGATTCGTTCGAATTCCTTCGGACTCAATGCGCAATACAAGGCATTCATTGCCTTTGCGTTGAGGTTGAGATTCCGAACCTGATCTTCTGAGTAACCTTTTGCGGGTTTCTTGGGAATAAAAAATGCGGATTCGCACTTTTCCCACACCCGGAAGTCGTAGGCCTGCAACCACATAGTCATACGATTTTTCTAATAAACGAAATCTATACCTGCAAAGTATGGTGGTCGCGAGGTATCGTGTCCTTCGGTGCACACGAATGCTTTTCCCTCCATATCTGGATCCTCGCCGGTTTGTAACGCCGATTTTGCGAGACCTGCTCTGATACCAAATGAAGATTTTTCCCTACCAGGAGGGGTGACGTAATAAAATGCGGAAATAAATATAAACAATATCACAGAATAGACAACCACACAAATACACAAAGATTTTTAGGTGGAAACCCAAACCGGGTGAAAACCACCACCTAACCCTCTCGAGTTAGGATTTTCCGATCAACCTAGTTGATCAAATCCACTAACCGAATCACTTTAAAACGAGGGTGATTCAACCTCAGTACAACCACGCTACTTAAACGAGGGTAGCGTACCTCAACCCCTTCTCTCCACGAGAAGGATTTTGTCTCACAAAGGAGACGGGAATTCGCAAAGCGAATACCCAACCAAATAACAAAGATAAAATAAACAACAAGTCCTATAGAGCCAACAAAGTAATTATGAACCTAGCTTCTATAGGAATTAGGAAACTCCCCTTTGCAAGGAGTGCGTCGAGTTGATGACGCGGTGCGTGAGCCACGCGACAGCGCAACTTCGCTCTCGTGAACTACGGCGGGAGAGCGGGTGTGCGAAGCTTGATGCTCTCAAGATGAATGGAACTAGAGCTTGGAGAGCAAGGGCTTCTCTTGGACACAAAAGAGTGGAACTAAGTTGCTTAGGTGTGTCTCTTGTTTCTCTTAGTGTGTATCTTGTGTATCTAGGTGTGTAAAGGCTCCCCTCTATTTATAGAGGCCTTAGGAAGGCTTAGAAAAGCTTCCATAGCCGTTGGGAACAAAGCCCAAGAGAATCAGCCCGAAATCAGGAACAATCATTGTTCTGACAGGCTTATCAGACGTCTAATTCTTGCATCAGACGTCTGGAACTTCATTTTAAGACGTCTGATTCCAAGGTCAGACGTCTGATTTTAGGCGGGTCTCTTCCTGACTTGAATCAGATCTAAACAGGGTTTTTGCGCAAGTCCATCAGACGACATATAGGACGTCTGGCACTATGTCTGGACGTCTGGAAACCTACTTTTTCTGTGGGAATGGATTTCCAAACGTTGCAACGGCTAGAAAATCTCTGAGAAGAGATTTTGGGTCAGCCGAGGCAAAACGGTCAATTATCAGACGTCTGAAAAGTCCTATGTATGTCTGATAAGGCTCTAACGGTCATATTCTACACTGTTTGCAAAGCCAGCCAATGGTCCACTAATTGGACGTCAGGCAAATCCATCAGACGTCTCCTAAGACGTCTGGTTTAAGGTCTGGACGTCTGATTTCATCAGACAGAACTAACTATGTCCAGCCTAACAGTTATCAGACGTCTGAAATAACAGTCAGACGTCTTAAAATACTTTATCAGACGTCTGATTTGGGAATTAGACGTCTGGAAACTCTGTTTGAACCCTATATTGGTTTTCTAAGTGTTCTACAGAAAACCTAAGTATCCTAGGGTTGTGCAGGTGTTCCTAGGACTATTGTTAGGGTACTTTGAGGCTCTTTAACATAAATTATCTAAGGAAATAAAGAGCAGAAAAAGAAACGAAAAATACAACAAGTACAAAAGAAGGAAATCTATCATATTCTTCATTTCCTTCCATCTTTAATATATCGCTCCTCACGAATCTCTTCTGTTTTCCATCAAGCTCCTCCAATCCGTCCTGGATGCAAGCTCGAACTCCGTCTAATCACGTATCCATTTGCGATTGACCTGAAATCTAGAACTCAAGTGCAAATGTTAAATAACACGTGTTTTGTTATCATCAAAACAAATGATCGTGGTGCTCTAGCACCAACATGTGGTGGTTCCTACCACCACTATCCTTGAGCAACCATCAATAAAGGGGATCCACTAATCCTACTGATTACACAGCAAAAATACACCAATAAAAATGCCATCTTGTGTTATTCCCTAGCATTGTCATTGCATATTAGGTAGCCATAGTTGCATTTGTAAAAATTGACACGTGCATGCATTTAATTAAGAGGGGAGGAAAGTGAATAATTGGCCTTGTAATTAACGTCTTCATCAAGGGTTGCATCGTAATTTTCACCTTCTTTATTTTATTTGGCTTTGAACGTCTTCTTCCCCACGCGGCTACAGGGCATGGCTTCTTCGCGCCACTCTCTGCCACAGCATACTCTGCCAGCCGCATGCTTAGTCATGCATGCAGCCCAGGGCATGGCTGTGCATGCTCATTCTTCTTTAAAAAGCCCAGCCATCTTCCTTGTGGAGAGAGCCTAGTCCAACAACACACAGCAGCCCCTTCCTCCAGGCCATCTCCTCCCCTCTCCCCTCCATACGCAGCATCTCTTCCACTGAAGAGATACATTGCGAGCAAGAGCAGCTCACAGTGGTCCCACGACCACCACTGCGAGCTCCACCACCGCCCAACTCATCAAAGAGCCGGTGGGCGTGGTGGTTCATTTCTCTATTTCCACTACTCAAAGCCTTCACGCCATTGCTGCAGCCCCAAGCTCTGAAGCTCAGCAGCAGCAACAGCACGGCACCAGCAGCCTCAGCCTACGCGCAAGCCAGCAGCCTGCACCAGCTCCTTCCGCATGCGCAGGCCTGCTCCAGAGCGCCCACGCACGAAGTACTAGCCGCAACCAATTGTCCACATCGCGCGAGCACTGTAGCTACTGTTCACGCGTTTCTGCGGAACACTGTAGCTACAGTGCGGTGACCGGAAAGTTTCTCACTTATCCGGTCACCGTGCGCTCTCTCTCCGCGCCGCAACCATCTCCAGCCCGTCCTCGCGCCTGCTCCTGCGTACGCTCACGCCCGCAGCATCTACTCCAGCGCCCGCACCTGTCTGCACCCACACCCGCTTCTTCGACCGCGTTCACTCCACCGCGCAGCGTGGTGCGCTGCCCCACGGAGTGCGCTGCGCTGTAGCCTCACACCTACTCCCTCCAGCGTGCACATGTCCTTGCGTGCCTGCGCCTACGTGCTCCGGATGACTTAACTCGCCCGCACCCTCTCTCACAGCCACTCTCTCACTCTCCCCCGCAGACACACACATACACACCACACTTGTACACACTCATGTGTACACACACACTCACTTGTACTCGCCATGGAGATGAGGCAATAGTTCTAAACCCTATCCTCCCCATGTTTAACACTTGCAAGCACTAAGGAGGCCATTTCTTCATGGAACCCAAAACCCTAACCATGGAGATGAGGGATCACCCTAACGCTGTTAGCAAGGAGAGGGCAATAGTGATGTTCTTCTTCTTGATCAAGCTTGTAGATCCCCTCCTCCTCTATTGCAATCGAGCTTCCCCTCTCTCTCACTCTCTCTTCAGTTGTCCTCTCTTATGCAGAAAAGGAGGTGAAGGGGGAGAATGAGAAGGTTCTAGTGGGGCATAGTATTAGAATTATTATATAAAAGGTTTGGGACATTTTCTTGGGTGGTTCCCCAACTTTCTGCTCTTTGACTCCACCTAGCCATTAGTGGGGTTTGTGTTGGTGATAAAGCACCATGATCATTGATTTTTATGATAACAAAACATGTTATGATTTACATTGTATCTGGAGATCAATATTTCAGGCTTAGGGAGGGATGAAGCTTGATGAAAGCTCAAGCTCAAGCTCTATGAAAGGATGGAGGAGAAAAATCATCAAGGAGATGAAGCTTAGCTTTATTTCTTTGTTGTTTTATTTTAGAATGTAAAAGAGACTTGGATTTCATTCAAAATTATCCTTAGGTTACCATTAGAACCTTCCTATCCATATTCTTCTCACCCAAAACTCAAAACCTAGCCTTTGCTAGATTTTCAATTATCCTATATTATTTTCAAACGTCTGTATTTGATCTTTCAAACGTCTGAGCTACTTCTTCAGACATCCTGTATCACATCCAGAACTTATGCTCTCTGTTTTCTTGGTTTAGATGTCTAATATAGATTTGAAGACGTCTGTAATTCTCCTCACTCAAGCTCAAGCTCTCTGAAAGGATGGAGGAGAAAATTCATCAAGGAGATGAAGATTAGCTTTATTTCTTTGTTGCTTTATTTTAGAATGTAAAAGAGCCTTGGATTTCATTCAAAATTATCCTTAGGTTACCATAAGAACCTTCCTATCCATATTCTTCTCACCCAAAACTCAAAACCTAGCCTTTACTAGATTTTCAAATGTCCTATATTATTTTCAAACGTCTGTATTTGATCTTTCAAACGTCTGAGCTACTCCTTCAGACATCCTATATCACATCACGAACTTATGCTCTCTGTTTTCTTGGTTTAGATGTCAGATATAGATTTGAAGACGTCTATAATTCTCCTCACTCAAGCTTAAGCTCTATGAAAGGATGGAGGAGAAAAATCATCAAGGAGATGAAGATTAGCTTTATTTCTTTGTTGTTTTATTTTAGAATGTAAAAGAGCCTTGGATTTCATTCAAAATTATCCTTAGGTTACCGTTAGAACCTTCCTATCCATATTCTTCTCACCTAAAACTCAAAACTTAGCCTTTGCTAGATTTTCAAGTGTCCTATATTATTTTCAAACATCTGTATTTGATCTTTCAAACGTCTGAGATACTCCTTCAGACATCCTATATCACATCCAGAACTTATGCTCTCTGTTTTCTTGGTTTAGATGTCAGATATAGATTTGAAGATGTCTGTAATTCTCCTTAGACGTCTGGTCATGAATTTTTAGACATCTCTTTCTTTAGGATACCTCTCAAATGCCTCTTTGCTTTGGAAGAACAACAGTCAAAATTTTTCTCTTATTTCAGACGTCTAGTTGCCTCTTAAGATGTCTGGAAATGACCAATATTCATTTTTACCCAGCGTTCATATTGATTACAATTAAGTTTGTATGTTACGCATTGAGTTTAGAACATTGTAGGCTTCAAACGTCTATACATTTTTTTTAGACATCTATCCTGTCAACTTAAGATGTCTACCTTTTTGATTCAGACGTCCCTGCACTCAATCTTGAAAATCCAGTAATGACTACTTTGACTCTAGAGCCTTTTCAGATGTCCTAGTTTCATCTCAGACATCTAAATTAGTCTATTCAAACATTTGTCGTGGTTTTTCAGACGTCTGGTCCAGTCAAACTTTGACTAAATGATTTGTACCCATTCTACCTCTATTTATTCCTTCCAATTCAAATCCCAACGACTACTAAAGCTTAAACCTGACCTCCTACACCTATAAATACCCACCAAGGGTTGCCTTAAGCCTACATGCCAAGCATGGAAGCATTCTAGTGCAAAATTCTTCCAATTATCTTACTCTAAGCTTTCTAGTGCTATTATGCTCCATTGTGCTCTTTTGCTCTTAGAAGTTCTTAAAATCAATTCTACTCTAACTTTGATTCTCTACATCTCATAAGTTTGTAAAGGGAGTCTCATAACCTACTTTATATTCTATATTATTGTAGGCTCTTAGGATGTTTTTTAATATATTATTTTCATTAGTTTATTTGGGGGCCCAAGTTGTGGGTTTCCCATTTCCTCTTAGTAGAGGAGCTAAACTCTCCTTGGGGGTTGTCCAAGAGAGGGGAATTGTATTTTGAGGAACACCACCCTCAGATTAGTGGTGTGGCTTATGATTCCCATTTGATTTGGGGGCAAAATCCTAGATTGGGAGATTTAGGTAGAGGTTTTTCCCACAAGGGTTTCCTCTATAAATACTTGTGTTATTTCTTCCTAATTTTTATAGCACAATTCAAGCCCCCTTCTTGTGCCACTAACAAGTGGTATCAAACCATTGTTTGTTCTTGTGTATAGGTATCCTTAATAAGATGATCCAATGGCATCATGGGTGTTTGCAACAAGTGGAAACAATAGTTTCTCTACCACCAAGCCTCCTTACTTTGATGGCATGAACTATTCACATTGAAGCAAAGCATGGAAAATTTCCTCCAATCGATGGATTGCTCACTTTAGGAAATGGTGGAAACACCATTTATGAAGCCAAAGAAACAAAAAAATGGAGCCTTGTCAGAAGATAAGAAGCTTTCACGCAATTCTAAGGCGATGAATGCCTTGTATTGTGCACTTAGTCCAAATGAGTTCAACAGGATCTCTCAATGTACAACCGTAAATGAGTTCTGGAAAACTCTCGAGATTACTCATGAAGGAACAGATAAGGTAAAGAATTCAAAAGTTGTTATGCTTGTTGAGACCTCTGTTTTGATGAAACAAAATTATATTTTATTGTGAACTAATCTTTCAGGATCACGCTCTCACAAATCAAGTCAATTATTCTCTACATGGATCAAAATGAAGATTATCTTTAGTCAACATAATTCTTTTATATTTCCTGAGTCTAGAATTACTGTAAGGAACCTTAAGATTAAAGATAAACCTTTCTAAATCATAAAATAAACATTTAGACAGTGTTGATCAACCAAAATATTAGAATTGATCGATCAAACTAAGAATATTGATCGACCGAATTAGCCTAGCGGTCAAATTGGATTTTCTCACAATTGATCAACCAATTAAATATTTGATCGATCAACAATTGATCGACCAATTAAGTAAATTGATCGATCAAAATGAACATTGATCGACTAATTAAGTAAATTGATCGACCAATTTGATTCGAATGATTTTTCTCAACATTCCAAAAATGCTCTGTTTTCACCTATAAATAGGGCTCCACACCCTCATTTCAAAACATACCTTAAAAAAGATTTCAAAAAGAAAAAGTGCTTCCACTCTAATTCTTCCTCGTGTTTTGGTGTTCATTCTTCTATGCTCTTCAAAAGCACGTTGCTTTGTGCTTCTAAAGAGAAAACTCGATTTGCACATGTCAATTCCTTGAGGTTTCATAGGATTCTATTGTATTTATCTTTATCTATTGCTTTGATTTCGAGTCCCAAGTTGTTAGGAAGATCCGTTGTGTTTCTTTTCAGGTTGAAAAGAGAAGTGGTTTGTAAGAGGTTCTACCACCCTCGTTCAAGTGGTATGTTAGTAGATTGACTAGCGTTGCCTAGTCAAGAAAATCCTAAGCTGGGATTTTAGGTAGTGATTTTTACCCGTAGGGGTTTCCACTATAAATCTTTGTGTATATTGTGGGATTATTTTGTTTGTGCCATATTTTTATTACAATCAATATCATACTTGATCTTGTGTTTGTGGCCAAGTAAGATCCGCAGGACCCTCAATGCTAACCCAAGATTTTGAGAAATTTACAATGCAAGAGAATGAAAGCATGACATGTACACCTGCTTCACATTTATCATCAACAACTTGAAGGTACTTGGAAAAACATTCATAAAAGGTAAGCTTGAAGGTAAGCTTTTGCATTCTTTAACTAATGTTTTTGAGCCAAAGGTTACAACTATAGAAGAAGCAAATGAAATTGAGAACTTGCATATGGATCAACTTCTCGAGAATCTCATGGCCTATGAGACCAAGCTAAATCAAAAGAAGGGGATCAACGAAGGGAAGAAAAAGCAACAAGCCCTTAGAGCAAATTCAGATTCAGAAGAAAGTGATCAAGAAGATGATGAAGATCTTGAGTTTCTCACACATAAGTTTCAAAAATTTTTGAAGAATAACATGAATTTCAGGAGAAGAGGAGATAAGGAAGAAACAAAGAAAGAACCAATCATTTGCTACCATTGCAAATAGAAGGGACACATTAAAAAGGATTATCCACTTCTTAAAGAGGATCTTGAAAGGACTAAGAAGAGGCAAGATAAAGATATGAAGAAGTTTAAGAAGTTCAAGAAAAAGAAAGCCTTACAAGCAACTTGGGATGATTCAAGTGAAAGCGAACAAGAAGACAACGATTCAAATAATGAAGAATTCACTTGTCTTGGATTCATGGCATTTGAGGATGAAAGCAAGGAAGAAAGCAACAATAATGCAGTATTACCTTCTTACACTATAGAAGAGTTGCAAGATTCTTTAGAAGAAATTTATGAATTTTGTAGGTTGTTAACAATAGAAAATAAAAAGTTAAAAAGTAATTGTAGTTCTTTTGAGCATGAAAAGTATGAGCTTGTAATAGAAAACACAAATCTTGTTTTGGATAAAATTCAACTTGTTGAAGAGAATAACTCATTGAAAAAAAATATTTCCTTGTTGAAAGATAGAATAGATATTATTGAAAAGGATCTAGCAAGCCTTAAAGAGAATTCAAATAAGCTAGTTAGTGATCTTGTCAAGATTACTATGGGTAAGAAAATAAATGAAATCAAGCCTCACTTAGTGTTGCGTGTGAGAATCGTTGTTTTAAGAATGTATAGCATCATAGTATAGGACGAAAAGCGCAACAACACTTAAAATTTATAAACTCGAAAACACAAGTGAGTCCGAGGCTGTTTGTAGGGAGCAAATATGCAATTTACAACACTAATCACAATATAAACTAATGAGCACAATGATAAAGATATGCAATGAATAAAATCTACTCAAAATGATATTAATAGTGACAATTGTATCTCAAGAAATAATGGGAGAAAAAGAAGATTAGAAACCCTAAAAATGGTGATTTAAATCACCACTTAATTTCCCACATTAAGCACATATCCCAATTTTTCAACCATTCAATTTTACAACAGTGGTCGTGAACACTTATGTTTCAAGTTCCATCTCAGCGTAGAAGCCAAATAAGTCCATAGTATCTTAATCAAGGCCAAATCAGATGTCGGTTACAAGGGACAGATGTCTTAAACATCACCAAGCCTCAGAACAGGCACAAGGGTGCCAGCACAAGGTCAGAGCACCAAGCCTCTCGAAATCTCGCTAAGTGTTGAGCATTTAAGCATGAATACCAAGGCACAAAACCTACCCCTAACCTCCTCATAAATTCCTCCTCTAATTATATCTAATCTTGGGTAATTGGGTCGAATATAGGGGTCTAGACCCGTGTGCATGTGAGCACAGGTGAGGAGTAAGAGAAGCAGAGTGAGGCGGGAACCTCACCACCATGTGAATAGGTGACCGAGTAATGGGAGGATTTGATTTTATGCACTATTGTGACTTTATCCCACACAATGTGGGACTAAAGATTGCAGCTCCCTTCACAAGCTGCCACTATGGATGGTTGCTCCAATTGAGGTCGAAGTTGTTGCTCTACTCTTTAATTACAAGCCCAAACACCTTCACAAGGATGTTCCGCAACCGTTGGTGGTCAGAGCAAGGTCAGAGCTGGTCGGCGGGTGGTGGACAGTGGTGGAATGATCAGCGACGAAGACGCATCCGGCGAGAGTACCTGAAGCACAAAAAATGGCTTCACGGCCCAATTAAACTAGCGCTGGATGATCGCCATATGTCAAGGAGTGTAACAGCGGTGTTATTTGAGTGAGTGCGTGTGTGTTGCGGTGGGTCGACGTCGGAGAGGGTGACGAAGGGCATAGATGTTTGGTGGAGGCGTTGAGTGCTTGAAACCCAAAATAGGGTTAGGGCTTTTGACAGAAATGGTGAGGCGAAGCTCATAGGGGTGGTGGTGTGTGGATTGGTGAAGTGTGGCATGCGTGCGACCATGCCGGAGGCATGGGTAGAGGCGGAGAAGAAAGAGAGGGAGAGAGGTGTACGTCGGTGGAAATGAGGTAGTAGAGGGTAGAATCTACACTAGAGATAGAGAGAAAGTGTTTGAACCTAAATTAGGGATGAAAGGAGGAGGAATTAGAGCCAGTTGTGATTGGTCGGCACCAGAGATGAGGTACACTCCAGTGATGAGGAACGGTGACGATGAAGGGGTAGGCAACCTCCGCTTGGCCGACGAGAGGCGGAAGAAGGAGAGGAAGGTGAAGGCATTCCCAATTTGGCCATTGGGAGGCCGTAAGAGGATGGGGGAGGAAGTCGCTGGAGCTACGACGTAGCAGGTCGGGGAAGGAGGAGAAAAGGTCTTTTTGGCCTTAAACCGAGCTAAAGAAGATGCTGGAACCTAGGGGAGTTTAAATAGCCCCTCTTTAGGTCCTCAAAGAGTCGAATTGGGCAAGTTCTTCTTGCTTCAAAGTCGGCCTGATAACTTATAATTTCCAAGCTTCGCCAGCGAGTTTTTGGCATTAGTTGATCTTGAGACCTGGCCCATCTTGTAGAGAATCAATTCAGGAACAATCTCTCCAATTTTGAAGAGATTTAGCGAGAATTGAGCAAGAAATCTACGCTCAAAGTTGGTGGTGAAGTTCATGTTCACATTCATGGCAGTAGGGGCCCTTTTACAAGAACGAAGACAAAGTTAGGGACCTGATCGCAAGAATCTTGAAAGTTAGGGGTCTGAATGTAGGAAATAAAGTTTGAGGGACTAAATTACAAACTAAGTCAAGATGGACTTTGATTGAGCCCAAATTTTAGTCTTAACCTAATTTGGATCCAAGGAATCTAATGAAGTACTTAGATTTGAGTTTTAACCACGTTTGATTGGATAATTTGAATAGAATCCTATCTGAAATTCTGTTCTAGGTCAAAATGGGTTCAAATGATCAAATCAAAGGTACCGAATCTTTTAAAATATTTTTATATGAAATTTAAGAGGTTTAGATGAATTTTACCTTGACCAAAACCTCTTCAACTTAAGTAGGTTGAGAATTAGGATTTTGTGTGCTGTTTTGGTTCTCGAAATGTGCGAAACCCTATTTCTGTCTATGTTGACCCACTTTTTCGTCTTTAATGCTTAATTGACCTCTAATTAACCCCTTGGTGACCCCGTGGTTACTCTGCATTCATTACGTGATGTTAAAATTGCATATTTAACCCTATTTTAATGTTCTCTCCTCAAAATGGATCTGAAGGGAAGTACGGTCCTCAGGCGATTATTCAGGAGCATTTGTCTCTTGATTATGACTAATTCAAGCTAGTTATGATGAATGATGGCGTTACCATCACTTGGTACACACTAAGAAAGATTTTTGTGCACCAAAGCCAAGAGGATGGAATCCAAGAAACACACACTCTTGGATGAGAAATTCTAACCCTAAAGGACCCAAGAATATGTGGGTACCTAAGTCTTTGGTTTATTCTTGTTTTGTAGATAATTTCGAAGACCAAGTCCTTATCTATATGGACTTCATCAAGGATGAATCAAGGTACTTGGAGAACCAAACGGGTATGGAGGGTGGAATCCATACCATTGGCAATAATTCAATCATTTGATGTCACCTTCATTTAGTAAGTTTGGAGGTACATTTTTTTGCTTACTTCATTGATCTTGATAAGGGAGCTTATATTACTTTTAAGGATTAAAAAAGAGAAAACATATGCTTATTGTTAGGGGGAGTTACTTCAAATTGATTAGCTAAATTTTTGCTTTAAAAAAAAAAAAGGAAAATGATCAGAGCTTAATATTTAGAAGTTAAATACAAAAGCATAGATTAAGGGGAAGATTAAAATGATTATGATTACATATTTTTTATTACGTCAAAAAGGGAGAGAAATTTTTTTGCTTTATATGATTTTGTCATCATCGAAAAAGGGGAGATTGTTGGTGATAAAGCACCACAATAATTGATTTTGATGATAATAAAACATATTATGATTAACATTATATCTAGAGATCAATATTTCAGGCTTAGGGAGGGATGAAGCTTGATGAAAGCTCAAGCTCAAGCTCTATGAAAGGATGGAGGAGAAAAATCATCAAGGAGATGAAGATTATCTTTATTTCTTCGTTGTTTTATTTTTGAATGTAAAAGAGCCTTGGATTTCATTAAAAATTATCCTTAGGTTACCATTAGAACCTTCCTATCCATGCTCTTCTCACCTAAAACCCAAAACTTAGCCTTTGTTAAATTTTCAGACATCCTATATTATTTTCAGACATCTGTATTTGATCTTTCAGATGTCCAAGCTACTCCTTTAGGCATCCTATATCACATCCAGAACATATGCTCTATTTTCTTGGTTTATACATCTGATATAGATTTTAAGACATCTGTAATTCTCCTCAGACGTCCGGTCATCAAGTTTTAAACATCTCTTCCTTCAGGATATCTCTTATACGTGATGCGGATTTTACGCGGTTGGTAAAATACGTCGTTGTAAAGCGTAAATCGATCAACTCTTAAATTTATAAACTTAGATAGTGAGGTATCTAAGGTCGTCCAAGGAGGCCAAATATTTGCAAAAATACATCTCTTGCCTGGAAATGAAATTCACCTTTCTTTTTGGTCTTTTTAATTTATAATTTTTTTAGGTTTTTGAAATAATGAGCATTCGCAAAGTTGTTGAAGACAAAGGTGATCTAAACCTAATCCACTAAACTATTGCTAGAGTGGCAAGAAAGGTCTCTCCCTAAGCTCACTCTAGGCACATGGGGGCCTAGAGTAATTAGGGAGAGGGAGTGAAAAAGTGCTAGATCAAGATAAAAAAAAAAAAACAAATGCAACAGGAATTTTAAAGAAGGCAACTTGAATTGAATTGAACTTGTTCTACACAAAACATATAGAGGAAAGCTACTAATCTACTTGAAATGCAAGAAGATAAAAACACAAATCCTCTAAATGAAATGGTGAAGAATATGATGGCTTCTTTCTCCAAGCCTGGTAGCTCCCAAGCTTGAAAAGAGTCCTCCAACTCCTTCCTTGTAAAGCCCCTTCAAATGGTGTCCTCCAAGGTGGAAGCTTCGACCATAACTTTCGTCCTCCAAGGGTGGGCGTGCACCACCCTTACTCCTCCTTGCCGGCCGTCCTCCTGATGGGGAAGTGCTCCTCCTCCTTGGCATGGCACAAGGGAGAAGAAATGGGGAGAAAGCACCAAGGGGGCAGGTGATGTGCCCCCTTAATCTTCTTCTCTACTCCTTCTTCTTGGCCGTAGATATGAGGTGGGTATAGGGTAAATTTTACTAAATGGAGGATGGGCAAATGTGGGTAATTAGGTGGGTATATATAGTGGTGGAGAAGGGGTAGTTGGCGTGGAGGTAATGGGTGGCTAGGATGGAGTTTGGGATGGTGGTTAGGAATCCTAAGGTGGAGATCACTTGGCACCACCTTAAAGGGTTCAAGGAGGGTAGTTATAGGTTGAATCCACCCCTTGGTGGACGTCCATGGTGGAGGGGGTGCCTCCATTTTGGCGCCAAAATGGTGTTCTAGAAGTGGGGCAATTTTGGAGGGAAAATGGAAGGTGGAGAAGGACTTTAGGCTTAGGTGTAGGGTGGAGATTAGGGCATTTTTGGAGGGAAAAGTTGGCGCCAAAAAGGGGGGTAGTTAGGGTGGTTTTGGTGCCAACTTCTTGGTGCCCTTTGGTGGTGGTTGAGGGGTGAAAGGCGGTGATGGTGGTGGCGCCAACTTGGAGTGGGTGGAGCTAGCTTAGGTGAGCTTAGTTGGTGGAGCTTAGCTAGGGTTAAGTTGTAGGTGGTGAATGGCAAGGGAGCTAGAGTCTAGCTAAGCTAAGCTAGCTTAGCTAGTAATAGAGTAGAGGAGTAGGCAATGGGAGCTAGGGTTTGAGGAGAGGAACTAGATAGAAGAAGTCTGGAGCTGAAATGGAGCTGGCAACTGCTGAAAAGGGTGGCATGGAGCTACTCTAGCTGGCTTAGCTTGCTAGTTCTTTGCTAGCTGCTAAGCCAAACTAAAGTAAGCTGGCTTCTACCATAATGAGCTAAGGTGAGCTGGAACTGGTGCTCCTGGGGAGGATCAAGCTGGTTGAGGCAGCTAAGGTAGCTTAGCTCAACTGAGTTGAGCTAAGCTGAATCCCTGGGAGCTGGACTTGAGCTTCCTGAGCTGAAATGAAGTCATCTTTAGCTGGCTGGAGTTGAGTGGAGCTGGATGTAGTTGGACCTAAGCTAGGGTGAACTCCAGTCAACTCAGCTAAGCTAGCTAGAGCTCCCTGTGGACTAATGGGAGCTGAGATAAGCTAGACTCAGCTAAGTTGAGCTGGATCTGAGCTAACCTGAGCTAGGGTGAGCTAAGATGAGCTCTCTTAAGCTTCTATTTAGCTGAAATGAGCTGAATGGAGCTAAAATGAGCTAACCCTAGTTTAGGTGAGCTGAATTCCAGCTATGGTAAGCTAGATCAAGCTAAGTTCCAGCTGGTGAGAGCTTCTCCTTCATCAGTTGCCTTCCTAAGTGCTAGGGTTCTAGGGATCTGGCAATCTGCATATCCCTAACACTCACAAAAACATATTAAAAAGATAATAAAAAGTGCAATGCATGCCTATCCTAATCGATGCCTAAATGCAACCCAAAAAACCCATTTACGGAGCAAAATCCTAAGAGGTAGGTTTGGTTTAATGCATAGGAATGATGATAAACTAGCATTTATTAATACGCCTCTTTGCTTTGGAAGAACAACGATCAAAATTTTTCCCTTATTTCAGACGTTTGGTTGCCTCTTAAGATGTCTAGAAATGATTAACATTCATTTTTTACCCAATGTTCATATTTATCACAATTAAGTTTGTATGTTACACATTGAGTTTGGAACATTGTAGGCTTCAAATGTCTATACATTGTTTTTCAGATGTCTATCCTGTCAACTTAAGATGTTTACCTCTTTGATTCAGACATCCCTGCACTCAATCTTGAAAATCCAGTAATGACTACTTTGACACTAGAGCCTTTTTAGACATCCTAGTTTCATCTCAAACGTCTAAAATAGTCTATTCAGACATCTGTCATGGTTTTCAGACATCTAGTCTAGTCAAACTTTGAGTAAATAATTTTTACGCATTCTACCACTATTTATTCTATTCCAATTCAAATCTCAACGACTACTAAAGCTTAGACCTGACCTCCTACACCTATAAATACCCACCAAGGGTTGCCTTAAGCCTACAAACAAAGCATAGAAGAATTCTAGTGCAAAATTCTTCCAATTATCTTATTCTAAGCTTTCTAGTGCTATTGTGCTCCATTGTGCTCTTTTGCTCTTAGAAGTTCTTAAAAGCAATTCTACTCTAACTTTAATTCTCTGCATCTCATAAGTTTGCTAATGGAGACACCATCATGAGCCATAACTAGCTCATTTTGACCAAATTAAGTCTATAAATGCTCCTAAATAACTACCAGAGTCATAAGTCACTGCATAATCATTCTGAGGGAAAAATAAGAAACTAGGGTTAAAACTGTAATTTTACCAGCATATCATGAATGCAGTACAACCACGGGTTTTCTCAGGGGTTGAATGAAGGTCAAATAGTCTTAGAAAGATAACAAGTGGGTTAAAAAAATCAGAAAAGGGTTTGCACGTGTTCTGAGAATTAAATAAATTTTTGAAACCCTAAAAACAGATCCGCTTAATTAACTGAGGTTCTGATCAGGATAAAATTCACCTAAACCCTCTAAAATTCATAAAAGAATATTCTCTAGGGTTTGGAACCTTCAATTTGACCATCAGAACCCGTTTTGACCCAAAATAGAGTCACAGACAGACATTTGCCCTAATTTGAGTTTTTGCATAAATTACCCAGTTAAACATGGTCAAAACCAAAATCCAACTTCACCTTTGCATTCCTTAGGTCCAAATTAGGTTTATACCAAAATTTGTACCCAAGATGAGTTTGTTTTGACCTAGTTTGTAACTTGGCCTGTCTAATTACATTTCTGCCCTTAACTTTCAAAATCTTTTCAAACAGACCCCTAATTTTGTTGTCGTTCTCACAAAAAGGTCCCTACCACCATTAAACCTATTCCTACTTGCTCTGGCGACCTTAATTTGGAAAGAACTTCCTGATTTCTTGATGAATCCTTTTCAAATTTGAAAGGGAAGTTCGTCAAGAAATTTCTTTCCTTTTGAGCACGATCCTAAGCCCTAAAACTTACCCAATCTCTCATGCGAACACATGAGAGATTTGGGTATCAAAGAATTCCCAAACTCCAGCGGGCTTTCCAAGCTTGGGAAGTTTGCTTCCCAAGCCCAAAACCTCCTCCTGAGGTCTATAAAAGAACCTCCTGATCACATAGTCTTCTTCACTCTCGAAATCAGCCAAGAATCCCCACTAATTCCTTTCTCTCTCTCTCTCTCGGCCGAAAGCTCCTTGACGTCCGGTGAGCCCCTCCATCCATCTTTGTCTTCCATTTCTATACTAGCAGAGGAGATATCCTCCTTGCTTCTTCCCGCGTCGAGCCATACCAGCCGACGCCTTAACCCCCCTCTTCCTTGCTATCTCTCTCTCCAGAGCTATTCTCTTCTCCGGTGCCGGTAACATCATAACCAGTGCTGCCTCTACCCTACTTCATCCGCTAGCTACCCAGATCGACGCCTCATCTTCCACTCTTCTTTTCCAGACATTCGAAACTTCGTTTCGACTGCCAACTCACCCGACTGCCCTTCGTCTTCCACCTCGCCGGTGTACCTCCGACGAGCTCGCATGGCCACTACGGTCCACCAATCTGGTCACCGTTCATCCCTACACCTCCTTCGTAGCCCAGCGAGCAAAAGCCCTTTGGTGATTGATGCTATTAGCCTCTCCAATGCTCCACCGAACACACCCACTCTCACACACACAATCCACCTCCGCCACACACGCACGGACCTCGCCACACCACACAACCTCCACCGTTGCACTCGCCATGGTTCGATGAAGGTCCTGAGCAAGTTTAATTGGGCCGCGAGGTCGTTTGCTTGATTTCAGGTATGCCACCCCTCTCCGCCATTGATGCACAGCTCCAAAGCAAGCTTCAAAGCTTGTTCTTCACCTACAGCTCCAGGCGACATGCTCAAACGGTGCAGATTCAGCAGCTGTAGATTCCCAGGTTCTCAATTGGAAGGAAGTAGCATAGCCGTGACCCAATTCGAGCCATCTTCACTCTTGCTGCAGAAGCGCGAAGGAGTGGGAACGTTTAGTCCCATATCGGAAACAGTAGAAGCGGCACTATCACATAAATTGAATTTGTGATAGAGGCTTATCGCCTTCAAACATGGGGTGAGGTCCCTCTCACCCATGCACACCTATGCCTCATCCGTGACACCTCACCCATGGACCTAGTGTGCCCGACCCGCCTAAGCCTTTACTCCTCGACTGCGACCACGCCCGCAGCCCTGGACCTGGGTATGTGCCTACTCGATTACCCAACTATACCCTGAAAGGCCCTGGGAGGGAAAAGCCTAAGAAGAAAGAAAGAGAGAGAGATTGTGTTGGTAGGGGGAGGGTTTTGCTCTTGGCGAGAACTGGCTGACTCAGCCAAATTCAAGAAGCCTTCCCCCTCTGTGTGAAGTAGCTGAACAGAGAAAGAAAGAAGAAGAGAGGGAGTCGCACAAGAAGAAGAGAAGAAGAAACAAAGAAAGAACTAGAAGGAGAAGAAAAGCTGCACTAGAAGAGAGAGAGACCCTTGAGTCTCTAGCACTGTAGCACAGGCTTATTTAAGACATCCGATACTTTAATTGCATAAACTTGAGGCTTGATTTAAGTGTTATTTGTGAGGAGTAATTGGTGATTTAAATCATCATTTTACTCCATTCTTTTTGCATATTGATCCTGACATTATTTTTATTGTAATCCTTATTCTTGATTTAAATTGTGATCTTGAGCTTTGAATTCCATATTGCTCCTTGTGTTCGACTTTGGAACCTTTTTCGAGTAATAAATTTATTTGTTTGAGCGCTATTTTGGCTATACTACAACACAATAATCTTAAAACACTAATTTAGTGCTCGAACATTTGCAAAGGGAGTATCTTAGCCTACTTTATATTCTATATTATTTCAGGCTATTAGGATCATTTTCAATATATTATTTTCATTAGTTTATTTGTGTACCCGAGCTGTGGGTTTCCCGTTTCCTCTTACTAGAGGATCTAAACTCTCTTTAGGGGTTGTCCAAGAGAGGGGAATTGTATTTTGAGGGACACCACCCTTGAATTAGTGGTATGGCTTAGTGATTCCCATTTGATTTGGGAGTAAAATCCTAGATTGGGAAATCTAGGTAGAGGTTTTTTCCGTAAGGGTTTCCTCTATAAATACTTGTGTTATTTGTTGCGATTGTTGTTCTTTAGTTTTATAGTACAATTCAATCCTCCCTTCTTGTGCCACTAATGATTTTATTGCCCTAAGGTCCTTCTCAAGAGCCAATTTTGATTTTAGCAAAATCTTAGCCCTTGTCATCAATAGATCCCATAACTAAGACCTCTTAGGCTCCTAATCCCCCTTAGTCTAGGTGATTAGGACCCTTGATCACAGTTAAGAGGTTTTTTTTTTTTCATCGTTGAACCATGATTAATATTTAGTTTTTAATGGGGTCTCACAATCCAACATACAAAGCCATAGAACATGGTAGGCTTTATAGTCACTTTATAATACTTTCCTTTAGCATTCGAGGGAACTCTCTTATTACATAAAATACCAAATGCTCCACTCCATTTCAATCACCCTATAACCTATAATAATCTTATGTGTAGTTGATTCAAAAAAAAAAAAAATCTTATGTGTAGTATCTCCATCAATTTCACTATCTTGATGAAAAGTGAACCTTAAATATTTAAGAACATCTCTTTTTGGAATTTACTCTACTCTAATTTTCACATTCATCCTTTCATTGTTCCCTCTACCATTAAACTTATATTTCATATACTTAATCTTTGCCCTACTTATATGAAAGCCTTTAAATTTTAGGACTTCTCTACAAAGCTCAAGTTTTCTATTTACTCTATCTCTTGTCTTGTCAACCAACACATACATCATGGCACCTTAGCTTAAATATGATTCATCAACTCATCTTTGACCATGGTAAAGAGATAAGGGCTTAAAGCTGATTCTTTTAATACTAATAGATGGTGATATCAAAGTAGTCTGTCAATCCAACCATGATCCTTACACAAGTTGTAGCTTTATAGTACATATCTTTTATGAGATTGATATCTAGAGTCGATACCTGTCTCTTCTCCAAAATTCTCCACAAGATAACTCTTGAAATTGAGTCATAGGTCTTCTTCAAATCAATGAAAAATAAACGAAACTATTATATATATTTTGGAAAAATTGAAAGAAACTCAAATGTATATCTACACTCAAATCCAACTTTTCCAAGTGTGAACGTGCATATCAAAGTGTCGTCACAATGCCATGGCATCTATGTTGTAATACTTTTGTGTCATGGAATCCGTAAATGTAACACTTTCATCTTCATTCTCCTTTTCACGGTGATCAACAAATGTTTGCAAGTAGAAAAATTTTTAAAACCCATGGTGCATCTTGTGAACGAATGAGTTTCTCTATCATTGCCCTAGAACTACCCCAAAAATACTCCCACAAATTAAATTAGAACAATAAGATGTTGTCTATCTATGGTTTTGGATTAACAATTTGGATATAAGAACATTAAGTGATCGCTGCAGTTGATTTAGTCCAAATTTCAAAAATTTGTGCTTGTCAATGTTTCACATTTAGACCTAAGTATTGGTGTAAATGTAACACTATTATTAGCATGCTTGTTTTATGTCTTTGCCATGATTGATGGTTGGAAATTTAAGTTTTTTTTTCTTTAAGCACCTTAAGAACATAGTTTGTAAACGATGTTGAAGACTTGTAAGTTCATAAGGTCTAATGTGCATCATGAATTTGTAGATGCAATAAATCCATTGTGGTCAAACCACAGAAAAATTTTATAGTCATATTACTTTTTATGTATCTTACAACAATTAGTGACCAACTCAAATGCTCACAACAAATGCACATATAAAATTCCTGTTGTTACATGAAACAAATTTCCTTACTCCAACTAAATATGCATTATGGTAGTCTTGGGATATTGATTGCACAACCTCTTTTTTTGTAAGGCAAAAGTCCGATTACATCAAGACTTAGATCTACACTCAATGCCTACTCACAAGTAGGAGAATAATAATGCCCATATAAAGGAATAAAAACCATTGCATGCAGACAAGTGATACCATGCCTGTTTATATAGGTAATATGCACTCTTGTATGTAGACAAATAATAAAAAATTAACTTCTATTCAAACTTTGTGATATCATCTAGTTTCAATGACACACCATGTTATAGTTGATCTTTTTGATCTAGGTACTTGTCCTTGACATATATGTGATAGATCTAATTTCTAGTGTACCATACAAATCAATAAAACCACTGATTAACTTTTAATCATCTACCTTCTCTTCAAAGAGGAGGGAGCATTCGCTAAACAATTCAAACTCTAAATATTTATTACAATGGTTACTTTATTTTCCAACTTCACATGAAACAAAATCATCAAGTTTTTTTTTATTACCTATATTTTTAAATCGTCAAAAGCTTAAAGATGTCAATTTTACATGCCATTATACAATCTTATCATGTGAGTAGGAAACGAACCACAATGAATGAAGTGAAAGCTTTGAAGGGAAAAATGTCCACCTTCAAAAATATCGAAGCTTGAAATTTCCGTTTCCTTACGGTAAGGAAAAACTCCACGTAAAATTATCCTCTCTGTTAATACACAACATTGCTAGTTGAATATTTTTTTTTGTAGTATTACAATCGAAAGGGAAAATTAGATTCTTTAGAAATTAAATATAAAATCCCAACCAACGCCGCCGCATGGGGGTTAGAAGTAGAAGTCGAAGAAAGGGGAGGGGAGCGTTCTCCAAGGAAAGGAAAGGAAATGTCTCTGGTTGCCACATCGATACCATCAATTTCTCGTGCAATTTCCTCGAAATTCCAAATTGGGTCGCCGATATCTGACCCGACTTGTTCCAAAGATTCAACCTTTCTTTCTTTCTAGCAAGTTTCGCTGCTCCCCCTCCGTATTCCACCGGGGGGGATCGCAGCGAGCTGCTGCTGCTGCACAGTTGGAATTTGATCCTTACCTTTTTTTCTTCCAGCGTTGAAGATTGCCGGGATTTCAGGGGATTCCGAAAAATCCCATCTTTGATCTCGGAAGATAAAATTCTCGTGGAGCAATTGAAATAGGGAGTTGATTGACAGGTCTAGTCGGCTCCGTTAGAGAGAGAGAGAGAGAGAGAGAGAGAGAGAGAGAGAGAGATCTGGACAAGTTTGGTCCTTAGAGATCGACTTGAAATGCTACCAGATCTTTGGGTTCTTATTAGATTCTCGTCTGCTGTGGGAAAGCTGGAATCTTGCGTGGTCTGAACCCTTTTCGTGGGATTTGTGAGAGGAAGGGGCTTGTTCTCGTCAAGTCTGTCTGATGGCAGCGGAGGACTGGATCGAGCTCAAGTTTAGGCTATTTGATGGCACCGATATCGGGCCGAATAAGTACGACCCATCTACCACCGTTGCTTCTCTCAAGGAAGTCATAGTGTCCAGGTGGCCTCAAGGTGAGCAAAGGACTCTGTTTTTGGTTTCTTCTTCTTCAACCTTCTCTTCTCTGCTTTGCTTCTTCCAATCCATGATGCAACTGTTTGTATCTTCTTGACTGGATTGGTATTTCGAATTTCAGTTACAGCTATTTGACCTTAAATGCCCATAGTCAACATCGGTGTTTTTTGTACTGCCGGGTGGATTGATCATGGAGAAGTTTGAGGTTTGTTTAGGCTAATGTTGAATTATAAGCTTTGCTCTCAAAGCAGTAATCATGCTACTGCTGGAGAGCAAATTATCTTGTGAATTATGTAGTTAATAATGGCTTTTCTTGGCTATTGCTTAACGCTCTTCTCATTTGTGCATTTTATGTCTTTGATTTTTGATGCATTACAAAGTAGAGAAGTTGAAGGGGAATTCCTCCAGATTTCGAAATTCGGATAGTTTGCTAGCATTAGTGAGTCTCTCTAGGTTTTTATCCATGGATAAAGAATTTCAATTTGATTTCCATCCATACATCATGTATGCACTTAGAAAGGGTTCATGAGAGAATTTATGTGGAAAGAAGCACCTGTAAGGTGACACTACTATCTTGTGGTATTCCTTCATCCTGCTAGAATACTCTGTGTCTTGCTTTATGCCTATCATTGAGAGTATTATGTGCTGTCCATGAAGCTTTCTTTTTAGATAAATGAGGAAGTGCATTCTGCTTTTTCCACCAATAGGTTGAGGACCACGGTTGTAGACGATCCTAGTGGTTTCTTTTTTTTTTTTGAAACAAAGATTTTCTATTAATAGAAACGACAAGGATGCTAAACCTCGAAGGGGAAGAGAGAGGGACAACTAAACTTCACTTGTCCAAAGAATGGAGGGACACTACGCCTTACCTCGAGGAGCAGGGGAACTCCAAATAGAGACAAAATTGGAAGAAAACAAAAACAAGAAAAAGGAAATAACATACAAAGAAGATGCCCTCATAACCAAGTCATAGCAATTCGATGATTGCTCCACATTGTAAGATGACATCACTGAAGAAGAGTCTTTAGGGATCCGCACCAGCGAGATCCGAGAAACTCGGCAACCAAAGTAGATCCAGTGAAATCTCAGTCGTAACCGTGGGCTTTGTAGTATCCCCGACAAGAAGGATGCGAAGGTGTTTGGTGGAGCCCTAGCAACACATCCCAACTCAACCAAATCCCCTCCACCCCCCTCTCCTCCCCCACTGAAGCAAGGACGAAGGGGGTGGGGAGCACTAGTGTTGGATGACATGTGGGTGCTGGGACCCTACGCCAAAGAGCTTAACGTCGAAGTCGGAGCCGGAACGGAAGGAAAACAAGGAGGTGAATTGTAGGAGGGGTCGAGGCGGATAGAGGAATCGCTGCATGGAGGAGGCGAAGTCGCGAGCTTGAGACCGAAGCTTGGGGGGATAACGAAAAAGGAGGAGGAAAGAGCAGGGGGAAGCAGGATTGGCAACCGGAGGGCGATCGAGGGCCCCAAGCAGGTCTAGGGTTCGAAAGGTCTTTAGAGAGGGGGAATGAAGTGGAGCTGAGCGACCTTACGCAAACTCATCTATCCTAGTGGTTTTAGTAGCACTATATTTGTTCACGGAGCAACAGTCCCATATTTGCAAAATGCATGTGGATCATATAACTAGAACCTGTGAGAGTTGGCATGCATGTGGAGGCGTGGAGGCTTCCTTGGCGTGGGAAAAATAGTCCATGCGAGGACTGTTTCATGTTGGAACAGAGAGAGAGAGAGAGGAGGGTAGTCGACGGTAGAGAGAAAGAGAGGAGAGGAGTTGGAATTGTTGGAAGAATTATTTCATTGACTCAAATAAGAAAGGATTACAAAAGCTCTTTTTTATAAAGAGAGAACATATCACAATCCTCTAAAACAATGAACAAACCAATCCTAATCAAATCACATATCCTAATTTTAAAAAGAACAAATCCTCTAAAACAAACTTTCTAAAAACTAGAATACCAACTAAAACAAAACTTGCAACCAAAGTAAACCCAAAACAGGACCAAAAAATCACCAAAATCGACACCCACTTGGGTGCCTGACCGATTACCATGTGGACTGCCACATGGCACTTTATTCTTCGCACTCCCCCTCAAGTCGAAGCTGGGAGGACGATAACTTGCTAAACTTTGTGAGGCTAGACGCTCCACCATTCCTTTTCTTGTTCAAGCTCTGTGCTCTTAACTTTATCTTTGAAAGAAGCCACGGTGTAATCTCTTGCGACCTCTCGAGTTACTTCTGTGTTAACCTTGATACTCTGCGCAACAACCACCGTTGTCTTGTTCTCTCTTTCTTTTTGAAACATGGCCCTAATCTTCTCATGGTCAATAGGCGTGAGAGAGTCTACTATTGAGGTGCTAGTAGCCCCACTGCGAGACCTCCCAAACTTGTCCCAACATCTCTCTTGTGGATGATTTGTACATCCACATTACTGGCATTAGGGTAGATGCAACCTGGACCTCGACTACGTCCCCTTCCATGCCCTACACATGTCTCTAGAATCGCAAGTGAAGAGTTGTCGCCTTTAGGCATGATTCATCATCAGGAACTTCCATCTTCTCAAGACGGCAATCGATGGTCTCCAGATCCATCTTCCCGTCGGATGAGAGGATTTAATCATGAGCAGTGTGATAACGGGGATGCAACCCTGATAAAAATTTGACAGCCTACCAAACTGCACGTGTCTCCCCTTGTTTGTCGTAACAAAGAGGCTCGAAGATCTCTAACTTCTCGAACAGAGCTTCCATCTTCTCATAATACTTAGTCAAGGAGAGATCTCCTTGACTAGCTGTCCATATATGAGTATAGATCAATAATACGCACATTACTAGAGTTTTGGGAGTACCTTTTCTCTAGGGCTGTCTAAATCTCGTACGTTCTCTTTTTATAGAACATGTTTGAGGCGATGACTAGATTCACGGAGTTCATTAACCAATTCATGACTATGTAATTCTCCTTCTCTTCTTTTTCTTGGTTCTGCCCTTCTGCTCTAGTGGTTCTTCAAGGAGAATATTGAGTTTCTCTTAGCCCCCAACGAACATCTTGAAGGCGCGGGCCTACAAGACATAGTTGGAAGCACCTTGCAACTCGATGGTTGTTCCTTGAATAACCAGCTTGCCTTCTCCTGCTAACAACGTTGCATCGGTAGCAGTGGTGTCCATCATCTTCGATCCTCATACTCTATGTAAGGCGCTAGATGGTGAGGAGGATTTGTCGAAAATGAAGGCCACACACGTGTGGGGCCTCGAAGAGTGCATGCACAAGAGAATAGCTTTCTCTTGTATGCGTGGACCCTTCTACTTCAATGCATGCACACCAAGGGCCCTAGACCATAGGCTCTGATACCATGTGGGAGTTCACGTGCATGTGGAGGCGTGAAGGCTTTCTTGGCGTGGGAAAAGTAGTCCACGTAGGGATTGTTCCCTGTTGCAACAAAGAGAGAGGAGGGTAGCCAACGGTAAAGAGAAAGAGAGAGAGGAGAGGAGTTGGAATTGTTGGAGGAATTATTTCATTAATTCAAATAAGAAAGGATTATAAAGGCTCTCTTTTATAAAGAAAACATATCACAATCCTCTAAAACAGGAAATCAATCAATCCTTGTCAAATCACATATCCTAATTTTAAAAAAGAACAAATCCTCTAAAACAAACTTTCTAAAAACTGACATACCAACTAAAAACAAAACTTGCAACCAAAGTAAACTCAAAATAGGACAAAAAACCACCAAAACCGACGCCCACTTGGGTGCCTGACCGACTGTCACATGGCACTTTATTCTTCACCGTGACAAAAGAGTGGCCAATGTTTCTATGGATGTAATGTGAAATGGATGTTCACTTTCCACATATGGGGAGAATATTTTTAGTTGAACGAAAAGTAAAGCATTTCTCCTTCTTCAGCATACTATTGTTCATGATCTTGTCAGAGAAAGCAATGCTCTAATAGCCTTTTTATTGTTATCATCCATTATGAACTGAAGCACGCATGTTTCTCCTGGTGACACCCAGCTGTTGTTTTTGTCTGACACAAAGATTTTTCATGTCTGTTCAGATAAGCCGAATGGTCCAAAAAGTACAAGTGATCTAAAGCTTATAAACGGAGGAAAGATTCTTGCGAATAACAGGACTCTTGGGGAATCTAGGGTGCCTTTTGTAGATCTTCCAGGTGGAGTTATCACCATGCATGTTGTTGTTCGACCACCAGTACTTGAGAAGCACAGTGGTATGTATTTGTCTTTCCATTTTATATTTCCTGTCAGGAGTTGATAATTATTGCATTTTGTTATCAAAACTAAAAAGAAAGAGAGAAGGAACCTTCACGCATGTAATTATGGTAAGTCTATTCTATTCTTGTTGGTAATCATTGATTTAGATCAAGAGATCTCCAAGTGCACTGAAATGTGAATAGACTGCCAAAAGTAGCACCGACAGTTAAAAAAAGTTTCAGAAATTAGTCTGGTCAGCAGACTCCTCACTTGATGCAATGCTTGCCAACCCTATGGGGTACCTGTATTTCTAAATTTTTATTCCTTATGCTTGTGCTCCTCTAGCAGTGTCTAACTTGTTTATTTATCGTTGAATAAAATATGATAAACATATACTAAAGCAACCAGCACAGCAATATTATTTGATAAAAAATAACCGATATCATCTGTTTTTGACATTATCTCCATAAAGGCCTATAAATGCCTTTTCTTAAATGTTAGTTGAGATCTTTGGTCCACAATATGTGCCATTTGAATTCTTATAGCTGTTTAACATTTCAAGTCAACTTCCAATCTGTGAAATACCAAGCAACAACATCTTCTTTTCTCTATCCATCATGGCCGCCATATGCTATCCAAGATTCAATAAGTCGGAAGACCTATCTTTCAAGAATAAATAAATAGACAAAAATATACAGTGGGAAGATTGGCATTTGTAAGATTCAATATGTATGAAGAACAATCTTTGTATGCTGATAAAAGATAAAGAAAATGCATACATAATAAAATTTAAGTTTAGTGAGAAAGGACAAGAATGAATGGTAATATTAAGATAATAAAGCACATCCATACTTAATTATCATGGGTTGTTGTGGCCTATTAATAAAAAAAAAACAGAGTTATCAGTTGCTGGAGAAACTAGGTTGCTTGATTTGAAATTTCAAACAAGCATAGACATGTAAATAAGGTCATCCCTGTTTGTGAATAACATGACACTAATTGGACTGCTTTTCTGAAGACCTATCTACTGAGGTTATGAATGTGATTAATGTTCTCATGAATTTTCAATTTATTTTAAAGGTGCAGTACCTGATATTTCATTCATTTCGAGAACAAGGCATATTGTGCTATCTACAATATTTTCTAACAGGCATACTATTGGTATCTGATATCACACATTATCCGATTTGCAGAGAAGAAGAAAGTGGACGATCCCAAGCAAAGCAGATGTGTGTGCTCCATCCTGTGAAAACCAAGGTGGAATCTCCTAGAGTGCCATTCTTAGACAACATTTCCCAACTTGCATTGTGCTTGTAAACAAGTTGCAAGTCCCGTATAATGCTCCATTGATTGTTGCAATTGTAATTTGTCAAGGTCTGTCTTCTGTGGCAAAATGGTTTGACTTTCTGCAATTTGGAAAAATTAAATCCTCGTTTACTGTTTAAAATTACCTGCTTTTGCTTTTGATTGGCAGAATGTAAAGAAAATTGTCCACCTTTGAGTGTCTATCCGTTACAATGGACACTGCTTGAAAAGATCTTGTTCAGATTTTTTTAACTAATCATGCAGAACCTCCTGGATTTGCCATATTTTGGGTGGCTGAGGATTTATAGATGGGATGATTTGTCAAATTGTGATCATTCACCAAGTTATGTTTTTTTTTGGTTGATAGCATTCATCAAGTTATGAATTTATTCAACAATAAGGCTAGCAGTCTCTCAAAGAAAGAAAGGTGCCAACCACCAAGTCGAGAGTTTGATGGGTGGCCAATGGTGGTCACATCTTTTTGTTTGTGAATTGAATTAGGGTGCTAAAGATCGAAAAGAACTTCTTGTAGGTAAGAAGGGTATCCTTTTTCTTCAAAATTAAAATTGTCACCGGAGGTACTCCTTTTCCTACCACAACCAAGGTTTAGCATATCCTTGAAATGTATAATGATCAAGTGATTTTTACTCCTTATTTTCTGAGTTCATACATAGGAGTACATAAAGAAGGTGCAGACACCAGTGATTAAATGGACGAAAAGTGATAGATAGTACAACCGATCAATGTTTTCACAAAATTTTGAAGTGAAGACTACTTTTTGTTATATGAAGAGAAATAAGGTTGTCTGAGCATGCAGGAGGAACTGAAGCCATGTCCCACAATGCAGTTCAAACAATGTAAGAAATGAAGCCATACAAGAGCCTCTTTTAGCTGTGATAAAGGTCTAGATGTACTTCCTAAGTAGTTCCTTAGGTTACAGCTTCTTAATGTAAAAGAAATGGAGAACAGAATCTTGGACTATTGGTAATTATATAAGATTTGAGATTTCCTTTTATTACTTTTTAGAATCAAACAGAGAAGAACAACTATAACAAAAAAAAGTTATGTCTTCCATCTTTTGACGCAAGTGGGTACATTCCAAGCATCATTTCACCTGCCATGTGTGTCTCAGCATTGATCTTGTCATCTTCTCCATTTACAGACCTGAATGATGCTTCCTCAACATGAACAAGTGTTTTGCCCTTGGTTTCTAGGTATGCTTAAATGATTTACTTATATACCATTTGTATACCTTTCTGCATATGCACAGATCATGTCCTTAGGCACTTGTTTTTTTTACATGATTTAACATCCCTGTATCTGCTTGACATGATGTGAAATACCATGGCATCCTAACAATATCAAGAAGATGCCAGAGCTTCCTTTCAGATGTATCGGTCAGGGTGAAGTCTGACCTTATGGTGTCTAAATATTACATGCTGAACTCTATAAAAAGGCAGATGCAAATTCTTTGTCAAAAAATTCAAATCAATTATCATTTGAAATATGAGGATTCCAACGTCCATTCAGGAGTTCATTCCAGGGAAAGTTTTATTATCGACAAACTTTTAAACTTCCCTTAAATTAGATTACTGAAATGATCCCTAGACAGTAAATTCAAATTGTTCTCAGTTAAGGTATGAGGATTACAATGTAAACTCAGGAGTTCATTCCAGGGAAAGTTTTATTATCGACAAGCTTTTGAACTTTCCTTAAATTAGATCACTGAAATGACTCCTGGATAATCTTCCACAACTAAATGGAGTTATTGGAACCCCGGACTTAATATGGGCTTTCGGTTAACGTGAACTAAAGAGAGTAGGAACTTGTTTCTATCATCTCCAGGAGAAAGACAATGTGCAGTGCTACAAACTCAAGACAGACATCATTAGTTGAAGGCAATTGCATGAAATTTCAGTAATTGACTTTGAACGGGGAACAAAATTTGACACTCCAAACAACATTCCCATTGCAGTGGACGTGAATTGATGCAAGTCCCCTGGGATCTTGGAGTTGTCTAAGTAGCACATTCTATTTTTCTCACGTCCTCAACCACCCTTCTTCTTTATATAGAGAGATGAGAATTAGGAAAGTGAGCAAAAAATTAGTTGGTGACTTTTCTGATGGAAGGAGACTCAAAATATGTTTTGCGTGCATGAACAATGTGACAGACGATGCCTGTCCCGGTAGGTACCAAATGTCGGAAATATGAACCGTCACTGATGCAAGCATAGGTCTTGAATCATAATAAACGAAGAGTTTGAAATATAATTTAAATCCCAATGTGCCTTTAAAATGGGGAAAAAATCCACAATGTGGGAGAAAGCAATTGAATCCATAACCATGTTAAAGCAATAATGAAATGAACAAGCATAATTACATAATATGGCAAGAAGCCGAAATAAAACTGAAATAACCAAGTGCCCAGTTGGATGTAGTAGAACCATAAATCAGACGAACATATATAACCTTGGCTGACATCAAATCATGGGGCTACCCTTGGCATTTTTCAAGAGTCTAACAGTACACGTCAAATTATCACAAGGAGACTCAAAACAGTATGTCTAATGCCAATCAGATTCATAGGTTTTCATGTGGATATGTCAATGGCCGTGGCTAAGTTAGTCGGCATCCCACCTCCACCGTTAAAACCATGGCTCTGTCTGGAACTGACGACAATAATAGAGGCACTGTTCTCGAATTTTGGAATGACTATTCCTTTCACTTTCTTTCTTTTTTTCTTTTCTTTTTTTTCAAGGAAAGGGTAAAGGACTCAGTAACGGTGATTATCTGGAAGATTCCTTTCATACTAGGAGTGAATTTTACCCATGAAATAAGGTAATGTGAAGAGGGGCAACAAACCCCTGATAATGACATGGTTTTTGAAATTTCCCATACATGGATATCAATGCTATCTGAGAATTGGAACCTCTTAATTGTTCTCTGGTTACTGTTTCATTTGATATCAGCAATCAGTGACCATATAGATGCAGTTAATCTTGCTTAATCCCCCTTGTAGATTTGTCTTCTATGTTGTTTCATATTTCAAAGAGTCAATACGTTATTTGTAGGCCCCTGCTTCATTGGAAGCTTGAAAATCGAACTCTTTGAAGAGTTTTCCCATCTTGTTAGCAGTCTGGTGAAATTTCATCTTCTCGCTTGCTTGTAATCCTACATTGTTTAGAATCATGAAAGCCAAATAAGAAGTTTGTCCAGTTATTTCAGGCATCAAGGAAGAACTGCACAAGTACTGGCTGCACCATCGTCATGGTCCATGGTCACTTATCTAGAAATTAGGGTGTATGGTATGATTAGGCAGTACTTTGGATTAACACATGAAGACTAGCAATGTTCAGCATGAAAATTTGTGAGACTGAATTAAAAGCTACACACTGTTAGAGGTATAAGAAGGGAGTTGAATTATGCAACAAGAATTTAAATAAATTTATCTAAACAATCACACAAAATTAACACAAGAATTTAGAGAAGAAACTCTTACGGAAAAAATCTCTACTTAGATCTTCTAATTTAGAATTTTTCTCCCAAATCAAATGAAAATCATTAAGTCACACCACTAATCCGAGAGTAATGTTCTTCAAAATACAATTCTCCTCTCCTGGATAACCCCTAAGGAGAGTTTAGTCCCTCTACTAAGAGGAAACAGGAAACCTACAACTCGGGCATCCAAATAAACTAATGAAAATATTATAACGAAAAGATCCTAAGAATTTTGAATAATATTGAAAATAAATTAGGTTAAGCTACTTCCTTTGCAAACCTATGAGATGCAGAGAATTAGAATGGAAGTAGAATTACTCTCAAGAACTTGCTAAGAACAATTGAGCACAATAGAGCATAATAGAACTAGAAAGCTTAGAATAAGAGAATTGAAAGAATTTTGTACTAGAATGTTTCTCTGCTTAGCGTGTAGGCTTAAGGTATCCTTTGGTGGGTACTTTAAGGTGTAGGAGATCAAGTTTAAACCTTAAGAGTCGCTAGAATTTGAATTTGAATGGAATAAATTGAGGTGGAACAACTACTCAAAGTCTGACTAGATTAGACGTCTTAAAAATAGATCAAAAATCATCCATCTGAAAGAAAAATAAGAAGCCTGAAAATGATGAATTAGACATCTAATGAAAAAATAAGATGTCTGAAAATTCAAAGTAAACATCCGAAAGAAAAATTAAAAGTTTGAAATTTCGAATGTTTAATGAAACATGAGTAAATGATAATTAATCACTCTTTGAACGTTGGGATTTGAAAAATACGAATGTTGATGAAGTTTGATAGCATATTTAGATATTTGAAAGAAAATACAAATGTCTTAAATCTTAGATAGTTTAAGATCAAGAATTTCCAAAAGAAATGGTGTTCTAGAAGAAAGTAGGCATTCGAAATAAATGGTTAGACATATGAAGTTGGAGATTAGACATCTGAAAGATTCTAATAAAGCAGATATAGATGTATGAAAAAATAATAAGACATCTGAAAATTTCGGCATAGGGAGTTTTCAAGGTTTTAAAGAAATAGAATTGAATAGATAAGTTCTAAGATGTGTCCTATGGGTATTTTTAAAATTGTAAAGTCTAAAGGCTCTTTTTACATGCTAATAGATCAAAAGAATGAAACTATCAAAACTATATATCTTCATCTCCTTGATGGTTTTTCTCCTCCATCCTTTCATAGAGAGCTTAAGCTTGAGCTTTCATCAAGATTCATCCATCCCTAAGCTTGAAGTATTGATCTCCAAATATAGTGTTAAACAAAACATATTTTGTTATCATTAAAATCAATGATTGTGGTACGTTATCATCAACACACAATCACGCCACAACTCATGACTTAAGATACATGTTTTTCAGATTTTGTCATCTAACCAAGATTCTGACCTATGGACCCGGTACACTCGAACTAAATATACACATAAGTGAATAGAAATCAGAATATGCTAAACATTTTGTGTGCCTTAATTTAGTGCGAAAGGCCAATAGATTAACTTATTTGGGTTGCAACACTTCACTTGAAATTAAGGAATCAAGTAACTTCCCTATAGGATTCAATTTTAACGTATGAAGCAGGCACTTCACATTTTTTTTGATTTTAAAGGAAAATACTGATACTTGTGTTTTCACAACCTGGTGTGCCTACAAAACATTGTTTGAAAATACCGAAAACTTGAATCTTAAAAGCTACTTAAGTAAGATTTGAACCTTAAAATTCACCATACCCATAATAATAATCTTACTTGAAAACCCTTGGTTGTACACGTAAACACATATTAATCAATCATTAAGGGCACAACCCATTAATAGCTCATCACATTCCAAAAGCACATTCAATTATAAGCCTAATTAAAAGCGAGTAGACGTTGGCTCTAAAAATTGGACTCTCTTCGAGGTTTGGATTAAGATTGATAGTGATTAATTTGTTCCTATTGGTCCATCTGATGTCTAGTTAGAGAAGTTACGTCAAACGACAACAGTTGGGGGTATCAAAGAAACCTAAAGTGAAAGTCGAGGGAAGAACCTTTTCCCCAATTCCTCCTTCTAACTAGTTGGATTGACTGGATAGTAGTGAACCAAATCGTTCTTGATCTTAAGACAAGCTCTAGAGTTAATAAGTTTTTAGGCTACCCAACCTAAGGATAGGCTTGTACTTCTTGTGCTGCAGGGTTTATCTATTGTCTTTCCGACTTCCTATGTATGCTTGGAAAGAAGTCATTGAACCCACGATTGAAAGGATCATTGGACCATCACACTAGGAGAAGAAGGTTGAGTTTTAGCCGTGTTGATCCAATGGAGGATAAACAACCACCACCACCTCCTCCTCCTAACCAAGCTGAGATTATTTTGAGGCAGCTAGAGCAATTGTAGCAAATGCAAGCTTGGTTCCAGAGAATGAATGGTTAGGGCACCTGGCCTTAAAGGATTTCTATGTTCCTTCAAATCACGGGGATCGACCAAGAGTTATGATCCCCGCTGGTGATGTCGAGGTCAAGCCCCAGCTTGTGAGTCTGATTAAGCATTTTCATGGGCTTGGCTTCGAGAATCCATTTCAACATTTGGAGGATTTGACCACCTTGGTTCAGACCACCAAATCGAGGAATGCAAATGAGGAGCAAATGATCATGAGGTTGTTTCACGCCTCACTTAGAGATAAAGCCACATATTGGTACCGCACCATTAGAAGGCCGATTATTACCTAGACTGAATTAAAATTGACATTCCTAAAGAAATTCTTCTTAGTCGAGCAGACCAATACTTTGAGATAGGTGATTACTACTTTTGCCCAGCAACAAGGGGAACCACTTCATGGGGCCTGGGAATGATTCCAAGACCTATTACGAAAGTGCCCACACCACGAGGTGCCCCAATGGCAACTCATGTAGATTTTTTATCATGAGTAGAATGATTAACTCCGTAATCACATGGATGCTTCTTGCAGAGACAATTTACTCAACAAGGACGTAGATAGTGAGTATAAATTGTTTAAGGAAATGAGCGAAAACTTTACCAATCATGCCTCCATGGATATGTTTAATAGATCCTAGCAACCTAGATCAAATGCCAACAAGGTTCACACTGATTCATCTAAATTTGATATGAGATTGATCTACAACAAATTGGATAAGATGGATTTGGTAGCCAAAAGAATGGGAGAGTGGATGGCTAGTAACTCTAGGAACGCATCTAGGTCCACTCAATCCCAAGGAATAGGATTTCATTCAATTCTTTGCAAACTCCCACAGGGAGGGAGTTTGTAAATCAACTTGATTCAGCTTAGCCTTCGAGCCAACACTTCTCAGAACCTTACGAATTCCAGACTGGGGCCTTTGATCCTAGTTTTTCTAATCCCTCCTATTCTCCATCCTCACCTTATGAGGATATTCAAGCAATTTAGGAGAACATTAGGTCAAACCCATACTCAAATACTTCTAATCCTAGTTAGAGAAACCACCCTAACTTCTCAAAGAACTAGGGGCAGCAAACCCAGCCTCGACCTAACAACTATGTACCACAAAAACTAATGGGTCAGGGTCACGCATACACCCACCTACCCCCAGGTCAGGTCAATCAGGCCACGTAGAATGCCTCAAAACTCGTAAGGTAGGCTGATTTGAACCTAAAGATGATGGAAATGCAAGGTCCAATGCTCCAACTCATGCATCAAATGAAGCCTCACTGGACAATGATCAGAGAGGTTTTCTCTTAAACAAGATGATCACAATAAAATGATAATGTCGTTATATATTGCGTGGTGGAAAACTCTCACTCAACACAAAGTAAAATTAACCACTCAAAAGAGCGGGTCATCTCCACAGAGAGGAATAGGCCTATCAAAATTCACACACGTTGAAAATAAATATTCATCGATGTTTTTGCATGAAACAAAGCTAAAACCCCTTTCAGATTAAGCTAATAGGGCTCACATATGATGATAAAGTAATTTAGGAAAGGAGGGAGGTTCTCTTCACAAAATGGCCATCATATAATATTAATATCTTAAATCTTAAAATCCCACAATGGCATCTAAATGTAAAAACAAATGGAGTGGGAAACAGGAGATTTGGTTGTGAGGGTCTCACTCATGGAAGAGAGGGAGGTCCAGTTATGAGAAGCTCGCCGAAGGTGGAGTGGAGTGAGGGCTTCGCGGCGATGGTGGAAGCCTGGTGGGAGGTGGCCAGAGCCGGCGGCGACAAGGAGGAGACGACGGTGGGTCTCTTCCTGCTGCTTGCTATTGGAGGTGCAGGTGCGGAGAGGAGAGTCACGCGCTACTACTGGAGATGTGCTCGGAGGGGCATACGCATGCAGCTGGGACCGCACGCGGGTGCTGGTGGCGTGATGGCCATGCGTGCGAGGCACGTCGAAGCACGGTGGAGTTGGTGGAGGGCGCATGCAAAGGCTGCCAGTGTGCGTGGGGGCGCATGGCTGAGGGGTGCTAGTCGCATGCAGGGGCACATGGAGGGCACATGGGTGTTGCTGGGTGCGCGCAAGCGAGGGTGCTACAGGTGGTGGTGATGGGTTACTCTACATCGGTAACAGTAGGAGATAAAGAAGGAGAAGGTGAAGTGGTAGGGGAAGAAGAAAACAAAGAAGATGAAGAGGATGAAGGAGAGGGATCTTTGCGGAACGTGGAGTAGAGGGGAGGTGTATGGCTACTGGTGGGTGTTGTCGTTGTTGAACAAAGAAGAAGAAAGAAGAAGGTGGTGGCACGGTGAGGGCATGGTGGTGGTGACCTGTAGATGATGGGTTGGTTGAATGGGTGGGGCATTATGATGGAGTGGGTGAAGAAGCACAGTGATGGATTGCGAGACTCAGCAAATAGCGGTGTAAGCTGTCACCTCGCATGCCCACAGTAGCGAAGCTCTCGCCACGGTTGAGGCCCACGATGGTGAGATGGATGAGCTCGAAACTCTACACAGTAGTGGAGTGGGATGGTGGCCTCTGGTGCTTAGTGAAAGAGCTTCTTCTTTATATTGCAGGGAGGATGGCTTGCAATGGCTGAGGGAAGGAGATAGAACGACAACCAACATGTGCAACCAAGATCCACTTTCGTCGCCGATGTTGCTGCTCTTCAATGGCTGCAACTCTCGCAGCCATTAAGAAGAGAATAAAAGAAATGAAAAAGAAATGATGGGTTATTTATATGCAAACCCTTAATTTCTATGTTAAAACAAAACAATGCATGTAATGCACCTAATTGATTAACTATTCTAATCCATGCTATTCTAAATGATATTATCAATGCATATAATGCATGAAATGCATGAAATAGGTAATTTTATGTTACCTTATTTACATGCTAATGTATGCTATCTAAATGTACATGTTAACTTAATGTCTAGGCATTAAAATACATAAATAGCCCACAAATATGGGCTCATCAGACACCTTACAATCTTGGCTCACTGCAAATAACTGACAACCCAGATCTCTACCATCTCAACCCGTACCGAACCCAAGGAATATGCAAAACCAAGGTACTAGGCCTCAAGGGTTCGGTAACGTTGGCGAGCCACAAGCTCAGGCTTATGCGATCTATCAAGCTATCCCAACCCCTCTCAGAGTTAACCAAATACCTACCTTGATTAACTAGGAGTCACATATTTTGCCCAACCCCCCAGCAATACTTTATCACAACAAACACCATCACCTTAAGGAGTGGTAGTAAACCCAAGGGTTCCACCCAACCCCAAGTTAATAACCCTTGGACCCATAATTTCAAACTCTCAACCAAGAATGTGATTGAAAGAAGACCTAAGTTTGAATTTGATTCAGGAGTAAGATGTTGTTGTAAAGACAAACAGAAAAGTCGGAGGAGATATTGGAGAAAGGAATATCCATGCTACAAGGATTTAAATTAATAATTACTCTACTCCTTGTGGCTATCGGATCCATTCCCTCCTACATTAGATCTTTAATGAATTCATATATGGAAAAGCGTAAGGTAGAATCTGAAAATATTAGGGAGGTAGTTTTGTCAGACTAAACCAGCTCATTAATCTTAAACAAGCTACCTCCTAAGAATCTGGACCCGGGAGCCCTGTTCATTTTCTGTACCATAAGCAATATTACTTCTAACCAAGCCCTTCTTAACTTAGGTGATTCCATTAATGTGATCCCTACTACACTCTATAAGAAACTCAGTCTAGGCAACCTGAAACCCACTGAAATAACCCTTCAATTGACCAACCAATCAATTACAACACCTAAGGGTCTTTTGGAGGATAACCTGGTTAAGGTCAACAATTTCATTATCTTGTGGGCTTTATGCTCCTTGAGATAGAAGCATCAAAACAACTCAACTACACCCCGATCATTTTAGGAAGACCATTCCTAGTCACTGCCAAGGCAAAGATTAATTATGAATCAAGAAACATAGAAATTGCTTCAGGGAATCAAATAGATCAATTTAATATTTTTGAGGCATTAAAGAAATATAATCAAGTGTGATTCGATTGAGGAGTTAGGTAGAATAGAGGAGGTTATGGCCATACACATTATAGAAAATCCCATAATGGCCAATTCAACCCAAACTCAAGGAGAAAATCATGAGGTTGTAAGCATAATTGAGGACAGTAAGGATTGGCAGCCTACTTTCAAAATTTGAGATGAGGGTTCTCCTTGTGGAAAAGATATTCATGAACCCAAACTTTTGTTGGAGGATTTACCCGACATAGCAAAAACCCAATAAACCCCTTATCCTGAAGTATTCGAGTTTGAGGTTCAATTAGTGGGTGAGCAAGAAAATGTTAAAGATCAAATTAAAGATGGTTGGATCCAAAACCCAAATATTGATCCTTAAAATATTCTATTTATTTTATTTATTGAAATAAAGAAAAAAATCAAAAATTGAAAAAAATATATTGCTTTGTGAATAGCATAGTTGCATATTCTACCTAGGATTAGTGAAATCTAGATAAGTAGAAGTCACTAAGTTAGGGAGTTACAAGGGAACTTAACCCATAAGACCCTTCAGGTTGTGATTAGCTTAATCAACTAGAGGAGTCTCCTAGGACTTGGGTTGAGATTGAATTCTTGAAGAATTCTCTTGATTAAAAGTCAAAAGGATGAAAGTATAGGGCTTTATTGTCTAACCTATGATTTGGAAGACTAAGTAACTTAAGCAGCATCTAACATTCACACACTCGATTTGACCTTGGGCAACGACAACCTTAAGAACAACGGCTTTTGTTAAGTTCAAGATTGGGGGACCTTTATACATGAAATCAGACTTAACTCATATCGAACTTAATAAAGGCCCCTGTTGGTATGGTTGACACATTGGTGGCGGTAACCCCTGTTACCTGGGTGTTCAAAGCCCAACTTAGTGTCTTGAATAATCCTAATATTTTGCCTAGATGATGTTTGTGAATGGAGGAAGGACAGCCACTCACCTAGAAAAATGAGAAAAAAAAGAAAAAATTACAATAAAGAAGTAGAAGGAAGAAAAGAAAAAGAAAAAATATATCTATTTTTTTCAAACAAAGAAAACTTGTGTGCATAATAAAAATTCAAAACCACAAAAAGAATGAGATATTAATAAGAGGCCAAAATGGCTTAGTTGGAGAAATATACCCTCGAGGTTGAGCCCAGGATAGAAAGGGGTGAGTAGAAAGGTGCCAAATCCTAGTAAGACAGAGCTGAACGTGAACTTGGGAGAATTTAGGATAGTCTTGGTTTAGGAAATTTGGGTTCTCAAAACCGTAGTTGCCCGTAAGACGAGTCACTTGCACGTGCACAAACGCTTTAACCTCAGAATTTAACAAACCCTAGTTGGACCACTTAAACCTAAGAAATCTACCTTCCAATTAGAGACTAAGGTCTACAGTAGAGACTAAGGTCTACAGTAGAGACTAAGGTCTACAGAAAGCCAAAAGGTTTAGTCAAAACCCGATTCTAGGCTTCTCTATTACCGTTGGGTCCTAATGGAATAACTACTCTCATTTCGTCCTTAACAAAGCTAGGCTAATAAATATCGAATCATTTCATAAGTCATAGTGTGGAGCTCTGCATTCATCTTTGTTAAAGACTAGCAAAAGATAGGCATGTGGGTGTAATAATAATATAATTAGTACACTTAAAATGTCTTAATTACACTAAAACCTAGGTTAACATAACTCATTTAAGATGTACATACTACATTATATTAACCTTTGTATAATTAGCTTCATATATGCATATATTAGTTTAATTACATTTTTTATTTATTTGTTAACTCAAATAATGTGCAATAGGTAGTCTGGGTGTAATGTGCAAGGTTGCAGAGTGTGGAAAAAAAATCTCAAGAGGGGCATAAGTGCAATTTTGCCAATGTGAAAGGGATTAGGTACAATATGTCCAACCATCACTCCAAGCGCTTGCTCTTTAAGAAATACAAGGCCCTCTGGACATCTCTACAAAATTTTGGCAAAAACGGACATGAAATGTTCCAAATCCAGGCATTCACGTGCACTCCACACATGAAGAAGGATTCCCACATGCCCCACGCATGCAAGGGCACACACAGCTACACGAGAGGCTGCACACACTCACCTGCCACTCACCCATGCGCTAAATACGCCCATCGCATGTCAGATCCACTCATAGAATTGCATGAATGATCCATGCTCAACCCCACGCACCCGCCTACGCGACCCGCGCCCTCGCTTGCTCACCGCCGCTGCTCATGAGTACCAAGCCCCACCTCGTGAGTGCCTCGCATGCGATCTGCATGCGAACAATGCTTTTGGCCAAACTTAATCCATCCTCTTCACCTATAAATACCCTACACCTCCACCATCTTCAAACCATCCAAGCCTACTCCCTCTCTACCTCCTAAGGAGCTCCAAGAGCATTCTAGAGCTCCTCTTCCCCGCTTCAAGGCATGCTTTGGCCCTTCGCTAGTGCAAAAATTCTCACCTCATCCACCTTCATCCAACCTCTCTCTCCTTTGCCGAGCATCATTGCCTCCTCCCTCACCCTATCCAAGGCTTTAGATCAGCTCGGTTGCTGCTCCACCTTGTCCTCAACACATCCAGCACTGTCCTTATGGGAACACCATTATGAGTCATAACTAGCTCAATTTGATTTGATTAAGTCATTAAATGCTCCTACATAACTGTTAGAGGACTGTAATTCATTACATAATCATTCTAAGAGAAAGATAAGAAAATAGGGTTAAAACTATAATTTTACCATCATATCTTGAATGCAGAATAACCACGGGTTGTCTTAGGAGATAATTAAGGCTTAAATTATCCTAAAAGGCTAACAAGTGGGTTGGAATAGACAAAAAAGGGTTTTCACGTGTTTTGAGAAGTAAATGACTTCTGAAATTCTAAAAATAGACCCGCTTAATTAACTGAGATTCTGGTTAGGATAAAATTCACCTAAACCCTCTAAAATTCATAGAAAAATATTCTCTAGGGTTTGGTACCTTCAATTTGACCATCAGAACCCGTCTTAACCCAAAATAGAGTCTCAAACTAACGTTTACCCTAATTTAGGTTTTTGCATATAAATTACTCAATCAAACTTGGTCAAAATCAAAACCTAACTTCACCATTTAATTTCTTATATCCAAATTTGGTTTACCAAAATTTGGGCTTAATCTGAGATCATCTTGACCAAGTTTGCATTTTGGTCCAACCAGTCTCTTTCTATCTCATTCAGACCCTTAACTTTTGAATTCTCTTACAAATAGCCCCCCAACTTCTTTGTCTTCTTTACATGAACCCTATTCCTACAAACTCCGGCGACCAAAATTTGGCAAGAACTCCTTGATCCCTTGACGAAACCCTCTCAAATTTGAAAGGGAAGTTCGTCAAGAAATTCCCTTTCATCTAAGCCATTCCTTGGGCTCCAATTCTTTCCCAAAAGGCCATGCGAACCTTTTAAAGGTTCGGGTATCCTATTTCGCAAAAGCCTTTCGAGCTTGGAAGCTTCTTTCAAAGCTTGGAAGGGCTTCCTATGGCCTATAAAAGAACTCCTGATGCATGGCCAAGCTTTTCAGCAAGTTTTTGGGAGCCAAATCACCCTAATCTACCCTTCGGCCACCAAACGACTCTGCTCCGATGACCTTCTTGGATCCCTCTCCTTCGGCCGTCCAACCATCAAATTGGATGGCCTAAGTTCTTCCTCTCTTTCTCGCGACTCTCCCCAACCAAAGGGAGGGTGTTCCTCCGTCTGAGTCATCGCCGCCTCACCACCTCCACTTCCTTCTCTGGCTCTAGTCGACCAACACCGGAGCCCTCCACCTCTCAACTGCATCCTTAAGTCCCTCTATCTCTCCCTTTCCCTCTCTACACTATTTTTCCACCCTTGTAACACACGCACGACCACTGTTTCTCCCTCAATGTCGTCATCTTCTTCGCCTCCGATGACGCCTACACACCGCCACACTGCTCGAAACCCGCTGTTGTCACTTCTATCGGCATCGCCACGACTCACCGTCCAAAAACCCTAAAGAAAATTAGGGTTTAACACCCTCTACCTTCCCGTCGAACACACCCACTTGCCACACTCATCCACCTCACCGTCAGCCTTCCACACACGTCTACACACCCTCGGACCACTGCCGTTGCATTCGCCTCATCAAGGCGAAGCTCCTGAACTTATTGACTGGGGCACTTAGCCCATGTTCGTCTCTTTCAGGTATCACATCACCTCCACCATTGGCGGAGCTTCTTTGAGGAGCTCTAGGTGGTGTTCTTGTTCTAGATGCCTAGTTATCACCTCCATGTTGACATGCTCCAAGTCTCCAGGCTCTCAGTTAGCATCATCAGCGCCTGCAGTTGCGCCAATTTGAGCCTTCTTCATTACAGTTGCGGTCACGCAAAGAAGAGTAGGACATTAGTCCCACCTCGATAGCTGATGAAGCGGCACAGGCCCTTAAATTGATTTTATGATACACCCTCGTTGCCTCAGTAACACGGGGTAAGGTCCCCTCGCACGTGCCCACGCATGCCCTCTCCTACGCTCATGCCCCATGAGTTTGGGCTTGATCCGATTACCCGGATATCCGGGTCTGGTCTGGTTTGCTGGTTATGAGAGAGGAAGAAGAGAAAAAGGAGAGGAGGGGGGGGGGGTTTGCTCTACTGCCCTCCTCTTGACTCTTGTGAGATCTGAAGAGGCCTTTGCCTCTGCTGGCATGCTAAGTCATGTGCTTCACCTTCTTTGAAGCTAAGGGAAGAAGAAGAAGAGAAGGAGAGAGAAGCCTCTCCCTAAGGCTTGAAGAACTTGAAGAAGAGGCATTTGCCTCTATTAAGGCATTTAAGCCTAAATCTGTCATCTGATATCTGATACCTTGGTTCTGTTGGTTAAATTGAGTTGTGCTTGGCTTATCTGATCTGTTACTTTGAGTAGCTTGCTAAACATTGTAGGGTAATTTGGTGATTCAAATCACCATTTTACCCTCTCTTCTTTTTGCATTATTGACATTGGATTTCATTTATATATCTTTATTGATTGTAAATTCTTACATCTTTGATTGCGATCTTGAAAATTTTTAAATTGGCATATTGCTCCTTGTGTTCGACCTCGGATTTCATTCGAGTAATAAATTTTATATGTTTTCGCACTGATTCGAGCTATATTACAATGCGATGATTGTAAAACCCGTTTCAAAGCGACGAACACTTTGACACTGTTACCAGGGAACAACGTGCAATTTAGATCTCTTGATTGCAATATCTAAATTGGTACTAACTTACTCTATCTCTCTTTACTGTGATTTGTTTCAGGGGGAATACATTGAAAGAAGATCAGCCACACATCAGCCACTTTAATAGTAGGTAAACTCCATTCACCCTCCTCTAAGCCCCTGATTCTGAAAAGCTAAAAAAGGAAAAAAAAATCAATTAGGGCTACTTGCAGTCTATTCTTAGACAAATCAAGTTGCTTGATTTGATACACTCTAGAAAAGCATCCAAACCCTGATTTGTGCACCTACTTAAGATCTTAAGGTATCTAAGGTTATCACCTTCTTGCTTGAAGCCCTAGGTACCACATTTGGACAAAATTAAATTGGACCAATTAGAGCCAATTAAGATTTTCAGTTTAGGGTTTTAGAGACACACTTGCTTAATCCAGAATTAATCTCCCCAAACAATGTGTGCCTAAGCCTTAATTGAATTGATCTATTCAAGCAAACCCTAAAAATTAGGCTCTTAATCTCATTTGAACACTAAAAGAGAGACCTAAATTTCTCAAAGGACAAAACAGGTGAAGTTGACCCACCTTGTTGGGTTAACCAATCTTCAAATTAGGTCACTTTGCACAAAAACATCTTAAAGTTCAAGAGAAATCATAAGCACCATTGCTTGTAATTAAAAATTGGTAAACTTAAGAGGTCAAAGTCCCCATTCTGAGCTACCTGGATCATCAGTGACAAGAGAGGTCAGGTAGGGGAAACCTTATAACTTATGGGGATGCTCTACCGTGTAGGGGTCTTCGCGAGACTCTCCCTCTCTGGCTGCCCAGGTAATTCTTAGGTGGATAGCTTTCTGACTAAGGGGTATCATCCGCCCCGAACCTCTATAGTCATCCAAAATTTTTGAGTGTCTTGATTGGGTCCATCACATTCTGCTCTCATTTACTCCATCGGTGCATGTTTGGGAGGAGGTCTCTAAGACGATCATTGAGGCCTCCATTAGCTACTCATTCCCGTCGAGTCCAAGCCTTGACCTCCCTGTTTGTGCAACAACCCAACCCAATCGATATCTCTTCTGATTCATCTAAACCTAATTCTCCTTCATCGATCATCTTGGAGCAACCAGCAGAAGAAAACAATCTTGAAAATCAGCTTCAGCGCCTCAACGATCTATTCCAAGCCTTTATAAACCCACTATAGTGTCCTATGATGCGAGATCATTACAATCCCACTGCAGTGGCAATCGAACCTCGAATCCAAATCCCCGCTGGAGGTCCTGATACTGAACTCACGGCCAACATGATTCATGCTATTCCCAAATTCCATGGGCGTAATTTTGAGAATCCTTTCCAACATATCAAGCAACTCAAGCATCTGGCCCAAACCTTTAGTTCAGAAGCTCAAAATCGGGATGTCTTACTCATGAAAATGTTCTCCTTTCTCATGGACAAGGCTGCTCACTGGTACCAAACCCAAACACACCCAATCAACACTTGGGTGGAACTACAATCTAAGTTTTTGAGAAAGTTCTTCCCTGTTGCTCGGACAAATACTTTACGGCACCAGATCATGCATTTCATGCAGCAAGCAGGAGAACCACTTCACAAGGCATGGGATCGTTTTTTGGATTTCATGCGAAAGTGCCCCCACCACGGAGTTCCTAAATGGGAACAAGTCCAGTCTTTTTACCGGGGACTCCATGAGGATATTCGATTATTCATCAATGAAACTTGCGGAGGAAACATCATGGGTCAACACGAAGACACCGTGTGGGAGATTCTCAAGAATATGTGTGAGAACTCCATCAATAATGAATCCATGGGCATGTTCGACTCAACGAATGCTCGTGCATTGACGAATCCAAAGGGAGCATATGAGACGCAGGGCTTGTCCTCTTCCGTCTTCTTGTAACTGATAGCCAGTCACCTAGACAAGGTCTCTATTATTGAGAAGGTGGATGAGCTAACTTGACACTTGCAGCAAGCCACCTCTGCACAAAACTCATTCGCGCAACCGCCCTCTAGCAGGGAGGCTGTGCATAATATCTATCATCGATCTTCTCAAGGGATGGACTCCTATCCACCCCCATCTGATTTTGGTTTCGGAGGAAACTCTAGACCCGCCTACTCTAGTTGAGGGAACTCTGAACCCTCATATTCTAACTTTTCCGAGGCTCCTCAGACCTGCGAGGACCTCAATGCCATCAGAATGATCCATTCTCAAACACTTACAACCCTGGCTGGCGTAATCATCTCAATTTCACGTGGTCAGGGAACAATCAAAATCAAAGACCTCAATATCAGCCCCGACCATGAGCTCTTCGTCCATATCAATCGCCTTAGCCCAACTTATCAATCTGGGCCGACTCATGCAAATCAAATGACTCTTATCCTTCAGACTTTAGCTGACATTCAGAAAACAAATACGGGTATGCAAAAACAGTACAAAGACAAGATCACAGAGGTTCGCAATCAACTCGCCCAGATGGTAAATCCTCACCAGCCTGGTGCACTTCCTTCACAACCTTTGCCTGATCCGAATAACGTGCCGAACCAGAGGCACGCTATGAACCCGACTCAGGGCCAAGCTTACTTTGTCTATCAGACCTCTTCTGCTCCATCACTTGATGAGATGGAGGCTTCAACATTGTCACGACCCGGTCTCAAATCCGACAGGATCTGAGACTGGCTCGCTTTGGTTTATCCCAAGATCTAGTCGACCAACATGAAATAACCAAGTAACATTCAACAAACCATAATCATACAAGTACAGTAACTAAGCAAAAGAAAGTTTCAACAGGTGGAAAGAGAACAGTGATATTATAGCCATCACATCAAAGAGTACTTGTAACAGAATACAAACTATAAAACTCACTAGCAGGCAGTAGAACTAAAACTAGGCCCGACCAGGCCCAGCGTCCTCAGCAGTCAGTGGCTCGGGCTGCTCAAATCCTTGACCTGTACAGAATATATTTTACTGGGGTCAGCTAAAGCTGAGTAGAGTGGTGTCTAAGAATTAACATGCATTAACGTAAAGTTTTCCATCTTCTAATTATATTATACATGTGGTTGCGTAGAGATCTCTAATTAGGATTTGTTGATTAATCATCTGGTTCCCTATAGGAACGATTTTGCTTGCAGCTTCCTGTGATATAGGATGCCCACGTGGCACTCTCCTGGCTGGGGGAGTCCCACCGTGGTAGTCCTATACTCGATCTACTACCCCGAGGTCACGGTCGTAGCGGTGACTACAGCACACGTGATAAGCACGCGGGTAGCTATCCCGCACTGGCACGTGGTCAGTCGTTTCCGCTAGCGGGTACACCTCAACGTACAACGCGGAACAGTGTAGGGCCTTGCCCTCTTAGAACAGAACAGGGGTCTTGCCCATGAGGGGTCTTTTCCCCTCTTCAGTCCACGTACCCTCGTCCGACTACCCCGGTTTGCCCAACGGGTTGACGGGAGTCGGTGTAGGGTGGCCATACCTAGCCCTGGGCCCCCTAGGGCAGATAGCTCCCCCCTACATTAGGTAGCTCACCTCGGTACCACATACACGAGGGCCAGTAAGAGTCGTCGTAGAGTGGCCAAACCCACCCCGAGTCCCAACACAAGGGCGGCAAGCTCCCCTCTACACTACAAGGGATAGTTGCTCTCTTCGATACTATGTACATGAAGGTCAGCTTACCTCCCTTAACAGCTGTCCATAGGCAGCAAATTTCCAGAACCATCTGGTTCTTCGAGGTACGGTGTTCATGTTTACATTTCTCGGGGGGTTTATACAGGAATTTCTTTGTCACATCCGGATTGGAATGTTTGGGTCAACAGCTCAATTTCCATTTTATTAGTAGGGGTCCATTTTAGCAGAAAGACAGGAAGTTTTCGATTACTCAATTATTCACATGTCCTAGGGGTCCATTTTAGCTAAAAATAGGCATCTCTTGGTTACACAATCATTCACATGCAGTTTCTTCTGACCCTAGTGTTCATGCCAGACCTAGGGTTCAAGAATCTATTCTCGAATATATGTTTAATCCTTCCTAGGGTTCATCTCAAGTCCTAAGATTACTTACTCGCATGTATTAAATTTGAGATTTAAGGTTGTAACCACTCTACCTGGATAACCGGGTGGAATGGGGGCTCGTACAGTAGCTCCCGACGTCTCCACAGGTCCTGTACTCTCGATGGACTAGAGACCTAAACATGAATTGATGGGCCAAAAGGTTCAGAAGGATGTAAACAAGGTATCATTATATAGAGAAACTTGTATGGAAAACAAAGATGGTTCGTTTGCGTAAAAGCGATGATAATAGGGCCTTTCACAGCCCCAAAATACGCTATCAGACGGAAACCAGACGTCTGGGAAAGGTCCCAGACGTCTTAAAATAGTTCTTCAGGGATACCTCTCTTGGTGTTCCACTATCAGACATCTGAGACTCAAATCCGACGTCCAAGGACTTTGTCTGATGTCTGGGAGTGCTTCCGGACGTCTGAAATTGCCTCGGCTATGCTCCCGCCCTCTGACACATACGTACGCTGTCAGGACTTGTCAAAGCGGAAAAGTATGGAAAATAGATCTCTACCAGACGTCTTGCCATACCTTTGGACGTCTGGTGAGACGTCTGGGTGTTTCTCTGGCCGTCTGATTCCGCGGAATCGCCCTGGCTCTCCTTACCTGCAGGTGCTGCAGCAGAACGCCGCTGCAGCCTTCGCCCTTGTGCTTCCTCTCGCTCGGCCCTCCGCTCTTCACTCCGCTCTCACTCGCTCTCGGTTGCGGAATGGCAACGAAGGGGAGGGGGAAGAGGTATATAAAGGGAGAGGAGGTGAGGGGAGCGGAGAGGCGAGCATGGGCGAGGAGTGGCGTTGCGGTGAGGCACGGTGAGGGAGGGAGCATGGCGCTCGTACGTTGTGCGCTAAAAGTATTTCCAGACATCTGGTGGACATCCCAGACGTCCTGACAGACGTCTGATGAACATTCCAGACGTCCGGACAGACGTCTGGTGAGAATCCCAGACGTCTTAAATGGCCAAGGGGTGGTGGGTCGTTTCAAACATCATACGCGGGTTATCAACAGCAATCACCTCTTTTGCCCATACCAACCTAGAACCAGGCAGGTCTAGATTCTGTTACTACTCGTAGTGGCAAAGAAACACAAGACCTACCTTTCCCAAGCCACTTTCAGCCTGGTAGTGCAACCCCAAACCCTAGGATAGTCATCCAGGATACCTCTATCCCAGATCAAGAACCTAGACCCATTCTAGAGGAACCTGCAAAAGTTCCATTTCCGGAGTCCTTGACCAAAGGAAAAACGAGACCCCAACTGGTGGCACTGATCAAGCTACATTTTATGGTGATAATTCTGTCAATCAGGGTTTATCTTAAGGATAACATGCATGAATAGCACATCATAAATGGGCATGGGAGCATTATATGCATCGCACATTAAGATTTCTTATAAACCAGTGTTAATGGTCATTTGCATGAGTTTAATGTCAAAATAGGCCTCAGATGAGCAATCAGACCGCACGGATGGATTTAGAATGACGAACGGAGTCCAACGAACTCAAAATCGATCAAATTCGAAATCCGGAGCTCCTGCAATTGGCCTAAGAAGTTCTAACTATTGATCTGATGATCAACGGCCATAATGCTGCCATGTGGTGCCCGATCGGCGGGTCCAGGCCACCACCCCTCCTCTTCCATCACTGCAAGACGAATCACAGTTGTTCGATCTTCGATCGAACAGCTCTCGCATCTCCCGCACATCGCAGCACAACATTAGCTCCGCTTCATCACGACCGTATAATCCTACATCGAATGGTTGAGGATTGACGACAATGACGAGGAAGCGCGACCATCCGCGGAGACATCGCAATGGTCGCGCCTCCACTTCATGCGCAGAAGGCGCAGGTTCAAGGCCCCCGCTGTAGCTCATCCGCTGAATTCGTCCGCGCATCCAAATTTGACCTCCCGATCACCATCGAGCGATCTCAATAGCGCTACGTGGCACTTCCTCGAGCGTTGATGACTCCACGTGCTCATGAACGCTCGATCGACAATGCCCCTTGCACTTAAGGCGCGGTCTGAGCGCGTGGCCACGAGCGATCTCGACCGTCCGATCTTTGATTGGATGGTCCACAACAGGTGCACGCGAGCGCAGGGCGCGATTCGAAGGCGGAGCGCAAGTGATCTCGACCGTCCAATCTTCAATCGAACGGTCCGCAGCGAAGTCACGCAGATCGAGTGAGAGAGGAAGCACGACACGTGCGGAAGACCGGCGGACAGGGGCCTTTACCAACATTTCGGGACCTACTTCATTTAGAGAGCCCTTCTTCCCATATAAACCCTTTCCAACCACCCATGTAAAGCATTGATTACACTTGCAAGCCTCCTATCCTACTCCTAGCCATCCTTAGCACCTTTTTGTGATAGCCGGACCTGACGAGCCACCGACGGAGCTCTCCTCCACCGCCGTGGCCGCCTCGTCGTCTTCTCTTTTTCTCTCTCTAGCTTAGCTTTACTTTACTTGTGCTTAAGCATTTATCTGGTGTTGTCATTATAAAACTGAAGTTGCATGCTAAATGATGATGTTCCCTATCTAGTTATTATCTCTCTTTTTCTTGAGTTTTTCTCATCCTGATTTACACGAATGCTGTGCTAAAAAGAACTCTAACCCTACTCTCTCTCTTACTCGCTTTTCTCCCGCATTTTCTCTCAAGCAAAACCTGCCATTTTGTGACAACCAAGTGACAGAAAAACCTGATTTCACGTCTCCCTATGTTCGACACTCGTACTCACGTCTGATTCTTTATTTAAAATCGACGCAGCAAATGCGAGCTACAACGATCGATTCATACAAATGCGTCCGGAGCGCATCAGTTTTTGGCATCATTGCCGAGGAGGCAATTGATTTCTTTTGTTGCTTCCATTCTACATCCATACTCACACCGTCTAACTCATTTTCTCCCTTCACTTGATTGATCGCAGGAACTCGGAGTCAGGGCGACGAAGGAGCGCGACTCGTGATGGCAGGGATGGAGTAAGCGCAGCAAGGACCAATTGTAAGTATTTCTTTTCCCATGATTGTTTTCTTGCTGAAAAAAAATCTAAAAAAAATTTAAAATCAAAAAAAAAATTGGCATGGTGAATGATTGCTTGATTCTTATCCTTAACTCATCACCCAACAAAAAAATACAGTCTAACGTTCTTAAAGACTTAATCTTTTTAGAGTGTTCTCTTTCTTTTTTAGTGGTGTTTGCGAAGCCACCGTGAATTGACATGAGTCGCACCACTCACCCTTAAAATCAACTCATCTGGTAGAAACTGCATGAACACTAGGATGAGCACATTAGGGTTTTAGAACCTCATCACGTTAAAGGAAATTCACTCTTACCTGTTGTGTGCAAAACTTGGCATGCCCACTTGAAACTTGCCTGAAAATACTAAGACACGTCAACCCTAAAGGACACTAAAGTAAAGACAAATGTTAACAGACACCACATCTTAAATCCTTACTTGAAAACCATGTCTTGTTAGGAGCACACACATCTGAATTGGATAACTAAGAGGCACCACCTCAATTAACGGCTCATCACATAACCTGAGCACAAGCACTGCCCTAGCCCCAATAAAATAAAGTAGGCGTGCCTTAAGCAGGACTGGGTTAAGTCTCAAGAGGTGCGGTTTTGTTTGATGGGCACTTGACCTTCCTTCCCTTAGTAGAATCTGGTGACTAGGCTGCGGGAAGTGTCAAATGACCGCGATTATGGGGTCTACGGAACCAGCAGCGCAAGTCAAAGGAAGAACCTTCCCCATAATCCCCTCATAATCAACCTGGCCAGATTAGCTTTGGGAAGGGCGATCCCGTTCCTACGGACTTGATCGTTCCTTTGGAGATTTCTAAGTCCCCTAAGGAATATCCTGTAAGGACTAGGCTTGTTTGCTTGGTTGTGCACACAGAACTCTCTCTCATTTGTTCTTCCTTTGTTCCTCCATTTCTTCTGAACCATGGATTTCAATACCTATCCATCTTACCCAAACTACCCCCAACATGATTTGTATGCTAACCCAAGTAGACCATATCCACAGCCTACTTTAGCTAACCAACCACCAAGTTCAGGGTACGACCTAGAATATCTCTCTTGGCCCAACTATCCCAGTTATGACCAAACCGCACCAACCTCTTATTGGGATACACCCAACATATCCACCCAAGGGTATGATTCAAATTGTGGGGCTTCATATCTCGATTCTCCTCACGACGCCTCATCATTTAGGTTCCACCCGCTCTCTAACCACTTTGATGGGACCTACACTCTAGAACACCAAGAACCCTACTTTTCTCAGGATAATAACCAAGAAAGGTCATCTGAATTCAACACCTTTCCTACTTGACCTTTGGATTGGAAGGAATTCTAGACAAATGGAAATTAGAGGATGATCAGAAATCTAGGCAAGCCCAAGATCATCAACCTTTGATTTGGTCCCCTGATGAAGAATTTGACTAGGAGGAGGACTCAGAACCTCAACTATTCTGGAGTAGGACCAAACAAAGAATGGTTCCTCTTGAAGAACTGGACCCTGAACGTGATAGAATAGAGGACCCACCTAAGATCCTATACCCTAGTATGGATTCTAATCCACAACCTCAACCACACCCTCTTAACCTGGATTTCAAGGAGGAAATCCAAAGGACACCAAATGGCACACTGTCAATTCTTGATAACCTCTAGTTAGAATTACACAGACAAAATCAAGAATTAGTTAAAGCGCAACAGGCCATGTTAGATATGTTCCAACAATTGGGGGAAGAAGGCCAAAGAAAGCTGTTGCACACAACGCCATTTATAGAATTCGTGAAGCAAGGACCTACCGTGATTAATTGGACTACACTCAATCACCCCAATTTGGTTCAGTCCACTATTGATACCCCCTAGGAGTTGGATAACTCAATGAATAAGGTCATTGAGGATTCCTCGGAACATAATTTGGGGAGCATTGAGGACATACATCAGGAGGAAATCGAGAATGTGAGGGGAGATGCCTTGGAATCCGAATCTAATCGGCCCGAGAGAAGTGATTCAGTGGGAACAACAACCAACATAGGAGATGGGGAATGGAGTTACAATTTCAAAGAAATCGATTCTGAATCGGTTGGAACCCCCATCACAAATCTGGAGGAGGGCCAAGAGAAGGAACATGAACTAGAGGCTGAAGTTGGCCCTACCACTAATGCAACCTCGAATAGTGAATCTGATACGAAAGAGGTTGAAGAGGATATTCTTGAGGGAATGAGCAATGAAACCATGGCTGCAGGAGAGATGGATTCGTCTTTGGAGAGAGACCTCATGCTTGATTGTAGGGCTCATTATGAAACTCTTGATTTTGTTACCTGCCCTACCAAAATAAAGATCTCGCAACCCAAATGTACTAGAATTGATACACCTTTGACAGATTACAATTTTATGGGGACACAAGCTGAGTATAGAATCTACATCTTTAGTGTCTGGCATGTCATATTCGGGATGCACTCGTCCACATCAACTTCTCTACATGCCCGCAGACTAAGAGAGGAACTGACACGGGCATGCATGATACATCTGTTGCAGAGTTCCCACCCCTTAGGAACGGGACTCCACCACAACCTTGTTCGCATCTACGGACTTCTGATTTTCGGTCTGGCTGATTTTGTTTATGCCTCCTTGACCCAAACCATTCTGATTTTGTTTGTGCAGTATGCCCAGCCGAAGGCATTAAACTCAGCGCTTCCTGGGAGGAAACCCAGAAGATTCAGACTGATCAGGTATACTGCATCACTCAGGTGATTTCTTGCTGCACCCCCGTTACATCAATTTATTTGTCAATGAGGACATTGTCCAACTTAAGCATGGGGGGTGGTAATTTGCATGTTCTGAGTTCATTTTATCAGTCTGAATAAAATAAAATAAAACTGAAAAAAATGATGAATTTAGGAAGAAAACTTAGGCATTAGGAACTTGTCAACGGTGTGAAATGATAAAAAAAGAACCGGAACACTTAGACTTTTTAGGCCTTCAGGCTCAATCGGCCCTGGTGTTCGTTAAAATATGGATTTAGCCTCAAATCTTCGCAACCTTAATTTATTTTAATTCACCAATAAAATAGGGTGATAAGTATACGACTTATCAATCTGCCCTCTGACTCGGAGGAACTTTTAGTCTAAGCATCTGCACACATTGTTACAACGACTCACTCTTTGGAGATTCTAACAGAAATTGGGTAGCTAATGAACCTTCTAGAGTAGTATGGCTGGCAAGTTGTCGTGGGTAACAGTCTATTGGCTGGTTGTCCAGATCCTAGCCACATGACTACTTTTTTCTTATTGCCTCTAGGTAAATTTGAGATTAGGGAAACCACCTATTAAACAACAAAAGAAAAAAAAAGAAAAGAAAAAGAAAAAAATAGAAAAGAAGAAAAATAGAGAACAAAATAAGCCACACTTCACTGCACGAGTATGGCTGGCAAGTGGTCATGGGTAACAGCCATTTGGCCAGTTGTCCAGAGCCCAGCTCACTAAATGCATAAAAAGATCCAAAACACTTAAGGAAGAAGCAGGGAAGTAGAGCAATCCGGGGAGATATACACTTAAAACACCCTTGTGTTGACCCCAAATAAAATAAAAGTAGGGAGAAAGTTACTGTTCGGATAGATACACCTTCAGGCAAACACTTCCTTTTCTGGTCACCTAGGGGCGTAGAAACCCGAAGTCTATCTGAATTATAGTTGGGTAAGTCTATCACGATCTTCACAGCAAGATGCTTAGCACTTAGAGTCTTTTTCGAGTTATGGGTGGGTTGGGTAGCCATAAAAAGTCACCAACACACTCTCAACTCCAAAAAATCCAAAAAAAAAAGAAAAGATGAAAAAGAAAAAAATATATAAATGCCTTAAGGCGATGATTCAGGCGATTCATATTTTGGCAGACACCCGACCACTGTTTAGTCTCTGTAGATTAAGATCTTAGTATATTTCCTCCTGTTGACAAGTAACAAAATGTTTTAAGTAATCAACTCCTGATTTCTGACTGAGAATAATGGCTAGGATGAATCTTGCTAGGGACTAGCAAGGAATAAGTATGGGGGTATGATAACGCTACATTTTATGGTGATAATTCTGTCAATTGGGGTTTATCTTAAGGATAACATGCACGAATAGCACATCATAAATGGACATGGGAGCATTACATGCATCGCACATTAAGATTGCTTATAAACTAGTGTTAATGGCCATTTGCACGAGTTCAATGTTAAAACGGGCCTCAGATGAGCAATCGGACCACACGGATGGATTCAGAACGATGAACAAAGTCCAACGGACTCAAAATTGACCAAATCTGACATCTAGAGCTCCTGCAATTGGCCCAAGAAGTTCTGACCATTGATCTGATGATCAACGGCCATAAAGTCGCCACGTGGCACCCGATCGGCGCGTCCAGGCCACCGCCCCACCTCTTCCATTATCGCAGGATGAATCTCAGTCGTTCGATCTTCGATCGAACGGCTCTCGCAGCGCCCGCAATCGCAGCACAGCATCAGCTCCGCTTCATCACGACCGTCCGATCCTGCATCGAACGGCTAAGGATTGACGAGGAAGCGTGACCATCCGCGGAGATAGCACAATGGTCGCGCCTCCACTTCACGTGCAGAAGGCGCGGGTTCGAGGTGTCCGCTACAGCTCATCCGCTGAATTCGTCTACGCATCCAAATTCGACTGCCCGATTGCCATCGAGCGGACTCGATAGCACTACATGGCGCTTCCTTGAGCGTTGATACCTCCATGTGCTCGCAGACACCCGATCGATGACACCCTGTGCGCTTAAGGCACGATCTGAGCGCGCTGCCACGAGCGATCTCGACCATTCGATCTTCGATCGAACGGTCCACAGCAGGCACACACGAGCGTAGGGCACGATCCGAAGGTGCGCTCCATGTGCGATCTCAACCGTTCGATCTTTGATCGGACCGTCCGTAGCAAAGTCACGTGGATCGGGCAGGAGAGGAAGCACAACACACGCGGAAGACCGGTGGACAGGGGCCCTCACTGACGTTTCGGGAAGGGTTTTAGCGACGTCCCGGACGTCGCTAAAGCCCCTACTTCATTTAGAAAGCCCTTCTTTCTGAGCTTAAACCGACAGAAATGACCTTGCAATTAGCTGATCGATCGATTAAGTTACCAAAAGGAATTCTTGAGGATGTCATAGTTAGGGTACATGATTTCTATTTTCTAGTGGATTTCATTGTCTTAGACATGGATGCTCCAGAGAATGTGAAGAATATACCAATCATATTAGGGAGACTCTTTCTGACCACTACTAAGGCCAATATTAATTGCGAGGAGGGCCAAATTGAATTAAAATTTGGGAGCAAGGCACTGAAGATCGACATCTTTAAGGCCCAACAAGGAATTAATTGCAGAGTTATAGAACAAATTTGCGATATCGACACTGTGGTTAACGACCTATGTGACGAGGAAAACCCGACTATTTCTAATCAACCACAAGAAGATCAAAACCTGCAATTAGAGGAGCCTGAACCTAACCTAGATACTCCCATAACTCCTTCCTTTACTCCTGACACCCACCTTGAACCACCTATTGCTGCTGATAACCTAGTTATGGAATTAAAGCATCTTCCCAATCATCTGAAATACGTCTTTTTGGGTTCCAATCAGACGTTTCCTGTGATTATCAACTCCTGACTCACACCTAATCAGGAAACACGCCTGATTTCTATTCTCCAGCAGCATCAAAAAGCCATTGGATGGACTCTCGATGATTTGACTGGTATCAGTCCCTCATACTGCACACATCACATCTACACCGAAGAGGGCTCACGACCATCCCATGAAATGCAGAGATGCCTAAACCCAAATCTGCATGATGTCGTGAAAAAGTAGATCATCAAGTGATTAGATGCAGGGATCATCTACCCGATCTTCGACAGTTGATGGGTGAGTCCAATTCAAGTTGTGCCTAAGAAGGCAGGGCTAATTATCATCACGATTGAAATCGGAGAAACCATACCGATGTGTATAGCAAACTCGTGGAGAATCTGCATTGATTACAGAAGACTCAATTCCTCCACGAAGAAGGATCATTTCCCACTACTGTTCAATGATCAGATACTCGAGAAACCAACGGGAAATCGATTCTTCTGCTTTTTGGACGGGTACTCCAGTTATAATCAGGTCGCAATCCATACCGAGGACCAAGAGAAGACCACCTTCACCTGCTCCTTTGGAACATGTGCATTTCGAAGGATGTCGTTCGGTCTTTGCAATGCAGCTACTACTTTTCAGCAGTGCATGCTTACCATATTATCACCTTAAGCACAACCCTTAAGGTGTTATGCTACAACACCCCACAGGGATATCTCATTACTTGCAGGGATCTCGGAATGAGAAGATGCTATATCTTTTCATGTGATTTTGGTTATCTAGGTTATTGTTTACTCAATTTTTGTTATTTGATTTTCTAGATATCGGGTTGATTGTTAATTTGAAGAAAAAAATTTAAATAACCTTTTTTATGCTTTCGTGCTAACACACTTTCGTTGGGTTTTAAAACACGCGTCATAGTATAGCAAAGAAAGGGCAAAAACACTTAAATTTGTATGCTCGAAATGTGAGTTTCGAGGTCATCTCATGGAGCAAAATAATCGCAATGTACCACTAATCAATGAATATAATGAAGCACAGGGGTCTTGATATAAAAAGAATATATGCTTAATTAATTGCAATATCAAAACTCCAAAAGGGAATCTAAGTGTTTGAGTAACAAAAATTGTAATTCAAATAACTCAACTCAACACTACTTTGATCAGACGATTGGAACTAATGATCGAACGAGTTAAAGTTCAAATTTGGATGTCTGATCTAAAGTCTGACAGAGCAAAAATCCCCTTGCCCTTCTCTCAGCCAAACCCCTTTCCTTCTCTCTCGCTATCCTTTTAGGCCAAACCCGGTTCAGGCCTAGACCTGCCCGAGAGTGCGTGGGTGGGTGAGGGCACATGCGTGTCTCATGAGTGGTGTGGGGACCTGACCCCCTATGTCTAGGGAAGCCAGGTAAGGGGTGCAAAACGTTATGAATGAAGTTTAAGATTAGAATTCCATGATGTGGGACTAAGTGTGCTGCTCTCTTCCTTCGCGTGCTGCTGGAGTTGAAGCTCTATTCAATTGAAGGTGTTGCTGCCATGGGATCTTCAATCAACAGCTCAGATGTGCTGCTGGGGTAATTCCATACTCGAGGGTGGTGGTGGTGAGGTAGTTGGTTGTCGGACGACAGCGAACGGCGACGGAGAAGACGAGCTTGCTGATGGAGTACCTTAAATGATGAATACAGGCTTTTGGCTCCAATTAAAAAAAACTCAGGAGCTTCACCGTGAGGTGGTGAACGTGTTGGTGGCTATGATTTGGTGGTTGGCGGCATGTGGTGGCTAGCCAGAGGAGCTTCTAAGAAGCTCTCATGGCGGCGATGTTAGTGGCGATGTCAGAGGCAATTAACCTAGGCAAAAGCTTGGGCGTGATGAGGGAAAGCTTTTGCTTAGGTTAATTAGGTGTGAGGGAAGTGGGTGAGGTCAGACGGTGAAGGTGGTAAGGGCGGCGGTCGTCAGTGTCGAAGAAGATAGGCTCGATGGATGGAGTTCTAGAGCTCCAAGAAGCTAATTGGAGGGGAGGCGAAGAGAAGCCCTAACCTAATTGGATGAAAGGAGGTAGAGAGGAGCTTGCTGGAGTTATGCTAGAGCGAAGGAAGGTGATGCGATGGCCGGAGCGATTGAAGGGGAGACAGAGTCCAAAGCTCTGTGTTGAGCTTCGTGGAAGCACGGGGAAGAGAACCCCTCTCCCTATTGTATGTGCTCTGATTTCACTGGTGAGGAGGAAGAACAGAGGGGAATTGGTCAAAATTAAGCACGAATTAGGCTTGGAAACATGGGAAGCTTTATATAGGAGAGTTTTGCGACTCAATCAAGCGAAAATATGCAAGTTTTGATTGAGACCTTGAATATCAACTAAGCTTCAAGAAACTTGAGCTCGTTGGCGATAATTGGACCGAATTGGATCTTGAGAGTTAGTTCATTGGATCAGCCATGACTTGATGAGCAATCTTACCAATTTTGGTGAGATTTAGTTGAGAGTTGTTCAAACAAATCTTTGATTGAATCCTACCATGATGGGTTTCCTAGAGTTGCTACGATTGTGTTTAGGAAACATGGAAGAAGAAGGTGGTAGGGTTCTCTTTGCAAGGGAAGCCAAAATATAGGGACCTGAATGAAATAAGAATCAAAAGCTAGGGTAGTTTTGTAATAAATAAAAACTTATGGGTTAAAATGCAAACTAGGTCAAGATGAACTTTGATTTGGCTCAAATTTTGGAGTTAATCTAATTTGGATCCAAGGAATCTAATGGTGACCTCAAATTTAGGTTTTGACCATGTTTGATTAGGTAATTTACACAAAAACTCAAAATAAGGCACATTCCTACCTAAGTCTCTATTTTTGGTCAAAATGGCTTCTTTTGGTCAAAGTGAAGGTTACCAACCTCATAGAATATTTTTTAATGATTTTAGAAGGTTTAAATTGCATTTATTACAACCAAAACCCATTTAACTGAAGTGAGGCTGTTAATTAGGGTTTTTATTGATAGAATAAACCTTAAATCTCATACAAACCCTAATTCAGTCAGTTTAGGCCTACTTCATGGGAAATTAAACTCATTTGACCTTAGATCAAGCCTTGATTAATCCCGTAGTTAATCTGCATTTGTGATTAAATGCTAAAATAATAGAATTAACTTCTTTTCTCTTCTCAGATTTAATTAAGAATGTAATTACGATCTTCTGATGAATATTAATGAGCATTTATTACTGTAATTAGGCTAAATTAGGCTAGTTAACACCAATGATGTTGCTACCATCATTCCGCGATGCCATGGAGTCGAACAGTTCTATTTCCTAACACTTCCAACATTAGTTGCTGGTTCGTTTGCTTGTAACTCCTAGTACCTCCTCCAATCCCTATACCACTATAACATGCTTTCTTTTGTTAATTGTATTATCATTAGAATTGTAGGCTTAGCTCACATAAATATCGATTATAAACTGAGCTATGTTCAACAATAGTTGAGTCAACCTGACTAGTACCTATTACTTGACTACTTGTTTCTCCTTGACTACCAGTTGTTGTTGTTGTTCTTAGCCTTCGACTATGTGATTGAGGCTATGAATTGCTTTGAGATGAGGAGGGTTATGGGTTGATTGGTGATTTGCATGTGTTCTTATGATGCCCATGACCACCACACATTGTGCATTTGTGTTTTGACCTCAAGCCTTGAGACTTCTCATCTTTTTGTGAATTCAATTTTTTTTGGCCATCCTAAAGGCCTACGACAATGTGGAGGCTTCACAACATAGGGAAGGATAACCTTCAATCATTGGTCATTATTAGGTAATGATGCTATACCCTTGCCATATCCTTTCATGTAGGTGCTGGTGAGATAGTAATGGCTAACATATTGCTTCCACCTAATCCCTCCAATGCTAGCAAGAATTGTTATAGCATGTGTGCATGGAAGTCTAGTTACTCACCATTTTCTACATGAGCAAGTATTCTCATTCAACATCAACACATATCTATGATGTGCGTTGTTGATTGCACAAAGTTTAAAAACCAACTTGAGCTAAATAGAATGAAGTATAGGATGAGTTGGGTCGAATCCATAGAGAAGATAATGATATTTCGTGGTTAAGTTAATTTTTCCTTCTTTTTATATTCGAAAGTTGTGAATAGAAAATAGATTTTTTTTGATAAAGGAACTAGCCGTCAAAGTAAGAAAAAGGTAAACTACACGTGAATAAATGTAGGATAGAATGTATCATAAAAAATGCTTAAGATAAAGGAAGTTTGTTAGTTATTTTTAAGGTTTAGGTTTCACATTAGATTAAAGTTTCTCTTACTTTCCTTGGCTTAACCTATCTGTATTAATTTTCTAAAGTAATAATCTAGCTCGATCTAACACTAGGTTTAGATTATTTCTTGAAATAATTCCATAGAAAGAAGTTAACTTGATTGACATGAAAATTTTAGCTAATCTTTACATAGAAACATCATTTAAATCAATATAGTTAAACAAATCCTAGTCCTAAGCTGAGAATTTATGCTAATATATTAAGAAATAAACCACTATTACATATGCATACCATGAATAAAATCATATTTATATTAACTAACGATCTCTAAATAAAATATTACAATCAAGTTCAAAGGGATATTTAAAATAAAGCATTTGGATTATTAGACATATTAATACAAATTTTAGCTCACGATGTTGTCGATGACAATGTGTATATGAGAGAAATGACGTGTCTCCTCCTTTTCCATGTACACGTCCACTCCATGCATAGTTGCTTCGTCAACGAGGTATACGGAAGTCTGACTTGATCCTCAAACTTTGTGCATGTTTGCGAGCTTCCGTCGAGGAGGACATTGGTGGTGACGACTGTCCGTGCAAGAAAGAGAGTGTAAAGAGGAGAGGGAGAGTAGAGAGAGGTTACGTAAATGGGAAGGGGCGAACGTGAGATAGCATCAAGGAGAGTGGAGAGAGTAGGAGGAATTGAGAGGGGGAGAGAACGTGAGGTGAGGGAATGTGAGTGGGGAATCTGCTGTTTTGAGAGGATGTGAGTGTATTCTATATGATGAGAGAGAGAGGGAGAGAGAGAGTACGTTAAGGATTGAGCGAATGTGGGCGGGTGGCGAAGGGTCGTGAGAGAGAGATTGCGATGGGGGAAGTGATGGAGAGGAATGATGAAAATATTAATGTGTGTATTATGGTGGGATAGTTAAATAGGCATTTAATTAGTGAGATTAAATGAGAGATTAAGGGAAAGATTAATATAATATAATAATGGATACTTAAATATAATAATAATAATCATAATAATAATAATAATCAATATTTCATGATTATATTATTTTAATATTTGTCCAAAATAGGGAAAGAACAAAAAAAAAAAAACTACGCAAGTGATCACAACATGGAGTTAACCACTCCATGTGTATGGTTTCGCATCAATAATATTGTAGTCATTATTTTATCATGTTTAGAAAAGATAGAAAAATACATACATACAAGTATACACACATGCATGGTGTTAGAATTTTATTTTATTTTTACGAGGAGGTATACCCTACGGTTGATCCCGTTGGAGGCTAGAAAGCTATCAAATTCATGTGAGAGCAGTCGACTGAGTCTAACAGGTTATTAATTTGATACTTAGGACCTTTAACTCAATTCAGTTCTACTGCACGTGTTCTAACCCTAATAACAATGAAATTGGGAGTAAAACTAAGACCAACCTTAACCGTGTGCTTCTGTGTTTAAAAATCAAGAGTTAGGTGAAATTAAATTAGGGAGCCATTAGATCTGATTGTCTTGAGGAACTAGGTTGTCCAAAGTCCTATGATTAATGGGCTTTGGTGAAGTAAAATCAAGGTTTCAAGAACCGTCGTTAGTTCGAAAAACACGTTATCAAATATAATTTTTAACCGAAATTCGAAAAGTGAATCCCGGGTCAAACACGGAGAGGTGAATGCTTGATTTTGAAAAATCCGCATTCATTTTTTATTTGTTTTTGTCATTTTTATCTTTTGTTATTTTTTTTTGTATTTTAATAGGGTAAGAGATCAGGTCGATGAATTCTAGCTAATTTATTTGCAAAATAAAAAGAGAGAGATAGAGAGAGAGAGAAACAATCATGTATTTTTATAATCAAATATTTATTGCAACTATAAAAGCGGGAAAACTATACTACGAAAGCAATAAAAATAAAGATAGGTGAGTGAAATCCCCTTCGACGGTCGCTTGGAGGACGACTTGCTCAGACGTCACTAGGAGGAAGGTGGTAAGGAGCGAGACGAACGAGGATGAAGTAAGTGAGAAGATAGCTGCGAGATGCTCTACGAATGGGGATGAGGGGGGGAATATTTGATTCTACTCTAGAGGAGCATCCCGAGCTTGGGACAAGCTTTCTCTAGAGCCTTGGAGGTGGTGAGAGGAAGAAAGGAAGAGATGGTGGTGGATGGAGGGGTATGGGTCCTTTCTTAGTGGAGGATGAAGGGCTTGGTCGCATGTGGGTAATTACTAACGTCCGTAAACGTCACTAAAGATCTACCTATCTATCGCTGAAGATCTACGCTAACCAATGCCCGCTCACAACTGCTGGCACGCACATCACGCGGCCATGTCGCGCGTGTGTGTTGGCGTGCATTGGTTGCTGCTGCTCACGGTTGCATTGAGGGTGTGCGGGCTGGTGCCCGCGTGTCTCACGTGCGTGCGCTGGCTTTGTGCGCTGGTGCCCTTTTGTTCCACGCGTGCTTGATTGAAGATTGGAGGCCTTTGGAGAAATCAAACCAGCATTGCTTCTTTGTAAGCCAAGCATGCTACTTTAAGGCAAGGGTGCGGTTGAGTCTCAGGGAAAGCATGGGTGTTGAGGGCGCGGACGAACCCCAGCCGTTGGATCTTAATCCAATGGCTATGGTGTGAGATCAACGATGATGAGGGGACGCCTGTGGTTGCTGCTGGTCGATGTTGGGCAACCTAGATGACGCCACGTGGTGCCATATGGGCTGTCCATCTTCTTTCGGTTGTAGAGGATGCTACGGTGCTAGGATCGAGGTGATTTTCACGCTGCCAGATTACGATCGTCGTTCCGGATCCATCCGTATGGTTAGATTTTTCATCTGAATCCCATATGGATGTCGCATTGCCCCTTGGCCGTTGATCTTCCTCAGACTTCATATGATGCTACGGGATTCCGATCTAGACGATTTCGGAGGCATTAGACTTCCATCGTTATCTTGATCAGATTCGTATGGTCATATCGTTCATTCGAGGCCCTGAATAAATCTCCTTCTCTTCTGGCCATAAAAAGGACGTAATTAACCTAAAATATACACTACTCTAAATGTAAGATAATGCATACTATGCAATATTTATAACATGAAATGTAAATCTGAGCTTAGAAACATACATGAATAAGCATTTTAACCTATTTAAATGTGTCTACATCGAAGAGTACTTGTGTTTGTCTAAAAATTTTGACCAAGATTAACAAAAGAAATTATTACAATGAATGCAAAAATACCCTTTGAGTTGAAAATCTATGCTGAATTTGAAGAATTTGCTAAGGGACTAGTAAATGGTAGATATAGGGATACGATGGTAACACCATCAACCTTCATATCTAGTCTAACTTGACTGAGTTCTAAGGTTAAATTCACTTTATTAACCAAAGGTATAACTTAATAATATGAAGAATAAGGAGGAATGACATCCAATTTAATTAATTCTGTTGTTTTAATAGGCTAACGAAAATTTAGATTAACTAAAGGATAAATCTACACTTAATTGAAGGTTAAATGAGCTCAAATTTCTAATAAGTAGGCTTGCATTGACTGATTCAGAATTTCTATTAAGATTAAAGTTAAAATCTCAAATAAAAAATCTAATTTCAACCTCACTTAAATTAACATGGTTCTAATGAAAATAAATATAATTTAAATTTTCTAAAAATCATTGAAAAATATTCCATAGGGTTTGGAATAATCAACTTTACAGAAAGAACCCAGTTTGACCTAAAATAGGAACCAAGGTTAATATGTAATATGTTTTGGGTAAATTTTTAATTGACTAAGAAAACTTTATTAAAACCCAAAATTAAAGTCATCATTAAATTCCTTGGGTTCAAATTATATTACCCTAAAAAGTTGAGACCTATAGGATCTTATATTCACCTACTTTGCAATTTGACCCCTAACTTTCAAATTCCTTTTGATTTGGTCCAAATTCCTTTCATTATGGTCCTTGGATGACATCATACTAATGTCAGCTATATTCAACCTTCAGCAGGAGCAGCAACTCTGTTCGACACGTAAATCGTGTTTTAAAAGATTATTTAGCTGTAGTATAGCACGAAAATATGTTGACAAATAAATTTATAAAACTCCGTTGAGTATCGGGTCATTCGCAGGGAGGCAATCATAATTTATGCAGAAGCTTTTTAATAGAATTTGCTCTAAATAGATATTTATATATGTATATATGTATAAAAATCAGATATATAATCAGGCATTCAGAAGATCATAACTTTAATTTCAGTTAAACAAAGTTTTCACAATAGAGAATGCTACTAGAATTAAATAGATAGATAGATATAGAGAGATAGATAGAGAGATAAAAAGTGGTAGAGAGACGATGTCGCTTGTAGGATGCTTATGCGAGGTGCGGCACCACTTCAGATCCGGAGTGCCAGGATGAAGGTCGGAGCGGAGTTACAGAGGGACAGAGAGTTGCATAGAAGGTGGAAGAGTTGTATCTAGAGATGCCTTCAACTGGGGGACCGTGGGCCTTCTTTTATAGCTTTGATGAGGGGCAAAGTGGGTATTTTAGCCCTCTATCTTGTGTAATAACTCCTGGGCAATAAGATCCGTCGATCGGGAGATCAACGAATCTGATCTAGCCTCAAAATAGCCTCCAACATACCTTCATTATGCGAATTGAACTTGGGCTCGACATGTGGCAGCTCCGCAACCCTTAATCTGTGATTTGATGACCCTGCTCGCCTGTGCACGCCCTCTTCAATTTTCTCGCTCGTCATTCGCTCAATCTGAGTGCCTTATCCTCAGTCGTCTGATCTCACATCAAACAACTCATGCGGGCATGTATCTCGCCTTCGCGCTTCAAAAATCGTGTGGGATCACGCGTTCGGCTGTGATCTGCTCTCGACTCGCCGCGTGGTTGCATTGCCACTCTCCGCTTGACATCGGACGGCCAATCGCACCCACACGCTACTCTTTCTTAATTTGAGTGTCACGCGGCTCTAACCCGCACGCTTCGCTTCCAGCATAAGCGCGTGAGCCAACACCCTATGCACAGGTATTGTTATAGTTTCCTCTTTATGTTTATTTATTCTTAACCGTTGGATGGTCGCCGTGGATGCATTGTGGACCGTTGAATGGCCATCCAACCATTGAGAGTGGGTGAGGGATGGTCTTCAGAGATGGGTCGGCGGTGAGGGGTGGCTGTGATGATGCCACGTGGCACCATCATGGCCATCCATCTTCTTTTCTTTGTATCTGGTGATGTAGACCTCCGATCGGGTTGATTTTTGCGTCGTTGGACTGCGATCGTTGATCTGGATCCATCCGTGTAGTTAGATTTTTCATCTGGGGCTTGGATCTTTATCCTCTAGCTCTATGGCCTCTATTCTTCTCTGGACTGCACAAGATGCTCTGGTTGTCTAATCAAGATGATTTTGGAAGCATTGGACTACCGTTGTTGTCTTGATCAGATCTGTATGGTCTGATCTGTCATCCGCAGCTTCAAAACATCTGTGCTTAAAATCATCTCTCATTAGTACATAAAATGACGATATTATCTATATAACTAATAAACTAGTTATTGTGCAAATTACGATGTCTATGAATGCATTATTCCTAAGTTATGCTAGAATCTAGCTTAATTCAAGTGATTTAGGTTGCATGATTGCTTATTTGGCAATCATAACATAAGACTTGGGCCATTTGCCCATTGAGCTTGAACATAAAGTTTATTGGGCAATCAGAACATTTAACTTGGATCTCGATCGATCTGGAATACAACGGCGGATAACTTGATCCGCGCAAACTTTGAATAGCTCTTGATCTTCCCAAAAGTAGTATTTGGCATCGGAAATCAACTTATCCCTCTTATGCTTAGCCCAATCCATGGGTAATTTTTCGATGGCCAAATTGTTGACAATATTTGCAAACCAAGGTAGTTTGCAAATAGTCAAGAGAGTCTTATTAGGGAAAGAATCACAGTGTTGACGAGTTGTAGAGTCTGCAAGGATTCTGGAGAGATGATCTGCTACTACATTTTGGGCACCGGATTTGTCTTTGATTTCTAAATCACATTCTTGCAGCAAAAGGATCCATCTGATTAATCTGGGTTTTGCACCCTTTTTAGACATCAGGTGCCTTAATGCAGTGTGATTTGTGAAGATTCTGACATGAGATCCCAGTAGGTAAGGTTTAAACTTCTCTAGAGCAAACACTACGGCTAGCAACTCTTTTTCTGTAGTGGTGTAGTTTCTTTGAGTCTCATCTAGAGTTTTCCTAGCGTAGTAAATCACAGACGATTTCTTGTCTACCTTTTGTCCCAAGACTACCTCGATGGCATAATCAGAGGCATCGGTCATGATTTCGAAAGGATGATCCCAATTAGGAGGTTGTAAGATGAGTGATTGTGTAATAGCCTCCTTCAGCTGATTAAATGCATTTAAGCAATTTGAATCAAAATCAAAGGATTGATCTTTTACCAGCAAGTTGCTTAAGGGTCTTGCTACCTTAGAAAAGTCCTTAATAAATCGACGGTAAAATCCCACATGTCCGAGAAACAATCTTACTTGCTTAACCGTCGAAGGTGGCGGAAGTTTGATTATAGTGTACACCTTGGCTTTATCCACTTCGATTCCTTTTTCAAACACAACATGGACAAGGACTATGCCCTCCTTGACCATGAAGTGACTCTTTTCCCAAGATAGAATAAGATTCACCTCAATGCATTTTTGTAAAGTCTTTTCAAGATTGATCAGACATGATTCAAAAGAGTCCTCGAACACAAAAAAATCATCCATGAAGATTTCCATGAAATCACCCATCATGTCTGAAAAGATTGCAAGCATGCACCTTTGAAAGGTTGCTGGTGCATTGCATAATCCAAAAGTTATTCTATGGAAGGCAAATGTTCCATAGGGACATGTGAAGGTGGTTTTCTCTTGATCCTCAGGGTGGATAGCTACTTGATTGTAGCCGGAATAGCCATCCAAGAAACAGAAGAATTGTTGGCCGGCTAGTCTTTCCAGGATTTGATCAATGAAGGGAAGTGGAAGGTGGTCTTTCTTGGTTGCACTATTCAGCTTCTTGTAGTTGATACAAACTCTCCAAGAGGAAGTTGTGCAGTTTGGAATCAATTCCCCATTATCATTAGTAATCAGTCAGCCTGGCTTTCTTAGGAACCACTTGTACAGGACTGATCCATGTGTTGTCAGAGATTAGGTAGATTATTCTTGCGTCTAACCACTTGATTATTTCCTTTTTCACTACCTCCTGCATGTTAGGATTCAACCGTCTCTGCATTTCTCAGGAGGGTCTCGATCTATCAGCAGTATAGATTCTGTGGGTGCAGTAAGTGAGACTGATTCCCTTCAGATCATCTAGTGTCCAACCAATTGCTCTATTGTTTCTTCCCAACACTTGAATCAATTGCTTTTCTTGAGTTTGGGTTAGATGAGAGCTAATGATTAATGGGTAAGTCTGATCAGATACCAAGGAAACATATTTTAGATGATCTGGAAGAGGTTTAAGTTCAGGTTTGGGTCCTTGGGATAAAGGGTCCAATGGTGGATCACAGTTACCCTCAAGAGGTCTTGTAATCAATTCAGTGATTGGTGGGCTGACCTCTTGATTGGTTTGGGTGTCAAGGCCTGTAGGATCAGATTGGGTTATTACTAATTCCATACAATATTCAACGGTATGGTCCTCAGAATCTTCTATCATTCCACAATCCTCAAATTGTTTAATGGCCTTAAGATGTTAATTTTTGTCTTCTTATCCTCGAATTTGATTTCCATACTGCCAGATTCACAGTCAATATTTGCCTTGGTAGCAGCTAAAAATGATTTTCCTAGAATTTTTAGGGTGTTCTTCAAGTTCTCTGGTACCTCCATGTCAAGGACTAAGAAATCCACAGGAAAAATAAAAATCATGGACCTTGAAAATTTTATCCTCAACAATCCCCCGTGGTGTGGTCACAGATCGATCAGCCAGTCGTAATGTGACCTCAGTAGGTTTTAGCTCTCGAAAGTTAAATTTTTCGTATAACATAATGGGGATTAAATTTATGGAGGCACCTAAATCCAACAGAGCCCTATCAAAAGTAGTATCTCCAATAACACACGAGATTAGAGGGGCTCCTAGATCTTTCTATTTTCAGGGTAGGTTTCTAAGGATAACTGCACTAGCTTGTTCAGATAACGCTATCCTTTTAGCTGATTTGGCCTGGGATTTAGGTGTGCACATTTCTTTTAAAAATTTTGCATAGGATGGGATATTCTCAATAGCCTCAAGGAGTGGTATGTTCACCTGGTCTTGTTTAAAAATATCAAGCCACTCCTCAGATGGATTGGTTTTCTTTCTCCTAGGTTTGTTCAAGGCTTCAGGAACGGGAGCTTGAGAGAAATCATGAGTGTTTGAGTCTTGATCCTTGTCTTCTTGATCTCCTAGGTCAGATTCAGGCTCCTCAAGATCTTATCTATGTTTAGATTTAGAGGGGTAAGGATCTTGGATCTGTCTCCCACTTCTCAAGGTTACCACACCAGTAAAAGCGTTAGGGTTAAAAGGTTGAGGTGGGTTCTGTAAAATGGGTGGAGCTTGGTTAGGGTTAGCAAAACCAAGTGGGTGCTGGAGAGCAGGTTGAATTATATGTGCCTGTTGCTCCCTTGTGTTGTGCTGGTTAACCCTATTGAAATATCTTAGGTTTGGGACAGGTTGGGATGGCAACATCCCGTATTGTCTAGCATCTACTAGCTGGTCCAGTTATCCCGTCAATTCTGTCCTCAATTGATTCATTTCTTCCTTATGCCTCAGATTCATTTCTCTCATTTCTTTGAGGACTAGACTCAGATTAGAGGGCTAGTTTTCGTGTGTAGGTTGTGGTTGATATGTGCGTGATTGTCTGTATCTACTGATAGGAATATCATCATGAGCCATAACTAACTCATTTTTGATCTAATTAAATTAGTAAATGCTACTACATAACTACCAGAGAGTCATAAGTCACTGCATAATCATTCTGAGTGAAAAATAAGAAACTAGGGTTAAAACTGTAATTTTACCAGTATATCATGAATGCAGTACAACCATGGGTCTTCTCAGGGGTTGAATGAAGGTCAAATAGTCTTAAAAAGATAACAAGTGGATTAAAACAATTAGAAAAGGGTTTGCACGTGTTCTGAGAATTAAAATACATTTTGAAACCCTAAAAATTGACCTTCTTAATTAACTGTGGTTCTGATCAGGATAAAATTCATCTAAACCCTCTAAAAATCATAGAAAAATATTCTCTAGGGTTTGGAACCTTTAACCTGACCATCAGAATGCATTTTGACCCAGAACAGAGCCACAGACAAATATTTATCCTAATTTAGGTTTTTGTATTAATTACCCAGTCAAACGTGGTAAAAACCAAAATCTAACTTCACCATTGGATTTCTTAGGTCCAAATTAGGTTGGTACGAAAATTTGGACCCAAGATGAGTTTGTCTTGACCTAGTTTGTAAATTGGTTCTGTTTGATTATATTTATGCCCTTAACTTTCAAAATCTTTACAAATAGACCCCTAACTTTGTCATTGTCTTCACAAATAGGTCCCTGTCACCATTAATCCTATCCCTACAAGCATCGGCGACCTTGAAATGGAAAGAACTCCTTAATTCCTTGAATCCCTTTCAGATTTGAAAGGGAAGTTCGTCAAGGAATTCCCTTCCTTTTTAGCTGCATCTGGGGCCCCAATTCTTGTCCAAATCTTGATGCGAACTCATGGAACAAATGGGTTTCCTACTTCGACGATAATCCCAAGCTTGGATGCTTGGCTTCCAAGCTTAAGAGCCCCTCTTGAACCTTATAAAAGAGAGCCCCGGTCAAGCTGAACTCCCTAAGCTTGAATTCCGATTGAAAACCCTTTTTTTCCTCCCTCCTCTTCAGTCGCGAAGCTCCTCAAGCTCCGACGACCCCTCCTGACCATCCTTCGTCATCCGGTCACAAAACTAGTGGCCAGATTCTCTTTGTTCCTCTCATCCGCTCGTGGTCGTACTAGTAGGAGCCCTTTTACCTCCGTCGTCGTCGCTGTTCCCTTCATCGGAGCACCTTCCCCAGCTCCATCCTACCAATGCCGACGCTATCCTCTCCCTTTCATCTACTTAGCATAGGTAATTAAGTTCCCTTATGTCCCCTAGATTAGTTCCTTCTACCAAAAACCAAAAATAAACCTCTCGATACCGTCTCTCACCTCCATCTTCCCCATCTTTGGCAGCATCTCCAGCGAGGTCCTCCACATGCTACACTCATCCACACGCCTCGCCACAACTCCCAAAGCACCGCCATCCCTCCACGCACAAAACCCCTATCTCTATTCACCTTCCCATTCTCTCAAATCCACCGTTGAACAACCCACCTTTCCGTTGTCTTCCCCGTCATCGATCGGCCACCACAGACCACCATCTTCCATGAGACCACCTCCGCTCCACTCGCCATGGTCCGACGAAGCTCCTGAACTATTCTAATGTGGCCACGAGGCCTTATTTCATGTTTCAGGTAACAGGTCCCTTCACCGCCATTGCTGAGCTTCTCCACGAGTTTCAGGCCTTATTTGTGCAAGGATCCACCCAGGCGAAGCTCCAGGCGTAGTGGAATATCTCCAGGAGCGCAACCAAGGAGCCAATTTGGCTCTTTGACTGAGCCTTTGACCACAATCACGCGAAGAAGCAACTGTAGTCATACGCAGAGAAAGGTAATGGGATTTAGTCCCACATCGTTGACTGAGTAACGCTTGTAGGTGCATAAGTTGCAAAAGTGTTGAGGGCTTATTGCCTCAACACTTGAGGGGTGAGGTCCCTCACATCCTTCACGCTCCTCATCCGTGACCTCTCCTCTGCAGACCTGGTGCACCCGACCCGCCTAAGCCTTCACTCCTCGGTCACTACACCACGTCGGTGACCCTGGACCCAGGTACGTGGATCCTCCGATTACCCGATAACTCGATGTGCATGGCTCTGGGGGAGCGAAACCTAAGGGAGAGAAAGAAAGAGAGTGTTCGGGGTAGGGGAAGGTTTTGTTCTTCTGTGCATTGGCTAACACTTAGCCAAAATCTGAGCCCTTTCCCATGTGCTTAAAGAAGGAAGAAGATGGGTAGAAGAAGAGAGGACAGAAGAAGGAGAGTCGCATAGGAAGAAATTAGAGAAGAAGAAGAAAGCAGAAGCATAAGAAGGAGAAGGAAAAAGTGAAAGAAGAAGAAAAAGGAGAAACAAAGGAGAGGGCCATTTAAGGCGTCTGGTTATTGTAGCATTCAAGCTACTGTGTGGATATTTGGTCTTGACTACTGTGGCATTATTGATTACTCTAGTTTACATATATCTATACTAAATAATTAGTGATCTAAATCACCATTATTTTGTTATAGATTTCTTTTTATCATGTTGAATTGTTGTTATACTCATGTTCTACATTGATTATCATTTTTGAGTAGTTTATTTGGGTTAAATTCTTGTGCTCATTTGCATTATTTGAGATTAGTGTGTGAATTTATATTGCTTCCTATGTTCGACCTGGGGCTTTCAAATTCAAGTAATAAAATTATTTATTTTCAAAGCGATTTCGACTATACTTTAACATAGTTTTTAACCTTGATTTCGCCACGAACACCTACTAGGTTGCCCATAAGTGTTTGGCTTAGTCAAGTTAGGACCCTAGGTGGGTTTCTGACTTGACCAAGCAAAATTAGGATGGTTACGCCATCCAGGGTTATAAGTATTTGAATAAGGCTCATTTCTAGTGTAACCTTGGAGTGCATTCACATCCTCAAGATAACTAGGCATCGGGCTGCCTAGTTCAGAATTCGAGGGCATCAAGGTCCCTCCCTGTTACCCAGAAAGAGATGGATCCAAGCGCAGTTGGCTCATAAGTGAAGCCATGGTTAGGTCATTAATGTTGTGCACTGATTCCTGACCTAGTGGGTTGGGGAATTAGTTGTGGGTTAAAATAAGCACTCCTTCGGTAGGCATAGGATTTAATCTGGATTGTGTACCTCAGGAATTCCTGCCCTTCAGAAGATTATCCAGTTTCTTATCCAAATTCTTCACATTCTTTCCCACGAGTTCCACCTTGTCTAATCATTGTGCAATTAGCTCTAAATCAACCAAGTTTGAATTGTTGTTAACTTCATAAACTCCACTCCTTGGTTGATTAGCTCTATTAAAGGTGGACATTGAGGCATTGTTGAGGAAATTCACTCATTCTCGAACAATTGAAAGGCTCCCTCAGCTTCTAGACTCAAGAAATTGCCCTTACATGCTGCATCAACAAAATTCTTCTGATTATCACTCAACCCATAATAGAAAATATGAGCCAAGTGCCACTTCGGAATCCCATGATGAGGGCATTTCCTTGCTAAATCATTAAACCTCTCCCATGCCTTATGTAGTTGTTCCCCGGGGTTCTGCTTAAAGATTGTTATGACACATCTAAGGGCATTAGTTTTTCCTACGGGGAATAATTTCTTTAGGAATATCCTTCTCAGGTCTTCCCAAGTTAGGATTGGTCTACCAATTGTTCTCAACCAATGTGCAGCTCTATCTTTCAAGGAGAATGGGAGCATCTTCATCATCAGGGTATCTTCATTCATGTTTCTCAGGCCAAAAGTTCTTATGTGTAAGAGCTCTTCAAGGTGGTGGAAGGGGTCATCTGACTCACGACCATGGAAGTGGGGAATCAAGTTAATGATCTGAGGTTTGAGTTCAAAATCTTCCCCATCCTAAGGTACCCTAACAAAGGGTTCAGGTTGGGCATTAGGAGGGTTATAAAAGTCATGGAGGGGCCAGTTTGCCCTTCCATTTTGAAATCGAGTGATGGCCTGCACTATGACTTCCATTTGTCGATCATGATGCTGGCTTTGCTTAGTGATTTGCCTTTGTAAGAGAGTCATAGGATCCAAATTTTGTTCATCAATCTCTTCTTTCTCATGGTGACTAGCCATTGCAGAGGGTTTAGATTCAAATCTTGGATAAATAGGTCTTCTCCTAGGATTTCTTTCTAATGGTGGTAGCAAATCAGGATTTTGAGATCTTCTACCTTGCATACACCAAAAGAATGTCTGTAGATGAGAAGGAGAAAGATGAGAGAAACCTCGCCTACTCAATGCAAGCAATCAAATTGGTCCTTAGAGTGTCAACCATAATTAGACCTGATCCTGGCTCCCTAAAACACGACTAGGTTAGATCAACCCTTAAATTACTTGGCTGGCCAGAAGGGTGGGACCCCTTAGGACACCTTGCATGGCGGGACACCACTAAAGGTTAACATGGTTACCGCACTGACCTTTTTTGTCACCAGTGGGTCCAAGTAAACAAGGCCTTAACCTTAGCCCAATCTAGTTTTAAGTTCCTAAGTCTATTAGTCCTACTTAGGGTACGTCTTGGGTTTGATGTGCTTTTGGAATATGATGGGTGTTGGGGGGGTGTTTTCCCTTAAGATTGATTTCAGATGTGTGTAGTGTTCAGGCAAAGGGTTCACAAGCAATTTTTCTTGATGAAGTAAATTTTAAGATTCAATTGCTTGCGTTAATACGTTTTAGGGTTCACTTGAGTTAATATTTTCAATCAAGGTTTTGATGAGGCACACAAGAGTTTTGTAAATCCCAATTTGTTTGATAGATTTTCTTTGAATGTGGAAATGCAGGTGTGCTCTACCCTTAATGTGAAACCCTACACGCATATAGTTCTAGATGTTCTTTTAAGTCAAAAAATCAGATGAGTGGTGCGACCTAAGGAATGTAATTAATTGAACTTATTGCACCACTAACTAGGCACTTAGAAAATATTTTTCAAGAATTTTTAATGCACGTTTTCTATTTTTTTCTGATTTAAAGTGTATTGGGGATTTTGTAGTCTATTTTGACCCATAATTTGTGATTAGATAATACGTGCAATCAAACGTGCAAGAAATATTTTTTTTCAAAATTTTCCTAAATTCTTGATTACCTCAAAAATTCAATGCTTTAAATTTCTAGTCAATCGGAGTTGTATAAAAATTCCTATGATATTTTGAACTATGAAAATCAGGAATAGTCACCAAATTAATAATATATCAGTGCGTGAATTTTTAAAATTTTTATATAACTTCGATTTGTGCAAAATTTAGATATGTTATTCCTGACTTTGAAACCCACACCTACTAAAAATTTGAGAATTTGTGGACGTGCGGATCTTCAGGAATTGAATTTTTAAGATAAAACTTTATTTCAACCTGAAAATCAAGAGAGAATTTTTTTTTTCAATAAGCAAACAAATTCTAACTAACCCTGAGGTTAAAGAAAATCCTAAATCTAACTAATCTAACCTACGGGTACTTACCTAAGATTCGAACCTGCAATTCCCATTGTCATTTTTCGTTCTGATTTCCTTGCTCTCCTACACACACGAAATCAACGAAAATAGCAAGTTAGAAATTTCAAATTCGTACCAAAGAAAGCTTCAAAAATTTTTGTTGCCACCCCGACAATAGCATAAACTTGTTTGATGCGTAAATCACATTTTTAAATATTATTTAATTGTAGTATAGTGCGAAGACATGTCGACAAATAAATTTATAAAACTCCGGTGAGTATCGGGTCGTTCGCAAGAAGGCAATCACAATTTATGCATAAGCTTTTCAATAGAACTTGCTCTAAACAGATATTTATATATGTATATATGTATAGGAATCATATATATAATCAAGCATTCAGAAGAGCATAACTTTAATTTCAATTAAACAAAGCTTTCACAATAGAGAATGCTACTAGAATTAAATAGATAGATAGATAGATAGAGAGAGAGATAAAAAGTGGCAGAGAGACGCTGCCGCTTGTAGGATGCTTGTGCGAGGTGCGGTAGCACCTTAGATCCAAAGCGTCGGGATGAAGGCCGGAGCAGAGTTGCAGAGGGACGGAGAGTTTCATAGAAGGTGAAAGAGTTGTATTTAGAGATGCCTTCAACTGGGGGACCCTAGGTCTTCTTTTACAGCTTTGATGAGGGGCAAAGTGGGTTTTCTAGCCCTCTATCTCGTGTAACAACTCCTGGGCAATCAGATCCGTCGATCGGGAGATCAACGGATCAAATCTGGCCTCAAAATAGCCTCCAACGCACCTTCATCGCGTGGATTGAGCCTGGGCTCGACACGTGGTAGCTTTGCAACCCTTGATCCGCGATCTGATGGCCCCGCTCGCCCGTGCGTGCCCTCTTCAATTTTCCCGCTCGCCGCTCGCTCAATCTGAGCGCCTCATGTTGTGAGTCATAAAGCGCGTTTTGATAGGAAAAGCGCTGTAGTATATTGTGCAATATGATCAAACAAAAATATTTATAAAAAGATAACGAGACTTTGAGTCCTGGTCGTTCGTCTCTAGGAGGCGTTTGTTCAAATATGAAATTGATCTTTTATCGCTCTACTTATTTAGAATCGCACGCCGGTTTCCAATCTTCGGATTAGAGTTTTGCCACTTCTATTACATGCGCAGGTGTTAGATAGATAACGAAGGTGAAAGTATGAGTTTCAGTGTGCACAATTCTAGTTATGTGGTGGCTGTTTACGGAAAATTCATTTATAGTTAAGTCTTCTATATTTTCCGAAACCGACATGCTTGTTGCAATATATATATAAATGAAAAGCAGGCAACTTGAATCGCACGAAATAGATTGCAACCAATAAGCTCATGGTGATTTTCAACATAGAGATATGTATATAAAAAATATATCTTTTATTCATTCATTCAGGAGGATGTTTGCAACATGGAATTTAGAGGAAAGCTTGTAAAGGAAAGCTTGAAAAACACAAATCTAGCTGACAGAAAATAATCGCATACAAGAATCTATGAGAGGATTTTGTATGCATCATTGGGGGAGAATAAGAGGTACACTACTAAGCAGTAAATGAAAGCAGTAAAACTATGAAGAGCTTAAGCTACTAATCTAGCAGAAAAGAAGGGCATTCGGAGGTGGGCTCCGATGGCCTTTGAGTGGGTGAGAGGAGGAGGGGCGGCCAATGGTGCTTAGGTCGGCCGTTGGAGAGAGGTTGGGGAGATGATCCAGCATCCTGATGTGGAGATGTTGGCTTCCTTGGTGGTGCTCCTCGTGGAGGTGGAATAGATGTGAGGGTAGCTAACCTAGATGGATGAATGAATGCCAAGAATGGGATGGGTGCAAATGGCTACCCCTTAGGTCTTTTTATAGACCTAAGGGAGTCTCTCTAGAGAAGTGTGGAACTCTCTAGAGAGAGCCCCATAAGTGGCCAGGCATGGTGAGAGAAAGGTAGTTCTTAGATCCATAAAAAGTGGATCTAAGAATTGAATGGCTCTTGGTTGCTAAATTTGGCAACCAAGAGTGGCACCACTTTGAAGAGAGTTCTAGAGAACTCTAGATGGGTGTGTGTGCATGAATGGGTGTGTGTGTGTGTGAGTGTGTGGCCGTGCCCTATGTGGCTAAGTGGTCTAGGTTAGGTCCTAAGGGGTTTAGGTAGGTGTAGGCCTTAAATTAGGGTTACAAACCCTAATTGCTAAGAAGGAATTGCAATTAAACTTAACACAAGTTTAATTGCATGAGTGTAAACCTAATTGAGAGTGAAATAACTCAATTAGTTTGGGCTTAGGTCAATTGGACTCTCACTGAGCCCAATTGGACTTGTGTGGGTTGAGATCTGAGCTTAATTGGACCCTATGAGTCCAATTGACTTAGGTAATGGTAATTGACTATGATCTAAGTCAATTGGGTTTAGTGAGGACCTAATTAGGTACTTAGGGAGGTCTAGAGGTGATGTACTAGGGTTAGGGTACCTTAATTTAGGTTCCTATGGGGTTGGAATTAAGTTTTGGGAGCCAGAGATCCAAGATCACGGCTTAAATCTCAAAATAGAAACTACAGAACAGTTCCAAACATCCAAAAATGGAATCATACATCTTATACTCAAAAATCAGAAGTCCAGACTTGTTGTCTGGACATCCAAGCAGAGTCAGGAGGGATTCAAGGTTCTATCTTGGGTATTCTACAGAAATTGGACGGCTGATCAAGTGTCTGGACGTCCAATAACACTGCAGAAGTGGGTTTAAGGTGTGCGGGAGTTGGCTAAGGGTTCTGGATGTCCTATAATTCATCTGGACGTCTAGATAAAGGTTGGAATTAGGGTTTTAAGGTTTCCTAGGGTGCGGTGACCTAATCTAAGGGTGGCTAAGGCTTGGGGAAGTCTCTAAGCTATCCTAGGGCTAAGATGGACCTAAGTTCTTCACATTTTACTGCTTTATTCCTACTTAATAGAGTTGCATACCTTAACTCCCTTACATTATTATCTACTACATCTAATCTAAGGCTTCTGCTCCAGCTCTGCTGCAACACTCATTATTCCAGATCCGGCTTCAGATCCGGCTTCAGATCCAACTTATTACCTGTAATTGACATAATGCACCTAATCAGCACATTATAGCATTATTGTATGCATAGCTAAAAGAAAGCAGTAAAGATGCAGATAATGCTTATGCATGCATGAATTACCCCAACTTATGCTGAATCCTAGCCTAATTTAGGTCAATTAAGACCTATGATTGCTGCGCAATCACCTCATCCTTAGCTGTTCGATCTCACATCGGACGGCTCACGTGGGCGTGCATCTCGCCTTCGCACTTCAAAAATCACATGGGATCACGCGTTCAGCCGCAATTTGCTCTCAACTTGCCGCGTGGCTGCATCACCACGCTCTGCTTGACATCGAATGGCCAATAGCGCTTGCGTGCTACTCTTTCTTGATTTGAGCATTGCGTAGCTCGAACCTGCGCACTTCGCTTCCAGCACAAACACATGTGGCAATGCACTATGCGCGAGTTTTGTTATAGTTTCTTCTTTGTGTCTATTTATTCTTAACCGTTTGATGGTCAGCGTGGATGCATCGTGGACCGCTGGATGGCCATCCAATGGTTGAGAGCGGGTGAGGGATGGTCTTCAGAGATGGGTTGGCGGTGAGGGGTGGCTGTGATGGCTCCACGTGGTGCCATCATGGCCGTTCATCTTCTTTTCTTTGTATCTGGTGATGTAAACCTCTAATCTGGTTGATTTTTGCACCGTTGGATTGCAATTGTTGATCTGGATCCATCCGTGAGGTTGGATTTTTCATTTGGGGCTTGGATGCTTGTCCTCTAGCTCTGTGGCCTCTATTCTTCTCTAGAATGCACAAGATGCTTTGGTTGTTTGATCGAGACGATTTCGGAAGCGTTAGAGTCCCATTGTCATCCTGATTAGATCTATATGGTCTGATCCATCATTCACGACTTCGAAATATCTGCGATTAAAATCAGCTCTCATTAGTACATAAAATGATGATATTGTCTATATGATTAATAAACTAGTTATTATGCAAATTACGATGCCTATGAATGCATTATTCCTAGGTTATGTTAGAATTTAACTTAATTTAGGTGATTTAGGTTGCATGATTGCTGTGCAATCAAGCTCACGCAAGCTATTTTTGGCATAAAATTTGAGGAGCAATTGCTCCCAGACCTCCTGATTGGTGGGATTGATCTCCATCCAATTTCGAGCATCTTGGCATTGATTCTAGCTCGAAATTCCATCTTGGGAGCTTGGAATCAGTGGCCAAAGATTGCGCCAAGTTTTCCAAATAAAACATCATTTTTGAAGCCAAATCCTCACCTCATTTCATGCGACCATGTTCTATAAAGCTTTGCAATTCCTCTGTGATTGGTTTTGTCTAGTTTTGGTGTGCGCATACACCCTCCTCCTTCTTCCTTGACATCGCCATTAACTAGGACCTAGAGCTTCTTCGGTCCCTTTCTTTAGCCGCTCCCATGTACAATAGGAAGAGAGCTTCTCTTCCTCTCTTTGTCGCTATCCTTCTTGCCAACTAAGATGGTCCAATTCCCTTTCTTCGAGCTCCATCGTCAACCACTCTCTTTGCTTGGAGGCCTACCACTTCCCCAGGTTATCACCCTCTCTTTCATCCAATTAATTTAGGGTTTTTGCTTGCATTAGTTAGGTGTAGCTGTAGGATAGCTTAATTAGGTTTTTTATTGCCTCTGTCACACATTTAGATCATCACCATTGGGGGCTTCAAGAAGCTCCTTTGCCACACACGCACACACCTCCACACATGCCCCAACCATAGGGCTTTGCTTCAGGGCTCCACCCGGAACCTTTTGGGCTTAATGTGAGGTCGAAAGACCTCCTATTTCATGTATAGAACATCATCAAAGCTCCATCATCTTCCCCAACTCTGGCCGTCGCCTCCGTCGCATCCACCATGCTGATCACTTATCCACCACCTCCACGAAGTTGGAAACTACCATGTGAACACCCTCTACCTTTCGTCGGCTTCATCCAATGGTCAGATCATGGATCTGACCTCTCTTCGATGAGCCATCATCGGAGAAGACACTGAAGGCCAAAGCTTAAAGGGCCTTGGTTCTAGGGCCCAATCGCAGACTTTAATATATTTCTAGGGTCCTCTTTATAATTTTTTCTTGAACCAGTAATGGCATAATTGCAAAAATTATTTCTTTGAGGGTTTTATTGTGATTCGTGGATGAAAGTTTTATTTCTTAATATTCATTAATCCATAATTAATTAATTTAATTGCTTAATTAATGAATAATTAGTTGTGATTAAGCTCCAATAAGGATGCACATCTGATTTCAAAATCACGCAAATCCAACCCCCTCGTTTAGTCCTACCTTGGTTTGACTAGAGCTCTCTGTGCACCTTATTATGTTATATGCCACCAACCCCCTTGGTTAGTATCATGGGGTCGTTCCCACCCACACACATGCATACACACACATACACCCAGGCCCGCTAGGGCAAGAGAAAGAGTGGGCCCATTGTAGCTTAGTGGGCCAGATTTCTTTTTGAAGTAGAGAGTAAAAAAGAGAGAGGACTTAGTGAAGGGAAGAAGAAAGAGTGCATGCATGATGTACCATCTGGATCGCTTGTTAATTATGGTTAATTATTGTGTTGTAGTATAGTCGTAATCTATACGGATGTTATTTTATTTATGTACAATTTTTACTGATTTTGTTATTGATATACATCACTCTCTATTATTCAAAAATTTTAAGGTTATTACAAATGAATGAATCATGTATGAAAGAATCAAAGAATGGATTAATCTAAGTCAATTATGTACAAGAATGAGTTAATAAATGTTAATGATAATGCCTCAAACATATAAACAGATAGAAAGGCATTAAAAATCAATCTAAACTAATCTAGGTTAGTTATGTACAATACTAAGTAATGCCTTAATATAGGCAAAAAAAGAATATAAACACTAACATATACTATATACTATACTAACATATATAACTACTTACATTGACGTCTATAAATGTCACTAAAAACCTTACAAACATATACACAAACAGTAAGGAAAAAATAGTGTATATATATATACATAATACGTATACTATATACACTTATATATACTAACCTATATACATTTACATTATTAACACACACACATCACATACTAAACACTTAATCTATACACAACACTTAACTAATATAAAAGACACTTAGCCTGTTTAAGCCTTAACTTAACCTTAGTTAGCCTTTACTTAACTAAAAATTAGTGATTTGCGGGCCCAACGCTTCGCAAGATCAACAATCCACTAGGGTCGGATCAACCACTATTAATCTTAGGCCCTAGTGTTTATTAGGTTGATTAGTGTATATTTTTAGGCCCATTTAAGCTCACAATAGACCACGACCCATCCAGTCCAACCAAGTTCTCAAGCCTAACCAAATGCAAGCACACACACACCCATGCTCATATGTGTGCCTTGCGTGGACAATTGAGAGGGTCGTCAGTGCAAAACCCTATAAAGGGTTGCAGGTACTACAAAACTTCTAAAGTAGTGCTAGCTTTGGCACCCAAATTGGCTACACCAACGTGATTTTTGGTCGATTTTAAGACTTAATTTAGATACTTAATTAATGATTATTTTATAATTAAATTATATGTATGTGTAGCTTATCCATAATGCTACTTATTGGTATAGTTATTTTAACTTAATTAAATATATAATTATATTTAAAAATTGCTTAAAGTTAGTAAAAAATACATATTGATTTATTATTTAATTCATTAATTAAAGTACAAATTGATAAGTTAATGGTTCAATTGACTTATAAATTAGTTAATATACATTATTTACTTATTGTTACAGATTTTTAATTTATTTTTAGTTATTTATTTCAATTTGTATACATTTAAATACATGATTTATACATATATATACGTTATAAATACTGTTCTATAGTATAAATAAGTGATAAATATATTGAAATTATTTTAAATTACATTGTACAACTATACAACCTAATTTATTTCAATAGTTCATTAATTTACTAATTTAAATTATTTTAACTAATAATATAACTAATTAACTTATGAACATAATTATATATAATATATATGTAAATAAATAAATTTAGAGGTATGTTACTATACAGTATAATTACCTTAGTTTATATATATAGTTATAATTACAATTATAAATATATACTTTGCTATTTACAATTACATACAGATTATGTACATATAATATAAATAAATAAATATATAATTATATTATTATAATAAATACTGAATAAATCAATATAAATACCTACTTAAGTTAATAGAATAAGTATATAGGTTATTTACAGATGTTATATACATGTAAGTTATTATATATACTTAACTTAATATTATATATAAGTATAAATACTATATACAAGGTATTTTTAAAGGATTTTTAAAGTTTTTCTATTTTATAGAGATAGGGGAAGATGAGAGAAAAGTGAGAAAAGAAGAGGACTCTTTTTGTTGTTTTTGCATGTTTTCTTTTATTTACAAACCAAAGAAGACTAGGACTTCTACTGGTATGTTCTATTATTTATAGGACTCGAAACCTAACCTAACTTGACACATACATGAAACTAAACCTAATCTAACTCAAGACACTTTTATTTTATTTATTTACATTTATTCTTGTATTTACAAGTTGGGTTGAAACTAGGCTTTAAGAAGGTTAAGACATGAATCCCAAGCGTAAAATCTCATCCTAAGTGCTAGAAATGTAAGAAAAGGGTATGAATAACTTCTAGACATCTGTTCAAATCATAATCAAAATATAAAAACATAATTTTCTCATGAGATTTCATTAAATCAACTCAATTAGACAGTGAACATGCTCAGTTTACGGATAAAGAGTTTCAAAAATTATTTACATGCTTTTCCAATCCATTCTAAATCAAATTAACAATCCATTCTAAATCAAGTTAAAGTTTATACAAGTAGCTGAATGCTTGTTATATATCAGAATAGCCAAGGAAATTGATTGAATCGAAACTGTTCGTTCGAAAGCAAGATCGGGTTTGTAAATATCGCGTTACAGAATAGTTGAAATCGCTTCGAAAAATAGATAAGAATTTATTACTCGAAAAATTAAGAATCTGAGGTCAAACACGGGGAGTAAATTGATATTTAAAAACTAAGAACACAATCTCTAATTGATAAAATGTGATGTTCAACAATATTATGAAGCAAAAGAATTAAGTTCAATGTATATAAATGCTTCAAAGAGATGAATAGAGACGTAAAAAGAAATTTAGAGGCTTTGAGCTCTCTTCTTCTTTCTTTTCTTCTTTGTTCTGATGTCTTCTTCTTTCTTCCTTTCTTCAGCCGAGCCTTTCTCTTCCTTTAGCTTTTGATTTCCTTCTTTCTCCTTTGTCTGTGGCTTTGTCTCCTTTCTTTCTTTGCTGCCTTGAGCTTCTTTCTCTTTCTCTGTCTTCAGCCTTCCTTCCTTTCTTGGGCTTCTTCCTTCTCTTCTTTTTCCTTCAGATTTGCCTTTAGGACCTTAGCTTCTTCCTTAGCCATGCTTTCTTCTCCAGCTTTCTTCCTTAGCCTCTTTCTTCTCTGTGGCTCCTTCCTTCAACTTCCCTTCTTGCACAGAAGTGAAAAACCTAACCCTACCCTCCCCCGCGTACGCTCTCTTTCTTTTCTCTCTTAGGTTCGCTCTCCCAGAGCCAATCGGGTAAACAGGTCGAGTCAAGCGCACCTGGGTCCAGGCACACCGGCGTGGGTGATGCGCGAGGAGTGCAGGGTTATCGGGTTAGGGCAGCCAGGTCTGCGGAGGAGTGAGCGTGGACGAGGCAAGTGAGTGGACGAGGGGACCTCACCCCATGTTCGGAGGCAACAAGCTGAGAGCACAAAAACAATTTAAGCCACTTACCTGCACCCAAAGTTATCGAGGTGGGACTAAAGTTCCACCCGCTTCTTTGCGTGCGTTCGCAGGGAGTTTTGCTCGATTGCTGTAGCTACGGATGGCGTTGGCTTCAATCACTGGGTGCAAAGGGATCGCAATGTGTTTCTACGCACCTAGGGCTCAGTTTCTTGGAGCGTAGCGACCTAGAGCAAGCTTGCGAGCAAGCTTTGCTCCAGCTCCAATGGCGGCTATGGGTCAAACCTACCAATCACAAATACGGCCTCGCAACCCTATCAAAGCACTTAGAGAGCTTTGCCGTGACACGGCGAAGGTGGTGCGGTGAGTGGCATGGCGTAGAATAACTTAAGCGTGCGTGCCTAGGTTGGATTGTGGCCGTGAAAGTGTGGATGTTCGGGGAGAGTGTAGGGTGCATGTGGCGGTCAATGAAAAGGCGGGTGATGATCAGTGGATGATGGTGAAGCTTCTGTGGTAGGTGGCGAGGCGTATGGGTGCGTAGAGTGATGGTTGCGCCTTCGTCGGTGATCTGCCGGAGATGAGGAAGATGAGGGTGCTCTGTGGCTGTCGAGGGTGATTCTGTGAAATAAAGAGGGGGAAAATGAAGAGTAGAGAGGAGTTATCTGAGAGTAGCTGGACGAAGGGGGGAGGCCGAGGCCGAACGACGCGTATCTGCCATCGCTGGAGACGAAGGCCCTGAGATGAAGAGGCGGCGACGATGAGAGGGCTGAAGACGCCCACGCAGGTATGGCGCGATGCGAGAGAGCAAGGCGGAGAAGCCTCTGCCACTGGTATGGTGGCAGAGCGATGAGAAGAGGGAGGAGATATTGCCGGAGCTTGCGAGCTATTTGGCTGGAGATAGGAAGGGAGGAATTTTGGGGGTTTCTTCGGCCAAATCAAGCTGGGAATGATCCTCTAGGCTTGGGGTTTCTTTTATAGGCACCGGTAAAGGGCATTGTGCTTGGAAGAAAAGCTTTCAAGCATGGGTTTCCTCGTCGGAGTAGGAAATTCGAGAGATACCCATATCTCTCATGCGTTCGCACGAGAGATTGGGTGCAAATCAAGGCATATGATTGAGTTCACATGGTTGGGAATTCTTCAGAGAGTCTCCCTTTTAAATCCGAGAGGGATTCTCTGAGGAATCAGGGAGAACTTCCCTCTTGAATCCTCGTCGGAGTAGGACTCCTCCGCTGTAATGGTGGAGGGACCTAATTGCAAAGAGTGGCGAGGAAGATAGGAGGCTTTCTACAAGGTTTTCGAAAGTTAGGGGCATAAAAGTAATTGGGTGGACTGTTTTGCAAAGTAGGTCAAGGTGACCTCCCCTTAGGTCCAAATTTTGGTACAAACCTAATTTAGACCTAAGGAATCCAATGGTGAAGTTGGATTTTAGGTTTGACCACGTTTGACTGGACATTTTGCACAAAAACCCAATTTAGGGCAAATGTTTCACTAGGACCCCTATTTTGGTCAAAATAGGTTCTAAAGGCCAAATTGATAGTTCTAAATCATAGATGATATTTTTCCATGAATTTTATAGGGTTTAGTTGATTTTTATCCTAACCAGAACCTTGTTAAATTAAGTGGGTTTGTTTAGGGTTACAGGATGTCATTTAATTCCCAGATCTCACAATAACACTTTTCTGACTGAACCATACCACTTTTTATCTTGTTAAGATCAATTGACCCATGTTTAACCCCTGAGAAATCCTTTTTTTGTACTGTAATGGAAAAATTACAATTTTACCCTTTGTTTCTTGCTTTTCTTTCAACCCAATTATTCTCTGAGTTAGGCCCTTCACTTGATTATGTAGGAGCTTTTATTCTCTTTTCTAGGTCAAAATGAGCTAGTTATGGCTCATGATGGTATTCCCATCAGAAACCCAACTCAGGAGCTTATGACTTCAAAGTCTATTTAGTTCCAACAACCGTTGAGCTGCTGCTACTATCACATAACTTTAGAGGGATCTAAGGTTTAAACCGTGCATTCCAAAACCTATTTGAACATATGAAAATTATGTCTAAACACATTCCATTCATAAAATCCTTTTTGTACTTTAGATCATTCAAAACTAGACTAGAATCCATGTTAAAAACTCATGAAGATCTTTTTCAGAAAGCTCTTGCTGAAACTGACATAAGCCTATCAGATCTTATTTGTAACTTAAGATCTCATAAAACATACTTCTTTATACTTCTAGTACCATTGCAAATCACCTCAAACCCTTGTTCAATGCATTAAAACTCAACTTATTAACCTAGATATCAAAATCAACCTGGAATCTAAATGATGGAACTCAAATTTCTATATTTAATTCAAAACCATTAAATCCCAATCTTAAATGTTGCAAACACTAATTAAAGCTTCTGGGATTCAAAACAACTCAAATTAGTGCTTGGTAAATACAAAAATTCTAATTTGATCTCTCTTCTTTGCTAGACATCATTAAGAAGGGAACACAAATCAGACTTCTCAATCCTTTGCAAATAGATCCCAAACCTTCATGAAAACCATTTGGACTTAATCAAACCTTCGACCATTAGCTTAAAATGATTTGCATTCAATCCTAGTTATCACCCTTCTGGGTGTTTGATCTGAATCCGCTAAGGTGATTTGATCACCTAGAGTTCCTACACATTATCAATTAGTGTTCAGGATCTCAGGGCGATTCTATAAAGTTAGTTGGATCATAGCTAGGGCCTCAAATTAGTGCAACTGATTTTCCTTGGCTCCTGCTACTTAGAAAAATAGTATCAATCGATAAAATTTGGTGTAGAAAATCTAAGCAATAAAAATCTAATCAAATGAGTTTTAAGCAATCACAATACATCCAATTGAACATAGATAAACTCAATTTCATTAATTAAATCCAAATTGACTATTACTGCTCCAAAAATCATTCAATCAGCCATTAAAATCAAATAAAAAATAATAATTCAAATCCGATCAATTCAAACTAGGGGGAGGGCATTGGTGATTGTCTGGGCTGAAGGGGAGTGCTCCAACATATCTAAAAACTAATGAGCTTCAGATCCATTGAATGGTCTGATGAATGGAATGACAATGATTAAAAGATCGAGGGAAGAAGATAGGCATGATTGTGAGGTGAGAGGGAAGTTTAGTGAATTGAAATGAATAAGTGGATTCATCTCCTTTCATCTGAAGTGGTCAGAGGAGGTGGATGAGTGAAATTCTACTCTACTATGGTCTACTCCTAATATAAGAAATCAATTAGTAAAATTATGATCTAAAGTATCTATTCTACTCTAAAGCTATCTAGAAAGTGAGTAAATCTAACTAGAAAGCAAGCAAATCTACTTTAAATTGAAGAATGGGATTCCTGAAACATGACCGGTGGTCAATGGTGACGAAGTTGAGAAAGAAGGTCTCCAACAATCGAAAAGCCCACTAGTGGAGCTTCTAGGATGTCCCCCAGTGTTATGTGGTCCATCTCGACGTGGACGAAGTTAGGGAGGGAGGGTAGCTACTGTCACCAGCCGTGGAGTGAAAAGGGGTAGAGGGAATTGGAGAAGGAAGAAAGGATCAACTCAAGGAAGTAGTAGGGGGGTCGATAGGGGTTGCAGCTCGAGTGTGAGGGTCCTTATATAGGTAGTGGAGTTGTAGCTACCTAGGATTGAAGGTGGCGAGTTGTTGGGTCACAAGGGTAGGGGGTTTGATCAAGGAAGTGTGGGATGGATCAGATGGAGTGTAAGCTACTTGATGTGATCTAGAAATAAGTGGGAATAATTGGGTACCAGCTCTAGTAGGTTAGAAGAAAACCCACCATTGGATTAGGCTGAGGATGGATGGCTCAGAAGGCTCGAGTTCATCAAGCTTGAGTAAGAGAGAGATGCAAGTCTAATGGAGATTTTACAAAACAACCCTTAACGTGAAACGGTGCAAAGATTACACAGAAGCTCATAAGTGATGAGGACTGTAACCAAACGATCCCTGAAGGCTTTCAAAGAAGACCTTGCAGTTGTAAAAATGGTCCCTAGAATGTTTTAAGCGTAGAAAATGTGAAGGGAATGTGCTAGAATAAGGACCTAAATGTAAAGCTCTAAATGCAAGGTCCTAATGAGCTCAAAATGGCATGAACTTTTTATGGTATGTTGATTGAACATATTAGAAAATATTCAATCAATTGATTTGTCATTTTAAGTTCAAATTGGTGTTCAATTGGCATTCAGATCATCTATTTACTTAATTAATAGATAATCTCTCAAATATGACCTAATTATGTGTTTTTAGCACAAATTTGATGTTTTAGGTTATTTTCATTCATTCCCACACTTAACCCATTCATCATGTTAATTGGATAGTGTTTAACCTAGTGTTTAGCTTAACTTTGCCATTTTAGCTATGATAAGCCACACCTCATCAGTGCACAAAGAGAGAAGGGAGCAGAGATTGAGATTTAATTCTTAAGATCAACTTAGCTTGTCTAGTCCCACATCGTGGGATTGTAAAGAGTTGAAGCACTATATTAGGGTTTGTGCCCATGGGCTTATCAGCCTAAATAGGGTGGCTCCCCATAGGGCATATGTAAGCCCATCGAGCCATTATAAATATATATATATATAGTAATTGAGGCCCATATAGTGTGTGAGAGGAAGTTGCGGCCTATTTGGGGCCACTAGAAAATGGGTTGGACCATGGGTATAAGAAGAGAAGGAAGACTTGGGCAAAAAAATGAGTGTGAGAGTGTGAGTGCATAGAAGAGAGTAAGAGAGGAATAAGTAAATAGGAAAAAGCATTCTTCTTTTCTCTTATATTTTTGGCACTTGATCTGTTTTTTATTTTTGAGTTTCATTATTATTTTGTCTAGCATATTTCTCTTATATAAAACTCCTGAGCTTCAAACTTTGTAAATAATTTGATAGTGATAAGTCGTGCAAACATTTGCTCCATGCGAATGACCTCAGACTCAACTTCAAGAATTATAAATTTAAGTGTTGATTTGCTCTTTTTAACTATACTACAACGCGTTTTCTTAAACCTCGATCAAAGTGTATTAACAACTGATCTCACGAGTTTTCATGTTTACCATCAAGCCATTCATCCATCATTCCAACTTGTTCATTGTGCTATAAAATATAATAGATATTCTCATCTCTTTCATTTATTTTGAACCTTTTAATGTTTTAATTAGTGCCACTATATTTTTGAATATCAATAAGTATCACCAAGCCAATTATTTCATGATAATGTTTATTCGATTTAGTATGCTAAATGGGTAATAATTTTACCAATTAGAATTTCATAAACATGGATTCGCATTCATTTATTCATTAGATAAAACATATATAATTATGTTGTCAATCCAATCTCAAACATTTGATTCATTATTCAAGTACCTAATTATGAACAACAACATTCGATCTCAAACATGATTTATTTAATTCAATCATTAGTGTCACATAAGGGATGGTCACCAGGAGGTCATGACGACTTTGAGAGATTAGGTTGAAGATTTTTAAGACTACCCATGCCTCCTCAAACCTTGTGCACTCTTCGAGGTCAAGCCCTTGAGTCAAGATGACAGGCCACAAGGTCAACTAAATTAACAAGAGACTATTTCAAGTTTTTACATGAAAAATAATGTTTAAAATAATTTTGGAAGCCACTAAAGCATATTCCGGCAAAATACGATTTCAATGGTACCTTATATGGAACATTTCGAGTAAATTTTTTTGAGAGTTGACTAGGTCTGACTAAAACCTAGGCTTTCTGGTTTTCAGGTTATGTTGACCTAATTCATGGTTGACAAGTGTTGACAGGTTTGTCTTGATTCACTTAATCTAGAAATGGACTCAAAATTGGATTTTGGGTCATAACACTTTTTCCTCTTATCATTAATTAAAATCAACTTCTTTCTAATCCAATCAATTAACTCGGATATTGGTAGCTCCCTTGAAAAATCCATGAATTAAAGGATTCACTTAACTTATTAGTGAGAATCTCACTTGGCATGATTAGTAAAGGCATGTTGACTCCACGTTTTCTTGATGCAGTCCAAGTATTCAAGTGCTTCTCTATTGACCTTATGAATTTCATTCATGTGATGTATGTAATGATTTGTGTCAAAGGAATGTGCAACACTCTAGACCATTTGCTCCAATTCATCTCCTGGGAAAGGCTTCTTAATGTTCTTGTATAGTTCTTAAATTGCATAGAAACCCTTACAAATGCATTAGTTGAGTTAGTCCGATAATGAATGACACTGCCTGGATTTCTAGTCTTCAATTCATACACCAAGCTAGGTAGTCTCTCATAAAAAGCATCCACCTTTCCATAGATTTTCTCCAAAGCCTCACATCTTCCTTTCTAATACCTCTTGTATGGTAATCTAACACCAAAATCCTGAAAAATCTTGTCTGAGATGTCCTTAATAGTCAAGATTGCTGGTTTATCTTTCAACCAACTACTATAGATGCTTGCAATCCAATGTTGGGTAGCCATCTCATTGCCTTCCATGGCGACAAAAGCACAATTACATTGTGAGTGAAGTGTTTTAATCTAGAATCTTAGGTTATTGATGGTAACACCATCATGAGCCATAACTAGCTTTAATTAGTCATAATCAAGTGACAAATGCTCCTACATAATTACTTGAGAGCCGTAATTTCATACAATGGCAGTTTGAGAGAAGAATATTAAAAAAGGGTTAAATTTGTAATTTTAACGTCATATCATGAAAGTAGAATAACCACAGGATTTTCTAAGGGTTAATCAAGGTCTAATGAGCATTAAAATCCAATGAGTGGCTCCATATAGACAGAAATGGGATTTCACGCATTTCGAGAACCAATATAGCACCCAAAACCCTAATTTCATACTTGCTTAAAATACAGAAGTTTTGGTCAGGATAAAATTTATCTAAATCTTCTAAAAATCATATAAAAATATTCCTTGAGGTTCGGTATCCTTGATTTGACCATTTGAACCTATTTTAATCTTAAACAGAGTTAAACAGATTTTTGCCCTGATTTGGATTTTGCCCAAATTACCCATTCAAGCTTGGTCAAAATTGAAATTTAACTTCATCATCAGATTTCTTGGGTCCAAATTAGGTTTGTACTAAAATTTGGACTCAATCAAAGTCCATCTTGACCTAGTTTGCATTTTAGTCAATTTAAACTCTATTCCTCTCAATTAAACCCCCAACTTTCAAAATATTTATGATCAGGCCCCTAACTTTGTCATCATTTTTTGCAAAAAGGTCCCTACCGCCATTGGTGTGAACGGAGCTCCTCCGCTGAGATTCGAGCAAGATTTTCTCGCTCGATTCACAATCAAATCCTCCTAAAATTGAAAGGAAGAATCTTTAAGAGATCCTTTATCATCTAACTCCTAGATTAGACCTCGATTCACATCGAGAAGCCCATGTGAACGCTCTCAATCTCAAGGATGTTCTTCCTTGAGTTTTCGAGCTCACAAAGCTTCAGACCTTATTTGGATTCTCCGTTAGGGCCTTTAAAAGGAGCCCTCATGCAAAATTGAGCTCCTTAGCGAAGTTTGGAGCTAGAAAAACCCTCTCTTCCTCATCTCCGATCGTCCGCACCTTCGACTTCGGTGAGCCTCTCCGTCCTCTTCGTTGAGCTGGCCAATGGCCAAATTGACTGGCTCAACATCTTCCCCTCGTCCTCGCGACCGTCGCCAACCAAAGCACAGCCACCATCTCCCTCTCCTTCCTTGTCGCCGTATTGTCGACTCCTCTGGCGCCGGCCTATCATAGCCAGTCGCATCCGCACACTCTCTCCCTCTCTAACTCTCTCTTTCTCTTCCTCTCTGCTTCCTGAATCTTCCTAACCCCTTCCTTTCCTTTTTTGTCCGTCGACACAACCGCACCCACTCCATCTTTTCTGCCTCCGACAAGGGCTCCAGTGAACCCGTGCCAATGCCATAGACCACCAAATCACCTACCATCAGTCCCAAAACTTTCACCGTCCCACGCCCACTAAAACCCCTCAAGAAATTGAGGGGATTGGCCACTCGACACCTCCACCGAACTCGACCTCCTCCGCACCACATCCTCATCCTCGCCAAGCCACTACACGACCCCTCACTCCACGAAACCACCACTAGCGCACTCACTGTCCTTTGGCGATCCTTCTGAGCTTCTTTGACGTGGCCGTGAGACCGTATTTGTGATTTCAGGTACCTGTCGGAGCTCCACCGTTGCCCTCGTCTTCTCCGGTCCCGTTCGTCATCTCCAACCCCCAACTAACCCAGTTGAAGATCGTAATCAACGCGGAGCCTTCATCTGCAGTTGTCCAGGACCTCAATTGAAGCCATCGGCTGCAGTTGCTGGTCCAATTGGAGGCTTCACCGTCTGATGCTGCTGTGTGAGGATGAAGCATGGGATTAGTCCCACATCATGAGGGAACGAAGCCTTGAAGGCGTATAATACGAAAAAGTCACGGATTTTTATCACCTTCATATCATTGGGGTCAGGTCCCTACGCACACACCCCTGTACACGCGCTCCTCACGTGCTTGTCCATGCCCTCACCCGCGCTCACGCCTCATGGGTCTGGGCGGTGGATCCGTTTACTTGCTACCTGGGTGTGGTCCGTTCTGAGCTTGGAAGAAGAAGAAAGAGAATCTGAGAGGTGGGTGGGTTTTGCTACCTCAGGATTTGAGCATTCCCCTCTCTCAACACTTAGCCTCTGCGGGCTTTATGTGAGGCCCTTGAGGCTCTGTTGGTGCTGCTGCTTTGTTCTTCTGAGGCTCTTGAAGGAAAGAGGAGCCTTGTGCTTCTTATGTGGGGTTGAGCCCCTTCTGATAAGGCATCTGAAGCTTTTGGTTGACGTGTGAGGCATTCTACTGGTTAGTTTGAATAACTTTATTGACGTGGATTAATGGTTGTGATATACTGTTGAAATATTTAAGTAGTTGTGAGCTTAAACTTAAAGGGTTAATTTGGTGATTCAAATTATCATTTTAACCCGATCTTTTTACACTATTCTTTTGATTTTTATCGAAATATCATTCTGAATATTATTTATTTCAATTGCATATATAGTTCTTGTGATTGGTGAATTGAATTGCATAATTGCTCCCTGTGAACGATCTCGGACTCCACTTTTTGAATTTGAGTTTTATAAATTTAAATATTTTGAGTGATCTTATCCTATACGACAACGTATATCTTAAACAATGTTGATATCGCGCAAACAATTATCCTCTAACCTTAAAGCATGTATTCTCCACCTACATTCTAGATTAAAGGACCTAGCTATCACTCTTTTCTTATCACTTTTGATGTACCTCAACTTGAACCCATTCTCAATACAATGAGTTGCAAGAGCATTTCTGAAGGTCTTCACATATGGAAAGACCATTCCTATATAATGTTCTAACTCCTCATCTACTTAAAAGTCTCCTTCAAAATCTGACATGTCATTTGCATCAAAATTGATTCCATCACCTGTCAGCTCATCTAGTTCATCATCTACATTACTTTTAGTGTCACTATGTACGTTCACAAAGTCAGTGTCGCTATAGTCATCAGTCAACTTTGCTAAATCAACTACCACAATTGTGTTAATGTTAGCCCTTCTCCTTCTTGGTCTACCAACACCTCTTGCACTTCTCCTTAATCTGCCCTGATTAGTAGCAGCATTGTCATCCGCAACATCAATCACTTCATCTCCATTTTGCCCCTTGGATGGTTTTCTAATCACATTGGGTCCTCTTTTGCCTCCACCACCTTGTTTTCCTCTCCCAACAGATTGAACCGCTCTCTTACAACTACTCTATCTTCACCCAACCTCCCTACAACTACTCTAGTATCACCCAATCCCTCGCCACACACTCTGGTATCACCTAACCTCTTAGACCCTACTCTAGTATCACCTAACCCCTTAAACCCTACTCCAGTATCACCCAACCCACCACCAAATACTCCATCTTCACGTAAGGCCCCACCAGCTAACCCATCATCACCTAAATCCATTACAGCAAACATATCTTCAACATTTAATCCCTCTTGACAAACCCCATCATTACCTAAACTCCCTATAGTCAATCCCTCTTCTCCACCTAAATTCTCCTCTCCTATCAAGGATTGAGTTAAGCCACTGATGGGGATTGAAAGATCAACAGTGAGATTTATAGTGCCTATATTATCAACACTATTAGGGTTTGTTGCATCGTTAACATTTGAATAATCATTTATAGGGCCTATGTCAACACTGTTGGGGTTTGCTATACTGTTAAGATTCGAATCATCATTTATTAGGCCTATGTCAACACTGTTAGGATCTGTTTCATCAACATTTGTTTCACCACAGATGTTATATTCTAGCCTTTTCATTTCTGCCATTTCTCTATGCTTATCCTCAACACTGTCTCAAGAGTTAGGGACAAAAAATATAAAAGGACTAAAAATGGTAGTTGAAACCATCAATTAAGCCCTACAATTAAGCACAATGCCCAAACAATTCCAAAACAATACTCTTCAACCACTTAAGCACAGAATATCTATGTTAGAACCAAGCACCAATAAGTCCACAGTAATCATCAACCAATATTAGACGTTGGTCATGCACATCAAATGTCTTAACCACCAAGCACAAGAGCCCTTAGATCTTAGAAATTGCCTAAGTGTTGGCATGCACCCCGAGGTTCTACAATGCAAAACCTTCCCCCTCATAAACCTTCTTTCTTTCTCTCTCCTCAAATCTGGGTTAAGGTATATGGGTAACCACGTAATCGGGTAAGCAGACCAGGGACCAGACCCGTCGGCGTAAATAGTGGGTGAGGAGTGTGTGGCAAGTGCATGGGGGACCTGACCCCCCATGTACTGGGCAGTTGGGTAACACACAAGAATCGTGTTATACGCCTTTGCAAGCTCGTCAGTCCCCGATGTGGGACTAAATGTCCCTGAGCCCTTCGTGTGAAATCGCAGGTGGTTCCTTCATCCAATTACAACTATTCCTTGCTGCTCTCGTCCAATTGAGGTAGCAGGTGTCTTTGTAACTTCAATCCGCAGTCGTTGGCAGTGAAATCATTGCCGGAGATGAACAAAGCATGGCAGACGGCGTCAAGTAAGATGGACGTGGTGGTGGAGCTTCGGTGATGACTCAAACACACAATACGGCCTCACGGCCCAATTAAAATGCCTAGGAATGGTTGCCGGAGCACGGTGAGTGCAACGGTGGTGGTGATTTGGTGTGTGTGTGTGTGTGGAGATTGACCGATGTTGGAGAAGCTGATAGAGAGAAGGGGTGTTTGGCCAGTAAGAATTGGAACCAAAGCCCTCAATTTCTTGAGGGATTTTGGCCTAGGAGGTGAAGCGGAGGTGTAGGAAGTGACGGCGTGTAGTTTGGTGCGGTGTGGTGCTAGTGCAAGCTCACTAGAGCTTGTACTGGCGATGGAGAAGACGGAGTGGGGGAGGCGTGTAGCATCGCTGAACCTTGGGGCTAAGAACCTAAGATTGTTCTAAAGAGGGAGAGGGAGTGTTTGAGGGAACTTATGGGGTGAGAGAAAGACAGAGGCGTCCAGCGTTGATGAGTCGGACACAAGGAAGATGATTGTGATGATGAGGGAGAATGGTGATGACGAAGGCGGAGAAGACCTCTGCTTTGATGGGCGAGAGGTGGAAGAGAGAAAGGAAGATGGAGGGTCATCCAATTTAATGGTTGGACGGTCAGAGGAGGAGGGCGGAGGCAGTTGTCGGAGCCAAAGGTGCAATTGGCCGAAGGAGGAGGAAGAGGGGTTTTTCTAGTCAAATCTTGGTTGGCTTTGACCGTGGAATGATGGGGCGTTTATATAGAGCTCAGATACGTGCTCTAATTGGAGAAACTCCCCTGATTAGGTGTTTGATTTAGTAGAAAAAATTCCTCAAATTCCTCGAGCTCGTCTAAGCTCTAGGATTAATTTCAATCTCTAAAATGGGGTTGATCTCATTCCTCATCGCCTGAGCAACAATCCCTCCAATTTTGGAGGGATTTGGAGCTAATTGGAGAGAGATTTTCTCTCTCAAATCTCGACTTGAAGGTGCGTTCCCACTTCAATGGTGGTAGGGATCTGGATGTAAAGAATACCACAAAGATAGGGGGCTATTTGTAAGAAACTTGAAACTTAGGGGTGTAAATGTGAGAAACATAATTTTTAGGGGCTGAAATGCAACTAGATCAATATGGACTCTGATTGGGCCCAAATTTTGGTATTAACCTAATTTGTATCCAAGAAATCTAATGATGAAGTTGGATTTGAGTTGTGCGCAGATGAACTTTGATTTTGGTAAACGTGAGAAACATAGTTTTTTCTTTACTGCGCTCATTGTGTGCGCAGATCCCATTTTTCTTCCGTGTTGTCCTGCACATCAAAAATAAAGTAGAGAGACATTTGTCAGTGATAGTTTAAAAGATCGAAATCAAAGAAAATAACATTGCCTCGCAACGGTGCCATTTGTTTATGGGTCGTAAAGTGCATTTTTTGATAGGAAAACGTCGTAGTATAGTGCGCAATACGATCAAACAAAGATATTCAATAAAAGATAACAAGATTTGAGTCCCGGTCGTTTGTCTTTGGGAGGCGTTTGTTTGACTTTTGAATTCAATCTTTTACCGCTCTACTCTGTTTAAAATCACACGTCGGTTTATGATTATTACGTATTTAAGTACGACATGCTTAGTTGTAAGAATATCAGGAATTAAAAATAGGAAACATTAATCACACAAAAGATATTGCAATGAGCTCATGGTGATTCTCAACACATAGACATATATATATAGAAAATATATTTTTCATTCATTCATTTGGAGAGTGTTTGCAACATGAACTTGTAGAGGAAATCTTGTACATGAATGCTTAAAAATGTAAAGCTAGCTATCAGAAAATAATTGCATACAAGAATCTACGGGGGGATTTTGCATGCATCATTGGGGGAGAATAAAGTCTACACTACTAAGCAGTAAATAAAAGCAGTAAATGTAAAGAGCTAGCTACTAATCTATCAAAAGTGAGGCCATTCAGAGGTGGGCTCCGATGGCCTTGGAGTGGTGGAGAGGAGAATGAGGGGCGGCCAATGGAGCTTAGGCTGGCCCTTGGAGAGAGGTTAGAGGAGTGATCCAACATCCTGGCATGATGTTCTTCATGGTGGTGCTCAGCTTGTGGAGATGGAGTGGAGATGATGGTGGCTAGCCTAAGTGGAGGTGGATGGAGCCAAGCAAGTATGGCCAAAAAGTGGACGGGTGCAAATGGCCACCCCTTAGGTCTTTTTATAGACCTAAGGGAAGCTCTCTAGAGAATTATGGAATTCTCTAGAGAGGCCTACGGTGGGAGCTCGTGGGAGAGTGAGAGAGAGAGGATGGATGGTGGTTTTTAGATCCACCAATGTGGGGATCTAAAAATTGAATGGCTCTTGGTTGCTAATTTTAGCAACCAAGGCAACCACACATGGTAGAGAGTTCTAGAGAACTCTAGGCTAGGTATTTTCGTGTGAATGGTGTGTGTGGATGTGTGTGGGTGTGTGTGGTTCGAAACTTAGGTGGCCAGGTTGATTAGGTTTCGTTCTAGTGGGTTTAGGTCAAGGTATGTCTCAAATTAGGGTTATAAATCCTAATTCACTAAGGTAAAGTGCAATTAAACTTAATACAAGTTTAATTGGGTGTATGGAAACTTAATTGAGAGTAAAACAACTCAATTAATTTAGGTCTAGGTCAATTGGATTCTCACTGAGTCCAATTGGATAGTGTGTGCTGAGATCAGGGCTCAATTGGACTCAATGAGTCCAATTAAATAGGATGATGAAATTGACTAAGATCCAAGTCAATTAGGTTTAGTGAAGACCTAATTAGGTCCGTAGGGAGGTCTAAAGGTGATGTACTAGGGTTAGGGTACCTTAATTTAGGTTCCTATGGGGTTGGAATTGAGTTTAGGGACCTAGAGATCCAAGATCAAGGCTTGAATCTCAAAACAGGAACTGGAGAGTAGTATCAGACGTCTACTAATAGTGTCAGACGTCTTATACTCAAACATTAGAAGTCCAGACTTGTTATCTGGACGTCCAATCAAAGTCAGGAAGGATTCAAGGTTCTCTCTTGGGTATTATGCAGAAATTGGACGTCTGACCAAGCGTCTGGACGTCCAATAACACTACAGAAGTGGGTTTAAGGTGTGCGGGAGTTGGCTAAGGGTTTTGGACGTCCTATAATTCATCTGGACATCTAGATAAGGGTTGGAACTAGGGTTTTAGGCCTTCCTAGGGTGCTGTGACCTAATCTAAGGGTGGCTAAGGCTTTGGGGAAGTCTCTAGGCTATCCTAGGGCTCGGATGGACCTAAGCTCTTCACATTTTACTGCTTAATTTCTACTTAATAGAATAGCAAACCTTAACTCCCTTACATCATTATTCCTATATCTAATCTAAGTCTTCTGCTCCAGCTCTGCTGCAACACCCATTATTCCTGATCCAGCTTCAGATCTTGCTCCAAATCCAACTCCAGATCTAGCTCCTGATCAGCTTATTGCCTGCAATCGACATAATGTACTTAATCAGCACATTATAACATTATTTTATGCATAGCTAAAGTAAAGTAGTAAAGATGCAGATAATGCTTATACATGCATGAATTACCTTAACTTATGCTAAGTCCTAGCCTAATTTAGGTCAATTAAGACCTATGATTGCTACGCAATTAGATGTAATCGTCAGGATGCCTTATTAGGCCACATCTCTAGAAATCATATCAAAATACCAACAATAGGCCTAGAGGTACTCAAGTACCAGCTAAAATCCAGACCTGACCAACCTTAGCCTTGGGTCTACTACGAAGGTTTCGAAGGCACATAAAAACTACTCAGAGGTTCGTTGACCCGAGTGGTTAAAGCACCCATGTGCATTTCTAGCAAGTCCAGGTTTAGTTTGCGAGTGCATTTTTAATAAGAGAGATAGAGAGGGATATTTATTTTGAGAGTTTTCTCTCTTTTCTTTTTACAATCCCCTAAATCCAACATTGGATTGGACCTAAACACGATATGTATCGGATTCCTTATCTCCACCATCAATCCTCGAAGGGTCCCTGGCTTTCGATGCTTCGGGATAGCACCGCCCATGGCGGGCCTTAGAACCGTAGCTTTCGGCACTTCAGGATAGTGCCTCCTATGACATTCTATAGCTAAATTCAAGTCTTGGCAATCGATATTTTGGGATAATCCCATCCATGGCACCTGAACAAGCACAAGGTGCTTTGATCATTTAATTCTCAACACAGTTAGTTAAGGTTGTTAGCCTTAATTAATTGCATAAAGATTAGACTTAGGTTAACTTGAATTGTTAGGATATTATCATTAATTGTAGTACAGGGTCAAGTTAATCTAACATTTTATATTTTATTATTTTTTAACTGGTTGAGTCTATGTCATCTACTGGGAGGCATAATTGTAATTTTAATTCACCATTTTTATTGTTAAGTGAATAAATAACTAATTACTTTATTAATTACAGAATATATTAAGCTCATGAATAATTGCACATAAGATTGAACAATTAAAGCATGCAACTATTTCATTATAGGAGAGAAATGTACATGAATGATTTACAAGAAATAACAAAAAGAAACATCAATTATTACAAAGTATTTTACAAATTAGGCATAAAGGAATGTTTAAAAGTGAAAACAAATGCCTCTTAAACAATATAAGGCTCAAGCATGTTTTCTCAGCCTTCGCTTCTCCATCTGACGTCTGTTTAAGTGATTAGATGACTTAAAAATAGAAATTAGACTTCCATTAATAGCATCATACATCTCCTTCTCTCTCTTTTCATTTCTTTTACTCTTTCTCATTTAATTCTCTACTCAGCCTTCTTTCTTTACTCTTATTTACCTTAACTTCCTTTATTTTCCTCTCTTTCTTAGCTCTTCTCTTTAGCTTATTCCTTTTCTCAGTTTCTTTCTCTTTCTTCATTTCGTCTCTCGCCTATCTCTCTTCTTTTCATTAACTCTCTTTCTCTCTTTACTCTTTGTTATCACTGTGCACTCCTCCTTTCCATACTTAGCCATTTTTTTGACTTTTAACCCATGTTTACCGCTCAACCAAAAAGTTATTAATGGGCGGCTCGAGCCTTTCAGGGATATGCAATACTCAGAATGGGTGGGACCAAACCCTACTTAGCCCAAGCCTAGTTTAGTTAGTAGTGGATTTTAGTCTTTTTAAAGCAATGCACAGTATCAGGCCCATTTCAAGCCCACACGCTCACGCACACCTAGGCCTACGCACACACGCTTGCACACGTACATGCACGTACACACGCACAAGCTCAAGAGAACCAAATAAGCTTTTCATGCGCCCTGCCCTGTCGATCGAATAGGCTCAATGACTTTTTTTCTTTTATACCCACGCGGGCGTTCACTCTTTCTGAGGTGGTGCTATCTCCCACAGATCCTTCTTTGCATAGCATGTTTTGTCCAGATCTTCGAGGAATGATTCCAGCCAGCACGAAACTACAAATCGAGTGTGTAATAGCTTGATCGAAAGCAATAAGACTTGACTACATGAATTTAATGTCAAGTTTGACATTAGATCAGAATTGATCCACAAAATCAAGGCTTGAACATGGCTCTGTTGCCATGGCTTGGAGACAACTCTGAAGATAGATTTCAGGTCGTTTGACCTGTGAAAAGGGTTAATACTCTCAGTTGAGGATCTGAGATGCTTCAATGATGCATTCCGCTTCAATTAGAAGAAGATAAGAGGATGTGAAGCTCAAGGAAGCTCAGAAGCTTAAGAGCTTCTGATTTCACTGTTCATACACTGATTCAAACTTGAATCAGCCCAGCGTGTAGATAAAATCCTCAAGAAATGATTAAAATTAATTCAATGAGTTAGGAGTAACAAATCTGGGTAAGATTTGAGTTCAAATCTCATCAAGAACTTAATGAACAACTTTGGGTTCCAGTTTGAATCGAAACTGTACAGATCATGGAATTTTCTTTAAATCTCATCAAAACATCATCAAATCAACTTGAAATTGTTCACAATTGGACCAGGAACTCAAATGACCCTTTGATCCAGGGATTCAACTCCTAAATCCTCACAATCAAGTCAGGGTTGACTTACAAGGCTCGAGGTTTGACTTTTGAAAATTAAATCATTTCTAGATAAATTAAATCTTAGAATAAGTCCAATTCAAGTCAAGAAATTGATTCAGTACCTCAAAATATGGTTTTGAGCACTCTAGTAGTGCTCTTAAGTACTGCCGCTTGAGCTCTGAGGTGGTGTTATCGACAGACGATTCTACAGATCCTTAGACCTAAGTAAAGTCTATAGTAGGTGCTATGAAGTTTTCTCATGCTTCAGGACTTGTTACCAGACGCTAAGCCTCAAGGATTGTCTCTCCAACTCTGTCGGAGTTGGAGAAGACGAACATCAATCTAAAGTTATAGCCATTCAAATACAATTCTAATTATTAGATTCTGATCCTGACATCTCAAAGACTCAATCTGGAGCTTTACAAGTTGTTTGGAAGGCTAAATCTCTAATTTGGTTCACCGGAGCTCGCCGAAGCTCCAGTGAACACTGATTAGGCTGATGATAAAATCTCTATGAAACAGACTAAGAATGGATTGAAAAGGTTCCTGAGGTTGCAGAGAACCTCAAGAACACACCAATTGATTCAATTAATAAATAAATTCATGAATTAATCAGTGAATGTAGTAAAATCAAATATTTAGCTCTCTTGAACTCAGGAGCTTCCCTCTCACTCAATTGAGTGAGGGGAAACATTCACGGTGATAAGGTGAAGGTATATGAGTGGTCAATTATGTTAATAAAACTCTTTTGAGATGCCATTGAAAGCGTGCTCAGAAGTTGAGGGTGAATTAGTATAGGTGTTAATAGGGATAATTAAAGAGTGGAACGAGGCCCTAATGTTGTGTTTAGGTGATGGAGGGCCCCAATTGAGTGTGGAATAGGTCAGAGTCCTTCGCCATGGATAGCAGAGGTACTCTGGTGAGTGTGGTGTGGTTTAGGCGTGTAGGTGGCTAATTGAACGAGGGAGAAGATGGATTGTGATCGTAGAGGGATTAGGAAGATGATAAGGTGGATGAAAGCATGATTTGAAGCCCTGTGAGGTTGGATTTGGCCTCACCGGAGATGGGAGAGATAAAGTTGCAGTTGAGCTTAAACTAAGCTAATTAACTACCTATCTAGATAAATTTAATCTAAACTAAAGTCTAAGCTATTCTACGATTATCTGGACGAATGGGGAAGGAGATCTCCGTCGATGGCTCTTAACGGAGGATGAAATCAGAAGGGGAGATAGAAGGCTCTCCATTGAGAATTTGAAGCGAGGAGGGAGATCATTGACGCTCCAGGCCTTGTCATGGCTACAGGAGAGGAAGAGGAGGTGAGGGAGACGAGCTTTACCATTGGATAAGCTCCGATAGAGGGGTGAGAGGTTGCAGAGGCTTATGAAGAATAGCCTATCGCTGACTATAGTGGGGGAAGAGGGTAGGAAGTGGACCCCTGAGATTGGAGGGATGTAGGGGTATTTATAGGTGGCGGCAAGGGGTAGGGGAACTGTACTTGGACGGGAATAGGTCTAGGTTCATCTTAACTCACCAACGTCTTCTCCGATGCCGGTGAGCTTAGTCACCTAGTCTAATTAGGATTAGGAGATGATCTGGATCGTCGGATGTGAAGGTGGTGGTGAGCACAAGTCGGGCGACAACGGTGAAAGTGTTCTGACGTTGGATCAGAGGTGAAACGATGGTGCAAACACCAGACTTTCTCAATCGTCCAAGTGAAGAAGAGAATGAAGAAGACGATGAAGGTGTTCAAAGGGGTATAAATGTAATAAAAATTAAAGGACCTGAAAGGAATAAAAGGACTCAATTGAAGTGAAAGCTAAGAACCAGTACCTAAACAGTAAATTTCAAGGCTTATTTTAACTTATTTCTTTTTCAACTTTTAATATATAATTATAAATTAGGTAAATATTATATTTATACCTTGAAATTACATTTTTACCCTTTTTAGCTATATTAATTTATGTGATTAACTTAAATAGGTTAATTACATACTTCAATCATAATATTAAATAAGTTAGGTTAAATATTAAATATCTAGCTCAATGCTTGTTAATAGAGTCCAATTTATTAATTAAATTATTATTAAGATTAATTGATATTTAATTTAGCATTTTAAACTTATTTTGTTGGTCCTTGATAATTTAACCCCTATAGCATAATTAACCCTGTAATTAATGTATTCTTAGCTAATTAACTAGGGAAACTAGTTAATTATTGATAGTTAGGAACTATGATGAGTCTCTCATCATGCTTACATGCCCCTAATAGGATATTTAGATATCCTAGGAGAAAATACTGAGGAGACGATATGCTATTACTCATCTTCAAAGGGAGCAATTTTTCAATCCACCAATCCGCATCGGGAACTCGTCCAATCAACTTGTGTCTCTGAGTCGCTCTTAAGGCAGATCTTCGGGAAAACCTTTTCAGAATAGAACACTTGTGGCATTTTTCTTCATTAAGCACACTAAACCAGATCGATGTGTGATTTTTGGGTGCTTAGGTTACCAAGTCTCGCAAACCAAAGGGCAGGCAATGTCGTCGATAATCCCTAAGCCTTAGACTTAATACATCAACTTCACACTTTCCTCAACCTCTTGAGGACTAATCCGGATCTTAATAAATACGTGAGTGTTTAAGTCCTAGGAATAGGTCGTAGAGGCCTAAGGTCGGTATCCGTCACTATTCTCTTAAGTTTCAACCTTCTAGGTTTTAATTCATCATCTAATCCAATTTAGAATTTAGGTAAGTTCCATACTCAATTACAAGGACTATCACATTTTTTTCTTTTCTCCTTTCCTTAATTTTTCAATTCAGCTCTCAAAATTATCTCCTCCTTTTCTCTTTTTTTTTTAATGAAACCCCTCCATGAATCGAATTTCATAGCATTTTACACTTTAATACCTCCCATGCTTAAGATTTATAATGTCCTCATTGTAAATTAGGTGGATTCGAGTTCAGCTTAGATTGTACATTAGAATAGGTTTGGTGGGTGGCGAACGGGTCGGGATGACTATTGTGGACGATTTCAAGCTCTGATACAGGTATCAAAGGTGGAGTCGGCTGTTCTAATTGATGAACCCTAAAGTGTAATATAATTTTAGCTCAGAGATAGATCAGAAGGGTCTCGAGTTTTTCAAAATGATGGGTTGCCTCTCGTCGCTAAGTTTAACGCCATTAGCTGGGCGCAATGTGGCTCAGGGAGAATGGAGATCAAAAGATATTGCTGCCAGATTCGAATTGGTGAGTTTAAGGAGTAGTTTGAGTCTCTGACCATTCACCACAAATGGCTTTGAGCCATGGTTGGGCTCACTGATTTTGATAGCTCCTTTTTTGAAGATTCGTCGGACGAGAAAGGGTTTGATCCATTTTGATCTTAGCTTCCCTGGGAAGAGCTTGAGCTTGGCATCAAAGGGGTGTACTTTCTCACTAGGATGGAATGATTTTTGCGATATGTGCCTATCATGGAAGGCTTTGCGTAACTCCTTGATCTCGCTCATTTGCAATCGACGGTGGATTCCATCCTTCATGAGATCTAGATTGTACTTTCATATTGCCCATTAGGCTTTGTGCTCCATCTCTATAGGAAGGTGACATGCCTTCCCGTACACGATCCTGAATGGAGACATACCTAGCTGGACTTTATGGGTGATCCTATATGCCCACAAGGCTTCTGGAAGTCAGGTGGACCAATCTTTCTTGTCAGGCCAAATAGTGACCTAAAGGATTTTCTTGATCTCCCAATTGGATAGTTTAGCCAATCTATTTGTCTGGGGGTAATAAGAAGTCGAGATACGATGCGACACCCTGTACTTTTTCATTAGGGACTGGAAGTACACATTCGCAAAATGAGACTTGCCATTGCTGATGATGGCCTTAGGAACCCCAAATCTGGAAAAGATGTTCTCTTAAATGAATCGGAGAACAACTTTATGATCATTCGTTCTGGTGGGGATGACTTTGATCCATTTCGAGACATAGTCGACAGCAAGATGTAATCGAATCCGTTAGATCATGGAAAGAGTCCCATAAAATCAATTCCCCATATGTCAAAGATCTCGCACACGATAATCAAATTCGAGGGCATCATATCGCGCTGGCTCATGTTGCCGAAGGTCTGACAATTGGCACATGCTCTACAGTAGGATTGTGCATTTTTTAACATTGTGGGCCAAAAGAACCCACACTAGAGGATCTTCACTGCGATTTTACGCCCATAGTAATGGCCACCGCAGGCTTGGTCGTGGTAGAACGAGATGACGTCATTGACCTCGTTGTTAGGAATGCATCTTCGAATTACTTGGTCATTACCAATGTGAAATAGATAAGGATCTTCCCATACATAGTACTTGGCATCAAAATTAGCTTTTCCTACTGGAAGGTTGCCCAATTAGGCAAAACTTTCCTTGTAACCAAGTAATTCATGATATTTGTGAACCAGGGAATCCCATTAATGGGTAAGAGATGCTCATCCAGAAAATGCTCGGTGATAGGTCTGGATGGGTCAATGATTGAAGAAGGAAGGTAGGAGAAATGGTTAGCTACTACATTTTGCTTTCCCGCTTTGTCATGAATTTTGAGATCAAATTCTTAACAGCAAGATCCAACAAATTAATCTAGGTTTCGCGTCCTTCTTCATAAGCAAGTGCCTCACCGCAGTGTGATCTGAGTAAATGATGACATCAGATCCCAAGAGGTATGATATGAATTTCTTCAAACCAAATACTATTGCCAGCAGCTCTTTCCCGTAATCATGTAATTGCGCTGAGCCTCGTCTGGTGTCTTGTTGGCGTAAATATATAACCACCGGTTTCTCGTCGATTTTCTACCCTAGCATCGCTCTTACCGCGTAGTCAAATGCATTGCACATGATCTCGAAGGGTTGAGACCAGTTAGGGGATTGTAGGATTGGAGGTTGGGTAACTCGATCATGTAGGATTTCAAATGCATAAATGCACTCACTTGTCATCTCAAAAGTTGTGTCCTTTGAGAGAAGATTCATTAAGGGGCGCACGATCTTTGAGAAATCAGATATGAATCGGCGATAGAATCTGACTTGCCCCAAAAATGATCTGATGTCTTTGATCGAGGAAGGAACAGGTAATTTAGAAATCAGATTCACCTTAGCTCAGTCAACTTGGATACCTCTCCCAGAGATAAGGTGTCCAAGCACAATGCCCTTAGGAACTATTGAAGCTTCGAGTTATTACGCTATCGTATTTGGTTTTGAAAAACCTGTCGTAGTTTGAAAGCAAAGAACTCGTGTTCAACAAATAAAATTTATACCGGAATAGAAATCCCGGGTCGAATTCAGGGAGGCGGACGTTTGATTAGAAATATGTGTTTGTTTTATTTGTCATGAAGCAGAATAACTGATTGGAAGCTATCTATCTATTTACAATAAATAGAAGAGAAAGAGAGAGAGAATATTACAAACAAAAGCAAAAAGAGATGTAGAATGAACATGGATTTCATTATCAAAGTGGTTGTTCGTTACACTACTCATTACGACTAGAAAGCAGAAAATGATTACACTAGAAAGTAGTGAATCTACTTTAGAAAGCATTAAAAAGAATGGAAAGAGAGATATCCTCCTCGACAATCGCTTGGAGGACAAGCCGGACGGGACGACGCCTGGAAGACGGGGAACAATGCAGGAAGGAGGATGAAGCGGGAAGAATGGGAATGGGGCAGCACGTCGTCGTCGTCGCGGGATCCGCTTCCGAAATGGGGGCAAAAATTTAACTTTATCTCTTGAGAAGCATCCCAGGTGTGGGACAAGCTTCTCTTGAGCTTTGGAGAGGGAGAGAAGAGAAGGGATGAAAATGTCGTATGGAGGGGGTCTCTTTTTATAGTTGCAAGGAGTGAGGGCAATTTGATCTTTTTAATTTGAAAAACATTAATTCAGGACATTTAGTGATGGATAAATCCATCGCTAAAGGTCCGAACGTGGCCTTCGTGGGCGGCGCTCGCGTGCCCGCTCGCCTCCCACGCGTGAAATGCGCGTTCACATTCTTGAAATCTCAGCCGTTCGATCGCGAGATCAAACGGTTGAGAGGCATCCTCACTGCGCCTCCACTACGCCTCAACCGCGCACTCACTTGCGTCTGATCCTGTGTTACGTGTGGGCGTCTGATGCAGCGTGAGTGCTATCGAGTGTGCGCAACCACTCAATCGCGATCGAGCGGTCAATTGTGCCCCCTCGCTGTGCCTCAACAGCTGCTCGCCAAGGCTCAAACGCGTGCCTCATGATCTTGCGAGTGCATTCGACCAACACGCTACAAGCGCGTTTGTGTCGCGCTTGCGATTTGTGCCCGTGCGTCCATAGCCGTTGGATGATCATCCAACGGCTGAGAAGCGGCGATCAGATTGAAGAAGAAAAGGAGTGGCATGTGCAATGGCCGGTTGGGCGGCTGAGATGGCGCCACGTGGAGCCATTTTGGCCGTCCTTTTTCTGGATGATGTAGATGGTGCCACGGTTGTCGGATTGAGTCGATTTTTACGCCGTTAGGCTGCGATCATTGATCTGAATCCGTCCGTGCAGTCCGATTAGGGCGATCTTGGAGTCGTTGAACTCCAATCGTCGCCCTGATCAAATTTGTATGGTTGGATCTTCGATTTGAGGCCCCGATAAAAATTTGCGCTGTCCCTAAACATAAAAGGAGATAATTAACCTCTATTTTATTCAAACTAATTTAAATGCAAGATGATGCATGCTATGCAATATTTATAGTATGTAATGTAATTCTATGCTTAAAAACATACATAAATAGACATCTTATGTAATATAAACATGTGTACATCACACCCCCATGCCTATCTTTTGCTAGTCCCTAGCAAAAACTATATGCTATTTATAAAAGAATTAGGTTGGATTATTTGGACATGAGTTATTTTCAATCATTAAGAAAATGTTCACTTAAGATCTGAACTTTCAAAGATACAACAGTGCCTGGGTATCTGCCAAAATACAGATCGCCTCAAGCCCTCACCTTATTTAAAGAAAATTTTATTTTTCTCTTTTTCTTCTTTTTTAATTTTTTTGAATTTTTGAGTTTAGGGTTAAAGAGTGGCTTTCTACGGTCATTCAACTCACCAAGATATGATGAGAACCCTAAGTTCTAAGCATCTTATTGTGAATGTGATAGACTCGTTGATCGGCAATTAGAATGGACTTTAGGTTTCTACGCCTCTAGGTGACCTTGGAAAAAGAGTTCTGCCTAAAGGTGTATCTTTACAATTAGTAGCTTTCTCCCTACTTTTATTTTTATGGGGTCAACACAAGGGTGAATCCAGTGTATATCTCCCCGATTTATTCTACTTATCCGCTTCTTCCTAAGTGTTTTGGGAATTTTCAGTGCATTTATTGAGCTGGGTTCTGGACAATCGGTTGATGAGCTGTTACCACTGATAATTTGCCAGCCATACTCGTGCGGCGAAGTGTGACTTATTTCTTTTATTTTCTTTTTTTCTTTTCTCCTTTTCTTTTTTTCTTTTCTTTTTGACTTTCTTTTTCTCTGTTTTTGTTTTTAAGTAGGTGGCTTCCCTGGTCTAAAATTTACCTAAAGGCAACAAGAAGAGAATGGTCCAGTGATTGGGTTCTGGACAACCTACCTATGGCCTATTACCCACGATAACTTACCAACCATATCATCCTAGAAGGTTCATTAGCTACCCAATTTTCGTTAGAACCACTGATTAACGAGTTAGTGACATGATAGTGTGTAGATGCTTTAAGCTTAAAGTTTCCTCAAATTAGAGGGCGGGTTGATAAGTCGTGTACTTATCACCCAAACTTATTTACTTGAATTAAAATAGAATTCAGGTTGGCAAGGACTCAAAAAATAAATCCACATTTTAATGGATACACAGGCTAATTAAGTCTGAAGACCTGAAGGGTCTTTGTGTTCAGATCCTAATGTAATATTTCCTAAGATTGAAAATTTTCTTAAACCCAAGTTCTCTTTCTTAATTCCAATTTTTTTTAATATATATAAATAAGACAAATCTCCAGAGCTGACGAATAAATTCAGAGATGAATATCCACCCTCCCATGCCTATCTAATGCAATGTCCTCATTATATTAAAAAGACATAAAATAGAGTGGAATAGAGTAGAAAGCACTTGAATTGCGTGAATGTCAGGTCTGCTCCAAGATAAACAAAAACTGTATATGTGCTGAATTTAGTGCTTTCAGCTAGGCACACTATACAAAGAAGAGAAATAAAGAATTCATATGTGCATATCAGAATCAGAATAAAAAGAAGAAACTTCTGACCTGCCAGCAGATGTCCATAAATGTAGACCAGATTGTGGTGTAGACCCATACCCCATAATCGAGAATATCTAAGGTTCTAGATAAAAATTACCCAAAACTTAAAATCAGTATGCAAGCAAGGTCGGGCCTGCGATTTATGAGGATGCAACCTAAGACCAAAGAGTCAGGTTACAAAGAATTCGATATCAAAAGGATAATCAATGAATGTATGCTTGGGTTGAACATCCTCAGAACAAATGTCATAAGGGTTTTGGTTTGATGGTTTCAGATGAATTGGAACCCTTAGACTCAATCTTCTATTTCCTCTGGAATTTGCTTCCCACATCAAAATTTCCCAGCTCCTATCCTCATTCAGAATGTCGAATTTCGGGACCTCCTGCATATTAATCACCCCGTCTGAAATTTCCAAGTCTAAAAGATGTGGCTGAATCAAAATTGACTTGGGTCTAGTTATCTCAAAAACAGAATCATCGATAAGCTTAATGGGGTGTAACTGACAATCAGGGCATTGGATTGAATCCTCCAGAAAATGCTATTCTGGATCAATAATGTGAGCCCCAATAAGATCAGTTTCCTCAGTTATTGGGCTATCAAATGATCTATCAGATTCCTCAGGCCCAATCATCTCACAGAAATCGTGTTCTGTAAACTCACGTGAGACTTCACAACTTGAATCTTCACCATCAGAATCAAAGAAATCCAAATCCGTATTAATGTATGCCCAAAAATCATCTGTCATTTTCTGGCCCATGGAGACATACATTTCCTCGTGCCCTGGCTCAGGGATTTCAGGTGAAGAAATCAGATCATCCTTGATTAGTTTCTCTAATTCAATCTGGTCAACTTCATAACACGTGCCTGAGCGGGTTCTGACCTTAGCTCTCCTGAAGGGGGTTCATCCTGGGAATCATCCCACGATTGAACCAAAGCAACCACAAATCTCATTCTCAATTTCGTTAACTTCCCAAGTAGAAACTCACCTGGGTTCTTATCCTAACATCCTGAAGCCAATCCAACAAATACTTATTCAAATCATTAATCATCTCAATCAGGGGCACCAATTTTTCAATGCAAGGTATTGACTGAACTTCTAAAGATTGTATGATATTCCTCAAGTTAACCAAAATCTTATTTTGAACCTGGTTAACCTGAACCAAATGAGTTGGTTCAGGGTTGGGCAGGTTTGGGATTAGTGTAGAGGAGTAAACGAATTGAGATTCATTATACCCTTCCGAGAATAGGTCATTTTGGATTATTCAAAAGGTAGTAATGACCTAAAGGCAGTGTAATCAGAGGATGGGTAAGGATCAATGTATCCTTCTTGATTATAGATCATATTAGGTTGTCCATGAAAGGTTGACGATCTATAATCGATGTGGCTCTAACAAGGATAGAAATCACAATCATAGTGTTCAGGGTTAGTCCCTAAACACAGAGATTTGGAACTGTATCCCCAATCTGAATTATTCCAACTAACTGATGGTTGATTACAGTACGAGTCGGGATAATCATCATGTTGAGGATAACTCAAAACAGGAGGGAAAGAGCAGGAATGCGTATAAAATGTGGAAGGATTCATGAGAGACGGGAGGAAGAAAGGTGCCCTGCAATACAAGCAATCAAACCTGTCCTTAAGTGGGCTAGCCTAAAGACCTACAGACTCCCAGAACCCATCTTGAGATAAAGAAATGATTTAATCTACTTCTATCTGTTCAATCCAACCAGTTAGAAGGAGGGACTGGGGAGAAGGTTCTTCCTTCGGTTTTCACCTCCGGTTCCTAGTGTACCCCCTAGCCGCGATAGTTTGATTCTGCTCCCCTAGCTAGACATCAAATTAAACAATAGAAACAGACTAATCGAAAATAATCTCGTTCTCTGCTCTGAAGAGCGAGTCAAATCATTAAGGCCAACGTCTACTCTATTTTATTTAGGGCTAGGTTTGAATGTGCTTTGGAATGCGATGGGCCCTTTATCTGGGTTATGCCCTTAATGATTGATTGATTTATGTGTGCGTGCACAACTAGTGGTTTTCAAGTAAGATTATTTTCGATGCAATGAATTTTAGGGTTCAAATCTTGCTTAGTCGCTTTTAGGATTCAACTTTCGATATTTTCAAACAAGTTTTTGTTGGCACACCAGGTTCTAAAAGCACAAGTAAAGATGTTTTCCTTTAAAACTTAAAAGAATGTGGAGTGCCTAGTAAATCCCTAAGAGTTGAACCTATGTGGTAGCTACTTGATGAGTTGATTTTAATTGAAGTGGTGCGGCCCAATCAACTCAAATAATTGGCTTGTTGCACCACTTAATTAGGCACACAAATGATTACTTAATCTGATTTTTACTCAATTATGTGTTTGGATGTGTGTATCGGCTCCAAAGATCGATTTACCGGTTGAGTTTGAAAATCATATGAGGTTGTGTACCTCTGTGAGATTTTTTTATTTTTCTTTTTAACTGTGGAGGTTGAGGCGGGTGTAGGTGTCAAACGAACAAACAAAACTAACTTTAGAGTTTATAAGAACACTTAGGTTGATTGATGTTTGTGTTATTACATGGTGAAATGAAAATTAATGGGTGGGAGGTAGGGGATAACTTACAGGACCTTCAACAGCACTTTGCTCCAATCTACCACTTTTGCTCGTCTCAAAAGAGTACCTGCAATCACAATAAGAAATGAGAGAAGTGAGGTAAATGATTCGTAAGTTGTAAAATGCGAAAGAAAAAAAAAATCAAAGAGCGTCGCCTTCCTGGCAACAACGCTAAAATGTTGAAGCTTCGGGTTACTATGCTATCGTATTTGGTTTTGAAAAATCTGTCGTAGTTTGAAAGCGAAGAACTCGTGTTCAACAAATAAAATTTATATCGGAATAGAAATCCCGGGCCGAACTGAGGGAAGCGGACGTTTGATTAGAAATACGCATTTGTTTTATTTGTCACGAAGCAGAATAACTGATTGGAAGCTATCTATCTATTTACAATAAATAGAAGAGAAAGAGAGAATATTACAAACAAAAGTAAAAAGTGATGTAGAATGAACATGGATTTTATTATCAAAGAGATTGTTCGTTACACTACTCATTATGACTAGAAAGTAGAAAATGATTACACTAGAAAGTAGTAAATCTACTCTAGAAAGCATTAAAAGGAATGGAGAGAGAGATATCCTCCTCGACGATCGCTTGGAGGACGAGCCAGATGGGATGACGCCTAGAAGACAAGGAACGGCGCAGGAAGAAGAAGGACGAAGCTGGAAGAATGGGAACGGGGCAGCACGTCGTCGTCGTCGCGGGATCCGCTTCCGAAATGGGGGCGAAAATTTGATTTTATCTCTTGAGAAGCATCTCGAGTGTAGGACAAGCTTCTCTTGAGCTTTGGAGAGGGAGAGAAGATAAGGAAGGGATGAAAATTTCATATGGAGGGGTCTCCTTTTATAGTTGCAAGGAGTAAGGGCAATTTGATCTTTTTAATATGAAAAACATTAATTCAGGACCTTTAGTGATGGATAAATTCATCGCTAAAGGTCCGAACGTGGCCTTCGTGGGCAGCGCTCGGGTGCCCGCTTACCTCCCGCACGTGAAACGCGCGTTCACATTCTTGAAATCTCGATTGTTCGATCGTGAGATCAAACGGTTGATTAGCATCCTTGCCACGCCTCAACCGCATGCTCGCCCGCGTCTGATGCGGCGTGAGCGCTATCAAGCGTGTGCAACCGCTCAATTGTGATCGAGCGGTCAATTGCACCCCTTCACTGTGCCTCAGCAGCCGCTTGCTAAGGCTCGAACGTGTGCCTCCTGATCTCGTGAGCGCGTTTGACCAACGCATTACAAGCGCGTTTGTGTCGCGCTTGCGATTTGTGCACACGCGTCCATAGCCGTTGGATGATCATCCAATGGCTATGAAGCGGCAATCAGATTGAAGAAGAAAAGGAGCGGCGGGTGTAGAGGCTAGTTGGGCGGCTAAGATGGCGCCATGTGGTGTCATCTTGGTCGTCCATCTTCTGGATGATGTAGATGGTGCCACGGTTGTCAGATTGAGTCGATTTTTGCGCCGTTAGGCTGCGATCGTCTATCCGAATCCATCCATGTAGTCGGATTTGTTGTCTGAAGTGTAGATTGACACCACCTTGGCCCTTGATCTTTTAGGGTTCCTCAATCTCTATTTGATGCTACAGATGTCTAATTAGGGTGATCTTAGAGTCGTTGAACTCCAATCGTCACCCTGATCAAATTTGTATGGTTGGATCTTCGATTTAAGGTTTCGATAAAAATTTTCCCTGTCCCTGAACATAAAAGGAGACAATTAACCTCCATTTTATTCAAACTAATCTAAATACAAGATGATGCATGCTATGCAATATTTATAGTATGTAATGTAATTCTATGCTTAAGAACATGCATAAATAGATATCTTATGTAATATAAACTTGTTTACATCAGGAACTATGAAGTGACTCTTTTCCTAGGAGAGAACCAGGTTCACTTCGATGCACCTTCGGAGGATTTGGACCAAGTGCAGGAGGAAATCATCGAAAGATTCACCAAAAATTGAGAAGTCCTTCATGAAGACTTCAAGGTATTTACCTACCATATTAGAGAATATGGCTAGCATGCACCGCTAAAAGGTGGCTGGTGCATTGCAAAGCCCAAATGGCATCCTGCGGAATGCATATGTATCGTAGGGATAGGTAAAGGTACTTTTTTCTTGATTTTCAGGATGGATTGCCACTTGATTATATTTGGAGTACCTATCCAGAAAGCAGAAAAATTGATTTCCTGCCAGTTTCTTGAGAATCTGATCAATGAACGAGAGTGGAAAATGATCCTTCTTTGTGGAGGCATTTAGTTTTCGATAGTCTGTGTAGACTCTCCACGAGTTTGCAATTCGAGTCGGGATGGTTTCTCCAAATTTTAGTTGTAATCACGGTGAGCCTTGCCTTCTTAGGCACAACTTGGATGGGACTCACTCAGCGGCTATCAAAGATCGGGTGAATGATTCCAACATCGTGTCACTTGATGATCTCCTTTTTCAATACCTCTTGAAGATTCAGATTTAGTCATCTCTGCATCTCTCGAGATGGTCGTGAGCCCTCTTCGGTATAGATATGATGTGTGCAATATGAGGGGCTTATTCCAATCAGGTCATCTAAAATCCATCCAATGGCTCTTCGATGCTGTTGGAGAATAGAAATCAGCTTTGTTTTTTGATTAGGAGGGAGCTGGGAATTGATAATTGAATGGGAGATTTCACTTTTCAAAAAAAATACATTGTCGTAGTAATGTAAATTGTGTGGTGGAAAAATCCCAAATAAAAAATATTTATCAATAAAATTAACCATGAAGAGTCAGGTCATATCTACATGGAGGAACAACTGTAATAAATCCACCAATATTTTTAGTACATTATTTGGACACTTTGTACGAGGCTAATTTGATGCAAAATAAAATTGTCACTAAGTTGTAGCATCAAATGAGATGAAGAGTGGCTTGAATTGGCATTAATGCGAAATAGAGAGATACAGGAGGGTACATAAGCAAATTCACCTCAAATAATTTATCAAATAAATAAATGAGAAGTGGCAATGGAATTTTTTAAATATTAATAGAACCTAATACTGTAGCGAAACAGGGAGCTCCTCGACGTGCGAAAGGAAGAGTGGCTGCCGGCGAGACCTTCACCGGAGGTCGGCGGGACGGGGCCGCACCCGTTAGAGGTTGTGGCAAGGGGAACGATGGCCGGTGGCAGCCGCCGGAGAGGAGGAACCCACCGACGGTGGCGGTGGTTCACCGATGTGCGTGGGTTGCGGGGGATGATGTTGCGGGCGTGGGCAAACTTGGTGCGGCGTGGAAAGTCTGGTGGCGTCGTTGGTGCGAAGATTCGAGGCCTGTAGAGGTGGCTATGCGGAGGGGGATGGCTGGTGGCTTTGGGTTCTTTTCTGTAGGCAGAGAAGAAGAGGAAGAAGAGGAGGAGGAGGAGGCCAGGTCGTGTGCGACCGTAAGCGCGCGAGGGTGAGGCTGTAACCGGCTGTAGGTGCTGGTGGGCTGCGTGCAACAGGGCGTTGGTTGCCGGTTGCCCAGAGGCTACGCCCGAGGGTGCTGCGGGTGGTGGCGGCTGTGCGGGAAGGCACGTGTGTAATAGTCAGCGTCGGGGGTTACAGTGCATGGTTGTGAGCAGGCGCGAAGGTGGAATTGTTGGAGGTGCGCGGAGGACGTGCTCGAAGGTTTGGGTGCGCGTGGTCGGTGGTTGGCTGATTGTGAGGAAGGTGACGCTGTCGAGAAGGAGCCAATCAAAGAGAAGCGGGGTGGATGTGGTGCTCGTGGAGGATGAGGTACACGGTCGCAGTGAGGTGAACATGGTGTTGAGGAGTGTTATCACCACGCTTGTCGAGAAGAAGCACGGTCACGGTCAAGGTGTTGAAGACGGATGAAACGTAGTGGTTGTGGTACTCGCAGTTGGCATGCGGTCATTGAGAGAGGTCGAGGACATGGATGCCTCGCGGTGACGGAGTTGTGGGCATGCGGTAGAGGTTGCTAGAGTGCGTTCGTGGGGAACTCGCGGTCGTGGTGAGGATGAGTTGCAATGTAGACGGAGGCTTGCGGTTGTGGATCACTGTCGAGTATGTGGGGAAGGAGATGATGGTGGAGGCTGTCCTCCCTCCCGAGGGAGGAGGAAGATGATGCTCTCCCAGCGGTCTCTGCCTGTTATATAAGGAGAGAGAAAAGAGAATGAGAGAGATCATCGAGAAGAGAGAGAGAGGAAAAATAAGGAAGCAAATTAGAAAAGAATATGCAATCTAATCTGATTGTTATCAAAATATAAGATACATCATTTCCTTTTTAAATTTAGCTTGTCATAAATAGCCAAAAGAGATTATAATAATCTATAGCTCTCCCATAAAATATTTGATTATCTTCCTTTCAAATAAATTTCTTTTCTAAATATTTTGGTGCTAACTAAAAATGATATTCCTAATTTTTTCTTTCCATTATTCCTACACATGGAATTAATGTATCAGTCTGCATATGGAGTACCATAAAAATGTAGAAACAGTAAATCGTGAGCTTACTCATTTCCCAATGTAATACGTTCTCGAAATCTATTCCCAACTCCATATTAAATGCTCTTACGCATAATTTGAATCCACTAAAGTGGGTCTATCAATAATCACATGAAATGTTTGATTTGAACCCAAAAGGACTTATTTTAGATGATTTAGGAGGTGCTTTAATTCAAATACTAGGTTATTAGTAGTGGGTAGAGGTTCGGGATGGGCCTCATGTTTACAGAGCGAGATTGATGTTTATAAAAGTTGCGTTATAGTATAAGTCGAAATTGCTTTGAAAATAAATAATATTTATTACTCGAATAAAAGTCTGAGGGTGAACACATGGAGCAAATATGAATTCACACACTAATCTCGATAATGTAAATGAGCAGAAGAAATTGAGCCAAATAATGGTAAGCAATGAATATTAATTACTCAAAATTGATCATCAATGTAGAATATAAGTCTAACAAGAGTTTGGCATATCAAAGAGAAATCTAGAATAAAAACAGTGGTGATTTAGATCACCAATTATTTAATCTAGATAAGCATATAATAGTTAAGCAAGACTGCACCACTTAAGTAATTAAATAAATAAACAGTACCTCGGACGTCTAATTTAATAATCAGATGGCTTAAGTGCTTCCTCTTCTTCTCAGCCCTTCTTCTTCTTCTTCAGCTATGCCTTCTCTCTTTACTTCTTTCTTCTCTTCATGCTTGTCTTCAGCTGCTCTCTTCCTTCCTCTTCTTTCTTCACTTCTGCTGAGGCTTCTCTTTTCTTTTCACACATAAGGGAGGCACTTTCAAATTTAGCCAAGTGTTACAAAGAGCAAAACCCTCCCTTGCCCCATGGTCTCTTTCTTCCTCTCTTCCTCTTAGGTTCCGCCCTCCCAGGGCCATAGTCAGGGTAGTTAGGTAAATGGGCACACGTGCACTCGGGACCAGGCTCACTGGCAGTGGGTGGTGAGTGAGGTGTGAACAGGGCTTAGGAGGGTATACGGGTGAGCCAGACCCACGGGTTAGGTGTCGCGGGTGAGGCGTGGGTGAAGGGGACCTTACCCTCGTGTTTGGAGGTGATAAGGCTGAGCGACAAAATCAACTTATGCCGCTTCGTCTGGTTGTCCACTTCCAAGGTGGGACTAAAGTCCCACTGTCTTCGCACGGCAGTGGCAGCTGAAACTGCTTTGCCAATTAGAGCAGCCACTATGGGAGGAACTCTCAATTGAAGTCCTACTTTGAAGCCTGGAGTCTTTCCGTGCTCTCTGGATGTATCACTTGGAGCTGCAGGTGCTGAAGAGCGAGCTTAGAGCTTGCTCAAGTAGCTCCACCAATGGCATCCGAAGGGTTGTACCTGAAACACAGAATACGAGCTAAAAGCCCTTGTTAGAAGGTTCAATAGTGTCACCGTGAGGCGAGGAAGTGAATGGCGGTGTTTGTGAGGTGGTTGGACAGTGACTGAAAGTGAAGTGCAAGGGTGCGGTGTTCGGCGGAGGTTGTGAGTGGGCGCAAGGTGGAATAAATATTGGGTTTTGTGCGGAAAGGTGAGGTGGTCATAGGCTAGTCGACGAGGCGGATTGAGTTGTGTAGCAGTGGAACTGCCTCGCTGGAGTGGTCGTTGGTCACGGAGAAGATGAGGATGAGCATGTCGAGTCAGGGTTTGAATTGAGGATAGAGAGAGAGAAAACTAACCTACGATGCTAACTAAACCTAACTAGCTACTCAATTGGACAAAAGGGGAGATTTGCATCGGTTTTGGCACACCGGCGATGGAGAAGATGAACTCTCCGGTAGGGGAGGAACGGCGACGACGACGACGACGGGAAGGAGGCTTCTGCTAGTACGACGTTTTGGAAATGCAAATTAGAAATCGATCTCGCTCACTCTACTTATTCAAAATCTCATGTCGATTTATGCTAAGTTCATATTGATGCACGACATGCTATTGCCAGAATATCAGAAATTGAAAACATGCAACTTTAATCACACCAAAAGATGATAATCAGGCACATGGTGATTTTCAACATATATATATATATATAAAGATGATGATAACAGAGTTGCAGAGCACCGGTAGTGGAATGCTTGTACAAGGAATGTAAAAACTAACAGCTATCAGAAAACGACTACATACATGAATCTACGGGGGATTATGCATGCATCATTGGGGGAGAAGTAAGGAGCTACACTACTAAGCAGTAATAAAATATTAATCTACGAAGAACTACGCTACTTATCTTGCTAACAGAATGAAAGGCATTCAGAGGTGGGCTCCGATGGCCTTTGAATGGGTGAGAAGAGAAAGTGCGGCGGCCAATGGTGGGTAGGCCGGCCCTTGGAGAGATGTTAGAGGTGATCTAGGCCTGGCATGGAGGTGATGGAGATGCCATGTTGTGCTTGTGGAGATGGAGGTGGAGTAATGGAGGTGGAATGAAGCTAAGAGACCAAGATGAACCAAATGGCCACCCCTTAGGTCTTTTTATAGACCTAAGGGAAGCTCTCTAGAGAGTTATGGAATTCTCTAGAGAGGCCTATGGTGGGAGCTCGTGGGAGAGGGAGAGAGTGGATGGATGGGTGGTTTTTAGATCCACATTTGGTGGATCTAAAAATTGAATGCATCTTGGTTGCTATTTTTAGCAACCAAGGCAACAACACATGGTAGAGAGTTCTAGAGAACTCTAGGCTAGGTATTTTCATGTAGGTGGTGTGTGTGGGTCGAAACCTAGGTGGCTAGGTTGATCAGGTTAGGTTCTAGTGGGTTTAAGTCAAGGTAGGTCTCAAATTAGGGTTGTAAATCCTAATTCATTAAGGTAAAATGAAATTAAACTTGATACAAGTTTAATTGGATATGTGAAACCCTAATTTAGAATAAAACAACTCAATTAAGTTAGGTCTAGGTCAATTGGACTCTCACTGAGTCCAATTGAATAGGCTGATGGAATTGACTAAGATCCAAGTCAATTAGGTTTAGTGAGGACCTAATTAGGTCCTTAAGGAGGTCTAGAGGTGATGTACTACGGTTAGGTCACCTTAATTTAGGTTCTTAGGGGGTAGAATTAGGTTTAAGGACCTAGAAATTCAAGATCAAGGCTTGAATTCCAAAACAGGAACTGGAGGATAGTATCAGACGTTTAATAAAGTTTTCAGACATCATATAGTGAAAAATCAGAAGTCCAGGCTTGTTGTTTGGACGTCCAATCAGAGTCAGGGAAGAATCAAGGTTCTGTCTGCAGAAATTGGATGTCTGACCAAGTGTCTAGACGTCTTATAATGTTGCAGAAGTGGGTTTTAGGTGTGTGGGTTGTGGCTAAGGATTCTGGACGTCCTGTAACTCATCTAGACGTCCAGATATAAGCTGGAAGTAGGGTTTTATGGCTTCCTAGGGTACAGTGACCTAATCTAAGGGTGGCTAAGGCTTGGGGAAGCTTCTAGGCTGCTTTAAGGCTAGGATGGACATAAGTTCTTCATAATTTACTGCTTTATTCCTGCTAACAGAATAAAATACCTCAACCCCTTACATTATTGTCTACTACATCTTATTCTAGGTCTTTTGCTCCAGCTCTGCTGCAACTTTAGCTTTAGGTCCAGCTTCAGATCCAGTCTCAGATCCAGCTCCTGAGCTTCTTATTTCCTGCAATTTATATAATGCACCTAATTAGTATATTATAGCATTATTCTATGCATAGTTATAGGAAGAACAGTAAAGATGCAAATATTGCTTATGCATGCATGAACTATCCTAACTTATGATAAGTCCTAGCCTAATTTAGGTCAATTATGACCTATGATTGCTGCGTAATCAGGTGCTTAGGTTACCGAGTCTTGCAAATCAGAGGTCAATTAACGAGGTTGAATAATCCCTAACCCTTAGACCTAATATTTAAGCTTCACATTTTCCCTAACCTCTTGACGACTATCTAGATCTTAAGGAATACTTGAATTTTTAAGCCTAAACATTGCCCAAGAGGCCTAAGATCAGTGTTCATACTAATCTCTTTTGTCTCTTAGCACTTTTTGTCTTTTATTTTCTTTCTTTTGATTTGGTCTAGAACTAAGTAGATTCCTTAGTCTTTTACTAATGACTATCTCTTTTTGTTTCAAACTGTGCTCCTTTTTGACATTTATATCACCTCCCTTTTTCCTCTTAAAAAATGATATGTAATTAATTCACTCAAAATTTCCTTCTCCATTTTTTTTGTTCTTTTTCAATTATTTATTTTTTTTGGGTTTTTTAGACTATGTATTTTTTTGTGAGAATCCTTTCGAATTGTGAATTTTTGTATGCTTACACTTTAACACCACCCCATGCCTAAGTTTTGCAATGTCATTGTAAACGGAGGGTATGAAACAGTTTGGGGTTCAAGAATTAGAACAGGATTATCAGGTGGGAGAATGGATCGAGATAACTGTTGCGAATGATTTCAAGCTCTGATACGAGTACCAGAGGTGGTATCAACTATTCTAAAACTGAACTCAGAGTGCCATAGACGTGAAGTACAAAAGGATAATAAGAAGGATCCAGGTTTTTGGAATGACTAGTTGCCTCTCACTAAGTGCTAAATTCAACTCCTTTAGCCGAGCGAAAAATGGTATGGAGGAGTGGTCAAATCAGATGAGTTTTGCAGAACAAGCACCTTGATTAAAAGCCTGGTTGGTCCAACTAGGTGCTTGTTCAGATCAGCAGGTTGATGATGCAACCCAAACGCAATCAATCTGGCGGGTTGATAGATGTGCATCAAGAGATGCGGTGCCCATCAGATTCTGTGGAGCTCAAAAGCCTGTGGAAGTGTATAGCTAGGGTTTGGCTGAGTCAAAATAGCCTGGTCAGAGTAAGGATCCTCAAATGAACAAGAATTAGTGGAGGATGTAGGAACCCTACGAGAGTTATCAGAGAAGGATGGGGTGTGATTTGTAGTCTGATCGATGTCTGAAACCCGATAAAGATATGGGGGAGAATCATGTGCACTTAGCTCATTGAGAGGGGAATCAGAGTAGAAATTGAGTCCGGTTGAGGGTCGGGGTTGAAAACGAGTTTGGGAAGGTTCTGCATATGTAGAAGAGGTGTTTTCTTTCGAATCATTGACCTCAGTGTCAGAATCAAAAGATGGGTCATAGTTGCTGAGGTTGTAAATTGGCTTAGAGTTGTCAGGAAACAACAGTTCTTCGAAATCAAAGTAAGATTCGAAATCGTCGGAGAACCTGCGAGATGTATGTTCTGAATCTGATTCAGGATCTGAGATTCCACCACAGAATAAATCAAGATGTGGAAAAGCAGCAACTTGACTTGGGTCTAGCCTATTCTCAGATTCTAAGCTCACAAAGGTGTCTCTATTAGGCATGGGCTCGGGTTCTTGGCTTGTATGGAAGATCCAATCAAAATCCAACTCTTCCAACTCCTTGGTTTCTGTATCATAGATTGGCGTGTCTTCTGAAAAATTAATCTGTGTTTCTGAAGAGGTTGGAGAGGTGCATTCATCAAATTCGGGCCCTGAATCATAATCCAGATTCGAAATCTGATTTGTTTCACACGGGGCCTCATAATCATCTCAATAAGACGCAAATCCAGATTCTAGGTTAAAGGTGTGGGTTGGATCACTAGGATCTAGATTGGGTTCTACAGGGATGTCAGAATTGCTCTCGAGAGTCACCTTATCAGAATAAGGGATGGAATTTACACCCTCGAGAGGTTCTAATTCAATCTTATTATCATAGGAGTCTAGGAAATCTAAACTTGGTGAACCAAGGTTTCGTATCTCTAGGTATGGCTCGGAATCGTAATCTCTTGCAATTGGATCCTCTCAACCCTTCTCAAGATTAGGTGTATCAATCTGTATATAATTTGAATCTGAATTCATTTGGGTTGGGGGTCCATAACCACTATGATCATTAAATCCAGGATTTGAGAGATTGAGCTGGTTAATCCAAGATGTCGCAAGGGTGTACTGATGCCTATGATCGATAACACGGTTCAACATCTGCATTACCTTGTCTCTTTTTTCCAGGTCATCTCGGTGTACTTTCCATAGTGATGCCTCAAATCTACACAAGATATACTCACCATTATGCCATCTCTCAATTTCCTGATATTTTGGCATGAGAACATCCTAAGTTGCCCCATTTTCTAGTTGTGTCAAAATTAGTTGTGCTTGTTCTGAAATGAATGTTGTTGTGTTTGACACATTAACTTGTATATCCTCAAACGGGTTTGCTAACATGTTAGGTTGCATCTTTGAATCAAGTGGTGGAATCAAGATGTAGAATCAGTATTCAGGTTAAATTGAAGTTAATCAGAAATCCCTAAGATAATTTGTGTATGTGCTCTAATAGAAGGGATGAGGAATTGGATATGATATTGACCTAATCAAGGCACCTAAAGATTTTTGGATGACTATGGCAATTTCGAGGAGGGTGTTACCTCTGAATCAGAAATTCACACACCTAAGAATTACCTAGGCAGCCAGAAAGGGAGAGCCTCGCAAAGACCCCTACACGGTAGAGCATCCCCACGGGTTACAGGGTTTTCCCCACCCGACCTTCATTGTCACTGAGGGTCCAAGTAAACCGGAATGTACGAACTTAAGTCCTTAAGTCTACCACTTTTATGTCCTAATTTGTGCCTTGATTTTCACTTGATTTGGAAGTTAACTTGTGACCTAATTTGAAGGTTAGTTGGCCTACAATGTAGACCAACTTCACCTGACCTGCCCTAAAGATGGTAGAATGAGATCTAGGTTAAGACCTATAAATCACCCTGATTTGACTCCTAGGTCATTAGGTCCAAGAATTTTAGGGTTCAAGTGAATTTAGAGCCTGATTTTAGGATTTTTGTTGATTAGATTTTTTCAACCAAGGGCTTGGGTAGCACAAAATGTAGGTGGGTTTGTTTCCTTTTATGTAGGCAAGTGTGAACTATCACTCAAAAAATCCTAAAAATTGAAACCCTAATTGGTTCTATTTTGCATCCAATTTGATCTTAACTTGTTCACCTTGGGCTTCAAGCAAGAAATGTGTAGTCCACGAAGATTAGAAATTAAGCGTAGTCCCTAGTATGCATAGGAAATTTAGGATAGGGAATTCTAAATAGAATCGCTTCAAACTCCAATCAGATTTGAAAAATAATTTCGCAAATTAGTAAACTTGCCTTTTAAATGATGATTACTATGAAAAATAAGGCAAGTGATTCATAATTGATTGTTTCCTTTTTTTTTGTCTTCCTAAAATTAGGAGGTTGATTAGGGAAGAATAGAGAAGTTACCTGCCCTGGAGTGGTTGATTTACGCGGAAGATGTCATCTTGAAGTACCTTGCAAAATCACAAGAAAACAAACATGGCGAGTTAGTGCTCAAATATAATCAAACAATGCAGAGAATAGTGGTGAATTGCACGTTGATCTCCGACAATGGCGTCAAAATGTTTACAAAGCAAGATCGATGTTTATAAAAGCTGCATTATATTATAAGTCGAAATCACTTTGAAAACAAATAATATTTATTACTCAAATGAAAGTTTGAGGTCGAACATGGAGCAAATATGAATTCACACACTAATCTCGATAATGTAAATGAGCAGAAGAAACTGAGCCAAATAATGCTAAGCAATGAATATTAATTACTCAAAATTGATCATCAATGTAGAATATAAGTCTAACAAGAGTTTGGCATATCAAAGAGAAATCTAGAATAAAAATAGTGGTGATTTAGATCACCAATTATTTAATTTAGATAAACATATAATAGTTAAGCAGGAATGCCAATAATATCCAAGACCACTTAAGTAATTAAATAAATGACCAGTGCCTCAGACGTCTGATTTGATAATCAGACTGCTTAAGTGCTTCCTCTTCTTCTCAGCCCTTCTTCAGCTATGCCTTCTCTCTTTACTTCTTTCTTCTCTTCATGCTTGCTCTCTTCCTTCCTTCTCTTCTTTCTTCACTTCTGCTGAGGCTTCTCTTTTCTTCTCACACATTAGGGAGGCACTTTCAAATTTAGCCAAGTGTTACAGAGAGTAAAACCCTCCCTTGCCCCGTGCTCTCTTTCTTCCTCTTAGGTTCCACCCTCCCAGGGCAACAGTCAGGGTAGTCAAGTAAATGGGCACACACGCACCTGGGACCAGGCTCACCGGCAGTGGGTGGTGAGAGAGGTGTGAACAGGGCTTAGGCGGATATACGGGTGAGCTAGACTCACGGGTTAGGTGTTGCAGGTGAGGCGTGGGTGAAGGGGACCTTACCCTCGTGTCTGGAGGTGATAAGGCTGAGTGACAAAATCAACTTATGCCACTTCGTTTGGTTGTCCACTTTCGAGGTGGGACTAAAGTCCCACCGTCTTCACACGGCAGTGGCGGCTGAAGTTGCTTTGCCAATTGGAGCAGCCACTGAGGGAGGAACTCTCAATTGAAGTCCTGCTTTGAAGTTTGGAGTCTTTCCGTGCTCTCTGGATGTATCACTTGGAGCTGCAGGTGCTGAAGAGTGAGCTTAGAGCTTGCTCAAGTAGCTCCACCAATGGCATCCGAAGGGTTGTACCTAAAACACGAAATATGGGCTAAAAGCCTCGGTTAAAAGGTTCAATAGCGTCGTCGTGAGGCGAGGAAGTGAACGGTAGTGTCTGTGAGGTGTGAGAGTGCATGAGGTGGCCGGACGGTGATGGAAAGTGAAGTGCGAAGGTGCGGTGTTCGACGGAGGTTGTGAGTGGGCGCAAGGTAGAATAAATATGGGGGTTTTGTGCGGAAAGGCGAGGCGGAGGTCATAGGCTGGTTAGCGAAGCGGATGGAGTTGTGTAGCAATCGAACCACCTCGCTGGAGTGGTCGTTGGTCACGGAGAAGATAAGGATGAGCATGTCGAGTCGGGGTTTGAAATGAGGATAGAGAGAGAAAACTAACCTACGATGCTAATTAAACCTAACTAGCTACTCTATTGGACGAAAGGGGGGAGATCCGCATTGATTTTGGCACGCCGGCGACGGAGAAAATGAACTCTTTAGTAGGGGAGGAACGGCGACGATGACGGGAAGGAGGCTCCTGCTAGTAGAACCAAGAGCAGACGAGAGAAAGGAAGGGAATCCAGCCACTGGTATTGTGGACGGATAACGAAGGAGGTCAAGAGGAGTCGTCAGAGCTTGCGGAGCTTTGCGGCTGGAAGAGGAAGGAGGAATATGGGGATTTCACGGCCGGAATCAAGTCTGAGAAGTTCGACTTGATCTGGGGGTTCTTTTATAGGTCTCTGGGGGATGTTTTAAGCTTGGAAGCCAAGCTTCCAAGCTAGGAAATGTCACCGGAGTTGGAAATTCTATGATACCCAAATCTCTCATGCATTCGCATGAGAGATTGGGAAAGATTTAGGGCTTACGGATGGATTCAATGGAAAGAGGACTCCTCAAGGAACTCCCTTCCAATTTTGGAAGGGATTGATTGATTATAGTTCTCTTCAATCAAGTCGGAGTTGTAGGAGTAGGATTTCACGATAGCAGGGACCTTTATGTGAAGAAGATAAAGAAGTTGGGGGCTATTTGTAAGATATTCAAAAGTTAAGGGCATGTATGTGAGAGAAAAGAATCAGATGGGACTAAATTGCCAACTAGGTCAATACAATCTTAGATTGGACCTAAATTTTGGTAAAAACTTAATTTAGACTTAAGGAATCTAATGGTGAAGTTAGATTTTGGTTTTGATCAAGTTTTATTGGGTAATTTATGCAAAAAAATAAATTAGGGCAAATATCTATCTAGGACTCTGTTTTGGGTCAAGACGGGTTCTGATGGCCAAATTGAAGGTACCAAACCCTAGAGAATATTTTTCTATGAATTTTAGTGGGTTTAGGTGAATTTTATCCTTATCAGAACCTCAGTTAATTAAGTGGGTCAGTTTTTAAGGTTTCAGAAGTCATTTAATTCTCAAAACACGCGAAAACCCTTTCTATCTGTATTAACCCACTTGTTGGATATTTAGGACCATTTGACCCTTAATTACCTCTGGGAAAACCCGTGGTTGTTCTGCATTCAAGATATGATGGTAAAATTGTAGTTTTAACCCTATTTTCTTGTTTCTCTCAGAATGATGATGCAATGAATTAGGGCTTTTTGATAGTTATGTAGGAGCATTTATTCCTTGATAATCACTAAATTGAGCTAGTTATGGATCATAATAGTGTTTCCATCACCTCAGAAGATAGGGTGGAAGCTATGGGTAGGTTAGGTTCAGCTTCGAGCTTCTCGATCTATGGGTTAAGATCTTGTGGTTGAGGCTTTGGGAGTGATGGGAACACGATCATGAACCATAACTAGCTCAATTTGGTCTGAAAAGGTTGATAGATGCTCCTGCATATCCATCAAAAGGTTCTAAAGGCATATTACCTATTTTGAAAAGAAAAGAAGAATACAAGGTTATTTTTGCAAAATTAACAACATTCCACAAATACAAAATAACCATGGGATATTTCAGGGGTTTATTAAAGGTCATATGGTCATTAATGTCTAATAAGTGGCTCTATGTAGAACAAAATGGGTTTTCACTCATTTCAAGAATTAATGGATATCTCAAATCCTAAAAACTGACCCACTTAATTAACTGAGGTTCTGGTCAGGATAAAATTCACCTAAATCCTCTAAAATTTATATAAAATTATTCTATATGGTTTTGTATTTTTTATTTGACCATTAAAACTCATTTTGGCTTGAAATAAAGTCACAGACACAAAGTTACCTTAATTTGGGCTTCTGCATAATTTTACCATCCAAACTTGGTCACAAAACCAAAATCTGACTTCACCATTAGATTTCTTCGGTCCAAATTAGGTTTCTACCAAAATTTGGGTCCAATCTGAGATCATTTTGACCTAGTTTGCATTTTGGTCCAAGTCTGACTCTTATTCTCTCAAATAGCCCCTCAACTTTTGAAATCTTTGCAAAATGCCCCCTAACTTTTTCATCATCTTTGCAAAGTAGTCCTTGTAGCCATTGGAGGTCAACCGACCTCTAGGCGAGCTTTGACTGAACAAAATCCTACTCAAACTTCAATCAAATCCCACCAAATTTGGTGGGATTGATGTTCACACCTAGAGAAACCTATTGGGATCAATTTCGACTCCTAACTCCCTCTGATCTTGTGTTCGAACCCATGAAATTAGTGGGGTTATTCTTGAATCCCAAGCAAGCTATGGAGCTTCTTTCGTGTTCTATAAGCTCTCTTAAGCTCTATAAAAGATCTCACCTCCTTAGTGAGAAATAGAGCCAAAAACCCTTCTTCCTCAACCTCCAGCTTGCTCCACCTCGCTCCGATGACTCGCCACCTCCATCCTCTTCGTTGGCCTCCACGTACAATAGGCGGCTGGTTCTTCCTCTCGTCTTTCTGCACCTCACAATACCAGCGAGGTGCTCTTTATCCCTTCGTTATCGTCGTTATCCACCTCTGGAGCACCTTCATCTCTAGTGCTGGCTATACTAGACCCGGCTTCTCCTCCGTCCCCCTTTGTCTGCTGCTTAGTCTCGACGACTCCCTATCATCTGCTCATCACCACTGCATCACCGCCGCTTCGAATTGACCCCTCACACGCCCTCTACACCTCTATCTTCCACCTCATCGGCGTACCTCTGGCGAGACATTCCGGCTACTATAGACCATCTCTCCACCTGCCACCAAGTCAGTGAGCATTGCCTCACTCCACTGATCAAAAGATCTAAAGAAATTTGGGGCTTTAATCTCTTATTCACCTTGCTGAACAACCCAACTTCTGCCACCGTTCTCTGCCTTCGCCAGCCACTTCCAACCACTCGCACGGCATGCCACCGCCACCACCACCTTCGCTGCACCTATGCGCATCTACTGAGCTATTTTGATGAGGCCATTATGCCATTTTCGTGCTTACAGGTACACAGGTTGTCACCTCCATTAATGAAGCTGCTTTTAGCAAGCTCGAAATGTGTTCATGTGGCAGCTACTCCAGGCTCCACCCCCAGGCAGAGTGGAAGACTTCCAGGAAGATGTCCAGGCCTTCAATTGGGAGCTTTGACTGCTCCCTCACCCTCAATTTGACCAGCCCTCAATCACTGCTCGCATGCAGAGAACAACAGCCAAGATAGTCCCACATCGAGGACGTAAGAGCGAAAGAGGGAGCATAAGTTGGTTTTCTGCATCCGACTCCTCGCTCAGTACATGAGGGGTCAGGTTCCTCATGCACCCTCACTCGCTTAACCTGCCTAGCCCCACTGCTCCCCTACGATCACGCTCGCAGGCCCGCAACCGGATCTGGTTACTGTTCCTACCCGATTACCTAGTTAACCTCGGGTCTTTTGTGAGAATGAAGAGAAGAAAAGAGAGAGAGGGGGGGTTTTGCCTCGCTCTCTAACTCTCTGACACTTGAAGGAGAGAGGCCTTTGCCTCTATGCGTGACTTGAGGAAGAGGAAGAGCTGAAGAGAAGAAGAGAGAAGGAAGAGGAAGAGCTAAAAAAGAACAACTCTCTATAGAGCACTGTAGCAGGCGACATTTCAGTCATCTGATTTAAGCATCCGACGTCAAATTCCACTGAGGCTATACTGCTTACTTACCTTACATGGAATTATTTGGTTGATACTATGCACTTATTTGGTATTATTGTATAAGGATAATTGGTGATTTAAATCACCATTTTACCCTATTATTTTTGCACATTGCTACTGATTCTCATATATATATCATTCTTGCATGGATTTTTCATTATAAATTGCTCATCTTTGTGGTTATATTGTGATTTTGAGATTAATTGCAATACTTGCTCCCAATGAATGACCTCGAACTTCAAATTACAACGCATCTTTTATAACATCGATTTTGCAAGTTAACAGGGAGAATCAGGTTTTCCTCTATAATCGGGTCCTCAACCAAGGAACTGATGTTGCAAGCTTCTTCGATTGCCCCATAGTTTATTCCTTTCTCGACCTTAAAGATATCGATCCTCAGTGTTTTATTCCCGAATTTCAACTCGATCTGGCCCTCTTCACAATTGATGTTCTCCTTAGCTATGGGTAGGAGTGGTCTCCCTAAGATGATAGGTGTGTCTCTCAAATTTTCAGGAGTATCCATGTCTAATATAATGAAATCCACCGGGAAGTAAAAATCTCGTATCCTAACTAGAACATCTTCAAGAACTCCTTTTGTTGACTTAATTGATCTGTCAGCCAGATGTAGGGTCACCTCAGTCAGTTTGATCTCAGTTTCCTCAAAATGATCTAGTAGGGATGTAGGGATTAGATTTATGGAGGCTTCTAAATCCAATAAAGCTTGATCAAATTCTAGGTTATCGATCTTACAGGAGATTAGAGGGGTGCTAAGATCTTTCACTTTTTGCAGGAGTTTGCTCAAGATGATAAAGCTGGCTTGCTTAGACAAAATGATTGGACTCTTATCTTTATTTTGCGGCTTATGCTTTGGTGTACATAAATCTTTCAAAAATCGGATATAAGTCGGTATGTGGCGGATCGCATCCATCAAGGGGATGTTTATTTGGACTTGCTCAAAGAGCTTGACCAAGTCTTCCTCAAGTGCCAAGGGTTTGGGTTTCTTTTTTCCTTTAGTCAAGGCCTCGAGAAATGGAACCTCTGTAGGTTCCTCTTGGATTGGTTTAGGCTCTGGATTTGGGATAGGTGTGTCTTGGATGACCATCCTAGGGGCAGCCTCTAAACTACAAGGGCTAGACTGGCTAGGATAAGGTGGATCCTAAGTCGATTTGCCACTACATGTAGTAACAACATTTAGGCTAACCTGGTTTGGGTTCGGAGTTAGCAAAAGTGGTGATTTCTGTTGATGTCACGCATACAATGTGGAAGCATCCATCTCGTTGGGTGGAGCAGAAGGGGTCTGATAAACGTAGTGCGCTTGGCCTCGATTCGAGTTCATAACGCACCTCTGGTTCGACACATTATTTGGATTTGGTTTGATCAAACAGAAACCTTTCGTAGTTACTCTCAAACTTGTGTAAGATTGACAAAATTGATTGTTAATTTTTTCTAACAATCTCATATTGAATGAATGCACCAAAAAGAGAGATAAGAATGAGAGAGGGAGAGAATGGAGAGAGCTCTTTTGCTCTTGTTGTGTGTCCAATGAGATCCCCTTTGTGGCCCTTATATAAAGCCCACGACTTGATGTTTATGGAAATTCCCGTTTTATAGAAATATAGCAATTGATCGACTAATTTAGTCCCATTGATTGATCAAATCCATGGATCAATCAAACTTGACTTTTTAGTCAACCAAACCAATTGATCGACCAAACTTAACTCATTGATTGATTGAAATAATTGATCGATCAATTTTACCATTTGATCGACTAATCCAGGTCAAAATAATGAGATTAAAAATCTATAGCAAAAGGATCCAAGTTTTAAGTTCTAAATTGATTCTTACCCAAGCTCGAGCCTAAGTCGGAGTCGGGCTAGGGTGGGGCGGGACACGAGCACGTGCGTGCATGGTCCCTAGCCCCACCTCTTACTCTTTGCTACATAATCAATGGGAGGTAAAAGCCTTTTACACTTACTAAGAGGTTTGTCCACTTCTAGTATAGGACTAAAAAACCTATCCCAAATCTCATTGATTTCAACATGAATTCCTACGTCACCATATATCAATTGCACCCCGCTTGATGCAATTAGACTCTCAATTCCAACACCCTATTCATACTAAGTGACCCAATTCATTTACTGATATTAATTTAATTTTTTTACTTAGACAAAAATGTAATCTCATTACATTACTTGGAATGCATGCCTATGGCAGACCAAAGCCAACAATGTTATCTCTTGGCAACAAGGTAATGGCCCCCAAATCCTCACACCAATTATCCTTCTTGGTCAAGATTATTCAAGAAGGAAGCACATGATTGCTCTAATAGATATTGATTGAAAATTCATGTACAAACACACATTCAAAGCTCAAGGTTTGACCAGAAGACTATACTATCAATACAAAATAGATCATTTCATTGAGAACAAATGGACAAACAAATTGAAAAAAGTCTATTGATAGGGTAATAGTCAAGACGAGACAATTATTTTTTTTAGTAACATTCATGTGAAACTTAATGGATCAAGCTACATCAAAGGGTTTTCTTAATTTACATTTAGATCCTCTATGAAATGTTCAAAATGAGATATATGGTGCAAAATTAACAAACTAGCATAGAAAGAGGGAAGATTAGCATTAACAATCTCTAGGAAGGAGTCACATGAACACTAGTAGACAATGATTTTTTTTTTTTTTTTGCAAAAATTTCTTTATATCATGAGGGGCTTCTGATTGTTCATGCATCATTCAAACTTATTAGACTTTATTTCTAGCAAAAGGGAAAAAAATTTACACTACTAATTGTGCAAGGATTCTATAAACAAATATGCACTAAGCAAATGAGATTTTGAAGGGAATTGTCATGATTGCCAAGTTGACAAGTCTTCAAACTAGAAGACTTAACTAACTTTGAAAAGTAACATTGCAACGGTAATATGCACTACAAGAGAAAGGACCTTTCTTAATGCTTGTCTCATAAACGTATAAATAACTCTAGTATGTTGTCGCTTAACCAAAATAAATGTCAAGTTAGGTCTATTGTGACATACCCTTTTAAGATGTTTGTCATGATAGACTTAACTTGATGTTTAGACCAAACGTTAAGATGTTTAGACTAAGTGTCTCAAAAAGATATGTGATGATAGATCTAGCTTGATGTTTATTTAGTTAAAAGTCTAGATAGCACCATAGTTATTTGGATGTTTAGGAAAACAAACATTAAGAAATGTTTTTTTTTTCTTGTAGTGATGCTTGAATGTTGAAGTGGTGATGTCATTGCAAAACAAATATATGTTAACCAATAACTTTGGACTATATGCATCGAATGATTGGTTAGAAAGGAACTTCACCATATCTTACAAATTTGCTTCATGCTGAGATCCTTCAAGATAAATTGAGTCTTCTATGAAACAACAGAAAAATGAGGAGCTTTTTAGGTTAATTGATGCACAAAGGACTAAGAGTAAATTTTGTTGTATTACGTGATAAATGGATATTCCCTTGACTATCAATAGAGAAAAGACCTGTTAACGAATCTCAAATTTTTCAAGAAGAAAAACTAAGTACATTATTGAAAATGTAGGAAAAGACACCCAAAGCTATAGTACCTTTACTATGATGAGAACTAGTTAAAGCATGAGTACCTAACTAAGATTGATTTGTTGGCTTTTGTATGCCCTGGATGAGCATTTTGAGTAATGTAATGATATTATATATTTCATTTGAATAACAGAATTAGATTAATTTCCAGTAAATGAATTAGGTGCCTTAGTATAGATAGGGTAATGTGCTTAGCTAAATCGTATAAACTCGATGTGTGTTCATTTGGAGATCTAAACGGTTTAGAGGATTTGATAGCATACCAAGAAATCATTTAATTTAATTAATTATTTTCGATCTGAGTTGGGATGACAATTTTCTCTAGAGGTCGTCGCCTGATTGATGTTCTTGAATGGAGATTCAAGAACTATCATGTGGGTCGAGTTAAGGAGTTAACCTGATAAAATAGGAGATAACTGAAGTTCTTCTTCAATGCTGTTATGGAGATGGTGTATCCTTTGACTTGAGATAGATATGTGTCTCTGTTCACAAACACATGCATTTGGTGAGTTAAGGAGTTAACCTGATGAAATAGGAGATAACTGAAGTCCTTCAATGCTGTTATGGAGATGACATATCCTTTGACTTGAGATAGATATGTGTCTCTATTCACAAACATGTGCATTTGGTGGATCGATAGTTGATGCACTCATGTTGGTGTTGATATTGGAAAGCTGGTGCATGTAGGAAGGGACGTGAGGTGCATGATCTCTCGAAGGGATCATAAAAATCTGTTACATAGGTGTATGTAATGAATTAGAGGGATGAGCTCAATCTGCGTATATTGGGAATGAGAATTCCATATGTGGTCGTAGAGTCCTAATTTGACTCTATGCAAGAAGAGAAAAGATACACCTTTGGAAAAGGGTTTGATATTCATTCTTATGTCAATGATACAAAGAGATGTTGAAAATAATATTATGCAAGGAGAAATGATGGCATTCTAATGGGATTAGATCTCAGGATAATATTATCCTCCAAGTGTGAAGGAGTCACGAGTATTTGGAATACTTGAGGGGGTATAGTGCTAAAATTTCATGAATAGCTTCGTTATAGGTATGATGAAACCAATAATAATTTTGATGGCTTTCGACTTGAAGGATAAGTCAATTATAATTTAAAGAGTTAAATTGAACTTGATTTGGTGATTAATTGCACCTAATTTGATTAGATAGAAAATCCAAGTGTTGGATTGCAATTACTTTATGTTTAGATACTAGATCTAAACATCCTATAAGTTGATTTGGGCTTATCTTACAAAATTCAAGTAGGATTTGATCCTAACCCTTGGATGGAGATCCAAGGGTTGCCATCAAAATAGGATTAGGATTGGAATCTCTATAAATATCTCCTAGGTGCAAACCTTAATCTCCAAGTCTTCATAATTCAACCAAATCTTGAGAGCCATAGCTGCTAGAGGAGAAGGAATCGTTCCTTCTATAGCTAGATGTCTAACAACCTTATTTGGTGTCTAGCATAGTACTAGTCAGACGTCCAATTTGATCTCCGCGTCAGGGTATGGGTCTTCATAATCCGGTTGACCAACATCTCTTGTTGGTTGTCCGGTCAATACTGGACTACATTTTCATACTCCTTTTGAAGGTGTTCTTGCTGTGTGCTCGAGGTTCTAAGGCATGGGGTTACTTCGGATTCGCGAAGCACTCGCAAATCATGTAATGGATTGAATTTTCGTGACACAAAGGGTCACATCTGCCTATCGAGAAGGAGATTAGGTTTGTCCAGACTTATTTGAGGAGGCACTGCACATGGGGCACTGCACCACACCACCCATAAGGTATACCTTAATACTCGTGGGATCCCAGGACAATTGGAATCTAGTTCCAATCATGTGGTTTTTGTTTATTAAGGCATTTTGTTTTATATGCATGATCGGGTTTTCGGCGTTGATTCAATGTTGTGATTTGAAAATTTTAAAATGGATGTTTTCATGCTTATGCGATGCCACGAGTCAGTACGATCAAACGCTTCAATATCAACGGTAAGAAATGCATAGGTAGTAATGAGGTTGTATGAGTGATATAAGTGAATTAGGTAACACCAAAGATATAAAAGAAATCTCAAGCTCCTCTCTGGAAAGCATCTCTTGGAAATAGTATTCTAGTCAAGTAATGTGGTAGGAGTACAACATTGTTGGTTCACGATGGATAATAAGACTTTTGTCGTTATTGATCTGAATTATGGTTTATTCAATGATAATGCACAAAGTAGTGAGGTACACCACGACCAAAACACTAAAGATCATCCCATAGTAGCTATGACAGTGGGGCATGACCAAAGTTAATTATTTTTGCATGCCTCTACAGGTTGTTGATGTCATTATCTGGTTCTTTACAAAAAATGGTTATCTTTTTGCCTAGGACATTTGTGTTGTAGATATACTAACTGCCAAAAAGCCTAAGCAATGATGCTGATTATAATAAACCAATTACTACAGTCAATAATAGTTATGCACTAGTCGATCACATTTGAGTGTCCCTTGAATGAAATTGCTATGTTATTTTTATATTTTCTTCTAATAAGTTAAAAGTATGATGTAGCATCTTAGGCCTAGTTTACTTGGGGAAATGTAAATGTGGGTTGACCCCATTTTCTTGGCAAGTCAACACCAACTTTCAAATCTTCTTTTTTCGGAGAAAACACATGATATACGAAATATGGGTTCTTACTGACATTAAGTACAAGGTGGTATTAGTCCTTTTTTTCCCCCCACATTTTACCTTTCTCCTTAATACCATAGGTTAGCACCTATTTCAAACAAGTAGGAATGAGTCTTAACTACCACTCTTGCAAAGTAAGCAAGGGATTAGCATTGGTTAATCATCAAAAACTTGGGTTTTGAGCACTCAAGTAGACCAGCCTTTGGTGGTTAACACATTGATTGGCATGCCTGGTTTACTAGCTTGTGGACAGTTATTTTTATTACTCGTCAATAGTTCACAAGGCACTCATTGTATTGGTTCATAAGAAGGCTTGCAAGCCAACAAATGAGCAACCTTGAGAATGGTCTTGTGAACAAGCTCAAATTGTACAACTCTGTTGCAAATGGACTTGCAAGAAAGCTTAAATAGACTTGAATTAGACAATTGAGCTTAATTGTGGATGGACTTATTGAGCTTGAAGCTCTCCATTTGAACCAATTGAGCTCAAGCATGGTAGAGACTCAAGTAACCTCCTCATCAATCATGGATCATTCATGTGTTTGACTCAAGCCCTCATGATAAATTGGATGCCGGCAATCCATTAGCCTTTTTGACAAAGTCACATTTGTGACCGGTGACTGTTAGTAGATGTTGTGGATATGCTTAGTTGCACCTTCAATTTCTGTCTCCAAAACTTACTCGCATTATTGCAATAGAGTGATACAAGCATACACTATGATGATTAATGACTAATTTGTGCAGATATAAAAGAAAATAGCCAAGACATGGTCTATGATTATTAATGAAATTTGAGTTTTCTTGACTTATGAAAAAAAAGGAGGAAAAAGCATATACAATGAAATCAGGCAAGTGTATAAATTGCCGATTTGGAATGACAGCATATTTAACTTGGTAACTACAAGTACAATGGGAAAATTTTCATGTACATAATATGCAGAAAAAAAACTCTGCAATATAGAATAACTATCAAATGCAGAAGCTCTAAGCCACTTCCACAATTGTAACTTCTAGGATAGAAGCAGCTGGAGTTCTTTGACGACTTCGCTCATACTAGGCCTCAACTGATACTCCGACTGCAAGCACTGGACTGCCACTGTTGCAAACTAGAGGAAGTAGGGATTGTAGTTAGATCCAATAAAAACAAGGTTGCTTGCACTTTAATTTTTGAGTTCTAATATATGGCATCAAAAAACTCAGTATCATCCAAAGCCAAGAAAATATGCATCATTGGCATCTATGCATCTAAAAGTGATCAAAGCCGGGTGACTGGTATAGATTCAGTATATTGCTAGTTGGATTCATTACCTGTTGAACTCATATAGTGGATATAACTTTCCAAATTTGAGTAGAGTTAGCAGGCGTTGAATTGTCTTCTAAACTGATTCTGAGAACTTAAAGGCTCAAGTTTAGACCCAGATTTCCAAGTTTGATTGGGAATAAGCTATTCCGGATCGAGGATTACTGGCTCTAAAATTAGTCATAAAATATTAGTGCTAATTTGTCCCAACTACATTCAGGATATGACTCCTGCCATGTAGTTTAAGGCCAACATTCGCATTGGAAGTTGGAAACATGCAAAGGTGTCCATCTTAGTGGAAGCTTGCTATGGAACATGTACCAAAATAATGAGATGTGCCCTCCAAAAATCTCGCAACCCAATCATGGAATTGGGGCAACAATTTTTGAATTGAAATTGGGCTTAAAACTTGCCATAAAAAGACCATGGCTCACTTAGTTTAATAAAGGGAAAGGAAGTTGTAAATGCTAACAATTATTAAGAGAAAAGATTGATTGGCATCAAAGAAAAAATGGAATAAGCGTTATTAATTCCTATTAAGGCGCTCTAAGCGACAGTCTTTAAAGATCCTGTATTGGGTTAATTGCAAAAAAAACTATGGAAGGACTCACATTTTAAACAACATATAATATCCTCTCGTGTTCCTGGCATGAATACCTCTTTTCAACTCTTTACTCCAAACAATCATACTATGTAAAGTAATCATGATTCTGACTGATATGGAAATAACCTTGAAACCTAAACTACGATAACAACTCCACGAATAATACCAATGGAAAGTACACTGACGTCCTTTTGGATTCGCTATTTTAAATGGTAATTGTCTTATACCTTAGCATAAGTAATTGTGAACTAAACAGGGAAATGGGGTTCTCAAAGTATCCTATTTTAAGCTTGAAAATTTGCCAACTCTATATGTATATGCTATTTGGTTTGCTTTCCATAGCTTAAGTATCTAAATCTATCATTTTTCTGGGCTTAATAAAATATGTTGTTTGGCTAGTGTTAATAGATATGTAAATGAGACCCAACAAGACAATAAAATAATTTGAATGCAAGTAATCTAGATTCCTTGATGTGTATATCGGTGATATTATGACATTGAAATAAAAGAATTATGCAATTTTTTTCATCAAATGTGACTGAAACCCATGGCAACTGTAATGTACTCCCAACACATATAATGATAAATAAATTAGAATTCAAGATATTAAATTAATTGAGGCATTAACTTATCAAGTCACATGTTCAAATCAAAAGAGTCTCATGCATCTAAAGGGACATTGCCTATCGAAGGTACAAATATAAATCCTCTACAAATATAGCTACTCAATCAATGTTATGTCAAGTCATGGACCCCTTGTGCTAGTGGTGTATGTGCTAAGGAAAAAGGGAGAATGTTAGGAAAAAATATTGATGTTAGGAAGAATATCAATGTGATGAAAAACATTGAAATAATGTTAGGTACATGGAAGAGTTTTATTGCAAACAAAATATAATGGTAAAGCTATTAATATTACCTAACAAAGTATGTACAAGATATATGACAATTAAGATGTTATATAGAACAAATCAAGAAGTCTAGTTGAAGAAGAAGCAATTGAATTGAATGCATACACCTAGAAATTGAGAATTCAACACGGGCAATGTCAAAGCAAATTCAATAAGCTACACAATATTGGAGAAGAAGAATTAAAGAAATTCAAGAAAATGAAGATATATACCACAAGGTTTAGATTTTTTGTAACCCTCATCCTATCAAGATATGGATTTCAGTGTATTTCAAGTCAAGTAGGTTCGACAATTTTTCTTACTAATTTAAGTGTTTCCAGAATTGGATCAAGTGAGCAAACAATTAGTTTTATAACCTAGTGAATCACCTAGACCAATTAAACATGAACTTAATTGATTTTCTACCCATTAAAACCTAGTTTGGAAATAATTTAAGTGTCAATTGTATAACACCTATTAATAACATTTTAGCGTGTTGGTTGATTGTCAATTTGTTAAATATTGACGAGTTTAGCCATTGAAGGAGATATTTTGTAATTTGAAATTGATTTTAAATCACACCCATTGTAGACTATCCTACCTGTAAGTCAAGTTTTGAACAAAGATTGTTTTGCACCTATTTTCTAGTTGTTGGGAGGGCAACCTTAAGTCATTTTGAGTGTTGGAATTCACCTATAAATAAAGAAGGTTGAGAGGCACTCGACACACAACAAACACAAGCAATGAAAAGCCCTGTAACAAAGCTCTATACTCATTATCTCTAGTTCTTGAGTTTTACACTTCAGTTCTAGAATTATGGTGGAGGGTTTTGATATTCTAAGAAGAGGTACTTCTAATATTATACTTGAGAAAGGTGCTTTTGGAGAAGATTTTAGAGGATATTTTGGTGATTTTAATAGAAGCAATTCTAGATGAATCATTGGTAAGTTCATTTTGAGATTCAAGAGGAATCTCTAAGGAATTAATTTTTTAGAATTGGTTCTAGAGAAAACTTTGGTGAATTAAGACTCTAGAAAAATATTTAGAGGAGCTATTCTAAGGAGGAAGTTGGTGATATTTTAGTTACGAGATTGTAGATGAAATTCTCCTTGACTTAGCTGCTTTCTTTTTGACCTTGTTGAATTTATATTAGTAAATCTTTTAGATTAACGATTGTCTTTTTGTTCTAATAACAAGATTCTTATCTACGGTTGTGTTGAACTTTTGTTTACCTTGATTATTGTTGATAAGATTAGGATTGTTGATCATTTAACATTTATTGTGATTTTTTCGATATGGTATTTTTCGATTTGTTATTGGTAATTAGTTCTTTAGGTGGAGAGAGGACCTTTCTCTTACAAAGAAAGATAAGATTGTAAGCACCTTTATTTTGATGTACCAAAATTATGTTTACTGCAACATTAATATTTCAGGACTATCTCGGATCAAAGCTTCTCTCTTAGATCAAGTTCAAATGATTGCTGATTTGTGTCTTTTACTTTTGTTTGAATCTAGGATATTATTGTAAGGAACTTCAAAAATAAAACTCAAACGGATTTTTGCGTTTCTTTCAAAATCAGTTTTTAAGGTTATTGGTCAACCAATTATTCTACTTGATCGACCAACTGACTTAGTTAATCAATCAAACCAACACATTTTAGGAATTGATAAAATCCTTTTGATCGACCAACCAAACTAATTAATTGACCAATTAGTGATCAATCAAATAACTTAATTGATCAACCAAATAGCTTTTTGATCGACTAATATACCTTAATTGATCGACCAATTTGACTTCCTTTTTAGATCAACTTTTTAGTATAAATAGAGGTTATATGCAACTCTTTTTCATAATTAACTTTCAATAGAAATACCCTAAAAAATATCAGAGCTTCTCGTGCTTCTTTCAAGTATTTCTACGCTTCGCTATTCACATCATTCAAAGAATGTCGTTTCAAATCTCTATCGAAATTTTGGTTTGACATTTTTATTGAGGTTCCATAGATATATTTATTGTTCTTCAACATTGTTGTTTTGATTAATGGATCCCAAGGTGTTGGGAAGATCCGTGTTGTTCTTCTTCTCTTTAGGGTAGAAAGAGAAGAGATTGTAAAGAGGTTGTGCCACCCTCGTTCAAGTGATACGATAGTGGATTGACTAACTTTAACTGATCGGGAAAATCCTAAGCTGAGAGGCTTAGGTAGTAATTTTCACTCGATTTAGGTTTTCACTCTAATTCCATTTGTAACTTGTGCTTGACTTTGTTGTGAATTCATTTTTACTTTTTACTATTTGAAAAAGGTGATACTATTCATCCATCCCCTCTAGTATACGTTTGATTCACAGGTAAACCCTCACTTGGTATTGGAGCCTGGTTGTCCAGAAGATGTCAAAATCATCTGTTGAGACATACATTGAGGGGCAATCAGCAGTTCAACCTCATCTCTTTGATGGAACAAACTACGGATACTGGAAGACCAGGATGCAAATCTTCCTAGAGTCCATGGATTTTGAGGTGTGGGGTGTCATTGCCTCAAAGTACACATGTCCTAAGATCAACGAGGAAGTGGAAGCAACACCAAATCAAAAGAAGATGGCAACGTATAATGCAAAAGCCATGAATGCAATCTTTTGTGGGCTTTCTAAAGTAGAATTCAACCATGTCTCTACTTGTAAGACAACCTATGAGATCTGGAGCATCCTCGAAGTCACCCACGAGGGACTTCTAAGGTAAAGGAAACTAAAGTAAATCTACTGACGCAAAATTATGAGCTGTCCAAGATGAAAAAGGGAGAATCAATTAAAGAAATGTTCACGAGATTCATGGAAATCACAAACTCCCTAAGGAATCTAGACTAAGAGATCAAGAATGAAGCTTTGGTGAGGAAGATTCTCCAATCGTTCACTAGTGCTTGGGAGACCAAAACTACAACCATACAAGAGTCAAAGGATCTGTCTACCTTGAAACTAGACGATCTTATCGAAAGCCTTATGGCCTATGAGGTTCAACTCTAACACATGAAGGAGCATGAAGTTGAAGGAGTCAAGAAGACTGTAGCTCTTGAAGCCAATCAACAATCGGAAGATTCTTCAAGTGAAGACAAAAAGGAAGACATAGCCCTTCTCTAAAAAAAGTTTAGAAAGTTCCTCAAGAACAAAAGAAGCTAGAGAAAGAAGAGGCCAAAGCAGATGCCATTATTTGCTACAACTGCAAGAGAAAAGGACACATCAAGAAGGATTGTCGATTTCTCAAGAAGGAGTCAGAAAAGAAGAAGTTTCCCAGAAGGGAAGGAAAGGAAAAGACCTTCACAGCAACTTGGGATGAATTAGACTTAAGTTCAGAAGAAGAAGAAACCTCTGTAGAAGAAGCTCTTCTAGGACTAATGGCGCTAAAAGATGAGGTAACCTCCTTTTTACAAGATGAACTATTAGAAGTACTTTTTGAGATGCATGACATAGCTAAGTCACTGAAATTAGAAAATAGAAACCTAGCAAAAACATTAGGAGAAGAAAGAGCATAAAAAGATATGTGATCACGGTGGATTCACACACGGAAAGGATTGGATTTTGGAAAATCCGTCGTCGTAATTTGATTCGCGAGAAAATCTGTCGATCAGATAAAATTTATAACCGAAACTCAAAAAGTGAGTCCCAGGTCGAACACAGGGAGGCAGACATTTGGTTTTGAAAATTTGTGTTTCGCTTGTTTTTGTTGTTTTTGTCATTTCTAATTTTTTTGGTATTTTTAGCAAGCAAGAGATTAGGTCGATGAATTCTTATCTAACTAATTTACTTGCAAAAAATTGAGAAAGAGAGAGAGAGAAAGAAACAATCACATATATCTCAACATGTATTTCTACAACTATGAAAGTGGGAAAAACTACACTAAAAAGCTATAAAGATAGATAGAGATGAGAAGAATCCCCCTCGGTGGTTACTTGGAGGATAACTCGCTCTGACGTCGCCTGGAGGAAGGTGGTGAGGAGCGGGACTGACAAGGACGGAGAGTGGGGCAGGATGGCGTCGCAGCGAGGATCTTCTTCCCGAAGGGAGGTGAGAAGATGGCTATGGGATGCTCCACGAAGGGGGATGAGAGGTGGGAACAAATGTTTGCTTTCTACTCTAGAGGAGCATCTCGAGCTTGGGACAAGATCTCTTTAGAGCCTTGGAGGTGGTGAGGAGAAGAAAGGAAGAAATGAAGAAGAATGGGAGGGGTAGGGGTCCTTTTATAATGGAGGAAAGGATCGATTTCGTATACTTACATTTAGTGACGGTCATAAACGTCGTTGAAGATCCGCTGCAAACGTCACTGAAGATAATCTTGTGCCCACGCTGCCGTTGCGCTGGTGCACGCTTCGCATGCCCATGTCACGGGCCTCCGCACGCTACGTGCCCACATGCACTGCTGCTACCTCCACGTGCATCCATGCGTGCTCGCTGCGTTGCTGAGCGTGCGTGCCAACACGCGTGCGTGTGCGCCCTCGCTGCTATGCGCCTGCGATGGCACGTGCGTGTGCATGGGCGGCCTGGGTTATGCCACGTGTAGGGGCTGCTACAGAGGTCATCCATCTTCTTTCCATTGTAGGGGTTGCTACAGAGGTCAAATTGAGTCGATTTTCGCATCATTAGGCTGCGAACGTCCACCTAAATCCATCCAGCCGATCAGATTTGTCATTTGAAGCTCTGAATTATGTCACCTAGTCCATTGGCCATTGATCTTCCTCGGAGTGCATATGGTGTTACGAACTCTGATTAAGGTGATTTCGAAGGTGTAGGACTCCGATCGTCGTCTTGATCAGCTCCATACGATCGAATCATTAATCTGAGGCTCTAAAATAAATCTTTCTCTCCTGACCACAAAAGGATGCAATTAACCTAAAATATACACTACTACTCTAAATGCAGAATGATGCATGCTATGTAATATTTATAATGTGGAATGCAAATCCAGGCCTAGGAACATGCATAAATAGTCATTTTAACCTAAATGGATGTGTCTACATCATACCCCCATACCTATCTTTTACTAGTCCATAGCAAAATTAAACTACATGCTATGTATAAAAATAGAATTAGGACTCGATCACTTAGGCCTAAGTCATTTATAAACAATAAAAAATTTCAACTAAGGTCCTAAACTACGAAAACTCAACAGTACCTAAGTGTCTGCCAGAATGCAGATTGCCCAAGTCCTTGCCTTATTTGAAAAGGGAAGATACATTCTTTTGTTTTTCTTTTTATCTATTTTTTTTGAACTTTTGGAGTTTGAGAGTTTCAGGATAATTTTTTACGGCTACCCGACCGGCCCAAGACTCGAAAAGGACTCTAAGTGCTAAGCATATTGTGAAAGGGTGATAGATTGATGTAAACACATTTACACTACTTAAGATGTCTATTTATGCATATTCTTAAGCATAGGATTGCATTTCATGATATAAATATTACATAACATGCATCATCTTGTATTTAGAGTAGTTTGAATAAAATGGAGGTTAATTGTCTCCTTTTATATGCTTGGATAGGGCAAATATTTTATCGGGGCCTCGGATCAAAGATCCAATCATATGGATGTGATCAGGGCGACGATTGGAGTTTAACGACTCCAAGATCGCCCTAATCAGGCATCCGTAGCATCAGATAGTGACCAGGGATCCCTAGAAGATCAAGGGTCAGGATGGTGTAAATCCGCTCTTCAAATGACAAATTCGACCGCACGGATGAATTCGGATCGACGATTGCAGCCCAACGACGCAAAAATCAAGTCAATCCGACATCCGTGGCACCATCTACAACTTCCAGAAGATGGACGGCCAAGATAGCGCCACGTGGTGCCATCCCGGCCGCACGCAATCTCTGAAGGCCCCGCACTCGCTTGCTCTCCACCGTTGGATCTCAATCCAACGGCTGTGGTCAGCCGCGCCTAAAAGCGCCCGCTCGACCATTTGCGCCTCGTAGCGCAGTGGTCGAGCGCGCTTACGCGAGTTGCGGGCGCAGGTTCGAGCCGCAGCGAAGGGGAGGAAGGCATGGGCATGCGGGCGATGGCGGGCATTGGATCGTGATAGGATGGGCATCTGCGCTCAATCGAGATCATGCGCTATTACACGCGCGGCGTTACGCGCGATCGCATGCGCCAGGCGGGCGCACAGCAACGGGCGGAGATGCGTCTTAAGCCGTCTGATCTCGCGATCGGACGGCTGAGATTTGAAGTACGTGGGTGTATGCATTGTGCGCGGGCAGCTGAGGAGCCACGCGTGGGTGCGGAAGCTACGCCCACGTTGGGGGCTTTAGTGACAGATTTATCTGTCACTAAAGACCCCTCATTTATTATTTTAAAGTTGTAATGACCATTTTACCCCCACTCTTTGCAACTATAAAAGGAGACCCCCTCCATACGAAATTCTGATCCCTTCCTTCTCCTCTCTACCTCTCCAAAGCTCAAGAGAAGCTTGTCCCACACCCGGGATGCTTCTTGCGAGATAAAGTCCAAATTTTCATCCCCCTTCGGAAATGGATCCCGCGACGACGACGGTGTGCTGCTCCGTTCTCGTTCTTCTACTTCGTCCTCCTTCGTCCTCCTTCGTCCAGGCGTCGTCCCGTCCGGCTCGTCCTTCAAGCGACCGTCGAGGAGGATTTCTCTCTCCATATTTTTTTTACTGCTTTCTAATATAGATTTACTGCTTTCTAGTGTAATTTTGCTCGTTCTCCAAGCGATCGTTGAGGACATTTCTCCCTCCATTCTTTTAATGCTTTTTAGAGTAATTTTATCGTTTTCTAGTGCAAGTGTTTTATGCTTTCTAGTTGTAATGAACAATCTCCTTAATGATAAATTCTCTGTTTATTCTACATCTCATTTTGATTTCTGTGTGTAATATTCTCTCTCTCTTCTATTTATTGTAAATAATTAGATAGTTTTAAATTGAATTACTTTGTGACATAAAAAGAAACGCGTAGTTTTTAAATCAAACATTCGCCTCCCTGTGTTCGACTCGGAATTTTCATTTCGGTATAAATTTTATTATTGAACACGAATTTTTCGCTTTCAAACTGCAACGACAGGTTTTCCAAAACCAAACACGTTAGCGTAGCGATTCATGCGTTCAACATTTTAGCGCCGTTGCAGAGGAAGCGACGATCTTTGATTTCTCTTCGCGTTTTGTAACTTACAAATCATTTACCTCACTTCTCTCCTTTCTTATTGTGATTGCAGGGACTCTTTTGAGACGAGCAAAAGTGGTAGATTGGAGTAAAGTGCTGTGGAAGGTTTTGTAAGTTATCCCTCATTCTTTCCCCATTCATAGATTTCATTCGCCACATTAAATCCAAATTTCAATTAACCTAGGTGTTTGCATAAATCCTAGGAATAGTTTGGTTGTTTGAATTCTCACTCACATTCATTCCACCTTCATTTATATAAAAAAAATAAAAAGATAATTTTGTGGGGTAATTTTCAACAAACACACAACGTATACCCACATTCAAAGGCACTTAACCGAATTGATTTGTTTCTACTCAATTGGGTCTTGATCTGTGGAACTGGTACACATAAAGCAACACATAAAAGAGTAGAAATCATTCTAGGTTAACCATCTTTGTGTGCCTAACTTAGTGGTGCATTTGTGGCTAGTTGTTTGAGTTGTTTGGGCTGCACCACTTCAAATAAAATCAACTAATCAAGTAGATGCCACTTAGGTTCAACTCTTAGGGATTTACCAGGCACTCCACACTCTTTTTATGCTTTAAAGGAAAACATCTTCACCGATGCTTTCAAAACTTGGTGTGCCAATAAAACTTGTTTGAAAACACCTAAAGTTGAATCCTAAAAACTACTAAGTAAGATTTGAACCTTAAAAATCACCGCATTAAAAATAATCTTGCTTGAAAATCATTGGTTGTACACGCACACACAAATCAATCAATCATTAAGGGCACAGCCCATTTAAAGGGTCCATCACATTCCAAAGCACATTCAAACCTAGCCCTAAATAAAACAGAGTAGACGTTGGCCTTAAGGATTGGGCTCGCTCTTCAGAACCTAGAACGAGATTATTTTCGATTAGTCTGTTTCTACTGTTCAATCTGATGTCTAACTAGGGGAGTAGAATCAAACGATCGCGGCTGGGGGGTACGCTAGGAACTGGAAGCGCAAGCCGAAGGAAGAACCTTCTCCCCAGTCCCTCCTTCTAACTGGTTGGATTGAACAGACGGAAGTAGATCAAATCGTTTCTTTATCTCAAGACGGGTTTTGGGAGTCTGTAGGTCTGTAGGCTAACCCAATTAAGGACAGGTTTGATTGTTTGAATTACAGGATGCCTTTCTTCCTCCCGTGTCTCATGAATCCTTCCACATATTTCACGCATTCCCGCTCTTTCCCTCCTATTGTGAATTATCCTCAACATGACGATTATCCCGACTCGTATTGTAATCAACCATCAGTTAGTTGGGATAATTCGGATTGCGGATACAACTCTGGACCTCCATGTTTAGGGTCTAACCCTGAACACTTTGATTCTGGTTTCTATCCTTCTCAGAGATACATCGATTATAGATCGTCTTCCTTTCATCAACAACCTAATATGATCTACAATCAAGAAGGATACATCGATCTTTACCCATCCTCTGATTTCACTGCCTTTAGGTCATCACCATCTTTTGAACAATCTGAAATGACCTATTATCAGGAAGGGTATAACGAATCTCAATTCGTTAATTCTCCTGCATTGAGCCCAAACTCGCCTAACCTTGAACCAACTCATTTGGTTCAGGTTAACCAGGTTCAAGATAAAGTTCTGGCTAACTTGAAGAATATCATACAATCTTTAGAAGTTCAGCCAATACCTTGCATTGAGAGATTGGAGCCCCTGATTGAAATGATTGATAATTTGAATAATTCTTTGTTGAATTGGCTTCAGGATGTTAAGGATAAGAACCGGGTGAGTTTCTACTTGGGAAATTAGCGAAATAGAGGATGAGATTCGTGGTTGCTTTGATTCAATCTTGGGATGATTCCCAAGATGAACCCTCTTCAGGAAAGCCAATGACAGAACCCGCTCAGGCACCTGTTGAGGGGGACATGTGTTATGACCAGATTGAATTAAAGCGACCAATTAAGGAAAATCTGATTTCTTCACCTGAGATCCTTGAGCCGGGTTATGAGGAAACGTATGTCTCCTGGGAAGAGAAAGTGACAACTGATTTTGGGACATACATTGATACGGATCCTGATTTCTTTGATGGTGAAGATTCAAGTTGCGAAGTCTCACGCGAGTTTTCTGAACATGATTTCTGTGAGACGATTGGGCCTAAGGAATCTAATAGATCATTTGATAGCTCAATAATTGAGGAAACTGATCTTAGGGCACACATTACGAATCTAGAATCGCATTTTCTGGAGGAATCAATTCAATGCCCTGATTATTAGTTACACCCCGTTGAGCTTATCGATAATTCTATTTCTGAGATAATTAGACCTAAGTCAATTCTGATTCTGCCACATCATTTAGACTTGGAGATTTCAGACGGGGTGATTAACATGCAAGAGGTCTCGGAATTTAACATTCGGAATGAGGAGGATAGGAGCTGGGAAGTTCTGATTTGGGAAGTTAATTTTGGAGGAAATGGAAGATTGAGTCGAAGGGTTCCTTTTAAGCTGAAACCATCAAATCAGAACCCTTACGACATTTGTTTCGAGGATGTCAAACTCAAGCACACATTCAACGATTATCCTTTTGATCTTCAATTCTCTGTAAGCCGACTTTTTGGTCTTGGGTTGCATCCTCATAAATTGCAGGCCCGACCTTGCTTGCATTCTGATTTCAGGTTTTGGATAATTTTTATCCAGAACCTAAGATATTCTCGATTATGGGGGATGGGTCTGCACCACAATCTGGTCCACATCTGTGGACCTCTGCTGACAGGTCAGAGGATTCTTCTGTTTATTCTAATTCTGACCTACACTTGTGAATTCTTCATTTCTTTTCTTTGTATAGTGTGCCTAGTTGAAGGCACTAAACTCAGCACTTATATAGTTTTTCTTAGTTTTCATCTCGGAGCGGATTAGACATTCACGCAATTCAGGTGCTTTCTACGCTTTTCCACTCTGTTTTATGTCTTTTTAATACAATGAGGACAATGCATTAGATAGGCATGGGGGGTGGATATTTATCTCTGAATTCATTCATCAGCTCTGTAGATTTGTTTTCTTTTATATATAAAAAAAAATCCGAATTAGGAAAGAGAATTTGGGTTTACGAAAATTTTCAATCTTAGGAAATACTACATTATGATTTGAACACAAAGACCCTTCAGGTCTTTGGACTTAATTAGCCCGTGTATCCACTAAAATGTGGATTTGTCTTTGAGTCCTCGCCATCTTAATTCTATTGGAATAAATAAGTTGGGTGATAAGTACACGACTTATCAACCCACCCTCTGATTTGAGGGAATTTTGAGTCTTAAGCATCTACACACTTTCTTTGCACTGACTCGTTCGACGATTTTAACGGAAATTGGGTAGCTAATGAACCTTCTAGGACGATATGGCTGGCAAGTTATCGTGGGTAACAGCCCATAGGTAGGTTGTCCAGAGCCCAGTCACTGGACCTTTCTATTTTTGCTGCCCTTAGGTAAATCTTAGACCAGGGAAGCCACCTACTTAAAAAAAAAAAAGAAAAAGGAAAAAAAAAGAAAAAAAATCAAAAAGAAAAGGAGAAAAAAGAAGAAAAGAAAAAAAAGAAATAAGCCACACTTCGCCGCACGAGTATGGCTGGCAAGTTGTCGGTGGTAACAGCTCATCGACCGGTTGTCCAGAACCCAGCTCAGTAAATGCACTAAAAATTGCCAAAACACTTAGGAAGAAGCGGAGAAGTAGAATAAACTGGAGAGATATACACTGGATTCACCCTTGTGTTGACCCTGTAAAAAATAAAAGTAGGGAGAAAGCTACCGGTTGTAAAGATACACCTTTAGGCAGAATTCTTTTTAAGGTCACCTAGAGGCGTAGAAATCCGAAGTCCATTTTAATTACCGGTCAACAAGTCTATCACAATCACAATAAGATGCTTAAAGTTTAGGGTTCTCATCAAATCTTGGGTGAGTTGAATGGTTGTAGAAAGCTACTCTTAAACCCTAAAATTTGAAAATCCAAAAAAATTAGAAAAGAGTAAAAAGAGAAAAAGAATTTTTCTTTGGATAAGGCGAGGGCTTGAGGCGGTCTGCATTTTGGCTGATACCCGGGCACTGTTGTGTCTTTGAAAGTTCAGTTCCTAAGTAGATAATTTTTTAATGATTGAAAATAACTCAGGTCCAAATAATCCAACCTAATTCTTTTATAAATAGCATATAGTTTTTGCTAGGGACTAGCAAAAGATAAGCATGTGGGTATGATGTAAACACATTTACACTACTTAAGATGTCTATTTATGCATGTTCTTAAGCATAGGATTGCATTTCATGATATAAATATTGCATAACATGCATCATCTTGCAATTAAATAGTTTGAATAAAATGGAGGTTAATTGTCTCCTTTTATGTGCTTGGACAGGGCAAACATTTTATCGAGGCCTCGGATCGAAGATCCAACTGTATGGATGTGATCAGGGCGACGATTGGAGTTCAACGACTCCAAGATCGCCCTAATCAGGCATCCGTAGCATCAGATAGTGACCGGGGATCCCTAGAAGATCAAGGGCCAGGATGGTGTAAATCTGCTCTTCAAATGACAAATCCGACCGCACGAATGAATTTGGATCGACGATTGCAGCCCAATGACGCAAAAATCAAGTCAATTCGACATCCGTGGCACCATCTAGAACTTCCAGAAGATGGACGGCCAAGATGGCACCACGTGGTGCCATCCCGATCGCCCAAATGGCCGCATGCAATCTCTGAAGGCCCCACACCCGCTCGCTCTCCGCCGTTGGATCTTAATCCAACGGCTGTGGTCAGCCGCGCCTAAAAGCGCCCGCTCGACCATCCACGCCTCGTAGCAGAGCGGTCGAGCGCGCTTACGCGAACTGCGGGCGCAGGTTCGAGCCGCAGCGAAGGGGAGGAAGGCGCGGGCATGCGGGCGATGGCCGGCGTTGGATCGCGATCGGACGGCCATCTGCGATCAATCAAGATCACGCGCTATTGCACGCACGGTGTTACGCGCGATCGCACGCGCCAAGAGGGCGCGTAGCAGCGGGCGGAGATGCGTCTTAAGCCGTCCGATCTCGTGATTGGACGGTTGAGATCTGAAGTACGTGGGTGTATGCATTGTGCGCGGGCAGCTGAGGAGCGGCGCGTGGGCGCGAAAGCTACGCCCACGTTGGGGGCTTTAGTGATGGATTTATCCGTCACTAAAGACCCCTCATTTATTATTTTAAAGTTGTAATGACCATTTTGCCCCCACTCCTTGCAACTATAAAAGGAGACCCCCTCCATATGAAATTCTGATCCCTTCCTTCTCCTTTCTACCTCTCCAAAGCTCAAGAGAAGCTTGTCCCACACCCGGGATGCTTCTCGCGAGATAAAGTCCAAATTTTCGTCCCCCTTCGGAAGTGGATCCCGCGACGACGACGACGTGTTGCTCCGTTCCCGTTCTTCTGCTTCGTCCTCCTTCGTCCTGCTTCATCCTCCTTCGTCCAGGCGTCGTCCCGTCCGGCTCGTCCTCCAAGCGACCGTCGAGGAGGATTTCTCTCTCCCTATTCTTTTTACTGCTTTCTAATATAGATTTACTGCTTTCTAGTGTAGTTTTGCTCGTCCTCTAAGCGATCGTCGAGGAGGACATTTTTCCCTCCATTCTTTTAATGTTTTCTAGAGTAATTTTAATGCTTTCTAGTGCAAGTGTTTTATGCTTTCTAGTTGTAATGAACAATCTCCTTAATGATAAATTCTCTGTTTATTCTACATCTTATTTTGATTTCTATGTGTAATATTCTCTCTCTCTTACTCTCTCTCTTCTACTTATTATAAATAATTAGATAGTTTTAAATTAAATACTTTGTAACAAATAAAAAGAAACGCGTAGTTTTTAAATCAAACGTCTGCCTCCCTGTGTTCGACCGGGAATTTTCATTTCGGTATAAATTTTATTTGTTGAACAAGAATTCTTAGCTTTCAAGCTGCAACGACAGGTTTTCCAAAACCAAACATGTTAACGTAGCGATTCGTGCGTTCAACATAGACTTACTAGGCAGCTGTTAAAATAGACTTCGGATTTCTACTACTGTAGGTGACCTTGAAGATTTCTGCCTAGAGGTTTATCTTTCTGAATGATAGATTTCTCCCTACTTTTAAATTTTTTATGGGGTCAACACAAGGGCAAACCTAGTGTATATCTCCCTGGTTTATTCTACTTCCTCGCTTCTTTTCTAAGTGTTTTGGGAATTATTTGTGCATTTTTGTGAGCTGGGCTCTGGACAACTGGCCAATGGGTAGTTACCTATGGTAATTTGCTAGCCATACTCGTGCGGTGAAATGTGATTTATTTTTCTATTTTTTCTCCTTTTTCTTTTCTTTCTTTTTTTTTTAGTACCATTTTTTTCTTTTTCTAAGTAGGTGGTTTCCCTGATATAAGATTTACCTAAAAGCAGTACAATAAGTGTGGTCAAGTAGCTGGGTTCTGGACAACCGGCCAAGGGGTTGTTATCCACGATAACTTGCCAGCCATACGACCCTAGAAAGTTCATTAGCTACCCAATTTTCGAAGAAACCACCGAAAAGTGAGTCAGTGCAAATAGTGTGTAGATGCTTAAACTTAAAATTCCCTCAAATTAGAGGGTGGATTGATAAGTCGTGTACTTATCATCCTAATTTATTCACCAAATTAAAGTAAAATTACTTGATGAGGCTCGAGACTAAGTCCACATTCGAGTGGACACTTGAGCTAGTTAAGCCCGAAGACCTGAAGAGTCTAAGTGTTCAGGTCCTATCGTATTATTTCCTAAAGTTAATGTCTTCCAAAGCCTAAGGTCTCTTTTGCTAATTCTATTTTTTTCTTTTTTTTTATCTTTTTAAATTTTCATTTTTTTAAGAAAATAATAGAAATTCTACAGAGCTAACGAAATAATTTCAGGATTAAGTATCCACCCCCCCAATGCCTAAATGATGTAATGTCCTCATTGTAGAAACAAAGACATGAAAAGGGTGGAATAACAGAATATCACCTGAATTTCGTGACAATCCGGTTAGCTTCGCAGAAAATGTGGAATATACACACGTGCTAAATTTTAATGCCTTCAGTTAGGCATAATATACATACAAGGAAGAATTTGAGAATTCACAAGTGTGGGTCAGAATCGAAATAAAAAGATTAATCCTCAGACCCACCAACAGAAGATGTCCATAGATGTGGACCAAGTTGTGGTGTAGACCGATACCTCAGGGTCGAGTGGTTCTAAGGTTCTGGATGAAAATCACCCAAATTCGAAGATTATTGTATTTACGTGGCCGAACCTGTGGTTTGGTGGTGTGCAACCCAAGACTAAAGTGTCAGACAAAAGGTAGATTTGGTTCACTAGGTTCAGATGTCCACTTAATGTTCAGCTCAGAAAAATAATTAGTTATTCCAAGCTTGGGTCACACATCAAAGTAATCGTAAGGGTCCTGGTAAAAAGTAGGTGTTTTTAGGTTAACAAGAACCCTTAAATCCAAACTCCTACTTTCCTTGAAGTTAACTTCCCAGATTCTCACTTCCAAATTCCTATCCTCCAACATCAAGTGTTCGGGCTCTGGGACCTTTAGCATATCATTCACCCCATATGATTTACCCAAGTCCATAAATCGTGGCTGACTCATAATTGACTTGGGTACAATGATTTCCAAACCAAAATCAATCCCTTCTGGTTGTGGTTGAGGAATGGGGCTACTGATTGAATCTTCTAATAAATGAGGATTTGAATCCTCCAAGTTAGCTCCAACCGAATCCAAATCTTCAATGAACGGGCTATCAAATGGCTCGTCATGCTCCTTGAGCCCGTTTGTCTCACTAAAATCATCTTCCTTATGCTCAAGTGAGACTTCACTAAGAGATTCTTCACCCTCAGAGTCAAAGAATTCTTGATCCGCATTTATATATGTTTCAAAATCATATGTCATTTCATGATCCAAGGGGACATATGTTTCTTCATTCCCTGGCTCAGGGATCTTGAGTGAAACAATTGGTTCATCCTGAATCAGTTGCCCTAGACCAACCTGGTCATCTTCGATCTCAGAACATGTATCCCCCCTGACAGGCGCTTGAGCAGGTTCAGACATTGGCTCTCCTGAAAACGGTTCATCCTGGGAATCATCCCAAGATCGAACTAAGGCAACCATGAATTTCATCCTCAACCTCGATAATTTCCCAAGTAGAAACTCACCTAGGCCCCTATCCCTAATAAGCTGGAGCAAATCCAATAAAGAGCTATTCAGCTCATTAATCATTTTTATCATAGGCTCCAATTCTTCAGTGCATGGTGTTGGCTGAGCCTCTAAAGATTGGATGGTGTTCCTCAAGTTAGCCAACGCCTTGTCTTGGACTTGGTTCACCTGAACTGAATGGTTTGGTTTAAGGTTGGGTGGGTTTGGGTTCATTCTAGGGGAGTCAAGATATTGAGGTTCTCGAGTTCCTCCCTGATAGTAGGTCGTCTCGGGTTGTTCAAAGAATGATGGTGACCTATATTCAGTGGAATACTGGGGAAGGTAGGTGTTATAGTCAACATATCCTTCTTGATTATAAATTGGGTTAGTTTGATCATTAAAGGGTGGAGATCTATAATCATTGTAGCTTTGGGAAAGATAGTAATCATAGTCTTGTTGTCCAGGATAAGGCCCTGGACACTGAGGTCTGGATTCATATCCCCAATCAAAGTTATCCCGGCTAGTGGATGGATAATTATAAGTCGAGTCAGGATAGTAATCATCTTGGGTATAAGTGTTGGTAGGAGGGTAGGATGGGAAATGAGTGTAGGATGTGGAAGGATACATGGTTGAATAAGAGGGGAAATCAGAAGAAAGAAAGGAGCCCTGCAATACAAGAAATCAACCCTGTCCTTAGGTGGGTTAGCCTAAAGACCTACAAACTCCCAGGACCCGTCTTGAGATTATAATCGATTTGGTTTACTTTTATCCGGTCAATCCAACCAATTAGGAGGGGCTAGGAAGAAGGTTCTTCATTTGGCTTGTGCCTCCAGTTCCTAGTGTACCCCCTAGTCGCGGTCGTTTGATATTACCCCCTAGCTAGACATCAGATGGACCAACAGAAGCAGATTAATTGAAAAAAATTTCAGTCTAAGCCTCGAAGAGTGAATCAATCCTTAAGGCTAATGTCTATTCAGTTTTAATTAGGCTTGGGATGATTGTGCTCTTGGAATGTGATAGGCCCTTTAGATGGGTTGTGCCCTTAATTATTGATTTAAATGTGTGTGTGTGCATAACCAGGGTTTATAGACAAGGTTATTTGATGACGTGTCTTTTAGGGTTTAACCTTATTTAGTAGCTTTTAGGGTTTAATCTTAGGTGTATTCAATCAAGTTCAAGAGAACACTCCAAGTTTTGAAAGCACTGGTGATGATATATTCCTTTAGAAATCAAAAAATAATGTGGAGTGCCTGGTTCAACCCTAAAGATTAACCCTAAGTGGCAAGCTAGTGATGAATGACTTTTATCTTTAGTGGTGCAGCCCAAACAGCTCAATCAGTTGGCCTGTTGCACCACTTAGTTAAGGCACACAGATGTTTAACCTATTCAGATTTCTACTCACTTATGTGTATTGAGTTGAAGTGTACTGGGTCCATAAGTTAGATCCCGATTAAGTGGTAGAATCAAGGTGAAATGGTGCACCTTAAGTAGAAAGTTGTGGGTAATTAATGTGTGTCACTTTCAATAAATCTCACAAGAGAAGAGTATTAGAGTGTGTGTGTGTGTGTATATATATATATACGGGGATGAGATGGGTAGAGGTGGCAAACAAACAACCAAATCTATCCTAGGGTTTATAAAAAACACCTAAGTTGGTTTGGGTTTGAGTTATTAGTGCGGTGAAATGAAATCTAGGGTTGGGGTGGTGGAGGAAGACTTACAAATGCCTCTACTCGCACTTTACTCCAATCTATTGCCTTCAGCTCATTGACCGGGTTCCTGCACGACAATAAATCGAAGAAGAAAGATAGGTTAGAAAATATGAAAGTAATGCGGAAAAACACGAAAAAACCAAAGAGCATTGCTTCCCTGGCAACGATGCCAAAATGATCACGGTGGATTTGCATGCGGAAAGGATTGGATTTTGGAAAACTCATCATCGTAGTTTGATTCGCAATAAAATCCGTTGATCAAATAAAATTTATAATCCACTCAGCCGCTGCGCTGGCGCATGCTCCTTGCGCCTCCGCGCGCTATGCACCTGCGTGAGCTACCGCTGCCTCCAGGCGAGCCCATGCATGTCCGCTGCGCGTGCGTGCGCATGGGTGGCCTGGGTTGCTCCACGTGGCGCGATTTAGGCTATCCATCTTCTTTTCGTTGTAGGGGTTGCTACCGAGGTCAGATTGAGTCAATTTTTACGCTGTTAGGCTGAGATCATCGACCTGAATCCATTCGCACGGTCAACTTTGTCGTTTGAAACTTCGAATTACGTCACCTAGTCCCTTGGCCGTTGATCTTCCTCGGATTGCATATGGTGCTACGGGACTCCGATCAAGGTGAGTTCAGAGGCATTGGAGTCTGATCATCGTCTTAATTAGATCCGTATGGTCGGATCATCAATTCGAGGCTCCAAAATAAATCTCCTCTCCTGACCACAAAAATGACATAATTAACCTAAAATATTCATAACTACTCTAAATGCAGAATGATGCATGCTATGCAATATTTATAATATGGAATGCAAATCTAAGCCTAGGAACATGCATAAATAGGTATTTTAACCTAAATGGATGTGTCTACATCAATATGCTTACTCAACGAAATAAAGAATTATCCGATGAAATCACCTTATTAAAATCACACATAGATAATTTAAAGGTAGATATAGATAAATTAAAAGAAAATTTTGCTATTCTCTTAAATGATCTGGCTAAATTTACTAAGAGAAGTAAAAAATTGCATAAGCTATTAGGAACACAAACCCAGAGCTCCACAAAATTTGGGTTAGGCTACATACCTAAAAATGATCATGAAACAACTAGTTCTAGCTAAAACAAAAAGAAAGGTAGCATGCCTAAATAAGCAGCATCTAACCACCATGGACCCAAACAAAAATGGGTACCAAAAGCATTGTTGCAATCCTATTTTGTAGGTCAAATAGACAATAAGAAGTAGACATATTAACAAATCAATGGAACATTGAAGCCACTTTATAGATCAACCAAACCAAGACCTCACAAATGCAAACTAGTGACAAGAATGAGAAGAAAGGAGATGGATCATGGATGGTGGATGTTCAAAGCACATGACCGAGGAGGAAGACCTATTCCTGCAACTTCACCACTAAGACGATGGTTTGGTCACATTTGGGAACAACCATAAGGGTCATATTATTGGTATTGGCCAAATTGGTAATTCTTCCACCTCTTTTGATAATGTACATTTAGTTAGTGGATTAAAACGTAACCTTCTAAGTGTAAGTCAAATATGTGATAAAGGATACAAAATCACTTTCACATCAAATTGATTTAAAATACGGGATAAAGAAACAAAACAAACTCTTCTCAAAGGAAATAGGCATAAAGATATCTACACCGTCAACTTTGACAAATGCGACAGTCTTGAATGTCTTGTCGTATTTTTTGAAGAGTCAACACTTTGGCACAGATGACTAGGTGTTGTTTACATGGGAAACATTAGTAAACTTGTGAAACATGAGCTTGTCAAAGGTTTGTCAAAGATCAACTTTAAGAAAAGCAAAGTCTGCGATTCTTGTCAAGTTGGTAAACAAACTAAAAACCCTTTTAAACCAAAAAGGATGGTTAACAGTTCACAACCTTTAGAGCTATTTTACTTAGACTTATTCGGACCAACCAAATCTGAAAGCCTAAGCAGGTGTAGATATTGTCTAGTCATAATTGATGACTTGTCTAGATTTACCTGGGTATTTTTCTTAAAAAGTAAGGACTTAACCATTGATGCTTTTAACAAACTAGTTAGAAGACTACAAAATGAAAAAGGATCTGAAGTGATTAGGATTAGAAGTGATCACGGTGGAGAATTTGAGAGTGAATATTTTTCAAATTTTTGAGATCAATATGGGATAAAACATGAATTTGCTTTCCCTAGAGCCACACCTCAGAATGGTGTAGTTGAAGGGAAAAATAGGACCTTGCAAGAGTGTGCTCGCACAATGCTGTGCGAGTCAAAGCTGCCTCAATATTTTTAGGTAGAGGCTGTAAACACTGCTTGCTATATCCAAAATAGATCATTGATTAGACCAATCCTAAACAAAACACCTTTGAACTCTAACATGGAAGAACACCTGGAATTTCCTACAAGATATTTGGTTGTCGATGTTTTATACTTAACACTAAGGACAATCTTGATAAGTTTGATGCTAAAAGCTTAGAAGGAATATTCTAAGGTTACTCAACCAGAAGTAAAGCCTATAGAGCTTTTAATAGGAAGAATTTGGTTGTTGAGGAAACTATACGTGTATCATTTGATGAAACATTAGCTCAACCTAAATCTTTTGCAAACATTGATGAACATGATCGAATAGATGACCCATCAAACATTCTAGAAGAAAATGTTGATGGGAACACCATCATAAGTCATAACTAGCTCAATTTGATCTTATAAAGTCAATAAAAGCTCCTACATATCAGTTAGAAGGTCTCTAGAGCAAGGAGAGTTGTTTTGAAAAGAAAAGATGAAAATAGGGTTATTTCTATAATTTTACCATCTCATCACAAATACAGAATAACCACGGGGTATGCTAGGGGTTTATTAAAGGTTATTTAGTCATTAAAGTCTAATAAGTGGGTTCATGCAGACAGAAACGGGTTTTCGTACATTTCAAGAATTAATGGACATCTGAAACCCTAAAAATAGGCTCGCTTAATTTACTAAGGTTTTGGTCAAGATAAAATTTTCATAAACCCTTTAAAATTTATATAAAAATATTCTCTAGGGTTTGGCATCCTTGAATTGACCATCAGAACCCGTTTTGATCCAAAATAGTGTCACAGACAGACTATTGCCCTAATTTGGGATTTTACGTAAATTACCCAGTTAAACTGGGTTAAAACCAAAATCCAACTTCACCATTGGATTCCTTAGGTCTAAATTAGGTTTGTATCAAAATTTGGACCCAATCAGAGATTACCTTGACCTAGTTTGCAATTTAGTCCAAGTCTGACTCTTTTTCTCCCAAATAACCCCTCATCTTTTGAATTCCATACAAAATGCCCCCTATCTTTGTCGTCACTCTTTTCCAAAAGGTCCCTCTACCATTATCGATTAGGAATCCTACTCCCGCAAGCTTTGATTGGCAAGAATGTGGCGATTACTTGACGAATCCCTCTCAAAATTGAAAAGGAGATTCGTCAAGTAATTGCCTTCAAATCAAACCTATTTGTGGGCTCCAATTGTTTCCCAATCTCTCATGCAAATGCATGAGAGATGTGGGTATCCTTCGCTGACGAGCTTACCAAACTTGGAAGCTTGGTCTCCAAGCCTTAAACCCCTTCCAATGGCTTATAAAAGGAGCAAGGGTAAGAACCCAAGCTCCTTAGCAAATCTTGGCTTGAGAAACCCTCTTCTCCTCCCTCTCCATCCTCCTTCAGATCTTGCTCTGGCAACCACCTTCGATCCCCCTCTTCTGGTCGTCCAACCATCAAATTGGATGACCTATCTTCTTCCCCTTGTCCTCATGCACCTCCCCGTCATCTCCATCTTCTTCGACTCCTGTCAACCACAACCGGAGCCTTCCGCCTACCTCCTCCGCTCCTAAGGCCCTCTATGTCTTCCTATTTCCCTGTACTTCTCTCTCCCACACTCACAACATATACACAACCACCAATCACTCATATCCATCTCCGTCTTCTTTGCCTCCGGCAATCACTACGGCGAGGCTCTTCGTCCGCTACACCACACCATAAGCCTCGCCACCTATCCCAAAAGCTTCATCTCATCCACACAAGCTAAACCCCTCAAGAAATTGAGGGGTTTGCATACCCTAGCTCCCCACCGAACACTTCCACCACCGCACTCACTTCCTGACCACACCCTACGCACACACGCACTCCCACAGCATGCCACCACCACCATCACATTCGCCGCACTCACGCGAAGCTCCTAATCTACTCTAACAGGGCCAAGAGGCCATTTTATCCTTTTCAGGTGCTTCACCGGAGCTCCACCGCCGCGATGTCTTCTCCGGCTATGTTTGTGGTGTTCTAGCTATGTTCTTCATCGCCAACACCTTTAGGTGTTGCAGCTCTGCTCAAGGCGCGTGTCCAGGTCTTTGATTGGGGGAGATACCCACAGCTGCAGTTGCAATTGACAGAGATTCTACCTACGGACGCTTGCGCTAAAGCTTCGGTGGGATAGTCCCACCTCAGAAACTGTTGGAGCGCCCGCACAACATAAATTGAATTTCACTCCTCAGCTGCTCACCTCAGTAGCACAGGGTGAGGTCCCCTCGCACATGCCCACACACGCCCTCGCCCATGGCCACGGCACGCGGGTCTAGGCTCTGAACCGTTTACCCATATACCCCAATCCGATTAGAGAAGAAAAAGAAAGGGAAAGAAGAGATAGGGGAGGGGGGGTTTGTTCTGCTGCCCTCCTCTCGACATTTAGTGATTTCTGAGGGAGGCCTTTGCCTCTGCTGGTGTTGGTGCTGAGCTCTGTGTTGTGCCTTCCCTTGAGCTTAAGGAGGCAGAAGAAGAAGAGAAAAAAGGGAAGGAAGGGGAAGGGTGCCCTCTTGGCACTATAGCAGTTGGATAATTAAGTCTTCTGGTTGAGAGCTTCATGTTTGATCTTTGAAGGGAGCGCATTGTGCACTTATCCTACGTGGATTTAAGTTGATTGATACTGTTGGAATATTTGATATTATTGTAATTAGGGTAATTGGTGATTCAAATTACCATTTTACCCTAATCTTTTTTCTCTATCCACATTGGTTCTTATATATATATTATTTGAGTTTAGAAATTTCATAATATATTGCTATCTTGTGATAGAATTGCAATTTTTGAGATTTATTGCTACACTTGCTCCCTACGTTCGACCTTGGATTTCTTTAGAGCTATAAATTGTATTTGTTGACATGTTATTTTCAGCTATTACAATGAAGTGATTTTAAAACCCCGATTCAGTGCGTAAACAAATGTTTCTGATGAACTACCCAGAGATATTTCCTATGTGAAAGATCATCCAAAAGAATTGGTGATAGGAGAATTGTCTAAAGGAGTTCAAACCAAATCTTCTTTTAATACTTTAGATTTTACAGCATTTTTTTCTCAATTGGAACCTAAAAATGTTAAGGAAGCCTTCTCTGACAATTACTGGATTATTGCAATGGAAGATGAGTTGAATTAATTTAAAAGAAATCATGTGTGGGAACTTGTTCCAAAGCTTAACTCTCAGACCATTATAGGAACTAAGTGGGTCTTGAGGAATAAACTTAATGAATTAGGAGTAGTGGTTAGAAATAAAGCTAGACTTGTGGCCCAAGGATATAATCAAAAAGATTTTACCTATTTTGCAAATCATTTTTTCTATAAAAGCACACATTTTTTTACCATTAAACCTATTTTTACCACTTATACCCCACCGTTTGGTCCCCACATTCTTTCCACCAACAAACAAAATCTCCATCTGACCCCACCTCTCCTCCTTTGGCGATGGTGATCGACCAAACATCACGCTGCCTCCGACCATCGCCATCTCTCATGCAAGGAAGCCACTCCACCGTCGTGCATCCTCCATGCATCGCAACAACTCGCTCGGCGCCACCTTCATGCCGCTTCCACGCGACCTCAACCTCTGGCGTGACACCTCTCACCGGCTGTCCTCCACATTCTCGCCGACCTCCCTTTGATTGACCAATCTTTGATTGATCTTGGTACACTCTAAAACTTAGTTGAAATTCGTCCTTTTTGTGGATTTTTCTTAAGTATTAGATGTGCTATGATGCAGTCTAATATCTTTCTTGCTTCCTCATGTGATTAATGTGAAATCGTGTAGTATAAGTGAGCAAATCATTGATTTACATCTCACTTTTGTTGATTCTAACATCTTTTGGTTGATTGAATTCCTTGGTTGATCAACCAAAAGTCAATTTTTCCAGACCCTTATCCGGGTTATTTTTGATCGACCAATCTAAAATTTTGATCAACCAACGTGTTTTCAAAAACTCTAAAATGGCTCCAAAATGAGCATGTGCCTCCTCTTCTGCTCATCGTGATGATACATTTGACCATTTTTTCATCACTGAGGCCGCTCGAGACTGTTTTTCTCTTTTCGCCAAATTTTCACTGTACATTGGTAGGCCTATAGATTTTTCCTACTTTGAGTCTATATTTCCAGGAATCCTCAAAAAATTTGCATATCACTAGATTTTACGTCTTTTTCAGCAGAACCTTTATGCGGGTTCTAAGAACAATTGCATACCCAGTGTTGACCCAATGGCCTGTCATCTATTTTATGCCAATTTGAAGAACATAGGTGAGGGCTTCAACATCGAGTTGACCTTGAATGTCTATGGCATAGAGGTTCTGATCAATGCAAATGTTCTTTATGAAATTCTTGGATGTCCGTTTGTTGGTCCTACCTTTCTTCAGCTCCACCAGTAAACACAGATGGACACCATTAGGGAGACCCTACTCACTCCCTCTCATTTGACTTGGGTTGTCTAGCTAAGTCACCCTATTTTCGTCTACATAGATTTTTTGATCGAGTCTTTTTATGGAATTTCATATCCAAATCTACGTCTTTTGATAATTGCCCTGGCATTATGCTCATTACCCTTTATGCCTTTCTTAAGAACAAGCGATTCGACTGGAACCACTTGATTCTGCATTTAATGAGCAAGTAACCCACCAGCTCCTTCCAATTTGGGATACTTCTTTCACACGTCTTCCTACATTTCAGTGTTCATATGGATATTAATCATAAATAGTTTATCACTGGAGTCTCAATTTTTTATAAGCTCACTTATACGAAGATGGAGCAAGCTCAGGGAGCCCGTGGTGAGGATGCAGCTAGGAGCAGCAGTAGCAAGAACCATCAGTAGTCCCTCCTTTCTCGCCTTATGAGCACTTTACAGCAACCTGTCCTCCTTTAGTGTGACCCTCTCCGTCCTTCTATGAGTAGGAGTGGAGCCTCTTGGACAGACCTCTTTCAAGTAGGGATTTTGTCAGTATCCAGGATGTAACGAATGGTATTTCCTTGATGATGCATCGATAAAGGTAGACAAACTTGGTGATGATGAGACATGGGCATCAGGTATCAGACTACCTGAATGCTCAGAGCTAGTTCTTGGATAGACTTGGGGAGTTTATTCATGACATTTAGTAGCAGCTTCACCGACCTACTCGATCTCGTTGATCTACTACCATGCCTCCATCCTCAGCAGCACCTCCTCCTCCTCCTACCTCAGCACCAGCACCAGCAGATCAATAGGTTACACCACCTTGCAGGACATCTAGGCAGCCGACATCGAGATCGTCAGGTCAGTGCCGCCTATGTCTTGGTCAACTTGCCCCCTCAGAGAGATTAGATTCGCTGGATTTTGAGTTGGGTACAGACCTCCAGTGCATGATGGATGCCTTCATGGCATCATTAGATGATTAGATTTAGCTTTGCTTAGCTTTTGTTGGGTTGTAAAACTTAATTTTCTCGGAACTATTTCATTTTATGATATGCTTATCTAGATTCTTCTATATCATTGTTATATGCATGAATATTATCTCTCTCAGCTAAATTTTACTCTCTTTGTTATTGCATGTTGAAATTTATCTTGCTTTATATACATTCTTAAGGGGGAGTTAAATGAAAAATATAGCAGCATGTTTTACTTTTTGCTGAAACAAAAAGGAGATATTTTGCGTAACTGTTTTAATTTCATAATTATAATTTTGTTGTCATCAAAAGGAGGAGAATGTAAGCACCTCTATTTTGATGCACCAAAATTATGTTTACTGCTACACTAATATTTTAGGACCATCTAGGATCAAAGCTTCTCTCTTGGATCAAGTTCAGATGGTTGATGATTTGTGTCATTTACTTTTGTTTGAGTCTAGGATATTATTGTAAGGAACCTCAAAGATAAAACTCAAACATATTTTCGTGCTTATTTCAAAATCAATTTTCAGGGCTATTGATTGACTAATTATTCTACTTGATAGACCAAAATTGATTGATCGATGTTAGAGGGGATCTTAGATAGGAGTTTTAAATGTGTCATCGTCGTAGTAAAGTCTCCTAAATAGCTCTCTCAACAAATACAATTTATAACTCGAATATCTAAATGAAGTTCGAGGTTGAACACAGGGAGCAAATATGGAATTCACGTGCTAATCTTTAATTGTATATAAATGAGTATAGAAAATTAAGCACAATAATGATATTCAATGAATGATAACTACTCGAATATGATTTTCAATGTAAAACATGAGTATATCAAGAGTTAATTAAAAGGCACCTAGAATAAAATAATGGTTATTTAGATCACCAATTATTAGTCTAAACACATATATATCAACTATTCAATGAATATGAAATAAATGAACAGTGGTTAGATGTCTAGCTCTCAAATCAGACGACTTAAATGTCGCCTGCTACAGTGTCTTCAAGAGAACTTTTTCCTTCTTGTCTTCTTCTCTTATGCACGACTCCTCTCTTCTTTTCTTCTGTCAGGGTCTGTTCCCGGCTCTCTACAGAACCTTAGGACGGGTCACCTCGACAAACCCCAAGACCCAGTCATCCAACGAGAAATAACCGAATACACATTCATTCCACAACCACACAAGTATTGTAACTAAGCAGCAAATATAAAATTGACAGTAAAGCAAAAGAACGGTAATCACCATAATATTATAGGCCATCGTAATAGAACTAGTACAGAACACAGCCTTCACAACAAAAAATAGTACACATATGATGCAAATATAGCTAAAAAGACATGGACTGCAGGAACTCACTATAACAACTAACAGAAAGAAACTACAGCTGTGCTCGACTAGGCCCAACACCCTTAGCAGCCGGTGGCTCTGGTTGCTCGAATCCTTGACCTGTACAAAGTTATAACATCTGGAGTCAACTAATACTGAGTAGAGTGGTGGCTAAAACATGTAACAAGCATCTTAAAATATTATCTTCTGATTCCAATTATCTTATTACGTGTTTTTGATCTAAATACTCTAATCGGGTTCCATGACATTGCTCAATCTTCCTGTTCCCTAAGGGAACGATCTTGCTTGTAGTTTTCCCGCGATGCAGGATGTACACGTGGCACTCTCTTGGCCGGGAGAGTCCCCCGTGGTAGTCCTAGACTTGGTCTACTACCCTGAGGTCACGGTCGCGACATAGCGATGACTACAGCACATGTGATAAGCACACAGTTAGCTACCCTGCACTAGTACGCGGTCAGTCGTTTCTACTAGCGGGTACGCCCAAACGTACAACACGGGACAACACAGGGCTAGGCCCTCTCAAAACAGGGGTCTCACCCCTCACAGTCCGCATACCCTCGTCTAACTATCCCAGTTTGCCCAGTGGGCCTAACAAGAGTCGGTGTAGGGTGGCCAGTCCTAACCTTGGGCCCCCTATGGCAGTTAGCTCCCCCTACACTAAGTAGCTCTCCTTGGTACCACGTACACGAGGGCCAATAGGAGTCGACGTAGAGTGGCCAAACCCACTTCGGGTCTCCACCCAAGGGGCAGCAAGCTCCCCTCTACTCTAAAAGGGATAGTTTCTCTCTTCGATACTACGTACACGAAGGCTAGCTCACCTCCCTATACCAAGTCCAAACAGCTGCTCGTGGCGACGTGTTCCAGAACCATCCAGTTCTCCGTACTACCATATTCTTGTCTTGTTCTATATTCCCGTAGGGTTCGTACATAAACCTTTCTTATTCCATACCCGGTTTGTTATTTACATACCGAGCAGGCAGCTCAATTTCCATATTTATCATAGTACGAGTTTGTTTTCTATTCATAACGTGGTTCCTTTCAGGTAGTACAGGTAGCTCATGATTTATTCAATCATTCATCTCTCTATACATGCATTTCCTCTAGTCCTAGTGTTCATGTCACAACCTATTGAATAAACGTATTCTAAAGCATGCGTTTACTTCTTCTTAGGGTTCATCTCAAATCCTAGGTTCAACTAATTTTATGCATGCACTTTATTAATTTCGAAATTAGGGTAAGAACCACTCTACCAGGGTAACCAGGTGGAATGGGGGCTCATACAGTAGCTTCCGACGTCTCCGCTGGTCTCGTATACTCAACGGACTGGAGACCTATGGTAAGGGTTGTGACAGGTTATTTTTCCGCTTTCGGTTGAGTTTTGCAAATGAAATAACGCATTGTTGTATTTAAGTGGTGGAAAAATCGACTAATCAACAATAAAAATAACCACTCACAGAAGAGCGGGACATATCCACAGGGAGGCAACGATGCAATAAACTCTTGATTATTTCGTATTCTTTCGATCAAGTGCGAAATCCCTAATCAAATTCTACATGAAATGCGATGGAAAGAAGATGCACAATAACTAAAAAATATAAGGGTATATGTGCAATTTTTTCTCACTGAAATATTCAATAAATATGTGATGATTTTATGTAATTTTCAATTGACATATATTAGAGAAAATTTGTGCACATGTTAATCCCTAAACCAATGTTGAAACATGTGAATATCAATAACGCGCAATTATCAAAAAGTGTGAGTGTGCAGTCACAATTTCACCATAATAAAATAATAATAAATTAAAATTGATTTTGGTGGCAATGGCAGTAAATGTAATTTTTAATTAACTTGAAAACAGGAGATTTGTTGCAGCAGCTTGTGCGCACAAGTGGAGGCGAGACGGATGTCGAGGCTGCAGTTGAAGATCACCCCGCTCGGGCCGCACCCAACTGTGGTGACGGCGCAGTTGATGGCAGCCTGTGGTGGCTGCAAGAAGGAGAGGAAGGTGGCAGGCGGTGGTTCTGCATGAAGTGCAGGGGCAGGAGCTGGAGGCGCGGGCGCGGTGCCTGCGGGGAGTGCTAGTGGTGAGGCAGTCTGCAGAGGGGAGCGCCAGGCGCTGGAGAGGCGCTGGCTGGAAGTGGGTCCTGGGGGAGCGCAAGCACCTGCGGGTGTGGGTTCACCTGCGGTGGGTGCTGTGCGGGTGCGGGCCTGGCAGGGCGAGGGTAGGGCGAGGCGGCCTGCAGAGGGGAGCGCCAGGCGCTGGCTGGAGGCGGGCGCTGGAGGGGCACAAGCGCCTGCGGGCGTGGTGCCTGAACAAGCCTTCAGGCGATGGCGGGCGCGCAAGGTGGAGGCATTGCAGGGAGGCGATGGAGATGGGCGTGCGAAGGTGTGGTGCCTGCGGGCGCTTGGTGGGGCTGGAGTAGGTGCCTGCAGGCGTGCAAGGGCAGGCAGAGGGTTTCCTGCATGGGTGGGGCGGGCATCTGCAGGCGTGGCTGGAGGGAGCGATGGAAGACTTTGTGCACAGTGCACACGATGGTTCACAGGGTCTGCCCTTTCCACGATGGTGAAGGTGGATCCCCGCCAGAGAGAGGAAGAAGCTCCCGTTCTCCAACTTTTCCAACCTCTTTATCTCCTCCCCCTGCGTGCATGAGTTAAGGGATTTTCAAATCCCTTTGCTATTTTTGGCCGACGGCTGTTGAGGGTGGCCGGAGGATGGGGGAAAAACAACTATGCCGCCGGTTGTTTGTTGGGGAAATTTATTCCCCAACTCCTTGTTCTTTCTAAATATCATTCCTGCACATAAAAACAAAAAATCATTACATATTAAGTTATAAAATGTTATAAAATAGATGTAAACTTAAATCATGATGCATGCAAATATTCTATAACTTAATGTAGTTATTAACAAGCCTAAAAGGTAAGATTAAAGTTACTTAGGCGTAATACTAGTCCATTAAAATGGACTCATCAGGTTGGCAGGTCAAAAGTGTTCAAAATGACATGGACAAAGTACCATTACATAAAGAAATTCATGCAAAAACCAAAGACGTTTCGTTTGCAGAAAATCGACACCGTTTGGGCCCTGAATGGGCCCAAAAACACCAATCCTGACTGAAATCAGACATCTGGGAAAGGTCCCAGATGTCTTAAATGAACTCACAGGCATACCTTGCTCGAGGTGCCTTCTTTGGACATCTGGGGCTTAGTGCAGACATCTGAGGGTGCCTTCAGATGCCTAGAGATGATCCTGGACATCTGAAACTGCCTTGGTCCTCGCGCCGATGCGCCTCCCAACCTCTGACACAAGCGCGTACTCGATCGGGACTTTAGCAGGAAAATAATTGAAGAAAAAATACTTTACTAGACATTTGAGGTTACCTTCTGACGTCCTATTAGATGTCTGGAGGTCACTCCGGACGTTTGATTCTATAGAAAAATGATTCTGCAAAACCATTTCTGAATCCTTTCTCACTGCGGAAGTCTGCAGCAGCAGCAGCACTGCCTTGGCTCCTCCGCTCTCAAGCCCTCCTGCTCTCCTCACTCTCCCTCTCCCACTTCCTCTCGACTGCCGGTGTGGGAACATAAGGAGGGGGGTTATATATGGAGAGTGGAGGTGAGGGGGACGGCATGGAAGAGGGGATGGTGGTCACCACAAGGGGAGGGGAGAGGTGAGGCGTGCGGGGTGAGGGGGAGGGAATGGGTGCATACGGTGAGGAGAGGTGGTGGGGAATTTGCAGTTACATCCCTGCAATTTCTCTCTCCCCCTCACAAACCCTCAAAACAAAAGATAAGGGGTTTAAAATTGCAGGAAAACCCCTATGGATTCCAAAAATGCCAAACAACTCCAGGAAAGGGTCATTTCATCTTCTCTTGTCAAAGTCTTCAAGCACGACCTCTTCTTTTCTCTTCTCTTCAAGTCTTCTTTCCTTCTGCCCTTCCTTCTCATGCACAAGGGGAAGCCAAAGCCTTCTTCTCTTTCTTAAGCTTTCCTTAAGGTTCCTTCACAAGCTAAGTGTTGGGCATCTGCACAGAGGAGTAAATCCCACCCTTCCCCCGATCTCTCTCTCTCTTTCCTTTCTTCCTCTCCTCTTCTCTCAAATATCCGGGTTAATCGGGTATTTGGGTTTGAACAGTAACCGGGTCCAGGGTTGCGGGTGTGGGGTCGCAGCCGAGGAGTGTATAGGTTAGGTGGGTCAAGTCGAGTGCGGGTGAAGGGACCTTACCCCATGTGTTTGGAGACAACAAGCCACAAGCAGAAAATCACTTTATGTGTGCATGGTCCTCTTTCCATGAATGATGTGGGACTAAATCCCACCCCTTCTTCTCATGTTATGTTGTGGTGAGGTGCTTTCCAATTGTGGCAGCAACTGAGGCGAAGGCTTCAATCAAGGACCTGGAAGTGGTCCTGGGACTACTCCGTGCTACCTGGAGGTGCAACTTGGGGCTCACGTAGCCTGGAGCTCGAAGAACAAAGGCGGCAATGGCAACGGTGGCAGAGCGACGGTGAGAAACCTGAAATAGAGAATAAGGCCTTTCAACCACGTTAAAAGAGCTCAGAAGGGTTGCCAGAGCACGAAAAATGTGGTGGTGGGTGTTGCGTGGAGCGAGAAGCGTCTTGGAGGTCTGGCGATGATGGAGAATGGCGTGCTAAGGTGGGTTGGTCGACGGGGAGTATGGGTGGACGAAAGGAAGAAATAGGAGAGGGGTTTTGTTGATGGTGGAGCGACGGAGGTGTAGGAAGTGTTGGCGAGGCATTTGGAGGTGTGTAGCATGCAGAGGACCTCGCCGGAGAGGTGGCTGGAGGTGGAGATGAAGGTGGCTTGATGACGGCGTCGAGGGTTGTTTTTGGATTTTAAATAATGGAAATTAACCTAAGAATCTAAGGAAACCTATGTAACCTAAATCTAATGGATGACAGGGAGGGATTCCCACGTCAGTAGTATGCCGGACGTGGGGAAGATGAAATCTCCAGTGATAGAAGCGGCGACGACAAAAGGGCGGAGACAGTGACCGCTGGTATTGTGATGCGTGGAGGAACTTGAGGAAGTGGAATCCACCCACTATGGTCTGTGAGGGTAGACGAGGAAGGTGGTTGGAGAAGGTCGCTAGAGCTCGTGGAGCAATTGGCCTGAGAGGAGGGAAGAAGGTGGTTTCCCGGCAAAAAATAAGCTAAGTTGAGAAGGTTTGCATTCAAGGTCTTTTTATAGGGCTTTGGTCAAGCTCCAGATCAGAAAGGAGCATGATTGAGCTTGCAACTCAAGGAATAGGAGTCTTTGAAATCCTGATGTTCGCATGGTTTGTAGGGTTAACTTCAATCCCTAAAGAGATGTTGAATGGATTCCCAATTGCCTAAACATTCATCCTTCCAATTTTGGAAGGATTTGGAGTTGAAACGAGAGAGATCTTCTCTCTTGAAGCTTGGATCTTTGGGTTCACACCTGCCTTGGCAGTGTGGACCCAGATGTGAAGGTGATGACAAAAGTAGGGGGGTTTTTGCAATAGATTTTGAAAGCTAAGTGTTTAAGTGAGAGAAGAATTAGACTGTACCGAAATGTAAACTACGTCAAGGTGATATTTGATTGGGCCCAAATTTTGGTATAAAACTATTTAGACCCAAGGAATCTGATGGTGAAATCAAATTTAGGTTTTGACCAAGTTTGACTTGGTAATTTGCGCCGAAATCTAAATTAGGGCAACTATCTATCTGAGACTCTCTTTTAGGTCAAAATAAGTTCCAATGGTCAAAGCAAGAATATCAAATCTTATAGAATATTTTTCTATGATTTTTAAAAGATTTAAGTGAATTTTATCCTGATAAGAACCTCAATTAATTAAGCTGGTTTATTTTTAGGCTTTCAGATGTCCATTAATTCTATAAATGCATGAAAACCTGTTTCTGTCTGCATGAACCCACTTATTAGACATTTATGACCATTTAACCTTTAATAAACCCCTGGAAAACCCTATGATTTCTTTGCATTTAGGATATTCTGCTAAACTGTAGATTTACCTCTGTTTTAATGAATTTCTCTCAGAAAGGATATGCAATGAATTATGGTCTTCTGGCAGTTACATAGGAGCATTTATCAATGGATTATGACTAAATAAAGCTAGATATGGCTGATGATGACGTTATCATCATACCCCCATACTTAACTTTTGCTAGTCCCTTAGCAAAATGTTATGGAATTAATTCGAATTCTAGGCCATGCCTTTGATGCTCAAAGTCATGATTCATTCTTCCATTTAGAAATTAGGTCAGAATACTAATAGTAGGCCTAGAGGTACTCAAGTATGAACCAAGATCTAGACTTAACCAGCTTTATCCTTAGTCTGCTGCGAAGGTTTCTAAAACCCACATAAACAAAGGTTCGTTGGACCCCACTGTTGAAGCACCCGTGCTTGTCCCATGGTCAGTACAAATTCAGTTTGCAATGCGTTTTTGTAAGAGAGAGGGATAGAAGAATTTTTGCATTTTTAGAGAGTTTTCTCTCTTTTTTTTTCCTTTATTTCTAGCTTCAGATTGGCTCAAAAACACGATCTGTATCAGATTTCTTGTCTCCACCATCAATCCTTTAGGGTCCTTGGCAATCGATGCTTCGAGATCGCACCACCTATGGCAACCCCCAAAACCATGGCTTTCAACACTTCGAGATAGTGCTGCCCATGGAGTTCTGTAGCTAAATTCAGGCCCTGGCAATCGACATTTCGGGATAATCCTGCCCATGGCACCCGAATCAGCATAAGGTGCTTACATGCCCCTGATAGGATATTTAGATATCCTAGGAGACAAGCATCGAGGAGACAGTATGTTATTGCACATCTTCAAGGGAAATTTTCCACCTCTCTGCTCCGGGAACTCATCCAAATCAACTTGTGTTTATAAGCCACTCCTAATCTAGGCAGCCTTTTCATAAGAGAATAAATGCTTTTGCATGTTTTGATTGATTAAGTGCACTAAACCAAACTTGTGCGTGGATTAGGGTACTTAGGTTACCGAGTCTCGTAAACCAGAGGTCAGTTAACTAGGTCAAATAATCCCTAAGCCTTAGACCTAATACTTAAGCTTCACATTTTCCTCAACCTCATAAGGACTATCTGGATTTTAATGGATACGTGAATGTTTAAGCCTAAAATAAGCCCAAGAGGTCTAAGATCAGCACTCATACTAATCTTTTTGTTTCTCTATTATTTCAGGACTTAATTTTCTTTTTTTTATTATTGGTCTAGAACTTAAGTAGATTCCATAATCCTTTACTAATGACTATCACTTATTTCAAATTGTAGCTCTTTTTTGACATTTAAATCACCTCCCCTTTTCCTTCTCAAGAATGATATGCAATTTAAGCTCACAAAATTTCCTCCCTTTCTCCATTTTTTTGTTTTTAAGTTTTTATATTTTTTTGGCTTTTTGGATATGTATTTTTTGTGAGAATCCCTCAGAAACTTGAATTTTTATATGTTTATACTTTAACACCCCCCCATGCCTAAGTTTTGCAATGTCCTCATTGTGAACCAGGGGGTACCAAATCAGTTTGAGTTCATGGGTTAGAACAGGGTCAAAAGGGTGGGTGAATGGGTCGGGGTGACTGCTGCGAACAATTTCAAGCTTTGATACAAGTACCAAAGGTGGAGTCAGCTATTCTAACACTAAACTCAGAAGTGCAATAGGCATGAAGCTCAAAAGGATAATCAAAAGGGTCTCAAGTTTTTGGAATGATGGGTTGCCTCTCATTAAGTGTTAAATTCAATGCCTTCAGCCAAGCAGAAGATGGTTATGGAGGAGTGGTCAAATCATATGAATTTTGTAGAACAAGCACCTTAATCAATAGCCTGGTTGGTCCAACCAGGTGCTTGTTCAGATCGACAGGTTGATGATGCTGCCCAAACCCAATCAATCTGGTGGGTTGATAGATGTGAATTAGTAGATGTGGAGCCCACCAGATACCTTGAAGTTTAAATGGATGTGGCAGTAAGAATCGTGGGTTTGGCTGAATTGGATCAGCCTGGTCAGAGTAGGGATCCTCAAATGGAAAAGAGTCTGTGGAGGATGTAGGAACCCTATAAGAGTGATCAGAGAAAGATGGGACGTGATTAGTAGTCTGATCGATGTTCGAAACCCAATTGAAAGATGGAGGAGAATCATTTGCAACTGGATCATCTAGAGGAGAATAAGAGAAGTTGATTCCAGTTGTGAGTCGGGATTGGGTTCAGATTCGAGAAGGTTCTGTATGTTCTGTAGAAGAGGTGGCATCATGGAGATTCAAATCATTGACGTCAACATCATAATCAAAGGATGGGTCGTGATTACTGAGGTCATAAACTGGTTCTCTGCAATCAAAGTAAGATTCGAAATCATCGGACAACTTGCGAAGATCGTGTTCTGAACTTGATTCCAGATCAGAGGTTCCACCATAGAAAGAATCAAGATGTGTAGAATCAACAACCTGACTTGGATCTAACCTAATTTCAAATTCTGAGCTTAAAAAGGTGTCCTTAGTAGGTATAGGCTCGGGTTCTTGGCTCCTAGGATACACCCAATCGAATCCCAGCTCTTCCAACCCCTTGATTTCTATCTCATAGATCGGCATGACTTTCGAGAAATCAATTAGTGTCTTTGAGGAGGTTGGAGAGGTGTATTCATCAAATACAGGCCTAGAATTGTATTCTAGATTCAAAATCTGATTCTCATCACATTGGGTGTTATAATTATCCCATATAGGCTTGAATCCAGATTCTAGGTTAAGGGTAAGGATTGGATCACTAGAATCTAGGTTGGGCTCTATTGGGATGTCAGAATCATTTTCAAGAATCACCTTAACAGGATAAGGCTCAAGATTTACATTCTCGAGAAGTTCTATTTTAAGCTCACTATCATAGGTGTTAGGGAAATCTAAGCTTGATGGACCAGCTTCAGGGCTTTCTAAGGCTGGTTCAGAATCATGAATACGTGCAATTTGGTCCTCCTAACCCTTATCAAAATTAGGTATGTTAATTGTTATGAAGTTTGAATCTGAATTCATTTAGGTTGGGGGTCCACAACAATTCTGAATGTCTAACCCAAGCTCTGGGGTAGCTTTAGAATCACTCCAAGATGTCTCATCAATGTCTTCTCGTAATAGACTTAGAACATCTGCACATTGCTCAATGATATCTTGGTGTATCTCCCAGAGTGATGGATTTGCAAAGTAATGTAAACCCTCCATTCTATGCAATTTGTAAAATTCATTGAATTCTAGTATGAGGGTCTTCTGGGTTAAATCATTTCATAATTGAGTAAGTAGTAGTTTAACATGGTTCATAATGAATTTTGTTGTTTCTCAGACATTAACTTGAATCATGCTGGCTGGATAATCTTCAAAATATTTAAGGGCGGCCTCAATCACTTTGATTTTTCTGATCATTTTAGGATTTAGGTTTCCTAATTGGTCTTTCCCAAGTTGTTAGGTTGTAAAAATCAGGTAGTGGAATAAAGATGTAGAATCAAACTCATGTTTAGATTGGAACTGATTAGATCTGAAAGAAATTTGCAAGAAGATCTAATGAGGCTCTTTAGGTTAAAAACCTAAGGACCTTCTTGTGTGTGTGTGCTCTAATAGAGAAAAGATGAGGGACTGGATGTTATTTGGACCCAATCAAGGCACCCAAAGATTTTTGGATGACTAAGGTTGTTTCGAGGCGAATGATACCTCTAAATAAGAAATTTGCACACCCGAGAAATACTTAGGCAGCTAGGAAGGGAGAGCCCTGTAAAGACCCCTACACGGTAGAGCGTCCCCACTCGACCTTCCTTATCACTGCAGTTCCAAGTAGACCGAAATGTACGGACTTAAGACCTTAAATCTACCAAATTTAGCCTAATTTGTGCCTTGAATTTTACTTGATTTAGAAGTTGATTTGACTTGTGACCTAATTTGGAGGTTGGTTGGCCTACAATGTAGACCAACTTCCCCTGACCTACCCTAAATATGGTAGAATGAAATCTAGGTCAAGACCCAGAAATCACCCTGAATTGACTCTCAGGTTATTATGTCCACAATTTTTTTAAGGTTCAAGTGAAATTAAAGCCTGATTTTTAGGGTCTTTCTTGATTAGATCTTTTCAAACAGGGGCTTCGATAGCACACAAATGCGGGAGGGTTTATTGTCTTTAATGCAGACAAATGTGAACTAGTACTTCAAACCCTCATTGGCTCTATTCCAAGTCCAATTTAATCTAAAAAATGTTCACCTTGAGCTTCAAGCAAGAAGTGTGTTAGACCAAAGAGATTTAGAAATTAAGCATAGTCCCTAAAAGGTATAGGCAATCAAGGTAGGGATTTTCTAATTAGAATTGCTTCAAGCTTCAATCAGATATGAAAATTTTCACAAATCAGGAAAACTTTGCCTTTAAATGAAAATTACTATGAAAATAAGGCAAATGAGTCCTAATTGATTGTTTCCTTTTTTATCTTCCCAAGATTAGAAGGTTGATTAGGGAAGAACATAAAAGTTACCTACCCTGAAGTGGCTATTTTGTACGGAAAATTTCTGCATGATGTACCTCGCAAAATCACAAGAAGTAAACAGGGCAAGTTAGTGCTCAAATATAATCAATTAAAACAAAGAATAGCAGTGAATTACGTGTTGCTCCCCGGCAATGGCGCCAAAATGTTGGAGGGGATCTTAGATAGGAGTTTAAATGTGTTGTCGTTGTAGTAAAGTCTCCTAAATAGATCTCTCAACAAATATAATTTATAACTCGAATATCTAAAAGAAGTCTGAGGTCGAACACAGGGAACAAATATGGAATTTACGCGCTAATCTTTAATTGCATATAAATGAGCATAGAAAATTAAGCACAATAATGATATTCAATGAATGATAACTACTCAAATCTGATTTTCAATGTAAAACATGAGTATATCAAGAGTTAACTATGACAAAAAGACACCTATAGAAAAATAATGGTGATTTAGATCACTAACTATTAGTCGTAGCACATATATATCAACTATTCAATGAATATGAAATAAATGAACAGTGGTCAGACATTTGGCTCTAAAATCAGATGACTTTAATGGCACCTGCTACAGTGCCTTCAAGAGAGCTTTTTCCTTCTTTCTTCTCTTAGGCACGGCTCCTCTCTTCCTTTCTTCTATTCTCAAAGTTTTCAAGCACGGCCTATTCTTCTTTTCCCTTCTCTTTAAGTCTTCTTCTTTCCTTCTGCCACTCAAGAATTTGAATTATAATTAATAATGAAGAGTGGTGAATCCATAAAGGAATTGAGCATATGGTTCACAAACATTATCAACCCTTTGAAAGTCCTAAGCAAGGAGTATATATATGTCACAAGAGTTGATGTCCAAATTTAGAAAATCACTTAGTAAGGAATGGGAGCCTAAGGTGACACCAATTGTAGAAGTAAAAGATCTTAAGACAATAAGTATGAATGAAATTATTGGAAGACTCATGGCTTATGAAGTGAAGCTCAAGTCAAGGAAGAGAAAGGACAAAATAATAAAAAGAAAAGCTTAGCTTTCCATTGATGATAACGTCATCATCACCCATATCTAGATTTAATTAGTCATATTCCATTGATAAATGCTTCTACATAACTGCCAAAGGATCGTAATTCATTGCACATCCTTTCTGAGAGTTAAACATGAAACCAGGGTTAAAACTGTAATTTTACTAGCATATCATAAATGTAGAACAAACTATGGGTTTTCTCAGGAGTTTATTAAAGGTCAAATATGCATTAAAGTCTAACAAGAGGGTCCATGCAGACAGAAACGAGTTTTTATGCATTATGAGAATTAAATGATATCTGAAACCCTAAAAACAAACTCGCTTAATTAATTGAGGTTTTGGTTATGATAAAATTTACCTAAACCCTCTAAAAATCATAAAAAAAATATTCTCTAGGATTTGACATCCTTGATTTGACCATCAAAGCCCATTTTGACCTAAAATAGAGTCTTAGACAAACAGTTGCCCTAATTTAGGTTTTTATACAATTTACCTAGTAAAACTTGGTCAAAACCTAAATCTAACTTTACCATTAGATTCCTTGGGTCTAAATTAGGTTTGTACCAAAATTTGGACCCAATCAGAGCTCACCTTAACCAAGTTTGCAGTTTGGTCTGTCTAACTCTTTTCTTTCACACATAGGCCCCTAACTTTTGAATTCCTTTCAAATATGTTGCTAAATTCATCATCTTCTTCACCAATAGGTTCTTGTCACCTTCAACTCCTAAACCCACTTCGCCAGTGACCTTCAATCAAAGATTACTCAATTTCACAGCCAAACCCTTCCAAAATTGGAAGGAAGATTCATGAGAAGATCCTTTATGATCTAAACCTATTCTTGAGGTCTAACTCTTTCCCAATCTCCCATGCGAATGCATGGGAGAGGTGAGTTTCCTATTGCGTGAAGCTTTCAATGTTTCAAGCTTGGTTTCCAAGCTTGAAACGATCACCTAAGCCCTATAAAAGGACCTAGGTTGCAAGGTCGAGTTCCTTAGCTAGGTTTTGGGCCGAAACCCTCTTCAAATCCCTACCTTCGGCCCTTCTTCGACCTGGCTCCGGTGGCCCTTCTTCCCTGTCTTCCTAGGGATGGCCAATGGGCAAATTGGCTCGTCCATCATCTTCACCACCTTCCTCCTCACCTCGTCGGTCACAGCGGGCGCCATCTTCCCCTCTCCTTGCTGATGTCCTCCTTGATGCAGAATTTGTCTTCCTTGCATCCAGCAAGTGTTTGGAGCGCTGGATCGGTATTAAGAATGTCATGTTGTAGTACAGCCGAAAAAGTGTTCAAAACAAATACAACTTTATTACTCGAATTTAAAGTCTGAGGTCGAACACTGGGAGCAAATGGAATTCACACACTAATCTCAATAATAAATGTAAATTGAATACATAATACTACTCAAAATCTAATTAAAAATGTAAAGCATGAGTATAAGAAGCATAAAAAGAATTGTTACTAAAAATAATGGAGAGCTTATGAAAAATCAAACGTCTGATTACAAAATCAGACATCTTAAAATTATGTGCTACAGTGCTTTCTTCTCCTTAGATTTCTTTCATTCTCTTCTCTTTCTTCTCTGGCTTCTCCTTCCTTCCTTTCTCTGTCGTTGGCTTCTTCCTTCTTCTTTAGCTTTGATTCTTTCCTTTGCCTTTTCTTGTGACTTTCCTCTTCTCTTTCTTTACCTTCTGCTTCTTCTTTAGCTTCTTCCTTTGTCTTTGGCTCTTCTCCTTCCTTTCTTTCTCTTCCTTCATTGGCTTCTTTTTTATCCTTCTCTTCCTTAGCTTCTTCCTCCTTCCTTCTTTCTTCTTCGCTGCCTGACCTTTCCTTCTTCTCTGTATTTGGCTAAGTGTGGAGCGAAGCTTTCTAGGGCAAAACCCCCCTTCCCCTACGTAGCGTTCCTCTCTTTCTCTCTTCTCTATTTCCGTTCGCTCTCCTAGAGCCACATTCGGTTCGGGTAATTGGACCTAACGGAGACCCGGGTCCAGGCTCACCAGCATGGGTGGTGAGCAAGGAGTGAGTTGGTCGGGTAAACGGGTCGTGGCCAGGTTCGTGTGGGCAGTGCCATGGACGAGGCCGTGAGAGGGGGAGAGAGGGACCTCACCCCGTGACTTGGAGGCGACAAAGCTATTGTAGAAATTCTTTTTATGCAGCCACACCCGCTCGTCCAGTTCCGAGGTGGGACTAAATGTCCCACCTCCATTGCGCGTGCCACAGCAGAGATGTCTAGCTTAATTGGCGAGGCTGCTACAGCCTTTCACTCCACTTAGGAACCTAAGCGCGTTCGTGCCTCAAATCCGCATCACCTGGGCCTTTCGCCCGGAGCAGCAGCAGCTGGAGCACAGCACGCAAGCTTCAAGCTCCTTCATCCTGACCCTGTAATCATGAGAACGGCCTTACAGCCACGTCAAAACGTCCAGGGAGATTCTCCAAGGCACGACGAGTGTACTGCAATAGCTGGTGTGGCGTGGGGATGATTGTGGTGGCGTGCCTAGGGTTCTCTGTGGCCGTGTGAGTGGGTGTGTTCGGGGGCACTTTTGGGTGGTTGACGGAGAGATTGGAGTAGTGGGAGATGATTAGTGAGGTCTTGCAGAGATTGTAGGGTGGCTGGCGAGGTGGATGGAGGTTCGGAGCGACGAGGACACCTTGCCGGAGGTATGGCTGGAGGTAGAGAAGGTGATGGTGATCAGTGGCGTCGAGGGGTGTTTTTGAGAAATAAAGAGGGGGAACGGGAGTAGAAGAGAGAGGGAAGCTAACAAACCTACTCTAAAGACGAGAAGGACAGGTAAGGCATCTGGGTTGGTATGATCGACGTCGGAGACGAAGATCTCCGTAGATGAGGCAGCGGCGAAGATGAGGGTAGAGGTGGCGCCGGCCGGTGTTGCGCGACGCGAACGATGAAGAGGAAGATAACCCAACCACTGGTATTGTGGTTAGGAGACGAGAGAGAGGGGGAGGAGCCGCCGGAGGTTGCGGACGTGTTTTGGCCGGCGAGGAGAGAAGAATTGAGGGGTAACCGGCCCAATCTCAAGCTTAGGAGTTGCAGTTGAACCTGGGGCATTTTAAATAGACCTCTGGGGATGGATTTGTGCTTGGAAGCCAAGCTTCCAAGCAAGGTATGATGGCCGAAGATGGAAGCTTCAAAAAATACCCAAATCTCTCATGCGTTCGTATGAGAGATTGGGTACAAATTAGGGCTCAGTGATGGGTTCAGATTGGAGGGGATTACTCAAAGAATCTCCCTTCCAATTTTGGGAGGGATTCTCTGAGCAATCAAGGAGAATCCTCCTTCTAAAGCTCGCTGGAGTAGGATTTCCTCCACTATAATGGAGGAGTGAGCTATTTGTGAAGACGATAAGAAAGCTAGGGGGCTGCTTATAATGGTTTTTGAAAGATGGGGTGAGAAATGTAATCAGGTTGGACCTATTTGCAAAGTGGGTCAAGATGAGTTCCCCTTAGGTCCAAATTTTGGTACAAACCTAATTTGGACCTAAGGAATCCAATGATGAGGTTATATTTTAAGTTTGACCGCATTTGACTTGGTAATTTATGCAAAAGCCCAATTTAGGGCAAATATCTGTCTGAGACCCCATTCTAGGTCAAAATGGGTTCCAATGGCCAAATTGAAAGTTTTAAATCCTAGAGAATATTTTTCTATGATTTTTAGAGGATTTAGGTGAATTTTATCCTGACCAAAACCTTATTCAATCAAGTGGGTTTATTTTAGGGTTTCAAGAAGTCATTTAATTCACAGGGTTCATACAAACCCTTTTCTGTCAAATCCAACCCACTTTTAATCTTGTTAAGCCCTTCTGACTTGTGTTTAGACCTTGATAAAACCTATTGTACTGCAATGGTAAAATTACAATTTTACCCCTTGTTTCTTGCTTTTCTCTCAGAATGGTTATTCAGTGAATTAAGACCTCCAGTTGGTTGTGTAGGAGCTTTTATTCTCTTCATTGTGTCAAAATGAGCTACTTAGGGCTCATGACGGTGTTCCCATTATAGCCCCATGCCTACCTTTTGTTAGTCCATTAACAAAATTTTAAGGTTTTAACTTTGATTATAGACCATGAGTTCCTTTGATGTTCAAAAACTATGATGTGTACTTTTTTCTGTATATTAGTTTAGAATGCCAATAGTAGGCCTAGAGGTACTTAAGTACCAACCAATATCCGAACCTGACCAGCTCTAGCCTCTGTCTGCCGGGAAGGTTTTTAAGGCCCACAGGAACTATCCTAAGGTTTGTTGGACTCCGCGGTTAAAGCACCCATGCTTGTAACATATTTTAGCCTTGGTTCAGTTTGCAGTGCATTTTTGTAAGAGAGAGACAGAGGAATTTTCTTTGTTTAGAGAGTTTTCTCCCTCTTTTCTTTTTATTTCCAGCTTCGGATTGGCTTCTCAACACGTTCTGTATCGGATTCCTAGTCCCCATCATCAATCCTCGAAGGGTCCCTAGCAATCGATGCTTCGTGATAGCACCACCCATGGCAACCCCCAGAACCCTAGTTTTCAAGATTTCGAGATAATCCTGTCCATGGCGTTCTGTAGATAATTTCAGACCCTGGTAATCGACATTTCGTGATAATGCTGCCCATGGAATTTGAACCAGCACAGGGTGCTTACATGCCCCTAGTAGGATATGTAAATATCCTAGGAGATAAGCACCGAGGAGACGATATGTTATTGTGCATCTTCAAGGGGAATTTCCCACCTCTCCGCATCGGGAACTCGTCCAAATGAACTTGTGTTGATGGGCCACTCCCAGTCTAGGCAACTTTTTCAGAACAATTTAAATACATTTGCGTGATTTTGATACTTATGCACACTGAACCAGACTATGTGTGGATTGGGGTGCTTAGGTTATCGAGTCCTGCAAACCAGAGGTCAGTTAACGAGGCCGAATACTCCCTAAGCTTTAGACCTAATACTTAAGCTTAGCATTTTCCCCAACCTCTTGAGAACTATCCAGATCTTAGCAAATACTTGAATTTTTAAGCCTAAGAGTATAGCCCAAGAGGCCTAAGATCAACGTTCCTACTAATCTCTTCTATATTTCCTTAGTACTTTTTTCTTTCATTTTCTTCTTGATATGGTCTAGAACTCAGTTAATCCCTTAATTTCTTACTAATGACTATCTTTTTTCTTTTCAATTTGTGCTCCTTTTTGACATTTTTCACCTTTCCCTTTTTTCTCCTCAAGATTTGTATGGCCTCAAAATTTTCTTTTCTCCATTTTTTTTGTCATTTTTCATAATTTTCTATTTTTTTTGGTATTTTTAGAATATGTGATTTTTTTTGCGAGAACCCTTCTGAACTTTGATTTTTGTATGTTTGCACTTTACCACTCCTATGCTTAAGTTTTGCAATGTCCTCATTGTAAACGGAGGATGTGAAACAGTTTGGGTTTCAGGAATTTTAGAACAGGATTTATCAGGTGAGCGAACGGGTCGGGGATGACTGTTGTGGATGATTTCAAGCTCTGGCACGTGTACCAGAGGTGGGATCAACTATTCTAAGATCGAACTCAGGGTGCAATAGACGTGAAGTCCAAAAGGATAATCAGAAAGATCTCGGGTTTTTGGAATGGCGGATTGTCTCCCGTTAAGCGCTAAATTCAACGCCTTCAGCCAAGCGAGAAATGGTATGGAGAGGGAGTGGTCAAATCAGCTGAGTTTTATCGAATAAGCACCTTGATCACGAGCCTGGTTGGTCCAACCAGGTGCTTGTTCAGGTCAACAGGCTAATGATGTAACCCAAACCCAATCAATCTGGTGGGTTGATAAATGTAAATCAAGAAATGTGGAACCCACCATATACTATGGAGCTCGAAATGATATGGAAGTGTGAATCCTGGGTTTGGCTGAGTCGAATCAGCCTGATCAGAGTAGGGATCCTTAAAATAATCAGTGGGTGATGCGGAAACCCTACAGGGGTGATCAGAGAATGATGGGGCATAATTTGTAGTCTGATCAATGTCCGAAACTTGATAGAGATGTGGAGGCGAATGATCTGTAATTGGCTCAGTAAGTGGGGAATCAGAATAGAAATTGAGTCTGGTTGTGGGTTGGGGTTGAAAACAGGTTTGGATGGGTTCTGTATATGTAGAGGAGGTGGCATCAATAAGAATTGTGTATGGAGGCTTCTCTAAAAAGAAATTAAAGGTGGTTTCATTTAGAGAGGCATCATGGTGGCTATCAAATTCAAAAGTGAATGCTTAAAGAGTGTTTATAGGATGAAGAAAATCTGAGTCAAGAAATGATTCGAATTATGGGTTGCAGTCACCCTCGACACTTTCTGGATTTGATTCTTGAGGATCGAAAAGAAATAATTCCATCTCACTGGAACCTAAATTTAAATCAGTGATCTCGGGATTAGGGACTTTAGAGTTGGAGTCGAAGAATGAATCATGTGAGCTAAGGTCTTAGATTGGCTCGTAGTTGTTAGGAAACAAAGGTTCTCCGAAATCATGGTAAGATTCGAAATCGTCAGAGAAATTGCAAGAATCAAGTTCTGAATCAAATTTGAGATAAGAGGTTCCACCATCAAAAGATGTAGACTCAGCAACCTGACTTGGGTCTAGCCTATTCTTCGATTCTGAGCTCAAAGAGGTGTCCTTATTTGGTCTAGGCTCGAGTTCTACACTTGTAGGAAAGACCCAATCAAAACCCCATTCTTCCAACTCGGTTTCCGTATCGTAGATTGGCGTGACTTCCAAAAAATCAATCTGTATCTCTGAGGATGTTGGGAGGGATATTCATCGAACAAAGGCCCAGAATCATAGTCCTAATTTAAACTTTGATCTTCGTCATATGAGGCCTTGTACTCACTCAAATAAGTTTCAGATCCAGATTCTAGGCTGAGGATATGTGTTGAATTACTATAATCTAGGTCAGAATTGCCTTCGAGGGTCACCTTATCAGAATAAGGGGCAGGATTTACACCCTCGAGAGGTTCTATTTTAATCTCATCATTACAGGAGTCTCGGAATTCTATGCTTAGTGAACCGGGATTTTGGTTTTCTAGGGCTGGCTCAAAATCTTGTTCTCCTGCAATTGGGACTTCCCAACTTAATTCAAGATCAGACATGTTATATTTCATTTGGATTGAGAATCCACAACAACATTGCATCTCACACCCGGGATTTGGGAAATCAGATTGATCCTCAATATTATTCCAAGATGTTTCATTAACTGTTTGGGGCATGTACGGATATTTTTGATCGATAATTTGTTTTAACAATTTCATCATCTCTTCCCATTTTTCAAGATCTTGGTGTTTTTCCTAAAGTACAGAATTTGTCATACATTGTAGGTATTCAAAGTTATCTCAATGTATCTTGTTATGAGAATGTCTCGGGTTGATCCCTTTGTTGCTTCTGTTAATAACAATTGGGCACAGTTTATGATGAAGGTTGTTGTTGTTGGTACACTAACCTGAATGTCTTCTATTGGTTTTGAGGTTTTGTACTAAATCTCATAAAATTCAAGGGCATCCTCAATCATTCTATCTCTCATGGATCTTTGTGATTCAGGTTTCTTGAATGGTTTTCCCAAGTAACCAGGCTACATATTTGAATCAGTTGGTGGAATCAAGATGTAGAATCAGAATTCAAGTCTTAGAATGAAGTGATTTGATTTGACTAGAGACTCCCAAAGAAAATATATGTGTGTGCTCTAAATAGAAGGGATGAGGGACTAGGTGTGATGTTGACTCAATCAAGGCACCCAAAGATTTTTGGATGACTATAGAGGCTCAGGATGGATGATACCCCTGGATCAGAAAGTTGTCCACCTGAGAATTACCTGGGCAGTCAGAGAGGGAGAGTTTTGCAAAGACCCCTACACGGTAGAGCGCCGCCACAGGTTACAGGGTTTCCCCCACCTGACCTCTCTTGTCACTGAGGGTCTAGGTAAACCAGAATGAATAACTTGACCTCTTAAGTCTACCAGTTTTATATCCTAATTTGTGCCTTTGATTTCACTTGAATTAGCAGTTGTTTTGACTTGTGACCTAATTTGGAGGTTGGTTGGCCTACATTGTAGTCCAACTTTACCTGACCTATCCTAAAGATGGCGGAATGACTCTAGGTCAAGACCTAGAAATCACCCTGATTTGACTCCCAGGTTATTAGGTCCACGGATTTTAAGGTTCAAGTGAGTTTAGAGTTTGATTTTAGGGTTTTTCTTGATTAAATCTTTTCAATCAATGGCTTCGGTAGCACAAAAATGTGGGTGGGTTTGTTTCCTTTTATGCAGGCAAGTGTGAACTAGTACTCCAAAACCCTAATGTAGAAACCCTAATTGGCTTTATTTCCAAATCCACTCTGAGTTTCAAAAATGTTCTTCGTGGACTTCAAACAAGAAGTGCGTAGTCCAAGAAGATTAGAAATTAAGCGTAATCCCTAATAGGCATAGGAATGTTGGGGTATGATCTCTAAAAATTTCTTCAACTTCAATAGGATTTGAAAAAATTTCGCAAATTAGGAAGCTTTGCCTTTCAAATGATAATTACTATGAAAAAAATGGCAGATGATTCCTAATTGATTGTTTCCTTTTTGTCTTCCCAAGATTAGGAGGTTGATTAGGGAAGAATAGAGAAGTTACCTACCCTGGAGTGGTTGACTTGCGTGGGAGATTGCCTCGTGAAGTACCTCGCACAATAACAATAAACCAAATAGGGCAAGTTAGTGCTCAAATATAATCAAATAATGCAGAGAATAGTGGTGAATTGCGCATTGCTCCCCAGCAATGGTGCCAAAATGTTTGGAGCACTGGATCGGTATTAAGAATGTCATGTTGTAGTACAGCCGAAAAAGCACTCAAAACAAATACAATTTTATTACTCGAATTTAAAGTCTGAGGTCGAACACAGGGAGCAAATGGAATTCACACACTAATCTCAATAATAAATGTAAAATTGAACACATAATACTACTCAAAATCCAATTAAGAATGTAAAGCATGAGTATATGAAGCATAAAAAGAATTGTAACTAAAAATAATGGAGAGCTTATGAAAAATTAGACGTTTGATTACAAAATTAGATGTCTTAAAATTATGTGCTACAGTGCTTTCTTTTCCTTAGATTTCTTTCTTTCTCTTCTTCTCTTTCTTCTCTAGCTTCTCCTTCCTTTCCTTCTCTCTCGTTGGCTTCTTCCTTCTCTGGCTTCGATTCTTTCCTTTTCCTTTTCTTCTGACTTTCTTCCTTCTTCTCTTTCTCTACTTCTGCTTCTTCTTCTTTAGCTTCTTCCTTTTTCTCTGGCCCTTCTCCTTCCTTTCTTTCTCTTCCTTCCTTGGCTTCTTCTTTATCCTTCTCTTCCTTAGCTTCTTCCTCCTTCCTTCTTTCTTCTTCGTTGCCTGACCATTCCTTCTTCTCTGTATTTGGCTAAGTGTGAAGCGAAGCTTTCCAAGGCAAAACCCCCCTTCCCCTACGTAGTGTTCCTTTCTTTCTCTCTTTTCTATTTTGGTTCACTCTCCCAGAGCCACATCCGGTTCAGGTAATCAGACCTAACGGAGGCCTGGGTCCAGGCTCACTGGCGTGGGTGGTGAACGAGGAGTGAGTCGGTCGAGTAAACGGATCGTGGCTAGGTCCGCGTGGGCAGTGCTGCGGATGAGGCCGTGAGAGGGGGAGAGGACCTCACCTCGTGACTTGGAGGCGACAAAGCTATGGCAGAAATTCTTTTTATGCAGCCACACCCGCTCGTCCAGTTCTAAGGTGGGACTAAATGTCCCACCTCCCTTTCGTGCGCCGCAGCAGAGATGTCTGGCTTAATTGACGAGGCTGCTACGACCTTTGACTCCACTTGGAAACTTGAGTGCGTTTGTGCCTCAAGTCCGCGTCACCTGAGCCTTTCGCCTGGAGCAGCAACAGCTGGAGCATAGCACGCGAGCTTCAAGCTCATTCGTCCATGGCAGCCGGTGTGTCTGATCCTGTAATCATGAGAATGGCCTTGCGGCCATGTCAAAACATCTAAGGAGATTCTCCAAGGCACGGCAAGTGTACTGCAGTAGCTGGTGTGGCGTGGGGATGACTGTGGTGGCATGCCTAGGGTTCTCTGTGGTTGTGTGAGTGGGTGTGTTTGGGGGCGCTTTTGGGTGGTCGACGAAGAGATTGGAGTAGTGGGAGATGATTAGTGAGGTGCTGTGAAGGTCTTAGGTTGGCTGGCAAGGTGGATGGAGGTGCAGAGTGACGGGGACACCTCGCCGGAGGTATGGCCGGAGGTGGAGAAGGTGATGGGATCAATGGTGTCGAGGGGTGTTTTTGAGAAATAAAGAGGGGGAACGGGAGTAGAAGAGAGAGGGAAGCTAACAAACCTACTCTAAAGACAAAGGGGACAGGGGAGGCATCTGGGCTGGTACGGCCGATGTCGGAGATGATCTCCGTAGATGAGGCTGTGACGAAGACAAGGGTAGAGGTGGCGCCGACCGGTGTTGCGCGATGCGGACGATGAAGAGGAAGACAACCCAACCACTGGTATTGTGGTTGGGTGACGAGAGAGAGAGGGAGGAGCCGCCGGAGCTTGCGGAGGTGTTGTGGCCAACGAGGAGAGAAGAATTGAGGGGGAACCGACCCAATCTAAAGCTGAGGAGATGCGGTTGAACCTGGGGCATCTTAAATAGGCCTCTGGGGATGGATTTGTGCTTGTAAGCCAAGCTTCCAATGTATGATGGCTAGAGATGGAAGCTTCAAAAAGACCCAAATCTCTCATTAGATCTCATGAGAGATTTGGTACAAATTAGGGCTCAGTGATGGGTTCAGACTGGAGGGGATTACTCAGAGAATCTCCCTTCCAATTTTGGGAGGGATTCTCTGAGCAATCAAGGAGAATCCTCCTTCTAAAGCCCACCAGAGTAGGATTTCCTCTGCTATAATGAGGGAGGGACCTATTTGTGAAGATGATAAGAAAGTTAGGAGGCTAATTGTAAAGGTTTTCGAAAGATGGGGGTAGAAATGTAATCGGGTTGAACCTATTTGCAAAGTAGGTCGAGATGAGTTCCCCTTAGGTATAAATTTTGGTAAAAACCTAATTTGGACCTAAGGAATCCAATGGTGAAGTTGGATTTTGGGTTTAACAACGTTTGACTAGGCAATTTATGCAAAAACCCAATTTAGGGCAAATATCTGTCTCACCTAGGTCAAAATGGGTTCCAATGTTCAAATTGAAAGTTCTAAACCCTAGAGAATATTTTTCTATGATTTTTAGAGGATTTAGGTGAATTTTATCCTGACCAGAACCTTGTTTAATCAAGTAGGTCTGTTTTAGGATTTCAAGAAGTCATTTAATTCATAGTGTTCACACAAACCCTCTTCTATCAAATCCAACCCACTTTTAATCTTCTTAATCCCTTTTAACTTGTGTTTAGACCTTGAGAAAATCCTTTGTTGTACTGCAATGGTAAAATTGCAGTTTTACCCCTTTTTTCTTGTTTCTCTTAGAATGGTTATTCAGTGAATTAGGACCTCCAGTTGGTTATGTAGGAGCTTTTATTCTCTTCATTAGGTCAAAATGAGCTAGTTAGGGCTCATGATGGTGTTCCCATTAGCAATGCATGCCGGTGCAAGTCCCTTCCCTTTTCTTCTTAAAATTAGGTCCTATAGCTTCCTTTTCTTTCCTCCTCCCTTTTCCACTCTTTAACATCTCAATTTGACCGTTATTCCACCGTCTCCCTCACCATCTTCCCCACGACCAGCCAAGCTCCGACAAAGCCTCCCACACTCTGCAATCCACCAAACTCCATGTCGTAACTCCCAAAAGCATCACCGCGCTCCCACCTACAAAAGCCCTAAACCTATTTAGGGTTTTACCCACTCCATCACACCCTTGAACACCACCACCTACGCACCACCTTCCCGAGGTTGTCAGACCACCACTGCACTCGTCGATGACTGGCGAAGCTTCTAAGCCAATTAATTGGGCCGCCAGGCCGTGTTCTTGCTTTTTAGGTGATTGCCGAAGCTTCGCTGCCACGCTTGAGTTCTCCCGCATGCCTCATGTTCTCCGGCCGCATTTGCTCCAGGTCTTGGTCCCAGACTGTGCGGCTTGGCTCCAGGAACTCTCCCAGGTCCTCAATTAGAGGCCTCGTTCACGGCTTCAGCATCAATTGGATGAGGTTCCATCTATAGCTGACACGCGAAGAAGGACGTGGGATTAGCCCCACATCGTAAAGAGACAAGCGCCTGCTAGTGGATAAATTATTTTTCTGCTATTGGCTTATCGCCTCAACACCGCGGGTGAGGTCCCCTTCACCCACGCACACCCGACTTGACCCGATCAATGCCTACTCACTCCTCGGCTACTACCCACTACTGGTAGCCTGATTGCATAGCAATCATAGGTCTTAATTGACCTAAATTAGGCTAGGACTTAGCATAAGTTAGGGTATTCATGCATGCATACGCATTATCTGCATCTTTACTGCTTTCCTTTAGCTATGCATGAAATAATGTTATAATGTGCTGATTAAGTGCATTATGTCGATTGTAGGGAATAAGTTGATCTGGAGCAAGACCTGAAGCTGGATATGGAATAACGGGAGTTGTAGCAGAGCTAGAGTAGAAGGCTTAGTTTAGATATAGGAACAATAATGTAAGGGGGCTTAGCCACCCTTAGATTAGGTCACAACACCCTAGGAAGCCCGAAAACCCTAGTTCCAACCCTTATTTGGATCTCCAGATAAGTTATAGGACGTCTAGGACCCTTAGCCATCTCCCGCACACTTCAAACCCACTTTTGCAGTGTTCTTGAACGTCTAGACACTTTGTCAGATGTCCAATTTCTACAGAATACCCAAAACAGAACCCAAAATCCCTCTTGACTCTGATTAGACGTCCAGAAAACAAGTCTGGACTTTTGATTTTTGAGTATAAGACGTCTGACACTATTATTAGACGTCCGATACTGCTCTCCAATTCCTGTTTTGAGATTTAAGCCTTGATCTTTGATCTCTAGGTCCCTAAACCCAATTCCAACCCCATAGGACCCTAAATTAAGGTGCCCTAACCCTAGTACATCACCTCTAGACCTCCATAAGGACCTAATTAGGTCCTCACTAAACCTAATTGACTTGGATCTTAGTCAATTCCATCAGCCTATTCAATTGGACTCATTGAGTCTAATTGAGCCCTTATCTCAGCACACACTATCCAATTGGACTTAGTGAGAGTCCAATTAACCTAGACATAAATTAATTAAGTTGTTTTACTCTCAATTAAGTTTCCACACACCCAATTAAACTTGTATTAAGTTTAATTGCACTTTACCTTAGTAAATTAGGGTTTACAACCCTAATTTGAGACCTACCTTGACCTAAACCCACTAGAACCTAACCTAATCAACCTAGCCACCTAGGTTTCGACCTACACACACCCACACACACCATCCACACGAAAATATCTAGCTTAGAGTTCTCTAGAACTCTCTACCATGTGTTGTTGCCTTAGTTGCCAAAATTAGCAACCAAGAGCCATTCAACTTTCAGATCCACATTTGGTGGATCTAAAAACCACCATCCACCCTCTCTCTCTCACTCTCCCACGAGCTCCCACCATAGGCCTCTCTAGAGAATTCCATAATTCTCTAGAGAGCTTCCCTTAGGTCTATAAAAAGATCTAAGGGGTGGCCATTTGCACCCATTCACATCCCTTGGCTTCGTTGGCACCACTCACCTCATTAGCTCCATACACGCCCACCTTCACTTAGGTTAGCTACTCCACCTCCACGAGCTCACCACCATCATGGAGGACATCATGCCGGCATGCTGGATCAACCCTACCTCTCTCCAAGGGTCGACCTAAGCTACATTGGCTGCCCCTCATTCTTCTCCCGACCACTCCAAGGCCATCGGGGACCACCCCTGAATGCCCTCTATTCTTCTAGATTTAATTCATTCTCTTCATAAATTTATTTCCTTTATTTACTGCTTAGTAGCATAGTCTTACTTCTCCCCCAATGATGCATGCGAACTCTCCCCGTTGATTCTTGTATGAGTTGTTTTCTGGTAGCTAGGTTTAAATTTCAAGCATTTATGTAGAGGCTTTCATCTATAGTTCTTGTTGCAAACAACTCTCCTATTGAATGAATGAAAAATGCTTATATATATATATATATCTCGATATTGTGAAAGCACCATGAGCTTATTCTTTGCTATCATATTTGCGTGATTCACGTTGCCTGTTTCTAACTCCTAATATTCTTGCAACTAAGCATGTCATACCTAAATACGTAATAATCACGAATTAGCATGCGTTTCTAAACAAAGTAGAGCAATAGAAGATCGATTTCAGAAGTAAATAAATGCCTCCCAGAGACGAACGACCGGGGCTCAAAGTCTCGTTATCTTTAGAAATCATTTTTTGATGAATGTTTTTACGTGACTATACTACGATTTCTGACAACTTTCAAAACGCGTGAGAACGCCTTCCGTCAAATGGCGCCGTTGTCAGGGAGGCAACGACATTTTTCTTGATTTAGATCTTTTAACCTATCACTGACGAATCTGCCTCTACTTTGTTTTTGATGTGCAGGACAACACGGAAGGAAAACGGGATTTGGGCACACATCGAGCACGGCGAAGAAAAATCAGGTGTATATCATCTCTATCTAGATTAGGTTTCTTTTTTCTAAACCCTAAGAGTATATTTACTTTCTGCAATTTCCTTTGAGAAATTCTTTGAAAAAAAAGAGAATTTTCTTATTTTCGTGAAAAAAAAATCAAAATCAGAAAAATTTTGAAAAAAAATCTAGATTAGGTTTCCTTTCGAATCTAGGCTAGTTTGAAAAAAAAAGATATTTTCTTTGAATCTTTTGAAAAAATCCGTTTTGAGAAAAAAAACATGCAAAAGTTTTGAAAAAAAATAAAAAATCTTTTTAGTGGAAAGCTTAGATTTTAAGTTTAAACCTCTTTAAAAAGCTTTTCCATCATCTCCTGATTTTCGGCTAGATTTCAAGCTCGATTTAAAAATTCGATTTCCGAAAAACTAGTAAGCGAAATTCTGAAATTCGAGCTAAACTTTCATTTTCAAACCATCTTTCAAATTCCACAACTATTTTAAAAAAATTCTAAGTATACAATTTTTAAAAATTCGCAAAGTACACGGGGTCAGACTGACCCAGGTTCAAAAATTTTCAAATTTCAAAAAGCGATTTCGAGCAATCTGCGAATTTGTTTTGACTAAAAATGGTGGAGTTTGAAAGCTGATCTCATTCGCTTTATTTTACATATTTTTCCCAAATTTTTGAAGGTCATTTAGTACTGTTTCAAAGTGAAAAATCGACCAAGGGTCAAAATTTCAGATCTGACCCTTGATATTCAAAATTCTCTAAAAATTTGGTTGAAACAATAAAAATTCCAAAAAAATAATCTTTGAAAAACTAATTGAAAAAGGAATCTACTCGAAAACTTTAAAATTAATTGGATTCCAATTATCATCAGAGAACCAACTTTACTTTTGTGGTCTGCTGAAACAAAAAAAAACCCTAGAAGTGCATGCAACTTAGGTTGAATCTTTAGGGTTACAACTAGAGACCACACCTTGGGCTAACTTAGACTTAATCAAGTCTAGTTAGCCAGTGAACTTGGTCATCTTGTGAGCCACTCACCACAAACCCCACTGAAGAAAATAGGTTAAAAAAAAATAATTTTAAAACACGAAATCAACTCGAGTTCATTGTCGTACTACTGGGTGTTTTTAACATCTCTTGCCAAACCTGGTGACTAAGTCTGCGGGGTAGTGTCAAACGACCGCAGCTCGGGGGTCAATGGAACCGGAGGCGTAAGCCAAAGGAAGAACATTCCCTTTAGTCCCCTTGTAACCAGACTGGCTGGGTTAGCTTGAGAGGCGGGATTCACTTTCAGTCGGTTGTACGATGAACTTATCTTCAGGAATTCAAATCCCTAACGAAAAATTTGGTCACCTGATCTATAAGGACCATTTGATTGACAGGGCCTTAGCTTTGTCCTGCGTGGCTACACCAACCTAGGGGTTGGGCGGTGTATGCACGGAAGGTCACTTCGACCTCACTTGTTTGGACCTTGGGAGCCACTCCCAAGGAGACGAGTCACCTCGCCCGGACCATCTTCTCCCCCCATTACTTCTATCTGCTGAGCCGTGATGGCTAACACTGGATCTAGACCTAATTAGGATCTAGAAGAGCTGGACCCACGAGCTTATTTGAGAGTTCGGGTCACTAAATCAGCTCAACCTTGGGATCAGAACCCAAGGTGGCGAAGACGACTTTTCGCTTCGCCTAATCCTTCTCCTCGGGTTACCGAAATGGTTAACCCATATCCTAATCCTAGATATTATGACCCATACCAGTCGGTCCCTCAAAGGACCACATCTTATAACCCAGGATATGGATTTCATACTCCTACTTCTCACCCATGGATCATGGGTAGACCTGATTCACCCCTTGGAACCCCTGAAGAGCTACCGGTGCATATGCGGCCGCATTATAGAATACAAAGAGCTATAGCGAGTGCTAAGGAAAAGGCCGCATTGATGAGAGCCTCATCATGAGCCATAACTAGCTCATTTTGACCCAATAAAGAAGATAAAAGCTCCTACATAACCTAGAAGAAGGCATAACTGAAGGAACAAGTGCCCTGAGAAGAAAACATGAAATAAAGGTTAAAACTGCAATTTTACCATTGCAGTACGTAAACAGGATTTCTCAGAGGCAAAACATAGGTCAAATGATATAAATGAGATAAAAAGTGGGTTGAGTCAATCAGAAATGGGTTCATGTGCAATCTAAGAACTAAATGACACTTGGTAACCCTAAAACAGACCCTCTTAAATTAACAAGGTTCCGGTCAGAACAAAAAGCAAGTAAACCCTCTATAAATCATGGAAAAACATACTCTAGGATTTAGAACACTTAATTTGGCCTTTGGAACCTAGTTTGACCTAGATTAGGGTCCTAGCTCTTCAATTAACCTAATTTGGGTTTTTACGCAAAATGTCCAGTCAAACGTGGTTAAACCTGAAATCTAACTTCGCCATTGGATTCCTTAGGTCCAAATTAGGTTTGTACCAAAATTTGGACCTAAGGAGGGGTCATCTTGACCTACTTTGCAATTTAGTACACCCAAATCACAAATTGGTCCCTATCTTTTGAATACCGTTGCAGAGAACCCCCTAGGTTCTTCGCCTCCTTTGCAAACCGGTCCTGCCGCCATTGCTAGGGCAGAACCGAGCTCCGGTGAGGTTCGGAGAGGGATTGCTCTCTAATCCCTCAGAGATTCCCTCCCAGAAATGGAAGGAGGATTCTCTGAGGAATTCCCTTCCTTATAAAGTCAATTACAATTGCTGGTGTGAACCCAATCTCTCGTGCGAACGCACGGGAGATTTGGGTATCCTAACTCCTTTCCATCTCCGGCGACCAACTTCAGGCAATTGCGTGCCCTTCACGCCCTGCACACCCAGTCCAGCGCCTATATAAGAACCCACAACTCCAGCCGAAGAGGCTAAGCTTGATTTTGACGGAGATCCTTCCAAATTCCTCCCTCTCCCATCTCCGGCCAAACGACCCACAAGCTCCGGCGACCTCCTTCCCTCCTTCTCGTCGCTCTGCTGCCATACCAGCAGCAGAGTCCTCTCCGCCGCTATCTCCCACGTCGCGCTGTACCCCGCGCACGCACTTCTGACCTTGTCTTCGTCGCCGCTTCCTCCCTCAGGGTCTTTCTTCCCCGACGACGGCAGTTACGAGCCGTCTTCTCCGCCGCCTCCCTTCCCTCCAGACAACCCCAGATACGTTCTCCATCCTCTTCTCTCTCTTTTCCCCCAACTATTTTACTTGATTACCCCTCGACAGTACCTAACCGCCTTCATCTTCCTCGCCTCCGACCGCACTTCGGCGAGCCGCCCACACCACTCCACCACTCCACACGGCTCGCCAATCACCTCGTGAGCTCCGCCTCACCACCAGGAACTCGCTCCACCCCATAACTGCCACTCCAGACCTCCATAACTACCCCCCGAACAACCCACCATCTCCGGCCACAGGTTGACCTAGGCGCGCACGCCTAGGCCGACCGACAACCTGCAGCATCACCCACCGCCTTCGCCGTGCTGCGGCGAAGGTTTCCAGCTATTCTGATTGGGCCAATAGGCCGTTCTGTGGAATCTCAGGTGAACGCCCGGCTGCCATTAACAGCCGAAGCAGCAGGAAGCTTGGAGCAGCAGCAGGCGTCAGGCGTCCCAGGCGGCAGGTGCAGCTGGCTCTCGCAAGTGTCGCGCAGTAATTGAGTTCAGCAGGGAGCACCAGCAGGGACTTCAGCGTGGGCAATTGCACACGAGAGTCTGCGGGCGCACGCAAAGGAAAGGCGGGACGTTTAGTCCCACATCGTGGAATCTCAAGGCACAGGTATGGTATAAAGAGTTTTTGTGATATAGCTTTACTGCCTCGAAAGCACAGGGGTGAGGTCCCTCACTGACCCCACCCGCCTCGTCCGCGGCCTGACCACGCGGACTTGGCGGATCCGACCCGACCTAGACCTACGCACTCCTCGCGCATCACACCACCTTCAGGTGCGCCTGGTCCCGGGTACGATCTGACCCGATTAATGCTTGTGGCTCTGGGAGAGCGGCTCTGAGTGAATTGCTTGAGAGAGAGAGACGTGCGGGTAGCGGGAGAAGGGTTAGGTTTTGCTCCTGTGCAGGCAGGCTGATCGCAGGAGAAGGACTTGGCCGCTGCAGAAGAAGGAAAAGCAAGCCAAAGAAGAAGACAGAAGAAGAAGAAAGAAGCCTTCGCAGGAGAAGGAAAGCAGAAAGATTAGAAGTCTTCGCAGAGAAGAAGAAGAAGGACAAGGGAAGATTGCAAAGAGATCAGAAAGGCAAAGCAGAAGGAAAGATACAGAAGCAGAAAGGGGAAGAAGGAAGAAAGAAAGAAAGATCACATTTAAGACGTCTGATACATAAATCAGACGTCTAATTCTACTTTTTCTAAAAAACTCTTTGAATCAATTATATTTGCATGTAACGGTTGTATTCTTGGGTTTTCCAAAGTACTGAGATTGCTCCCTGTGTTCGACCTCGGATACTCCGGTTTTCGAGTAATAAAAATCTTTATTTGTTTTGAACGCTTTCGCGGCTATACTACAACACGATATTATCTTTTAACAAACCGCACAAAAGCGTGACGAACATTTTTGGCGCCGTTGCCGGGGAGCAACGGGCACTTTTAAAACTTTTGAGTACAACTTTTCTATCTAATATCCGACTTGACTTCTCTCTTTTGCTGTGTTCATTCAGGGAAAGCAAAACAAAAAGGAAAGAATAGCAACTGCACCACAGACTCTCCAAGGAACAGGTAATCTCCATAAGTCCTCTCTCTTAACCCTCTCACAATCTAAAAAAAAAAGGAGGGAAATCAACTTAGGGCTACCTGTCTCATATTTAGTAACTCATCAAGTTGCCTGATTTTCATTTCAACATATTTTTATCTGTTCATCCAACTAAGGCAACTAGGGCTAAAACTTTCTTGATTGAGCCCTAGGTGCTAATTTCTACGGCAACTAAATTAGACCCACTAGAGCCAAGTTAGGGATTGCAAAGCTAGGGTTTTTAGAGACACATCTTCTCTAAAACAAAGAAACAAACTTTCCAAAAAGAGGTGTGCCTAAACCGTGTTTGAAAAGATTTATACAAGAGGAACCCTAAGCAAATCAGGCTGATAATCCGTTTGAACCATAAAAGGAAGGACCTAAAAGCTCTCAAAGGAACAAGAGGTGAAGTTGATCCCTCGGGTCAACCAACCTTAATATTAGGTCACTTTTGCACTCAAACTACTTAAAAGTTCAAGTGGAACAATAAGCACCTTGATCTTAAAATAAAAAAAAAAGGTAGACTTAAGAGGTCAAGATCCCCATTCTGGTTTACCTGGAACCGCAGTGACAAGAGAGGTCGGGTGGGGGAAACCCTGTAACCCGTGGGGACGCTCTACCGTGTAGGGGTCTTTGCGGGACTCTCCCTCTCTGGCTGCCCAGGTATTTCTCAGGTGGACGATCTTCTGATCCAGGGGTCCATCTGCCCCGAACCTCTATAGTCACCCAACAATTCTTGGGTGTCTTGATTGGGTCCAGCACCTTCTAATCTCATCACATCTTTCGGTGTATGTTCGGTAGGAGGTCCTTAAGACCACCTTTAAGACCTCCCTTAGAAATTCATTCTCGTCGAGGCCAAGCCTCGACGCCCTTGTTTGTGCAGCAACCCCGCCACATAAATCTTTCATCTGACTCAGACCCTGATTCTCCTTCTTCTCCCATCATGGCACAACCCATTGAAGAGGAGAATAATCTTGAACACCAACTTCAACGCTTGAACGATCTCTTTCAGAACTTTGTAAACCCACCGCAGCGACCTATGATGCGAGATCACTATAATCCTGCTGCGGTGGCAATCGAACCCCGAATATGAATCCCAATTGGAGGACCCGATTCTGATCTGAAGCCCAATATGATTCATGCCATACCGAAGTTCCATGGGCTTAACTCGGAGGATCCATTCCAACACATTAAACAACTCAAGCATTTGGCCCAGACCTTCGGGTCAGAGGTACAAAATCGGGATATCCTACTCATGAAAATGTTTTCGTTCTCCCTCTTGGACAAGGCTGCACACTGGTATCAGACTCAGACCCGCCCGATCAACACTTGGGAGGAATTACAGTCCGAATTTTTGAAAAAATTCTTCCCTGTTGGCCGGACAAATGCCTTGCGCCACCAGATCACTCATTTCACTCAACAACCGGGAGAACCTCTTCATGAAGCTTGGGATCGATTCCTAGATCTCATGCGAAAGTGCCCCCATCACGGAGTTCCTAAGTGGGAACAAGTCCAGTCTTTTTACCAGGGACTCCGTGAGGATATTCGTCTATTCGTCAATGCAACATGTGGAGGAAACATCATGGGCCAACACGAGGACACGGTATGGGAGATTCTCGGAAACATGTGCGAGAACTCCATAAACAATGACTCCTTGGGCTTATTCGACAGGACGAATGCCCGCGCATCGACGAATCTAAGAGGGACACATGAGACGCATGACCTGTCCACTTTTGTCGACCTGGAACTGATGGCCAGTCGGTTGGACAAGGTCTCTATCATAGAAAAGAAGGTGGACGAGCTAACTCGACATTTGCAGCAAGCCACCTCTGCACAAAATTCTTTTACACGACCTCCTCTAGCAAGGGAAACAGTGCAAAACATCTGTCACCAACCTGCCAAGGGGATGGACCCATATCCACCTCCGTCTACCTCTCGGACCGGAGTGACCTCTGATCCCTTCTATTCGAGTTGGGGGAACTCTGAACCCTCGTATTCTGACTTTCCTGAGGTTCCTCAGAACTGCGAGGACCTCAACGCCGTCCAGAATGACCCATACTCCAATACCTACAACCCTGGATGGCGAAATCATCCTAACTTTCAGTGGGCAGGAAATTCTCAAAAACCACCATATCAACCCCACCCACAAGCTCCTCGTCCATATCAGCCGCCTCAGCCTCGGCCCAATCCCACCTACCAATCCGGGCAAAATCAGGATCAACTGACTCTTATCCTTCAAACACTGGCTGACATTTAAAAGACGAATGCGGCAATGCAAAAATAGCACAAGGACGAGATCATAGAGGTTCGCAACCAACTGGCCCAGATGGCAAATTCCCGCCAACCTGGCACCCTTTCTTCGCAACCTCTGCCCAACCCAAATAACGTGCCGACCCAGAGGCGCGTTATGAATCCAAATCCAGGCCACGCACATTTGATTTATCAGGCCCCTGCTACTCCATCACCAGACGGGATGGAGGCGTCAACATCTTATGCAGGATTGCAGCAGCAGCCACCCCTCCTACCTAACCCAAACCAAAGTCAGGCCGGATTAAACTCTGTAACAACACGCAGTGGTAAAACAACACAAGACCCACACTATCCGAACCACTCCAAGCCTGATAATCGCCAAGACCCTAGGGTAGTCATCCAAGATACTACTGTCCCAGATCAAGAACCTAGACCTATCCTAGAGGAACCAGCTAGGATCCCATTTCCTGAGGCCTTGACCAAAGGAAAAAGGACAACCAAACCTGTGGCTCCTGAGGAGGATCTGGTCAAGCTCTTTGAACAGGTCCAGATAAACATCTCGTTGATGGATGCAATCCGCCACATACCGGCTTACGCAAGGTTCTTGAAAGACATATGTACACCTAAACGTAAGCCGCGAACCAAGGATGGGAACCCAATCGTACTATCAGAGCAAGCCAGCTCTGTCATCTTGAGCAAACTCCCACCTAAGGCTAAAGACCCAGGAACTCCCTTGATTTCTTGTAAAATTGGTGAAACCCAACTTGATAGAGCCCTACTAGACCTAGGTGCCTCCATAAATTTAATACCTACATCCCTCCTTGACCACCTTGAAGAATCTGAACTTAAACCCACCGAGGTGACATTGCAGTTAGCTGATCGATCCATCAAGTCACCCAAAGGAATACTCGAGGATGTCATTGTTAGGGTACGAGATTTTTATTTCCCAGTGGACTTCATAGTACTGGACATGGATACACCTAAGAACCCAAGGGACACACCAATCATATTAGGGAGACCCTTTTTGGCCACTGCTAGGGCCAATAGAAACTGCGAAGAGTGCCAGATAGAATTAAAATTTGGGAATCAAAATCTAAAGATAGACATTTTCAAGGCCCATCAAGGGATTAATTGCGGGGTGATAGAGGAAATTTGTGATGTCGAAGCCGTGGTTGATGAACTGCATATAGAGGACAACCTGATTATTTCTGATCAACCACTAGAGGAGCAAAAACCGCTAACAGAGGAGTGCGGACATGATCTAGACACACCTATGACTCCTACCATTGCTCCCGATACAAACCCCGAACCACCCGCTGCTGCTGACAATCCTGTCACGGAACTCAAGCCCCTTCCTGAACATCTAAAATACGTCTTTTTGGATTCAAATCAGACGTTTCCTGTGATTATCAATTCTCGACTCACACCTGACCAGGAACTCCGTTTGATTTCTGTTCTCCAGCATCATCGTAGAGCCATTGGATGGACTCTAGATGATTTAACTGGTATAAGCCCTTCATACTGTACACATCGAATCTACACGGAAGAAGGCTCACGACCTTCAAGAGAAATGCAAAGGCGCCTAAACCCTAACCTACAGGAGGTCGTGAAAAAGGAAATCATTAAGTGGTTAGATGCAGGGATCATTTACCCGATCTCCGACAGTCGTTGGGTGAGTCCAACACAAGTGGTACCTAAGAAGGCTGGACTTACCATCATCACGACTGAAACTGGGGAAGTCATTCCTACCCGAATAGCTAATTCGTGGAGAGTCTGCATTGATTACAGAAGACTAAATTCCTCTACGAAGAAGGATCATTTCCCACTACCATTTATTGATCAGATCCTCGAGAAACTAGTAGGAAATAAATTCTTCTGCTTTCTTGACGGGTACTCCGGTTACAATCAGGTGGCAATCCATCCAGAGGACCAAGAAAAGACCACATTCACCTGCCCCTTCGGGACGTACGCGTTTCGAAGGATGCCGTTCGGTCTCTGCAATGCACCTGCAACTTTTCAGCTGTGCATGCTTGCCATATTCTCAGATATGGTAGGTGATTATCTGGAAGTCTTCATGGATGACTTTTCAGTTTTTGGACAATCATTTGACGATTGCCTCCAACACTTGGTCCATATACTCAGGCGGTGCATCGAGGTGAATTTGGTTCTTTCCTGGGAAAAGAGCCATTTCATGGTGCCTGAGGGAATTGTCCTGGGACATTTAATCTCAGAGAAAGGCATCCAAGTGGATCGAGCTAAGGTTAACCTGATTTCCAAGCTCCCTATGCCTAGCTCGATTAAGGACATCCGATCTTTTTTGGGGCACGTCGGTATCTACCGTCGATTCATCCTTGATTTCTCCAAGATCGCGCGCCCCCTGACCAATCTTCTCTCCAAGGATGTACCTTTCGAAATTTCCAAGGAATGCACTCAAGCATTTGAAATCCTACGTGACTGAGTCACCCATGCCCCAATCCTACAGTCCCCTGATTGGTCTCAACCCTTTGAGATCATGTGCGATGCATCTGACTTTGCTGTAGGAGCGGTTTTGGGGCAGAAAATTGACGGGATACCTGTGGTCATTTACTACGCCAGCAAAACACTGGATGAGGCTCAGCGTAACTATATGGTTACTGAGAAAGAGCTGCTGGCCGTAGTATTTGCCCTGGAAAAATTCAGATCATACCTTCTGGGTTCCCGTATTATCGTATACTCGGATCACACAGCTGTAAGGCATCTCCTTGCCAAGAAGGACGCGAAACCTCGACTAATCCGCTGGATCTTGCTATTGCAAGAATTTGACCTCGAGATTCGTAACAAGGCGGGAAAGCACAATGTGGTAGCTGATCACTTGTCCCGCCTTCCTTCTGAAATTATTGATCCTTCCGGACCTATTACAGAACATTTCCCTGATGAGCACCTCCTGACTATCAGTACAAGTCTTCCATGGTTCGCCGATATTGTTAATTACCTGGCATCACATCAGGTTCCGCCCGATTGGTCGAAGGCCAAAAAGGACAAATTGCGTTCCGATGCCAAGTATTACCTATGGGAAGACCCGTATCTTTTCCGCATTGGTGCTGATCAGATAATCCGACGGTGCGTCACGGAAGTGGAAATCAAAGACATACTCTCATTCTGCCATGACCAGGCATGCGGTGGACATTTTTCTGGACATAAAACCGCATCGAAAGTCCTCCAGTGTGGCTTCTACTGGCCCACAATTTTCAAGGATGCATACGAACACTGTAAGGCATGTTCCCGTTGCCAGACTCTGGGCAACATGAGCTATAGAGACATGATGCCTCTACAGCCAATCTTGGTATGTGAAATTTTCGATATTTGGGGGATTGATTTCATGGGACCCTTTCCGAACTCGGATGGCTTCGAATACATCTTACTCGCAGTTGACTATGTGTCCAAGTGGATAGAAGCCATTCCGACCCGAACCAACAATCATAAAGTCGTTATAAAATTCCTCCATCAAAACATTTTCTCAAGGTTCGGGATTCCGCGTGCTATAATTTCTGACGGAGGGACCTATTTTACGAATGCTCAGTTCAGGTCACTGATGACCAAATACGGGGTGTCACACCGAATCTCTACTCCTTACCACCCCCAAACTAATGGTCTAGCTGAGCTATCTAACCGAGAGATCAAGAAGATCCTTCAGGTTACTGTTCGACCTGATAGAAAAGATTGGTCTTCTCGGCTTCCGGAAGCATTGTGGGCCTATAGGACCGCCCACAAGACCCAATTAGGAATGTCTCCCTTCAGACTAGTGTACGGGAAGGCATGTCACCTCCCCGTCGAATTGGAGCATAAAGCCTATTGGGCAGTACGGACCTGTAATCTCGACCTTTCTAAGGCTGGAACCCATAGAAGATTTCAAATGAGCGAGATCGATGAATTACGCCACGACGCGTATGAGAACTCGCGAATTTACAAAGAACGGGTTAAAGCTTTTCACGACAAACACATTTCTAGAAAGGTCTTTCATCCTGGTCAAAAAGTTTTACTCTTTGATGCTCGACTCAAACTATTCCCAGGAAAGCTAAGATCCAAGTGGGTCGGACCCTACCTAGTCCGCCAAATCTTCGGAAATGGAGCTATTGAAATCAGCCCACTCAGCCACGATTCTGAACCCTTTGTCGTGAACGGGCAGAGACTCAAGCCGTTCATTGACATAACCGATATAGATTTGACTGAGTCATCCTTTACCCTCCATTCCTCTTGAGCTCATTGCGCCCAGCCGATGGCGTAAAACTCAGCGCTTAACGGGAGGCAACCTGTCATTCTTTGAAAACCTGAAACCGTTTCTGACATCTCTATGCGGAACTCATATTGCACTTTAGGGTTCATCCATTAGAACAGCCGACTTCACCTCAGGTATACCTACCCGAGATTAGAAATTGTTCGCAACAAGTCGCTTCGACCCATTCACTCACCACACACCTGTCCTAATACATGAACTAAGCTGAATTTGAACCCACCTAATTTACAATGGGGACATTGCAAATCTTAGGCATGGGGGGGTATGAAAGTGCAAAATGTCAGAAAATTCATATCAAGAAAGGGTTTCACATAAAAAAAAAAAAAGACTTGATAGAGGGGAGGAACAATTCAGGGTCATACAAATGAGAGGAGGAAAAGAAAAAAAAAAAAAAAGACAAAAAGGAGCACAAAATGAAAAGAAATAGTCATTAGTGAAAGATTAAGGGGTTAACTGAAGTTCTAGACCGAATCAAGAAAAAGAAAAGAAAAGTGCCACGGAGATATAACAAGAGATTAGCAGGAACGCTGGTCTTAGGCTTTTTGGGCTAGTACCTTTAGCTTAAAAATTCACGTATCCATTAAAATCTGGATAATCCTCAAGAGGTTGAGGAAAATGCGAAGCTTGAGTATTAGTTCTAAGGCTTAGGAAGTATTCGGCCTCGTTAACTGACCTCCGGTTTGCGGGATTCGGCAACCTAAGCACCCAAATTCACACACAGTCTGGTTCAGTGCGCATAAACATCCAAATCACGCGAAAAGCGTTTAATGTTCTGAAAAAGTCACCTAGATTAGGAGCGGTCAATCAACACAAGTTGATTTGGACGAATTCCCAGCGAGAAGAGGCGGGAAATTCCCCTCAAAGATGCATAACAACATATCATCTCCTCGGTGCTTGTCTCTTAGGATATTTAAATATCCTACTGGGGGCATGTAAGCACTCTGCTGGTTCAGATACCATGGGTGGCATTATCATGAAATGTCAATCGCCAGGGTCTGAATTCGGCCACGGAACGCCATGGGCAGGATTATCTCGAAATCTCGAAAGCCAGGGTTCCGGGGGTTGCCATGGGCGGGATTATCTCGAAATCTCGAAAGCCAGGGACCCTTGAGGATTGATGATGGGGACGAGGAATCCGATACAGACCGTGTTGAGAAGCTAATCCGAAGCTAGAAATAAAAAGAAAAGAGAGAGAAAAGCTCTCCAAACAAATAAATCCTCTATCTCTCTCTTACAAAAAAATGCACTGCAAACTGAGCTTAGGCTAAAAATATCTCAAGCACGGGTGCTTTAACCGCGGAGTCCAACAAACCTTAGGTTAGTTTCTGTGGGCCGTAGAAACCTTTGCAGAAGACTGAGGCTAAAGCGAAACAGGTTCGGATTTTGGTTGGTACTTGAGTACCTTTAGGCCTATTGTCGGCATTCCCACCTAATCACAAAAGAAAAGGAGAAGCACTTATCATTGTTGACAGACACTCAGGGTCCAGAATGGAAGTTAAAACTTTGAAATTTTGCTAAGGGACTAGCAAAAGCTAGGCATGGGGGTATGATGAGAGCCTCATCATGAGCCATAACTAGCTCATTTTGACCCAATAAAGAAGATAAAAGCTCCTACATAACCTAGAAGAAGGCATAACTGAAGGAACAAGTGCCTTGAGAAGAAAACATGAAATAAAGGTTAAAACTGCAATTTTACCATTGCAGTACGTAAACAGGATTTCTCAAAGGCAAAACATAGGTCAAATGGTATAAATGAGATAAAAAGTGGGTTGAGTCAATCAGAAATGGGTTCATGTGCAATCTAAGAACTAAATGACACTTGGTAACCCTAAAACAGACCCTCTTAAATTAACAAGGTTCCGGTCAGAACAAAAAGCAATTAAACCCTCTATAAATCATGGAAAAACATACTCTAGGGTTTAGAACACTTAATTTGGCCTTTGGAACCTAGTTTGACCTAGATTAGGGTCCTAGCTCTTCAATTAACCTAATTTGGATTTTTACGCAAAATGTCCAGTCAAACGAGGTCAAACCTGAAATCTAACTTCGCCATTGGATTCCTTAGGTCCAAATTAGGTTTGTACCAAAATTTGGACCTAAGGAGGGGTCATCTTGACCTACTTTGCAATTTAGTACACCCAAATCACAAATTGGTCCCTATCTTTTGAATACCGTTGCAGAGAACCCCCTAGGTTCTTCGCCTCCTTTGCAAACCGGTCCTGCCGCCATTGCTAGGGCAGAACCGAGCTCCGGCGAGGTTCGGAGAGGGATTGCTCTCTAATCCCTCAGAGATTCCCTCCCAGAAATGGAAGGAGGATTCTCTGAGGAATTCCCTTCCTTATAAAGTCAATTACAATTGCTGGTGTGAACCCAATCTCTCGTGCGAACGCACGAGAGATTTGGGTATCCTAACTCCTTTCCATCTCCGGCGACCAACTTCAGGCAATTGCGTGCCCTTCACGCCCTGCACACCCAGTCCAGCGCCTATATAAGAACCCACAACTCCAGCCGAAGAGGCAAAGCTTGATTTTGACGGAGATCCCTTCCAAATTCCTCCCTCTGCCATCTCCGGCCAAACGACCCACAAGCTCCAGCGACCTCCTTCCCTCCTTCTCGTCGCTCTGCTGCCATACCAGCAGCAGAGTCCTCTCCACCGCTATCTCCCGCGTCGCGCTGTACCCCGCGCACGCACTTCTGACCTTGTCTTCGTCGCCGCTTCCTCCCTCAGGGTCTTTCTTCCCCGACGACGGCAGTTACGAGCCGTCTTCTCCACCGCCTCCCTTCCCTCCAGACAACCCCAGATACGTTCTCCATCCTCTTCTCTCTCTTTTCCCCCAACTATTTTACTTGATTACCCCTCGACAGTACCTAACCGCCTTCATCTTCCTCGCCTCCGACCGCACTCCGGTGAGCCGCCCACACCACTCCGCCACTCCACACGGCTCGCCAATCACCTCGTGAGCTCCGCCTCACCACCAGGAACTCGCTCCACCCCATAACTGCCACTCCAGACCTCCATAACTACCCCCCGAACAACCCACCATCTCCGGCCACAGGTTGACCTAGGCGCGCACGCCTAGGCCGACCGACAACCTGCAGCATCACCCACCGCCTTCGCCGTGCTGCAGCGAAGGTTTCCAGCTATTCTGATTGGGCCAATAGGCCGTTCTGTGGAATCTCAGGTGAACGCCCGGCCGCCATTAACAGCCGAAGCAGCAGGAAGCTTGGAGCAGCAGCAGGCGTCAGGCGTCCCAGGCGGCAGGTGCAGCTGGCTCTCGCAAGTGTCGCGTAGTAACTGAGTTCAGCAGGGAGCACCAGCAGGGACTTCAGCGTGGGCAATTGCACACGAGAGTCTGCGGGCGCGCGCAAAGGAAAGGCGGGACGTTTAGTCCCACATCGTGGAATCTCAAGGCACAGGTATGGTATAAAGAGTTTTTGTGATATAGCTTTACTGCCTCGAAAGCATAGCGGTGAGGTCCCTCACTGACCCCACCCGCCTCGTCCGCGGCCTGACCACGCGGACTTGGCGGATCCGACCCGACCTAGACCTACGCACTCCTCGCGCATCACACCACCTTCAGGTGCGCCTGGTCCCGGGTACGATCTGACCCGATTAATGCTTGTGGCTCTGGGAGAGCGGCTCTGAGTGAATTGCTTGAGAGAGAGAGACGTGCAGGTAGCGGGAGAAGGGTTAGGTTTTGCTCCTATGCAGGCAGGCTGATCGCAGGAGAAGGACTTGGCCGCTGCAGAAGAAGGAAAAGCAAGCCAAAGAAGACAGAAGAAGAAGAAAGAAGCCTTCGCAGGAGAAGGAAAGCAGAAAGATTAGAAGTCTTCGCAGAGAAGAAGAAGAAGGACAAGGGAAGATTGCAAAGAGATCAGAAAGGCAAAGCAGTAGGAAAGATACAGAAGCAGAAAGGGGAAGAAGGAAGAAAGAAAGAAAGATCACATTTAAGACGTCTGATACATAAATCAGACGTCTAATTCTACTTTTTCTAAAAAACTCTTTGAATCAATTATATTTGCATGTAACGGTTGTATTCTTGGGTTTTCCAAAGTACTGAGATTGCTCCCTGTGTTCGACCTCGGATACTCCGGTTTTCGAGTAATAAAAATCTTTATTTGTTTTGAACGCTTTCGCGGCTATACTACAACACGATATTATCTTTTAACAAACCGCACAAAAGCGTGACGAACACGCATCCTATCTACACGAACTCCAGGCTATCATTGAGCCGAACCAAAGACAAAGCTAGATTCCGCATCAACAAGCTGTGATGGAGCTTCTTCGGGAAACAGCAGAGATAACAAGGCTATTGAGACAAAATCGGGAAACTCAAGAACTACTACTTTTGAGATATCAAGTGGAAAATATCCTTGAAGACCTCGAGGAATCCGAAACGGTTACGCCGGAAGGACACACAGAAGATTCTCGGGAGCAGATATTGGAAGATCACTCAGGGGAAAAAGAATCTAGCGTGGATATGAGATAGGAGCAGGAAGTGTGCCGAATGAGTTCATCTGAAATTGAGGAGGAAATGACTGATATCTCCAAGACTGAGCTGCAATCAGATTATCCTAAATCCTAGGAGACACCTCTCGGGTTAGATAACCCAATTGAGACAAAGGAAGTAGATCCAATTGAGGATATGGATCTTGAGGCAAGCATTACATGCGACACTACTGATCAGCCTAAGCCACTTTCCATTGTAGGTGAACCTGTGCTGGAGCCAACATCTTTTGATCTGCACTCTTCTTTCACCTACATCCCTAATTCGGATGCTAGAGATTTTGAGATGACACTTTCTATCCCCGAGCATGACATCCGAAGACCAAAAATAGTTATGGATGCCAGAATTACTGAGGAACCCAATGCATATGAGGGTGAAGCTTTGAGCAAAAGGAGCTGGGGACGCACCTATCATCCTAGACAATCTAATAGATGGCTCGACTCTGAGCTTGAGGAAACAGCCTCTAATGAATCAGAGATGGGTACTGATGAGGACGAAGTAATTTCCGACGAGGATTTCAGTGACCTCCCCACAGATCTTCTACTTTCACGGATACCCCCATATGACCCAGAGCCTGTAGAGGGCATGATCTTTGATGTCAATTTTCATTATGAGGATCCCTATGACTTAGATTCTGGTTCTGAGATACATTTTGATCTACTCCCTCAGCAACTTCCTGCTGAATTGTGGGACATGATAAATCAGCTGAACAACATCATGATCCCCCTCCTGATTATCCTCTATTTTCCACCACCACTCCACACTTTCTTATAGCTAGACTTTTTGGAGTAGGGGTGCACAATCAGCTGGTTCGCATCTCCAGACCTCTAATTTTGGGAGCATACGAGCATATCTTTCTCTTAATCTTAGCCGGCTCCTATGCTAGAAATGACACATCTGATTGAGTTTTCGTCCAGCTGGAGGTGTTAAACTCAGCACATATAGATACCATTCGTCCCACATTCCACCATCATTTATATATAACCATCTTTATACATAGCATAGTTTTGTTTTAGCATATTTCCCTTTTGTATATTGCATACTAACAGGTTGGCCGGTGCTGAATGTAATTTCAAGAGCAATTACAGGTGATTTCTACCCATTCTCTCCTTGCAGTATTTATTTTCTTTTATATTCATGCATGAGGACATGCGAGAACTTAGGCATGGGGGGGGTAGATACAGCAAAAACTGAAAAAATTTTTGTCAACACTTAGGAAAACCTCGGAGTTGCATGTAAAACGTACTTTAGGACCTTAAATAAAAGAACAACCGACTCCACCTCCAATGCTCGCATTGGAGCTAGAAATCGTCCGCAACAGCCACTTCTGACTCACCCGCTTACCTATTGTTCTAAATTTAGGGTCAAGCTGATCGTAACCCGATATGAGAATTTCACGAAGTACAAATTATATGAGGTTAATTATTCATAGCATATATACATATTGCACTCATGAATAAGATTATTTTATTAAGAGAATGCATTAGGGATTTTATCATCTAGTTGATTCCTGTAATCTGGAATCCAGTACAACTTTTCACACACACGTAGAATTTGCAATGGATTCATGGTGAAGGCTGATAAATGTCTTCAGTCTGTCGAGAAGAAGTAGTGCTTCTTTTCCTAAACCCTTGGACAATGTTTTGGGAGTCAGGCTGATTTTCTTCTAAAAATCCACCAAATAGTGTGAGATGAGAGTAGAATGTACTGGTGCTCTAAGATTAGTGCGAGGAATCTGGAATCCTAGATAATTAGGTGATGATACTATGAGATTAGACATAGTTTTTGCTCTCGGTTCCCGCGCATACATTTTTGTGCAAATTGTGAGAGCCACTAAATAAGGTAAATACGTGGAGAGCGAGTTTTCATAAAATTAGGGTTAAGGTGGATGGTTACGACTATTATTTATGGAATCCTCGGCTGAAGGAGGGTATTGATGTCAAGGTCAGAAATACATCGTCCTATCCATCTCACTCGGTGCCGTTAGTAGGCACTTCCACCAAATAAGCCACCCAATGTCTCTTGAGTACCACCAATCCCTAATAATGCCTCCTCAATAAAGTTGATGGATGTATGCCAGTTGTGTTATGTTGAAAAAAATAAATAAAAAAAAAGAGAAAAAGAAAAAGAATGATGAAAAGAAAGAAAAACTGAAAAAAAATTAGAAAAAGAAGAAAAAGCAAAGAAAAGAATGAATATTTAGTATTTATTTCATCGAGTCAATACCACCAAATAAATCTGAGATCCACCAAATATGTCCTTAACCTATTTTTCTGTGTTTCTGATCGCCCAAATAATGGCTGAGGAATTTTGACTTAGTGCTAGGGTTATGAGAACTCAATTAAAGTGTTAATGCCAAGTAAGACTACCAAATATGGATCGTATATGTGAATCTGGTGAGATTGTGAGCTCTAAGAAAAAGAAAGAAAAGAAAAAGAGTAAGAGAATGAATACAAAGGAATCAAAAGAGAGCATAGTTTTTCTCGTCTTTCTCTGAGTTGAGTTACTTAGTAATCTGGGAATCTGGATTCTGTAGTACTAGTTTTATGTACATCAAGTGAAAATGAGCCACCAAATATATAATTCTTTCCCTCAGAGATTCTCTACCTAAGCCTAAAGCTGGGGTGGAATTCATAGAATATCTTGAATACCCTGAGGGAAAAAGTCTGCCTATCCCGCTAGAATTTTGACTAGGGGTCAAGTACAGGCTTCAGAGGTGTATCAGTTTTTCACTCGAATCCGTTGCGAAAGCTACATAGCTGCACTTTCACGATTGCTTGGATTTCTAGAGCATAGGATGAAAACAAAAAGGAGAAAAATCTCTATGCATACACTTGATAAAATAATCAGTCCCTTAAGGACCCTTTCTGTAAACAAATTAGTCTTGCATTTGCTAGGGACTAGCAAGATTTAGGCATGGGGGTATGATTACGCAGCAATCATAGGTCTTAATTGACCTAAATTAGGCTAGGACTTAGCATAAGTTAGGGTATTCATGCATGCATACGCATTATCTGCATCTTTACTGCTTTCCTTTAGCTATGCAAGAAATAATGTTATAATGTGCTGATTAAGTGCATTATGTTGATTGCAGGGAATAAGCTGATCTAGAGTAGGATCTGAAGCTGGATCTAGAATAACGGGAGTTGTAGCAGAGCTGGAGTAGAAGGCTTAGTTTAGATATAGGAACAATAATGTAAGGGGGTTAAAGGTTTTCTATTCTATTAAGTAGAAATAAAGCAGTAAAATGTGAAGAGCATAAGTCCATCCTAGCCCTAGGATAGCCTAGAGACTTCCCCAAGCCTTAGCCACCCTTAGATTAGGTGACAACATGCTAGGAAGCCCAAAAATCCTAGTTCCAACCCTTATCTGGATGTTCAGATAAGTTATAGGACGTCCAGGACCCTTAGCCATCTCCCGCACACTTCAAACTCACTTCTGCAGTGTTATTGGACGTCTAGACACTTTGTCAGACGTCCAATTTCTGCAGAATGCCCAAAACAGATCCCAAAATCCCTCTTGACTTTGATTGGACGTCCAGACAATAAGTCTGGACTTATGATTTTTAAGTATAAGACGTCTAACACTATTATTAGATGTCCGATACTGCTCTCCAATTCCTATTTTGAGATTTAAGCTTTGATCTTAGATCTCTAGGTTCCTAAATCCAATTCTAAACCCATAGGAACCTAAATTAAGGTGCCTTAACCTTAGTACATCACCTCTAGACCTCCCTAAGGACCTAATTAGGTCCTCACTAAACCTAATTGACTTGGATCTTAGTCAATTCCATCAGCCTATTCAATTGGACTCATTGAGTCCAATTGAGCCCTGATCTCAGCACACACTATCCAATTGGACTCAGTGAGAGTCCAATTGACCTAGACCTAAATTAATTGAGTTGTTTTACTCTCAATTAAGTTTCCACACATTCAATTAAACTTGTATTAAGTTTAATTGCACTTTACCTTAGTAAATTAAGGTTTACAACCCTAATTTGAGACCTACCTTGACCTAAACCCACTAGAACCTAACCTAATCAACCTAGCCACCTAGGTTTCGACCTACACACACCCACACACACCATCCACACGAAAATATCTAGCTTAGAGTTCTCTAGAACTCTCTACCATGTGTTGTTGCCTTAGTTGCCAAAATTAGCAACCAAGAGCCATTCAATTTTTAGATCCACATTTGGTGGATCTAAAAACCACCATCCACCCTCTCTCTCTCACTCTCCCACGAGCTCCCACCATAGGCCTCTCTAGAGAATTCCATAATTCTCTAGAGAGCTTCCCTTAGGTCTATAAAAAGACCTAAGGAGTGGCCATTTGCACCCATTCACATCCCTTGGCTTCATTGGCACCACTCACCTCATTAGCTCCATACACTCCCACCTTCACTTAGGTTAGCTACTCCACCTCCACGAGCTCACCACCATCATGGAGGACATCATGCCGGCATGCTGTATCAACCCTACCTCTCTCCAAGGGTCGACCTAAGCTACATTGGCCGCCCCTCATTCTTCTCCCGACCACTCCAAGGCCATCGGGGACCACCCCTGAATGCCCTCTATTCTTCTAGATTTAATTCATTCTCTTCATAAATTTATTTCCTTTATTTACTGCTTAGTAGCATAGTCTTACTTCTCCCCCAATGATGCATGAGAACTCTCTCCGTTGATTCTTGTATGAGTTGTTTTCTGGTAGCTAGGTTTAAATTTCAAGCATTTATGTAGAGGCTTTCATCTATAGTTCTTGTTGCAAACAACTCTCCTATTGAATGAATGAAAAATGCTTATATATATATATATATCTCGATATTGTGAAAGCACCATGAGCTTATTCTTTGCTATCATATTTGCGTGATTCACGTTGCCTGTTTCTAACTCCTAATATTCTTGCAACTAAGCATGTCATACCTAAATACGTAATAATCACGAATTAGCATGCGTTTCTAAACAAAGTAGAGAAATAGAAGATCGATTTCAGAAGTAAACAAATGCCTCTTAGAAGCGAACGACCGGGATTCAAAGTCTCGTTATCTTTAGAAATCATTTTTTGACCAACGTTTTTGCGCGACTATACTACGATTTCTAATGACTTTCATAATGTGCGAGAACGCCTTCCGTCATATCCCTGGACCCAGGTGCACACATCCCGATAATCCGATAAGCCTAGGTTTGAGAGAGGAAGGAAGGAAGAGAGAGAGCATGCGGGGAAGGGGGGGTTTGCTATGTAGAGTGGCTAACACTTAGCCAAATTTGAGGGGTTGTTTCCCTTATGCTGCGAAGGGAAGCAAGAGAGAAGGGAAGCTCTGAAAGAAAAAGGAAGAGAAGAGTTGAAGAAGATGAATAGTGCCTTTGCATTGTAGCATCTAAGTACTTGTCGTCTGATTGAGCATTATCTATGTTACTGTTGCATTATTTAAGTACTATGGTTAAGGCTAAATTAAGATGCATGCTTAAATGTGGATCTAAAAGATGATTTAAATCACCACTTTTTGGGATCATTTCCATTCTTTTTTGTCTCACAAAATTCTTGATATACTCTTGCTTAGTATTAAATATCATTTAAGTAGTTATTCTTCATTGAATATCATTCTTGGCTTATTTCTTATGCTCATGTACACATTTATTTCGATTAGTTTGTGAATTAAAATACTTGCTCCCTGTGTTCAACCTCGGACTTCAATTCAAATTATAAATTGTATTTGTTGCTTGAGCAATTTAGGAGACTTTACTACAACGAGACACATTAATCTCCTAAATAGCCCTATTAAACATTGTGGCACCGTTGTTGGGGAGCAATGCGTAATTTACCGTTCTTGTTTCTATCTGATTATATCTGAGCACTTACTTGCCCTTGTTTATTTCTTGTGATTTTGCGAGGTATATCACAAGGAGATCTTCCACACAAAATAGTCACTCCCAGGGCAGGTAATTTCTCATTCTTCCCTAATCAACCTCCTAATCTTGGGAAGAAAAAAGGAAATAATCAATTAGGATTCATTTGCCTTATTTTCATAGTAATTTTCATTTTAAGGCAAGGTTTCCAGATTTATGAAAAATTTTCATATTTGATTGAAAACTTGAGACGATTCTGATTAGAAACTCCCTACCTTAAGCTCCTGTGCATATTAGGGATTATGCTTAAATTCTGAGCATCTTGGACTACTCACCTTCTTGATTAAAGCCCAAGGTGTACATCTTGAGATTTAATTGGACTTCAAATAGAGCCAACTAGGATTTCAACATTAGGGTTTTGAAGTGTTAGTTCACATTTTCTTGCATTAAAGGAAACATACCTTCCCGCATTTGTGTGCTACCCAAGCCCCTATTTGAAAAGATCTAATCAAGAAAAATCCTAAAAATCAAGCTCTAAATTTCACATGAATCTTAAAATTGTGGACCTAATAAACCTGGGAGTCAAATCAGGGTGATTTTTGGGTCTTGACCTAGATTTTATTCTACCATCTTTAGGGTAGGTCAGGTGAAGTTGACCTACATTGTGGGCCAACCAACCTCCAACTTAGGTCACGAGTCAAATTAACTTCTAAATCAAGTGGAATCAAAGGCACAAATTAGGATTTAAAACTGGTAGACTTAAGAGGTTAAGTTATCCATCTGGTCTACCTAGATCTGTGGTGACAAGGAAGGTCGGGTGGGGGAAACCCAGTGGGGATGCTCTACCGTGTGGGGGTCTTAGCGGGACTCTATCTTCCTGGTTGCCCAGGTAATTCTCAGGTGGATGACTTTCTGATCCAGGGGTATCATCCGCCCCAAACCTTTATAGTCATAAAAAAAAATCTTTAGGTACCTTGATTGGGTCCAATTCATATCCAGTCCCTCATCTATTCTTTAAAGCACACACACAGGAAGGTCATTAGTTTTTAGCCTAATAGACCTCACTAGATCTTCTTGGGAATTTCTAATCTGATCTGATCAACTTCAATCTGATCCTGAGTTTGATTCTAAATCTTGATTCCACCACTTGATTCAAAAATGTAGCCTGGCAATTTAGGAAGACCATTTAGGAAACCTAAATCCCGAATGTCCATGAGAGAAAGAATGATTAATGATGCCTTAAAATTTTATGGAGTTATTGCCAAAACCTCAAATCCAGTCAGCATGATTCAGGTTAATATCCTAGAAACATCAGCCTTTATTGCAAATTGTGCTCAATTAATATTGACACAAATAACAAATGGATCAACCTGGGTTATTCTCATGATAGGATATATTGAATTAGAGAAATTGCATAACTTTGAATATCTCCAATGTCTGACAAATCTTGTACTTTGGGAAAGACACCAAGATGACCTTGAGAAATGGGAAGAGATGGTAAAATTGTTTAAACAGATTATCGATAAAAAAATATCCGTATATTCCCCAAACGTTTAGTGAAACATCTTGGAATAAGACTGAGGATTAATCTGATTTCCCAAATCTCAGGTTCAAACATGAAGGTTGTGGATCCCCAACCCAAATGGAATATGATCCAACTTATGTACAGACTAATACGCCTGATCTCGAGTTGGGTTGGGAAGATCCAATTGCAGGTGTTCCCGATTTCAAGCCAGCCCTAGAGATACGAGAACTTGGTTCGCTTAGCTTTGAATTCCTAGACACCTGTAATGATGAGCTTAAAATAGAACTCCTCGAGAATGTAAACCTTGAGCCTTATCCTATTAAGGTAATTCTTGAGGATGATTCTGACTCCCAATAAAGCCCAGCCTAGACTTTAGTAATCCAATCCCTACCCTTAACCTAGAATCTGGATTCGAGCCTATTTGGGATAATTATGAGGCCCCATGTGATGAGACTCAGATTTTCGAGTTGAACTACTATTCTGGGCCTATGTTTGATGACTACACCTCTCTAAACTCTTCTGAGATACAGATCAATTTGTCAAAATTCACGCCAATTTACGACACAGAAATTGAGGAGCTGGAAGAGTTGGGATTTGATTAGGTCTCTCCTAGAAGCCAAGAACTCGAGCCCATGCCTAATAGGGACACCTTTTTGAGTTTGGATTCTGAGTTTAGGTTAGATCCAAGTCAGGTTGCTGCTTCTCCATATCTTGACTTACCCCATGGTGGAACTTTCGATCTGGAATCAGGTTCAGAACACGATCTTCGCAAGTTCTTCGACGATTTCGAATCTTACTCTGATTTCGGAGAGCCTTTGTTTCCTGACAACTATGAGCCAATCTACGACCTCGGTATCTATGATTCATTCTTCGACTCTGACTTTGAGTTCCCTGATCCTGAGATCATCAATTCAAAATTGAGTTCCATTGACTTGGAATCATTCCTTTATGATCTACAGGATTCAGAAGCTGCAAGTGCCAAGAGTGTATGCAATCCAGAGTTTGAATCTTTTCTTGACTCTAATTTTCATGATCCTATAAGCACTCCCCAGGAATTTACTTTTGATTTTGATGGGCTCTATGAGGACTCTCTAGATACACCTACCTTTGAACCTTTTCTAGTGGAGCCCTCACACACAGTTCTCTTTGAAGCCACCTCTTCTACACATACAGAACCTTCTCGAATCTGATCCCACCCCCTGCAACCGGAATCAATTTCTATTTTGATTCTCATTTCTCTGATATGGTCGCATCTAATTCCTCTCCACATTGTGATCGGGTTTAGGATATCGATCATACTAATAATCACACCCCATCTTTCTCTGATCACTTTCGTAGGGTTCCTACATCCTCCACAGACTTTTTCATTTGAGGATTCCTACTCTGACCAGGCTGATTGTAATCAGCCAAACCCATGATTTTCACTTCCATATCTCTTTGATTCTCACAGCATTTGGTGGGCTCTGTATCTCTTGATCCACATCCACCAACCCACCAGATTGATTAGGTTTAGGCTGCATCATCATCCTGTCGATCTAAACAAGCACCTGGTTAGACTAATCAGGCTTTTGATCAAGGTGCTTGTTCTAAAAAACTTCACTGATTTGACCACTCCTTCTCCATGACCACTTTCTGCTCAGCTGAAGGTATTGAATTTAGCGCTTAACGGGAGGCAACCCGTCATTTCAAAAACCTGAGATTCTTCTGATTATCCTTTGGAGGTTTACGTTTACTGCACTCTGAGTTCAATTTTAGAACAACTGACTCCACCTTTGGTATTAGTATCGGAGCTTGAAATCATCCACAACAGTCATCTCAACCTGTTTGCCCACCCTTTTGACCCTGTTCTAACCCATGAACCAAGTTGATTTCATACCCCCACTTTACAATGATGACATTGTAAAACTTAGGCATAGGGGGTGTTAAAGTGCAAAAACTTAAAAATTAAAGTTTCTAAAGGGTTCTCACAAAAAAATTACTCATTCAAAAAAATCAAAAAAATAAAAAAATTGAAAAAGAACAAAAAAATGGAGAAAGGGGAGGAAAGTTTGAGAGGATTAATAGCATATCATTTTGAGGAAGAGATGAGGTGTTTTAAATGTAAAAAATGAGCAACAATTTGAAACAAAAAAGGGATAGTCATTATTAAATGATTATGGAATCTACCTAAGTTCTGGACCAAATCAAAAGAAAAAAATTAAGTCTTAGAATAGCAGAGAGATAAAGAGATTAGTATGAGTGCTGATCTTAGGCCTTTTGGGCTTGTTTTAGGACTTGAAAATTCATGTATCCATTAAGATCTGGATAGTCCTCAAGAGGTTAAGGAAAATGAGAAGTTTATGTATTAGTTCTAAGGCTTAAGGAGTATTCAGCCTCGTTAACTGACCTCTGGTTTGCGGGACTCGCTAACTTAAGCACCCTCATCTACACACAAGTTTGGTTCAGTGTGCTTAATAATCAAAATCACGCAAAAGCGTTTAATTCTGTTCTGAAAAGAGCTACCTAGATTAGGAGTGGCTTATCAACACAAGTTGATTTGACGAAGTTCCCAGTGTGAAGAGGTGGGAAATTCCCCTCGAAGATGCATAATGACATACCGTCTCTTCGGTACTTTTCTCTTAGGATATCTAAATATCCTACTGAGGGCATGTAAGCATCTTATGTTGGTTCAAATGCCATGGGCAGCATTATCATGAAATGTCTATTTCCAGGGTCTGAATTTAGCTATAGAACGCCATGGGCGGTACTATCTCGAAGTGTTGAATGCTAGGGTCATGGGGGTTGCCATGAGCGGTGCTATCCTGAAGCATTGATTGCCAGGGACCCTACAAGGATTGATGGTGGGAACTAGGAATCCAATACAGACCATGTTTTTGAGCCAATTTGAAGCTAGAAATAAAGAAAAGATAGAGAGAAAGCTCTCCAAAATGAAAACATTCTTCTATCTCTCTCTCTTACAAAAACACACTGTAAACTGAACCTGGACTAACCATGTTACAAGCACGAGTGCTTTAACCACTGGGTCCAACGAACCTTTGAATAGTTTCTTGTGGGCTTTAAAAACCTTCGCGGCAGACTGAGGCTAAAGTTGGTCAGGTCTGGATCTTGGTTGGTACTTGAGTACCTCGAGGCCTACTGATGATAACGTCATCATCAGCCATATCTAGCTTTAATTAGTCATAATCAAGGAATAAATGCTCCTAAAGAACCGCCAGAGGACCATAATTTATTGCATAATCATTCTGAGAGAAATACAATAAACACGGGTAAAAATGCAATTTTAACAGCACATCTCAATTGCAAAACAATCATGGGGTTTCTCAGGGGTTAATCAAAGGTCAAATGATTTTAAATGTCTAATAAGTGGTCCATGCAGACAGAAATTATTTTTCGGGCATTTTGAGAATTAAATTACATTTGAAACCTTAAAAACAGGCTTACTTTATTAACTGAGGTTCTGGTTAGGATAAAATTCACATAAACCCTCTAAAAATCATAGAAAAATATTCTCTAGGGTTTGGTATGCTTAATTTGACCATTGGAACCCAATTTGACCTAAAACAAAGTCTCAGATAGACAGTTACCCTAAATTGGGTTTTTGCATAAATTATCCAGTCAAACTTTGTCAAAACCTAAATCCAACTTCACCATTAGATTTTGTAGGTCCAAATTAAGTTTGTACCAAAATTTGGACTCAATCTGAGATCATCTTGAGCTAGTTTGTAATTTAGTCTTGTCTAACTCTTTTCTCTCACACACATGCCCCTAACTTTCAAATTCCTTACAAACAATCCCCTGTCTTTTTCGTCACTCTTTGCAAATTGATCCCTCCACCATTACCGCAAAGGAATCCTTCTCCGATGACCATTGATTGAAGATAACCCCTTCTCTGATCAACGAATTCCTTCCAAAATTGGAAGGGAGATTCCTTATGGAGTTCTCTTTCCAATGCACCTGACCTTGAATCCTATAACCTTCCCAATCTCTCATGCAAATGCATGAGAGATTTAGGTATCTCTTGAGTTTCCAACTCTATCAAGCTTTCTAATCTCGCAAAGCTTGATTCCCAAGCTTAAACCGACTCCCTGAGGCTTATATAAGGATCCCCGTGGCAAACCATTTTCCTCACACTCAAATTCGACCGAATCACCCTCAATTCCTTGCTCCTCTCATGCCGAATAGCTCCTCGATGTTCGGTGACCTCCTCTGACTCCATTCCTCATCCGTTCACAATGCCGACGACGAATCTACCTTCCTCAACTTCCTCCGCTCTTGGCCGTACCAGTAGGAGCCTCCTTCCCATCGTCGTCGCCACTTCTACCTCACCGGAGCAGTTCTCTTCCGTGGCGCTGGCCACACCATACCCAGCATCCCCCTTATCCTTTTCGACCCTTAGAGTAGGTAGTTAGGTCTCTCTATCTTTAGATTAACTTCCTTTATCAAAAACCTATAAACAAGTCGACATCGCCGTTCACCCCCGTCTTCTTTACATTCGGCCACACCTTCGGTGAGGTGCTTCCATTACTACACACATCCACACGCCTCGCCACCATGCCCATAACCTTCACCATACTCCACCCATCAAAACCCCTCTCTCTATTCGCCTTCCCATCCACCCAAAACACCCACCGAACAAACCCACTTCCTTCGGCAATCTCCACCTTTGTCAGGCTACCACATGCCTCGCCTTGCCACGAAACCACCGCCACCACCTTCATTGTGCTTCGACGAAGCTTTTGAGCCATCTGATTGGGGCGTTTAGCCCGTACTTTGTTGTTTCATGTTTACGCCTTGGGCCACCATGAACGAGCTCCTTCTAAGCAAGCTTGGAGCATGCTCTTGAGATCCTTTCCCTAGGTGTTTGCTCTAGGCACTGCGGACTCATCCCAGGAAGAGACCCAAGCCTCCAATTAGGAGCATCGTGCGCTCCTTCAGCTTCAATTGGAAGACCACTCCAGCAGCAGATGCGTGCAAAGAGGGAGGGATTTAGTCCCACCTCGTGAAGAGAAGAGGTGGTGTGCGCGCATAAGTTGAATTTTTGCATACGGCTTATCGCCTCGACACTTGGGGGTGAGGTCCCTCACACCCCTTCACTCCTCGCCTTTGACACCTCCATGCATGTCTGGTTCGAACCTAATTACCCGCCTAAGCATCTCACATCTCAGTTGCTACCCACTGTAGGCAACCTTAGTCTTGAGTGTGGTCATACCCGATTACCTAAATACCCGGTTACCCTTGCAGAAGAGAAGAGGAGGGAGAGAGAGAGAGAGCACGAGGTCAAGGGGGTTTTTTCTATGGAGAACAACGGCTAATGCTTAGTCGTTTGATAAATTATGCCCTGTGTGTGAAGAGAAGAAGGAAGAAAAGAGGCAAGGTAGAAGAAGAGAAGGACCATAGAGGAAGAAGAGAAAGAAGAGAAGCCACGGAAGAGCTAAGGTAAAGAAAGAAAGAAGAAGAAGAGTTGAGAAAGGAAGAAGAGAAGGAGAATCAAGGAAGACCAAGTGCTCGTGCATTGTAGCAATTGAATGTTTAAGATGTCTAATTCACTGTTTGTTCATTTGATTCTATTTGAGTAATTGCTATATATGTGTTAGGCTAATAATTGGTGATCCAAATCACCATTATTTTGTTAGAGTTTTTTTTATCTCCTCATATACTCATGGTATACATTGCATATTAGTTTTTAAGTAATTAATTATGCTCATTTATATTATCTATTGAGATTAGCACGTGAATGCAATACTTGCTCCCAGCGAATGACCTCGGACTTCATTTCTGACATTCTGAGCTTATAAATTTTATTTGTTGTTCTATTTATTGCGGATTTCAAACTACGACGACAATACTTTGATTTAAATCCTTGATAGATCGCTCACAACACTTACTATTGGAATTCTAACCTAATTTCTAAAAAGAAAAGAATTAGGGCATTGAGTATCAAAAGCATGGTCTAGAAATCAAGTTAATTTCATATGATTTTGCTTAGGGATTAGCAAAAGTTAGGCATAGGGGTATGATGATAACATCATCATCAGCCATATCTAGCTTTAATTAGTCATATTCTATTAATAAATGCTCCTACGTAACTGCCAAAGGATCGTAATTCACTACACATCCTTTCTGAGAGTTAAACATGAAACAAGGGTTAAAACTATAATTTTACCTGCATATCATAAATGCAGAACAAACCATAAGTTTTCTCAGGGGTTTATTGTCAAATATGCATTAAAGTCTAACAAGAGGGTTTGTGCAGATAGAAATGGGTTTTCACGTATTACGAGAATTAAATGACATCTGAAATCCTAAAAACAGACTCGCTTAATTAACCGAGATTCTGGTCAGGATAAAATATACCTAAACCCTCTAAAAATCATATAAAAATATTCTCTAGGGTTTGGCATCCTTGATTTGACCATCAGAGTCCATTTTGACCTAAAATAGAGTCTCAGACAGATAGTTGCCCTAATTTGGGTTTCTACGTAATTTACCCAGTCAAACTTCATCAGAACTTAAATCCTACTTCACCATCAGATTCCTTGGGTCCAAATTAGGTTTATACCAAAATTTGGGCAGTTTGGCTCTAGGAACTCTCTCAGGTCCTCAATTAGAGGCCTCACACACATCTTCAACATCAATTGGACGAGGTTCCATCTACAGCTAACACGTGAAGGATGTGGGATTAGTCCCACATCATAAAGAGACAAGAGCCCGCCAATGGATAAATTATTTTTCTGTTATTGGCTTATTGCCTTGACACCGTGGGTGAGGTCCCCTTCACTCGCGTACGCCCGACCCGACCTATGCTTACTTACTCCTCGGCTACTACCCACTGCCGGTAGCCCTAGACCCAGGTGCGCGCATGCCCGATAACTCGATAAGCCCGGGTTTGAGAGAGGAAGGAAGGAAGAGAGAGAGAGAGCACGGGAAGGGGGTTTTGCTCTATAGAGTGGCTAACATTTAGCAAAATTTGAGGGGTTGTTTCCCTTGTGCTGCGAATGGAAGAAAGAGAGAAAGGAAGCTCTAAAAGAAGAAGGAAGAGAAGAGTTGAAGAAGATGAACAATACCTTTGCACTATAGCATCTAAGTACTTGCAGTTTGATTGAGCATTATCTTTGTTACTGTTGCATTATTTAAATACTATGGTTAAGGTTAAATTGAGATGCATGCTTAAATGTGAATCTAAAAGGTGATTTAAATCATCTCTTTTTAGGATCATTTCCATTCTTTTTTGTCTCACAGAATTCTTGATATACTCTTGCTTAGTATTAAATATCATTTGAGTAGTTATTCTTCATTGAATATCATTCTTGGCTTATTTCTTGTGCTCATGTACACATTTATTTCGATTAGCGTGTGAATTACAACACTTGCTCCCTGTGTTCGACGTCGGACTTCAATTCGAGTTATAAATTATATTTGTTGATTGAGCGATTTAGGGGATTTTACTACAATGAGACACTTTAATCTCCTGAATAGCCCTGTAAACATCCATGCTAAAGCAGAAGGTAATAATGACTATACCTTTATGCAGAGAACATCTCTTACAATATGAGGAAGGTGTTCACCAGTAAGAAGTTTAGAAATGCTAAGAAAGAAGAAGGAATTGTCTGGTTCATCTGCAAGTATATTAGACACATAACGAAAGATTGCATGTTTGTTCAAGGAGAAAAGGTGTCCAAGAGAAATGGAAACCCATCAAGGAGATGACTAGGTAGAGAAAAAGCCATGAAGGCTATATAGGAAAACTTCGATTAAGCATGTGAAAATTCCAAGAGGTCAATTTGAGCCCGGACCAAGCTTAGGAAGCCATCACCAAGCCATAGTCTTACAACGAGTTGATTATTTACAAAGAAGTCGTCCCATGATTACTAAAAAAAATTGAACATTGAGATTGTTTTCCTTTAAACCATTGAAGGGCTTAAATTCGAAAATGTTGTCAAAATGGCTATTCAAATTAGCCCGTCTTGTAAGGGGTTAATCCCCATTTATTTGGCTACTTAACCTTCTATCTGGTAGCTCAGGTTTGGCCACATTAACATGGGTTTGTGTAACACCAATTTCAATTGGTGTTAACCAAACCTATGTTACAATCGTACACCACTCGTTGCTCTAACAACTTTCGTGTTTCATATTCCTAACACTACTACTTGCAAATGCCATAAGGGTTAACACCACAACTCAACACCAATTCAAGTAAACACAAACTAGTGTTAACACTACTCTGTAAGTAAGCATAATTGCAGGTTAACACTAGTTTCATATTTTTTAATACCACTTTCCTAACCTCCTAAGTAAATTAGCCGTAAATGCCACAAGGTCTATAGAGTGTGATTAGTGGCTCATATCTATAGTTCGCCACCGTCAATGATTACACTGTCACCTGACAGCACAAATCGAGTGCATCATTATGCCAGAATGACCATCGAACTCTAAGCATGTCAATTTTAAAACTCATTTTTTAATGTAATTAAACACACAATTCCGATTTGAGAGAACATGTTAGTCTAAGAAAAAGTCTAATCATAAGGTATTAGCCAAACAAGTTGAGCCAAGGTGAGCTCAAACTAGATCCATGGATCACTTTCAGCTTCAATATTAGGGAGCTTGATTTATTCAGCTTGATAAATCTGTATAATGACAATTTAGCTGCGTGCCCTACTTGATCTTTAATATATTATGTGGTTGTTTTTAATGATATTATCTTTGAATTCGTAACCATTATTGGTGACAATTCTATTTTGTCACATCTACAGATCTTCGTTTTTGACGTTGGAAAAGTTATCTTTATCATCAATTGGGGGGGTGGGTTTTGAAGGGGGTGAAGATGAAGGAGGCAGGTGGGCAAGCGGCAGGAGATCTAGAAGGGAAGATAGTCTATCGCATGGGGGGAGGTGGCAAGAGAAGGTTGACGAGCGCATGCGCGCACACACTTAGAGAGGGCCTTAAATTACTTATTTAAGTCAAGGAATCATAGCCATAGATTCTAAATCCAACATAAGGAGACAAAAGCACTCATTTAATTCAAAACCACCCATACATAATCTTAAAAATAAAATATGTCCCTTTCAACCTTTGTAAATTACAAATGAAAAGATTTTATCGAACCATTTTAGAGGCTAATCAATGAACAATCCCTTAAAAGTAGGTGGGGACATTATAGCTAATTAAAAGTTTATTTTAGTTTATCTTTCTTTTGGCAAGTTACAGACATGTTACATAATATACATAATATATTGTTTTGTAAGTTACAAATATAATATGTAATATACAAGTTATGTAGTTCACTGGCTCCTCATGTGAGATACAAGATTTTAGCGTTTTGACCTCTGTAAATTACACAAAAGAAGATTCTATCCCACCATTTTACAGGCTAAGCAATAACCAACCCTTTTAAAATAGGAAGGGATATTATATTCTATTAAAAATCCATTTTATTTTATTTTCTTTTAGTAAGCTACAAATATATTATGTAATACACATAATAATTTTTGTAAGTTACAAACATAATATGTGATATACATGTCTTGTAATGTACAAGTTATGTGACTTACAAACTTATTATGTAAGATAAAAAATTTTAGTCGTAAGAAACTAGTGGATTTGTTAAATAATTTCCACATTTTTAGAAAATGTTTAGATTATCACCTCTATTTCTGTAAATGATGAAGTGGTATTCTAATCGAATTCATTACTGAAAAGTGGTTTTATCTTCAGATGCATATCTTGATATGGATGGTGGGGATCCCTTGACTCAAATAAGTAATTTGAACCTTGGGTTTACTAGGTAATTTTCCTATAAATACATACGTAGATATAGACATACATACAAACGTACAAGCATACTAGTTGGTTTTGGTAAAATAAAAGAAATATAGGGGAGATACTACTAAATTTTTGTTAAATTACCACTTAGAAATATCTAGTTGGGATACTTAGTTAAGAATAATAGTGTAAGTTGAGACAAGAGCTAATCCACAGCCCTAATTTTGTCTTCAAGTGTTCGAGGGGTTGTAGGGCATGACATTGTAATATTCTACTTCATTTTTTTTTAATGAAAGAAAGTCCTAGTTGCAATACAATGCTAAAGGTTGTGTGCTCGCATAGTTTGTTCTTATTGCGGTGGAAGATTGTCAATGTAAATCTTATGCTTGTGATTGTTTCTTTGTTGTGCTTGATTTTGCATTATAGAAAATCAATCAAAAACCTTTGGAAGAGAATGAATAAGATTTATCTAATCCATGCGTACCCCTTTTCAACACCATTTATATATGCATATACAAAATAAATAGATATAGATGGATATATGCAAATAAATTGAGAGAGAAAGACCTCAAGTACTTCTTTAATCTGATACTTATCCTTCAATCTTGGGTCCACACACACCTCTACCTTTTCTTCTTCCAACATATGACTTACCTATACATTAGAGAAATAATGAGAACCATATTATTTTTCAACATTTGTGAAAAATAAAAGATTATGAGCTATAATGAATTATGTAGTAATATTGGGCAACAATGTTCTTATATCCTTGTACATATCTAGCCACCCTTCACGCATGTACCCATAGAGCATGCCTTGGTAGTTATGTTGTAAATTTTATTTGACTTAATTTTCTTCCTTTTATCTTTTTTCTTGAAAGGTATACTACCTCCTATAGCTTTTTCTTGCATGGGATTTCCTTGTTCTCTTGCATGGGCTTTGAGAGTTCTATTCTCTTCATTCTTCTATAAATAGAGAATAATTTACAACAACAACAACAACCAAGCCTTTTTTGACTCTAAGTGGGGTTGTCTACATGGATTCTTTGCCTTCACTTAGATATATTTTAAGTCATTTCTAGGCTTAACTTGAAGTAATTGAGATTATACTTAATAGTTTTCTTCCAACACTTCTTTGGTCATTCTTGCCCCCTCCTAGCAGGTACAACCTCCAACTCATCACATCTCTTGATTGGGCCATCTACTGGCCTTCTCTATAAATGTTGAAACCATCTTAGGTGTGTCTCTCACATTTCATCCTCTATTAGTGCCATCCTAGATTTTTCTTAGGTAATCTCATTTGAAATATAGTTGTTATTCAGATAATCTCATTTGAAATATGGTCCTTACTTGTATAACCACATGTCCATCCAACATTGCCTGCGTTGAGGATTTTGCATCTTTTCACTACTAATCCGAAGCCTGGATAAAGGAGGAGGGTTGCGTTAATTAGATAGTCGATGGCTAGCATAAAACTTGTCGGATCTTGAACATGGATTCAAGTAAATAGAGAATAATTTCTATGGAATAAAAAGAAGCTAAGTCCTTTCTTTCAAGTTGATATGAAAGTTGTTTCTTTCCCTTCCTTTTTTACTTCCATAAAAAAAGGAAACAAGTTTCATCAACAAACTTAATCCAAAGACCATATTTGTTTCCATTAGTGTCTCCATTGGGTGGCAACAGTCCTATAATCAAGTTAGTGGTTGATGGTGGGTCTTCTAGAGACTAGATTCAACCTTAGAGCATTGGCACTGGTTAAGTTGAATCCTTGTGAGCCTACGACTTTCAGGTTTGCCAAAGATCAATTTCATGACCTAGATTATTTCATGATCTGGATTTCATGAAGCATCTATAGCAACATAGCGATATCTTTGTGTTTGTCTTCAATGATGGAATTTGGCAATGATGTCATCTAGCAATTAATCATGAAGTAATCAGCCATCATGGTGGAGAGATTGATGGTAAGGGCAACTATCCTAATGTAAGCCTCGATAAGGATGCTAGCAAGTAACCAAGGAAGGGTCCATAATATGAAGCTAGAGCCATTCCCTTAGCATTGCTCGACAAGGAAACTAAATCTAACATAAGGAAGAGATTGAGAAATCTCTTCCTTGGAAGTTGAAGCACATGCCACTTAATGCATTAGGTTCTATCTACTAGTGGGTTGAGCTTAGAATATGATGAACTTATATTAAGGCCCGATTAGATGTGTTCTAAGGGGATTGCTGTGGCTTCCCTATTTATTTCTTACTTTGGTGCATGCTCCACTCAGACTAATGATTACTTAAACTTGAATTGGTTGATTGATTTAAATTTATCTTGGAAACTTTGTAGGGGTGCATGAAGATTTTCTAAACTTTGGCTTGTTCATGATGATCATAGAATATAAGTGGCAGATGGAAGGCATTCTTCCATCTCTTTTTAGGGGGAGATTCATATCATAGAGGACATGCATCTATTTGAAGTGTATTTTTTTCCCAATTTTTTGTTGAGCTTCTGGTCTATTAGGCCAAGTAATAAGATAGCTAAGTTGTAAAGCCATTTTTTTTTATTTGTCTCTTATGTTATTCAACATAAATTAATATGAAATGCAATTAATGGAGGTTGAGAGGAAGGAGGTGCTTATTAGTTATGAGATAAGCCTTATTTCAATAGTTCTTCTAGTTTTTTGTGATATCTTCATTTGAGACGCTTGCCCCTTCCTAAAAATTGTTGGGTCATTTCTAAATATTCACCATCAACCAAGTTTGATTATGAATCCTATCATCTTAGCAAGTGCCATAGTGGATCTAGCTTCTTGCATCTTGATGTTTAGGGTCCTAGTGACATTCTTAATTGACCAGGGCATAGATATTTTCCTTGGTAATTATGCATTGCTCTTTTCTATGTTGTATTTTCCCTTTGAAGTTGAAGTCTAAAGTTGGCATTGTTATAAACAATTATTGACTGAAGTCAAGAATCAGTTTGGGGCAACAGTTAAAAAGGTAAGGTTCAAAAGGAGTAATCATCAAATTACCTTTGCATACACATCAAGAAGAAGTGGACTACTAAATGCTAATACCATTATCTTTTTTATGTTGTTAGAGGCTTGTTAGTTCATCATAGTGTTCTATCTCGCTATTGGGATATGCTATTTTGGTAGCATGCCACTTAATTAATAGGATGCCTTCTTTAGTTCTTCATGTGAAGATTCTACTTTGGTAAATCCTTGTCCATTATGGCTCTAAAGATTTTCTAATATGTAACTTTGTATACCTCAATGGTTCTAGTCAAGACACCTCTCTCCTTGAGTAGTCAAGTGTTTTTTTTCTTGTTTATTCATGAACTTAGAAGGGATGCATATGATTTGTTCTTGTTTAGCAATGTATTACAAGGTTAGTTCCTTACTTATTTGAGTTAGTTTCCTACTTTTGTATTGTAGGGTCATAGACTTCCATGTCATCAAATTGATTCTTTAAGATGTCTATGTTAGTGCTATGTACTAATTAACTCGATTTTGATGTTTATAAAATATGTCATAATATCTTTGATGAGCTTAATTGATGAATTATAGAAATCTAAAGAGCAGTTGTTGATAATGGTGACTTATTACTTGAAGGAAAACATGAAGGAATTTGGATAATGATGATTTGAAGAGTTTCAATTATGTATCATGAAGATAAGAGCCTATTTTTATATTTTATAGATCTTTGTAAGAGAGCCATAAGCACTACACTTATATATCACATCTATTTGGCTTAAAGGTTTTGAAACACTCAGATAAATGTTCAAAATTAGATTATAAATTAAAAATAAATATTTAGGAATATTTATTATCTAGTTAGAAGAATAGTTACTTTTAAAAAAAGCAATCGTTGGCCAAAAGATATTTTTCAAACAATCAAATGTAATATCAATCGATTGAACATTTCAGATTAAACATTTAATGACTTTTACAAAGGCAATTAAACATTTAACTATGTAAATTAAATGTTTAAGATCCAAATAAGGAGCTACTGACTGTTGATTAAATGATTGGTGTAAGATATTTAATTTCTTATCTATGTGTCTTGATAGCTATGTTTTGAAAAAGATAAATGATTCATTTTTTTGATTAAATGCTTAAACTTAGGAATATATGAACTCACACATTTTTTCATCTTTAGAGCATTTGAATTTGAATCCAAATGTTTAGAATTTGAATTTTTGGTAGTTTATAAGGATCCTACTACTTCTATAATTATATTATGAAGGTCTTTGAGCAAGGTACAATAATTCTCTTAAGTGCTCTACATTTAAAAATGATTTTGAGATTCCTTGCTTTCCTTGAGTGCTCATTTTCATATTTTTATAACAAAGCCTTCGTATTTCGCTTTCTACACCTCCAACTTCAAATATACTATTCTAGGGAGTATAAGGGAGTATTATAATTAGTCCTAATTGCATACACTTTGCACATTTATTTGGCTCTCTAGAACTTGTATTTGTATTATTTTCAGTTTTTGATGTTGTTGGGTGTCTAAGGTGTAGGCTTCATTGTTTCTCTTGGAGTGAGGAACAAAACCTTTCTTGAGGGGTGTTCAAGAAGGTGAGGTTGTATTTGAGGTACATCATCCTTGTTTTACTGGTGTGTTTATTGATTCTTACAAGAAACAGGGGCAAAATCCTTATTGGGGATGACAAGGTAGAGGTTTTTCCCAGTTGGGTTTCCTCTCTAAATTCAAGTGTTCTATTATGGGTTACACTTTTGTGGTGTGATTTTTTATTTGCTATTTATTTTTATTTGCACAAATCAGCGCCCCTCTTGTGTTGATTACAATCTATACCATCAGTAGTGATCGGGTATTTTCCTATTTCCAATACTTTTTATACTCCATCCAACCTTATTGGTTTATGTTAGGCATGAGGTCCTTCAAGCAAGTGATGTTGATGCCACTAGTGATGACTTGATCACTAACTTGGATATGCTTATTTGCTTTAGAAAGGAGGCACAACATAAAGCTCTTCCTACCCGATATGCTCCATCCATTATACACCCAATATCCAAGCATGTCTTTATGGCTTGCCTTGGATATTCAAAAGATTTACTATGGCACTCTCTAGAGTTTTGTTCCTACACCATATTAAGAAACTTTATTACATCTACATGGAAAGCAAGCCATGGTGGGGGAGATGTCTGCTCTTACATCTTGTGGTACTCGAAAGCTCATAGTTATACTTAGTAATGCCACTACAGTTAGTTCCAAATGGGTTTTTACCTTGAAATACAATTTTAAAGGGCTTATTATGTGCTACAAGGCAAGACCTAACATGAAGGGTTTCAGTTAGATATATATTGTGGATTCCTTTAAGAGGCTCTTACTTGATTGCTAAATTTTTAACAAATTATAATTTTTATGGTAGTATAGTATGATTGTCCTTTACATTTGCTTGATAAAAAATGATTTTCTGTATGGTGACTTAAATAAAGTAGCATGCATGATAAAGTGCTATTTATGGTCTAGTTTCTAGATTGGCCTGCTTTAGCCAATTCTAATAGGTTTCCTAGCCCTTCATTGATGAGATGAGCCTAAGGCAAAGAAGAAAGAAAGATCAATATGAAAAGATTTGGCTAATTTCATCTGTAAAAAAATGACCTACATCTTAGAAAGAATTAGCTCCTTTTTGTGCTATAGAGAGTATTAGAAGTTAAGATCTTGCCCTAGCTTCTTTATAACATGGAATAAATGCATGTATCCATGTACGCATGTTTTTATGCTTGCCCTCATGGGTCTTTATGCATGGGATCTAATGGATTACATTGGAAAAGAAGAAAAAAGGCAAGCCACTATCCTAATTGGATAGGCTTGGTCATGTGTGGATTGATGCTTGAAGATTACTTGGAGGTTTTCCTTATGGAGGCACACTTCTCCTTGTCTCTGACCTTCTTTATAGTTGTGCTCCCTCCTTTAGTCCATATACGGTGGGTTGGCAGATGATTTATCCCATCTAGTGATGATATAAAGGTCATGAGTCAATTGGAGGCTATTGTGCACTAGCATGGGGTAACAATACTAGGGTTGGTGGCTTAGCATCCTATAAGAGAAATTCCTTTATGCAAGAAAGCCCTCTTCATTCTTTTCTCTATGTGAATTTTCTTTTTTATGCTATCTAGGATATATTGCTTAACTTGCAGAGAGGTAGGCTCTTTTTGCAAGAAGGTTTTCTTGAGGATGAAGCTTCTTTTGTATTTACTAAAGGTAGTCAACTTAGAGGTGGTATCTGGCCTTGTCCTTGGGCTTCCTTGAGAACTTTGATGTTAAGTAAGAGTGGATAATAGAGCTTTGTTAGGTTTTTCAGGCCTTTCCATTCCTTATTTAGATCCTTTGGTTGACTTCGCCTATCTTGACTCGAGTGATTCATGTGTTCAGTTGAAGAAGGGAATCCTTTTGTGCTGGATGTAGGCTCAGATATATATTTTTTAATGTGGATTCTTTAGGCTATTCTAGAGAATATAGCCTTGAAGGATGAACGATTTGACTGTGGCATTGTGAAAGCATGAAAAGCCACTATTTAAAACTTCGATTCAAGAATGATTTGATGCCAAAAATTGAATACTTAAAGAACTAAACGACCTAATTCAGAATCACATGGGAAGAACTAGCTTCTTGACATTTTAGGGTTCCACAAAATAGAAGTTATACCTTTGTGGTGACATAGTACAACACCACATGTGTAGTGCCTCCTACAATAAGTCCCAATGTGGCCACAAGATCTTCTTCTCGATAGGCTAATGAGAGGAATCCTATAGTAACAACCTTCTCTCAGATGTTCTTAAATGTATTTTGGATACCAAAATCCAATTGGCTAAAATTAATGAAGGGCTACTGATGAGGGATGAAAAGTTCAGTCCATCTGACAAAGGCCCATGAAGCCCATAGCCTAGAAGAGGTGGGCCCAAGCATAGATCTGATTAAAGGAGTCTCGGCTTCTCTGGCCAAAGACACCTTGCCATAGCTAAAAGCAACTAGCATAACGTTCAGATTCACTCCCAAGTGCTCATCCCTCTTAAATCACTTGGACTGCCTAGCCAGTTTTCCCACTCGGTCTGCCAAGCACTATGGTGGCAAGGCTTGCCGCAAAAGCAAAGAAGGGCGTTAACCTAGGAGCTGAGGTGGGTCCCACTCCTTTTTCTATTTAAATATTTTTTTATGGCTTGTGTGCCAAGCATTATGTACAACATGCACCACTATTGCGAAGGCTGTGCTGTTAGTAGAAGGATAGACCTGGAAAAGCTATCGAATGGTCGAGGGTTGTCCCCTCTACCTTCTTATACAATGCACACACCTCCTCAAAGAGGCAACTCGAGAGAGTGCTCCCAAGTGCATTTGCTTTAGACCTCTATAAAAGAGGCCCTTATATTGAGAGGAGTCATCTAATTCTAGCTATACTATATTCCTATTCATGTTATAAACCATATTCCCATAGTGAGAGCTTTAAAGGTTAGATCCCCTCCTGTGTTGTGTGGATGCTTGGATCTTTCCCATTTTTGTGCTTCGTTTGTGTTTCCCATAGTATACAATTTTTTTTTTATGACCTCTGGGGCCTTGATGATGGCTTCCATGGTCCATCATCTACTAAGCGAATATTCAAGTAGGAATAAATCTCAACTATTGGATTTGATCCAATGGTTCCCACCATATTGGGATTAGCTTGAATCCCTATAAATATCTCCCAAAGACAAGGCCTAATCAACATATTACTTCATGTACGAGAGGGAGCCACTACCACATGATAGTTCTAAATCCCTACTCAAGAGCATCGATCAGCCAATGGTATCTAGAAAAGATTGCCATCCCAACTAATACTGGGAACAAATAATGGAATTTGATACGATGGTTTCTTGATATGCTATTGGATCCTTTAAAGCATTTAGTTCTCAAGGTCAACACATATCGAGTTTATTCGACCTGGCTAAGTACGTCCCCCTATTCATACTAAGGGACTCATTTCATGCACCAGAAATAAATCTAATACTTATTCAGATGAAATGATTAAATCAATATAACTCCTTACATTATTTGGATGGCTCACCAAGGGCACACAAATTCTAACAAGCCTCATTTCATGTAGCTACCTCCAAGTTTTTGAGTCTCAAAAGGAGTGTTCGTATGTTCATTGAAGAAGACCATATATGGCCTTAAGTAGAGCCTAAGGGTATGGTTCTAAAACTTGTTTATGGTATTTGTTACTTTCATTTTCGTAGATGTCCTATATATCACTCTCTTTCTATATTGCATACTTCAAGTAGGTTCATGGTGATGCTTTTTTATGTTGATGATATCATCATCATAGGAGATGGCACTAAAGGCATTTACGATATGAAGAAATGCCCAATAGAGAACTTTGCTATCAAAGTTACAAAGACCTTGGCCTACTTTAATACTTCCTTAGGAATGCAGTTGCTCAAAGGTGTTGTTATATCCTGGAGGAAATATGCTACCAATTTTCTTCAGGAGATGGGCATGCATAGTGGGTGCAAAACTAGAAATGTTCGTATAAATCCTAAGGTTTCTCTATATGATTTGAAAGCAAAGCCTATGAATGCTAGGTGATTTAGGCATTAATAGGAAATATCTTATACTCGATTATCACATGCCTAGATATCTTATCAGCAATGGGGAAAATTAATTACTTTGTGGAAATGCTTGTAGAGGTACATTATGATACAACAAGGAATGATCAATCACTTTATTTATAGACAAGCCTATTAAGGTGGACTGAGATATAACAACAATGATTCTTAGTGTAATGACCCAAACTTGAAATTCCAGAGCTATTTCGGAATTATGCATGTTGAAACAAACTCATTGACACTTTCAGGTGTGAATTGGATCAGTATAACTTGAAAAATGATAAAATGCATGATTTGGTCAACCTTGGTCAACTCTCGAGAAAATCATGCTCAAAATAGGTCATATATGGCATTGTTGGATTCCACTTGTTGTAAGATTTCCAGGGTGCTATTTCATGAAAATTGAAGTTGTGTAGCTTAAGCTATGTGAGAAACATTTTAAATGGGGATGTAAGCGCACATGAACCAAGACAGGGGGTATTTTGGTCCAACCGAGCTTCTCTTGACCTTAACTAGACCCTGGGAGCCTATAAAATTGATGCCTAAGGTTTCACATTGTCATTTCCATCATGATGTCTCAAATTTCATGAGAAAAGGGCAGAGAGAGAATGAGAGAGAAGAGAGATCGAAAGCGAGAAGAGAATAGGAGAGAGAAGATCAAGAAGGAGAGCTTCTTACTCTCTCCTTTACATCTACGTAGAAAGGAAAGTGGTAGGTAGGGCCCATTGATTGCACTATATATGTTGACAAGCTGATGTTAGCAGGGAATCTAATCTTTCACGTAGAGAGAGAGACAATGGCATGCAAGTGTCATGGACGTGAGTGTACCCACGCGTCATTGCACACATGAGGTTTTGTGATGTCCATATTATGCCTCAACGCTGATCCAAAAGCATGTGGGAGGCTTAATCAGGTGACGCTACATGGCATGGCCGACCAGGGTATGTTTGAGAGCAGGTTTTCTTGGACCAATTCAGTTCATGCAAGTCTAGCGCTCCTCAATCTTCGTTTGATGGTTCGAGGCCTTCTCGACGTTGGATTTCAACATATAATATACTGTTGGAGTTGTTTCTCTAGAAACTATGTACTAATAAGCTTTAAAATCACTTTTAACCCCTGTGTCTTCCTTACAAATTCACTAAAGCCTTTTGATACTTGTTGGTTCTATCTCGTGTCATGGTTGACCTAGGATCAACTTCCTAGAGTGTTCACGAGACTCAAGGAAACATGGGAAATAGTGGGAGCCTTTGAGCTAATTTTTGGAGTCATCGTGACTTGTCGGTGACACTAGGTAGAATAGTCCTAATCCTACTCAATGTGATGATGCTTTAGTGTGATGTAAACTAGTGGTTCATTAATATCTTGTCATGCATGTGTATCCTTTATCTTCTACTGAGTATTGGAGTTCTATTTTAGTGTTTTGTTGTCTCTCTCTTGGGTACTCAAATAATAAAAACCTAATGCTTGTAATATGCGAGAATTGAATCCAAATTAAAAACTTCCTTCTGAATAGCGAATGATTTAATTAAACGTTATAAATATGGCTTCATTTACGTGAATGTTGAGGATTTCAATTGTAAACTTTAATTATGAGAATTTGATCTAGTAGTGAGATTAAGAATTAAGGAGGCTATATATACTTAAGACTTGATTAGTTATACCCTGACTCTTATGATAATTAATTGGATGGATTAGTGATTGAATTAAATATTGGTTATAGAGGAACTCTTATAAACTTGAATTGGGCATCATAGTATATTTTCTATTGGGAATGAACTAATGAAATTGGTGACACTATGATGAGCTTGAATGAATGGGATTATGGAATCATAATAATGGAAGAAAAATTGTGTCTCATGCCTGCATTAGGGAGTCAACTAGCCTCCCTCTAACTCTCTTGTTAGGCTATTTAGCTAACTAGGTAGCTAAGCACCTTGGGTACACATTCCTTGATGTGAGATGATTCTGGTACCACATTTTGTACCTTGTAGTGGAGAGGACTGACCATGTGCTAGTGCAGAGTAGCATCCCACATAAGGATTCAAGTTTTAGTAAACCCAACCCAAACCTGACCCCAACCTGAAAAGACTGGGTAAAACCCGACTTGAACCTGATTGTCTTCGGGTATGGGTTTTATCCAAAAAACCCGACTGGATATGGGTATGGGTATGGCTCAGTACCCGATTAAACGACCCGAGTACCTGAATAAAATACCCATCGAGATACTCAAGATAGCATCAGGTACTTGGGTCGGGCAATCAATGGAGTAGGGATCCATTCAAAGTTATGTAATCTCGCCCCATCCTTTTCTGATCACTCCTATAGGGTTCCTACATCCTCCACTGATTCTTTTTCATTTAAGGATCCCTACTCTGATCAGGCTGATTCGACTCAACGAAACCCTAGCTATACACTTCCATACCCTTTCAAATTCCAAAGTATATGGTGGGTTCCACATCTCTTGATCTACATTTATCAACCCACTAGATTGATTGGGTTTGGGCTGCATCATCAGCGTGTTGACCTGAACAAGCACCTAGTTGGACCAACCAGGCTTTTGATCAAGGTGCTTATTCTGCAAAACTCATCTGATGTGGCTGCTCCTTCTCCATACCATTTCTCGCTCGGCTGAAGGCGTTGAATTTAGCACTTAATGGGAGGCAACCCGTCATTCCAAAAAAATTGAGATCCTTCTGATTATCATTCTGTACTTCACGTCTATTGCACCCTAAGTTCGATTTTAGAACAGTTGATCCCACCTCTGGTACACATGCTAGAGCTTGAAATCATCCGCAACAGTCATTTTTGACCCATTCACCTACTCGATAATCCTGTTCTAATTCTTGAACCCAAAACTATTTCACACCCTCTGTTTACAATGAGGACATGGCAAAACTTAGGCATGGGGGGTGGTAAAGTGCAAGCATTTAAAAATCAAAGTTCGGAAGGGTTCTCACAAAAACTCACATATTCCAAAAGTACCAAAAAAGAAAAAAGAAAATTCTTGAAAAAGAACAAAAATATAAGAGGAGAGGAAATTTTGATGGCATATCAGACCTTGAGGAGAAAAAGGGGAGTTAAAAATGTCAAAAAGGTGCACAAGTTGAAAAGAAAAAAGAAAAAAGTCATTAGTAAGAAATTAAGGAATTGACTTAGTTCTAGACCATATTAAAAGAAAGAAAGACAAAACGTGCTAATGAAATAAAAAAGAGATTAGTAGGAATGCTGATTTTAGGCCTTTTGGGGCTATAATCCTAGGCTTAAAAATTCAAGCATCTGCTAAGATCTGGATAGTCCTCAAGAGGTTGAGGAAAATGCGAAGCTTAAGTATTAGGTCTAAGGCTTAGGGATTATTTGGCCTCATTAACTGACCTCTAGTTTGCGGGATTCGGTAACCTAAGCACCCCAATCCACACAGTCTGGTTTAGTGCGCCTAAGTATCAAAATCACGCAAATGCGTTTAAATTGTTATGAAAAAGTCATCTAGATTAGGAGCAGCTGATCAACATAAGTTGATTTGGATGAGTTCCCGACACGGAAAGGCAGGAAATTCCCCTCTAAGATGCGCATTAACATATCGTCTCCTCAGTGCTTGTCTCCTAGGATATCTACATATCTTATCGGGGGCATGTAAGCACCTTGTGCTAGTTCAGATGCCATGGGTGGTATTATCCCAAAATGTCGATTGCCAGGGTCTGGATTTAGCTACAGAATGCCATGGGTGGGATTATCTCGAAATCTTGAAAGCCAGGGTTCTCGGGGTTGCCATGGGTGGTGCTATCTCGAAGCATCGATTGCCAGGGACCCTGCAAGAATTGATGATGGGGACTAGGAATCCGATACAGACCGTGTTGTAAAGCCAATTCGAAGCTAGAAATAAAAAGAAAAGAGAGAGAAAAATCTCCAAAAATAAAGAAAAATTCCTCTGTCTCTTTCTGACAAAAATGCACTGCAAACTAAACCAAGGCTAAAACATATTACAAGCACGGGTGCTTTAATCGCGGAGTTCAACGAACCTTAGGTTAGTTCCTGTGGGCCTTAGAAACCTTCGCAGCAGACTAAACTAGAGCTGGTCAAGTCCGGATCTTGGTTAGTACTTGAGTACCTCTAAGCCTACTATCGGCATTCTGACCTAATCTACAAAAGAAAGCACACATCAAAGTTTTTAAGCATCAAAAGATTTTATGGTCTGGAATCAAAGTTAATACCTTGAAATTTTGCTAAGGGACTAGCAAAATTTTGCTAAGTTATGGTCTAGGCATGGGGGTATGATGGGAACACTATCATGAGCCCTAACTAACTCTTTTTGACCCAATTGAGTCAATAAATGCTCTTACATAACCGCCAGAAAATCATAACTCATTATATAACCATTCTGAGAGAAAAATAAGGAACTAGGGTTAAAACTATAATTTTACCTGCTTATCATGAATACAGTACAACCATGGGTTTTCTCAAGGGCTGAATAAAGGTCAAATGGTATTAATAGGATAACAAGTGGGTTAGATTAGATAGAAAAGGGTTTGCGTATGTTTGAGAATTAAATGACTTTTGAAACACTAAAAATAGATCCACTTAATTAACCAAGGTTTTGGTCAGGATAAAATTCACATAAACCTTCTAAAATCATATAAAAATATTATTTAGGGTTTAGTACCTTCAATTTGGCCATCAGAACCCATCTTGACCTAAAGTGGAGTCTTAGATAGATATTTACCCTAAGTTGGGTTTTTGCATAAATTACCCAGGCAAACGTGCTAAAAACCAAAATCTAACTTTACCATTGGATTTCTTAGGTCCAAATTAGGTTTTTACCAAAATTTTGACCCAAGGAGAACTTATCTTGACCTAGTTTGCAAAAAGGTCCTATCTGATTACATTTATACCCCTAACTTTCAAAAACCCTTGCATTCAGCCCCCTAACTTCCTTGTCATCTTCACAATTAGGTCCCTCAGGCATTATCGCAGAGGAAACATACTCCGACGACCTTCAACTTGGATTTTCTCCCTGATTGATTGATGAATCCCTTCCAAAATTGGAAGGGAGATTCATCAAGTAATTCTCTTCAATCTAAGTTTGTCCATGTGCTCCAGATCTTTCCCTATCTCTCATGCGAACGCATGATAGATTTGGGTATCAAGAAGTTTCCTTCTCCGGTGTGCTTTTAAAGCTTGGGAAGCTTGCTTCCCAAGCTCAAAACTTCTTCCTGAGACCTATAAAAGACTCCCCAGGGTTCAATCGTTCTCATAAGCTTGAAATTCAACCGGAACTCTCCCTCTTCCTCTCTCCTCTTCGGCTGCAATTCTTTGCAAGCTCCGGCGGTCTCTCTCCGACTCCTCTCGTCGTCCGACCACAAAATTAGTGGCGGATTCACCTTCCTCACCGTGCAATACCAGCCGTCGCCATCCTTTCCTTGTCTTTGCCGCCATCTCTCCTACGGAGGTTCATCTTCCCCACGTCTGGCAACCACACCGGCGTGGGAATCTCCTTCCTTTCATCCATTAGAGTAGCTAGTTAGGTTTAGTTAGACTCGTAGGTTAGTTTCCCACTCTCTATTTCTCAATTCAACCCCTCGACTACGCCGTTCACCCTCTTCGTTCTCCACTCTGGCCACTCCTCCGACGAGGTGTTCCCACCACTAGCACCTCCATCCACCTTGCCGACAAGCTCACAACCTCCACTGCACCTTCCCGTTCATTTCCCCTCACTCCATTCACTCCATCATCCACCTAAATGCCTTCCCGAACAAACCCACTCTCACCAGCCATAACCGCATCTGTCCGGCCACCACAGCCATTTGCGCAACACACCACTGCCACCGTCACATTCGTCGTGCCACGGCAATCCTGTTGAACCTTCTGATACGGCCATAAGGCCCCTTTTCTTGATTTTAGGTAGCAGGCCAAAACCCGCCATTGACGCCGTGCTTTGAGCAAGCTTCAAGCTGCTCCAGGGTGCTTCCACTCTAGGGGATACCTCTAGGCTATACGGAATAGAGGCCTGCAGGAGTCCAAGTCCTCATGCAAGGGCATTAGCAACCGCAACCCTGTCAATTTGGCCAAGTGCCCTGCTGCTACGCTGCGTGGAAGAAAGGTGGGACATTTAGTCCCACCTCGGATGTGAAGAGTCACCTGTAGCCGCACAAATTGAATAAGTGAATGGGGTTGTTTGCCTCCAATCATTGAGGGTGAGGTCCTCTTACACCTTCACTGGCCTCGTCCGCGACACACCCCCGCGGACCTGGTCGACCCGATAACCCGCCTAACCTACACGCCGGTGAGCCTAGACCCAGGTATGCGCTAGGTCCAATTACCTGACCGACTGTGGCTCTAGGAGAGTGAGAGTATGTAGGGGAAGGGAGGTTTTTGCCCTGAGAAGTTTGGCTCCAACACTTAGCTGGATTCTGAGAGAGGAGAGCCAGAGAAGGAAGAAGAAAAGAAGTGAAGGCATGAGCTAAGGGGCCAAAGAAGAGAAGTGAAGAAGAAGAAAAGAAGAAGAAGTGAAGGCCTGAGCTGAAGGGCCAAAGAAGAAGAGGTGAAGAAGAAGAAGAGGAGTTGCAGAAGAAAGGAAGAATCAAAGAAAGAAAGAAGGTGTGCAGACAAAAGCAAAAAGCAGTACTGTAGCAAACGTCATTTAAGACGTCTGATTGCCAAATCAGGCATCTGATTTCATACTCTCTCCTTTAGTAAATTTGAGTAATTATTCTATGTATTAGACTTATAATTGGTGATTCAAATCACCATTATTTTGTCAAAATTCTTTTTACTCTTCATATACTCATATGTTCTACATTCCAAATTAGTTTTTGAGTAATATTTTGTGTTCAAATTACATTAATTGATTGAGATTAGTGTGTGAATTCCATTTTCTCCCTGTGTTCGACCTCGGAATCTTTTCGAGTAATAAAATTATATTTATTTTCAAAGCAATTTCAACTATATTACAATGCTTCATTTTAAAACATCAATCTCACCACGATAATCAATCTCTCCAATGCCTAGTCGACCGTTGCTGCCGCTGTCACCTTCACCACCATGGTCGGCCACCTCCAACACCCTCAAGCGCCGAAGCTTTGCGAGAAGCTTTGTGGAAGCACAGGGAATAACTAGCGATATCCAATAGGTTACTCCACACACCAGGGGGCTCCGTCAAACATCCCCTTCCTCCTCTTTGATGCCAAGAGAAGGAGCTCAAGCTCTTGCTTGCTTGATGGGACTTGGTTGAGAAGGACAAAAGTTAGCAAGGATGAAATTGTAGGATAGTAGGGACCAAAATGTAAAAGAATAGTTTTTCAAGGACTGATTTGCAATTTTTTGTGGATTTGGTTTAAGATTTGGTTCTGCATGGGTTTTTAGTGTAAATTCTTGTCCAAACATTATTGATATTGATTATTTAGTGCTTAAATCTCATTAACATTTGATTATTCTTACTTAACCTTTAAGTAATAAATTTTCTGATTATTAATTCCTTGCACTTTAGATTTAGATTTAGATTTAGTTTCTTTATTTTGTAGAACCAAGTGTGACTTTGAACTTGTTTGATTTTTCAAGAATTCATCCCTAACACAAGATCATCAAATTCGCTTGTAAATACTTAAAATAGTGGTAGTGGCACATCAATTTGCTCCTAGCGAATGACTTCAGAATACTTTTTATTTAGAGAATTACAAATTTAAGAGTTGATTTGCATGATTAGACTATACTACGACACTCATTTTATTGAATGCCATTTTGCGCACGTCAGTAGTTACATTGCATAGTGTGAACACATGCAAATGCTACGCACATTGGACCACAAATAGCTAATGCCCCATCCACCAGCTGAGAAAAGAAACCAACTCCTAAAACCCTCGAGCCATGCATCTTACTTTCCTAGTTAGTCGGTAAGCCTAAGCAAAGAGTCATAGGGATGCTAGCAACTCCCTAAACTAGCTCAAAATTGGTCTAAAAGATCAAAGCTACACCAAAATTTGGCGAATAGAAGGGCTAACACCAGTTATCCAACCTTCAAATCTTGACAAATCCATTGTTATAGTTTCTGAATTTTAATCTCGAATAACTAATTTTACATATATTCCACAAGGTTATATTAGTCAACCACATCATCTAAGTTTTCATCTTGATTAAGCCCATTCAATTAGCAAATAAATTCTTAGTAATTAACCCTGATTTTAGTATCAATAATGTCCTAAAATCCAATAATTTCAATACTGATTTCAATGTTTAAATGGCATCATAATCATCACCCAAACTAGTGTTTTGTTTTAGTTTAATCCAATTAATCTCAAATATTAATCCATTAATGAATCAACATCATGTCGAACCTTCCTCAAAATCCACATGCGCACTGGGTGGGTTTCCTAAACTAGATGTACCAAGAACGGGGATAAAAATACATAAGACACTCTTATAATTTTTCACGTAAGTATAGTAATCAAAGTTGAAATAAAAGTCATAAATGTGTAGTACACATTGGTAAGATTCTAACAGTACCTTATTTGCATGAAATGAAGGCCATTTGACCCTTGAACCGATCAAAACAATGCGAAGGGGTCTCCTAGATGGGCACTAGACTAGCCATGGACCACTGGTTCACAAGTAGTGTGCCCCAGGTCCAAGCCCCTACCCTTACGCATGCTGTGTTTCGATTTTGAATGCCTGCTGCCACTGATGCACCTGCTCCTTGTGTCGATTATGCCTCTCTCCTTTTTTCTTTCTTTTCTCTCTTCTTTCCTTCTCTCTCCTCTCCATCGAATCTTATGCAGCCCAAGGGTGCTAATGACACCCCAAATCTTAATGTAGTCTTTTTGTAGACCACTAATTAGGATTATAATAAGGGAAAGTCATTAATTGCCTAAAATACCCTTGGAAGTTAGTTTATTCACATTATAATCATGTTTGTCTTATTTTGAGCATAACTTAAGCTACACAACTCGGATTCATGTGAAACAAGCGTCATTGGAAAGATCACGATAAAAGAAATCCAATAATATTCCACATGGTACCCTTTTGATGAGTTTTGACTAGGGGTTGATCGAAAACACGTGTTTCTTCACATTTTATGAGGCTTCAAACTTGCACCAATCCCAATGTGTGTCTACGGGTTCGAAATGACCCGAACTGCTTGAAAATGACTAGGAACCCAGATTTTTGTGCATTACAAATATTACAATCTTAAAGGGAATTTCTACCCCAAAATTGAAGTTATAGATGGAAAGGAAAATAATCATTTTCAAGTGAATAACCTTAAAGAGGTATAACAACCTTAAAGAGGAACAAGATAGGTGTTACAGACTTACCAGTGAAGAGTTCTATATATTTCTCCATCTTCGACATAGGTTCCTAGGTCACCTCTTCGTACTTCTAGCTCCTCACAGCACCTTTACTAGAGGAACCTCCTTGTTCTGCAACCTTCGAACCATTCAATCCAAAATCTGCACTGGCCACTCTTGATAAGTCAAGTCATGCTTGATCCCCACATTCTCATAGATGATAACATGGTCTGGATCCGACACGTACTTTCATAGCTAGAGATGTGGATGATGTCGTGAATGCTAGCTAGCTAAGGTGGCAAGGCAAGCTTGTATGTAATGGGTTCAACTCACTCTAGTATCTCTAATAGGCCCACAAATCTTGGCGCCAACTAACCCTTCACCTCGAATGTTTGTGATTCTTTTATCAGTGAAACTTCAAGGAAAACAAAATCACTGACCTCAAATTGTATATCTCACCGTTGATGATCTGCGTAGCTCTTCTGTTAACTTTGTGTCATAATGGGTTTCCTATAAATTTGCTTGACGATCTCTTTACTCTGGTATATTAGTCTAGGGTCTACCTCACATTTCACACCAACCTCATTCCAAGAGAAGGGAGACATGCATTTTTGACCATATAACTCTTTGTATGGAGCCATATTAATGTTGGCGTGATAGGTATTGTTGTATGTGAACACCGGAGGTAGGTGCTCCTCCCAAGAGCCTTTTTACTCAAGTATACAGGACCTCAACAAGTCCTCTAGAGCCTAAATCATCCTCTCTGATTACTTGTCGCTTTGTAGGTAGTAAGACGTGTTCAGATTCAACCGCAGCCCTAGCTTGCTGAAAGCTTTCCCAAAATTGGGAAGTGAAGTAGGTATCTCTATCTGAAATAATCTCCTTGGGAATGCTATATAATTGCGCAATATCTTATATGAACAGCTTTGCTAACTAGAAGGGTCATAAGTCACTTTGATAAGTAGGAACCATGCTGACTTCGTCAAGCAGTCAATGATCACTCGAATTGTGTTGTGTCATTTTTGAGTCGATGGTAATCTGGGGATGAAGTGCATAGAGATTATCTGCTGACCGGTACCCTCCTCGCGACTGCGGTCCTCCTCCTCGCGCCTGGAAACCGCGGCCTCCTGCGCGCCCTCCAGTGCTCTACGCGGGAAGTATCTGCTGACCTCCTGCCCTAGATGGGCAGTCCCTCCTGACGTGGCCCGGCTGGCCACACTGGTAGCAGAGGGGAACCTGACTCCCGCCCTCAGTGAGTCCCTGCTGTCGGCTAGGCGGGGTCCGGTGCTGGCGACTGGCCCCTGTCGAGGGCCCCCAAAGGCCACTGATGGCCCTGCACAACGTGACGGCTCTCCTGCGGACGCCACGTGTCTCCGTTGAGTTCTCCTAACACGCCTGGTGTGGCGGCGGAAATCTCGTTCCACCACTAACTCCCCTGTCGTACGCTCGGAAGGGGGAGGGGGTGGCGACGTGGGTGGAAGCTGAAATTCTTCTCGAACCACCTCTCGAATCAGTTGGACGAGGTCCCGAGACGGTATACTCAGGAGAAGAGGAGGGGTTGTATGTATTCCAAGCCCGACACATCTGCCCCCCGGGCCCTGACCTCGGCCGCGCCTGCGGCTCACCCTCCTAGCTCCACGACGCGGCATCTCCTACAATGGAGACGCGAAACAAAACGGAAACGTCAAAACAGACGGTACCTAACAACACTTCTAAGAGCTCATGTCAAGAGATATGTTGTGGTGGCTACTCTAGCTATAAACATGTGAATTGGTTATTTTCCAGTCAGTTGATTCACTTCTCGGGACGACCTTGCTCTGATACCATCTTGTAACGACCCGGTTCCCGAGTCCCTACGAGACACGAGAACCGGACCGACTCGACTAATCCCAAGACCTAGTCGTCCAACGAGGAAGTAACCAAAAGACAGTAAAATAAACCACATTCAGCATGAATATAACTAACAGTAAGAAAGTACAGCAGTAAGGAAAGAAACTACTATAGTAGGCACCACCACAACAGTAAAACAACATTTATCATATAACAAAAACTGCAGGTAAAGAAGGTACAGCGGGAACAAAACTACTCACTAGAACAGAAACAAAAGAAGGTACAAAGCTGTGGTAACTCTACTGGACCCTACTTGGCCCAGCGTCCTCTGCAGCCGCCGACCCTGGCTGCTCAACACCTGGTCCTGAAAAAGGTAACGAGTGTAACACGTCAGCAAAACGCTGAGTAGAGTGGCAAACTAACTAAAGGCAACAGTAGAGTGTACAGTAGCTGTTATGTTCTATTACTTCCTTTATTTACATCTTTCAATTTTTCTCACTATTTCATTTACTTCTCAGATCCTTTACCTGATCTCGGATGTCCTCGTGGGACGATCTTGATTGCAGTCTTTTCCAAAAGTAGAAGTAGCACGTGGTGCTCTCCTGGCCGGGAGAGTCCCCCGTGGTGATCCTACCCTCAGTCAACCACCCCAGGGTCACTGACAGACGTAACGGTGACTACGGCACGCGCGATAAACGCACAGGTAGCTAGCCCGCACTGGCACGCGGTCAGTCGTTTCCGTTAACGGGTGCGCCCAAAGCACAGCACGGAACCAGGGCAGAGCCCTCTCAGTAACAGGGGTCCAACCCCTCCACAGTAACCAAACCGGGGCCTTGCCCCTCCACAGTCCGCGCACCCTCGCCTGACTACCCTGGTTTGCCCTAGTGGGCCTAACAAGTCGGTGAAGGAGGCTAGCAGAACCCCGGGGCCCGTGGGGTAGCTAGTACTCTCCTAACACTACTAGCTCTCCTCGGTACTACGTACACGAGGGCCAACAAGTCGGTACAGAGCGGCCAAGCCTAACCCCGGGTCCCTGGGGCGGCTGGCCCCACTCTGCACTAAAACAGGTACAGGTACTTCCCTTGGTACTGCGTACCCAAGAGACAGTACAAACTACATCTCAGTTCCATTCCTTTTCTTTCCAGGAGTTCCACTCCTAATTCCCCGTAGGGTTCCAGCTCTTTATCTCAGAACATCATATGTTTCACTTTCCAGATTCACGTTCTCACATTCCATGATCTCAACATGATTCTTTATGCATAACAGGCAGCTGTTAATTAAATTTACAGGCAGCTTTATATATATTCCTTTCCATTTTTTTTCCAAGACTGCAGTAATATACATTCCACTAGTTTTTCCATCCTAGGATTCATGCCATATCCTAGGATCTATCATACAATCTAGTTTTCCGGCCCTAGGATTCATGCAATGCCCTAGGTTCTAGTTATGGTTCCATACTTTAACAGATTTTATTAATACTTAAAACCACTCTACCAGGTACAACGGAAGTAATGGGGGCGTGGTCGGGAATCCCGCGCGCCTCCGCGACTCTCAAGACTGCAACCGAACGAGGTCCTATCCCAAGGATCAAACACAAGGAAAGTCTCAAAACAGTGTATAGCTACTGTAGGCGGGTAGAGGAATAAATTCTGAAACGAACGCAACTCGAATCGCGGAAAACGGAGCCCAAACGGGCCCTAAACGGGTCGAGAAAGACAATACTGTGCAAAATCAGACGTCTGGAACTCCTTCCAGACGTCTTAAACGGTGGATCAGAGAATTACCTGTTCGGCTTGGTTCCCCGGACGTCCAGAAGTCTGTGGGGATGTCTCTCCTAGATCCCAGACGTCCGATGGTCTCTCCGGACGTCTGGAGGTCACTCCAGCCGTCTGGTACAACTTCCAGACGTTTGATTCGCAAAGGATGACGAATCGAACACCTGCGCACAGCCAACCCTCCTCCCTCAGTACGGTCAGTCGACAAAAAGGAGGAGAAAGCGGAAACTCACCTTTCAGACGTCTGTATGATCTCACAGACGTCGACCTTGCCGTCTGGATATCAATCCAGACGTCTGATTTTGGAAATTTTTCCAGAACCAGAACCTTGCTCGGCCTCCGCTCGCGACGCCGCCCGCGTCGCACCTCGCGCGTCAGCTGCTCTGCCCGCAGCAGGTCCCTCTCCGCGACGCTCTGCGCCCCCTGCGCCCTCCGCCGGCCGGCCAAGCCGCTCCCGGCGAGCTCGCCCTCACGGCAGAGCCCCGCCCTCGCACGCCGCAGCTCCTCCGCGCCTACTGCGGCCGCCGCTGCCGCTGCGCCCTCGCGCACAGGCAGGAGAGAAGGAGGAAGATGGTGGAGACGGGAGGGGAGGCGCGCCCCCCCCCCTTTTAACGCCGCGCGGAGAGGAGAGAGAGGCGGTCGCAGTCGCCTGTAGCCGCAGAGGAAGATGCAGGATCGCAGGTCTGCGTGCACAGGCGCGCAGACGAATATCCCGTGCGAGCATAACTGTTCGCCAGACATCTGTAAACTATCCCGGACGTCTGGTCAGACGTCTGGATGTGATCCCAGTCGTCTTTACAGACGTCTGGGCCACCTCCCAGACGTCTTAAAAGACGTCTGGGGCACGCGCTCGTTACATTTCACCTGCGGACCTGGCACTCAGACCTGACTAACCTATCCGTGTGCACTCCTCGCACACCACACCCACGCCGATGCACCTGGACCCGGGCACGCAACCGACCCGATAACCCGGCTCTGGGAGAGCGTACCGAAGAGACATACATAGAGAGAGAGAGACACAAGGAGGGTAGGGGAATAGGTTTTGCTATGTGGTGATTGTGCAGGAAGAGGAAGCTAAGGGTGGAAGAAGCGCAGCAAGAGAAGGAAAGGAAGTAGGACTTAGCCGTAGCAAGAGAAGGAGAAGAAGAAGAGAGACGCACTGTAGTAGAGGAGCAGCAGACCAAGGGAAGAAACAGAAGAAGGAAACTAAGAAAGACAAGAAGAAGAGGCCAGGACTTAGCTACAGGAAGAGAATCGAGAAGAAAGAAAGCAAAGGAAGGAAAAAGAAGAGAAGCAGAAGCGGCTAAGGAAGAAAAGGAGAAGCCATAGCCGCAGCGCAAAGCGAAAGAAGAGAAGACATAGAAGGCCAACAAATTTAAGAAGCACTGTAGACTAAATTTTTAAGACGTCTGACAATTCTTTTTGAGCACTTTCTCCATAAAATTATTCTGCTATTTTTGTTGAACTAGTTATTGCTTCTTATTAAAAGTTGTGTTCTCAAGTTTTGGAATACCCAAATTGCTCCCTATGTTCGACCTCGGATACTTTGATTTTCGAGTTATAAATTCTTATTTGTTTTTGCGGAGAGTTCATCTATATTACAACGAGATATCTATTAAAACACGATCTAGCCACGTAAATAAGCACTAACTTATCCTATCTGTTTTGCTTTGATTTTGTGAGGTACATCATAAGAAGATCTTCCACGCAATCAACCACTTTAGGGGCTAGTAAAATTTCTCTTCTTCCCTAATCAACCTCTTAATCTTGGGAATGAGAAAAAGGAAACAAATGAATTAGGATTCACTTGCCTTATTTTTATAGTAATCACCATTTGAAGGCACAATTTTTCTAATTTGCAAGCTTGATTTGATATATGAATGACGTGAGATGATTTGATTAGAGATCCCCATCCTGATTTCCTATACCTATTAGGGATTTACGCTTAAATTCTCAACATCTTGGACTACTCACATTCATGTTAGGCATGGGGGCATGATGGTAACAACATCATTAGCTATAACTAACTTAAATTAGTGGAAATCATGTGACAAATACTCCTACATAATCACCTGAGAGTCGTAATTCCATGCAAATCCATTTTAAGAAGAAAATAATAAAAAGGGATAAATCTGCAGTTTTAACATCACATCATAAATTCATAATAACCATGGGATTTTCCAGGGGTTAATTAAAGGTCTATTGAGTATTAAAGTCCAAAATGTGGGTCAACATTGATAGAAGCAGGGTTTCATGCTTTTCGAGAACCACAACATACAAAATCATAACTTCAGACTTGCTTAAATTTAAGAGGTTTTGGTCAGGATAAAATTCATTTAAATCTCCTAAAATTCATAAAAAAATATTCTAAGAGGTTTAGTACCCTTGGCTTGACCATTTGAACCTATTTTGACCTTGAATAGAGTCTCAGACAGGATTTTGCCCTAAGTTAAGCTTTTGTGCAAATTACCCAGTCGAACATGGTCAAAACTAAAATCCAAGTTCACCATCAGATTCCTTGGGTCTAAATTAGGCTAATGCCAAAATTTGGACTCAATCAGAGTCCATCTTGACCTAGTTTGCATTCTAGTCCCTTAAATCTCTATTTCTTTCAGTTAGGCCCCAAACTTTCAAATTTATTGCTTTTACCCCCTACTTTTGTCATCTTCTTCACCAATAGGCCCTCGCTGCCTTCGTCTAAGCAAAACACTTGAACCCAACATCAGCGATCTTCAATCAAAGATTCCTCCATCAAATTGCAACGAAATCCTTCCAAACTTGGAAGGATTGTTAACCAAGAGATCCTCCATCGAATGGGCACGATCTTGGCCTTCCTTATGAAGCAATGAGCTCAGGTGAAGCTCCAAAACTCCATGATGAAACCTAAGCCCAAATCACAATGAAATTGCTATAATTCCTCCTGATTGAGGCACAGTCAAGCTCTATATAAGCTCTAGATCATTCGGTCGTCCTTCTTAGTCTGGTCTAGGCCAAGAATCCTCTTCCTCCTCTTCCTCCGATCGTCTCCAACCGTGAATCCAACGAGCCTCTTGCATATCTTCTTCAAGCCTCCCAATGATCAAATTGGGAGGTCCTCTATCTCCCTCAAGTTCGTCCGCTCCTCACCGATCAAAGTAGGAGTCTCCTCCACTTTCATCCTTGCCACTTCTCATCGTCGGAGAGTTGTTCGTCCACGGCACCGATAGGTCACGCCATCCCGGATTCCTCCCCCATTCTTCCAATAGAGTGGCTCTTCTTCCTCCTTTCCTTCCTTAGATTAGATTCCATCCCTTTAAACCCTAATTTGACCACCGTACACCTACCTCCCCCTCTGTCTTCTTTGCCTCCGATGTGGTCGTCCGACCACCACACACAACCAAACACCACGCCGCCACTCCCAAAAGCTTCACCATGGCCCCTAGAACAAAAGCCCTAACATTATTGAGCCTATCAACCATCCTACCATCTCCTCGATCAAGCCACCATAGCAACTTCATCTCTGTCACCGACACACCCCTAAATGCCACAAGAACACCACCGCCACATTTGCCATGCTTCGGTGATACTCCTGAGGAATTTAATTGGGTCCCACTGACTGTATTCATGTTCGCAGGTTCTCGCCATTACCGTTAGCCACCATTCGTTCACCATCTCCAATGCCACTGCGTTGGGGAGATGCAGAATTAGTACAAGAAGGTAGCAAGGCCTTCAATTGACTGTAACAGCAAAAATAGCAACTCGATTGCAACGAAGCTCCCAGTTCCAGAACATGAGAATGACGAAGCACTCTTTAGTCCCACATCGTGTGGGAACAAGCTAAAAGCGACACATATAAGGAGTTTGTGTCGTAGCTCTTCGCCCAATACAGGGGGTCGGGACCCCCATGGATGCGCTCACCCACGTGCTTTCACTCCTCACCTGTGACCACTACCCGTAGGTCTGGACCCTATTCGGATCCGATTACTCGCATAAACCTATACCCTATTCTTGAATAGGGAAGAAGGGAAATTCTAAGGAGGGCTGTCGGGGGGTTTGTACTATTCCACCTCGGGAAACGTGGTCTTATGCTCTATACTTAGTCATTTTTGAGGATATTCTCTAAGGCTTTATGCTAAGGCTACTTCTGTGATTTGCACCCTGGTGCCTATTTGAGGGTTGGTGACTTAAGTTGTCTAACCTTAGGGTCTGACATCTCTTATGCCTTGTGCTGTGATGAGCCCATATTTGTGGCTAATTAGTTACTTAAATGCCTAGGAATTAGATTAATATTGGCATATAAATTGCATACAATAAGATGTAAAAAGATTAGTCTAGGTATTCATTTATTTACATATTCCATGCATTGCATTCATACTTAGAATTCATTTAGAATAGCATGCATTAGAATAGTTAATCTTTTAGGTTGTATTACATGTATTATTTTATTTCACATTTCTTTTAAGGGTTTGCACATAAATAACCCCTTATTTATTTTCTTTATTTGTTTCTTTTCTAACAGCTGCATGCAGGAGAGTACGTGAGCTAAATGCATAGGCAAAAATCGTGGATCTCTATTCCCACGATCTGCGTCGCTTCTTCTTCAACCAACACCTATCTACGCCTACACTCCTCTTACAACATAAAAGAAGGGTTCCTATGTCCTTAGCAGGGAGGCCACCACCAATCCAGTCTACCACTGCGCAGAGCGTTAGAGCTTTTCCATTCCACCACCACCGGCCTCTTACCGCAAGCGTAAGTCCACACGACTGCGGGCAGGCGGGGTGACAAACCGCCGCGCCATCAGTGGCTTGTGCAACTCACCACGAGCGTGTGCCTGAAGGCCACGCAACCACCGCCAGTAACCACCTTCAGTTCCTCATCCCCGCACCAGTTAAGACGTCTGAGAGTGATCCTAAATGTCTGACTTCCAATATCTTTTTCCGTCTTCTTATTTCTTGTTGCTTTGTTTCCCCTCCACTTCAATAAAACCCATTACCATCCACACCAGTAGTAGCTGCCACCTACGGCCGAACCCTCCACGCACCCGTGCGGCCAGCGCTCCTCCAGCTAGCACACCTGTACCTTGCAGCAGCAGCTGCAAGCTCTGCCCGCGAACCACCTGATTGCGCAGCAATCATAGGTCTTAATTGACCAAGATTAGGCTAGAACTTAGCATAAGTTAGGGTTATTCACGCATGCATAAGCATTATCTGCATCTTTACTGCTTGACTTTAGCTTTGCATAAAATAATGTTATAATGTGCTAATTAAGTGCATTATGTTGATTGTAGGCAATAAGCTGTTTTGGAGCTGATCTAGAGTTAGATCTGAAGCTGGATCAGGAATAACGGGAGTTGCAACAGAGCTGGAGTAGAAGGATTAGATTAGATGTAGGAATAATAATGTAAGGGAGTTTAAGGTTTGCTATTCCAATAAGTAGAAATAAAGCAATAAAATGTGAAGAGCTTAGGTCCATCCTAGCCCTAGGATAGCCTAGAGACTTCCTTAAGCCTTAGCCACCCTTAGATTAGGGCACAACACCCTAGGAAGCCCTAAAACCCTAGTTCCAACCCTTATCTAGACGTCCAGATAAGTTATAGGAAGTCTAGGACCCTTAGCCAACTCCCACACACCTCAAACCCTCTTCTGCAGTGTTATTGGATGTCCAGACACTTTGTCAGACATCCAATTTCTATAGAATACCCAAAACTGAACCTTGATTTCCCCCTGACTCAGATTGGACGTCCAGAACTGAAGGTTGGACTTCTGATTTTTGAGTATAAGTTGTCTGATCACATTTTTAGACGTCTGGTACTGATCTTCAGTCCCTGTTTTTAGATTCAAGTCTTGATCTTGGATCTCTAGCTCCCTAGACCTAATCCCAACCTCATAGGAACCTAAATTAAGGTATCCTAACCCTAGTACATCATCCCTAGACCTACCTAAGGACCTAATTAGGTCCTCACCAAACCCAATTGACTTAGATCAAACTCAATTACCTTCACCTAAGTCAATTGGACTCATTGAGTCCAATTGAGCTTAGATCTCAACCCACGCAAGTTCGATTGGACTTAGTGAGAGTCCAATTGACCTAAACCCAACCCAATTGAGTTATTTCACTCTCAATTAGGTTCACACTCATCCAATTAAACTTGGGTTGAGTTTAATTGCAAATTCCCCTTAGCAATTAGGGTTTGTAACCTTAATTCAAGATATACACCTACATAAACCCCTTAGGACCTAACCTAAGCCACTTAGCCACATAGAGCACGACCACACACACACACACACACACCCATTCATGCACACACACTTCTCTAGAGTTCTCTAGAACTCTCTTGAAGTGGCGCCACCTCTTGGTTGCCAAATTTAGCAACCAAGAGGTATTCAAAATGAGATCCACATTTTTTGGATCTCATTTCCATATGGCCGGCCACTCTTGGACTCTCTCTAGAGAGATCCACACCTCTCTAGAGAGAAGCCCTTGAGTCTATAAAAAGACCCCATGGGCGGCCAAGTGCACCCATTCACTTCCTTGGCAATTCTCATTCTTGGCACCACTCACTCCATTGGCTCCATCCACCTCCACTTAGGCTAGCCACCACCATCTCCACGAGCTGAGCACCACCATGAAGGACACCATGCCAGGATGCTGGATCACCTCTCCAACCTCTCTCCAAGGGCCGACCTAAGCTCCATTGGCCGCCCCTTATTCTCCTCTCCACCACTCCAAGGCCATCGGAGCCCTCCTCCGAATGCCCTCACTTTTGATAGATTAGTAGCTAGCTCTTTACATTTACTACTTAGTAGTGTAGCCCTTACTCTCCCCTAATGATGCATGCAAAATCCCCCCATAGATTCCTGTATGCGATTGTTTTCTGATAGCTAGCTTTACATTTTTAAACATTCATGTACAAGCTTTCCTCTACAAGTTCATGTTGCAAACACTCTCCAAATGAATGAATGAAAAATATATTTTCTATATATATATGTCTATGTGTCGAGAATCACCATGAGTTCATTGCAATATCTTTTGTGTGATTAATGTTACCTGTTTTCAATTCCTGATATACTTGCAACTAAGCATGTCGTACTTCAATACGTAATAATCATAAATCGGCGTGTGATTTTAAACAAATTAGAGCGGCAGAAAGATCGATTTCAAAAATAAAACAAATGGTGCCGTTGCCGGGGAGTCAACGTCATTTTCTTTGATTTCGATCTTTGAAACTATCACTGACAAATTTGTCTCTACTTTGGTTCTGGATGTGCAGGAAAAATGGAAGAAGAACGAGATCTTCGCACACAACGAGCGGGGAAAACGAATTAGGTGCACATCACATTCTCTTAGATTAGGTTCCTTTTGAACAATAGGACTAGATCTACTTCCTACAATTTCTTTTGAAAAAAAAAAGCGAGAAAAAAAGATTTTACTCATTTTCGTGAAAAACAAAAAAAAAGTAAAAAAATTTGACAAAATCTAGATTAGGTTTCCTTTTGAATCTTAGGTTGGTTTGAAAAAGAAAAGAAAAGAAAAAGGTATTTACTTTGAATTCTTTGAAAAATTCTTTAAAAAAAAACGTGCAAAAATTTTGAAAAAAAAAACATTCTTTTTGGTGGAAAGCTTAGATTTCAAGTTCAAACCTCTTTAAAAGCTTTTCTACCATCTTCTGATTTTTGGCCAGATTTCAAGCCTAATTAAACAATTCGATTGCTGAAAAACTAGTAAGCAAAAAATTCTGAAATTCAAGCCAAACCTTCATTTTCAAACCACCGTTCAAACGCCACCATTCATTTGAAAAAATTTCAAGTATAAAATTTTTAAAAATTCGCGAAGTGCACGGGGGTCAGACTGACCCAGATTCAAAATGTTTCAAATTTCAAAAAGCGATTCCAAGCAATCTGTGAATATGTTTTGACCAAAAAAGGTAGGGTTTGAAAGCTGATCTCATTGGTTTTATTTTCCATATTTTTTTTGAATTTTTGAACGTTATTTGATATTGTTTCAAAGTGAAAAATCGACCAGGGGTCAAAATTCCAGATCTGACCCCATGATATTCAAAATTCCCTAAAAATTCGGTTGAAATAGTAAAAATTCCAAAAAAATATTATATGGAAATATAATTGAGAAAGAAATATACTCGCAAAATTTAAAATTAATTGGATTCCAATTACTGCTAGAACGAACATTACTTTTGTGGTCAGCTGAAACAGAACAAACCCTAGAAGTGCATGAAACTTAGGTTGAATCTTTAGGGTTACAATTAGAGACCACACTTTGGGCTAACCTAGACTTAATCAAGTCTAGTACTTAGCCGGTGAGCTTGGTCACCTTATGGGCCACTCACCAAGAAGAAAGCCCCACTGAAGAAAACAGGCTAAAATCAATTGTAAAATATGAAATCTGCCCGAATTCGTTGTCGTACTACTAGGTGATTGCAACCTCTTTTGCCAAACCTGGTGACTAAGTCTGCGGGGTAGTGTCAAATGATCGCGGCTCGGGGGTTAACGGAACCAGAAGTGTGAGCCAAAGGAAGAACCTTCCCCATAGTCCCCTCATAACCAGACTGGCTGTGTTAGCTTGAGAGGAGGGAATCACTTTCAATCGGTTGAACGGTGAATTTTTCTTCAGGAATTCAAACTTCTAACGAAAAATCTAGTCACCCAATCCATAAGGACCATTTGATTTACATGGCCTTAGCCTTTTCCTGCTTGGCTACACTAACCCAAGGGTTGGGTGGTGTATGCAAGGAAGGAGGTCACTTAGACCTCGCTTGGTTGGACCTTGGGAGCCACTCCCAAAGAGGCGAGTCACCTCGCCAGGACCATCTTCTCCCCCCACTTCTTCAATTCCCAGAGCCACCATGGCAAATCCCGGACCTAAACCTAGAACGGGTTAGGATATCGAGAATCTGGACTCGATGGCTCATTTGGAAGCCCGGGTCGCCGAATCTGAGGAGCGGCATTAGCAGAGCATGGATCGCATTCTGATGGCACTTGACAGGATGCAGCACCTGCCGTGAGGAGAACAAATGCAGGATTTCTATGATCCAACCACATAAATCATCGCACCTCTAGTCAGAATTCCCACAGGCGGAGATGCATTTGAGCTCAAGCCCAATGTGATTTGGTTGATTAGCACTCATTTCTACGGGAACTCAAGTGAAGATCCGTTCCAGCACCTCGAGGACCTGAGTTGACTCGCTGAAACAATTTGACCCAGGAAGATCGATCTCGGGATTATTCTGATGAAGCTTTTCCCATTCTCTTTGAGGGACAAAGCTTCATACTGGTTTAAGACCATTGGGAAGCCAATTGGAACCTGGCTGGAATTACGACGTGAATTCCTGCAAAAGTTCTTCCCAATCGATCAAACAAATGCAATGAGGCGCACAATCACGACTTTCTCCCAAGGAGCTGGAGAAAAGTTACATGAAGCTTGGACAAATTTCACGACCTTCTTCGGAAGTGCACGCACCATGGTATACCCAGAAGGCACCTGGCTCAGATCTTCTGCCATGGGTTGGATGACACACATCAATATTTGACCGATGCATCTAGCGGCGGGAATTTCCTTGCGAAAGACGAGAACAGCGCATTTGAGCTGTTCGAATCATTAGCGGAGAACTCGATGAATGCCACATCTATGAACCAGTTCTAGTGACCTGGTCAGCAGCAGGTTGGTGTCCACGAGGCTCACACCGAGTCTATTCGAGCCGACATGGATATCATCGTCAAGCAGCTGGATAGAATAAACTTAATCGAGAAGAAGATTGACCAGATTAGTCAAGGTCAATCTGACTTGAGCTCTGCCGCCTCATGACCCTCCTACGCACCCCGAGCCCCTCTTGCTTGGTTAATCTCCTCACTCAGGATGCATCCTCTCCGTATTTATGAGATCCCGCATATCAGGATCCCATAAATAATCCAGATCTGGCACCTTACGACTAGGGTTATGCACCACCCGCAGATTATAATGCATATCCCCTTGACGGATATACATCTTAGACATCTTCGACCTACAAGGATGTCAGTGCTATCCAAGGATACGGGCGTAATAACCCGTATTCCAAGACGTATAACCTGGGTTGGCGCCAGCATCCTAACTTCTCTTGGTCTGGTAATTCATAGAGATCACATCAAGATCCACATTACCAGACTAGGCGATATGGGAATGCGCAAAACACGTATCTTAGGCAGCAACCATTCCCGTCTCAGCAACAGCAACCCCGCTCTTTATACCAACCGCTGCACCAAGCTGCCAACCACCCTCCAAAGCGGGCTGACCCTTTGGAGGCACTGAAAGAGGAGCTGCAAGAATCAATGAGGAAATCCACACAAGATAGCTTGCAGATTATGAAGGCGGTGGCTGATCAGATACAAACTATACAGAACATGCAGAACCAACTATTACAGGAGCATAGGACTCAGGGAGCCTTGCCCTCCCAACCCATCCCGAATCCTCGATGCGTGCAAAACCAGGGTGCCCCACCTAGGTTTCAGGCACTGTAGGGACATGCATACGTCATACTATAGGCGCCTCCTGTGCCACCCGGTTACGCGCAAGGCCAGCCGCCTTTGCAGAACCCCATGTATTCTGCCCCCTCCGCTCCCCCACCACCCCATGGACAGCAAGCCGATCCACATGCTGTCTCTTTGTGAAGCGGAAGGAAGACATTCGACCCACTACCTAGGTAGGCGGGTCCTGATTCTTCCCACCCTTCGCCGCAGGCGGGTTTGACTCCTTCATCTTAGGAGCCACCTACGGTAGATAAGGGTAAGAGGCCACTTAACCCTGAGATTCCTGTCCCTTTTCTTGAGGCTCTGACACGAAATGCAGTACGGAAAAAGGACACGTGGAATTTTGAGGACATGAAATCGATGTTTAAGGAAGTACATATTCAGGTCCCCCTCCTCGAGGCAATTGATCACATTCCCGCTATCGCTAGGTTCTTTAAGGACTATTTACCCGAAGCGACAGCCGAGAATTGGACGACAGGCGGTATTGTCGAAAGAGGCTAGTGCCGTGATTCTAGCTGACTTACCACCGAAGAAGAAAGACCCTGGTACCCCATTCATATCCTGCTTCTTGCAGGATTCTCCATTTAATCGGGCCCTTCTAGATTTGGGTTCTTCCATCAACCTAACTCCCACTGTCGTATTTGATCAATTTCGATTTGGGGAGTTGAAGCCCACCTCGGTCACGATTCAGCTGGCTGACAGATCAGTCAAAACACCAAGGGGGGTAGTTGAGAATGTGATCGTGAAAGTCCGCGGGTTCTACTTTCCCGCAGATTTTTTCGTTCTCAATATGGAAGTTCCTCCTAATCTCCGAGATGCATCAATTATTTTGGGTCACCCATTTCTGGCCACAGCCCAAGCGAACATCGATTGTGCATCCAGGTGTATGGAGATCACCCTAGGTAATGAGCAACTTCGACTGTGATCAAATAGAGGAGGATGGTGAAGATGAAGATACGGCATACTGTGGAAACATTGGGCTCCTTTGTGACGACCCAATGTCTCATTCATCTACACTATCAAGGTTCTTGGACCGCGATCCACACGGGACTGAAACCACTGCATTACACATATCTCCCCGAGGATCTGACTGTTTAGGGTGTGCTTCTGACCTCAGCACCCCTGAATCTAGCTATCTTGATCCATATATTACTGAATCACCCTTATTATTGCAGGAAGACATGACTACAGCTAATGGGTTTCCCGTTAACGTAGTTACAACCAATTTCACATGGAGCGACTCAGCGGGAATTCACGTGCACATGGATCAGCAGATTCCTACCCTCGATTCTGCTCCTCCCACTCTCATTTCTGACTCTGACCCACCCGTGATTGAATTGAAGCCTTTACCTGACTCACTCAAGTATGTGTTCTTGGGCGAAAGTGAGACATATCTAGTCATTATCAATGCCCACTTAACCCAAGAACAGGAGCATCAATTGATTTCTACGCTGCAAGATCATAGGGCTACTATCGGGTGGAGTATTGCTGATCTCCGCGGTATTCACCCCTCGTATTGCACTCATCACATTTACACGAATGAGGGGGTGAAACCTTCGAGACAACCTCAGAGACGGCTTAACCCAAATATGCTAGAGGTGGTTAAGAAGAAGATCATCAAATGGCTGGATGCAGGCATTGTATATGCAATCTTATACAGCCAATGGGTGAGTCCGATCCAAATAGTGCCCAAGAAAGCAGGACTCATCGTCATGAAGAATGATAAGGGCGAATCCATCCCGACCCGCACTACGACATCTTGGCGGGTCTGCATCGACTATAGGAAACTGAATGCAGCTACCCAGAAGGATCACTTTCCTTTGCCGTTCATTGATTAGATATTGTAACAGTTAGCCAGATGAAGTTTCTTCTGCTTTCTAGATGGATACTCCGGGTATAATCAGGTAGCGATTAGCCCAGAAGATCAAGACATGACCACATTCACATGCCCCTTCGAAACATTCGCTTTTAAGTGGATGCCCTTTGGCCTCTGCAACGCACCAGCGACATTTCAATGTTGTATGATGGCCATTTTCTCTGACATGATCGAGGACTATGTGGAGGTATTCATGGATGACTTCTCCATTTTTGGAGATAATTTCGCATCTTGTCGTGATAACCTCACCAAGATCTTGAAGTGGCGTATTGAGGTAAACCTAGTACTATCCTGGGAGAAAAGCCAGTTCATGGTGAGGGATGGCATAGTACTAGGGCACAGGATCTCCAAAAATGGACTCGAGGTCAACCGAGCAAAATCCGAGATTATTTTCCACTTACCGCCACCTAGCTCGGTCAAGCAGATCAGATCATTCTTGGGTCACGTCAGCTTCTATCGGAGATTTATACGCGTTTCTCAAAAATTGCACAGCCTTTGACGAATCTCCTTGTTGCTGATGTCCCATTTGAATTCGACACCTCATGTCTCAGCGCCTTCGAGACTTTACAAAGTGCTATCTCTGATTCACCAATTCTCTAACCACCCGACTGGTCGCTCGATTTTGAAATGATGTGCGACACTTTCGATTTTGCTGTCGGTGCTATTTTAGGTAGCGTTGGGAGAAACAACCCTTCGTCATATACTATGCTAGCAAGATGCTGAATGAGGCTCAGTGCAATTATACGGTCACCGAAAGAGAACTGCTAGCGGTAGTATTTAGGTTGGAGAAATTCAGATCGTATTTATTAGGGTCCAAGGTCATCATTTTCACTGACCACTCTACCCTCCGGCATTTGTTGGCAAAGAAGGATGCCAAACCACGGCTCATTAGGTGAATCCTTCTATTGTAGGAATTTGATATCAAAATCCGTGACAAAGCCAGAAAATAGAATGTTATGGTGGATCACCTATCTAGACTGGACCCAAATCACATTCCTTATTCCCTGCCTATCCACAAACAATTTTCGGATGAATCTCTTTTGGCAATTCATTCTGTTGAGTTTCCCTGGTACGCGGATTTCGCGAACTACCTTGCCGTAGGCAAAATTCCCGCGAACCTATCCAAGGACCAGAAACTCAAATTCATTGCAGAGGCCAAATACTACCTCTAGGATGACCCACTGCTCTTCTGCATTGGAGCAAACCAGATTATTCGAAGATGCATCCCAAACTCTGAGATCCCCAGTGTGTTATCTTTTTGCCACAACGATGCTTGTGGTGGCCATTTCTCCGGACGGAAAACCGCTGCAAAAATTTTGCAGTCGGGATTTTTCTGGCCAACCATCTTCAGAGATACACACGAATATGCCAAACACTGCAAACGATGCCAGTCGGTCGGTTCTATGACCAGGAGAGACATGATGCCACTCCAACCCATCATGGTCGTAGAAGTGTTCGACGTCTGGGGCATCAATTTTATGGGCCCTTTTCTGAACTCGCATGGCTTCGAGTACATATTACTAGCCGTCGACTATGTCTCGAAGTGGGTCGAGGCCATCCCAGTGAGACGGGCTGACCATAAGACCGTCATTTCTTTCATACGGCATAACATCTTCGCGAGAATCGGAATACCCCGTGCTTTAATTAGCGACGGGGGAAGCCACTTCATTCATGCCCATTTCAGGTCGTTATTAAAGAAATACAGAGTACATCACCGTATGGCCACCCTGTATCACCTGCAGACCAATGGGTAGGCTGAAGTGTCTAACCGTCAGATCAAGCGAATTCTCCAGAAGATGGTTAGACCAGTCAGGAAGGACTGGTTCGACAAATTAGTCGATGCACTTTGGGCATATCAGACCGCATACAAGGCCCCACTCAAAATGTCACCATATTGCATGGTATATGGCAAGGCCTGTCACCTTCCTATAGAGCTGGAACACCGCACCTTTTGGGTAGTGCGAAAATGCAACCTTGACCTCGATGCAGGAGGTCAAGAATAGAAACTCCAGCTCAGTGAATTAGAAGAGATTCGGTGAGAGGCCTATGAGAACGCATTGATATACAAGGACAAGACCAAGGCCTTTCATGACCGCCACATCCGGAGGAAAGCATTCACGCCCAACCAGCGAGTCTGGTTGTTTGATTCTCAGCTGAAACTGTTTGTGGGGAAGCTCAAGTCCAAATGGACTGGCCCGTATGTTGTGACGCAGCCATACCCTAATGGGGCAGTCCAGATCAAGGACCCAAAATCTGGGCATATGTCCACGGTTAATGGCCAGCGCCTCAAGCCATTTTTGGCCCAGGAACCTCCTCCACCTGACGAGATTGTTCATCTTATTGAGGACGTGTGATTGAATGCTCGCCCAGCTGGAAGCGTTAAACTCAGCACATATAGATAGCATATCCCACATTCCACCATCATCTATACATAACCAATTTTATACATAGCATATTTTTCTGTTAGCATATTTTTCTTTTTGTATATTGCATGCTAACAGGTTGGCTGGTGCAATACTTATTTTCTTTTATATTCATGCATGAGAACATGCAAGAACTTAGGCATGGGGGGGTAGATACAACAAAACTGAAAATTTTATGCCAACATTTAGGAAAACCTCAGAGCTACATGTAAAACGTACCTTAGGACCTTAAATAAAAGAACAACCGACTCCACCTCCAGTGCTCGCATTGAAGCTAGAAATCGTCCGCAACAGCCATTCCCGACTCACTCGCTCACCTCTTATTCTAAATTTAGGGTCAAGCTGAATGTAACCCGATACAGGAATTTCACGAAGTACAAATTATACAAGGTTACTTGTTTATAGCATATATACATATTGCATTCATGAATAAGATTATTTTATTAAGAGAATGCATTACGGATTTTATCCTCTAGTTGATTCCTGTAATCTGGAATCCAGTATAATTTTTCACACACACGTAGAATTTGCAATGGATTCATGGTGAAGGCTGATAAACATCTTTAATCTATCGAGAAGAAGCAGTGCTTCTTTTCCTGAACCCCTGGACAGTGTTTTGAGAGTCAGGCATATTTTCTTCCAAAAATCCACAAAATAGTGTGAGATGAGAGTAGAGTGTACTGGTGCTCTAAGATTAGTGCAAGGAATCTGGAATCCTAGATAATTAGGTGACGATACTCTGAGAAAAGGCATATTTTAGCTCTCGGTTCCTACGTATACATTTTTGTGCGAAATATTGCGAGCCACCAAATAAGGCAAATACGCGGAGAGTGAGTTTTCATAAAACTAGGGCTAAGGTGGATGGTTACGACCATTATTTACGAAATCCTAGGCTGAAGGAGGGTATTGATGCCAAGGTCAGAAATACACCATCCTATCCGTCTCTCCCGGTGCCGTGAGTTAGCACTTCCACCAAATAAGCCACCCAATGTCTCTTGAATACCATCAATCCCTAATAATGCCTCCTCAATAAAGTTCATGGATGTGATGTTGAAAAAAAAAATGATGAAAAAAAAAAGAAGAGAAAAGAAAGAAAAATTGAAAAAATTAGAAAAAGAAGAAAAGTAAAAAAAAAGAAAAAAAAAGAAGAGTGAATATTTAGTTCAGTTGCATTGAGGCAATACCACCAAATAAATTTGAGATCCACCAAATATGACCTTAACCTATTTTTCTGTGTTTTTGACCACCCGAATACTGGCTGAGGAATTCCAACTTAGTGTTAAGGTTATGAGAACTCAATTAAAGTGTTAGTGCCAAGTGAGACCACCAAATACAAATCATATGTGTGAATCTGGTGAGATTGTGAGCTCTAAGAAAAGAAAAGAAAAAGAGTAAGAGAAAAGGAATACAAAGGAATCAAAAGAGAGCATAGTTTTTCTCGTCTTTCTCTGAGTTGAGTTACTCAGTACTCCGGGAATCTAGATTCTATAGTACTAGTCTCTATGTAGCACCATGTGAGAGTGAGCCACCAAATAAATAATCTTTTCCCTCAGAGATTCTCTACCTAAGCCTAAAGCCAGGGTGAAATTCATAAAATATCTTGAATACCCCGAGGGAAGAAGTCCTCCTATCCAGCTAGAATTTTTACTAGGGGTCAAGTACAAGCTTTAGAGGTGAATTAGTTTTTCACTCGAATTCGTTGCAAAAGCTACATAGCTGCACTTTCACGATTGTCTGGATTTCTAGAGAATAGGATGAAAACAAAAAGGAGAAAAATCTCTATGCATACACTTGATAAAATAATCAGTCCCTTAGGGACCCTTGCTGTAAATAATTTGGTCTTGCATTTGCTAGGGACAAGCAAGATTTAGGCATGGAGGTATGATTGCGTAACAATCATAGGTCTTAATTGACCTAGATTAGGCTAGAACTTAGCATAAGTTAGGGTTATTCACGCATGCATAAGCATTATCTACATCTTTACTGTGTTACTTTAGCTTTGTATAAAATAATGTTATAATGTGCTGATTAAGTGCATTATGTCGATTGTAGGCAATAAGCTGATCTGGAGTTGATCTAGAGCTGGATCTGAAGCTGGATCAGGAATAACGTGAGTTGCAGCAGAACTGGAGCAGAAGGATTAGATTAGATGTAGGAATAATAATGTAAGGGAGTTTAAAGTTTGCTATTCTATTAAGTAGAAATAAAGCAGTAAAATGTGAAGAGCTTAGGTCCATCCTAGCCCTAGGACAGCCTAGAGACTTCCTTAAGCCTTAGCCACCCTTAGATTAGGTCACAACACCCTAGGAAGCCCTAAAACCCTAGTTCCAATCCTTATTTGGATGTCCAGATAAGTTATAGGACATCCAGGACCCTTAGCCAACTCCTGCACACCTCAAATCCACTTCTGCATTGTTATTGGACGTCCAGACACTTTGTTAGACGTCCAATTTCTGTAGAATACCCAAAATAGAACCTTGATTTCCCCCTGACTCAGATTGGACGTCCAGAACTGAAGTTTGGACTTCTGATTTTTGAGTATAAGTTGTCTGATCACATTTTTGGACGTCTGGTACTGGTCTCCAATCCCTGTTTTGAGATTCAAGTCTTGATCTTGGATCTCTATCTCCCTAGACTTAATCCCAACCCCATAGGAACCTAAATTAAGGTATCCTAACCCTAGTACATCATCCCTAGACCTACCTAAGGACCTAATTAGGTCCTCACCAAACCCAATTGACTTAGATCAAACTCACTTACCTTCACCTAGGTCAATTGGACTCATTGAGTCCAATTGAGCTTAGATCTCAACCCACACAAGTTCGATTGGACTTAATGAGACTCCAATTGACCTAAACCCAACCCAATTGAGTTATTTCACTCTCAATTAGGTTCACACTCATCCAATTAAACTTGGGTTGAGTTTAATTGCAAATTCCCCTTAGCAATTAGGGTTTGTAACCTTAATTCAAGACATACACCTACATAAACCCCTTAGGACCTAACCTAAGCCACTTAGCCACATAGAGCACGACCACACACACACACACACACACCCATTCATGCACACACACTTCTCTAGAGTTCTCTAGAACTCTCTTGAAGTGGCGCCACCTCTTGGTTGCCAAATTTAGCAACCAAGAGGTATTCAAAATGAGATCCACATTTTTTGGATCTCATAACCATATGGCCGGCCACTCTTGGACTCTCTCTAGAGAGTTCCACACCTCTCTAGAGAGAAGCCCTTGAGTCTATAAAAAGACCCCATGGGCAGCCAAGTGCACCCATTCACTTCCTTGGCAATTCACATTCTTGGCACCACTCACTCCATTGGCTCCATCCACCTCCACTTAGGCTAGCCACCACCATCTCCACTCCATCTCCACGAGCTGAGCACCACCATGAAGGATACCATGCCAGGATGCTGGATCACTCCTCCAACCTCTCTCCAAGGGTCGGCCTAAGCTCCATTGGCCGCCCCTCTTTCTCCTCTCCACCACTCCAAGGCCATCGGAGCCCACCTCCGAATGCCCTCACTTCTGATAAATTAGTAGCTAGCTCTTTACATTTACTACTTTTATTTACTGCTTAGTAGTGTAGCCCTTATTCTCCTCCAATGATGCATGCAAAATCCCCCCGTAGATTCTTGTATGCGATCGTTTTCTTATAGCTAGCTTTACATTTTTAAACATTCATGTACAAGCTTTCCTCTACAAGTTCATGTTGCAGACACTCTCCAAATGAATGGATGAAAAATATTTTTTCTATATATATATGTCTATATGTTGAGAATCACCATGAGTTCATTGCAATATCTTTTGTGTGATTAATGTTTCCTTTTTCAATTCCTGATATACTTGCAACTAAGCATGTCATACTTCAATACATAATAATCATAAGCCGACGTGTGATTTTAATCAAAGTAGAGCGGCAAAAAGACATGTAGGAGAGTATGCGAGCTAAATGCGCAGGCAAAAATTATGGATCTCTGTTCCCACAATCTGTGTCGCTTCTTCAACCAATGCTTGCCTACGCCTACACTCCTTTTGTAGCATAAAAAAGGGTTCCTGCGTCCTTAGCTGGGAGGCCACCACCATTCCGATCCACCACTGCGCAGAGCGTTAGAGCTTTTCCATTCCACCACCACCAGCCTCCTACCACAAGTGCAAGTCCACACGACCGCACGCAGGTGGGGTGACAGACCGCCGCACCATCAGTGGCTTGTGCAACTCACCACGAACATGTGCCTGAAGGCCAAGCAACCACTACCAGCAACCACCTTTAGTTCCTTGTCCTTGCACCAGTTAAGACGTCTGAGAGTGATCCCAGATGTTTGACTTCCCAAATCTTTTTCCATCTTCTTATTTCTTGTTGCTTTATTTCCCCTCCACTTCAACAAAACCCATTACCATCCACACCAGTAGTAGCTGCCACCTGTGGTCGAACCCTCCACGCACCCGCGCGGCCAACGTGCCTCCAGCCAACACTCCTGAAGCGTGTAGCAGCAACTGCTACAAGCTCTGCTACGAACCACCTCCTCCAACGCACCACCTGCAGTCTCATGCCACACCAGACCCCCACGCACACCTGTAGCTCACGCACCCTTCAGCGTGCGTCGCCTCCGCTCCCCTCTGCGTGCCAGCACCTTCGCACGCCCCATCAGCGCCTCGCCAACCCCCGCAGCGCCTTCTCCTGCAGCCGCGTACATCATCTGCATGCCCCCGTGCACAGCAGCAGGTGCGCCTTACCCTCCGCATGCACGCCGCCTCCAGCACCCCTGCGTATGTTCTGTGGTGCCCACGCGCATCTACAGCACCCGCGCACGCCTCCGTCCCTCCAACAAGCACAGCCAGCAGCAAGAGTCACTGGAAACCACCCTTCCCTGGAGCTCCGTTCGACCGACTCCGGCCATCTCGCAACCTACTACCGCCACTGCCGAGAAACCCTCGCTCCGGCCAACCTATTCCCATAAGGGTTCCTCGAACGAACCTCTCTCTCGTACGCGAGGAGGAGAGAGGTAGAATCCTCTATTTTTTGTGGTATTAGTATTTACATTTCATGCCATTGCCACAAAAAGATTTTTGAATTATTATTATTTTATTGTGGTGATTTTATGCAAAGAACCTCCTTCTTTCTCATAAATGCAAAATCAGCATGTTAAAGTCTTTTTATCTTAATTGAAAAGTGATTTTGGCTTATTTTTTGACGAAATTAATGGTGAACATTGGTTTTTGACCCTTGCGAGTTTAAATAGGTCATTGCCTCCCTATGGATATGACCCGCTCCTAATTGAGTGGTTATTTTGATTGTTGATTAGTCGATTTTTCCACCACTTACATACTACAACAACATGTTATTTTATTTGCGAAACTTAATCGAAAGCGGTAAATCGACGCGTCAAATGGCATCGTTGCCGGGAAAGCAACAGGCTTGTTAAACTCTCATTTATCTATTTATTTGTTCACATTTTAATTGAGGCATATTTAACCTGTTTTATTTGATTTGGTGCGAGGTACGCATATTACACACGGGTTGTCGCATCGGCCTCAACAACGCCGTGGTGGATCTTGTTTCCACTACTTGGAGGAGGAACTAAGCTTCGCATCTTGGTGGATCTTGCGGCCACCTCCAAGATCATCACAGGAGCTTGTGGGTTTTGACCCACATGCATAGAAACGCGCGGAGGACCATCTAGGAGGATCTTCCTCTTAACTTTTGATTTAGCATTTAGAGTTGACTCTTTAGGTTTAGTTTAGTCATTTCTTTTCTCACCCTTGTTCTGGGGTACAGTTTTAGGGGTTTGTTTCCCGATTTTGTTAGGCCCGTGTTGGGTAATTTTTGGAAGTCTGTTCCCTTTTTATTTAGATTTAGGTTTTTATTTTCTTTTGTGGATTGATTTTATTTTGATTGTGTATAAGTAGGTAAAAATAAAAAAATAAAAAATGAGCTGCCTGCTAGAAGCTGCCTGCCCTTAGGACGAACCATTCAGGTTTGTATGAGCAGCCTCTAGATTTATTTCTTACATTGCGTGCATTCTCGCATTGTTGATTGCTGGAAGCAAGGTACGTATTCTCTTACTTTGCATTCATATTCTGATCACGCATTGCATTTTGAACTTAATTACAAGACCACATAAGTTGTCTTGAAACGATTTAACAAGTGGTCACATTCTCTGAAAAAGGACTAATCAAAGGAGGAACGTGTAAAACCCAAGGAGTTGATTTGAGATATTATGCTGCGGTTCAAAAAAAAAATTCAAATTTTTACGGTGAATGCACACATGCATGACTGTACACTAAGCACGCATTTAGACACTCCTAAGTTTTTGAGCTACTAGGAAAGAACTCTCCTATCATTGGATACCAAAGTGCTTGAAACTTAAGCTCAAAGGTTTTGTAACTCCAAGGAGGGGGATACCCTGTCACGGATTTTTGAGGATAGTTAAGAAGCACCACGAAAGCACAGCTTCAAAGGAAAGCTTAGACCTACTTGCATCCCTTGATCTTCCGTCCTTGGAGTACTTTACCATTTGAACTTTAGGGCAGAGTACCTAAGTTCCAATTAGGTCTTCAATAAGGCATTTCGTAGGTCAACAATAGGCATGTAATTGTTTGGGCAATTTGTATTGTCATCTACAACTGGACTTAAATCTCAATGGCCTTAATTGATTAAAGACATAAAAGTTCTTTGGAATTGTGTTTGTTTGTGTGTGCTTGGTAGGCAATCTTTGAGGAGACAACTTGTGTTTAATTCAGAACCTGAAAGGATCCTTAGGAGAGCCAACTAAGAGAGAAAGGAGATGGTCGAGGAAAGAGAGAATAGAATTGTGGAAAACCAATGATCTTTGAGAGATTACTTTATCCCTATCAATCAACTTGGTCATACACTGAGAAGTGCTGGGGGAGATAATCCATATGAAATCAAGAGTAGTATCATATCTTTATTGCCCTCATTCTATGGTACTTTTAGGGAGGACCCCTATAGGCATCTGGAGGAATTCACCGAGGTCTGTTCCACGGTGAGATTGCAGGGTGTTACTGATGACGCCCAAATGTGAACCCTCTTTCCTTTCTCCCTCAAAGATAAGGTGAAGCATTGGTATCACACTCTAGATGGTAGAGTAGATACTTGGGAAGCCTTGAAGGGAGAATTTTTGAAAAAATACTTCCCCATAAGCAAGACTAATCACTACAGGGGGGAAATCATAGGTTTTGCTCAACAAGATGGAGAACAATTTCATGATGCATGGGAGCACTTCAAAGATTTGCTATGCTTATGTCCCCATCAACAAATGCCAAGATGGCAGCTTGTAGAAAGGTTCTACACTGGATTAAATGACAAGCACATACAAACAGTGGATGGTGCCTGTGTAGGAACCTTTCTCACAAAAACTGAAGATGAGGCTTGGGATCTTTTTGAGACTTTGAGAGAGAATTCCATCCATCTTAATTCTGCCTATTTGGATAGAAAACACACTCTTATGCAGCGAAAGATGGAGGAAAATGAGGCTAGGGATACCCAGAATTTGGCCTTTCAGATTCAATTGTTGAACCAAAACATGGAAAGGCTTATGACAAACCCTAGCCAACTCACACCAAATGCCTCTTGTTTATGTGGCTAGATCGTGTTTTAACAGATATCTCGTAATATAGATGAACTCTCCGCAAAAACAAATAAACATTTATAACTCGAAAATCAAAGTTTCTAAGGTCGAACATAGGGAGAAATTTGAGTATTCCAAAACTTGAGAACACAACTTTTAATATAAAGCAATGACTAGTTCAACAAAAATGACAGGATAATGTTATGGAAAGAGTGCTCAAAAAGAATTGGACGTCTGATATTGCATCAGACATCTTAAAATTGGCCTTCAGAATCTTCTCTTCTGTCTTTGCTTTGCTCTGCTGCAGCTATGGTTTCTTGTTTCTTCTTTTTCTTCCTTAGCCGCTCCTGCTTCTTCTTCCTTGTTTCGTCTTTTGCTTTCTCTCTTCTTGATTCTCTTCCTACGGCTAAGTCCTAGCCTTATCTCCTCTTTAGTTTCCTTCTTCTTTTTCTTCCTCTTCTTCCTTTGCTTTCTTGCTTCTCCTCTTTGCCTACCCTTGATTTCTCTCTTCTTCTTTCTCTTGGTTTGCCTCACCTCTACTATAGTGTGTCTTTCTTCTTCTTCTCCTTCGCTTGTGGCAGCTAAGTCCTGCTTCCTTTTCTTGCTACGCTTCTTCCTCCCTTAGCGTCCTCTTCCTGCACAAGTACACCACGCAACAAAACCTATTCCTCTACCCTCCCTGTGTGTCTCTCTCTCTCTGTGTATCTCTCTTCGGTACACTCTCCCAGAGCTGGGTTATCGGGTCGGTCGCGCGCCTGGGTCCAGGTGCATCGGCATGGGTGCGGTGCGCGAGGAGTGCACGGAGGGGTTAATCTGTTCTGGGTGCCAGGTCCATGGATTATATGTTGCGGACGAGGCATGATAGGTGAGGTGAGGGACCTCACCCCAGTGAATTCGAGGCAAACAGTAGAGAGCACAAAATCTACTTAAACTGCTCAAAAAGGTTACAACTTACCGAGGTGGGACTAAAAGTCCCACCTGCCTCTGCTGACACCTGCAGGAGAGTGACTTCGCAATCGATGCAACTGTAGGTCTCACGACACTTGCTACTAGGCTGGACTCACTCTTGCCCTCAATCCACGCAGTCTGGAAGCCTGGGACCTGACGCTTGTGGCCTGGAGCTGGGGAAGATGCGGGCGGACAGTGGCAGTCGAGGGGTGTTTTGTGAAATAGAATGAGGGAAAGGAAAGAGTGGAAGACGATGAGCTTATCTGGAGTACTTGGAGCGAAGGGGAGGCAGAGGAGACAGACGACGCATTTGTGCCGTCGTCGGAGAAGACGGCCTTGATGGGGAGATAACAGCGACGAGGAGGAGGACAGGAAGGCGTGCGTTGGTGTGGAGCGACGCGAAAGAATGACACGAAGTGAACCCTGCTGCTGGTATGGTAGTAGAGCGATGAGAGGGAGGAGGAAGAATCGTCAGAGCTTGTGGGCTACTTGGTCGGAGAGAGGGGGGATGAAGTCTGGGGTAGTCTGTGACCAAATCAAGCTTGAGAGATTCGCAGAGGACCGGGGATCCTTTTATAGTTGTTGGCCGAGCTTCTGGTGCGTGGAGGGCAAGCCTTCTACCACCCACTTCTCGCCGGAGAAGGAAGGTAGTTGGAGATCCAAATCTCTCATGCGTTCGCACGAAAAATTGGATGAAAATCAAATATTGCAATTGAGCTCAGATGGAAGGGAATTCCTCAAAGAATCTCCCTTCCAAATCTGGGAGGAGATGTCTGAGGAATCAGGGAGTATTCCCCCTCCATTCCTTGTCAGAGAAGGATTCCTCCCCATTAGTGGTGGAGGGACCTATTTGTAAGAGTGGCGATGAAGTTAGGGAGGTTTATGTAATGATTTTCAAAAGATAGGGGCCAAAATGTAATTGGGTGTATTAATTTGCAAAGTAGGTCAAGATGACCTCCCCTTAGGTACAAATTTTGGTACAAACCTAATTTGGACCTAAGGAATCCAATGGTGAAGTTGGATTTTAGGTTTGACCATGTTGGCTGGATTTTTTGCACAAAAATCCAAATAGGTCAATTAAAGAGTTAGGATCCTAATCTAGGTCAAAATAGGTTCCAAAGGTCAATTTGAAGGTTCTAAACCCTAGGGGATATTTTTTCATGAATTTTAGAGGGTTTACTTGATTTTTATCCTGATCAGAACCTTGTTGAATTAAGCGAGTATGTTTTAAGGTTATAGAATGTCATTTAATTCCTAGACTGCACATTAACCCATTTCTGACTGAACCAACCCACTTTTTATCTTATTCAGACCATTTGAGCTATGTTTGGCCTCTGAGAAATCCCATTTATATACTGCAATGGTAAAATTACAGTTTTACCCTTTATTTCATGTTTTCTTCTTAGAAAACTTATTCCTTGAATTAAGCCCTTCTCTAGGTTATGTAGGAGCTCTTATTCTCTTTCTTAGGTCAAAATGAGCTAGTTAAGGCTCATGATGAGGCTCTCATCATACCCCTATGCTTAGCTTTTGCTAGTCCCTTAGGAAAATTTCAAGGTTTTAACTTCTGTTCTAGACCCTGAGTGTCTGTCATCAGTTATGATAAGTGCTTTTCTTTTTCTTTTGTGATTAGGTTAGAGTGCCGACAATAGGCCTAGAGATACTCAAGTACAAACCAAAATCCAGACCTGACCTACTTTAGCCTCAATCTTCCGCAAAGGTTTTTAAGGCCCGCAGAAACTATCCTAGGGTTTATTGGACTCTACGATTAAAGCACCCGTGTTTGAGACATTTTTTGCCTAGGTTCAGTTTGCAGTGTGTTTTTGTAAAAGAGAGACAGAAGATTTATTTGTTTGGAGAGTTTTCTCTCTCTTTTCTTTTTATTTCTAGCTTCGAATTAGCTTCTCTACAAGGTCTATATCGGATTCCTCATCCCCATCATCAATCCTCAAGGGTCCCTGGCAATCAATGCTTCGAGATAGCACCGCCCATGGCAACCCCCAAAACCCTGGCTTTCGAGATTTCGAGATAATCCTGCCCATGGCGTTCCGTGGCCGAATTCAAACCCTAGCAATCAACATTTCGTGATAATGGCACCCATGGTATCTGAACCAGCAGAGTGCTTACATGCCCTCTGTAGGATATTTAAATATCCTAAGAGATAAGCACCGAGGAGATGATATGTTGTTACGCATCTTCGAGGGGAATTTCCCGCCTCTCCGCGCTGAGAACTTGTCCAAATCAAATTGTGTTGATCGGCCACTCCTAATCTAGGAAACATTTTTCAGAACATTAAAATACTTTTTGCGTGATTTTGATATTTATGTGCACTGAACCAGACTGTGTGTGAATTAGGGTGCTTAGGTTATTAAATCCCGCAAACTGAAGGTTAGTTAACGAGGTCGAATACTTCCTAAGCCTTAGACCTAATACTTAAGCTTCGCATTTTTTCCAACCTCTTGAGGATTCTCCAGTTCTAAGCGGATACGTGAATTTTTAAGCCAAAGAATCTAGCCCAAGAGGCCTAAGATCAGCATTCCTGCTAATCTCTTTTTATGTCTCCTTAGCACTTTTCTTTTATTTTTCTCTTTTCTTGATCTGATTTAGAACTTCAGTTAATTCCTTAATCTTTTACTAATGACTATCTCTTTCTTTTTCATTTTGTGCTCCTTTTTGTCATTTTTGCTCTTTTTCTCCTCCTTATAATTATGTGGCTCACAAAATTTCCTCCCTCTTCCATTTTTTTGTTCTTTTTCAAGATTTTTTTTTTTGAGTTGAAACCTTTTCTTGATATGAATTTTTCTGACATTTTGCACTTTCATACCCCCCCATGCCTAAGATTTGCAATGTCCCCATTGTAAATTAGGTGGGTTCAATTTCAGCTTAGTTCATGAATTAGGACAGGTGTTGGGTGGGCGAACGGGTCAAAGTAACTGTTGCAAACGATTTCTAATCTTGGGTAGGGGTACCTGAGGTGGAGTCAGCTATTCTAATGGATGAACCCTAAAGTGCAATATGAATTCCACGTAGCAATGTCAGAAAAGGTTTCGGGTTTTTCAAAGAATGACGGGTTGCCTCCCGTTAAGCGCTGAGTTTTATGCCATCGGCTGGGTGCAATGAGCTCAAGGAGAATGGAGGGTAAAGGATGACTCAGCCAAATTTGTATTGGTCATGTCAATGAACGGTTTGAGTCTTTGACCATTCACAACAAAGGATTCGGAATCGTGGCTGAGTGGGCTGATTTCCATAGCTCCATTTCCAAAGATTTGCCGGACTAGGTAGGGTACGACCCACTTAGATCGTAGTTTTCCTAGGAATAATTTGAGTTGGGCATCAAAGAGTAAGACCTTTTGACCAGGATGAAAGATCTTTCTAGAAATGTGTTTGTCATGGAAAGCTTTAACATGTTCTTTGTAAATTCACGAGTTCTCATATGTGTCGTGGCGTAATTCATCGATCTCGCTTATTTGAAGCCTTCTGTGGGTTCCAGCCTTAGAAAGATCTAAATTGCAATTCCGTACTGCCCAATAGGCTTTATGCTCCAATTCGACGGGGAGGTGACATGCCTTCCCGTACACCAGTCTGAAGGGATACATACCTAATTGGGTCTTGTGGGTGGTCCTATAGGCCCACAATGCTTCCGAAAGCCAAGAAGACCAATCCTTCCTATCAGGTCAAACAGTAACCTGAAGGATTTTCTTGATCTCTCTGTTTGATAGCTCAACTATACCATTAGTTTGGGGGTGGTGAGGAGTAGAGATTCGATGCGACACCCCGTATGTGGTCATCAGTGACCTGAACTGAGCGTTTGTAAAATGGGTCCCTCCGTCGGAATTATTGCTCGTGGAATCCCGAACCTTGATAAGATCTTTTGATGAATGAATCTGATAACAACCTTATGATTATTGGTTTAGGTCGGAATGGCTTCTATCCACTTGGACACGTAGTCAACAACGAGTAAGATGTATTCGAAGCCATCCAAGATAGGGAAGGGTCCCATAAAATCGATCCCCCAAATGTCAAAAATTTTGCATACCAGGATCGGCTGTAGAGGCATCATGTCTCGATGGCTCATGTTGCCCAAGGTCTAGCAACGGGTACATGCCTTACAGTGATCGTATGCATCCTTGAAAATTGTGGGCCAGTAAAAGCCACATTGGAGGACTTTTGATGTGGTTTTGTGTCCTGAGAAATGTCCATCGCATGCCAGGTCATGGCAAAAGGAGAGTATGTCTTTGATTTCTACATCCGCGACACACCGTCGAATTATTTGATCAGCACCAATGCGAAATAGATACGGGTCTTTCCACAGGTAATACTTGGCATCGAAACACAATTTGTCCTTCTTGGCCTTCGGCCAATCGGACGAGATCTGATGTGATGCCAGGTAATTCACTATATCTGTGAACCATGGAAGTCCTATATTGATAGTCAGGAGGTGCTCATCAGGAAAGTGTTCTGTGATGGGTCCCGAAGGGTCAATTATTTCAGAAGAAAGGTGAGACAAGTGATCAGCTACCACATTTTGCTTTCCTGCTTTTTCGCTAATCTCGAGGTTAAATTCTTGCAACAGCAAGATCCATCTGATTAATCGAGGTTTCACATCCTTCTTTGCAAGGAGATGCCTCACAGTTGTGTGATCCGAGTATATGACAACACGAGAACCCAGAAGATATGATCTAAATTTTTCTAGGGCAAATACTATAGCTAGCAGCTCTTTCTCAGTAACCGTGTAGTTACGTTGAGCCTTGTCTAGTGTTTTGCTAGCGTAGTAAATGACCATGGGTTTCCTGTCAATTTTCTGCCCTAAAACTGCACCTACAGCAAAATCAGATGCATCGCACATGATCTCAAAGGGTTGAGACCAATCAGGGGACTATAGGATCAGGGCTTGGGTGACTCGGTCATGAAGGATCTCAAATGCTTGAGTGCATTCCTTGGAGATTTCGAAAGGCACATCCTTGGAGAGAAGAGTAGTCAGGGGGCACGCGATTTTTGAAAAATCAGGGATAAATCGACGGTAAAAATCGATGTGCCCCAAAAAAGATCGGATGTCCTTAATCGAGCTAGGCATAGGGAGCTTGGAAATCAGGTTAACCTTAGCTCGATTGACTTGGATGCCTTTCTCCGAGATTAGATGTCCCAGGACAATTCCCTCAGGCACCATGAAATGGCTCTTTTCCCATGAAAGAACCAAATTCACATTGATGCATCGCCTGAGTATTTGGATCAAGTGTTGGAGGCAATCATCAAATGATGCTCCAAAAACTGAAAAGTCATCCATGAAGACTTCCAAATAATTACCTACCATCTCTGAGAATATGGCAAGCATGCACCGCTGAAAGGTTGCGGGTGCATTGCAGAGACCGAAAGGCATCCTTCGAAATGCGTATGTCCTAAAGGGGCAGGTGAACGTGGTCTTTTCTTGATCTTTTGGATGGATTGCCACCTAGTTGTAACCGAAGTACCCGTCAAGAAAGCAGAAGAACCTATTTCCCACTAGTTTCTCGAGGATCTGATCAATAAACGGTAGTGGGAAATGGTCCTTCTTCGTGGAGGAATTGAGTCTTCTGTAATCAATGCAAACTCTCCACGAGTTAGCTATTCGGGTAGGAATGACCTCTCCGGTTTCATTCGTGATGATGGTGAGTTCAGCCTTCTTAGGCACAACCTATATTGGACTCACCCAACGACTGTCAGAGATCGGGTAGATGATCCCTGCATCTAACCACTTGATGATCTCCTTTTTCACAACCTCCTGCAGGTTAGGGTTTAAACGTCTCTGCATCTCTCGTGAAGGTCATGCGCCCTCTTCTGTGTAGATTCGATGTGTGCAGTACGAGGTTCTTATGCCAGTCAAGTCATTGAGAGTCCATCCAATGGCTCTACGATGTTGCTGGAGAACAGTAGTCAGACGGGATTCCTAGTCAGGTGTGAGTCGGTAGTTGATAATCACAGGAAACATCTGATTGGAACCCAAAAAGACGTACTTCAGATGCTCGAGAAGGGGCTTGAGTTCCATGATAGGATTATCAGCAGCAGCGGGTGGTTCGGGGTTTGTATCAGGAACAAGGGTCGGAGTCATAGGTGTGTCTAGATCAGGTTTGCACTCCTATATTTGCGGGTTTTGATCTTCTAGTGGTTGATCCGAGATAATCAGGTTGTCCTCTGTATGTGATTCATCAACCACGGCTCTGATATCACATATTTGCTCTATAACCCCGCAATTAATTCCTTGTTGGGCCTTAAAGATGTCAATCTTCAAAGTTTGATTCCCAAATTTTAATTCTATTAGGCCCTCTTCATAGTTTATGTTGGCCCTAGCAGTGGCCAGGAAAGGTCTCCCTAATATGATTGGTGTGTCCCTTGGGTTTTCAGGTGCGTCCATATCCAAAACTATGAAATCCACCAGGAAGTAGAAATCCCGTATCCTAACAATGACATCCTCGAGTATTCCTTTAGGCGATTTGATGGATCGATCGACTAACTGCAACGTCACCTCAGTTGGTTTAAGTTCGGACTCTTCAAGGTGGTCAAGGAGGGATGTAGGTATTAGATTTATGGTGGCACCTAGATCTAGTAAGGCTCTATCAAATTGGGTTTCACGAATTTTACAAGAAATCAGGGGAGTTCTTGGGTCTTTAGCCTTGGGTGGGAGTTTACTCAAGATGACAGAGCTAGCTTGCTCTAACAGTACGATCAGATTCCTACTCTTGTTTCGCGGTTTACGTTTAGGTGTACATATGTCTTTCAGGAATCTTGCGTAAGCTGGTACGTGGCGAATTGCATCCATCAAGGGGATGTTTATATGGACCTGTTCAAAGAGCTTGACCAGATCCTCCTCGGGAGCCACGGGTTTGGTTATCCTTTTTCCTTTGGTTAAAGCCTCATGAATGGAATCCTAGTTGGTTCCTCTAGAATAGGTCTAGGTTCTTGATCTGAGACAGGGGTATCCTGGATAACTATCCTAGGGTTTTGGCTACTACCAGGCTTGGAGTGGTTCGGATAATGTGGGTCTTGGGTTGCTTTACCACTACGAGTTGTTACAGAGTTTAATCCTGCCTGGTTTTGGTTTAGGTTTGGTAAGAGGGGTGGATGCTGTTGAAATCCCACATAAGATGTCGAAGCTTCCATCCCGTCTGGTGATGGAGCAACAGGGGCCTGATAAATCAAATGTGCGTGGCCTGAATTTGGGTTCATATCGTGTCTCTGGGTCGGTACGTTATTTGGGTTTGGCAGAGGTTGCGAAGGAAGGGTGCCAGGTTGGCAGGAATTTGCCATCTGGGCTAGTTGGTTACGAAGCTCTGTGATCTCGTCCTTGTGCTGTTTTTGCATTGCAGCATTAGTCTTTTGAATGTCAGCTAGTGCTTGAAGGATAAGAGTCATTTGATCCTGGTTTGGCCCGGATTGATAGGTGGGATTGGGCCGAGGCTGAGGCGGCTGATATGGATGAGGGGCTTGTGGACGGGGCTGGTACAGTGGTCTTTGAGTCTGAGAATTCCCCGTCCACTGAAAGTTGGGATGATTTCACCATCTAGGGTTGTAGGTATTGGAGAATGGGTCATTCTGGATGGCATTGAGGTCCTCGCAAGTCTGAGGAACCTCAGGAAAGTTAGAATATGAGGGTTCAGAGTTCCCCCAACTCAAATAGAATGGATCGGAGGTCACTCCGGTCCGAGAGTCAAATGGGGGTAGATATAGGTCCATCCCCTGAGAAGATTGGTGATAGATGTTTTGCACAGTTTCCCTCACCAGAGGTGGTCGTACAAAAGAGTTCTGCATAGAGGTGGCTCACTACAGATGCCGAGTTAGGTCGTCCACCTTCTTCTCTATGATAGAAACCTTGTCTAACCGACTGGCCATCAGTTCCAAGTCGACGGATGTGGACAGGTCCTATGTCTCATGTGCCCCTCTCAGATTCATCGATGCGTGGGCATTCATCCTGTCGAATAAGCCCATGGAGTCTTTATTGATGGAGTTATTGCACATGTTTTCGAGAATCTCCCACATTGTGTCCTCATGTTGACCCATGATGTTTCCTCCGCGCGTTGCATTGACGAATAATCGAATGTCTTCACAGAGTCCCTGGTAAAAAGACTGGACTTGTTCCCATTTAGGAACTCCGTGATGGGGGCACTTTCGCATGAGATCTAGGAATCAGTCCCATGCTTCGTGAAGAGGTTCTCCCATTCGTTGAGTGAAATGGGTGATCTGGTGGTGCAAAGCATTCGTCCGGCCAACGGGAAAGAACTTTTTCAAAAATTTGAACTGAAGTTCATCCCATGTGTTGATCGGACAAGTCTGAGTTTGATACCAATGGGCAGCCTTGTCCAGGAGGGAGAAAGAAAACATTTTCATCAGCAGAATATCCCGATTTTGTGGATCTGATCCGAAGGTCTGGGCCAGATGCTTGAGTTGTTTAATGTGTTGGAATGGATCCTCGGAGTTAAGCCCATGAAACTTTAGTATGGCATGAATCATATTGGGCTTTAGTTCAGAATCAGGACCTCAAATCGGGATTCGGACTCGAGGCTCGATTGCCACCGCAGCGGGATTATAGTGATCTCGCATCATTGGTCGCTGCGGTGGGTTTACAAAGTTTTGGAAGAGATCAGTTAGGTGCTAAAGCTGGTGCTCAAGGTTGTTCTCTTCTTCAATGGGTTGTGCCATGATGGAAGAAGAAGGAGAACTTGGTTCTGAGTCAAATGAAAGGTTTATGTGGTGAGGTTGCTGCACAAACAAGGGCATCGAGGCTTGGCCTCGGCGAGAATGAATTTCTAAAGGAGGTCTTAAAGATTGTCTTAAGGACCTCCTACCGAACATGCACTGAAGGATGTGATGAGATTAGAAGGTGTTGGACCCAATCGAGACACCTAAAAATTGTTGGGTGACTATAGAGGTTCGGGGCAGATGATACCCCTTAGTCAGAAACGTCGTCCACTTGAGAAGTACCTGGTCAGTCAGAGAGGGAGAGTCTCGCAAAGACCCCTACACAGTAGAGCATCCCCATGAGTTACAGGGTTTCCCCCACCCGACCTATCATGTCACTGAGATTCCAGGTAGACCAGAATGGGGACCTTGACCTCTTAAGTCTACCTTTTTTACTTTAAGATCAAGGTGCTTAGGGTTCCAATTGAACTTTTAGGTCTTTTGAGTGAAAAAAAGTGACCTAATTTTAAGGTTGGTTGACCCAAAGGATCAATTTCACCTCTTGTTCCTTTGAGAGCTTTTAGGTCCTTTCTTTTAGGGTTCAAATGGATTAAGATCCTGATTTGCTTAGGGTTTCTCTTGTATAGATCTTTTCAAACAAGGCTTAGGCACACCTCTTTTTGAAAATTTTTTGCTTCTTTGTTTAAGAGAAGATGTGTCTCTAAAAACCCTAGCTTTGCAATCCTTAGGTTGGCTCTAGTTGGTCCAATTTAGTTGCCTCAAAAATTGGTATCTAGGGCTCAATTAAGAAAGTTTTAGCCCTAGTTACCTTAGTTGGATGTGCAGTTCAAGATGTGTTGAAATGAAAATCAGGCAACATCGATGAATTACTAAGTATGAACAGGTAGCCCTAGGTTGATTTTTCTTTGTTTTTTTTTCCTTTTCAGACTTTGAGGGGATTAAGAGAGAGGGCTAATGAAAGTTACCTGCTCCTTGGTGTGTGATTGCACCGCAAAAATACACCTGCAATTGTGCCGTCTTGTGCTATTTCCTATCATTATCAGTGTATATTAGGTAGACATAGTCGCATTTGTGAATATAGACGCATGCATGCATTTAATTGAGGGGGGAGGAGAGTAAATAAATGGCCTCGCAATTCACGTTTTCCTCAAGTGCTGCTTTGCAAAATTTCCATCTTCATTTTTTATTTCTTTTTGATTTTTAAAAAAAAATCTTCCCGCGGGTGCATGGAACAACTTCTCCTCGTGCCATTCCCTGCTCAGGCCCTTCCCTGTGGCAGCCTCTCCCTGCCAAGCCATGCGCAAGCATGCACAGCCAGGGCATGGCTGTGCATGCTCTCCTCTTCTTTAAAAAGAGCTCAGCTGCCTTCTTGCAAAGCAGCCTGGTCCCTAGCCAAAAACACTGCAGCTCCACTTCTCCTTCCAGGCCACCATCTCCTCCCTCTCCCTCCATACACAGGATCTCCTCCTCAGAGGAGACACCCTGCGGGCAGGAGTTATCATTGTGGTGCACACCCACCACAGTGAGACCACCACCGCCCAACTCTTCAAAGAGCCGGTGGGCGTGGTGGCCTTATTTTCCCTGTTTGAACGACCACACCACTTCAGCCATTGGAGGGGAAGCTTCAAGCTTGAAGCTCAAAGCTCCAGCAGCGACGGCAAGGTGGCAACACGCAGTAAGGCAGCAGCAGCCGCCCCAGCCCTTTCCGCGCATGCCTGCAGGCTGCCCTCACCTCCAGCGCGTGCCTGCAAGCACCATCGCCTCCCGTTTCTTCACCCTGTCGCACTCTCTCTTCTGCCCACAACCGGCCACTGCGCGCTTCTGCAACGGCCAGCCAAGCTTCTCGCGCACCCCAGCCAACACCAGCAGGCCACCGCGCGCCCTGCCACACCCCTTCGCTCGCGACCCAACCCTCTCCGTGCACTCTATCGCAAGGTCCCGCCCGCAAGCCAGCAGGCGGAGCCACTCCACCGTGCACGCCGAGCCGTCCGCACTCACAGCACCGCCCGCTTAGCCTTACACTGTAGCCACTATTCATGCTAGTCTACAGAACACTGTGGCTATTGTGGGGTGACCGGTGAGTTTCTCACTTAACCGGTCACCCGGTGCGCCGCGACCGGCCACTGCCCGCGCACGCGTTCAGCCCCACTCCCGCTCCAGCGCCCATCCGCGCGTCTGCATGTGCCTGCGTCGCCCGCACCTGCCCGCTCCCTTCCATGTCTTCGCCCGCATGCGCCTGCCAGCGCCCACTCCTGCCCTTCGAACAGCACGGTGTGCTGCATTTCCTCTCCGCGCCCATCGCCCTCCAACACGCACGTCCTTGCGCGCATACGCACCTGCACGTGCGCGTGAAGCCTTCAGACGACGCCTGGCTGCCTCAGACGACTTAAACGCCTCTCTTTTCCTCAGCAGGCGCTCTCTCTCCCATTCTCTCTCTCTCTCTCTCACAGCACACTATCCCTCTCTCTCTGCAAATACACATACGCACACACACTCACACTTTCATACACACACACACACACACCTATACACTATTATATACATATATTTATATACGTATACATATACATATATATATTGATATATATATATACATATATATATATATATACTTATATCTATATATATAGTGGTATTTATGTAACTAAGTATTAGTATACATACATATATCTATATACATATATATATATATACATACATATTTACATATATACATATACTTATATACATACATACATACATATATATATATATATACATCTATATAGTTTTATATACATACTTATACATACATACATATATATATATATATATCTATACATATATCTATCTATACATATACTTATATTTACATATATACATATATATATTTTCACATTACTTACCATACATGGTATCGCGAGAATATCTGCACCAGTCGTTGATATTTCCCGATACACGCGTACAAAAAACGTGGTCACATACATCTTCCTCCATCCACCTTACACTCCACGCAGCACCTCGTCCTGTCGGTTACATCCACGCAGCACGCGGTTACACGCTCCAGCGCCTATCCGCGCGTCTGCGTGCACCTGCGTCGCCCGTACCCTCCCGCTCCCTTTCCCGTCTTCGCCTGTGTGCGCCTGCTAGTGCCCGCTCCTGCCTTCACGCAGCACGGTGCACTGCGTTACCTCTCCGCCCCCATCTCCCTCTAGCACGCACGTCCTGATTTGGCTCAAAGCAAGAACCCAATTTTGAGGGTGTGCCTCAAGGACAAGAATTACCAGAAAAAAACCTAAATAGAAAAATACCAAAAACACAATAAATGAACGGAAGAGACTCGTTATTGGAAGGGCGTAGAAACTTGACTCATAACCCCACTTCCCTGAGTTCGACCCTGGGCCTAAAAGTGACCAAGATAAAATCAAGTAGGCCAGGTTAAAAATTTTGTAAAGAGATGGTTAGGTTTGATTTAGGTTAACCACTATACACACTTCAACGATAAAATCACCATATTAACAACCTAACTGGGTCCGACACCACATCTTTTCTGGCGCCGTTGCCGGGGAGGTGCGCTTGCAAGTAAGTTTCTATTCCATTCCTTTCATTTTTCTCTTCTCTTTTCATGGGTGTTTTTGTTTTTTTACTGTGCAGGTGAACCTGTTGCAAGGAGAAGACAGGCAGATGAAGTTGGAAACGTAGGCAGATCCAAGGTGGGAACGAGAGCGTGAAGAAGCCGACACCGCACTAGAGCTTCGCACACGTTGCTGCACAAGTAGGTTTTTCTTTCTTAGCAACCTAGGCTAACTTGTCACCCTAATAAAAAAAACTAAAAAAACTAAAAAACTAAAAGCAAAAGAAAGAAAACTAGAAAAACTTCTTGGGATCTCTTAGGGCAAGTGGATTAAAATTCACTTATTTGATTGATTGCCTTTACTCCCACCGCCCCGGGATTTCCCGCGTTACTTCGCATAGCGAAAATCCAAGAATCTTGATTCTTGAATTTTTCGCCATGTGAAGTATTCTTCGAGGCAAACATAAAAAGGTTGATTGCCACCCCTCTTTGCTTCATTTACCTGCAATTCGAGATCACCTTTTTGGTGGGGAGACTTAGAATTGAGTTGATTCCAACCCCACCACGACTTTTCAACTTGCCTAAGATTCGATCCCAAATAATTCAACCCCAACAAATTGATTTTCTTCATCTTTTGGTTGAAGCCTTGGTTGTGGAAATCATTTCTGGTGATTGGGAGCACTTGAATTGAAGTACTTTGGCTCCCTTTCACACTAATCTAAAACTGATTCATGCATCCACACATAGAAATCTCCATTTAGGGTAGCCCATTGCATTTTAGCATGCATTAACCAATTAACATTGAAGAAGGGTTTGTTGGGCTTAGAAGAAAACTTGTATTCTTGCAAAACCCAGAGATTGGTTGAATTGGTATTTCAGTGAAATCTAAAAATCCATACTACTTAAGGCTGAACTCTAAAAACCATTCACCAATTAAAAACTTCAATTCGGGGAGATTTCCCCATTGCATGCTTGTTTTACACACTCTGAAAATCAATCACTTGGGCATTACCCGTAAACAATGGCCTTCACATTCCAAAGGCACTTGATCCTAAACCTCTAACTAAAACTGGTAGCAACTTGACCCTTATTAAGGATTGGAGGTCTAACTACCTGCGTGTAGCGCCTACATGCTGGTGAGGGTTCTCACATGCTATCGGGTGTCTAAGACTGGGGCAAACAGCATTTCAATCTGGCCCGGTGGTTCTGCAGTGCTCGCATTCAGTTCCGTAGTTCGTGATAGTAGGTAACTTAGATCTTTAGGTCTAAGGACACACTATAGAGGTTAGGAATTTGATTGAATTGATTTGTCATCAAGTGTACCTTTTGCGGCGTCATTTCTCTCATCTCTTTTCCCTTCTCATCCCCCCCAATTCTTCCTGCGATAGTGCATGTTTTGGAGGAGGTCACAAAACCCTGAACTGTGTGAATTGCCTGATAAATCTAGAAAAGAAGTCGAATCGTCCTCCTCCTCCACAAACATGGCTGCATTCCCACCCCTAAATCCCGAGGGAGGAAACCGCCCTCAGAACCCACCTGGTGGTGGAGCCTTAGATCCCATAACCCGCCTCCAAGCTCAATTGGAAATGTATAATGAACGAATTGAAGCCACTCGGGAAACATTAGAGGAAATGCAGAACCCTCCCAAACGGGAGGAGCCTAAGTCTCTTAACTCCTATCAGAATCTCGTTGCTACAGAGACCATAGGACAAATTCGGGTCCCCATGGGAGGGGACGACTTTGAACTGAAACCTAACATTATTGGCCTAATAAATTTTCACTTTCATGGTCTTGCAAGTGAAGATCCTTTTCTCCACTTGGAAGACCTAACCTGATTGCCTGAAACTGTTAAACCTAGAAATATCGGGTTACCTATAGTCCTCATGAAAATGTTCCCGTTTTCATTGCGGGATAAAGCGTCGCAGTGGCTACGCACCCTTGGAAGAACCATCCACTCTTAGGAAGAGATGCGAACAGCGTTTCTCAAGAAGTTCTTCCCAATCGGGCGAACCAATGCGCTTCACCGTGCTATCACTTCATTTACACAACAAAATGGCAAACAATTTCATGAGGCTTGGGAGAGGTATAATGACCTCCTCAAGAAGTGTCCGCACCACGATCGCCTAAGTGGCATATAGCCTAGATTTTCTATTATGGGCTAAATGAGACTTTGAAGCAGATTGCAGACGCTTCCTGTGGAGGAAATTTTATGAATAAAGACGAGAATGGAGCATTCGAATTGTTTGAAAATATGAGTGAAAACTCGATGAATAATACTTCCATTCTCGCCTTTAATCGTACCAGCTAGCCCCGAAATGTCCACGAAGTTGACACGGGACCCTCCCATTCATCCACAGATCTAAGCCTTATCGCACAAAAACTGGATGAAGTCTCCGTCATGCACAAGAAGCTGGACGAGCTTCTGGCCAACCCCACCTGTTCTATGGCAAACACCCCCACTTCACCACTTCGTCACAATTCCAATACCAGGCTTATCCCGAGAAACCCCGTAAGACCTTCCTTACCGAGTGTCGCGCCGAGCGACTCGGTAAGTCATGTGGATCTGGCTTCTGCAAGCCAGTATTTCGACACGAAGGACCAAACCTCTATGTGCTCGGACGCATATTTACATGCGGACACGTCTTCTGGCATAGAAGACGCTTGCGCCCGAGGGAACAACCAGTTCTCTGCCACTTATAACCCAGGGTGGCGTAATCATGTGAACTTCGCATGGTCCAACAACCCGCAGTGCCAAAACCCCGTGGGTGGACCAATGCGATCGTCCGTACCCGCCATCCCAAGGGCCCAGTCTAATCCTATGGCGAATCCGCCATCAGGCCCTTACGTACCGCAAACCGAACATGCATCAAGTCCTCTTGACAAATTGATGCGAATGATGACGGAAATGTCAAAGCACCATGAAGAGAACATGACCTCTCTTTAGCACCAATTAGCGTAGCAGAATGCTAAGATCAGTCAACTACGCATGACGACTCGATCTCAGGGCACTCTTCCCGCCCAACCTATCCCAAACCCATGAAATTTCGTACCCTGTGGTCCTCAACCACAGGTACGACCTTCTCAGGGGAAGGTACATCAAATTCTGCAAGCTCCGAGCATTCCTTCGGGATTTCAGGCTAATCCCGCTGCAGCACCGCACTCTTATGTCCCTATTGCGAACCCTCCTCCGCTGTATGATCCCACTAGACCCGCATCATCCAATGCTATCATTACAAGGAGTGGCAAGCAGACTGTCGGTCCGCCTCGACCTGATCCTGGCCCGTCTTCTTCATCACTCTCTCATTCAGGATGCGCACTGCATTCACGAGAGGACGATACACCCAAATTGTTGCCAGAATCAGTCCCATTCCCTGAGGCTCTACTGAGGGATCCAAAAGGAAAAAAGAAAGATATGCAGGCCTTTGATAACCTGCATAATTTGTTCAGGGATGTAGAAATCAAGGTATCCCTGCTCGAGGCTATCTACCACATACCTACTGTCGCCGGAATTTTCAAATACTACACAACACCCAGGCGACAGTCAAAGAAAACTAAGAATCCGGTGGTTCTCTCGCCTCATGCGAGTTGTGCTATACTGTCAAATATACTACCGAAGCAAAAAGATCCGAGCACACCGCTTATTTCCTGTAGCATCCAAGGCTGCAATTTTAATCGTGCCCTGCTTGATCTAGGATCTTCCATACATCTTATTCCGACCATCATGGTCAAAAAATTTTCCTTGGGAAATCTGAAACCCACCCTTGTCATGTTATAGTTGGCAGATCGTTCTGTCAAAATCCTAAAAGGTGTGGTGGAAGACGTGGTGGTTAGGGTCAACAATCTCTGTTTTCCTGTTGACTTTCTTGTTTTAGATATAGAAGTTCCTAGATCACTTTCTGATTGTCCAATCATCCTTGGTCGACCTTTCTTGGCCACAGCCTGTGCCCTTATCGACTGCGAGTCGGGCTGTATTGAGATTACGGTTGAATATGAAAAGATTAAGCTTAACATCTTCAAGGCAGCCAAGAACTTTGATTGCGATTGCATCGAGGATGACACGTCTGATGAGGACATAGCCGCCAGCGCATGTATCGAACTAATTGGGACCTATTCTGACTGCTGCGGATTACCTATAAACACTGATGACTGCTTGACCAACACATATTGTGACGTTCCCCTATCCCTCCCTTGTCCCGTGCCTTCTCCTGGCCAGACTTCTGACGAGGTTTTCTCCGCTTCCCATACCTCGTGGCCTGAGTCATATCTAGGCTACTCACCACCGGTCCACACTCTTGAAGACCGGATTGCCCTTTCTTTCCCACCAAATCAGGCGGATTTGCAACTCCACACTCGGACCTTGAGCCCATATACTTCTCACTGGGGCTATTCCTTTTTTAATCCATCTATCCAAGAAGCCCCCCTCCTTGGCTAATTTTAGGGCCAATTTCTTCCTCCTAACTAGTGCTCTGATCCGCCTGGGACACTCTCGTCCCATGAAATGCCAAACCTTTCACCATCCACCATCACTTTTCACGCCACTATCACGATCACTTCACTTTTCACTTCACCACCCACCATCCACCCACCCTACCACCCTGCTGTATACCCTGCACCTCAGCTCTCGTTACCCGATCGTTCGTCCTTTCTCTACCTTTCCCTGCATGCATATGAGGACATAGCATCGTTTGGCATGGGGGGTTGGATAGGCATCCATAGGATTTGGGTATTTTATGGTATCATGCAGTTCCCACCTATTTATAAATATGCAAGAAAAAGAAAAAGAAACAAAATATATATATATAATAATAATAAATGATGTTTAGTAATGATTTGAAGGCTGAAACAAAAATATAATAAGTGTTTATGGATATTCAACCTCTATTTTAAAGACTTTCCAGGCCACAGAAGCTTGATTCGCTCAGGCTCGGCTTAATTCACTTGAGCATTGACAAGATAGATCGGAATCTCTCCTAACTAAGGACATATTCTTGTACCTGAGACACCAGTACAGGATCCGTTGGTTTGCTTCTACTCGATAGCTTAAGTAAACTTGGTTCACACTACACATATCAGGAAAAGACCAGGTGAACATAAGATCCAACCCTAGTGTTCATTAGGGAAGGTGGAGTCCTTACCTGTACGCGTAGGTAGACTTTTTATCCCAGGCTTTAGCCTTGTGTTTAGGAGCGACTCTTTCCACCAATAAAGAACTCTCCCACCAAAAAGAAAAGTGTGCTCCTCCAAATAATGCTGTAAGAAATATATTGACACGTGTTTCAAAAAAAAGAAAAGTCAATATATCTCGCAAATGTCTCTACCCTAAAAATGTTTTCTAGGGCAAGTCGCAAATACCCTGTGAGCCACAAATGTCAAAAAATGGGAGTTGAGTTTTCCGTTATCTTGTAAGGGTCAATCCGAAAACACGAGCGAAACTAGGACCAACCTGTACTTAAAAATTCATGAAACCCTGGGCTTGAGTCTTAATGTTCATCTGGTCAGTCTTGATCCTTCACTAAGCACAAGCCATAACCTCTTGAGCTCTCGAGTATGGTAAAAACCTCCTGGGTCCTGGAAATCGTACTTAAGGTTTAAATATTAAGAGTCCTGGTTAGTCGAGAGATGATCTATGTCATGTGAGACTTAAAGTACTGGTAGTCTTCTCTACAATTGGTTCTCACAATATCCAACAAACACACCTATGTTGCCTCAGAAGAAAATCTTCACCTTAAAGATCATTTCCAAATAAATTACAAAAAAATGTTTTGCTAGGGACTACCAAAAGATAGGCATGGGGGTATGATTGCACCACAAAAATACACCTGCAATTGTGCCGTCTTGTGCTATTTCCTATAATTATCAGTGTATATTAGGTAGACATAGTCGCATTTGTGAATATAGACGCATGCATGCATTTAATTGAGAGGGGAGGAGAGTAAATAAATGGCCTCGCAATTCACGTTTTCCTCAAGTGCTACTTCGCAAAATTTCCATCTTCATTTTTTATTTCTTTTTGATTTTTAAAAAAAAATCTTCCCGCGGCTGCATGGAACAACTTCTCCTCGTGCCATTCCCTGCTCAGGCCCTTCCCTGCGACAGCCTCTCCCTGCCAAGCCATGCGCAAGCATGCACAGCCAGGGCATGGCTGTGCATGCTCTCCTCTTCTTTAAAAAGAGCTCAGCTGCCTTCTTGCAAAGCAGCCTGGTCTCCAGCCAAAAACACTGCAGCTCCACTGCTCCTTCCAGGCCACCATCTCCTCCCTCTCCTTCCAAACGTAGGACCTCCTCCTCAGAGGAGACACCCTGCGGGCAGGAGTTATCATTGTGGTGCACACCCACCGCAGTGAGACCACCACCGCCCAACTCTTCAAAGAGCCGGTGGGCGTGGTGGCCTTCTTTTCCCTGTTTGAACGACCACGCCACTTCAGCCATTGGAGCGGAAGCTTCAAGCTTGAAGCTCAAAGCTCCAGTAGCGGCGGCAAGGTTACAGCAGCCGCCCCAGCCCTTTCCGTGCACGCCTGCAGGCATCCCTCGCCTCCAGCGCGCACCTGCAGGCACCATCGCCTCTTGCTTCTTCGCCCAATTGCGCTCTCTCTTCCACCCGTAATCGGCCACTGCGCGCCTCTTAAGTGGCTGGCCAAGCTTCCCACTCACCCCAGCCAACACCCGCAGGCCACCACGCACCCTGTCGCGCCCCTTCGCTCGTGACCCAGCCCTCTCACTGTGCTCTGTCGCGAGGTCCCGCCCACAAGCCAGAGTCGGAGCCACTCCACCACGTCCGCTGAGCCATCCGCACTCACAACACTGCCCGCTCCCGGTCGCTCGGCTCGGCCTTACACTGTAGCCACTATTCACGCCAGCCTGTGGAACACTGTGGCTATAGTGGGGTGACCGGTGAGTTTCTCACTTAACCGGTCACCCGACTCGCCACGACTGGCCACTTCCCGCCACGCGTTCAGCCCCGCGCCCACTCCAGCTCCTGTCAGTGCGTCTGCGTGCGCCTGCGTCGCCCGCACCCGCCCACTCCCTTCCGCGTCTTTGCCTGCGTGCACCTGCTAGTGCCCACTCCTGCCCTTCACGCAGCACGGTGCGCTGCGTTTCCTCTCCGCGCCTATCGCCCTCCAGCACGCACGTCCTTGCATGCATACGCACCTGCGCGTGCGCGTGAAGCCTTCAGACGACGCCCGGCTACCTCAGACGACTTAAACGCCTCTCTTTTCCTCAGCTGGCGCTCTCTCTCCCATTCTCTCTCTCTCTCTCACTCCTAGCACACTATCCCTCTCTCTCTGCAAATACACATATGCACACACACTCACACTTTCATACACACACACACCTATACACTATTATATACATATATATATACGTATACATATATATATACTTATATCTATATATATAGTAGTATTTATATAACTAAGTATTAGTATACATACATATATATATATATATATATGTACATACATATTTACATATATACATACATACATACATACATATATATATATATATATATATATATATATATATATATATATACATACATATATACATATCCATCTATATAACTATATATACATATATATATATATATATATACATATCTATCTACATATATCTATATACACATATTACTATATATATATATATATATATATATATATACATACATACATACATACATATACACACACATATATATATACCTATATATTTATAACCATATATATATATACATATAGATATATTTACATATATACATATATATATATTTTCACATTACTTGCCATACATGGTATCACGGGAATATCTGCATCAGTTGCTGATATTTCCTGATATACGCATACAAAAAGCATGGTCACATACGTCTTCCGCCATCCACCTTACACTCCATGCAGCACCTCATCCTGTCGGTTGCATCTTTCTAGACGACAACCGACACAACACCGTGCTACACTCCATCTCTGCCTCCACCCCCACCCCTTTATACATATATAGTATATACATATATATCTATACTGTATTTACTTCTATTTCTCTTGCATGCCAGTAAAAAGATAAAAAATATATATATAAAAGAGAAAAGATAATCCTTGACTTGCAAGTAATCCGTCTTGTGAGTAGCAAGACCCATTTTGGAACCCTGATTTGGCTCAAAGCCAAGAACCCAATTTTGAGGGTGTGCCTCAAGGACAAGAATTACCAGAAAAAAATCTAAATAGAAAAGCACCAAAAACACAATAAACGAACGGAAGAGACTCGTTATAGGAAGGGCGTAGAAACTTGACTCATAACCCCACTTCCCTGAGTTCGACCCTGGGCCTAAAAGTGACCAAGATAAAATCAAGTAGGCCAGGTTAAAAATTTTGTAAAGAGATGGTTAGGTCCGATTTAGGTTAACCACTATACACACTTCGACGATAAAGTCACCATATTAACAACCTAACGGGGTCCGACACCAGTGTGGTTGTTGTGCAGCTGCTCTTCTTTTCTCAGCTTTCCCTGAGACAAGCACAATGAAGGAGAGGAATTAAGTCAGTATTGTATCAGAAGTTGTGATCAAAAGCTTCAGAAGTGCCCGTTACTCCCCGGCAACGGTGCCAAAATGTTTATGCGGCTAGATCTTGTTTTAATAGATATCTCGTTGTAATATAGATGAACTCTCCGCGAAAACAAATAAAAATTTATAACTCGAAAATCAAAGTATCCGAGGTCAAACACAGGGAGCAATTTGAGTATTCCAAAACTTGAGAACACAGCTTTTAATAAAAAGCAATGACTAGTTCAATAAAAATGACAGGATAATGTTATGGAAAGAGTGCTAAAAAAGAATTGGACGTCTGATATTGCATCAGACGTCTTAAAATTGGCGATCAGAATCTTCTCTTTTGTCTTTACTTTGCTCTACTGCAGCTATGGTTTCTTGTTTCTTCTTTTTCTTCCTTAGCTGCTCCTGCTTCTTCTTCCTTGTTTCGTCTTTTGCTTTCTCTCTTCTTGATTGTCTTCCTACGGCTAAGTCCTGGCCTTGTCTCCTCTTTAGTTCCCTTCTTTTTCTTCCTCTTCTTCCTTTGCTTTCTTGCTTCTCCTCTTTGTCTGCCCCTTGATCTCTCTCTTCTTCTTCTTTCTCTTGGTCTACTGCACCTCTACTACAGTGTGTCTTTCTTCTTCTCCTTCGCTGGCAGTGGCTAAGTCCTGCTTCCTTCTCTTGCTACCTGCAGGAGAGTGACTTCGCAATCGATGCAACTGTAGGTCTCACGACACTTGCTACTAGGCTGGACTCACTCTCGCCCTCAATCCACGCAGTCTGGAAGCCTGGGACCTGACGCTTGTGGCCTGGAGCTGGGGAAGATGCGGGCGGACAGTGGCAGTCGAGGGGTGTTTTGTGAAATAGAATGAGGGAAAGGAAAGAGTGGAAGACGAGGAGCTTATCTGGAGTACTTGGAGCGAAGGGGAGGCAGAGGAGACGGACGGCACGTTTGTGCCATCATCAGAGAAGACGACCCTGAGGGGGAGATAACGGCGACGAGGAGGAGGATAGGAAGGTGTGCATTGGTGCAGCGCGACATGGAAGAATGAGGCGAAGTAAACCCTACTGCTGGTATGGCAGTAGAGTGATGAGAGGGAGGAGGAAGAATCGCCGGAGCTTGCAGGCTACTTGGCCGGAGAGAGGGGAGATGAAGTCTGGGGTAGTCTGTGGCCAAATCAAGCTTGAGAGATTCGTAGAGGACCGGGGATCCTTTTATAGTTGTTGGCCGAGCTTCTGGTGCGTAGAGGGCAAGCCTTCTACCACCGACTTCTCGCCGGAGAAGGAAGGTAGTTGGAGATCCAAATCTCTCATGCGTTCGCACGAGAGATTGGATGCAAATCAAATATTGCAATTGAGCTCAGATGGAAGGGAATTCCTTAGAGAATCTCCCTTCCAAATCTGGGAGATCTCTGAGGAATCAGGGAGTATTCCCCCTCCACTCCTCGCTGGAGAAGGATTCCTCCCCATTAATGGTGGAGGGACCTATTTGTAAGAGTGGTGAGGAAGTTAGGGGGGTTTATGTAATGGTTTTCAAAAGATAGGGTCAAAATGTAATTGGGTGTACTAATTTGCAAAGTAGGTCAAGATGACCTCCCCTTAGGTCCAAATTTTGGTAAAAACCTAATTTAGATATAAAGAATCCAATGGTGAAGTTGGATTTTAGCTTTGACCACATTTGACTAGATTTTTTGCACAAAAATCCAAAATAGGTCAATTAATGAGCTAGGACCCTAATCTAGGTCAAAATAGGTTCCAAAGGTCAATTTGAAGATTCTAAACCCTAGGGAATATTTTGCCATAAATTTTAGAGGGTTTACTTTATTTTTATCTTGACCAGAACCTTGTTGAATTAAGAGGGTTTGTTTTAGGGTTACAGAATGTTATTTAATTCCTAGATTGCACATTAACCCATTTCTAACTGAACCAACCCACTTTTTATCTTATTTAGACCATTTGACCTATTTTTTGCCTCTGAGAAATCCCGTTTATGTACTGAAATGGTAAAATTACAATTTTACCCTTTATTTTATGTTTTCTTCTCAAAACACTTATTCCTTGAATTAAGCCCTTCTCTAGGTTATGTAGGAGCTCTTATTCTCTTTTTTAGGTGAAAATGAGCTAGTTAGGGCTCATGATAAGGCTCTCATCACCTCTGCTTCCTAATCTTCTTAATGCTCCATTTGCAAAGGGAATACACACGCTACTGTGGATTGTCATTTGGCCTCCCAATTCCCTGACCTTGTACAGGAGAACCTGAATGCCACCCAAGGGTTCCGACCCAGACCTTGTAATGACCCATTTTCAAACACTTATAATGAGGGATGGAGGAACCACCGTAATTTTTCATGGAGACAGGGGAATGTTTCTAATTCAGGGAATTACAGACCTCAACCCTTTTAGACTCAACAGTATAATCAACCTCCTATGACTTCCCAACCATCCAAGACTTTTGAGATGGATGAGCTTAAAGCCATGCAGGAGAATCAAAGTATGATCATCCAATCTCATGATAGGGCAATCAATGAGATGAAATCACAAATTGGACACCTTGTCGAGGCTATGAGTAAAAGAGAGATTGGGAAGCTTCCCAGTTCATCTGAGGAGAACCCTAAAGGGAAAGGGGTTATGTTTAGGGAGCAAGCCCAGGCAGTGACTATTCTGAGGAGTGGGAAAGAAATTTCCAAACCTGATGCTCCTATAGTCCTACCTTCTGAAAAACCATCCACTCCGACTTTCGACCTCACTGGAGAAGAACAGCCCAACTCTTCTCCACTTGAAATCACCTCACTGGAAAAGGTTGTCCCTGCCCCCCTCTTACCCGACATGACAACCCTTCCACCCAGAGATCGAGAGTGCCCTTTCCAGAGCGCTTATCTGACCCTGGGCAAACTTCTGCTGGCTCATCTGGAGCCAAAGATAGGATGGATAAAATAATGGAGGCTTTCAAACAAGTACAAATTAATCTGCCCTTGCTTGAAGCTATCAGGCAGATTCCGTCCTATGCCCGCTTTCTTAAGGACCTGTGCACGAAAAGGTGATAATCAAGGAAACAAGTCCAATCAAAGGTTGTCCTGCCTGATTCTGTTAGCTTAATTATACAACGTGGGACACCCCCGAAACTTAAGGACCCTGGAGCCCCATATATCTCAGTGGTCGTTGGTGACCTACAAATAGACGAGTCTCTACTTGATCTGGGTGCAGGGGTGAACATCCTTTCGAGCTACGTATATGAACAACTTGGAGGAGGCAATCTAAAGCCTTCCCTTGTAATCCTCCAAGTTGCAGACCATTCTCTGAAGACACCACAGGGCCTGTTAGAAGATGTCCTCATGAGAGTGGAGGATTTCTTTTTCCCTGTTGACTTTTTAGTACTGGACACTGACCCTACCAACAAACCAACCAAGCCCTCCATCATCTTGGGTTGCCCTTTTCTTGCGACTTCTAATGCTTCAATTAATTGTCACACTGGGGCGTTAAAAATGGGTTTTGGGAACAGGAAAATTTGGCTGAATGTGTTCAATGCTTATAAACAAGCTGGATTTGAGGATTGTTCCCAAGTTGAGGTGGTAGATGATCTGATTGAAGAGACAACTCCTGCAATTTTATGTGATGACCCCCTTCAGCATGTCATGCTAAATGAGCATTCCCATCTCTTGGAGGAATGTGAAGGGGATGTGCTAGAACTTGAGGAATTGCTTAGAGTTTCTACTGATTCTCTTTCCCCATCATGTCTGCCTAAGGTAGATCTGTTACCTGAGATGGGGACTTCTATTATGAAACCCTCAACCATACAAGCCCCCGACCTTGAACTGAAACCCCTCCCTGACTCTCTCAAGTATGTATTCCTTGGGCCAAATGATACACTCCCTGTAATCATCTCATCTGCACTATCTGAAGTGCAAGAGGGAGCCTTGTTAGACTGCTTATCAAGGCACAAGGAAGCCATAGCTTGGATGATTGCTGATATTAAGGGTATAGACTCTACGCTCTGCATGCATCACATTTATACTGATGATTCCATCAAACCCTTTCGAGACATGCAGAGACGTCTTAACCCCAACATGAGGGAAGTGGTTAAAAAGGAGATTCTGAAGGGGTTGGACGCTGGGATCATTTATCCCATTGCAGATAGCAAATGGGTTAGTCCAATACATGTGGTGCCAAAGAAGGCAGGCTTCACAGTAGAAACAAATGACTAGGGTGAACAAGTGGTGACTAGACCCTCAACAGGTTGGAGGGTCTGCATTGACTACTACAAACTGAACACCGCTATGCAGAAGGATACTTTCCCTTGCCCTTTATTGATTAGATCCTTGAGAGGTTGGCAGGGAACAAGTATTTTTGCTTTTTAGATGGCTATTCTAGGTACAACCAGGTTGTAGTCTTCCCTGATGATCAGGATAGGACAACTTTCACTAGTCCTTATGGCACTTTTGCGTTCAGGCGTATGCCATTTGGGTTATGTAATGCACCTACAACTTTCCAGCGGTGTATGATGTCCATTTTCTTGAACAAGATTGACAAGTACGTCGAGGTTTTTATGGATGACTTCTCCATTTACGGCTCGTCTTTTGACCAATGTCTCCTGCACTTAGAGAATGTGCTGAAGAGATGTAAGGAGACTGGTTTAGTCCTCAGCTGGGAGAAAAGCCACTTCATGGTACAGAAAGGCATTGTACTTGGGCATGTTGTGTCTAAAAGGGGCTTCGAAGTGGATAAGGCTAAAGTTGATTCTATTTCCAAACTTCCATTGCCCATGAATGTCAAACAGATTAGATCCTTTCTAGGCCATGCAGGTTTTTATAGGTGATTCATTAAGAATTTCAGCAAAATTTCCAGGCCACTTTGCGACTTATTGGCAAAAGAATATTCCTTCGATTTCGATTCAAAGTGTGCCGAGGCTTTTCATACGCTGAAGGAGGCCTTGACCTCTGTGCCTATTCTCTGAGCTCCTGACTAGACACTCCCATTTGAGTTGATGTGTGATGCTTCAGATTATGCAGTTGGAGCTGTTCTTGGACAGAGGGTTGAGGGAAAACCACATGTGCTGCATTATGCTAGCAAGACTTTAACTAAACTACAACAAAACTACACAATCACTGAAAAGGAATTACTTGCTGTAGTTTTTGCTTTGGAGAAGTTTAGGTCTTACCTTCTTGGATCCAAGGTGGTCATTTTTACTAATCATGCAGCAGTGAAACATCTCATTGCCAAGAAAGATTCTAAGCCACGTTTAATTAGATGGATTCTACTTCTTCAAGAGTTTGACTTGGAGATTCGTGAAAAGAAAGGAGTGGAAATGTAGTGGCTAACCACCTATCTCACCTTCCCATTGATGACTCTCAATCTGGAGACATCCGCGAGACATTTCCCGATGAAACCCTTATGGCAATAACACCGACTTCACCCTGGTATACGGATACAGTTAACTACTTGGTCACTGGAGAAACCCTTGGCTCTTGGGATGCGCAAAAATGGAAGCGATTCATTTCCCGTGAGAGATTCTTTCATTGGGAAGAGCCAGAATTATTTCATATTGGACAAGACCAAGTTTGGAGATGATGTATGCCTAAAGAAGAGCAACAGAGTGTGTTGAGATTTTGCCATGAGCTTCATTGTGGATGACACTTTGGTGCTAAGAAAATAGCTTTTAAGGTTCTCCAGTTCAATTTTTGGTGGCCTTCTTTATTTAAGGATTCTCATTACTTTGTTAAGGCCTATCTCAGATGTCAACGGACTAGAACGATTGGGAAGCGGAATGAGATGCCCCAACACCCTATCCAACCTGTGGAAATTTTTGATGTTTGGGGGATATACTTCATGGGTCCCTTCCCTTCGTCCCATGGATTTGAATATATCTTGGTGGCAGTGGATTACGTCTCCAAGTGCATAGAGGCCATTCCTACACGCATAAATGACCACTCTATGGTCATGAAATTTGTGAAGGCCAATATCATATCTCGCTTTGGTTGACCCAAGACGATTATAAGTGATGGAGAACCTCATTTCCGAAACCATCATTTCAATTGGCTACTCAGGAGTCTGGGAGTAACTCACAAGATTCCTACCCCTTATCACCCTCAGATAAGTGGCCAGGTTGAAGTCTCAAATAGGGAGCTCAAGAACATTTTAGAAAGGACTGTTAGGCCAGATAGGAAGGATTGGTCCGAAAAGCTCGATGACGCTTTATGGTCTTATCAAACAGCCTACAAAACCCCTTTGGGTTTGTCTCCCTTCCAGATTGTGTACGAGAAAGCATGCCACTTACCCATTGAACTTCAACATAGGGCACTTTGGGCTATCCGAAGTGTTAACATGGATTTAGAGCAAGCTGGTAAAGCACGTTTACTGGAGTTGACTGAGCTTGAGGAGTTGAGGAATGATGCTTATGACACCTCCCAAGCTTATAAAGAGAGAACTAAGGTCTTGCATGACAAGTACATCCTTAGAAAGACCTTTGAGCCCAACCAACAAGTCTGGCTTTTCAATTCCAGACTTAAGTTGTTTCCTGGAAAATTGAATTCTCGTTGGGATGGGCCTTCTATTGTCACCAAAGTATTTCCACATGGGGCTGTGGAGATCAAGAAGCCTTCCTCTTTAGCACCTCCCTTCACTGTCAACGACCAACGATTAAAACCTTATGTAACTTTGGATGGCCAGCTGGTTGACGAGGTCACTCTCGAGGAGCCTTAGCTCCTTTCTTTTCCTCCTCAGGTAATATCTCCCCTTGGTCCTTCTACTTTCAATGAGGACATTGTTTGAACAAGGCATGAGGGGGATAGGACCTGAGGCATCTGTACATAGCATTTATACATAGTGCATTCATACATTTAATTTAAATATTCTGCATTGCATACATTTGATCATAAAAAAAAAAAACATTTTACATCATTGAGCTTAACTGGCTGAGTCTTGCATTCTTAGGTAGACCAGAACTTTAGCTTAAACTATGTTGACTCTAGGTGTCTGATTTTAGAAGCTAAGTTAAAGTACTAGCTCTAGACCTTTAGGGTCCTTTGTGGACTTAAAAACTCAAGTAGAATTAAGTTGTAGATCATTCCTCTAGAGGTTGAGGAAGAAAAGCTAGGGATTGAGTTAAAGGCTGGGTAGTATCTGGTGTCTTTTTCTACCTTTTGGTTTATGAGTCCTTGTAACCAAAGCATCCACAATTCACACACACTTGGTCTTGTGTAAATAGTGATCACCTTAATTTCTTTCTTTGGGAAAAAAATTTGGTTCTCTTAGTTCTGACTTAGGAGAAGTTTGAAAGCACAAGTTGATTGGAAGAGTTCCTGCCGCAGGTGAGGTGGAGTACATACTCACCTTGAGGATGCGATGATAACATGTCACCTCCTTGGCACTTGTCTCTTAGGATATCCATCCTACTAGGGGCATGTAAGTGCATTGTGCAGTTCAGGTACCATGGGTGGCCCTATCTCGAAGAGCCGATTGCCACAGGCCTGAATTCACTTTAGAAATCCATGGGCGATACTATCTCGAAGTGTCGATTTCCAGGAGTTCTTGGGGTCTCTATGGGAAGTGCTATCTCGAAGCATCGAAAGCCAGGTACCCTTTGAGATTCGGTGATGGGGACAATGAATCCGACACAGACTGTGCTAATAGCTTATCCAAGGTTAGACTTAGAGGAATAAAAAAAAAAAAGTCTCTTTCTTACTCTCTTTCCTGGTTGGTAATCAAACCAACCTTAAATAACTTAGACCAATGCACATGCACGGATGCTTTAATCTCAAGGACCAATAAACCCTAGGGTAGAGTTAGAAATCAGAGAAACCTGTGCCTACAACTCATCTTTAGTCGACCTAGTCTGTAACTTAGCAATTACTTCGGAACCTTAGGTCTAAAGTCAGAACTTAACATGTTCTAAAGGAAGACCGTTGGGTTAGCTAGTCCACTTGAAGAGTTGGGTTATTGCTTGAATTTGCTAGGGACTAGCAAAAACTAGGAATAGGGGCATTTGATGAGCCCATATTTGTGAGCTAATTAGTTACTTAAATGCCTAGGAATTAGATTAATATTGGCATATAAATTGCATACAATAAGATGTAAATAGATTTGTCTAGGTATTCATTTATTTACATATTCCATGCATTGCATTCATACTTAGAATTCATTTAGAATAGCATGCATTAGAATAGTTAATCTTTTAGGTTGCATTACATGTATTATTTTATTTCACATTTCTTTTAAGGGTTTGCACATAAATAACCCCTTATTTATTTTCTTTATTTGTTTCTTCTCTAATAGCTACATGCAGGAGAGTATGCGAGCTAAATGCATAGGCAAAAATCGTGGATCTCTGTTCCCATGATTTGTGGTGCTTCTTCTTCAACCAACGCCTGCCTATGCCTACACTCCTCTTGCAGCATAAAAGAAGGCTTCCTGCGTCCTTAGCAGGGAGGCCACCACCATTCCGATCCACCACTGTGCAGAGCATTAGAGCTTTTCCATTCCACCACCACCGAGTCCTACCGCAAGCGTAAGTCCACATGACCGCAGGTAGGTGGGGTGACAGACCGCCGCGCCATCAGTGGCTTGTGCAACTCACCACGAGCGTGTGCCTGAAGGCCACACAACCACCGCCAGCAACCACCTTCAGTTCCTCGTCCTCGCACCAGTCAAGATGTCTGAGAGTGATCCCAAATGTCTGACTTCCCATATCCTTTTCCATCTTATTTCTTGTTGCTTTCTTTCCCCTCCACTTCAACAAAAACCATTACCATCCACACCAACAGCAGTTGCCATTTGCGAGCGAACCCTCCACAAACCTGTGCGGCCAGCGCGCCTCCAGCTAGCACGCCTGTAGCATGCAGCAGCTGCAAGCTCTGCTCGCGAACCACCTCCTCCAGCGCACCACCTGCAGTCGCACGCCACACCAGACCCCCACATGCGCCTGCAGCTCACGCACCCTTCAGCGCGCGTTGCCTTCGCCACACCAGCACCTTCGCACGCCCCTTCAGCGCCTTCTCCTGCAACCGCGCGTGTCATCTGCATGCTCCCGCGTGCAGCAGCAGGCGCATCTTCCCTTCCACGCGGGCGCCGCCTCCAGCGCCCCTGCGTGCGGTCTGCAGCGCCCGCGTATGCCTACAGCACTCGTGCGCGCCTCCGTCCCTCCAACAAGCATAGCCAACAGCAAGAGCCATCGGAAACCACCCTTCGCCAGAGCTCCGTCCGGCAGACTCCGGCCATCTCGCAACCTGCCGCCGCCACTACCGAGAAGCCCTCACTCCGGCCAACCTATTCCCAGAAGGGTTCCTCGAACGAACCTCTTTCGCATGCGCGAGGAGGAGAGAGGTAGAATCCTCTGTTTTTGGTGGTATTAGTATTTACATTTCATGCCATTTCCACAAAAATATTTTTGATTTATTATTATTTTATTATGGGGATTTTATGCAAAGAACCTCCTTTCTCGTAAATGCAAAATCAGCATGTTAAAGTCTTTTTATCTTAATTGAAAAGCAATTTTGGCTTGATTTCTTGACGAAATTAATGGTGAACATTGGTTTTTGACCCTTGCGAGTTTAAATAGGTCATTGCCCCCTTGTGGATATGACCCGCTCCTAATTGAGTGGTTATTTTGATTGTTGATTAGTCGATTTTTCCACCACTTACATACTACAACAACACGTTATTTCATTTGCGAAACTTAATCAAAAGCAGAAAATCAACGCGTCATGCTGTGAGAATAATTGACTCTGTGCTTGGCTTTGGCTTGAAACTCTAACACTATGGACTTATCTGACGTGGATTAGTGGTTGAGATCACTGTTGAGAAATTTGAGTTAAATGCTTATGTGCTTAATGTGGGGATTTAAGTGGTGATCTAAATCACCATTGTTTTGAGGTTCTAATTTTTTTGTCCCATTGATCTCTTAAGATACGAATGCTATTATTGAATATATTTCTATGCACATTATTCATTGAATATCTTTGTGACATTTAATTATTGTGCTCATTAATTATAAATTACGATTAGTGTTGTGAATTTTATATTTGCTCCCTGCTAACAACCTCGGACTGACATCGTTTTTGAGTTTTATAAATTTAAATGTTTTAGCGGTTTCGTCGACTTTACTACGATGCATAAATCTCTTAACACTTGACAATTATGCACTAACAGAAAGCCTCAAGTAAATAGCCTGTAATAACTTGCTAAGTCCAATAAACTGTGTATATCACTGACAATCGTGGGCTACACCCACTGTAGCACTGCCTCAACCTTAGTAGGGTCAATAGAAATCCTTGTGCCTGATATCACATGTCATCGATCTGCGGAAAAGGGTATTTTTTCTTGATGGTCACCTTATTTAGTTATCGGTAATTAATGTAGAGGTATATCCTTCTTCTTCACGAATAACACAGAATCCCCCCAAGGTGAAGCACTAGGTTTGATGAATCCCTTCTTAAGCAATTCCTAAATCTGCATCTTCAATTCCTTTAGCTCCATAGGTGCCATCTAGTACAAGGTGATCGGTATTGGGTTTGTTCCAGGAATGAGCGAGATCTCGAACTCGATCTCTCAATCAGGTGGGAGTCTTAGGAGGTCATCCAAGAACATTTTAACAAATTCTCGAGCCACTAGTACACTTTAATTCCAGTTCGTTCCTAGGGTTGCTGCCACATAGGCAAAATATTCGCTACATCCATTTCTCAACAACCTTACAGCCTACAGTGATGAATTATACTTGATCGGCCTATTCTCCGCTCGACTATGGAACTCGAGCTGTGGTACCCCTAGAATCAAGGAGGCAAATTTTTTCTTGAAACAATCAACCAAGGCATGGTGCCCCAACAACAAATCCATACCAAGGATGGTATTGACATTTTACATCTCTATTTCCATCAAGTTGGCAATTAACTCATTGGTTAATAGGTCCCAACTACCAATTTTTTCCCACAATCATCGAAGACTACCCCAACAATGTCATCAGACAGATGTGCTAGGGCAGAATATGCGAGGCTTTGAGATTTAATCTAGGCATGAGGGTTGGTATTAGCTAAATCCCTTATTTGAACACATGACTAGTTCACTTGGAAATGTAAGGAAAATGCATCCCCACTTATAGACAAGGAGGATGCAACCATCCTATAATCAAGGATCCCATGATCTTGGCCATCAAGGTAGGGGTAATGGAGAGAATAGATACTTTGAGTAATAGTCAAAACAAATAAACAATAGACAATGGTGAAATTATAAAGAGTTGAATGGCGAACATCCACTTGGAATGCATTCAAGAATTGCTACTTGAATGAGTGGATAGGTCATAGTATGTGGGAAATATCAACAAGACACTTCATCAATATGCGATTGACTACCCAATCATAAATGCGATATGAGATACTTGAAAGGCTTCCTCAGATTGTTTTATGACTAGTGGGGTGACCTTATGCTAATATTATCTATGATGGCTTAGGTCCCATAAATCAGGTAAACCCAATGAGACTCGAGTTGTTGAGTGTAAAATATCGATATAAACATGGGATTGCAATCACCTAGCACATAATCATAAAACAGTAATAGCCAAACATGCAAACCACAAAGAAAAAATTAAATAAAGAATGAAATGCCAACCAAGATGGGCAATGTAGAGCACGAGTACATGGATAAAGAAGATCTCCAACTATGGCTATCAACGTTAATCATCAAATCAAACTTGAGCATGGAATTCAAGGAACACGTCAGTAAAAACTGAGCAAAGTAGAACCAATAATCAGGTACAAAAATTGTAACAAAGAGAGTAAGAGAGGGTACTGCTTCATAAGTCAATTGATTTATGTATCTTTATGTTATTTTCTTTGTTTTATAAGGTAAGCCCAACTTGTTACAATCATAGCTTGTCAATCGACGCGTTGAGAACAAAGCTATCTTTATGTGACTTCCTGAGCTACAAGACACGTATAAGTGATGGGAACGCCATCATGAGCCTTAACTAGCCCATTTTAGTCTGGAATAAAAGATAAAAGCTCCTACATATCCATCTGAGGATTATATCTCCACCTTATTATGGTTTGAGAAGAGAACAAGAAATCAGGGTTAATTATGTAATTTTAACAGCATATGATGAACGTAGAATAAGCAAGGGGTTTTCTAGGGGTGAAATAAAGTTTAAATTTTCATTAATGACTAATAAGTGGGTTCATGCAGACAGAAATGGGTTTTCGCACATTTCAAGAATAAATACAACACCTAAAACCCTAATTTTAGACCAGCTAAAATTACTGAGGTTCTAGTCAGGGTAAAATTCATCTAAACCTTCTAAAATTCATATAAAAATATTCCTTAAGATTTGGTATCCTTGATTTGACCTTTGAAACCCATTTTGACCTCAAACAGAGTCTTAGATAGAAAGTTGCCTTAATTTAGGTTTCTACGCAAATTACCTAGTCAAACTTGGTCAAAACTGAAATATGACTTCACCATCAGAATGTTTGGCTCCAAATTAGATTTGTACCAAAATTGGGCCAAATTAGAGTCCATCTTGACCTAGTTTTCATTTTGGTCCAATCTGAATCTCTCTCTCACATTCATGCCCTTAACTTTCAAAATCCTTGCATTTAGCCCCCCAACTTCTCTTCATTCTCTTCAAATGGAACCCTACCTCCATGGCAGGTGTGAACCCATGAACCCAAGTTTCCAATCAAGGATTCCTCTATGATTGCTTGGTCAATCCCTTCCAAAATTGAAAGGGATGATCCTGAGGAAGTTCTAATTCATCTAAACCTAATTCTAGACTCCAAATCCCCTCAACAAACTCGTGTGAATCCTTGGATTTCAAGGATCACTTTTCTAAAAATCTGAGCCTCTCAAGCTTGTTTCCAAGCTTGGAAGCTTGCTTGAAGCTCTATAAAAGCTTCCCTAATGCATAACCGTGCTCCTTAGCAAGATTTGGTTGGAGAAACACCTCTTCCTTCCCTCTCCAACCACCTTCATACCTTGCTTTGCCGGCCCATCTTTGTCCTCCTCTTCCGACCGTCCAACCATCAAATTGGACATCTCTCTGCCTTCCCCTCTCAAGTCTGCTCCTCGCCAGCCACAGTAGGGGTTTCCTCCCTCATCGTCGTCGCTGCTCCACCTCACTTGACCCCCTCATCTTCTTCGGCTCCGGCTTGCTAATGGTGGTGCTCTCCGTCCACCTTCTTCCCCCTTAAGTATCTCTATCCCTTCCTCTTTCCCTTTACTTTCTTTCCCTACACTCACAACACATGCACGACCACCATACTGCCCACTACATCACCTTCATCCTCCGCTCCCGCAACGCTACTGCGTAGCCTCCAGACCGCTACACTTCACCAAATGCCCCTGCTCCACGTCCACAAGCTTTGCCGCACCACCCTCATCAAGAGCCCTCTCCTTATTTGCTTGTGCGACCACCACACACCTCCACCAAAGTCCCTCACCTCCGCACACCTCACCCGAGGTCAGCAGATCTCCACACACACCCACACACAATGCCGCACCCACCAATGCATTCGCCATCCCACGGTGATTTCCCTAAGCATATTTTACGTGGTCGCAAGGCCGTTCTTTGCTTTTCAGGTGACCGCCGGACCTCCGCCGCCGCCCTCTACTTCTTTGATGATAGCTGCAGTTCTCCAGCCACGAACCCTCTAGATTCCACCTCTAGGCTTTGCAGTTGATCTCCAGGTCCTCCTCCAGACATTCAATTGAAGCAGCAAGCGGTCACTTTGACCGCAATCAGGGCTTCAACCTCCAGATGAGCGCAACGAAGACTGTGGGAAAAGATAGTCCCACATCATAGAATATGTACCTACTCGTGTGACATAAATTGATTTCCTCTCCCCGACCCCTCGCCCAAGACACGAGGGTCAGGTTCCCATCACCGTTACACCTGCTTACTCGACCGAGTACTCCTCGCCTGCAACCATGCCCGCAGGTCTGGACCTTGTTCGTGCCCGATTACTTGACCGATTACCCGATTAGTCTCGGGTTTCTGAGAGAAAGAAAGAACACGAAAAAAAGAGAGAGAAGGGGGGTTTTGCCCTTTTGATCTCTCTCCCCTTAGCCGATCCTGAGGCCTTTGCCTCTGTGAAGGAAGAAGGAAAGAGAGGAGGCCTTTGCCTCTGTTCTGTTGAAGCTGAGTTGAGCCTTGAAGCAACTTAAGACATCTGACCATTGCTAGTGCCTTAATTCTAAATACTGTTGAGATATTGGTTGATATGGAATTTTTGGTTGAGAATTACTATTCAAATATTTGAGATACTTGAGCTTAACTTCAAAGGGTTAATTGGTGATTTAAATCATCATTTTAACCCATTCTTTTTGCATTGTGATACTTGATTTCATTTATATAACATTTTGAGTTGTTCCAAATAAAGTTTTGATTATAATTACTTATATTTCTTGTGATTAGTGAAATTGAATTGCTATTACTTGCTCCCTGTGTTTGACCTCGGACTCCTATGATTCTGAGTTACAAATTTAAATGATTTTGAGCAATTGAGACTTTGCTACAACAAAATGACTTAAAACTCCTCAATAGCCTGTAAACGATAAGCCATCCTCTTGGTCGAGAAGACTGGTTATACCCATCAAGCCACCACAATACATTATCCTGAGGTCATTGTGAAAAGGGGTAGCGACTATATCATATAGTGTGAATACGAGCAAATGCTACCAATGTCCCACCCATTGGCCAAGAAGAGAAACCAAGTCTGAAAACCCTTGAGCCATGGATCCCACCTTCCTAATTGGCCACTAAGCCTAACCAAAGAGTTGTAGAGAGGATAGTAACTGCCTAAACTAGCCTAGAATCAATCTAAAAGACCAAAGCTACAACCATAATCTGGCAAGTAGTGGAGCTAACACTATTTATCCAACCTTTAAATCCTAACAAATTTGTCATTATTATTTTTGAATTTTAATCTCGAATAACTGATTTTACATATATTCTACATGGTGATATTAATCAACCACATCATCCAAGTTTCCACCTTGATTAAGCCCATTCAATTAACAAATAAATTCTCAGTAATTAAACCTAATTTTAGTATCAATAATATCCCAAAATCCCCTTAATTTCAGTGTTTAAATGGTATCATAATTATCACCTAAACTTGTGTTTTATCTTAGTTTAATCCGATTAATCTTAGGTATTAATCCATCAATGAATCAACAACAAAATTGCATATTAAAGTACCCAAAAATAGTAACAAAATGCCAACATGGATTCTGACCTTAGCAAGAGAGGCGAACACACGCACAACAAAGAATAGTGCAAAGAAAATTGAAATAACAAGTCTACTATACACGAAACGAATAAAAAATAGAATAAACTTGTGGACTACTCTTCCTAACATCACCAGAGGGTCATGGTGACTCTAATCAGTGTGCACAAGGTATGGGAATGCATGCTGAGCCTTCCTTAAAATCCATGTATGCACCGAATGGGTTTCCTAGATCAGACGTACCAAGAACGACGATAAAAATCCATAGCGCACTCTTTTGATTTTTTTTAGAAGAAACACTCACAAGTTGAAATAAAAGTCATAAACGTGTAGCACACATTGATACGATTCTAATGGTACCTTATCTATGAGAAATGGAGGTTGTTTAACCCTTGAGTCGGATAAACATTGGAAAGAAGTCTCTTAAACTAGCGTTGGAGCGGCCATGGATCTTGATTCACATGAAACATGCCCCACCCTTGCGTGAGCTACTCAAGGCTTCCACAAGCCTGCCACCACTGATGCATGAGCTCCACGCGTTGGCTATGCCTCTCTCCTCTTTTCTTCCTCTTCTCTCTTCTTTCCTTCTTTTCTCTCCTCTTTGTCAAATCTTATGTGGCCCAAGGTTGCTAATGACACCCCCAAACCCAAATTTAGTCATTTTATGGATCACTAATTAGGGTTAGGGTTAGGGAAAGTCATTAATTGCCTAAAATACCCTTGGAAGTTGCTTTATTTGCATTGTAATCCTGTTTGTCTTATTTTGAGCATAACTTGAGCTACACAACTCGGATTCACACGAAACAAGTGTCATTGGAAAGATCGTGATAAGAGGAATCCAATGGTGCCACACATGGTATCCTTTTGATGAGGTTTAACCAAAGATTAACAGAAAACATGTGTTTCTTCATGTTTTATGAGGCATTCAAACTCGCATCGAACCCAACATGTGTCTACGGGTTCAAAATGGTTCGAACCACTTCAAAACGAATGGGAACATGAATTTTGGGGTGTTATAGAGATCTTAAAGATTTTATAAAAATCGGCTCGAGTTCTTACTAAGGTGGGGGTTTGAGTTGTAACACTTAGATACTTGAAGTCATCTTTAGAGAAAGGCATTCTATTTTCAAGACTTACATTACTCTCAAAATTGTGTGTTATTATAACGTAGATTGCATAGGGTCTTCCAAGCATAGGAAGTCCACCACAGGCTTTTGTACACATGTATTTAGGAATGTAGTCACATGTAAAAGTAAGAAGCGAATGATGGCATTTAAATCTAGTACAAAATTAGAGTACAAGGCCATGTCTAGACTACATCTAAGATGTGGATCTTTTCTGTGATTCATGATTTTCATGCTTTCATAGAATCCTCCATAGAGATGTGATATGACAATAGAACTGCATTTCTTGTTGGTAATAGTCCTATGTTCTATATTAGAGAACCAATCATGTAGAGATAGATTGTCATGACACAGGATACTCAATTCAAAAGGTTGTCATGACACAAGATACTCAATTCAAAAGGGGGTTCATCTAGATTATTAGAAGTATAGATAGTACATGTGTTCCAGTAAGGTGTATCCCTACTATTTATTTGATGTGTGTTTTACCAAGTTGAGAATGTTCAATATTTATACTCTAGCTTGAGGGGGAGTATCTAGATTCTTAATTTTATTTGATTTTGTTTCTTCCTATATGTTTTTCCCTGTACAGGATCCTATCTCCTTTAACTTTTCCTTGTTCTCCTTTTATTATTCCTCTATAAAAATAGGGGAATGCAATTGATGAAAAATAGGTACAAGTCTTTCTTTCAACTAATTAGGATCAAGAGTATGATCCTTAGTGATAGCCAATCAAGTCCAAGGTTTGTATTTACCAATGTTTGGGCATGTGAGCTCCACCTTAGCCCTTTCCCTCTCATATTCATCCCACATGTTAACATTATCATCTTGCAATCCAATGAAGATCCTTCTATAGCTATTATCCCCCATATCTTCTCCCATTCAAGCAACCACTATTGCATGGAAGCAATTGTGAAGGAAATTAACAAGGAAGAAGTAAGTGGGCTACACCTAACAAGAAGAAGAGAAAGAAGTGAAATGACCCTCTCCAAGGGACATTTGGGTGTTTTTCCTAAACTATAGGAGCCTTGGCATAAATTTCGTGCACCAAGAGACACACATAGGGACCCCATCTGAGTTATTTGGCTTGTAAAGGGGCTTAACACAATTCTTATGCCCTACCTCTCACCATTTTTACCCCATGTAAATAACCCTAAGAACTTAGGATGCATTATGTAATTTTCCCCAGCCCTACCACACACCTGCTGCACCTAAAACCCTACCCCCAAAACCCCATAAAAACCCCTCTCCTCAATTCTCGTACCCCCCCCGCCATTCCCCTACCTCAGCGGTGCATCATCCTTTACCTCCAGCTAGAGAGAGTGAGAGGTGAGCGGGAGAGGTAGAGAGCGAGGGATTGAGGGAAGGAGGAAGTAGGAGGAGGAGAGAGTGAAGGACCGAGAGGAGGGGGGAGGGGGGTGGAAGAGGAAGGTGCTAGGCATAGCAGCCGTAGCACGTACGCACATTGTGCGAGGCACTCGAGTGGAATTCGAGGCACATACCAGATGTCCGGGAGATTGTGCAGATGGCCGAGAGGCGCTGCGGATGACCAGGGTAAGCTCTGGGCATCCGAAGACACGTAGGGCATGAGGCGCGGCCTGCCCGATGTGTCTGCGGCATGTACGGGCTTGAGGCATGAGCTTTCGTGGGGAAGCATCACTCATGCAGGGGAGGCTGCAAGGGGAAGTGCACGTGCACGGCACCCGAGGTGCTTTTAGACATTTGTGGGTGGTTTCAGACATCCAGATGGAGTCTCCGACGGCTGAGACTGGTAGCAGACGGTAAGAGGAGAGCAGGGATATTGGACGGGGCTTTGCGTTAGTTTAAGACATCTGGGACTCACTCCAGACATCTGATAGCAGCGAGTGGTGCACGCCTGCTACAGACAGGTGGTCGGTCCAGCTAGACCAACGCGCCTGGTCCAGTTCAACTGAACCAGGACCTTTCCAAGGCCGGTTCAGGGCCCGTTTGGTCTCTGAATCTTACAAGTAAGGTATCGTTGGAAAGCTCTTCGAATTTTCTACATTTTAAAGTCATTTTTGCACTACTTTGGAATTGTTTTGCATACTGAAATGTCGGTCAATTTGTTTGATGCCTTGTTCGACTATTGAATTGGTGTAAGCCCCAAGTCTATGGAGCGTGCGAGACTTGCTGTTGCAGCATGAATCAGGAGATTTAAATATGCGTTTGTTGTAGGACACTCCAAAATAGCACAACAAAACATTTAAATTTATAAGCTCAGATTCTAATTGGAGTCCAAGGTCGTTCGCAGGGAGTAAATATAGAATTCACGCATTAATCTTCATTCAAAATTAATAAGCAAAATAAATTAAGCATCAGATAGATATTCAATGAATACAACTTGTCAGATTAATATTCAGTGTAATCCAATGATCATGAGATAAAAAGAATAGAGAAAATCTAAAAAGTGATGATTTAGATCACCATTTAGATCCCTCTAATTAAGCATGCATCTCATATTCAATTTATTCAAATAATCCAACAGTACCTTCAATCAATTAATCAACATTAACTTAGGTACTTAAATAATCCAATAGTAACCAGAACCAAATCAGACGTCACCTATATGCATCAGATGCCTTAATAGGAGCACAGAACCTTAGCAGAGCACAAAGCTCTCTCAAGGGCCTTTCTTCCTCTTCTTCAAACCTTTCAAGAACAAGGCCTTCAAGCACAAACACATGGCTAAGTGTTAACCATCCTTCAACACATGTCCAAGCACTTCAGAGCAAAACCCACCCCCCTCCTCTCACAAAACTTTCCTATTCTCTTCTCTCTCAAACCCAAGTGTATACTCGGGTATTGTTACCGGGTTATTGGATCCTAAGCATTGGCAGACCTGTGTGCATGTGCACGGGCGAGGCGTGAAGGTGCGAGGAGGCACGTACGTGGGGGACTCGACCCCCCGTGTTACTGGACAACAAGCGTATGAGTGAAAATCAATTTATATCATGCAGGTGGTTCTTCAACAACCGATGTGGGACTATCCTTCCTGCTTCCTTCGCTTATGCACAACTACAGCCAAGTTCGGTGGAATCGAAGGTGTGCTGCTACTTTATGTCTCAACTGGAGCTGCAGCTAGATGCGCAGATGTAATCTGCATCACCTGGAAGTGGGATTGGGCCTTGAACTCGTCGGAGCACTACAAATGACTTCAAAAAAGATGGCGACGGTAGCGAGGTCCGGTGAAACCTGCAACTCATGAATACGAGCACTAGGCCCTAGTCAAATGGTTCATAAGGGTCGCTGGAGGACAACGAAGGTGATGGTGGGGTTCATGTGGATGTTGGGCTTCTATGGTGACGTGACAAAGTCGGGGAAGAGGTGCGATGGAAGTCGTGTTCAGCGAAATGTTGGGATGGACAATCCCTTCAATTTCTTAAGGGGTTTTATTCGAAGAAGTAAGGCGGAGGTTGTGGAGGTGGTAGTGAAATGTTTGGTGGTCTGTGGAGGTGGTATGACCCCGCCAGAGTTTTGCTGGAGCAGAGGGAGACAATGAGATTGGGGTCGTGTTGGTGGTTGAAACAAGAGAAGTTGGGGAGATTTAGGAGAGGGAGAGGAAGAAGCTAAGCTAGCTAAAGCATGAAGGGATTGAGGAGAGACGCCGGCTATGATTGGCTGGTGCTGGGGAAGGAGAACTCTCTGATGGTGGAACGACGACGACGAAGAGGTTGTGGGCACCCTTGCTGTGGCTGGCGAGGAGCGGAGGAAGGTGAGGAAGACGGTCCCGCTGCCTATAGTATGTGGTAGCAGGCAAAGAGGTCGGAGGAAGAAGGGTCGTTGGAGGTGAGAATTGGCTGGAGAAGGAGAATTGGTGAAGAGTTAAGGCCAAACTGAGCTAAAGAATAAGGCCTGAATCTCTAAGAGCTTATATAGAGCTCCAATATGCTCTTAATTCCTAAATTGAGCGAGATTCTCTCTAGGAAATAGAGGAGTTTCCTCTTTTTGAAACAAGAGCTCGGTGGAGCTTTTCAGGCTTCAATCAGCCAAGGCTTGAGGTGCAATTGATAAGGAATCTTTCAAGGACCAATCCCTCCAAATTTGGAGGGAATTGGTTGCCAAATGCAGGTGCTTTCCCTCTTTGAAGTCAGATGCCTTTGGGTTTAGGAATCTGTGTGGGATTCAGGCAACAAGGGTTAGTGAGTGACAAAGATAGGGTGCTGTACACAAAGAATTTCAAAAGCCAGGAGCTTATATGTGTAGAATAGAGTTTTAAGGGCAAGAATGCAAACTAAGTCAAGATGGACTTTGATTGGGCCCAACTTTTGCTACAAACCTACTTTAAACCCAAGGAACCTGATAGTGAAGTTGAATTTTAGTTTTTCCCAAGTTTGATTGGGTAATTTGCACAAAAATCCAAATTAAGGTAGAACTCTGTTTGTGACTTTGTTTAAGGTTAAAATAGGTTCCAAAGGTCAAATCAAAGATACCAAACCTCAAGGAATATTTTTTTATGAATTTTAGAAGTTTTATATGAATTTAATCATGACTAGAACCTTTGTAATTCAAGCGGGTCTGAAATTAGGGTTTTGACTATTGTATTGGTTCTTGAAACATGTGAAAACTTATTTTTGTCTGTACGGACCCTCTTATTAGACATTGGTGATTATTTGACCTTCAACTGACCCCTGGGATACCCTATGATTACTCGACATTCATGATATGCTGTTAAAACTGCAGAATTAACCCTATTTTAATGTTTTTCTCTCAGAATGGATATGCAAGGAATTATGGCTCTCAGGAGACTAAGTAGGAGCATTTGTCAATTAATCCTGACTAATTAAAGCTAGTTATAGCACATAATGATGTTATCATCGCCTGCAAAGGTGTCAGAATCCGCCGCTTGTTCCCCCATATCTCCCATACCCCTAGGTAGAGTGGTTCTTTCCATCCCGGCGGGTTAGTTTCATTAAATGCATGCTATGAGTAGTTAATAAATTAGGTACCTAAATTTTTGCAAATGTGAGTGAGACAGCTAGTTGCATAGACTTACAAGTGTAGTTACTTATATGCATGCCCAAGCTTAAATGGATAAACTTTGCTCTCAAGTTACATACGTGATCAATTAATGTTTGACGTAAAGAAGTGCTAACCCTAATGGGGAAATAAGGATTTATGAGGATGTAATTAATTGTCCATTCCATGCTAAATGCTAATCATGACTTGTGATGCATGAAATCTCATATGCTTAAACATAATTTAAGGGAATATGAATGCTCTTAGTGACAACTAGAGAATAACTTATTTGCCATGGATGAAACTCTGATAGTAATGGATTATTTTTGCCTAATGTGAGGCACGACTGTGGTTGGACTCTAGTATTGGGGCGAGCTAGCCCTCGTGTACGTACATACCAAGGAGAGCTATTCACCTCTTGTGTAGGGAGAGAGCTAGCCTTTCCTTTGGTTGGGACCCAGGGTAGGAATGGCCTCCCTACACGGACTCCTGTTAGGCCCACGGGGCCAACCGGGATAGTCGGGCGAGGGTATGCAGACTAGTGAGGGGCGCGACCCTTGTTCTGTATTGTGTTGTACTACTTAGAGTGTACCCATTAGCGGAAAGGACTGACCGCGTGCCAGTGCGGGATAGCTTCTCATGCATTTATCACGCGTGTCGTAGTCACCGCTGTGTCGCGACCATGACCCAAGGGTGGTAGATCGGGTGTAGGATAAATGCAAGGTGTTCTCTCGGCCAGAAGAGTATCACGTGCACATCCTGCATCACGGGCAAAACTGGTGCAAGATCATTCCGTTAGGGAACATGTGAACCAAGAGATAACGAGACCCTTTGTTAGAATATTCGAAACACTGAATAGCTAGTACCTAGAAATGGAAACAAAATATGAAATTTTGTGAAACGTTTACAATTACCTGAAATGTTTATTTATTTTAAATTAAATTGTGCTAGTTAATTTTTCACTTGCCATTCTACTCAGTTTTTACTAACGACTACCAGTTATGTTCAGGTTAGGGAGGTGACTAGCCAGTGCCATCAGCTGCAGAGAGTGTTGGGCCTAGTCAAGCCCAGCCTTAGTACGTTTTCCGTTTCTGCTGTAGTTGGACATTTCCTATTGCTATCATGAGTACTCTTGATTAGAACCATTAGTGTAACGACCCGGTTCCCGAGTCCCTACGAGACACGAGAACCGGACCGACTCGACTAATCCCAAGACCTAGTCGTCCAACGAGGAAGTAACCAAAAGACAGTAAAATAAACCACATTCAGCATGAATATAACTAATAGTAAGAAAGTACAGCAGTAAGGAAAGAAACTACTACAGTAGGTACCACCACAACAGTAAAACAGCATTTATCATATAACAAGAACTGCAGGTAAAGAAGGTACAGCGGAAACAAAAACTACTCACTAGAACAGAAACAAAAGGGGTACAAAAGGCTGTGGTAACTCTACTGGACCCTACTCGGCCCAGCGTCCTCTGCAGCCGCCGGCCCTGGCTGCTCAACACCTGGTCCTGAAAAAGGTAACGAGTGTAACACGTCAGCAAAACGCTGAGTAGAGTGGCAAACTAACTAAAGGCAACAGTAGAGTGTACAGTAGCTGTTATGTTCTATTACTTCCTTTATTCACATCTTTCAATTTTTCTCACTATTTCATTTATTTCTCAGATCCTTTACTTGATCTCGAATGTCCTCGTGGGAACGATCTTGATTGCAGTCTTTTCCAAAAGTAGGAGTAGCACGTGGTGCTCTCCTGGCCGGGAGAGTCCCCCGTGGTGATCCTACCCTCAGTCAACCACCCCAAGGTCACTGACAGACGTAACGGTGACTACGGCACGCGCGATAAAGGCACAGGTAGCTAGCCCGCACTGGCACGCGGTCAGTCGTTTCCGTTAACGGGTGGAACCAGGGCAGAGCCCTCTCAGTAACAGGGGTCCAACCCCTCCACAGCAACCAAACCGGGGCCTTGCCCCTCCACAGTCCGCGCACCCTCGCCTGACTACCCTGGTTTGCCCTAGTGGGCCTAACAAGTCGGTGAAGGAGGCTAGCAGAACCCCGGGGCCCGTGGGGTAGCTAGTACTCTCCTAACACTACTAGCTCTCCTCGGTACTACGTACACGAGGGCCAACAAGTCGGTACAGAGTGGCCAGTCCTAACCCCCGGGTCCCTGGGGTGGCTAGCTCAGCTCTGCACTAAACAGGGGGACAGTCGCTCTCCTTGGTACTCCGTACTCAAGGGCCAGCTCACTTCCCCAATTCTATTCCTTTCGCTTTCCAGGAGTTCTACTCCTACTTCCCCGTAGGGTTCCAGAACATCTCATGTCTTACTTTCCAGTTTCACGTTCTTACAAACCATGATCCCAATCATGTTTCTTTATTCATAACAGGCAGCTGTGAATTCAATTTACAGGCAGCTTCATATATTCCTTTCCATTTTTCCAAGACTGCATTATTATATATTCCACTAGTTTTTCCATCCTAGGATTCATGCCATATCCTAGGGTCTATCATACAATCTAGTTTTCCGATCCTAGGATTCATGCAACACCTAGGAACTATCATTCCATATATTTCTCATTCCTAGGATTCATGCAATGTCCTAGGTCCTAGTTATGGTTCCATACTTTAACAAATTTTTATTAATACTTAAAACCACTCTACCAGGTACAACGGGAGTAATGGGGGCGTGATTGGGAATCCCGCGCGCCTCCGCGACTCTCAAGACTGCAACCGAATGAGGTCCTATCACAAGGATCAAACACAAGGAGTGTCTCAAAACAGTGTATAGCTACTGTAGACGGGTAGAGGAATTACTTCTGAAAAGAATGCAACTCGAATCGCGGAAAACGGAGCCCGAACGGGCCCTAAACGGGTAGAAAAAGACGATACTGTGCAAAATCAGACGTCTGGAACTCCTTCCAGACGTCTTAAAAAGTGGATCAGAGAATTACCTGTTCAGCGTGGTTTCCCAGACGTCCAGAAGTCTGCGGGGACGTCTGCCCTAGATCCCAGACGTCCGATGGTCCCTCAGGACGTCTGGAGGTCACTCCCGCCGTCTGGTACAACTTCCAGACGTCTGATTCGCAAAGGATGGCGAATCAGCGAACCTGCGCACAGCCAACCCCCTCCCTCAGTACGGTCAGTCGACAAGAAGGAAGAAGAAGGCGGAAACTCACCTTTCAGATGTCTGTATGATCTTACAGACGTCGACCTTGCCGTCTGGCTATCAATCCAGACGTCTGATTCTGGAAATTTTTCCAGAATCAGGACCCTGCTCGGCCTCCGCTCGCGACGCCGCCCGCGTCGCACCTCGCGCTCCTGCTGCTCAGACCGCAGCAGGTCCCTCTCCGCGTCGCTCCGCGCCCCCTGCACCCTCCGCCAGCCGGCCAAGCCGCTTCGGCGAGCTCGCCCTTACGGCAGAGCTCCGCCCTCGCACGCCGCACCTTCGCGCTCACTGCGGCCGCCGCTGCCGCCCTAGCATCCGCTCGCTCTCGCGCACAGGAAGGAGAAGAAGAAGGAGACGGTGGAGACGGGAGGGGAGGCGCGCCCCTTTTAACGCCGCGCGGAGAGGAGAGAGGAGGTGGCAGGCCGCCTGCAGCCGCAGAGAGAAAAAGGGGGAATATGCGGTCTGCGCGCTCAGGCGCGCAGGCGACTCGCGTGTGTCGAAAATAACGGATTTCCAGACGTCTTGAAACTATCCCAGACGTCTTATCAGACGTCTGGTTGTGATCCCAGACGTCTTGTCCGACGTCTGAGCCACCTCCCAGACGTCTTAAAATATGTCTGGGGTACACATTCGTTACAATTAGTTCCGTTTCCATTCTTCATTTATGGTTGTGATGGCTATGTTAAGGATCTTTCTTTTCTCTCGTGGCATTATTTACGGATTTATTTATAGTTTCTTGTCATTTAATTGAATGTTCTAGCTATGTTACATGTCTAGAATGATTTTCCTTTGTGATGTTATTTCTCGATGGACGACAGGTTCTTGGGTTAGTCGAGGTACTCCAACCCTAGGTTCTACGTGGAGCCGGGTTCAGGTCATAACAAGTCTATGATGATGGTGACGATGACAACAACGATTATAATGAACTATATAAAGAACTGTTGTCCTCTAAAATTGAGAGACATGATATACTTTCAAGACAAGAATCACTAAGATGGGCTGGGTAACCAAAAAAACTAACTTTTGAACCTTTTCTAAGAAATTGGATTTGAATTAGAATATTAAGGATACTACTAAAGCCATTTTGGTTCTATTTCTTTATGTACCCTATATCTTAGACACTTTAGTTGACTTTGTAATGGTGACTCCCTACAACCTGATCTAGGCCATTTCTTGTGATGATACCATAGAGTTCATAAATGTTTAAGGTTAACCTGTATCTTATGATTGCCTTGCAAAACATCCTCTTGATCCTCTACAGTGACCTGGCAACCTCCAAAGCTCTTACTTCATTTGCAGCAAGTGGTAAGTTGAGCCTAAACTCAAGGTAATAGAAAAAAGCTAATCCAGAATGGCTTGCAGGATCTACACCCAGATCTATGCCTTTTTACAATTGTTAAATTTGATGAATTTGTGTAATTTTAGGTTTAGTTACTAACTAAAATACTTCAGTTGAAGTTATCCCATGTTAAGGTCTATAAGTAGATGATTCCTCTTCTTTTTAATTAACCTTGAAAAGTAAGGTCCAGTGCCTCATACTAGAATTGCCAAGCCCTCATGATATCAACCAGTCCAGATATAAAAACTTTAAAGCAAGCTCACGCCATTGTTTTTAAGTTGCAAAAAATAGCTATATGCATGACTTAATTCATGTAGTTTTGGTGGTTTCTAGCCAATCCTTGTTCTAGTAATCCTCTAATGATCCAGGCTTAAACACAGATAACATACCAACTCATTCTAAAGTTTTAAGCCTAAAATTAAATGGACAGAAGTTAACAATCTCTATGGAAACATTTTTCATTAATTTCGAGTGTAATCAAAACATTTTCATACCGGCAAGGATGCTGAAACAAAGGCTGCAAAGTTTGTGGCATTTTCTTACTCTTATGAAAACTACGCCACCCAAGAATGATTGCTGACCCAGATGTGTGTTGGAAAAAAAAAAATTATGCTCACCCAAATTACTAGGCTTCCTTTAGGCAATTTACGATCCATTGGTTTCTTGCCGGTTAGAAGCTCCAGAAGAACTACACCAAAACTATACACATCACTTTGCTGTGCCAACTGGGCAGTCATTGCAAACCTGCCATGCATAATTCCAGATCATATTATAGCATTCAAATAAATACCCAATTATTTAACAAGAAGTTACTATGAATTGAGTGCAAACTTAATTTATAAATAAAATCTTGATATATGGGAGGTTTTGCTTTAGTTTGTAGGATCATCCGTAGGATGAGCAGGATGTAAGCATGCAAAATAATTCTACACATGGTAACCCTATATTTGTATGTGAACTACTAAACTCCATAATTTTCTAGAATCCACTCAAGTGATTCCGTAAGGAGTAAAAATCATTCTCGAGCCCATTCCAGACAACTTGCACAAGTTCAACTTTTAACAACTAAATTCGGAATTGTTATTCGAGAATCTTCTGCTTTTATTTTGTACATATAAGATATGCAATAGAACAAAATTATCCTAATGTCTTCTGATTGAAATTGCAACTGAGACTACTCTAGTTGGTTAAATCCATCATCCTTGCCAATGGTCTATTTGGTGGTTGTTACACTCATCTTTGAACATAATTTGGTCATTTTGGCTAGTCATTCATAAAGCTACGTACCAGTATTTTTTTTTTTCTTTGGTTTTAACAAATATTGATCAATTCAGGTGATTGCAATACTATTACGTACAATACTTTGCAATCAAAGGTTCTCAAATGGTCACATTTCTTATCGTGTGATGGCCTGCATACTTTGCGGTCAACTTCCAAAGTCTGAAAAATGGATGCATATTGCATATTTGTACTTTCAGTGCATTTTTCGGCTGTGGTTTGAGAACAGATAAGGAATAATGTTAGATGCTTCCAAAACAGCAAGATATCTGTCCATTTGAATGCTCATAGGAACATATTTGCAAAAAGGAAAAATAAATAATAGAAATCTACATATTCAAACCCAATATCCCTTGCTGTTGAGGTTTAAAAAAGTGAATCTAGGTTCGGACACAGAGTTCTTCTTAAATTCTAGATCTAACTTTCATATATAAATGATTAAGTTTAATGGTACACAAATAAACAACTTTCTTAAAAACTAATAGCTACTACAATTCTATTAACTTTTCTTCTTAAAATTACACTAAAATTCATGTTGGCAAGGAGTGTGGTAAAAAAGATTAGGTATTCTAATGGTTAGACTTGTACAATCTCTGTATCGAAGCTTTGTAACAAAGTTTTTTTTTTTTTTTTTTTTTAATTGTGTATAAATTTCAATTAAAATTAGCTCCCCAAATTGTTTTCCCTGGGAAGTATGGCCTATCTTTTAGTCAGACTTGTCATTTCTTAAACAGAGCCCAAATCTTTAACCAAAAGAACAAAATCCTCAGGTATTCAATCATGCAGAGAGGGAAATTGATGGGAGAACAATAACAACATTGATGGAGATTATTACTCTGGCGAAGAATAGGAAAATGTCCCCAGGACGTTATTAGAAATTAGACGGTCAGCTTTATCTGGAGTTTCCATTGCGACATTGAAGTCTGCAATCTTGGCTTTGTAGTTCTCAAATAGAAGAATGTTGCTTGAGCAGATATTGCCATGTACCACCGAAGGTTCATGCTTATGCAGATACTCCAGTCCCCTCGCTGCATCGATCGCAATTCTCACTCGCTGCATCCACTCAAGTGCAGGGCCAGGTTGAGGGTTTGGTTCCCCCTTTCTTCCTGCATTTTCCTTTTTTTTTGTTTAAAGCCTCATATATCAATTTGCACATTTGTTAGCCAATATGTCAAATGTCAGTATGAAAATTTGGATGGAAATGCAAATTGAATCTCCGCCGTGACAATAAAATTAAACTACTAAAAACGATATATTGACCTCTTGATCCACTTGCTGATTTTTGTGGGTAGCATGTTGGTCAACAATACCTCAAAGATGGCAAACTTGATAACACTAATTGTCAAGTTTAAGTTGATATGTGATACCATGTAGAATATTGCGAAGCGAACCCAAGGCTGAGTACTCGTACGCTAGCAAACGATTATTTTCTTCTATGCAGTAACCAAGTAGGTCCACGAAATTTTCGTGCTTTAATCTCGATGCGTATGCAACCTGAAGAGGGAAGAGAGACAATTTCTTTTGTGAAGATTGAGACATACAAGTCATAAATGTGGATAATTGACACAAAGGAAAAATTTTTGGAACATTTGTTTGTTGCCGCCCTAACCTGTTCCAGGAACTCATTATCTGTTTCAACTTCGGATGAATAATGGAGCTTCTTTATTGCCATAAATTTCTTACCATCTATGGTTGCACGATATACTTTGCTACATGCGCCTTCCCCAATCAGAGATTTTGAGCTGAAATTCTCGGTCAATTCTACCAGAAGATTTAGTGAGAGAGGAGGGACTTCAACGGTTTCAGGTTCCTCTGACAAGAAGCATTTAAAGCAAGCTTTAAAAAAAAAAAAGTGTAAAAATTCCGAAACTTGAGATGCGCGCTCTCAAAATAAGAATTTATACGGCATAGGAATCGCTGGAGTTACATGAACAACTGGATAAACAACTACAAAGGGAGGAGTTTTGACATGATAATTCATCAAGCAATGCCATCTGACAAAATTTTCCCACACGTACATGACAGATTAAACAAAAGAAAGGAAAGAAACATACCATGCGCACTAGCATCCATATTTTCCATGATTTTCTCCCGAAAATATCGGTATCGAAAACCATAGCAACCCATATAGTAGGTCAACCATTTCCACATCTTTAGCATCTGTTGCATAGACGAGCCACAATACAAGTAGAGGAACGAAGCATGCAAAGAAGTATCATGAGCAACAACCATCAGAGGCGAAATATTCAGACAAAAATGCAGCACACATTGATCAATTAATTGATTCCAGAGGACTTAACCTTGTGATATGGATACTGCTCGGTTGATCGATAAGCAGGCACTAGTCAATATGTGGTTTGAGAAATTTGCATTGCCTCAATTGGCAAATAATGAAGTGGAGTTGCTTGCCAAATTGAGCATCAAGGAGGAGCCAGAGGGGCTTCTGCTGGTACACAGCTCTCAAAAACTTGTAACGTTGTTATCGTGAGTACCAATTCTTCCACTCTGTCATTACCAATGGGCCCAGACTGCAAGACCATGAGCTACAGATCAGATTGTCCCCATTGGAGATTCCTTGTGGTTGACAAAAAAACAGCTCAAGGTAATTCGCATACGGGTCCCTTTGCATTAGAAATGATTCGCAAATATATACATTTTTCAATTTGCCCACCAAACTTTATTGAGTTCTTTCTTAGCGAATGAGTGCATGGTATGAATGAATTGCCCTTATAGTATGAATTGACTTGTTGATCCTGTATCTATCAAAATGATTGCAAGGCTTTCAAGTTCTCTTGTTTTAGAAGTTTATGTTGATTAAGTTCTTTTTGGTGGATAGAGGTGTCATTATATGATCTATCTACAACAAGCCTTGACGTAATGGAAATAACTCCTTTTCTTTTACATCTATCAGGTAGAACAATCAAAACAAAAACGTTTTATGAATCTGAATGGAAGAACTAGCTAACAAAATGAATAATATTAAAGCTCAAGGATGCTTTTGAAGTCGCCCTTATTTTTAATATCTGATAATGACCTTCGAATTTGAAGGATTCCTAAACCACAAGTACATGAGGCAGGCTCGGTTATTCTGTGTAAACAATAGTTTTAATATTGAATAAACATTAATTATGTTTGAAAGTCTACTTACGCTATCAAACACTGATTTTTTTTTTAAAAGAAAAGGATTTTGATATAGTTTTAATGTTGAAGCACCTGTAATGGACATTGTTTTACATGAGTAAATATCTTTTTTTTTTTTTTTCGGCTCTGAAGTCTTAATCTGAAGGCCGTATGGGCTAAATGCGAGCGATACTTTAAAAGAGAAAGGAATGACACATATTTAAAAAATCCTCAAACAGAATCAAATTGTAGACGCTTCAAATCCGTTCTTACAACGATAAACATGAAAAATACTTTTCAATGTGGACAGAGTTTTTTAAGATAATATTTTGTGCTTTTTGTGATGATAAATTTTAAAGGGATGCATCATCCTATACGTAAAGATCATAGAAACGTGTAGTTGAAGAAATCAACTCTGCTTCCTATATTCATGGAAATGATAAATTAGTACTTTTGGTTCCAATTGAATTGCTTACTAAGCTTAATGGCTAACGCGGAAGTTCGACCTACATAGAACCTATTGCTAGCTTTCCTCGATACAATTCCTAGTATTCTGGTTTGGTCGGACTTTTCTTCCTGGGTTGACCTATTCCAGAAGCTATAAGCATGCTAATAATTATTATTTGTGATGGTTGGGCTGTTGAAAATAAAAGATGACATGCGAACATATAAATAATTAAAAAATTCGTATTCATGTATGTCGTCGCATGTATCCATGATAACGTATAGATCAGATGTATAAATAGCACAACATGGAAATCCATAAATATAAATGTGGCACACCAAATAATCTAATAGAGTTAAAAATGTTATGATCCAAGCATCCTTAGTTGGACTCTCCTCAGAGAGACGACATCCCCACTTATTGACGTACGGATCCAATATATCGCTCCAAGAGTTTGACAATGTCACATGCACGTTTGTAGTACGCATCGCTCGTGGTCATCCTGGAAAGTCGACTCGTACGACGTTGCCTAGGAGAGATGGATTCGCAAGCATGCATGGCACCGAAGGACGAAGAATGATGGTGTCGGAAGAGAAAGAGTGATGTGTATGTATTTGGGGTTCCGATGGATAGGGATTTTCCCTTTCTTTCTCGATGTGTTTTTGATGGGTGGGAAACTCATCTCTTTATAGGGGAGGCTAAGCCCTCCCAAATCCATCTCCACCCCTGACCACCTTCGTGATATTAGGAGATCGTTTCTATGATCTCATCAAATATGGTTTGATTCATTTTGTGATTTTTTCGAGAATTTTCTATGGTCTTATTGACCACTTTCAACGTCGACTACAAGAAAATGTACTGCTCCCGATGGTATGTAATCGACAATTTTAAAATTGTCACCATTTATTTTATGCTCGATGGTTTTGAAGTGACCCATCTACAATAGTCAGATCGTAGTGTCCATTGCGTCATCACTATTGTCGAAGCTGTCAAATAATTTTTCAATTTGAATCATCGATGGTTTTAGTGTGAATCGTCGACAATTATGTTATCCTCGTCGATTTATAACCAACGACGATAGTGACATCCTCGATGAATCTAGCCGTCGACATTAGTCTTCCCCCAAATTTCTTGTTATTTTCAATTGATTAGGTGACGGTTTGTGTAATAACCATCAAGAATATTAAACCTAAAACCCTTGCCCAACCCCGACTACCTCACTTTCCACCTTCCTCCCAAAACCTCACCTCCTTGCTCGCCAATCGAGTCTTCTCCTCCAGAGATCCCCAGCCCATGGTCCTCCTTCAATGATTGTTTAAGCGAATTCGTTGTTATTTAAGAGATACGTCATAGTATAGGATAAAATTGCTCAAATCATTTAAATTTACAACTCAGAATCACAAGAGTCCGAGGTCGAACATAGGGAGTAATTAATGGCAATTCAATCTCACTAATCACAAGAAACATAAGCAATTATGATCAAAAATTTTATTTAGAACTACTCAAAATGATATAGATATGAAATCAAGTGTCACCGTGCAAAAGAATGTGTTAAAATGGTGATTTGAACACCAAATTAACCCTTGAAATTAAGGTCAAGTATCTCAAATAAATGAATAGTAATTCTCAACCAAATATTCCACATCAACCAGATGAAAATCCCAACATAACTAAGGCATCAGCAGAAATCAGACGAAGGCACAAGGCATCAGACGCCTTAAGTGCTCAGGGCTCAACTTTAACAGAAGAGGCAAAGGCCTCCTCTCTCCTTTGTGCCTCAAGGGAAGAGGCAAGCACAACACCACAGCACAGAGGCAAAGGCCTCTTCAAATCGGCTGAGTATAGAGAGTAGAGGCGCAAAGGGCAAAACTCCCCTCCCCCCCCTCTCTCTCTCTTTCTTCTTCTTTCTTTTAGAGACTCGGGTTAAACCAGGTAATCGGTTAGGTAAACGGATGTGAACAAGACCAGGCTTGAGGGCGTGGTCGCAAGAGAGGAGTGTAGAGGTGGGTAAGCAGATGAACTGGTTGTGGACTCGACCCCTGTGTCTTGGGCGAGGGGTTGGGGGCATAATTTCCTCTTATCTCGCACAAGTAGCTTTATGATCGATGATGTGGGACTATCTTGCCCCCTCTTCTTCGCGTGAGAGCAGCAGATGGTGGAGGTTCCAATTGCGGCAGCAGCTGCGGATGACGACTTCCAATGATGACCTGGAGATGCACTTGGAGGTAGTTTGCAGCATCTGGGGGTGTTTCCTGGAGGAATCATGGCCGGAGGACTGAAGTTGTCGTCGAAGAAGTTGAGGGTGGCGGCTATTGTTCGGTGAAGACCTGAAACTAAGAACACAGCCTTGCAGCCATGTCAAATGTGCTCAAAAGCTTCACTGTGAAGTGGCAAGTGCAGTGGTTGTGAGGGTGTTGTGAGTATGGTGAAAGGAAGTAGAGAGAGAAAGGAAGAGATAGAGAGGCTTAGAGGGGAAGGAGGTGGATGGAGATGGTCGGTGTAGGCAAGCCGGAGCCGAAGAAGATGAAGGAGTCCAATAAGGTGGCGGCAACAATGAAGAGGCAGGGAGCAGTCACTCTTTGGCCGAAGAGATGTGGAAGAGATGGAGGAAGGCAACAAGGTGATTGTTGGACGACCAGACGAGGAGAACGAAGAGGAGTCGCTGGAGAAAGGTGCGAAGGTAGCCAGGGAGGGAAGGAGGAGGGGTTTCTCTTGCTAAAACTTGCTAAGGAGCTCGGTTATGCATTTGGGAGGCTTTTATAAAGCTTTAGGCAAGCTTTCAAGCTTTAAAACAAGCTTGAGAAGCTCAGATTTTAAGGAAGAAGATCCTTGAAATCCAAGGATTCTCACATGCTTTATGAAGGGATTTGGAATCCAAAGTTAGGTTTAGATGGTCGAGGATTTCCTCAGGGTCATCCCTTCCAAATTTGGAAGGGATTGGCCAAGAAATCAGAGAGAAATCCTCGATTGAAAGCTCGGATACGTGAGTTCACACTTGCCATGGCGAAAGGGACCCATTTGAAGAAAATTAAGAGAAGTTAGGGGCTATTTGTAAATATTTCGAAAGATAGGTGCATGAATGAGAGAGGAAGAGTTAGATTGGACTAAAATGCAAATTAGGTCAAGATGAACTTTGATTAGGCCCAATTTTATTAAAAACCTAATTTGGACCCAAGGAATTTGATGGTAAAGTTGGATTTCAGTTTTAACCAAGTTTGACTGGGCAATTTACACAGAAACCCAAATTAGGGCAACTTTCTGTCTAAGACTCTCTTTGAGGTCAAAATGGGTTCCAAAGGTCAAATTAAGGATACCAAAACTTAAGGAATATTTTTCTATGAATTTTAGAAGGTTTATATGAATTTTATCTTTACAAGAACCTCTGTAATTTAAGCGGGTCTGAATCAGGGTTTTGGGTGTTGTATTAGTTCTCGAAATGTACGAAAATCTGTTTCTATCTACATGAACCCACTTATTAGACTTTAATACTCTTTTGACCTTTAATTCACTCCTAGCAAATCCCTTGGTTATTCTGTGTTCATAATATGCTGTTAAAATTACAGAATTAACCCTGGTTTCTTATTTTCTCAAAACATAATGTGGAGCTGCAACCCTTAGATGAATATGTAGGAGCTTCTATCTTTTATTCCAGACTAAAAAGGGCTAGTTAAAGCTCATGATGGTGTTCCCATCATACCCCCACGCCTAGCTGATGGGAACACCATCATGAGCTATAACTAGCTCATTTTGATCTAATTAAGTCAGTAAATGCTCCTACATAACTTCTAGAGAGCCATAATTCACTGCAAATCTATTCTGAGGGAGAGACAAGAAACCAGGGTTAAAACTGTAATTCTACCATCATAACTTAAATATAGTACAACCATGGGTTTTCTCAGGAGTTAATTAAGGGTTAAATGATCTTAAAAGGATAACAAGTGGGTTAGAATAGACAAAAAAAGGGTTTTTGCATGTTTTGAGAATTAAATGACTTTTGAAACCCTAAAAATAGACCCACTTAATTAACTGAGGTTCCGGTCAGGATAGAATTTACCTAAACCCTTTAAAAATCATAGAAAAATATTCTCTAGGGTTTGGTACCTTCAAATTAACCATCAGAACCCATTTTGGCCCAAAACAGTCTCAGACAGACATTTACCCTAATTTAAATTTTTTCATAAATTACCTAGTAAAACGAGGTCAAAATTAAAATTCAACTTTCTCATTGGATTCCTTAGGTCCAAATTAGATTTTTATCAAAATTTGGGTCCAATCTAATATTGTTTTGACCTAGTTTACACTTTGGTCCAAGTCTAACTTTCTTTATCTCCAATAGCCCCTCAACTTTTGAACTTCTTACAAAAATCCCCCCAACTTCTTCGCCTTCTTCACAAAAAGGCCCTCGCTGCAGAGAAATCCTATTCCTAAAGCTCCGACAATAATCAATGAAGGATTTCTCCTTGATTGATGAAACTTCCCCAAATTTGAACTGAAGATCCCTCTTGATGAGAACCTCATCATGAACCCTAATTAGCTTATTTTGACCTAAGAAAGTGAACAAAGGCTCCTGCATAACCTAAAGGAAGGCCTAACTCAAGAGACCACTAATATGGAAAGAAAACATGAAATAAAGGGTAAAACTGCAATTTTACCACTGCAGTACATCAACGGGATTTCTCAAGGTCTAGACATAGGCCAATTGTACTTAATAAGAGAAAAAGTGGGATGCTTCAATCAGAAAAAGGTTATTGTGAAATTTAAGAATTAAATGACATTCTGTAACCCTAAAACAAACCCACTTAATTTCACAAGGTTTCAGTCAGGATAAAAATCAAATAAACCCTCTAAAATTCATGGAAAAATATCCCCTAGGGTTTGGAACCTTCAATTTGGCCTTTGGAACCTGTTTTGATCTAGATTGGGGTCCAAGCTCAATATTTGACCTAATTTAGATTTTTGTGCAAAATATCCAGTCAAACGTGGTCAAACCTAAAATACAACTTCACCAATGGATTCCTTAGGTCCAAATTAGATTTGTACCAAAATTTGAACCTAAGGGAAGGTCATCTTGACCTACTTTGCAAAATGATCCACCCAATTACATTCTGGCCCCTAACTTTTTAAAACCCTTGCGAAAATCCCCTCAACTTCTTCATCACTTTTTGCATTCCGGTCCCTCTACCATTGCGGCAGAAGACCATACCTCCGGCGAAGTTTCGAGGAGAATTTCTTTTCGCTTCCCAAGGGAGCTGCTCTCAAATTTGAAAGGAGGGTTCTTTGAGAAGTCCCCTACCGCCTGAGCAGCTCCCCATACCCTGATTCGCACCATACCTCTCGTGTGAACGCTCGAGAGGTATGGGTATCATTTTCGAGCCATACCTTCGGCGAGAGTCTTGCTCTTGGAAGCTTGCCTTCCAATCACAAGGCCCTCTGCCTGTGCCTTTAAAAGTAGCCTCAGGTCCAGTCGCATCTTCGAAGCTTGTTTTGGCCTGAGATACTCTCTCAATCTCCATCTTCCTCATCTCCAATCAGACGCCCGCAAGCTCCGATGACCTCGTCTCCCTCTTCTTGTCACTCTGCCACCATACCAGTGGCAGGGTTCGCTTTGCCTCGTTCCTCTATGTAGCATCGCACCAGCGCACGCCTCTCTGACCTCCTCCTCGTCACCGTTATCTCCACCTCAGGGCCATCTTCTCCGAAAATGGAACATACGTGCCATTCGTCTCCTCTGCCTCCCCTTCGCTCCAATCACCATAGATAAGTTCCTCCTCTCCTACTCTTTCTTTTCCCTCCTTTTATTCCATAAACCACCCCTCGACTGCCACTGTCCACCCTTTCTTCCTCATCTCAAGCTGACCTCCGGTGAGACTCATCCATCATTCCACACACTCACATGCCTCGCCAACTACCGCAGAAGCATCGCCACCTTCCACTGATCATCTTCCACCTCTCCATCGACCACCACACGCACCACACACTCCCCCCGATGACACCCATCACCACGGCCACAGAGTGACCTAGGCATGCACGTCTAGGTCTCCCTGCTGCCAGCCACCCACCGCTTTACCTTCGCCGTAACATGGTGAAGCTGCCCATGTGGTCTAATGAGGCCGCGAGGCCGTATTGAGTGATTTCAGGTTCGGCCCCCTTTCCGACATTGAAGCTCAAGAAAGCTTGCTTGTAAGCTTCGCTCCAGGCTGCTGCGCTCTAGGTGAACGAGTCTAGGCGGTGCGGGTTGGTCTCGTGCACGCATCCAGACAAGTGAGAGGCCTGGAGAGGGATCTCCGCAGCAGCAATTAGGAAAAGTTCTCCCTGCGGGCACGTGAAGAAGCAGGTGGGACTTTAGTCCCACCTCAGAAATGGTAGGTGCAGGTGCGTCACTTAAATTGATTTTGTGTTTCCTCTTCGTTGCCTCCGAACACGGGGTGCGATCCCCTCGCCCACTCACCTGCCTCGTCTGTGCTCACTCCTCCGCTGACCTAGCTGACCTGACCCGATAACCCTGCACTCCTCGCACATCACCCACGCCGGTGCGCTTGGACCCGGGTGCGCTTGACTCGACCCGAATACCTGATTGGCTCTGGGAGAGAAAACCGAAGAGCGAAAAGAGAGAGAGCGTACGTGGGGAAGGCTACGGGTAGGTTTTGCCTTGTGCTATGCAGGGGAAGAAGGAGCTGTAGGAAAGAGAAGAAGAAGCCAAGGAGGAAGTCGCAGAGAAAGGAAGAAGAAGAGGAGCAGCTGAAGACAGAAGAAAGAAGGTGAAGACGAAGCTCTCTAGTAGAGGAGCGGCAAAGGAAGAGAAGAAAAAGAAGAAGGTAGCGGTGAAGAAAGAGAAAAGCAGAGACTTAGCAGAGAAAGAAGAAAGAAGTCAAGGGCAGAAGAAAGAGAGAAGGAGGCGCGCGGCTGAAGAAGATTACAGAGGAAGAAGACAAGAAGGAGGAAAGCCAAGTGCAAGAAGAAGAAGAAGAAGACTGTAGAGGCCAAGGAAGAAGAAGGAGGCGTAGTAGAGAAGAATAGAAGAAGAAGCCAATGAACAAGGAAAAGAGAAGCACAGCCGCAAAGAGAAAGAAAGAAAGAGAAGGCAAAAATCAAAAAGAGAATGGGCAAGCACTGTAGCAACGCAAGTTTAAGACGTCTGATTCACAAGGAAAGAGGACCTCAGAGAGAGAAAGGAGAACATTCAATTTTTTTTGCATATTTATTCTCTTTAGCTTTCATGAATATTGAATTGCATTATTATTAAACATCATCTTTTGAATAAAATTGAGAGTTGTGATTTTAGTTTCTAAAATACCAATTTGCTCCCTGAGTTCGACCTTGGATACTTTAGTTTTCGAGTAATAAATTGTTATTTGTTTTCGCGGCGATTTCAATTATACTACAACGAACATCTTTTTAAAACACGATCTTGCCTCGATGAACACCTCTTGAAATTCTCTTTCAATCAGACCAATTCTTGACCTTCAATTCTTTCCCAATCTCTCATGCGAACACATTAGAGATTTGGGTATCAAAAAGTTTCTAACTCCAGCAACCTTCTAAGCTTGGGAAGCTTGCTTCCCAGGCTCTAAGCACCCTTTAACGGCCTATATAAGACTCCCTAGGGCAGACCGTTTGGGGTAAGCTCTATTTTGACCGGATCTCCCCTAAATTCCTCTCTCTTAACCCGACCGAAAGGCTCCTCGAGCTCCGACGATCCCCTCCGACCTCTCTCATCGTCCGTCCACAATATCAGTGGTGGATTCATTTTCCTTGCCTTCCTCCACGCCATGCCGTACTAGTAGGCATCTCTCCCTCCATCTTCCTTGCTATTTCCTTCTCACCGGAGTCACCTTCGTCTCCAGCGTCGGCCATACCACAACCGACATCGCTTCTTCCTCTCTTCACTCACTAATCACCTAAATAAGTTCTATAGTTCCTCTACTCCCTTTACACACCAACCGCACTTCATTTCGACTGCCGCATCACTCTAACCACCCTCTCCATCCTCCGCTCCAGCCACTCCTCCAGTGAAGTGTCTCCACCGCTATGCACCTCCATCCACCTCGCCGACAAGGCCAAAACCTCTGCCTCACCTTCCCACACAAAACCCCTCTCCTATTTCTCCCTCTCACTCACCCACACTCACCCCCGAGCAACCCACCTTTCCGTTGTCATTCCCGACCTCATCCAGCCACTACACCTACTCCCATGCTACAAAACCACCACCACCATGTTCCTCATCCACCAACGATCCTCTAGAGCTTTTTTAACTAGGGCTTTTAGCCTATTTTCATGCTTTCAGGTACATAGGTCTCTGCCTCCATTACCGAAGCTTCGGGCGAAGCTTGGAGCTTGCTTCAGCACCTTTAGCTCCAGGCATTGTCCCCAGTTCGTGCATAATCACTCCAGGAGTTTCAGTGAACCAGCAATTGGAGCCTTCGTCCACTATCTTGCGTGAATTGAACGAAGACATCGCAGCAGCTGCACACGCAGAGGGAAGTGGTGGGATAGTCCCACATCAGGCGCTGACAGATGCATAGAGGTGCATAAATTGAATTTGTCTCTAGGGCTTATCGCCTCAGACACAAGGGGTGAGGTCCCTCGCACCCATCATGTGCCTCGTCCGTGACCTCTCCTCCGTGGGCCTGGTACACTTGACCCGCCTAAGCCTTCACTCCTCGCTCACCACCCACTGCCGGTGAGTCTGGACCCAGGTGCGTGCTTGATCCAAATACCCGAATACCCGATACTGTAGAAGGCTCTAGGAGAGCGTAACCCAGAGGGAGAAGAGAGAGAGTGCGTGGGGGCAAGGGGGTTTTTCTTTAAGAAGGTTTGGGCTGACACTTAGCCAAATTGGAGGAACCTTCCCCCTCTGTGTGAAGAAGAGTTAAAGAAGGAGAGTTGCACAGAGAAGAAAGGCAGAAGAAGAAGGAAGGCCAAGGCAAGAAGAAGAGGAGAAGACCAAACTCAGAAGAAAGAAGAAAGCAAAGAAAGAAAGGAGGAAGAAGTGAAAGAGAGCAGTCAAGAAAAGAGACCCTTGAGTCTCTTGGAAGCACTATAGCCACCAGCTATTTAAGCCGTCTGATACAAGCCTAGATTATCTGATTGCATATACTTGAGGCTTTATTGATACTATTGATTTAGTTGCTATTTGTGAGGAGTAATTGGTGATTCAAACCACCATTTTACTCCATTCTTTTTGTAAATTGATACCTGACATTATTATTGTTGTAATCTCTTATACTTTTGATTCAAATTGTGATCTTGAGATTGAATTCCATATTGCACCCTGTGTTCGACCTCGGACTTCAAATTCAAGTAATAAATATTATTTGTTTTCAAAGTGATTTCGGCTATACTACAACGTAGTTTTTAAAACCTCGATTTTGCTTGCGAACACTAGCTTTTGCTAGTCCCTTAGCAAAAACTTATGGATCAAACCAAGTCTCTAGGTTGGATGTAACCGTTAGGGTTCCTTACTAAGCTGCATCTCTAGAAACCAGATCAGAATTCCAACAATAGGCCTAGAGGTACTCAATTATCAACCAAGATCTAGACATGACTAGCTTTAGCCTGAGTCTACTTCAAAGGTTTCTAAGGCTCGCAAAAACTACCCAGAGGTTCGTTGACCCCAGTGGTTAAAGCACCCGTGCATAGATGTAACATGTCCAGGTTCAGTTAGCTAGTGTATTTTTGTAATAAGGAGATAGAGAAGGAATTTTCATTTGGAGAGTTTTCTCTCTTTTTTTTTTATTTTTCCCTAAATCTAGCCTCGAATTGGCCTTAAACACGGTCTGTAATGGATTCCTTATCCCCACCATCAATCCTTGAAGGGTCCCTGGCATTCGATGCTTCGAGATAGCATCGCCCATGGCAACCCCCAGAACCCTGGCTTTTGACACTTCGGGATAGTGTCGCCCATGGCATTCTATAGCTAAATTCAGGCCTTGGCAATCTACATTTCGGGATAATTCCGCTCATGGCACTTAAACCAGTAGAAGGTGCTTACATGCCCCCGGTAGGATATTTATATATCCTAGGAGACAAGCACCAAGGAGATGATATGTTATTATGCATCTTTGAGGGGAATTTTGCATCTCTCTGCACCGGAAACTTGTCAAATCAACTTGTGTTGTCAAGCCGCTCCTAAGCTAGATCTTCGAGATGACATTTCAGAACATAACACTTTTGGCATGATTTTTCTTTATTAAGAGCACTGAATCAAACAAAGTGTGTGATTTTGGGTGCTTAGGTTACCAAGTTCCGAAAACCAAAGGGCAGGCAACATGGCCGAATACTCCTTGAGCCTTAGACCTACTACAATAGCCTCACACTTTTCTCAACCTCTTGAGGATTAATCTGGATCTTAACAAATACTTGAGTGCTTAAACCCTAGAATAGATCTAAGAGGCCTAAGGTTGGTATCCACAACTAATTGCCTAAGTTTTACCCTTCCAGGTCTTAATTCATCATCCAATCCAACCTAGAAGTTAGGTAAGTTCCATATTAAATTTCAAGGGACTGATTCATTTTCTTTCTTTTGTTGCTCCTTTTTCTTCTTTCTTTTCTTTTCTTTTCCTTCCCTTCTCTCTCTATTTTTTTTCTTTTTTGATGATACCCTTCCATGCATTGATTTCACAGCGTTTTACACTTTAATACCCCCCCATGCCTACGATTTGCAATGTCCTCATTGTAAATTAAGTGGGTTGAAGTTCAATTTAGATCATACATTAGAACAGGTGGGTGGTGAACAAGTCGGAATGACTGTTGTGAATAATTTCAAGCTTTGATACATGTACCAATGGTGGAGTCGACTATTCTAATGGATGAACCCTAAGGTGCAATATGAATTCAGCAAAAGGATATGTCAATAAGGTTTCGGGTTTTTCAAAAGATGGTGGGCTGCCTCCCATTAAGAGCTAAGTTTAATGCCATCAGCTGGGCGCAATGAAGCTCATGGAGAATAGAGATCAAAAGATACTGTAGCCAAGTTTGAGTCAGTAAGTTTGATGAATGGTTTGAGTCTATGACTATTCATGACAAAAGGTTCATAATCAAGGCTGAGTTCACTAATTTTGACAACTCCATTTCTGAATACTCTTCTTACCAGAAATGGTCCAATCCATTTAGATCTGAGTTTTCCTGGGAAGAGCTTGAGTTTGGCATCAAAGAGTAGTACTTTCTAACTAGGATGGAAGGCTTTTCTTGAAATGTGCCTGTCATGGAAGGCTTTCACTCGCTTTTTGTAGATTTGTGAGTTGTCCTACGCGTCATTGCGTAGTTCCTTGATCTCGCTCAATTGCAACAGGTGTTGGATTCTAGCCTTCACAAGATCTAGATTGCACTTCCGTACTACCCAGTAGGCTTTATGCTCCATTTCTACTGGGAGGTGACATGTCTTCCCGTACACGAGTCTGAAGGGAGATATGCCTAACTGGGTCTTATGAGTGGTCCTATAGGCCCACTTCCGGAAGGTGGGTAGACCAATCCTTCCTGTCAGGCCGAATATTGACCTGAAGGATCTTTTTGATATCCCGATTTGACAATTCTGCCAATCCATTAGTCTGTGAGTGGTAAGGAGTTGAGATACAATGCAACACCCCGTACTTTTTCATTAGGGACTGGAAGTGCACATTGGCGAAATGAGACCCGCCGTTGCTGATGATGGCTTTTGGAATCCCAAATCTGGAAAAGATCTCCTGAATGAATCGAAGAACAACTTTATGGTCACTTGTTCTGGTGGGGATGGTTTTGATCCATTTAGAGATGTAATCAATAGCTAGTAAGATATATTCGAAGCCATTAGATCTTGGAAAGGGTCCCATGAAATCAATTCCCCAAATGTCAAATATTTTGCACACAATGTTGGATTCAAGGGCATCATTTCTCACGGGCCCATGTTGCCGAGGGTCTAACAACAGGCACATGCCCTACAATAAGATTGTGCATCTTTGAACATTGTGGGCCATAAGAACCCACACTGGAGGATCTTTGCTGCGATTTTCTAACTAGAGAAATGGCCAACGCAGGCCTGGTCATGACATAATGAGATGACGTTATTGACCTCGTTGTCAGGAATACATCTTCGGATTACTTGATCATTGCCAAAATGGAAAAGATACGATTCTTCTCAAATGTAGTACTTGGCATCGGAAATCAGCTTGTCTCGCCTTTAAGTCGTCCAATCTGGCGAGACTTTCCTCGTAACCAAGTAGTTTACCATGTCAGCAAACCAGGGAAGTCCGTTAATGGCCAACAGATGTTCATTCGGAAAATGCTTGGTAATAGGTCTGGATGGGTCAATGACCGAAGAAGAAAGGCGAAACAAATGGTCAGCTACCACATTTTGCTTTCTCGCCTTGTAGTAAATTTCAAGGTCGAATTCTTGAAACAGCAAGATCCATCGGATTAATCTAGGTTTCGCATCCTTCGTGAGTAAGTGTCTCACTACAGTGTGATCCGAGTATATAATGACATGAGAACCCAGAAGGTATGATCTAAAATTTTCCAAGCTAAATACAACAGCCAGCAACTCTTTTTTTGTAATTGTGTAGTTACGCTGAGCCTCGTCTAATGTCTTGCTGGCGTAGTATATGACCATGGGTTTCCCATCGATTTTTTGCCTTAACATCGCTCCCACTGGATAGTCAGACGCATCACACATGCTCTCAAAGGGTTGAGACTAGTCAGGGGATTGTAGGATTGGTGCTTGGGTGACTCGGTCACGTAGGATCTCAAATGCGTGAATGTACTCACTCGTCATCTCGAAAGGCGTATCCTTTGAGAGGAGGTTCGTCAAGGGGTGTGTGATCTTGGAAAAATCAGATATAAATTGACGATAAAAACCCACGTGCCCCAAGAATGACCTGATATATTTGATCGAGTTAGGCACAGGAAGTTTTGAAATCAAATTCACCTTGGCTCGGTCGACTTGAATACCTCTCTTAGAAACAAGATGCCCTAGGACGATGCCTTCAAGAACCATGAAGTGGCTCTTTTCCTAGGAGAGAACTAGGTTCACATCAATGCATCTCTTGAGGATTTGGACCAGATGTAGGAGGCACTCATCAAATGAGTCACCAAATACTGAGAAGTCATCCATGAATACTTCAAGGTATTTACTTACCATGTTAGAGAATATGGCTAGCATGCACCGTTGAAAGGTGGTAGGTGCATTGCATAGCCCAAAAGGCATCCTATGGAATGCGTATGAATCGTAGGGGTAGGTAAAGGTGGTCTTTTCCTGATCCTTTGGATGAATTACCACTTGATTATACCCAGAGTAACCTTCCAAGAAACAAAAGAATCGATTTCCTGCCAATTTCTCGAGAATTTGATCAGTAAATGGCAGTGGGAAATGATCTTTCTTCGTGGAGGCATTTAGTCTTTGGTAATCAATGTAGACTCTCCATGAATTCGTGATGCGAGTCGGGATGGTCTCTCCGAATTCAGTTGTGATAACGGTGAGCCCTACCTTTTTAGGCACAACCTTGATCAGGCTCACCCAGCAGCTGTCAGAGATCGGGTAGATAATACCAGCATCTAACCAATTGATGATCTTTTTCTTCACGACCTCTTGTAGATTCAGATTTAGTCGTCTCTACATTTCTCGAGATGGTCGTGAGTCCTCTTCAGTGTAGATATGGTGTGTGCAATAGGTGGGACTAATACCAGTCAGATCATCGAGAGTCCATCCAATGGCTCTCCGATGTGCTGGAGAATAGAAATCAGCTTTATTTCCTGATCAAATGTGAGTTGGGAATTAATAATCACAGGAAACGCTTGATTAGAACCCAAGAAGATATATTTCAAATGATCGGGAATAGGTTTCAACTCCATAACTGGGTTATTAGCAGTAAAAGGAGGCTGAGATGGGCTTTAGAAGATAAGGCAAGAGTTGTGGGTGAATTTGGATCAGCTCTAGGATCCTTTATTTGTGGGGCATGATTTGCTTGGGATTGAGGATCAGGGGTATCAGGTTTTCTTCTAGAAGTGGGTCCTCAATAATAGAACCGATGTCGCAAACTTGTTCAATTGCTCCACAGTTAATTCCTTTCTGGGCCTTGAATATATCAATCTTCAATGTTTTGTTCCCGAATTTTAATTTGATTTGGCCCTCTTTGCAGTTTATAGTTACCCTAGCTGTGGCTAGGAATGGTCTTCCTAAAATTATTGGTGTATTCTTCAGATTCTTAGAAGTATCCATATCTAATACAATAAAGTCCACCGAGAATTAGAAATCACAAATTTGAACCAGAACATCCTCGAGAATTCCTCTAGGTGACTTGATTGATCGATCTGCTAACTGCAAAGTCACCTCTATCGATTTGAGCTCAGTTTCCTCGAAATGGTCTAGTAGGGATGTAAGTGTCAAGTTTATGGAGGCTCCTAAATCCAACAATGCTCGATCAAATTCTAGATCACCAATTTTACAGGAGATCAAAGGGGTGCTAGGATCTTTTGCTTTTTCTGGGAGCTTGTTCAAAATGATCGAGCTGACTTGCTCAGACAATACAATCGGACTCCCATCTTTGGTTCGCAGCTTACACTTAGGTGTACACAAATCCTTTAGAAATCTCACGTATGCCGGTACGTGGCGGATTGCATCCATCAAGTGGATGTGTATCTAGACTTGCTCAAAGAGTTTGACCAGATCTTCCTCTTTCCTTTGGACAAAGCCTCAAGAAATGGAACCTCTGTAGGTTCCTCTAGGATTGGTTCAGGTTTTGGGTCTGGGATAGGGGTGTCCTGGATAACCAACCTAGGGTTAAGCTCAGAACTACCAGGCTGAGAGTGGCTTGGAGAAGGTGGTTCCTGAGTTGTCTTGCCACTACAGGTAGTAACAGAATTTAGTCCTGCCTGGTTTTGGTTTAGAGTAAGCAAGAGTAGTGGTTGCTGCTGATATCTCGAGTATGATGACGAAGCCTCCATCCCATTAGGTGATGAAGCAGAAGGGGCCTGATAAACATAATGTGCTTGGCCCTGATTCAGGTTCATAATGCGCCTCTAGTTTGGCACATTATTTGGATTCGGCAGAGGTTGTGAAGGAAGTGCACCAGGCTGGCGAAAATTCGCCATCTGTGCGAGCTGATTATGGACCTCTGTGATCTCATCCTTGTGCTATTTCTGCATAGCTGCATTTTTCTTTTGAATATCAACCAAGGTTTGAACGATTAGAGACATTTGATCTTCCTGTGTTGGCCCAGATTGGTAATTCGGATTGGGCCTAGGCTGCACAGGCTGATATGGGCATGAAGCTTGTGGTCGGGGTTGGAATTGAGATCTCGGATTTTGATTATTCCCAGACCACGCAAAATTTGGATGATTATGCCATCTAGGATTATAAGTGTTTGAGAATGGATCATTCTGGATGGCGTTGAGGTCCTCGCAGGTCTGAAGGACCCCAGAAAAGTCAGAATATGAGGCTTTAAAGTTCTCCCAACTAGAGCAGGCTGGTCCAGAGTTTCCTCCACAACTAGGATCAGACGGTGGTGATAGATGTTATGCACAGCCTCCCTACCAGAGGGTGGTTGTGCAAACGGGTTTTGCTGTGTTGAGGTGGCTCTATGCAAGTGTCGGGTTAATTTGTCCACCTTCTTTTCGATAATTGAGACTTTATCCAGGCGACTGGCTACTAGTTCCAGATCGACGGGTGTGGATAGGCCTTGTCTTTCATGTGCCCCTCGGGTGTTTTATCCATGCATGGGCAGTCGTCCGATCGAACATGCCCATGGATTCATTATTGATGGAGTTCTTGCACATATTCTCCAAGATCTCCCACACGGTGTCGTCATGTTGACCCATGATGTTGCCACCAAAAGTCACATTGACGAATAATCTGCTATCTTCATGAAGTCCCTGGTAAAAAGACTGGACTTGTTCCTATTTAGGAACTCCATGATGGGGGCATTTTCTCATGAGATCCAAAAAGCGATGCCATGCCTCGTGAAGTGGTTTTCCTGCATTCTGAGTAAAGTGCGTGATCTGGTGCCTCAAAGCATTTGGTCGACCAACAGGAAAAAAATTCTTCAAAAATTCAGATTGAAGTTCAGCCCATGTGTTGATTGGACAAGTTAGGGTTTGGTACTAGTGGGCAGCCTTGTCCATGAGGGAGAAGGAGAACATCTTCATGATGTCCCAATCTTGAGCAATTGTCCCAAAGGTCTGGGCCAGATGCTTGAGTTGTTTGATATGCTAGAAGGGATCCTTACAGTTTAGCCCATGAAATTTAGGGATAGAATGAATCATGTTGGGCTTGAGCTCAGTATCAGGTCCTCCAGCCGGGATTTGCACTCTAGGTTTGATTGCTAACGCAGCGGGATTGTAATGATCTTGGATCATAGAGCATTGCGGTGGATTCATGAATGCTTGGAATAGATCGTTGAGGTGCTGAGTTAATTCTGGAAATTTTCTTCTTGGTGTTCCATGGCTATGGATGAAGATCTAGGCTCAGATGAATCAGAAGAGATATAGATCTGGTCAGGAGGTAGCACAAACAAGTGAGTCGAGACTTGACCTCGATGAAAGTGAACAGCTAATGGAGGTCACAAGGGTGGTCTTAAGGACCTTCTCCCGAACATGCACTAGGAAACCATATGAGGGACAGAATATGTGATGGACCCAATCGAGGCAGCCAAAAACTTTTGGATGACTAAGGAGGTTCAAGGCGGATGATACCTCGTGATCAGAAAATTACTCACCCGAGAAATACTTGGGCAGCTAGGAAGGGAGAGTTCCGCAATGACCCCTATACGGTAGAGCATCCCCACGGGTTACAGGGTTTCCTCTACCTGACCTTCCTTATCACTGTGGATCCAAGTAGACCAGAATGAATAACTTGACCTCTTAAGTCTACCAAATTTTAATCCTAAATCAAGGTGCTTAGAATTTCACTTGAACTTTAGAGTTGATTGTGATTTGTGACCTAATTTGAAGGTTGGTTGCCCCACAAGGTGGCTCAACTTCACCTAACGTGCCCTAAACTTTAGGATGAGTTGGGTAATGGACCCAAAATCACCTCGAGTGGTTTGCAAGTAGGTTATTAAGTCCAAGTTTCAAGGATTCAAGTGAATGATAGAGCCTTCTTTTTAGGGTTTTCTTGATTAGGTCAATTCAAGCAATGGTTTGGGTGACACACAATGCAGGAAAATCAATTCTGGTTATTTCAAGCAGGTGTGTTTTCTCAACCCTAAGATGGAAACCCTAATTTGTCTCTTCTGGTCCAATTAGTTCTTTCCAAATGTGGCACCTAGGGCTCAATTAAGAAGGTGAATAGCCCTAGATACCTTAAGTCCCTACTAGGTGTAGAAATTTGGAAGGGGATCTCTAAAGAATCAAATTAGGCAACTTGGGTGATTAATTTTAAGGAAATAATGCAAGTTTGATCCTAATTGACTTCCTTTTTTACTTCTTTCCAGAAATAAAGGCTTAAGAGTGTGGAAATGAGATTACCTACCCCTGGAGTGGCTGTTGTGTAGCTGATCTTCTTAAATGTACCTCGTACAACCACAACAAAAATAGATAGAGCATGTTAGTATCAGATCAGAAATTGTACCTAGTGAACTCAAATTGTGTGTTACTCTCCGGCAACAACAACAAAATGTTTAAGCAAATTCGTCGTTGTTTAAGAAATATGTTGTAGTATAGGACAAAATCGCTCAAATCATTTAAATTTATAACTCAGAATCACAAGAGTTTGAAGCCGAACACATGGAGTAATTGATGGCAATTCAATCTCACTAATCACAAGAAATATAAGCAATTATGATCAAAAACTTTATTTACAACTACTCAAAATGATATAAATATGAAATCAAGTGTCACAGTGCAAAAAGAATGCGTTAAAATGGTGATTTGAATCACCAAATTAACCCTTAAAATTAAGCTCAAGTATCTAAAATAAATGAACAGCAATTTTCAACCAAATATTCCACATCAACCGGATGAATATCCCAACAGAACTAAGTCACCAGCAGAGATCAGACGAAGGGACAAGGCATCAGACACCTTAAGTGCTCAAGGCTCAGCTTTAACAGAAGAGGCAAAGGCCTCCTTTCTACTTTGTGCCTCAAGGGAAGAGGTAAGCACAGTGATGTAGGTGCATTTCATGAATTAAAATTAGGGTTTGGAGGACCCGTCGTTGTAGCTCACAAAATGCATCTATCAGATAAAAGTTATAAGAAAAACTCGAAAAGTGAGTCCCGAGTCGAACACGAGGAGGCAAAAGTTTGGTTTTATGAAATCTGCATTTCGCTTTTATTTCTTTTTGGTCATTTTTATCTTTTGCAATTTTTTTAGTATTTTAATAAAGCAAGAGATTAGATCGACAATTGCTTATCTAGCTAATCTACTTGCGAAAATATAAGAGAGAGAGGGAGAAAAAGAGAGAGAGATAAACAATCATCTATTCATAAGCAAGTGTTTGTTACAACTACGAAAGCGGAAAAATCTATACTATGAAAGTGAAAAGATAGAAAGATGTGAGAGAAATCCCCCTCGACGGTTGCTCGGAGGACGGCTCACTCTGACATCGCTTGGAGGAAGGTGGTGAGGAGCAGGACGAAGGAGGATGGAGGATGGGGTAGGATGGCATCACGGTGAGGATCTTCTTCCTAAAGGGCGGTGAGAGGACGACCATAGGATGCTCCACAAATGGGGATGAGGGGAGGGAAAACTATTTGGCTTTCTACTCTAGAGGAGAATCCCAGGCTTGGGACAAGCTCTCTCTAGAGCCTTGGAGGTGGTGAGAGGAAGAAAGGAAGAGATGAAGAAAAATGGGAGGGGTAAGGGTCCTTTTATAGTGGAGGAAAGAATCAAATTCGTATACAGGACATTTAGTGATGGTCATAAACGTCGCTGAAGATCCATCACAAACATCGCTGAAGACAGCCCACACGCCCACGTTGTTGCTGCATTGGCACGTGCTACGCGCCTACGTGCGTTGCCTCTACGCGCATGCTCCCATGCTACTGTGTGCATGCGGTGGTGCGTGCGTGCGCATGGGCGGCCTGGGTTGCGCCATGTGGTGTGATCTGGGCCGTTCATCTTCTTTTCGTTGTAGGGGCTACTACAGAGGTTGGATTGAGTTGATTTTCACAACGTTGGGCTGCGATCGTCAACCTAAATCCATCCGTGCGGTCGGATTTGTCAATTGAAGCTCCGAATTATGTCACGTAGTCCCTTGGCCGTTGATCTTCCTCGTACTGCATATGGTGCTACGGGACTCCGATCGAGGTGATTTCGGAGGTGTTGGACTCCGATCGTTGTCTTGATCAGATCTGTATGGTCAGATTGTCAATCCAAGGTTCCAAAATAAATATCCTTCTCTCTTGACCACAAAAAGGACGTAATTAACCTAAATTATATACTACTCTAAATGCAGAATGATGCATGCTATCCAATATTTATAACATGAAATGCAAATTTAAGCCTAGGAACATGCATGAATAGGCATTTTACCCTCAATAATTTTGTCTACATCATACCCCCATGCCTATCTTTTGCTGGTCTATAGCAAAATTAAACTACATGCTATGTATAAAAACAGAATTAGGATTCGATCGCTTTGGCCTAGGTCGTTTATTAACAATAGAAAATTTTAACTAAGGTCCTAAACAACGAAAATTCAACAGTGCCCGGGTGCCTGCCAGAATGCTGACCGCCCAAGTTCTTGCATTATTTGAAAAGGGAAGATACATTTTTTTTATTTTTCTTCTTTTCTAATTTTTTTGTACTTTTGGAGTTTGAGAGTTCCGAGATAACTTTTTACGGCTACCTGACCCGCCCAAGACTCGAAAAGGACTCTAAGTGCTAAGCATCTAGTGAAAAGAGTGAAAGACTCACTAGGCGGTCGTTAAAACGGACTTCGGGTTTCTATGACCCTAGGTGACCTTGCCTAGAGGTTTGTCTTTTCGAACGATAGCTTTCTCCCTACTTCATTTATTTATGGGGTCAACATAAGGGCGAACCCAGTATATATTTCCCTGGTTTATTCTACTTCCCCGCTTTTTCCCTAAGTGTTTTGGGAATTATTGTGCATTTCTGTGAGCTAGGCTCTGGACAACCGGCCAATGGACTGTTACCCACGACAACTTGCCAGCCATACTCGTGCGGTGAAGTGTGGTTTTATTTATTTTTTTTCTCCTTTTTTTTTTTTTTTCCTTTTTTCTTTTTGTTTTTTCTTTATTTTTTTTTGAGTAGGTGGCTTCCCTTCTCTAAGATTTACCTAAAGACAGTACAATGAAAATCGTCTTGTGCTTGGGCTCTAGACAATCGGTTGATGAGCTGTTACCATTGACAACTTGCCAGCCATACCACCCTAGATAGTTCATTAGCTACCCAATTTCCGATGAAACAGCCGAAAAGTGAGTCAATGCAAAAAGTGTGTAGATGCTTAGACTTAAAACCCCCTCAAATCAAAGGGCGGGTTGATAAGTCACATACTTATCATCCCAAATTATTTACCGAATTAAAATAAGATTGACATAGCGAGGACTTGAGACTAAGTCCACATTCGAGTAGACACCCAGGCTAATTAAGCCTAAAGACCTGAAGAGTCTAAGTATTTAGGTCTCAAGGTATCATTTCCTAAAGTTAATAACCTCCAAATGCCTAAGTTCTCTTCTCCTAATTCTTTTTTTTGAATTTTCAAAATTTTTTTTAAACTAAAAGAAATTCTACGGAGTTAACAAAATGATTTCAGGATAAAATATCCACCCCCCCATGCCTAAATGATGCAATGTCCTCATTATAAAAACAAAGACATGAAAAGGACGAAGTAAATAGAATATCACCTGAATTTCATGAAAATCCGGTCAGCTCCGCAGAGAACATGGAATATACACATGTGCTAAATTTAATGCCTTCAGCTAGGCATAACATACATACAAAGAAGAAATTGAGAATTCACAAGTGAGGGTCAGAATCAAAATAAAAATATTGATCCTCAGACCCTTCAGCAGAAGATGTCCACAGATGTGGACTAGATTATGGAGTAAACCCATGCCCCAGGGTCGAGTGGTTCTAAGGTTCTGGATGAAAATTACCCATAACCTAAGATTATTGTGTTTGCGAGGTCAAGCCTGCAGTTTTATGGTGTGCAACCCAAAACCAAAGTGTCGGACAACGAGTTGATCTGATTCATTAAAATCGGGTGTCCAATTATAGTTCAGCTCAGGAAGATAGTCAATTATTCTAGGCTTGAGTCACACGTGAAAGATATCATAAGGGTCCTGATAGAAGGTAGGTGGTTTCAGGTCAATAGGTACCCTCAGATCCAAAATCATAGTTCCCTCAGAATTAGCCTCCCAAATTTTTATTTCATCAATTTTATCTTCCAACATCAAGAGCTCAGGCTCTGGGACCTCTAGCATATCATTCACCCCATATGTTTCTCCCAAGTCCAAAATTTGTGTTTGAATCAAGATTGACTTGGGCACAATGATCTCAGAAGTTAGCTCTTTGGGGTGCGGATGAGGAATGGGGCTATTGATTGAATCTTATAGTAAATGAGGATTCGAATACTCCAAGTTAGCCCCAACCGAATCCTAATCTTCAATAATTGGGCTATTAGCTAGTTTGTCAGATTTCTCAAGCCCATTTGTCTCACTAAAATCCTCTTCCTTAAGTTCAAGTGAGACTTCACCAAAAGATTCTTTACCCTTAGAGTCAAAGAATTCATGATCCTCATTTATATATGTCTCAAAATCGATTGTCATTTCCTGGTTCAAAGAGACATATTTTTCCTCGCTCCCTAGCTTGGGGATCTCAGGTGAATCAATCAGTTCATCTTCAATGGGTTGCTCTAGCCCAACCTGGTCATCTTCAATCTCAGAATATGTATCCCCCTCGACAGGTGCCTGAGCGGGTTCTGACATTGGCTCTCCTGAAGGGGGTTCATCTTGAGAATCATCCCAAGATTTGACTAGGGCAACCACAAATTTCATCCTCAACCTCGATAATTTCCCAAGAAGAAACTCACCCAAGTCCCTATCCCTAACATTTCGGAGAAAATCCAATAAAGAACTATTAATTTCATCAATCATTTTTATCATAGGCTCCAATGCTTCAGTGCATGGTGTTGGTTGGGCTTCTAAAGATTGTGTGGTGTTCCTCAAGTTAGCCAACACCCTGTCTTGTATCTGGTTCACCTGAATCAACTGGTTCGATTTAGGTTTGGGTGGGTTTGGGCTAAATCTAGGGGAGTCAAGATGTTGAGGTTCTCGGGTCCCTCCCTTATAGTAAGTCGTTTCAGGTTGTTTAAAGGATGGTGGCGACCTATATTCAGTGGAATACTGGGGAAGGTAGGTGTTATAATCATTATATCCTTCCTGATTGTAGATTGGGTTGGTTTTGTGATCAAAGGATGAAGATCTATAATCATTGTAGCTTTGGGAAGGATAGTAATCATAGTCTTGTTGTCCAGGGTTAGGCCTTGGACACAGAGGTTTGTATTCATATCCCCAATCAAAGTCATCCTGGGTATTGGATGGGTAATTACAAGTCAAGTTGGAATAGTAATCATCTTGGGGATAAGTGGTGGTAGGAGGATAGGATTGGAAATGTGAAAAGATGTGGAAGGATACATTGTGGAGTAGGAGGGAATACAGAAGAGAGAAAGGTGCCCTGTAGTACAATCAAGCAAACCTGTCCTTATGTGGGTAGCCTAAAGACCTATAGACTCCTGGGACCCGTTTTGAGATTATAAATGATTTATTCTATTATCTGGTCAATCCAACCAGTTAGAAGGAGGGACTGGTGAGAAGGCTCTTCTTTTGGCTTGCGCCTCTGGTTCCTAGTGTACCCCCCAGCTGCGGTCGTTTGATGCTACTCTCCTAGATAGATATCAGATGGACTAGCAGAAGCAGATTAATCGAAAAAATCTCAGTCTGAGCCCCGAAGAGCGAATCAATCCTTAAGGCCAATTTCTACTCAGTTTTAATTAGGTATGGGATGATTTTGCTCTTGGAATGTGATGGGCCCTTTAAATGGGTTATGCCTTTAATGATTGATTCAAATGTGTGTGCGTGCACAACCAGGGCTTGCAAACAAGGTTATTTGATGATGTGTCTTTTAGGGTTTAATTCTTAGGTTGGTTCAATCAAGGTTTAGTAGAACACTCCAAGTTTTGAAAATGCAGGTGATGATATGTTCTTCGAAAAATCAAAAATAATGTGGAGTGCCTGATTCAACCCTAAGAATCAACCCTAAGTGGCAAGCTATTTGATGGATCGGTTTTAGATTGAGTGGTGCGGCCCAAACAGTTTAAGCAATTGGCCTATTGCACCACTTGATTAAGGCACACAAAAAGTCTTAACCTAATCAAATTTCTACTCACTTATTTGTGTGTTGAGTTAAGTGTGCCGGGTCCACAGGTCAGATCCCGTTTAAGTGGTAGAATCAATGTAATTATGCGCCTTAGGGTGAGAAGTTGTGAGTGTTAAGTGTGTAGCTTTCAGAAAATCCCACAAGAGAAGAGTATATTTTTTTTTCTTTTTTTCTTTATATATATGCGGGGGTAAGATGAGTGAAGGTGGCAAACAAACAACCAAATCTATCCTAGGGTTTATAAAAAGCACTTAAGTTGATTTGGGTTTGAGTTATTAATGTGGCAAAATGAACTAGTGGGTGGGGGTGGTGGGGATAAACTTACAAAACTTTCATCCGTACTTTTTTCCAATCTAACCACTTTGGCCCGCCTTGGAAGAGTACCTACAATCGTAATAAGATCAGAGAAAAAGTGAGATAAAATTTAGGTAAGGCGGAAAAATGTGAGAAAACCAAAGCGTTGCATCCCTGGCAACGACACCAAAATGATGTAGGCGCGTTTCGTAAATTAAAATCGGGGTTTGGCGGACCTGTCATCGTAGCTCGTAAAATGCGTCTATCAGATAAAAGTTATAACCAAAACTCGAAAAGTGAGTTCTGGGTCGAACATGGGGAGGCAAACGTTTGGTTTTATGAAATCCGCATTTTGCTTTTATTTCTTTTTGGTCATTTTTATGTTTTCTAATTTTTTTGGTATTTTAATAGAGCAAGAAATCAGATCGACAATTGCTTATCTAGCTAATCTACTTGCGAAAATATAAGAGAGAGAGGGAGAGAGAGAGAGAGAGAAACAATCATCTATTCATAAGCAAGTGTTTGTTACAACTACGAAAGCGAAAAAATCTATATTACGAAAGTGAAAAGATAGAAAGAGGTGAGAGAAATCCCCCTCGACGGTCTCTCAGAGGATGGCTCGCTTTGACGTCGCCTGGAGGAAGGTGGTGAGGAATGGGACGAAGGAGGATGGAGCCGGAGGACGGAGGATGGGGTAGGATGGCATCACAGCGAGGATCTTCACAAAGGGCGATGAGAGGACGACCACGGGATGCTCCACAAATGGGGATGAGGGGAGGGAAAACTATTTGGTTTTCTACTCTAGAGGAGCATCCCGGGCTTGGGACAAGCTCTCTCTAAAGCCTTGGAGGTGGTGAGAGGAAGAAAGGAAGAGATGAAGAAAAATGGGAGGGGTAAGGGTCCTTTTATAGTAAAGGAAAGAATCAAATTCGTATACAGGACATTTAGTGATGGTCATAAACGTCGCTGAAGATCCGCTGCAAATGTCGCTGAAGACAGCCCACGCTGTAGCGTGCTCCACGTGCCGTGTCGCGTGCCTTCGCACGCTACGCGCTTGCGTGCGCTACTGCTGCATGCGTTCGCGCGCCCGCGTTGCTGTATGCGTGCGGTGGCGCATGCATGCACATGGGCGGCCTGGGTTATGCCACGTGGTGCGATTTGGGACGTCCATCTTCTTTTCATTGTAGGGGCTGCTACAGAGGTCATATTGAGTCGATTTTCATGCTGTTGGGCTGAGATCGTCGACCTGAATCCATCCGCACGGTTGGATTTGTCATTTGAAGCTCTGAATTATGTCACCTAGTCCCTTGGCCGTTAATCTTCCTTGGACTGCATATGGTGCTACGGGACTTCGATCGAGGTGATGTTAGAGGCGTTGGACTCCGATCGTCATCTTGATCAGATCCGTATGATCGGATTGTCAGTCCGAGGCTCCGAAATAAATATCCTTCTCTCCTAATCACAAAAAGGACACAATTAACCTAAATTATATACAACTACTCTAAATGTAGAATGATGCATGCTATGTAATATTTATAACATGAAATGCAAATCTATGCGTAGGAACATGCATAAATAGGCATTTTACCCTCAATAATTGTGTCTACATCACACAGCACCACAGCATAAAGGCAAAGACCTCTTCAAATTGGCTAAGTATAGAGAGTAGAGGCGCGAAGGGCAAGACCCCCTCATTCTCTCTCTCTCTCTTTCTTCTTTCTCTCAGAGACCCGGGTTAAACCGAGTAATCGGTTGGGTAAATGCTTTGAACAGGACCAGGCTTGCGTGCGTGGTCGCAAGCGAGGAGTGTAGAGGCAGCTAAGTGGGTGAAGTGGCTGGAGACTCGACCTCGTGTCTTGGGTGAGGTGTTGGGGGTAGAATTTCCTCTTTTCTCGTACAAGTAGCTTCAAGTTCCATGATGTGGGACTATCTTGTCCCCTCTTCACGTGCAAGCAGCAGATGGTGTAGGTTCTAATTGCAGCAGCAGCTACGTATGATGGCTTTGCTTGAGGACCTGGAGATGCACCTGGACGTAGTCTGCAGCGTCTGGGGGTGTTTCCTGAAGGAATCATGGCCGGAGGACTGCAGCTATCATCGGAGAAGTCGATGGCAGCGGCTGTTTTCCGGTGAAGACCTGAAACCAAGAACACGACCTTATAGCCACGTCAAATGTGCTCAAAAGCTTTGCCGTGAAGTGGCGAGTGCAGTGGTTGTGAGGGTGTTGTGAGTATGGGGAAAGGAAGTAGAGGGAAAAAGGAAGAGATAGAGAGGCTTAGAGGGGAAGGAGGTGGATGGAGTTGGTCAGCGATGGTGAGCCAGAGCAGAAGAAGATGGAGTCCGGTGAGGTGGCAGTGACGATGAAGAGGCAAGGAGCAATCCCTCTTTGGTCGGAGAGATGCGGAAGAGACGGAGGAAGGCAACAAGGTGATTGTTGGATGACCAGATGATGAGAGCGGAGAGGAGTTGCTGGAGCAAGGTGCGAAGGTGGCCAAAGAGGGAAGGAGTGGTTTCTCCTGCCAAAACTTACTAAGGAGATCTGGTATGCGTTTGAGAGGCTTTTATAGAGCTTCAGGCAAGCTTCCAAGATTGAAAACAAGATTGAGAAGCTTGGATTTTAAGGAAGAAGATCCTTGAAATCCAAGGATTCGCACGTGCTTCATGAAGGGATTTGGAATTCAAAATTAGGTTTAGATGGTCGAGGATTTCCTCAGGGCCATCCCTTCCAAATTTAGAAAGGATTGGTCAAGAAATCTAAGAGGAATCCTCGATTGAAAGCTCGGATATGTGGGTTCACACCTGCCATGGAGAAAGGGACCCATCTGAAGAAAATGAAGAGAAGTTAGGGGGCAATTTGTAAATATTTTGAAAGTTATGGCATGAATGAGAGAGAAAGAGTCAGACTGGACTAAAATGCAAATTAGGTCGAGATGAACTCTGATTGAGTCCAAATTTTGGTAAAAACCTAATTTGGACCCAAGGAATCTGATGGTGAAGTTGGATTTCAATTTTGACCAAGTTTGTCAGGGCAATTTACATAGAAACCCAAATTAGGGCAACTTTCTATCTAAGACTCTATTTTGAGGACACAATGGGTTCCAAAGGTCAAATTAAGGATACCAAGCCTTAAGGAATATTTTTATATAAAATTTAGAAGGTTTAGATGAATTTTATCTTGACCAGAACCTCTGTAATTTAAGTGGGTCTGAAATTAGGGTTTTGGGTGCTGTATTAGTTTTCAAAATGTGTGAAAATCCATTTTTGTCTGCATGAACCCACTTATTAGACTTTAATGCACTTTTGACCTTTAATTGACCCTTAGCAAACCCCTTGGTTATTCTGTGTTCATGATATGCTGTTAAAATTATAGAATTAACCCTGGCTTCTTGTTCTCTTCTCAAAGAATAATAAGGTAGAGATGCAACCCTCAGATGAATGTGTAGGAGCTTTTATCTTTTAATCCAGAATAAAATGGGCTAGTTAAGGCTCATGATGGTGTTCCCATCAGCGATCCCTGCTCCTCCATTAAGCACCCCCTCCTCAATATGTCCTCCTCCTTCTCCTTCTCCCCCTCCCCTCTGCTGCCACCGTAGGACACCTCCTCTCCTCACCTCTTCCTTTCACCTGTGCATGTGGCTACCCCCTCCTCCTCATGCACTACTACTTCTCCTTCTCCCCCTCCCCTTTCCGACCACCGCCACCCCCTCCCCTCCTTTTCACCTCTTCCTTCCCTGCCCCCACCACCACCTTATCCTCCTCCCTTCCTTGCCAACCACCACCACCTCATCCTCCTCCATTCCTTGTCCTCACCACCACCAACTCATCATCCTCCCTTCCCTGCCCGCATGATGAGAACCTCATCATGAGCCCTAACTAGCTCATTTTGACCTGAGAAAGTAAACAAAAGCTCCTACGTAACCAAAAGGAAGGCCTAATTCAAGGAAGAACTGCTTTGGGAGGAAAACATGAAATAAAGGGTAAAACTGTAATTTTACCATTGCAGTACATAAATGGGAATTCTCAGGGGCTAAACATAGGTCAATTGGACTTAATAAAAGGAAAAGTGGGATGGTTCAGTCATTGAGAGGTTTAAGAATTAAATGACATTCTGTAATCCTAAAATAAACCCACTTAATTTCACAAGGTTCTGGTCAGAACAAAAATCAACTAAACCTTCTAAAATTAATGGAAAAATATCCCCTAGGGTTTAGAACCTTCAATTTAGCCTTTGGAACCTATTTTGACCTAGATTGGGGTCTTAGCTCATTATTTGACATAATTTAGGTTTTTACGCAAAATGTCTAGTCAAACGTGGTAAAACTTAAAATCCAACTTCACCATTGGATTTCTTAAGTTCCAATTAGGTTTTTACCAAAATTTAGGCCTAAGGGAAGGTCATCTTGACCTACTTTGCAAAATAATCCACCCAATTACATTTTGACCCCTAGCTTTTGAAGATCCTTGCACAGATCCCCCTATCTTCCTCGCCACTCTTTGCATTCAGGTCCCTCCACCATTACAGCAGAGGAATCCAACTCTGGCAAGGATTTGAGGAGGATTTCTCCCTGAATCCTCAGAGATCTCCTCCCAGATTTGGAAGGGAGATTCTTTGAGAAATTCCTTACTATCTGAATGTGATCCCAAGAGCAGATTTGCATCCAATCTCTCATGCGAATGCTCGAGAGGATTGGGTATCTTTTGCACCTTCTATCTCCGATGAGATCTTTACTCTTGGAGGCTTGCCTTCCAATCATAAACGTCTTGGCCAGCAGCTATAAAAGGACCCCTGGTCCTTACCGCATCTTCCAAGCTTGATTTGGCCACGAATACCCCCTTAACTTCTTCCTCCCTCATCTCCGGCCAACTTCCCGCAAGCTCCGATGATCCCTCCTCCCTCTTCTCGTCGCTCTGCCATCATACCAGTGGCAGAGTTATCTCCGCCTTGCTCCTCCGCGTCACACCATACCTGTGCGTGCCTCTCCGACCCCTTCCTCATCGCCGTCATCCTCACCTCAGGGCCTTCTTCTCTGACGATGGCACATACACGTCGCTCGTCCTTGCCTTTCCCCCTTCGTCCTACTACCTTTAGGAAGTTCCTTTCTCTCTACTCTCTCTTTTCCACCACTTAATTTGAGAAAACGCCCCTCGACAGCCACCAATCATCTCCATCTCCCTCACCTCCGGCCAACCACCGGCGAGGTGAATCTGATGCTTCACCCCTCCACATGCCTTGCCACCCACCTCAAAACCTTCACCATCACTCACTGATCACCATCCACTCCTCCACTAACCGCCACACACGCCCTACACCCTCACTCGACACATGCACTTCCACGGTCATAGTCCAACCTAAGCACGCACGCCTAGGCCGTTCTGCGCCACAGCAACCCCCACCTCACCTTCGTCGTGACACGGCGAAGCTCCCCAAGGCATTTGACAGGGCTGCGAGGTCGTGTTCATGTGTTTCAGGTGTGAGCCTCCACCACCATTAGCGAAGGCGTGAAGAAGCTTGCAAGGTTGCTCCAGGTCGCGCGCTCCAGGCATAAGAGTCCCAGGTGATGTGCGAGGGTCTCACGCATGCATCCAGCCAGAGAGCAGGCTTAGTGAGCGACTGCAGCAGCAGTAATTAGGCGAAGGCCTCCTGTGGGTGTGCGAGCGAAGCGAGTGGGACTTTTAGTCCCACCTCGGAAACTCAGGAGTGAGGTGCGCGACTTGAATTGATTTTTTGTTTTTAACTTACCGCCTAAAGTAACACTGGGTGAGGTCCCTCGCCTACTCCACCTGCCTCGTCCGCGACCACCCCTACGCGGACCTGGTTGACCCGTTTACCCTGCACTCCTCGCGCACCACCCACGCCGGTGCACCTGGACCCGGGCACGCATAACCCGACCTGATTACCTAGCTGGCTCTGAGAGAGCGAAGAGAGAAATAGAGAGAGCGATGCAGGGGAGGGTAGGGGTAGGTTTTGCTCTATGCTATGTAGGGAAGGAAGGAGAAGGAAGGAAGGGTTGAAGCCAAGAAGGAAAAGAAGCTGAGGCAGAGCTGAAGGAAGACGAGTGCAGCTGAAGAAGGACAGAGAAAGAAGAGGCCAAGAGACTTGAAGGCAGGAGTTGACGAAAGCCAAGGGTAGAAGAAGCAGAAGCTGAAGAAGGAGAAGAAAAGCCAAGGCCAAATCACGTAAAGAAAGAGAAGAACCAAAGAAGAAAGGAAGTAGTCGTAGAGAATCAAAGGCAGAGGAAAGCTAAAGGAAAAAAGAGAAGAAAAAGAAGGAAGAAGAAGACTGAAGAAGAAGTCACAGAAAGAAAAAAGAACTCAGAGAAGGAAGAGAAAAGAGAAGAAGAAAGAAGAGAGACATTCTATTTCTTTTTTCATTTTCTCTCTCTAGCTTTCATATACATTGAATTGCATTGATATTATTGTTGAACATCATCTTTTGAGTAATTTGAGATTGTGATCTTAGTTTTTAAAGACCAATTTGCTCCCTGTGTTCGACCTCGGATACTTAGGTTTTCGAGTAATAAAATTCTCATTTGTTTTCAAGGAGATTTCACTTATACTGCAACACACATCTTTTTAAAACCTATTTCACCCTGTTAACACCGCACCACCACCACCTCATTCTCCCTTCCCTATGCCTTTCCACCCCCCGCCCCCCAACCAACTCATACTCCTCCCTACCTCACATAACCCCACCGTGACCTCCACCTCCTCCCTGCCACCACCACGACCACGACCACCACCACCTTGTCAGCCCCTCCCTCCAACAACGACAACACCACCACCTCCCCATCCAAAGCTTAGTTAATTAGGATTTAAAATGAATTTTATTTTTTTTGTAATAAGTAATGTTGATTGCATTATTTAATTTTAATTGAAATGTTTAGTTTGTTTAGCATTTGAATTGATCTTTATGGGGGTGTGCCCACATATAGTTTGATTAGAATGTTAAGTTTAATTTTAATGCTTGTGTGTCATGTTATTGTTATGAGTGAAATATAGGGTGTGCCCACATTTGTTGCAAAGTTGTTTTGCATACGCAGAATTTGAGAAATATTCCATATTTAAGGGGAAACCATGCCAAAATTTTTTGGGTTACAGTTTCATCTAGGTGTAGGTTTAGGGTTTATGAATTGTGTTTCATTTTGGGTTTAGGATTTTGTGTTTAGGGTTTCGGTTTAGGTTTAAGGTTTAGTATTCATGGTATTGGATTATTAGTTTAGGTTTAGGATTTTTTATTTTTTGTTTTGGGTTTATGTTTGGGAAGGAGAAGATTGAAATGAGGGGGAAGAAGAAGAAGAGGAATGAGATGGAGGGGAAGGGGAAGGGGAAGGGGAAGGGAAAGGGAAGGGGAAGGGAAAGGGAAGGGAGGGGATGAGGTTGAAATGTATAAGAAAAAAAGGAGAAAGAGGGGAAGGGGAAGAAGATTGAAATAAGGGGGAAGAAGAAGAGGAATAAGATGGAGGGGAAGGGTGGGGGGAAAGGGAAGGGAGGGGATGAGGTTGAAATGAAAAAAGAAGAAAGAAAGAGGGGAAGGGGAAGAAGATTGAAATGAGGGGGAAGAAGAAGGGGAATAAGATTGAGGGGAAGGGAGGGGGGAAAGGGAAGGGAGGGGATGAGGTTGAAATGAAAAAAGAAGAGAGAAAGAGGCGAAGGGGAAGAAGATTAAAATGATGGGGAAGAAGAGGAATGAGATGGAGGGGAAGAGAAAGGGAAGGGGGAAAGGGAAGGGAGGGGATGAGGTTGAAATGAAAAAGAAAGAGAGAAAGAGGGGAAGGGGAAGAAGATTGAAATGATGGGGAAGAAGAAGAAGAGGAATGAGATGGAGGGGAAGGGGAAGGCGAAGGGAGAGGGGAAGGGGAAGGCGAAGGGGAGAGGAGAGGGGAAGGGTGGAAGCATTTTTTTTTTTTTTGAGTTCTTTTCATTAGTTTGTCTCTTTTTATTCATATAGGTTTTTGGAAATTCACAATATACAGGAGAAATGCTACCGAATTTTTTTCTGCATAATATATATAATCTAAAAGAAAATTTTTATTTCTTCATATTTGATTATTTGTTCTATTTTAATGTAGATGAAGTTCAAAATGAAGGTCAATAGGGGTGGTAGGGATTAGACTCAGGCCCCTTTCCAGCAGACTATGGCCCCCACCCACACTCAGGCTCCTCTCGAGCATACTCAGGCTTCTACCTAGCAAACTCAGGCTCTCCCTAGCAGACCCATCGTTAGTCCATATTTTTTCGATCTGTTGATATGGCATGGTTTCTTCGGACAGATGGGAGGGGGGAAGGGGAAGAGTTCAATGCCTCCTATGCACCTCGAGGAGGAGGATCTTGAGTATGATGAGGAGGAATGATTTTGAGAATCAGATCCTCTGTGGCAAGTGAGCAAAATAATTATAATGATAACCAAAATGAAAGACATAGAATAATTAATTATAGGAACAGGGTGGTTGGTTCGGTTAGCCTGGGGGCACTGTAACTCGTACGCTACACATTGTTTCTTGTGGTACCTACTGCAGTTTTCCCCTATTGAGCCAGTTGGCTCACCCCTACTTTGTGGCCAATTTTAGGACATGAGGCCATGGAATTATACCATATCTACGAGTAGATTAGTGTAGGTTTGTTGGGCGCTAGTGAGACATCGTTGTTGTCGGATACTCCAGGGTGTAGAGGCCTAAACAGTGGAATAGGTGTAAATACGACCTTGAATAGTTTGTATTTTGTTTCTTTCGCTACTATAAGCCTGTTTAGGGTAAATTTGTCTCTTGGGCCCACTCTGTTATCATTGTGTTGTATTAATTAACTGTTGTGATGTGTATGAACTGTGAACTATGACTCGAGGTTTTTCTATGGGATGATTGTAGTGTATTTGGGCTCACGAGATTTGATGTTGTACTTTGTGGTTATTCATGTTTTTGTCATGCTTGTTAATTATATGTTTCTTGCTACCTAACTTAATGTACATATAATTATGCCACGTGAAACTCAAAATAGTTATTGAGTGAATTAAACTTAAGAGTCGAAGATTCAACTATGTGCAACCTAAAGGAAAATCTGGGAGTTACCTGGGGCCCATTACAAATGATGCCAAGATAGAAATATGTGAAGTTAGGAGGGATGTTGGTGCAAAGGGCTAAAAAGAAAGGATATGAAAAGAGAAGAATGGAGCAAAAGAGTAAAAAAGAGGCACAAGCATAATTTCTATCACTTACAAGGGCTCCCATGCAAAAAAAGTATTGGAAAACTATTTGGAACATTAATTAGAACCTAAAGGTGGCAAGTGTAATTCCTATGAGGTTCAAGCCTTCAAAATGATGGACAGGGGCATCTTTGCAAAGAAAATTAGTAAAATGGGGCTAAAAAGCAATTTTAGGTTATACAGGGGCCTCTGATGATAATATCAACATGAGCCATAACTAGCTTTAATTAATCAAAATCAAGTGACAAATGCTCCTACATAATCGCCTAAGAGTCGTAATTCCCTACACGTTCATTCTGAAAGTAATACATCAAAATAGGGTTAATTCTGTAGTTTAACATCATATCATGAAAGAAAAGAACCATGGGGTTTGCCAGGGGTTAATCTAAGGTCTAATGAGCATTAAAGTCTAATAATAGGATCTATACAGATAGAAATAGGGTTTCACGCATGTCGATAATCAATTCATAACCAAAAACCCTAATTTCATATGTGCTTGAATTATTGAGGTTCTAGTCAGAATTAAATTCATCTAAACCTTTTAAAATTCATAGAAAAATATTCCATGAGGTTTGGTATCCTTGATTTGACCTTTGGAACCTATTTTGACCTTAAATAGAGTATCAGATAGATTTCTACCATAATTTGGGTTTCTACGCAAATGGCCCAGTCAAACTTGGTCAAAACTGAAATCCAACTTTACCATCAGATTTCTTCAGTATAAATTAAGTTTATACCAAAATTTGGGCCCAATCAGAGTTTATCTTAACCTAGTTTGCATTCTAGTCCTTTAAAACTCCATTCCTCACATCCAAACCCTTAGCTTTCGAATTATTTACAAATTGCCCCCTATCTTTTTTTTTCATCTTCTTCACAAGAGGGTCCTTGCCTCCATGGCAGGTGTGAGCCCAAAAGATCCAACCTTCAATCAAGGAAACCCTTCTGATTTCTCGACCAATCCCTTCCAAAATTCGAAGGGATGATCTTGAGGAAGTCCCTAATCACATGAATCACATCTTGGACTTAGATTTGAACCAAAAAGCTCATGCGAACCCTTAGGATTTTAAGGATATTCTTTGCTACTTTTTTGAGCTTCTCAAGCTTGTTTCCAAGCTTGAAAGCTTGCCCAAGCTCTATAAAAGCACCTCCATCGCATTGCCTAGCTCTTTAGCACGGTTTTTGCCATAATTCCTCATCAACTCTCCCTCTCTGGCCACCTCCACCGCAGCTCTGGCAACTCCTCTCCAACCTCCTTTTCCTGCTGCCACATAGCATAGGCAGTGGGAACATCTTTATCTCCTTCCTCCGCTCCTCGCCAGCCACAGCGGGAGTGCCCAGACCCCTCGTCGTCGCCGCTCCTTCCACTGAAGGACTTCTCTTCTCTAGTGTCGGCCAATCACAGTCGGTGCCATCCCCATCTTTTTGTCCCTTCGCTTAGGTCTTAACCTCTTCCTCTTCTCCTCCTTAATCTTCCTAGATCTTCCTCCCCCTATTTCTACCGACATCTTGCCCTCGACCGCACCTTCTTCCTCCGCTCCGGCTGAGCTTCAACGAGTCCTCCCAGATGCCACAAGCCACCAAACGCCACGCTACTACCTCCACAACCTCTGCCACACCTCCATGAACAAACCCCTCTTCCTATTTCATGTTCCACCCACACCAAAGACCCATCGAACACACTCACCTCCAAACACCTTCTCCGACTTTTTCACACCACCACACACCATCTCACGCCCTAAAATCACCACCATCACATTCGCCTTCACACGACGAAGCTACTGAGCTACTTTGACGTGGCCGCAAGTGATGTGTAATTTCTCAACACAGTTAATTAAGGTTAAAAGTCTTAATTAATCATGTAAAAAATCACTTAGGTTAACTTGAATTGATGTCAATTAGGTAGTTTAGGGTCAAGTTAACCTAACATTTATGTTTAAGTTCTTTTTTAGCTAGTTGAGTCCAGGTCGTTCACAAGAAGGTATATTTGTAATTTTAATTCGTCAATTAAATTAATAACTAACTAATTACAACATATAATTACAACATATGTTAAGCACATGAATATTTGCACAAAAAATAGACAATTAAAGCATGCAATTGTTCCATTTGTAAAAGAAAAGTGTACATGAATGATTTGCAATAAAATCTAAGAAGAAGGAAGTTCATTACAATTTGTATAAAATTACAAGGCATAAAAGTATTTACATGTATAGAAAAATGCCTTTGAACAATTAAAAGCAAAAGACAAACATTCCTCTTAGCCTTCATCATCATCAGACGTCTGCTCAGAAGGTTGGATGACTTAACAATTCAACTTGATTCTTTCTTTTCAAGTTCTCTCTTTATTCTCTTTTATCTCTCTCTCTTTCTTCAATTCTGTTCATGTTCTCTCTTCACTTAAGTTCATCCCTACCTTCTCTTCCTTTGTTCACTTAACCTCTTTAACACTTCAGTTTCTTTTCTCTTCAACACTCTTATTCACTTAGGTTCTCTTCTCTCTTCACTTAAGTTCTTCACTTAGCCAATTTATCCCTTTAGCTCTTTTATATTTTACTGTGCACGAAGCCATACTTAATCATTTAGCAAAAATTTGTTAGTGGGCGACCCAGGCTTTTTGTTGATACACAGCACCCCGTAGGGCGGGACCAGACTCTACTAAGCCCGGGCCTAGTTTATATTAGGTGTATTTTTATCCATTTATCCAACATGCATAGTCTCAAGCCCATCAGGCCCACATCATGCTCGTTCGCCCACCTAGGCACATACACACATGAACGTGCACGCATGCGCCCAATCATGCTCATAAGATAGGTAAGGTTTTGTGCACCCAACATTGTCGACTGAAGCGATGGGTTCACAAAAACATAATATACCAAGGCACTCATCCACTCATTCCTGATGTGAGACTAAGTTCTAGCTCCCCCTCTCTGTGCAAAGCTGCGACTGATCAAATCTTCAAGACTCGATTCCAATCGACTCTTTGAACCAAATTGAGTGTATAAGAACTCAATTGAAAGCTCTAAGGTTCCGCTACTTGATTTTAGAATCAATTTAAGCTTTGGATCAGATTTGATCCATTGATTTGGAAGAGACATTTGGTTGTTCACCAAGCCAAAATGTCCCTTCAGAGGTGAAGTTTCAGATCTTTTGACCTAAAGTGCAGTAAAATCCCTTTATTGATGGTCTGGGGTGCTTTGGTAGATCATTCTGCACTGATATGAGGAGATAAGTTAGGCAAAGCTTCAGGAAGCTTCATGGCTTCAAGACTCAAGTCAGGGCTTAGAACTTAGGATTAAATCATATCAAGAGAGAGATAAAATCATTAGGGATTGATCTAAACCAATTCAGTGACTCAAGAGGAACTATTCTGAGCAATCTTTGGTTCCAAATCTCAATAGAATCTCAAAGAATAGTGATGGGTTCATTAAGAAACCCAAACTTAATAGATCCCTAAAATGCTAGAATTCCTCAATAAAATCCATTCAAATTAAACTTAATCAATCCACTAAATCAAAGATTTAAACCTTTAATCCCCAAATTCAAACCAAGGTTGACTTTTGAAGCTCAGAAATTGACTTTAAGATTTAAGGTTCATTTAACCAAATCAATGACCCAAATGGGTTTATTTCAATCTCAGGAAGTTATACCACACTCCAAATTAAGGTTTTGTTAGGTTTAGAAGTGTTCTCAGGCCAATCGCTTGAGTTCAAAGTAGGGTTAGTCAACAGAAGAGATGAAGGACTCCCAAATCTAACTAAAGCTTAAAATAGATTCCTTAGGTTCTGCACATGCTTACAGATGTATTACTAAGGTCAGAGGTGTTCTATAGAGACATCCTCTGCTCTGCCGGAGCTGAGGAAGATGAAATCCAATCGGAGTGTAATTCTCCTTAAAACTCAAATTTAACTCTTGATTCATGAACCTGAGTCACAGAGAAAATATTCTGGAGCTTCTCAAAGAGTTCTAGAGTTGAGGTGTAGTTTCGTTCGTCGGAGCTCGCTAGAGCTCCGGTGAATGCCGCGTGATGTTGCTGGAGATGAAATCTTAATGATTCACCACAAAGATGATCTTAAAAACTTCCTGAGGTCACAAATAACCTCAAGAACAATTCAATTGCTCCAATTAATAGTCAGACTTAAGGATTTATCTTGAATCCAGTTAGAATAGATTTTGAGTTTGACTAAACTCGACATTGATCCTCTCACTCAATTGAGTGAGGAAAAAGACTCAGATGAGTCTTGCGATGTCTTGTGAGTGAGTGATTAGGTGATAAAACTCCTTCTGAGCTGCCATTGACAGCGATCTCATGAGGCTAAAATGCATTTAGGCATTTTATGTATATATGTTAATTAAGCAAATTAAGATGTAGATTGGGTCCCTGAAGTGGTGGAGAGGTGATGGAGGGCCCCTAGTGGAGGTGATCTAAGCCAAAGAACCTCCACCATGGACAATGGAGGTCTTCGGTGGAGGTGGAGTGGACTAGGCATTTAGGTGATACAAACATGAAATTAATGAATTAGAAATGATTGTGGAGTGCCGAAAAGTGTGATCAGTGATCTAAATAGACAAAATAATGCTCCAGACGAGCTCAAGGAGCTCGCAGGAGCTAAAGAAGATGGAATTAAAAATATCTAAACTACACAAACTATCTAACTAACTAAACTAAGCTACTTTACACTAAACTATAGACCTAATTCTACTGTTACCTGGACGAAGGTGGTAGAGATCTCCGTCAAAATGTCGTGACGGAGGAGGAAATCAGAAGGTTGGGAGGTAGAGCTCCGACAGAGAAAACAATGTCGAGAAGAGGGAAGAAGACACGGTGCAACCTTGTCACTAGGTGCAGTGGAGGAAGGCGGAGGTCAGGAAGTGGTCAGGGCTTCGAAGAAGTCTGGAGGAAGGTGGTCAGGAGTCGCCAGAGGTTGTTGACGAGTAGCCTATTGAGCAATTAATTGGGGGAAGGTGGGAAGGGATCGCTCCCCGAGATTGGAGGCCAAGGGGGTTATTTATAGGTGGCAGAGAGTAGAAGGGGGCCTGCATCTGGATGCAATCGTGCCCAGGTGCAGAGGTTTAAGGTCCTCCGCCTCCAGCGATGATGAAGTCACTATGCCGGAGTTTGTTATGCTAGGGAAGATTGGCACTGTTGGATGGATTAGTAGCGATGAGAGGAAGGTTGGCGATAATGGAGGAGTTCAGATGCAAGATGGAGGGTGATCGGATGGTGTGGACATCGGTCATCCTCAGCAGTCAAAGCCTAAGGAAGAAGAAGAAGACGAAGGTGTTGTGCACATAGGGACCTATATGCAAAGAAAACCAAGGACCTATTTCTAGGAGAAGGACTCAATTGACATAAAAACTACGGACCTAAACGTAAACAGTTGATTTTTAAGCTTATTTTAATTTATTTCTTTCTCAACTTTTTATATATGATTATAAATTAGATAAATATTATATTTATGCCTTGAATTTATGTTTTTATCCCCTTTAGATATATTTAATTAAGTAACTAATTTACTTAAGTTAATTAAATACTTAGGCCATAAGATTAACTAAGTTTAAATATTAAATAGGTAGCTAAATGTTTAATATTTGAGTCCAAATTATTAATAATAACAAATGATATTTAATTTAGTGTTTTTAACTTATTTTGAAGGTCCTTATTTAATCCCTTATAGTATAATTAACCCTGTATTAAGTATATCCTTAGCTAATTAACTAGGGAAACTAGTTAATTAGGGGTAATTAAGAGCCATGATGAGTCTCTCATCAGCAAGTCCATTCTTTGTGTTTCAGGCACTCGCTTATGCTCCACCACTACCCTCGTCTTCTTCGATCTCGGCTGTAGATATCCAACCTCAACTCATCCAACTGCAGGTTGCAATCAACATGACCCAGCTCTAGGTTACTTCCCAGGTCCTTAATCAAAGACTTCGACTGTGATTACTACTCCAATTGATGCCTTCAACTTTCTCAGCTGTTGCATGAAGAGTTGTGGGAAGATAGTCCCACATCGTGAAAGGAAGAGCTCTTGTACATGTATAAGACAATTTTGTGATATCAGTTGTCCACCCAAGATATCGGGGTTGGGTCCCCGCTCACTCGCTTACGCACACCTCACCTGCGACACATGCCCACAGGCGTGGTCCCTGTTTAGGATCTGAATACTTGAATGTATACCCAATTACACTTGGGTTTGAGAGAGAGGAAAGGAGAGACCTGTGAGAGGAGGGAGTGGGTTTTGCACTGAAGTCCTTAGGCCTTGCGTTGAAGGAGAGGCGTACACTTAGCCTCTAAAGAATGTTGGCCATGCCCTATGCTTGAGGAAGGAGAGGCTTGAAAAGAAGAGAGAAGGCACTCTCAAGAGCCTTGTGCTTGTGTGCCTTCTATGAGGCACTGTGTTCTGTTGACACTTAAGTCTCCTGATACAAATAAGGCGATGCTTGATTTGGTTCTGAGCACTATTGAATTAGTTAAGTACTAAGTTAACATTGATTAAATCAATTAAAGGTACTGTTGAATTATTTGAATAATTTGAATATGAGATATATACTTAATTAAGATGAATAATTGGTGATTTAGATCACCATTATTTTGTCTTTTTATTCTTTTTGTTTCATGGTCTTTTGAATATCAACCTTATCAGTTTCATTCATTGAATATCTATTATTTTGATCAATTGATTATGCTAATTTATTTTAAATGAAGATTAATGTGTAAGTTCCATATTTACTCCCTGTGAACAACCTCGGACTCCTTTTAGATTCTGAGTTTATAAATTTAAATGTCTTGTTGTGCGACTTAGGAGTATACTACAACGAATGCATATTTAAAACTCCTCTATCACCTATCAATAGCCTCCACGAAAAAATTACAAAAACAAAAAAAAAGGGGCATGGCACTTGCTGGATGGAGTGCTCGTGTCAAATGCATGGATGGCAATTAAGATTGGATTACATATGAAAAGAATAAAATAAAACAAGGGGAGATTGAATAAGGAGTTCAAATTGGTTTGAAAAAGAAATAACTAAGGGACCAACATGCACAAGGGGCAGCTTTTTTTGGGATTTCTTGGATGAAAAATGCTATTCCTATTAAGAATTGAAGAGTTTTTCCCCATAGAAACTCTTAATTAGTGGGGCACAAAGCTAACATGATTCTATCCTAATCTTGAAGCCCCAAACCTCTATAAAAAGGGGTCAAGGTCTCCATTGGGAGGGATCTTCCTCTCTATCCCAACCACCTTCTGCCACTCGTCCCTCCTTAATCGCATCTCCTCCATTGTGACTGCATAGTGTCTTTGGCATCATCTTTATCAATGAGGAAGTAGTTCTAGGTTGATGGTGTGAACACATGCGTCTATTGTTCTTCTTGTGACAGAGAAGGATAACGTCAACATACATGGGGCTTTGGATCGGTGGTGAATTCCTTGGCATTAGGATTTGTTTTTTCATCCTTGTTTTACTTTCATTCTACATTAGTTGGTGATAAACGTCAGTTTATCATCATTCTTATGCCCTAAAATAGATCTAGCTCTTAAGGTTCTAACTCCGCAAATAGGTTTTTGGGTTGTATTTAGGCATTCACCTAGGATAGGCATGCATTGCATTTTATTATCTTTTTGATATGCTTATTTGAGTGTCAGGGATAAGTAGAGAGTTAGATCCCATAAACCCTGGCACTCCAGAAGGTAGAAGATGAAGGAGAAGCTTAAATCAGCTGGATCTCAAATGGATCCAGCTCATCCCATCTAGATCCCAACTCATTCTAGCTGGATCAACCTATCCTTAGCTCCATTGAGCTCATCTCAATTGAATGGTAGCTCAAGCTAGTTCACCTCAGCTCCATTCAGCTCACCTTAGCTGGATGGCAACTCAAACTAGCTCAACAGTCCATGGAAGCTCTACTTGACTAAGCTTAGCTACTACCATCAACTAGCTAATCCTAATCAGTTGAAGAAGTCCTCAACCAGCTTAGGCCAGCTCAAGTCCAGCTCCCGAAAACTCAACTCAGCTCAACTTGATTGTGCTTAGCTACTTAACCTAAGCTAGCTACTCCAGCTACCTAGGTAGTCCTTAGGAAGACAAGATTTAGCTTACCTCAGCTCATATCAATCGAAGCCAACTCATCTTAGCTTGGCTTAGCAGCAAGTAAAGAACTAGCTAGCTAAGCTAGCTAACGAGCTTAGATACAGTCCTCTTCATCTTTAGCCAACTTCAGTGCAGCTCATTGCAGCTCCTCAACTCCTCAAGCTAAAACCCTAGCTCTCCTACCATTTACCCTACTCCCTACTAGCTAAGCTAGCTTAGCTAGCTTAGCTAACCTAAGCTCCATGGCTATCCAACCCTAACCCTAAACCCCACCTAGCTAGCTCCACCAAATAACCCTAGCCCTAAGTCCACCTAAGCTACCCATTCCTAATCCCTTTTAGCACCAACATAGTACACCCTTTCACCCATTTCCACCACCAAAAGGAACCATTAATTTGGCACCAAAAATACCTCCCATAACCACCTATTTTGGTGCCAATTTTAGCCCCCATCATAACCCTTCATCTAACACCAAATCAATCCTAACCCTTCTAGAAGCCTCCTTCTTAGCACCAATTCTTGGTGCTTCTCCGCCACCAAAACCCACCAACACCACCACCCTACATGACCTTTGCATTGGTGCTACTTAATCCCCTCCATCCATCCTACAACCACCCAATCCTCGCCCTCCAAATTGTTGGCACCAACCTTAACCTATAACCCCACCTATAAGTGGTGCCAACCCAATCTAACACCACCATAGCCACCACTCAACACACCCCTACAAATGGCACCTACCCTAATCCACCCTCCATCCATTAACCACCTTGATCCTAGCCATCCATAAAGACCACACCACCCTTAACCCTAGTTGGCACTAACCTCCACCCATTCACTCTATAAAAACACCACTAACTACCCACCATATCCCCATCCTTGGTTAGTAAAAATTCCACCAATACCACCCATACCCAAGGCCAAGGAGGGAGGAGAAGAGAAGAAGATCAAGGGGGCAACCTACCTGCCCCCTTGGTGCCTTCTTCCTCTTTCTTCTTGTCCCTTGTGCCATGCCAAGGAGGAGCTCTCCATCTAATGGTGATGGCTAGGCAAGGAGGAGTAAGGTGGAGGACGTCCACCTTGAAGGAAGGCTAGGAGGAGCATCAACTTGGAGGCAAGGAGAATTTTCAAGCATAAGAGTTGTTGTGCTTGGAGTAAGAGCCATCTCCTTCTTCATCATCTTTGGAGGACATTTTTCTTCTTCTTCTTTATCTTTCTTTTTGTATTAGCTATTGTTTTAATTTTGTAGAAGTAGTCCTCTACAGGTGACTTTACTTTGGTAGTAATACAAAAAGCAAGTTGCCTTCCTTTTTCTTGTGTTAAGTAGTTCAAGCCTTTCTCTTTAATTCTTAGTGCACACACTCTTCTCTTCAAATTACCCTAGGCACACTAGCCTAGGTTAAGCTTAGAAGAGAGGATTTATTCTTGTCACTTAGGGCATAGTTTCATATTTGCATAGTGTTGCTATCTCATTCTCGCACTTCCTGATTATTTTCAAAACCTTAAAAACAATAAAATAAAAAATACAAGTGTAAAATTATTTGATCATATATTGAGACACATTATACTGCATGTAGTTATAGCATCATTAGTTTGTGTTTGTGCACTTTCATTTATCTTTGCATCGTAGATAGAAAATTATTTTCGTGCTTTCCTGCCATTAAAAAATCTAAGATTACAACATGTATGGTTCATAGCCATTAAGTTGTATGCAAAATTTTATGTTCATATCATTTATAGAAAAAAAGAAAAAAAATTACTGTTCTAGTGTTAGATTTAGGAGTTGCATCTTAAGGAAATTATACCTACATCTAAAGATATTAGATATTTTTGATACCTTTGTGCATGTTTTGCATTAAGTCTTCTAGTTACAAACAAATTTCGTGGTCAGATTCTTAATAGAAAAATTCCTAAAATTCGTATAGTGCATGAGCATCAATTCTGGATTCTAATTTTCTTGGGAAATTTCATGTATTTTCTAGCATTAATCTAATAAGAGTTACGCTATAATTTTTGAAGAGTTGTTATACTAGTTTGTTAAGAGTCTAGGCTAATTTTTAGGGAATTTTAGAGTCCATTAGATATTTTTTTAAGATTTTGCTTTGTCAAGTACACAATTTGATTTTCTATTTCACATCATTCGTAGGAGTCTTGCATTGAGTTGGTGCTTGCATGTGTTATGATCCAAAATCCAAAATCCATCGCATACACATAGAAGAATAATGCATGCATAGCACATCGCATCACAATAATATGAGCAACAAAAGAATCAAAACTGAAACATTTTATTAAAAGGAAAATTCATATCTACCATAAGTAGAGATGCAACAGAAAAGAACTAAACATGAATTAAATCTGACTAACAGACTATCAAGAAAATAGAAAGAACAACGGGTACTATAACTACTAACTATGGTGTTGTGCTCAAACCAGCACAGTCCACTCCTACAGTCGTAGGACCTGGCTGCAACTCTCCAGGATTTGAGTATAGAGTCCAAAGAAAGAAAAAGTCATCAATTACTAAGTAGGGTAGTAATGCGACAGAAAAGAATAGAGCTAAGAAAGTACCAAAAAGGAATAAGAAAAGTGGTACTATTTACTAATTTAATTTATCTTTATTGTTTATGCCTTGGTAGCATTTCAATCGTTTATTTACTCAAATCAGTTTCTTCGGAAGGCGCGATCTGACTGCGGTATCTTAGTGGGTAGACTGTATATGGTCCACCCCCTTGGTTGAGGGGACGGCTTGTATCCACCCTATCGTCTAAGTAATCACCTCGAGATCCTAGCTAACAGGGTAAAGTGGTGACTGTGGTCTGTGCTATAAACATGCAAGGAGCTACCCGACATTGGCACACGGCCAGTCCTCTCCACTATTGGGTATGAGAACCATGGTCTTGAAGAAGTGGCGCGTATGCAACCTGCCTGCATGGATCTAACTTGGCCACAAACACAAGATCAAGCATGATATCAATTGTAAAAAAATATGGCACAATAAAAGCAATCCCACAATATATAGAATGATTTATAGTGGAAACCCCTGTGGGTAAAAATCACTACCTAAGCCTCCCAACTTAGGATTTTCCCAACTAGGCAATGCTAGTCAATCCACTAACACGTACCACTTGAACAAGGGTGGCACAACCTCATACAAACCACTTCTCTTTTACCTACTAAGAGAAGTCACAACAACCTCTAGAATCCCAATACAATGGATCCCAACAAATGAAATGAATGAAATAAAATGAAAATAGAAATTAATCTTATGGAACCTCAAGAAATTAAAATATGCAAGTTGAGTTTTCTTTTCAGAAGCATAGAGCGACGTGCTTTTGAAGAGCGTAGAAAAATGAGCACCAAAGCACAAGGAAGAATTGGAATGGAAGCACTTTTTCTCTTTGAAATGTTTTTCAAGGTGTGTTTTGAAATGAAGGGTGTGAAGCCCTATTTATAGGTGAAAACAAAATTTTTTGGAATGTTAGAAAAAATCATTCGAACCAAATTGATCAATCAATTTTCATTTTGTTCGATCAATTTATTATTCTTATCGATCGATTTATTTAATTGATCGATCAATTGATGATTGATCAAATATTTAATTGGTCAATCAATTACGAGGAAATTGGATTTGACCGTTAGGCTAATTTGGTCGATCAATCTTCCTATTTTGATCGATCAATTCTAATATTTTGGTCGATCATACTGTCTAAATATTTATTTTACAACTTAGAAAATCATGAGAACATTTTTGAGGTTCCGTACATAATTTCTAAACTCAAACACTTAAACTAAAAGATAGATTGACTCATCAAAATATTTACTTTGATTCACGCGGAGGATAATTGACTTGATTTATACAAGCGTGATCCTAAAAAATTAGCTCACAATAAAACATAATTTTGTTTCATCAAAATAAAGGTCCTAATAGGTCCAACATCTCGTAACAACAAAGCACACCCAACACCCCGCTAACTAGTTGGCCGAAACGGCTTGTCAACAAGTTGTAGGGAGGCTAGCTCAGTCCTTGAGCTCGGCTCTGCCCCTAACAGGTATAGTTGGCTTTGTCGTTCATATCGGGCATAAGTATTGGCACTATAGTTGTTTCTCTTCAACTTATTCCATTAGGTTTTATAAGAAGTATTTTCTAAGGTTCCACATTATTCTCCATAAGTGTAGGCTATTCATAGGACATACTTCTATTCAGGATGATATGTGTATCTATATGTATATATATATATATTTTTATTTTTCAGGATAGATTGCTTTCTCTTATTGGATATATTGATGTAAACACATTTATATCACATAAACCATCTATTTATGCGTGTTCTTAGGCATATAGTTGCATCATACATTATAAATATTGCATAACATGAATCATCTTGCATTTAGGTTAGATTGTATAAAGTTTAGGTTAATTTTCTCTTTTTATGGTCAAGGTATAGGGGGGTATTTAATCGGGGCCTCGGATTGAAGATCCAATTGTACAGATCTAATCAGGGCAACAATTGGAGTTCAACGACTCCAAGATTGCCCCAATCGAACTTCCATAGCATTAGATGCAGTCCGTGAAAGATCATAGGTCAAGGGGCCAGGTGGTGTAAATCCATTCATCAGATGACAAATTCGACCACACAGATGGGTTTGGATTGACGATCGCATCCCAACTGCGTGAAAATTGATTCAATCAGACATCTGTGGCACCATCTACAAGCATTGGAAAATGAATGGCCTAGATAGCACCATGTAGCGCCATCTTAGCCACCCACACCAGCCCAAGAACGCCCGTTGCTCTCTTTCTCCTCATGCACTCGTTTGATCTAGGCTGTTGAATCTTGATCCAACGACCATGGATGCACGCACCTTAAACCAAAGCTCGCCTCAAAGGGTGGCTTGGCACAGTGGTAGCACCTTCACATGAGGAGGTGGGATGCGAGTTCGAGCCGCGCCTCACCTCAAATTCAAGCGCAGTGCGTGTGTGATGAATTTTGGCTGTCGGATGAAGCGCAAATAGCTCTGATGTAGGAGACGTGGCCACACGAGATGCGCAAGCAGGAGTACACATAATCAGATGAGCATGCGAACGCGTGATCGCATGCACAGGCATGCGATGAAGGAGCGAACGAGATGAATCCTAAGCCGTCCGATCTCGTGATCAGACGGTTGAGGATTTTTGAACATGATCATGTGTTTTGTGTGTAGAAGCTAAGGAGACAGGTGGGCGCGCGACCTAAGCCCACGTTCAGGTCTTTAGTGACGTTTAAATCCGTCACTAAAGATTGTGATTAATGTTTTAAAGAGTGAAATGCCTCTTTTGCCTTCAACTCTCGCATCTATAAAAGGACACCCCTACCACTCAAAATTCTCATCCTTTCCTCTCTTCTCTCACCCCCTCCAAAGCTCTAAGAGCTTGTCCCAAATGCAGGATGCTCCATTAGAGTTTAGATTAGAATTTTTCCACATTCTCATCCTCGTTTGTGGAGTGCCCATGATTGTCTTCTCACTGCTGTTTAGGAAGCGGATCCTGCTGTGATGTTGCCCTGCCCTGTCCTCCAGCCTTCAACTTTGTTCTCCCTCATCCCGCATCTCACCACCTTCGTCTGGGTGCTTTGTCAACGTGGCTCATCCTCCAAGCAGCGTCGAGGAGGATAACTTTTCTCCAGCTTCTATTTTATTGCTTTCTAGCATAGATTTCCTGCTTTCTAGTGTAACGAGTAGTTATAATGAACGTGATTCAGTGGTTATGAAATTCATGCTTATTCTATCTCTATTTTTCTCTTTATTTGTATCATTCTTTTCTCTCTCTCCTATTCATTATTATTTAAGTAGATAGCTAGCGTAGATTCAATTCAACTAGCTAATCTACTTCGTGACAACAAAACAAATGCGATTTTTGACCAAACGTTCGCCTCCTTGTGTTCGACTCGGAATTCCTTTTGAGTTTCAGTTAAAATTATCTGTTTATGGATTTTTCTCAGAAATTGCGCTACGACGGCGGGTTTTTCAAACCCAACTCTTTTTGCATAGATTTTCCTCTACAACACATATCATATACTTCATTTTTTTATTATGGTGCATACATAATTGATTTCCATTTATTAACCCCACAGAATTTAATTTCTCAAGTCATAGTATTCAGGCATACTGAAAAAAATAATTTAACAACCCAAGGATTTCTAAAATAAGGACACGGATATCTATAGTTAGCAATGAGATAATACCTTTAACTTAAGCAATTTACACATAAAATTCTAATAGAGAGAGAGGAAACAAAAATGGACAACTACTCTATCTAGGATCACCAGGGGGACACGGTGACTTCGGGATACACGTCAGAGGTTGCCTGGATTCCATGTACATTTCATGTTCTTGTCTCTAAATTTAGACAAGGGAAAAATGCGTCAAACATAAATAATATGAGCTCAAGGGTAAAAATCATAATGTGACACTTTTGATGGAGAAAAACCACATACCACATTGAAGTACGCCTCTACGCAATTCCAATGGCAAGTGTCTCATTGAAATCGGGCTTCAGATGTTCCATGGATTAATCAATCAAAGAGTTTGTCACTAGGGACCCAAATGTAAATTTCAAAACTTACAAAATTTAGTTCATAATTTTTTCAAAATCCACAACCCCCTCCTCTCCACCTCACATCTTCCACTTCTTCACCTACTGTTCCTCCCTCCGCCAACCCATGTGTGTGCGCATGGCGATCCCCTCGTCAGTCGATGCCGGCAGCTGACATCCACCTGTTGGCTATGACCAGCCACCTACCGGTGTCGTCGAGCTTCATCGACGCTCCTCACCAGCCGAGCCACCTCCAATGCTCCTACTCTCATGGCCTATTATTGTGATGACCCAAACCCCACCATGCGAATCACATTGGTGGAATACAGGTTTCCGAGTACGAGAATCACTAAAACATGATCGTAGTCACCCAGTACATAATCATAAATTATAAACATAGCCAAACAAAATAATCATATTACATTGCGGTAAAGAAAATAAAATATGAAATGTTATCCACAGTAATATAAAAGCCAAAAAGAAAAGTAATGAAAAATTATTTGAAATATCTCACTGGAAATGGAAAAGAACTAGACAATTAACAGGACTACCAAAGTCACAGACTGTCTACAAGTTTTAAACTAGGTCTCGCACTAGTCGTTTTGTACACAGCAGCTCGTAACTGCTCAACTGTACCTGAGTATAGAGACCAAAATAGTTGTCAGCAATTGCTGAGTAAAGTAGTATAAGTAAGGAAACATAGTAGAAAAGTAAAAGAATAGGAAAGAGAGTACTATGTTATTTCAAAATTTTCTTATTAGTTAATGCGTTTATTAGTTCTTTCTCATTTATCCCAACAGTGTGTTGCCCTCAATATTTCAGTCGTAAATATTTTCATATCAGTTCCTTGGAAGACACAAGGAGATCTTGTTGTGATTTTCCAAGAGGTAAGACAAATACATAGTGTCCTTTTGGCTGAGAGGAAACTCCGCATGCATCCTACATCTCATTTCATCACCCTGGGGTCCTAGCGTAGGTAGTGTGGCGACTGCATACCATGAGCTATGCTTATAGACGTAACCTATGTTGGCTTGTAGATAGCCCTTCCCACAACCTAGGTATGTATCCTGCCAAATACAATATATATATATATACCCACGTACCCTACCTTATTATTCGGTTGGACAATAGGCCTATCAAAGATTTGCAGGAAGGCTAGTCCACTTCTTGATTCACTAACCAAGCCAAACCAGCTTATCTGAACTATCCAGTGATCCACATTCAATTACCAATTTCATCATATCCAATTTTCATTTATCACAAGGATAACTATCAGTTTAACATTTCTCATGTATGAACCATTAATGATCTATTAATTTTACAAATTATCCTCTGATGCAATAGAAAGAGATAATGCATTATTCCTTTAATCCAATAATAGGAAGTAATATATTTTACTCTTTAATTCAATCAGGAAAATGACACATTTATTTGTTCCATAGCATTCCTAATCAATCTTTATTTCTATATACAAGGCATGAATTATCAGATAACTAGTTCTCTTCAATATATATTCAATTGTTTTATTTCAACATCTCATTCTGCTATATATAGTACCTAAAAGAGGAAATTAGACGTTATAATATTTATGGACTCTGAAACTTTGCGAGAGAGGAGTATGCATCACATCTATGGCAAAGAGAGGGCATAGTAATAATTTTATGAAAGCAAATGGAAGACTACTCTACATAATGTCACCGGGGGGTCATAGTGACTCTGGAATGTATGCTCATGATCCGTCACCATCACTACAGGGACTCACGTATCCTGCACATGCTTCAGGAACTAGATTAATGTGAAGACATGTAAGAAATATCTCAAAATTCTCACAGGAACTTTACTGAAATTTTCACGAAACAACCAATTTTCAAAATTGAGTTTAGAGTCTACCGTTATGTAGTTTATGGAGAGACGATTCCAACAGGTCCTGGAATGCAAAAAATGGACATCGTTTAACCCTAGATGGATCAAAACGAAAAAGGTCGTGGAACAGAACTCCTGGGTGCATGCGTGCCCGCGCATGCCTCGAAGTCCATGCTGTTGACGTCAGCATTGCCACTGACACACCTTCTTCTTCCTTTCTCGCCTCGCACCTTCTCTCTCCTTTTTCCCGCACGTGCTCTCTCTCTCTCCTTTCCCCCCACGTGCCTTCTAATCTCTCTCTTCCCGGATCTTCTCCTGCGAGCTTAAGATCCTCCGATTTTTTTTCTCTGACATGAGGAGCCTACCCTATCTCTCTCTCTCTCTCCTCTCTCTCTCTCTCTCTCTCTCTCAAAGTTTGAGTACCACACCTCTACCCCTACCCCTCTAATTATATTGGTATTCCACAACCAAAACTATTTTTAGGATAAAAACAACCTATTATCACTTAAATTTTGATTATTTAAAACCCCTTTCGTAAGGTCATATTTTACATGAAATTTTCACTACAAGATTTGAAATTTCAAGAAATGGACATCATTGGAAAGCTTGCAACAAAGAGAACTCAACGTTACTAATTTCGACATAATTCAAGCACATTTTCTAAGAGATGACCAAGTTTGACAAAAAAGTGTAATTTTCCCATTTTCAAAGTACACAAGCCCGATTCACGCATGACAAGCACCGATAGATTTGTCTCGATGTACTTAGTCCTAAAATAACTTTGGGAAGTAAGTTTGGGTCTTTACAAACATAACAACCTTAAAGGGAGTTTCTCCTCTGAAACTCAAGTGGGTTAAAAATGAAGAGAGACATGTAAGCAAATAGTCCAAAACAACCTTAAAGAGAACAAACTAGGGTGTTATGTACTCACTGGTAAATAGCTTGGGATACCTTTCCCGCATCTCAACTAAACAAGAAACTCTACTTTCTTGATAACAAACTAAAAAGAATAAAAGACAAATATAGAAACTATTCGGAATGCATTTGGTTGTAAGGTAAGTGCAGGGTACAAGTATTAAGATGAAGGGGTTAAGTAGTGGATGAGGCGTGTGGTATGCAATGCATAAGAACCCACAACAAAATCAACCAGAGTCAAACAAACAACAAGAAACTCCCATTTTCCAACTTTGACAAACAAAATTGCTAGTTTCATGCAATTTACTCAAATCTAGTCAGCTACCAACTCAAAATATTAAACCAAACTCAACATCAAATATAAAATGATTAAACCATAATTATTAACACCATACTCATAATACATCAGCTTTCCTATCCAACCTAATCCCTACCCTCACCACCAAACCAAGACATTTTTTGAACTGCTTAGAATAGAAAACAAAGAAATTAAATGCAGACTCGGGGACTTTGAACTGAATAGAAGCATAAAACTTGTCAATCATCAGGAAATACAAGAAATATAATCATATCATATGACATGCTAAATAATGGTTAAGAAACCCTTTCTTTCATCAGAGGAGGAAATGCAAACAATAATAGCATGGGGGTCTTTAGTTTGTTTACGGATATAACAACTCCTTATCATTTCTTAACAAGATTAATTAATCCCACTTACATGTAGCGTATATCGTATGTAACTTTTAATACGAAAATCTAATTTCTGCGAAATTGGTTGCGTTGGAAAGCTCTTAATGTAGGAAAAAATTAACATTGAAATTTATGTTATTTGTGCAAAAAAAAGAAAAAAACCCTGATGTTTGACTAGAGCTGAGCCAAGCTCGTGTTTCTTTATTTTCGGGCTAGGTGAACCTGAATTACATCCGACAAGCACCAACAGGTTCATTTTGACACGCTTATTTTAAGCTTGATTTTGGATTTGAGTTTTAGATAATAACATTTTGTAACAAAAGTTATGTGCAAAACACTTTAAATGGGGACATAGACGCACATGGACCAGAAGAAAGGGGCACTCTGGTCTAATATGGGTATTTTTCGTGACCTAACTTGACTCTAGTGCTATAAATACGTACCCTATTATCCCATGCCGCTGTCACATCATTTTCGCAGTGAAAACCAGTGCAAAAAATTGTGAGAAATAGTGAGAAGGGATTACAAGAAAATAACTCAACTCATTCACAATCGCTTCACACCATATGCCACAATGATCTAATTATTATTTCACAATAGCAAATCATCAAATTGCACGGAAATCCAGCATACAAAAGTCCACAGCATTACATGTCAAGGGATGAAGTTGTCGATTTTTCTATGATTAATGATTAATCATGTGAGAGTGATTGGTTATTATCTAATTGTAACCCTAATTTGTGATATGGTTTTAAAACATTCTTAGGCATCTTAAGGTTTCGAAAAACATTTAATTTTCAAAAAAGTAATCCTCTAATTAACTTGAAATTTGGTTTTGAACACATTTTTTTCCATTTTGTTTGGAGTTTGAAAAGCAGACTATACTCCTAATTCTATAAGGGTCACAACCAATGTAAAACAAGAGCATGTAATAAAAGATCAAAACAAACTTCCAGCATATCATAACCTCTAAAAAGCAAACAAATATTCATTAATATTTGTATTAGATTTTTCTATAAAGGTCAGATCGAATCCAACTCGATTTTGAGTCAAGTTGCATCCCAAATCAAGCATTTAAATAGAATGAAGTACTTGTCAATCAACTACCAACAATAATATCATCAACTATCAAGACTATCAATCGACTTATAAGTATTAGATGTAAGAACAGTGGTCGGAAACCCTTCCCCTTCACAAGTTGCTCAACCAGCAAAGTTGTGTCGATGCCCTTAGTTTTGATGGTAACAAAATCATTATATATATAGGATAAGTACCTAGTGAGCATTGTTCTCACAAATATTTTAAAAAGCCTAAATTGGTGACCATCAGATTGCACAATAATTTGATGAAACCACTTCACTATTGCATAAATGGTTTTAACTAATCCACACAAATCACAGATTAGTTTTAGAGATATTTAATCATAATTATCCTAATTTATATGGAGTATAATAATGAATCCCCCAAATCTCACGTTGATTATCTTCTATAATAATGTCAATTACTTATATTATAATTAATTATGTGTTGCTAACTTGTATTATAACTCGACCATCTATTATTTTGTGTTGATGCCTTATATTACAACTTGCCTATCCATTAATTTATTTGTTATTCGCTTGTATTAGAATCGACTATTATTTTATATGTTGCTAGCTTATATTACAACTCAACTCCCAACATCCGTGTTACTTAATATCTCTTATAACATAAAATTTATATCGAATAAAAATAGTGTATTACAAAGCAGTTGCAACGCATTACAATATCATGTATTGAATGTTACAACTATTCACCACTAGAAGATGTCAGAATACAACATATTTCAATAATATGTTACATGTGTGTCTCTATATTTATTGTCTGTATTATAGTTCAGGAACAAATCATGCATGTATCACAAAAACAGTATATTTCATTCAATGAAATCTTATGCAATTGCAATTTGATCGTATGTGATATACATATTATATGCAATATATTATATATTGCAAAGTATCTACGACACATTGCACATAATATTCAAAGAGTTTCGCAAATCAATTGTTACAACATTTTATTTGGTTTATTACAAGAACCCATCCATTTGTTACAACTCATAGGTGAAGTGGTTACGGCTATACACATTTATCATTAGAAATGTCTTATTTTGTTACAATAATTTTAAAGATATTAACATAGATTCTTCTCTAATTTCAGGCATCAAAGACTTGGGATTTTTTACTTGGTTGGTCCTGCTTTTTTAGATTCTTAAGCACTTAATATGGATATTTATGGTTTTTAATCTATTGATGTTGTATTACAATCAATCTACATATCTATTTTTAGAATATGTAGATACGATTAGTTATTATATATAGCACCCTGCTTTTTAGGTAACTTAATACTTATAAATGCACACGGATTACATTTATGTTAAGTACCTTAAATCTTGGAGCTGTTGCAATATCACCTTCGTTGGTATGGGTGGTATTTACCATGTTCATGCGATATCTTAATCTAATGGATCGTATTACGTGTTCATCATCCATTTTGTAAGCACTGCTCTCTCTCTCTCTCTATATATATATATATATGCAAATTGTATAGCTAATGTTGTAGGAGATTAAAAGCTTATGTGTGCAAAGACAAGGATAAAACATTGTAAGAAGATTGGATTGACCAAGTGAAGAAAGAAGGCTTGAAGAATTGAAGAAAACGAAGAAAGCTTCTAAAGGGATCTTTGTTGATTTATGCATTTTGCGAGTTTTGTGATAGAATATATAAGGAACCTCTTAAAACTAAAATTGATCTTAATATGCTTTGAAAACATTATTTTTAACTCATTAGATAACATAATGATCAAGCATAATAGGATCTAAAGATAGGAATATGGCTATGGGCACAAATACTAAAACAAAATATTAGCAATACAAAAAGATTTGCACAAATATCAATCCATTGAAAATGCACAAGATGTATAGTGGTTCCCCTCACTTGGGTACTCCATTACCTAAGCCTCCCAGCTTAGGATTTTTATCCTGATTCCCTCAACCCTGAGGAAATCAATTTACTAAACCGAAGTAATTAACGGGTTACCTCAACCCAAGTACAAAAATGGGTTTATTACAACCCAACGAGCAACAAGCTCAAAATATAAATAAGAACTGGTGTAAGAAAGAGAACTCTTACAACAAGAATTCTTATGCCTCCCAACAATAATTAAAATGAATACCAATTTGAAAGCCTAGGATGGATGTGAATCACTTCGTAGATGTGTGAGAAAAACACGCCGTTGATTTTGAAGAATGTAGAGAGAGTGAATAGTAAGCTTCTTCTTTCTCCCTTGAAAATATGGTGGAAATTTAGAATTCAAAGCTCTAGAATTTTCCTTTATCTTTCTATCTCTCTTGTATCTCTAGTGTGCAAACAAAGAGTCCTAGGATCATTTTATAGAGCTTAGGACCTAGGATACACATCTACTAGACGTTGGGATTTAATTCCCAATGTTCACATTAACAAAATAAATTTTATAGCCGTTCAACTTTGAGCCAACGGCTACCTGGTACCAGTACTAAAGTATGGGTACCAGTACTCGTTGCTTCCAGATTTGGGTTTCAAACACTTAACACAAATCTGTAACCCACTTGTACCAGTACTGATCATGAGTACTGGTACTCGTTGCCTCTAGTACCGGTACTGATCATGAGTATCGATACTCACGGGGTACAGGTTTGTTTCTTTGAGAAAACCCAAACCTGTAACTCACATGTATTGATACTAAACTTTAGTATCGGTACTTGTGGGTTAACAAGTACCTTTCTACGTGAATTAACCAATTTTGTTGTTTGAAAAATTTATAATATGAATCCTAGTTTTATCTCTAGTTAATTTTTACAATCTAAGTTATATTCCATTGTTAAGAGGCATACAATCTATGAATATAAAATCTAACCTAAAAAATAAAAGGACGAAGATAATCTTCTCCTCGACTCTTCCTTGTCATCTTGCCTCCTCCATGACATGATCTTTTTCTTCTCACCATCATGCCTCCATCATTTCTTGTTTGCCTTGCTCCTTCACCTAAATATGAAAAACACTTAATGGAAAACATTAATCCATAATAATTTTGTTAACACCAAAACAAGATGTGGAACAAGGTTCCAACAATCTCCCCCTTTCTGGTATTGACAAAACTATCTTGCAAATCCATAAAATAATTTTTAGAAATGTAATATGAGGGAAAAACTTTTAATTAAATCCTCCTCCTAAATATATGCTCCTAAAAATTTTACTATTTGCTCTTTATTTTTCTCCCCGTTTTTGTCAATAACAAAATTGAAGGGGTAAAAAAAAATGTCAAACCATAAAATTGACCAGTAATAGAATGATGAATGTGGGTGCCAAGCTCCATTAGGCCATCATTCTTGGTCTTCATTCAACCTATAGAAAGGTTGAAATGTTCTATTGTGTGCCTTGAACACCTACTGATCGCTTTGATCTATTCTTGCACAATAATGTAAAATGTCTTTTCTAGGTACCCATTTTCTTGTGGGTCCTTTTACGTTAATACCTTTCATGCCCTGAGATTTATAAATCTCTCTTGTGTTAGATCTATAATTCTTTGGATTTTTGGCCTTTTGGTACATCCATGCATGCCTAGGTGCATGTGATTGATTTTGTGTGTTCTTTTTATTTTTAAACTTTGCTTTTAAATCATCACAAAATTCTATATTTAACATAGTTGTTTTTTTTAGATTATTTAAAGTTCCCTCAAAATGCTCATAGATATCTTCTAACCCTATTATTTTTGCATGCAATTGATTATTAGTCACTTTTGACATTTCTAATTCTATATCTAAACAAGATTTCTTTATTTCTAGAGTTTTATAACTATCATGCAAGACCTTATTTTCTTTTTTAATCAACCTAGCCTTGTGATACAAATCTTCATATGCTTGTAATAACTCATTGAAAGTGACTTTAGAATCTACCTCATTTTCTAAGTTGTCGTTGTTTGCCATTAAGCAAAGATGTGCAACTTTCGTTTCTTTAGATTCTTTAGAAGATGATACCACTTAATAGGATCTAAAGATAGGAATATGGCTATGCGCACAAATACTGAAACAAAATATTAGCAATACAAAAAGATTTGCACAAATATCAATCCATCGAAAATGCACAAGATGTATAGTGGTTCCCCTCACTTGAGTACTCCACTACCTAAGCCTCCCAGCGTAAGGTTTTTAACTCGATTCCCTCAACCCCGTGGAAATCAATTTACTAAACTGAGGTAATTAACGAGTTACCTCAACCCAAGTACAAAAATGGATTTGTTACAACCCAACGAGCAACAAGCTTAAAATACAAATAAGAACTGGTGTAAGATTGAGAACTCTTGCAACAAGAATTTCTATGCCTCCCAATAATAATTAAAATGAATATCAATTTGAAATCCTAGGATGGATGTGAATCACTTCGTAGATGCATGAGGAAAACACGTTGTTGATCTTTCAAGAATGTAGAGAGAGTGAATGGCAAGCTTTTTCTTTCTCTCTTGAAAATATGGTGGAAATTTGGAATTCAAAGCTTTAGAATTTTCCTTTATCTTTCTATCTCTCTTGTATCTCTATTGTGCAAACAAGGAGTCCTAGGATCATTTTATAGAGTTTAGGACCTAGAATACATGTCTACTAGACGTTGGGATTTAATTCCCAACGTTCACATTGACAAAATAAATTTTCTAGTGGTTCGATTTTGAGCCAATGGCTACCTGGTATCGGTACTAAAGTATGGGTACCGATACTCGCTGCTTCCAGATTTTGGTTTCAAACATTTAACACAAATCTGTAACCCATTTGTATCGGTACTGATCATTAGTACTGGTACTCATTGCCTCTAGTACCGATACTGATCATGAGTACTGGTACTCGCGGGGTACAGGTTTATTTCTTTGAGAAAACCCAAACCTATAACTCACATGTATTGATACTAAACTTTAGTATTGGTACTTGTGGGTTAAAAAGTACCTTTCTAAGTGAATTAATCAATTTCGTTGTTTAAAAAAATTGTAATATGAATCCTAGTTTTATCGCTAGTTAATTTTTACAATCTAAGTTATATTCCATTGTTAAGAGGCATACAATCTATGAATATAAAATCTAATCTAAAAAAAAAAAGGACGAAGATAATCTTCTCCTCCTCGACGCTTCCTTGTCATCTTGCCTCCTTCACGACATGATCTTTTTCTTCTCACCATCATGCCTCCATCATTTCCTATTTGCCTTGCTCCTTCACCTAAATTTGAAAAACACTTAATGGCAAACATTAATCTATAATAATTTTGTTAACACCAAAATAAGATGTGGAGCAAGGTTTCAACAAAGCAAACACTCTCTTGATCAACCAATTTGCATGTGCACAAGCAACTCTCATTCTCGCTTAAATTGATTGACCAAAATAGTGAGTTGATCTATCAAATTGCTGCTTGATCAACCAAAACTAAAATTGATCGATCAAAATGCGAAGATCTTCAAAGAACGTTAAAGCAACATTTTTTGATCAACCAAAACATGCTTTAATTGACCAACTCTCTCAAATTGATTGATCAATTCTCAAATTGGTTGACCAATTGGTTAAATGAGAAACTTCATTTCCAAATACACAATGATTGATCAAAGTAAAAAATTTAATCAACCAATTTCAATCAATGCAAATTTGTTAAACACAGCAAATTGATCGACCAACATTTACAATTAATCGATCAAAATGCAAATTGATTGATCAATCTATAAAATTAATCAATCAATCTAGTTCAAAATTTAATTAATGTGTTTTTAAATTAACCATGTTTCACCTATAATAAGCCTTGCCGTTGGCTCTTTAAAGACACACAAAAATAATAAAAATAAGAAAATCATTCTCTCTTGCACTTAAATAGATTTAAGCTCTACAAATATGAGAGAAACCTCTCCTTGTGGTTACTATGCTTTTATGCTCCATTTTTTCAAGCACAAACATTCTCATCCTTCATAGCAAGCTTCTAAACGGTAATTTGATTTTCATATTAATATTTTGAGGTTCCATAGGTTTGTTGAAATTTTCTATTTATATTCTCTCTTGTATGTTGGAGTAAAACAAATTGTTAATCGTCTAGGTATTAAGTTGGGATAGGTGACTTCTACTTCTCCTTGGTGGTTTTGTAAGGATTGAGACAACCAATTAATTGCCTCGAATAGTGGATTCAATGGGTGTAGACTGATTAGGGAAACTCTTAAGCTGAGAGGCTTAGGTAGTGATTTTTACTTGATGGGGTTTTCCACTATAAATTATCATATATCTTGTGTTATTGATTTTACCTTACCATATTCTTCTATTACGTTCGATATCACACTTGATATCTTATTTGTGGCCAAGATCCAAGTAGAGCGACCACCCAACAAGTTGGTGATCCTTTAATATGAGTTTTTAAGTCGTCCAATAACACTTGGTGATCTTCCAATAAATGTTGGTTCTCCTTCTAGGCCTAGTGTTCAATACTCCAATACTTGTTGGTTGATTATTAACTTTGGTAGTAGTCCAATAGCACTTGATTTCACAAAAAATAATAGTTTTTCTACAAGGAAAGCTAATGTATGTAATTAATTGGCCATAAATCCAAATTTTTACATTCAAAACACAAATCAACCAAAGCTTTGAGACCACTATTGGCAAACGATTCTCATGGCACTGCAAAAGCGAGAAAAATTGATTGTTTAAAACTTCGACTCAAATCCGATTCGATGCCCAAAAAGGTTAGAAGAATCAAGAATAACCTAACCAAAACTACATGAAAGATCTAGTATCTTCTCGTTCCAAGATCCCCATGACTATAGGAATTATACCTTTTGGGTAGCATAGTACAATACCCCACGTGTTGTGCCTCCTATAATAAATCTTGGCATGTCAACACTCCTTTCTTTGAAAGAAGAGCCTTCCCTCCTTATTCGAGCGTGGCCTTACGTGCTCGACCATGAAGAGAGATTCCCTTTTCTATTCATGTCTACCAACACTTGGTGGAAGACCAGTGAGGGCATTGAAAGGCTCCTCCTATAGTTGTTGGAAGACTTCCCCTTCTGGTGGAAGACCAATAGCCCTAGTGATCTTCTTCATAGTGGAGAAGAGGACCAACAAGTGAAGAAGAGGAAGAAGAGGAAGAAGAAGAGATACAGAGATTCTTTTCTTCTTCTCTCTGTTATAAATTTTTTGATAGAATTTGTTGCACATAAAATTGATTAAGTTTTCTATCATTCCTTCAAGAAATATTTATAGGATATCAACTAATTCCAATATGATGGAAGTTGTTGGATCATCTCCAATGGTTGAGATCTATTCCTACTTGTATATTTTGAGATTGGCCCCTTCATTTATTTAGCCAATTGGATTTTAGTATTCAAATTTTATTTAATTTCCATGCCACCCATTTGGATTAATACCAAAACCTTCGACCAAATTAAATGGCTAAATCAAATACTATTTAACTCCTTAAATAATATTTGATTTATCTATAAATATGAAACCATCGAAATCATTATCACTTTCATTATGCCAATTAATAATGAAGTATTTGAGATTTGTGATTTATGTTACTATACCTCCCTTAGGTATTCCCAATACCTATGGACCCTTCACACAACTGAAAGTAAATATAACCTTGAGGTCTAATCCTTTTAAATAGTTGTCATGCCTATTATGGGTTATGTTATTTATGATATGTCTTTGTATTATTACGATGAGAATGAAGACAAACTCCATTCCAAAGGGACTGTCTTCTTCTCTGTCATGCTCGAGTTTGATTATGACTCTACAATTACATATGGAATGGACTTAATCCATTAATATACTCAGAGTAAGGTCATTCCTCTGATTTGCTACATAAACCTATGAAGCTGACCCATATGATTCCTTCAAGGGATTATGTGTCTCCTATTCCATCCCATATACTAGCTTTCCAATATTAATGCCAATGTAGGTGTGTCAACCATTGGTCTGCCAAATTTGTGTGTTCATGAACAAATGTAACGACCCGGTTCCCGAGTCCCTACGAGACACGAGAACCGGACCGACTTGACTAATCCCAAGACCTAGTTGTCCAACGAGGAAGTAACCAAAAGACAGTAAAATAAACCACATTCAGCATGAATATAACTAACAGTAAGAAAGTACAGCACGGAACCAGGGCAGAGCCCTCTCAGTAACAGGGGTCCAACCCCTCCACAGTAACCAAACCGGGGCCTTGCCCCTCCACAATCCGCGCACCCTCGCCTGACTACCCTGGTTTGCCCTAGTGGGCCTAACAAGTCGGTGAAGGAGGCTAGCAGAACCCCGGGGCCCGTGGGGTAGCTAGTACTCTCCTAACACTACTAGCTCTCCTCGGTACTACGTACACGAGGGCCAACAAGTCGGTACAGAGCGGCCAATCCTAACCCCGGGTCCCTGGGGCGGCTGGCCCCACTCTACACTAAACAGGTACAGGTACTTCCCTTGGTACTGCGTACCCAAGAGACAGTACAAACTACATCTCAGTTCCATTCCTTTTTCTTTCCAGGAGTTCCACTCCTAATTCCCCGTAGGGTTCCAGCTCTTTATCTCAGAACATCATATGTTTCACTTTCCAGATTCACGTTCTCAAAATCCATGATCTCAAACATGTTTCTTTATTCATAACAGGCAGCTTTATATTCCTTTCCATTTTTCCAAGACTGCAGTATTATACATTCCACTAGTTTTTCCATCCTAGGATTCATGCCACATCCTAGGATCTAGCATACAACTAGTTTTCCAGCCCTAGGATTCATGCATCACCTAGGAGCTATCATTCCATACATTTCTCATTCCTAAGATTCATGCAATGTCCTAGATTCTAGTTATGGTTTCATACTTTAACAGATTTTATTAATAACTTAAGCCACTCTACCAGGTACAACGGGAGTAATGGGGGCGTGATCGGGAATCCCGCGTGCCTCCGCAACTCTCAAGACTGTAATTGAACGAGATCCTGTCACAAGGATCAAGCACAAGGAGTGTCTCAAAACAGTGTATAGCTACTGTAGATGAGTAGAGGAATTAATTCTGAAGAGAACGCAACTCGAATCGCGAAAAATGAAGCCCGAACGGGCCCTAAACGGGTCGAAAAAGACAATACTGTGCAAAATCAGACGTCTGGAACTCCTTCCAGACGTCTTAAAAAGTGGATCAGAGAATTACCTGTTCAGCGTGGTTTCCCAGACGTCCAGAAGTCTGCGGGGACGTCTGCCTAGATCCCAGACGTCTGATGGTCACTCCGGACGTCTGGATGTCACTCCCGCCGTCTGGTACAACTCCCAGACGTCTGATTCGCAAAAGATGGCAAATCAGCGAACCTGCGCACAGCCATCCCCCCCCTCCTCAGTACGGTCAGTCGTCAAGAAGGAAGAAGAAGGCGGAAAAATCACCTTTCAGACGTCTGTATGATCTTACAGACGTCGACCTTGCCGTCTGGCTATCAACCCAGACGTCTGATTCTTGAAATTTTTCCAGAATCAGGGCCCTGCTCGGCCTCCGCTCGCGACGCCGCCCGCGTCGAACCTCGCGCGTCTGCTGCTCAGCCCGCAGCAGGTCCCTCTCCGCGTTGCTCCGCGCCCCCTGCGCCCTCCGTCGGTCGGCCAAGCCGCTCCGGCGAGCTCGCCCTCATGGTAGAGCTCCGCCCTCGCACGCCGCACCTCCGCGTTCACTGCGGCCGCCGCTGTCGCCCTCGCGTCCGCTCGCTCTCGCGCACAGGAAGGAGAAGAAGGAGGAGACGGTGGAGACGGGAGGGGAGGCGCGCCCCTTTTAACGCCGCGCGGAGAGGAGAGAGAGAAGGCGGCAGGCTGCCTGCAGCCGCAGAGAAAAGAGGGAATATGCGGTCTGCGCGCTCAGGCGCGCAGGCGACTCGCGTGTGTCGAAAATAACGGATTTCCAGACGTCTTGAAACTATCCCAGACGTCTTATCAGACGTCTGGTTGTGATCCCAGACGTCTTGTCCGACGTCTGAGCCACCTCCCAGATGTCTTAAAATACGTCTGGGGCACACATTCGTTACAATATAACAAACTCAAAGGAAGTTTCGTCCCCGAAACTTGCGCCAACTAGGGTGCGGGAAAAAGACGTCCAAATAACCATAACAAACTCAAAGAGGACCGAACCCGGTCCGAAAAGACGTACCCGCGAAAAGCTCCGGGTACCGCTCCCACATTGCCGCCTCAGGCTCCCAGGTAGCCTCCTCGTACCGCTGGCTCCTCCACAAAACCTTTACCAGGGGTACTTGCTTTCGTCTCAACCTGCGGACGGCTCGGTCTAGGATCTGCACTGGCCGCTCGGGGTAGGTCAGGTCGTCGCTCACCTCGACGCTCTCGTGACTCAGTACGTGGCTGGGATCGGCTACGTACTCCCTGAGGTTGGACACGTGGAACACGTCGTGCACACCAGAAAGCTGCGGGGGAAGGGCAAGTCTGTAAGCAACGGGTCCAACCCACTCCAGGACCTCAAAGGGCCCCACGAACCTCGACGCGAGCTTCCCTCTCACCCCAAACCGCTGTAAGCCCTTCATGGGCGAAACACGAAGGAAGACGTGGTCCCCAACCTCGAACTGCACCTCTCTGCGTCTGCGATCTGCGTAGCTCTTTTGTCTGCTCCTGACAGTGCGGAGTCGTCTGTGGATCTGCTCAACTACCTCCTGACTCTGCCGGATCAACCTGGGGCCAACCTCCCACTTGGTCCCCACCTCAACCCAACTCAAGGGTGCCGTGCATTTCCGTCCGTACAGAGCCTCGTAGGGAGCCATGCCGATGCTCGAGTGATAACTGTTGTTGTATGCAAACTCCGCCAGGGGCAGGTGCTCCTCCCAAGAGCCCCTCCAGTCTAGTACACAGGCACGCAAAAGGTCCTCAAGTGTCTGTATCGTGCGTTCCGACTGTCCGTCCGTCTGGGGGTGGTAAGCCGTGCTAAACCTCAACCTCGTCCCCAAAGCCTGCTGAAACTCAGCCCAAAACTGGGACGTAAAGCGGGTATCCCGGTCGGATACGATCTCCCGCGGAACTCCGTGTAGTCGCACCACATCACGGATATACCTCTCTGCCAACTGTGCTGGTCCCAAAGTGACTCGAATCGGCAAGAATCGTGCCGTCTTCGTCAATCTATCCACTATTACCCAGACTGCGTCGTGTCCTCGCTGGGTAACAGGTAAGCCCACCACCAAGTCCATGGTGATGCTCTCCCACTTCCACTCTGGCACTGGAAGCGGCTGAAGCGGCCGTGCAGGCCTCTGATGCTCGGCTTTCACCTGCTGGCACACTAAGCACTGCTGCACGAACTCACCCACATCCCGCTTCATCCCTCTCCACCAGAACTCGCGTCTCAAGTCATGGTACATTTTCGTGTTTCCGGGATGTATGGTGAATCTAGAACCGTGTGCCTCAGTCAGGAGCTCTCTCAACAGCTCCTCGTCTCTGGGGACGCACAACCGTCCCCTCAAGCGTAACACCTGGTCTGTGAAAGAGAAGTCCCCTGGGTCCCCTGATAGTACTCTGTCGCGCAAAGACTGCAAGTACGGATCGGCCATCTGTCCCGTGATGATGCGGTCTATCAACTCTGGCCTGGTCTGCCGTGTCACCGTCACTGCCCCACAGTACCCTCATAACTCTAGAGGTCGCCAACTGCCCACCTCCTCCAAAAGGCTCCAACTCTGTAACTGTAGACTGGCCAAGCGTGCGGGCGCCTTACGGCTCAAGGCGTCAGCCACCACATTGGCCTTTCCCGAGTGGTAGGAGATGCTGCAGTCGTAGTCCTTCAGGAGCTCCAACCAACTTCTCTGTCTCATGTTGAGCTCCTTCTGGTCAAAAAGATATCTGAGGCTCTTGTGATCTGTAAAAATCTCGAAGGTCTCACCGTACAAGTAGTGCCTCCATGTCTTCAGCGCGAAGACAACAGCTGCCAACTCTAGATCGTGGGTAGGGTAGGTATGCTCATGGGGCTTCAGTTGCCGCGAAGCGTAAGCGACCACGTGACCCCTCTGCATGAGCACACCTCCTAACCCCTGCAAGGAAGCGTCCGTGTACACAACGAACCCGCCACTACTGTCAGGGATGGTGAGCACGGGAGCCGAGGTCAACCTCTCCTTCAGCTCCAGAAAACACGCCTCACAGGCGTCTGTCCAAGCGAAAGGCACATCCTTCCGGGTCAACTGTGTCATAGGACGCGCAATCTGTGAAAATCCTCTGATGAACCGTCTGTAGTAACCTGCCAGTCCCAGGAAACTGCGAATCTCAGTGACTGAACGCGGTCTCTCCCACCTGAGCACTGCCTCGACCTTGGCGGGGTCCACCGCCAGGCCGTCTCCAGAGATCACATGACCCAAAAAGGTCACCTCCCTCAACCAGAACTCGCACTTGCTGTATTTGGCGTACAGCCTGCGTCGTCTCAGAGTGTCCAGAACCATCCGCAAGTGTTGTCTGTGCTGCGTCCGATCTCTAGAATAGATGAGTACATCATCTATGAAAACCACCACAAACTGGTCCAGGTACGGTCTAAACACCCGGTTCATCAGGTCCATGAAAGCAGCGGGGGCATTGGTCAGCCCAAACGGCATGACCAAAAACTCGTAGTGTCCATACCGGGTGCGGAAAGCTGTCTTGGAGACGTCGGTCTCCCTGATCCTCAACTGGTGGTATCCAGACCTCAAGTCGATCTTGGAAAACACCGTGGCACCCCACAACTGGTCAAACAAATCGTCAATCCTCGGCAGCGGATATCTGTTCTTGATGGTGACCCTATTCAGCTGTCGGTAGTCCACACAAAGGCGTAGGGTCCCATCCTTCTTCTTCACAAACAGTACCGGGGCTCCCCAGGGAGACGCACTGGGCCTCACGAAACCTTTCTCCAAAAGGTCCTGCAACTGGGACTTGAGCTCTCGCAGCTCAAGCGGTGCCATTCTGTATGGCGCGGTGGAGATGGGGCTGGTCCCTGGTACTAGTGAGATCTCAAACTCGATCTCACACTCGGGCGGTAGTCCTGGTAACTCGTCTGGAAACACGTCGGGGTACTCTCTGACCACCGGGATGCTCTGGAAGTCTGCCACGGGGCTGTGCTCTGCCACCACACAAGCTAGGAAGCCCTCACACCCTTGGCTCAAAAGTCTCGCCGCCTGAAGTGCCGAAATGCACCTGAAACCTCCGTCCACTGGCTGCCCGTGAAACTCGAAAGAAGGCAACTCCGGAATGGAGAAGACAATCTTCCTCTCAAAATAGTCTACCAAGGCGTGGTAAGCGGACAGCCAATCCATCCCCAGAATCACTCCAAAGTCCTCCATCTGGATCATAATCAGGTCAGCTGGCAGGCTATGTCCCCCGATGCTGACCCCGCAACCCGTGTACACCTCCTCAGCTACAAACAGCTGACCACTCGGACCTCTGATTACGAACGGATTCTCTAACAGTGTATAATCCTGGTCCAAACTAACTGCGAAACTGGCTGCGACAAACGAGTGCGTAGCGCCGGAATCGAAAAGCGTGTAAACGAGTCTGCCAGAAACTGAAACCATACCTGCTACCACGGATCCTGATGCTCTGGCGTCCCTGTGTGTTAGGGCGTTGATACGCCCCTCAGCTCTAGGTGCGGACGAAGCAGCCACACTCTGCGTCGGACGGGTAGGTGCTGGCCGGTACCCTCCTCGCGACTGCTGTCCTCCTCCTCGTGCCTGGGAACCGCGGCCTCCTGCACGCCCTCCAGTGCTATGCACGGGAAGTATCTGCTGACCTCCTGCCCTAGATGGGCAGTCCCTCCTGACGTGGCCCGGCTGGCCACACTGGTAGCAGAGGGGAACCCGACTCTCGCCCTCAGTGAGTCCCTGCTGTCGGCTAGGCGGGGGTCCGGTGCTGGCGACTGGCCCCTGTCGAGGGCCCCCAAAGGCCACTGATGGCCCTGCACAATGTGATGGCTCTCCTGCAGATGCCACGTGTCTCCGTTGAGCTCTCCTAACACGCCTGGTGTGGCGGTGGAAATCTCGTTCCACCACTAACTCCCCTGTCGTACGCTCGGAAGGGGGAGGGGGTGGCGACGTGGGTGGAAGCTGAAATTCTTCTCGAACCACCTCTCGAATCAGTTGGACGAGGTCCCGAGACGGTATACTCAGGAGAAGAGGAGGGGTAGTATGTATTCCAAGCCCGACACATCTGTCCCCCGGGCCCTGACCTCGGCCGCGCCTGCGGCCCACCCTCCTAGCTCCACGACGCGGCATCTCCTACAATGGAGACGCGAAACAAAATGAAAAGCGTCAAAACAGACGGTACCTAATGAAACTTCTAAGAGCTCATGTCAAGAGGTATGTTGTGGTGGCTACTCTAGTTATAACATGTGAATTGGTTATTTTCCAGTCAGTTGATTCACTTCTCGGGACGACCTGGCTCTGATACCATCTTGTAACGACCCGGTTCCCGAGTCCCTACGAGACACGAGAACCGGACCGACTCGACTAATCCCAAGACCTAGTCGTCCAACAAGGAAGTAACCAAAAGACAGTAAAATAAACCACATTCAGCATGAATATAACTAACAGTAAGAAAGTACAGCACGGAACCAGGGCAGAGCCCTCTCAGTAACAGGGGTCCAACCCCTCCACAGTAACCAAACCGGGGCCTTGCCCCTCCATAGTCCGCGCACCCTCGCCTGACTACCCTGGTTTGCCCTAGTGGGCCTAACAAGTCGGTGAAGGAGGCTAGCAGAACCCCGGGGCCCGTGGGGTAGCTAGTACTCTCCTAACACTACTAGCTCTCCTCGGTACTACGTACACGAGGGCCAACAAGTCGGTACAGAGCGGCCAATCCTAACCCCGGGTCCCTGGGGCGGCTGGCCCCACTCTGCACTAAACAGGTACAGGTACTTCCCTTGGTACTGCGTACCCAAGAGACAGTACAAACTACATCTCAGTTCCATTCCATTTTCTTTCCAGGAGTTCCACTCCTAATTCCCCGTAGGGTTCCAGCTCTTTATCTCAGAACATCATATGTTTCACTTTCCAGATTCACGTTCTCAAAATCCATGATCTCAAACATGTTTCTTTATTCATAACAGGCAGCTGTTAATTCAAATTACAGGCAGCGTTATATTCCTTAAAATTTTTCCAAGACTGCAGTATTATACATTCCACTAGTTTTTCCATCCTAAGATTCATGCCACATCCTAGGATCTAGCATACAACTAGTTTTCCAGCCCTAGGATTCATGCATCACCTAGGAGCTATCATTCCATACATTTCTCATTCCTAGGATTCATGCAATGTCCTAGATTCTAGTTATGGTTTCATACTTTAACAGATTTTATTAATAACTTAAGCCACTCTACCAGGTACAACGGGAGTAATGGGGGCGTGATCGGGAATCCCACGTGCCTCCGTGACTCTCAAGACTGCAATTGAACGAGATCCTGTCACAAGCATCAAACACAAGGAGTGTCTCAAAATAGTGTATAGCTACTGTAGATGAGTAGAGGAATTAATTCTGAAGAGAACGCAACTCGAATCGCGAAAAACGGAGCCCGAACGGGCCCTAAACGGGTCGAAAAAGACGATACTGTGCAAAATCAGACGTCTGGAACTCCTTCCAGACGTCTTAAAAAGTGGATCAGAGAATTACCTGTTCAGCGTGGTTTCCCAGACGTCCAGAAGTCTGCGGGGACGTCTGCCTAGATCCCAGACGTCCGATGGTCACTCCGGACGTCTGGATGTCACTCCCGCCATCTGGTACAACTCCCAGACATCTGATTCGCAAAAGATGGCGAATCAGCGAACCTGCGCACAGCCAACCCCCCCTCCTCAGTACGGTCAGTCGTCAAGAAGGAAGAAGAAGGCGGAAAACTCACCTTTCAGACGTCTGTATGATCTTACAGACGTCGACCTTGCCGTCTGGCTATCAACCCAGACGTCTGATTCTGGAAATTTTTCCAGAATCAGGGCCCTGCTCGGCCTCCGCTCGCGACGCCGCCCGCGTCGAACCTCGCGCGTCTACTGCTCAGCCCGCAGCAGGTCCCTCTCCGCGTCGCTCCGCGCCCCCTGCGCCCTCCGTCGGCCGGCCAAGCCGCTCCGGCGAGCTCGCCCTCACGGCAGAGCTCCGCCCTCGCACGCTGCACCTCCGCGCTCACTGCGGCCGCCGCTGCCGCCCTCGCGTCCGCTCGCTCTCGCGCACAGGAAGGAGAAGATGGAGGAGACGGTGGAGACGGGAGGGGAGGCACGCCCCTTTTAACGCTGCGCGGAGAGGAGAGAGAGAAGGCGGCAGGCCGCCTGCAGCCGCAGAGAAAAGAGGGAATATGCGGTCTGCGCGCTCAGGCACGCAGGCGACTCGCGTGTGTCGAAAATAACGGATTTCCAGACGTCTTGAAACTATCCCAGACGTCTTATCAGACGTCTGGTTGTGATCCCAGACGTCTTGTCCGACGTCTGAGCCACCTCCCAGACGTCTTAAAATACGTCTGGGGCACACATTCGTTACAACAAAGGCACACATTTTGTCTCAGGTCTAATGATACACCTCCTCCATGATAGCATTGGAAATAGACTTCCACTTATCTCCTATTTCATTGAGTCAACTCGTTAACCCAAACCACATGATAGTTTCGAATCCTTATTCATGAATATCAATCAAGTGATGATCTTCAGAAAAGATTACTGATCGTCACGAAATCGAATTTGTAAAAATACGTGCATTGTAGTTCAAAATCGTGAAGATACTTTGAAAGATACTCGTAACTATGCTTGTAAAATCAAAATTGTAAATCGGAGTCTGGATCATCTCATGGGGAGGCAACTGGATATAAATGCATCCTAAGATTATATATATATATATATTTTATGATTTTTTTCTATTTTTTTATAAGAAGTAAGATAATAGCCAGTTAAACTATGCTAGTAACTAAGGAAGCAAATACAGGGAAACAAAGCGAGAGAGCTTCACTAATACTAAAGAAGAGTTTTAATACATCAAAATAAATATGGAGGAATGCTTGGTACAATGGAAAATAGCTAAATAAACAAGCACGAGAATGGAGCCGAGGATGGCCACGAAGGCATAGCCTGAAGAGATGCTGAGACGAAGTGAACGAGAAGGTGCAACTGATGGAGAGTGCCCACACCAAGAGGTTGACATGGAGACCCTTAGAGATGTGGGAAGGCTCTCATCCCAAGGATGAGCAGGATAATAATGGTGGAGGTTGAAGATGAAGGTGGTGCACTAATGGAACTAATGGAAGGACCTAAAAGCTAATGGAATTTAATTGCAAGCAATGGACCTAGAGAGGAGCTTCCTAGCCTATGGTGGATGTCCAAGGGGTTTAAATAGAGGAGGGGAGGTGTCTAGATGGTGTCTTGGAAGGCAAGGAAGTAGGTTCTAAAATTATGTTTAGGTTTTATGTTTATCTAAATAGGAAACTTGGACCTAATTGCCTTTAATTGTCGTCCTCTTTATGATGCGAATTTCAAATTGCACATAAAAGAAAAGGTTTAGCCCTTGACATCAGCTTTCAAATGCAACTTGAATAACTTAATTTGAATTTAAATTGAGAAAGTTATGACCAAAATATTGAATGTGTGTTAGGTTGTCTCAAATTTCAAGATTAGGATCTTGATTGGAGAGATTTAAGGAATTTATTTAGACACCTAATTTGATACAATTAAGGATACGTTTTACTAATTGATTTCAAGAATATTTGGGATATTTTTTTGTAGAAGAATTAAGTGACACATTTGGATAATGTGTAGGACTCCATAAGATAGGATAAGGAGTGAGCTAGTGTCACTAGCTAGTGTGTGAGCTAGGTTTTAGGACTAGGTTTAGGAGTGATCCTAGGATTTAGGAAAAAGTTTAGGGAGATAAGAGGAATTGGTTTAGGGTTATGGTTTTTAGTGGATATACCGAATCCAATGGCTCCCACCGGAGTCAAATAACTTCTTCCAAGCATTTAGGAACAAAAAATCAACTTCTGTTGTAACCTTCCCCCTTTTCTAGCATCGGCTAAACAAATTGTAAAACCCTACAAATAAAGGGTCCTGTGAATCATGTAAAGTGTAGAAGCATCAAGAATACAATTTCACTCTTATTTATTGTCATCTTCATTCATGGTATTAGGCTAATGAGGGGTTTGGACTGCCCATCCCTCTGCCCATCAATCTCATTCTCGTCATTCATCTCTCTGATTCCTCACCAAATAATCCCACACACTGAAACTCTAGGATATCTCTCCCAATGAGTTCCTGCTCGTGCTACCCTCATGTCCCTCAATGTTTCAACAATATAATCGCATGCAAACTTACGAGTGTGGGAATGATTGATCTCACTCGATCATAGTTGTCGTAGCAACCACACTCGCTCCTTTGTCGACCAACCACCTTTGTCGACCACTATGTCGGTCTCTTTCGAGTCTATGCCACCACCCTCACCTGTGAGTCCACATCTGTGTCGACTCCCTTGTTTGTTTCTCGTAGGGCGCATTTTGATAGGAAAAGCATCGTAGTATAGTGCGCAATATGATCAAACAAAAATACTTATAAAAAGATAACGGGACTTTGAGTCCTGGTCGTTCATCTCTGGGAGGCATTTGTTCCAATTTGAAATCAATTTTTATCGCTTTACTTATTTACAAGTCGCATGGTGGTTTATGATTATTACGTATTTAAGTACGACATGCTTAGTTATAAGAATATCAGGAATTAAAAACAGGAAACTTTAATCACATAAAATATATTGTAATAAGCTCATGGTGATTCTCAACACATAGACATATATATCTATATATATATATATATATATATATATATATATATATATATATATATAGAAAATTTCTTTCATTCATTCAAGAGAGTGTTTGCAACATGCAATGTAGAGGAAAGCTTGTAAAGGAAAGCTTGAAAAACAACAATCTAGCTAGTAGAAAATGATCGCATATAGGAATCTATGGGGGGAATTTGCATGCATCATTGGGGGAGAATAGGAGCTACACTACTAAGCAGTAAATGAAAGCAGTAAACTACGAAGAGCTAAGTTACTAATCTAGCAGTAAGAAGGGCATTCAGAGGTGGGCTCCGATGGCCTTTGAATGGTTGAGAGGAGGAGGGGCGGTCAATGGTGCTTAAGCCGGCCCTTGGAGAGATGTTGGGGAGATGATCTATCATCTTGGAGTGGAGATGGTGGCTTCCATGGTGGTGCTTCTCATGAAGGTGGAGTGGAGGTGGAGATGTAGCTAACCTAGATGGATGAATGCCAAGAATGGGATGGATGTAAATGGCCACCACTTAGGACTTTTTATAGACTTAAGGGAAGCTATCTAGAGAATTATGGACTTCTCTAGAGAGGCCTATGGTGGGAGCTCGTGGGAGAGTGAGAGAGAGAGGATGGATGGTGGTTTTTAGATCCACTAAATGTGGATCTAAAAGTTGAGTGGCTCTTGGTTGCTAATTTTAACAACCAAGGAAACAACACATGGTAGCGAGTTATAGAGAACTCTAGGCTAGGTATTTTTCATGTGGATGGTGTGTGTGGGTGTGTGTGGGTCGAAACTTAGGTGGCTAGGCTGATTAGGTTAGGTTCTACTAGGTTTAGGTCAAGGTAGGTCTCAAATTAGGGTTATAAACCCTAATTCACTAAGGTAAAGTGCAATTAAACTTAATACAAGTTTAATTGGGTGTGTGAAAACTTAATTGAGAGTAAAATAACTCAATTAAGTCAGGTATAGGTCAATTGGACTCTCACTGAGTCCAATTGGATAGTGTGTGCTGAGATCAGGGCTCAATTGGACTCAATTAGTCCAATTGAATAGGTTGATGGAATTGACTAAGATCCAAGTCAATTAGGTTTAGTGAGGACCTAATTAGGTCCTTAGGGAGGCCTAGAGGTGATGTACTAGGGTTAGGGCACCTTAATTTAGGTCCCTATGGGGTTGGAATTAGGTTTAGGGACTTAGAGATCCAAGATCAAGGCTTGAATCTCAAAATAGGAACTGGAGAGTAGTTCCAGACGTCCAATAAAAGTGTCAGACGTCTTATAGTGAAAAATAAAAAGTCCAAACTTGTTGTCTAGACATCCAATCAGAGTCAAGAGGGATTCTAGGTTCTGTCTTGGCTATTCTGTAGGATTTGGAAGTCTGACCAAGTGTCTGGACGTCCAATAACACTGCAGAAGTAGGTTTAAGGTGTGCGGGAGTTGGCTAAGGGTTCTGGATATTCTATAACTTTTCTGGATGTCCAGATAGAGGTTGAAATTAGGGTTTTAAGGTATCCTAGGATGCGGTGACCTAATTTAAGGGTGGCTAAGGCTTGGGGAAGTCTCTAGGCTATCCTAGGGCTAGGATGTACCTAAGTTCTTCACATTTTACTACTTTATTCCTACTTAACAGAGTAGCATACCTTAACTCCCTTACATTATTATCTGCTACATCTAATCTAAGTCTTCAGCTCCAATGCTGCTGCAGCACCAATTATTCTTGATCCAGCTCTAGATCCAACTTCAGATCCAACTTATTACCTGTAATTGACATAATGCACTTAATTAGCACATTATAGCATTATTTTATGCATAGCTAAAAGAAAGCAGTAAAGATGCAGATACTGCTTATGCATGCATGAATTACCCTAACTTATGCTAAGTCCTAGCCTAATTTAGGTCAATTAAGACCTATGATTGCTGCGTAATCATCCCTCCCGTAGCTCCACTCCTTCGACGCACCTTATGCATAACCCACCACTATTGAGTCTCGCACCATCGGAAACTGCCCTCGGTTCCTACCCTCTGTTATGTTTCACGACCTACTACTCCTCGTCACCAGCACCTGTCTTCCTCGTCATGTCATTGGATCTAGTTAGTGTCGCTAGGCCTTGTTGCTAGGTCACCACCACCGGCTCCTCTACAGACCGCTCGCCAACTAACAGCCGGAGCACCCTCCGATAATGCCTTGAGAGCCTCATCTCCGGCTCCCTCATGCCATCACCCTCTCTCACAAGGAGAGGCTTCCGTGTAATGCCAGGGAAAGGCGCTTGTATCGTCCATAAGAGGAACAATACACGAGCTCAATATCCCCTCTTATTCCTCCTTTTACTACTCCCCCCCTACCTTTCCCCTATTCCCACTAGGGCCTCCAGAGTTTCTCCAGAATATACTTAACAACTCCTCCGAGCCCAGATAACACACCAACCTGTGCATTACGCTGGGTACCGCACCACCTCATTGTAAGAGAATGTTATCTTCTATTCCAACAGCATAACCAATGATGACACTTGCCCAGTTCACACTTCCTTCAACAAGCATGCATCACTTCCTATCCATCAAGCTTAAATCCACCAATTATTTACTATGGAAGACATAAATCATTCCTCTATTGTAGGCACACAGCTTATTGAGCATTGTTGATGGATCGGAGCCATGTCCATCTGCAACCTCCTCAACAGCCTATTCATCCTTTGTTGCTATCTCGACAGCACCCCCTAATAGCTCGTTGATAGGTCTACTTTAGTAGATATTAATTGGGCCTAAGAATAATCAATTCTAAGATTAAATGGTATTTGCAATATACATTACACTGGAAAATCAGTAGAGTCATGATTTAGTATTCCTGCATGATTCTTTGATGTAATGCATGTTGCATTTAATTACGTGTACTTATTGCAGGAGATAATTCGAAATAACATCTTACAGGTAACATTAAAAGTATGAGAGGTTTTGTTGAGAAATAAAATCAATGAGGGAATCTTGCTAAAATAAGAAACATAAAAGAGAATTCATCAATTTCTAATCTCCTGGGGTCACTGTTGGACGAAATTTGGTACACAAAAAAAGTTTTAGTTTGAAAACTCGTCATTGTAATTGCGTAAAAATCTATCAAACAGATAATTTAACTGAAACTCTGCTGAGTCTCGGGTCAAAGATGGGGTGGCGAATGTTTGATCAAAAATCGCATTTATAATTATTGTCACGAAAGCAGAATAGCTGGTTGAAATTAATCTACTAGCTATTCTACTTAAAGAATAATTAATACAAGAGAGAGCAAGATTAATACAAATAAAGAGAAAATAGGGAGAGAATAAACAAATGTTTCATAACCATAGCAACATGTTCTTGACATCTAATTGCTACAACTAGAAAGCGGGAAATATACACTAGACAGCAGTAAAAAGAGAGTGAGGTGAGAAGTTATCCTGCTAGATGGTTGCTTGGAGGACGAGCCTCGTTGACGGAATGCCTGGACGAGGGTGGTGAGATGCTGGATGGAGGAGGACGAAGCTGGAGGAGGGAGGATGAAATAGGGTGACGTCGCAGCGGAATTTGCTTCCCGAACTGCAGTGAGAGGACAACCACAAGATACTCTACGAATGGGGGTGAGAAGATGGAAAAATTTTCGTTATAACTCTAATGGAGCATCCCAGGTTTGGGACAAGCTCGTAGAGCTTTTGGAGGGGATGGGAAAAGAAAGGAAGGGATGAAAAATGAGGTGGTAGGAGTGGCCTTATATAGTTGTAGGAATGGGGACATAAAGGTCATTTTAAAGCTTTACAAAAGAAATGCTGCGGTCTTTAGTGATGGATATAAACGTCACTAAAGACCCATGTCATTAAAGTACGTGTGCGCCCTCGCCTCTTTGCCTTCAGTCGCTGAGCGCTTCATTGCGCTCGATCGATCACAGTCGTCCGATCAAAAGAGATCGGACAACTTAAGAGCGCTCAAATTGCTTCACCTTCGAGCGTTCAGTATGCATGCGTGTGTGCTGCGCTTCCTCTAGTGCGCCTTGTAGTGCCACATCGTGCCTACATCCACCGTTCACATGATCCGACAGTCAAATTGGGCACAACGTGCTTGATTGCATGGCAATCACACGATCTAATCTACCTGAATTAAGTTAGAGTCTAGCAAAACTTAGGAACAATGCATACATAAGCATCATAATTTGCATAATAGTTAGTTTAGTAGCCTTATAGATAATATTAGCATTTTATGCTTTAAAAGAGAGACAAAATTGATTGCAGATGATCTGAAGCCACAAATGATAGATCCGACCGTACGGACCTGATTAGGATGTTGACAAGAATCCAGCACTTCCAGAATCATCTTGATCAAATATCCGTAGCATTACATGCAACCCATAGAAGAACGAAGGCCAAGGAGCAAGATGGTAGAAATCTAAACCACAGATGTAAAATCGAACTGCATGGATGGATCCGGAACAATGATCACAATCCAACGATGCAAAAATCATCTTGATTGGAGACCTACAACATGATCTACAAAGAAAGGAAGATGAATGGCCATGATGGCGCCATGTGGCACCATCACAACTGCCGTTCCCTCGCGATAAAGCTCTCGACTGCTGCATTGAGGGGCTCTTTTGGTCGTGTTTTTGATTTCTTCCTCTAGCACTCTCCACCATCATGCAATGGTGGAGATTAATATGATCTTTGTGAAGGAGGCCTGCAGTGACGTGGGCGACTGGGATGGCGCTGCGTGGCGCTATCTAAGCCGTCCATCTTCTTTCGCTTGTAGGTGGTGCCATGGATGTCGGATTGAACCGATTTTCACACCGTTGGACTGTGATCATCAATCTGAACCCATTCGTGCGATTGGATTTGTCATCTGAGGTATGGATTCTACACTACCTTGCCCCTTGACCTTTGATCTTTCTTAGGCTGCATCTGATGCTACGGAGGTTCGATCGGGGTGAGCTCGGAGGCGTTGGACTCCGTTCGTCACCCTTATCAGATCCGCATAGTTGGATCTTCAATATGAGGCCTTGATAAATATTACTCTGTCCCCTGACCACAAAAAGGAAAAATTAATGTATAATTTATACAATTTAACCTAAATGCATGATGATGCATGTTATGCAATATTTATAATGCTAAATGCTTCTATGACACTAGAAACATGCATAAATAGGCATTTTAGGTCAATTAGATGAGTGCACATCACACCCCCATGCCTATCCTTTGCTAGTCCCTAGCAAAACTACATGCCATTTATAAAAGAATTAGGATTAGATTTCTTGGGCAAAATTATTTCTCAACACTAAAAAATTTCAACTAAGACCTGAACTACAGAGACACAACAGTGCTTGGGTATCTAACAAAATACAAACTGCCCAAGCTTTCGCCTTATTCAAAAGCAAAAGTATCTTTTTCTTTTTCTTCTTTTCTATTTTTTTTGGATTTTTTGAGTTTAGAGTTTCGATGCAGCTTTCTACAGCTACCAAACCAACCCAAGACTCAAAAAGAACTCTAAGTGCTAAGCATCTTTTTATGTGAAGTGATAGACTCACTGATCGACAATCAGAATTGACTTCGAGTTTCTACGCCCCTAGGTGACCTTGAAAAGAAGTTCTGCCTAAAGGTGTATCTATCCAACCGATAGCTTTCTCTCTACTTTTTATTTTTATGGGGTCAACACAAGGGTGAACCCAGTGTATATCTCCCTGGCTTATTCTACTTCTCTGCTTCTTCTTAAGTGTTTGGAATTAAACATGCATTTTTGTGAGTTGGTTTTGTACAACCAGGAAATGGCCTGTTACCCACGGTAACTTGCCAGCCATACTCGTGAGGTAAAGTGTGGCTTATTTCTTTTTTTCTTCTTTTCTTTTTCTTATCAATTTTTTTCTTCTTTTGGGTATTTCTCTATTTTTCTTTTTCTTTTAAGTAGGTGGCTTCCCTGATCTAAGATTTATCTAAAGGCAGTAGAAAGAGAATGGTCGTGTGGTTGGGCTTTGGACAACCAGTCAATGAGCTGTTACCACCGACAACTTCCTAGCCATACCACCCTAAAAGGTTCATTAGCTACCCAATTTCCGTTAAAATTGCTAAAAAGTAAGTCAGTGCAAAGTGTGTGTAGATGCTTAGACTTAAGGTCCCCTCAAATCAGAGGGTGGGTTGATAAGTTGGCGGGTTGATAAGTTGTGTACTTATCACCCAAACTTATTAGCCAATTAGAAATGAATTTTCAAATGGTGAGGACTTAAGAAACAAGTCCACATTTTAGTGGGCACCCAGATTGATTAAGCCCGAAGATTTGAAGAATCTAAGTCTTTAGGTCCTGTTGTATCATTCCCTAAGGTTGAAACTTTCTAATGCCCAAGCTCTATTTTCCTAATTCATTTTTTTTTCAAAAATAAAGAGAAAATAAAAAGAATCTAAGAGCTAACAAGATGATTCAGATAATGATATCCACCCCGCCCGTGACTATCTAATGAAATGTCCTCATTGTATTAAATGACATGAGAAAGAGTGGAGTAGACAAGAAAGCACCTGAATTTCATGATTAATAGGTTGGCTCCAAGATTAAAACTTACTGTATATGTCCTGAATTTAGTGCCTTCAGCTAGGCACACTATACAAACGGAGAAGAAATAAAGAATTCACAACTTCAAGTCAGAATCAAAAGAAAAAGATTCACCTCAGGACCTGCCAGTAGGTGTCCACAAATGTGGACCAGATTGTGGTGCAGACCCATGCTCCAAGGTCAAGTGTATCTAAGGTTCTGAATAAAAATTACCCAGAGCCGGAGATCAGTATGCAAGAGGGGTCGGGCTTGCGATTTATGAGGATGTAACCCAAGTCCAAAAAGTCGGACAATAGGAAAATTTGTATCAAAAAGATAATCAATGAATTTTTGCTTAGGTTGGACATCCTCAGAGTTGAAAATGTCATAAGGGTCCTAGTAGAAGGTTGGTGGTTTTAAGAAAATAGGAGCTCTTGGACTCAAACTTCTACTTCCCCCAGAATTGGCTTCCCAAATCTTCATTTCCAAACTCCTATCCTCCATAATCATAATTTCTGGGACCTCACAAATGTCATCCCTGTATAAAATATCCAAGTCCAAGATTTGTGGTTGATAAACATGTATAAATTCATCGTAAAATGCTTATTTGTGATAGTTCCTAGGCTTAGCACTGCATATCATGATATAAATATCGCATAGCATGCATCATTTTGCATTTAGAGTAGTTGTTTATATTTTTGGTTAATTAGGTCCTTTTTATGGTCAGGAGAAGAGAGGATTTATCTCAGGGCCTTGGATGGACAATCAGACCATACAGATCTGATCGGGACAACGATCGGAGATTAACGCCTTTGAAATCGTGCAGATCGGAGTCCCGTAGCATCACATTAAGCCCAAGGAAGATCAACGGCCAGGGGGGCAATGCGACATCCATACGAGTTTCAGATGGAAAATCCGACCGTACGGATGGATCCGGAGCGACGATCGCAGTTTGGCATCGCAAAAATCATCCCGATCTTAGCACTGTGGCACCCTCTGCAAGAAGAAGAAGACGGACGGTCCAGATGGTGCCATGTGGCGCCATCCAAGTCGCCCAAACCCGGCCAGCAGCCACCGCCCACTCTCCCTCATCATCTACACCGTTAATCCTAGCCGTTGGATCAAGATCCAACGGCTGGGAAGCATCTGCACCGATTTCCTCCTCGCGACACAAAAGGGGACGCGGCGCATTGGTTGACGCAGCGGCTTGCAAAGGAGAGGCGCGGGTTTGATTCCCCGCAGCTGCTCCAATTTGCAATTGGACGGGCATTTGGAGCGAAGCGCAGCGGCAGCGGCAGCGCACGCGCCCGCGCGGGCCAGCGCATTGCAAGCGCGCACGCCAGCACGCCAGCACAAAGCACACACGCACACAACTGGGCACGCGGTCAGCGCGCGTGAAGAGCGGGGCAGGCGGCGCGGGCGCAAGGGGCAGTTGGCGCCAGCTTTCATCGACAGCTGGACTAACCTACAGCGACGCTTACAGCCGTCGCTGTTTCATTGCAAGCCAGCAGAGCCAGCTATGGGCGTGGGTGGAGGTAAGCTGTCTACAGCAACGTTTCCAGCGACGGTCTAGATGTCGCTAGAGGTCCATTATCCATTTTTAGCCTCTTCTCCACCACTATAAAAGGGCCTTCACCCCCTCCCTTCCAAGCCATCTCTATCTACTCTACTCCCACCTACTCCCAAGCTCTAGCAAGCCTACCAACGCTCCATTAGAGCTTGTTCTCAAGCTCCCAAGGTACCTATTAGTGTAGCAAACCTCTGCCCCACCAAATATTCCTCCAACTTCCCATCTCCCTTCATAGGTCACCTTGGAGCCGTCCTCTCACCTGCATTCCGGTAGTAGATCAACTTCGTCTTCTCACCTCCATTCCAAAGCTACGCCTAAGCTTTCCTCAACCCAATGTCCTCCAACATCTCACCTCCGTCATCTCGCTCCTCACCTCCTTCATCCGAGCTTTCGCCAGGCGCCGTTGTCTCACCGAACAGCCGATTCGGGAGATTTCCTCTCACCTCCCTCTTTTTATATGCTTTCATAGTTTCTTGTAATTGACATTAGAAGTAATATATATCAGATTTGTTCCAGATCTCTATCTTGTGATACGTTTGCTTGATTTCTTTTATTACAAAAATATAAAAAAATATCAAAACCTTAAAATACCAAAAAGAAATGAAATGAAGCGCAATTTTCAATAAAGTAAATGTCGCCTCCCTGTGTTCGACCCGGGACTCCCTTAGAGTTTTGGTATAAATTTTATTTGATCGACGTGTTTTGCAACTACGATGACAGGTTACCTGTAACCTCGATTTCTAACACGCGAAGCACGCTCAACCAGTGGTTGAATCAGAATTGACTTGGGTCTAGTGATCTTAAAAACCAAATTGTCATTATGCTCAATGGGGTGTGATTGAGGAATGAGGCTATGAGTTGAATCATCCATGAAAACAGGATTTGTATCTTCCAAGCTAGACCCATTAGGATCAATTTCCTCAATTATAGGGCCATCAAATGATCTATCAAATTCCTCAGGTGCAGTCGTCTTACTGAAATCATTTTCCTTAAACTCAAGTGAGACTTTACATAAAAATTCTACACCTTCATAATCAAAGAATTCTGGATCCACATTTATATGTCTTAAAATCATTGATCATTTCTAGGTCCATGGAGACATTTTTCCTTGTACCCTGGCTCAGGGATATCGTGTGAAGAAATCAATTCATCCTCAATTGGTTGCTTTAGACCAATTTGGTCATCCCTGGTCTTGTAAAATGTGTCCTTCCTACAGGTGCCTGAGCGAATTCTGACATTGGCTCTCCTGAAGGGGGTTTATCCTAGGAATCATCCTAAGATTAGACTAAAGCAATCACAAATCTCATCCTCAATTTCGATAACTTCCCAAGTAAAATCTCATTCGGGTCCTTATCCTTAACCTCTTGGAGCCAATCCAACAAATATTTGTTAAGATCGTCAATCATTTCAATCAAAGGCTCCAATTCTTTAGTGCAAGGTGTCGGTTGAGCTTCTAAAGGTTGAATGGTGTTCCTTAAGTTAGTTAAAACCTTATTTTGGACCTGGTTCACCTGAACCAAATGGTTTGGTTCATGGTTGGGTGAGTTTGGGTTCAGTCTGGGGGAGTCAAGGAATTGAGGTTCTTGGTATCCTCCCTGATAATAGGTCATTTCTGATTGTTCATAAAGGGGTGGTGACCCATATGCAGTGTAATATGGGGGAGGGTAAGGATCAGCATATCCTTCTTGATTGTAGATCATATTAGATTGTCCATAAGAGGGCGGTGATCTATAATCAATGTAGCTCGGAGAAGGGTAAAAATAACAATCATGATGTCCAGGGTTAGACCCTAAACACGGAGGTCCAGAATTGTATCCCCAATCAGGATTATCCCAACTAATAGATGGGTAAGAATAAGTCTGGTTGTGTATTCATGGTGTAAATCACATTTTTAATTGATTCTGTTGTAGTCTAGCGTAAAATACATCTCGACAAATAAATTTTAATGGAACAGTTGTGTCCCGGTCGAACTCAGGGAGGCAGAAATCACTTTTGATTTCAAAACTGAATTAGAATGCTAACTTAGAGAATATGCTACTACTTGCAAACTAATCTATATATATATCATAATATGTATATCATGCAACTAGTCTGATCATGGATTGCAAAAATATAATTATGACTAGAATAAGTTCTTGCTATCTATCTAACTAAATGAAAACTATATGTAGCAGAATAAGAGCACCACAGGTGGTCCATGGTGGCCTTCTGGAGAGGCTGGGGAGAGCAACGGCAGTCCACCAAGGTGGCTTGGTGGGCGCTTCAAAGGAAGAGAGCCAGAGATGAAGAGAGCTGGAGAAGAAGGTTTGAAGAATTGGAGAGGGTCTGGAGTTGGTGGAAGATGATCCTTCTGGGGGACCCTGGGACTTCTTTTATAGCATTTATGAGGGGTAAGATGGGCATTTGAGCCCTCAAAATCATGCAACAACCTTCTGGTGATTAGATTTGTCGATCGGGAGATCAACGGATCAAATCGCACCTTAAAACACCTTCATTTGTGCTTTCATCGCGTCAATTTGCTCTTAGGACGACACGTGGCGGCCTTTGGACACTTGGATCGTGATTCAACGCTCCAGCGCTCACCGCGCCAACGTCCGCTCACACCTGCTAGTGCTTTAATCGTGCCTAACGTGCGTGCCAAATCTGAGACATTCGATCTCACGATCGGACGACCTAAAAGAGTTGTAGCATTGCCTTGGATTTTTCAAAACACGCTTGCGCAAGCATCATCATTTGCGTCTTCACACGATGCCATCTAACGCACCATGCGGTACCGTCTGCACCGCTCGATGGCCATCCAACGGATGGATTTCATCCGCGCCTACACCTTCATCGATATCCCGCTGATCGTGAGTTGACCCCATGTCTTGCGCTTGCTATTTGAGCACGTGAGCCAATGCACTGGAGGTGCATTTTGTTGCGGTTACCTCTTCTCGTCTAGTTGTCCTTAGCCATTGGATGGAGATCCAACGGCTAAGGTTTCTTCTTTCCTTGTTGAGGCATTCCTGGAGCAGCGATGTGGCCACGTTGTGGCCATTGGTTGATGATCCAACGGTCCACAGGGTACGGGGAGAGCCTCCTTAGTAGTTGGGCAGTGGCGAGGGGCAGATGTGATGGCATCACGTGGCACCATCGTGGCCATCCATCTTCTCTCTTTTGTAGATGATGCTATAGGCCTTTGATCGGGATGATTCTTGTGCCGGTGGACTGTGATCGCTGATCCGGATCCATCCGTGCAGTTGGATTTATCATCTGAGGTCTGGATTTTCACCTATTTGTATCTTGGCTCTTGCTCTTTTGTGGACTCCATAGGATGCTACGAGAGTCTAATCGATTTGATCTTGGAAGCATTGGACTCCCGTCGTTGTTCTGAGTAGATCTATAAGGTTCGATCAGTCATTCGTAGCCCCAAATTACCTGCAATTATTAATATCTCTCAATTATAACATAATACGACATTATTATTTACAAAACTAATAAATTAGTATGATGCAAAGTATGATTCGAATGCATGTAGAATGCCTAAGTTAGGCTAGGTTCTAACTTAATTCAGGTGGATTAGGGCCTATGATTTCAATGCAATCATTGGGATAATAATCATCTTGGGAATAAGTAGCCGTAGGAGGGTAAGAGTGGAAATGCGAGTAGGATGTGGAAGGATCCATGAAAAAATGGGAGGAAGAAAGGTGCCCTACAATACAAACAATCAAACCTATCCTTAGGTGGGGTAACCTAAAGATCTACATTCTCTCAGAACCCATCTTAAGATGACAAGAATAATTTGGTCTACTTCTTTCCAGTTAATCCAACCAGTTAGAGGGAGGGATTGAGGAGAAGGTTCTTCCCTTGGCTTTGGCCTCAGGTAGTGTGGATTTTACATGGTTTGTAAAATACATCGTTGTAACATGGAAAATCGATCAACTCTTCAATTTATAATACCTAGATAGGGAAGTATCTAGGGTCGTCCAAGGAAGCAATATGTTGTAAAATCGAATTTCTTGCTTCAAAATGGAAATCAACTTTCTTTTTGGTGTTTTTAAATTTATATTTTTTTTATGTTTTGAAATAACGACAAATACGTGAGTTGTTGGCGGTAAAGCAACTAACACCTACAATCACTAAGCTAAAACCTAAGTGATAATTAATTCCTCTCCCTAAGCTCACCATAGGCACATGGAGGCCAAGAGTAATTAGGGAGAGGGAGTGAAGAGTGCCAGAGAGAGAAAACAAATGCAACAAAAGAATTGTAAAGAAAGCAACTTGATTTAACAAGGAAGATTGTTTACATGAGAACCCTAGTAGAGGAATGCTTTCTACTACTAGAAAAACTACAAAAAATGACAAAAACACCAATCCTCCTGTAATGATTGTGAAGATGAGAGGCTCCTTGATCCAAACTCAGTGGCTCCTGGACTTGAAAAGGGGCTTTCTAACTCCTTCCTTGCAAATCTCCGCCAAGATGATGTCCTCCAAGGCAAGCCCTAAGAGGGGAGGGGGGGCATGCCTATGCTTCTCCCAAGGGTGGATGTGCATCACCCTTCCTCCTCCAATTGCCTGGTCATCCTCCAAGTTGTAGAAATCCTTCTCCTTGGTGTGGCACAAGAAGAAGAGGGAAGGGGAAGAAGGCACTAAGGGGGCGGGTAGGATGCCCCCTTAATCTTCTTCTCTCATCCTTCTTCTTGGCCGTGAGTTGTAGGTGGATATAGGGTAGAGTTAACATTAATGGTGGATGAGTTTTTAGTGGTGGTTAGGTGATGGGTCGGCCCAAATAGGTTGTTAATATGATATTTTTATCGTTGAAATGTGTATAGTGGTTAACCTAATTCAGACCTAACCATCTCTTTACAAAATTTTTAACCTGGCCTAATTGATTTTATCTTGTCACTTTTAGGCCCAGGGTCGAACTCAGGGAAGTGGGGTTCAAGTCGAATTTCTACGTTTTCCTTAAAACACGTCTCTTCCGTTCGTTTATTGTGTTTTTGGAATTTTTCTTATTTAGGTTTTTTTTTGGTAATCCTTGTTCTTGAGGCACACCCTCAAAATTGTGTCCTTGGCTTTTAGCCAAAACAGAGTTTCAAAACACGCCTTGCTACTTGCAAGACGGGGTACCTGCAAATCAAAGATTATCTTTTCACTTTTATACCTTTTTTTTATCTTTTTACTAAGAAGGAAGCTAACAGATAGAAAGTAAATATAGTAGCTATAGATATGTATTTATATGTAGTATATATATAAAGGGGTGGGGGTGGAGGTGACGATGGAGTGTAGCACTATGTCGAGTCAGTCGACGTCTAGAGAGATGCAACCAACACGACTAGGTGCCGCGTGGAGTGTGAATGGAGGATGGATGATGTATGGGACCACGCTTTTTTTGTACGCGTGTATCAGGGAATATCAGCAACTGGTGCAGATATTCCCACGATACAGCGTATAATAAATAACATGAAAATATATGTACATATGTATGTATATAAGTAAATATATCTATATATATATATATAAATGTATAGTTATATATGTATAGATATATATGTGTATATATATGTATATAAGTATATATATATATATTACTATATATATGTATATATATATGTATATAGATATGTATATATATATATATATATATATGTATATAAGTATATATGTCTATATATATATAAGTATATGTATAAGTATATATATATATATATATATTATATATGTATATATATTATATATATGTGTATGTATACATAACTATATAGATATACTATGTATATATATATATATATATATATATATATATGTATGTATGTATGTATGTATATATATATTTATATATATATTACTATAAGTGTGTGACTGTGTGTGTATGTGTTGGTATAGGTGTGTGTGCGTCGGTGAATGTGTGTGTGTTGCTGTGAGTAAAAAAAAAAAAGAGAGAGAGCGGGCGGCAGAGAGGGCGGACGCGCGCGGGAGAGATCAGCAGAGAGAGAGCGGGCGAGAGAGCTGGTGATGGAGTGAGTTAAGACGTCTGTGGATGGCTGCAGATGTCTGGAGCTGCGTCGTCTGCAGGCGGCACCCGATGTCTGGAGGTCGAGTCGTCTGCAGATGGCTGCCGACGTCTGATGGTCGCGGATGCAGGCGCGTCTTCGTGTGGAGAAGGTGAGGCGTCTGCAGGCCGGGTGCGAGGAAGGAGAGCGGGCGATGGCGTGCTCGGAGAGGGCGGCGGGGAGTCTGCAGTCGGTCGCGGAGGGTTGCAGAGGTTGGCAGGGGTCGGCGCGAGGGCCTGGCCGGCCGCTGCAGTGCGCGCAGCGGCCGGTCGCGGGTGCAATGGCAGAGGCGACAGAGTAGAGGACGGAGCGGAGAAGTGCCCTGCAGGCGTGCGCGGAGAGCTGAGCGCCTGCGGGGAAGGTCGCGGAGGAGCGAGGGGAGTGCTGCTGCTGCGTGGCTGCTGCTGCCGTGGCTTCAAGCTTCGAAGCTTGGAGCGGCGTCAATGGCGTTAAAGAGAAAAAAAACTGAAACGAGGACGACACCACGCCCACCGGCTCGTAGAAGAGCTGGGCGGTGGTGTCCCCACTGTGGTGGTGTGCACCACAGTGGGTACTCCTGCTCGTCGGGTGCCTCCTCGACGGAGGGCCGACGTGTGGGAGGGGAAGACGGTGGAGGAGGGAGGTGGACTGCGGGTTTTGGTGCAGCAGCTCCTCTCTCCGTGAGGAAGAAGCTGCAGCTTCTTATAGAGGAGGAGAGCATGGCGTGGAGCATGCGGGGAATGGGGGAGAATGGCAGCTGCAGGGAGAGGTGCGGGAAGGACAGCAGGGAGAGGCGTTGGTAGGGAGAAGCCGCATGGCGTTGCATGCAGCTGCGGGAGGAGTTGCAGCCGCGGGAAGAAGAAAAAGATGAAAGTAAAAAATAGAGAAGGGACTTTTGCAAAGAAACACTTGAGAAAAAATGTAAATATGCAAGCCATTTATTCCATTCTCTTCTCCTCTCAATTAAATGCATGCATGCAAGCGTTTTTACAAATGCAACTACAGGATTATAATATACATAGTTAATGCTAGAAAATAGCACAAGAAGGCGTTATTATAGGTGTGTTTTGAGGTGCAAACATATACCCCCATGCCTATCTTTTGCTAATCCCTAGCAAAACCGTATTTAGAAATGATCTTAAGCTGAAGATTTTCTTCTGAGATTATATCGGTGTGTTTATTATCGGATATTGTGAGAACCAATTGTAGAGAAGATTACCAGTGCTTTAAGTCTTACATGACAAAGATTATCTCTCAACTAACCAGGGCTCTTGATATTTAAACCTTAAGTACGATTTTCAGGACCCAGGAGGTTTTGTCGTACTCGAGAGCTCAAGAGGTTATGGTTTGTGCATAGTGAAGGATCAAGACTGACCAGATGAACCTTAAGACTCACTCCCAGGGTTTCACGAATTTTTAAGTACAGGTTGGTCCTAGTTTCAGCTCGTGTTTTCGGATTGACCCTTAAGATGATTACGGAAAACTCAACTCCCATTTTCTGATTTTTTTTTTTTTTGGCTCACCGAAAAACAAAGTATACAGACATTTATGAGATATACCGACTCTTTTGCAACATTTTTTTTTTTTTTTTTAAACACCTGTCAGTATATCTCTTACAACACATTTTGAAGGAGCACACTTGTTTTTCTTTTTGATGGGAGAGTTTCTTTTTGGTGGAAAGAGTCACTCCTAAACACAAGACTAAAGCCTGGGATAAAAAGTCTACCTGCACGCACAGGTAAGGACTCCACCTTTCCTAATGAACACTAAGGTTGGGTCTTATGTTCACCTGGTCTTTCCTGATATGTGTAGTGTGAACCAAGTTTACTTAAGCTCTCAAGAAAAAGCAAACCAACGAATCCTGTACTGGTGTCTCAGGTACAAGAAACGTTCTTAGTTAGGAGAGATTTTGATCTATTTCGTCAATGCTTTAAGTGAATTAAGCCGAGCCTGAGCGAATCAAGCTTCTGTGGCCTGGAAATTCTTCAAAACAGAGGTTGAATATCCATAAACACTTATTGTATTTTTTGTTTCAGCTTTTAGATCATTACTAAACACCATTTATTACTAATATATATATATATATATATATTTTTTTTTTTTCTTTTCTTCTTTTCTTTTTCTTGCATATTTATAAATAGGTGGTAATTGTCTGATACCATAAAATACCCGGATCCTATGGATGCCTATCCACCCCCCCATGCCAAACAATGCTAGGTACTCATATGCATGCAGGGAAAGGGAGAGGAAGGATGGAAGATCGGGTAACAAGAGCTGAGGTTCAGGGTATAGATCAGGGTGGAAGGGTGGGTGGATGGTGGGTGGTGAAGAGAAAAGTGAAGTGATTGCGATAGAGGTGTGAAAAGTGATGGTGGATGGTGAGTGCTGTTAGGGTGCCTCCCAACAAGCGCTGAATTTAATGTCCCCAGCTGGACTCAGAATGAGGCAAAGAATTAGTTACCCTCCAGCAGGGCAACGGTTTCTCCAACGGGGGCAGGTTCATGAGTCAGATAGGGTTTCAAACGTTGCCCGTTGACCGTAAATTTACGCCCAGATTTGGGATCTTCGATTTCGACGGCCCCATTGGGGAATGGTCTTGAGACCAGAAAAGGACCAGTCCATTTGGACTTTAATTTCCCAGGAAAGAATTTGAGTCAGGCATTATAGAGCCAAACTTGCTGAGATGGCTCAAATTCCTTCCGCCGAACATGGCTGTCGTGAAAAGCCTTAGTGCGCTGTTTAAAGGTTAGAGCAGAATCATAGGCTTCACGACGGAGCTCTTCCAGCTCTTGGAGTTGGAGTTTCCTTTCTCGCTCACACAAGTCTGGGTCGAGGTTACATTGGCGAACCGCCCAATAAGCGCGGTGCTCCAACTCCACAGGCAAATGACAAGGCTTCCCGTAAACGATTCTATATGGAGACATAGCAAGGGGAGCCTTGAAGGCGGTCCGATACGCCCAAAGTGCATCAGTCAGCTTGTCGGACCAATCCTTACGGTCAGGCCGAATCGTTTTCTGGAGAATCTGCTTGATTTGCCGGTTCGACACTTCCGCCTGGCCGTTCGTCTGAGGATGATACGGGGATGCGATACGATGGTGGACTCCGTACCTCCTCAGAAGTGCCCGAAAAGAAGCATGGGTAAAGTGGCTTCCTCCATCCGAGATAATGGCCCGAGGGATCCCAAAACGCGCAAAGATATGGCCCTTGACGAATCGGGTGGAGATAACATGGTCAGCACGACGCGCGGGAATAGCCTCGATCCATTTTGAAACATAGTCGACGGCCACGAGGATGAATTCGAAGCCGTTGGATGGAGGAAAGGGTCCCATGAAGTCAATTCCCCAGATGTCGAAGATTTTCGCAGCTAGGATGTGCTGCAAGGGCATCATGTCACGACGTGCCATTGACCCTAATGACTGGCACCTAGTGCAATGTTTGGCATAAGTGTGCGCGTCCTGGTGAAGGGAGGGCCAAAAGAAATCGCACTGCAACACCTTGGCTGCAGTTTTCCTCCCAGAGAAATGGCCTCCACAGGCTTGATCGTGGCAGAAGGATAGCACACTGGGGAACTCACTGTCAGGAATACAGCGACGGATGATTTGATCAGCACCTATCCGAAAAAGAAGTGGATTATCCCAGAAATAATACTTTGCTTCTGCCATGAGATGCTCGCGCTGGTTTTTAGGCCAGCCACGTGGAAGAGATCCAGAAGCAAGGTAATTGGCAATGTCGGCATACCACGGTCCACTTGCCACATTTATTGCCAATAGGTGCTCATCAGGAAAAACTTCATTAATTGGCAGAGTAAGTCCAATATGGTCAGGGTCCAGTCTGGAAAGGTGATCAGCCACAACATTCTGGGCTCCGACCTTATCACGAATCTCAATGTCAAATTCCTGGAGCAGAAGGATCCAACGAATCAGTCTAGCCTTGGCATCCTTCTTGTGCATGAGATGGCGAATGGCCGCGTGATCAGTGAAAACAATAACGTGAGAGCCCAGAAGGTAAGAACGGAATTTTTCCAGCCCAAAGACGACTGCCAGTAGTTCCTTTTCAGTGGTAGTATAATTACGCTGGGCCTCGTCCAACGTCTTACTGGCGTAGTATACCACGAAGGGGTGTCTATCGCGTCTTTGTCCCAGGATGGCTCCGACTGCAAGGTCTGAAGCGTCACACATAAGTTCAAAGTCGAGGGACCAATCAAGCGGCTGGAGAACAGGGGCCTTGGTGACAGCATTACGCAGCTGCGTGAATGCTTGTATACAGTCAGGGCCCATGTCGAAGGGCACGTCGGTTGATAGGAGATGAGTTAAGGGTCGAGAAATTTTGGAGAAGTCTTTGATGAATCTCTTATAGAAACCGATGTGTCCCAAGAAGGAGCGGATTTGTTTGACAGAACCAGGCACAAGTAAATCAGCAATGATATCGAGCTTAGCTCTGTCAACCTCGATACCCCTATCGGAGATGATATGTCCAAGAATAATTCCCTCGTGCACCATAAAATGACTTTTTTCCCAGGAAAGCACGAGGTTTACATCAATACATCTCCTAAGGATGCGAGTCAGGTTGGCAAGACATTCGTCGAAAGATGGTCCAAAGACTGAAAAGTCATCCATGAAGACCTCGAGAAAGTCACCCACCATGTCATGAAATATCGCCAGCATGCATCTCTGGAAAGTTGCTGGCGCGTTACAAAGTCCGAACGGCATCCTTCTAAAGGTGAAGGTGCCGAAAGGGCAGGTAAAAGTGGTTTTCTCTTGGTCTCGGGGGTCTATTTCCACCTGGTTATATCCTGAGAATCCATCCAGGAAGCAGAAAAATTTATTTCCCGCTAGCCGCTCCAGGATTTGGTCAATAAATGGTAGCGGGAAGTGATCTTTCTTGGTTGCAGCATTGAGTTTCCTATAATCTACACACACTCTCCAAGATGTAGGAGTGCGTGTAGGGATGGATTCGCCCCTGTCATTGACACGGATGGTGAGTCCTGCCTTTTTGGGCACAACGTGAATCGGACTCACCCAGGGGCTATCGCTGATTGGGTAGATTATACCCGCATCCAGCCACTTAATGATTTCATTCTTAATGACCTCCCGCATGTTAGGGTTGAGACGTCGCTGCATCTCGCGAGAAGGTCGAGCCTCCTCCTCCGTATATATACGATGAGTGCAGTAGGAGGGGCTAATACCAGATAAGTCTGATAAAGACCATCCAATAGCTGCCTTGTGTTCTAGGAGGACCTTAGTTAGTTTGCACTCCTGCTCCATGGTTAATTTTGAACTGATGATTACAGGGAGCGTTTCATTTGGTCCTAGGAAAACATACTTGAGTGTATTAGGCAGCACTTTTAGCTCGGGAGTGGATGGGGAAGGATCTGGCATTTCTTGGGGCGAGAGTGTCCCAGACGGGTAGGAGAACAAGTTAGGAGGAAGAAACTGGCCTTCAGATTGGCCAAGAAGAGGGTCTTCTTGGATAGATGGATCCAAAAATGAATAGCCCCAGTGAGAAGTATATGGGCTCAAGGTCCCAGTGTGGATTTGTAAATCCGCCTGATTTGTCGGGGAAGAAAGGGCAATACGGTCTTCATGAATGTGGACCGACAGTGAGTAGCCCGGATATGACTCAGACCATGAGGTATGGGAAGCGGAGAAAACCTCGTCAGAAGTCTGGCCAGGAGAAGGTACTGGACAAGGGAGGGATTGGGGAACGTCACAGTATGCGTTGGTCAGGCAGTTATCAGTGTTTATAGGTAATCCGCAGCAGTCCGAATAGGTCCCAATTAGTCCGATACACGCGCTGACGGCCATGTCCTCGTCAGACGTGTCATCCTCAATGCAATCGCAATCAAAGTTCTTGGCTGCCTTGAATATGTTAAGCTTGAGCTTCTCAGATCCAACGACAATCTCAATACAGCCCGACTCGCAGTCGATGTGGGCGTGGGCTGTGGCCAAGAAAGGTCGACCGAGGATGATCGGACAATCAGAAAGTGAACTAGGAACTTCCATATCTAAAACAAGTAAGTCAACAGGAAAATAGAGACTGTTGACCCTAACCACCACGTCTTCCACCACACCCTTCGGGATTTTGACAGAACGATCTGCCAACTGTAACGTGACAGGGGTGGGTTTCAGATTTCCCAAGGAAAATTTTTTGAGCATGATGGTCGGTATGAGATTGATGGAAGATCCTAGATCAAGCAAGGCACGGTTAAAACTGCAGCCTTGGATGCTACAGGAAATCAGTGGTGTGCCCGGATCTTTCTGCTTCGGTGGTAAGTTTGACAGTATAGCACAACTCGCATGAGGCGAGAGAACCACCGGATTCTTAGTCTTCTTTGACTGTCGCCTGGGTGTTGTGTAGTCTATGAAAAATCGAGCAACAGTAGGTATGTGGTCGATTGCCTCGAGCAGGGGTACCTTGATTTCTACATCCCTGAACAAATTACGTAGGTTGTCAAAGGCCTGCGTATTTTTCTTTTTGCCTTTTGGCTCCCTCAGTAGAGCCTCAGGGAATGGGACTGATTCTGGCACAAGTTTTGGTGCATCATCCTCTCGCGAATGCGGTATGCATCCCGAATGAGAGGGCGAAGAAGAAGATGGGTCAGGATCAGGTCGAGGCGGATCGACGGTCTGCTTACCGCTCCTCGTAGTGATAGCATTGGACGATGCGGGTCCAGTGGGATCATACGGTGGAGGAGGGTTTGCAATGGGGATATAAGAGTGTGGTGCTGCAGCAGGATTAGCCTGAAATCCCGGTGGAATGCTCGGAGCTTGCAGAACTTGATTAACCTGTCCCTGAGAAGGTCATACCTGTGGTTGAGAACCACGGGGCATGAAATTTCGCGGGTTTGGAACAGGTTGGGCGGGAAGAGTGCCCTGAGATCGAGTCGCCATGCGTAGTTGACTGATCTCGGCGTTCTGCTGCGCCAATTGGTGCTGAAGAGAGGTCATGTTCTCTTCATGGCGCTTTGACATTTCCGTCATCATTCGCATCAATTTGTCAAGAGGGCTTGATGCGTGTTCAGTTTGTGGTACGCAAGGGCCTGATGGCGGATTTGCCATAGGATTAAACTGGACCCTTGGGATGACGGGTGCGGACGGTCGCATTGGTCCACTCGCGGGGTTTTGGCGCTGCGGGTTGTTGGACCATGCGAAGTTCAGATGATTACGCCACCCTGGGTTATAAGTGGCAGAGAACGGGTTGTTCCCCAGGGCGCAAGCATCTTCTATGCCAGAAGACGCGTCCGCATGTAGATATGCGTCTGAGCACACGGAGGCTTGGTCCTCCGTGTCGAAATACTGGCTCGCAGAAGCCAGTTCCACATGACTTACCGAGTCGCTTGGCGCGACACTCGGTAAGGAAGGTTTAACGGGGTTTCTCGGGATAAGCCTGGTATTAGAAGAACTTGGATTGTGACGAAGTGGTGAAGAGGTGGTGTTTGCCATAGATCGGGCGGGGTTGGCCAGAAGCTCGTCCAGCTTCTTGTGCACGACGGAGACTTCATCCAGTTTTTGTGCAATAAGGCTTAGATCAGTGGATGAATGGGAGGGTCCCGTGTCAACTTCGTGGACATTTCGGGGCTGGCTGGTACGATTAAAGGCGACAATGGAAGCATTGTTCATCGAGTTTTCACTCATATTTTCAAACAGCTCGAATGCTCCATTCTCGTCTTTATTCATAAAGTTCCCTCCGCAGGAAGCGTCTGCAATCTGCTTCAAAGTCTCATTTAGCCCATAGTAGAAAATCTGGGCTATATGCCACTTAGGCAGACCGTGGTGCGGACACTTCCTGAGGAGGTCGTTATACCTCTCCCATGCCTCATGAAATTGTTCGTCGTTTTGTTGCGTAAATGAAGTGATAGCACGGCGAAGCGCATTGGTCCGCCCGATTGGGAAGAACTTCTTGAGAAACGCTGTTCGCATCTCTTCCCAAGAGTGGATGGTTCTCCCAAGGGTGCGTAACCATTGCGACGCTTTATCGCGTAATGAAAATGGGAACACTTCATGAGGACTATAGATAACCCAACATTTCTTGGTTTAACGGTTTCAGCAAGTCGGGTTAGGTCTTCCAAGTGGAGAAATGGGTCTTCACTTGCAAGACCATGAAAGTGAAAATTGATTAGGCCAATTATGTTTGGTTTTAATTCAAAGTCGTCCCCGGCCATGGGGACCCGAATTTGTCCTATGGTCTCTGTAGCAGCGGGATTCTGATAAGAACTAAGAGACCTAGGCTCCTCCCGTTCGAGAGGGTTCTGCATTTCCTCCAATGTTTCCCGAATGGCTTCGATTTGCTCATTATACATTTCCATTTGGGCTTGGAGGCGGGTTATGGGATCTAAGGCTCCACCACCTGGTGGGTTCTGAGGGCGGTTTCCTCCCTCGGGATTTGGGGGTGGGCGTGCAGCCATGTTTGTGGAGGAGGAGGACGATTCGACTTGTTTTCTAGATTTATCAGTCAATTCAAATAGTTCAGGGTTTTGTGACCTCCTCCCAAACATGCACTACCGCAGGAAGAAGTGGGGAGATGAGAAGGGAAAAGGGATGAGAGAAATGACGCCGCAAAGGTACACTTGATTACAAATCAATACAGTCAAGTTCCTAAACTCTACAGTGTGCCCTTAGACCTAAAGATCTAAGTTACCTACTATCACGAACTACGGAACCGAATGCGAGCACCGCGGAACCACCGGGCCAGATTGAAAGGCCGTTTGCCCCAGTCTTAGACACCCGATAGCACGCGGGAACTCTCACCAGCACGTAGCCGCTACACGTAGGTAGTTAGACCTCCAATCCTAAAAAAGGGTCAAGTTACTACCAATTTTAATTAGAGGCTTAGGGTCAAGTGCTTTTGGAATGTGAAGGGCGTTGTTTACGGGTAATGCCCAAGTGATTGATTTTAAGAGTGTGTAAGAACAAGCATGCAACGGGGAAATCTCCTCGAATTGAAGTTTTTATTGGCGAATGGTTTTAGAGTTCAGCCTTAAGTAGTATGAATTTTAGGGTTTTGCTGAATTACCAATTCAACCAATCTCCGGGTTTTTGCAAGAATACAGGTTTTCTTTCTAAAGCCCAAGAAACCCTTCTTCAATTATCAGTTAGTTAATGCATGCTAAAATGCAATGGGCTACCCTAAATGGAGATTTCTATGTGTGGATGCGCGAATCAATTTTATACCAATGTGAAAGGGAGCCAAAGCACTTCAATTCAAGTGCTCCCAATCACCAGAAAGATATCCACACACAAGGCTTCAACCAACAGATAAAGAAACTAAAATTGTTGGGGTTGAAGTATTCAGGATCGAATCACAGGCAAGTTTGAAAAGTCGTGGTGGGGTTGGAATCAACTCAATTCCAAATCTCCCCACCAAAAATGTGATCCTGAATTAAAGATAAGTGAGGCAAAAGAGGGATACAAGCAATCTTTTTCTTTGCCTCAAAGAATACTTCCCACGGCGAAAAATCTAAGAATCAAGATTCTCAGATTTTCGCTATGCGAAGTAAGGCGGAAAATCCCGGAGCAGTGGGAGTGAAGACAATCAATCAATCAAGTGAATTTTAATCCACTTGCCCTCAAGAAATCCCAAGAAGTTTTTCTAGTTTTTAGTTTTAAAATTTTTTTTTTTTTATTATGGTGGCAAGTTAACCCTAATTTGATGAGAAAAGAAAACCTACTTGTTCGGCAACGTGTGTGAAGCTCCAATGCGATGTCGGCGTCTTCACGCTCTCGTTCCCGCCTTGGATCTGCTCACGTCCTCGACTTCGTCAGCCTTCTTCTCCTTCCACCAGGTTCACCTGCACACCAAAAACAAAAATACCCGTGAAGAGAGAAGAGACAAATTTAAAGGAATTGGATAGAAACTTACTCGAAAGTGCACCTCCCCGGCAACGGCGCCAGAAAAGTTATGATGGGTCGGCCCAAATAGGTTGTTAATATGATATTTTTATCGTTGAAATGTGCATAGTGGTTAACCTAATTCAGACCTAACCATCTCTTTACAAAATTTTTAACCTGGCCTAATTGATTTTATCTTGTCACTTTTAGGCCCAGGGTCGAACTCAGGGAAGTGGGGTTCAAGTCGAATTTCTACGTTTTCCTTAAAACGCGTCTCTTCCGTTCGTTTATTGTGTTTTTGGTATTTTTCTTATTTAGGTTTTTTTTTCGTAATCCTTGTTCTTGAGGCACACCCTCAAAATTGTGTCCTTGGCTTTTAGCCAAAACAGAGTTTCAAAACACGCCTTGCTACTTGCAAGACGGGGTACCTACAAATCAAAGATTATCTTTTCACTTTTATACCTTTTTTTTATCTTTTTACTAAGAAGGAAGCTAACAGATAGAAAGTAAATATAGTAGCTATAGATATATATTTATATGTAGTATATATATAAAGGGGTGGGGGTGGAGGTGACGATGGAGTGTAGCACTATGTCGAGTCAGTCGACGTCTAGAGAGACGCAACCAACACGACTAGGTGCCGCGTGGAGTGTGGATGGAGGATGGATGATGTATGGGACCACGCTTTTTTTGTACGCGTGTATCAGGGAATATCAGCAACTGGTGCAGATATTCCCGCGATACAGCGTATAATAAATAACATGAAAATATATGTACATATGTATGTATATAAGTAAATATATCTATATATATATATATAAATGTATAGTTATATATGTATAGATATATATATATATAGATATATATGTGTATATATATGTATATATATATGTATATAGATATGTATATATATATATATGTATATAAGTATATATGTCTATATATATATAAGTATATGTATAAGTATATAGATGTATATATAAGTAGATATATATATATATATGTATATATATGTATGTATGTATGTGTATATATATTTATATATATATTACTATAAGTGTGTGAGTGTGTGTGTATGTGTTGGTATAGGTGTGTGTGCGTCGGTGAATGTGTGTGTGTTGCTGTGAGTAAAAAAAAAAAAGAGAGAGAGCGGGCGGCAGAGAGGGCGGACGCGCGCGGGAGAGATCAGCAGAGAGAGAGCGGGCGAGAGAGCTGGTGATGGCGTGAGTTAAGACGTCTGTGGATTGCGGCAGACGTCTGGAGCCGCATCGTCTGCAGGCGGCGCCCGACGTCTGGAGGTCGAGTCGTCTGCAGATGGCTGCCGACGTCTGATGGTCGCGGATGCAGGCGCGTCTTCGCGTGGAGAAGGTGAGGCGTCTGCAGGCCGGGTGCGAGGAAGGAGAGCGGGCGATGGCGTGCTCGGAGAGGGCGGCGGGGAGTCTGCAGTCGGTCGCGGAGGGTTGCAGAGGTTGGCAGGGGTCGGCGCGAGGGCCTGGCCGGCCGCTGCAGTGCGCGCAGCGGCCGGTCGCGGGTGCAATGGCAGAGGCGACAGAGCAGAGGACGGAGCGGAGAAGTGCCCTGCAGGCGCGCGCGGAGAGCTGAGCGCCTGCGGGGAAGGTCGCGGACGAGCGAGGGGAGTGCTGCTGCTGCGTGGCTGCTGCTGCCGTGGCTTCAAGCTTCGAAGCTTGGAGCAGCGTCAATGGCGTTAAAGAGAAAAAAAACTGAAATGAGGACGACACCACGCCCACCGGCTTGTAGAAGAGCTGGGCGGTGGTGTCCCCACTGTGGTGGTGTGCACCACAGTGGGTACTCCTGCTCGTCGGGTGCCTCCTCGACGGAGGGCCGACATATGGGAGGGGAAGACGGTGGAGGAAGGAGGTGGACTGCGGGTTTTGGTGCAGCAGCTCCTCTCTCCGTGAGGAAGAAGCTGCAGCTTCTTATAGAGGAGGAGAGCATGGCGTGGAGCATGCGGGGAATGGGGGAGAATGGCAGCTGCAGGGAGAGGTGCGGGAAGGACAGCAGGGAGAGGCGTTGGTAGGGAGAAGCCGCATGGCGTTGCATGCAGCTGCGGGAGGAGTTGTAGCCGCGGGAGGAAGAAAAAGATGAAAGTAAAAAATAGAGAAGGGACTTTTGCAAAGAAACACTTGAGAAAAAATGTAAATATGCAAGCCATTTATTCCATTCTCTTCTCCTCTCAATTAAATGCATGCATGCAAGCATTTTTACAAATGCAACTACAGGATTATAATATACATAGTTAATGCTAGAAAATAGCACAAGAAGGCGTTATTATAGGCGTGTTTTGAGGTGCAAACATTAGGAGGGTTTTTATAGAGGTGGAGAAGGGGGTAGTTGGCATGGGTTAGATTTAGGGCTAGGATGGGTTCTAGGAGGTGGTTAGGTGATCCTATGGTGGAGGGTGTTTGGCACCACCTTAAGGGATGTGGTGGTGGTGGTTATGGTGGTGGAGAAGCACCATAAGATGGCACCACCGTGGAGAGGTGCCATGGTTTTGGCGCCAACTATGGGAGGCTTCTAGAAGGTGGGTAGGTGTTGGGTGGTGATGGCTTGAAGGGTTAGGTGTAGGGTGTAGATGGGAGGTCATTTTGGTGCCAAAAGGAGGGTGTTCTAGAAGGGTTAGTTGGCGCCAAAATAGGTGTCTCTTGGTGGTGGTTGAGGGGTGAAAGGGTGGCTAGGTGGTGGCGCCCACTTGAAGTAGGGTGGAGCTAGCTTAGGTAGGCTTAGGTAGGGTTTAGTTGGTGGAGTTAGTTAGGTAGGGTTTTAGGGTATTGGATTGCCAAGGGAGCGAGAGCTTAGCTAGCTTTGATAGTAGTAGAGTAGAGAAGGAGGCAATTGGAGCTAGGGTTTGAGGGGAGGAGCTGGATAGAAGAAGTTTGGAGTTGAACTGGAGCTGGTAATTGCTGAAGAGGGTGGCATGGAGCTACTTTAGCTGGCTTAGCTTGCTAGTTTTTTGCTAGCTACTAAGCCAAGCTAAAGTAAGCTGGCTCCTGCTGAAAGGAGCTGAGGTGAGCTGGGTCTGCTGCTCCCAGGGAGGACCTAGCTAGTTGAGGTAGCTAAGGTAGCTTAGCTTAACTAGGTTGAGCTAAGCTGAGTCCTCGGGAGCTAGACTTGAGCTTCCTGATCTAAGATGAGGTCATCTTCAGCTGGTCGGAGTTGAGTGGAGCTAGATGTAGCTAGTCTTGAGCTGAGGTGAACTACAATCAACTCAGCTGAGCTAGCTAGAGCTACCAGTGAACTAATGGGAGCTGAGGTGAGCTAGGCTTAGCTAAGTTGAGTTGGATCTGAGTTGACTTAAGCTAAGGTGAGCTAAGATGAGCTCTCTTGAGCTGCCATTCAGCTGAGATGAGCTGAATGGAGCTAGGATGAGCTAACCCTAGATCAAGGGAACTGGATTCCATCTATGGTGAGTTGGATTAAGCTGAGTTCCAAATGATTTGAGCTTCTCCTTCACTAGTTGCCTTCCTGAGTGCTAGGGTTCTAAGGATCTGAGTATCTGTATATCCCTAACACTCACAAAAACACATCAAAAAGACAATAAAAAGTAAGATGCATGCCTAACCTAATTTATGCCTAAATGCAACCCAAAAACCCGTTTGCGGAGCAAAATCCTAAGAGCTAGGTTTGTTTTAATGAACAAGAATGATGATAAACTGGCGTTTATCACACCCCCATGCTTATCTTTTGCTGGTCTCTTAGCAAAACTTTAATTTGTACAAAATGGAATTTTAGGGAATTTTTTCAACTTTTGAGGAGAAAGTGATTACGGGACCTTAGTTGATCTAAACACAAGAGGTACATGATTTGTTAAAGATAAACATCGGTATTTGTTTTCATATCCAAAAATTAGACAAAAACGGGATCAATATATCCTCCAAAAAATTCACAAATTAAGCCCTTGTTAATTCAGATGACTTGAATTTTTTTTTTTTTTTAAACAGAAAGGAGAGCTATCGTCTTGCGATAGCAGTTCGGAGTAGTATATTATGTGCAAAGAAGGGAGATTACAAAAAGGATCCCCAAGACTGTATGAGGGACTAGCACTCTCTTACAATATTCTCACAACATACCGGCCTCTCCTGAAAATGTCTCTTATTCCTTGCCTTCCATACACACCAAATAGAAGTAGCCATGTGGACATGTGGTTTCCCTCTCACCTCAAACCCATGCCACATAGAATTCCACTCTGGTAAAGGCTCCTGACAAATTTTTCTCCAGATGACATCAGTGATAAGGCAAGAAGAGAAGAGGTGATTTACATTATCAGTGCTCATCTCACATAAAAAACACACATGATGATCAGTACCCAATCTTCTGTGGCGTAGATCACTTGTGATTAACCCATCTCTCCTGCACAACCAAAGGAAGATTTGTACCTTGAGAGGAATTTTTAACATCCATATCTTCTCATCAATGGAATCATGTCTCCATCCCTCTTCAAATTTTAAAATTCTGTTATACCCAGATTGGGCACTATAGATCCTATCCCACAGATATCTGTCCTCCGTTCCAGGCCTAGGTCTGAAATTTTCAAGGTCTAATAAAAGTCTTCTCTTCTCATCCCATAACCGGGTAGTTCTTCTACTGCTGCTGGATTCCACATCATCTAGATTCCAACTACTGCTGCTACAAGACCAGATCTTGCTGACCGTAGCATTCTTGTTAGCTGCTGCATCAAAAGCTCTTGGATAGAGCTCCTTCAAGACCCCCAATTCAGACCATTCCTCCTTCCAAAATTTGAAAGACCTGCCATCTCCAAGTGATGGTTGCAGCAGATGGAAGTGATTAGCCAAAGCCTTAGTTACTGATTTCCAGAAAGGTGACGGACAGTTTGGCTGAAGTCTGGAAAGCCTACTGTTGGAAGCTCCATATCTATCTCTGATCAGATCAGACCACGGTTTCAGATCACCTTGCAGCAGCTTAACAGCCCATTTGAGTAGCAAGGCATCATTAAAATGCTGCAAGGACTTAATCCCAAGACCACCCAGCTCCTTAGGATAGCAGATTTGATCCCATTTGAGAGGCTGCAAGAAGCTGCCCTTGTGTTTAGCTCCCTTCCAAAAAAATCTCTTCCTCATCACATCCAATCTTTTCCAAATGGATCTTGGTGCTTTGAAAATGGAGAAGTAGAAAACAGGGATGGAGGTGATCACCGAATTGAGCAAGATAAGCCTTCCACCTCTGGATAAGAATCTGTTGTGCCAACCATCAAGTTTCATAGAGATCTTGTCAAAAAGGCAATTCCAATCACCTCTCTTCAACCTGGAAAACCTCAAAGGCAGCCCAAGATATCTGATAGGAAGACTGATGCGGGGAGTCATCAGGATGGCTGCTAAGGCTTCTTGCTCCTCCTCAGGTAAACCAAAGCAGACCAAACCAGACTTGTCCCTATTTAATCTTAGTCCAGAAAGCTCACCAAAGATATCAACCAAGTGATGCAAAGCCAATGCTCCATCCATGGATCCTTCAACAAAAAAGACAGTATCATCTGCGTACTGAAGAATGGGAGCCAGACTGTTCCTGCAAGAGAGTGAATATCCTCTAACAAGACCCACTTCAGAAAGCTTACAAACAAACCAAGCTAAACTGTCAACTGCCAAATTAAAGATCAATGGGGCCAGGGGGCATCCTTGCCTGATGCCACATTGACGCTGGATCCATGCACCACAGGGTTTCCCAATTATTAGAGGGGTAAAGGAGGCCGTGGTACTACATCTCTTAACCCAAGCTATCCAAGTAGGGGGAAAGCCCCTTCTTTTAAGCACATCCCATAAATAAGGCCAGCTGATTGAGTCATAAGCCTTACGAAAATCAACATTCCACATGAAGGCCTTGCATCTTCTCTTCTGCCAGCCACAAACCATCTCTTGGGCCAAGATAAAAGATTCTTGTAGGGATCTACTCGGGAGGAAAGCAGACTGAGCAGGATGGATCAAGTCTTGCAATACAGGCCTCAATCTATTAGCTAGGACCTTTCCAATCACCAGATACGAGTTAGAAAGAGCAATGGGTCTAAATTCCTGGAAAGATTCAGCACCCGAAGTTTTAGGCAAAAGAAACAGATAAGATCTATTAATTCTTTCAAAGCCAAAATTGCCACTTTGGAACTCTCTAATTACCCCCATAACCTCTGAGCCCACAATGTCCCATAGTTCTTTGTAAAAGAAAACCTGGATTCCATCAGGACCGGGCGATCCTTCACAATTGAGATCATTAATAGTCTTCAATACTTCAGCCTCAGAAATGGATTCAATCAGGCTGGCCCCTTGAGACTCATTAATCCAGGGCAAATCATATGCTGTCATTCTCCAGTTGCCCCTACCTACAGCTCTTGAAGATTCCTTGAAGTATCTGACGGCCTCAGCTCTGATATCAGATAAGGAGGTAATTCTCTGCCCCTCTACAACCATTGATGAGATCAGATTTGTTCTCCTCCTAGAGCTAGCAGCCAAATGAAAAAATTTGGTGTTTGCATCCCCCTCACTTAGCCATAGCTGTCTAGATCGCTCCCTCCAATCCATCTCCAATTTCAGGTCTTCTTCAATTACCACCCCCTGCCATCTTCTTCTATCAGCAAGATCAAGTTCAGATAGGTGGTCCACAGCTTCCTTGGTATCTAATTCCTGAATTTTCAGCAAGACCTCATGACGCTTCTGATGTCTAAGAACTGAGACAATATCTTCATACTCCTTCAGCATGCCTTTCAGAGACATAAGCTTAGAAGCCAGTCTAGAGGTGGCTATGCCCTCACCCTGCTGTGACCTCCATCAGCTGGCAAGCATGTCTCTGAACCCTGTTTCCCTCAGCCAAGATCTCCTAAATTTGAAATAGGAACCAGCCACCACTTGCTCACCATTGTCCCACACCAAAGGTGTATGGTTAGAAAATGGACGTTCAAGAGCACACACAAATGACATCTGGAAGAGATCCAACAGCTCAGCATTCCGAAAAAATCTGTCAATCTTGGACATGAGCCCATTGCCATTCCTCCAAGTGAATTCAGCCCCTGATGATGGAAATTCGCACATCCCCAAGGCCTGGACCACCAACTGAAATCCTGTGGAGGAGCTATCGACCACCCCATTATGTCTGTCACTCCCCACTAAAGTATAATTAAAGTCACCTCCAACAAGCCAAGCCCCCCCACCTACAAATTCTGCAGCCAGATTCCAGTCCTCCCACAGTTCTTGCCTTCTGTTATGATCGTTTGGCCCATATACACTAGTCACATAGAAGACACTGTCCCCCTGGCCTCTTGTGAATCTGCAGGTCAGAAGGTGCCTAGCCATGGAAATCTCCTGTAAGCACAGCATCTGCTTCCTCCACCAAATGGCAATTCCCCCAGATCTACCAATGGAATTGACCACCATAAGGTCATTTTTGGCTCTTGAATCAGATTCGCAACTTGCAATAACCTTTAAAACCTTGTGTCTGTGCTTGTGAAAAGACAACATTTATAAGGTCATGTTTTTGGTTTAAAACTTTTTTTTTCTCCCCTATGCTTATTTTTAGCTTAGTCTTACAACAGATGTGTCAGGATCAGCATTCCCATTACTAATCCTCAAGGGGGCTCTGGCGCTAGTACTTCAAGATAGCACTGTCCATGACACCACCTAGGAGTTCACAACCCCAAAACACAATGCGATGGAAAGGGGCACTCCAAGCAAACTCAAGCTCTTGCTCCGACACAACAGGTAGAGCACCGTCCAAGACACTTGAGTTGCAAAAAAGCACTTTAATGCTCCATCTACAGATATAAAATATAGATATAGAGCAACACTGAGGCGGTAATATGTTGACGTCGCATCCTTAAAGGAGGCATTTTCCTCCTCGGCGGTGGGAACTCAAACCAATGATCTACTTCAAACTTTTATTAAGGCCAAACAAGGGGGTTTTTCTAATTTTTAGTTATTCGTAGGTGTTGGCTTGTGTGTGAAATTTGACACAAGAAGTTTTGCACAAAACGTAAGTTTGTGAATCAGAAACTAAGCCAGATACTTTTCATATTACAAAAGAGGATCAAGTCAACTGAACTATCATGAGTTTAGGTGGAATTTTAGAGAAGGATATTTGATCTAGTCTAAAGGTAAACCTTGAAATTCTAATGATCAGATCCATATCCTCATCCCTAGTTTGTCAAAGATAAAATCCCATTGTACCAAAAGTGAGTTTTCAACCTTAGTCTCGATTTCAAACTTTTCCTCAAAAAGTTTTCAACATTTCTATTTTTCTTGAATATGCATGCAAGAAAATAAAATTACTAAAGAAAAATGCATGTTTTTAGGTTTTGAAGATCCTAAATTGATCGTCAAAATTTAAAAAACACCCCCCATGCTTATGATATGGAATTTCCTCATGCATTAAGAGGGAGAAGGGATCACCTTAGTGAAAGGCGGTCGGGTTTTGGATGGTCAAAACTTGGAAAAAGAAAGGAAAAAGAAAGTAGAAGAAATGATGGGTTACCTCCCATCCAGTGCTATCTTTTATTTCATTCAATTGGGCGTGAAGGTATGCATGGAAGACAAAAATCATGTAAATAATTGGATACTTGGATGCCCATATAAAAAGGGTCTTCTTCTGGATCCATAGAAAGTTGAGTGGAAGAAAAATAGGGATCAAAATTTGATGGAAAATAATAAGTGTGGCCTGAGTCTGGCCAAGGTTTTAATTTAGGAAGAATGCCATACTTAGGTAGGTTTGGTGGTAGGTCCATTAGAGAGGATTTGGGGGAAGAATGGTGAAGAGTGGGTAAGGTTAGTGTGGAAGGGTGGGGTGAGGGAAGAGTGGGTGGATTAGGGGAATGATCAGGGGGGTCATCAGGAATGGATTTTGGAAGACAAATCTCCAAATCAAAGATTTCGCCGACCATTGATTCTGAGTCAGGTTCCTCGAAAAATTTGTGGTTGGGAAGTCATCTACCAACATTGTCTCCACTAAATTTGAAATTTTTGCATCTGAGTCCTCGAAAAAATTATCATCATGGAATCTCTTGGAGGATTTAAAAATATCAAGAGTGATAGTTTGGCCTGCACAGGTGATATCCATTTTGCCTGTGTGGCAATAGATAATTGCCTTTCCAGTGGCCAAAAAGGGTCGTCTAAGGATTATTAGGGCATTCATTAAAGATTTGAGTACCTCAATGTCAAGGACTAGAAAGCCTGCAGGGAAGACACAATTCTAGACCTTGACTAAAACGTCCTCGACAATCCCATGAGGTTTGCTTGTAGATTGGTCGGCTAATTGAAGGTTAACCTCAATAGGTTTTAGTTCACTGATCTAAAATTCTTCAAATAAAATCGTGGGAATGATATTAACTGAGTCACCAAGATTAAGAAGGGCGTGATCAAAATAGTATCATCAATAATCACTAAAATTAATGACACCCCTGGATCTTTCATCTTAGGAGGCAGCTTGCTCTGTATGACAGAGCTTACTGTCTCTGAAAGATGTACCTATCCTAGATTTTTGGCTTTCCTTTTCGGAGTACAAATCTCCTTCAAAAATTTGGCATAAGCAGGTATATACTTGATTGCATCTAGGAGAGGGATATTGATTTGAACTTGTTCGAATAAATCCATGAGTTCTTTTGTGGTGGGCTCAAATTTCTTTTTTCGATTGGTGGTGGGGTGGAGAGCTTGTGGAAAAGGGATAGGAGTCGTGTCCTAAGATTTTTGTGTTTCTTTTTCTTCTTGATGTGGGAGTGGAGAGTCAATTTGCACAGGGATGGGGATTTCACCAGGTTTTAGTGAAGGCCTGAAATTAGTGGTGGTTTTCCCACTCAATGTAATTGCATGTGTAGTCGGATTATTATTTGGAGGAGGTGGGGGGGCCTGTTGTTGTGGAAACCTAGGAGGCTGCTGAGGTGGTGGATTGGTAGGAGCTGATTCGAGTAGTTTTGATTTCTGCCCAGATACTGGTTCCTCTGGTGATTAGGGTTAGGCATGGGTTGGGAGGGTAAATACCCTACAGTTCTTTGAGTTGGAGTAACCCCAATCCAACTATTCAGTTTTGTGATAGTGCGGGTTACTTTCGTAATCTTAGTCTGCATTTCCTGCAGGGTTCTCGTCATCTGGGCATTGATGTCTTATTGGGATGGCCCAGGATGAAAGGTCAGATTCGACCCATATCTGTTAAATTAATTTGAAGGTTGGGGAGGAACTGGGTTGTTCCAAGAGTGGTTTAGGTAATTCTTCCAGTTGGAAGAATTTCTATGTTGCTCCTGGAAGGCAGAAATGTTTTCAGTGGGGTTAGGGTTTGGATAATTGTAATTCCCCAATAAATCATAAAAAGCCTTGGGGTATTGATGATAATCAGCAAAAGTTGTGTTCAGATTGTGCAAGTTTTCTCTCTGAGGAATGTTAGGGTGGGTTAGATGTGGAATATGTGGAGCTTTGGTTGGTGTGGCAAGTCTTTCCTTAATTTTTTTCTGATTTATTTGCATTTGGTTGAGTTTTTGGGCCATTGTTTGAAGATCGTCTTGGGTGACATGGATAGATTGAGTGCCTACATCATGAACACCGAATTGTAGGTTTGGAGTTCTGCAAAATGCGTTCATGGAAACTTTATTAAATGAGTTTTCACACATTTCTTCAAAAAGGTCATAGGCACTCTCAGCATCCTTATTCAAGAAGTTGTCGCCACACGAAGCGTCGACCAAATGTCTGAGTTGATCTTCTAATCCGTGATAGAAGATTTGCACAAGTTGCCATAATGGAATCTCATGGTGCAGGCAACTTCTTAAGAGATCTTGAAATCTTTCGCAAGAATCATGGAAAGTCTTGCCAGATTTTTGTTGAAAGGTTGTAATATATCTTCGCAGGGAATTAGTACGACCTATGGGAAAGAATTTCTTGAGGAAGGCGCTCTTGAGTTGAGGCCATGTGGTGATGGGTCAGCCAATGGTTTTGAACTAATAAGCGGCCTTATCTTTAAGAGATAATGGGAATAGCCACATCAGGCAAAGGTCTTTTTGCACATTTTGGGATCAAGTTATTTGTGCAATAATGGGAACACCATCATGAGCCATAACTAGGTCAATTTGGTCTTATAAAGTCAATAAAAGCTCCTACATATCAGTCAGAAGGTCTCTTGAGCAATATGAGTTGTTTTGAGAAGAAAAGATCAAAATAGGCTTATTTCTGCAATTTTACCATCTTATCACAAATATAGAATAACAACGGGGTATGCCATGGATTTATTAAAGGTCATTTAGTCATTAATGCCTAATAAATGGGTCCATGAAGACAAAAACGGGTTTTCATGCATTTCAAGAATTAATTGACATTTGAAACCCTAAAAATAGACTTGCTTAAATAACTAAGTTCTAGTCAAGATAAAATTCATCTAAACCCTATAAAAATCATATAAAATATTCTCTAGGGTTTGGCATCTTTGATTTGACCATCTGAACCCAGTTTGACCTAAAACAGTCTCATACAGACTATTGCCCTAATTTAGGTTTTTGCATAAATTATCTAGTCAAACTAGGTCAAAACCAAAATCAAACTTCACCATTGGATTCCTTAGGCCCAAATTAGGTTTGTATCAAAATTTGGGCCCAATCAGAGATTGTCTTGACCTAGTTTGCAATTTGGTCCAGTATGACTCTTTCTATTTCACAAGTGTCCCTAGCTTTTGAAATTTCTTACAAATACACCCTATCTTTGTCGTCACTCTTTGCAAAAAGGTCCCTCCACCATTGTCATGCAGGAATCCTACTCCGGCGAGCTTCTTTTGGCAAGAACATAGTGATTACTTGACGAATCCCTCTCAAAATTGCAAGGGAGATTTGTCAGCTAATCCCCTTCCTACTGAGCCATGTCCATGTCTCCAATTCTTTTCCAATCTCTCATGAGAACGCATGAGAGATGTGGGTATCCTACTCCGACGAGCTTACCAAGCTTGATTTCCAAGCTTCAAACCTCCTTCTAAGGCCTATTTAATGACCCCTGAGGACAAACCGTCATCTTCACTCTCGTTTTTGGCCAGAATACCTCTCTTTCCTCCCTCCTCTCCGGCTAAAAAGCTCCATGAAGTTCAGCGACTCCCTCCGACCACTCTCATCATTCGCTCGCAATACCAGTGGTAGATTCTCCTTCCACTTTGTCTTCCGCATCACACCATACCAACAGGCACTCCCAATTCCCTTCGTCGTCGCCGATTCTCTCCCATCGGAGCTCTTTTCGTCTCCGGCGCCGTCCACACCAGACTTGGCGTCACTTCTCCTCCCCGTCGTCTGCTACCTACTCAGATCATTTCTCTCTCTCCCTACTTCTCTTTCCCACACTTATGACACACACACAACCATTGTTTCCTGCCTCAATGCCATCATCTTCCTCCGCTTCGACAACCACTCCAGCGAGGCACTCCCTCCGCTACACCACACCATAAGCCTCGCCACCTATCCCAAAAGCTTCGCCTCATCCACGGGGGCAAAACCCCTCAAGAAATTAAGGGGTTTGCTTGCCCTAACAGCCTACCAAACACCACCACCACCACGTTCGCAATCAACCATTGTTACGCCGACACATGCACTCTCACAGCATGCCACCGCCACCATCACCTTCACCACACTCGCACGAAGCTTCTGAGCATATTTAACTTGGTCGCAATGCCGTATTCGTGCTTTCAGGTACTCCACCAGAGCTCCGCCACTGCATCGTCTTCTCTGGCTTTGTTCATGGTGTTCTAGCTGCGATTACTCTAGGCAACTTCCCCAGGTGACGCGATTCTCCTCCGAGTGCATCTTTAGGCTCCTAATTAATGCCTACGACAACAACTGCTACATCAATTGGACTATCTGCCATCAGTTGCTCACACGCGAAGAACAGCTACGCCTTTAGTCCCACATCTTGGGAATTAGAGCGGGAAGAGGCACATAAATTGAATTTGTGTTAAGGCTTTATCGCCTCGACACACTAGGGGTGAGGTCGCTACACCCGATCACCTGACCTGACCTGACCCGCTTCTCTGCTCGGCTGTGATCTCATGCCCGCAACCTTGCTCCCTAATCTAGTTACTATTCCTACCCGATTACCCGGTTGACCCCGGGCCTTTGAGAGAAGGAAAGAAGGGGAAAGATAGAGGGGGGAAGGGGGTTTTGCTTCAGTGAACCCCTCTCAACACTTAGTCTCTACAAGACAACCGTGCCTCTATGTTGTGCCTTCCCTTGAGCCTGAGGAGAGAAAGGAAAGGAAGAAGAAGAGTGTCCTCTTGGCACTATAGCATCTGGACGGTTAAGCCGTCTGATTGAAAGCTCCATCGTCTGATCTGTCTGACACAGTGCACTATGCACTAGGCTTGCATGGATTAAATTTGGTTGATACTGTTGAGATATTTGCTATTATTGTAATTAGGGTAATTGGTGATTCAAATCACCATTTTACCTTAATCCTTTTGCACTATTGACCCTTACTAATATATATATATATACACATTATTATTGCTTGACTTTCTCATTACATATTTCTATCTTCTTGCTTATAATTGTGATCTTGAGATTAATTGCAACACTTGCTCCCTGTGTTCGACCTCAGACTTATATTCGAGTAATAAATTATATTTGTTGACACGTTATTTTTGGCTATATTGCAACGAAGTGATTTTAAAACCCTGATTTAGCACGTAAACATGCAAGAAGAGTGAGTTCTTCAAGGTGGCTGAACGAGTCTTCTTTAAGGAGGCCATGGAAATGCCTTTGGTTGGCTAGGTTTTGGATATACCTAGTCAACACATGTTGATTTGCGTTAAGTTTAGCAATCTACTTAGCCATCAAGGTGTAGAGATCATGCTGGGGGGCATGATGTCGTGATTGAGGCAAATTAACATTAGGAAGGTCCAAATGTGGGAAGTCAAAGGTGGGGGGGTTTTGGGTGGAAGGGTCAGAATTGGGATTAGAAGTCAGATTAAAGGTAGAAGTGGAAGGGTTAGAGGACCTGTTTTGTTGATTTTCCATTTTTTCAGAAGAAGACAGAAAAAGCAGTCTTTTTGTGCGAGGGGCAAAATCAAATGGTCCCTCCAAGTGCAGATTTTGAGATTGTTGCCCATGCATAAAATAGAAGAACAGGAGGGGAGGAGAAGAGATGGCGATGAGAGAAAGTGTGCAATTCAAACAAATAAAATTCTAGACCTAACTCAAATGTAACTCCCTAAAAATTAACCTAAGACTTGATCTACCTAGGAAATAAGAAATCAATAGTGAATACCCGTTCTATCAACAAATCTAGCCAAGTTGCATAAGGGGAGGGTTGGGCTCAAGATATCCTAAGAAAATTCCCAGGGGCTTGTGTAAACCCACACCTAGTCGTTTGACATGGCCCCTTAGCCTGACACCAGATATAGATGATAGAATTGGTACTAACTAGAGAAAACTTAAAACCTATATAGCAAGCCTAAGTTGATGAAACCTTAGGAGTCAAATTGCTACAATTTTTAGTTATGTCTAGGAGACTAGAGTGCACACGGAATGTGGAGGGAGTTGATTTGGGTGATGCCCTGTTGTTTCAATTTTTGTAGTGTGTGCAAGAATTGGAAGGTGATTCCAATTGGCAATCAAGTTGTCACACAATTTTTGTTTGTTTTTCTGCTTTTAGAATTTGATTTTGATTAGTGTATTTTAGGATTTTCTTTTTAAGGTTTCAAATAAGTTTGAGATTCCACAGACAAAAGGAAATCAAGTTGTATTGATGAAGATAAGTTTCCTTTAATTTGTTGGTCTCTACAAATGAAACGAAACCCTAATCAATTAAATCCTACGCAGAAATTTAACTATCAATGAGTTTGCTTTTAAGCTTTCAGTTTAAGTAGTGATCCAAACAATTCAAACAACACCACTACTGTAAGTCAAATTAAATAAGGATTCCAAAAAATATTTTTTGTGATTTTATGAATTTGTTTGATATTTTTAAAAAAGTTTTCTTTGTGCTTGTGTCAAAGTCCAGAATTGATATCCAAGGGTATTTTTGACTTTTCAGTACCACCACTGGCCTCAGAAAATTTTTGTGATTTTATGTGAAGTATATAATTTTATAAGAATTTCAGAAAGCTAAATTTCACAAAAATTAAATGAGTACAAAAATTCCTAAAATTCATAGATAGTAGCAAAATAGGAAGATTAAAGGAGATGATCCCTCTGCAATGCATGAATTTTTTTAAAATCTTATACAAATCCAATTACTCTAAAATTTGGAACAATGTTCCTCACTTGATTTGGAATCACTGGGTGAAATTTCAAGATTTTTAGAGGCCTGTGGTGTTGGGAACTAATTTTTGAAGTTCGGACAGAAGTTTGGAGTCGAAAATCAGAACACCAACACTTGAAGTGGAGTGGTGTTTAGTGGTGCAATCAAGTAACAAATGGGTTTTAATTTGCACCACTACACTTAATTAAGTTGTTTAGGATCCTGAAAGCCAATTTTAATATTTTTTTGATAGTTTTTAAGGCTGTGTGACTAGAAAGAGGAACCAACCTAAAATTTCGCTGGAAGACAAGGAATTGCAAGTTCTTCCTTCCAGAATCCTGCTTTCTTCCTATAGTTCTTGCATACATGGGAGAGAGAAAGACAAGGGGAAGAGATCCACTTATCAAGCAAGAGACTAAATGAATGCAAAGCCATGCCTCCCTGATGAGTAGCCACTCATCATAGCTAAAAGGCTGAAATTAAGTTAGACACTAAGTAAAACAATATCAAATTAACAGATAAAAAGGGTTAAGTGTGGGAATTAAAGAAAAAGACCTAAAACCTTTACTCTGTGTTAAAACTTCATAATTAGGTCACAAAAATGAGATATTCTGAAAGCAAAATACAAATGATGATCCATGCGTCAATTGAACACATAAATAAGTTTGAAAGGCCAAATCAGAAGTAAAATCAATGTCTTAAATGTTCAATTAAGCACATATAAAAATTTGAAGGCAATTGGACATCATTTAGGTTTTGAAATAGATAGTTTATACTTAGGTCCTTCATGCATTACACTTTGACCCTTAAAAACTCATTTTTGGACCAGCTTGTAAGCCGCAGGGACCCTTTTGAAAACCTGTAGGGCCCTTCCAGTTGTTATTCTTCTCACTTATGGGCCTTCATGCAATATTTCTACCCCTTCGTTCAAGGGTCTTCCTGCAAGTTTTCCTCATTTCAGAGAGAAGCCTGCTGCTCTTCACACACACTGTAGCGCATGAAGAACGCGACCAATCTCAGCCATCCGTCGCTCTTTAGATCTTGATCTGCAGTTGGATTCTATTGGAACTTTCACGCAATTTGGTGCGTTCGTTCACCTCTCTCCGCAGATCTCATCTGACGGTCAGATCTTGTGCTCAGCTCACCGCCCGCTCCGCCCCTCACATCCTCGCCGCCGGTTGCATCTTGTTTATTCTCACCTGCGCGGTGATCTCAGTCACTGAGCTGCTACTTAAGCATCTCAGTGGTGCCGCGCGCAAGGGATCGCTCCCTCCTACACCTCTTAGCGATCAATTCGTCCACTCCAGTCTCTCCTCCCCATCCAACCTCTGATTTCACAGCCACCAGCTGTGAAATCATCACCTGCTCTCGACACTCCTCGTCGCTAAGGACTTCGTAGCACCTAAGGACGACCCTGGAGTCTCACTAGCAGACTCTTCCCTCCGCTGGAGTCACCTTCCTCCTTTCTTCCTCCTTAGCCACCGGCTAAGGACCCATAAGTCCCATTCTTCCTTTTAGTTTAGGTTTTTAATTCTGCATAATTAGTTTTAGCTATAGTTAAGTAGTTGTTATCAACGTTTCTGTGCGGATTTAAAGGCGTATTACGTTGCAGTAGAACCGACAAAACGTTTAAACAAATAATTTTATTACTCGAACAACTAGAGTATCCGAGGTCGAACACAGGGAGCAAACTCAGTACTTTGTAAAACCCAAGAATACAACTGTTAAATGCAAATATAATTGATTCAAAGAGTTTTTAAGAAAGATGTAAAAAAATAGAATTAGACGTCTGATTTATGTATCAGACGTCTTAAATGTGATCTTTCTTTCTCTTTTTCTTCTTCTGCTTTGCCTTTCGGATCTCTTTGCAATCTTCCCTTGTCCTTCTTCTTCTTCTCCTGCGAAGACTTCTAACCTTTCTGTTTTCCTCCTTCTCCTGCGAAGACTTCTTTCTTTCTTCTTCTTCTGTCTTGCTTCTCCTTTCTTCGTTGCCTTCTTCTTCTTCTTTGTCTTGCTTCTCCTTTCTTCTGCAGCGGCCACGTCCTTCTCCTGCAATCAGCCTGCCTGCACAGGGGAACAAAACCTAACCCTTCTCCCTCTACCCGCGCGTGTCTCTCTCTCAAGCAATTCACTCTAACCGCTCTACCAGAGCCACAGTCTCAATCGGGTCGGATCGTACCCGGGACCAGGCGCACCTGCAGGTGTGTGATGCGCGAGGAGTGCGTAGGTCTAGGTCGGGTCGGATCTGCCAGGTCCGCGTGGTCAGGCCGCGGACGAGGCGGGTGGGGTCAGTGAGGGACCTCACCCCTGTGCTTTCGAGGCGATAAGAATAAAGCGTAAAATCAACTTATACGGTACCTACCGGTTGCAATCCCACGATGTGGGACTATCTGGTCTCGCCTTCACGCGCGCCTGCAGAAACCTCGTCGTGCGATTGCCCCGCAGCTGCTGGCTCTGCTAGCGCTCCTCGGCTGGATTCGTTCACCTCGCGACACTTGCATTAGTATGCAGAACCTGTAGTCTGGAAGACCGGGTGCCTGGAGCTTCGCGGGAGCTTCATCAGAGGTCGTCCATGGCGGCAGCAGCTCGAATCCTGTCGTACACAAAACGCGCCTCTCGGCCAAATCAGAATAGATAGAGACCTTCGCCGTGGCACGGCGAAGGCGGTGGGCAGTGCAGCAGGCCGCAGGTCGGCCTAGGCATGCGTGCCTAGGTCAACCTGTGGCCGGAGATGGTGGGTTGGTCGGGGGGTGGTTGTGGAGGGCTGGAGTGGCAGTGGGAGGGTGGAGTGTGTTCCTGGAGGTGAGGCGGAGCTTCCGAGGTGGTTGGCGAGCCGTGTGGAGGGCTGGAGTGGTGTGGGCGGCTCGCCGGAGTGCGGTCGGAGGCGAAGACGATGGAGGTGGTTAGCGTCTGTCGAGGGTCGATCAAGGGAGATAACAGGGGGAAAAGAGAGAGGAGAGGATGGAGAACGTATCTGGGGTTGTCTGGAGTGAAGGGAGGCAGTGGAGAGGACGGCTCGTGACTGCCGTCGTCGGGGAAGAAAGACCCTGGGGGAGGAAGCGGCGACGAAGATGAGGTCAGGAGCTTGCGCGCAGGGTACAGCGCGCCGCGGGAGGAAGAGGCAGAGAGGACTCTGCTGCTGGTATGGCAGCAGAGTGACGAGAAGGAGGGAAAGCGGTCGCCGGAGCTTGTGGGTCGTTTGGCCGGAGATGGGAGAGAAGAAATTTGGAGGGGATCTCCGTCAAAATCAAGCTTAAGATGAGTGGCCGGGTCCGAGGGGTGTTTTATAGGTGCTGGCCGCTCCTATCAGAGCGTGAAAGACGCGCAATTAGGTCAGTCGGTTCGCCGGAGTTGGAAGGAAGAAAGATACCCACATCTCTCGTGCGTTCGCACGAGAGATTGGGTTCACACCAGCGAATTTGATTGGCTTTAGAAGGAAGGGAATTCCTCAGAGAATCTCCCTTCCATTTCTGGGAGAGAATCTCTGAGGAATTAAAGAGCCATCTCTCTCGAAACTTCGTCGGAGCTCGGTTCTGCCCTAGCAATGGCGGCAGGACCGGTTTGCAAAGAAGGCGAGGAACCTAGGGGCCTCTCTGCAAGGATATTCAAAAGATAGGGACCTCTTTGTGATTTGGGTGTACTAACTTGCAAAGTAGGTCAAGATGACCTCCCCTTAGGTCCAAATTTTGGTACAAACCTAATTTGGCCCTAAAGAATCCAATGGTGAAGTTGGATTTTAGGTTTGACCTCTTTTGACTGGACATTTTGCGTAAAAACCCAAATTAGGTAAATTGAAGAGCTAAGACCCTAATCTAGGTCAAACTAGGTTCCAAAGGCCAAATTAAGTGTTCTAAACCCCAGAGGATGTTTTTCTATGATTTTTAGAGGGTTTGCTTGATTTTTATTCTGACTGGAACCTTGTTAATTTAAGCGGGTCTGTTTTAGGGTTACCAAGTGTCATTTAATTCTTAGATTGCACATAAACCCATTTCTGATTAATTCAACCCACTTTGGACTATTTGACCTATGTTTTGCTTCTGAGAAATCCCGTTTATGTACTGCAATGGTAAAATTGCAGTTTTAACCTTTATTTCATGTTTTCTTCTCAGAGCACTTGTTCCTTTAGTTAAGCCTTCTTCTAGGTTATGTAGGAGCTTTTATGTTCTTTATTAGGTCAAAGTGAGCTAGTTATGGCTCATGATGAGGCTCTCATCATACCCCCATGCCTAGCTTTTGCTAGTCCCTTAGCAAAATTTCAAAGTTTTAACTTCCATTCTAGACCCAAAGTGTCCTTAGTTATGATAAGTGCTTCTTTTGTGATTTGGTAGGAATGCCGACAATAGGCCTAGAGGTACTCAAGTACCAACCAAAATCTGGACCTGTTCTGCTTTAGCCTCAGTCCTTCGCAAAGGTTTCTACGGCCCACAAAAACTATCCTAGGGTTTGTTGGACTCTGCGGTTAAAGCACCCGTGCTTGAGACATTTTTAGCCTACGCTCAGTTTGCAGTGCGTTTTTTTTTGTAAGAGAGAGATAGAGGATTTATTTGTTTGGAGAGCTTTTCTCTCTCTTTTCTTTTTATTTCTAGCTTCGGATTAGCTTCTCAACACGGTCTGTATCGGATTCCTCGTCCCCATCATCAATCCTCAAGGGTCCCTGGCTTTCGAGATTTCGAGATAATCCCGCCCATGGCAACCCCCGGAACCCTGGCTTTCGAGATTTCGAGATAATCCCGCCCATGGCGTTCCGTGGCCGAATTCAGACCCTGGCGATCGACATTTCGTGATAATGCCACCCATGGTATCTGAACCAGCAGAGTGCTTACATGCCCCCAGTAGGATATTTAAATATCCTAAGAGACAAGCACCGAGGAGACGATATGTTGTTACGCATCTTCGAGGGGAATTTCCCGCCTCTCCGCGCTGGGAACTTGTCCAAATCAACTTGTGTTGATTGGCCGCTCCTAATCTAGGTGACTTTTTCAGAATATTAAACGCTCTTGCGTGTTTTGAATATTTATGCGCACTGAACCAGACTGTGTGTGAATTTGGGTGCTTAGGTTACCGAATCCCGCAAACCGGAGGTCAGTTAACGAGGCCGAATACTTCCTAAGCCTTAGACCTAATACTTAAGCTTCGCATTTTCCTCAACCTCTTGAGGATTGTCTAGATTTTAACGGATACGTGAATTTTTAAGCTAAAAATCTAGCCCAAGAGGCCTAAGACCAGCGTTCCCGCTAATCTCTTGTTATATCTCTGTAGCATTTTTCTTTTCTTTTTCTTGACTCGGTCTAGAACTTCAGTTAACCCCTTAATCTTTTACTAATGACTTTTTCTTTTTCTTTTCCTTTTGTGCTCCTTTCTTTATTTTTGCTCTTTTTGTCCTTTTTCTTTCTTTTCCTCCTCTCATTTGTATGACCCTGAATTGTTCCTCCCCTCTATCAAGTCCCTTTTTTTTTTTTTTTTTATGAATGAAACCCTTTCTTGATATGAATTTTCTGACATTTTGCACTTTCATACCCCCCCATGCCTAAGATTTGCAATGTCCCCATTGTAAATTAGGTGGGTTCGAATTCAGCTTAGTTCATGTGTTAGGACAGGTGTGTGGTGAGTGAATGGGTCGAAGCGACTTGTTGCGAACGATTTCTAATCTCGGGTAGATATACCTGAGGTGAAGTCGGCTGTTCTAATGGATGAACCCTAAAGTGCAATATGAGTTCCGCATAGCGATGTCAGAAATGGTTTCTGGGTTTTCAAAGAATGACGGGTTGCCTCCCGTTAAGCGCTGAGTTTTACGCCATCGGCTGGGCGTAATGAGCTCAAGAGGAAAGGAGGGTAAAGGATGACTCAGTCAAATCTATATCGGTCATGTCAATGAACGGCTTGAGTCTCTGCCCATTCACGACAAATGGTTCAGAATCGTGGCTGAGTGGGCTGATTTCAATAGCTCCATTTCCGAAGATTTGGCGGACTAGGTAGGGTCCGACCCACTTGGATCTTAGCTTTCCTGGGAATAGTTTGAGTCGAGCATCAAAGAGTAAAACTTTTTGACCAGGATGAAAGACCTTTCTAGAAATGTGTTTGTCGTGAAAAGCTTTAACCCGTTCTTTGTAAATTCGCGAGTTCTCATATGCGTCGTGGCGTAATTCATCGATCTCGCTCATTTGAAATCTTCTGTGGGTTCCAGCCTTAGAAAGGTCGAGATTACAGGTCCGTACTGCCCAATAGGCTTTATGCTCCAATTCGACGGGGAGGTGACATGCCTTCCCGTACACTAGTCTGAAGGGAGACATTCCTAATTGGGTCTTGTGGGCGGTCCTATAGGCCCACAATGCTTCCGGAAGCCGAGAAGACCAATCTTTTCTATCAGGTCGAACAGTAACCTGAAGGATCTTCTTGATCTCTCGGTTAGATAGCTCAGCTAGACCATTAGTTTGGGGGTGGTAAGGAGTAGAGATTCGGTGCGACACCCCGTATTTGATCATCAGTGACCTGAACTGAGCGTTTGTAAAATGGGTCCCTCCGTCGGAAATTATAGCACGCGGAATCCCGAACCTTGAGAAAATGTTTTGATGAAGGAATTTTATAACGACTTTATGATTGTTGGTTCGAGTCGGAATGGCTTCTATCCACTTGGAAACATAATCAACTGCGAGTAAAATGTATTCGAAGCCATCCGAGGTAGGAAAGGGTCCCATGAAATCAATCCCCCAAATATCAAAAATTTCGCATACCAAGATCGGCTGTAGAGGCATCATGTCTCTATGGCTCATGTTGCCTAGAGTCTGGCAACGGGAACATGCCTTACAGTGATTGTATGCATCTTTGAAAATTGTGGGCCAGTAGAAACCACACTGGAGGACTTTCGATGCGGTTTTATGTCCTGAAAAATGTCCACCGCATGCCTGGTCATGGCAAAATGAGAGTATGTCTTTGATTTCCACTTCCGTGATGCATCGTCGGATTATCTGATCAGCACCAATGCGGAAGAGATACGGGTCTTCCCATAGGTAATACTTGGCATCGGAACGCAATTTGTCCTTTTTGGCCTTCGGCCAATCGGGCGGAATCTGATGTGATGCCAGGTAATTAACAATATCGGCGAACCATGGAAGACTTGTACTGATAGTCAGGAGGTGCTCATCAGGAAAATGTTCTGTAATAGGTCCGGACGGATCAATAATTTCAGGAGGAAGGCGGGATAAATGATCAGCTACCACATTGTGCTTTCCCGCCTTGTCACGAATCTCGATGTCAAATTCTTGCAACAGCAAGATCCAGCGGATTAATCGAGGTTTCGCGTCCTTCTTGGCTAGGAGATGCCTCACAGCTGTGTGATCCGAGTATATGATAACACGGGAACCCAGAAGGTATGATCTGAATTTTTCCAGGGCAAATACTACGGCCAGCAGCTCTTTCTCAGTAACCGTATAGTTACGCTGAGCCTCATCCAGTGTTTTGCTGGCGTAGTAAATGACCACAGGTTTCCCGTCAATTTTCTGCCCCAAAACCGCTCCTACAGCGAAGTCAGATGCATCGCACATGATCTCAAAGGGTTGAGACCAATCAGGGGACTGTAGGATTGGGGCTTGGGTGACTCGGTCACGTAAGATCTCAAATGCTTGAGTGCATTCCTTGGAAATTCCGAAAGGCACATCCTTGGAAAGCAGATTGGTCAGGGGGCGCGCGATTTTGGAGAAATCAGGGATGAATCGACGGTAGAAACCGACGTGCCCCAAAAAAGATCGGATGTCCTTAATCGAGCTAGGCATAGGGAGCTTGGAAATCAGGTTAACCTTAGCTCGATCCACTTGGATGCCTTTCTCTGAGATTAAATGTCCCAGGACAATTCCCTCAGGCACCATGAAATGGCTCTTTTCCCAGGAAAGAACCAAATTCACCTCGATGCACCGCCTGAGTATATGGACCAAGTGTTGGAGGCAATCGTCAAATGATTGTCCAAAAACCGAAAAGTCATCCATGAAGACTTCCAGATAGTCACCTACCATATCTGAGAATATGGCAAGCATGCACCGCTGAAAAGTTGCAGGTGCATTGCAGAGACCGAACGGCATCCTTCGAAACGCGTATGTCCCGAAGGGGCAGGTGAATGTGGTCTTTTCTTGGTCCTCTGGATGGATTGCCACCTGATTGTAACCGGAGTACCCATCAAGAAAGCAGAAGAATCTATTTCCCGCTAGTTTCTCGAGGATCTGATCAATAAACGGTAGTGGGAAATGATCCTTCTTCGTGGAGGAATTTAGTCTTCTGTAATCAATGCAGACTCTCCACGAATTAGCTATTCGGGTAGGAATGACTTCCCCGGTTTCTGTCGTGATGATGGTAAGTCCTACCTTCTTAGGTACCACTTGTGTTGGACTCACCCAACGACTGTCGGAGATCGGGTAGATGATCCCTGCATCTAACCACTTAATGATCTCCTTTTTCACGACCTCCTGTAGGTTCGGGTTTAGTCGCCTTTGCATTTCTCTTGAAGGTCGTGAGCCTTCTTCTGTATAGATTCGATGCGTGCAGTATGAAGGGCTTATACCAGTCAAATCATCTAAAGTCCATCCAATGGCTCTACGATGTTGCTGGAGAACAGAAATCAAACGGAGTTCCTGGTCAGGTGTGAGTCGAGAATTGATAATCACAGGAAACGTTTGATTTGAATCCAAAAAGACATATTTTAGATGTTCAGGAAGGGGCTTGAGTTCCATGACAGGATTGTCAGCAGCAGCGGGTGGTTCAGGGTTTGTATCGGGAGCAATGGTAGGAGTCACAGGTGTGTCTAGATTGTGTTCGCACTCCTCTGTTAGCGGTTTTTGATTTTCTAGTGGTTGATCAGAAATAATCAGGTTGTCCTCTATGTGCAGTTCATCAACCACGGTTTTGACATCACAAATTTCCTCTATAACCCCGCAATTAATCCCTTGTTGGGCTTTGAAAATGTCGATCTTCAGATTTTGATTCCCAAATTTTAATTCTATCTGGCCCTCTTCGCAGTTTATATTGGCCCTAGCAGTGGCCAGAAAGGGTCTCCCTAATATGATTGGTGTGTCCCTTGGGTTCTTAGGTGCATCCATGTCCAGTACTATGAAGTCCACTGGGAAATAAAAATCTCGTACCCTAACAATGACATCCTCGAGTATTCCTTTGGGTGACTTGATGGATCGATCAGCTAACTGCAATGTCACCTCAGTGGGTTTAAGTTCAGATTCTTCAAGGTGGTCAAGGAGGGATGTAGGTATTAAATTTATGGAGGCACCTAGGTCTAGTAGGGCTCTATCAAGTTGGGTTTCACCAATTTTACAAGAAATCAAGGGGGTTCCTGGGTCTTTAGCCTTGGGTGGGAGTTTGCTCAGGATGACAGAGCTGGCTTGCTCTGACAGTACAATCGGATTCCCATCCTTGGTTCGCGGCTTACGTTTAGGTGTACATATGTCTTTCAAGAATCTTGCGTAAGCCGGTATGTGGCGGATTGCATCCATCAACGGGATGTTTATCTGGACCTGTTCAAAGAGCTTGACCAGATCCTCCTCAGGAGCCATAGGTTTGGTTGTCCTTTTTCCTTTGGTCAAGGCCTCAGGAAATGGGATCCTAGCTGGTTCCTCTAGGATAGGTCCAGGTTCTTGATCTGGGACAGTAGTATCTTGGATGACTACCCTAGGGTCTTGGCGATTATCAGGCTTGGAGTGGTTCAGATAATGTGGGTCTTGTGTTGTTTTACCACTACGTGTTGTTACAGAGTTTAATCCAGCCTGACTTTGGTTTGGGTTAGGTAGGAGAGGTGGCTGCTGCTGAAATTCTGCATAAGATGTAGAAGCCTCCATCCTGTCTGGTGATGGAGTAGCAGGGGCCTGATAAATCAAATGTGCGTGGCCTGGATTTGGATTCATAATGCGCCTCTGGGTTGGCACATTATTTGGGTTGGGCAAAGGTTGCGAAGGAAGGGTGCCAGGTTGGCGAGAATTTGCCATCTGGGCCAGTTGGTTGCGAACCTCTGTGATCTCGTCCTTGTGCTGTTTTTGCATTGCCGCATTCGTTTTTTGAATGTCAGCCAGCGTTTGAAGGATAAGAGTCAGTTGATCCTGATTTTGCCCAGATTGGTAGGTGGGATTGGGCCGAGGCTGAGGCGGCTGATATGGACGAGGAGCTTGTGGGCGGGGTTGATATGGTGGTTTTTGAGAGTTTCCCGCCCACTGAAAGTTAGGATGATTTCGCCATCCAGGGTTGTAGGTATTGGAGTATGGGTCGTTCTGGATGGCGTTGAGGTCCTCGCAGTTCTGAGAAACCTCAGGAAAGTCAGAATACGAGGGTTCAGATTGTGGATAGGGGCTCATCCCCTTGGCAGGTTGGTGATAGATGTTTTGCACTGTTTCCCTTGCCAGAGGAGGTCGTGCAAAAGAGTTTTGTGCAGAGGTGGCTTGCTGCAAATGTCGAGTTAGCTCGTCCACCTTCTTTTCTATGATAGAGACCTTGTCCAACCGACTGGCCATCAATTCCAAGTCAACAGAAGTGGACAGGTCCTGCATCTCATGTGTCCCTCTTAGATTCGTCGATGCGCGGGCATTCGTCCTGTCGAATAAGCCCAAGGAGTCATTGTTTATGGAGTTCTCGCACATATTTTCGAGAATCTCCCACACCGTGTCCTCGTGTTGGCCCATGATGTTTCCTCCACATGTTGCATTGACGATTAGACGAATATCCTCACGGAGTCCCTGGTAAAAAGACTGGACTTGTTCCCACTTAGGAACTCCGTGATGGGGACATTTTCGCATGAGATCTAGGAATCGATCCCAAGCTTCGTGAAGAGGTTCTCCCTGTTGTTGAGTGAAATGAGTGATCTGGTGGCGCAAGGCATTCGTCCGGCCAACAGGGAAGAATTTTTTCAAAAATTCGGACTGTAATTCCTCCCAAGTGTTGATCGGGCGGGTCTGAGTCTGATACCAGTGCGCGGCCTTGTCCAAGAGGGAGAACGAAAACATTTTCATGAGTAGGATATCCCGGTTTTGTACATCTGACCCGAAAGTCTGGGCCAGATGCTTGAGTTGTTTAATGTGTTGGAATGGATCCTCAGAGTTAAGCCCATGGAACTTTGGTATGGCATGAATCATATTGGGCTTTAGATCAGAATCGGGTCCTCCAATTGGGATTCGTACTCGGGGTTCAATTGCCACCGCAGCGGGATTATAGTGATCTCGCATCATAGGTCGCTGTGGTGGGTTTACAAAGTTCTGAAAGAGATCGTTCAAGCGTTGAAGTTGGTGTTCAAGGTTATTCTCCTCTTCAATGGGTTGTGCCATGATGGGAGAAGAAGGAGAATCAGGGTCTGAATCAGATGAAAGATTTATGTGGTGGGGTTGCTGCACAAACAAGGGCGTCGAGGCTTGGCCTCGGCGAGAATGAATTTCTAGAGGAGGTCTTAAAGGTGGTCTTAAGGACCTCCTACCAAACATGCACCGGAAGATGTGATGAGATTAGAAGGTGCTGGACCCAATCAAGACACCCAAGAATTGTTGGGTGACTATAGAGGTTCGGGGCAGATGGACCCCTGGATCAGAAGATCGTCCACCTGAGAAATACCTGGGCAGCCAGAGAGGGAGAGTCCCGCAAAGACCCCTACACGGTAGAGCGTCCCTACGGGTTACAGGGTTTCCCCCACCCGACCTCTCTTGTCACTGCGGTTCCAGGTAGACCAGAATGGGGATCTTGACCTCTTAAGTCTACCTTTTTTATTTTAAGATCAAGGTGCTTAATGTTCCACTTGAACTTTTAAGTATTTTGAGTGCAAAAAGTGACCTAATATTAAGGTTGGTTGACCTGAGGGATCAACTTCACCTTTGAGAGCTTTTAGGTCCTTCCTTTTATGATTCAAATGAATTATCAGCCTGATTTGCTTAGGGTTCCTCTTGTATAAATATTTTCAAACACGGTTTAGGCACACTTCTTTTTGGAAAGTTTGTTTCTTTGTTTTAGAGAAGATGTGTCTCTAAAAACCCTAGCTTTGCAATCCTAACTTGGCTCTAATGGGTCCAATTTAGTTGCCTTAGATTTTAGCACCTAGGGCTCAATCAAGAAAGTTTTAGCCCTAGTTGCCTTAGTTGGATGACAGACAAAAATATGTTGAAATGAAAATCAGGCAACTTGATGAGTTACTAAATATAAGACAGGTAGCCCTAAGTTGACTTCTCCCTTTTTTTTGTCTTTTAGATTGTGAGAGGGTTAAGGGGGAGGGCTTATGGAGATTACCTGCTCCAGTCTGTTGTGCAGTTGCTATTCTTTCCTTTTTGTTTTGCTTTCCCTTTTTGAACACAACAAAAGAGAAGTTAAGTCAGATATTAAATAGAAAAGTTGTACTTAAAAGCTTTACAAGTGCCCGTTGCTCCCCGGCAACGGCGCCAAAATGTTATCAACGTTTCTGTGCGGATTTAAAGGCGTATTACGTTGCAGTAGAATCGACAAAACGTTTAAACAAATAATTTTATTACTCGAACAACTAGAGTATCCGAGGTCGAACACAGGGAGCAAACTCAGTACTTTGTAAAACCCAAGAATACAACTGTTAAATGCAAATATAATTGATTCAAAGAGTTTTTAAGAAAGATGTAAAAAAATAGAATTAGACGTCTGATTTATGTATCAGACGTCTTAAATGTGATCTTTCTTTCTCTTTTTCTTCTTCTGCTTTGCCTTTCGGATCTCTTTGCAATCTTCCCTTGTCCTTCTTCCTCTTCTCCTGCGAAGACTTCTAACCTTTCTGTTTTCCTCCTTCTCCTGCGAAGACTTCTTTCTTTCTTCTTCTTCTGTCTTGCTTCTCCTTTCTTCGTTGCCTTCTTCTTCTTCTTTGTCTTGCTTCTCCTTTCTTCTGCAGCGGCCACGTCCTTCTCCTGCAATCAGCCTGCCTGCACAGGGGAACAAAACCTAACCCTTCTCCCTCTACCCGCGCGTGTCTCTCTCTCAAGCAATTCACTCTAACCGCTCTACCAGAGCCACAGTCTCAATCGGGTCGGATCGTACCCGGGACCAGGCGCACCTGCAGGTGTGTGATGCGCGAGGAGTGCGTAGGTCTAGGTCGGGTCGGATCCGCCAGGTCCGCGTGGTCAGGCCGCGGACGAGGCGGGTGGGGTCAGTGAGGGACCTCACCCCTGTGCTTTCGAGGCGATAAGAATAAAGCGTAAAATCAACTTATACGGTACCTGCCGGTTGCAATCCCACGATGTGGGACTATCTGGTCTCGCCTTCACGCGCGCCTGCAGAAACCTCGTCGTGCGATTGCCCCGCAGCTGCTGGCTCTGCTAGCGCTCCTCGGCTGGATTCGTTCACCTCGCGACACTTGCATTAGTATGCAGAACCTGTAGTCTGGAAGACCGGGTGCCTGGAGCTTCGCGGGAGCTTCATCAGAGGTCGTCCATGGCGGCAGCAGCTCGAATCCTGTCGTACACAAAACGCGCCTCTCGGCCAAATCAGAATAGATAGAGACCTTCGCCGTGGCACGGCGAAGGCGGTGGGCAGTGCAGCAGGCCGCAGGTCGGCCTAGGCGTGCGTGCCTAGGTCAACCTGTGGCCGGAGATGGTGGGTTGGTCGGGGGGTGGTTGTGGAGGGCTGGAGTGGCAGTGGGAGGGTGGAGTGTGTTCCTGGAGGTGAGGCGGAGCTTCCGAGGTGGTTGGCGAGCCGTGTGGAGGGCTGGAGTGGTGTGGGCGGCTCGCCGGAGTGCGGTCGGAGGCGAAGACGATGGAGGTGGTTAGCGTCTGTCGAGGGTCGATCAAGGGAGATAACAGGGGGAAAAGAGAGAGGAGAGGATGGAGAATGTATCTGGGGTTGTCTGGAGTGAAGGGAGGCAGTGGAGAGGACGGCTCGTGACTGCCGTCGTCGGGGAAGAAAGACCCTGGGGGAGGAAGCGGCGACGAAGATGAGGTCAGGAGCTTGCGTGCAGGGTACAGCGCGCCGCGGGAGGAAGAGGCGGAGAGGACTCTGCTGCTGGTATGGCAGCAGAGTGACGAGAAGGAGGGAAAGCGGTCGCCGGAGCTTGTGGGTCGTTTGGCCGGAGATGGGAGAGAAGAAATTTGGAGGGGATCTCCGTCAAAATCAAGCTTAAGATGAGTGGCCGGGTCCGAGGGGTGTTTTATAGGTGCTGGCCGCTCCTATCAGAGCGTGAAAGATGCGCAATTAGGTCAGCCGGTTCGCCGGAGTTGGAAGGAAGAAAGATACCCACATCTCTCGTGCGTTCGCACGAGAGATTGGGTTCACACCAGCGAATTTGATTGGCTTTAGAAGGAAGGGAATTCCTCAGAGAATCTCCCTTCCATTTCTGGGAGAGAATCTCTGAGGAATTAAAGAGCCATCTCTCTCGAAACTTCGTCGGAGCTCGGTTCTGCCCTAGCAATGGCGGCAGGACCGGTTTGCAAAGAAGGCGAGGAACCTAGGGGGCTCTCTGCAAGGATATTCAAAAGATAGGGACCTCTTTGTGATTTGGGTGTACTAACTTGCAAAGTAGGTCAAGATGACCTCCCCTTAGGTCCAAATTTTGGTACAAACCTAATTTGGCCCTAAAGAATCCAATGGTGAAGTTGGATTTTAGGTTTGACCTCTTTTGACTGGACATTTTGCGTAAAAACCCAAATTAGGTAAATTGAAGAGCTAAGACCCTAATCTAGGTCAAACTAGGTTCCAAAGGCCAAATTAAGTGTTCTAAACCCCAGAGGATGTTTTTCTATGATTTTTAGAGGGTTTGCTTGATTTTTATTCTGACTGGAACCTTGTTAATTTAAGCGGGTCTGTTTTAGGGTTACCAAGTGTCATTTAATTCTTAGATTGCACATAAACCCATTTCTGATTAATTCAACCCACTTTGGACTATTTGACCTATGTTTTGCTTCTGAGAAATCCCGTTTATGTACTGCAATGGTAAAATTGCAGTTTTAACCTTTATTTCATGTTTTCTTCTCAGAGCACTTGTTCCTTTAGTTAAGCCTTCTTCTAGGTTATGTAGGAGCTTTTATCTTCTTTATTAGGTCAAAGTGAGATAGTTATGGCTCATGATGAGGCTCTCATCAGTAGTTTAGAGTAGAATTAGCATAATTGTTAGTTTTAGCTGTAGTTAAGTAGTTTAGAGTAGAATTAGCATAATTGTTAGTGTTTAATTTTCGCTGTAGGTTGAAGTAGCTTTAGGAGTAGAATTAGCATTAATTCCCTTCCCTCACCTCCTCTGATCAGTCCAGATCAGAGGGGAAGAATTCATCTAATTGTTTTTCAAATTATCTCCCTCTCCATGTTTTTTCACAATCCAGTTCTGATTTATCTTTTTAACGAAAAGTTTTTCTCATCCTTCACCCACACACCCTGATCCAATTTCAGATTTGGTGGTATACAACCTCAGATCTGAAATTGGCGTCACAAGCACCTTTGGGGCTTCTCACTCACCCCATATTTGATCACAAAAGCCCCTTGATTTTGGGTTGAATTCCTCAGTTTGTCAGATTTCTTTTCAACATGGATTTTAAGGATTTTTACTTTCTGAATTTCATTGCCTAATCTGACAGATTGAAGATGATTTGAATTTCTTATTGGCAAGGACTCTTAGAGGATTTCTGGTGACAGAAATCATCTCGGAAGAGCCATCCATTAATCTATTTTGATAAGCCTTGAATGCATTGAATGCAAGTTAGATCTGAGGATAATTACTGTGGTAATTTGAAGACTGATCTTGCATTTATAAGTTTTCTTGAGGATGTCTAATTTTTATGGTGATTTCCTAACCTAAGGAGTTCTCCATACTCCTTAAGGTTGAAAGAAACTGGGATTGGATTTAATGGTTTTAAGTGACTGAATTAAGTCTTCCTTCATGCTGTCTATAGCATTAGGAAGAGCTAGTTTAGTGTAATTTGTGGTTTTAATCTGAAATGAGGTTTTTGATGAGGATTTTTGGGCATTTGAATTGAGACATTTAGTGATTTTCGTGAGAATTAAACTCTTGTCAGATTTAGAATTTACTCATCAGTTTTTCAGTGGTTTTGATTGCTTTTAATCCCAGTACACAGTGAATTGCTGCATCCTGCAGCTACATATTCCCCCCTTCTCTAAAATTCTTCCCTTCTCATCTGTCAAACTCATCTTCCTCATCAAATGGACTAACTGCCGCAACAGTTAGCCCATTTGACAGTGGCTTAAGCCACTGCTATAGAAGCACTGAATTCCTAAATACATTCCCCTCTTCTTCACCCTCTCTAACAGTGGCTGAAGCTGCTGTTAAAAAAATTGATGAAATTGAACTTAATCAATCCTTCATTCCTAACCTCCTACTGAAATCTAACTATAAATACTAAAATCTAATACTGTATATAAACATATACTACTAACTATAACTATAATGTACATAATAACTATATATGTATAGATACATATATACTGTATACTATATAAACTTGTATATATCTATATATATATGTAACTTATGTACATATATGCATAAATACCGAATTATTGAATTGAATTTATACATATATAATTACTGAATTGTGTATATATATATAGACTGATTTGAATTTATATAGTTATAGCCATATTGTAAATTAAATTAGCTAAACTAATAATTTAGAGTTATAACTAAGTTAAGTGAATCTATAGACCTAGGTTAATATATATTAAGTAATTTAAGCTAATTAAAGTATAGTTAAACCCTTTTCAGATTACTAGTATTTAGTTTATAAGCTAAACAGCCAAGAGCTACTACTTTAAAATAAATAAAGCATAAATAAATTCGAAAAAATATAATAAAAATATGTACAAAATACTTAAGTATATAATCTAAATCTGTATAAGGTCAATTAGACCATTTACTAACTAATTTATAAGTAATTAACTAAAAAGGCACCTAAATTAGCCTGTACAAATAGCCCACTTTAATGAATTTATTTGTATAGTAAAACTAATTAAAATTCAAAATTAATTAACCAATTATGTAGTATTATGTAAATACTTTATTTTCCATATTTTATTTTATTTTTTTTAATAATTTATGACCCTCAAATCGAGGGCCAAATGTGCTTCCAGACGCTGCTGCGCCTGATTTCCAGCGCAGATGTGGCGCTGGAATAGCGCCACATCGTGCGCTGCAAATCAAGCACAGCGCTATAAAGTGAATTTCTGCTTATGCTTAAGCAGTCGTCACAAGCGCCGGGCGCCCGAAACACTGCATACATATACCTGACCCGATTACCATCTGAGCATACCGTCTGGCATTCTGTCTGAGCATTGTGATGAGTTTGCGATTGTGTGTGGGGTCGGGGGCCCGAGCATTTGGCTGAGGCCCTGCGTTGAGTCTGAAAGAGTAATTAAGCCACCTAATCAAGATTAGGGCACGCTTAGTAGAGGTCTGGTCCCATCCTCTGGGTGCAGCGTATCCCTCGAAAAGCACACCCACAAATTAAACACATTTTTAATTGATTAAAGAAAGTTAATGACAGTGTTAAGTGCCTTTACACCGCTGTATCTGGAACCTGTCAAGGCAGAAACAAAAGAGAAGAAAAAGATATACATATGTACACGTAGTATAGCCTATTATTTGTATAAGTAAACCTATATAATTACTAATAGAATAAAATGACACTATAAACGTCGCTAAAGACCTCAGTTTTCCCCCTTAGGTTGTATAGTGTTTTCTGAGATTTAGCGATGCTTATGTCTGTTATTAAAACTGCTGTATATGTTACTGTAGATAACATACTAGTAATATAAGTTTTTACACTATGGCATCCTAGTGTATTATGTACTATCATGTTAGTATTAATACTATAACTTGTAAATACATAGATTTTAGTATAGTAATAAATTGTTTGGTGCTTGTTTTTAGTTAGTTAATTTTTACAAGCATTACAATTAACTTTTAGTAAGTAGGCAAACCATTTTTATATTCATTCATTCTTTAATAAGATGTAAAGTTACTTTTTGGAATTAGAAAATAATTTTGAGATCAAAGAGTGACCGATGTAATTCAACAAATTGCCTCCCAGTGAACGACCTGGAACAAAACCACTAAAAATTAGATAAGTAAATAATAATAATGGTTGTAATGACTGGTACTCACCCCAACTCACCACTTTGACACTCTTAGTATTTCATGCTACAACATACTACAACAATCATTGCAATCATCTATTCTATTATTATTTTTTGGCGCCGTTGCCGGGGAGGCATACTCTTTATATTCCAAAATTACCCTTTAATTCTTTTTGTATATAGAAATTCTCCATTTAATTTAAATTCATTGATTGTAATTGCTTTCTTACATTGATTTATTTGTGAATACATTCTTTTATTCCTTTATTCTTTCATTTGTTATTTTTCCACAACACTTGAGGAGTGTCATCTTCCTGGTGGAGTTGCTGCGCTCCTGACCTGTCTTCCTGGTGGAGTTCGCCTCGGAGTAGCTGTAGGATTAGTAATAGTAGTAGTTTAGTTTAGATAGTTTTAGGTATATTAATTAGGATAAAGTGTTAGTCATAAGTTATGGGAGCCTATTCTCACACATTCATTGTAATAATTTTGGACTGTCTGGACTTTTATTTTCTACTTCTCCCTCATCGATACGGTTTTTCGATTGCGATTTTCCGAATCGATTTCTTTCCTTGTTTTAGCTTGTTGCATATAAAAAAAAAAAATCAAAAAAATCTCATACTTATCTAGCAACAGCATAACCTTAGGCATCCATCTTAGGTTGCACACTTTTCTGTTAGATTTTAATTCAAGTCAAATCTGCATTTAGAAGATTGCTGGAGTCAGGTACGCATTCCTTACCTTACTCTAACTCCTGTCATCATTGCATTTGACTTAAAATTAAGAAGACCATCTCTTGTACTGAACTGAGTAAAAAGTGAGACGAGCAGCATAGAAATCATATTATAATCACTTGAATTAAGTCAAAAAGGAGATATTAACTTTGGGTGAAACCTTGATTGAGATTTTCATCGCCTTGTGTTGAATGTTATCGTGCACACAGCATGATCACTTAAGGCCACAACACACAGGTTTCTACCTCATCTCTTTCTGCAACCACAGGATCTGGATTCGCACGCTAAGTCTTATCCAGATTCCCAGTGGATTTTAGAGGTCTGTATATCGCTAGGTTTATCTTAGGATACGTACAATTGTTTGAAACAATTGCTTGCGTATAACATAATTTTGCATAGCAGCCTCTAGGAAAAAATTTTTCAATTTATCTCGCTTGATTGGTCTTCTGAATGAATTAAGATTTAATTGGGATTTTTCCGCTTTCTGTGAACGTGGTTAAAATTTTTCCCATTGAGTTGGAACGAGTTGTAGTAAACGTGATTTCAAAAACCAACTCAATGGAAGGTAGGAGATCCCAAAACCCAGAACTTGTACTCCCCTTGGGTACTGCTACCCAAGCTACTACATCTTTCTCTTTGCCCTCCACTTCTAATCCTTTACCTCCCGAGTCTCAAAATCCTATTCACAATCCCATTCACCAAGAGGATGATCTTGAGTTGTCACAATTTGAGGATTTTGAAGAACTTCCTCCAGACTTAGTTGCACATCCTCCACCACAGCAACCACCTATCCCTAGGTTCCAACCTCCACCTTATCCTAATTATCCTAATCCACCCCCGGAGAGAGGACCTATGCCTCATCTTCAGCACCTTTTCGATACACAACTACAAATGAATACCTTAACCCAACAGGTGCAACAGCTTGCTCAAGCTGTAAATCTTTTAGCTAACCCCCAACCACAACCACTTCAACCTATAAATCCCTAGGCACCACCCCAACCCCATAGACCTCAACTACGGGATTATTATAATCCCGCAGTTGCACAACCAATGCCTGTGGTACGTTATCCCAATGGGGGTCGTGTTGCTGAACTGAAGCCGAACATTATAGCACTCATTCCTCACTTCCATGGACTTGCTTCTGAGGACCCTTTTCAGCATTTAGAGGAGCTGAAGAATCTTGCCCAAACTTTGGGTCCGCAAGGACATGATCAACACATGCTTTTGATGAAAATGTTCTCCTTTTCATTAAAAGATAAGGTAGCCTTTTGGTTTCAAAACTTGCACGGACTACACCTATAGATTCCTGGGCTTCTTTAGAACATGAGTTCTTAAAGAAGTACTTTCCTGTAGGCCGCACTAACGCCTTAAGGCATGCCATCACTACATTCACTCAGAATTCAGGAGAACCAATGCACGAGGCTTGGGAGAGATTCCACGAGCTTCTGAGAAAATGTCCCCACCATGGTGTCCCATGCTGGCAACAGGTCCAGATCTTCTACCATGGGCTCCATGATGACACACGAAATTTCGTAGATGCTGCTTGTGGAGGCAATTTCCTGTGTCGGGACGAGGACTCAGCCTTTGAGCTCTTTGAAGGCATGGCCGAAAACTCTATTAATAATGCTTCAATGAGCGTGTTTAATAGAAAATCCTCACATTCCCACTCATACACTGGGGTACACGAAGCCCAATCCAGTAGCAAAGACTTAGAGATAGTGGCTAGTCAACTGGATAAAGTGGGCTTAATAGAGAAGAAAGTAGATGAAGTATGGAAATTTCTCTCAAAACCCTCATCTTCTTCTTCTCAGTCACCAACACAAAACACTGCTCAGTTTCCCACAGGGAGGGAAACTATGAATAACCTTTCTGTGACACAAACTGCATTACCGGATTTTCCATTTCCATATCCTTCACCGGTTGGAGGAACCTTTGTTCCTCCCTACATTGACTTCCCTGCACCTTCTAGAGTTTCGGAGGAGCTCCATGCCATTCATAATGACCCTTTCGCACAAACCTACAACCCTGGATGACGCAATGATCCAAATTTCTCGTGGTCAGAAAATTCACAGAGACCTCCTTTTCAACAACCTTCTGCACCACCACTGCACAACCCGATCAGAGCACCACCTCCACAATCACACGGATATCCACTGTGTGCCTACTAGCAACCCCAACCCAGGCCCACCCAATACTCTCAATCTGGGCCTACACGAGATGACCAGTTGGGGTCTATCATGAAAGCTCTTGCTATGCAATAGAAACAGGATGCGGCCTTAGATGAGATGAGGGCCCAGCTATCACACTTGACGGAGTCCCGTTGATAAACGCCAGTTTATCATCATTTTTATGCTTTAAAACTAACCTAGCTCTTAGGATTTTACTCTGCAAACGGGTTTTTGGGCTGCATTTAGGCATAACTTAGGATAGGCATGCATTGCATTTTTTATTGTCATTTTAATGAGTTTTTGTGAGTGTTAGGGATGTACAGATGCACAGATCCCTGAAACCCTAGCACTCAAGAAGGCAATTGGTGAAGGAGAAGCCCAGACTAGCTGGAACTCAGCCTAATCCAGCTCACCTCAGCTTGATCCAGCTCACCTCAGCTTGATCTAGCTCACCGCAGCTGGAACATAGCTTACTTGAACTAGGGTTAGCTCATCCCAGCTCCATTCAGCTAATCTCAGCTGGATGGCAGCTCAAGAGAGTTCACCTTAGCTCACCCTAGCTCAAGTCAGCTCAGATCCAGCTCAACTTAGCTGAGTCTAGCTCACCTCAGCTCCCACTAGTTCACAGGGAGCTCTAGCTAGCTCAGCTGAGTTGACAGGAGTTCACCCCAGCTCAGATCCAGCTACATCCAGCTCCACTCAGCTCCAACCAGCTGAAGAAGAATTCATCCCAGCTCAGGAAGCTCAAGTCTAGCTCACAAGGACTCAGCTTAGCTCAACTCAGTTGAGCTAAGCTACCTTAGCTGCCTCAACCAGCTTGATTCTCCCCGGGAGCACCAGACCCAGCTCACCTTAGCTCATTTTGGTAGAAGCTAGCTCACTTTAGCTTGGCTTAGCAACTAGCAAAGAACTAGCAAGCTAAGCCAGCTAGAGTAGCCCCATGCCAGCCTCTTCAGCAGCAGCCAGCTCCAGCTCCAACTCCAGACTTCTTCTCCTCAGCTCCTTCCTCCAAACCCTAGCTCCAACACCTTCTCCTCTACTCCACCTTTAGCTAAGCTAGCTTAGCTTATCTTAGCTTAGCTTAGCTTAGCTAACAACCAGCTCCTTGGCCATTCATTACCTCCAAAATCAACCCTAGCTAGCTCCACCAACTCAAGCCTACCTAAGCTAGCTACCCTACTCAAGTTGGCACCACCTCCTAGCCATCCCTTCACCCCATTATCTCCACCAAAAGACACTTCAAGTTGGCGCCAAAAACCACCCCTAACCACCTCTATATTGGCGCCACTTTCAGCCCCTTAATCCACCCTACACCTACCCACATAAGCCATCCTAGCCATCCACCTAACCCCCCTTCTAGAATCCTTCTTGGCGCCAACTTAGACCCTCTTCTAGAAGCCATTTTGGCGCCAATATCAAGGGGTGTCAACACACATAACCACCCCTTAGGTGTCCCTTAAGGTGGCGCCAAACACCCTTGGCCATTGGATCCTTAACCACCTCCCTCCTTCCATCCTAGCCCTCCATTTCAAGGGTCACCTTAGCCCCCTTCCTATTCTATAAAAACCCACCACCTACCACCATTTTTGGGCATCCTCCCTTAGTATATTTTCTACCTAAACCACCTATACCTATGGCCAAGAAGAAGGAGTAGAGAAGGAGATTAAAGGGGCACATCACCAGCCCCTTTGGTGCCTTCTTCTCCCCACTCTCTTCAACTTGAGCCACGCCATGGAGGAGGACTCTTCCACTTCAAGGAGGACGGCCAGGCAAAGGAGAAGGACTTAGGGTGGACGTCCACCCTTGGAGAGAACTTAGGGCACGCCACCCTAGGGCTTGCCTTAAAGGACATCACCTTGGCGGAGCACTGCAAGGAAGGAGTTGAAGGACTCTTTTCAAGATTGGGAGCCACCAACCTTGGAGCAAGAATCCCTCTTCTTCACCATCTATCTAGAGGATTTGTGTTTTCCTTTCTTTATGTCAATTTTCTAGTGGTAGAAGCATTCCTCTACTAGGCATTTTTGTTAAACACTTTTTTTTTAATTATCTAGTTGCCTTCTTTGCAATTTCTTGTTTGCATTTCTATTTGCTTGCTTTTAGCATTCCTCACTCCCTCTCCCTAATTATTCTAGGCCTCCACTTGCCTAGAGTGAGCTTAGGGAGAGGCTCTACTTGCCACTTAGAAGTAGTATTTTAAATTGAAGTGTAAATCACCTTCCCGTCACCATTCCGCATGTTGTCTTAATTTAAAACAAAAACATGATATATTGAAAAATACCAAAAAGAAAGTTGAGATTGTATTCCAAGCAAGAGAATCACTATTGCAAACATTTGGCCTCCTTGGACAACCCTAGATACTCCCCTATCTAGGAATATAAATTTAAGAGCGAAAGCGGATTTACGCGTTACAACGACGTATTTTAACAAACCGCGTATTTTCGCTGTCACTTTTTGGCGCCGCTGCCGGGGAGGCACGGCTTTGCATTAACTCATTTTCTCTTGCTTGAAGTGGACCTCATCCCCTTCTCTTTCTTTCTTTTGTGTGTGCAGGAACTACAGCGGGAAAGCGGGAATCTGGAAGCGAGAGCTTAAAGATCCTTTTCTTCCCGCAAAAATTCAGGTTGGTTCCTCTTTCTAGTCACATAATTAATTAAAACTACCAAAAATATATTAAACTTGGCTTTCAAGACCCTAAACACTTAAATTAAGTGGAGTGGTGCATTTTAAAATCATTGTTTGCTTGTATGCTTCTTTAGCACCATTCCATTGCAAGTATTGGTGTTCTGTTTTTCGGGTCTGCATTTTTGTCCAGACTTGAAAAATCGATTCCTAACACCACAGGCCTCCTAAAATCATAAAATTTCATAGAGTGATTCCCAATTAAGTTTGGAACATCTGTTCCAAATTTCAGATCAATTGGATTTGTATTTAATTTTTAAAAAATTCGTGGATTACAGAGGGGTCACACCCTCTAATCTTCCTGTTTTGCTACTGTCCGCGAATTTTCAGAATTTTTATACTCATCCAATTTTTGTGAAATTTATCTTGTTGGAATCCCTGTGAAATTTTACATATCATATAAAATCATAAAAATTTTCTGAGGTCGGTGGTAATACTGAAAAGTCTATAATACCCACGGGTATTATTTCTGGACTTTGACACCAGTACAATTAAAAATTCAAAAATATTATCAAACAAATTCCTAAAATCTTAAAAAAATATTTTCTGGAATCCTTGTTTGATTTTCTTCAAAGTAGTGGTGTTGTTTGACTTGTTTGGACCACTACTTAATTCTGAAAGCTAAAAATAATTCATTGGTAGTTAAATTTCTGTCTCAGGGATAATTGGTTTAGGGTTTCTTCTTTCTCTTTAGAGACTCAATTAAAAGGAAATATACAATCACACATACAACTTGTCTTTCCTTTGATTGTGAACTTTCAAACTTGTTTGAAAACTTAAAGAGAAAAACCCTAAAATTCATTTAATTAAATCACATCCTAAAAGACAAAAATATAAAAAAAAATTGTGTGACAACTTGATTTTCATTGGAGCCACTCTCCAATTCCTGCACACACACAAAAAATCAAATAACAGGGCAACAACCCAATAAACGCCCTCCACATTCCGTGTGCACTATAGAATCCTAGACCTAATTAAAATTTGTAGCAACTTGACCCCTAAGGCTTTATCAACTTAGGCATGCTATTTAGGTCTTAAGTTTTCTTTAGTTAGTACCAATTCTGTCATCTATATCTGGTGTTCAGGCTGAGGGGCCGTGTCAAACGACCAGGCACGGGTTTGTACAAGCACCTGGGGTTTTCCCTGGGAAACGTTTGGGCCCAAACCTCCCCTTAAGCAACTTGGCTAGATTTGTTGATAGAACGGGTATTCACTATTGACTACTTATTTCCTATATAGACCAAGTCTTAGGTTATTATTATTAGGGAGTCACAATTAAGTTAGGTCTAGTTTTTGTTTGTTTGAATTGCACACTTTCTCTCATCTCTTTCTCTTCTCCTCCCCTCCCCGTTCTTCCATTTTATGCACGGGCGACGGTCTCAAAATCCGCACTTGGAAGGACCATTTGATTTCGCCCCCCACGTAAAAAGACCACTTTTTCTATCTTCTCCTAAAAAAATGGAAACACAACAAAATAGGTCCACTGACCCTTCCACGTCTACCTCTAACCCCACCTCTAACCCTAATTCTAACCCTTCCACTCAAAACCCAACCACCAGTAACTTTCCACACTTGGAGCTCCCCAATCTTGAGTTGCCCCATACACAACATCAAGACCCCCTACCTGATCTTTTAAAATTGATGGCCGATCAGATTAATAAATTAAATTCCAATCAACAAACATTGACTAGGAACATCCAAAACCTAGCCAATCCAAGGCCAAACCCACCACCCCGTCAGCAGCCTGTTGTTCCTCTAAAAGATTTCTATGATCCGTCTTATTATGAGGAACGACCAGGGGTGGTCATACAGGAGGGGGACTTTGAGATCAAGCCAGCCGTCCTGAACCTGATTAAACACTTTCATGGCCTTCCTAGGGAAGACCCTTTCAGCCACCTTGAAGAACTAACTCTTCTTGCACAGACAACCCATTCCCGAAATGTGCAAGAAGACATATGGCTGATGTGGCTTTTTCCATTATCTCTTAAAGATAAGGCCGCTTATTGGTTCAGGACCATTGGCCGACCCATTACAACATGGCCTCAACTCAAGAGTGCCTTCCTCAAGAAATTCTTTCCCATAGGTCGTACCAATTCCTTACGAAGATCTATTACGACCTTTCACCAAAAATCTGGCGAAACTTTCCATGATTCTTGGGAAAGATTTCAGGACCTTTTAAGAAGTTGCCCGCACCACGAGATTCCTTTGTGGCAGCTCGTGCAAATCTTCTATCATGGATTAGAAGATCAAATCCGACAATTTGTCGATGCCTCGTGTGGCGGCAACTTCTTAAATAAAGATGCTGAAAGTGCTTATGATCTATTTGAAGAAATGAGTGAAAACTCATTTAACCAAGCTTCCATGAACACATTTTGCAGAACCCAAAACCCACAGTTTGGTGTTCATGAAATAGGCGCTCAATCTATCCCAGTCAACCAAGACGATCTTCAAATGATCGCTCAGAAACTCAACCAGATGCATATTAATCAGAAGAAAATTGAGGAAAGACTCGCCACATCAATTCAAGCTCCACACCCACATCTAACCCAACCTAACTTTCCACGAAGAGAAAATTTGCACAATCTCAACACCACTCCTGCTGATTATTCTGAGGTTGCCCATGATTCACTGGGGAATTTCAATTATCCAGATCTTAACCCCACCCAAAATATTTCTGCCATCTAGGAGCCCTTTAAAAATTCTTCCAATTGGAAAAATTACCCGAACTACTCCTGGAATAATCAAGTTTCCTCCCAACCATATCATTTTAATGGGTATGGGTCGAATCCAAATTTCCATCCTGGGCCATCCCAACAAGATATCAATGCCCAGATGCTACGGACCCTGCAGGATATGCAAACAAAAATGACGGAAGTAACCCGTAACATCACAAATCTGAACAATCAGATTGGGGTTGCTCCCACGCAAAGACCTGTAGGACATCTTCCGTCCCAACCCATACCCAATCCCAATCACCAAGGGAACCATTATATGGGCAGAAATCCACATTATCCAAATCAGCCTCCTCCTAATCCACCTCAGCAGCCGCCCAGGTTCCTGCAATCACAGGCCCCCCACCTCCTCCAAATAATAATCCGACTGCACATGCAGTTACCTTGAGGAGTGGGAAAACCACCACTGACCCCGAGCCTTCGCACGAACCTGGTAAGATACATGTGCAAGTTGACTCCCCACCTCCCCATCAGGAAGAAAAAGAACAACAAAAATCTCAAGACAAGATTCCTATCCCTTTCCCACAAGCTCTCTACCCTACCACCAACAAAAGAAAGAAATCTGAGCCCACTACAGAAGAACTCATGGAGCTATTTGGGCAAGTTCATATCAATATTCCTCTCCTAGATGCCATCAAATATATACCTGCCTATGCTAAATTTTTGAAGGATATTTGTACTCCTAAAAGGCAGGCTAAAAATCTAGGACAGGTGCATCTTTCAGAGACAGTAAGCTCTGTCATACAGAGTAAGCTGCCTCCTAAGATGAAAGATCCGGGGGCGCCTTTAATTTCTGTAATTATTGATGACACTACATTTAATCGCGCCCTCCTTGATCTTGGTGCCTCTGTAAATATTATTCCCACAAGTTTATTCGAAGAATTTCAGATCGGTGAATTAAAACCCGTCGAGGTTACCCTGCAATTAGCCGACCGATCTACAATCAAACCTCGTGGGATTGTTGAGGATGTATTAGTCAAGGTCCAGAATTATGTCTTCCCTGCAGACTTTCTGGTTCTTGACATTGAGGCACCCGAATCATTACTGGACTCCCCGATAATCCTTGGACGCCCCTTTTTGGCTACTGCAAAGGCAAATATTAATTGCCACACAGGCAAAATGGATATCAACTGTGTAGGCCAAACTATCACCTTAGATATTTTTAAATCCTCCAGGAGATTCCATGATGATAACTTCTTTGAGGACTTAGATACTGAAATTTCTAAAATGGTGGAGGAGACAATGTTAATAGATACCCTTACCGACCATAGTTTTTTTGAGGACTCTGATTCAGACTCAGTGGTCGGCGAGATCTGTGATCCGGAAACTTGTCTTGACTCCAAATTTGTTCTTGATACCCCCCCTGACCCACCCACTATTCACGCACCTAATTTTTCCACACTAACTCACCATTCCTTCCCCGACCCCTTTCTTACGGACCTGCCACCAACCCCGCCCGAGTTTGGCAACCAACCTGAATTAAAACCATGGCCAGACTCGGGCCACACTTATCAATTTCCATCTCACTTTGATCCCAATATTATTTCTAATCAATTTTCTAGGGATCTAGACGAAGACACCTTTTTTGCGGGCATCCAAGTGTCCAATTATTTACATGATTTTCCGTCTTCTGTGCATACCTTCACGCCCGGCTGAATGGCGTAAAAGATAGCACTGGATGGGAGGTAACCCATCATTTTCTTGCTTTCCTTTTTTCTTCTTTTTCCAGGTTTTATTCATCCTAAACCTGACCGTTCTTCACTAAGGTGATTCCTTTTCCCTCCTAATGCATGAGGACATGGCATATCTTAAGCATGGGGGGGTGTTTTTAAATTTTTACGATCGATTTAGGATGTTTAAAACCTAAAAACATGCATTTTTCTTTAATTTATTTCCTGCTTGCATACCCAAAAATAAAAAAAAACAAAAAGAAAAAAAAAATATTGAAAACTTTTGGAGGAAAAATTTTGAAATCAGGACTAAGGTCGAAAAATTCACTTCTGGTACAATGGGATTTAATCTTTAACAAACTAAGGATGAGGATTTGGATCTAATCATTAGAATTCCAGGGTCTATTTTAGACTAGATTAGATATCCTTCTCTAAAATTCCACCTGAACTCATGATAGTTCAGGTGACTTTATCCTATTTTGTAATATGGAAAGTATTTGACTTAGTTTTTGACTCAAAAACTTGCGGTTCTCGAGAAACTTTTTGTGTCAATTTTCACACACAAGCTAACATTTAAAAACAACTAAAAATTTGAAAAACTCCCTTGTTGGATTTAGTAAAAGTCTGAATCAGGTCATTGGTTTGAGTTCCCACCGTTGAGAAGAAGGAAAATACCTTCTTTGAGGACGCGATGTCAACATGTTACCGCCTCGACGCTACTCTATATCTATATTTCATATCTTTAGACGGAGCATTAAAGCGCATTTCAGCAGCTTAAGTGTCTTGGACGGTGCTCTACCTATAGCGTCGGAGCAAGAGCTTGAGTTTGCTTGGAGCGCCCCTTTTCACCGCATCGTGTTTTGGGGTTGTGAGCTCCTGGGTGGTGTCATGGACAGTGCTATCCCGAAGTACTAGCGCCAGAGCCCCCTCGAGGAATGGTAATGGGAATGATGATACCGACACATCTGTTGTAAGACTAAGCTAAAAATAAGCACGGGGGAAAAAAAAAAAAAAAATATATATATATATATAATAATAATAATAATAATAACATGTCCTTATAAAGGTTGGCTTTTCACAAGCACAGACACAAGGTTTTAAAGGAATTTGCAAGTTGCGAATCAGATTCACGAGCCAGAAAAATCCTAAAAACAAACATTTCAAGTCATCTGAATTAACAAGGGGTTAATTTGTGAATTTTCTGAGGATATATTGATCCCGTTCTATCTAATGGTTGGATCCAAAAACAAATCCTGATGTTTATCTTCAACAAATCCCGTATCTCCTGTGTTTTAATCTACCAAGGTCCCTTAATCTCTTTTTCTCCTCAAAAGTCAAAAAAAAAAATTATTAGATTTCCCAAAAATTCCGTTTTCCAAAATAATTAATGTTTTGCTAAGAGACTAGTAAAAGATAAGCATGGGGGTGTGATAAACGCCAGTTTATCATCATTTTTATGCTTTAAAACTAACCTAGCTCTTAGGATTTTACTCTGCAAACGGGTTTTTGGGCTGCATTTAGGCATAACTTAGGATAGGCATGCATTGCATTTTTTATTGTCATTTTAATGAGTTTTTGTGAGTGTTAGGGATGTACAGATGCACAGATCCCTGAAACCCTAGCACTCAAGAAGGCAATTGGTGAAGGAGAAGCCCAGACTAGCTGGAACTCAGCCTAATCCAGCTCACCTCAGCTTGATCCAGCTCACCTCAGCTTGATCTAGCTCACCGCAGCTGGAACATAGCTTACTTGAACTAGGGTTAGCTCATCCCAGCTCCATTCAGCTAATCTCAGCTGGATGGCAGCTCAAGAGAGTTCACCTTAGCTCACCCTAGCTCAAGTCAGCTCAGATCCAGCTCAACTTAGCTGAGTCTAGCTCACCTCAGCTCCCACTAGTTCACAGGGAGCTCTAGCTAGCTCAGCTGAGTTGACAGGAGTTCACCCCAGCTCAGATCCAGCTACATCCAGCTCCACTCAGCTCCAACCAGCTGAAGAAGAATTCATCCCAGCTCAGGAAGCTCAAGTCTAGCTCACAAGGACTCAGCTTAGCTCAACTCAGTTGAGCTAAGCTACCTTAGCTGCCTCAACCAGCTTGATTCTCCCCGGGAGCACCAGACCCAGCTCACCTTAGCTCATTTTGGTAGAAGCTAGCTCACTTTAGCTTGGCTTAGCAACTAGCAAAGAACTAGCAAGCTAAGCCAGCTAGAGTAGCCCCATGCCAGCCTCTTCAGCAGCAGCCAGCTCCAGCTCCAACTCCAGACTTCTTCTCCTCAGCTCCTTCCTCCAAACCCTAGCTCCAACACCTTCTCCTCTACTCCACCTTTAGCTAAGCTAGCTTAGCTTATCTTAGCTTAGCTTAGCTTAGCTAACAACCAGCTCCTTGGCCATTCATTACCTCCAAAATCAACCCTAGCTAGCTCCACCAACTCAAGCCTACCTAAGCTAGCTACCCTACTCAAGTTGGCACCACCTCCTAGCCATCCCTTCACCCCATTATCTCCACCAAAAGACACTTCAAGTTGGAGCCAAAAACCACCCCTAACCACCTCTATATTGGCGCCACTTTCAGCCCCTTAATCCACCCTACACCTACCCACATAAGCCATCCTAGCCATCCACCTAACCCCCCTTCTAGAATCCTTCTTGGCGCCAACTTAGACCCTCTTCTAGAAGCCATTTTGGCGCCAATATCAAGGGGTGTCAACACACATAACCACCCCTTAGGTGTCCCTTAAGGTGGCGCCAAACACCCTTGGCCATTGGATCCTTAACCACCTCCCTCCTTCCATCCTAGCCCTCCATTTCAAGGGTCACCTTAGCCCCCTTCCTATTCTATAAAAACCCACCACCTACCACCATTTTTGGGCATCCTCCCTTAGTATATTTTCTACCTAAACCACCTATACCTACGGCCAAGAAGAAGGAGTAGAGAAGGAGATTAAAGGGGCACATCACCAGCCCCTTTGGTGCCTTCTTCTCCCCACTCTCTTCAACTTGAGCCACGCCATGGAGGAGGACTCTTCCACTTCAAGGAGGACGGCCAGGCAAAGGAGAAGGACTTAGGGTGGACGTCCACCCTTGGAGAGAACTTAGGGCACGCCACCCTAGGGCTTGCCTTAAAGGACATCACCTTGGCGGAGCACTGCAAGGAAGGAGTTGAAGGACTCTTTTCAAGATTGGGAGCCACCAACCTTGGAGCAAGAATCCCTCTTCTTCACCATCTATCTAGAGGATTTGTGTTTTCCTTTCTTTATGTCAATTTTCTAGTGGTAGAAGCATTCCTCTACTAGGCATTTTTGTTAAACACTTTTTTTTTAATTATCTAGTTGCCTTCTTTGCAATTTCTTGTTTGCATTTCTATTTGCTTGCTTTTAGCATTCCTCACTCCCTCTCCCTAATTATTCTAGGCCTCCACTTGCCTAGAGTGAGCTTAGGGAGAGGCTCTACTTGCCACTTAGAAGTAGTATTTTAAATTGAAGTGTAAATCACCTTCCCGTCACCATTCCGCATGTTGTCTTAATTTAAAACAAAAACATGATATATTGAAAAATACCAAAAAGAAAGTTGAGATTGTATTCCAAGCAAGAGAATCACTATTGCAAACATTTGGCCTCCTTGGACGACCCTAGATACTCCCCTATCTAGGAATATAAATTTAAGAGCGAAAGCGGATTTACGCGTTACAACGACGTATTTTAACAAACCGCGTATTTTCGCTGTCACCCGTCAACCACATTCACTCCCATCTCAAGCACAACCCAACCCTAGGAACATACCTGCTCAAAGGTATGTCCAACCTAGACCAGCAATGCAAGACCAAGCACATGTCATTTCACAACCTATGCACAACACTGAATTCTTCATTGACTCAAACTAAGATCAAAATGGACTGGACCTTTTCAAAATCTTAAGAATATTTGACAATGGAGCCATTGAGATCACTGAACTTGACAAATCTAAACCCTTTACTGTAAATGGTCAAAGACTAAAACCTTTCATTGAGCCGCATGATCTTAGACTTGTCAATTCCACCATTTCGCTCCTACATTTTGAACTACCAACTAAGTTTTCGCCTAGCTGAAGGCGTTAAACTTAGCAAAACCTATCCTTGTACATAGCTATTTTTCAACTTTCTTACTCTTTCCTTTATTTGTATATAGTGTCTACCCTTGCATTTTGAGCATACTTTCATTGACACACATGTCATGCATTTCACTTTCTAGCCCAACTATTCACTCTGATCCTAGATCAGACTTAAAATTGTTCGCACAGAGATTTTATCTCCTCATTCCGACTTCCTTCCATCACCCAGTCTAGGATAGTGAAAAGCAGAGCATGCATTTGAATCCACCCTATTCATTCAATAAGGACATTGCAACATTTAAGCATGGGGGGGTGTAAATGGTAAACCATTTAAACTGAAATGCAATTGTAGACACACCTATAGTACGTATAGATTATAAAACAATATATATACTTAAAAAAATTGAAAAATTTTGAAAATTTTTTTAAAAAAATTACAAAGCTAAAAATACGAAAAAATAACAAATTACAAAAAATTCCAAAAATACAATAAGGGACATGTACTCTATTGTCAAGGAAGGACATTAATTTCAAGAAGGGAGAGAGAAAAAGACAAAAGATAAGTGTTTATCTATGGTCTTTTAGCTGAAAACAAAATAATTAGAATAAGTGTCTATGGACATTCAACCGTTACTGGTTTGACCTATCGGACCATAAGAGCTTGATACAAGCTTGGGCTTAATACACTTCGAGCCTTGACAAGATAGACCACAATCTCTCCTAACTTTAGGACAATTCTTGTACCTGAGTCAGCAGTACAGGATTCGTTGGTTTGTGATGAGAACCTCATCATGAGCCATAACTAGCTCATTTTGACCTAATACAAAGGATAAAAGCTCCTACATAACTCAAGGAAAGGCTTAACTCAGAGAATTCTGAGTTTAAGGAGAAAACAAGTCATAAGGGGTAAAAATGCAATTTTACCAGTATAATCTGCATACAGGGTAATTCAGGGTCCAAACATAGGTCAAAGCAACTTAATAAGAATAAAAGTGGGATGAGATGATCTAGCAAGGGCTACAGCAATTCCAAGAAACTAAATGATAATCTGTAACCCTAAAACAACCCACTTCAATTCACGAGGTTCGAGGCAAAGTAAAAATAGAATAAACCCTCTAAAATTCATAGAAAAATCTCTAGGGTTTAGAACCTTCAATTTGGCCTTCAGAACCCATTTTGACCTACATTGAGAACCATGCCCAATTAATAACTTAATCTGGGTTTTCGCATAAATTGACCGGTCAAACAAGGTTTAATATAGAAATGAAATTCACCATCAGATTCCTTAGGTCCTAATTAATCATGTATAAAAACTTGAGCCTAAGAAGAAACCTCCTTGACCGACTTTACACTTTGGTCCTCATATATTTACTTTTTCGCCCTCAACTTTTGAACCCTCGCATTTCAGCCCCTAACTCTCCTTCGTTCTTTGCGTTCAGGTCCCCCCTGCAAAACCTGCCAGCACCATGCTCCGGCGACCTTGCGCGGAGCATGGCGCCGCGCAGGGTGAGGGGGAGAGCCTGGCAAGTAAACCGGGGGTGCCCTGCGTCGTCAGCCGTCGCAGGGACACCCCCTTGGTCGCTGTAACCCCCCATATCGGCCGTGCGAACGCACGGACGGTATGGGTTTCCATCTCCGGCGTCCTCCGGCGAGGGAGACACGACGTCTCCCTCCGCCTTCCTCCCTGATTCGGTCCCTATAAATACCCCCGTCGCTCCACCGTTCTTCCCAGCTCGGATCTGACGGAGAAAACCCCCAACTTTCCTCTCCTCTCACTCCGGCAGACGCCCACCAGCTCCGGCGGTTCCTCCTCCTCCTCCTCTTCGCTCTGCCGCAATACCAGCAGCAGAGACTTCTTCCCCTTCTCTTCCCGCGCCACGCCGCACCCAGCTGGCGCCTCTCCGGCTCTCTGCTCGCCGCCGCCCCTTCCCCTGGGCATCTTCTTCTCCGGCGACAGTCGATACGACTGTCGCCCTACTGCTCCCCCTTCGTCCCTGCAAGTAAGTTAGAACTACTTCCCTTCCTCTCCTCTTTCTTTCCCCGGTTTCAATTTGTTCAATTAAGCCCTCGACCGACCCTGACCATCGTCACCCCCTTCGTCTCCGGCCACCCTCCGGCGAGATGCTCCCATCGCTCCACAGCCTCACATGCCTCGCCGACCCTCACCGAACCTCTGCCTCATCACACTGAGCACCCCCCACCCCTCCACTGCCACTCCACACCTCCGTAACGCTCCCCCAAACAAACCCATTTCTCCGGTTGCAGTCCAACCTAGGGCTGCCGCCAGACACCACCTTGCGGCTTGCCGCACAGCTCCACACCTTCGCCGTGCCACGGCGAAGGTTCCCCAGTAGTTTGATCAGGCCGAGAGGCCATATTCGTGTCCGACAGGTTCTGAGGCTCGACCGCCATTAACGCCACATTGAAGCAGCTTCTCCCGCGCTCTAGGCTTGAGGACTCCAGGTCTCCAGCTGCTGCGGATTACGGGGATTCCTGCGAAGGCAGCCAGCCAGCAACCGACGCAAATCGAAGCTGCAGCTGCAGAAGCAAGGCCGCGGTCTTCCAGCAGGCGCACGCAAGGAGAGGCCTCCGTTTAGTCCCACATCGGTAAGCCTCACAACTCTTTCACTGTTTAAATTGATTTTGTGAATAAGCCTTACTGCCTCAGCACACGGGGTGAGGTCCCCTTCACCCGCTCGGTTACCCGGTCTCGTCCGCGCTCACGCCCTGCGGACCTGACCCGACCCGACTTAGATTGACCTGCACTCCTCGCCCACCACGCACGCCGGTGGGCCTGGACCCGGGCGCGACCCGTACCCGACTACCCGGCAGCTCTGGGAGAGCTATCCCATGAGCGATTTCTGAGAGAGAGAGACGCGGGGGGGGGAGGGTAGAGTAGGTTTTGTCCTCTGACGTAAACTCTGAAGTGTGCAGGCACAGGTGCAGAAGAAGGACCGCGGAAGAAGAAGGAAGCTGAGGGAGACACTGTAGCAACAAGCAGTTTAAGTCGTCTGATTGAAAAATCAGACGACGTCCTGACAGGAAAAAGAAAAGAAGAAAGAAGGAGATCTGAAGAACAACAGAAGAAGGCGAGGCAGAAGAGAACACAAAAGAACAAGGGAAGAACTGAAAGAAGAAGAGCACGAGAAGAAGATCTGAAGAAAGAAAAAGAAGAAAGAAAGGAAAAAGAAGAAGAACATCACCACCGCAGATAAAGAAGAAGAAGATAACAGAAGATCTGAGACGAGGAGAAGCAAAGAGAAGAAGAAAAGACAACAATTTCTTTCTCTCTCTTTCTTTATTTTTGTAAAAGAAACATGTATATCTCTAGAATACAACTTGCTCCCTGAGTTCGACCTCGGGAACTCTTTTATTTTCCGAGTAAAAAATTTTATATTTGAAATGTTGGCAATAACTGGCTATACTACAACGCTATAACAATAAAACCCGGTTGCCCACAGCGTTTCATTTTTGGCGCCGTTGCTCGGTAAACATTCCTGTTTCTTTTTAATTTCTGATAATCTCCTCTCTTTTGTGCATAAAACTACAGGAAATCAAGAAGACAAGCAACCGCACGACAACCACTCCGAGGACAAGTAAATTTTTCCTCTCGCTATTAACCCCTAAACTCTAAAGAGGAAGAAAAGAAAAGAACAAGCAATATAGGGCTAACCTGTCTTCCATACTTAGTAACCATAAAGAGTTGCATGTTTTCAACTCATTAGTCCTGCACACTATTAAGGGTATTTAAGGGCTAACACATTCTTGCTTGAGCCCTAATTACCCAACAAAGAACTAACTGGACCAAGTAGAGCCAACATAAGATTCAACATTAGGGTTTTAGAGACACACTACTTAAATCAAGAATGGAGAAAATCCAAAAGAAGTGTGCCTAAACCATTGATTGAAAATACCTATTCAAAAGAAAACCTAAAACAATTGGCTCTCTAAACACTTGAACCGTAAAAGACAAGACCTAAAAGCTCTCAAAGAAAACAAGAGATAAAGTTGACCCCTTGGGTCAACCAACCTTAAATTAGGTCAATCTTTGCACTTAAAAGACTAAAGTTCAAGTGAAACCTTAAGCACCCTGATCTTAAAATTGGTAGACTTAAGAGGTCAAGATCCCCATTCTGGTCTACCTGGAACCGCAGTGACAAGAGAGGTCGGGTGGGGGAAACCCTGTAACCCGTGGGGACGCTCTACCGTGTAGGGGTCTTCGCGGGACTCTCCCTCTCTGGCTGCCCAGGTAATTCTCAGGTGGACGATCTTTCTGATCAAGGGGTCCATCTGCCCCGCACCTCTATAGTCACCCAACACATTTTTGGGTGTCTTGATTGGGTCCAGCACCTTCTAAACTTACCTCTTCCAACAGTGCATGTACGGAAGGAGGTCCCTAAGACCACCCTTAAGACCTCCTTTAGAAATTCGCTCTCGTCAAGGCCAAGCCTCGACGCCCGTGTTTGTGCAGCAACACCCTCACATTATTCTCTCTTCTGATTCAGAACCAAGTTCTTCTTCTTCCCCCATCATGGCTCAGCCAGTTGAGGAAGAAAATAATCTGGAACACCAGCTCCAGCGACTCAATGACCTCTTCCAAAACTTCGTGCACCCACCACAGCGTCCTATGATGCGGGACCACTACAATCCTGCTGCGGTGGCCATTGAGCCTCGAGTCAGAATCCCGACTGGAGGACCTGATTCCGAATTAAAGCCCAACATGATTCATGCTATACCTAAATTCCATGGGCTTAATTCTGAAGATCCCTTCCAGCACATCAAACAGCTAAAGCATCTGGCCCACACTTTTGGATCAGATGCACAAAATCGGGATATTCTTCTCATGAAGATGTTCTCCTTTTCTCTTATGGACAAGGCCACCCATTGGTATCAAACTCAGACCCGGCCGATCAACACTTGGGAAGAACTTCAATCCGAATTTTTGAAAAAGTTTTTTCCCGTTGGTCGGACCAACGCCTTGCGCCATCAGATTACACACTTCACTCAACAATCAGGAGAACCTCTCCATGAGGCATGGGATCGCTTTCAGGATCTCATGAGAAAGTGCCCCCATCACGGAGTTCCTAAATGGGAACAAGTCCAATCTTTTTACCAGGAACTCCGTGAGGACATCCGCCTTTTCGTCAATGCAACTTGCGGAGGAAACATCATGGGTCAACATGAAGACACCGTATGGGAGATTCTCGAAAACATGTGCGAGAACTCCATCAACAATGACTCCATGGGATTATTCGACAGGACGAATACCCGCGCAGCGACGAATGTTAAGGGAGCACATGAGACGCAGGGCTTGTCCGCATCAGTCGACCTGGAATTAATGGCCAGTCGATTGGACAAGGTCTCAATCATTGAAAAGAAGGTGGATGAGCTGACTCAGCACTTGCAGCGAGCCACCTCCGCGCGTAACTCCTTTGCACAACCTCCTTCCACACAGGAAACTGTGCAAAACATCCTCCATCGACCTTCCCCTGGGATGGATCCATATCCATCCCCATCTGATTCTTGGATCGGAGGATCATCCGATCCTTTCTACACCAACCGGGGGAACTCCATTCCCCCTTTCCCTGATTCTCAGGAGGTTCCTCAGACCTGCGAGGACCTCAACGCCATCCAGAACGACCCATTCTCCAACACTTACAACCCTGGATGGCGAAACCATCCCAATTTTCAGTGGGCGGGAAATTCCCAAACCCAAAGACCACCTTTTCAGTCCCGCCCACAGCCCTCTCGTCATTACCAGCCGCCTCAGCCTCGGCCCAACCCTACTTATCCATCAGGGCCAAATCAGGATCAAATGTCCCTAATCCTTCAGACTCTGGCTGACATTCAAAAAACGAATGCGGCTATTCAAAAACAGCACAAGGACGAGCTTACTGAAGTTAAAACTCAACTGGCCCAGTTGGCAAATTCTCGCCAGCCAGGCACACTCCCTTCCCAACCTCTTCCTAACCCAAATAACGTGCCAACCCAGAAGCGCGTTATGAATCCAAATTTAGGCCACGCTCAATGGATTTATCAGGCCCCTACTGCTCCATCTCCAGACGAGATGGAAGCCTCAACTTCTTATGCGGGATTTCAGCAGCAGCCACCCCTCTTACCAAACCCAAACCAGAATCAGGCCGGATTAAATTCTGTAACAACACGTAGTGGTAAAACAACTCAAGACCCGCATTATCCAAACCACTCCAAGCCTGATAACCATGACCCTAGGATAGTTATCCAAGATACCGCTGTTCCGGATCCACAACCTGGACCTATCCTAGAAGAACCAACCAAGATCCCGTTTCCCGAGGCCTTGACCAAGGGAAAGAAGACCACCAAACCCGTGGCCCCTGAGGAGGACCTGGTCAAGCTCTTTGAGCAGGTCCACATAAACATCCCCTTGATGGATGCAATCCGCCACGTACCAGCTTACGCACGATTTCTAAAGAATATATGTACACCCCAGCGTAAGCCGCGAACCAAGGGAGGGAGCCCAATTGTTCTGTCAGAGCAAGCCAGCTCTGTAATCCTTAGTAGACTCCCACCCAAGGCAAAAGATCCTGGTACTCCCCTGATTTCCTGTAAGATAGGTGGTACCCAATTTGATAGAGCATTGTTAGACTTGGGTGCATCCATAAACCTGATACCCACATCCTTACTTGACCATCTAGAAGAATCTGAGCTAAAACCAACTGAGGTGACATTACAATTAGCAGATCGATCTATAAAGTCACCAAAAGGGATTCTCGAGGATGTTATTGTAAGAGTGCGGGATTTCTATTTTCCAGTGGACTTTATAGTCTTAGATATGGATGCACCTGAGAACCCTAGGGATACACCAATCATTCTAGGGAGACCTTTCTTGGCTACTGCTAGAGCCAACATCAGCTGTGAGGAGGGCCAAATAGAGCTTAAGTTTGGAGATCAAACACTGAAAATTGATATATTTAAGGCCCAACAAGGAATTAATTGCGGCGTCATCGAACAAATTTGTGACATCAAGACTTTGGTTGATGAATCACACCTCCAGAATGACTCGATTATGCCTCATCAACCACAGAAGGATCTTGACCCGCAAACAGAGGAGTCGAATCCAGATATGAACAACCCAGTAACTCCCACCCTTGAACCTCACATCTATACTGAACCACCCGCTGCTGCTGAAAACCCCATCCTCGAACTGAAACCCCTTCCTGCTCACTTGAAATACGTCTTTTTGGGTTCTAATCAGACCCTTCCTGTGATTATCAATTCCAACCTCAGTCCTGAACAGGAATCCCGTCTGATTGTTGTCCTCCAGCAACATCGCAGAGCCATCGGATGGACTCTCGATGATTTGACTGGAATAAGTCCCTCTTATTGTACTCATCATATCTATTCAGAAGAGGGCACACGACCTTCTCGTGAAATGCAAAGACGCTTAAACCCCAATCTGCAGGAGGTCGTGAAAAAGGAGATCATCAAGTGGTTAGATGTCGGGATCATCTACCCGATCTCCGATAGTCGTTGGGTGAGCCCAATTCAGGTCGTGCCCAAGAAGGCAGGACTCACCACTATAACGACTGAGACCGGAGAAATCATTCCTACCTGATTAGCCAACTCGTGGAGAGTCTGTATAGATTACCGCCGACTAAATTCCTCCACAAAGAAGGATCATTTCCCACTACCCTTCATTGATCAAATTCTCGAAAAACTTGCGGGAAATAGGTTCTTCTGCTTTCTTGACGGGTACTCCGGTTATAACCAGGTGGCAATCCATCCTGAGGACCAAGAAAAGACCACGTTCACATGCCCCTTCGGAACATACGCTTTCCGAAGGATGCCTTTCGGTCTTTGCAATGCACCCGCTACTTTTCAGCGATGCATGCTTGCCATATTCTCAGATATGGTAGGTGATTATCTGGAAGTCTTCATGGATGACTTTTCAGTTTTCGGAGCATCATTCGACGATTGCCTCCAACACTTGGTCCAGATACTCAGGCGGTGCATCGATGTGAATTTGGTTCTTTCCTGGGAAAAGAGCCATTTCATGGTGCCTGAGGGAATTGTCCTGGGACACTCAATTTCGGAGAAAGGTATCCAAGTGGATCGAGCTAAGGTTAATCTGATTTCTCACCTTCCTATGCCTAGCTCGATCAGGGACATCCGTTCCTTTTTAGGGCATGTCAGTTTTTATCGACGATTTATCCCTGATTTTTCAAAAATCGCGCGCCCCCTGACCACTCTTCTCTCCAAGGATGTTCCTTTTGAAATTTCCAAGGAATGCACTCAAGCATTTGAAATCCTGCGTGACCGAGTCACCCAAGCCCCGATCCTACAGTCCCCTGATTGGTCTCAACCCTTTGAGATCATGTGCGATGCATCCGACTTCGCTGTAGGAGCGGTTTTGGGGCAGAAAATTGACAGGAAACCTGTGGCCATTTACTACGCCAGCAAAACACTCGATGAGGCTCAGCGTAACTATACGGTTACTGAGAAAGAGCTGCTAGCTGTAGTATTTGCCCTAGAAAAGTTCAGATCGTACCTTCTGGGTTCCCGTGTCATCATATACTCGGATCACACAGCTGTGAGGCATCTCCTTGCAAAGAAGGACGCGAAACCTCGATTAATCCGATGGATCTTGCTGTTGCAAGAATTTGACCTTGAGATTCGCGACAAAGCGGGAAAGCAAAATGTGGTAGCTGATCACTTTTCCCGTCTTCCTTCTGAAATAATTGACCCTTCCGGACCCATCACTGAGCATTTTCCCGATGAGCACCTGCTGACTATTGGTACTAGCCTTCCATGGTTTGCTAATGTAGTAAATTACTTGGCATCTCATCAGATCCCCTCCGATTGGCCGAAGGCCAAGAAAGACAAATTACGCTCCGATGCCAAGTATTACATTTGGGAAGACCCGTACCTCTTCCGCATAGGTGCCGATCAGATCATCCGGAGATGTGTCCCGGAAGGGGAATTCAACAATATCCTCTCTTTCTGCCATGACCAGGCATGCGGTGGCCATTTCGCCGGGCATAAAACCGCATCAAAAGTCCTCCAGTGCGGCTTTTACTGGCCCACACTGTTCAAAGACGCATACAATCACTGCAAGGCATGCAGTCGTTGCCAGACTTTGGGCAACATGAGCCATCGCGACATGATGCCTATGCAACCGATTCTAGTATGCGAAATCTTTGATGTCTGGGGGATTGATTTTATGGGCCCCTTTCCTGTTTCGGATGGTTTCGAATACATTCTGTTGGCTGTGGACTACGTGTCCAAATGGATCGAAGCCATACCGACCCGAACCTGTGATCGCAAAATCGTTCTCAAATTCATTCATCAACACATTTTCTCAAGGTTCGGGATTCCTCGTGCAATAATCTCTGATGGAGGGACCCATTTCACAAATGCTCAGTTTAGGTCACTGATGACCAAATACGGGGTGTCTCACCGAATCTCTACTCCTTACCACCCCCAAACTAATGGTCTAGCTGAGCTGTCTAATCGGGAGATCAAGAAAATCCTGCAAGTCACTGTTCGACCTGACAGGAAGGACTGGTCGTCCCGACTTCCGGAAGCATTGTGGGCCTATAGGACCGCCCACAAGACCCAATTGGGCATGTCTCCCTTTAGACTGGTGTACGGAAAGGCATGCCACCTTCCCGTAGAATTGGAGCATAAAGCCTATTGGGCAGTACGGAACTGTAATCTAGATCTTTCCAAGGCTGGGACCCACAGAAAACTCCAAATCAGCGAGATCGATGAATTACGCCTAGACGCGTACGAGAACTCGCAAATCTACAAGGAGCGGGTTAAAGCCTTCCACGACAAACACATCTCGAGAAAGATCTTTCATCCTGGTCAAAAGGTCCTACTCTTTGATGGCCGACTAAAACTCTTCCCAGGAAAACTGAGATCCAAGTGGGTCAGACCATATTTGGTCCGACAGGTTTTTGGAAATGGAGCAATCGAAATCAGTCCACTCAGCCACGATTCTGAACCTTTCATCGTGAACGGTCAGAGACTCAAGCCGTTCATTGATGTAACTTCTACTGATTTGGCTGAGGCATCTTATATCCTCCTTTCCCCTTGAGCTTATTGCACCCAGCCGATGGCGTAAAACTCAGCGCTTAACGGGAGGCAGCCCGTCATTCTCTTTGAAAACCTGAAACTTGTTCTGACACCTTTTTGCACTCAAAGTTCACCCTTGTAGACAGCCGACCCCACCTCAGATGCTTGCATCTGGGATTAGAAATCGTCCGCAAAAATTCAACCCGACCCATCCACTCATCCAAATTTCTGTCTTAAGGAATGAACTAAGTTAAATAAAAACCCCCTAGGTTACAATGAGGACATTGCAAATCTTAGGCATGGGGGGGTATGGAAGTGCAAAACTTGTAAGAAAAGGTTTCAAACAAAAAAATTCACATATGACAAAAACACCATAAAAATTAAAAATTTTTCGAAAAAGAATAAGAGGAAAAGAGGAGAAGGAAATTTTGTGAAGGAGAAAAGAAACAAAATGAAAAAGGAGCACAAAATTATGAGAAAAGGTGATAGTCATTAGTAAGGAACTAAGGAATTAACCTAAGTTCTAGACCTCATTCAAGAAAATAACTGAAAAGTGCACAATGAGATTAGTAAGAATGCAAACCTTAGGCATTCTTGAATAGACTCTTAGTACCCATTAAGATCTGGACACTCCTCAAGAGGTTGAGGAAAATGAAAAGCTGAAGTATTAGGTCTAAGGCTTAGGGAGTATTTGGCCTCGTTAACTAATTTTTGGTTTACGGGACTCAGTAACCTAAGCACCCTAACCTCACACACAGCCTGGTTCAGTAAGCGTAAAAATCAGAATCACGCAGAAGCGTCGCAAAATTCTGAAAAAGAACACCTAGAATAGGAGCGGCCGATCAACACAAGTTGATTTGGACGAGTTCCCAGCGCGGAGAGGCGGGAAATCCCCTCGAAGATGCGTAACAAAATATCATCTCCTCGGTGCTTGTTTCTTAGGATATTTACATAGCCTACTGGGGGCATGTAAGCACTCTGCTGGTTCAGATTCCATGGATGGCATTATCTCGAAGTGTCAATTGCCAGGGTCTGGATTCGGCCACGGAACACCATGGATGGGATTATCTCGAAATCTCAATAGCCAAGGTTCCGGGGGTTGCCATGGGCGGTGCTATCTCGAAGCATCGATCGCCAGGAACCCTTGAGGATTGATGATGGGAGCAAGGAATCTGATACAGACCGTGTTGAAAAGCCAATCCTAGGCTAGAACTAAAAAGAAAAAGAGAGAGAAAACTCTCCAAACAGAAAAACTTTCTATCTCTCTTACAAAACGCACTGCAAACTGAGCCAGGGCTAAAATCATTTCAAGCACGGGTGCTTTAATCACAAAGTCCAATAAACCTTAGGTTAGTTCTTGTGGGCCTTAAAAACCTTTGCTAAGGACTGAGGCTAAGGCTAGACAGATTTGGATCTTGATTGGTACTAAAGTACCTTTTAGGCCTATGGTCAGCATTCTAACCTAATCTGAGCTAAAATAAAAAAGCACTTATCTAAAGCTATTAAAAACTTCATGGTCTAGAACAAGGGTTGAAACCTTAAGTTTTTGCTAAGGGACTAGCAAAAGCTAGGCATGGGGGTATGATGAGAGCCTCATCATGAGCCATAACTAGCTCATTTTGACCTAATACAAAGGATAAAAGCTCCTACATAACTCAAGGAAAGGCTTAACTCAGAGAATTCTGAGTTTAAGGAGAAAACAAGTCATAAGGGGTAAAAATACAATTTTACCAGTATAATCTGCATACAGGGTAATTCAGGGTCCAAACATAGGTCAAAGCAACTTAATAAGAATAAAAGTGGGATGAGATGATCTAGCAAGGGCTACAGCAATTCCAAGAAACTAAATGATAATCTGTAACCCTAAAACAACCCACTTCAATTCACGAGGTTCGAGGCAAAGTAAAAATAGAATAAACCCTCTAAAATTCATAGAAAAATCTCTAGGGTTTAGAACCTTCAATTTGGCCTTCAGAACCCATTTTGACCTACATTGAGAACCATGCCCAATTAATAACTTAATCTGGGTTTTCGCATAAATTGACCGGTCAAACAAGGTTTAATATAGAAATGAAATTCACCATCAGATTCCTTAAGTCCTAATTAATCATGTATAAAAACTTGAGCCTAAGAAGAAACCTCCTTGACCGACTTTACACTTTGGTCCTCATATATTTACTTTTTCGCCCTCAACTTTTGAACCCTCGCATTTCAGCCCCTAACTCTCCTTCGTTCTTTGCGTTCAGGTCCCCCCTGCAAAACCTGCCAGCACCATGCTCCGGCGACCTTGCGCGGAGCATGGCGCCGCGCAGGGTGAGGGGGAGAGCCTGGCAAGTAAACCGGGGGTGCCCTGCGTCGTCAGCCGTCGCAGGGACACCCCCCTGGTCGCTGTAACCCCCCATACCGGCCGTGCGAACGCACGGACGGTATGGGTTTCCATCTCCGGCGTCCTCCGGCGAGGGAGACACGACGTCTCCCTCCGCCTTCCTCCCTGATTCGGTCCCTATAAATACCCCCGTCGCTCCACCGTTCTTCCCAGCTCGGATCTGGCGGAGAAAACCCCCAACTTTCCTCTCCTCTCACTCCGGCAAACGCCCACCAGCTCCGGCGGTTCCTCCTCCTCCTCCTCTTCGCTCTGCCGCAATACCAGCAGCAGAGACTTCTTCCCCTACTCTTCCCGCGCCACGCCGCACCCAGCTGGCGCCTCTCCGGCTCTCTGCTCGCCGCCGCCCCTTCCCCTGGGCATCTTCTTCTTCGGCGACAGTCGATACGACTGTCGCCCTACTGCTCCCCCTTCGTCCCTGCAAGTAAGTTAGAACTACTTCCCTTCCTCTCCTCTTTCTTTCCCCGGTTTCAATTTGTTCAATTAAGCCCTCGACCGACCCTGACCATCGTCACCCCCTTCGTCTCCGGCCACCCTCCGGCGAGATGCTCCCATCGCTCCACAGCCTCACACGCCTCGCCGACCCTCACCGAACCTCCGCCTCATCACACTGAGCACCCCCCACCCCTCCACTGCCACTCCACACCTCCGTAACGCTCCCCCAAACAAACCCATTTCTCCGGTTGCAGTCCAACCTAGGGCTGCCGCCAGACACCACCTTGCGGCTTGCCGCACAGCTCCACACCTTCGCCGTGCCACGGCGAAGGTTCCCCAGTAGTTTGATCAGGCCGAGAGGCCATATTCGTGTCCGACAGGTTCTGAGGCTCGACCGCCATTAACGCCACATTGAAGCAGCTTCTCCCGCGCTCCAGGCTTGAGGACTCCAGGTCTCCAGCTGCTGCGGATTACGGGGATTCCTGCGAAGGCAGCCAGCCAGCAACCGACGCAAATCGAAGCTGCAGCTGCAGAAGCAAGGCCGCGGTCTTCCAGCAGGCGCACGCGAGGAGAGGCCTCCGTTTAGTCCCACATCGGTAAGCCTCACAACTCTTTCACCGTTTAAATTGATTTTGTGAATAAGCCTTACTGCCTCAGCACACGGGGTGAGGTCCCCTTCACCCGCCCGGTTACCCGGTCTCGTCCGCGCTCACGCCCCGCGGACCTGACCCGACCCGACTTAGACTGACCTACACTCCTCGCCCACCACGCACGCCGGTGGGCCTGGACCCGGGCGCGACCCGTACCCGACTACCCGACAGCTCTGGGAGAGCTATCCCATGAGCGGTTTCTGAGAGAGAGAGACGCGGGGGGGGAGGGTAGAGTAGGTTTTGTCCTCTGACGTAAACTCTGAAGTGTGCAGGCACAGGTGAAGAAGAAGGACCGCGGAAGAAGAAGGAAGCTGAGGGAGACACTGTAGCAACAAGCAGTTTAAGTCGTCTGATTGAAAAATCAGACGACGTCCTGACAGGAAAAAGAAAAGAAGAAAGAAGGAGATCTGAAGAACAACAGAAGAAGGCGAGGCAGAAGAGAACACAAAAGAACAAGGGAAGAACTGAAAGAAGAAGAGCACGAGAAGAAGATCTGAAGAAAGAAAAGAAGAAAGAAAGGAAAAAGAAGAAGAACATCACCACTGCAGATAAAGAAGAAGAAGATAACAGAAGATCTGAGACGAGGAGAAGCAAAGAGAAGAAGAAAAGACAACAATTTCTTTCTCTCTCTTTCTTTATTTTTGTAAAAGAAACATGTATATCTCTAGAATACAACTTGCTCCCTGAGTTCGACCTCGGGAACTCTTTTATTTTCCGAGTAAAAAATTTTATATTTGAAATGTTGGCAATAACTGGCTATACTACAACGCTATAACAATAAAACCCGGTTGCCCACAGCGTTTCAGTTTGCTTTGACTTAGGAGTCTAAGTAACCTTGGCTTACACTACACAATGTCAGGAAAGACCACTTGAATCTGAACCTCAACCCTTGTGTTCATTAGGGAAGGTGGAGTCCTTACCTGTGCGTGCAGGTAGACTCTTTGTCCTAATCTTTAGTCTTGTGTCTAGGAGAAACTCTTTCCAAAAAAATTCACCCACCAAATACAGTGCGCTCTACCAAATAAGTTCTGGAGACATACTGATCAAAAAAAAAAAAAAAGTATGTCCTCCAAAAGTCTGAAAAACACTTCCACCAAAAATGTTTTCAGGGTTCAAAACAATACCCTGTTTGTCCACCAAAAAAATCTTCTCTGAGCCACAAAAACAATAAGGGCTGGGTCTGAATACCGTCAATTCTTGAGAGTCATCCGAAAACATGAGCTGAAGTTAGGACCAACCTGGACTTAAAAAGAAGTGAAACCCCGGGAATGAGCTTTAGAATTCACCTGGTTAGTCCTGACTTATCACAAAGCACAACCATAACCTCATAGCATTCTGAGTCTCTGTAAAACCCCCTGAGTCGTGGAATTCGACTTAAGGTTTAAATATCAAGAGTCCTTGTTGGTTGAGAGATGGTCTATGTCATTTAAGCCTCGAGTTCTGGTAGGTTATCCTCAGTAACAAGGTTCTCACAATGTCCAGAACATAGTTGGTTTTGAAAAATTTTTCAGCCTGAAGATCACCATAAAACACTTAGAAATTTTTGAAAGAAGAAAAAGATATCTCTTCACACTTACCTTGCTCATACTTAAATTGCCTTACACTTCAACAGATTGTTTGCTAAGGGAATAGCAAAACGTAAGCATGGGGGTATGATGAGTAGCCACTCATCATAGCTAAAAGGCTGAAATTAAGCTAGACACTAAGTAAAACATATCAAATTAACAGATAAAAATGGTTAAGTGTGGGAATTAAAGAAAAAGACCTAAAACCTTTACTCTGTGTTAAAACTTCATAATTAGGTCACAAAAATGAGATATTCTGAAAGCAAAATACAAATGATGATCCATGCATCAATTGAACACATAAATAAGTTTGAAAGGCCAAATCAGAAGTAAAATCAATGTCTTAAATGTTCAATTAAGCACATATAAAAATTTGAAGGCAATTGGACATCATTTAGGTTTTGAAATAGATAGTTTATACTTAGGTCCTTCATGCATTACACTTTGACCCTTAGAAACTCATTTTTGGACCTACTTGTAACCCGCAGGGACCCTTTTGAAAACCTACAGGGCCCTTCCAATTGTTATTCTTCTCACTTATGGGCCTTCATGCAATATTTCTACCCCTTCGTTCAAGGGTCTTCCTGCAAGTTTTCCTTATTTCAGAGAGAAGCCTGCTGCTCTTCACACGCACTGTAGCGTGCGAAGAACACGGCCAATCTCAACCGTCCGTCGCTCTTTAGATCTTGATCTGCGGTTGGATTCTATTGGAACTTTCGCGCAATTTGGTGCATGCATTCACCTCTCTCCCCAGATCTCATCTGACGGTCAGATCTTGTGCTCAGCTCACTGCGCACTCCGCCCCTCACATCCTCGCCACCGGTTGCATCTTGTTTATTCTCACCTGTGCGGTGATCTTAGCCACTGAGCTGCTACTTAAGCACCTCAGTGGTGTCGCGCGCAAGGGATCGCTCCCTCCTACACCTCTTAGCGATCAATTCGTCCACACCAGTCTCTCCTCCCCATCCAACCTCTGATTTCACAGCCACCAGCTGTGAAATCATTACCTTCTCTCGACACTCCTCGTTGCTAAGGACTTCGTAGCAACTGAGGACGACCCTGGAGTCTCACTAGCAGACTCTTCCCTCCGCTGGAGTCACCTTCCTCCTTTCTTCCTCCTTAGCCGCCGGCTAAGGACCCATAGGTCCCATTCTTCCTTTTAGTTTAGGTTTTTAATTCTGCATAATTAGTTTTAGCTGTAGTTAAGTAGTTTAGAGTAGAATTAGCATAATTGTTAGTGTTTAATTTTCGCTGTAGGTTGAAGTAGCTTTAGGAGTAGAATTAGCATTAATTCCCTTCCCTCACCTCCTCTGGTCAGTCCAGATCAGAGGGGAAGAATTCATCTAATCGTTTTTCAAATTATCTCCCTCTCCATGTTTTTTCACAATCCAGTTCTGATTTATCTTTTTAACGACAAGTTTTTCTCATCCGTCACCCACACACCCTGATCCAATTTCAGATCTGGTGGTATACAACCTCAGATCTGAAATTGGCGTCACAAGCACCTTTGGGGCTTCTCACTCACCCCATATTTAATCACAAAAGCCCCTTGATTTTGGGTTGCATTCCTCAGTTTGTCAGATTTCTTTTCAACATGGATTTTAAGGATTTTTACTTTCTGAATTTCATTGCCTAATCTGACAGATTGAAGATGATTTGAATTTCTTGTTGGCAAGGACTCTTAGAGGATTTCTGGTGACAGAAATCATCTCAGAAGAGCCATCCATTAATCTATTTTGATAAGCCTTGAATGCATTGAATGCAAGTTAGATCTGAGGATAATTACTGTGGTAATTTGAAGTCTGATCTTGCATTTATAAGTTTTCTTGGGGATGTCTAATTTGTATGGTGATTTCCTAACCTAAGGAGTTCTCCATACTCCTTAAGGTTGAAAGAAACTGGGATTGGATTTAATGGTTTTAAGTGACTGAATTAAGTAACTCCGCCTATGTTGAGGTTCGTGTGCCTTTTCATTGCCGGTCCCAAGCCCGGGTAAACGAGGAGGGTTGCGTTAGGTAGCCGACAGCCAGCGTAAAATTTGTCGGATCTTTAAACATGGATTCTAGCAAACACTCTGATTTCGTTGGGGCGTTCCTTACTTGCGACGCGCTGCATCGACGCCTGGGTGTAGTGACAAATGAGCAAGGGTTCTCGCATGAGGAACGCATGCGAGTAAAGAAGTTAGTTCCGCTACATCGCTGCCCAGATGTAGTCCAAAATGAGCAAGGGTTCTTGCATGAGGAACGCATGCAAGTAAAGAATTTAGTTCCGCTACTTCGCCGCCCGGATGTAGTCCAAAATGAGCAAGGGTTCTCGCATGAGGAACGCATGCGAGTAAAGAAGCTAGTTCCACCACTTCGTCATCGAAGTGTGTCACAATGTATGCTGAGATTTGGTAGTTGGAATATTGGTACCTTGACCAGCAAGCTCATGGAGATTGTGGATACAATGGTAATGAGAAGGATTCAAATTCTTTACCTTCAAGAGACTAAGTGGGTTGGTGAAAAAGCAAAGGAAATCGAGAGAACAGGTTTCAAACTTTGGTATTCAGGAAAGGACAAAGGTAGAAACGGTGTGGGTATTATAATTCATAAGGATTTGAAGGAGAGCATGGTTGAGGTTAAGAGATTGGCTGATCGAATTATTTTGATAAAATTAATCTTAGAAGAAGATATCTTGAATGTCATTTCAGTTTATGCACCTCAAGTTGGTCTAGAGGAAAGAATAAAGAACAAATTTTGGGGAGAGCTTGATATGATAATTCAAGGAATCCCACAGACTGAAATGATTTGCTTGGGTGGAGATTTAAATGGGCATGTGGGAAAAGATGCTTTAGAGTATGCAGGAGTGCATGGAAATCATGGTTTTGGTGTTAGGAATGAAGAAGGGAAGACGTTCCTTGATTTTGCTATGGCTTATGATCTTTTCATAGCAAATACTTTCTTCAAAAAATGGGAAGAGCATTTGATTACCTATAAAAGTGGCTTAACGAGAACGCAGATCGTTTACTTTGCTTTGAGGAGAAGGGATCGTTTATCTTGTAAGGATTGCAAGATTATTCCAGGGGAGAGTTTAACTGTTCAACATCGTCTTTTGGTGTTGGATGTTCATTTGAAGAAGGCAAAGAAGAGAAAATTAGTGTCTAAGAATTTGAGAATTAAATGGTGGAATCTTAAGAAAGAGCAAGTGAGATTTAAAGAGAAGATGATGCAACAAAAGGCTTGGGATCTTGATGGTAGTGCTGATGAAATGTGGTTAAATATGGCAAACTGTATTAGGAAGGTGGCAAAGGAGATGTTAGGCGTGTCTAAAGGAGGTGTTCCAGGACAAAAGGAGGCTTGGTGGTGGAGTGAGGAAGTGCAGGAGAAGCTTAAAATTAAAAGAGCCTGTTTTAAAGCCTTATATCGAGATAAGACCGATGAAAATATGGAAAACTACAAAAGAGCAAAGAAAGATGCAAAGAAAATTGTTAGTGAAGCAAAAGCAAAAGCTTGGGAGCATTTTTATAAGAAACTTGATTCTAAAGAAGGTGAAAAAGATATTTTCAAGTTAGCTAAAGCAAGAGAGCGGAAAGCAAAGGACCTTACGCATGTAAGATGCATCAAGGATGAAGAAGGAAGGGTGCTTATAGCTAGTGAGGATATAAAGACAAGATGGAAAAGATATTTTCATAAGCTTTTTAATGAAAAACAAAAGAATGATATCATCTTAGGGGAGTTAGTTAACTCTGAAGAGTATGTGAATCGATCTTGTTATCGAAGGATACAAAAGAAAGAAGTAGAGGAGGCTCTGAAGATGATAAAAAGTGGGAGGGTTGTTGGGCCTGATGATATTCCTATAGATGTCTGGAGAATGACGGGAGAATGGGGTATAACTTGGCTCACAAATTTATTTAATACTGTGTGGAGAGGCAAGAAGATGCCAGAGGAATGGAGGAAAAGTTTTGTGGTACCTTTATACAAGAACAAAGGTGATATACAAGATTGTTCCAACTATAGAGGTATTAAGTTGATGAGTCATACGATGAAACTTTGGGAAAGAATAATTGAAAGAAGGGTGAGGTAAGTCTCTATGGTAACTGAAAATCAATTTGGCTTTATGCCAGGCAGTTCTACTATTGAGGCAATACACCTCTTGAGACGTATGATGGAGACTTACAAAGTGAAGAAAAAGGATTTACATATGGTTTTTATTGATTTGGAGAAGGCCTATGATTCTGTCCCAAGAGATATCTTGTGGAGAATTTTGGAGAAGAGACAAGTGCCAATTATATATATCAACCTCATTAAGGATATGTACTATGGAGCTATAGCTTATGTAAAGACTAAGGATGATTTGACAGACTACTTTGATATCTCCATTGGTCTGCATCAAGGTTCGACTTTAAGCCCTTATCTTTTTGCCTTGGTTATGGATGAGTTGACGAAGCATATCCAAGTTGAGGTGCCTTGGTGTATGCTTTTTGCTGATGATATTGTGTTGGTTGATGAGACAAGAGATGGAGTGAACAAAAAAGTTGAGCTTTGGAGAGAAGCCCTGGAAGATAAAGGATTACGCATAAGTAGGACGAAGACTGAGTATATGGAATGTAAGTTTAGTAGTAGAGGGAACAACGAAGGGATTGATGTAAAAATTGGAGAAGAGTGCATTCCAATGAAAGATATTTTTAAGTACTTGGGATCCATTTTCCAACATGATGGTGGAATTGATGGTGATGTTACACATAGAATTAATGCAGGGTGGTTGAAATGGAGGGGTGCTTCGGGTGTTTTCTGTGATAAGAAGGTTCCTTTAAAAGTCAAAGGAAAATACTATCTAGCTGTGGTAAGACCAGCCATGTTGTACGGTTCTGAATGCTGGGCTATAAACTATAGGCATGTACAGAAGATGTCTGTGGCAGAAATGAAGATGTTAAGATGGATGTGTGGTCATACAAGAAAGGACCGTATTTCAAATGAACTTATTAGAAACAGGGTTAGGGTGGCACCGATAGAGGATAAAATGAGAGAGGCCCGTCTAAGGTGATTTGGACATTTACAAAGAAGGCCACTAGATGCCCCAGTTAGGAGATGTGAGAAGTTGGAGGCTGAACCCGCTAAGAGGGGGCGAGGAAGACCAAACAAGTGTTGGAAGGAAACTATTAAGTATGACCTCAATTACTTTAATTTAAGTCCTAAAATGGCTGAAAATCGATCTGTGTGGAGGCAAAGAATCCATATAGCCGACCCCACTTAGTGTGGGAAAAGGCTTCGTTGTTGTTGTTGTAAGTGACTGAATTAAGTCTTCCTTCATGCTGTCTATAGCATTAGGAAGAGCTAGTTCAGTGTTATTTGTGGTTTTAATCTGAAATGAGGTTTTTGATGAGGGTTTTTGGGCATTTGAATTGAGACATTTAGTGATTTTCGTGAGAATTAAACCCTTGTCAGATTTGGAATTTACTCATCAGTTTTTCAGTGGTTTTGATTGCTTTTAATCCCAGTACACAGTGAATTGCTGCATCCTGCAGCTACATATTCCCCTCTTCTCTAAAATTCTTCCCTTCTCATCTGTCAAACTCATCTTCCTCACCAAATGGACTAACTGCAGCAGCAGTTAGCCCATTTGACAGTGGCTTAAGCCACTGCTATAGGAGCACTGAATTCCTAAATACATTCCCCTCTTCTTCACCCGGCAACGACGCCAAAAAGTGATGCGAATTTTATGCGGTTTGTAAAATACGTCGTTGTAATGCATAAAATCGATCAACTCTTCAATTTATATTACCTAGATGGGGAAGTATCTGAAGATTCCTATGGGAGGGGGTGAGATATGAGGGATATAATATAAAATGCAGAAGCAAAATAATAGTCTCACAAAAAAAAGACAATCACACAATGCAGAAGTATTTTTAGGTAGAAACCCAAACTGGGTGAAACCACCACCTAACCCTCTCGAGTAAGGATTTTCCGATCGACCAAGTCGATCAAAATCCACTAACTGAACTACTTTAATGAGGGTAGTTCAACCTCAATACAACCCTGCTACAAGTACGAGGGTAGCATTCCTCAAACCCCTTCGCTTCATGAGAAGGTTTTTGTCTCGTGATGGAGATGGGAATTCGTAAAGTGAATACCCTAATAAAAACAAATACAAATATCCTATAGAGACACAAAGTAAAGAGAATAATACTAGCTTCTATAGGTAAAGAAGAACTTCCCTTAGATCAAAGTGCGTAGGTGTGATCTCAGTAGACTATTGAAACTTTTAGATGTGACAAGTGGGGCTTTGGAGAGAAAGATCACTTCTCTTCTTGAGAATAGTTTCTCTATGACACAAATGGATGTGGAAATTATTTCTAATAGTGTGTCTTAATAAGGGAGGCTACCCCTCTATTTATAGGTAGCCTAAGAAGGCTTTGGAAGGCCTTGGAAGGCTTCCATGGCCGTTGGGAATTATCCCAAGGCATAATAGGTCGTAATCAGAAGCATTAATGATTCTAACAGGGTCATCAGATGTCTAGGAAAAAGATCAGATGTCTAGAAGTCATTCTTAAGATGTTTGAAAACTAAATCAGATGTCTGATTCTAGGTGGGTTTCCTTCTTGACTTGGTTCAGACCTAAATAAGCTTCTAGTGTAATTCAGGCAGACGACATATCAGATGCCTGGCACAATGTCTGGACGTCTGGAAACCTAATTTACAATAGGAATGGATTTCCCAAGGTCCAAATGGCTATATTCGTTTAGGAAAGCGATTTTGGGTCAAACGAGGCAAAATGGCTATTTATTAAACGTCTGGAGTCCTCTAAGGATGTCTAATAGAAGATCAAAGGTCAAAACCTCAATGATCATTTACTAAGCCAACGTTCCACTAATTGGATGTCTAGCCAAGTCATCAGACGTCTGCTAAGACGTCTGGACTAAGGGTCGGTCGTCTGAAATCAACAGATTGAAGGTTCTAAGACCAGCCCTAAATGATTGGACATCTGATTCAACATTCAGAAGTCTTAAAGTTCATTATCAAACGTCTAATTATCAAATTAGATGTCAGATAAAGTTGTCTGAAGCCTATTCAGGTTTTCTAAGTTGTCTACGAAAAACCTAACATAGGGTTGTGCAATTATTCCTATGACTATTATGAGGGTACTTTGTGTTGATATTTGTTGAACGTTTACGAATCGCTACGCTAATGTGTTTGGTTTTGGAAAACTTGTCGTTGTAGTTCGAAAGTGAAGAATTCGTGTTCAACAAATAAAATTTATACCGAAATTAAAATTCTGAGTCGAACACAGGGAGGCGGACGTTTGATTTAAAAACTACGTGTTTCTTTTTATTTGTCACGGAATAATTCAATTTAAAACTATCTAATTATTTATAATAAATGGAAGAGATAGAGAGAGTAAGAGAGAAAGAGAATATTACACAGAGAAATCAAAATGAGATGCAGAATAAATAAGGAATTTATCATTGAGGAGATTGTTCATTACAACTAGAAAGCATAAAACAATTACACTAGAAAGCAATAAATTTACTCTAGAAAGCATTAAAAGAATGGAGGGAGAAATATCCTCCTCGACGATTGCTTGGAGGATGAGCAAAACTACACTAGAAAGCAGTAAATCTATACTAGAAAGTAGTAAAAAGAATAGGGAGAGAGAAATCCTCCTCGACGGTTGCTTGGGGGACAAGCCGGACGGGATGACGGCTGGACGAAGGAGAACGAAGTAGGATGAAGGGGAACGATGCAGAAGAACGGGAACGAAGCAGCACGCCGTCGTCGTTGATGGTTCGACTTTTCGCTTAGTGTTATAGTATTTAAGTGGTGGAAAAATCGACGAATCAGAAACAATGAAAATAACCACTCGCAGAAGAGCGGGTCGTGTCCACAGGGAGGCAATGATGCAATCAACACTTAATTATTTAATGTTATTTCGGATAGTGCGAAATTCCTTTTCAAATTGGACTTAAAATGTGAAGGAAAGTAGGTTTGTAATAACCTAGAAGGTTAAGGGTGTAAGTGTAGTTTTCCCTCACAGAAATCCTCAATAAATTTAGGATGAATTAATGCAATTTTCATGTGATGTGTACTATACACAATTAGTACTTAAATCAAGTCCAAAATCAATGTTTAAACTAGCCAATATTAATACCATGTAATTAAAAAGAACTGTGAATGCATGAATGCAATTCTGCCAGAATATAATATTAATAAAGAAAATGAAATTGCCTGCAATGGCATTGAATGTAATTTCTAATTCAAACAAAAATAGAGCTTTTCCTCTCTCTCTTCCTCGCAAGAGAGAGAGAGCACCGGCGGGGTAGTTGCGAGGCTCAGGAGGACGGCGAGGACGGGGGCTTTCCGACGGTGGCAGCGGCGGCGGCGGAGGTGGCCGGAGGTGGTGGCCGGAGATGAAGAACGCCAGTCTATTGGAGGGCGGTTGCTGCTTCGGCTGATCGAGCGGGTGCGTGCGCCCACTAGTGCGCAGGCAGGAAGCGCCTGCTGGTGGCGTGGAGGCACGCTGGAGGAAGTCTGGCTGCAGCTGGCGGTGGGGCATGCTGGAGGAAGTCTGGCTGCAGCTGGCGGTGGGGCGCGCTGGAGGAATTCTGGTGCGGGTGAGACGGTCTGCAGAGTTGAAGGTGGAGGCGTGCGCGGGCGAGAGGGTGCTGGGGCGCGCGGTTTGCGTGCGGGCAGGTAGAGGGAGCGGCTATAGGTGGCGTGCCAGCGCGCAAGCGATAGGTGATGAGGGATGCTGGAGATGTCGTGCGGGCCGGCAGATGGTGTGCAGGATGGCAGATGAGCGGTGCGCGGTTGCAGGGAGATGGAAAGCGTTGGCGGGCGTGCGCTGGTGCGCTAAGGCGCGGCTGCAGAGGTGGCGTGCGGGCGCTGTGGGGTGAAGGCGCGCGGTAGGGCAGGTGCGGTGAGGAGCGCCTGCAGGTGGCGTGCGGGCGCTGTGGTGGCTGAGGGAGAGAGCATGGGCACAGTGCATGCGGTGGAGTTTTTCCCCGCAAGGGGGGAGATTCCCCTTGTGCACGCCACCTCTTCACTTTTAAATCCTCTCTCTCCCTCAGTGCGCCAATCCAGGAATTTGCAAATCCCTTTCTGTTTTTGGCCGGCCACCATTGGAGAAGATAGCCCCAATGGCCGGCGGGGGAGGGGGAAAAGAATCGGCTGTTTGGGGAAATTATCCCCATACCCTTGTTCTTTCTGGTTTTATTACCTGCACACAAAAATAATAAAATAATTAAGTTATAGAATGTTATAAACTCAAATTATAAGGGATACAAATATTCTATAACTTAATTGTCATTATTAACACACTTAAACTATACGATTAAATATACTTAGGCTTAATATTAGTCCATTTTAATGAACTCATCAAATACCCCCATGCCTAAGTTTTACTAGTCCCTAGCAAAAATGAATAATAGAAGTAATCAGAAGACTCCTTCTGATCTTATTTCAAAACTTTAGAAATCCAGACAAATGTGAAGTGCTGATAACCTAGGTAACGGATCCAAGTGAAAGAGCTGATTCGCATTGGGAGTTCATACATCACCCTTCGCAAAAATTTCTGTCGAGATAGGCAACCACTTCCCTCGGGGATAAAGCAGATGATAATATGAAATTTGACCCCGGCGCTTGGCTTAGGTAGGAGATAATAAGTTGAATGGATTTGTAGTTGGTGGCACACACTTTACTGGTGCTACATATAGTCTAGTACTGCAGACTCTAGCTCTCTAGACTATTAGACAAGTCAACTCTGAGAGAGGCTACATAACTGTGCTCTCCTGATGTTCCTGGGCACTCTCTTTTTTTTTTTTTTTTCTGAGATCACGAATCTCGCCAGAATTAGAAATTATACTCACTATTTGGTGGCCTCACATGGCATCTACACTTCAATTAAAGTCCTAATAACTTTATAACTAAGTTAGAGTCCTCAACCAGTATTCAGGCGATCAGAAATACTAGAAGGTAGGTAGGGTCATATTTGGTAGAACGCAATAGGTGTTCTGTTGCCTCAGAAACATTAGAAACTTCGACCTTTTTTTTTTTGTAATATAACTTTTTTTTTCTTTTTCTTCTTTTCTCTCTCTCTCTCTTTTTTGTTTTATTTCTTCTTGTTTTTGTTTCTTTTTCAATCAGCACAACACGATACAGACTTTTATTTATAAGGCATTATTAGGGATGATGATGGTCAAGAGGAAGTTGTGTGGCTTATTTGGTGGAAGTGCCTATTCTCAGCACCGGGAAAGAATGGATAGGACAGGCGTATTTCTGACCTTTGACACTATTACCCTCCTTCAGCTGAGGACTCTATGAAGGATGGTTATAACCATCCACCATAGTTATAGCTTTATTAAGACTCAATCTCTGTGTATCTGCCTTATTTGGTGACTCTCAGGAATTCACTCAAAGTACGCACCCAGAAACAGAGAGTGAAAACTACGCCTAACTCTAAAGTATCATCATCTAATTATCCAGAATTTAAGAGTCCTTGCACTAGACTTAGCACACCAGTAATCTCTCTACTTCTTCTCACAAATATGAGGTGGATTTACTAGAAGATAGTATGCCAGACTCTCTATGAACTGTCCAAGGGTTCAGTAGACTACAAATGCTCATTGGTTTTCCTCAAGGATCCATTACCAAATCTACGTGCACGTGAAATAAATGCACTGGATTCTAAACTTAAGAAATAATCCAGAAGAAGAACCTCCAATAACAATGGTATTTTGCTAAGGACTAACCCATTCAGCTCTTTTCTCTTTTCATTTTTTTTTATACTAACCTAAATGCATAAATACTTCCTAAAATGCAAATGCACTCCCCCATGCCTAAATCCTACAATGTCCCCATTGTAAAATTAAAACAGGAGGAGAAAGGAAAAATATCACCTGACACAATTTGCTGGGTTGCCTCCCAACAAGCGCTGCATTTTCTATCAACAGCCAGACTTAAAAGGAACCTGTAAGTCGAGTTCCAAACAGAAAAGGTTAGGCCCTAAGAATATGCGTAACAGTGCAGGCCTAGAAAATAGGTAACCACGGATGTTGGCGAGCTGATGATGCAATGTAATTCCAAATGCTCGCCAGAAGATATGAAAGCGAAAAACCTTGTTGGCTACCTTGGGAGGTCTAGGGATAATAAACGGAATATGAAAAGGGACCTCCCGAAACAGAATAGGTGGAGGATAACAAGGATCCTCTAGAGCAGGACGGGTTTTAAAAGATATACACATTATTAGTTCAAACCCTTGAATGGCGAGAGTAAAAGTACAAGCATCAATCCAAACTCGCCATTCTACCCTAGGATGTACTGGCCTGATATGTTCTCCAGCAAGAATGTACATGAGCAGAGATCTGAGCCAAGGATCGGTAAGGGAGTATAAGGGTTGTTTGTAGTGTTGGAGTGTAATGGTTAAGTCCAATGAGGGCTTAGTAGGTGTTAGGTCCAATTCCAACAATGATTCGAATTGTGTACACTCCCTAGTAGTAGACAACTTCAAGTTATCCTGCCTAGCATTAATGATCGGAGTCATATTTGAATCAAGGGTAGACTCCAAATTACAACTTTCTAATGGCAGGGTCAAAATGTAAGAATCATTATCATTCAGCTCATCCCCAGATTCGTTTGGTTCATTGAAATATTTGTCGGGGTGTATATGTGATTCATTAGGAGTTGGATGAGTATCCTCAATTATTTCTAAAAGAGGATCAGTCTTAATATTTTGGAGGAAGCTTATATCATTGAATTCGTTATTGTTCTCAGGGTATAAATCCTTAAATGACGTGTTTGTCCCCGAGGGTCTCCCATAAACTTCTCATTTTGTTTGTCCTCCTTTAATATCAACTCCTGTTTTGATGGAGGATGACTCTCAAAAGAAAGGAGGAATCTAGATTTAATCATATTATTTCTATCGTCTGGAGCTAAATCCTCAAATGATAAATAATTCTCTTGTGATTCACTCCAGATTTTCAGTCCAGGTTCCTCTGTTGGGGCATCCTTATCCTCTGAATTAGAATCTTCATATCCCTGAGACCAGAATTGATCATCCTCCATTCCCTTAGGGTCACCTTCATTAGGTACATTTGAATTCTCAGGATATTGAATGATAGGTGTTGATTCCCTAAGTGAAGGGTCAGGAGTAGGCTCACTAAGAGTAGAATGGGAATCCACCAAATAATCAAGAGGGAAAGTGATAGGAACAATAATTTCCTCTTGCTTTTGACTCCAATATAGTTCAGGTGGATAATCACTATGATTGTTGTCCTCTAGTGGCTGTGTCCCATTGGGAGAGTCTAAGTGATCGCTACATGAAATTGGATCCCTATTGTCATTAAGTACCTCAGAATTATTTTCATGATCATGATTGGATGGGTAGGGATCAGGATTATTGGGAACCGTGTAGCTAAGTTGTCTTATTTCCTTATTTAATTGTTGACTATTCCTCAACATCTCTCCCATTGATTCCGTTATTTCCTTTTGCTTTTTTTTCATTTCTATCATAAAAGAGGAGAGGCTACTATTATCAGGTTGGGGAGGATAGTTAATTTCAGGCTTTAGTTGCCTAGGGGTATCGGTCCAACCTCGATACGGAAAATCATGAAGGGTGGAAGGGTTGGGTGTTTGCATGGAAGTAGGGATTTCAAGATTGAAGAATCCCGCTCCTAGGGTCTGCTCAAAAGTGGGAGTTATCAAGCTAGTACTCCCAGGGTAAGAATGAGAATGATCCCAAGAATTATCAATGCACCCATCAAAGGATGGATACGCTCGGAGCATGGGATCCTAATTAAAAGATGGGAAGTATTGACTCTGATAATCTGAATGATAGGAGTAAGAGTAATCCATTTCTTTAAGCAAAACAAATTTAACTCTCTTAGGATTTAGCAAAATTCAACAGAAAACTTCCTAGAGAGTTCTAATGTCAAAGCAAACACAAATTCAACGGGATCTATTTTTAGTAGATTGTAGGTCTTAGAGTTATATGTTTAGTTGGTGGCCAAACAAGTTTTGCAAAAAATTACGCTTCCTAGGCCAACCTTTGCTGGTGCCTATAACCTACTCGCAAGGGATGGAAGTCTCGAATCGAGCCCACACACGAGGAACCGAAGTAACTTGGTGGAAAGGCTTGTTGATTTCTGACTAACTTCCCTTGTGGTGCAAAAGAGGAGAGGTAGAAATTTATCTAGTGACCTTATGTGAGGTGCACAGTGTCTCAAGTGTGCAAGCATACGATCGTGTTTTGATATTTTTTTTTTTTTTGAAATTCCGCAAACAGGATCCTTTTGGACACAATTTCAGTCACAGATTTTAAAGTCCAACCTCTTAACAGTCCCAATTTGTTTAAAGTGACCACTGAATTAATTTGATTCAAGTACTTTAGTGGTCTTAGATTTAGGTTTAATGCATATGCATGACAAGTAATTAATGCTCAAGACGTACCTTACTCCAGCTTTCTTCGTGCAGTAATGAATGCAATGCAATAGAAAATAAACTAGATGCTGCTCATTCAGTCCTGGATGATCGTCCTATAGATATGCAGCTTCTAGCAGGCATTTCGATTTTTTTTTTTTTAAATAATAACAACAAACAGACCTAATCTAACTAACTAACTGAAATGCAGTTTAAAATAGTTCAAATAATCCTATAATCTAAATAAATGGGAACACATTCCCAAAAATACCCAACAAGGGCCCAAAAGATAGTAATTTAAATTCTAATGTCTATCTAACTAAATCTAACTAAGACCTACTGCCTAAATCAGAAATAGGCTTCTCCGTAAGCCTAAATGCGTGGGATCAAGGCCCACGTATTCCTGTTGTTATCCTCCAGGTGGCGTCAAGGTCCACCAAAAAGATCGTCTCCGTCGTGCGCGTTGTTCACGTTCAAAGTAGTCACTTTGCTGCACCTCGTTGCCATGTCAGATTCCTTGCAAAATAATATAGATGATTAGATAATTTCGCAACTCAAAAGATTTAAAAATAATAAAGTAAATCTATTGCGTCTGTTGCCTCCCCGGCAACGGCGCCAATTTGATGGTTCGACTTTTCGCTTAGCGTTATAGTATTTAAGTGGTGGAAAAATCGACGAATCAGAAACAATGAAAATAACCACTCGCAAAAGAGCGGATCGTGTCCACAGGGAGGCAATGATGCAATCAATACTTAATTATTTAATGTTATTTCGGATAGTGCGAAATTCCTTTTCAAATTGGACTTAAAATGTGAAGGAAAGTAGGTTTGTAATAACCTAAAAGGTTAAGGGTGTAAGTGCAGTTTTCCCTCACAGAAATCCTCAATAAATTTAGGATGAATTAATGCAATTTTCATGTGATGTGTACTATAGACAATTAGTACTTAAATCAAGTCCAAAATCAATGTTTAAATTAGCCAATATTAATACCATGTAATTAAAAAGAACTGTGAATGCGTGAATGCAATTCTGCCTGAATATAATATTAATAAAAAAAATGAAATTTCCTGCAATGGCATTGAATGTAATTTCTAATTAAAAAAAAAATAGAGCTTTTCCTCTCTCTCTTCCTCGCGAGAGAGAGAGAGCACCGGTGGGGTAGTTGCGAGGCTCAGGAGGACGGCAAGGACGAGGCCTTTCCGACGGTGGTAGCGGCGGCGGCGGAGGTGGCCGGAGGGGGTGGCCGGAGGTGGCCGGAGATGAAGAACGCCGGTCTGCTGGAGGGCGGCTGCTGCTTCGGCTGATCGAGCAAGCGCGTGCACCCACTGGTGCGCAGGTAGGAAGCGCCTGCTGGTGGCGTGGAGGTGCGCTGGAGGAAGTCTGGCTGCAGCTGGCGGTGGGGCGCGCTGGAGGAAGTCTGGCTACAGCTGGCGGTGGGCCGCACTGGAGGAAGTCTGGCGTGGGTGAGACGGTCTGCAGATTTGAAGGTGGAGGCATGCACGGGCAAGAGGGTGCTGGGGCACACGGTTTGCGTGCGGGCAGGTAGAGGGAGCGCTTGTAGGTGGCGTGCCGGCGTGCGAGCGGTAGGTGATGAGGGATGCTGGAGATGTCGTGCAGGCTGGCAGATGGTGTGCGGGATGGCAGATGAGCGGTGCGCGGTTGCAGGGAGATGGAAAGCACTGGTGGGCGAGTGCTGGTGCGCTAGGGCGCGGCTGCAGAGGTGGCGTGTGGGCGCTGTGGGGTGAAGGCATGCGGTAGGGCAGGTGCGGTGAGGAGCGCCTGCAGGTGGTGTGCGGGCGCTGTGGTGGCTGAGGGAGAGAGCATGGGCACAGTGCATGCGGTGGAGTTTTTCCCCGCAAGGGGGGAGACTCCCCTTGTGCACGCCGCCTCTTCACTTTTAAATCCTCTCTCTCCCTCAGTGCGCCAATCCAGGGATTTGTAAATCCCTTTCTGTTTTTGACTGGCCACCGTTGGAGAAGATAGCCCCAATGGCCGGCGAGGGAGGGGGAAAAGAATCTGCTGTTTGGGGAAATTATCCCCACACCCTTGTTCTTTCTGGTTTTATTACCTGCACACAAAAATAATAAAATAATTAAGTTATAGAATGTTATAAACTCAAATTATAAGGCATACAAATATTTTATAACTTAATTGCCATTATTAACACACTTAAACTATACGATTAAATATACTTAGGCTTAATATTAGTCCATTTTAATGGACTCATCAGTCGTCGTGGGATCCACTTCCGAAGGGGAACGAAAATTGGACTTTATCTCACGAGAAGCATCCCGGGTGTGGGACAAGCTTCTCTTGAGCTTTGGAGGGGTAGAGAGGAGAAGGAAGGAATGAGAATTTCGTATGTAGGGGGTCTCCTTTTATAGTTGCAAGGAGTGGGGGAAAAATGGACATTACAACTTCAAAACAATAAATGAGGGGTCTTTAGTGACGGATAAAACCGTCGCTAAAGCCCCCAACGTGGGCGTAGCTTCCACGCCCACGCGCGCCGCTTCAGCTGCCCGTGCGCTCAACGCTATCGCACGCACAACGATCCTCAACCATCCGATCGCAAGATCGGACAGCTTAAGATGCGTCTCCGCCCGTTGTGTTGCGCGCCCACCCACGTGCAATCGCGCGTCCGCATCGCGCGTTCAATCGCGTGTGGACGCTATCGGGCGGGCACGGCCGTCCGATCTCCATCTGACACTCCACCCGCGCCCAATCGCCCGCGCCTCCAGCCCTTTGCTGCGGCTCGAACTCGCGCCCGCTGGTCGTGTAAGCACGCTCGACCACTACGCTACGGGGCGGGGATGGTCGAGAGGACACTTTTAAGCATGGCCGACCACAGCCGTTGGATCAAGATCCAACGGCGGAGAGCGAGTGGGTGCGGGGCCTTCGTAGAATGCGTGCGGCCATTTGGGCGGCCGAGATGGAGCCACATGGCGCCATCTTGGCCGTCCATCTTCTGGAAGTTGTAGATGGTGCCACGGATGTCGGATTGACTTGATTTTTGCATCGTTGGGCTGCGATCATCGATTTGAATTCATCCGTGCGGTTGGATTTGTCATATGAAGTGTGGATTTTCACCATCCTGGCCCTTGATCTTCTAGGGTTCACCGGTCACTATCTGATGCTACGGATGTCTGATTAGGGCAATCTTAGAGTCGTTGAACTCCAATCGTCGCCCTGATCACATCCATACGGTTGGATCTTTGATCCGAGGCCCCGATAAAATGTTTGCCCTGTCCAAGCACATTAACCTCCATTTTATTCAAACTACTCTAAATGCAAGATGATGCATGTTATGCAATATTTATATCATGAAATGCAATCCAATGCTTAAGAACATGCATAAATAGACATTTTAAGTAGTGTAAATGTGTTTACATCATACCCCCATGCCTATCTTTTGCTAGTCCCTAGCAAAAACTATATGCTATTTATAAAAGAATTAGGTTGGATTATTTGGACCTAAGTTATTTTCAATCATTAAGAAATTGTCTACTTAGGAACTTAACTTTCAAAGACACAACAGTGCCCAGGTATCAGCCAAAATGCAGATCGCCTCAAGCCCTCGCCTTATTCAAAGAAAAATTTCTTTTTCACTTTTTACTCTTTTCTAATTTTTTTTTTGGATTTTCAAATTTTAGGGTTTAAGAGTGGCTTTTTACGGCCATTCAACTCACCCAAGATTCGATGAGAACCCTAAGTTTTAAGCATCTTATTGTGATTGTGATAGACTCGTTGATCGGCAATTGAAATGGATTTCAGATTTCTACGCCTCTAGGTGACCTTAAAAAGAATTCTGCCTAAAGGTGCATCTTTACAACCGGTAACTTTCTCCCTACTTTTATTTTATTTTTTTACAGGGTCAACACAAGGGTGAATCCAGTGTATATCTCCCTGATTTATTCTACTTCTCCGCTTCTTCCTAAGTGTTTTGGGAATTTTTAGTGCATTTACTGAGCTGGGTTCTGGACAACCGGTCGATGAGCTGTTACCACCAACAACTTGCCAGCCATACTCGTGCGGGGAAGTGTGGCTTATTTATTTTTGTTCTTTTCTCCTTTTCATTTTGATTTTTTTTTTTTTTTTTAAGTAGGTGGCTTCCCTGGTCTAAGATTTACCTAAAGGCAGCAAAAAGAGAAAGGTCCAGTGACTGGGCTCTGGACAACCTACCTATAGGCTGTTACCCACAATAACTTGCCAGCCATATCACCCTAGAAGGTTCATTAGCTACCCAATTTCCATTAAAATCGTCGAACAACGAGTCAGTGCAAAGTGTGTAGATGCTTAAGACTCAAAATTCTCTCAAATCAGAGGGCGGGTTGATAAGTCGTGTACTTATCACCCAAACTTATTTATTCCAATCATAATGGAATTAAGATTGCGAGGACTCAAAGACAAATCCACATTTTAGTGGATACACAGGCTAATTAAGTCCAAAGACCTGAAGGGTCTTTGTGTTCAGATCTTAATGTAGTATTTCCTAAGATTGAAAATTTTCTTAAACCTAAATTCTCTTTCCTAATTTCGAAAATATATATTTTTTTAAATAAAATAAATCTACGGAGCTGACGAATGAATTCAGAGATGAATATCCACCCCCCCATGCCTATCTAATGTAATATCCTCATTGTATTAAAAAGACATAAAACAGAGTGGAAAAACGAAGAAAGCACCTGAATTGCGTGAATGTCAGGTCCGCTCCGAGATGAAAATTAAGAAAAACTGTATATATGCTGAATTTAGTGCCTTCAGCTAGGCACTCTATACAAAGAAAAGAAATGAAGAATTCACAAGTGCAGGTCAAAATTAAAATAAACAGAAGAATCCTCCGACCTGTCAACAGAGGTCCACAGATGTGGACCAGATTGTGGTGCAGACCCACACCCCATAATTGAGAATATCTTAGGTTCTGGATAAAAATTACCCAAAACCTAAAATCAGAATGCAAGCGGGGTCGGGCCTGCGATTTATGAGGATGCAACCCAAGACCAAAAAGTCGGGTTACAGAGAATTGAAGCTCAAAAGGATAATCGTTAAATGTGTGCTTGAGTTGAACATCCTCGAAACAAATGTTGTAAGGATTCTTATTTGATGGTTTCAGCTTAAAAGGAACCCTTCAACTCAATCTTCCATTTCCTCCAAAATTAACTTCCCAAATCAAAACTTCCCAGCTCCTATCCTCCTCATTCAGCATATCAAATTCCAGGACCTCTTGTATATTCATCACCCCGTCTGAAATCTCCAAGTCTAAATGATGTGGCAGAATCAAAATTGACTTGGGTCTAATTATCTCAGAATTAGAATCATCAATAAGCTCAACAGGGTGTAACTGATAATCAGGGCATTGAATTGATTCCTCTAGAAAATGAGATTCTGGATCTGTAATGTGTGCCCTAATAAGATCACTGTCCTCAGTTATTGGGCTATCAAATGATCTATCAGATTCCTCAATCCCAATCGTCTCACAGAAATCGTGTTCAGAAAACTCGCGTGAGACTTCGCAACTTGAATCTTCACCATCAGGATCCGTATCAATGTATGTCCCAAAATCATTTGTCACTTTCTGTTCCAAGGAGACATACGTTTCCTCGTAACTTGGCTTAGGGATCTCAGGTGAAGAAATCAGATCATCCTTAATTGGTTGTTTTAATTCAATCTGGTTAGCCTCGAAACACGTGTCCCCCCCAACAGGTGCCTGAGCAGGTTCTATCATTGGCTCTCCTAAAGAGGGTTCATCTTGGGAATTATTCCAAGATTGAATCAAAGCAACCACGAATCTCATCCTCAATTTCGCTAATTTCCCAAGTAGAAACTCACCCAGGTTCTTATCCTTAACATCCTGGAGCCAATCCAACAAAGACTTGTTTAAATCATCAATCATTTCAATCAGGGGCTCCAATCTCTCAATGCAAGGTATTGGCTGAACTTCTAAAGATTGAATGATATTCCTCAAGTTAGCCAGAACCTTATCTTGAACCTGGTTAACCTGAACCAAATGAGTTGGTTCAGGGTTGGGCGGGTTTGGGCTTAATGCAGGGGAATTAACGAATTGAGATTCGTTATACCCTTCCTGATAATAGGTCATTTCAAATTGTTGAAAAGATGGTGATGACCTAAAGGCAGTGAAATCAAAGGATGGGTAAGGATCGGTGTATCCTTCTTGATTGTAGATCGTATTAGGTTGTGCATGAAAGGAAGACGATCTATAATCGATGTAGCTCTGAGAAGGATAGAAATCAGAATCAAAGTGTTCAGGGTTAGACCCTAAACACGGGGGTCCAGAATTGTATCCCCAATCCGAATTATCCCAACTAACTGATGGTTGATTACAATATGAGTTGGGATAATCGTCATGTTGAGGATAATTCACAACAGCAGGGAAAGAGCGGGAATGCGTGAAATATGTGGAAGGATTCATGAGACACGGGAGGAAGAAAGGTACCCTGCAATACAAACAATCAAACCTGTCCATCAATGGGTTAGCCTACAGACCTACAGACTCCCAAAACCCGTCTTGAGATAAAGGAATGATTTGATCTACTTCTGTCTGTTCAATCCAACCAGTTAGAAGGAGGGACTGGGGAGAAGGTTCTTCCTTCGGCTTGCGCCTCCGGTTCCTAGTGTACCCCCCAGCCGCGATCATTTGACTCTACTCCCCTAGCTAGACATTAGATTGAACAGTAGAAACAGACTAATCGAAAATAATCTCGTTCTAAGTTTTGAAAAGCGAGTTCAATCCTTAAGGCCAACGTCTACTCTGTTTTATTTAGAGCTAGGTTTGAATGTGCTTTGGAATGTGATGGGCCCTTTAAATGGGTTGTGCCCTTAATGATTGATTGATTTGTGTGTGCGTGCACAACTAGTGGTTTTCAAGCAAGATTGTTTTCGATGTGGTGAATTTTAAGGTTCAAATCTTGCTTAGTAGCTTTTAGGATTCAACTTTAGGTGTTTTCAAACAAGTTTCATTGGCACACCAGGTTTTGCAAGCACGGGTGAAAATGTTTTCCTTTGAAGCTTAAAAAGAATGTGGAGTGCCTGATAAATCCCTAAGAGTTGAACCTAATTGGCAGCTACTTGATGAGTTGATTTTAATTGAAGTGGTGCAGCCCAAACAACTCAAACAACTGGCCACATATGCACCACTAAGTTAGGCACACAAAGATGGTTAACCTAGAATGATTTCTACTCTTTTATGTGTTGCTTTATGTGTATCGGTTCCACAGATTAGAACCCGGTTGAGTAGAAACAAATCAATTTGGTTAAGTGCCTTTGAATGTGGGTGTACGTTGTGTGTTTGTTGAAAATTGCCCCACAGAATTATCTTTTTGTCTTTTTTTTATATAAATGAAGGTGGAATGAATGTGAGTGAGAATCCAAACAACCAAACTATTCCTAGGATTTATGCAAACACCTAGGTTAATTGGAATTTGGATTCAATGTGGCGAATGAAATTTATGGAGGGGGAAAGAATGGGGGATAACTTACAAAACCTTCCACAGCACTTTACTCCAATCTACCGCTTTTGCTCGTCTCAAAAGAGTACCTGCAATTACAATAAGAAAGGAGAAAAGTGAAGTAAATAATTTGTAAGTTACAAAACGCGAAGAGAAATCAAAGAGCGTCGCCTCCCCGGCAACGGGGCCAAAATGTTGAACGTTTACGAATCGCTACGCTAACGTGTTCGATTTTGGAAAACCTGTCATTGTAGTTCGAAAGCGAAGAATTCGTGTTCAAATAAAATTTATACCGAAATTAAAATTCCGGGTCGAACACAGGGAGGCGGATTTTTGATTTAAAAACTACGCGTTTCTTTTTATTTGTCACGGAATAATTTAATTTAAAACTATCTAATTATTTACAATAAATAGAAGAGAGAGAGAGAGTAAGAGAGAAAGAGAATATTACACAGAGAAATCAAAATGAGATGTGGAATAAACAAGGAATTTATCATTGAGGAGATTGTTCATTACAACTAGAAAGCATAAAATAATTACACTAGAAAGCAATAAATTTACTCTAGAAAGCATTAAAAGAATGGAGGGAGAAATATCCTCCTCGACGATTGCTTGGAGGACGAGCAAAACTACACTAGAAAGCAGTAAATCTATACTAGAAAGCCGTAAAAAGAATAGGGAGAGAGAAATCCTCCTCGACGGTTGCTTGGAGGACGAGCCGGATGGGACGACGCCTGGACAAAGGAGAATGAAGCAGGACAAAGGAGAACGAAGCAGAAGAACAGGAATGAAGTAGCACGCCGTCATCGTCGCGGGATCCACTTCCGAAGGGGAACGAAAATTGGACTTTATCTCACGAGAAGCATCCCGGGTGTGGGACAAGCTTCTCTTGAGCTTTGGAGGGGTAGAGAGGAGAAGGAAGGGATGAGAATTTCGTATGGAGGGGGTCTCCTTTGATAGTTGTAAGGAGTGGGGGCAAAATGGACATTACAACTTCAAAACAATAAATGAGGGGTCTTTAGTGACGGATAAAACCGTCGCTAAAGCCCCCAACGTGGGCGTAGCTTCCACCCCCACGCGCGCCACTTCAGCTGCCCGCGCGCTCAACGCTATCGCACGCACAACGATCCTCAGCCGTCCGATTGCAAGATCGGATGCGATCGGACGGCTTAAGATGCGTCTTCGCCGGCTGCGTTGCGTGCCCGCCTGCATGTGATCGTGCGTTCGCGCCGCGCGTTCAATCGCACGTGGACACTATCGGGCGCGCGCAGCCATCTGATCTCCATCTGACGCTCCACCCGTGCTCCAGCCCTCTTCTGCTGCTCGAACCTGCGCCCGCTGGTCGCGTAAGCGCGCTCGACCGCTGCGCTACGGGACGCGGATGGTCGAGCGAATGCTTTTAAGCGCTGCCGACCACAGCTGTTGGATCAAGATCCAACGGCAGAGAGCGAGCGGGTGCAGGGCCTTCGTAGAATGTGTGCGGCTGTTTGGGTGGTCGAGATGGCGCCATGTGGTGCCATCTTGGCCGTCCATCTTCTGGAAGTTGTAGATGGTGCCACGGCTGCGATCGTCAATCCGAATTCATCCATGTGGTTGGATTTGTCATCTGAAGTGCGGATTTTCACCATCCTGGCCCTTGATATTCTAGGGTTCCCCGATCACTATATGATGCTACGGATGTCTGATTAGGGCAATCTTGGAGTTGTTGAACTCCAATCGTCGCCCTGATCACATCCATATGGTTGGATCTTTGATCCGAGGCCCCGATAAAATGTTTGCCCTGTCCAACACATAAAAGGAGACAATTAACCTCCATTTTATTCAAACTACTCTAAATGCAAGATGATGCATGTTATGCAATATTTATATCATGAAATGCAATCCTATGCTTAAGAACATGCATAAATAGACATTTTAAGTAGTGTAAATGTGTTTACATCAATATTATTGTATTTTTTGATAATGACAAATAAGTTGTTGCTTGGAAGAGACAAACATGATGCAGGAAGGGTTTAACGAAAAGGGTCAAGGAAAAGGATGCTTGGAAGATACTAATAAGATGCAGGAAGGGTTTAACAAAAATAATCAAGGAAAAGGAAGGGCAAAAGCTTTATTTTATTTCTTATTTAGTTTATTTTATTAGAGTGTAAAAGCCTTGAATTTTCCTTAGGATGTCTCTAGCTTTTCTTTTAATTCTGTTGGATTTTTCAGACTTCTTTCTTTTCTTGCAAATGTCTGAAGATGATTTTTAAGACATCCAATTAATTATATTTTCAGGCATCCAGGATCTCATCTAGAACCTATTCTCTTCATTGGATCTTGAACCTTTTGTCATTTGATTTTTTCAGACGTATGCTTTAGTGTTTCGGATGCCTCCTTGATTTTCAAAAGCCATCTTGAGTTTTTGAGCAACAGTCATTTTTTTTTCAAGTCATTCAGACATTCGACCCTGCCTTCCGATGTCCATATCCCTCCAACAATCATTTTCTCCCAATGTTCACTTTGACCCCAAATAAAGTGCTTTTGTTTCACTTTTATGTTTTAAACGTTGAAGGCCTTTAGACATAACTTGTTTTAGACATCTTATGGTCTCTTTTAAGACGTCTGACCACATTTGTCTAAATCCCTGTTTGGGTTTAATCTCATTCCAGTAACAGGCATTCTTTTCTTGTTATCTTTTCAGATGTCCCATTTAATAATCAAACATCTGAACCTTTATGATCAGATGTCTTTCTTTTTTCAGACATCGCTGTATTTTGTCTAGTAACCACTTGATTTATTCTGGAGACTTGATAGACGTCCTGTTTTATTATCAGACATCTGAAATAGTCTTTTCAAATGTCTGTCATTATTCTTCGAATGTCTGATATGAACAGAATTTGAGTTAATACTTTATAGCCATTCTTGCTCTATTCAATTCAATCCAATTCACACTCCAACGACTATATCTGACCTCCTATACCTATATATACTCCCATAGAGGTTGCCTTATGTTTCTACACACACACACAAAAACATATACAAAGGAAATATACAAAGCTCTTGATCTTGTTGTGCTCCTTTTGCTCTCTTGCTTCTTTGTGTTGCTGTTCATTTGAGAGCCAATCTCCCAACTGCTTATAGTTTGATAAGGGAGTATTCTTATTCTTTTTCAAGGCTTATAGTTTTATATTACTTTTTGATAGTTTATTTGGGTACCCGATTTGTGGGTTTCCCGTTTCCTCTTAGTAGAGGGGCGAAACTCTTCTTGGGGTTTGTCCATGAAGAGGGGATTTGTAATATTACTTGTTAGTAATTCCTACTTGGGTAGGGGCAAAATCCAAGATTGAGAGATCTCGGTAGAGGTTTTTCCCGCAAGTGTTTTCTCTCTAAATACTTGTGTGTTGTTGTGATTGTATTGAATTTTTGTTTGCACAATTCAACTCCCTTTCTTGTGCCATTAACATTTAGTATTAGAGCATTGGTTTACTCTTGTGTATAGGTGTCAAAACCTAAATAAGAAGATCTGATGGAATCAAGAGTGTTTGCAACAAGCAGCAACTATGGATTTTATATATCAAAGCCTCCTTATTTCGATGGTACGAACTATTCTTACTGGAAGCAAAGAATGGAAGTGTTCCTACAGTCTGGAGATTACATTATTTGGGAAATAGTGGAAACACCATTCGAAAGACCAGTGAAATATGAAGATGGAGTCGTGACGGATGACATCAAGAAGAAACTTCACTCAATTCCAAGGCTATGAATTCCTTGTACTGTGCACTTAGTCCTGATGAGTTTAATAGGATTTCACAATGCAAAAGTGCATATGAAATCTGCAAAACTCTTGAGGTGACTCATGAGGGAACAAATAGGGTAAAGAATTCCAAAGTGGTTTTACTAACTCAAGAATTCGAGAAATTTGAAATGCAGGAAAATGAAAGTGTGAAGGATATGTACACCCTTTTCACTTTCATAGTCAACAATCTGAAAACACTTGGAAAAACTTTCATAAGAGGTGAGCTTGAAGGTAAGATTTTACATTCTCTAACAAATATTTTTGAGCCTAAAGTGATAGCTATAGAAGAACCAATGAAGTTGAAAACTTGAATATGGACCAACTTCTTGGAAATCTTATGGCTTATGAGACCAAGCTCAACCAAATGAAGAAAGGGACAGAGGAAGGGAAGAAAAAGCAACTAGCCTTCAAAGCATTTTCAGAATCTGAAGAGAGTGATGAAGAATATGAAGATCTCGCCATGCTTACTCGTAAGTTTAGAAAATTTTTAAGATATAACAAGAATTTCAGGAAAAAGGGGACAGGAGAAGATTCAAAGATGGATCCAATTATTTGCTATCAATGCGAAAAGAAGGGACATATTCGAAAGGATTGTCCACTTCTTAAGAAGGATGGAGAAAGGAGCAAAAAGAAATAAAAGAAGGATTCAAAGAGGTCTTTCAACAAGTACAAGAAAATGAAAGCTATGCAAGCTACATGGGATGATTCAGATTCAAATGAAAGTGAATCTGAGACTGATTCAACCAAGGAAGAAGCCGCGTGTCTTCGACTTATGGCTTTAGAAGAAGAGGTAAATGACTTTCTTTAGAAGAACTTGTAGAAGCATTTGATGAGTTATACTATACTTTTCGAAAAACTAAGTTAGAAAATAAAGATCTTAAATAAAGATATCAAGATCTTCAAAATGAGGATAAAATATTGCAAGAAAAGAATTTTCTATGTGATGAGACAAAAAGTTAAAAGAATAAAATAGAACTTCTTGAAAATAATGTTCATAATCTTAAAAATAATTCATAAAAGTTATTAGAAGATCTTGCTAGGTTTACTAATGGAAAAGAAAATTTGGATAGACTACTATCATCACAAAAATCCTCTTCTTGCAAATTTGGTCTCAGATATTCTCATGAAGCTAGTTCATCAAAAGGAAATCAAACTAATTTTATATCTAGTCAAAAGGAAGAAAGGAAGTTTTCATATTCAACTATGAAAATAAAAATTAACCAAAATGGACCCAAGAAAAAAATGGGTACCAAAGAAACTTGTTCAATCTTATTTTGTAGGTTAAGAAGAAGTAGACTTATCAAGATACATCTTTAAGAGAACTCAAGAAGGACTACATGCCTATAGAAAGATAGTTGAGCAACCAAAGAAAGGCATTTAAAGACAGTCACATTTTGTAGGACAAAAGAAAAGGAACTTGGATTATGGACAGCAGATGTTCGAAGCATATGACAGGCGAGAAAGAACTCTTTACGGAAGTAACTTACAAGGAAGGAGGTTCTGTTACATTTGGGAATAGCCACGAAGGACAGATTATTGGTACAGGTATTATTGGTAAAGGTAATGCACTTGTTTCTTAGTTTTCTAAGAAACAAAATTGCGTTGCATTATCCACCACTGAAGCTAAATATATTTTAGCTGCTTTGGCATGTTCTCAAGTACTTTGGATGAAACAAACTCTATCTGACCTAGGATTAGTTTTTAAACAAACTATAATATGCTATGATAATACAAGTGCTATAAATTTATCCAAAAATCCTATAAATCATTCTAGAACTAAACATATAGATGTAAAACATCATTTTCTTAGGGATAATGTATTAAAAGGAGAAATTAAGTTAGATTTTGTGAACACTAAAGACCAGCTTGTAGATATCCTGAGAAAACCACTTAATATAAGAAGATATTGTCACATTAGAATCTATCTTGGACTTTGCAAGTTGAAGGATTTAGAAAACTAGTTTTTTAGCCATCTGAAAATCCATATCAGACGTTTTATCTTTTTCTTGCTTGTAGCTCTTTCCTAGGAATGTCTTTCTAGGAATTTCAGACGTCTAGTATGCCTCTCAGACATCTGTGTTTCTATCCGTTTGTAGGTTAAAATTCTTTCAATGGTCATTCAATGTTCAATTTTTTTGAATTTCAAATGAAGTAGTTTGAATTCAAATTCAAATGGTCTTTCAGATGTCTTTGACACATTATAGACATCTGAATCTCTACTTTGAGACATCTGTAACTATCTAAAGATGTCTAATTTTTGAATATGTATTGATTCGAAAATTAAAACCACCTCTTTCTTTTACCCAATGGTCATTTGACCTCTTTATGACAATTCTCTCTCCCATATGCTCCCTTTATAGTGCAACACATACTCTTCATTAGACTCCTCTTGCACATCTCAAAAAAAAACTCATCCACTCCTCTTCATCTTCTCCATTTGTTGAAGAACACTTGAGAGCTTTCGGACTCCTCTGGATCTTTGGACGTCTCCTATTCTCAACGGACGTCTCCCATTCTCACTGGATGTCTGTCAACTCTTAAGGTAGTGCATACATTCTTTATATGGTATTTATTACATCCTCTCATTTAGATATTGTATTTTTCTTATACCACTAACATTTTTTTTTCGTTTGGTGGAAATCTCCTTGCTTTTCTTTTTTCTTGGTTTCGAATGTCTCCTATTATCACTTATGTCTCTAAAACTTTCGGTCATCTAAATTTTTCAGATTTTTCAGACGTCTGACATTCACTCTGGACATCTGACTAAAGTTTTTTCTGTGTATTTAAGATTTGTTCTTCTCTTTTCCTTACTATGCCTTGTAGGAAGTAAAGGAGTGCTGGACCTAGTAACCCTCCACCTAAGGAAGAATTACCTAATGTCATGGAACAATTTCGCCTAACCAAAAAGGCCTCCCAAAAGCTTAACAATTTTGAGAAGTTTAAGGTTAGGTGTGGTAGACCAATTATATGGGATGATTTTAAGGATTATGGTCTCCTAGCAATATTTCAAGCTTAAGGAATTCAACACTTCCTTGATGAGGAACTTTTTCCTGGTGGAAAAATTCCTGGTGTATTTCTTGAGCTTGTGAAATTATTCTATGAAAATTTAGTAAATGACTCCACACCCACTGGCTCTATCCTAAAGTCTAGTGTTTTGAATGTATCCATTACCATTACAAATGAAGTAATTTCTTCAATTGCTTGCACCGCCTTGATTGCACCGCAAAAATACGCCTGCAATTGTGCCATCTTGTGCTTTTTCTTAGCATTACCAATGCATATTAGGTCTCCATAGTTGCATTGTAAAAACACATGCATGCATGCATTTAATTGAGAAGGGAGGAGAATGAAATAAAATGGCCTCGCGATTACATTTTTCCTCAAGTGCATCTTTGCAAAATCCACTAGCTTTTTATTTTTTCCACTTGATTTTGAAATGCTTCCCGCGGCTGCAACTTCTCCTTGCACCATTCCCTGCTCTCCATCCCTCTCCCTGCCAGCCCTTCCCTGTAGCTGCCACTCCCTGCCGAGGCCATGCATGAGCCATGAACAACCAGGGCATGGCCATGCATGGCTTTCATCTTCTACTTAAAGCCACGGCTTCTCCTTCAGAAGGCAGCCTGGCCCTTCCACGAAAAAAAGACCCAACACAGCAGCTCTCCAGGCCACCATCCTCTCCTCCCTCTCCCTCCATACGCCGGCCCTCCTCGGAGACACCCGGCGGGTAGGAGCTCTCACTGTGGTGCACACCACCACAGTGAGACCACCACCACCCATCTCCTCAAAGAGCTGGTGGGCGTGGTGGCTCTTTTCCAGCTTTTTTTTCCCGTTCTAGCACCTTCAGCCATGGCCGCAAGCTTCAAGGTCTGAAGCTCGAAGCTTGGCGGCAGCAGCAGCGGCAAGGCAGCAACAGCTGCAGTAGCCACCCCACTCCTTTCCGCACAAGCCTGCAGGCCGCCTTCACCTTTCCTTGCACGCCTGCAGGCGCCTCCGCCTTCGCTTCTACGCTCTGTCGCACGCTCGCTTTCACCCGCAATCGGCCTCTGCGCGCCTCTGCAGCGGCCGGCCAAGCACCCCAGAACATCCCAGTAGCGCCCGTGTCGCCCTCGCCTTCCCCCACGCACGCCATCTCCCTCTCCGCGCACTCTGTCGCGAGCTTCTCCATGCCTGCAACCGGCCGGCACAGACCTTCTTCCTCGTGCGCCAGCCCGCGCGTGCCAACCGCGAGCCGGCCACACTCACACCACCTACAGCTCCCGGTTGTGCGGCACGGACGACCACTGTAGCCACTGTTCACGCGAGTCTGCGCGACACTGTGGCTATAGTGGGGTGACCGGTGAGCTTCTCACTTTACCACTCACCCGGCGCGCCGCAACCAGCCCTCGCCCGTGCGCGCGCGCGCCCGCACGTCTGCCAGCCCTCTCCCAGTGCCTGCCTTCGCCCGCTCCCTTTGCGCACGTGCCTGCAAGCGCCCGCTCCAGACTTCGCGCAGCACGGTGCGCTGCGTCTCCTCTCCACGCCCTTTGCCCCCCCAGCTCGCGCTTGTCTGCGTGCATGCATGCCTGCGTGCGAGCTTGAAGTCCTCAAACGTCGGCCCTGGTCTGCAGACGCCTTAACCTCCAGCCATCTCTCCTGCTCTCTCTCTCTCTCACTCTCTCTCGCAACACTCACAGCACTCTCTTCACCGACGCTTACACACACATACACTCACACTTCCACACACACACACACACCTATACTCTATTATATACATATATATATACGTATACTTATATATATTGATATATATATACATATATTTATATACATATATATATATATATATACATATATATATATATACTTATATTTATACATATAGTAGTACCTATATACTTATGTATTAGTATACAAATATACATATATATAATTATATCTATATATATAGTAGTATTTATATAACTAAGTGTTAGTATACATATATATATATATTTACATATATCTATATACTTATATATATATATATATATATATGCATATATATTTACATATATACATATACTTATATACATATATATATATATATTTATACATATACACACACATATATATATACATCTATATACTTAGATATATATATACATATATATATACATATACTTATACATATATATACATATCTAACTACATATACCTATATATACATATATTATTATATATATATATACATATATATATATACATATACATCTATACATATATCTATCTATACATATACTTATATTTATACATATATACATATATATATACATATATATGCCTATTTATAACCATTTATACATATAGGTATATTTACATATATACATATATATATATTTTCACGCTACTTATCATACGTAGTATCACGGGAATATTTGCACCAGCTACTGATATTTCTCGATACACGCGTACAAATAGCGTGGTCACATACATCTTCCACATCCATCCTACACTCCACGTGGCACCTCGTCCTGTCGGTTGCGTCTTTCTAGACGACGACCAACTCGACACCGTGCTACACTCCATCTCCGCCTCCCCCCCCACCCCTTTATATACATAATATATACCTATATATATATATACTGTATTTACTTTATTTTTGTTTCGCATTGCTGTTAGTAAAAAGATAAAAAGATATATAAAAGAGAAAAGATAATCTTTGACTTGTAGGTACTTCGTCTTGCGAATAGCAAGACCCATTTTTGGAACCCTATTTTGGCTCAAAGCCAAGAACTCAATTTTGAGGGTGTACCTCAAGGACAATGATTACCAGAAAAATCTAAATAAGAAAAACACCAAAAACACAATAAAAAAATGGAAGAGACTCATTGTAGGAAAAGTGTAGAAACTTAACTTGTACCCCACTTCCCTAAGTTCGACCCTAGGCCTAAAAGTGACAAGATCAAATCAAGTAGGCCAGGTTAAAAATTTTGTAAAGAGATGGTTAGGTCCAATTTAGGGTAACCACTATACACACTTCAACGATAAAATCATCATATTGACAACCTATCCAGGCTCGACACCACACCTTTTCTGGCGCTGTTGCCGGGGAAGTGCGCCTTTAAGTAAGTTTCTATTCAATTCTTTTCAATTTTTCTCTTCTCTCTTCACGAGTATCTCTGCTTTTGGTGTGCAGGTGAACCTGTTGCAAGGAAAAGGCAGGCAAACGAAGTCGAAGACGTGAGCAGATCCAAGGCGGGAATGAGAGCGTGAAGATGCCAACACCGCATTGGAGCTTTGCACACGTTGCTGAACAAGTAGGTCTTCTCTTCTTAGCAACCTAGGTTAACTTGTAACCTCAATAAAAAAAAAACTAGAAAAAATTCTTGGGATCTCTTGGGGCAAGTGGACTAAAATTCACTTGTTTGATTGATTGTCTTCACTCCCACCGCCCTAGGATTTCCCACCCTACTTCGCATAGCGAAAATCCAAGAATCTTGATTCTTGAATTTTTCGCCGTGTGAAGCATCCTTTGAGGAAAATATAAAAGGATTGATTGCACCCCTCTTTTGCCTCACTTATCTACAATTCGGGATCACCTTTTTGGTGGGGAGACTTGGAATTGAGTTAATTCCAACCCCACCATGACTTTTCAACTTGCCTAAGATTCGATCCTGAATACCTCAACCCCCAACAATTTGATTTTCTTTATCTTCTGGTTGAGCCTTGTGTGTGGAAATCTTTTTGGTGATTGGGAGCACTTGAATTGAAGTGCTTTGGCTCCTTTTCACACTAATATAAAACTGACTCGTACATCCACACATAGAAATCTCCATTTAGGGTAGCCCATTGTATTTTAGCATGCATTAACTAACTGATATTGAAGAAGGGTTTGTTGGGCTTAGAAAGAAAACTTGTATTCTCACAAAAACCTGGAGATTGGTTGAATTGGTAAGTCAGCAAAATCCTAAAATTCATACTACTAAAGGCTGAACTCTAAAAACCATTCACCAATAAAAACTTCAATTCGGGGAGATTTCCCCATTGCATGCTTGTTTTACACACTCTGAAAATCAATCACTTGGGCATTACTCGTAAACAACGCCCTTCACATTCCAAAAGCACTTGACCCTAAGCCTCTAACTAAAACTGGTAGTAACTTGACCCTTCTTAAGGATTGGAGGTCTAACTACCTGCGTGTAGCGCCTATGCGCTGGTGAGAGTTCCCGCGTGCTATCGGGTGTCTAAGACTGGGGCAAACGGCCTTTCAATCTGGCCCAGTGGTTCCACGGTGCTCGCATTCGGTTCCGTAGTTTGTGATAGTAGGTAACTTAGATCTTTAGGTCTAAGGGCACACTGTAGAGGTTAGGAATTTGATTAAACTGATTTGTCATCAAGTGTACCTTTGCGGCGTCATTTCTCTCATCTCTTTTCCCTTCTCATCTCCCCAATTCTTCCCTACGGTAGTGCATGTTTGGGAGGAGGTCACAAAATCCTGAACTGTTTGAATTGACTGATAAATATAGAAAACAAGCCGAATCATCCTCCTCCACAAACATGGCTGCATGCCCATCCCTAAATCCCGAGGGAGGAAACTGCCCTCAGAACCCACCAGGTGGTGGAGCCTTAGATCCCATAACCTGCCTCCAAGCCCAAATGGAAATGTATAATGAACAAATTGAAGCCATTCGAGAAACATTGGAGGAAATGCAGAACCCTCCCGAATGGGAGGAGCCTAGGTCTCTTAGCTCCTATCAGAATCCCACTGCTACAGAGACCATAGGACAAATTCGGGTCCTCATGGGCGGGGACGACTTTGAACTGAAGCCGAACATAATTGGCCTAATAAATTTTCACTTTCATGGTCTTGCAATTGAAGATCCGTTTCTCCACTTGGAAGACCTAACCCGACTGGCTGAAACTGTTAAACCAAGAAATGTCGGGTTACCTATAGTCCTCATGAAAATGTTCCCATTTTCATTGCGGGATAAAGCGTCGCAGTGGTTACGCACCCTTGGGAGAACCATCCACTCTTGGGAAGAGATGCGAACAGCGTTTCTCAAGAAGTTCTTCCCAATTGGGCGAACCAATGCGCTTCGCCGTGCTATCACCTCATTTACGCAACAAAACGGCAAACAATTTCATGAGGCATGGGAGAGGTATAACGACCTCCTCAAGAAGTGTCTGCACCACGGTCTGCCTAAGTGGCATAAAGCCTAGATTTTCTACTATGGGCTAAATGAGACTTTGAAGCAGATTGCAGACGCTTCCTGCGAAGGGAACTTTATGAATAAAGACAAGAATGGAGCATTTGAACTATTTGAAAATATGAGTGAAAACTCTATGAACAATGCTTCCATTATCGCCTTTAATCATACCAGCCAGCCCCGAAATGTCCACGAAGTTGACACGGGACCCTCCCATTCATCCACTGATCTAAGCCTTATTGCACAAAACCTGGATGAAGTCTCCGTCGTGCACAAGAATCTAGACGAGCTTCTGGCCAACCCCGCCCGTTCTATGGCAAACACCACCTCTTCACCACTTCGTCACAATCCAAATTCTTCCAACATCAGGCTTATCCCGAGAAACCCCGTAAGACCTTCCTTACCAAGTGTCACGCCGAGCGACTCGGTAAGTCATGTGGAACTGGCTTCTGCGAGCCAGTATTTTGACACGGAGGACCAAGCCTCCGTGTGCTCGGACGCATACTTATATGCAGACGCGTCTTCTGGCATAGAAGATGCTTGCGCCCTGGGGAACAACCCGTTCTCTGCCACTTATAACCCAGTGTGGAGAAATCATTTGAATTTCATATGGTCCAACAACCCGCAGCTCCAAAACCCCACGAGTGGACCAATGTGACCATCCGCACCCGTCATCCCAAGGGCCTAGTCTAATCCTATGGTAAATCCGCCATCAGGCCCTTGCGTACCGCAAATCGAACACGCATCAAGTCCTCTTGACAAATTGATGCTAATGATGACGGATATGTCAAAGCACCATGAAGAGAACATGACCTCTCTTCAGCACCAACTGGTGCAGCAGAATGCTGAGATCAGTCAACTATGCATGACGACTCGATCTCAGGGCACTCTTACCGCCCAACCTGTCCCAAACCCACGAAATTTCGCACCTTGTGGTCCTCAACCACAGGTACGACCTTCTCAGGGGCAGGTTCATCAAATTCTGCAGGCTCCGAGCATTCCACCGGGATTTCAGGCTAATCCTGCTGCAGCACCACACTCATGTCCCCATTGCGAACCCTCCTACACTGTATGATCCCACTGGACCCGCATCGTCCAATGCTATCACTACGAGGAGTGGTAAGTAGACTGTTGATCCGCCTCGACCTGATCCTGGCCCATCTTCTTCATCGCCCTCTCATTCGAGATGCTCACCGCATTCGCGAGAGGACGATACACCCAAATTGTTGCCAGAATCAGTCCCATTCCCTGAGGCTCTACTGAGGGAGCCAAAAGGCAAAAAGAAAGATACGTAGGCCTTTGATAACCTGCGTAATTTGTTCAGGGATGTAGAAATCAAGGTACCCCTGCTCGAGGCTATCGACCACATACCTACTGTCGCCCGATTCTTCAAAGACTACACAACACCCAGGCGACAGTCAAAGGAAACTAAAAATCCGGTGGTTCTCTCGCCTCATGCGAGCTGTGCTATACGGTCAAACCTACCACCGAAGCAGAAAGATCCGAGCACACCACTGATTTCCTGTAGTATCCAAGGCTGCAGTTTTAACCGTGCCCTGCTTGATCTAGGATCTTCCATCAATCTTATACCGACCATCATGCTCGAAAAATTTTCTTTGGGAAATCTGAAACCCACCCCTGTCACGTTACAGTTGGCAGATCGTTCTGTCAAAATCTCGAAGGGTGTGGTGGAAGATGTGGTGGTTAGGGTCAATAGTCTCTGGTTTCCTGTTGACTTTCTTGTTTTAGATATGGAAGTTCCTAGCTCACTTTCTGATTGTCCGATCATCCTTGGTCAACCTTTCTTGGCCACAGCCCGCACCCTTATCGACTGCAAGTCGGGCTATATTGAAATTGCCGTTGGATCTGAAAAGATCAAGCTTAACATCTTTAAGGCAGCCAAGAACTTTGATTGCAATTGCATCGAGGATGACACGTCTGATGAGGACATGACCGTCAGCGCGTGTATCGGACTAATTGGGACCTATTCAGACTGCTGCGGATTACCTGACGATTGCCTGATCAATAGATACTATGACGTTCCCCCATCCCTCCCTTATCCCGTACCTTCTCCTAGCCATACTTCTGACAAGGTTTTCTCCGCTTCCCATACCTCGTGGTCTGAGTCATATCCGGGCTGCTCACCGCCGGTCCATACTCTTGAAGACCGGACTGCCCTTTCTTTCCCGCCAAATCAGGCGGATTTGCAACTCCACACTGGGACCTTGAGCCCACATCCTACTCACTGGAGCTATTCCTTTTTGGATCCATCTATACAAAGAGCCCCTCTTCTTGGCCAATCTGAGGGCCAATTTCTTCCTCCTAACTGATGCTCCGATCCACCTGGGACACTCTCATCCCATGAAATGCCATACCTTTCACCATCCACCATCACTTTTCACGCCACTATCACGATCACTTCACTTTTCACTTCACCACCCACCATCCACCCACCCTACCACCCTGCTGTATACCCTGCACCTCAGCTTTTGTTACTCGATCTTTCTCTACCTTTCCCTGCAAGCATATGAGGACATAGCATTGTTTGGCATGGGGGGGTGGATAGTCATCCATAGGATCTGGGTATTTTATGGTATCATGCAGTTCCCACCTATTTATAAATATGCAAGAAAAAGAAAAAGAAAAAGAATATGTAATATAATAATAATAATAATAATAATAATAATAATAATAATAAATGGTGTTTAGTAATGATATGAAAGCTGAAACAAAAATACAATAAGTGTTTATGAATATTCAACCTCTGTTTGAAGACTTTCCAGGCCACAGAAGCTTGATTCGCTCAAGCTCGGCTTAATTCACTTGAGCATTGACAAAATAGATTGGAATCTCTCCTAACTAGGGATGTATTCTTGTACCTGAGACACCAGTACAGGATCCGTTGGTTTGGTTTTACTTGAGAGCTTAAGTAAACTTGGTTCACACTACACATATCAGGAAAGACGAGGTGAACATAAGATCCAACCCTAGTGTTCATTAGGGAAGGTGGAGTCCTTACCTGTGCGCACAGGTAGACTTTTTATCCCAGGTTTTAGTCTTGTGTTTAGGAGAAACTCTTTCTACCAAAAAGAAACTCTCCCACCAAAAAGAAAAGTGTGCTCCTTCAAATAAAGTTGTAAGAGATATACTGACACGTGTTTCAAAAAAAAAAAAAGAAGGGATGCAAATAAGTTAGTATATCTCACAAATATCTGTAAAATCTTCCTACGAAAAGTTCTATTTTCCTTGAGCCACAAATGTCAGAAAATGAGAGTTGAGTTTTCCGTCATCTTCTTAAGGGTCAATCTGAAAACACGAGCTGAAACTGGGACCAACTTTTACTTAAAAATTCGTGAAACCCTGGGCTTGAGTCTTAATGTTCATCTAGTCAATCTTGATCCTTCACTATGCACAAGCCATAATCTCTTGAGCTCTCGAGTATGGAAAAAACCTCCTGGATCCTGGAAATCGTACTTAAGGTTTAAATATCAAGAGTCCTGGTTAGTTGAGAGATGATCTTTGTCATGTGAGACTTATAGTATTGGTAGTCTTCTCTACAATTGGTTCTCACAATATCCAACAATAAACACACCTACATCGCCTCAGAAGAAAATCTTCAGCTTAAGATCATTTCTAAATACTGTTTTGCTAAGGACTAGCAAAAGATATGCATGGGGGTATGATTGCACCGCAAAAAAATGCCTGCAATTGTGCCATCTTGTGTTATTTCCTAGCATTACCAATGCATATTAGGTCTCTATAGTTGCATTGTAAAAATACATGCATGCATGCATTTAATTGAGAAGGGAGGAGAATGAAATAAAATGGCCTCATGATTACATTTTTCCTCAAGTGCATATTTGCAAAATCCACCAGCTTTTTATTTTTCCACTTGATTTTGAAATGCTTCCCGCGGCTGCAACTTCTTCTCCTTGCGCCATTCCCTACTCTCCATCCCTCTCCCTGCCAGCCCTTCCCTGCGGCTACCACTCCCTGCCGAGGCCATGCATGAGCCATGCATAGCCAGGGCATGGCCATGCATGGCTTTCATCTTCTATTTAAAGCCATAGCTTCTCCTTCAGAAGGCAGCCTGGTCCTTCCACGAAAAAAAGACCCAACACAGCAGCTCTCTAGGCCACCATCCTCTCCTCCCTCTCCAGCCATACGCCGGCCCTCCTCGGAGACACCCGGTGGGTAGGAGCTCTCATTGTGGTGCACACCACCACAGTGAGACCACCACCACCCAGCTCTTCAAAGAGCCGGTGGGCGTGGTGGCTCTTTTCTAGTTTTTTTTTTCCGTTCCAGCACCTTCAGCCATGGCCGCAAGCTTCAAGGTCTGAAGCTCAAAGCTCGGCAGCAGCGACAAGGCAACAGCCGCCCCACTCCTTTCTGTGTAAGCCTGCAGGCTGCCTTCACCTTTCCTCACATGCCTGTAGGCGCCACTACCTTCGCTTCTTCGCTCTGTCGCACGCTCGCTTCCGCCTGCAACCGGACTCTGCGTGCCTCTGCAGCGGCCAACCAAGCACCCCAGAACATCCCAGCAGTGCCCGCGTCACCCTCGCCTTCCCCCGCACATGCCATCTCCCTCTTTGCGTGCTCTATCGTAAGCTTCTCCACGCCTGCAACCGGCCGGTGCATACCGTCTTTTTCACGCACCAGCCCGCGCACACCAGCCGTAAGCTGGCCACACTCACACCACCTGCAGCTCCCGCTTGCGCGGCGCGGACGACCACTGTAGCCATTGTTCACGCGAGTCTGTGCGACACTGTGGCTACAGTGGGGTGACCGGTGAGCTTCTCACTTTACCGGTCACCCGGCACGCCGCAACTGACCCTCGCCCGTGCGTGCGGCCACTCGCACATTTGCCAGCCCTCTCCCAGCGCCTGCTTTCGCCTGCTCCCTTCGTGCGTGCCTACGAGCACCCGCGCCATCCTTCGCGTAGCACGGTGCGCTGCGTCTCCTCTCTGCGCCCTTCGCCGCCCCAGTGCGCGCTTGTCTGCGTGCATGGGCGCCTGCTTGCGAGCTTAAAGTCCTCAGACGTCGGCCTTGGTCTGCAGATGCCTTAACCTCCAGCCATCTCTCCCGCTCTCTCTCTCTCTCACTCTCTCTCACAACACTCACAGTACTCTCTTCACCGACGCTTACACACACATACACTCACACTTCCACACACACACACACACCTATACTCTATTATATACATATATATGTACGTATACTTATATATATTGATATATATATACATATATTTATATACATATATATATATACATATATATATACTTATATTTGTACATATAGTAGTACCTATATACTTATGTATTAGTATACATACATACATAGATATATATATATCTATATACTTATATGTATACATATATATATATATATATATACACACATACATTTATACATATACTTATATACATATACATATACTTATATACATATACATATACATATACATATATATATATAATTATATCTATATATATAGTAGTATTTATATAACTAAGTGTTAGTATACATATATATATATTTACATATATCTATATACTTATATATATATATATACATATATATTTACATATATACATATACTTATATACATATACATATATATATATATATTTATACATATATCTATACATATATTTGTACTTATCTAAATATGTATTAGTCTATATACATATACACACATATATATATATATACATCTATATACTTATATATATATATACATATATATATACATATACTTTTACATATAGATACATACATACATACATACATATATATATATATATATATATATATATATATATATATACATATATATATATATATATATATACATATATATATATATATATATAGACACATACATCTATACATATATCTATCTATACATATAGCTACATATATGCATATACTTATATATATACATATATACATATATATATACACATATATATATTTTTTTTTTCACGTTACTTATCATATGTAGTATCGCAGGAATATCTGCACCAGTTGCTAATATTCCCCGATACATGCGTACAAAAAGCGTGGTCACATACATCTTCCACATCCATCCTACACTCCACGTGGCACCTCGTCCTGTCGGTTGCGTCTTTCTAGATGACGACCGACTCGACACCGTGCTACACTCCATCTCCGCCTCCACCCCCACCCCTTTATATACATAATATATACCTATATATATGTACTATATTTACTTTATTTCTATTTCGCTTTCCTGTTAGTAAAAAGATAAAAAAATATATAAAAGCGAGAAGATAATCTTTGACTTGCAGGTACTTCGTCTTGCGAATAGCAAGACCCATTTTTGGAACCCTGTTTTGGCTCAAAGCCAAGAACTCAATTTTGAGGGTTTACCTCAAGGACAAAGATTACCAGAAAAAATCTAAATAAGAAAAACACCAAAAACACAATAAACGAACGGAAGAGACTCGTTGTAGGAAAGGTGTAGAAACTTAACTTGTACCTCACTTCCCTGAGTTAGACCCTGGGCCTAAAAGTGACAAGATAAAATCAAGTAGGCCAGGTTAAAAATTTTGTAAAGAGATGGTTAGGTCCGATTTAGGTTAACCACTATACACACTTCAACGATAAAATCATCATATTAACAACCTATCTGGGCTCGACACCACGCCTACTCAGGAGTTCATTGGCGGGACATTGCGAAAGAAGTTCCTTTCTCCATTGTTACAAAAACTTTAGTCAAAGATGATGTTTACTTTAAAGGAATGAAACTTGAATCTCGTCATCTTAAGATTGCACCTCTCATTTTAGCTAGACTTGTTTCATGGAATTTACATGGAAAGTTAGGATCTTTTGATCACATTTCATGGAATTTACATGGAAAATTGAATTGGTGTGATTTGATCATGGATAGCTTATGTAGGACACACCGTAGGAACCTTCCTTTAGGTGCATTTATTTCCAACATGCTCATCTTCTTTAACCTTGATTTGAAATGCTAGTTTGTAGATGAATCTATTAAAAAGTTTGATCGCACTACTTCTTATGGGTCTTAAGAAAGGAACTAAAGAAGAACAAGTCGAGGAAGAAATTCCTCATTGTCAACCTTCTCAATCTTCTCCAACTAACTCTCAAGTTCCTCTCATGCTTCCTGATCCATCTACTTATTCTTTCTATTCCACTTCATGGGACTACTCTTGGGAGAATGTATAGGGAAACCAAGAGGCTTTTCAAAAAGCCATGTTTGATGGAATGAACATCCAGCTAAAAAGACAAAATGAAGATCATGACTATCTCTGGAGCTTCACCAATCAATATGCAATGCAACTATCTTGTTTGGAAGATCGCATGAAAAATCTAGAGTCTGCATACTCCAAAGGGAAGAAGAAACTTTGATTAGTGTCTTTAGATGGTTGCTTTGTGCCTATTGACTTTTTGATTATGTTGTCAAAATATTTTGTTATGTTAAATATTGTAACTTTTAATGCCTATTTTATTTTTTTTGTTAATGCCAAAAGAAAAGGGGGAGACATAAGCTTTTATGTAGGGGGAGTATTTTCATATAAAATTTTTGGTCATTTCAAAAAAAGGGGGAGATTGTTGATATTATTGTATTTTTTGATAATGACAAATAAGTTATTCCTTAGAAGAGACTAACATGATGTAGGAAGGGTTTAACGAAGAGGATCAAGCAAAAGGATGCTTGGAAGATACTAACATGATGCAGGAAGGGTTTAATGAAAACAATCAAGGAAAAGGAAGTGCAAAAGGTTCATTTTATTTCTTATTTAGTTCATTTTATTAGAGTATAAAAGCCTTGAATTTTCCTTAGGATGTCTCTAGCTTTTCTTCTAATTCTGTCATATTTTTCAGACATCTTTCTTTTCTTGCAGACTTTTGAAGATGATTTTTATGACGTCTAATTACATTTCCAGATGTCCAGGATCTCATCCAGAACCTATTCTCTTCACCGGATCTTGAACCTTTTGTCATTTGATTTTTTTAGAAGTCTACTACTTAGATCAGATGTTTGTTTTAGTGTTTCGGAGGCCTCCTTGATTTTCAAAAGCCATCTTGAGTTTTTGAGCAACGGTCATTTTTTTTTCAAGTCATTCAGATGTCTGACTCTACCTTCAAATGTCCATATCCCTCCAATGTTCATTTTCTCCCAATGTTCACTTTGACCCCAAATAAAGTGCTTCTGTTTCACTGTAATGTTTTGAACGTTGAAGGCCTTCAAACGTCCTTAACTTGTTTCAGATGTCTTATGGTGTCTTTTAAGATGCCTGACCACATTTGTCTAGATCCCTGTTTGGGTCTACTCTCATTCCAGTAATGGGCATTCTTTTCCTGTTATCATTTCAGATGTCCCATTTAATAATCAAACATTTGAACCTTTATGATCAGATGTCTATTTCTTTTTTCAGACGTCCCTGTATTTTGTCCAATAACCACTTGATTTATTCTGGAGACTTGATAGACGTCCTATTTTATTCTCAGACGTCTGAAATAGTCTTTTCAGACGTCTGTCATTATTCTTCGGACATTTGATATGAGCAGAATTTGAGTTAATGCTTTATAGCCATTCTTGCTCAATTCAATTCAATCCAATTCACACTCCAACGACTATATCTGACCTCCTATACCTATATATACTCCCATAGAGGTTGTCTCATGTTTTTACACACACACACAAAAACATATACAAGGGAAATATACAAAGCTCTTAATCTTATTGTGTGCTCTTTTTGCTCTCTTGCTTCTTTGTGCTGTTGTTCATTTAAGAGCCAATCTCCCAACTGCTTATAGGTTTAATAAGGGAGTATTCTTATTCTTTGTCAAGGCTTATATTTTATATTACTTTTTGGTAGTTTATTTGGGTACTCGGTTTGTGGGTTTCCCATTTCCTCCTAGTAGAGGGGAAAAACTCTTCTTGTAGTTTGTCCAGGAAGAGGGGATTTGTAATATTACTTGTTGTTAGTAATTCCTACTTGGGTAGGGGCGAAATCCTAGTCTGAGAGATCTAGATAAAGGTTTTTCCCGCAAGGATTTCTTCTCTAAATACTTGTATGTTGTTGTGATTGTATTGAATTTTTGTTTGCACAATTCAACCCCCCTTCTTGTGCCACTAACACTTTGAGGCTCTTTAAGATGAATCTAAGAAAGAAAAAAATAAAGAGCAACAAAAGAAAGATACATAGAACAAGATAAAACGAAATCTATCCTATTCTTGTCTTCATGCCTTCTTCAAGCTATCGCTCCTCACAAAGCTCCGTCTCTTTCGTCAAGCTCCTCCAATCCGCCATGGATGCGAGCTCGAACCTCGTCTTTACAGTTGTATCCATTTACAATTGTCCTAAAGTCTTGGACTCAAAAGCAAATGTTAAATAACAAGTGTTTTGTTATCATCAAAATAAATGATTGTGCTGCCCTTGCACCAATAGTATCTAGGGTCATCCAAGGAGGCAATATATTGCAAAATCTAATCTCTTGCGTCAAAATGGAAATCAACTTTCTTTTTGGTGTTTTTAAATTTATATTTTTTTTTCTGTTTTGAAATAATGGCTAATACGCGAGTTGTTGGTTGGAAAGCAACTAACACCTACAATCACTAAGCTAAAACCTAAGTGATAATTAATTCCTCTCCCTAAGCTCACCCTAGGCACGTGGAGGCCTAGAGTAATTAGGGAGAGGGAGTGAAGAGTGATAGAGAGAGAAAACAAATGAGACAAAAGAATTGTAAGGAAAGCAACTTGACTTAACAAGGAAGATTGTTTACATGAGAACCCTAGTAGAGAATGCTTTCTACTACTAGAAAAACTACAAAAAATGACAAAAAGCACCAATCCTCCTGTAATGACTATGAAGATGAGAGGCTCCTTGCTCCAAGCTTAGTGGCTCTTGGGCTTGAAAAGGGGCTTTCCAACTCCTTCCTTGCAAAGCTCTGCCAAGATGATGTCTTCCAAGGCAAGCCCTAGGGGGGGGCATGCCTATGCTTCTCCCAAGGGTGGACGTGCACCACCCTTCCTCCTCCAATTTCCTGGCCGTCCTACCACTTGTAGAAGTCCTCCTCCTTGGCGTGGCACAAGAAGAAGAGGGAAGGGGAAGAAGGCACTAAGGGGGCGGGTAGGATGCCCCCTTAATATTCTTCTCTCCTCCTTCTTTTTGGCCGTGAGTTGTAGGTGGATATATGGTAAAGTTAACACTAATGGATGATGAGTTTTTAGCGGTGGTTAGGAGGGTTTTTATAGAGGTGAAGGGGGTAGTTGGTGTGGGTTAGATGTAGGGTTAGGAAGGGTTCTAGGAGGTGGTTAGGTGATCCTATGGTGGAGGGTGTTTGGTGCCATCTTAAGGGATGTGGTGGTGGTGGTTATGGTGGTGGGGAGGCACCATAAGTTGGCACCACCATGGAGAGGTGCCATGGTTTTGGCACCAACTATGGGAGGCTTCTAGAAGGTGGGTAGGTGTTGGGTGGTGATCGCTTGAAGGGTTAGGTGTAGGGTGTAGATGGGAGGTCATTTGGGTGCCAAAAGGAGGGGGGTTCTAGAAGGGTTAGTTGGTGCCAAAATAGGTGTCTCTTGGTGGTGGTTGAGGGGTGAAAGGGTGGTTAGGTGGTGGCACCAACTTGAAGTAGGGTGGAGCTAGCTTAGGTGGGCTTAGGTAGGGTTTAGTTGGTGGAGCTAATTAGGTAGGGTTTTAGGTAATTGGATTTCCAAGGGAGCTGGAGCTTAGCTAAGCTAAGCTAGGTTAGCTAGCTTAGTGTTGAGTTGTGACTCATCATAGCTAAATCACCTAAGTTAAGCTAGAAACTAGGTTAAACGCTATCAAGTTAACACATAAAAGTGGTTAAGTATGGGAAATAGAGAAAAAGACCTAAACATCAATTTTATGCTAAAAATGCATAATTATGTCAATTATTAAGATATTCTATTAATAAATACAAAATGGTGATCCAATTGCAAATTGAACACACAAATGATCTCAAAACTCCAAATCAAAAGTAAAATTAACTTCTAATATATTCAACTAAGCTTCATTAAAAACTTGGTTGCATTTGGGCATCATTAGGGCCTTACAATTAAGGATTCACATTTAGGTCCTTCACATATCACATTGCCTCCTCTAAGGACCTATTTGAAAACTTGAAGGGACCCTTTGTATGGCCTTAAGGACTACTCTGATAACTTTCCTAACCACATATGGGCTTGGTTGCACTTTTTCTACCTCTTCGCGAGGGGTGTTCCTTGCAATTACACCAATAGAGCCTACGCAGCACCTGCTGCTCGCGGACCACTGTTCACCACGAAAAACTCAACCAATCATAGCCGTTCATTCCCATGATCCCCTTGATCACCTTAGATCCCATCCTATGTCCACACATTGATTTGAATCTTCCCGTGCACCTCTCCTTAAATCCTCATCGTGGATGACCTAAGTGCCTAATTTCACCCTTACGGTGAGGGGAATCACTGCAAAGCTCTACTTAAACACCTCCCCTAATCGCGTGCGCGCCATCGCTCCCTCCACCCTGAGTGATCCTTTCATCCAACTCCAGTTCCCTCCCCCATTCATCGGCTGTTGCAGTGACCAGCTGCAAGCTAGGGATCTCATTCTTCACTGGAGTCTTCATCATCCCCATTCATCGCTGCAGTGACCAGTTGTAGCCCAGGAATCCCATTCCTCCCTTAGAGTAGATTTTTACTACTTTCATAAATTGGATTTATTGCTTTCTAGGAGTAGGAGTAATTAAACATCTGTGTGACAATTGTTAGTGTAGTTTTGGAGCAGATAGAGTAGATCTCACACCTCCTCTGATCAATTCAGATCATAGGAGAAGAATCACCCACATTCACTTGATCATGACTCTTCCCTTACATTCCATTTTATCATGTTCTTTTTCTTCAATTTTGAATTCACTGATCATCCCTTCATCAAGGTCTAATCTCATATATGAAATTAGCGTCGTAAAGCACTTTGGGGGGTCTCCCACTCATTTCGCAAATCCACAAAGATCCCTGATCTTGATTTAAAATGGAATCAGTTTGCTTGATTTGATTTTAATTTGGTTTTCAATGCAAGATCACGAGATTTTGATCCATTTGAGTTCTAAGGGATTTTTAATCAAGTGAATTGATATACTTTTGTACTGTTCAGTTCATGGCAGTGAATCTGAGATGATTTTAATGATAGATTCTTCCTCAGATGAGCCATGGTTGAATTTGATTTTAATTGGAGATTTTGATGGTTTTCAATGTGTGGGAGAGCCAAGGAGAATCAACTTTGTTGATTTGAGGCTTTACCTAGTATTTGTGAGTTGTTTTTGAGTGAGATTCTGATTTTTAACCTAAGAAATTTTCAATATTCCTTAAGGTTTCAGAGGTTTGAGATTCAAGTTTTTGGATTAAATTGACTGATTTAATCTTTTCCTTCATGCTGTCTATAGCATAAGGAAGGGGTTAGATCAGTGTTCTAACTTTGATTTAAAATAAAGATAGTCGATCAAGCATTTCTGATGAAGATTTTGATACTTCCAATTGATCTTAAAGTGGGTTTGAAGCCTTATCAGACTTTTGAGTTGATTAGTGTTTTGGTTTTGACTCCTAAATCAATACAACAAAGTGCTTCACAGCAGCTACATTTCCATGGATTTTCCAACCCTCATTTGATACAAATTGATGCTAACTCAAAATCATGGCTCAAATTCAGTATGCATGATCCCTGATCAGACTTTCTTAAGCCTGGTCTGGGATAATTCATATTGAATTTGACATCAGATCTTGCTCCAGCTGCTGGATGGATGTTTTGATGCACTGCAGCAGCCTTTGACACTCATTTAAGATGTCTGAATTCAATTCAGATGATCTGAATTGGGCTACAACAGCAGCAACAGATCCTATAGCTACTGTTTCAACAGTTGTAGGATCTATTCTTGCTGCTGCTGAAGCATCAGTGGCTATTTTGGCTGATCAGAAGGATAGTAGGCTAGGATTTTAGTTGTTGTAATTAGCTGACATGTTTTCAGTGTTGTACATAATTTAGACAAGCATCCATGTACTGATATTGATTTTAAATTGCGTTTGAATACTTCTATCTTGTTTTAAATCTTTACTGTCAGCTAGCTTATGTATCCAACTGTCCAAATCTACAATTTAAAGAAGAAATTAGATGAAAATCATGTTTAATGGTTGGAACATACCTCTTAGATTCTATAGAGCATATCTAAATGCTTTCATTGCTTATCCAGCCTTTAGATTTGGATTCTAGTGCCTTAGGTTCTCATTAGAAATTCCTTTTAAGGCCTAGAATATGCTATCTTTGTAGATAAATAAAAATTATTTAAAAAATCCAAAAAAATAAAATAAACCAATCTTGGTTAAGATTAAGTATATTTCTAGGTGTACACTAAGTTTTGAGGTCATCTGAACCCCTAACTTGGTAGAACATACTAGCCGATGGTTTAGTATACCTCTTAACTTAATAAAAGAAATTAATCGAAAAAAATCCCAAAAACACGCACACTCTCTCTCATCACTTTCTTTCTCTCTCATCCCCTATCTCTACAAAATATATAAAACCCATAAAAAGAAGAAAAACACCAAAAATACTCAAAAATACCATGTATACTAGGTATATACTTGTAAATATAAGTTATATAGTAAGTTATACATGTATATATTGTAAAATAGATGTATAATAGGTGTAAATAACTTATATATATATTATATATTGTAAATTAAATATTTAAGATTATTTAAACTATACATAACCTAATTATATAATCATCTACTATTTATATTAACTTATAAGCATTATAACTTAAGTAAATATATAAAACCTTGTAAATAACTATATATACCAATGGTACTATATATACATATCTATATATGTATTATGTATATTATAAACCTTGTATCATAATTTAATTATGTATATATAATAAATAATTTATTTATTAACTTACTAGCTAAGTTATTAATTTAAATCAAAATAAATTAGTAAATTAAGTTATAACTGAGATAATTTATACTGTATAGTTGTATTATAGTATTTTAAGTAAATTAGACTAATTTAAGTATATTTATAATGTATTATACTATTTATACTTAATTTATATGTACAACACCTTGAATTCATTTATTTAAATGTAAATAAATTAAAATAAATAGTGTAAAATAAAATAAAAATGTGTATTAAATACTTTAATATGTATAATAACTCTGTACAAGGTCAATTAGACCATTATTAACTAATTTATACGTTAATTAAGAAATAAACCCAATAATCAATATGTATAAATCGTAAATTTTGAGTAATTTATTTATATAGTAAATGTAATTAATTTTGAAAGCAAATTATATAATTAAGTAGCCCTATGTAAATATTTTAAGATCCCATAATTTACTTTTAAATTATAATAATTTATGGCCCTCGAATCGAGGGTCATAATCTTGAATCCAACACATGCGTGCTGGAGCAGCAGCGCTTGGAGGCGCCTGAGTTAGTCCCACATCGTGGTATGTGGAGTACATGCACTGGTATAAGATGAATTTGTCTTCCACCCTTCCCAGTCGTCACGGGCACAGGGCACCCGAAACGCCATTCCCTCTTATCCCCCTTTGACTTTGGCATTAAATGAGAAATGTGTGCGGTGCATAGGCTGGGAGCCATGCATTGTATGTGGGCCCATTAACGAACATAAATTGAGACTAAGAGGCCTAATTAATGAATTAGGGTGGCTCTTACTAGAGGTCTGGTCCCACCCGAGAGGGTGCTGTATATCCCTCAAAAAGGCCACCCTCTAATTAAAAAATTAATTTTTGTTAAAGATGAACAGTAATCAAGGATTAAACACAGAAGAGAAGTAGCCAAAATTGGCTAAGAGTTGGAGAGATCCTTGTGCCTTTGTGAAGTGTATATATGTACACTATGAGTGTGTTGAGTGTGTGTGTGTATATATATATATGTCCAGATGTATATGTGCATAAAGTATATATAGTATACATATATAATATATAGTATATTGTAAATAAATAATGTAATAAGAAGTATACGTTAGAGTATAGTATATTATTTGAGCTCATATATGTATATATAAAGAAAGAATAGCTTTAGTGACATATATATCCGTCACTGTAGATAAGATAAACGTCAGTATAGATCCTATTTTTACCTTAGTTTTTGTATATAGTTTTTCTAAGGTTTAGCGATGCTTATATATGTTGCTGTACATACATTATATGTTACTGTAAATGTTAGTATGTTAACTTAAGTTAGTATAGTATATATTATTACCTATTATGGTACATATATCTAAGTATTATTAATATAAGATATCAATAGACAGTACAGAGTATTCATTTATAGTGTTTGATGCTTATTTGTAAATAGATGTTTGCAATCATTTTAATTCATTCTTTTATACATAAATTGTTTCATTCTTTAATTTATTAATTCATTCATTCATATTTGTACATAAAACCAATCTTTTTGGAATTAAAGAATAGTATTGGACTTAGAGAGTGATGTATATCAATAACTGCCTCCTAGTGAACGACCTAGAATAAACTAGCAAAAATTAAGTAAATAAATAAAATTGATGCTGCAACGATTTGTATTTGTGACATATACTATGACAGTGACATTTTTTGTACAAACTGTGGTCGATCGCTTCATACTTTTTGGCACCGTTACCGAGGATTAAAACTCAAAAACAACGCTTTATTGTGAGTGTTTGGCTAGACGTCGTAGAAAGTCGATTACTTAGCTAGTAGTAGAGTAGAGGAGGAGGTAATTGGAGCTAGGGTTTGAGGGAAGGACCTGGACAGAAGAAGTTTGGAGTTGAACTGGAGCTGGCAGCTACTAAAGAGGGTGGCATGGAGCTACTTTAGTTGGTTTAGCTTGGTAGTTCTTTGCTAGTTTCTACAAAGCCAAGCTAAAGCAAGCTGGCTTCTACTGAAAGGAGTTGAGGTGAGCTAGGTCTGATGCTCCTAGGGAGGACCTAGCTAGTTGAGGTAGAAAAGGTAGTTGAGCTAAGCTGAGTCCCCAGGAGCTGGACTTGAGCTTCGTGAGCTAAGATGAAGTCATCTTCAGCTGGCTGGAGTTGAGTGGAGCTGGATGTAGCTGGTCCTGAGCTGAGGTGAATTGCAGTCAACTTAGCTGAGCTAGCTAGAGCTCCCAGTGAAGAGATGGGATCTGAAATGAGCTAGGCTTAGCTAAGTTGAGCTAGATTTGAGCTAACTTGAGCTAAGGTGAGCTAAGATGAGCTTTCTTGAGTTGCCATTCAGCTGAGATGAACTAAATGGAGCTAGGATAAGATAACCATAGATCAAGTGAACTGGATTCCAGCTATGATGAGCTAGATCAAGCTAAGTTCCAGCTGGTTTGAGGTTCTTCTTCACTAGTTGCCTTCCTAAGTGCTAGGGTTCTTGGGATCTGAGTGTTTGTATATCTCTGACACCCACAAAAACACATCAAAAAGATAATAAAAAGTAAAATGCATGCCTAACGTAATTTATGCCTAAATGGAACCCAAAAACTCATTTGCGAAGTAAAATCCTAAGAGCTAGGTTTGTTTTAAAGCATAAGAATGATGATAAACTAGCGTTTAACATCAGGTTCCTTTGATACCCCCCAACCACGGTCGTTTGACTCTACACCCCTAGTTAGACATCAGATTGAATAGTAGAAGTAGATTAATCAAAAATAATCTTGATTTGGACCCCAAAGAGCGAGCCAAATCCTTAAGGCCAACATCTACTCAATTTAATTAGGCTTAGGTTTGAATGTGCTTTAGAATGTGATGGGCCCTTTATCTGGGTTGTGCCCTTAAAGATCAGTTTCAATGTGTATGCATGCACAACCAATGGTTTTCAAACAAGGTTAATTGATGATTTGTCTTTTAGGGTTCAACCTTGTTTATTAGCTTTTAGGGTTCAACTTTAGGTGTATTTAATCAAGTTCAGTTGGCAAACCAGGTTTTGAAAGCACAGGTGAAGATGTCTTCCTTTAAAACTTAAAGAGAATGTGGAGTGCCTGGTTAATCTCTAAAGGTTGAATCCTATGTGGCAAGCTGCTGGATGGATCCGTTTTATGTTAAGTAGTGCGGCCTAAACAAATCAGACAAGTGGCCTGATGCACCACTAATTAAGGCACACAAAATGGTTAGCCTAATCAGATTTCTATTCACTTATTTGAATAAGTCGTGCAGATGTACCGGGTCCTTAGGTTGGATTCCCGGTTAAGTGATTGAAATCAAAAGAGGTCGTGTACCTCTATGGGTGTATATGATGTATATGTTTAAGTAAATCCCATAATCAGATTTTCTTTTATATATATGTATATGGAGGGTGAGGTGGGTGGGAGTGACAAAAAAACAACTAAGACTAACCTTAGGGTTTATACAAGCTCCTAGGTTAATTAGGGTTTGAGTTATTAGGTGATGGAATGAAATCTAAGGGGTGGGTGGTGGGGATATACTTACAAATCCTTCAACTACACTTTGCTCCAATCTACCGCTTTCGCCATCCTCAAGAGAGTACTTGTAATCACAATAAGAATGGAAACAACTGAGGTAAAAGATAAGTAAGGTGAAAATGCAGGAAATCAAAGAGCGTTGCCTCCTCGGCAACAGTGCCAAAATGTTGGACAGAATTTGGTACGCAACAAAAGTTTTAGTTTGAAAACCTGACGTTGTAGTAGCATAAAAAATCATCAAATAGATAATTTAATCGAAACTTTGGTAAGTCCCGTGTCAAACATGGGGAGGCGAACGTTTGATCAAAAACCACGTTTATAATTACAGTCACGAAAGCAGATTAGCTGGTTGAAATTAATCTACTAGCTATTCTACTTGAATAATTAATAGAAGAGAGAGAAAGAATAATACAAATAAAGAAAAAATAGGGAGAGAATAAACAAATATTTCATAACCATAGCAGCATGTTCATTACATCTAGTCGCTACAACTAGAAAGCGAGAAATCTACACTAGAAAATGGTAAACAAAGATGGGGGGTAAGAAGTTATCCTCCTCAACAGCTGCTTGGAGGATGAGCCGCATTGATGGAGTGCCCGCACAAGGGTGGTGAGATGCTGGATGAAGGAGGACGAAGCTGGAGGACGGAGGATGGAATAGGGCGACGTCGCAGTGGGATCTGTGATGTAAACACGTTTATATCACATAAACCATTTATTTTTGCATGTTCTTAGATGTATAGTTGCATCATACATTATAAATATTGCATAACATGCATCATCTTGCATTTAGGTTAGATTGTATAAAGTTTAGGTTAATTTTTTGTTTTTATGGTCAGGGAACAACATAATATTTTATCAGGGCCTTAGATTGAAGATCCAATCGTACGTATTTGATCAAGGCGATGATGGGAGTTCAACAACTCGAAGATCGCCCTGATCAGACTTCCGTAGCATCAGATGCAATCCGATAAATATCATAGGTCAAGGGCCAAGATGGTGTAAATCCATACTTTAGATGACAAATTCGACCACACGGATGGGTTCGGATCCACGATCTCAACTCAACGACGTGAAAATCAGTCCAATCTGACATCCGTGACACCACCTACAAGACACAAAAGATGGAAGGCCAAGAGGATGCCACGTGGCGCCATCTCAGCCGCCCACACTAGCCATGAAAGCCTGCCACTGCTCTCTCCCTCTTCAGCCAATCATCAAATCTCAACCGTCAGATCAAAATCCGACGGTTAGGAGCAGATGCTCATGCCTTCATCTTGGAGACAAGTCAATGTGTTGGAGCATTGGTCGCACGCCTGTGGGCGACGCGGAGGTTGCGAGTCTGAGTTGCGCATCGCGCGGGCGAGCAGGTGCGGCTTAAATTGGGACATCAGATGGTGATCGTGCGGGTGAGGAGGCGATACATGGTGTGCTCAGATGCACGAGTGGGCATACGCGTAATCAGACGTGCATGCGAACTCATGATTGCACACGTAGGTGCACGATGAAGGCGGGGGCAAGGTGGATCTTAAGCCATCCGATCTCACGATCGGACAACTGAGGATTGATGATCGTGGGCTTGTGCATTGCGTGCATTGAAGCTAAGAAGGTGCACAAGCAAGCGCAACTACGACCACATTCAGGGCTTTAGTGATGCTTAAATTCGTCACTAGAGACCCCCTCATTTAATGTTTGAAACATAAAATTACCTATTTGCCCTCAATCCCTACAACTATAAAAGAAGACCCCTACCACACGAAATTCTCATCCCTTCCTCTCTTCTCTAACCCCCTCCAAAGCTCTAAGAGCTTGTCCCAAACTTGGGATGCTCCATTAGAGTTAAAATTAGAATTTTTCCACCTTCTCATCCCCGTTCATGGAGAGCCTGTGGTTGTCTTCTCACCGCCGTTCGGGAAGCAGATCCCACTGCAACATTGTTTTTACGGGGCAAGATCGAGGTTTCAAAAGATACGTTCGTTATAGTAATAATTCCTTAAAAATAGCTCGAGCAACAGATAAAATTTATACTAGAATGAAAGTCCAAGGTCGTTAATTGGGAGCAAATATGGAATTCACATGCTAATCTCAACAAATAATGCAAATGAGCACAATTGATTACTCAAAAACTATTATGCAATGAATGGCATGAGTATATGAAGAGTCAAAGGGTGATTTGGATAACCAATTATTAGTCTAACACATATAGCAAATACTCAAATAATATCAACTATTCAAACCAAATGCATAGTGCACTCCCTGTCAAGGGAATCAAACGACAGATTCTTTCAGCCAGACGACTTAAGTGTCCATCGCTACAGTGCTAAGAGGGCACTGTCCTTCTTCTTCTCTTCTTTCTCTACATGCACATGCCTTCTTCCTTCTCCTTTCTCTCCTCTGTCCTCTTTCCCTTCAGCTCTCCTTCCTCTTCTTCTCTTTTCCTTTATGCACAGGGGGGACTCTTCTTCAGATGCAGCTAAGTGTTAGCCGTTACACAACAGATCAAAACCCCCTTATCTTCATGCGCTCTCTCTCTTTCTTCTCTCTGGTTTCTCCTCTTTCCTACCTTCACATGACCATGCACAGTACCGAGTTATCGGGTAATTGGTCTAGAGAGCACTCGAGACTAGGGCTGCCTGCAGTGGGGTAGTAGTTGAGGTGTGCGTAGGTGGAGGGTAAAGGAATCGAACCAGGCCTACGTGCAGAGTGTCACGGGTGAGGCATGAGTGGGTAAGTAGAGGACCTCACCCCCCAAATGACTTGAGGCGATTAGATGCTGACACTTTTTCCTTTTATTGCACTGCGGGGACTCTTCACGTTACAAGGTGGGACTATCTTAGTCCCCTTCCTTGCGGGCATCTGCAGCGAAAGAATCCTTTGATTAACGTGGCTACTACAGGGCCCCTTCCTTCAATTGCTGTAGCTAATGAGGTTAAGGCCTCCAATTGACCACCTGGGGCAGTGCCTTAGGTGATTTTACACAGCCTGGACTGGGCACCTGGAGCAAGTGAGTGCTGTAGCAAGCTCTAAGCTTGCTCGAAGCACAACGTTAATGGCGGTGGTGGTGGTGAACCTGAAATGAAGAACACAGCCTTGCGGCCTTGTCAGATGGTTCAGCAGCTTCGCCGTAGCACGGCGAACATGGTGGTGGGTGTCGTGAGGTGGCCAGACGGTAATGAAGATGGCCGTGCGAAGGTGGGTAGGTCAACGAAGGGTTTTAGTGGGTGGAATAGCAAATAGATAGAGGGGTTTTGTTCGCGGAGGGACGGCGGTGCTTGTGGGTGTGTTAGCAAGGCGGATGGAGTTGTGTAGTGGTGGAAATGCCTCGCCGGAGTGGTCGCTGGACGTGGAGAAGATGAGGGTGATCAGTGGTGTTGAGGGTTTTGTTTTTGGGTTTTTGGGGTGTAAAACTAAGTTAAGATGCTATACTAACTAAACTAACCCTAATAGAAAAGACAAAAGGGGGAGGACGACACCAGTGTTCGTAGGTCAACACCGGGGAAGAAAGTACTCTGATGGCGGTCGGATGGCGACGGCGACGAAGGTTGGGAAGCTCCTGCTGGTATAGCTAAGAGTGGAAGAAGTCGAGGGAAAGGAATCCGCTGCTAGTATTGTAGACAGACGATGAGGGAGATCGGGAGGAGTCACTGGAGCTTGCGGAGTTTCTTAGCCAGAGCGAAGAGAGGAAGGGGGGTTTTTATGGCCGGAATTCAAGCTTGGAGTGGACGACGTGAACTGGGGTTCCTTTTTTCCTTTATGCATAAGGGGGCACTCTTCTTCATATGCGGCTAAGTGTTAGCTGTTACACAATAGATCAAAACCCCTCTTATATTTGTATACTCTCTCTCTTTCTTCTCTCTGGTTTCTCCTCTTTTCTACCTTCATAAGGCCATGCACAGTATTGGGTTATCGGGTAATCGGTCTAGAGCGCACCCGAGACAGTGGGGTAGCAGTCGAGGTGTGCGCAGGCATAGGTGGGTAAAGGAATTGGACCAGGCCCACATGCAGAGTGCCACACGCAAGGCGTGAGTGGGTAAGCGGGGGGCCTCACCCCCTAAGTGACTTGAGGTGATTAGTTGCTAACACTTTTTCCTTTTATTGCGCTGTAGGGAGTCTTCACTTTACGAGGTGGGACTATCTTAGTCCCCCTCCTTGCAGGCATCTGCAGCGAAAGAATCCTCTAATTGGCGTGGTTGCTGCAGGGCCCCTTCCTTCAATTACTGCAGCTAACGGGTTAAGACCTCCAATTGACCACCTGGGGTGCCTTAGGTGATTTCGCACAGCCTGGACTAGGCACCTGGACCAAGTGAGTGCTATACAAGCTCCAAGCTTGCTCGAACACAGCGTTAATGGCGATGGTGGCAGTGAACCTGAAATGAAGAACACGGCCTTGCAGCCTCGTTAGATGGTTCAACAGCTTCGCCGTAGCACGGCAAATGTGGTGGTGGGTGCAGCGTGGCGTGAGAGGGCTTGAGGTGGTTGAACGGTGATGGAGTTCGCCATGTGAAGGTGGGTAGGTTGATGGAGGGTTTTAGTGGGTGGAATAGCGAATAGATAGAGGGGTTTTTTTCGCGGAGGGATGGTGGTGCTTGTGGGTGTGTCAGCGAGGCGGATGGAGTGGTGTAACGGTGGAAATGCCTTGCCGGACGCGGAGAAGATGAGGGTGATCAGTGGTGTCGAGGGTTTTGTCTTTGGGTTTTTGGGTTGTAAAACTAACCTAAGATGCTATACTAACTAAACTAACCCTAATCTAATAGAAAAAAGGAGAAGGACGAAACCAGTGTTGGTAGGCCAGCATTGGGGAAGAAGTACTCCGGTGGAGGTAGGACGGCGATGACGACGGAGGTTGGGAAGCTCCTGCTGGTACGGCCAAGAGCGGAAGAAGTTGAGGGGAAGGAATCTGCCGCTGGTATTGCAGACGGACAACGAGGGAGATCGAGGGGAGTCGTCGGATCTTGGGGAGTTTCTCGACTGGAGAGGAGAGAGGAAGGGGGTTTCATGGCCGGAATTCAAGCTTGGAGTGGACGACGTGCACTGGGGTTCCTTTTATAGGTCTCTAGAGTGTGATTCAACTTCGGAAGCAAGCTTCCCAATCTTGAAAGGCTCATCGGAGTTGGAAACCCAACTCTTTGAAGGATTCGTATGAGGATTTGGGTGATTTTTGGGACTTCGGATTTGACTAAAAAGGTTGCTAATTTCTTGATGAATTCCCCTTTCAAATCTAAGAACGATTCCTAAAGAAATCAAAGAGATCTTGCCAATTGAAGCTCGTCAGAGTTGTAGAATTAGGATTCTAGGGTTGTAGGGACCTATTTGAAGAAGATGACAAGGATAGGGGGCTTTTTGTAATAAATTCAAAAGTTGAGGGGTTATTTTGGAGATTAGGAGTCAGACTTGGACTAAAATGCAAACTAGGCTGAAATGATCTCATATTGGGTCCAAATTTTGGTATAAACCTAATTTGGACCCAAGGAATCCAATGGTGAATTTAGATTTAGGTTTTGACCAAGATTGATTGGGTAATTTGTGCAGAAACCTAAATTAGGGTAATAGTCTGTGTGTAGCTCTGTTTAAGGTCAAGATGGGTTCTGATGGTCAAATTAAAGCTACCAAACTTTAGAGAATATTTTTCTATTAATTTTAGAGGGTTTAGGCGAATTTTATCTTGACCATAACCTCAGTGAATCAAGCAGGTTTGTTTTTAGTGTTTTAGATGTCATTTAATTCTTGAAATGCACGAAAACCCTACGTTATCATCATACCCCCATGCCTAACTTTTGCTAGTCCCTTAGCAAAATCTTACGGAATTAGCTCGAATTGTAGACCATGTGTTCATATCTTTGATGTGTGCTTTTTTTGTTAGATTAGGTTAGAATGCCAATAGTAGGCCTAGAGGTACTCAAGTACCAACCAAGATCCAGACCTGACCAGCTTTAGCCTCAGTCTGCTGCAAAGGTTTCTAAAGCCCACTGGAACTAACCTAAGGCTTGTTGGACTTCGCGGTTAAGGCACCCGTGCTTGAAACGTGTTTTGTCTAAGTTCAGCTTGCAGTGTGTTTTTGTAAGAGAGATAGAGGAATTTTTTGTATTTTTGGAGACTTTTCTCTCTCTTTTCTTTTCTTTATTTCTAGCTTCAGATTGGCTTTACAACATGGTCTGTATCAGATTCCTAGCTCCCACCATCAATCCTCGCAAGGTCCCTGGCTTTTGATAATTCGAGATAGCACCACCCATGGCAAACCCTAGAACCTTGGCTTTTGACACTTCAAGATAGTGCTACCCATGGCATTCTATAGCTAAATTCAGGCCCTGGCAATCGACATTTCGAGATAATCCTACCCATGGCACCTGAACAAGCACAAGGTGCTTACATGCCCCAATAGGATATTTAAATATCTTAGGAGATAAACACCGAGGAGACGATATGTTATTGTACATCTTCGAGGTGAAATTCCTGCCTCTCTGTGCCGAGAACTTGTCCAAATCAACTTGCGTTGATAAGCCACTCCTAATCTAGGTAGCTTTTTCAGAACAGAATTAACGCATTTGTGTGATTTTGATAATTAAGTGCATTGAACCAGATAGTGTGTGGATTAGGGTGCTTAGGTTACCGAGTCCCGCAAACCAGAGGTTAGTTAATGAGGCTGAATAATCCCTAAGCCTTAGACCTAATACTTAAGCTTCTTATTTTCCTCAACCTCTTGAGGACTATCCAGATCTTAACAGATACTTGAATTTTTAAGCCTAAACACAGCCCAAGAGGCCTAAGATCGGCACTCATACTAATCTTCGTGTTTCTGTAGCACTTTTTGACTTTTATTTCTTTCTTTTGATTTGGTCTAGAACTAAGTAGATTCCTTAATCTTTTACCAATGACTAACTCTTTTCTTTAAAATTGTTGATCCTTTTTTACATTTAAATCACCTCCTCTCTTTTCCTCCTCAAGAATGATATGCATTCAATTTTTCAAAATTTCCTTCCTTCTCCCTTTTTTTTTGTTCTTTTTCAATTTTTTTTCTTTTTTTATTTTTTTGGTTTTTTGGAATATGTATTTTTTTGAGAGAACCCTTCAGAACTTTGAATTTTTATGTGTTTACACTTTAGCACCCCTCCCATGCCTAAGTTTTGCAATGTCATTGTAAACGAAGGGTGTGAAATAGTTAGGGTTCAGGGATTAGAACAGGATAAATGGGTGGGCGAATGGGTTGGGATGACTGTTGCGAACGATTTCAAGCTCTGATACGAGTACCAGAGGTGGAGTCAAGTGTTCTAAAATTGAACTTAGAGTGCAATAGAAGTAAAGTACAAAAGGATAATTAGAAGGATCTCGGGTTTTTGGAATGATGGGTTGCCTCCTATTAAGCCCTAAATTCAATGCCTTCAGTCGAGCAGAAAATGGTCATGAAGGAGTGGTCAAATCAAATGAGTTTTGTAGAACAAGCACCTTGATAAATGGCTTGGTTGGTCCAACCAGGTACTTGTTCAAGTCAACAGGCTGATGATGCAGCCCAAACCCAATCAATCTGGTAGGTTGATAGATGTGAATTAATAGATGAGGTGCCCACCAGATATTGTGAAGCTCGGAATGATGTGGAAGTGAAAACTTAGGGTTTGGCTGAGTCGGATCAGCCTAGTCGGAGTAGGGATCGTCAAAAGGGAATGGATCTGTGGAGGATGTGAGATACCAATGAGGGTGATTAGAGAAAGATGAGGTGTGATTACTAGTCTGATCAAAGCCCAAAACCTGATTGAAATGTGGAGGAGAATCATGTGCTACTATATCATCAAGAGGAGAGTCAAAGTAGAAATTGAGTCAGGTTGCAGGTCAGGGTTGAAAATGAATTTAGGAAGGTTCTGGATGTGCTGTAGAAGAGATGGCTTCAAGAATAACTGTATGTGAGGGCTCCTCTGGAAAATGTTCAAAGGTAGTTGTATCTAGAGAGTCCTTATAGAACCCATCAAATTCAAATGTAAATGCCTGGAGAGTGCTTATAGGATCAAGGAAATCTAAGTCAAGAAAAGAATCAAACTCTGGATTGTTGACACTCTCGGCAATTACTGTTTCTGAGTCCTGAGGATCAAAAAGAATGATTCCATCTCAATGGAACCTGATTTTGAATTAATAATCTCGAGATCAGGGACCTCAAAGTCAGAATCGAAGAATGGATCATGTATGCTGAGGTCGTAGATTGGCTCGTAATCATTAGGAAACAATAGTTCTCTGAAATCTGGGCAAGATTCAAAATCATCGGAGAACTTGCGAGAATCATGTTTTGAATTTGATTCAGAATTAGAGGTTCCACCACAGAATAAATCAAGATGTGGACAATCAGCAACCTGACTTGGATTTAGCCTATTCTCAAAATCTGAACTCAAAAAGGTGTCCCTATAAGGCATGGGCTTGGGTTCTTTGCTCATAGGGTAGACTCAATCGATTCCTAACTCTTCCAACTCCTTAATTTCTGTATCATAGATTGACGTGACTACCGAAAAGTCAATCTGTATCTCTGAGGAGGTTGGAGAAATTCACTCATCAAATACAGGCTCAGAATCATAATCCAAATTTAAAATTTGATTTCCATCACACGGGGCCTTGTAATCATCCCAATAAGGCTCAGATCCAAATTCTAGGTTAAGGGTGTGGGTTGGATCACTAGAATCTAGGTTGGGCTCTACGGGGATGTCAGAATTTCTCTCGAGATTCACCTTATAAGAATAAGGGATGGAATTTACACTCTTGAGAGGTTCTGATTCAATCATTGTATCACAGGTGTCTGGGAAATCTAAACTTAGTGAACCAGGCTCTTGTATCTCTAGGGCTGGCTCGAGATCAGGAACACCTGCAATTGGATCCTCCCAACCCTCATCAAGATCAGGAATGTCAATTGCTATGAAATTTGAATCTAAATTCATTTGGGTTGGGGATTCATAACAACCTTGATCATCACACCCGAGATTTGGGAAATTACATGGATTACTGGAATTACTCCAAGATGTCATCTTAACTTCTGACGGATATTTTTGATCGATGGTTCTATATAACCCATTCAGCAATTTTCCTCATTCTTCTAAAAATTCCTGGAGTTTTTTCGGAAATGAAGGGTTTGACCAACATTGTAGACACTCATTTTGTGAAATTTCACCAATTCACTGTGTTCTGCTAGTAGATTATCCTGGGTTGAACTGTGGTTCATTTGTGTCCATATTATCCCTACACAATTTGTAATGATGTTTGTTGTTTTCAGAAATTTTTCCTGAATGTCCCTTTTATAATATTCTTCATGATTTCTATAGGCATTCTCGATTATCTTTTCTTTCATGCTCATTTGGGACCCGATTTTCTAAATAGTCATCCTATATAGCCAGGCTGCATTTTTTTGAATCAAATGGTGGAATCAAGACATAGAATCAAAACTCAAGATTAGATTTGAAGTTGATCAGATCAGATTTAGAAATCCCCAAGAAGATCAAATCAGGCCTCTTAGGTTCAAAACCTAATAGCCATCCTGTGTATGTGTTCTAAATAGAAGGGATGAGGGAGTGGATGTGAATTTTGACCCAAGCAAGTCACCCAAAGATTTTTGGATGACTAAGCCAGTTTTGAGGTGAATGATGCCTCTGAATCAGAAATTCGCACACCCGAGAATTACTTGGGAAGCCAGGAAAGGAGAGCCCCGCAAAGACCCTTACATGGTAGAGAGTCCCCACGGGTTACAGGGTTTCCCCCAGCCGACCTTCCTTGTCATTGAGGGTCCAGGTAGACCAGAATGTCAAACTTAAGACCTTAAGTCTACCAGTTTTATGTCCTAATTTGTGCATTTGATTTCACTTGATTAGAAGTTAATTCAACTTGTGACCTAATTTGGAGGTTGGTTGGAATACAATGTAGACCAACTTCACCTGACCTACCCTAAAGATGGCAGAATGAGATCTAGATCAAGACCTAGAAATCACCCTGATTTTACTCCCAAGTTATTAGGTCTAAGATTTTAAGATTCAAGTGAAATTAGAGCCTGATTTTAGGGTCCTTATCATTAGATCTTTTCAATCAATGGCTTGGGTAGCTCATAAATGTGGGAAGGTAACTTTCCTTTAAGTCAAGCAAAAATGTGTAGTAGCACTCCAAACCCTAGTGTCAAACCCTAATTGGCTCTATTCTACATCCAATTTGATCTCAGCATGCACACCTTCGACTCAAACAAGAAGGTGAGTAGTCTAAGATGATCAGAAATTAAGCGTGAACCCTAATAGGCATAAGAAAGTTGGGGTAGGGAATTTTAAATAGAATCGTCACAATCTTCAATTAGATTTGAAAAGAAAATCGCAAATCAGGAAATCTGCCTTTTAAATGATAATTACTATGAAAAATAAGGCAGGTGATTCCTAATTGATTGTTTCCTTTTTGTCTTCCCAAGATTAGGAGATTGATTAAGGAAGAATAGAGAAGTTACCTACCTTGGAGTGGTTGATTTACGTGGAAGATCTCCTCATGAAGTACCTCGCAAAATCACAATAAAGCAAACTGGGCAAGTTAATGCCCAAATATAAAAATATAGCAAGAGAATAGTGGTGAATTGTGCGTTGCTCCCCAGCAACGGTGCCAAAATGTTGACTGGCTAGGATCGAGAGGATTTTAAAAGATGTGTTCGTTATAGTAATAATTCCTCAAAAATAGCTTGAACAATAGATAAAATTTATACTCGAATAAAAGTCCAAGGTTGTTTGCTGGGAGCAAATATGAAATTCACATGCTAATCTCAACAAATAATGCAAATGAGCACAATTGATACTCAAAAACCAATATGCAATGAATGGCATGAGTATATGAAGAGTCAAAGGGTGATTTGGATCACCAATTATTAGTCTAGCACATATAGCAAATACTTAAATAATATCAACTATTCAAACCAAATTCACAGTGCACTCCCTATCAAGGGAATCAGACGACAGATTCTTTTAGCCAGACGACTTAAGTGTCCATTGCTACAGTGCCAAGAGGGTACTGTCCTTCTTCTTCTTCTCTTCTTTCTCTACATGCACATGCCTTCTTCCTTCTGTCCTCTTTCCCTTCAGCTCTCCTTCCTCTTCTTCTCTTTTCCTTTATGCACAGGAGGGACTCTTCTTCAGATGCAGCTAAGTGTTAGCCGTTACACAACAGATCAAAACCCCCTTATCTTCATGCGTTCTCTCTCTTTCTTCTCTCTGGTTTCTCCTCTTTCCTACCTTCACATGACCATGCACAGTACCGAGTTATCGGGTAATTGGTCTAGAGAGCACTCGAGACTAGGGCTGCCTGCAGTGGTGTAGTAGTTGAGGTGTGCGTAGGTGTAGGAGGGTAAAGGAATCGAACCAGGCCTGCGTGCAGAGTGTCACGGGTGAGGCATGAGTGGGTAAGTAGAGGACCTCACCCCCAAATGACTTGAGGCGATTAGATGCTGACACTTTTTCCTTTTATTGCACTGCGGGGACTCTTCACGTTACAAGGTGGGACTATCTTAGTCCGCTTCCTTGCGGGCATCTGTAGCGAAAGAATCCTTTGATTAACGTGGCTACTACAGGGCCCCTTCCTTCAATTGCTGTAGCTAATGAGGTTAAGGCCTCCAATTGACCACCTGGGGCAGTGCCTTAGGTGATTTTACACAGCCTGGACTGGGCACCTGGAGCAAGTGAGTGCTGTAGCAAGCTCTAAGCTTGCTAGAAGCACAACGTTAATGGCGGTGGTGGTGGTGAACCTGAAATGAAGAACACAGCCTTGCGGCCTTGTCAGATGGTTCAGCAGCTTCGCCGTAGCACGGCGAACATGGTGGTGGGTGTCGTGAGGTGGCCAGACGGTAATGAAGATGGCCGTGCGAAGGTGGGTAGGTCAACGAAGGGTTTTAGTGGGTGGAATAGCAAATAGATAGAGGGGTTTTGTTCGCGGAGGGACGGCGGTGCTTGTGGGTGTGTTAGCAAGGCGGATGGAGTTGTGTAGTGGTGGAAACACCTCATCGGAGTGGTCGCCAGACGTGGAGAAGATGAGGGTGATTAGTGGTGTCGAGGGTTTTGTTTTTGGGTTTTTGGGGTGTAAAACTAAGTTAAGATGCTATACTAACTAAACTAACCCTAATACAAAAGACAAAAGGGGGAGGATGACACCAGTGTTCGTAGGTCAACACCGAGGAAGAAAGTACTCTGATGGTGGTCGGATGGCGACGGCGATGAAGGTTGGGAAGCTCCTGCTGGTATGGCTAAGAGCGGATGAAGTCGAGGGAAAGGAATCCGCTGCTAGTATTGCAGACAGATGACGAGGGAGATCGGGAGGTGTCGCTGGAGCTTGCGGTGTTTCTTGGTCGGAGCGGAGAGAGGAAGGGGGGTTTTACGGCCGGAATTCAAGCTTGGAGTGGACGACGTGCACTGGGGTTCCTTTTATAGGTCTCTAAAGGGTGATTAGAGCTTGGGAAATTTGGAAGCAAGCTTCCCAAGTTTGGAAGGATCGTTAGAGTTAGAAACCTAACTTTTTGAAGGATTCGCATGAGGATTTGGGCTATTTTTGGGACTTCAAATCTGGCTAAAAAGGAAGCTAATTTCTTGACGAATTCCCATTTCAAATCTAAGAAGGATTTGTCAAGAAATCAAAGAGATCTTGCCAAATGAAGCTCGCTGGAGTTGTAGGATTAGGATTCTAGGGTGGCAAGGACTTGTTTGAAAAAGAAGATGACAAAGATAGATGGCTTTTTGTAATAAATTCAAAAGCTGAGCAGTTATTTTATGATATTAAGAGTCAAACTTGGACTAAAATACAAATTAGGTCGACATGATCTCAGATTGGGTCCAAATTTTGCTACAAACCTAATTTGGACCCAAGGAATCCAATGGTGAATTTAGATTTAGGTTTTGACTAAGTTTGACTGGGTAATTTATGCAAAATTCCAAATTAGGATAATAGTCTGTCTGTAGCTCTGTTTTGGGTCAAGAAAGGTTCTGATGGTCAAATTGAAGGTACCAAACCCTAGAGAATATTTTTCTATTAATTTTAGGGGGTTTAGGTGAATTTTATCATGATCAGAACCTCAATGAATCAAGCAGATCTTTTTTTAGGGTTTCAGATGTCATTTAATTCCTGAAATGCGCGAAAACCCTTTTCTGTCTATACGGACTCACTTGTTTGACATTTAAGACCATTTGACCTTTATTTAACCCCTGAGAAATCCCCTGATTGTTCTACAATTGAGATATATAGTTAAAACTGTAGTTTTACCTTTGCTTTACTGTTATTCTCTCAGAATGAATTTGCAATGAATTATTGTCCTCTAGCAGTTATGTATGAGCATTTAGTGATGGAATATGACTAAATAAAGCTAGATATGGCTGATGATGATGTTATCATCAGATGTCACCCTACCCTATCCTTCACCATCCGTCTTTGTTCTCCTTCATCCCACATCACACCACCTTCGTACGGGCACTCCGTCAACGCGACTCGTCCTCCAAGCAGTTGTCGAGGAGGATAACTTCTCTCCACCTTCTCTTTTATTGCTTTCTAGAGTAGATTTCTTGCTTTCTAGTGTAACGAGTAGTTGTAACTAGTAATTGTAACGAACCTCATTCAATGATTATGAAATACCTATTCATTCTCTCTCTATTTTATTTTTATTTGTATTATTCTTTCTCTTTCTTCTATTATTTATTCTTTAAGTAGATAGCTAGTGTAGATTCAATTCAACCCGCTAATCTACTTTGTGACAACAAATCAAATGTGGTTTTTGATCAAACATCCGCCTCCTTGTGTTTGACTCGGAATTTCTTTCGAGTTTCGATTAAAATTATCTGTTGATGGATTTTTCTTGCAAATTATGCTACGACGACGGATTTTCTAAACTCAATCCTTTTACTACGATTTACCGATACAACATTTTGGCGTCGTTGCTGGGGAGGCAACGTTCTTTGATTTTTCACATTTTTTGACTTACTGATCGTTTACCTCACTTCTTTCCTTTCTTATTGTGATTACAGATACTCTCACGAGGCGGGCAAAAGTAGTACATTGGAGCAAAGTGCTGTTGAAGGGTCTATAAGTAATCCCACCTCCCTACCCACTAGATTTCATTCTACCACCTAATAACACAAATCCTAATTAACCTAGGAGCTTGCATAAACTGTAAGGTTAGTTTTTAATTGTTTGTTTGACACCTCCACCCGCCTCATCCTCCACATATAAAAGAAAAATTTAAAAAAAATCTCACAGAGGTACACAACTTCTTCTGATTCTTTATACTCAACTAGTAACCAGATCTTTGGGACCAATACACTCATCAACACATAATTGAGTAGAAATCAGATTAGGTAATCACTTGTGTGCCTAATTAAGTGGTGCATCAGGCCAATTGTTTGAGTTATTTGGGCCACACCACTTCAGCTAAAAATAACTCATCAAGTAGTTGCCAAATAAGTTCAACTTTTAGGATTAACCAAGCACTCCACATTCTTTTAAGTTTTATCAGAAGACATCTTCACCTGTGTTTTCAAAACATGGTGTGCCAACTGAAATTGATTGAATATACCTAAAGTTGAATCCTAAAAGCTACTAAGCAAGATTTAAACCTTAAAATTCTTCGCATCCAAAAATAATCTTGCTTGAAAACCACTAGTTGTGCACACACATATATCAATCAATCATTAGGAGCACAACCCAGATAAAAGGGCCCATCACATTCCAAAGCACATTCAAACCTAACCTTAATTAAAATAGAGTAGATGTTGGCCTTAAGGATTGAACTCGCTCTTCGGAGCCCAAATCGAGATTATTTTCTATTAGTCTATTTCTACCATTCAATCTGATGTCTAGCTAGGGGAGAAAAATCAAACGATCACGGTTGGGGGGTATCAAAGGAACCTGAGGCGAAAGCCAAGGGAAGAACCTTCTCCCTAGCCCCTCCCTTTAACTGGTTGGATTAACCGGAAAGTAGATCAAATCATTTCTTCATCTCAAGACGGGTTCTAAGAGTCTGTAGGTCTTTAGGCTAGCCCACCTAAGGATAGGTCTGATTATTTGTATTTTAGGGCACCTTTCTTTCTCTCGTTCTGTCATGAATCCTTCCGCATCCTATTCTCACTTCCACTCCTACCCTCCTACCACTACTTATTCCAAAAATGATTATTATTCCAACCAAACGTATTCTCATTCATCTTCTAGTTAGGATAATCCTGATTGAGGATACAATTTCGGACCTCCGTGTTCAGGGTCTAACCCTAGACACCATGATCTTGATTCTTATCCTTCTCCGAGCTACATCGATTATAGATCACCACCCTTATATGGACAACCTAATACGATCTACAATCAAGATCCTTACCCTTCCCCAGATTACACTACATATAGGTCTCCACCTCTTTATGAACAACCTAAAATGACCTATTATTAGGGAAGGTATCAAGAACCTCAATTCGTTGACTCCCCTGAACTAAACCCAAACCACCCAACCCTGAACCAAACCATTTGGTTTAGGTTAACCAGGTCAAGATAAGGTGTTGGCTAACTTAAGGAATATCATACAATCTTTAGAAGCTTAGCCAACATCTTGCACTGAAGAATTGGAATCTCGGGTTGAAATTATTGATGATTTAACAAGTATCTGTTGGATTGGCTCCAAGATGTTAAGGATAAGGACCTGAGTGAATTTTTACTTGGGAAGTTATCAAAATTGAGGATGAGATTTGTGATTGCTCTAGTCCAATCTTAGAATGATTCCCAGGATGAACCCCCTTTAGGAGAGCTAATGTCAGAATTTGCTCAGGCACTTGTAGGGGGTACACATTTTACAAGACCAGGGTTGACCAGGTTGTTCTAAAGCAATCAAATAAGGATTTACTAAATTCTTCACCTGAGATCCCTGAGCCAGGGTACGAGGAAACATGTCTCCATGGATCAGAATGTGATTAATGATTTTGAGACATACATTAATGCGGATTTAGAATTCTTTGATTCTGAAGGTGAAGAATCATTATGCGAAGACTCACCCGAGTTTGAAGGAAATGATTTCAGTGAGATGACTAGGCTGAGGAATTTGATGAATCATTTGATGGCCCTAAAATTGAGGAATTTGATCCTGTTCAGGCTCTCATGGTGGATCTAGATCCTTTTATTAAGGATTCAATTCGAAGCCCCATTCCTCAATCACACCCTACTAAGCATTATGATGATTCTATTCTTGAGATCATTCAATCCAAGTCAATTCTAATTCATTTACAACTCTTAGACTTGAAAATTTCAGATGGGGTGATTAATACGCAAGAGATCCTAGCATTTGAAATCCTGATTGCGAAGGATAGGAAGTGGGAAATGATGATATGGGAAGCCAATTCTGGAGGAAGCAGAAGACAGAATCTAAGAGTTCCGATTTGTCTGAAACCCCCAACCTTCTACCAGGACTCTTATGACATTTTTTCTGAGGATGTGTAACCCAAACACAAATTCATTGATTATCCTTTTGAGCTTGATTTCTCTGTAACTTGACTTTTTGGTCTTGGGTTGCATCCTCACAAATTGCAAGCCCGACCCCGCTTGCATGTTGATCTTCGATTTTGGATAATTTTTATCCAAAACCATAGATATACTCGACCATGGGGCATAGGTCTGCAGCACAATCTGGTCCATGTTTGTAGACATCTGCTGGCAGGTCCTGAGGTGAATATTTTTATTCTGATTCTGACCTGCACCTGTGAATTCTTTATTTCTTCTATATTTATATAGTGTGACTAGTTGAAGGCACTAAATTCAACACGTATACAGTCTCTTTTTGATCTCAGAGCTGACTGGGTAATCATGAAATTCAGGTGTTTTCTTTTTACTATGCTCTTTATCATATCTTTTTAATACAATGAGGACATTGCATTAGATAAGCATGGGGGGTGGATATTCATCTTTGAATCATTTCGTTAGCTCCGTAGATTATTTTTATTTTCATTTTATATAAAAAAAATTGAATTAGGAAAAGAGAACTTGGGCTTTAGAAAATTTTCAATCCTAAAGAATAATACTGTATGACCTGAACACTTAGACCTTTCAGGTCTTAGAGATTAATCTGTCTGGGTGTCCACTAAAATGTAGATTTGTTTATCGAGTCCTCACCATTCTGAATTTATTTCAAATTGTTTAAATAAGTTGGGGTCATAAGTGTAAGCACCTCTATTTTGATGCACCAAAATTATGATTATTTCTAGACTATCATTTTAGGATTATCTCAGATTAAAGCAATAAAGCATCTTTCAATTCAAGTGTAGATAGTTGCTGATGTGTCTTTTTATCTTTATTTGAGTCTAGGGCATTATTGTAAGGAACCTTAAATAAAACTCAAAAATGGACTTTTTCACATTTCTTTTCAAAAGCAAGTTTTTACAGTTATTGATCGACCAAATTACCTTGATCGACCATCCAACTTCATTAACTGATTAAATCAGCCCATTTTAGGAAGTTGAAAAATATCCTTTTGATCGACCAACCAAGTAAATTAACCGATCAATAAGTGATCGACCAAAGTGCCTTTTGATCGACCAATTTAATTTCGTATTTAAGCAAAACTTTTAGTATAAATAGAGGTTGTATGCAACCCATTTTTCATAACCTTCAAATAGAAATACCATTAAAAAAGTAGAGCTTCTCATGCTTATTCCAAAGGCTTCTATGTCTGTTCTTCACATTTTTCAAAGCACAATGCCTCGAATCTCTGCGGAAAAATTCGATTTGATCATTTATTGAGGTTCCATAGAAGTTATTTTTGTTATTCTATCTTGTTGCTTTGATTTACGGATCCCAAGTTTGTTGGGAAGATTCATGGTTGTTGTTTTTTCTTCCCTTCAGGATAAAAGGAGAAGTGGTTGTAAAAGATTGTGCCACCCTCATTCAAGTGGTGTGATTAGTGGATTAACTGGCTTGGACTAGTCGAAAAAATCTTAAGCTAATAGGCTTAGGTAGTGGTTTTCACCCGATTTGGGTTTCTACTATAAATCAGGTGTACTTTATGCTTGAATCTTTTGTGATTTATTTGTACCTGTGCACATAATTTTTTAAGGCGATACTATTCACCCCTCCCCACTAGTATAGTTTGCAATCTGCAGGATATCCTCATACTTTTACTTGGTATTAGAGCTTGCATTGTCCAGGAGATGTCAAAGTCGAATGTTGACACGCATGTTGAGGGTCAGTCAGCGGTTCAACCTCCTCTATTTGATGGAATGAACTTCAGCTATTGGAAGACCAAGATGTAGATCTTCCTAGAATCAATGGACTACGAGGTATGGGATGTCATCACCTCGATGTATACACGCCCAGAAATCAAAGATGGAGTTGCAATCACTCTAGATCAAAAGAAAATGGCTACACACAGTGTGAAAGCCATGAACGCCATATTCTACAGTCTCTCCAGAGCAGAATTCAACAAAGTCTCAGCATCCAAAATCGCATATGAGATATGGAGCATTCTAGAAGTTACCCACGAAGGAACTTCAAAGGTAAAAGAAACTCAAGTAAATCTACTAACTCAAAACTATGAGCTTTTCAGGATGAAGAAAGGGGAGTTAATAAAGGAGATGTTCACAAGAATTATGGACATCATAAACTCCTTATGAAATCTTGATCAAGACATCAATAACGAAGCCCTTGTCAGAAAAATTCTTCGCTCACTCACAGCGACTGGGAAACCAAGATTGCTACCATTCAAGAGTCAAAAGATCTATCCACCCTGAAACTAGATGATCTTGTAGGAAGTCTAATGGCATATGAGGTTCAACTCCAACACATGAGGGATCAAGAAGGAGAAGGATCCAAGAAGAAGACTATAGCTCTTGAAGCTATTCAAGAATTCGAAGAAACCTCAAGCAAAGAAGAAGAAGAGGACATAGCCCTCCTCTCCAGAAAATTTAGGAAGTTTCTTAAAGACAAGAAGAACTGGAGGAAGAAGAAAGAAGAAATCAAGAATGATGCAATCACCTGTTACAACTACAAGAGAAGAGGACACATCAAGAAGGACTGTTCGCTTCTCAAAAAGGAGTCAGAAAAGAAGAAGTTCTTTAGAAATGATGGGAAGAAGAAAGCTTTCATGGACACTTGGGATGACTCGGACTAAAGTTTAGAGGAAGGAGAAACCTTAGGAGAAGAAGCACTTCTCTGTCTCATGGCTCTAGACGATGAGGTAACCTCCATTACTCAAAATGAATTATTAGAAGCATTCTTTGAGTTTCATGATGTAGCTAAATCAGTAAAATAGGAAAATAAAAACCTAGAAAAAGCATTAATTGAGGAAAAATTACAAAAAGGCATACTTGATAATCAAAACAAAGAGTTATCTGTTGAGATTATTGTATTAAGATCTCAGATAAACAACTTAAAGATAGATATAGACAAACTAAAAGAAAACTCTGCTATTCTATTAAATGATCTAGCTAAGTTCACAAATGGAAGTAGAAACCTACATAAATTGTTAGGAACACAAACCCAAAGCACCGTAAAATTTGGGTTAGGTTTTATACCAAAAAATGATCATGAAGCATCTAGCTCTAGCAAAGAGAAAGGTAGCCTGCCAAAATAGGCAACACAAACTAACCACCATGGACCCAAACAAAAATGGGTATGAAAAGGTATATTGCAATCTTGTTTTGTTGGTTCTGTAGATTATAAGAAGTGGACCTTCCAACAAACCAATGGAACACTGAAGCCACTCTATCAAATAAAGCCTCACAAACACAAACCAATGACAGCAAAGAGAAGAAGAAGATGGATAATGGACAGCGGCTATTCCAAGCACATGACCAACGAAGAAGACCTATTTCTGCAGCTCAACTGTCAGGAAAGTGGTACGGTGACATTTGGGAACAACCACAAGGGCCATACTATTGCTACTGGCCAAATTCGTAACTCTTCTACCTCTTTTAATAATGTACACTTAGTTAGTAGCTTAATACATAATATGCTAAGTGTAAGTTAAATATGTGATAAAGGTTATAAAATTACTTTCACATCAAAAGGTTTTAAAATTCGTGGTAAAGAAACAAAACAAATCATTCTTAAATGAAATAGTCATAAAGACATTTATACTGTAAACTTCGACAAATGTGACTGTCTTGAATGTCTGGTCGTATCTGACAAAGAAACAACACTTTGGCATAAACAACTAGGTCATGTTTACATGGGAAACATTAGCAGACTCATGAAACATGAACTCGTCAAAGGTTTGCTAAATATCAACTTCAAGAAAAGCAAAGTCTACGATTCTTCTCAAGTTGGTAAGCAATCTAAGAATCCCTTTAAACCAAAAAAGATGGTTTGCACTTCACAACCTTTGGAGCTACTTCACTTAGACTTGTTCAGACCAACCAAATCTGAAAGCCTAAGCGGGGGAAAATATTGTCTAGTCATAATCGATGACTTTTCTAGATTTACTTGGGATCTTTCTTAAAAATTAAGGATTTAACCTTTGATGCTTTAGCAAATTAGTTAGAAGATTACAAAATGAGAAAGGATCTGAAGTAATTAGGATTAGAAGTGATCACGGCGGAGAATTTGAGAATGAATCCTTTACCAATTTCTGTGATCAATATGGAATAAAACATGAATTCGCATTCCCTAGAGCTGCACCTCAGAATGGTGTAGTTAAAAAAAAAAAGGACTTTACAAGAGTGTGCCTGCACAATGCGTGCGAGTCAAAGCTGCCTCAATATTTTTGGGTTGAGGCTATAAACACTACTAGTTATATTCAAAATAGAACCCTGATCAGACCAATCTTAAAGAAACCTTTTGAACTCTATCATGGAAGAACACCTAGAATTTCCTACTTCACAATATTCGGATGTCAATTTTTTATACACAATACTAAGGAAAATCTTGATAAGTTTGATGCCAAAAGTTCAGAGGTAATTTTCTTAGATTATTAACCAGAAGTAAAGCCTATAGGGTTTTTAACAAAAAGAATTCTGTTGTCGAGGAAACCATGCATGTATCTTTTGATGAAACTTCAGTTCAACCAAAATCTTCTGTAATTGATGATGATGACCTAATAGATGTCCCATCAAACATTCCTCTGATGAACTACCCAGAGATATCTTGTTTGTGAAAGATCATCCAAAAGAATTGGTGATAGGTGAATTATCTAAAGGAGCTCAAACTAGATCTTCCTCTAATAGTTTAGCTTTCACTGCTTTTATTTCACAGTTAGAACCCAAAAATGTCAAAGAAGCCTTTTCTGATAATCATTGGATCATTGCAATGGAGGATAAATTAAATCAGTTCAAGAGAAATCAAGTATGGGAACTTGTTTCAAAGCCTGAATCACAAACCATTATAGGAACAAAGTGTGTCTTTAGAAACAAAATGAATCAAGAGAAGTAGTTAGAAATAAAGCTAGACTTGTGGCCCAAGGGTATAATCAAGAAGAAGGAATTGATTTTGATGAAACATACACTCCCGTAGCTCGCCTAGAATCCATTAGGAAGCTACTAGCCTTTGCCGCCCATATGAAATTCAAACTTTTTCAAATGAACGTTAAGAATGCCTTCCTAAACGGATTCATCAAGGAGAAAGTCTATGTTAAACAACCTCCTGGATTTGAAGATGTTAAAAATCCAGACCATGTCTTTAAACTAAACAAAGCATATATGGACTTAAACAAGCTCCACGAGCTTGGTACGATAGATTAAAATTCTACCTAATTGAAAATGAATTTAAAATTGGTAATATAGATCCAACCTTATTTACTAAAAGGAGAGAAAATGATCTTTTAATAATACAAATATATGTTGATTGGTCGAGAGAAATTCTCTTGATTAATTAAGCTAATAGAAGGATGACACGTCATTGCAGTCACGTGGTGGAATCAAAACTTAAATAAATTGTAGTCTAGCCATGAAATCAGAGTGTTGTATCCATAGGGAGGTTTAAGCCTAAAACAAACTCACAAATTCCTTATCTTATTATTCCATCATGATGTCGCCTACATTATAGTTTAACATGCAACGTACGTGAGGCTAATAGATTGAATAGATATGCAATTAGATAATATAGCAAGAACTCAAGGGTTGGATGTAATTCATACAATAAATAAATATTCTAAGAAAAATAACCCATAGTATTCTAAACCAAGAAAGTCAGCCAACAACTTAATCCCCTTTCATTATTGAATTAGCAATGTGCGTTGGGAGAGGGACAGAATGCATAGGAGAAAAGAAAGATTCACCAGATAATTATAGAAAAGCTAAGGGGCTAGCTAGCAATATTACTCAATAAATCAAAATTTTTTATTTAAAATAAAAACTCACGCAATGGCACATCAATGTAAATATTAATTCACATGAGAACAGAGAAATGTGTCTCTCTTCCTCGCACTCATGGCGGAGGGGCTGCCGGCTGACCTGCGAGCGGTGGAGGTGCACTGGAGGACGCATGTCGAGATGGTGGTGACGGGGCGGTAGATGATTGCTGGAGGCAGCTGGTCAGAGAAGGAATGGTCAGTGGTGGCGGTGGTGGCGAGTTGCTGTGGTCTGCAGGGGTAGTGCCCTTGAGCTGCACATGGCCACGCGTGGTCTCTGAGATTGATGAGGGTGTGCTGACGGTGCTTGGAGTCAAGGTTGGAGGTCGGTGGTGGTTGTTGGCTGAGGGTAGGTGGCCGCAAGTTTGGGTCTCTTGACGGCGGAAGCTGGGGAGGAGAAGATAGGAAGAGGAAGATGAAGTGGGAGTGGATAGTGGCTGTGTGAGTACTTGGAGAGGGAAAGTGGGGACTTGGCGTGGAAGAGGAAGGCGGTGGTGAAGGTGGAATAGGTGCCCCTGCAGGAGTTTGAAGAGGATGATGGTGTTGTAGCCGGGGGGGTGTGGTTTGACAGGGAAGGTGGAGATGGCTGCAGGTTTGAATTGCTGGTGGTGAGGAGAGGATAGGTGGCAGTGGATGGTGGTGGGTTCTTTAGGATGAAGAAGAAGGTGAATAGGAAATCGAAGAAGAAGAAGAGAAGGGGAAGTAGAGGCAGTGGTGCTCTCACGGTGAGGGGTGGTGGCATGCATGCATTGTCACTGCATGCATGAGTGGAGATGAGGGCGAGGTCGGAGCACATGGTGGTCCATGGTGTTCGCTGGATTCACAGTGCAAGCCCTTCTGATCCACGGTGTACGCAAGTACCACGGTGACAGAGATGGAGTAGGTCCCCGCCAGGGGGAGGGATATCTTCTTACGGATGGCCAGCCATGCCTTTTTAAAAACTCTCATCTATTTCCTTCCGGTACAGCTTCTCTAACCACTCGCGAAGATTGCGAGTGGTTAGAACAACGGATAAGAACTGGCCGATCTTTATCAAACGTCTGACTTCATCATCAGACGTCTTATATAGGCAATTGTAAAGTCAAGGAACTTGTCTCGGCAAGTCCCAGACGTCCATCCTTAGCTCCAGACATCTTATGTTGGTAGAATGACATTTGATTCTTATACCTAGCCTGCATCCAACCATATAGAATATGTGAACATATCATGCCTTATTAAACATAAAATTGACGCACAAGATTATATGCAGACTAAGATGAATTACCGTATAACTCCTAATCAATTAGAAACTATGAATAGATAATTAAAGAGTACTTAGGCTAAATAATGATCCACTAAAGTGGACTTATCATTGATGATATTATTTTTGATGCTACTAATGATCTGTTATGGTAAGACATTGCAAAGGTAATGCAGGATCAGTTTGAGATGAGCATGATGGGAGAACTTCGATTCTTTCTTGGTCTTCAAATTGATCAGTTGTCCTTTGGAATCTTCATATCTCAAACAAAATACACAGCAAAGATACTAAAGAAATTCTCGATGGACAAAGTCAAAGGTAAAGAAACACCGATGGCAGCTTCTACTCAATTGAAAACTGATGACATAGGTAAATCAGTAGATCAAAAACTATATAGAAGCATGATAAGATCTTTGTTATATTTAACAACAAGTAGACCTGATATATTGTTTTGCACTTGTTTGTGTGCTCGTTTTCAAGTAAACCCTAAAGAATCACATCTAAATGCTGTTAAAAGAATACTTAGGTATCTAAACAATACACAAGATTTAGGACTCTTCTATCAAAAGTTAGATACATTGGAATTATATTCCTTTTGTGATGCTGACTATGCAGGTAGTTTCACAGATCGTAAGAGTACTAGTGGAACTTTCAATTTCTCAAAAATTTCCTAGTCTCTTAGTTCTCTAGAAAACAAAATATTGTATGAGTATCCACAACTGAAGCCAAATACATAGCTGCATCTTCTGAGAGATTAGATTTGCTAGACCTCGAGTTGGACACTGATCTTCAGAGCATTATGGATGCCTTCATGGCATCATTAGATGATTAGATGTTATATCTGTTTCTATCTTTATCTTTATTTTGGCATGTAAAACTTAATTTTTCTTCGAACATTTATATTTTATGCACTACTTATCTAGAATCTTTTTGCATGAATGATTATCTCTCTCAATTAAATGATTACTCTTGTAGTCAATGCATGTTTAAATTTATCTTGCTTAAATTACATGTTTAAGGGAGAGTTTTCAATGTTAAATCAACAGCAACATATTTTAGTTTTTGCTGAAACAAAAAAGGGGAGATATTATGCAACTTTTTCAATTTCATAATTATAATTTTATTGTCATCAAAAAGGGGGAGAATGTAAGTACCTCTGTTTTGATGCACTAAAATTATGCTTATTGATAGACTAATATTTCAGGACTATCTCGGATTAAAGCAATAAAGCGTCTTTCAAGTCAAGTGCAAATAGTTGCTGATGTGTCTTTTTATCTTTATTTGAGTCTAGGAGATTATTATAAGGATCTCAAATAAAACTCAAAAATGAATTTTTTTCGCGTATCTTTTCAAAATCAAGTTTTTACGAGTATTGATCGACCAAATTAGTTAATTGATCAACCAAATTACCTTAATCGACGAACCAACTTCATTAATCGATCAAATCAGCCCATTTTAGGAAGTTGAGAAATATCATTTTGATCGAACAACCAAGTAAATTGACTGATCAATAAGTGAACAACCAACCATCTTAATTGATCAACCAAATTGCCTTTTGATTGACCAATTAACTTTAATTGATCGACCAATTTAATTTCCTATTCAAGCAAGACTTTTAGTATAAATAGAGGTTGTACGCAACCCATCTTTTCATAACTTTCAAATAGAAATACCATTCAAAATGTGGAGCTTCTCGTGCTTACTCCAAAGGCTTCTGCACCCTATTCTTCACATTTTTCAAAGCACGACACCTCGACCCTCTGCAAAAAAAGTCAGTTTGATCTTTTATTGAGGTTCCATAGAAGTTATTTCTATTATAATACCTTGTTGCTTTGATTTACAGATCCCAAGTTTGTTGGGAAGATCTATGGTTGTTGTTTTTGCTTCTCTTCAGGATAAAAAGAGAAGTGGTTGTAAGAGGTTGTGCCACCCTCGTTCAAGTGGTGCGATTAGTGGATTGACTAGCTTGGACTAGTTAAAAAAATCCTAAGCTAGGAGGCTTAGGTAGTGGTTTCACTCGGTTTAGGTTTCCACTATAAATCAGGTGTACTTTACGCTTGAATGTTTTGTGATTTATTTGTACCTATGCATATAATCTTTTAAGGTGATACTATTCACCCCTTCTCTCTAGCATACGTTGCGATCCACAGGATATCCTCCTACTTTTAATAGGTACACGACTTATCAACTCGCCCTTTGTTTTGAGAGGATTTTAAGTCTAAGCATCTACACACTATTTGCACTAACTTGTTTTTCGACGATTTTAATGGAAATTATGTAGCTAATGAACCTTCTAGGGTTGTATGGCTGGCATGTTATCGTGGGTAACAGCCCTTTAGTCGGTTGTCTAGAGCCCAGCCACACGACAATTCTTTTCCTGCTGTCTTTAGGTAAATCTTAGATTAGGGAAGCCACTTACTTAGAAAAAAAGAAAAAAAAAGGAAAATATCGAAAAAGAAAAGAAAAAAAAGAAATAAGCCACACTTCACCACACGAGTATGGCTGGCAAGTTATTGTGGGTAACAACCAGTTGGTCAGTTGTCCAGAACCCATCTCACAAAAATGCACGTCTAAGTTCAAACACTTATGAAGAAGCAGAGAAGTAGAATAAACTGAGGAGATATACACTAGGTTTGCCCTTGTGTTGACCCCGTAAAAATAAAAGTAGGGAGAAAGCTACCGATCGGATAGATACACCTTTAGGTGGAAATTCTTTTAAGGTCACCTAGGGGCGTAGAAACCCAAAGTCCATTCTGATTGCCGATCAGTGAGTATAACACTTTTCACAAAAATATGCTTAGAACTTAGAGTTCTCATCGAGTCTTGGGATGGGTTGAGTGGCCGTAGAAAGCTACTTCGAAACCCTAAACTCAAAAATCCAAAAAAATTAGAAAAGAAGAAAAAGAAAAAGATCCTTGTTTGAATAAGGCAGGGGTTTGAGGCGGTCTGCATTTTGGTAGACATTCGGGTGTTGTGTCTCTGTAGCTTAGGTTTTAGTTGAAATTCCTGAGAGTTGAAAAATAACTTTTTCCTAAGAAATCTAATTCTAATTCTCTTATAAATAGCATGTAATTTTACTAAGGACTAGCAAAAGATAGGCATGGGGGTGTGATATAAACACGTTTATATCACATAAATCATCTATTTTTGCATGTTCATGGATGTATAGTTGCATCATACATTATAAATATTGGATAACATGCATCATCTTGCATTTAGGTTAGATTGTATAAAGTTTAGGTTAATTTACTCTTTTTATGGTTAGGGAATAGGGAAATATTTTATAAGGGCCTCGAATTGAAGATCCAACCGTACGGATTTGAGCAGAGTGATGATTGGAGTTCAATGACTCCAAGATCACCCTGATCAGACTTCCATAGCATCAGATGCCGTTTGAGAAAGATCATAGGTCAAGGGCTAAGATGGTGTAAATCTGTACTTCAAATGACAAATCCAACTGCACGGATGGGTTTTAATTGATGATCGTAGCCCAACGGCATGAAAATCAGTCCAATCCAACATTCGTGGCACCATCTACAAGACACAAAAGATGGACGGCCAAGATGGGACCACGTGACGCCATCTCAACTGCCTACATCGGCCATGGAAGCCCCCCGCTGATCTCTCTCTTTAGCTGATCATCAAATCTCGACCGTCGGATCAAAATCCAAGGGTCAGGAGTGGATGCACCTGCCTTCATCTTGGAGACAAGTCGAGGCGTTGGTGCATAAGTCGTGCGCCTGTAGGTGACGTGGAGGTCGCAAGTTCGAGCTGCACATTGCTCGGGCAAGTGGGTGCGGCTGAAATTTGGCCGTCAGATGGTGATTATGCGAGTGAGGATGCGAGACGTGACGCACTCAGATACGCGATCGGGCATACACGCAATCAGACGTGCATGCGAATGCATGATTGCATGTGCAGGCGTGCAATGAAGGCACGAGCGAGGTGGATCTTAAGCCGTTCGATCTCACGATCAGACAGTTGAGGATCGATGATCGTAGGCTTGTGTGTTGCATCCGTTGAAGTTGAGAAGGGGCGCGGGTGAGCGCAACTATGCCCACGTTCAGGGCTTTAGTGATGCTTAAATCCATCACTAAAGACCCCCTTATTTAATGTTTTAAACATAAAATGACCTATTTGACCTCAATCCCTACAACTATAAAAGGAGACCCCTACCACTCAAAATTCTCATCCCTTCCTCTCTTCTCTCACCCCCTTGAAAGCTTTAAGGGCTAGTTTACTTGAGGGATTAGGAAAGTAGTGTTAAGAAATGTGAAACTGGTGTTAACCTGTAATTGTGTTTACTTGCGGTGTAGTGTTAACACCAGTTTATGTTTACTTGAATTGGTGTTAAGTTGTGGTGTTAACCCTTATGGTGTTTACTTGATAGTGGTGTTAGGTATATAAAACATGAGAGATGTCAGAGACATAAATGGTGTAGAATTTTAACATGGGTTTGGCTAACACCAGCTGAAACTAGTGTTAGACAAACCCATGTTAAAGTTGCTAAACCTAGGTTAGCAAATGAGGGGTTAAGTAGTCAAGTAAACAGGCTCCAAGTAAACTAGGCCTAAGAGCTTGTCAGAAACCCATGATGCTCCAATAGAATTAAAATTAGAATTTTTTCACCTTCTCATCCCTGTTCATGGAGCGCCCGCGGTTGTCTTCTCACCACCATTCGAGAAGCGGATCTCGCTGCAACATTTCCTTGCCTCATCCTCCATCATCCATCTTTGTTCTCCTTTGTCCCGCTATTTAAGCGATAAATCGGTGTTTTAAATCACTGCGTTGTAGTATAGCCGAAATTGCTTTGAAAACAAATACATTTATTATTCGAAAAAGTTTCGAGGTCGAACACAGGAAGCAAATAGGAATTCACACACTAATCTCAAATGTAATTAAGCACAAAATTTAAGGCAAATAAATTTCTCAAAAATTATAATCAATGTAGAACATGAGTACAGCAAGAATTTCACATGATAAAAAGATATCTATAACAAAATAATGGTGATTTAGATCACCAATTATTAAGTATAGTTATATGTAAACTAAAGTAATCAATAATGCCACAATAATCAGGACCAAATATCTGCACAGTAGCTTGAATGCAATAATAATTAGATGTCTCCTTTGGAGATCAGATGCCTTAAATGGCATTCTTCTTTGTTTCTCCTTCTTACTCTTCTCTTCTGCTTTCTTCTTCTTTCCTTCTCTGCTTTCTCTTCCCTCTTCTTTAAGCACAGGAGAAAGGGCTCGGATTTTGGCTAAGTGTTAGCTAAAGCATAGAAGAACAAAACCCTCCACTACCCCGCACACTCTCTTCCTTTCTCTCTCTTAGGTTTCGCCCTCCCAAGGCCTCTCAGTGTATAGTCAGGTAATTGGGTAGACACGCACTTGGGTCCAGGGTCACCGACGTGGGTGGTGATCGAAGAGTGAAGGCTTAGGCGAGTTGGGTGCACCAAGTTCGCAAGGGAGAGGTCGTGGATGAGGCACATGAGGGCTGTTACGACCCGATATCCCTACAAGACCTAAGACCAGCCCACCTCGACTAATCCCAAGACCTAGTCATCCAACGAGAAATAATCAAAAGTAGGAAATAATTCATAGCCACACATGCAATGTAACTAAGCAGAAAATAATTAAGAAATAGTAAAAGAAATAGAGTGAACAATCTATCAATATTACAAACCATCACAACTACGATAGAGGAAAGTACAACGGAAAAGTAACTGAAACAGTATTATATAGAACAAAACACTCACTACTACAGCAGAAGCTAGGGAAACAGTAAGAAAAGTAGCTAAGGTTGGGCTCAACTGGGCCCAGCTTCCTCTGCAGCTGGTGGTGTTGGCTGCTCAACTCCTTGACCTGAACAAGGTTATAAAATTTTTGGAGTCAGCTAATGATGAGTAGAGTGGTAATTCAACCATTTACATGTAATTAAGACAAGCAATTAAGTAACTATCCATTTTCATTTAGCTCAACCAAGTAGTTCTAATTTGTTGCTCCTTTATTCATCTAATCATTTCTTGGTCTAGCTTATTCCTCATGGGAATGATCCTGATTGCAATCTTTTCCATGATGTAGGAGGTGCACGTGGTGCTCTCCTGCCTGGGAGAGTCCCCCATGGTAATCCTACACCTAGTCAACCACCCTGAGGTCACGGTCGCGATGTAGCGGTGACTACGGCACGCATGATAAGCACGTGGGTAGCTATCCCGCACTGGCACGTGATCAGTTGTTTCCGCTAGTGGGTACGCCTAAAGGTATAGCGTGGAATAGTATAGGGCCTTGCCCTCTCAGAACAGGGTTCTTGCTCCTCAAAACAAAACTGGGGTCTCGCCCCACCACAGTCTGCGTACCCTCATCCGACTACCCGGTTTGCCTAGTGGGCCTAACAAGAGTCGGTGTAGGGCGACTAGTACTAACCTCGGGCCCCATGGGGCAGCTAGCTCCCTCCTTACACTATGTAGCTCACCACGATACCACATACACGAGGGCCAAATAGAGTTGGTGTAGAGTGACTAGGTCTAATCCTGGGGCTCAACCCAACGGGTGGCTTGCTCCCCTCTACACGAAAGGGACAGTTGCTCTCCTTTGTATCATGTACACAAGGGCCAGCTCACTTCCCATCTACAAGAGTTCTTCTTCTAATTCCTCATAGGGTTCATGCTGGTATTCCTTTTGTTTCAATTTCCAACATTTTCAATCTCTCTATTTACATTACCGATTTCATTCTTAAAATAGGTAGCTCATGATTTACTAACTGAAAAGGCATTACATCAATAAACCAATACATTTGCTAGAATTTAAGGTTTTTACATGCATCTCAAGTAAACAGTGTAGCTCAACCATACTCAATTTTCCTGCCCTAGTGTTCATTCTCATCCTAGGGTTTTACATGTATCTCAAGTATATAGTGTAACTCAAACCATACTCATTTGTTCCTGCCCTAGGGTTCATTCAAGTTATTCTAAACATGCAGTTTATTTGTTTAAATCATAATATTAATGTAAACCACTCTAACGGAAAACACAGGAGGAATAGGGGCTCGGATCGTAGATTCTGTCACCTCCATGGGTCCCGCGTACTCAATTGGTTGGAGACCTATACAATTGACCAACCATATTAAACGAGTCCGAAACTATATACAAGTGACACTAACTCATAGAGAAACTCAAATGAAAAACAACGATAGTTCGTTTGGCGAAATCTGATTCCATTTGGGGCTTAAACGGGCCAAAAACATGCATACTATCCAAAATCATATGTCTGGGACTAGTCTCGGACATCTTAAAAGGCATCAGTACTCACCCTAGGCTTCCTGCGGCTTCCTCGGACATCTGGATCCTTTCGCGATCGTCTGAGGGGAGTTCCAGATGTTAGACTCTACTTCCGATCGTTTGGGAGTGCAGTCAGACGTCCATCGACATGTCCAGACGTCGAAAACACCTCGAAGAGCACACCCTACGCCTTTCCAACGCTCTGCTCCTACATATGCACGCATAGAGCTAAAAGCGGCAAAACACAACTCCTGTGGTAAGGCTTGCATGGCCGAAAATCAAGCAGAAGCACGTACCTTGGCACTAGCGTGCTTTCAGACATCCAGTTTCAGCTCTGAACATCCCCCTGCTACTCCAGACGTCTGGGATGTGCTCCAGATACTGGAAAATATCCAGTAAGCAGAACTCTCGCGAGCCTTCTTCTCCACACGAAACCCTCTACGTTGCTTGCGGCTGCTACACCAGCAGCTTCAGGAGGTTGTGAAGCTCACTTTCGCGAGCTCCTCCTCCTCGCACGCATCCTCGACTCCTCCCGCACGAGCTCCTTCGAGCTCCCATGGCTCCCTTGCGAGCTCCTCCCCTCGAGCTCCTCCCACACTCTCGCTCCCCTCTCCTGCTCCTCCATGTCCCGTCTCTCTTCTTCCTCTCCAGTCACCGCACTGGAGGCTAGGAGAAGGTGGAAGCCGGAAGGAGGGAAAAGATGGAGGTGGTGGCTGGTGGCGATGGAGAGAGTGGCGTGGGTGTGGGTGTGGGGTTTAAATAGGAAAGGGTTAGGGTTTGGGGTGAGGAGAGAGGAGGTGTGCGCGTGTCGTGCACATGCGGAAAATTGGAAATGGGTACAGTTCTTCTTTCAGATGTCCGACCATCTATTTAGACATCTGGACAGAGGTCTGATGAATAATCCAGACGTCTTATCCAACCCAAATGGTAGCGGGTCATTTCAACATAACAAACTTAAATGAAGTTTCGTCCCTGAAACTTGAGCCAAGTAGGGTATGGAAAAAGTAGCGTAAAAGCGCATAACAAACTTAAAGCGGATCAAAGTAGATCTGAAAAGATGTACCCTCAAAAAGCTCTGGGTACTGTTCTCGCATTGCTTCCTCAGACTCCCAAGTGGCCTTGTATCGCTGGCTTCTCCACAGGACTTTCACCAATGATACCTGCTTCCGTCTCAGACTTCGGACGGCTCTGTCTAATATCTGTACTAGCCTCTCGGGATAGGTCAGGTCATCTCCCACCTTGACACTCTCGTGGCTCAGAATGTGGCTGGGATCAGCAACGTACTTCCTAAGGTTGGACATGTGGAACATGTCGTGCACCCCAGAAAGCTGGGGAGGAAGGGAAAGCCGGTATGCAACGGGTCCCACCCACTACAAGACCTCAAAGGGTCCCACAAACCTCGACGCAAGCTTCCCTTTCACCCTAAAACGCTGCAAGCCCTTCATGGGTGAAACACGGAGGAAGACGTGATCCCCAACCTCGGATTGCATCTCTCTACACTTCTTATCAATGTAGCTCTTCTGCCTGCTCTTGACAATGCGGAGTCACCTGTGAATCTGCTCTATCACCTCTTGACTCTGCCGGATTAGTCTAGGGCCAACCTCCCACTTGGTCCCCACCTCGACCCAACTCAAGGGTGCAGTACACCTCGTCCCGTACAGAGCCTCATAAGGTGCCATGCCGATGCTTGAATGATAGTTGTTATTGTACGCAAACTCTGTCAGGGGAAAATGCTCCTCGCAAGAGGCTCTCTAGTCTAGTACACAAGCACGTAGGATGTCCTCAAGTGTCTGTATGGTGCACTTTGACTGCCCGTCGGTCTGGGGGTGGTAGGCGGTACTGAACCTCAGACGGGTCCCCATTGATAAACGCCAGTTTATCATCATTCTTATGCATTAAAACAAACCTAGCTCTTAGATTTTACTCCGCAAACGGGTTTTTTGGGCTGCATTTAGGCATAAATTAGGTTGGGCATGCATTGCATTTTTAATTGTCTTTTTAATATGTTTTTGTGAGTGTTAGGGACGTACAGATATATAGATCCCTAAAACCCTAGCACTCAAGAAGGCAAATGGTGAAGGAGAAACCCAGACTAGCTGGAACTCAGCTTGATCCAGCTCACCTCAGCTTGATCCAGCTCACCGCAGCTGGAACCTAGCTCACTTGAACTAGGGTTAGCTCATCCCAGCTCCATTCAGCTAATCTCAGCTGAGTGGCAGCTTAAGAGAGTTCATCTTAGCTCACCCTAGCTCAAGTCAGCTCAGATCCAGCTCAACTTAGCTGAGTCTAGCTCATCTCAGCTCCCACTAGTCCACAGGGAGCTCTAGCTAGCTCAGCTGAGTTGACAGGAGTTCACCCCAGCTCAGATCCAGCTACATCCAGCTCCACTCAACTCCAGCCAGCTGAAGAAGAACTCATCCCAACTCAGGAAGCTCAAGTCCAGCTCCCGGGGACTCAGCTTAGCTCAACTCAGTTGAGCTAAGCTACCTTAGCTGCCTCAACCAGCTTGACCCTCCCTGGGAGCACCAGACCTAGCTTACCTCAGCTCATCATGGTAGAAGCTAGCTTACTTTAGCTTGGCTTAGCAACTAGCAAAGAACTAGCAAGCTAAGCCAGCTAGAGTAGCTCCATGCCAGCCTCTTCAACAGCAGCCAGCTCCAATTTTAGCTCCAGACTTCTCCTCCTCAGCTCCTCCCTCCAAACCCTAGCTCCAACACCTTCTCCTCTACTCCACCTTTATCTAAGCTAGCTTAGCTTAGCTTAGCTTAGCTGAGCTAGCAACCAGCTCCTTGGCCATCCACCACCTTCAAAGTCAACCCTAGATAGCTCCACCAACTTAAGCCTACCTAAGCTAGCTACCCTACTCAAGTTGGCGCCACCTCCTAGCCATCCCTTCACTCCATTATCACCACCAAAAGACACCTTAAGTTGGCACCAGAAACTACCCCTAACCACCTCTATATTGGCGCCAACTTTCAGCCCTTAATCCACCCTACACCTACCCACATAAGCCATCCTAGCCATCCACCTACCCCTCCTTCTAGAATCCCTCTTGGTGCCAACTTAGACCACCTTCTAGAACCCTTTTTGGCGCCAACATCAAGGGGTGTCAACGCCCATAACTACCCCCTTGGTGTCCCTTAAGGTGGCGCCAACTCACCTTGGCCATAGGATCTTTAACCACCTCCATCTCTTCATCTTGGCCCTCCATTTCAAGGGACACCTTAGCCCCCTTCCTATTCTATAAAAACCCACCACCTACAACCATTTTGGGGCATCCTCCATTAGTGTATTTTACTACCTAAACTATCTATACCTATGGCCAAGAAGAAGGAGCAGAGAAGGAGATTAAAGGGGCACATCACCAGCCCTTTTGGTGCCTCCTCCCCAGTCTCTTCAACTTGGGCCACGCCAAGGAGGAGGACTCTTCCACTTCAAGGAGGACGACCAGGCAAGGGAGAAGGACCTAGGGTGGACGTCCACCCTTGGAGAGAAGCTTAGGGCATGGCCCCTAGGGCTTGCCTTGGAGGACATTACCTTGGCGGAGTACAGTAAGGAAGGAGTTGAAGGATTCTTTTCAAGCATGGGAGCCACCAACCTTGGAGCAAGAAGCCCTCTTCTTCACCATCTATCTAGAGGATTTGTGTTTGCTTTTCTTTATTTTAATTTTTCTAGTAGTAGAAGCATTCCACTGCTAGGCTTTTTTTTGTAAAACACTTTTCATCAATCTAAGTTGCCTTCATTGCAATTTTCTATTTTGCATTTCTACTTGCTTGTTTTTAGCATTCTTCACTTCCTCTCCCTAATTATTCTAGGCCTCCACTTTCCTAGAGTGAGCTTAGGGAGAGGCTCTACTTGCCACTTAGAAATAGTATTTTAAATTGAAGTGTAAATTACCTTCCCGCCACCATTTCGCATGTTGTCTTAATTTAAAACAAAAAAATGATATATTGAAAAATACTAAAAAGAAAGTTGAGATTTGTATTCCAAGCAAGAGAATCACTTTTGCAAACATTTGGCCTCCTTGGACGACACTAGATACTCCCCGATCTAGGAATATAAATTTAAGAGTTGATCGATTTTACGCGTTACGACTTAATTAACAAACCGCGTGAAATTCGCTATCACCCATGCCTGTTGAAACTCTGCCTAGAAATGAGAAGTGAAACCAGTATCCCTGTCGAATACGATCTCATGAGAGACTCCATGCAGGCACACCACATCTCTAACGTATCTCTCTTCTAGCTGTACTGGCCCGAAGGTGACTCGAATCAGCAGGAACCGTGCTGTCTTCATCAACCGGTCTACTATCACCCAAACTACATCGTGTCCCCGCTAGGTAACTGGTAGACCTACCACTAAGTCCATGGTGATACTCTCCCACTTCCACTCTTGCATAGGAAGTGGCTGTAACGGCCCTGCAGGCCTCTGGTGCTCGACCTTCACCTGCTGGCATACCAAGCACCGCTAGACAAACTCACCAACATCCTGCTTCATCCTTCTCCACCAAAAGTTGTGTCGCAAATCGTGGTACATCTTTATATTTCCTGGATGAATGGTGAACTAAGGCTTGTGCACCTCAGTCAGGAGCTCTCTCAACAACTCCTCATCTCTAGAAATGCATAGGCATCCCCTCATGCACAGTATCTCATCTGAGAAGGAAAAGTCTCTTGGGTCCCTTGTCAACACCCTATCTCGCAGTGTCTGTAAATACAGATCAGCCATCTGTCCTAAAATGATGCAGTCTATCAGCTCTGGTCATGCGTGTCGTGTCACTGTCACTACCTCGCAGTACCCCTGTGACTCTCAGGGTCGCTAATTGCCCACCTCCTCCATGAGTCTCCAACTTTGTGCCTCCAAGCTAGACAAGTGGGCAGGCGCCTTCTGGCTCAAGGCGTCAGCCACCACATTGGCTTTCCCTGGGTGGTAGGAGATGCTGCAGTCATAGTCCTTCAGGAGCTCTAACCAACGCCTCTATCTTAGGTTGAGCTCCTTCTGGTCAAATAGGTACCTGGGGCTCTTGTGGTCAATGAAGATCTCGAATGTCTCACCATACAGGTAGTGCCTCCATGTCTTATATGTGAGCACAATTGCTGCCAGCTCCAAGTTATGGGTAGGTTAGTTATGCTCGTGGGGCTTCAGTTGTAGTGAAGCGTAAGCGACAACGTGACCTCTCTGCATGAGCACACTACCCAACCCCTGCAATGATGCGTTGGTGTAAACCACTAACCCGCCACTACTTTCTGGAATGGTAAGTACAGGAGTTGAAGTCAGTCTCTCCTTCAACTCCTGAAAGCAGGCCTCACACTCATTAGTCCAGGTAAAGGGCACGTCCTTCCAGGTTAGCTGAGTCATAGGACGCACGATCTGAGAGAACCCTCTGATAAACCACCGGAAGTAGCCTACCAGTCTCAAGAAGTTGCATACCTCTGTCACTGTGCATGGTCTCTCCCACTTGATCACGGCCTCAACCTTGGCTGGATCCACAGCCAATCCATCTCCCGAAATCACGTGGCCCAAGACAGTCACTTATCTCAATTTAAACTCACACTTGCTATATTTGGCATACATTCTGCGTCGTCTCAAGGTATCCAGGACCATACGTAAATGTTGTCCATGCTACATCTGATCTCGTGAGGAGACTAGGATGTCGTCGATGAACACCACCACAAACTAGTCTAAGTACGGTTTGAAAACATGGTTCATCATGTCCATGAAAGCAGTGGGGGTATTGGTCAGCCCGAACGGCATGACCAAGAACTCGTAGTGCCCGTACCGAGTATGGAAAGCTATCTTGGAGACGTCGGTCTCCTTGATCGTCAACTAGTGATAAACTGACCACAGATCTATCTTAGAGAACACTGTAGCATCTCTCAACTAGTTAAAGAGGTCGTCGATACGAGGCAACAGGTACCTGTTCTTGACGGTGACCCGATTCAGCTGTCGGTAGTCGACATAAAGTCTCAGGGTACCGTCCTTCACAAAAAGCATAGGGGCTCCCCATGGTAATGCATTGGGACTCACAAAGCCCTTCTCCAATAGGTCCTGTAACTGTAACTTTAGCTCTCGCAACTCAAGTGGCACCATCCTGTACGATGTAGTAGAAATGGGGTTGGTTTCTGGTATTAGTGAGATCTCAAATGCAATGTCACGCTCAGGTGGTAATCCTGGCAGCTCCTCTGGGAAAACATCGAGGTACTCGAAGACCACCAGAATACTCTGAAAGTCAGCCACGGGACTAGGCTCTACTACAACACAAGCCAAGAAGCCCTCACACCCCTGGCCCAAAAGCTTTGCTGCCTAAAGCGTGGAGATGCACCTAAATCCTCCGTCCACCGGCTGGCCATGAAACTCAAAGGGAGGCAACTTTGGTATGGAGAAGATGATCTTCCTCCCAAAATAGTCCACCAAAGCGTGATAGGCAAACAGCCAGTCCATCCCTAGGATCATGCCAAAGTCCTCCATCGGGATTTGTTCGTCGCGCTTTTGTGCGGTTTGTTAAAAGATAATATCGCGTTGTAATATAGCCGCTAAAGCGTTCAAAACAAATAAAGATTTTTATTACTCGAAAACCGGAGTATCCGAGGTCGAACACAGGGAGCAAATGGAATTTACTACTAGTCAAAATGTAATTGAACACTCTAATTTTACTCAAAATATCAATTCAAATGTGAATGTATGCAATTAAAAGTTATTAGGACAAAAATATGAAATTGGACGTCTGATCACAAGATCAGACGTCTTAAAAGTATTTCTCCTTTTCTTCTTCTTCTGCAGTCTCTCATTTTCTTCTTCGTTTTGCTTCTCTCTGCTTTCTTTCTTGTCTTGCGAAGCCTTCTTCTTCTTCTTTTGATCTTCTAATCTTTTCTTTGCCTCTCTTCTTCTCTATGTCTTGCTCTTTCTTTTCTTCTTCTCTACCTTGCTTCTTACTCTTCTCTTCTGTGGTCTTGCCTTGCTTCTCTCTTCTGCAGCGGCCAAGTCCTTCTCCTGCGATCAGCCTGCCTGTACAAGAGCAAAACCTAACCCTTCTCCCTCTACCCGCGCGTCTCTCACTCTCAAGCAATTCACTCTCAGCTGCTCTCCCAGAGCCACATCCATAATCGGGTCGGATCGTACCCGGGACCAGGCGCACCTGAAGGTGGTGTGATGCGCGAGGAGTGCGTAGGTCTAGGTCGGGTCGGATCCGCCAAGTCCGCGTGGTCAAGTCGCGGACGAGGCGGGTGTGGGGTTAGTGAGGGACCTCACCCCTGTGCTTTCGAGGCAGTAAAGCTATATCATAAAAACTCTTTATACCATACCTGTGCCTTGAGATTCCACGATGTCGGACTAAACGTTCCGCCCTTCCTTTGCGCGCGCCCGCAGACTCTTGTGTGCAATTGCCCACGCTGAAGGCCCTGCTGGTGCTCCTCGCTGAACTCAGTCACCTCGCGATACTTGCGAGAGTCTGCTACACTTGCCGCCTGGGAAGCCTGATGCCTGCTGCTGCTCCAAGCTTCCTGCTGCTTTGGCTGTTAATGGCGGCCGGGGCATTCACCTGAGATTCCACAGAACGGCCTATTGGCCCAATCAGAATAGCTGGAAACCTTCGCCGTAGCACGGCGAAGGCGGTGGGTGATGCTGCAGGTTGTCGGTCGGCCTAGGCGTGCGCGCCTAGGTCAACCTGTGGCCGGAGATGGTGGGTTGGTTGGGGGGTGGTTATGGAGGTCTGGAGTGGCAGTTGTGGGGTGGAGCGAGTTCCTGGTGGTGAGGCGGAGCTCCCGAGGTGGTTGGCGAGCCGTGTGGGGGGCTGGAATGGTGTGGGCGGCTCGCCGGAGTGCGATCGGAGGCGAGGAAGATGGAGGCGGTTAGGTAATGTCGAGGGGTAATCAAGTAAAATAGTTGGGGGAAAAGAGAGAGGAGAGGGTGGAGAAGAGTTCTAACCTAATTGTAAGGACGAAAGGGGACGGAAGGCGGACAGCAGTACCTGCTGTCGCCGGAGAAGATGACGCCCAGTGGGGGGAGAACGGCGGTGACGACGGGGCTGAGGCGGCGTGCACTGGTACTGCGCGATGCGGAGGGAGGTCAGGAAGCTAACTCTGCCACTGGTTTTGTGGCAGAGCGAAGAGGGAGGGGAGGGGGGCTCGCCGGAGCTAGCTGGGACATTTGGCCGGGCAGGAGGAGAGGAATTGAAGGGGGAAACTCAGCCAAATCAAGCTCAGCCTCTTCGGCCGGAGTTGTGGGTTCTTATATAGGCGCTGGACTGGGTGTGCAGGGCGTGAAGGGCACGTAATTGCCTGAGGTTGGTCGCCGGAGATGGAAAGGAGTTAGGATACCCAAATCTCTCATGCGTTCGCACGAGAGATTGGGTTCACACCAGCAATTGTAATTGACTTTATAAGGAAGGGAATTCCTCAGAGAATCCTCCTTCCATTTCTGGGAGGGAATCTCTGAGGGATTAGAGAGCAATACCTCTCCGAACCTCGCCGGAGCTCGGTTCTGCCCTAGCAATGGCGGCAGGACCGGTTTGCAAAGGAAGCGAAGAACCTAGGGGGTTCTCTGCAACGGTATTCAAAAGATAGGGACCAATTTGTGATTTGGGTGTACTAAATTGCAAAGTAGGTCAAGATGACCTCTCCTTAGGTCCAAATTTTGGTATAAACCTAATTTGGACCTAAGGAATCCAATGGTGAAGTTTGATTTTAGGTTTGACCTCGTTTGACTAGACATTTTGCATAAAAACCCAAATTAGGTTAATTGAAGAGCTAGGACCCTAATCTAAGTCAAACTAGGTTCCAAAGGCCAAATTAAGTGTTCCAAACCCTAGAGGATGTTTTTCCATGATTTTTAGAGGATTTACTTGCTTTTTGTTCTGACCGGAACCTTGTTAATTTAAGCGGGTCTATTTTAGGGTTACCAAGTGTCTTTTAGTTCTTAGATTGCACATGAACCCATTTCTGATTGACTCAACCCACTTTTTATCTCATTTAGACCATTTGACCTATGTTTTGCCTCTGAGAAATCTTGTTTATGTACTGCAATGGTAAAATTGCAGTTTTAACCTTTATTTCATGTTTTCTTCTCAGAGCACTTGTTCCTTCAGTTAGGCCTTCTTCTAGGTTATGTAGGAGCTTTTATCTTCTTTATTGGGTCAAAATGAGCTAGTTATGGCTCATGATGAGGCTCTCATCAGGATTACAATCAGGTCAGTAGGAAGATAGTGTCCCCCTATAGCAACCTGGCAGTCTGTAAAGACCTCCTCTGCTACAAATAACTATCCACCTGGCCCTCTAATTAGGAACGAAACCTCTAACACTACGTTGCTTGGTCCCAAACTGACAGCAAAACTCGAGGAGGCAAAAGAATGTGTGTCACCAGAATAAAAAAGAACGTAGACTAATATGCCAAAAATAGTAACCATACCTGCCACCACAGAACGTGAAGCCCTGGTGTCTCTGTGTGTTAGGGCATTGATACGCCCCTCGGCCCTAGGAGCAGACGAAGCGGCTACGCTCTGGGTCGAGCGGGCAGTAGTTGGCCGATACCCTCCTCATGACTGCAGTTGTCCGCCACGTGCCTGGTGACCGCGGCTACCAGTTCGGCCTCCAGCGCTCAGTGTGGGGAGCATTTGCTATGCTCCGACCCTAGATGGGTAGTCCCTCCTGATGTAGCCCGACTGGCCACACTGGTAGCAGAGAGGAACACGGCCTCCTCCATTAGTTGGTCTCTACTGGTGGTTGGGTGGGGGTCCGGTGCTGGCAGCTGGTCCCTATCTGGGGCCCCCAAAGGCCACTAGTGGCCCCAAAGAATAAGACTACTCTCCTATGGCCGCCATGTGCCTCCTCTCCCAACGACCCTATGAGTACTTTGGCTGGTAGGGCCTCTTCTGTCCGCTGTCAGTGTCTCGCACGGTCGGGTTGGTCTCCTCATAAGTCATGGCCGCCTCAACCACACGAGAGAAAGTGGGCAACTTCAGGGGTTTCACATACCCCCGAATCGTAGGTTGAAGCCCCTCAGTAAACCTCCACAAGCGCTCCTCCTCAGTAGATGCAGTTGCCAGGGCAAAACGTGACAGCTCCAGGAAATGCATGCAGTACGCGCTCACTGTCATCACCCCTTGAAAGAGAATGTGGAACTCTCGCCTCCTCTGGTCCTGCAAGGTCTGCGGAAAGTACTACTCGCAGAAAAGAGCCACGAACTGGTCCCATGTCAGCTCTCTCCTCTCCTGGCCTCTAACTACCCTCCACCACCTGTGGGCTACGCTCTCCAGTTGGTACGTGGCAAAGGCCACGCAACACTTGTAGGAGGGTGGAGGGTGTCAAACACCTTCTCTATTTGCTCCAGCCAGTCCTCTGCCTTAGACGAGCTCTCATCCCCCTTGAAGGAGGGGGCTTTAGCTTCGGGAACTGGCCGAAAAGCTCATGGTGGAGTTGCAACGGGGGAACAGGTACACCTCTGGGCAAGGAGGGCTTGTGCTCAGAAGTGTCTAAGGGTGGTGGAGGATCACCCCCTCCCCTCCCAGCTCGTACGGCACTGCGGTGGTTCCCTTATCCTACGGAGGACTTTCCCTCCACTTCCTCAAGGAGGGGTGGCCGAGGAGGTTGCTGGAGCTCCTCCCGTACGATATCTCAGATCATTTGGGCAAGATCCTAGGCTTGAATGCCCGAAAAGAGAGGTGGGTCAGCTGGTGCCTCAGGTTCGACATGTCCGCCCCTTTGACCTCGCTTACGGCCACGTCCGCACCTACCTTGGGAACTCCCCGACGAGGCATCTCCTATAAGGAGACACAGGAAAAAAAAGAGCAGGAACTGTCAATGATAGCAGACTACATCAAGAGATAAGACTCAAAGCAAAGATCAAAGCGATACGTTGTGATGGCTATCCTAGTTATATGCATGTGGGTGGCTATTTTTCAGACCATTTGGTTCATTTCTCAGGATGACCTTGCTCTGATACCATCTTGTTATGACTCGATCCCAGATCCCTATAGGACCCAAGACTGGCCCTCCTCGACTAATCCCAAGACCTAGTCGTCCAACGAGAAATAGCAAAAAGCAAGAAATAATTCACAACCACACATGCAATGTAACTAAGCAGAAAATAATTAAGAGATAGTAAAAGAAACAGAGTGAACAATCTATCAATATTACAGGCCATCACAACTATGACAGAGGAAAGTACAGTGGAAAAGTAACCGAAACGGTATTATATAGAACAAAACACTCACTACTACAATAGAAGATAGGGAAACAGTAAGAAAACGCAGCTAAGGATGGGCTCGACTGGGCCCAGCTCCCTCTGCAGTCGGTGGTGTTGGCTGCTCAACTCCCTGACCTGAACAAGGTTATAAAATTTTTGGAGTCAGCTAATGATGAATAGAGTGGTAATTCAGCCATTTACATGTAATTAAGATAAGCAATTAATTAATGCAATTAAGTAACTATCCATTTTCATTTACCTCAACCAAGTAGTTCTAATTTGTTTCTCCTTTATTCATCTAATCATTTCTTGATCTGGCTTGTTCCTCACGGGAACGATCTTGATTATAGTCTTTTCCATGATGTAGGAGGTGCACGTGGTGCTCTCCTGGCCGAGAGAGTCCCCCGTGGTAATCCTGCACCTAGTCAACCACCCCGAGGTCATGGTCGTGACATAGTGGTGACTAGGGCATGTGTGATAAGCGCACGGGTGACTATCCCGCACTGACACGTGATCAATCATTTCCGCTAGTGGGTATACCTAAAGGTACAGCACGGAACAGTATAGGGCCTTGCTCTCTCAGAACAGGGGTCTCGCCTCTCCACAGTCTGTGTACCCTCGTTCGACTATCCCGATTTGCCCAGTGGGCCTAACAAGAGTTGGTGTAGGGCGGCTAGTCCTAACCCTAGGCCCCATGGGTGGCTAGCTCGCTCCCTACACTAATTAGCTCACCTTGGTACCACGTACACGAGGGCTGAACAGAGTTGGTGTAGAGTGACTAGGCCTAACCCTGGGGCTCAACCCAACAGGCGGCTAGCTCCCCTCTACACAAAAGGGATAGTTGCTCTCCTTAGTACCGCGTACACAAGGGCCAGCTCACTTCCCGTCTACAGGAGTTCTCCTAATTCCTTGTAGGGTTCATGCTAGTATTTCTTTTGTTTCAATTTCCAACATTTCTGATATCTCTATTTACATTACCAATTTCATTCTTAAAACAGGCAACTCGTGATTTACTAACTGAGAAAGAATTACATCAATAAACCGATACATTTGCTAGCATTTAGGATTTTTACATGCATCTCAAGTAAATAGTGTAGCTCAACCAGACTCAATTGTTCCTGCCCTAGGGTTCATTCTCATCCTAGGGTTTTACATGTATCTCAAGTATACAGTGTAGCTCAAACCATACTCATTTGTTCCTTCCCTAAGGTTCATTCTCATCCTAGGGTTCATTCAAGTTATTCTAAACATGTAGTTTATTTGTTTAAATCACAATATTAATGTAAACCACTCTACCGAAAAACACGAGAGGAATGGTAGCTCAAATTGCAGATTTCGTCGCCTCTGCGGGTCCCGTGTACTTGATTGCCTGGAGACCTATACAATTGACCAACCACATCAAACGAGTCCAAAACCGTATACAAGTGATACTGGTGCGAAAATAAACATGATTTGTAATTAGGGTTTTTAAAGTCGCTGTAACACGCAAAATCGCATTTGCTTTTAAATTTATATACCTAGATAAGGGAGTATCTAGGGTCATCCAAAGAGGCAAGTTTGCAATTCAAATCTCTTGCTTTTAAGGGAAACTCAATCTTTCTTTTTGGTATTTTAAATATATAATTTTTTTAAGTTTTGAAATAATGAGGGCGAAATGCGAATTGTTGACGAAAAAGTAACTAACAGCTATAATCATTAAGCTAAAACCTAAGAGACAATTATGACCCCTCCCTAAGCTCACTCTAGGAAAATGGAGGCCTAGAGTAATTAGGAAGTGGAAGTGAAAAAGTGCTAGAACAATGACAAGCAATTGCAAATAGAAATTGAAAAGAAGGCAATTGATTTAGTAGAATTTGTGTTCTTTTTACAAAAACATGTTGAGGAATGCTTCTACTAAAAATGGAAAGTATAAAAGCAATAAAAAGAAATACAAATCCTCTTACAGAATCTGGTGAAGAAGGGAGTCTTCTTGCTCCAAGCCTAGTTGCTCCTTGGCTTGAAAAGAAGGTCTCCTTCTTCTCCTTCCTTGAATGCTCCTCCAAGGTGGATGCTCTCCACCTCCATTCTTTCCTCCAAGGGTGGGCGTGCACCACCCTCAAGCTCTCCTCCAAGGTGGTGTGGACCACCTTCAAGACCTCCTCCAAAGGTCTTCCTTGCCTAGCTTCTCCTTTGGCTAGCGTGGGCACAAGAGAGAAGGGAAGAGGGGAAGGCACCAAGGGGACAGAATATCCCCCTAATCTTCTTCTTCTCTCTTGGATGTGAGCTTTAGGTAGAGTATGAGAGGTATTTTGCTATCCAAGGATGGGTTGTAAGGTGGTGGGTGCTGGTCTTTTTATAGGGTAGGATGAGGGCGTTAAGGTGGCTCTTGAGATGGATGGCTAAGATGGGAGAATGGAGGTGGTTGGTGATCCTAGTGCTAAGGAAAGTTGGCACGAAGTAGGGGGGTGTGAAGGTGGTGGTTATGGTGGTGAAGGGCCACCTAAAGGTGGTGCCAACCATGGAGAGGTGCCTTGGTTTTGGCACCACCATGAAGGCTTCTAGGAGGGGGATTAGGTGAATGTCTAGGATAGGATGTAGGGTATGTGTAAGGCCATGATATGAGGGTGTTTTGGTGCCAAAAGGGAGAGCTTCTAGAAGGGTATATTGGTGCCAAAACAAGGTGTCTTTTGGGTGTAGTTGAGGGGCTAGGAGGTGCCCATCTTGGCGCCAAAATAGAGTAGAGGTTAGGTAGCTTAGGTGGACTGGGTAAGCTTAGTTGGTGGAGCTAGCTAGGGTTAAGTTGAAGGTGGAGGATGGCCAAGGAGCTGAACGTTAGCTAAGCTAAGCTAGCTTAGCTAGCTATGGAGTAGAGGAGTATGCATGTGGAGCTTAGGGTTTGAGGAGAGGAGCTGGATATGCAGAGTCTGGAGCTGAATTGGAGCTGGCAGCTACTGAAGAGGTCAACATGGGGCTACTCTAGGTGGCTTAGCTTGCTAGTTCTTTGCTAGCTACTAAGCCAGGCTAAAGTGAGCTGGCTTCTGTTGAATGGGGTTGAGGTGAGTTGGGTCTGGTGTTCCCGGGGAGGATTGAGCTGGTTGAGATAGCTAAGGTAGCTTAGCTCAAATAGCTTGAGCTAACCTGAGTCCTCGGGAGCTAGACTTGAGCTTCTTGAGCTGGGATAAATTCATCTTTAGCTGGTTGGAGTTGAGTGGAGTTGGATGTAGCTGGACTTGAGTTGGGGTGAACTCCAGTCAACTCAGCTGAGCTAGCTAGAGCTCCCAGTGGACTAGTGGGAGCTGAGATGAGCTAGACTCAGCTAAGTTGAGCTGGATCTGAGCTGACCTGAGCTAGGGTGATCTAAGATGAGTTCTCTTGAGCTGCCATTCAGTTGAGATGAGCTGAATGGAGTTAGGATGATCTAACCCTAGTCCAAGTGAGCTAGATTCCAGTTGTGGTGAGCTGGATCAATCTGAGTTCAAGCTAGTCTAAGCTTCTTCTTCACCAGTTGCCTTCTTAAACGCTAGGGTTTTAGGGATATGTATATCTGTTCATCCCTAACACACAAAAACATATTAAAAAGACAGGAAAAAATGCAATGCATGCCTAACCTAGTTAATGCCTAAATGCAGCCCAAAAACCCATTTGTAGAGCAAAATCCTAAGAGCTAGGTTTGTTTTAATGCATAAGAATGATGATAAACTAGCATTTATCAGACACTAACTCATAGAGAAACTTAAGTGAAAAACAATAGTAGTTCGTTTGCGAAAATCTGATTCCATTTGGGCCTTAAACAGGCCAAAAACACGTACACTGTCCAAAATCAGTCGTCTAGGACTAGTCCCAGATGTCTTTAAAGACGTCAGTACTCACCCTGGGTTTCCTGCAGCTTCCTTAGACGTCTGGATCCTTCCGCAATCATCTGAGGGGAGTTCCAGATGTCGGACTCTACTTCCAGTCGTCTGGGAGTGTAGTCAAACGTCCACCGACATGTCCAGATGTCCAAAACACCTCAAAGGGCACGCCCCACGCCTTTCCAACGCTCTGCCCCTATGTACGCACATGCAAAGTTAAAAGTAGCGAAACACAACTCTTGTGGTAAGGCCTGCATGGCCGGAAACTGTGCAGAAGCACATACCTTTGCGCTAGCATGCTTTCAGATGTCCAGCTTCAGCTCCGGACGTCCCCCTGCTACTCAAGACATCTGGGATGTGCTCCAGACATCTGATAGTATAAAATATCTAGTACATAGTACTCTCACAAGCCTTCTTCTCTGTGTGGACCTCTCTACGTCGCCTGTAGCTGCTACGCCAGCAACTTCAGGAGGTTGCAAAGCCCACCTTTTCGAGCTCCTCCTCCTCGCACGCATCCTCGACTCCTCTCGCAGGAGCTCCTTCGAGCTCCCACCGCTCTCGCTTCCTTCTCCTCCTCCTCCGCGACCCATCTCTCTTCTTCCTCTCCACTCGCCGCGCTGAAGGCTAGGAGGAATTTGGCAGTCGACAGGAGGGAAAAGATGGAGGTGGTGGCTGGTGGTGAAGGAGAGAGTGGCATGGGTGTGGGGTTTAAATAGGAAAGGGTTAGTGTTTGGGGTGAGGAGAGAGGAGGTGTGCGCGTGTGGAAAAAGGGAAAAGGGTACGGTTCTTCTTCTTTCAGACATCCGACCATCTATCTAGGCATCTGGATAAACGTCTGATGAAAAATCCAGATGTCTTATCCAACCAAAATGGCAGTGGGTTATTTCAAGGGTGCAGGGGTCCTTACCCCCCTGTGACTTGAGGCACTAAGGCAATAACAGGAATTCAATTTATGCACCTCTACTGCTTCGTCTATTTCCAATGTGGGACTAATCCCACACCTCTTCTTCGCATAGTTGCAGGGCGACTTCCCTCGCCAAATTGAGGCAACAACGAGGCATGTTGACGCTAATTGATAGCCTGGAGACCAGGGGCACGTAGGTATGCACCACCTGGAGGTGCTACTTGGAGCGAAAGATGCAAGAATACCTTCTTCAAGGTTGCATGTAGCTCCATCGATGGTGGAGAAGCCATGGAACCTAAAATCCACAAAATGGCCTTTTGGCCATGTTAAATGAGCTCAGAGGCTTCGTTGCATGATGGCGAAGGTGGTGGAGTCAATTTCATGGTGAATCAAGGCGTGTGGCGGCCTGGTGGAGGCAGAGATGGCCGGTGGAAGTGGGTTTGTTTGGCGAATGTTTTGGGTGGATGGAAAGACGAATAGAGAGAGGGCTTTGGTAGAGTGGAGGACGGCAGAGCTTATGTAGGTGATAGCAACGCGATTCGTGTGGTGGAGCAGTAATTGGGCATCGCCATAGCTTCGCCAGAGCAGAAGAAGACGAAGGGGGAGATGTATGATCAGTGGTTGTTTTGAGAGATATAAATAGGGAAGAAGAAGGAGGGAAGTAGGGGAAATTAAAGAACCTAGTTTAGAGACGAAAGGGGTAGAGCGGCGTCGGCTGTGGTTGGCCGGCGCCATGGACGACAGTTTCTCTGATGAGGGAGACGGCGAGGATGAAGGGGCTAGGGTGCCTCTGAGTCGGTTGTCGAGAGGCAGAGGAAGTTGGGGAGGAAGGAGACGCTCCCAATTTAGCCGTTGGGAGGCCGTGGAACAACGAGGGAGGAGCTCGCTGGAGCTAGGATGGAGGAGGCTGGAGGTAGGGTTACGAAGAGGGTTTTTTGGCCAAATCCTAGTTGAAAAGCATGGCCGTGCCCTGGGGATCCTTTTATAGGGTTCATGAGGGGGTTTTGAGCTTGGAAGCCGAGCTTCCAAGCTAGGAATTGTTGCTGGAGCACAAAACCCAAATGTTTCATGAGTTTACATTAGGATTTGATTGAGAATTGGAGCCCAAGATACGGCTAAAATTGTAGGGAAATCTGTCAAGAATCTCCCTTCCAATTTTGGAAGGGATTCGCCAATCAATCAGGGAGAAATCCCTAGTCGAAGGTCGCCGGAGTTGGATTCCCCCGCGATAATGGCAGAGGGACCTATCTGCAAAGAATGACGATAAAGATAGGTGTCTTTTTGTAAGGAATTTGAAAGTTAAGATTTTGAATGAGATAAAAAGAGTCTGACTGGACCAAAACGCAAACTTAGTCAAGATTATCTTAGATTGGGCCCAAATTTTGGTAAAAACCTAATTTGAACCCAAGGAATCCAATGGTGTAGTTAGATTTAGGCTTTGATCAAGTTTGATGGGGTATTTTATGTAAAAACCCAAATTATGGCAATTATTAGTCTGAGACTATTTTAGGTTAAGACAGGTTCTAATGGTCAAATTGAAGGTTCTAAACCCTAGAGAATATTTTTCTATGAATTTTAGAGGGTTTAGGTGAATTTTATTTTGACCAGAACCTTAGTTAATTAAGCGGGTCTATTTTTAGGATTTTAAAAGTCATTTAATTCTCAAAACACTTGCAAACCCTTTTTTGCTTGTTCTAACCAACTTGTTAGACTTTTAGGACCATTTAACCCTCAATTACCCCTAGGAAAACCCATGATTGTACTGCATTCATGATATGATGATAAAATTGCAATTTTAAACCTAGTTTCTTATTTTTCCCTCAGAATGATTAGGCAGTGACTTATGGCTCTCTGGCAGTTATGTAGGGCCATTTACTAACTTAATTAGATCAAAATGAGCTAGTTATGGCTCACGTTGGTGTTCCCATCATACCCCCATGCCTAGCTTTTGCTAGTCCCTTAGCAAAATCTCATGAAATTAACTTTAATTCTAGACCATATGCCTTTCTATGCTCAAAACTTTGATGTGTGCTTTCTTTTGTAGCTTAGGTTACAATGCCGATAGTAGGCCCAGAGGTACTCAAGTACTAACCAAGATCCAGACCTGACTAGCTCTAGCCTCAGTCCACCGCAAAGGTTTCTAAGGCCCACAGAAACTAACCTAAGGCTCGTTGAACCCCGCGGTTAAAGCACCCGTGCTTGTAACATGTTTTATCCCAGGTTTAGTTTGCAATGCATTTTTGTAAGAGAGAGACAGAAGAACCTTTCTTTGTTTTTGGAGAATTTTCTCTTTCTTTCCTTTTTATTTTTAGCTTTGGATTAGCCTTACAACACGGTCTGTATCAGATTCTTAGTTTCCACCATCAATCCTCGTAGGGTCCCTGGCAATCGATGCATCGAGATAGCACCGCCCATGGCAACTCCCAGAACCCTGGCTTTCGAGATTTCAAGATAATCCCACCCATGGCGTTCTGTAGCAAAGTCCAGACCCTAGCAATAGATATTTCGAGATAATGCCGCCCATGGCAGCTGAACCATCACAATGTGCTTACATGCCCCTGGTAGGATATTTGGATATCCTAGGAGACAAGCACCGAGGAGACGATATGTTATTGTGCATCTTCGAGGGGAATTTCCCACCTCTCCACGCTGGGAACTCTTCCAAATCAACTTGTGTTGATCAGCCGCTCCTAATCTAGGTAACTTTTTCAAAACAGATTTAACGCATTTGCGTGATTTTGATACTTAAGCGCACTGAACCAGATTGTGTGTGGATTGGGGTGCTTAGGTTACCGAGTCCCGCAAACCAAAGATTAGTTAACGAGGCTAAATAATCCCTAAGCCTTAGACCTAATACTTAAGCTTCGTATTTTTTCCAACCTCTTGAGGACTATCTAAATCTTAGCGGATACTTGAATTTTTAAGCCTAGGATCGCAACCCAAGAGGCCTAAGGTCAACGTTCCTACTAATCTTTTTTGTCTCTTAGCATTTTTTGTCTTTCATTTTCTTTCTTTTTGATTTGGTCTAGAATTGAGTCAATTTTTTTAATCTTTTACTAATGACTATCTCTTTTTCATTTCAAGTTGTGCTCCTTTTTGACATTCTTAATTCCTCCCCTCAAAAATGATATGCCATCAAAATTTTCTCTCTTCTCCTATTTTTGTTCATTTTCAAAAATTTTTATTTTTTTGGTTTTTTTTGGAATATGTGATTTTTTTGATGAAACCCTTTCTTGTGAAGTGATTTTCACAATGTTTTGCACTTTAATACCCCCCCATGCCTATGATTTGCATTGTCCTCATTGTAAATTAAGTGGGTTCGAGTTCAGCTTAGATCATTCATTAGAACAGGTGTTGGGTGGGTGAATGGGTCGGGGTGACTACTACGGACGATTTCAAGCTTGGGTACGGGTACCAGAGGTGGAGTCGACTATTCTAATGGATGAATCCTAAAGTGCAATATGAGTTTAGCATAAGATGTGTCAGGAAGGGTTTCGGGTTTTTCAAAATGACAGGTTGCCTCCTGTTAAGCATTGAGTTTAACGCCATCAGTCGAGCGCAATAAGTTCAGGGAGAATGGAGATCAAAAGATACCTCAACCAAGTTTGTATTGGTGAGTTCAATGAATGGTTTGAGTCTCTGACCGTTCACGACAAAAGGTTTTGAATCGTGGCTGAGTTGGCTGATTTCAACAGCTCCATTTCCAAAGATTCATAGGACAAGGTATGGCCCAATCCATTTTGATCTGAGTTTTCCTGGGAATAATTTGAGTTTGGTGTCAAAGAGTAGGACTTTCTGACCAAGGAAAAAGATCTTTCTAGATATATGCTTGTTATGAAAGGCCTTAACCCGCTCTTTGTAAATTCGTGAGTTCTCATACGCGTCATGGCATAGTTCATCGATCTCACTCATTTGAATCTTTCTGTGGGTTCCTGCCTTAGAAAGATCAAGATTGTAGTTTCATACTGCCCAATAGGCTTTGTGCTCCAATTCAACGGGGAGGTGACATGCCTTCCCGTACACTAATCTAAAGGGAGACATGCCTAATTAGGTCTTGTGGGCGATCTTATAGGCCCACAAGGCTTCCAGAAAGCAAGTAGACCAATCTTTTCGATCAAGCCGAATAGTGACCTGAAGGATCTTCTTGATCTCTTGATTTGACAGTTCTGCCAGTCCATTAGTATACGGGTGGTAAGGAGTCGAGATATGATGTGACACCCTGTACTTTTTCATTAGGGACTGGAAGTGCACATTGGTAAAATGAGACTTGCCATCGCTGATGATGGCTTTAGGAACCCGAAATCTGGTAAAGATGTTCTCCTGGATAAATCGAAGGACAACTTTATGATCACTCATTCTTGTGGGGATGGCTTCGACCCATTTAGAGACATAATCAACAGCGATTAGAATGTATTCGAAGCCATTAGATTTGAGAAAGGGTCCCATGAAATCAATTTCCCATATGTCAAAGATTCCGCACATAATAATCAGGTTCAAGGGCATCATATCCCGTTGGTCCATGTTGCCAAGTTTTTGACAACGAGCGCATGCCCTACAATATGTCTGTGCGTCTGTGAACAAAGTGGGCCAAAAGAACCCACATTGGAGAATTTTCGCTGCTGTCTTACACCCAGAGATATGGCCACCGCAGGCCTGGTCATAACAGAATGACATTACATCATTAACCTCGTCGTTAGGAATGCATCTCCAGATCACTTGATCATTGCCGATGTGGAAAAGGTATGGTTCCTCCCAAATATAATACTTGGCCTCGGCAATGAATTTGTCCCGCTTGGAAGTCAGCCAATCTAGCGGAACATTGCCCATAACCAAGTAGTTTACAATATAAGCAAACCAAGGGAGATTGTGGATGGCTAGCAGGTGCTCGTCCGAAAAATGCTCAGTGATTGGACCCGATGGGTTGATGATGAAAGAAGGAAGACGGGACAAGTGGTCAGCTACCACATGCTGTTTTCCCGTTTTGTTGCAAATCTCGAGATCAAATTCTTGCAACAGCAAGATCCAGCGGATTAGTCGAGGTTTTGCATCCTTCTTCGCAAGGAGGTGCTTCACTGCAGTGTGATCTAAGTATATGATAACATGGGAACCCAAGAGATATGATCTGAATTTTTCTAGGGCAAATACTACAGCTAGCAGCTCTTTCTCAATAACTGTATAGTTACGTTGAGCCTCGTTAGTGTCTTGCTAGCGCAGGATAGGTGCTTGGGTAACTCGATCACGTAGGATCTCAAATGCCTGAGCGCACTCCTTGGAAATTTCAAAGGGGACATCCTTAGATAGAAGATTAGTTAGAGGGCACATGATTTTCGAGAAATCGGGAATGAATCGACAATAAAAATCGATGTGCCCCAGGAAGGATCGGATGTCTTTGATCGAGCTAGGCATAGGGAGTTTGGAAATCAAATTCAACTTGGCTCGATCAACCTGGATGCCTTTTTCAGAGATGAGATGTCCTAGGACAATTCCCTCAGATACCATGAAGTGGCTCTTTTCCCAGGAAAGAACCAAGTTCTTGTCAATGCATCGCCTGAGGATCTGGACCAAGTGCAGGAGGCAATCATCAAATGATTCACCAAATACCAAGAAGTCATCCATGAAGACTTCAAGGTACTCACCTACCATATCTGAGAATATGACAAGCATGCACCACTAAAAAGTAGCGGGTGCAATGCAAAGACTGAATGGCATCCTTCGGAATGCATATGTTCTGAGGGATCAGGTGAAGGTGGTCTTCTCTTAGTCCTCAAGATGGATTGCGACCTGATTGTAACTGGAGTACCCATCCAAAAAGCAAAAGAATTGATTTCCCGCTAGTTTCTCAAGAATATGATTAATGAACGGTAGTGGGAAATGATCCTTCTTCATGAAGGAATTGAGTCTTCTGTAATCAATGCAGACTCTCCACAAGTTTGCTATATGGGTCGGTATGGTTTCTCCGGTTTCAGTCGTGAAGACGGTGAGCCCTGCCTTTTTAGGCACAACTTGGATTAGGCTTACCCACCGACTGTTGAAGATCAGGTAGATGATCCCTGGATCTAACCACTTGATAATCTCCTTTTTCACAAAATCCTGCAAATTTGGAGTCAGGTGTCTCTGCATTTCATGGGATGGTCGTGAGCCCTCTTCAGTGTAGATGTGATGTGTTTAGTATGAGGGGCTGATACCAGTGAGATCATCGAGTCCTTCCAATGGCTCTTCGATGTTGCTAGAGAATAGAAATGAGGCGTGTTTCCTGATCAGGTGTGAGTTAGGAGTTGATAATCATAGGAAACGTCTGGTTAGAACCCAAAAAGACATACTTGAGAAGATCGGGAAGAGGCTTTAATTCCAAAACTAGGTTGTCAGCAGCAGCGGGTAGTTAAGGATGGGTGTTGGGAGCCAAGGAAGGAGCTATGGGTGTGTCTAGGTTGAGTTTGGGCTCGTCTAATTGCGGGTTTTGATCCTCTTGTGGTTGATCAGAAATAGTTGGTTTTTCCTCGATAAAGTCGTCAACCACAGCTTCAATATTGCAAATTTGTTCTATGACTCCACAATTAATTCCTTGTTGGGTCTTAAAGATGTCGATCTTTAGGGCCTTGCTTCCAAATTTTAATTCAATTTGGCTCTCCTTACAATTGATATTGGCCCTAGCAGTGGCCCGAAAGGGTCTCTCTAGTATGATCGGTGTATTCTTCACATTCTTAGGAGCGTCCATGTCTAAGACAATGAAATCCACTGGAAAATAGAAATCATGCACCCTAACTATGACATCCTCAAGAATTCCTTTTGGTGACTTAATTGATCGGTCAGCTAGCTGTAAAGTCATTTCAGTCGATTTAAGCTCAGATTCCTCAAAGTAGTCTACTAGGGATGTAGGTATCAAATTTATGGAGGCTCCTAAGTCCAATAAGGCTCGGTCAAATTGTATATCACTAATTGCATAGGAGATTAGAGGGGTGCCTGGGTCTTTTGCCTTAGGCCAGAGTTTGCTCAAAATGACAGAGCTGGTTTGCTCTGACAGTATGATCAGATTCCCATCTTTGGTTCGCGGCTTACGCTTAGGTGTACATACATCTTTCAGAAATCATGCGTAAGCCGGTACGTGGCCTATTGCATCCATCAAGGGGATGCTTATATGGACCTACTCAAAGAGCTTAACAAGGTCCTCCTCAGGTGCCACGGTTTTGGTTATCCTTTTTCCCTTGGTCAAGGCCTCGGGAAATGGAACCTTAGATGGTTCCTCTAGAGTGGGTCTCGGTTCTTGATTTGGGATAGAGGTGTCCTAGATGACTATCCTAGGGTTAGGGTTTGTATTACCAGGCTGGGTTTGGCTTGGATAAGGTGGGTCCTGTGTTGTTTTGCTAGTGCAGGTAGTAAAAGAATTTAATCTCGCCTGGTTCTGGTTTGGTATGGGTAGAAGAGGTGCTTGCTGCTGGTAACTCGTATATAATGTTGAACCCTCCATCCCGTTGGGTGATGGAGTAGAAGGGGCTTGATAAACAAAGTGAGCTTGGCCTGGATTTGGGTTCATAATGCACCTCTGGTTCAGCACATTATTTGGATTAGGCAGAGGTTGTGAAGGAAGTGCACCAGGTTGGCGAGGATTTGCCATCTGAGCAAGCTGATTGCGAACCTCTGTGATCTCGTCTCTATGCTATTTTTGCATAGCCGCATTTGTCTTCTGAACGTCAGCCAGAGTTTGAAGGGTAAGAGTCATTTGATCTATCTGAGTCGGCCCAAATTGATAAGTTGGGTTAGGCCGAGGCTGAGGCGGCTGATATGGACGAGGAGCTTGTGATTAGGGTGGATATTGAGGTCTCTAATTTTGATTATTGCCTAACCATGTGAAATTGGGATGATTATGCCTTCCAGGGTTGTAAGTGTTTGAGAATGGATCATTCTAAATGGCATTGAGGACCTCACAGGTCTGAGGAACCTCAGGAAAATCATAATACAAGGGTTCAGAGTTCCCCTAACTAGAGTAGGTGGGTCTAGAGTTTCCTCCAACACCAGAATCAGACGGGGGTGGATACGGATCCATCCCCTGAGAAGGTCAATGATAGATGTTGTGCACGGCCTCCCTGCCAGAGGGTGGTTGCATGAACGGGTTTTACGCAGAGGTGGCTCACTGCAAATGTCGAGTTAGCTCATCCACCTTCTTCTCAATAATAGAGACCTTGTCCAGATGACTGGCCATCAGTTCCAAGTCGACAGAAGAGGATAGGTCCTGTGTCTCATGTGCTCCCTTTGGATTCATCAATGCATGGGCATTCGTCCGGTCAAACATGCCCATGGATTCATTATTGATGGAGTTCTCACACATATTCTTGAGAATCTCCCACACGGTGTCTTCATGTTGACCCATGATGTTTCCTCTACAGGTCGCATTGATGAATAATCAAATATCCTCACGGAGTCCCTGGTAAAAAGACTGGACTTGTTCCCATTTAGGAACTCCGTGATGGGGGCACTTTAGCATGAGATCCAGAAAATGATCCCATGCTTCATGATGTGGTTCTCTTGTTTGTTGTGTGAAATGTGTGATCTGGTGCTGTGAAGCATTTGTCCGACCAACAAGGAAGAACTTTCTCAAAAACTCGGATTGAAGTTCCGCCCAGGTGTTGATTGGACATGTTTGGGTTTGGTACCAGTGAGCAGCTTTATCCATGAGGGAAAAAGAGAACATTTTCATGACTAGAACATCCCTATTTTGAGCTTCTGACCCAAAGGTCTGACCCAGATGCTTGAGTTGTTTGATATGCTGGAAAGGATCTTCGGAATTACGCCCATGGAATTCGGGAATGGCATGAATCATGTTGGGCTTGAGTTCAGTGTTAGGACCTCCATCAGGGATTTGTACTCGAGGTTCGATTGCCACCGCAACGGGATTATAGTGACCTCGCATCATTGGATGCTGTAGTGGGTTCATAAGGACTTGGAATAGATCATTGAGGCATTGAAGTTGATTTTCAAGATTATTTTCTTCTGCGGGTTGTGCCATGATGATGGATGAAGGAGAATTAGGTTCAGATGAATTGGAAGAGATATCAATAGGATTGGGTTGTCGTACAAACAAAGAGGTCGAGGCTTGGCCTCGACATGAATCAGTAGTAAAGGAGGCCTCAAGGGTGTCTTAGAGACCTCCTCCCGAACATGCACCGATGGAGTAGATGAGAGATAGAATGTGATGGACCCAATCAAGACACCCAAAAATTTTGGATGACTATAGAGGTTTGGGGTGGATGATACCTCTTAGTCAGAAAGCCGTCCACCTGAGAATTACTTGGGCAGTCAGAGAGGGAGAGTCCTGCAAAGAACCCTACAAGATAGAGCACCCCCATGGGTTACAAGGTTTGCCCCACCCGACCTCTCTTGTCACTGATGTTCCAGGTAGACCAGAATGGGGACTTGACCTCTTAAGTCTACCAGTTTTAATTTAGAGCAAGGGTGCTTAGGATTTCACTTGAACTTTAAGATGTGTTGAGTGCAAAAGTGACCTAATTTGAAGATTGGTTGACCCAACAAGGTGGGTCAACTTCACCTGTATTGTCCTCTTGAGAATTTTAGGTCCCTCTTTTAGTGTTCAAATGAATTTAAGAGACTTATTTTTAGGATTTTGCTTGAATAGATCAGTTCAATCAAGGTCTTAGGCACACATTATTTTGGAGAGATAATTTCTTGATTAAGCAAGTGTGTCCCTAAAACCCTAAACTGGAATCCTTAATTGGCTCTACTTGGTCCAATTTAGTTTGTCAAAATGTGGTACCTAGGGCTCAAACAAGAATGTGATAGCACTAGATACCTTAGCTTCAAATGGGTGCACAGATCAGGGTTTGAATGTTTATAGAATATATCAAATCAGGCAACTTGATGATTAATCTATGAATATAATGCAAGTGGCCCTAATTGATTTCTTCCTCTTTTAGTTTCCTCAGAGTCAGGGGTTTAGAAGGTTTTGAATGGAGTTTTACCAGTCCTTGGAGTGGTTGATGTGCGGCTAATCTTCTTTGATGAATCCCTGAAATAGATCACTGTCAAAAGAGATAGAGCAAGTTAGTATTGACTCGGATATTGCAATCAAGAGATCTGAATCGCGCGTTGCTCCCCGGCAATGGCGCCAAAATGTTTAAGTGATAAATCAGCGTTTTAAATCGTTGCATTGTAGTATAGACAAAATTGCTTTGAAAACAAATACATTTATTACTCGAAAAAGTTTCGAGGTCGAACACAGGGAGCAAATAGGAATTCACACACTAATCTCAAATGTAATTGAGCACAAAATTTAAGCCAAATAAATTACTAAAAAATGATAATCAATGTAGAACATGAGTATAGCAAGAATTTGGCATGATAAAAAGATATCTATAACAAAATAACAGTGATTTTGATCACCAATTATTAAGTATAGTTATATGTAAACTAAAGTAATCAATAATGCCACAGTAATCAAGACCAAATATCTACATAGTAGCTTGAATGCTACAGTAATCAGATGTCTCCTTTGGAGATCAGACGCCTTAAATGGCCTTCTTCTTTATTTCTCCTTTTTTCTCTTCTCTTCTACTTTCTTCTTCTTTCCTTCTTCTTTCCTTCTCTACTTTCTCTTCCCTCTTCTTTCAGCACAAGCGAAAGGGCTCGGATTTTGGCTGAGTGTTAGCCAATGCACAGAAAACAAAACCCTCCCCTACCTCGCACACTCTCTTCCTTTCTCTCTCTTAGGTTCCACCCTCCCAGGGCCACTCAGGGTATAGTCGAGTAATCGAGTAGGCGTGCACCCAGGTCCAGGGTCATCGGCGTGGGTGGTGACCGAAGAGTGAAGGCTTAGGCAGGTTGGGTGCACCAGGTTCGTGGGGGAGAGGTCGCGGACGAGGCACATGAGGGAGCGGGGGACCTCACCCCCTTGTGACTTGAGGCACTAAGTCCATAATAGGAATTCAATTTATGCACCTCTACCACTTCATCTATTTTCGATGTGAGACTAATCCCACACCTCTTCTTCACGCAGTTGCAGGGCAACTTCCCATGCCAAATTGAGGCAGCAGCGAGGTGTGTTGACACTAATTGATAGCCTAGAGACCTGGGGCACGTAGGTCTGCACCACCTGGAGGTGCTGCCTGGAGCGGAAGATGCATGAATACTTTCTTCAAGGTTGCGTGAAGCTCCATCAATAGCGGAGAAGCCGTGGAAATTGAAATCCACAAAATGACCTCTCAGCCATGTTAAATGAGCTCAAAGACTTTGCTGAATGATGGAAAAGGTGGTGGAGGCAATTTCGTGGTGAATTGTAACGACCCGGTTCCCAGAGTCCCTACAAGACACGAGAACCGGACCGACTCAACTAATCCCAAGACCTAGTCGTCCAACGAGGAAGTAACCAAAAGAGCAGTAAAATAAACCACATTCAGCATGAATATAACTAACAGTAAGAAAGTACAGCAGTAAGGAAAGAAACTACCACAGTATATACCACCACAACAGTAGAACAACATTCATCATATAATTTGAATTGCAGGTAAAGAAAAGTACAGCGGAAACAAGAACTACTCACTACCACGTAATAAAAAGAGGTACAAGAGACAGTGGTAACACTACTGGACCCTACTCGGCCCAGCGTCCTCTGCAGCCGCTGACCCTGGCTGCTCAACACCTGGTCCTGAAAAAGGTAACGAGTGTAAAACGTCAGCAAAATGCTGAGTAGAGTGGCAACAAAACTAAAGACAACAGTAGAGTGTACAGTAGCTGTTATGTTCGATTACTTTCTTTATTCACATCTTTCAATTGTCTCACTATTTCATTTATTCCTCAGATCTTTTTCTTGATCTCGAATGTTCCTCGTGGGAACGATCTTGATTGCAATCTTTTCCAAAAAGTAGAAGTAGCACGTGGTGCTCTCCTTGCCGGGAGAGTCCCCCGTGGTGATCCAACCCTCAGTCAACCACCCCAAGGTCACTGACAGACGTAACGGTGACTACGGCACGCGCGATAAACGCACAGGTGCTAACACGTACTGGCACGCGGTCAGTCGTTTCCGTTAACGGGTGCACCCAAAGCACAGCACGGAACTAGTCCAGGGCAGAGCCCTCTCAGTAACAGGGGTCCAACCCCTCCACAGTAACCAAACCGGGGCCTTGCCCCTCCACAGTCCGCGCACCCTCGCCTGACTATCCTGGTTTGCCCCAGCGGGCCTAACAAGTCGGTGTGGGAGGCTAGCAGAACCCCGGGGCCCGTGGGGTAGCTAGTACCTCCCTACACTAGTAGTTCTCCTCAGTACTACGTACGCGAGGGCCAGCAAGTCGATACAGAGTGGCCAGTCCTAACCTCGGGTCCCTGGGGCGGCTGGCTCCGCTCTGCACTAAACAGGGGGACAGTCGCTCTCCTTGGTACTCCGTACTCAAGGGCCAGCTCACTTCCCCAATACTATTCCATTCACTTTCCAGGAGTTCTACTCCTACTTCCCTATAGGGTTCCATCCTTTTTACTGAAACATCCAGGTTTCACTTTCCAGTTTCACATTCTTACAATCCATGTTCTCAACCACGTTATTTATTCACAACAGGCAGCTGTTAATTCAAATTACAGGCAGCCTTATATCTCTTTCCATTTTCCAAGACTGCAGTATTATACATTCCACTAGTTTTCCCATCCTAGGATTCATGCCATATCCTAGGATCTATCATAAAATCTAGTTTTCCAGCCCTAGGATTCATGCAACACCTAGGAGCTATCATTCCATCTATTTCTCATTCCTAGGATTCATGCAATGTCCTAGGTTCTATTTATGGTTCCATAATTTAACAGATTTTATTAATAACTTAAAGCCACTCTACCAGGTACGACGGGAGTAATGGGGGCGTGATCGGGAATCCTACGTGCCTTCGCGACCCTCGAGACTGCAATGGAACGGGGTCCTATCACAAGGATCAAACACAAGGAGTATCTCAAAATAGTGTATAGCTACTGTAGACGGGTAGAGGAATTAATTCCGAAAAGAACGCAACTCGAATCGCGGAAAACGGAACCCGAACGGGCCCTAAACGGGTCGAAAACGACGACACTATGCAAAATCAGACGTCTGGAACTTCTTCCAAACGTCTTAAACAGTGGATCGGAGAATTACCTTGTTCTGCGCGGTTTCTCAGACGTCCAGAAGCCTACGGGGACGTCTGGCCTAGCTCCCAGACGTCTGATGGTCACCCCGGACGTCTGGAGGTCGCTCCCGCCGTCTGGTACTACAGCCAGACGTCTGATCCGCGTTGGATGGCGAATCACCGAGCCTGCACATACCCATCTCCCTCCCTCAGTACGGTCAGTCGACAAGAAGGAAGAAGAAGACAGAGAACTCACCTTTCAGACGTCTGGACAGTCTTCCAGTCGTCGACCTCGCCGTCTGGCTATCAGCACAGATGTCTGATTTTGGAAATTTTTTCCAGAACCAGGGCGCAACTCGCCCTCCGCTCGCGACGCCGCCCGCGTCGCACCTCGTGCGCCTGCTGCTCGAGCCGCAGCAGAGCTCCCGTGTCGTTCCACGCCCGCTATGCTCCTCGTCGGCCGGCCCTGGCAGCCCCGGCGAGCTCGCCCTCACGGCTGAGCGCCGCTCTCGCACGCAGTCCCCCCTCCGCGCTCACTGCGGCCATCGCCGCCGTAGCAACCCCGCGCCCGCTATCACGCTCGCTGACTGGAAGAAGAAGAGGAAAGGGGTGCAGGCGACGGAAGCGAGGGGAGGCGTGGTCTTTTTAAGGCCGCACGAGGAGGAGAGAGAGAGAGCACGGCAGCGGTGTCTGCAGCCGCAGAGAGAAGAATAAGCGAATATGCGGTCTGATCGCTCAGGTGCGCAGACGACCTGCGCGTGTCGAAAATAACTGATTTCCAGACGTATGGAAACGATCCCAGACGTCTGGATGTGATCCCAAACGTCTTGTCCGACGTCTGGGGCACGCGTTCGTAACAATATAACAAACTCAAAGGAAGTTTCATCCCCGAAACTTGCGCCGACTAGGGTGTGGGAAAAGATGTCCAATTAACCATAACAAACTCAAAGAGGACCGAAGCCGATCTGAAAAGACGTACCCGCGAAAAGCTCCAGGTACCGCTCCTGCATTGCCGCCTCAGGCTCCCAGGTAGCCTCCTCGTACCGCTGGCTCCTCCACAAAACCTTTACCAGGGGTACTTGCTTTCGTCTCAAACTGCGGACGGCTCAGTCTAGGATCTTCACTGGCCGCTCGGGGTAGGTCAGGTCGTAGCCCACCTCGATGCTCTCGTGACTCAGTACGTGACTGGAATCGGCTACGTACTTCCTGAGGTTGGACACGTGGAACACGTCGTGCACACCAGAAAGCTGTGGGGGAAGGGCAAGCCGGTAAGCAACGGGTCCAACCCGCTCCAGGACCTCAAAGGGCCCCACAAACCTCGGTGCGAGCTTCCCTCTCACCCCAAACTGCTGTAGGCCCTTCATGGGCGAAACACGAAGGAAGACGTGGTCCCCAACCTCAAACTGCACCTCTCTGCGTCTCTGATACGCGTAGCTCTTCTGTTTGCTCCTGACAGTGCGGAGTCGTCTGTGGATCTGCTCGACTACCTCCTGACTCTGCCGGATCAACCTGGGGCCAACCTCCCACTTGGTCCCCACCTCAACCCAACTCAAGGGTGCCGTACACTTCCGTCTGTACAGAGCCTCGTAGGGAGCCATGCCGATGCTCGAGTGATAACTGTTGTTGTATGCAAATTCTGCCAGGGGCAGGTGCTCCTCCCAAGAGCCCCTCCAGTCCAGTACACAGGCACGCAAAAGGTCCTCAAGTGTCTGTATCGTGCGCTTAGACTGTCCGTCCGTCTCGGGGTGGTAAGCCGTGCTAAACCTCAACCTCGTCCCCAAGGCCTGCTGAAACTCAGCCCAAAACTGGGACGTAAAGCGGGTATCCCGGTCGGATACGATTTCCCGCGGAACTCCGTGTAGTCGTACCACATCACGAATATACCTCTCTGCCAACTGTGCTGGTCCCAAAGTGACTCGAATCGGCAAGAATCGCGCCGTCTTCGTCAGTCTATCCACTATTACCCAGACTGCGTCGTGTCCCCGCTGGGTAACAGGTAAGCCCACCACCAAGTCCATGGTGATGCTCTCCCACTTCCACTCTGGCACTGGAAGCGGCTGGAGCGGCCTTGCAGGCCTCTGATGTTCGGCTTTCACCTGCTAGTACACTAAGCACTGCTGCACGAACTCACCTACATCCCGCTTCATCCCTCTCCACCAAAACTCGCGTCTCAAGTCGTGGTACATTTTCGTGTTTCCGGGATGTATGGTGAATCTGGAACCGTGTGCCTCAGTCAGGAGCTCTCTCAACAGCTCCTCGTCTCTGGGAACACACAACCTTCCCCTCAAGCGTAGCACCTGGTCTGTGAAAGAGAAAACCCTTGGGTCTCCTGATGATACTCTGTCGCGCAAAGACTGCAAGTACGGATCGGCCATCTGTCCTGTGATGATGCGGTCTATCAGCTCTGGCCTAGTCTGCCGTGTCACCGTCACTGCCCCACAGTACCCTCGTAACTCTAGAGGTCGCCAACTGCCCACCTCCTCCAAAAGGCTCCAACTCAAGGCGTCAGCCACCACATTGGCCTTTCCCAGGTGGTAGGAGATGCTGCAGTCGTAGTCCTTCAGGAGCTCCAACCAACGTCTCTGTCTCATGTCACCGTACAAGTAGTGCCTCCAAGTCTTCAGCACGAAGACAACAGCTGCCAACTCTAGGTCGTGGGTAGGGTAGGTATGCTCATGGGGCTTTAGTTGCCGCGAAGCGTAAGCGACAACGTGACCCCTCTGCATGAACACACCTCCTAACCCCTGCAAGGAGGCGTCCGTGTACACAACGAACCCGCCACTACTGTCAGGGATGGTGAGCACGGGAGCCGAGGTCAACCTCTCCTTCAGCTCCAGAAAACACGCCTCACAGGCGTCTGTCCAAGCGAAAGGCACGTCCTTCCGGGTCAACTGTGTCATAGGACGCGCAATCTTCGAAAATCCTCTGATGAATCATCTGTAGTAGCCTGCCAGTCCCAGAAAACTACGAATCTCAGTGACTGAACGTGATCTCTCCCACCTGAGCACTACCTCGACCTTGGCTGGGTCCACCGCCAAGCCATCTCCAAAGATCACATGACCTAGGAAGGTCACCTTCCTCAACCAGAACTCGCACTTGCTGTATTTGGCGTACAGCCGGCGTCGTCTCAGAGTGTCCAGAACCATTCGCAAGTGCTGTCCGTGCTGCGTCCGATCTCTAGAATAGATGAGTACATCATCTATGAAAACCACCACGAACTAGTCCAAGTATGGTCTAAACACCCGGTTCATCAGGTCCATGAAAACAGCGGGGGCATTGGTCAGCCCAAACGGCATGACCAAAAACTCGTAGTGTCCGTACCGGGTGCGGAAAGCTATCTTGGAGACGTCGGTCTCCCTGATCCTCAACTGGTGGTACCCATACCTCAAGTCGATCTTGGAAAACACCGTGGCACCCCACAACTGGTCAAACAAGTCGTCGATCCTCGGCAGCGGATATCTGTTCTTGATGGTGACCCTATTCAGCTGTCGGTAGTCCACACAAAGGCGTAAGGTCCCATCCTTCTTCTTCACAAACAGTACCGGGGCTCGCCAGGGAGACGCATTGGGCCTCACAAAACCCTTCTCCAGAAGGTCCTGCAACTGAGACTTGAGCTCTCGCAGCTCAAGCGGTGCCATCCTGTATGGCGCGGTGGAGATGGGGCTGGTCCCTGGTACTAGTGAGATCTCAAACTCGATCTCACGCTCGGGCGGCAGTCCTGGTAACTTGTCTAGAAACACGTCAGGGTACTCTCTAACCATCGGGATGCTCTGGAAGTCTGCCACAGGGCTGGGCTCTGCCACCACACAAGCTAGGAAGCCCTCACACCCCTAGCTCAAAAGTCTCGCCGCCCGAGGTGCCGAAATGCATCTGAAACCTCTGTCCACTGATTGTCCGTGAAACTCGAAAGAAGGCAACTCCGGAATGGAGAAAACGATCTTCCTCTCAAAACAATCCACCAAGGCGTGGTAAGCGGACAGCCAATCCATCCCCAGAATCACTCCAAAGTCCTCCATCTGTATCATAATCAGGTCAGCCGGCAGGCTATGTCCCCCAACGCTGACCTCGCAATCCGTGTATACCTCCTCAGCTACAAACAGCTGACCACTCGGACCTCTGATTATGAAAGGATTCTCTAACAGTGTATAATCCTGGTCCAAACTAACTGCGAAACTGGCTGCGACAAACGAGTGCGTAGCGCCGGAATCGAAAAGCATGTAAACGAGTCTGCCGGAAACTGAAACCATACCTGCTACCACCGATCCCGAAGCTCTGGCGTCTCTGTGTGTTAGGGCGTTGATACACCCCTCAGCTCTAGGTGCGGACGAAGCAGCCACACTCTGCGTCGGACGGGTAGGTGCTGGCCGGTACCCTCCTCGCGACTGCTGTCCTCCTCCTCGTGCCTGGAAACCGTGGCCTCCTGCACACCCTCCAGTGCTCTGCGCGGGGAGTATCTGCTGACCTCCTACCTTAGACGGGCAGTCCCTCCTGATGTGGCCCGGCTGGCCACACTAGTAGCAGAGGGGAACCCGACTCCCGCCCTCAGTGGGTCCCTGCTGTCGGCTAGGCGGGGGTTCGGTGCTGGCGACTGGCCCTTGTCGAGGGCCCCCAAAGGCCACTGATGGCCTTGCACAACGTGACGGCTCTCCTGCGGACGCCACGTGTCTCCGTTCTCGCCGGCCCTGTGAAAAGTCTGGCTGGAAGGGCCTCTTCCGCCTGCCGTCGGTGTCTCATGCGGACGGGTTGGTCTCCTCGTAAGTCATAGCTGCCTCTACCACCCTCGAAAACGTAGGCAGCTTCAGGGGTTTGACATACCCCCGGATCGCAGGCCGGAGCCCCTCGGTGAACCTCCAAAGGCACTCCTCCTCAGTGGCTACCGCTGTCGCTGCAAAGCGGGACAGCTCCAAGAAATGCGTGCGGTACGCGCTCACAGTCATCATCCCTTGGCGGAGAGTGTGGAACTCCTGCCTCCTCTGGTCCTACCACGTCTGGGGAAAGTACTGCTCGCAGAAGAGGGTGACGAACTGGTCCCACGTCTTCTCGTCCCTCTCCTGTCCCCGGACCGCCCTCCACCACCGGTGTGCCGCACTCTCCAACTGGTACGTGGCAAAGGCCACGCGGCACTCCACCGGGGGGGAAGGGTGTCGAAGATCTTCTCCAGCTGCTCAAGCCAGTCCTCTGCCTCGGTCGGGTCCTCATCCCCCTTGAAGGAGGGGGCTTCAGCTTCCGGAACTGCCCGAAAAGCTCGAAGTGGCACTGTAGGGGAGGTGCTGGTTCACCTCCAGGCGAAGGTGCCTCGTGCACGGAAGTATCGGAGGAAGGTGGGGGCTGTGGTGGCCCATCCCCTCCCCCGTGTCCAGCGCCGCGTCCGTCGAGTGGACCCACAGAGGACTCCCCCTCTGCAGCTGATGAGAACCTCATCATGAGCCATAACTAGCTCATTTTGACCCAATACAAAGGATAAAAGCTCCTACATATCTCAAGGAAAGGCGTAACTCAGAGAATTCTGAGTTTGAGAAGAAAATAAGTCATAAGGGGTAAAAGTGCAATTTTACCAGTATAATCTGCATACAGGGTAATTCAGGGCCCAAACATAGGTCAAAACAGCTTAATAAGAATAAAAGTGGGATGAAATGATCTAGCAAGGGCTACAGCAATTCCAAGAGACTAAATCTGTAACCCTAAAACAACCCACTTCAATTCACAAGGTTCGAGGCAAAGTAAAAATAGAATAAACCCTCTAAAATTCATAGAAAAATAATCTCTAGGGTTTAGAACCTTCAATTTGGCCTTTAGAACCCATTTTGACCTACATTGAGAACCATGCCCAATTAATAACTTAATTTGGGTTTTTGCGCAAATTGACCGGTCGAACAAGGTTTAAGATGAAAATGAAATTCACCATCAGATTCCTTAGGTCCTAATTAGTCATGTATAAAAACTTGAGCCTAAGAAGAAACCTCCTTGACCGACTTTACACTTTGGTCCTCATATATTTACTCTTTGGCCCTCAACTTTTGAACCCTCGCATTTTGGCCCCTAACTCTCCTTCGTTCTTTGCAATCAGGTCCCTCCTGCAAAACCCTGCCAGCACCATGCTCCGGCGACCTTGCGCGGAGCATGGCGCCGCGCAGGGTGAGGTGGGGGACCTGGCAAGTAAACCGGGGGTGCCCTGCGTCGTCAGCCGTCGCAGGGGCACCCCTTGGTCATTGTAGCCCACCATACCGGCCGTGCGAACGCACGGACGGTATGGGTTCGTCTCCGACCATTCTCCGGCGAGGGAGACACGTCGTCTCCCTCCGCCTTCCTCCCTGTTTCATCCCTATAAATACCCCCCGCTGCTCCACCGACCAAGGAGCCTGGATCTGACGGAGAAAACCCCCAGCTTTCTTCTCTTCTTCCTCCGGCAGACGCTCACCAGCTCCGGCGGCTTCCTCCCCCTCCACCTCTTCGCTCTGCCGCAATACCAGCAGCAGAGACTTCCTCCCCTGCTCTTCCCGCGCCACGCCGCACCCAGCTGGCGCCTCTCCGGCTCTCTGCTCGCCGCCGCCCCTCTCCCTGAGCATCGTCTTCTCCGGCGACAGTCGATACGACTGTCGCCCTGTTCCTCCCCCTTCGTCCCTGCAAGTAAGCTAGAGCTACTCCCCTTCTCCTCCTCTTTCTTTCCCCGCTGTCAATCTATTCAATTAAACCCTCTACCGACCCTGACCACCTTCACCCCCTTCGCCTCCGCCCACCCTCCGGCGAGCCGTTCCCATCACCTCAGCGACCCACACGGCTCGCCGACCACCGCAGAACCTCCGCCTCCTCACCCTGATCCTCTTCCGCCCCTCCACTTCCCACCAAACACCCTCTGCAGATCCACCGAACACACCCACTTCTTCGCTCACAGTTTGACCTAGGACGACCTGTTGGCTCCATCACGCCCCCTGCAGACCCCCTGACCACCTTCGCCGTGCCACGGCGAAGGTCCCCCGCCTGTCTGATTTGGCCGAGAGGCCGTTCTTCTATGACCAGGTGACTCGCCTGCCGTCGCCATTACTGAGCACCCAGAGCTCCTTCACCTGCAGGTGCAGGCACGCCTTCGCCCAGGTTCGACTCCCAGGTTGCGCAGGGAGTCTCCGCAAAACGTCCCAGGTTCGCAGATGGGACGAAGGCCGCGCGGGAAGCCACGATCGCCCACTGCTCCCTCCGCGACGGGCGCTCAATTGGGGTGGGACATTTAGTCCCACCTCGGAACTTCTCGGAGGCGCGCGGACGCATAAAGGCAAAAAGTGCCTTATGCTGTCTGCCTCCTGACCACGGGGTGAGGTCCCTCTCACCCGACCCGGCCTCGTCCGTGACCACGCTCCGCGGACCTGGCCCGACCCGATTAAACCGACCTGCACTCCTCGCCCACCACCGCACGCCGGTGGGCCTGGACCCGGGCGTGACCCGAACCCGATTACCCAGTAGCTCTGGGAGAGCTTTCCCAAGAGTGGTTTCAGAGAGAAAGAGAGACGCGGGGGGGGGAGGGTAGAGTAGGTTTTGCCTCTTGACGAAAAACTCTGAAGTGTGCAGGCCAAAGAAGAAGAAGAAGACCCGCGGAAGAAGAAGTGCAGGCGAAGAAGAAGGAGCTGCACTGTAGCAAATGCTCAGTTAAGTCGTCGAAGCACCGGGTCAGACGACGGAAAGTCAGCAGCCAGAGCAACACAGAAGGCAGGCTGAAGAAGAAGGAAGAGCAACGGCCAAAGCAGAAGAAGAAGGAAGGAAGACTTAGTAGCTGAAGGCAGAAGCTCTGCAGCCATAAAAAAAAAAGGGGAAAGAGAAAGGGTCACCACGATTGCAGAAGAAGAAGAAGAGAGGTCAAGGCAGAAAACCAAAGAAGAAGAAGAACAAGGAGCTCTGAAGAAAGAAAAACATCACCAACGCAGGAACAGCAGGAAGAAGAAGAAGAGCATCACCATTGCAGAAGAAGATTATCACCATAGCAGAAACCAAGGAAGAAGAAGAAGGAGATCTGAAGAAAGAGAAAGAAAGAAGAACATCACAACAAATTCTTTCCCTCTCTCTTTATTTTGTAAAAGAAACATGTATATCTCTAGAATACGACTTGCTCCCTGAGTTCGACCTCGGGAACTCTTTCATTTTCCGAGTAAAAAATTTATATTTGAAATGTTGGTAATAACCGGCTTTACTACAACGTTATAACAAAACGACGTTCCCATTTTGGCGCCGCTGCCGGGGAGCAACGGCTATTCTAGAGGTAAACATTCCTGTATCTTTTAATTTCTGATAATCTCCTCTCTTTTGTGCAGCTACAGGAACTCAAGAAGACAAGCAACCACACGACAACCACTCCGAAGACAGGTAAATCTTTTCTCTCACTATTAACCCCTACACTCTAAAGAGAAAGAAAAGAAAAGAACAAAGCAATATAGGGCTAACCTGTCTTCCATACTTAGTAACCATAAAAAGTTGCATGTTTTCAACTCATCACTCCTGCACACTATTAAGGGTATTTAAGGGCTAACACATTCTTGCTTGAGCCCTAATTGCCCAACAAAGAGTTAAATGGACCAAGTAGAGCCAACATAAGGTCAAACATTAGGATTTCAGTAGAGACACACCCCTTAATCAAGAATTGAGGAAATCCAAAAGAGGTGTGCCCAAGCCATTGATTGAAAATAATTAACAAGAAAAATCCTAAACAATTGGCTCTCTAAACACTTGAACCCTAAAAGAAAGGACCCAAAAAGATCTCAAAGAAAACAAGAGGTAAAGTTGACCCCTTTGGGTTAACCAACCTTAAATTAGGTCACTCTTTGCACTTAAAAAGACTAAAGTTCAAGTGAAACCTTAAGCACCCTGATCTTAAAATTGGTAGACTTAAGAGGTCAAGATCCCCATTCTGGTCTACCTGGAACCGCAGTGACAAGAGAGGTCGGGTGGGGGAAACCCTGTAACCCGTGGGGACGCTCTACCGTGTAGGGGTCTTCGCGGGACTCTCCCTCTCTGGCTGCCCAGGTAATTCTCAGGTGGACGATCTTTCTGATCAAGGGGTCCATCTGCCCCGCACCTCTATAGTCACCCAACACATTTTTGGGTGTCTTGATTGGGTCCAGCACCTTCTAAACTTACCTCTCCCAACTGTGCATGTACGGAAGGAGGTCTCTAAGACCACCCTTAAGACCTCCATTAGAAATTCGCTCTCGTCAAGGCCAAGCCTCGACGCCCGTATTTGTGCAGCAACACCCTCACATTATTCTCTCTTCTGATTCAGAACCAAGTTCTTCTTCTTCCCCCATCATGGCTCAGCCAGTTGAGGAAGAAAATAATCTGGAACACCAGCTCCAGCGACTCAATGACCTCTTCCAAAACTTCGTGCACCCACCACAGCGTCCTATGATGCGGGACCACTACAATCCTGCTGCGGTGGCCATTGAGCCTCGAGTCAGAATCCCGATTGGAGGACCTGATTCCGAACTAAAACCCAACATGATTCATGCTATACCTAAATTCCATGGGCTTAATTCTGAAGATCCCTTCCAGCACATCAAACAGCTAAAGCATCTGGCCCACACTTTTGGATCAGATGCGCAAAATCGGGATATTCTTCTCATGAAGATGTTCTCCTTTTCTCTTATGGACAAGGCCGCCCATTGGTATCAAACTCAGACCCGGCCGATCAACACTTGGGAAGAACTTCAATCCGAGTTTTTGAAAAAGTTCTTTCCCGTTGGTCGGACCAACGCCTTGCGCCATCAGATTACATACTTCACTCAACAATCAGGAGAACCTCTCCATGAGGCATGGGATCGTTTTCAGGATCTCATGAGGAAGTGCCCCCATCACGGAGTTCCTAAATGGGAACAAGTCCAATCTTTTTACCAGGGACTCCGTGAGGACATCCGCCTTTTCGTCAATGCAACCTGCGGAGGAAACATCATGGGTCAACATGAAGACACCGTATGGGAGATTCTCGAAAACATGTGCGAGAACTCCATCAACAATGACTCCATGGGATTATTCGACAGGACGAATACCCGCGCAGCGACGAATCTTAAGGGAGCACATGAGACGCAGGGCCTGTCCGCATCAGTCGACCTGGAATTAATGGCCAGTCGATTGGACAAGGTCTCAATCATTGAAAAGAAGGTGGATGAGCTGACTCAGCACTTGCAGCGAGCCACCTCTGCGCGTAACTCCTTTGCACAACCTCCTTCCACACAGGAGACTGTGCAAAACATCCTACACCGATCCTCCCCTGGGATGGATCCATATCCATCCCCATCTGATTCTTGGACTGGAAGATCATCCGATCCTTTCTTCACCAGCCGGGGGAACTCCATTCCTCCTTTCCCTGATTCTCAGGAGGTTCCTCAGACCTGCGAGGACCTCAACGCCATCCAGAACGACCCATTCTCCAACACTTACAACCCTGGATGGCGAAACCATCCCAATTTTCAGTGGGCGGGAAATTCCCAAACCCAAAGACCACCTTTTCAGTCCCGCCCACAGCCCTCTCATCACTACCAGCCGCCTCAGCCTCGGCCCAACCCTACTTATCCATCAGGGCCAAATCAAGATCAAATGTCCTTAATCCTTCAGACTCTGGCTGACATTCAAAAATCGAATGCGGCCATTCAAAAACAGCACAAGGACGAGCTAACTGAAGTTAAAACTCAGCTGGCCCAGTTGGCAAATTCTCGCCAGCCAGGCACACTCCCTTCCCAACCTCTTCCGAACCCAAATAACGTGCCAACCCAGAAGCACGTTATGAATCCAAATTTAGGCCACGCTCAATGGATTTATCAGGCCCCCACTGCTCCATCTCCAGACGAGATGGAAGCCTCTACTTCTCGTGCGGGATTTCAGCAGCAGCCACCCCTCCTACCAAACCCAAACCAAAATCAGGCCGGATTAAATTCTGTAACAACACGTAGTGGTAAGACAACTCAGGACCCGCATTATCCAAACCACTCCCAGCCTGATAACCATGACCCTAGGATAGTTATACAAGGTACCGCTGTTCCAGACCCACAACCTGGACCTATCCTAGAGGAACCAACCAAGATCTCGTTTCCCGAGGCCCTGACCAAGGGAAAGAAGACCACCAAACCCGTGGCCCCTGAGGAGGACCTGGTCAAGCTCTTTGAGCAGGTCCACATAAACATCCCCTTGATGGATGCAATCCGCCACGTACCAGCTTACGCACGATTTCTAAAGAATATATGTACACCCCAGCGTAAGCCGCGAACCAAGGGAGGGAGCCCAATTGTTCTGTCAGAGCAAGCCAGCTCTGTAATCCTTAGTAGACTCCCACCCAAGGCAAAAGATCCTGGAACTCCCCTGATCTCCTGTAAGATAGGTGGTACCCAATTTGATAGAGCATTGTTAGACTTAGGTGCATCTATAAATCTGATACCCACATCCTTACTTGACCATCTAGAAGAATCTGAGCTGAAACCAACTGAGGTGACATTACAATTAGCAGATCGATCTATAAAGTCACCAAAAGGGATTCTCGAGGATGTTATCGTGAGAGTGCGGGATTTCTATTTTCCAGTGGACTTTATAGTCTTAGACATGGATGCACCTGAGAACCCTAGGGATACACCAATCATTCTAGGGAGACCTTTCTTGGCTACTGCTAGAGCCAACATCAGCTGTGAGGAGGGCCAAATAGAGCTTAAGTTTGGAGATCAAACACTGAAAATTGATATATTTAAGGCCCAACAAGGAATTAATTGCGGCGTCATCGAGCAAATTTGTGACATCAAGACTTTGGTTGATGAATCACACCTCCAGAATGACTTGAGTTTGCCTCATCAACCACAAAAGGATCTTGACCCGCAAACAGAGGAGTCAAATCCAGATGTGAACAACCCAGTAACTCCCATCCTTGAACCTCACATCTATACTGAACCACCCGCTGCTGCTGAAAACCCCATCCTTGAACTGAAACCCCTTCCTGCTCATTTGAAATACATCTTTTTGGGTTCTAATCAGACCCTTCCTGTGATCATCAATTCCAACCTCAGTCCTGAACAGGAATCCCGTCTGATTGTTGTCCTCCAGCAACATCGCAGAGCCATCGGATGGACTCTCGATGATTTGACTGGAATAAGTCCCTCTTATTGTACTCATCATATCTATTCAGAAGAGGGCACACGACCTTCTCGTGAAATGCAGAGACGCTTAAACCCCAATCTGCAGGAGGTCGTGAAAAAGGAGATCATCAAGTGGTTAGATGCCGGGATCATCTACCCGATCTCCGATAGTCGTTGGGTGAGCCCAATTCAGGTCGTGCCTAAGAAGGCAGGACTCACCACTATAACGACTGAGATCGGAGAAATCATTCCTACCCGATTAGCCAACTCGTGGAGAGTCTGTATAGACTACCGTCGACTCAATTCCTCCACGAAGAAGGATCATTTCCCACTACCCTTCATTGATCAAATTCTCGAAAAACTAGCGGGAAATAGGTTCTTCTGCTTTCTTGACGGGTACTCCGGTTATAACCAGGTGGCAATCCATCCTGAGGACCAAGAAAAGACCACGTTCACCTGCCCCTTCGGAACATACGCTTTCCGAAGGATGCCTTTCGGTCTTTGCAATGCACCCGCTACTTTTCAGCGATGCATGCTTGCCATATTCTCAGATATGGTAGGTGATTATCTGGAAGTCTTCATGGATGACTTTTCAGTTTTCGGAGCATCATTCGACGATTGCCTCCAACACTTGGTCCAGATACTCAGGCGGTGCATCGACGTGAATTTGGTTCTTTCCTGGGAAAAGAGCCATTTCATGGTGCCTGAGGGAATTGTCCTGGGACACTCAATTTCGGAGAAAGGTATCCAAGTGGATCGAGCTAAGGTTAATCTGATTTCTCACCTTCCTATGCCTAGCTCGATCTGGGACATCCGATCCTTTTTAGGGCATGTCGGTTTTTATCGACGATTTATCCCTGATTTTTCAAAAATCGCACGCCCCCTGACCACTCTTCTCTCCAAGGATGTTCCCTTCGAAATCTCCAAGGAATGCACTCAAGCATTTGAAATCCTGCGTGACCGAGTCACCCAAGCCCCGATCCTACAGTCCCCTGATTGGTCTCAACCTTTTGAGATCATGTGTGATGCATCCGACTTCGCTGTAGGAGCGGTTTTGGGGCAGAAAAATGACAAGAAACCTGTGGTCATTTACTACGCCAGCAAAACACTCGATGAGGCTCAGCGTAACTATACAGTTACTGAGAAAGAGCTGCTAGCTGTAGTATTTGCCCTAGAGAAGTTCAGATCGTACCTTCTGGGTTCCCATGTCATCATATACTCGGATCACACGGCTGTAAGGCATCTCCTTGCAAAGAAGGACGCGAAGCCTCGATTGATCCGATGGATCTTGCTGTTGCAAGAATTTGACCTCGAGATTCGCGATAAAGCGGGAAAACAAAACGTGGTAGCTGATCACTTGTCCCGTCTTCCTTCTGAAATGATAGACCCTTCCGGACCCATCACTGAGCATTTTCCCGATGAGCACCTGCTGACTATTGGTACTAGCCTTCCATGGTTTGCTAATATTGTAAATTACTTGGCATCTCATCAGACCCCTTCCGATTGGCCGAAGGCCAAGAAAGACAAATTACGCTCCGATGCCAAGTATTACATTTGGGAAGACCCGTACCTCTTCCGCATAGGTGCCGATCAGATCATCCGGAGATGTGTCCCGGAAGGGGAAGTCAACAATATCCTCTCTTTCTGCCATGACCAGGCATGCGGTGGCCATTTTGCCGGGCATAAAACCGCATCAAAAGTCCTCCAGTGCGGCTTTTACTGGCCCACACTGTTCAAAGACGCATACAGTCATTGCAAGGCATGCAGTCGTTGCCAGACTTTGGGCAACATGAGCCATCGCGACATGATGCCTATGCAACCGATTCTAGTATGCGAAATCTTTGATGTTTGGGGGATTGATTTTATGGGCCCCTTTCCTGTTTCGGATGGTTTCGAATACATTCTGTTGGCTGTGGACTACGTGTCCAAATGGATCGAAGCCATACCGACCCGAACCTGTGATCACAAAATCGTTCTCAAATTTATTCATCAACACATTTTCTCAAGGTTCGGGATTCCTCGTGCAATAATCTCTGATGGGGGAACCCATTTCACAAATGCTCAGTTTAGGTCACTGATGACCAAATACGGGGTGTCTCACCGAATCTCTACTCCTTACCACCCACAAACTAATGGTCTAGCTGAGCTGTCTAATCGGGAGATCAAGAAAATCCTGCAAGTCACTGTTCGACCTGACAGGAAGGACTGGTCGTCCCGACTTCCGGAAGCATTGTGGGCCTATAGGACCGCCCACAAGACCCAATTAGGCATGTCTCCCTTTAGACTGGTGTACGGAAAGGCATGCCACCTTCCCGTCGAACTGGAGCATAAAGCCTATTGGGCAGTACGGAACTGTAATCTAGATCTTTCTAAGGCTGGGACCCACAGAAAACTCCAAATCAGCGAGATCGATGAATTGCGCATAGACGCGTACGAGAACTCGCAAATCTACAAGGAGCGGGTTAAAGCCTTCCACGACAAACACATCTCGAGAAAGATCTTTCATCCTGGTCAAAAGGTCCTACTCTTTGATGCCCGACTCAAACTCTTCCCAGGAAAACTGAGATCTAAGTGGGTCGGACCATATTTGGTCCGACAGGTTTTTGGAAATGGAGCAATCGAAATCAGTCCACTCAGCCACGATTCTGAACCTTTCATCGTGAACGGTCAGAGACTCAAGCCGTTCATTGATGTAACTTCTACTGATTTGGCTGAGGCATCTTATATCCTCCTTTCCCCTTGAGCTTATTGCGCCCAGCCGATGGCGTAAAACTCAGCGCTTAACGGGAGGCAGCCCGTCATTCTCTTTGAAAACCTGAAACTTGTTCTGACACCTTTCAGCACTTGAAGTTCACCCTTGTAGACAGCTGACCCCAACTCAGATGTTCGCATCTGAGATTTGAAATCGTCCGCAAAAAATTCAACCCGACCCATCCACTCACCCAAATTTCTGTCTTAAGGAATGAACTAAGACCCCCTAGGTTACAATGAGGACATTGCAAATCTTAGGCATGGGGGGGTAGGAAAGTGCAAAAACTTGTAAGAAAATGTTTCAAACAAAAAATTCACATATGCCAAAAATACCATAAAAATTAAAAAATTTTTCGAAAAAGAATAAGAGGAAAAGAGAAGGAAAATTTTGTGAAGGAGAAAAGAAACAAAATGAAAAAGGAGCACAAAATTATGAGAAAAAGTGATAGTCATTAGTAAGGAACTAAGGAATTAACCTAAGTTCTAGACCTCATTCAAGAAAATAACTGAAAAGTGCACAATGAGATTAGTAAGAATGCAAACCTTAGGCATTCTTGAATAGACTCTTAGTACCCATTAAGATCTGGACACTCCTCAAGAGGTTGAGGAAAATGAAAAGCTGAAGTATTAGGTCCAAGGCTTAGGAAGTATTCGGCCTCGTTAACTAATTTTTGGTTTACGGGACTCAGTAACCTAAGCACCCTAATCTCACACATAGCCTGGTTCAGTAAGCGTAAAAATCAGAATCACGCAGAAGCGTCGCAAAAATCTGAAAAGAACACCTAGAATAGGAGCGGCCGATCAACACAAGTTGATTTGGACGAGTTCCCAGCGCGGAGAGGCGGGAAATCCCCTCGAAGATGCGTAACAAAATATCATCTCCTCGGTGCTTGTCTCTTAGGATATTTACATATCCTACGGGGGGCATGTAAGCACTCTGCTGGTTCAGATTCCATGGATGGCATTATCTCGAAGTGTCAATTGCCAGGGTCTGGATTCGGCCACGGAATACCATGGATGGGATTATCTCGAAATCTCAATAGCCAGGGTGCCGGGGGTTGCCATGGGCGGTGCTATCTCGAAGCATCGACCGCCAGGAACCCTTGAGGATTGATGATGGGAGCAAGGAATCTGATACAGACCGTGTTGAAAAGCCAATCCTAGGCTAGAACTAAAAAGAAAAAGAGAGAGAAAACTCTCCAAACAGAAAAACTTTCTATCTCTCTCTTACAAAACGCACTGCGAACTGAGCCAGGGCTAAAATCATTTCAAGCACGGGTGCTTTAACCACGAAGTCCAATAAACCTTAGGTTAGTTCTTATGGGCCTTAAAAACCTTTGCTAAAAGACTGAGGCTAAGGCTAGACAGATTTGGATCTTGATTGGTACTAGAGTACCTTTTAGGCCTATGGTCAGCATTCTAACCTAGTCTATGCTCAAATAAAAAAGGGCACTTATCTAAAACTATTAAAAACTTCATGGTCTAGAACAAGGGTTGAAACCTTAAGTTTTTGCTAAGGGACTAGCAAAAGCTAGGCATGGGGGTATGATGAGAACCTCATCATGAGCCATAACTAGCTCATTTTGACCCAATACAAAGGATAAAAGCTCCTACATATCTCAAGGAAAGGCGTAACTCAGAGAATTCTGAGTTTGAGAAGAAAACAAGTCATAAGGGGTAAAAGTGCAATTTTACCAGTATAATCTGCATACAGGGTAATTCAGGGCCCAAACATAGGTCAAAACAGCTTAATAAGAATAAAAGTGGGATGAAATGATCTAGCAAGGGCTACAGCAATTCCAAGAGACTAAATCTGTAACCCTAAAATAACCCACTTCAATTCACAAGGTTCGAGGCAAAGTAAAAATAGAATAAACCCTCTAAAATTCATAGAAAAATAATCTCTAGGGTTTAGAACCTTCAATTTGGCCTTTAGAACCCATTTTGACCTACATTGAGAACCATGCCCAATTAATAACTTAATTTGGGTTTTTGCGCAAATTGACCGATCGAACAAGGTTTAAGATGAAAATGAAATTCACCATCAGATTCCTTAGGTCCTAATTAGTCATGTATAAAAACTTGAGCCTAAGAAGAAACCTCCTTGACCGACTTTACACTTTGGTCCTCATATATTTACTCTTTGGCCCTCAACTTTTGAACCCTCGCATTTTGGCCCCTAACTCTCCTTCGTTCTTTGCAATCAGGTCCCTCCTGCAAAACCCTGCCAGCACCATGCTCCGGCGACCTTGCGCGGAGCATGGCGCCGCGCAGGGTGAGGTGGGGGACCTGGCAAGTAAACCGGGGGTGCCCTGCGTCGTCAGCCGTCGCAGGGGCACCCCCTGGTCATTGTAGCCCACCATACCGGCCGTGCGAACGCACGGACGGTATGGGTTCGTCTCCGACCATTCTCCGGCGAGGGAGACACGTCGTCTCCCTCCGCCTTCCTCCCTGTTTCATCCCTATAAATACCCCCCGCTGCTCCACCGACCAAGGAGCCTGGATCTGACGGAGAAAACCCCCAGCTTTCTTCTCTTCTTCCTCCGGCAGACGCTCACCAGCTCCGGCGGCTTCCTCCCCCTCCACCTCTTCGCTCTGCCGCAATACCAGTAGCAGAGACTTCCTCCCCTGCTCTTCCCGCGCCACGCCGCACCCAGCTGGCGCCTCTCCGGCTCTCTGCTCGCCGCCGCCCCTCTCCCTGAGCATCGTCTTCTCCGGCGACAGTCGATACGACTGTCGCCCTGTTCCTCCCCCTTCGTCCCTGCAAGTAAGCTAGAGCTACTCCCCTTCTCCTCCTCTTTCTTTCCCCGCTGTCAATCTATTCAATTAAACCCTCTACCGACCCTGACCACCTTCACCCCCTTCGCCTCCGCCCACCCTCCGGCGAGCCGTTCCCATCACCTCAGCGACCCACACGGCTCGCCGACCACCGCAGAACCTCCGCCTCCTCACCCTGATCCTCTTCCGCCCCTCCACTTCCCACCAAACACCCTCTGCAGATCCACCGAACACACCCACTTCTTCGCTCACAGTTTGACCTAGGACGACCTGTTGGCTCCATCACGCCCCCTGCAGACCCCCTGACCACCTTCGCCGTGCCACGGCGAAGGTCCCCCGCCTGTCTGATTTGGCCGAGAGGCCGTTCTTCTGTGACCAGGTGACTCGCCCGCCGTCGCCATTACTGAGCACCCAGAGCTCCTTCACCTGCAGGTGCAGGCACGCCTTCGCCCAGGTTCGACTCCCAGGTTGCGCAGGGAGTCTCCGCAAAACGTCCCAGGTTCGCAGATGGGACGAAGGCCGCGCGGGAAGCCACGATCGCCCACTGCTCCCTCCGCGACGGGCGCTCAATTGGGGTGGGACATTTAGTCCCACCTCGGAACTTCTCGGAGGCGCGCGGACGCATAAAGGCAAAAAGTGCCTTATGCTATCTGCCTCCTGACCACGGGGTGAGGTCCCTCTCACCCGACCCGGCCTCGTCCGTGACCACGCTCCGCGGACCTGGCCCGACCCGATTAAACCGACCTGCACTCCTCGCCCACCACCGCACGCCGGTGGGCCTGGACCCGGGCGTGACCCGAACCCGATTACCCGGTAGCTCTGGGAGAGCTTTCCCAAGAGTGGTTTCAGAGAGAAAGAGAGACGCGGGGGGGGGAGGGTAGAGTAGGTTTTGCCTCTTGACGAAAAACTCTGAAGTGTGCAGGCCAAAGAAGAAGAAGAAGACCCGCGGAAGAAGAAGTGCAGGCGAAGAAGAAGGAGCTGCACTGTAGCAAATGCTCAGTTAAGTCGTCGAAGCACCGGGTCAGACGACGGAAAGTCAGCAGCCAGAGCAACACCGAAGGCAGGCTGAAGAAGAAGGAAGAGCAACGGCCAAAGCAGAAGAAGAAGGAAGGAAGACTTAGTAGCTGAAGGCAGAAGCTCTGCAGCCATAAAAAAAAAAGGGGAAAGAGAAAGGGTCACCACGATTGCAGAAGAAGAAGAAGAGAGGTCAAGGCAGAAAACCAAAGAAGAAGAAGAACAAGGAGCTCTGAAGAAAGAAAAACATCACCAACGCAGGAACAGCAGGAAGAAGAAGAAGAGCATCACCATTGCAGAAGAAGATTATCACCATAGCAGAAACCAAGGAAGAAGAAGAAGGAGATCTGAAGAAAGAGAAAGAAAGAAGAACATCACAACAAATTCTTTCCCTCTCTCTTTATTTTGTAAAAGAAACATGTATATCTCTAGAATACGACTTGCTCCCTGAGTTCGACCTCGGGAACTCTTTCATTTTCCGAGTAAAAAATTTATATTTGAAATGTTGGTAATAACCGGCTTTACTACAACGTTATAACAAAACGACGTTCCCAGCAGCCCCAGGAGGAGGTGCTTAGGGTAGTGGGTGGAGCTCCTCTTGTACAATGTCTCGTATCAGTCTGGCGAGGTCCTGGGCCTGGATGCCCGGGAGTGGTGGCTGGTCCACCGAGACGTCAACAACAGCACGTCCACCTCGTCCTCGGCCGCGCCCGCGGCCAGTCTCGCCAGTCCCGCGACGAGGCATCTCCTGTAAGGAGACGCGAAACAAAACGGAAAAATGTCAAAACAAACGGAACGATACCGAACGAAAATGTCCAAGAACTCATGTCAAGAGATATGTTGTGGTGGCTACTCTAGTTATAGACATGTGAATTGGTTATTTTCTAGTCAGTTGATTCACTTCTCGGGACGACCTTGCTCTGATACCATCTTGTAACGACCCGGTTCCCGAGTCCCTACGAGACACGAGAACCGGACTGACTCAACTAATCCCAAGACCTAGTCGTCCAACGAGGAAGTAACCAAAAGAGCAGTAAAATAAACCACATTCAGCATGAATATAACTAACAGTAAGAAAGTACAGCAGTAAGGAAAGAAACTACCACAATATATATCACCACAACAGTAGAACAACATTCATCATATAATTTGAATTGCAGGTAAAGAAAAGTACAGCGGAAACAAGAACTACTCACTACCACGTAACAAAAAGAGGTACGCTACTAGACCCTACTCGGCCCAGCGTCCTCTGCAGCCGCTGACCCTGGCTGCTCAACACCTGGTCCTGAAAAAGGTAACGAGTGTAACACGTCAGCAAAATGCTGAGTAGAGTGGCAACTAAACTAAAGACAACAGTAGAGTATACAGTAGCTGTTATGTTCGATTACTTTCTTTATTCACATCTTTCAATTGTCTCACTATTTCATTTATTCCTCAGATCTTTTTCTTGATCTCGAATGTTCCTCGTGGGAACGATCTTGATTGCAATCTTTTCCAAAAAGTAGAAGTAGCACGTGGTGCACTCCTTTCCAGGAGAGTCCCCCGTGGTGATCCTACCCTCAGTTAACCACCCCAAGGTCACTGACAGACGTAACGGTGACTACGGCGCGCGCGATAAACGCACAGGTGCTAACCCGTACTGGCATGCGGTCAGTCGTTTCCGTTAACGAGTGCACCCAAAGCACAGCACAAAACCAGTCCAGGGCAGAGCCCTCTCAGTAATAGGGGTCCAACCCCTCCACAGTAACCAAACCGGGGCCTTGCCCCTCCACAGTCCGCGCACCCTCGCCTGACTATCCTGGTTTGCCCCAGCGGGCCTAACAAGTCGGTGTGGGAGGCTAGCAGAACCCCAGGGCCCGTGGGGTAGCTAGTACCTCCCTACACTAGTAGTTCTCCTCAGTACTACGTACGCGAGGGCCAGCAAGTCGATACAGAGTGGCCAGTCCTAACCTCGGGTCCCTGGGGCGGCTGGCTCCGCTCTGCACTAAACAGGGGGACAGTCGCTCTCCTTGGTACTCCGTACTCAAGGGCCAGCTCACTTCCCCAATACTATTCCATTCACTTTCCAGGAGTTCTACTCCTACTTCCCTATAGGGTTCCATCCTTTTTACTGAAACATCCAGGTTTCACTTTCCAGTTTCACATTCTTACAATCCATGTTCTCAACCACGTTATTTATTCACAACAGGCAGCTGTTAATTCAAATTATAGGCAGCCTTATATCTCTTTCCATTTTCCAAGACTGCAGTATTATACATTCCACTAGTTTTCCCATCCTAGGATTCATGCCATATCCTAGGATCTATCATACAATCTAGTTTTCCAGCCCTAGGATTCATGCAACACCTAGGAGCTATCATTCCATCTATTTCTCATTCCTAGGATTCATGCAATGTCCTAGGTTCTATTTATGGTTCCATAATTTAACAGATTTTATTAATAACTTAAAGCCACTCTACAAGGTACAACGGGAGTAATGGGGGCGTGATCGGGAATCCTGCGTGCCTCCGCGACCCCCGAGACTGCAATGGAATGGGGTCCTATCACAAGGATCAAACACAAGGAGTATCTCAAAATAGTGTATAGCTACTATAGACGGGTAGAGGAATTAATTCCGAAAAGAACGCAACTCGAATCACGGAAAACGGAACCCGAACGGGCCCTAAACGGGTCGAAAACGACGACACTGTGCAAAATCAGACGTCTGGAACTTCTTCCAGACGTCTTAAAAAGTGGATCGGAGAATTACCTTGTTCTGCGTGGTTTCTCAGTCGTCCAGAAGCCTGCGGGGACGTCTGGCCTAGCTCCCACATGTCCGATGGTCACCCCGGACGTCTGGAGGTCGCTCCCGCCTCTGGTACTACAGCCAGACGTCTGATCCACGTTGGATGGCGAATCACCGAGCCTGCGCACACCCATCTCCCTCCCTCAGTACGGTCAGTCGACAAGAAGGAAGAAGAAGATGGAAAACTCACCTTTCAGACGTCTGGACAGCCTTCCAGACGTCGACCTCGCTATTTGGCTATCAGCACAGACATCTGATTCTGGAAATTTTTTCCAGAACCAAGGCGCAACTCGCCCTCTGCTCGTGACGCTGCCCGCGTCGCACCTCGTGCGCCTGCTGCTCGAGCCGCAGCAGGCCTCCCGCATCGTTCCTCGCCCGCTACTCTCCCCGCCGGCCGGCCCTAGCAGCCCCGGCGAGCTCGCCCTCACGGCTGAGCGCCGCTCTCGCATGCAGCACCCCCTCCGCGCTCACTGCGGCCGTCGCCGCCGTAGCAACCCCACGCCTGCTCTCGCGCTCGCTCACTAGAATAAGAAAAGGAAAGGGGTGGAGGCGACGGAAGCGAGGGGAGGCGTGGTCTTTTTAAGGCCGCACGGGGAGGAGAGAGAGAGAGCACGGCAGCGGCGTCTGCAGCCGCAAAGAGAAGAATAAGCGAATATGCGGTCTGCGCGGTCAGGCGCGCAGACGACCCGCGCGTGTCGAAAATAACTGATTTCCAGACGTCTGGAAATGATCCCAGACGTCTGGTAAGACGTCTGGATGTGATCCCAGACGTCTTGTCCGACGTCTGGGCCACCTCCCAGACGTCTTAAAAGACATCTGGGGCACGCGTTCGTAACATGAATCAAGGCATATGGCGGCCTGGCGGAGGCGAAGATGGCTGGAGGAAGTGGGTTTGTTCGATGAGTGTTTTGGGTGGATGGGAAGGCGAATAGAGAGAGGGCTTTGGCAGAGTGGAGCACGATGGAGCTTATGGAGGTGATAGTGGCGCGATTCGTGTGGTAGAGCAGTAGTTGGGCGTTGCCAGAGCTTCGCTGAAGTCGAAGAAGATAGAGGGGGAGACGTGTGATCGACGGTTGTTTTGAGAGATAGAAATAGGGAAGAAGGAGGGAAGTAGGGGAAGTTAAAGAACCTAGTTTAGAGATGAAAGGGGTAGAGCGGCGTCGGTTGTGGTTGGCTGGTTCCATGGACGAAAGTTTCTTCGATGAGGGAGACGGTGAGGATGAAGGGGCTAGGGCACGTCTAAGTTGGCTATCGAGAGACGGAGGAAGTCGGGGAGGAAGGAGATGCTCCCAATTTGGTCATTGGGAGGCCATGGGACGACAAGAGAGGAGCTCGCTGGAGCTAGGTCAGAGGAGGTCGGAGGTAGGGTTAGGAAGAGGGTTTTATGGCCAAATCCTACCTGAAAGCATGGCCATGCCCTGGGGATCCTTTTATAGGTTTCATGAGGGGGTTCTAAGCTTGGAAGACAAGCTTCCACACTAGGAATTGTTGCCGGAGTAGGAAACCCAAATGTTCCATGAGTTTGCATTAGGATTTGGGTGAGAATTGGAGCCCAAGATGTGGCTTAAATTGTAGGGAAATCTGTCAAGAATCTCCCTTCCAATTTTGGAAGGGATTTGCAATCAATCAGGGATAAATCCTTTGTTGAAGGTCGTCGGAGTAGGATTCCGCTGCGATAATGGTGGAGGGACCTATCTGCAAAGTTGATAACAAAGTTGGGAGCGATAAGTGCGCTCTTCAGCTTCCGAGGTGGGATTAAAGTCCCACCCTTCCTCTTCGTGCTAGCTGTGGTAGATGTTGCGTTTAATTCTGGTCAAAGGGCCAAATTGATCCCCTTGTTGCATTCCGAGACGAAGTCCGCTGCTCCTGGAAGTGTTGCCTGGAGCGAAGGTACCCTGGTGCAGCCTTGAAGCTTGCTTGAAGAAGCTGCTCCAATGGCAGAGGAGACGAGCACCTGAAATCAGCAAGAAGGCCTTTTGGCCACATCAGAAGGTTCAAGAAGGATCGTCGAACCACGGCAAGTGCGACGGTGGTGGTTTTGAGGCGTGGCGAGGTCCGTGCGTGCGAGGCGGAGTCAGACTGTGTGCATGAGAGTGGGTGTGTTCGGGGGTTCGTTTGGATAAGTGATAGGTGGAATTAGGTTAAGGCTTTTGTGCGTGGACTGATGGTGGAGCTTATGAGGGTGGTAGCGGTGGGATTTATGCAATGGCACGGAGGATAGGCATCGCTGGAGCTTCGCTGGAGTGGAAGAAGGTGACAGTGTTGAGGGTGGATTTGTGGGTGTGCGTGTGTTGTGAGATTAGGAAAAGAAACCATAGTGAGAGAGAGAGAGAGAGACAGAGGAACTTCGGGATGTGGTTGAGAGGTGGAGGGTGCCGGTGTTGGTTGACCAGAGTCGAAGAAGGAGGATGGTGCGGTGAGGTGGCGACATCAACAAGGGAGAGGCACGACCTCTCGTTGGCAGGAGAGGTTCGCGAAGACGAGGGGAGGAGTGTTGACCATCCAGTTTGATAGTTGGATAGTTGGAGGAGGAGGGCAGAGAGGGGTCACCGAAGCTAATTCTAAAGGTGGCCAGAGATGGAGAAGAAGAGGGTTTCTCAGGCCAAAAACTAGCTAAAAGGCACGGCCGTTCCCTGGGGATCCTTTTATAGAGCTCATGAGGGGGTTCTGAAATTGGAAGCCAAGCTTCCAAGATAGGAATTTGTTGCTGGAGTAGGAAACCCAAATGTTCCATGAGTTCGCATTAAGATTTGGGCAAGAATTGGAGCCCAAGATGCGGCTCAAATTGTAGGAAAATCTGTCAAGAATCTCCCTTCCAATTTTGGAAGGGATTTGCCAATCAATCAGGGAGAAATCCCTAGTCGAAGGTTGCCGAAGTAGGATCCCTCCGCAATAATGGCAGAGGGACCTATATGCAAAGAGTGACAACAAATATAGGGTCCTTTTTGTAAGGAATTCGAAAGTTAAGGGTATGAATGAGATAGAAAGAGTCTGACTGGACAACAATGCAAACTTAGTCAAGATAATCTTAGATTAGGCCCAAATTTTGGTACAAACCTAATTTGGACCCAAGGAATCCAATGGTGTAGTTAGATTTAGGTTTTGACCAAGTTTGATAGGGAAATTTATGCAAAAATCCAAACTAGGGCAAATGTCAGTCTGCGACTCTGTTTTGGTTTAAGATGGGTTCTGATGGTTAAATTGAAGGTTCAAAACCCTAGAGAATATTTTTCTATGAATTTTAGAGGGTTTAGGTGAATTTTATCTTGACCAGAACCTCTGTTAATTAAGCGGGTTTATTTTTAGGGTTTCAAAAGTCATTTAATTCTCAAAACATATGCAAACCCTTTTCTGCTTGTTCTAACCCACTTGTTAGACTTTTAGGACCATTTGACCCTCAATTACCTCCTAGGAAAACCTATGATTGTACTGCATTCATGATATGCTGATAAAATTGTAGTTTTAATCCTAGTTTCTTGTTTTTCCCTCAGAATGATTATGCAGTGACTTATGGCTCTCTGGCAGTTATGTAGGAGCATTTACTGACTTAATTGGATCAAAATGAGCTAGTTATGGCTCATGATGGTGTTCCCATTACCTGCATCACCCCACCTTCGTTTGGGCGCTTCGTTAATGTGGCTTGTCCTCCGTCGAGGAGGATAACTTCTCTCCACCTTCTCTTTTATTGCTTTCTAGCATAGATTTTATGCTTTCTAGTGTAATGAGTAGTTGTAAGGAGTAGTTGTAACGAATCTCATTCAAAGATTATGAAATACATGTTCATTCTCTCTCTATTTTGTTTTTAATTGTATTATTCTTTCTCTCTCTTCTATTCTTTATTCTTTAAGTAGATAGCTAGTGTAGATTCAATTCAACCAGCTAATTTGCTTCATGATAACAAATCAAGTGCGATTTTTGATCAAATGTCTGTTTACAGCGTGAATTCGTCTTTTTTTAAGATGTGCGTTGTAGTATAGGACAAATGCGCTCAAACAAATAATATTTATAAACTCAAATATCTAAATGAAGTCAGAGGTAAAACACAGGGAGCAAGTATTGTAATTCACGTGCTAATCAAGATGAATATATAAATGAACACAGGAATTTAAGCACAATAATGATATTCAGTGAATAACCTCTACTCAAAATTGATGTTCAATGCATAACATGAGTATATCACGATTTTAAGGGGATAAAAAGATATCTAAGATAAAATAATGGTTATTTGAATCACTAATTATTAGTTTAGACACATATCAATTACTCAAATAACGCTACAGTATTTTTAGCCACACAACTTAGGTACTTAAATGTTCCAACAGTACCAGCATCAAACCTAAATCAGACGTCTCCTTCCTTGGATCAGATGACTTAAATAATGCCTACTATAGCGCTCTATAGAGAGCCTTTTCTTCTTCTTCTTCCTTTCCTTTTCACACACAAGGGGAGCTAAGGCTTTTGGCGAGTAAGTGTCACGAAGGGGAACCAACTCAGAGCAAAACCCTCCCCTTCCCTGCTTTCTCTCTCTCTCTTTCCTTCCTCCTCGCTTCTTTCTCTGATATTCGGGTAATCGAGTATGCGCACCTGAGTCCAAGTTCACCGACAATGGTGATGAGCGAGGAGTGAAAGGTCGGGTCGGGTCATGAGTGCGTGGGTGTAGTGGGACCTCACCCCATGTGTCTTAAGGCGATAAGCCCCAAACACAATTCCTTTTATGCATAGGCGTGTTGTATTTCCAATATGTGGGATTGTTCCCACTGGCCTCTTCTTGCGAGCAAACAGTAGCAGCAAGTGGTGTCAAATTGAAGTCCTTGGAGAGGTCAATGCTCCCAATTGACCACTTGGGGAGATGCCTGGGAGCCTTCCGCACAACCTGGAGGTATCACTTGAGCTCTTCATAGTTAGAACACCATGAACGACGTTGGAGATAAGGCACGGCGGTAGTGCATCGACGTGGGACTTGAAATAGAGAATAAGGCCTTTCCACCGTGTCAAAACACCTCATAAGATTCGCCGGACGTTGGCAAATGTAATGGTAGTGGTTTCATGGCGGTTGCAAGTGTGTGGTGGTCGGACGGAGTCAGGGATGGAGGCCGGTGATGGGTTTGTTCAGTGGTGGTTGTGAGAGGTCAATAGGATGAAATAGGAGAGGGGTTTTATGCAGGAATGAGTGGCAGAGATTTGGAAGTGTCGATGAGGTGGATGGAGTTGTGTAGCGAGTGGATGACCTCGCTAGAGGGCAGCCGGAGGTGGAGAGGATGAAGGAGAACGGATGCGTCGAGGGGATATTTTTGAGTTTTGAGTGAGGGAAAATAGCCTAAGGATCTAACTAAACCTAGCTACCTACTCTAGGGGGATGAAGGAGGTAGGATTGGCACCGACATTGGCAGGTCGATGTCGTGGAAGGTGAAGATCTCCTGAGAGGGATGGTGGTGAAGAACGAGGAAGACAGCCCTCACTTTGACTGGCGAAGCACGAAGGAAGATGGGGAAGAGGATGGGTAGGCCAATTTGGCCATTTGCTGCCCCTAGGAAGACGGGGAAGAAGGCCGTCGAAGCTTAGTCGGAGAGGGCTGGAGGTAGGGTTAGGAAGAGGTTTTTGGCCCCAAACCTTGCTAAGGAGGTAAGGCATGCATTGGGCGTGCTTTTATAGAGCTTAGGATAGAGTTCCAAGCTTGGAAACAAGCTTGGAAACTCTGAGCTTCTTGCACATGTGGGATACCCACATCATTGGGAAAGACTTAGGGTCCAAGGCCGAGTTTGATTGAAAGAGAATTCTCAAGGAATATTTGGTTTAAATCTAGGACTGATTGATTGAGAAATGAGCGAGAAAATCTAGCTAGAATATCATCGGTGAGGTGTAGCTATTCCTAATGGCAGTAAGGATCTGGATGTGAAGAAGATGAAGAAGTTAGGGGGTCCCTACAAGGATTTCAAAAGTTAGGGGTATGTGTGTGAGAGAAAAGTGTCAAACAGGACTGAAATGTAAACTTGGTCAAGGTGATCTCTGATTGGGCCCAAATTTTGGTACAAACCTAATTTGTACCCAAGGAATCTGATGGTTGACCAGGTTTGACTAGGTAAATTGTGTAGAAACCCAAATTAGGGCAACTATCTATTTAAGACTCTATTTTAGGTCAAAATGTGCTATGATGGTCAAATCAAGGATGCCAAACCCTAGAGAATATTTTTCTATGATTTTTAGAGGGTTTAGGTGAATTTTATCCTGACCATAACCTTAGTTAATTAAGCAAGTTTGTTTTTAGGGTTTCAGATGTCCGTTAATTCTCGTAACACATGAAAACCCATTTCTATCTGCACGGACCCTCTTGTTAGACTTTAATGCACATTTGACCTTTAATAAACCCTTGAGAAAACCCACGGTTGCTCCTCATTCATGATATGATGGTAAAATTATAGTTTTAGCCCTGGCTTCATGTTAAACTCTCAGAAAGGATGTGCAATGAATTACAGTCCTTTGGTAGTTATGTAGGAGCATTTATCAATGGAATTAGACTAATTAAAGCTAGATATGACTGATGATGATGTTATCATCAATGTCCGCCTCCCTGTGTTCGACCCGAAATTCCTTTTGAGTTTTGATTAAAATTATCTGTTGACGGATTTTTCTTGCAAATTACACTATAACGATGGGTTTTCCAAACTCAATCGTTTTGCGAAGATTTACTGATACTACAATTCGCTTCTCGAACGGCGGTGAGAGGACAATTCCAGGATGCTCCATGAAAAGGGTGGAAATTGCGCATTTTAAAATCGTCGAAAATCGTAGTATAGTCGTGAAATCCCCTTAACAAAAATATTTATAACAACGAAACTCTCATAGATTTCTTTTCTTGTTAGAACTTAAGTCCCGATCGTTCGTCTCTGGGAGGCGTAAAAACAAGTTGAGATTTGGATCGATTTTTCTAACCTAAATCGAATCTAACCTTATATTTTTGGTCTTTTTGTATTTTGCATTTGTTTTGCATTTCTTATTTTTATTTTGAAGGCGAAATGAAACCTAGATCTAGATGTGTTAGCGAAAACCTAAGTGATGTGGATCTAAGTGGGGCCATGGTGGTCATGCACAGTGTGACAAACCTAAATGGGATGCTCCTACATACACTAATGGGCATGCATCAAAGTTGTAAGCCGTGAAGATAATAGCATGCACATAAAACCATTAGACAAGAGTATCATGCATCAAAAATTAAGTCACTATAAAATCTGGATACATGGAAATAAAGCTAAACTAAAGAAAGGGATCAGCCAAGAGAGGCTAAGGAGAAGCCTTTTTGGCCATCCACTAAAGAGAGGGGGATGGGTGTGTGCACCCAAGTGGAGAGAGGAGGGTGTTGCACCCTTTCTGTACCAATGGTCGTCCATGAGAAGGCCTTGAGTGGGGTCTTCTCTATAGCTGTCTAAGAAGAAAAGAAAATGAGGGCATGGACCCTCCATGGAGGAAGAAGAAGCATGCCCAATAGAAGAAGAGAGGAGGAGGATGTTGATGGATCCTTCTTCTTGTCACCCTTGAAGAATCTTGGAGGTGAGCTTCTTCCTAGCCGTCCATGAAGGAGCCTTGGAGGAGGAGGACCCCTTAGAGGAGTGGTGGACGGCCCTATGGTTTAGAGGTGGCATCCCTTAGGGATGGAGGGGAGGGTGTTGCAAGTGTGGAATGGAGAGTACTCGCTCCTACTTTGGCTTTTATGGGAAGGCCTCTCCATTTCAAATGGGTCGCCACTTTTGGTGGCTCCTAAAATAGCAACTGCCACCAACATAGGATCTAGGTTGGTGACCAACTAATGAGGGCTAGAATGGGAAAGTGGGATTTAGGAAGTGTGTGTATGTGTGGGTATAATTTTCGTAGAGTAGGGTTGTGGGTTTGGTAAATCTAGGTTGGGTTAACCAACATTAAGTGGGTGTGGACCTAATTAGGCTTAGGTGAGTCTAATGGGAAAGGAGTGAACCTAATTGGGTCTAGGTCAAGTCTAATTGGATGTGTGTGTGTGTGTTTAGGCTTAGGTAAACCTAATATGTGTGAGTTAATGAGATCCTGGGTGGATCTAATTGGGTTCAGGTGCACCCAATCAACTGTAGATGTACCCAATTAGGTATGAGATGGTTCAATTGGGTTAGGGATAGGATAAGTAGGGCTATGGATAGTGGACTAGGCATAGGAGGTCTCTAATTATGTTTCCTAGGGTGGTTGGTGGGGTTTCTTGGTCAAAATAGGCAACATCAGGCTTCTAGCACCAAAATCAGGAAGCAGAGAATAGTATCAGATGTCAAGAAGAGTGGTTAGACATCTTATACTAAGAAATTAGATGTCTATACAGTAGATTGGACATCCAATTCTGTGTCAGTACGAGTTTTGGCTTCCTGGATTGATATTCTACAGAAATCAGACATCCAGCCAGAAGTCTGGACATCCTAAAAGGTGTTGAGAGTGGGTTTTAGGTTTTCTAAGGTGGGTTTTGGTTCCTAAGTGTTTAGGAGAGGGATCGTAATGTGCATTAGTGATCAAGGGTGGCTAGCTCAGTAAAATTAAAAGATTCAGTCAGAATTTTAGGCGTATGATCAAAATAGGGCTTTAAACGTTGGTCATTGACTTGAAAGGTCAAATTAGTTTTTGGATCAAAAAGATCAACAACGTCGCATGGATATGTTTTATGGACAATAAAGGGACCGGTCCATTTAGATTTTACTTTGCTAGGAAAAAGACGTAATCTCGCTTCGAAAAGCCAAACGCGTTGATTAATCAAACAATTCAGTTAATAAACGTGTTTCCAAACAATATATTTATCATGAAATTTCTTTGTTCGGTCTTTATAAATCCTCGCATTTTCATAGGAAAAATTACGTAATTCTTCCAATTTAGTTAATTGTAATTTTCTATGGTTACTGGCGTTAGATAAATCCATATTTAGTTTTTTTATTGCCCAAAAAGCCCTATGTTCTAATTCTACCGGGAGATGGCATGCCTTCCCAAAAATCAGACAAAAGGGAGACATGCCAAGCGGGGTTTTAAAAGCAGTATGGTAGGCCCATAAAGCATCGTCCAATTTGGTCGACCAATCTTTACGGTCGGGCCTAACCATATTTTGTAAAATATTTTTAATTTCCCGGTTAGAAACTTTAGCCTGGCCATTTGTTTGGGGGTGATAAGGTGTGGAAATTTTATGATTAACCCCATATTTGGAAAGAAGGTGACGGAATTGTGAGTGGGTGAAATGTGAGCCTCCGTCACTGATAATGGCTTTTGGTATGCCGAATCTTGAGAAAATATTTTTCTTAAGAAATTCAACAACCACACGGTGATCACTAGTGTGGGTGGGTATTGCTTCTATCCATTTTGAAACATAGTCGATTGCGACTAATATATATAAATACCCACCAGAGCTAATGAACGGTCCCATGAAGTTGATGCCCCAAACATCAAAAATTTCAACCTCTAAAATAGGATTAAGGGGCATCATATCCTTTTGAGTCATGTTGCCGATGCTCTAGCAACACACATAGGATCGAACAAAGTCATGAGTATCTTTGTGCAAGCTGGGCCAATAAAATCCCGCATTAAGAATTTTAGCTGTAGTTTTCTTGCCTGAAAAATGTCTGCCACAGGCCATTGAGTGACAATGTGTCAAAATATCATGGATTTCAGAATCGGGGACACATCGTCGAATGACCTAATCGGCACAAATGCAGAAAAGGTCAGGCTCCTCCCAAAAATAATATTTAATATCAGCAAAGAACTTATCCCGTTTTGTTTTTGGCCAATCAGTGGGGATTCGTTCTGTTGCTAAGTAGTTTGCGATGGGCGCAAACCAAGGGAGGGTTGTAGCAGCTAAAATGCTTTCATCGGGGAACTGATCTGGCAGGGTCATTTTGTCATTCGTCATAAGACGAGAGAGATGGTCAGCCACTACATTGTGCAATCCTGCCTTATCCTTGATTTCCAGGTCAAATTCCTAGAGCAGCAGAATCCAATGGATAAGGCGTGGTTTCGCATCTTTCTTTGTTAGCAAATATTTAATTGCTGAGTGGTCGGTATAAACAGTGACATGTGACCCCAACAGATAAGATCTAAATTTTTCTAAGGCAAATACAATGGCAAGAAGTTCCTTTTTAGTAACCGTGTAATTCCGTTGTGCATCATCAAGGGTTTTGCTAGCATAATAGATCACAACGGGCTTCTTGCCAATTCTTTGCCCTAGAATGGCCCTTACAGCAAAATCTGAGGCATCTGTCATTAATTCAAAGGGACTATTCCAATCAGGTCCCTGCAATATTGGTGCCTCAGTAGCCTCTTTCTTCAACCTCAAAAAACTCTCAAAGCACTTATCATTAAAATCAAATGGATGGTCTTTACTGAGAAGTTGACTTAAGGGCTTGGAGATTTGGGAAAAATTTTGTATGAATCGATGGTAGAAACCCACATGACCCAAAAAGGATCTGATCTGTTTGACAGTAGTGGGCGATGGGAGCTTAGATATAGCATCTATTTTTGCTTTATCTACCGCGATTCCTCATTTTGAAATAACATGGCCCAAGACAATACCTTCTTGGACCGTGAAATGACTTTTTTCCCAGCTGAGGACCAGATTAACTTCTATGCACTTTTGGAGAGTTCTTTCAAGGTTTTTGAGACAATGGTCAAAAGAATCTCCAAAAATAGAGAAGTCATCCATAAAGACTTCTAAACATTCACCTACCAGGTCTGAAAAAATTGCAAGCATGCACCTTTGAAAAGTCGTAGGTGCATTGCAAAGATCGAAGGGTATTTTTCGGAAAGCAAAGGTTCCGAAGGAGCAGGTGAAAGTTGTTTTGTCCTGGTCCTCAGGATGAACCGCTACCTGATTATAGCCGGAATAACCGTCTAGAAAATAGTAAAAATCTCGTCCGGCTAACCGCTCCAAGATTTGATCAATAAAAGGGAGTGGGAAATGGTCCTTCTTGGTGGTGGTGTTTAATTTTCGGTAATCAATACACATGCGCCAAGAAGAAGCGGTTCGAGTGGCTACATTTTCCCCATTATCATTAGTGACAACTGTTAGTCCAGCCTTTCTGGGGACAACTTGTGTTGGACTAACCCAGGAGCTGTTAGAAATGGGGTAGATGATATCAGCATCCAGCCACTTAATAATATCCTTTTTTACCACCTCCTGCATAATAGGATTCAAGCGCCCTTGTGGTTGGCGGGAGGGGCAAGAATCATCCTCTAAATATATACGATGCGTACAATAGGATGGATGAATACCCTTAATATCAGAAAGGTTCCAACCAATAGCTTTCCGATATTTACTCAAAACCTGGGGGAGTGTGCTCTTGTGCCCCAGTAATTCCAGAATTTATAATCAGGGGCAGGGTCAGATTAGGACCCAGAAAGACATATTTAAGGGAGTCGGGCAAAGGTTTTAATTCCAATTGTGGGCCCGGCTCCAAAAGAGTTTCTGCTTTGTGGGTTAGAGGTGAGGTGAGAGTGAAAGGGTCAGCTGGAATGTTAGCTGGACGTGTGGTTGAGGTGGAAGGGTGAGAAAAAGTGGATTGTTCAGGAAATGTATTGACAGCAAAACAGGAACCTAAATGGGAAATCTGAAAAGTTTCCTCCACAATGTCTTCTATTTCAGAATCCGAATCATCAAAGAAATCTGGTTCTTGGAACCTCCTAGAAGCTTGAAAAATGTCTAGGGTTACAGATTCACTGCCACACATGATCTTCATCTTTCCAGAATCACAATCAATATTGGTGCAGGTGGTGGCTAAGAATGGTCTTCCAAGAATAATGGGGGCAAATTTAAGTGCTTCAGGTCCTCTATGTCCAGGACTAAAAAGTCCACTGCGAATAGACAAATTTTGATCCGGATAAGAACATCCTCAACAATTCCCCTTGGTTTAATCGTAGATCGGTCGGCTAATTGGAGAGTAACCTCAACAGGCTTCAATTCACCGATCTTAAATTCCTCAAAAACAACTGTGGGGATAAGATTAATTGAGGCACCAAGATCCAACAAAGCGCTATCAAATGAGGTATCATTAATGATAACTTGGATTAGGGGGGTGCTAGGATCTTCTCTTAAGAGGCAGTCGGCTCTGCACAACTGAGCTAACTGTCTCTGGAAGAACAACCTTTCATAAATTTCTGGGCTGCCTTTTCGGAGTACATAAATCTTTTAAGAATTTTGCATAGGCAGGAATATATTTAATGCCATCTAGGAGAGGGATATTAATTTCTACTTGTCCAAATAAATCCATTAATTCCTTTTCAGTGGGCTCAGATTTCGTCTTTTTCTTTTTTGAAGAGTGAAGGGCTTATGGAAATGGGGCAGGGTTTCCCTGTTTTGCATGAATTGGTTCCTAAACAATAGAAGGGGAAGAGTTAATCTGTGTGTCATTAGAGTGGGTTTCTTTAACAGATAGGGTATTGTGAGTGGTTTTCCCATTCCTCAAGGTAACTGCATTTGCAGTCTGGTTGTTTCTAGGATGACGACGGGGGGCCTGGCTGTTATTGAAACTAGGTGGATCCTGAGGTGCTGGCTGAATGGGTTGACTAGGATATCCACCTTTGAATTGATTCCTTTGATTATTTGGGTTGGGCATGGGTTGGGAAGGTAAATTCCCAATAGGTAGATGATCAGGAGTAACCTTAACTTGGTGTTGCAAGTTGGTAATCATGCGGGTTACTTCTGTCATTTGAGTCTGCATTCCTTGCAGACTTTTCATGACCTGATTATTAATATCATCCTGGGATGGTCCAGGTTGATACATAGGTTGCCCATAATTCCCAAAATAGTTTTGTTTGGGAAAAGGAATCGGATTTGGGTTTTTCCAGGAGTGATTCGGGTTAGTCCTCCAGTTTTGATTGGAAGTGTTGGAGGGGTTTCTAAATTGCTCCTGGAGAGCATAAATATTTTCCAAGGTGGGATCAAAAATATTTTGATCAAAATTCCCGGTCAAATCTTGCGGAAAATCAGTTGGAAATTGCTGGCCAGTAGATGTGGCATCAATATTGTGTAGATTTTCTCTTCGGAGAATGTGTGGGGGGTTAGTGTGTGGAGAGTGGATGTGTGGAGCTTGTTTGTTTATGAGCTTTTCTTCCATTTTCTTTTGGTGAATTTGCATCTGGTCTAGTCGTTGAGCTAACATATATAGATCATCTTGCATAACTGGAATAGAGGTGAACTTGGAGTCAATTTCATGGACTCCGTGTTTGGTGTTTTGTGATCTGCCAAAAGTGTCCATTGAAGTCATGTTAAATGAGTTTTCACTCATTTCTTCAAAGAGAAGATAGGCACTTTCGACGTCTTTGTTAAGAAAATTGCCCCCACATGAGGCATCCACAAATCATTTCAATTGATCTTCTAATCCATGATAGAAGATCTGCACTAACTGCCATTGTGGAATTTCATGGTGGGGACAACTTCTTAGAAGTTCCTGAAATCTTTCCCAGGCTTCGTGGAGGGGTTCACCAATTTTTTGTTGAAAGGTCGTTATGGATCTTCTTAACGCATTCGTTCGACCAATCAGAAATTTTTTTTTAAGAAAAGAGCTTTTTAATTGGGGCCAGGTGGTAATAGGGCGCCCAACTATTCTAAACCAATGAGATGCTTTGTCTTTAAGAGAGAGAGGAAAAAGTCTCATTAACCACACGTCTTCTTGCACATTACGGGAATGAGTGGTTTGAGCGAGGATAGTTAATTCCTCGAGATGACAAAAAGGGTCCTCTCTTGGAAGACCATGAAAATGCTTGATAAGGTTTAGAATGGCTGGTTTGATCTCGAAATCCCCTTGTGGTATGACCACCCCTGGTCTTTCCTCATAATTGGAAGGATCATAGAAATCCTTAAGAGGAACGACAGGCTATTGGCAGGGTGGTGGATTTTTTCCTAGATTAGCTAGGTTTGTGACAGTCCTAGCTATTTCTTCTTGATTTTGTTGTAGTTGAGCCAAATGGTCGACCATTAATGCAAAGGGATTTGTATTTTGGGTTATAATTGGAGGGCCACCTGGCCCTGCTGGTATTTCTGGTTGCTCCAAGTTAGGGAGGTGAGGGAGGGTGAAGTCAGCTTGTTGGTCGGCTGAAGGGTTAGAAGTGGAAGCAAAATTTTTTTGACGGCTTCCTGGGTTCTCCATTTTTTTAGTAGAGGAGGAGGAAGAAAACAATGATTTTCTGCTGCGGGGGGCGAAATCAGATGGTCCCTCGAGGTGTGGTTTTTGGGACCATCGCCCGTGCATGCACTACTTGGGAAGAATTGGAGGGGAGGAGAAGAGAAAGAGATGAGAGAAAGCGTGCAATTCAAACAAACAAAACTAGACCTAACTTAAATGCGACTCCCTAATAATAAACCTAAGACTTGGTCTATGTAGGAAATAAGTAGTCAATAGTGAATACCCGTTCTATCAACAAATCTAGCCAAGTTGCTTAAGGGGAGGTTTGGGCCCAAATGTTTCCCAGGGAAAACCCCAGGTACTTGTACAAACCCGCGCCTGGCCGTTTGACATGGCCCCTCAACCTGAACACCAGATATAGATGACAGAATTGGTACTAACTAAAGAAAACTTAAGACCTAGATAGCAAGCCTAAGTTGATGAAGCCTTAGGGGTCAAGTTGCTACAAGTTTTAATTAGGTCTAGGATACTACAGTGCACACGGAATGTGGAGAGCGTTAATTGGGTTGTTGCCCTATTATTTCGATTTTTTTTTGTGTGTGCGTAGGAATTGGAGAGTGGCTCCATGAAAATTAAGTTGTCACACAAATTTTTTGTATTTATGTCTTTTAGGATTCAATTTAATTGAATGTATTTTAGGGTTTCTCTAGTTAAATTTTCAAACAAGTTTGAAAATCCACAATCAAAAGAAAAACAAGTTGTATGGGTGATTATATATTTCCTTTAAATTGAGTCTCTAAAAAGAATGAAGGAAACCCTCAGCCAATTGTCCCTAAGACAGAAATTTAGTTACCAATGAGTTATTTTTAGGCTTTCTGAATAGATAGTGGTCCAAACAATGCAACCAACACCACTACCTTTAGTGAAATCAAACAAGGATTCCAGAAAAGATTTTTGTAAGATTTTAGGAATTTCTTTGATAATTTTTTTGAATTTTTAATTGTACTGGTGTGAAAGTCTAGAAATGATACCTGTGGGTATTATGGACTTTTCAATATTATCAACGACCTCAGAAAATTTTTGTGATTTTATATGATGTGTAGAATTTCACAAAGATTCCATCAAGCTAAATTTCACAAAAATTGGATGAGTATAAAAATTCTAAAAATTCACGGACAGTAGCAAAATGGGAAGATTAGAGGGTGTGACCCCTCTGTATCCTGTGAATTTTTAAAAATTAAATACAAATTCAATTGATCTGAAATTTGAAAAAATGTTCCTAACTTAATTGGGAATCACTGTATGAAATTTTATGATTTTAGGAGGCCTGTGGTGTTAGGAATCTATTTTTCAAATCTGGACAGAAATCTGGACCCGAAAAATAGAACACCAATACTTGCAATGGAGTGGTGTTAAAGAAGCATTCAAGCAAACAATGGATTTTAAAATGCACCACTTCACTTAGTTAAGTTGTTTATGGTCCTAAAAGCCAAGTTTAGTGTATTTTGGTAGTTTTTTAGGTTAAGTGTGACAAGTGATGGGGAACCAACCTGAAATCCATGGGAAGAAAAGGAACTTTAGGCTTTCGGTTCCAAATTCCAGCCTTCCCGCTGTAATTCCTGCACACACAAAAGAAAGAAAGAGAAGGGGACGAGATCCACTTCAAGCAAGAGAAAATTAACTAATGCAAACCCGTGCCTCCCTGGCAACGGCACCAAAAGGTGATGGTGCAGTGATCGTGGATTTTACGCGATTTGTAAAATACGTCGTTGTAACGCGCAAAATCGATCAACTCTTAAATTTATAAACCTAGATAGTAGAGTATCTAGGGTCGTCCAAGGAGGCAATTCTCTTGCTAAAAACACATCTCAACTTTCTTTTTGGTATTTTAAATATATATATATATATTTTTTTTGTGTTTTGAAATAATACGGGTAAGGTGCGAATTGTGACAAAAGAGTGCTAACACCTAAAATGCTAAGCTAAAACTTAAGAAATTAAAAGGTCCACTACCTAAGCTCACTCTAGGCAAGTGGAGGCCTAGAGTAATTGGGGAGTGGAAGTAGAATAAGTGCTAGAACAACAGTAACAATTGCAATAAAAAGCTAAAAGAAGGTAATTTAATTAACTAGAATTAGTGTTCTTTTCAAGGACAAGTAGAGGAATGCTTCTACTAGAACTAAACAAATTTAAAAGCAATAAAAGAAACACTAATCCTCTTGCAAAATTTGGTGAAGAAGGGAGCCTTCTTGCTCTAAGCCTAGCTGCTTCTTGGCTTGAAAAGAGGCCTCCTTCTTCTCCTTCCTTGAGAGCTCCTCCAAGGTGGAAGCTACCACCTTCACTGCTCTCCTCCAAGGGGTGGGCATGCACCACCCTCAAAAACTCCTCCAAGGTGGCACGGACCACCTTCAAGATCTCCTCCAAAGATCTTCCTTTCCTGGCTTCTCCTTTGGCTTGCGTGACTCAAGAGAGAAGGGAAGAGGGGAAGGCACCAAGGAGACAGAATATCCCCTTAATCTTCTTCTTCTTCTTCTCTCTTGGATGTGGTCTTCTAGGTGGAATATGAGAGTGAATTTGCTATCCAAGGATGCCTTGAATAGTGGTGGGTAGTGGTCTTTTTATAGGGTAGGATGGGGGGTTAAGGTGCCTCTTGAAATGGAGGGTTAAGATTGAAGGATGGAGGTGGTTGGGGATCCTATGGCTAAGGGTATTTGGCGCCAACCCAATGGACCCCTAGGGGGTAGTTATGGGTGGTGACACCCCTTGAAGTTGGCACCAAAATAGCTTCTAGAAGGGGGTCTTAGGTGGCGCCAACAAAGGTTCTAGAAGGAGGGGTGATGTAAACACATTTACACTACTTAAAATGTCTATTTATACATGTTCTTAAGCATAGGATTGCATTTCATGATATAAATATTGCATAACAAGCATAATCTTGTATTTAGAGTAGTTTGAATAAAATGGAGGTTAATTGTCTCCTTTTATGTGCTTGGACAGGGCAAACAATTTATCGAGGCCTCGGATCAAAGATCCAATCGTATGGATGTGATCAGGGCGATGATTGGAGTTCAACGACTCCAAGATCGCCCTAATCAGGCATCCGTAGCATCAGATAGTCACCGGGGAACCCTAGAAGATCAAGGGCTAGGATGGTGAAAATCCGTACTTCAGATGACAAATCCGACCGCATAGATGAATTCGGATCGACGATCGCAGCTCAACAACACAAAAATCGAGTCAATCCGACATCCGTGGTACCATCCACAACTTCTAGAAGATGGACGGCAAGATGGCCCCACGTGGTGCCATCTCAGGCTCCCAAACGGCCTCCAGCACCGCTGCACCTCTGCTTCTTCAATCAGCGCATCAATTCTCCGCCGTTGGATCAAGATCCAACGGCTGTGGATGCGGCTGGCTAATTCATCCGCGCGACCATTTCGAAAGCGTAGCGCAGCAGTGACTCAGCGCGGGTGAAGCGGAGGTCGCGGGATTGAGTCCCGCGAGCCTCAAATTGGGCGCAAGCTATCGGGAGCGTGGAGCGTTAGATGGAGATAGAACGGCCGCACGCGCCCGATAGTGCCGACGCGCGATTGAACGGGCGACGCGGACGCGCAATCGGACGCACCAGGCAGGTGGGCTGCAGCGGGTGAAGCGCGATCTAAGTCGTCCGATCTCGCGATCGGATGGCTAAGAACCAGCGGTCGTGCGCATGCGTTGCGCGCGCGAGCAGGCGATCAAGCGCACGCGAGCCGCCCACGACGCCCACGAAGGAGGCTTTAGCGACGGTTTTATCCGTCACTAAAGACCCCTCATTTATTGTTTTGAAGTTGTAATGTCCATTTTGCCCCCACTCCTTGCAACTATAAAAGGAGACCCCCTCCATACGAAATTCTCATCCCTTCCTTCTCCTCTCTATCCCTCCAAAGCTCAAGAGAAGCTTGTCCCACACCCGGGATGCTTTTCGCGAGATAAAGTCTAAATTTTCGTTCCCCTTCGGAAGTGGATCCCGCGACGACGACGGCATGCTGCTTCGTTCCCGTTCTTCTACTTCGTCCTCCTTTGTCCTGCTTCGTTCTCCTTCGTCCAGATGTCGTCCCGTCCGGCTCATCCTCCAAGCAATCGTCGAGGCGAATAACTTCTCTCTCCCATTCTTATTTACAGCTTTTCTACTGTAGAATTTTCCTGCTTTATAGTGTAATTGATTTTCCGCTTTCTAGTGTAACTTTTATTTAGTTTAATTATATAAACAGTTGAAATATTTAATGCATGTTCTCTTTCTCTCGCTCTCTCTCTTTCTTTTAGTCTGATAGCTCCATTGTAATTATATCGCCTTGCTTATCAAAAATTCTAAAAAATATAATTGCGAATATAGATCAACGTAGCCTCCCTGTGTTCGACCCGGAATTCATTTCGGTATAAATTTTATTTGTTGAACACGAATTCTTCGCTTTCGAACTACAACGACAGGTTTTCCAAAACCGAACACGTTAGCGTAGCGATTCGTAAAGCGTTCAACATTTTGGCGCCATTGCCGGGGAAATTACTAGTAATTTACTACACTAGTAAGCCCTCTGTCATTTACTACACTAGTAAAACTATGGATGAAGCCCAGAGGAATTACTAGCTGTAGTATTTACTTTGGAAAAATTCATGACTTATCTCTTAGGGTCTCATGTTATCGTTTATACCGACCACTTGGCCTTGAGACATCTCTTGGCTAAAAAGGATGCTAAACCCCGGCTTATTCGTTGGATTCTTCTTCTTCAAGAATTTGATCTTGAAATTAAGGATAAAATTGGGTTAAAAATGTGGTGGCGGATCATTTGTCGAGACTCCTAGGTGATTCTTCTTGTCCGGACATTCCGATTGCTGACACTTTTCCAGATGAAACCATTCTTACAGTTTTAGGTGTCCACACCCCATGGTTTGCTAACATTGTTAACTATTTGGTCGTTGGTCAAATCCCCCAGGATTGGACCAAGCAATAACGAGATAGACTCAAATCTGAGGCCAAATACTACTTTTGGGAGGACCCTGAACTGTATCGCATTGGCTCTTATCAGATTATTCGCCGATGCATACCAGAGAATGAATTCAATAGTATACTCGAGTTCTGCCATGCATCTGGGTGTGGTGGACATTTCTCCGGGAAAAAGACGGCTGCAAAAATCTTGCAATCTGGCTTCTATTGGCCGTCTTTATTTAAGGATGCCCAGGATTTCTCAAGGTCATGTTCTCGATGCCAGGCACTCGGGAGCATAACTAAGAGAGACATGATGCCCCTAAACCCTATTCTTCCTGTCGAAATTTTTGATGTTTGGGGCATCGATTTCATGGGACCCTTTATCCCTTCATTTGGACATCAGTACATTCTTGTTGCTGTTGATTATGTGTCCAAATGGATTGAGGCAATTCCCACCCAAACCAATGACCACAAGGTGGTCATCAATTTTGTCAAGAAAAATATCTTCAGTAGGTTTGGGATTCCGAGGGCTATCATCAATGATGGTGGCACTCATTTTACTAATGCCCAATTCCAGAATTTATTGGCCAAATACGGGGTTAATCATCGAATTTCCACACCTTACCATCCCCAAACGAATGGACAAGCCGAGATCTCCAATCGAGAGATCAAGAACACCCTGCAAAAAATGGTCTGATCACAAGGATTGGACTCAAAAGCTTGAGGACGCTCTTTGGGCCTACACGGCATATAAAACGGCCATCGGCATGTCTCCATTCCGTTTGGTGTATGGAAAGGCGTGCCATCTACCCGTAGAGATTGAACACAGGGAATTCTGGGCAATCAAACAATGCAATTTAGATCTGAATCTAGCTGGAAAGACCAGGAAACTCCAACTATCTGAGTTGGAGGAGCTTAGAAATGATGCTTATGAGAATGCCAAGATCTACAGGGCTCGGACCAAAGTTTTACATGATCAATTGATTTCCCGCAAGAGCTTTGAGCCAAACCAGAAGGTCTGGTTATTTGATTCTAAACTTAAGCTCTTTCCTGGTAAACTTAGATCTAAATGGAATGGCCCATTCATGATTGATCAGATTTTTCCTAATGGTGCCGTTCAAATTTCTGACCCAAAGATGGGTAACAACTTTAAAGTCAACGGTCAACGTCTGAAGCCTGTTGTTGACCGTAATCTCCCAGAACCCGTCTCAGACTCTGTTGGTCTAGCCATTCTGTGACTTCTTTCGCTGGACTTCGCCTAGCTGACGGCATTAAACTCAGCAGTTGTACATATGACACAAGGTTGATACGAGCTTCATATCCAGGTGACATTTTTCATATTCCACCCTTTCTTTCATGTCTCCTTTTCAATGAGGACATTGCATCAGCTAGGCATAGGGGGGTGGATTCATTCTTGAATTATTTGGTCAGCTTTGTGAAATCCATATAAATTGTCTCTCTTCTTATTTAAAAGAAAAAATTAGGAAGGATTAGTTGGACATTAGGACTTTTCAATCCTAAGAAATTTTACATTAGGATCTGAACACAAAGACCCCTCAGGTCTTTGGACTTAATTAGCCTGTGTATCCACTAAAATGTGGATTTATCTTTGAGTCCTCGCCATCTTAATTCTATTATAATTGGAATAAATAAGTTTGGGTGATAAGTACACGAATTATCAACCTGCCCTTTGATTTGAGGGAATTTTGAGTTTTAAGTATCTACACACTTTCTTTGCACTGACTCGTTGTTCGGCGATTCTAACGGAAATTGGGTAGCTAATGAACCTTCTAGGGTGATATGGCTGGCAACTTATCGTGGGTAACAGCCCATAGGTAGGTTGTCCAGAGCCCAGTCACTGGACCTTTCTCTTTTTTGCTGCATGTAGGTAAATCTTAGACCAGGGAAGCCACCTACTTAAAAAAATAATAATAATAATAAAATAAAAATAAAAAGAAAAGGAGAAAGAACAAAAAGAAATAAGCCACACTTCGCCGCACGAGTATGGCTGGCAAGTTGTCGGTGGTAACAGCTCATCGTTTGGTTGTCCAGAACCCAGCTCAGAAAATGCACCAAAAATTCCCAAAACACTTAGGAAGAAGCAGAGAAGTAGAATAAACCGGGGAGATATACACTGGATTCACCCTTGTGTTGACCCCGTAAAAAAATAAAAGTAGGGAGAAAGCTACCGGTTGTAAAGATACACCTTTAGGCAGAATTCTTGTTAGGTCACCTAGAGGCGTAGAAATCCGAAGTCCGTTCTAACTGCCGGTCAACGAGTCTATCACAATCATAATAAGATGCTTAAAGCTTAGGGTTCTCATCAAATCTTGGGTGAGTTGGATGGCCGTAGAAAGCCACTCTTAAACCCTAAAATTTGAAAATCCAAAAAAATTAGAAAAGAGAAAAATAGAAAAAGAAATTTTTCTTTTAATAAGGCGAGGGCTTGAGTCGGTCTGCATTTTGGCTGATACCCGGGCACTGTTGTGTCTTTGAAAGTTCAGTTCCTAAGTAGATAATTTCTTAATGATTGAAAATAACTCAAGTCCAAATAATCCAACCTAATTCTTTTATAAATAGCATATAGTTTTTGCTAGGGACTAGCAAAAGATAGGCATGGGGGTATGATGTAAACACATTTACACTACTTAAAATGTCTATTTATGCATGTTCTCAAGCATAGGATTGCATTTCATGATATAAATATTGCATAACATGCATCATCTTGCATTTAGAGTAGTTTGAATAAAATGGAGGTTAATTGTCTCCTTTTATGTGCTTGGATAGGGCAAACAATTTATCGAGTCCTCGGATCAAAGATCCAACCGTATGGATGTGATCAGGGCGATGATTGGAGTTCAACGACTCCAAGATCACCCTAATCAGGCATCTGTAGCATCAGATAGTGACCGGGGAACCCTAGAAGATCAAGGGCCAGGATGGTGAAAATCTGCACTTCAGATGACAAATCCGACCGCACGGATGAATTCGGATCGACGATCGCAGCTCAATGACACAAAAATCGAGTCAATCCGAAATCCGTGGTACCATCCACAACTTCTAGAAGATGGACGGCCAAGATGGCGCCACGTGGTGCCATCTCAGCCGCCCAAACGGCCTCCAGCACCGTCGCACCTCTTCTTCTTCAGTCAGCGTGTCGATTCTCCGCCGTTGGATCAAGATCCAACGGCTGTGGATGCGGCTGGCTAATTCATCCGCGCAACCATTTCGAAGGCGTAGCGCAGTGGTGACGCAGCCGCGGGCGAAGCGGAGGTCACGGGATCGAGTCCCGCGAGCCTCAAATTGGGCGCAAGCTATCGGGCGCATGGAGCATCAGATGGAGATCGGATGGCCGCGCGCGCCCGGTAGCGCCGACGCGCGATTAAACGCGCGGCGCGGACGCGCAATCGGACGCTCCAAGCGGGTGGGCTGCAGCGGGTGAAGCACGATCTAAGCCATCCAATCTTGCGATCGGACGACTAAGAACTAGCGGTCGTGCGCAGGCGTTGCGGGCGCGAGCAGGCGATCAGGCGCGCGCGAGCCGCCCACGATGCCCACGAAGGAGGCTTTAGCGACGGTTTTATCCATCACTAAAGACCCCTCATTTATTGTTTTGAAGTTGTAATGTCCATTTTGCCCCCACTCCTTGCAACTATAAAAGGAGACCTCCGCCATATGAAATTCTCATCCCTTCCTTGTCCTCTCTACCCCTCCAAAGCTCAAGAGAAGCTTGTCCCACACCCGAGATGCTTTTCGCGAGATAAAGTCTAAATTTTCGTTCCCCTTCGGAAGTGGATCCCGCGACGACGACGGCATGCTGCTTCGTTCCCGTTCTTCTGCTTTGTCCTCCTTCGTCCTGCTTCGTTCTCCTTCGTCCAGACGTCGTCCCGTCCGGCTCGTCCTCTAAGCAATCATCGAGGAGGATAACTTCTCTCTCCCATTCTTATTTACAGCTTTTCTACTGTAGAATTTTCCTGCTTTATAGTGTAATTGATTTTCCGCTTTCTAGTGTAACTTTTATTTAGTTTGATCATATAAACAGTTGAAATATTTAATGCATGTTCTCTTTCTCTCTCTCTCTCTCTTTCTTTTAGTCTGATAGCTCCATTGTAAATATATCGCCTTGCTTATCAAAAATCCTAAAAAATATAATTGCGAATAAAGATCAACGTAGCCTCCTTGTGTTCGACCTGGAATTCATTTCGGTATAAATTTTATTTGTTGAACACGAATTCTTCATTTTTGAACTACAACGACAGGTTTTCCAAAATCGGACACGTTAGCGTAGCGATTCGTAAAGCGTTCAACAAGGGGGTATGTGGAGGGTGGAGATGGGTTTAAGGGGAATTGTGTGGTGGAGATGAAGGGGATTTTTGGAGGGAAAAGTGGCGCCATTAAGGGGATAGTTAGGGTGGTTTTGGCGCCAATTTTAGCTATCCTTTGGAGGTGGTGAGTAGGCTAGGTTGGCGCCAAGTAGGTGGAGCTTAGGTGGAGCTAGTAGGTGAAGTTGTTAGGTAGGATTTTTGGGTGGTACAAGCCAAGGAAGTTGGAGCATAGCTAAGCTAAGCTAAGCTAAGCTAAGCTAAGCTAAGCTAAGATAAGCTAAGATAAGCTAGCTTAGCTAATGGAGGAGTAGAGAAGGAGGTGTTAGAGCTAGGGTTTGGAGGGACGAGTTGAGGAGGAGAAGTCTGGAGCTGAAACTGGAGTTGGCTGCTGTTGAAGAGGCTGGCATGGAGCTACTCTAGCTGGCCTAGCTTGCTAGATCTTTGCTAGCTGCTAAGCCAAGCTAAAGTGAGCTGGCTTCTACCATAATGAGCTGAGGTGAGCTAGGTTTGGTGCTCCCGAGGAGGATCAAGCTGGTTGAGGCAGCTAAGGTAACTTAGCTCAACTGAGTTGAGCTAAGCTGAGTCCCTGGGAGCTGGACTTGAGCTTCCTGAGCTGGGATGAGTTCTTCTTCAACTGGTTGGAGTTGAGTGGAGCTGGATGTAGCTGGATCTGAGCTGGGGTGAACTCCCGTCAACTCAGCTGAGCTAGCTAGAGCTCCCTGTGGACTAGTGGGAGCTGAGATGAGCTAGACTCAACTAAGTTGAGCTGGATCTTAGCTGACTTGAGATTAGGTTAGCTACGATGAACTCTTTTGGGCTGCCATTCAGCTGAGCTTAGCTGAATGGAGTTGGGATGAGCTAACCTTAGTTCAAGTGAGCTAGGTTCCATCTGTGGTGAGCTGGATTAAGCTGAGTTCCAGCTAATCTGAACTCCTTCATCACCAATTGCCTTCTTGAGTGCTAGGGTTTTAGGGATCTATATATCTATTCATCCCTAACACTCACAAAAACATATTAAAATAACAAAAGAAAATGCAATGCATGCCTAACCTAGTGAATGCCTAAATGCAGCCCAAAAACCCGTTTGCAGAGTAAAATCTTAAGAGCTAGGTTTGTTTTAATGCATAAGAATGATGATAAACTAGCGTTTATCAATAGCCTTGATGAATATACATCTTAGACGTCAATGGCATTCAGGGATATGGGCATAATAACCCATACTCGAAGATGTATAACTCTAGTTGGCGCTAGCATCCGAATTTCTCGTGGCCTAGTAACTCACAGAGACCACATCAAGATCCACACTATTAGACTAGACAGTACGGGAATGTGCAAAACACATATCCAAGGTAGCAGCCATTCCCATCTCAGCAGCAGCAATCCCATTCTATATATTAGCCGCTGCATCAAGCTACCAATCACCCTCCAAAGCAAGCCAACCCTTTGGAGGCACTAAAGGAGGAACTGCAAGAATCAATGCGAAAATCTATGCAGGATAGCTTGCAGATCATGAAGGAAATGGCTAACCAGATACAGAGCATCCAGAACACGCAGAACCAACTGTTACAGGAGCATAGGACTCAGGGAGCCTTGCCCTCCCAACCTGTCTCTAGCCCATGGTATGTGCAGAACCAAGGCGCCCCACCTAGGTTTCAGGCACCAGCGACAGGCGCATGCTATATTACAGGCACCTCCTACACCACCTGGTTATGCTCAAGGCCAACCACCTTTGCTGCAGAACCCCGCATACTCTGCCCCTTCTGCTCCACCACCTCACGGATAGCATGCCGATGCGAAAGCTATTACATTGAGGAGTGGGAAGAAGACATATGACCCACCATGTAGGCAGGCGGGTCCTGATTTTTTGCACCCTTCACCACAGGATGGTTCGCTCCTTCCTCATCTCAGGAGCCGCCTATGGTAGATAAGGGAAAGAGGCCAATTGACCTTGAGATTCCCATCCCTTGTCCTAAGGCTTTAACACGAGATGTAGCGCAAAAAAAGGGTACGCAGAATTTCGAGGACCTGAAATCGATGTTCAAGGAAGTTCATATTTAGGTCCCTCTCCTCGAGGCCATGGATCACATTCCCACTGTCGCTAGATTCATTAAGGACTATTGTACCTCGAAGTGACAGTAGAAGAATAGATGAAAAGCGGTATCTTGAAGCGATCTAGAGAGGATTAAGATTAAGTTATCATCGTTGTAGTGCAAAATCCTCAATCGATCTCTCAATAAATAAAATTTATAAACTTGAAAATCTAAAAATGAAGTCTGTGGTCGAACATAGGGAGCAAATAGAAATTCACACGCTAATCCTTAATCAAAATATAAATGAGCACAAAAATAAGCCAAGAATAATGATATTCAATAAATGCAAATCCAACACATTATATATTCAATGAATAACATCAGTATTTCAAGACTTTAAGATACCAAAAAGATAACTAAGGCAAAATAATGATGATTTAGATCACCAATTATTAGCCTAAGCACATGTATATCAATTACTCAAATAATGTTAAATAAAGGAACACTACTCAGACGTCTGATTTGAGAATCAGATGACTTAAATGTTCTCTACTATAGTACTCTTCTTTCTTCTTCAATTCTGCTCTCTTCTTCTCTCCTTCTCAAGTCTTCTCATTCTCCCTCTTCTTTTGTTATCTTCCTTAGCCCTTCTCTTCTTCTCCTCAAGCACTACCAAGGGTTTCCTCCTTCTTCTCAAACCTTCCCAGCGACTAAGTGCTCAACAATGCCTTAACACAAGAGAGAAAAACCCTCCCCTCCCTCGCTCTCTCTCTTTCTTTCTCTACCTTCCTCCTCTCTCAGATATCTGGGTAATCGGGTATTCAGATCGCGTACATGGGTCCAGGGCCGCAGGCATGAATCGTACCCGAGGAGTGAAGGCTTAGCTTAAGCGGGTCGAGCATGTGAAAGGTAAGCAGGACTTCACCCTAGTGTATTGAGGCGATAAGGCTAGATGACAAATTCAATTTATGCACAGCCAACGCCTCTTTACTTTCTGTTGTGGGACTAAACCACATCCCTTCTTCCCGTGCATCTGCAGCAAGGAGATTCCTCTGATTGGAGTAGCTGCTAAGGGTAGGGGCTTCAATTGACCACTTGGAAGTGGTCCTAGGGCTATTTCGCACAGCCTGGAGGTTGCGTCTGGAGCTTGCATCATAAGAACACGACTCCAAGCTTGCTTAAAGCTCCTTCATTAATGGCGGTGAAGGGCGAAACGTAAAAAGCAAGAACACAGCCTTTCGACCCAATCAAAAGCATTCAAGAGGTTCGTCGGACATTGGCGAATGTAGTGGTCATGGTTGTGTGGCGTGTGGAAGTGTGTGGTGGCCGGATAATGTTGGGGATGGAGGCCGGTGATGGGTGTGTTCGGGGGCGGTCGTGAGAGGGTGGAACGGTGAATAAGAAGAGGGGTTTTGATGAGCGTGATGCGGCGGAGGTTGTGGAGTAGGTGGCCAGGTGTTTGGACGGGTGTAGCGAGTGGATAACCTCGCCGGAGGGTGGCTGGAGATGGGGAAGATAAAGGGCAAATGGTGGCATTGAGGTTTGCTTTTGGGTTTTGGATATGGGAAATTAACCTAAGAACTAAAAGGGACCTAACTAACCCTAAACTAATGGATGAAAGGGGGGAATGCCCATGCCGGTGGTATGCCGGACGTGGGGAAGACGAACTCTCTGGGGGGCAAACGGCGAGGAAAGAAAGGGTCTGAGGAGCTCCTACACGTATCGCGAGGAGCAGAAGAAGTTGGAGAAGATAAACTCGCCAGCTATTTTCTGTGACGGTGAGTGAAGAGGCTAGATGGAGGAACTCGTCGGAGTTGGTGGAGATGGAGGTGGATGGCAGTGAGGTCGAAGGGTTGTTTTTAGGTTTTGAATATAGGAAAGGACCTAGAGAACTAACAAGGACCTAACTAACCTACTTTAAGTGGACAAAAGGGACAGAGAGGCACCAACTTTGATTGGCTGGCACTGTGGAAGGAGAACTCTGCAGAGGGGTGAACAACAAGGAAAGAAGGGGTCTAAGGGGCTCCTATGTGTATCACGAGGAACTCACTGGCTATTGTTCGTGACGGCAAGCAAAGGGGCTAGATGGAGGAACTCACCAGAGTTGGTGGAGATGGAGGTCGGAGAGAAGGGAAGAAGGGAGAACCAGCCTCCAAACTAAGCTAAGGAGTACGATTAAGCATTGTGGGTCCTTTTATAAGGCTTAGGGGGTCGTTTCTGTGAGATTAGCATGACGTAATGATGTAAAAAATGTGGAATTAAAATAGACAATCTCACAAAAATAGCAATCACACAATTAGGCACAAGTATTTTTAGGTGAAAACCCAACTCGGGTGAAAACCACCACCTAACCCTCTCGAGTTAGGATTTTCCAATCAACCTAGTCGATCAAATCCTCTAACATACTACTTAAACGACGGTAGTACAACCTTAATTACAACCACACTACTTTATACGAGGGTAGCGTACCTCAAACCCCTTCTCTTCACGAGAAGGATTTTGTCTCACGAAGGAGACGGGAATTCTCAATGCGAATACCCAACCAAATAACAAAGTAACAAATACAAGAATAGTCCTATAGAGCCAACAAAAACATTCTTAAACTTAGCTTCTATAGGTGTTAGGATTCTTCCCTTTGCTTGGAAGTGCATCGACGACACGGATGCGTGAACTACGCAATGGCACAACGGCGCTCTCGTGAACTACGGCGGAGAGCGGGTGCGCAATTGGGTTGAAGCTCTCTAGATGTAGAACAAGAGTTGGAGAGCAAGAGCTTTCTTTTTAAAAACAAAATACACAAAATGATGTGAAAGTGTGTTGCTTGGTGTGTCTAGGTGTGTATTTGAGTGGCAAGGGTTTTCCTCTATTTATAGAGGCCCTAGGAAGGCTTTGGAAGGCCTTGGAAGGCTTCCATAGCCATTGGGTGCAACCTCCAAGAGAATCAAGTCTAAATCAGGATCAATCATAACTCTGACAGGGTTATCAGATGTCTGGTACTAGCATTAGACGTTTGGAAAACTTGTTTAAGACGTCTGGGAACAAAGTCAGACGTCTGATTTTAGGTGTGCTTCATTCCTAACACACAAGACGTCTGGCACAAGGTTTTGACGTCTAGAAACCTACTTGTTCTGCGGGAATGGATTCCCAAGAAGGGTAACGGCTACAAGATTTGCCAAAGGTGATTTTGGGTCAGTCGAGGTAAAACAGTCACATATCAGACGTCTGGGATCACTTACAAACGTCTGAAATGTATAAAGTTAGATTCCTCAATGTCTACGTGGGTAGCCAATGTTCCACTAATTGGATGTCTGATTTCATCAGACAGAACTAACTAAGTCCAGCCTAAATATTATCGGACGTTTGAGTCAACAGTCAAACGTCTTAAAAGTCATTATCAGACGTTTGATTTTCAGATTAGAAGTCTGATAAGGCTGTCTGAACCTTATTTTATTTTTCTAAGTTCTCTACAGAAAACCTAAGTATCCTAAAGTTGTGCAAGTGTTCCTAGGACTACTGTTAGGGTTCTTTGAGGCTCTTTAACATAAATCTAAGAAACAGAAATAAAGAGCAACAAAAGAAACAAAAATACATAGTACAAAGGAAAGGAAATGTATCCTATTCTTCGTCTCCTTCCTTCTTCAGTCTATCGCTCCTTGATAACACTGCATCTTGGGGTGATAATTCTGTTAAATGGGGTCCATCTTAAGAACAAAATGCACAGATAACACATCATACATAGAATGGGAGCATTGCATGCATCATACATCAGGATTTCTTATAAAATAGAATTAATGGCCATTTGTATAAGTACTTATCAAAGCAGGCCTTAGATGAGCAATTGGACCGCACGGATGGATTCAGAGTGACGAACGGAGTCCAACGGACTCGAAATTGGCCAAATCCGACATCTGGAGCTCCCGCAATGGGCCCAAGAAGTTCTGACCATTGATTTGATGATCAACGGCCCATGACGTGCCACGTGTTGCCCGCTCGATGCATCCAGACCGCCGACCGATCTCACCTTCACTCGGAGGATGAATCACAACCGTCGATCTTCGATCGAATGACTGAGAGCCGCTCGCGCGCCTACCCTTGCCGTGATAAAGCAGTGGGCGCAGCGGTCGAAGAGCTCACCCGCGCTCACGCAACGCGGGTTTGAAGCACGCTGTGCAGAAATTGTAAGGCGAAGGTGCGCGGGGGCGAAATTGGACCGCCCGATCAATAGCGGATTGGCGCGATTGTGAGATGTGGAGCTCGCAGATGCACCTTCAGCAGACACGCGCAATGATGCAAGGGCGCGATGCAGGCGCGTGCCTCGCATGGAATCTCATCCGTCCAATCTTCGATCGAACGGCTTACGACGCGTGCATGCCAATCAGGCGCGAAGAAGCACAAGGCGTGCATGAGCGACCGGCAGGCAGGGGCCTTCACTGACGTTTTGGGAAGGCTTTTAGCAATGTCCCGGACGTCGCTAAAACAACTTCTTCATTTGGAAAGCCCTTCTTTCTATTTAAACCCCTTCCAACCACCCATGGAAGGCATTCACTCCACTTGCAAGTGTTCTATCTCCCTCCTAGCTACCATTAAGCCCTTTTGTAATCGTCAGAGATGATGAGCCACCGACAGAGCCCCCTTCCACCACCGTAGCTGCCTCGCCACCCCCTCTCTCTCTCTCTTTCTTTTAAGCTTTACTTTACTTATGTTCAAGCATTTATCGAGTGTTGTAATTATGAACTAAAGTTGCATGTTAAATGAAGTTGTTTTCTATTCAATTGCTTGCTCTATTTTATGTTCAAGTTTCATGTTGTGAATGAAACAATTCTAACCCTAATATCTCTCTCTTCTCTCTCTCTCTCACTCACTTTTCACCCATGCCTTTTCGCAAGCAAACCTCGTGATTTTCATGACATTAAGTGATAAGAGAAATCCAATTTTCACGCCTCCCTGAGATCGACACTCGGACTCACATCCATTTCTTTATTTTAAAATTGACGTCGCGAGCGCAGGCTATAACGACTCTTCAAAACACACGCGTCACGCGCACGTTAGTTTTTGGCACCGTTGCTAGGGAGGCAACGGATTTGTTTTGTCACTTCCATTTTACATCCATGCTCACATCATCTAACGCCTTGTCTCCTTCTACTTGATTGTTGCAGGAATTCGATGCTTGGATGACGAAGCAGCACAACTCGTGACGGTAAAAAGGGAGTAAACACAACAAGGACCGATCGTGAGTATTTCTTAACTCATGGTTGTTTGCTTGCTTAAAAAAATCTAAAAAAATTATAAAACTGAAAAAAATTGGCATGGTGCATGATTGCCTGACCCACATCTTTAACACATCACCCAACAAAAAAATACACTCTAACATTCTGAATAAATTCTTGGAATGTTCTTTCTTTTTGAGTGGTGTTTGCGAAGCCACCTTGAATTGACTTGGACCGCACCACTCAACCCTAAAAATGACTCATCCAATAGAAGCTGCATGATCACTAAGATGAGTACATTAGGGTCTTAGAGCCTCTACACAACAAAAGGAAATCTACTTTCACCGAATTGTGTGCAAAACTTGACGTACCCACTGAAACTTGTCTGAAAACATTAAGACATGTCAGTCCTAAAAGACACAAAAGTAAGGATGAAACATTAAAAGACACCACATCTTAAAAAAATACTTGCTTGAAAACCCTGTTTCGATAGAAGCACACACACTGAAATTGGAAAATTAAGAGGCACTACCCCAATCAACTCCACATCACATAACCATAGCACAAACATTGTCCTAGCCCTTTTAAAATAGAGTAGACGTACCCTAGGTAGGACTGGGTTAAGTCTCGAGAGGCCAGGTTTTGTTCACTAGGCACTTGGCCTTCATTCCCTTAGTAGAATCTGGTGACTAGGCTATGGGGCAGTGTCAAACAACCGTGGTTGTGGGGTTTATGGAACTGGTGGCGCAAGCCAAAGGAAGAACCTTCCCTGCAATCCCCTCATAATCAACCTTGCTAGATTAGCTTTGGGAAGGGGAGTCCAGTGCTTACGGACCTAATCACCCTTTTGGAGATTTCTAGGTCCCCTAAGGAATACACCATAAGGACTAGGCTTGTTTGCTTGGTTGAACACACAACTCTCTCTTATCTGTTCTTATCGCATCCCTTTATTTCTTCCAAACCATGGATTTCAATGCCTATCCATCTTACCCAAACTGCCCCCAACATGATTTGTATGCTAACCCAAGTAGACCATTTCCACAGCCTACTTGGACTAACCAATCACCAAGTTGGGGGTACGACCTAGAATATCCCTCTTGGTCCAACTATCCCAGTTATGACCAAACTGCACCAACCTCTTATTGGGATACACCCGACATATCCACCCAAGGGTATGATTCAAATAATGGGGCTCCATATCTCGATTCTCCTCACGACGCCTCATCATTTAGGTCCCACCCGCTCTCTAACCACTTTGATGGAGCCTACACTCTAGGAGAACACCAAGAACCCTACCCTTCTCAGGACAATAACCAAGAAAGGTCATCTGAATTTAACAACCTTTCCTACTTAACCTTTGGATTAGAAGGAATTCTAGACAAATGGAAATCATAGAATGATCAAAAATCTAGACAGAATCATCAACCTTTGAGTTGGTCCCCTGATGAAGAATCTGACTGGGAGGAGGACTTAGAACCTCAACTATTCTGGAGTAGGACCAAACAGTGAATGGTTCCTCCTGAAGAACTAGACCCTGAACATGATAGAATAGAGGACCCACCCAAGAACCTAAACCCTAGTATGGATTCTAATTCACAACCTCAACCACACCCTCTTAACCTGGATTTCAAGGAGGAAATCCAAAGGACACCAAATGACACCCTGTCAATTCTTGATAACCTCCAGTTAGAGTTACACAGACAGAATCAAGAATTGGTTAAAGGGCAACAGGCCATGTTGGATATGTTCCAACAATTGGGGGAAGAAAGCCAGAGAAAGCTGTTGCACACAACGCCATTCATGGAATTCGTAAAGCAAGGACCTACCATGATCAATTGGACTACACCCAGTCACCCTAATTTGGTTCAGTCCACCATTGATACCCCTCAGGAGTTGGACAACTCAATGGATAAGGTCATTGAGGATTCCTCGGAACACAATTTGGGGAGCATTGAGGACAAACATCAGGAGGAAACTGAGAATGTGAGGGGAGATGTCTTGGAATCCGAATCTAATCGGCTCGAGAGAAGTGATCCGATGGGAACAATAGCCAACATAGGAGATGGGGAATGGAGTTACAATTTCAAAGAAATCGATTATGAATTGGTTGGGATCCCTATCACAAATTTGGAGGGCCAAGAGAAAGAATATGAACTAGAGGATGAAATTGGCCCTACCTCTAATGCAACCTCAAACATTGAATCTGATATAAAGGAGGTTGAAGAAAATATTCTTGAGGTCAAGGGCTTGGAGGGAATGAGCAATGAAACCGTAGTTGCAGAAGAGATGGATTCACCTTTGGAGAGAGACCTCATGCTTGATTGTAGGGCTCATTATGAAACTCTTTATTTTATTACTTGCCCTACTAGAATAAAGATCCCACAACCCAAATGCACTGGAATTGATACACCTTTGATGGATTACAATTTTATGAGGACACAAGCTGAGTATAAAACCTACTCTTTAGTGTCTGGCATGTCATATTCTGGATGCGCTCGTCCACATCAACTTCTTTGCATGCCCGCAGACTAAGAGAGGATCTGACACGGGCATGCATGATACATATGCTGCAGAATTCCTGCCCCTTAGGAATGGGACTCCACCACAACCTTGTTCGCATCTGTGGACTTCTAATTTTGGGTCTGGCTAATTTTGTACATGCCTCCTTGACCCAAACCATTCCTGTTTGTGCACTATGCCCAATCGAAGGCGTTAAACTCAGCACTTCCTGGGAGGCAACCCGGAGAATTTAGACTGATCAGGTATCCTACGTCACTCAGATAATATCTTTTGGAACCCCTATTGCATCCATGTATTTCCCAATGAGGACATTGTCCAACTTAAGCATGGGGGAGGGTGGTAATTGCATGATCCTGAGCTCATTTAATCAGTCTGAATAGAATAAAATTAAATTAAATTAAAAAAAAAATAAATTTAGGAAGAAACTTAGGCATTAGAAATTTGTCAATAGTGGGAAATAATACAAAAGAACTTGAACACTTAGACCTTTCAGGCCTTCAGGCTTAATCAGCCCTGGTGTCCGTTAAAATATGGATTTAGCTTCAAATCCTTGCAACCTTTAGCTACTCTAATCCACCAACTAAATAAGGTGATAAGTATACGACTTATCAACTCACCCTCTAACTCAGAAAGACTTTGAGTCTAAGCATCTACACACATTTTTGCACAGACTCACTCCTCGAAGATTTTGACAGAAATTGGGTAGCTAATGAACTCTCTAGGGTGGTATGGCTGGCAAGTTGTCGTGGGTAATAGCCCATTGGCAGGTTGTCCAGAGCCCAGCCATGGGACCACTTCTTCATTACCTCTAGGTAAATTTGAGATCAGGGAAGCCACCTACCAAATAAAAAAAAAAAGGAGAAAAAAAGAAAATAAAATAAACCACACTTCACTGCATGAGTATGGCTGGCAAGTGATCGTGGGTAACAACCCATTGGTCGATTGTCCAGAGCCCAGCTTAGTAATTGCACAAAAAGAACTAAAACACTTAAGGAAGAAGTGGGGAAGTAGTACAAGTCGGGGAGATATACACTGGAAAAATCCTTGTGTTGACCCCAATTAAAACAAACGTAGGGAGAAAGCTATCGATCAAACAAATACACCTTCAGGCAAAACACTTCCTCTTCCAGTCACCTAGGGTCGTAGAAACCCAGAGTCTGTCTAAATTACCGTTGAGTGAGTCTATCACGATCTTCACACCAAGATGCTTAGAACTTAGAGTTTTGTCCGAGTTTTGGGAGGGTTGGGTAGTCGTAAAAAGTTACCAACCCACTCTTAATTACAAAAAAATCTAAAAATAAAAAATATATATATATATTTACATACATTAAATTAAGGATTCAGGAGATTTGTATTTTGGCAGACACCTGGGCACTGCTTAGTCTTTGTAAATTAAGATCATAGTATATTTCCTCCTATTAACAAGTGACGAAATGTCTAAGTAGTTACTTCTTAAATTCTAACTGAAAATAAAGGCTAGAATAAACCTTGCTAGGGACTGGCAAGGAGTAAGTATGGGGGTATGATAACACAGCATCTTGGGGTGATAATTCTATTAAATGGGGTTCATCTTAAGAAAAAAATGCATAGATAACACATCATAAATAGAATGAGAGCATTGCATGCATCACACATCAAGATTGCTTATAAAACAGTATTAATGGACATTTGTATAAGTACTTGTCAAAGCAGGCCTTAGATGAGCAATCGAACTGCATGGATGGATTGAGAGCAACGAACCGAGTCCAACGGACTTGAAATCAGCCAAATCCAACATCCGGAGCTCCTGCAATGGGCCCAAGAAGTTCTGACCGTTGATCTGATGATCAATAGCCCACGGCGTGCCACGTGGCGCCTGCTCGATGCATCCAAACCGCCGACCGATCTCGCCTTCACCCAAAGGACAAATCTTAGCCATCGATCTTCAATCAAATGGCTGAGAGCCGCTCGCGCTCCTGCCCTCGCAGCAACAAAGCAGCGGGCGTAGCGTAGCGGTCGAAGCGCTCACCCACGCTCACACGACGTGGGTTCGAAGCGCACTGCATGGAAATTGCGAGTCGAAGGCACGTGCGGGCGAAATCGGACCGCCTGATCAGCAGCGGACGGGCGCGATTGCGAGACGTGGCGCTTGCAAATGTGCCTTGACCAGACGCGCGCGATGACGCGGGGGCGTGGGCGCGATCCAAGCACGCACCCCGCACGGAATCTCAGTCGTCCGATCTTCGATCGGACAGCTTACAACGCGCGCAAGTGGATCAGGCGCAAAGAAGCACAAGGTGGGGTGAGCGACCGGCGAGCAGGGGCCTTCACTAACATTTTGAGAAGGGTTTTAGCGATGTCCCAGACGTCGCTAAAAGCCCTTCTTCATTTGGAAAGCCCTTCTTCCTATGTAAACCCCTTCCAACCACCCATGGAAGGCATTCACTCCACTTGCAAGTGTTCTATCTCCCTCCTAGCTACCATTAAGCCCTTTTGTAATCGTCGGAGATGACGAGTCGCCGACAAAGCCCCCCTCCAGCATCATGGCTACCTCGCCACCCCCTCTCTCTCTCACACTCTTTCTTTTAAGCTTTACTTTACTTATGTTCAAGCATTTATCGAGTGTTGTAATTATGAACTAAAGTTGCATGTTAAATGAAGTTGTTTTCTATTCAATTGCTTGCTCTATTTTATGTTCAAGTTACATGTTGCGAATGAAACAATTCTAACCCTAATCTCTCTCTCTTCTCTCTCTTTCTCACTCACTTTTCACCCACGCCTTTTCGCAAGCAAAACCCCATGATTTTCGTGACATTAAGTGACAAGAGAAATCCAATTTCACGCCTCCCTGAGATCGACACTCAGACTCACATCTATTTCTTTATTTTAAAATCGACGTCGCGAGCGCAAGCTATAACAACTCTTCAAAACACACGCGTCACGCGCACGTCACTCCTCGCGAAGCTCCTTTGTTCTCCATCAAGCTCCTCCAATCTGCCATGGATGCGAGCTCAAACTCCATCTAACCACATCTCCATTTGCAATTAACCTAAAATCTAAGACTTCAAGTGCAAATGTTAAATGACACATGGTTTGTTATCATCAAAATAAACGATCGTGGTGCTCTAGCACCAACAGTTTCAAGCTTAGAAACCAAGCTTGAAACCTTGAAAGCTTCACACAATAGGAAACCCACATATCCCATACATTCACATGGGAGATTGGGAAAGAATTAGAGCCCAAGACTAGGTTTAGATAGTGGGGAAATCTCTCGGGAACCTCCCTTCCAAATTTGGAAGAGTTTGGTCGTGAAATTAGGGTGTAATCCCTTATTGAAGGTTGCTAGTGAAGTAGGTTTAGGAGTTGAAGGCGATGGGGACTTGTTGGTGAAGACGACAAAGCTGGAGGGCTATTTACAAAGAATTCAAAAGTTAGGGGTATAAGTGTGAGAGAAAAGGTTCAGACTGGACCAAAATGCAAACTAGGTCAAGATGATCTGTGATTGGGCCCAAATTTTGGCACAAACCTAATTTAGACCCAAGGAATCTAATGATGAAGTTGGATTTTGGTTGTGATCATGTTTAACTGGGAATATGGAATTAACATAAATTCTAGACCATGCTTTGATGTTCAAAGTCTTGATTTGTTCTTTTTTTAGAAATTAGGTAAGAATCTTAATAATAGGCCTAGAGGTACTCAAGTACCAACCAAGATCCAGACCTGTCCAGCTTTAGCCTAAGTTTTCCATGAAGGTTTCTGAGGCCCACAAAACTATCCTAAGGTTTGTTAGACCTTATGGTTAAAGCACCTATGCTTGTAACACGGTTAGTCCAGGTTCAGTTTGCAGTGCATTTTTGTAAGAGAGGGATAGAAGAATTTTTTCATTTTTGGAGAGCTCTCTTTTTCTTTTCTTTATTTCTATCTTTGGATTAGCTCAAAAACACGGTTTGTATCGGATTCCTAGCTCCCACCATCAATCCTCGTAGGGTCCCTAGCTTTCGATGCTTCGAGATAGCACCACCGATGGTAACCCCCAGAACCCTGGCTTTCGACACTTAGAGATAATGCCGCCCATGGCATTCTATAGCTAAATTCAAGCCCTGGTGATTAACTTTTCGGGATAATCTCACCCATGGCACCTGAACAAGCATAAGGTGCTTACATGCCCCCGGTAGGATATTTAGATATCCTAGGAGACAAGCACCAAGGAGACGATATATTATTGCATATCTTCAAGGGAAATTTCACTCCTCTCCGCATAGGAACTCATCCAAATCAACTTGTGTTGTTAAGTCGCTCCTAATCTAGGTAACTTTTTCAGAAAAGATTAAACACTTTTGCGTGATTTTGATTATTAATTGCACTAAACCAGACTTATGTGTGGATTAGGGTGCTTAGGTTACCGAGTCCGTCAAACCAGAGGTCAGTTAATGAGGCTGAATAATCCCTAAGCCTTAGACCTAATACATAAGCTTCGCATTTTCCTCAACCTCTTGAGGATTATCTCGATCTTAATGGATACGTGAATTTTTAAGCCCTAAAACAAGCCTAAGAGGCCTAAGATTAGCACTCATACTAATCTCCATGTCTTTCTATTATTCTAGGACTTTATTTTTTTCTTTTGATTTGGTCTAGAACTTAAGTAGATTCCATAATCATTTACTAATGACTATCACTTTTTTGTTTCGAATTATAGCTCCTTTTTGACATTTAAATCAACTCTTTTCTTCCTCAAGAATGATTTTCAATTAAGCTCTCAAAATTTCCTCCCCTTTCTCCATTTTTTATTCTTTTTCAATTTTTTTTTTTTGGTTTTTTGAATATGAGAAATTTTTTTAGTGAGAACCCTTTAAAAACTTGAATTTTATGTGTTTGCACTTTAACACCCCCCATGCCTAAGCTCTGCAATGTCATCATTGTAAACCGAAGGATACGAAATCAGCTTGGGTTCATGGGTTAGAATAAGGTAAAAAGGGTGGGTGAATGAGTCGGGATGACTGTTGCAGATGATTTCAAGCTCTGGTACAAGTACTAAAGGTGGAGTTGGCTGTTCTAAAACTGAACTCTCAATGCAGTAGGTGTCAAAAGGATAATCAGAAGGGTCTCAGGTTTTTGGAATGATGGTCTACCTCTTTTTAGGCACTAAATTCAATGCCTTCAGCCAAGCAGAAAGTGGTCATGGAGGAGTGGTCAAATCAGCAAAATTTTGTAGAGCAAGCACCTTAATCAATAGCCTGGTTGGTCCAACCAAGTGCTTGTTCAGATCAACAGGCTGATGATGCAGCCTAAACCCAATCAATTTGGTGGGTTGATGGATGTGAATCAAAAGATGCGGTGCCCACCAGTTGTTTTATGAATCAGAAGGATGTGGCAACGTGAATCTAGGGTTTGGCTAAGTCGATTCAGCCCGGTCGGAGTAGGGATCCTCAAATGAAAAAGAGTCTGTGGAGGATGTAGGAACCCTACGAAAGTGATCAGAGAAGGATGTGACGTGATTAGTAGTCTGATCGATGTTCAAAACCCGATAAAAAGATGGAGAATCATATGCGACCGGATCATTGAGAGGAGAATCAGAGTAGAAGTTGATTCCGATTGCAGGTAGAGGTTGGGATCGGATTTGAGAAGGTTTTATATGTGCTGTAAAAGAATTGGTTTCTTTCAAATTAGTGTGTGTTGAGGGCTCCTCTAGAAAGGTTTCAAAAGTGGGTTCATTTAGAGAGTCCTCATAATAGCCATCAAAATTAGAGGTAAATGCCTGAAGAGTGGTTATAGGATCATGGAAATTTGAGTCAATAAAAGATTTGAATTCTGGATTGTAGACATTCTTGGCACTTACTATTTCTGATTCCTGAAGATCAAAAAGGAATGATTCCATCTCAATGAAACCTGATTTTGAATTAGTGATCTTAGGATCAGGGACCTCAGAGTCAGAGTTGAAATATGGGTCATGGATTCTAAGGTCGTAGATTGGTTCTTAGTCATCAGGAAACAAAGATTCTCTGAAATTAGAGTAGGATTCTAAATCATCAGAGAACTTGCGAAGATTATGTTCTGAACTTGATTCCAGATCAGAAGTTCCACCACAGAAAGGATCAAGATGTGTAGAATCAACAACCTAACTTGGATCTAACCTAATTTCATATTTCAAGCTTAAAAAGGTGTCCTGATTAGGCATAGGCTTGGGTTCTTGGCTCTTAGGGTAGACCCACTCGATTCCTAACTCTTCCAACTCCCGATTTCTGTATCATAAATTGACGTGACTTCCAAAAAATCAATTTGTGTCTCTGAGGAGGTTGGAGAGGTGTATTCATAAAAAACATACCCTGAATTGTATTTCAAATTTGAAATCTGTTTCATAACATGGCGCCTCATAATCATCCCAATTAGGCTCAAATCTAGATTCTAGGTTAATGGTAAGGGTTATATCACTAGGATATAGGCTGGGCTCTATTGGGATGTCAGAATCATTCTTAAGAATCACCTTAACAAGATAAGGCTTCGGATTTACATTCTTGAGAATGTCTGTTTTAAGCTCACCATCATAGGTGTTGGGGAAATCTTAGCTCGATGGACCAGCTTCCTGGTTTCCTAGGGCCGGTTCAGAATCGGGAACACCTGCAATTGGATCCTCCCCACCCTCATCAAGATTAGTAATGTCAATTGCTATGAAATTTAAATCTAAATTCACCTAGGTTGGGGGTCCATAACAACTATGATCATCAAACCTGAGATTTGGGAAACTACGTGGATCATTGGAATTACTCCAAGATGTCATATTGACGTAAACACGTTTATATCACATAAATCATCTATTTTTGCATGTTCTTAGATGTATAGTTGCATCATGCATTATAAATATTGCATAACATGCATCATCTAGCATTTAGGTTAAATTGTATAAAGTTTAGGTTAATTTTCTCTTTCTGTGGTCAGGGACAGGTGATATTTAATCAGGGCCTCAGATTGAAGATCAAACTATATAGATCTAATCAGGGTGACGATTGGAGTTCAACGACTCCAAGATCGCCCCGATCGGACTTTCGTAGCATCAAATGTAGTTCGAGAAAGATCAGAGGTCAAGGGGCCAGGTGGTGTAAATCCATTCTTCAGACGACAAATTTGACAACACGGATGGATTCAAAACGGCGATCGCAGCCCAACAATGCAAAAATTGGTCCAATCCGACATCCATGGCACCTTCTACAACTCACAGAAGATGGACGACCAAGATGACACAATGTGGCTCCATCCCAACTGCCCAACGCTCGCCAAGGCCTCCTACTCCACCGCTCCAAGTGATCATCAATGCTTGATCTTGACCGTTGGATGAAGGTCCAACCTTCAAGATCGACTATGCACAAAACCTTCGTGCGCCTCAAACCGCTACGTGGCGTAGTGGTTATGGCACTACTTGTGCAAGGAGTGCAAGATCGAGCTACCCATGTCGCGCCTTTCCTCACATGGATGAGCACAATCTCAACCGCATGATTATCTATGAACAGCCCAGATCAACTAATCAGGCGTACGCGCGATTGGACGCCCAAGCTCACGTGGAATCTCACATGTGGGAGGCACAATTATGAAGATGTGGGTGCATCGCGTTTAAGCCGTCTGATCTCACGATTGGATGGCTGAGATAGCGAGATCATGGCTTATGCATTGAGCGCGAGGAGGTGGGGAGGTGCATGCACGTCACCCACATTCAGGGCTTTAGTGACGAGTAAATTCATCACTAAAGACCCTACATTAATGTTTTAAGGTTAAACATGACCTATTTGCCCCAACCTCTACACCTATAAAAAGGCCTACCCCCCCACATATCATGCATCCCTTCTTCTCTTCTCTCACCCCCTCAAAGGCTCTATGAGCTTGTCCCAAACCCAGGATGCTCCATTAGAGTTAAAACTACAATTTTTCTATCTTCTCACCTCCTTCGTGGAGCACCTTGCGGTTGTCCTCTCACCGCTGTTCGGGAAGCGAATCCTATTGCGACGTCGCCCTACCCCATTCTTCATCATCCGTCGTCGTTCTCCTTCATCCTACATCTCACAACGTTCTTCCTGGCACTCCGTCAACGCGGCTCGTCTTCCAAGCAGACGTCGAGGAGGATAACTTCTCTCGACCTTCTCTTTATTACTTTCTAGAGTAGATTTACTACTTTCTAGTGGAGATTTCCTACTTTCTAGTGTAACGAGTAGTTGTAATGATTAGTTGTAATGAACACCACTTGATTATGAAATCCATGTGTATTCTACTTCAATTTTGTCTTTTTTTGTAATATTCTCTCTCTTTCTTCTATTCATTATTCTTTAAGTAGATAGCTAGTTTTGATTCAATTAGACTAGTTAATATGCTTCGTGACAATAAAACAAACGTGGTTTTTAATCAAACGTCTACCTCCCTGTGTTCGACCCGGAATTCCTTTTGAGTTTCGAAAAAATTTATCCGTTGACAGTTTTTCGCAAATCGCACTACAATGATAGGTTTTCAAAACCCAAACCTTTTTGTGTAGATTTTTCGCTTCAACATTTTGGTGTTGCTGTAGGGGATTATCCATTCAACATTTTGGCGCCATTGCTGGGGAGGCGACGCTTATTGATTTTTCACATTTTCTGACTTACTGATTGTTTACCTCACTTCTCTCTTTTTTATTGTGATTGTAGGTACTCTCACGAGGTGAGAAAAAGAGGTGGATTGGAGTAAAGTGCTGTTGAAGGGTCTATAAGTAATCTCACCTCCCCACCCACTAGATTTCATTCCATCACCTAATAAAACAAACCCTAATTAACCTAGGAGCTTACATAAACTCTAAGATTAGTTTTGGTTGTTTTTTTGACACCTCCACCCACCTCACTTCTGCATATAGAAGAAAAATTTTTTAAGAAAAATCTCATAGAGGTATACAACCTCTTCTGATTCTTCATACTCAACCAATAACCCAATCTTTGGGACCGGTACACTCATCAACACATAATTGAGTAGAAATCAGATTAGGTAATCACTTGTGTACCTAATTAAGTGGTGCATGAGGCTAATTGTTTGAGTTGTTTGGGTCGCACCACTTCAATTAAAAATAACTCATCAAGTAGCTGCCAAATAGGCTCAACTTTTAGGGATTTACCAAGCACTCCACATTCTTTTAAGTTTTAATCGAAAACATCTTCGCCTGTACTTTCAAAACCTGGTGTGCCAACTGAACTTGATTGAATACACCTAAAGTTAAATCTTAAAAGCTACTAAGAAAGATTTAAACCCTAAAATTCACCACATCCAAAAATAATCTTACTTGAAAACCACTGGTTGTGCACGCTGAAAAAGAGATCTTCGTTTTCGTTGAAAACATTAACATAAAATGTCGTGTTGTTATAGTTCGTTGCGTGGTAGAAAATCGCTTTTCAAAACATTTTAATTCTCAGAATCTAACCACGAAAATAGTTAGGTCATCTCCACAGGGAGGAATTAGCCTATTGAATGTCTTATTTGTTCAGGAATATCATCAGATGTACATACTAATTATTGCAACTCACTTTCTCACAAAAACTCTTAATCTAAATAATTAATCAGGAATGGAGGTGTTTATATGCAAAATTACCACAATATAATATTCTAAATAATGACCTAGGTAATAGCAAACAATGTTAATATTAATCTCCTACCTAATGACACCAATTTACTATAACCAATATCTCATTTGTATGTCATTCATAAGAGGAAATCAATCATGTGTAATTCAAATTTAAGCAAGGGATGTCCATGCAAATTTACTGCAATATATTAAATCAGAAAATAAATGAATAGTGTTGTTCGCAATGGCATTTTCTGTAATTATTAATATGGAGAAAAATAGGGGATTTCATCTCTCTCCTTGGTGCATACGGGAGGAGGATTCGTCGAAGGAGCTGCTCTGCGGGAAGGCACGTCTCGACGAGGGCTACGTGATGGTGGTGATGCGGTGGCCAGAGGTGGTCTGATGTGGTTGGATGGCGGAGGAGAACTTCGGTGATGGGTCCTAAGGAGGCTACGCTCAGGTGTCGGCTGGTGGCGTGAAGTGGAGGGGAGCAGCAGTGGAGCGAGGGCATCTCAACAGTGGTGTCGATGACGAGAATGGAGACCGAAGGGGGCTACACAGTGTGGGGCAGGCCGGTGGCTGATGGGTTCTTTAGGTGGAGTTGCAAGTGGCCTGTGAGGAGGAAGAGGTCGGCAGTGGTGCGTGGGCATGCACACAATGCGCGTGGGGCTGGTTGTGCGTGCACAGTGCTGTTGAACGTGCAGCCAGTGTGTGCTTGCTGGTGCGGTTATGCGATGAGTTGGCGTAGGCGAGGGCTGGCGGTGCATGGTGTGCTGCATGCGAAGAAGGTAGCGGCTAGCGATGAGGTCACTACGTGCAGTGGCTGGCGATGAGGGCGCTGCACGCAACGGCTGGCGGTAAGGGCACTGTGCACGGTGAGGGGACACACGGTGGTTCTGCTACTATTGTGGCTGCATGCTGTTGTGGCTGCAGTGAGGGAGCTACGTGGTGAGGGCACTGCACGCGGTGAAGGTGGAGGTTTGCGGTGAGAGTGGTGAGAGGAGTACGTGGTCCACAGTTCACGCTTCTTGCACAGTGCACACAGTATCCATGGTGCTTGCCTCCTTCACGGTGGAGAATGATCCCTGTAGGGTGGCAGAGAAGATAATGATCATCTCTCCAGCCTTCATTTTAAACATCCCTCATTTGTTTTGCTTTGGCCGTCGATTTCTCCAACCACCCAACGAACATCATGAGTGGTTGGGGTGGTTGAAGAGATGAGGCACAGTTGGCGAAGGAAAGGTGGAGGAAAGGCACAGTTGAAGTGATCTTATTCTGGACATCTTAAAAGTTGACAGTACTACGATCCCTGCTCGTTAGACGTCCAAACTCAATTCAGGATGTCTTCTAGAAGCAACAATGGATGTCTGACTCTCATACCTAGCCTGCATTCATTAAATAGATCATATCAAATGCTATTAAATGTAAAATTAGCACATAAATTTAAATGCAGGCCAAGGTGAATTGCCATATAACTCCTAATTAATTAACAACTAAGAACAAATAATTAAATAGTACTTAGGCTAAATAATAGTCCACAAAAGTGGACTTATCGAATGCCCCCATGCCTAAGTTTTGCTAGTCCCTAACAAAAAGTGAAGAACAATAGAAGTCACCAAAAAGGTTTCTTCTTTTTCTATTCCAAAAATTTAGAGATCCAGACAAATGTTAAGTGATAGCACGGATCCAAGTGAAAAGCCAACTTACATTTACAGTTCGTACTTATCCCTTGGTAAACATTTATATCAGGATAGGCAACTACTTCCCTCAGGGATAAAGCAGAAAATAATCTGTAAATTTGACCCTTGCTTTTTGGATTAGGTAGGTGTTGAACGTACGAGTTGCTACACTAACGTGTTTGGTTTTGAAAACCTTTTCGTTGTAGTTTGAAAGTGAAGAACTCGTGTTCAACAAATAAAATTTATACCGAAATGGAAATTCTGGGTTGAACACAGGGACGCTACGTCGATCTATATTTGCAATTATATTTTTTTTTAAGAATTTTTCTTGAAAAGTGAGGCGATGTAATTACAATGAAGCTATAACAACAATTAGACTAAAAAGGGAGAGAGAGAGAGAGAACATGCATTCAATAATTCAAAATGTTTATACAATAAAACCAAATAAAAATTACACTAGAAAGCAACAAAATTATACACTAGAAAGCTGTAAAGAAGAATGGGAGAGAAAAGTTATCCTCCTCGACAATCACTTGGAGGACGAGCCAGACGGGACGATTCCTGGATGAAGGAGGACGGAGCAGGACGAAGGAGGACGAAGCAGAAGAACGGGAATGGGGCAGCACGTCATCGTCGTGGCGGAATCCACTTCCGAACGGGGGACGAAAATTTGACTTTATCTCGTGAGGAGCATCTCGAGTGTGGGACAAGCATCTCTTGAGCTTTGGAGAGGTAGAGAAGTGAAGGAAGCGATAAGAATTTCGTGTGGACGGGGTCTCCTTTTATAGTTACAAGGAGTGGGGGCAATTTGGTCATTACAACTTTAAAAACATTAATTCAGGACCTTTAGTGACGGATAAAACCGTCGCTAAAGGTCTGAACGTGGGCGTAGTGGGCGATGCGTGCACGCCCGCTCGCTTGCCTGCGCACGTAACGCACACGCACGTCCGGCCATTCGCGATCGGACGGCTTAGATCACGCTACGCCCGCCTCCTCAGCGTGTGCCCGATCACGTGCGACGTCGCGTTACCGCCGCGTGTGTAATAGTGCGTCATCTTGATTGAGCATGCACGGCCGTTGGATCGCGATCGTGCGATCGATCGAAGGCGCGCCTCCGCTCCAATTTCCCCGTGGCAAGGCTCGAACGCACGCCTGCGCTTGGCCTTAGAGCGCTCGACCAACGCGCTGGGGGCACGTTTGTGTCGAGCGCCTAACTTCAGCGCGAGCACGTTGCAGCCGTTGGATCTTGATCCAACGACGGGGAAAGGCGGATGCGGGGGCTTCAGCGGGTGCGTGCGGACGATTGGGCGACTGAGATGGCGCCACGTGGTGCCATCTTGGCCGTCCATCTTCTGGATAATGTAGATGGTACCATGGGTGTCGGATTGACTTGATTTTTGCGTCGTTAGGCTGCGATCGTCGATTCGAATCCATTCGTGCGATCGGATTTGTTGTTTGAAGTGTGGATTTACACCATCTTGGCCCTTGATCTTCTAGGGTTCCCCGGTCACTATCTGATGCTACAGATGCCTGATTAGGGCGATCTTGGAGTCGTTGAACTCCAATCGTCACCCTGATCACATCTGTCCGATTGGATCTTCGATTCGAGGCCCCGATAAAATGTTTTCCCTGTCCAAGCACACAAAAGGAGACAATTAACCTCCATTTTATTCAAACTACTCTAAATTCAAGATGATGCATGTTATGCAATATTTATAGCATGCAATGCAATCCTATGCTTAAGAACATGCATAAATTGACATCTTAAGTAGTGTAAACATGTTTACATCATACCCCCATGCCTATCTTTTGCTAGTCCCTAGCAAAAACTATATGCTATTTATAAAAGAATCAGGTTGGATTATTTAGGCATGAGTTATTTTCAATCATTAAGAAATTGTCTATTTAGGATCTGAACTTTCAAAGACACAACAGTGCCTGAGTATCTACCAAAATGCAGACCGCCTTAAGCCCTCGCCTTATTCAAAGAAACTTTTCTTTTTCTCCTTTTCCTCTTTTCTAATATTTTTGGATTTTCAAGTTTTAGGGTTTAAGAGTGGCTTTCTACGGCCATTCAACTCACCCAAGATTTGATGAGAACCCTAAGTTCTAAGCAGCTTATTGTGAATGTCATAGACTTGTTGACTGGCAGTTAAAACGGACTTTTGATTTCTACGCCTCTAGGTGACCTAAAAAGAATTCTGGCTAAAGGTGTATCTCTACAACTGGTAGCTTTCTCCCTACTTTTTTTTTTTACGAGGTCAACACAAGGGTGAATCCAGTGTATATCTCCCCAGTTTATTCTACTTCTCCACTTCTTCCTAAGTGTTTTGGGAATTTTCAGTGCATTAATTAAGCTGGGTTCTAAACAACCTATCGATGAGCTGTTACCACCGACAACTTGCCAGCCATACTCGTGCGGCAAACTGTGGTTTATTTCTTTTTTTCTTTTCCTTTCTCCTTTTCTTTTTTTTTTTTTTTTAAGTAGGTGGCTTCCCTAGTCTAAGATTTAACTAAAGGCAGCAAAAAGAGAAAGGCCTAGTGACTGGGCTCTGGACAACATACCTATGGGCTGTTACCCACGATAACTTGCCAGCCATATCACCCTAGAAGGTTCATTAGCTACCCAATTTCCGTTAGAATCGCCGAACAATGAGTTAGTGCAAAGAAAGCGTGTAGATGCTTAAAACTCAAAAATTCCCTCAAATCAGAGGGTGGGTTGATAAGTCATGTACTTATCATCCAAACTTATTTACTCCAATTACTATAGAATTAAGATGGCAAGGACTCGAAAGACAAATCCACATTTTAGTGGATACATGGGCTGATTAAGTCCAAAAACCTGAAGGGTCTGAAGGGTCTTTGTGTTCAGATCCTAATGTAAAATTTCCTAAGATTGAAAAGTCCTAATGTCCAACTATTCCTTCCTAATTTTGATTTTATATATATATATGTAAATGAGGGTGGAATGAATGTGAGTGAGAATCCAAACAACCAAACTATTCCTAGGATTTATGCAAACACCTAAGTTAATTGAATTTGGATTTATTATGGCGAATGAAATCTATGGAGGGGGGAAGAATGGGGAGCACTTACAGTTGTCTTCAACTTCACTTTACTCCAGTCTACCGCTTGATGATTCCCTGATGGAGGTCTCTGCAAAACAATAGACACAAGAGAAAGCAAGTTAGAAAACAATAAAGTGCAAGAAATGCGAAACGAAGATCAGAAGTCGTTGCCTCCCCAGTAACGGTGCTAAAATGTTGAACGTACGATTTGCTACGCTAACGTGTTTGGTTTTGAAAACCTTTTCATTGTAGTTTGAAAGCGAAGAACTCGTGTTCAACATATAAAATTTATACCGAAATGGAAATTCCGGGTCGAACATAGGGAGGCTATGTCGATCTATATTCGCAATTATATATTTTTTTTAGAATTTTTCTTGAAAAACGAGGTGATGTAATTACAATGAAGCTATAACAACAATCAGACTAAAAAGGGAGAGAGAGAGAGAGAACATGTATTTAGTAATTCAAAATGTTTATACAATAAAACCAAATAAAAATTACATTAGAAAGCGGGAAATCAGCTACACTAGAAAGCAACAAAATTCTACACTGGAAAGTTCTAAGGAAGAATGGGAGAGAGAACTTATCCTCCTCGATGATTGCTTGGAGGACGAGTCGGACGGGACGACGCCTGGACGAAGGAGGACGGAGCAGGACGAAGGAGGATGAAGCAGAAGAACGGGAATGAGGTAGCACGTCGTTGTCGTTGCAGGATCCATTTCCGAACGGGGGATGAAAATTTGACTTTATCTCGCGAGGAGCATCCCGGGTGTGGGACAAGTTGCTTTGGAGAGGTAGAAAAGAGAAGGGATAAGAATTTCGTGTGGAGGGGGTCTCCTTTTATATTTGCAAGGAGTGGGGGCAATTTGGTCATTACAACTTTAAAAACATTAATTCAAGACCTTTAGTGACGGATAAAACAGTCGCTAAAGGTCTGAACATGGGCATAGTGGGCGACATGTGCGCACCCACTCGCTTGCCCACGCACGCAATGCACGCGCACGTCCAGCCATTCTCAGCCGTCCGATCGCGAGATCAGATGGCTTAGATCGTGCTACGCCTGCCTCCTCAACGTGTGCCCGATCGCTTGCGATGCCGCGTTATCGCCGCGCATGCAATAGCACGTCATCTTTATTGAGCGCACGCGGCCGTTGGATCGCGATCGTGCAGTCGATCGAAGGTGCGCCTCCACTCCAATTTCCACGTGGCGAGGCTCGAACGCACGCCTGCGCTTCACGTTAGAGCTCTCGACAAATGTGCTGGGGGCACGTTTGTGTCGTGCACCTAACTTCAGTGCAGGCACATCGCAGCCGTTGGATCTTGATCCAATGGCGGGGAAAGGCGGATGCGGGGGCTTCAGCGGGTGCATGCGGATGATTGGGCAGCCGAGATGGTGCCTCGTGGTGCCATCTTGGCCGTCCATCTTCTGGATGATGTAGATGGTGCCAAGGGTGTCGGATTGATTTGATTTTTGCGTCATTAGGCTGCGATCGTTGATTCGAATCCATCCGTGTGATCGGATTTGTCGTTTGAAGTGTGGATTTACACCATCTTGGCCCTTGATCTTCTAGGGTTCCCCAATCACTATCTGATGCTACAGATGCCTGATTAGGGCGATCTTAGAGTCGTTGAACTCCAATTGTCGCCCTGATCACATCTGTACGGTTGGATCTTCGATCCGAGGCCCCGATAAAATGTTTGCCCTATCCAAGCACATAAAAGGAGATAATTAACCTCCATTTTATTCAAACTACTCTAAATGCAAGATGATGCATGTTATGCAATATTTATAGCATGCAATGCAATCCTATGCTTAAGAACATGCATAAATAGACATCTTAAGTAGTGTAAACGTGTTTACATTAGTAGGAGATGCTGAGTTGAATGGATTTATATTTGGTGGCATACACTTATTTGGTTCTACATATAGTCTAATACTACAGACTCTAGATATCCAGACTATCAAATGAATCAACCCAGAGAGATGCTAAACAACTGTACTCTCTTGATGTTCCTTGGCGCTCACTCTTTTCCTTCTTTTCTTTCTGAGATCATAGATCTTGCCAGATTTAGTAAGTGTACTTACTGTTTGGCAGCCTTACATGGCATTCACACTTCAACTAAAGTCCTAATAACTCTACAACTAAGTTAGAGTCCTCAGCCAATATTCGGGCAATCAGAAATGCTGAAAGGTAGGTATGGGTCATATTTGGTGGATCGCGATGGGTGTTTCTGTTGTTTCAGAAACATCGCCACAAAGATAAAACTATAAACTTGGACTCTTTTCTTTTTCTTTTCTTTCTCTCTTTTCTTCTCTTTTCTTTTTGGTAAATATAATTGTTTCTTTTTTCCTTTTCTTTCTTTCTTCATAAATCAACATAACACGACGCAGACTTTTATTTATGAGGATTATTTGGGATGATGATGGTCAAGAGGATATTGTGTGGCTTATTTGGTGGAAGTGCCTACTCTTGGCATTGAGAAGGAATGGATAGGACAAGCGTATTTCTGACCTTTGACACTATTACCCTCCAGCCAAGGACTCTATGAAGGACGGTCGTAACCATCCACCATAGTCATAGCTTTATTAAGACTAAATCTCTGTGTATCTGCCTTATTTGATGACTCTTAAGAACTCACACAAAGTACGCACACAGGAACAGAGAGCGAAAACTATGCCTAACTCTGAAGTATCATCATCTAATTGTCCAAAATTTAAGAGTCCTTACACTAGACTTAGCGCACCAGTAATCTCTCTACTTTCTTCTCACAAATATGAGGTGGATCTACTAGAAGATAGTATGCCTGACTCCCTATTAACTGTCCAAGGGTTCAGTAGACTAAAAATGCTTATTGGTTCTCTTCAAAGATCCATTACCCAGTCTACATGCAAGTGAAGTAAATGTACTGGATTCTAAACTTAAGAAACAATTTAAGAAGAAAAATCTTTAATGACACCTCCATGACAAAGATGTTCTACTAGGGACTAGCCAAATCAACTCAAGAAAAGAAAAAATATATATATATTTTTTATATGCTACCTAAATGTATGAATACTTTCTAAAATGCAAAATTCACCCCCCATGCCTAAATCCTACAATGTCCTCATTGTAAAATTAAAACAGGGAGAGAAAGGAAGGAAGTCACCTAATGACAGTGTTATTCTGGATGTTGGGTTGCCTCCCAACAAGCGTTGCATTTTCTATCAGCAGCCAGACTTATAGGGAACCTGTAAGTCTGGTTCCAAATAGAAAGAGTTAGGCCCTAAAAATATACGTAACAGCGTTGGCCTAGAAAATAGGTAGCCACGGATGTTGGCGAGCTGATTATGCAGCGTGATTCCAAATGCTCGCCAGAAGATATGAAAATAGAGAACCTCATAGGCTACCTAGGGAGGTCTAGGGATAACAAAATGAATATGAAAAGGGACCTCCCGAAATGGAATAAGTGGAGGATAACAAGGATCCTCCAAAGCAGGATGGGTTTTAAAAGATATAAACATTATTATTTCACACCCTTGAATGACGAGACTAAAAGTACAAGCATCAATCCAAACTCACCATTCTACCCAAGGATGTACTGGCCTGATATGTTCTCCAAAAAGAATGTAACTGACCAGAGACCTGAGCCAAGGATCAGTTAGGGAGTGTAAGGATTGTTTGTGGTGTTGGAAGGTAATGATTAAGTCCAGTGAGGGCTTAGTCGGTGTCAGGTCCAATTCTAACAACGATTCAGATTGTGTATTCTCCCTAATAATTGGAGAAAAATTCACTTCACCATGCCTCGCATTAATGATCGGAGTCATATTTTCACCTTCCAGTATATGTGAATCAATGGTGGACTCCAAATTATATTCCTTTGATGGCAAGGTCGAAACAACAAAATTATTATCATTAATTTCTGTTGATGCTAGAACACCACGATCATTTGTTTTGATGATAACAAAACACGTGTCATTTAATATTTGTGCTTTGAGTCCTAGATTTCAGGTCAATCGCAAATGGATACGTGATTAGACGGAGTTCAAGCTCTCATCCAGGATGGATTGGAGGAGCTTGATGGAAAACAGAGGAGATTTGCGAGGAGCGATAGATTAAAGATGGAAGGAAATGAAGAATAGGATAGATTTCCTTCTCTTGTACTTGTTGTATTTTTCGTTTCTTTTGTTTCTCTTTATTTCCTTAGATAATTCATGTTAAAGAGCCTCAAAGTACCTTAACAGTAGTCCTAGGAACACCTGCACAACCCTAGGATACTTAGGTTTTCTGTAGAGAACTTAGAAAACCAATATAGGGTTCAAATAGCATTTCCAGACGTCTAATTCCAAAATCAGACGTCTGATAAAGTATTTTAAGACGTCTGATTGTTGTTTCAGACGTCTGATAACTATTAGGCTGGACATAGTTCTGTCTGATGAAATCAGACGTCCATACCTTAGACCAGACGTCTTAGGAAACGTCTGATGGATTTTCCAGACGTCCAATTAGTGGACCGTCGGCTGGCTTAGCAAACACTCAAGATTATGACCATTAGAACCTTATCAGACGTCCTTAGGCCTTTCCAGACGTCAGATAATTGACCGTTTTGCCTCGGCTGACCCAAAATCTCTTCTCAGAGATTTTCTAGCCGTTGCAACGTTTGGAAATCCATTCCCACAGTAAAAGTAGGTTTCCAGACGTCCAGACATAGTGCCAGACGTCCTATATGTCATCTGATGGACTTGCACTAGAACCCTGTTTAGATCTGATCCAAGTCAGGAAGAGACCTGCCCAAAATCAGACGTCTGACCTTGGAATCAGACGTCTTAAAGTGAACTTCTAGACGTCTGATGCCATAGTTAGACGTCTGATAAGCCTGTCAGAACAATGATTGTTCCTGATTTCGGGTTGATTCTCTTGGGCTTTGTTCCCAACGGCTATAGAACCTTTTCTAAGCCTTCTTAAGGCCTCTATAAATAGAGGGGAACCTTCGCAACATAAAGATACACACTTAAGCAACATAGTTCCACTCTCTTGTGTCCTAGCTAGCTCTTGCTCTCCAAGCTCAAGTTCCATTCATCTTAAGAGCATCAAGCTTCGCGCACCCGCTCTGCCGCCGTAGTTCACGAGAGCGAAGTTGCGCCGTCGCGTGGCTCACGCACCGCGTCATCAACTCGACGCACTCCTTGCAAAGGGGAGTTTCCTAATTCCTATAGAAGCTAGGTTCATAATTACTTTGTTGGCTCTATAAGATTACTTGTTTCTTTTATCTTTGTTATTTGGTTGGGTATTCGCTTTGCAAATTCCCGTCTCGTTCGCGAGACAAAATCCTTCTCGTGGAGAGAAGGGGTTGAGGTACGCTACCCTCGTTTAAGTAGCGTGGTTGTATTGAGGTTGAATCACCCTCGTTTAAAGTGATTCGGTTTAGTGGATTTTGATCAACTTGGTTGATTGGAAAATCCTAACTCGAGAGGGTTAGGTGGTGGTTTTCACCCGGTTTGGGTTTCCACCTAAAATTACTTGTGTACTTGTGGGATTGCTTATTTGTGAGATTATTTATATTTCATTTCCGCAATTATTACGTCACCCCCTCCGAGTAGGGAACTTTCAGTTGGTATCAGAGCAGGTTCTTGCAAGATCGAAGTAACACCCGGCAAGAAGATCATGGAGGGAAGCATAGCCGCAATCAGAATCTCCGAAGGGTAGTCCACCGTCCGACCACCCTATTTCGACGGGAGGGACTTCGGATATTGGAAGTTTAGGATGAAGACGTGGCTCCAAGCTACTGAATTCGAGGTATGGGGATGTTGCGAAACCCCATACGAGATCCCGAAGCGACCCCAAGGAGGCTACTCGCAGCTGCAGATTCGAGAGCTTTCACTCAACGCAAAGGCAATGAATGCCCTGTATTGCGCATTGAGTCCGAAAGAGTTCGAGAAAATCCAAGAGTGCACTACCGCCCACGAGATATGGAGGAAGTTAGAAGACACTCATGAAGAGATGAGCTCGGAAGAAGATCTCGAGAAGGAGGAAACCGCTTGCTTTGGTTTCATGGCCAGAGGAAGCAATAGCGACAGTGAAAGCGGAAGCGACTCAGACAACGAGGTAAGTTATGACTTACAAGAAGCTTTTAATGAACTTTTTGAAGTTAGTAAAGCACTTAAGATAGAAAATAAAAACATTAAAAAGAATCTTAGTTTTCTTAAATCTGAAAATGATAGGTTAGAAATAAAACTCAAGGATCTAGAAGCTAGTCCTAAAAATGATAACCTATTATTAGAAAATAATAACCTCATCAATGAAAATAATAAATTGATTGAGGAAAATGATAGTCTAAAGTTAGAAATCTCTAATTTAAAGACTAAGATGAGTATTATAGAAAAAGAAATTGCATGTCTTAGGGAAAACTCCAACAAATTAATCAATAAAGTAGATAATTTTTATAGCCCTAAGGTTGAGAAAGGATCTCCATCAAGGAGACCCGCTAACAGATCTGGATCCAAGCCCACTTGGATACCGAAGAAAGAATTAGAATCTTATTTTGTAGGGTTCAGGGATAATTACAACACAAAGGACTGGACCTACAAGCTCAAAGCTGGTCAACTCAACTTGGGAGAACCAAGGAGTAGACCAAGAAGGAGAACAAGAAGACCGACAAGACGGCGAACAAGCAACGGATCCGCCGCACGTCGACCACCAGATTGGAGACCGGCACCAATGCCCGGGCCTCCAAGCTACGGATGGAAGCCCCATCTGATGTGGCATCCACCACCACCATTCGGGCCATTTTATTGGCCATGGTAGGTGAGGTAAAAATTCTTGACCCTATCTTTGTTTATCAGTAGCATTTAGATAGGGGGAGTTAAAATTTATGAGCTAATTGTCAATTTTTAAGGGGGAGATATAAGGTAGCTAAATTTCCTTTAGAAAGGGGGAGAAAAATAATAGCTATCTCATTGTTACAAAAAGGGGGAGGACATTACCTTTGTCAAAAGAAATTTATAGAAGAGCATGTCTTAAGGGGGAGTTGTAGGAAATGTAAAATCAATTAAACCTTTTTGATAATGTCAAAAAGGGGGAGGATTTTCTGCATTATTATTTATGGTTTTGTCATCATCAAAAAGGGGGAGATTGTTGGTGCTAGAGCACCACGATCATTTGTTTTGATGATAACAAAACACGTGTCATTTACTATTTGCACTTTGAGTCCTAGATTTCAGGTCAATCGCAAATGGATACGTGATTAGACAGAGTTCGAGCTCGCATCCAGGACGGATTGGAGGAGTTTGATGAAAAACAGAGGAGATTCGCGAGGAGCGATAGATTAAGGATGGAAGGAAATGAAGAATATGATAGATTTCCTTCTCTTGTACTTGTTGTATTTTTCGTTTCTTTTGTTGCTCTTTATTTCCTTAGATAATTCATGTTAAAGAGCCTCAAAGTACCCTAACAGTAGTCCTAGGAACACCTGCACAACCCTAGGATACCTAGGTTTTCTGTAGAGAACTTAGAAAACCAATATAAGGTTCAAATAGCATTTCCAGATGTCTAATTCCAAAATCAGACGTCTGATAAAGTATTTTAAGACCTCTGACTGTTGTTTCAGACGTCTAATAACTATTAGGCTGGACATAGTTAGTTCTGTCTAATGAAATCAGATGTCCATACCTTAGACCAGACGTCTTAGGAGACGTCTGATGGATTTTCCAGACGTCCAATTAGTGGACCGTTGGCTGGCTTAGCAAACACTCAAGATTATGACCGTTAGAGCCTTATCAAACGTCCTTAGGCCTTTCCAGACGTCTGATAATTGACCATTTTGCCTCGGCTGACCCAAAATCTCTTCTCAGAAATTTTCTAGCCGTTGCAACGTTTGGAAATCCATTCCCACACTAAAAGTAGGTAACAAGACGTTCAGACATAGTGCCAGACGTCTTATATGTCATCTGATGGACTTGCACTAGAACCCTATTTAGATCTGATCCAAGTCAGGAAGAGACCTGCCCAAAATCAGACGTCTGACCTTGGAATCAGACGTCTTAAAGTGAACTTCTAGACGTCTGATGCCATAGTTAGACGTCTGATAAGCCTGTCAGAATAATGATTGTTCCTGATTTCGGGTTGATTCTCTTGGGCTTTGTTCCCAACGGCTATAGAACCTTTTCTAAGCCTTCTTAAGGCCTCTATAAATAGAGGGGAACCTTTGCAACATAAAGATACACACTAAGAGAAACACAAGACACACTTAAGCAACATAGTTCCACTCTCTTGTGTCCTAGCTAGCTCTTGCTCTCCAAGCTCAAGTTCCATTCATCTTAAGAGCATCAAGCTTCGTGCACCCGCTCTCCCGCCGTAGTTCACGAGAGCGAAGTTGCGCCGTCGCGTGGCTCACGCACCGCGTCATCAACTCGACGCACTCCTTGCAAAGGGGAGTTTCCTAATTCCTATAGAAGCTAGGTTCATAATTACTTTGTTGGCTCTATAAGATTACTTGTTTCTTTTATCTTTGTTATTTGGTTGGGTATTCGCTTTGCAAATTCCCGTCTCGTTCGCGAGACAAAATCCTTCTCGTGGAGAGAAGGGGTTGAGGTACGCTACCCTCGTTTAAGTAGCGTGGTTGTATTGAGGTTGAATCACCCTCGTTTAAAGTGATTCGGTTTAGTGGATTTTGATCAACTTGGTTGATTGGAAAATCCTAACTCGAGAGGGTTAGGTGGTGGTTTTCACCCAGTTTGGGTTTCCACCTAAAATTACTTGTGTACTTGTGGGATTGCTTATTTGTGAGATTATTTATATTTCATTTCCGCAATTATTACGTCACCCCCTCCGAGTAGGGAACTTTCAATTTCATCCCTGGATTCGTTTGGTTCACTTGAGTTCTTGTCGGGGTGTATATGTGATTCACTAGTAAAGGGAGGAGTTGGATCAATATCCTCAATTATTCCTGAAGGAGAATCAGTCTTAATGTTTTGGAGCAAGCCTATATCACTCAATTCTTTGTTCTTCTCAGGGCATAAATCCTCAATTGACATGTTTTATCCCTGAGAGTCTCCCCTAGGCTTCTCACTATTGTGTTTATTCTCCTCTAATATCAACGCCTGGTTTAATGGAGGGTGACTCTCAAAAGAAGGGAGGAATCCAGATTTCACCAGATTATTTATATCCTCAAGGGGCAAGTCCTTAAATAACACATAATCTCCCTGTGATTCACTCCAGATTTTCAGTCCGGGTTCCTCCATTGGGTCATCCTCGTCCTCTGAAATAGACTCTTCATATCCCTGAGACCATAATTGATTTAATTCATCCTCCATTCCCTTAGGGTCACTTTCATTGGGTGCATTTAAATCCTCGGGATACTGAATGATAGGTGTTGATTCCCTAAGTGGAGGGTCAGGATTAGGTTCACTAAGAGTAGAATGGGATTCCACCAGATAATTAATAGGGGAAGTGATAGAACAATACAGCCTTGACCGAAGTTAGTAGGGGTAAGGAAAATACTGTCATTGGGGTCAAGGTCCTCAAGAGGTACCATCTTCCCTTTCTTTTGACTCCAATATAGCTCGGGTGGATAATCACTAGGATCATTCTCCTCTAGTGGCCGTGTCTCATTGGGAGAGTCTAAGTGATAGCTACGTAAAACTGGATCCCTATTGTCATTAGTTTCCTCAGAATTATTTTCATGATCACGGTCGTATGGGTAGGGCTCAGAATCACTGGGAAGAGCATAACTAAGCTGTCTTATTTCTTTGTTTAATTGTTGACTATTCCTCAACATCTCTCCCATAGATTCCATCATTTCCTTTTGTTGTTTTTGCATTTCTATCATAAAAGAGGAGAGGCTACTACTATTAGGTTGGGGAGGATAGTAAATTTCAGGCTCTGGTTGCCTAGGGGTATCGGTCCAACCTCGATATGGAAAATCATGAAGGGTGTGAGGTTGGGTGTTTGCATAGGGATTCAAGGTTGGAAAATCCCGCTCCTAGGCTCTTCTCAAAAGTGGAAGCTATCGGGCCAGTGCTCCCAAGATAAGAATAAGAATGATACCATGAATTATCACTATACCCATCAAAGGATTGCTACGCTCGGGGCATGGGATCCTGGTTAAAATGATAGGAGTAAGGATAGTCCATTTCTTATAATTAAATGTTTTAACTCTCTTAGGACTTAGATAGATTAAAATAGAAAACTACCTAGAGAGCTCTATCACGCACACGCCAAGCAAACACAAGGCAAGAGGCCTTTTGTTGATTTAAAATTCTTTAAGTCCTCTTCCAATCTCTTCAGCTTGGCCAAATATAGTCAAGGCAGTGTTTCTCCATTCCCATATAAGTGGTATAAGAGAATGAGGCACCTGAAATTTCTGGTCAATGACTATTAGGAATGTTGAGGTTACTTTTAGTCCTTTTTGAGTGATCAATCAAGTTGTCAAGCAATTACGCACCCTAAATTGACCTTTGAGTGCCCTAGGACCTATACTTTGCTTAGATGACACTCCCAGGTGATCAAGTGAGAAGTTACTCCAAGGATGAACAAAGGGATGCAAGTAGGGCGAACCCTTCCTTTGAGGCAATGCGTATGCGGTGCCTCTTAACTACCCTTTTGTTCCTTTAAGGGGTGTCCCCCTCCGTGAAGTATCAAAACTCTTGGTCAAAAGATAGTACCACCACCACAAAGCACGATAGGAGGGTCTGCACCAATAAAGAGATCGGTGCCTATAGCCTTAAGGGTCCAAGTCCTAGTGCAGTGCCTATAGTGCGTGCTCAGTGCAGGTAAGTGTGCATCACACTGAGAAAAGTGATTTTTCCTTTTGAAAATTGCAGTCTCGTTATTCAAACACTTCCTGTATATTTTTCTTTCTTTTCAAGAAATAATGTGACCACTTGATTAATATTTTCAAATCAACTTAAATGGTCTTCTTTAATTAAGTTCAAATGCAATGCTTGTGCAGATAACTAATGCATAAGAAAAGACGTACCTTACTCTAGCTCTCTTCAATGCAGGATGTTTACAATGCAAAAAGAAAAGCTAGATGCTGCTCATTCAATCTTAGATGGTTGCACTATAGATATGTAGCTTCTAGTAGGCAGTTCGAATATATTATTATTATTTTTTAATAATAATATGCAAACAAACCTAATCTAACTAACTAACCAACATGCAGCTCAAACAATTCAAATAATCCTATAATCTAAATAAAATGGGAACACGCTCCTAAAAATACCCAACACTGGTCCACAAGACAAAAACTAAATGTCTAAGGTCTATCTAGCCTAATCTAAGTATAAGTAGATCTCTAGTCGCCAATCCTCCTTCCACACGTGTGGGATCAAGGCCCACGTGCTCCTGTTGCTGCCCTCTAGGTGGCGTCAAGGTCCACCAAGAATATCTTCTCCGTTGTGCGCACCCACCGCATTCATCACATGTTTTTGCACAGAAGAAGATCCACAGTTAGTAATTTAGAAAAGCTTTCAAAATAGCATAAAAATAACATAAAATTCCTAAAAAATTAATAGCCATTTTCCTCTTCGGCAACGGCGCCATTTGAAAGAGCGATCTTCGTTTTCGTTGAAAACTTTTACATAAAATGCCGTGTCATTATAATTCGTTACATGGTAGAAAATCGCTTTTCAAAACATTTTAATTCTCAGAATCTAACCACGAAAATAGTTAGGTCATCTTCACATGGAGGAATTAGCCTATTGAATGTCTTATTTGTTTAGGAATATCATCAAATGTACATACTAATTATTGCAACTCACTTTCTCACATAAATTCTTAATCTAAATAATTAATAAGGAATGTAGGTGTTTATATGCAAAATTACCACAATATAATATTATAAATAATGACCTTGGTAATAGCAAACAATGTTAATATTAATCTCCTACCTAATGACACCAATTTACTATAACCAATATCTCATTTGTATGTCATTCATAAGAAGAAATCAATCATGTGTAATTCAAATTTAAGTAAGGGATGTCCATGCAAATTTACTGCAATATATTAAATCAGAAAATAAATGATAGTGTTTTTCGCAATGGCATTTTCTGTAATTATTAATATGGAGAAAAATAGGGGATTTCGTCTCTCTTCTTGGTGTGTGCGCGAGGAGGCTTCGTCGGAGGAGCTGCTCTGCGGGAAGGCATGACTCGACGAGGGCTACGTGATGGTGGTGATGCGGCGGTTGGAGGTGGTCAGACATGGCCGGATAGCGGAGGAGAATGTTGGTGATGGGTCTTAAGGAGGCCGTGTGCAGATGTCGGCTGGTGGCGTGAAGTGGAGGGGAGCAGCGGTAGAGCGTGGGCATCTCAACAGTGGTGTCGGTGATGAGAACGGAGATCGGAGGGGGCCACATGGCGTGGGGCAGGCCGATGGCTGATGGGTTCTTTAGGTGGAGTTGCAAGTGGCCTGTAAGGAGGAAGAGGCTGGGCAGTGGCGCACGGGCGTGCACACAGTGCGCGCTGGGCTGGTTGTGCACCCACGGCGTTGCCAAACGTGTGGCTAGCACGTGCTTGCAGGTGCGGTTGTGCAGTGAGTTGGCGTAGGCGAGGGCTGGAGATGCATGGTGTGCTACGTGATGAGTCGATTTTCCGCTTTCTATTGAGTTTCGCAAATGAAATAATGCGTTGTAGTATTTAAGTGGTGGAAAAATTGACTAGTCAACAATAAAAATAACCACTCACAGAAGAGCGGGTCGTGTCCACAGGGAGGCAATTATGCAATAAACTCTCGATTATTTTATATTCTTTCGGTTAAGTGCGAAATCCTTATTCAAATTCGACATAAAATGTGATGGAAAGAAGATTCACAATAACTCAAAAGGAGAAGGGTATATGTGCAGTTTTCGCTCACTGAAATCTTCAATAAATATATGATGATTTTGTGTAATTTTCAATTGTCATATACTAGAGAGAATTGGTGCACGTGTTGATCCCAAAACCAATCTTGAAATAGGTGAATATCATTAATGTGCAATTATCAGAGAATATGAGTGTGCATTCACAATTTTGCCACAATATAATAATAATAAATCAAAAATTAATTTTTTGGCAATGGCAGCAAATGTAATAACTAATTGAAGTTAAAACAGAGCATTTGCTCTCTCTCCTCCTTGCGAGAGCGAGAGAGCACCGGCGGGGCTGTGGATGCACTAGGGAGGTTGGCGAAGACGAGGCCTATCTGATGGGGGCTGTGGCGTTGACGGAGATGGCTGGAGGTGGCCGGCCAGCGAAGAGGAGTGGCGGCGAGAGACTGCTACTTCCGCGCGTGCTTGAGAGGGGCACGCTACAGATGGCGCACGCAAACCGGCGATGCTGCGGCTGTGAAGCGCCTGCGGTGGCATGGCGGTGGCCGGTGAGCGCGCAAGGTGGAGCGGGCGCCTTTCTGCAGGGTGCTGGCGCTGGAGAGGGGTGCGCCCTGCTGGAGCAGGTAGCGAGGGCGGAGCGGTGCAGAGGTGATGGCATAAGCACCTGCAGGAGGGGGCGCACCTGCGGGGAGGCACTGGAACAAGGTGGGGATGAGCGCGCGGAGGAGTAGGGTGCGCCCCTGCGGGGAGGCACTGGAGGGTGTGCCTGCAGGCACTTGGCAGGGGTGCGAGTGAGCGGAGCGGGTGCGCCTGCAATGAAGGGGCAGTCTGCATTTGCGGTAGGCTGTGTGGCTGGAGTGCTAGGCACTGGAAGGAGGATGCAGTGAAGAGCTTGGTGATGGCGGTTGCAGTGCAGAGGTGGCATGAGCACCTGCAGCGTTGAAGGGAAGCGCTGGGGGTGCTTGACGTGCAGTGCCTAGTGGCCAGGGCGGTGCGGTGATGGTAGGTGCAGGCTTGGTAGGGCACGGCTGCAGGCACGTGGTGGGGAGCATGCAGCTTTGGGTGCGCGGGGAGGAGGCAGTGGCAGTGGCGTTGGAGAGGTTGGAGCGTGCGTGGTGGCAGTGGAGAAGATAGTGAAAGTTGTCCATAGTGCATGCTGGGGTAGTTCCCCGCAAGGGGGAAGATGCAGATGCTGATCCTTTCTTCGCCTCCTCTCTTTAACTCCTCTCTCTCCCCGCATGCGCCAATTAAGAGATTTTCAAATCCCTTTTCTAATTTTGGCAGGAGATTCTTGGGGAGGCGTTATTGAGGCCGGCGGCTGTTGAGGGTGGCCGAAGGATGGGGAACAATGCCTCCAGTTGTTTGTTGGGGAAATTTACTCCCCAACCCTTGTTCTTTCTAAATATTATTCCTGCACATAAAAACAACAAAATCATTACATATTAAGTTATAGAATGGATGTAAACATAAATCATGATGCATTCAAATATTCTATAACTTAATGTAGTTATTAGCAAAGCTAAAAGATACAATTAAAGTTACCTAGGCATAATATTAGTCCATTAAAATGGACTCATCAAATACCCCCATGCCTAAGATTTGCTAGTCCTTAGCAAAAATGAAAAATAATAGAAGTAATTAGAAGATTTCTTCTTTTCTTACTTCAAAACTTTAGAAATCCAGACAAATGTGAAGTGCTGATAGCCTAGGTAACAGATCGAAGTGAAAAAGCCAATTCACTTTGGGAGTTTGTACTTCGCCCTAGGTAAATATTTCTGCCGGGATAGGCAACTACTTCCCTCAGGGATAAAGCAGACGATAATCTGTAATTTGACCCTGGCGTTTGGCTTAGGTAGGAGATATCGAGTTGAATGGATTTGTATTTAATGGCACACACTCATCTAGTGCTACATATAGTCTAGCACTGTAGACTCTAGATCTCTAGACTCTTAGACAAGTCAACTCTGAGAGAGGCTACACAATTGTGCTCTCTTGATGTTCCTGGGCACTCCCTCTTTTCTTTCTTTCTGAGATCACGAATCTCGCCAGATTTAGAAATTGTACTCACTATTTGGTGGCCTCACATGGCATCCACACTTCAATTAAAGTCATAATAACTTTACAACTAAGTTAGAGTCCTCAACCAGTATTCGGGCGATCAGAAATACTAAAAGGTAGGTATGGGTCATATTTGGTGGAACGTGATAGGTGTTCAGATGCCTCAGAAATAATGTTACATTATAACTTGGACCTTTCTTATTTTTTTTTTAATATAAATATTTCTTCTTTTTTCGTTTCTTCTTTTTCTTCTTCTTTTCTTTTCTCCCTTTTTTTTATATAATATAAATCAACATAATACGACACAGACTTTTATTTATGAGGCATTATTCAGGATGATGATGGTCAAGAGGATATTATGTGGCTTACTTGGTGGAAGTGCCTATTCTCGACACCGGGAAGGAATGGATAGGACAGGCGTATTTCTGACCTTTGACACTATTACCCTCCTTCAGCCGAAGACTCTATGAAGGACGGTCGTAACCATCCACCATAGTTATAGCTTTATTAAGGCTCAATCTCTGTGTATCTGCCTTATTTGGTGACTTTCAGGAATTCGCACAAAGTACACACACAGGAACAAAGAGTGAAAACTACCCCTAACTTTGAAGTATCATCATCTAATTATCCAAAACTTAAGAGTCCTTGCACTAGACTTAGCGCACCAGTAATCTCTCTACTTTCTTCTCACAAATATGAGGTGGATCTACTAGAAGATAGTATGCCTAACTCCCTATGAACTGTCCAAGGGTTCAGTGGACAACAAATGCTTATTGGTTTTCCTTAAGAATCCATTACCCAGTCTATGTGCACGTGAAATAAATGTACTGGATTCTAAACTTAAGAAATAATTTTGGAAGAAAAACCTCCAATGATAAAGGTATTTTGCTAGGGCTAACCCAATCAGCTCAAGAAAAGATAAATTTTTCTTTTTTATGCTCTAACCTAAATGCATGAATACTTCCTAAAATGCAAATGCAGCCTCCCATGCCTAAATCCTACAATGTCCCCATTGTAAAATTAAAACAGGAGGAGAAAGGAAAAACATCACCTGACATGGTGTTATTCTGACCGCTGGGTTGCCTCCCAATAAGCGCTGTATTTTCTGTCAGCAGCCAGACTTAGAAGGAACCTATAAGTCTGGTTCCAAATAGAAAAGATTAGGTCCTAAGAATATGCGTAACAGCGCAGGCCTAGAAAACAGGTAGCCACGGATGTTGGCAAGCTGATGATGCAATGTAATACCAAATGCTCGCTAGAAGATATGAAAGGGAAGAACCTCGTTGGCTACCTTGGGAGGTCTAGGAATAATAAACAGAATATGAAAAGGGACCTCCCGAAATGGAATAAGTGGAGGATAACAAGGATCCTCCAAAACAGGACAAGTTTTAAAAGATATACACATTAATAGTTCAAACCCTTGATTGGCGAGAGTAAAACTACAAGCATCAATCCACACTCGCCATTCTACTTGAGGATGTACTAGCCTGATATGTTCTCTAGAAACAATGTACATGAGCAGAGATTTGAGCCAAGGATCGGTTAGGGAGTATAAGGGTTGTTTGTAGTGTTGGAAGGTAATGATTAAGTCCAACGAGGGCTTAGTCGGGGTTAGGTCTAATTCCAACAATGATTCAGATTGTGTACACTCCCTAACAGTTGTAGACAACTTCACGTTACCCTGCCTACCATTAATGATCGGAGTCATATTTGAATCAAGGGTAGACTCCAAATTATAACTCTTTGATGGCAGGGTCAAAATGTAAGAATCATTATCATTCAGCTCATCCCCAGATTCATTTGGTTCACTCAAATATTTGTCGGGGTGTATATGTGATTCATTAGGAGTTGGATCAGTATCCTCAAGTATTTCTAAAGGAGGATCAGTCTGAATATTTTGGAGTAAGCCTATATCATTGAATTCGTTATTGTTCTCGGGGTATAAATCCTCAATTAACGTGTTTAGTCCCCCATAGACTTCTCATTATTTTGTTTGTCCTCCTCTAATATCAACTCATGTTTTGATGGAGGATGACTCTCAAAAGAAAGGAGGAATCTGGATTTAATCATATTATTTCTATCCTCTGGAGGTAAATCCTCAAATGATAAATAATTCCCCTGTGGTTCACTCCAGATTTTCAGTCCAGGTTCCTCTATTGGGGCATCCTCATTTTCTGAATTAGACTCTTCATATCCCTGAGACCAAAATTGATCTAATTCATCCTCCATTCTATTAGGGTCACCTTCATTGAGTGCATTTAAATCCTCCGGATACTGAATGACAGGTGTTGATTCCCTAAGTGGAGGGTTATGGGTAGGCTCACTAAGGGTAGAATGAGATTCCACCAAATAATCAATAGGAGAAGTGATAGGAACAATATAACCTTGACCCGGGTTGGTAGGGGTAAGAAGAATACTGTCATTGGGGTCAAGGTCATCAAGAGGTACCATCTTCCCTTGCTTTTGACTCCAATAAAGCTCGGGTGGATAATCACTATGATCGTTGTCCTCTAGTGGCCGTGTCTCATTAGGAGAGTCTAAGTGATAGCTACCTAAAATTGGATCCCTATTGTCATTAGGTTCCTCATAATTATTTTCATGATCATGATCGGATGGGTAGGGATCAGGATTATTGGGAAGCATGTAGCTAAGTTGTCTTATTTCTTCATTTAACTGTTTACTATTCCTCAACATCTCTCCCATTGATTCCATCATTTCCTTTTGTTGTTTTTGCATTTCTATCATAAAAGAGGAGAGGCTACTATTATCAGGTTGGGGAGGATAGTCAATTTCAAGCTCTGGTTGCCTAGGGGTATCGGTCCAACCTCGATACGGAAAATCATGAAGGGTGGGAGGTTTGGGTGTTTGCATGGAAGTAGGGATTTCAGGGTTGGGAAATCCCGCTACTAGGCTCTGCTCAAAAGTGTGAGTTATTAAGCCAGTACTCCTAGGATAAGAATAAGAATGATCCCATGAATTATCAATGTACCCATCAAAGGATGGATACGCTCGGGGCATGGGGTCCTAATTAAAAGATGGGAAGTATTGACTCTGATAATCTGAATGATAGGAGTAAGAGCAATCCATTTCTTTAAGCAAAACAATTTTAACTCTCTTAGGATTTAGCAAAATTCAGAATATAAGCAGAAAACTTCCTAGAAAGTTCTACTATCAAAGCAAACGCAAATTCAAAAGGATCTGTTTTTAGTAGATTGAAGGTCTTAGAATTAAATGTTCAATTGGTGGCCAAATAAGTTTTGCAAAATTACGCTTCCTAGGCCAACCTTCGTTGGTGCCTATAACCTACTCGCAAGGGATGGAAATCTCGAATCGAGCCCACACATGAGGAACCGAAGTAACTTGGTGGATAGGCTTGTTGATTTCCGACTAACTTCCCTTGTGGTGCAAAAGAGGAGAGGTAGAAATTTATCTAGTGACCTTATGTGTGAGGTGCACAGTGTCTTAGGTGTGCAAACATACGATCGTGTTTTGCTTTTTGAAATTTCGCAAACAAGATCCTTTTACACACAATTTTCAGTCACCGTTTAAAGTCCAACCTCTTAATAGTCCCAATTTTTAAAGTGACCACTGAATTAATTTGATTCAAGCACTTAGTGGTCTCAGATTTAAGTTTAATGCATATGCATGACAGGTAATTGATGCTCAAGAGAAGACGTACCTTACTCCAGCTTTCTTCGTGTAATGTATGAATGCAATGTAATAAAAATAAACTAGATGCTACTCATTTAGTCCTAGATGGTCGTCCTATAGATATGCAACTTCTAGCAGGCAGTTTGAATATTTTTTTTTTAATAATAAACAAACAAACCTAATCTAACTAACTAACCGAAATTCAGTTCAAATAGTTCAAATAATCCTATAATCTAAATAAATGGGAACACACTCCTGAAAATATGCTTCCGCATACAAAAGCGATAAGAAATAAAGTGGCACTGGGAACACGTTCCCAAAAATACCCGACAAGGGTCCAAAAGATAGTAATTTAATTCTAATGTCTATCTAAACTAAATCTAACTAAATTAGAAATAGGCTTCTTCATAATCCTATGTGCGTGGGATCAAGGCCCACGTGTTCCTGTTGCCATCCTCCAGGTGGTGTCAAGGTCCACCAAAAGGATTTTCTCCGCCATGTGTGCCCGTTGCGTTTGTCGTGTTGCTACACCTGTCGCCGTGTCAGATTCCTCGCACAATAATAAAAATAATCAGATGGTTTCGCAACTCATAATATTCAAAATAATAATAATAATAACGTGAATCTATTGAGTCTGTTGCCTCCCCGACAACGACGCCAATTTGGCGAGTCGATTTTCTGCTTTCTATTGAGTTTCGCAAATGAAATAATGCGTTGTAGTATTTAAGTGGTGGAAAAATTGACTAGTCAGCAATAAAAATAACCACTCATAGAAGAGCGAGTCGTGTCCACAGGGAGGCAATTATGCAATAAACTCTCGATTATTTTATATTCTTTCGGTTAAGTGCAAAATCCTTATTCAAATTCGACATAAAATGTGATGGAAAGAAGATTCACAATAACTCAAAAAGATAAGGGTATATGTGCAATTTTCCCTCACTGAAATATTCAATAAATATATGATGATTTTGTGTAATTTTCAATTGTCATATACTAGAGAGAATTGGTGCACGTGTTGATCCCAAAACCAATCTTGAAACAGGTGAATATCATTAATGTGCAATTATCAGAGAATATGAGTGTGCATGTGCAATTTCGCCACAATATAATAATAAATCAAAAATTAATTTTTTGGCAATGGCAGCAAATGTAATAACTAATTGAAGTTAAAATAGAGCAATTGCTCTCTCTCCTCCTTGAGAGAGAGAGAGAGAGCACCGGTGGGGCTGTGGATGTATTAGGGAGGTTGGCAAAGACGAGGCCTATCCGATGGAGGCTGTGGCATCAACGGAGATGGCCGGAGGTGGCCGGCTGGTGGAGAGGAGTGGCGGCGGTGGAGAGGCTGCTGCTACCGCACGTGCTTGAGAGGGGCACACTGCAGATGGCACGCACCGGCGGGTGGTGCTGCGGCTGTGAAGTGCCTGTGGTGGTGTGGTGATGGCCGGTGAGCGTGCAAGGTGGAGCGGGTGCCTTTCTACAGGGTGTTGGCGCTGGAGAGGGGTGCTCCCTGCTGGAGTGGGTGGCGAGGGCGGAGCGGTGCAGAGGTGATGGTGCAAACGCTTGCAGGAGGGGGAGCACCTGCTTGGAGGAGATGGAACAGGGTGGGGATGAGCGCGTAGAGGAGTAGGGCACGCGCCTACGGGGAGGCGCTGGAGGGTGAGAGGAGCGGGCGCGCTTGCAGTGAAGGGACGGTCTGCACTTGTGGTAGGCGGTGTGCGCTGGAGTGCTAGGCGCTGGAAGGAGAATGCTGTGAAGAACTTGGTGATGGCGGTTGCGGTGCAGAGGTGGCGTGAGCACCTGCAGCGTTGAAGGGAAGTGCTGGGGGTGCTTGGCGTGCGGTGCCTGGTGGCGAGGGCGGTGCGGTGATGGCAGGTGCAGGCTTGGTAGGGCGCAGCTGCCGGTGCGCGATGGGGAGCATGCAGCTTTGGGTGCGCAGGGAGGAGGCAGTGGCAGTGGCGTTGGAGATGTTGGAGCACGCGTGGTGGCAGTGGAGAAGATGGTGAAAGTTGTCCACAGTGCACGCTGGGGTAGTTCCCCGCAAGGGGGAAGATGCAGATGCTGGTCCTTTCTTCGCCTCCTCTCTTTAACTCCTCTCTCTCCCCATGTGTGCCAATTAAGGGATTTTCAAATCCCTTTTCTAATTTTGGCAGGAGATTGTTGGGGAGGCGTTATTGAGGCCGACAGCTATTGAGGGTGGCCGGAGGATGGGGAACAATGCCATCGGTTGTTTGTTGGGGAAATTTACTCCCCAACCCTTGTTCTTTCTAAATATCATTCCTGCACATAAAAACAACAAAATCATTACATATTAAGTTATAGAATGGATGTAAACCTAAATCATGATGCATACAAATATTCTATAACTTAATGTAGTTATTAGCAAACCTAAAAGATACAATTAAAGTTAGGCGTAATATTAGTCCATTAAAATGCACTCATCACTGCGCGTGGTGAAGGCAGCTGCTAGCGGTCAGGGCACTGCACGCGGTGAGGGGACGTGCGGTGGGTCTGCTACTGCTGTGGCTGCATGAGGTTGTGGTTGCGGTGAGAGGGCTGCGCAATGACGGCGCTGCACGTGGTGAAGGCAATGGCTGGCAGTGAGAGCGGTGAGAGGAGTACGTGGTCCATAGTTCACGCTTCTTGCACAATGCACACAGGATCCATGGTGCTTGCCTCCTTCATGGTAGAGAATGATCCCTGTAGGGTGGGGGAGAAGATAATGATCATCTCTCCAGCCTTTGTTTTAAACATCCCTCATTTGTTTTGCTTTGGCCATCAATTTCTCCAACCACCCAGTGAACATCATGAGTGGTTGGGGTGGTTGAAGAGATGAGGCACGATTGGCGAAGGAAAGGTAGAGGAAAGGCACGGTTCAAGTAAGCTTATTCTAGACATCTTAAAAGTTGACAGTACTACAATCCCTGCTCATCAGACATCCAAACTCAATTCAAGATGTCTTCTAGAAGCAACAATGGATGTCTGACTCTCGTACATAGCCTGTATTCATCAAATAGATCATATCATATGCTATTAAATGTAAAATTATCGCATAAATTTAAATGTAGGCCAAGGTGAATTGCCATATAACTCCTAATTAATTAACTAAGAACAAATAAGTAAATAGTACTTAGGCTAAATAATAGTCCACAAAAGTGGACTTATCACACGCACACATATTTCAATCAAACATTAAGGGCACAACCCAGATAAAGGGTCCATCACATTCCAAAGCACATTCAAACCTAACCCTAATTAAAACAGAGTAAACGTTGGCCTTAAGGATTGGACTCGCTCTTCAGAGCCCAGATCGAGATTATTTTCGATTAGTCTGTTTCTACCATTCAATCTGATGTCTAGTTAAGGGAGCAGAATCAAACGATTGCGGTTGGGGGGTACACTAAAAATCGGAGGCACAAGCCAAAGGAAGAACCTTATCCCTAGCCCCTCCCTCTAACAGGTTGGATTGACCGAAAAGAAGTAGATCAAATCATTTTTTCATCTCAAGACAGGTTATGGGAGTCTGTAGATCTTTAGGCTAGCTGACATAAGTACAGGTTTGATTGTTTGTATTGCAGGGTGCCATTCTTCCTCCCATCTATCATGTATCCTTCCACATTCTACATGCATTCCTGCTCTTACCCTCCTAATACATTGATCATGTCGGATTAGCACACGGAAAGGTTTCGATTCGGAAAACCCATCGTCGTAGTTCAATTCACGAGAAAATCTATTGATGAGATAAAATTTATAACCGAAACTTGAGATGAGTCCCAGGTCGAACACAGGGAGGCGAACGTTTGGTTTTGAAAATCCACGTTTCGCTTTTATTTGTTTTTGCCATTTTTGTCTTTTCTAATTTTTTTGTTATTTTTAGCAAGCAAGAGATTAGGTCGATGAATTCTTATCTAACTAATCTACTTACAAAATATAAGAGAGAGGGAGAGAAACAATCACATCTATCTCAATAAGTGTTTCTACAACTATGAAAGCAGGGAAAATTACACTAGAAAGCAATAAAGATAGATGGAGATGAGAAGAATCCCCCTCGATGGTCTCTTAGAGGATGACTCTCTCTGACATTGCCTAGAGGAAGGTGGTGAGGAGCGGGATGAACGAGGATGGAGCTAAAGGTTGGAGGGTAGGGTAGGATGGCATTGCGACGAGGATCTTCTTCCCGAAGGGATGTGAGAAGACGACCACGGGATGCTCCATGAAGGGGGATGAGAGGTGGGAAAAATATTTGTTTTCTACTCTAGAGGAGCATCCCGGGCTTGGGACATGCACTCTCTACAGCCTTGGAGGTGGTGAGAGGAAGAAAGGAAGAGATGAAGAAGAAGGGGAGGTGTAGGGGTCCTTTTATAGTGAAGCGAAGAGGCCAATTCGTGTAGAGGGCATTTAGTGACATCAAAGGCGTCGTTGTAGATTCACGCCAGCCAATCCTCCAAACGTTGCTAAAGCTCGCTGGTGCTTGTGCTCTATCCCTCCTGGAATATGCTAGAAGAGTCGTAGCTGTTGGATCGAGATCTAAGGGCTCAGCTGCACCCACTAATCGCACCCCTTTGAAGGTACACCCACTGGCATTAAAAAGATGCACACGTGCCACTGGATCAACATCAGACGACTGACAACGCCAGCAGACGTCTTAAAATCGCACCCACGTTTGATCGTGCAGGTGATTTCGCGTGATCAAACACGTATGCGAATCTGACCCACGGGATTGCACCTCATGGATGCCTCAGGGTCGCTAGATGGAGATCTAATATCTGAATTTCAATTGCAGCAACGAGGAGGGCTCAGCGAGACTCGAACCCACGCCCCTTTGATCTGCGGAGGGTGCTTAGCCACTGTGCTATGCCCTCCTTTGTGTCGCAAAGAGGAGAGTGGTGAGAAGGCCTCTCAACCTTTGGATCAAGATCCAATGGTTGGGAGTGGAGGCCGCGGATGAAGAGTTGTTGATAGTGGAAAACTACGCTATCGAAGTTGGATTTGAAAAACCCATCATTGTAGTTTGATTTGCGAAGCAATCCATCAACAGATAAAATTTTACCAAAATTCGTAAAGAAATTCCAGGTTGAAATAGGGAGGCTACCTCGATCTTAAATCCACGATTATATCTTTTCTCTATTTTTGTTTGAAAGCGAGATAATTACATTAGAATTGATATGAACAATAAGAGAGAGAGATAGAGAGAGAACAATCACTTGATAAAATAATACTATTTTTACAACTAGAAAGCGGGAAATTCTATTCTAGAAAGCAATTAAAAGAAGGGAGAGAGATGTTATCCTCCTCAACGAATGCTTGGAGGATGAGTCGAATGGAGCAACGCCTGGAAAATGGAGGATGGAGCGGGAAGGAGGACGAAGCAAGAGGAAGCAGGAACAAGGTAGCACGTTGTCGTCGTCGCAGGATCCACTTCTGGAATGGGGGTGAGAAAACTTGGATTTGGCTCTAGAGTAGCATCCCGGGTGTGGGATAAGCTTCTCTTGAGCTTTGGAGAGGGAGAGAGGTGAAGGAAGGGATGAGAATTTCGTAGGGTAGGGGTCTCCTTTTATAGTTGCAAGGATTAGGGGCAAATTGGTCATTACATAGTTAAAACATTAAATGAGGGGGTCTTTAGTGACGTATTTAAGCATCACTAAAAACCTCACTTCGCCGCAGCTTCACGTGCACACTCGCCTCCTCTCCTTCTGGGTGCTCAACGCTTGTCCACATCCAAGAAATCTCAGCCGTCCAATTACGAGATTGGATGGCTAAGATCGCTCCTCGCCCACTTTAGCTTCGCCTAACTGTGCACCCATGCGCGCAATGGAGCATTCGGATGTGCGTTAGGTCATGCGTAGGTGATCCGAGCACTCTGGTGCTACCACGTCTCCCACATCTGCATCGCTCGCTTGCCATCCAATGGCTCAATTGAGCTCGCACTCGTGTCCTCAGCTGATTTAGGGTGCGCTGCATTTCGAACGCACGCCCTACACTTTGCGGAGAGACGTGCACCCGCTACGCTATGTGTGTGGTTTGTCACATTTCTCACCAAAGCGCACACGCTCATGGCTGTTGGATCATGATCCAACGGCCCAGATCCGATCATGCGTGCGAGGAGAGAAAGAGAGGGTGTGCGAGGATGGAAAGCAGCGGGGGTTGATCTCAGCCATTGGATCAAGATGCAACGGCTGAGATTGACCGATTAGTTACATTGAGAAAGGCAGCGGTAATTCCTTGGGTTGATTGGGTGGCTGGGATGGCACCATGTGGCGCCATCTTAGCCATCCATCTTCTATGACTTCCAGAAGGTGCCATGAGTGTCGGATTGGACCAATTTTCACACCGTTCGGCTGCAATCGTCGATCCAAACCCATCCGTGTAGTCAGATTTGTCATCTAAAGTGCAGATTGACACCATCTTGGCCCTTGATCTCTAGGCTTCCTAGGACGATATCTGGTGTTACGGATGTCTGATCAGGGTGATCTTGGAATCGTTGAACTCACGTTGTCACCCTAATCAGATTCGTGCGGTTGGATCTTCCGTCTGAAGGCCCAATTAAAAGTCGCCCTATCCCTGGCCATAAAAGGAGACAATTACTATACAATTTATATAATTTGAACTAAATGTATGATTATGCATGTTATGCAATATTTACAATGAATGATACTAATATGACACTAAGAACATGCATTAATAGACATTTTTGACTATTTAGATGTATGCACATCACACCCCCATGCCTATCTTTTGCTAGTCCATAGCAAAAACTACATGTTATTTACAAAAGAATTAGGATTGGATTACATAGGCAAAAGTCATTTTCAACATTAAGAAATGTTTACTTAGGAACTGAACTTTCAAAGACACAACAGCGCCCGGGAATCTACCAAAATGCAGACTGCCTCAAGCCCTCACCTTATTCAAAGAAAGATCTCTCTTTTCTTTTCTTTTTCTTCTTTTCTAATTTTTTTGGATTTTTGTGTTCAAGGTTACAAAGTAGCTTTCTACAGCCACTCAACCCACCCAAGACTTGATGAGAACCCTAAGTTCTAAGCATCTTTTTTTTGTGAATGTGATAGACTCATTGATCGACAATCAGAATGGCCTTCGGGTTTCTACGCCCCTAGGTGACCTTAAAAAGAATTCTACCTAAAGGTGTATCGATACAACTGGTAGCTTTCTCCCTCCTTTTATTTTTATGGGGTCAACAGAAGGGTGCATCCAGTGTATATCTCCCCAACTTATTCTACTTCTCTGCTTCTTCTTAAGTCTTTTAGGAATTAAACGTGCATTTCTTGAGTTGGGTTCTGGACAACCTACCAATAGGTTGTTACCCACGATAACTTGCCATCCATACTCGTGCGGTGAAGTGTGGCTTATTGTTTTTTTTTTTTCTTTTCTCCTTTTCTTTTTCTTTTTCTTTTCTTTTTGAACTCTTTTTTCTTTATTTACGTAGGTGGCTTCCCTGGTCTAAGATTGTCCTAAAGGCAACAGGAAAAGAATGGCCCAGTGGCTGAGCTCTGGACAACCTACCTATAGGTTGTTACCCATGATAACTTGCCAGCCATACCACCCTAGAAGGTTCATTAGCTACCCAATTTCCATTAAAACTGCCAAACAACGACTCAGTGCAAAGTGTGTAGGTGCTTAAACTTAAAGTTTCCTCAAATCAAAGAGCGGGTTGATAAGTCGTGTACTTATCACCCAAACTTATTTAATAAAATTGAAATGGAATTCAGGATGGCAAGGACTCGATAAAGAAATCCGCATTTTAGTGGATACCCGAGCTGATTAAGCCCAAAGACCTGAAGGGTCTTAGTGTTCAGATCCTACTGTAATATTTCTTAAGATTAAAAAGTTCTAATGCCCAAGTATTCTTTCCTAATTCAAATTATATATATAAGAAAACAAGTAGAATTTACAAGAATTCAACAGAGCTGACAAAATGATTCAGAAATGAATCCACCCCCCCATGCCTAGCTGATGCAATGTCCGCATTGAGAATAAAAGACATGAAAGGAAGAGTAGAATGTAGAAGATATCACCGGAATATGATGCTCAGGTCAGTTCTGAGTCAGACTGTACAATTGTTGAGTTTAATGCCATCGGCCAGGCAAAGTCCAGCCAAAGAAATCACAATGTGATGAGAGCAACCGCGTCTGAGACAGGTTCTGAAACAATACGGTCAATAAAAGGCTTCAGATGTTGATCGTTGACTTTAAATGAATTACCTGTCTTTAGGTCAGAGATTTGAACGGCCCCGTTTGGAAATATTTGATCGATGATGAACGAGCCGTTCCATTTTGACCTAAGTTTGCCGAGAAAGAGCTTAAGTCGAGAATCAAAGAGCCAGACCTTCTAGTTCGGCTCAAAGCTCTTGCGGGATATCAATTGGTCATGAAGAGCTTTGGTCTAAGCCTTATAGATCTTGGCATTCTCGTATGCGTCCTTTCTAAGCTCCTCCAACTCAGATAATTAAAGTTTCCTAATCTTTCCAACTAAACTCAAATCTAGATTACACTGCTTGATTGCCCATAATGCCCTATGTTCAATTTCTACGGGTAAATGGCATGCCTTTCCATACACCAGACGAAACGATGACATGCCAATAAGCATCTTGTATGCCGTACGATAGGCCCAATGAGCGTCCTCAAGCTTTTGAGTCTAATCTTTACTATCAGGCCTAACCATTTTCTGAAAAATATTCTTGATCTCCCGATTAGAGATCTCGGCCAGTCCATTCGTCTAGGGATGGTAAGGTGTGAAGATTCTATGATTTACCCCATATTTTGCCAGTAAATTATGGAATTGGGCATTAGTGAAGTGAGTACCACCATCGCTGATGATGGCCCTCGAAAGCCCGAACCGACTGAAGATGTTCTTCTTGACGAAATCAATGACCACCTTGTGGTCATTGGTTCGAGTGGGAATAGTCTCGATCCACTTTGACACATAATCAATAGCAACGAGAATGTACTGGTGTCCAAATGAAGGGAGGAAGGGTCCCATGAAATCGATGGCCCAAACGTCGAAGATTTCAATGGGAAGAATCAGGTTTAAAGGCATCATGTCTCTCTTGGTTATGCTCCCAAGTGCTTGGGATCGGGAACATGACCTTGAGAATTCCTGGGCATAATTGAATAAATACGACCAAAAAAATCTTGATTGCAAAACCTTTGCAGCCATCTTTTTCCTAGAGAAATGTCCACCACACGCAGATGCATGGCAGAATTCGAGTATGCTTTTGAATTCAATCTTCGGAACACATCGATTATAGATCATCACCCTTATTTGGACAACCTAATATGATCTATAATCAAGAAGGATATGCTAATCCTTACCCTTCTCCATATTACACTACATATAGGTCATCATCTCTTTATGTACAACCTAAAATGACCTATTATCAAGGAGGGTACCAAAAACCTCAATTAGTTGACTCCCTTCACTGAACCCAAACCCGCCCAACCCTGAACCAAACCATTTCGTTCAAGTTAACCAGGTCCAAAATAAGGTGTTGGCTAGCTTAAGGAATACCATTCAATCTTCAGAAGCTTAACTAACACCTTGCCCTAAAGAATTGGATTCTCTAATTGAAATGCTTGGCGATCTTAATAAGTATTTATTGGATTGGCTCCAGGATGTTAAGGAGAAGGACCCGAGTGAGTTTTTACTTGGGAAGTTATTGAAGTTGAGGATGAGATTTGTGATTGCTCTAGTCCAATCTTGGGAGGATTCCCAGGATGAACCCCTGACAAGAGAGCCGATGTCAGAATCCACTCAAGAACCTGTAGGGGTGGCATGTTTTACGAGACAAGGATTGACCATGTTTTTCTAGAGCAATCGAATAAGGATGAATTAAATTCTTCACCTGAGATCCCTGAGTCGAGGAATGAGGAAACGTATGTCTCCATGAAACAAAAAGTGATTGATGATTTTGAGACATGCATTAATGAGAATTTAGAATTCTTTGATTCTGAAGATAAAGAATCATTATGCGAAGTCTCACCTGAGTTTACAACACACGATTTCAGTGAGACGACTGGGCCTAAGGAATTCGATAAATCATTTAATGTCCCTAAAATTGAGGAATTTGATCTTGTTGGGGCTCGCATGGCAGATTAAGATCCTGTTTTAAGGATTTAATTCAAAGCCCCATTATTCAATCACACCCCAATGAGCATGATCACTAGACCCAAGTCAATTTTGATTCAACCATCAATCTTAGGCTTGGAAATTTTAAATGGGGTGATTATCATGCAAGAGGTCCCGAAATATGAAGTCCTGATTGCGGAGGATAGGAATTGGGAAATGATGATATGGGAAGCCAATTCCGGAGGAAGCAAAAGATAAAGTCTAAGGGTGCCTATTTTTCTGAAACCACCAACCTTCTACCAGGACCCTTATGGCATCTTTAACTTAGAGGATGTTCAACCCAAGCACACATTCATTGATTATCCTTTTGAGCTTAATTTCTCTGTAATCCAACTTTTTGGTCTTGGGTTGCATCCTCACAAATCGTAGGTCTGACCCCGCTTGCATGCTGATCTTAGGTTTTGGATAATTTTTATCCAGAACCTTAGATATACTCGACCATGGGTTATGGGTCTACACCACAATCTAGTCCACATTTGTGGACATCTGCTGGCAGGTCATGAGGTGAATCTTTTTATCCTGATTCTGACCTGCACCTGTGAATTCTTTGTTTCTTCCTTATTTGTATAGTGTGCCCAACTGAAGGCACTAAATTCAGCACGTATACAGTTTGTTTTATTTCGGAGCTGACCAGATAATCATGCAATTCAGGTGCTTTCTTCTCCACTCTACTCTTTGTCATGTCCTTTTAATACAATGAGGACATTGCATTAGATAGGCATGGGGGGGTGGATATTCATCTCTAAATTATTTTGTTAGCTCCGTAGATTCTTTTTGTTTTCTTTTCATTTATTAAAAAAAATTATGGAATTAGGAAAGAGAACTTGGGCTTTAGAAATTTTCAATCTTAGATAATAAAACTGTATGACTTGAACACTAAAACCCTTTAAGTCTTCAGGCTTAATCAGCCTGGGTGTCCACTAAAATGTGGATTTGTTTATCGAGTCCTCGCCATTCTGAATTCAATTTCTAATTTGATTAAATAACTTGGGGTGATAAGTACACGACTTATCAACCTGCCCTCTGATTTGAGGGAATTTTAAGTCTAAGCATCTACACACTATTTGCACGGACTCACTTTTCGGTGGTTTTTACAAAAATTGGATAGCTAATGAACCTTCTAGGGTGGTATGGCTGGAAAGTTATCATGGGTAACAGCCCATTGGTAAGTTGTCCAGAGCCCAGTCACTTGACCATTCTTTTCCTGCTACCTTTAGGTAAATCTTAGATCAAGGAAGCCACCTACTTAAAGAAAGAAAAGAAAAAGAAAAATATCCAAAAGAAAAGAAAAAGAAATAGAAAAGGATAAAAGAAAAGAAAAAAAAGAAATAAGCCACACTTCACCCCACGAGTATGGCTGGCAAGTTATCATGGGTAATAGCCCATTGGTAGGTTGTCCAGAACCTAGCTCACAAAAATGCACATTTAATTCCAAACACTTGAAAGAAGCAGAGAAGTAGAATAAGTCGGGGAGATATACACTGGGTTCATTGTGTTGACCCCATAAAAATAAAAGTATGAATAAAGCTACCAGTCGGATAGATACACCTTTAGGTAGAATTCCTTTTTAAGGTCACCTAGGGGTGTAGAAACCCGAAGTCTGTTCTAATTATTGACCAATAATTCTATCACATTCATGAAAAGATGCTTAGAATTTAGAGTTCTCATCGAGTCTTGGGTGGGTTGAGTAACCATAGAAAGTTGCTCCAAAACCCTAAACTCAAAAATCCATAAAAAAAGAAAAAAGAAAGAAAAAGAAGAAAAAATCCTTCTTTGAATAAGACGATGGCTTGAGGAGGTCTGCATTTTGGCAAACACCCAGGCATTGTTGTGTCTCTATAATTCAAGTCTTAGTTAAAATTCATAAGAGTTGAAAATAGCTATTGCCCAAGAAATCTGATCTAATTCTCTTATAAATAGCATGTAGTTTTGCTAGGGACTAGCAAAAGATAGTGATGAGGGTGGAAATCACGTATTTTGAAATCGTAGTATAGTCGCAAAAACCACTCGTCAAAGGTATTTGTGATAACGAAACTCGCGTAGATTTTATTCATTTTAGAACTTGAGTCCTAGTCGTTCATCTCTAGGAGGCATGAAAACGAATCGAGATTTGAATTGGCTTTTATAACCTAAATCTAACCTAATTTTTTTTGTCTTTTTGTCTTTTGCGCTTTTTTTTTGTGTTTCTGATCTTTATTTTGAAAAGCAAAATGAAACCTCGATCTAAATAAACTAGCAAAAACCTAAGTGACTATGTGCATCTAGATGAGGCCATGGTGGCCATGCATGGTGTGATCAAACCTAAGCATCATATAGGCAAGCAAACATGAGGACAATATCAATCATAGAAACATCATGAAATTATTTATGCATATAAGATTATCACATATCATCTACACTAGAAAGCAAATAAATAGAAGAAATCCGTCATGCGAGAAAGTTGCCACTAAGGCTATGGACCTTGTGTGAGGGTGTAGGCTAGACCTTTGGTATGCAAACCCGTCTACACGCCTACTAAAAGAGATGGCCAGCCACAAGAGGCTATCGGTGAGCCTTCATGGTCATCCAAGAAGAGAAGAAGATGGGGGCAAGTGCACCCAAGTGGAGAGAGGAGGGTGTTGCACCCTTTCTCTACCAATGGTCGTCCTTGAAGCTTTGGAGAGAAGCTTCTCTTGCTAGCCGTCCATGGAGCCTTGGAGGAGGATGAGGAGGATGGCCTTAAAGTTTTGGAGGGTGGAAGCAAGTTTAGAGTGGAGAGTATGGATGGGAGAGTGTATGGAGATAGTCCAATTTCGTGGCTCTCTATTTGCCCTTATGGAATGCTCCATTTGGTTGCCACTTTTGGTGGCTCCAAAAATAGCCAATGCCACATTTTTTGGATCTAGGCTTGACACAAGTTTTTAGGGTTTCCAAGAGAGTGTGCATGGGTTTGGTGGGAGCAAAATGGGAAGGTGTGCGTGTGTGTGTGGGTGTGTATTTTTCGTAGGGCTAGGTTGTGGGTTTTGGTAGGATTAGGTGCTAAATAGGTTGGGTCAATCTAGTTTAAATGGGAGTGGACCTAATTAGGCTTAGGAAAGTCTAATTGGGTAGGAGTGAACCTAATTAGGTCTAGGTCAAGTCTAATTAGATGTGTGCATGTGATTAGGCTAGGGTAACCCTAATAGGTATGAGTTAATTAGATCCTGGGTGGATCTAATTGGGCTCGGGTGCACCCAATCAACTGTAGATGCACCCAATTAGGTATGGGATGGTTCAATTGGATTAAGGATAGGACAAGTAGGGCTATGGATAGTAAATTAGGCCTAGGAGGTCTCTATTTAGGTTTCCTAGGGTGTCTGGTGGGGTTCTTAGGTCAAAATAGGCAAGCTAGGGCTTCCAACACCAATATCAGGAACCAAACAGCTGTATCAGACGTCCAGGATAGTGGTCAGATGTCTTATAGTACAAAATTGGATGTCTGGACATTAAATTAGACGTCCAATTCTGTGTCAGTATGAGTTTTGGCTTTCTGGATTGTTATTCTGTAGAAATCAGACATCCAGCCAGATGTCTAGACATCCTAAAATGTGCTGGAGAGTGGGTTTTAGGTTTTCTAAAGTTGGTTTTGGTTCCTAAGTGTTTGGGAGAGGGATAGTGTGGATAAGAACATGGATAGTGCTATCCATGTTTGGGTTTTGAGGCTATGGTACCCTAATGGAGGTTGTTTTGGCTTTGGGAAGGCTGTCCTAGGGTTTCTAAGTGTAGGGATAAGGCAATCTTCCTCACTCCTCTTATCTGAATCAGTGTTCTTCCTTTATTGCTTTATTCCACTATCTCCATCCTGGATCACTTTATTATCTGCAAATAGCAATAAAAAACCATTAACTAGTAGGATATCTCATCTTATTCTAAATAGACTGATGCAATGCATGATATGCAAGATATGAGTGCAATATCCACAATTTAAGCTAGGTTCAGACATTATTTAGGTTGATTAGGACCCATGATTGCTGTGCAATCAGATAGGCATGGGGGTGTGATGTAAACACATTTATATCAAATAAACCATCTATTTTTGCATGTTCTTAGATGTATAGTTGGATCATGCAATATAAATATTCCATAACATGCATCATCTAGCATTTAGGTAAGATTGTATAAAGTTTAGGTTAATTTTCTCTTTTTGTGGTCAGGGACAGGTGATATTTATTTGGGGCCTCAGATTGAAAATCAAACCGTATGGATCTGATCAGGGCGACGATTGGAGTTCAACGACTTCAAGATCGCCCCGATCAGACTTCTGTAGCATCAGATGCAATCCAAGAAATATCAGAGGTCAAGGGGCTAGGTGGTGTAAATCCATTCTTTAGACAACAAATCTGACCACACAGATGGATTCGGATCGACGATCATAGCCCAGCAACGCGAAAATCTATCCAATCCCACATCCATGGCACCTTCTACAACTCACAAAAGATGAACGACCAAGATGGCGCAATGTGGCACCATCCCAGCCGCCCAACGCTTGCCAAGGCCTCCCGTTCCATCGCTCCAAGTGATCATCAACGCTTGATCTTGACCGTTTGATGAAGATCCAACCGTCAAGATCGGTTGTGCACAAAACCTCTACGGGCCTCAAATTGCTGAATGGCGCAATGGTTAAGGCACTGTTTGCGCAAGGAGCACGAGATCGAGCCCCCCACGTCGCGCCTTTCCTCGCATAGATGAGCGCAATCTCTATCGTACAATCAACTATGAATGGCCCAGATCAACCAATCAGGCGGACACACGTTTGGATGCCCAAGCTCACGTGGAATCTAACGTGCAGGAGGCGCGATTGTGAAGGTGCAAGCGCGACGTGTTTAAGTCGTCTGATCTCACGATCGAATGGCTGAGATCATGAGAACGTGGCTTATGCGTTGAGCGTGAGGAGGCGGGGAGGTGCACGCACGTCGACCATGTTCAAGGATTTAGTGACGAATAAATCCGTCATTAAAGACCCTACATTAATGTTTTAAGGTTTAACATGACCTATTTGCCCCCAACCTCTACACCTATAGAAAGGCCTACCCCCCACATATCATTCATCCCTTCCTCTCTTCTCTCACCCCCTCAAAGGCTCTACGAGCTTGTCCCAAAATGAGGATGCTCCATTAGAGTTAAAAATAAAATTTTTCCACCTTCTCACCTCCTTCGTGGAGCATCCCGCAGTTGTCCTCTCACCACCATTCGGGAAGCAGATCCCGCTACGACATCACCCTGACCCATTCTCCATCGTTCATTGTCGTTCTCCTTTATCCTGCATCTCACCACGTTCTTCCAGGCGCTCTACCAACGCGGCTCGTCCTCCAAGCATCAGTCGAGGAGGATAACTTTTCTTCACCTTCTCTTTACTGCTTTCTAGAGTAGATTTACTGCTTTCTAGTGTAGATTTCCTACTTTCCAGTGTAACGAGTAGTTGTAATGATTAGTTGTAATGAACATCACTTGATGATTATGAAATCCATGTGTATTCTACTTTTATTTTATCTTTATTTGTAATATTCTCTCTCTCTCTTCTATTCATTATTCTTTAAGTAGATATCTAGTTTTGATTCAATTTGACCAATTAATATGCTTCGTGACAATAAAACAAACGTGGTTTCTAATCAAATGTTCGCATCCCTGTGTTCGACCTGGAATTCCTTTTGAGTTTCGGTAAAATTTATCTGTTGATGGTTTTTCTCGCAAATTGAACTACAACGACGGGTTTTCAAAACCCAAACCTTTTTGCGTAGATTCTCCATTTCAACACATATTAACTTCTGATGGGTATTTTTGATTAATGGATCTATATAACCTATTTAGCAATTATCCCCATTTTTCCAAGAAATTCTGGAGTTCTTCCGGAACTGAAGGATTTGACCAATATTGTAGACAATTGTTGTTGTGTAATTTCACCAATTCAATGTGTTCTGCTAAGAGATCGTCCCTAGTTGAACCATGGTTTAGTTGTATCCATATCATCTCTATATGGTTCAAAATGTGGTCCATTATTTTCTTGTATTTATCTTGAATGTCCCTTTGAAAATATTCTTCGTGGTGTTTATAAGCATTCTCAATCATCTTTTCTTTCATGCTCATTTGGGACTGAAGTTTCCTAAACAGTCTTCCTAGATTGCTAGGTTGCATTTTCAAATCAGGTGATGGAATTAAGATGTAGAGTCAAACTCAGGTCAGATTGAGGTTTATCAGATCTGAAAAGAGATTCCCAAGAAGATCTAATGAGGTCTCTTAGGTTAAAAACCTAATGACCTTCCTATGTATGTGCTCTATAGAAAAGATGAGGGACTAGATATTAATTGGACCCAATCAAGGCACCCAAAGATGTTTGGATGACTAAGGCAGTTTCGAGGCGGATGATACCTTTGAATCAGAAATCCATACACCTGAAAAATACCTAGGCATCCAGGAAGGGAGAGCCCTACAAAGACCCCTACACGGTAGAGCGACCCCACAGATTACAAGGTTTCCCCGACCCAACCTTCCTTGTCACTGCGATTCCAAGTAGACCAGAATGTATGGACTTAAGACCTTAAGTCTACCAATTTTAGCCTAGTTTGTGCCTTGAATTTCACTTGATTAAAAGTTAATTTGACTTGTAACCTAATTTGGAGGTTGGTTGGCCCACAATGTTGACCAACTTCACCTGATCTATCGTAAAAGATGGCAGAATGAAATCTAGGTCAACACCCAGAAATCACCTTGAATGACTCTTAGATTATTAACTCCACAATTTTTAAGGTTCAAGTGAAGTTAGAGCCTAATTTTTAGGGTTCTTCTTGATTAGATCTTTTCAATCAAGGGCTTGGGTAGCACACAAATGCGGGCGGGTTAATTCTCTTTAATGTAGGCAAATGTGTACTAACACTTTAAATCCAAATGTTGAAGCCCTAATTGGCTTTATTTCAAATCCATTTTTTTTTTTTTTGAAAAGATGAGAAGTGCTATCAATGACGATAGCAGACCAGGAACATTTTATTTATGAATCTTTGAAAAGAATTACAAGGAATCACTCCACTCCTTTACAAATCCCCAACACTCCTTAAGAATGTTCCTTACATTTATTGAGCCCCCTTTAAACAAACAATCATTACGAGCATGCCACACACACCACATAACACCAACCATTTTCACCTGCAACTCTCTTTTTGTCAAGAGACTTCTCCATAGGTCATCCCATGTGGGTAAAGGTTCCCCACAAACGCCCCTCCAAATTTGATCCATCACTAGGCATGATGAAAATAAATGCATCTTGTTATCCATATGGAAGTCGCACAAGGGGCAATTTTGAGAAGGAGTTCCCAACCTTCTAGATCTCATTTCACCAATAATAAGTCCATCATGTCAACATAACCACAAGAAAATCTTGATTTTTAAAGGAATCTTCAAAGACCAGATTTTGGTGCAATCCCTATCCTCCCTTGAAGGGTCAACATTCATGGAACCTAGCAACCTTTTGTAAGCCTTTGCCGGGGTGAACAGGCCATGTTTCCATCTAAGGCAATCCACCTCACCTACCGGCTGGAAGGCTTCCAGATCTACCAATAGCCACTCCTACTCAGGCTGTGTTCTACCTCCCTCACGTACACCAGCACCTGCAATGTTCCATCTACCGCTCGCGTTGTCCCAGCAATCATTGATTAAGGCCCTGCAATTCGGAGCTATTGTAAATGCCCATGGATATGCTCGCTTAGAGTGCCCAAATTCGACTACCTATCTATCCAGAAGGAGAAATGTCTCCCAGCTCCCAAAATAAGAGCAAATTCAGCCCAATTTTCTTGTATTGCTTTCCGCACTGACTTCTAAAATGGTGAGGGGCGTTGAGGAGAGGTTGTGTAGAGTTGCACCTGTAAGGAGCCATGATCCTCCTTCATCACCTGCGGCCACACCTTCCTATCATCCATTATCATTTTCACTACCCATTTCAGTAGTAGGGCATCATTAAACTCTTTGAGAGAACGGATCCCCATCCTTCCCTGCGAACGAGGCCTACACAGCTACTGCCACTTCACCTTTCTAGAAGAAGCGCTTCCTCATCACATCCAATATCTTCCAAACTACCTTCAGGGATCTGAACAAAAAGAAGAAGAAAACAGGAATTGAGGTGATGACCGAGTTGAGGAGAATCAATCTTCCTCCCTTAGATAAAAATCTGCTGCTCTAGCTCTCCAATTTAGCATTCACTTTTTCAAACAGGATGGCCCAATCACTCTTCTTCAATTTACCATCTCTTAGGGGCAGACACAGGTACCTTATTGGCAATGTGGTTATGGAAGTGTGTAAGATAGCTGAAATTGCTTCACTCTCCTGACCTGACATACCAAAACAAACCAAAGATGATTTCGCACCATTTAGCCTCAGGCCTGAAATCTCCCCAAAGATATTTAGCATTGTGAAAAGGGTCTCCACCTCACTTTTCCCTCCTATGAAGAACACCATGTCGTCAGCGTACTGCAGAATTGGCGCCAACATCTTGAAGTTGGACATGGAATAGCCCCTCACCAAGCCTGCACTGGCCAACTTACAGGAGAATTGAGCCAATGTGTCCACAACTAGATTGAAAATTAGAGGGGCTAGGGGACACCCTTGTTGCACTCCACATTGGGGCTGTATCCACACCCCACATGGCCTCCCATTAATCAGAGGTGAAAAGGAGGAAGTAACGATACACCTTTTCATCCACTGAATCAAGAGCGATGGGAAGCCTCTCCTAAAAATCTCCCATAGGTACGACCACGCAACTGAGTCATATGCTCTGCTAAAGTCCACCTTCCACATGTAAGCTTTACTCTTTTGTTTATAGAGCGAGATCGATGTTTATAAATGATGCGTTGTAGTATAGCCGAAATTGCTTTGAAAACAAATACAATTTATTACTCGAATTTGAAGTCCAAGGTTGAACACAAGGAGCAAATAGGAATTCACATACTAATCTCAATAGATAATATAAATGAGCACAATTAATTACTCAAAAACTAATATGCAATGTATAACATGAGTATACGAAGAGATAAAAAGAATTCTAGACAAAATAATGGTGATTTGGATCACCAATTATTAGCCTAACACATATATAGTATTCACTGAATATAATCAAATGAAGAAACAGATAATCAGACAACTTAAAGTGCGTTGCTACAGTGCTCCTTTCTTTTCCTTCAGTTGTTCTTCCTTCCTTTGATTTCTTCCCTTTCTCTTCTTTAACTTCTCTTCTTCTTCTTCCTCTTCTTTTCTTTCCTTCTTCTCTTTCCTTCACGCACGAACCTCCTTCCTTTCTTTCCTCTTCAGCCTTCTTTTTCAGGGCTTCTTCCTTCCTTCACAGTAGAGGGGGAAGGGGTCACAAATTTGCCCAAGTGTTTAGCCAACTTCTCTAGGGTGCAAAACCCCCCTAACCTCCGCACGCTCTCCTCTCTTTCTCTCCTTGGGTCATGCTCTCCCAGAGCCTTCAACAGTACCAAGTATATGGGTAATCAGACCTAGAGTGCACCCAGGTCCAGTCTCACCGGAAGTGGGTGGTGAGTGAGGAGTGGATAGCGTGGGCGGGTAGTCGGAATTGTACCAGGCCCGTGGGAGCAGCATCACGGAAGAGGCACAGCGAAGGGCGTGAGGGACCTCATCCTTGTGTTTTTGAGGCAACAAGGCATATGCAGTTTTGCATCTTATTCGACTGCACTTGCTCTAAAATCCACGATGTGGGATAATCTGTCCCCCATTCCTCGCGCACACATCCGTAGTGAAGATGTCTCGAATTGGGTCACGGTTGTGCTACTTCCTTCCAATTGAGAACCTGGGAACCTACAGCTACCGAATCTGCACCGTCTGAGCATGTGGCCTGGAGCTGCAGGTGAAGAACAAGCTTTAAAGCTTGCTTTGGAGCTGTGCGTTAATGGCAGAGGGGGGCTGGTACCTGAAATCAATAGTAAAGCCTTTCGATCACGTCAGAAAGCTTAGGGAGTATCACCAGACCATGGCAAGTGTAGCGGAGGTGGTTTCGTGGCATGTGCATGTGTGATGAGTGCTGGTGGAAGCGAAAAATGAAGGTGGAGGATCGGTGGAGGGTTTGGGTGAGCAAGAGGATGAAATAGGAGAGGGGTTTTGTGTGGGAAGGTGAGGCAAAGGTCTGAGGTGGTCGGCGAGGCGAATGGAGGGTTGTAACGATGGAGGCACCTCGCCGGAGGTTTGGTCAGAGACGGAAACGATGAGGGTGAACGTCGGTAGCGAGGGGTTGTTTTTGGTGTTTTGGGTAGGAAATTAACCTAGGAACCTAGAGAGACCTAACTACCTATTCTAAGTGGATGAAAAAGGGAGGACGACACCAGCTTTGATTGGCCGATGTCGGGGAAGATGAATTCTCTGGTGGGTGGTAACAGCGACGATGATGGAGATTGGGAGGCACCCGCTGGTATGGCGCGACACGGAAGAAGCTGAGGGGGAGGAATCCACCGCCGGTATTGTGGTTGGACAACAAGAAGGATCAAGAGTCGCTGGACATCATGGGATCTTTCGACCGGAGAGGAGGAAGGAGGGGGATTTCCAGCCAAAAGCGAGTGTGATCGTTTGACCGAGCCCTGGGGATCCTTATATAGTGCTTAAGGAGGCCTTCCAAGCTTGGAAGCTTGGAGCTTATGCACAAGTAGGAGACCCAATCCTTCAAGTGATTTGCATGAGTATTTGGGCAAGAATTGGAGCCCAAGATGTGGCACAAATTGTAGGGGAATCTCCCAGGAGTCTCCCTTCCAATTTTGGAAGGGATTCGCCGATCAATCAGGGAGAAATCCCTAATCAAAGGTCACCCAAGTAGGAGTTCCTCTGCGATAATGGTGGAGGGACATGATTGCAAAGAAGATGACAAAGCTAGGAGGCCTTTTGCAAAGAATTTGAAAGTTAGGGTCTGAACGAGATAAAAAGAGTCTGATTGGACCAAAATGCAAACTTAGTCAAGATGATCTCCAATTGGGCCCAAATTTTGATACAAACCTAATTTGGACACAAGGAATACAATGGTAAAGTTGGATTTTGGTTTTGACCAATTTTGTCTGGATAATTTATGCAAAAATTCAAATTAGGACAAATATCAGTCTGAGACTCTGTTTTGGGTTAAGATGGGTTTTGATGGTCAAATTGAAGGTACCAAACCTTAGAGAATATTTTTCTATGAATTTTATCCTGACCAGAACCTTAGTTAATTAAACAGGTCTGTTTTTAGGGTTTCAGAAGTTATTTAATTCTCAAAACATGCAAAAACACATTTCTGTCTGTTCTAACCTACTTGTTGGACATTTAAGACCATTTGACCCTTAATTAACCCTTAGGAAATCCTGTGATTTTACTGCAATTGAGATATGCTGTTAAAACTGCAGTTTTACCCCTATTTTCTTGTATTTCCCTCAAAATGATTATGCAATGACTTAGGGCTTTCTGTGTAGAAGCATTTAATGACTTAATCAGATCAAATTAAGCTAGTTATGGCTCATGATGGGGTTCCCATCATCTTTCTTCTATGCCACCCCGCCACCATGTCCTGCGCCACAATGAAGGACTCCTGTAACGATCTATTGAGAAGGAAGGCTGATTACACTGGGTTAATTAAATCTGACAGGACTTCTTTCAACCAATTAGCCAGCAGTTTATTGATTATTAAGTAGATCAAATTTGAAAGTGCGATAGATCTAAAATCCAACAATCTCTCTGTCCCATTATTCTTTGGTAATAAGAACAGGTGTGACTTATTAATTATCTCCATACTTGAATTTCCACATTGGAATTCTTTGATGACATCCATTACATCCCTTTTGACCACATGCCAAAATTCATTGTAGAAAAAAACTTGGAACCCATTCGGTCTTGGAGATCCTTTAGCATTCAAACTGGCCATAGCCTCCACCACTTCCTGGTCTGTGATGGTTTCTGTCAACTTATTTGCAGCCAGTTCTCCTACCCAAGGAAAATTTGATGCTGCCAGCCTCCATCCTCCCCTCTTTGCTGATCTGGTGGTTTCCCTGAAGTATTTGATAGCCTCCCTTCGAATATCATCAAAAGAAGTTAGTATAAGATCATCTTTCTTCAAAGAAGATATGAGGTTCACCCTCCTTCTAGAACTCGCTGCCATATGAAAATACTTCATGTTTGCATCACCCTCCTTCAACCACAGCTGCCTTGATTTTTCTTTCCATTCAACTTCTCTCGCTAAGTCCTCAGTGTGGACCACCCCTTGCTAGAATTTTCTTTGCCCCATTTCTTCATCCGTTAACTGTCCATCACTTTTTCTTTTGTCCAACAAATGCAACATTGATAGAGTTTCAGTCCTCCTTTGATTTCTCACTATCTCAACCGTCTACTAGTACTCCTTCAACATAGACCTCAAATATCTCAATTTCTTTACCAACCGACAAGTTGCAGAGCCTCCAACCTGCTTTTGCTCCCACCAGCGGCTAATCATATCTTTAAACCCCTCCTCCCTAAGCCAAGACTTCCTAAATTTAAAGTAAGTGCCTGTGAAAGACCCCTCCCCACTGTCCCACAGCAAAGGGGTATGGTTTGAGAATGGCCTAGCCATTCCTATCACAGAAGAGAGTTGGAATCTCTCCATCAACTCCACACTTCCAAAGACCCCATCCAGTTTTAATACTAGCCCATTACCACTTCTCCAGGTAAATTCAACCCCTGCTGATGGATATTCATTCAGTCCTAGCACTGACACAACCAATTGGAAACCAAGGGAGGCTTGATCCACCCTTCTGGTCCCTCTGTCATTCTCAGCGAAGACATAATTAAAGTCTCCACCCACGAGCCACGGTATTCCTTCTATCCTACCCACCATCTGACGCATCTCATGCCACAGATTATTCCTCAGATGAACTGCACATGGGCCATAGATACAAGAGATGATCAAGTCTTGATCATCCCCCATCGATTGAAACTTGCATGAAACCTAAAATTGACCCCTCTAGACTTCTTTCAGAACCAATCTGGAGGTCTTCCACCACACAACTAGCCCTCCAGACCTACCTTGCACATCCACAACCCTGACATCCACCTGGCCACCTTGGAGAAGCGACTACCACAAAGAATCTCCTCCTCCTTCTATGTGTGTTTCTTGCAGTAATGCTCAATCTACTTCCCAATCAAGAAGGTATCGAGCCAAGGAAGCTCTCCTCACCCTGTCGCGCAACCCACGCACATTCCATGTGATAACTTTCATCCCCTAAATCATTTAACCCCCTGCTACCCCCTGCCCTCTTTTCAACATTCAAGACGACTGCTACCTTCTCTTCCTTGGATCTCTGACCACCGTTGACTGTCCTTCCCCTAAGCTTGTTTGGGAAGCGCACCATTTTTCCCTTAAAAGATTATCCCGCTTCATAGCATCCTACCCCTGGAGCCATAAAAGAAAAATGGTCTAAATTTTGTGCTGAGATCATATGATCAACCTCCTACCCTTGTTGATCTTAGTTCACCACCATAAGCTCCCTCCCCACCATCGCATCTTGCACCATTGCTTCCTTATGCGTTGGGTGATTCCTCCCCTTCATCTCTTCATCCAGCATCTCTGGAAAGTGGAGATCTTTTCTCTTCTTAGCCTCTGATCAGTCTGACTTGAGGGATCCACAATCATTGCCATCATTATGAGCAACAGTCGCCTCCTAATGCAACCTATGCATCCCCTGTTGCTGCCTTTCATCACAAAGGAAAGATAGCTTTAATCAGAGGAGCCACGAACTCCCTCTGCACCTTAGGATGACCTTGTCCAGAATTGGATCCCCCCTCATCACCGTCACTTCAACCTTAATCGACCTCCCATCTCCCTCACATGGGCCCACCTTTGCATTCTCCTCCAGGACTGGAAAGCCCACCATCGCCCCTGCCACCACACCTTTGGTCCGAAGATGTAGAGGGAGTCCCCAGATCTCCATGATGCCCTTTCTATTCTCTGCCCTTTGTGGAGGGTGATCCTATAGTGCCCCATCGAACGGCGACACCAGCCTCCACAGAACAGTCGTACCTTCGAAAATACTAGTGCAAAAATGAAGACCTTCTACATCCAGCATGCCCAGGTCGAACAACACAAACCAAGATCCACCCAAAAGTGCTACCTTCCACCCCTGGGATGACAAAGATAAAGATCTTACCAAGTTTTGGATCCGCTCGAGTGAATATGTTCCCATCATAATCTCGCCGATAAGGGAACCCCTTATCGCCATGGCCGCTGCCATAACATCCTCAGTTTGAGGGACTTCCATGTCATAGACCTGCCCCAGACCCGCTGGCGGTGGTGGCGGCAGTGCCCCAATCGCTCCTTGGCCCCTCTGTTGTCCGCCTCCATTCTGATCCATCTTCCCCAACCTTCTGTATGCATCCTTCTTGTGACCCCAACCCCTACATGCCAGACACAAAGTCAGGTATCTGTACATCGCCACCATGTGACCCCTTTTTCTACACCAGTAGCAAACAATCTCTGCATTCCCTCCTCTCCACCTCCTCCAAGTGTTGCCAACCCCATGAGTCAAATGAGGGGATCCCCTAGCTTCCTCCATCCTCTCTCTACGGTGCCAACTCCTAGACATTCATACCCTCCAGCCATCATCCTCCTCCCTAACCTTAGCTGCCATCTCTCCGTCTCTAATTAGTCCCCATTTCAAGCCCAATTAAATCTCAAATTATTCTCCCTAGACTTCAAACAAGAAGTGCGTAGTCCAAGGAAGATTAGAAATTACGCACAATCCCTAGTAGTTACAGGAAATCAAGGTCGGGATTTCTAAATAGAATCACATCAAGCTTCAATCAAATATTGATCTTTTCGCAAAGTAGGAAACTTGCCTCTTTAATGATGATTACTAATAAAATAAGGTAGGTAGTTCCTAATTAATTTTATTTCCTTTTCTCCCTTCCAAGGATTAGGAGATTAGGGAAGAAGAGAGATTACTGATGTAAACATGTTTACACTACTTAAGATGTCTATTTATGCATGTCCTTAAGCATAGGATTGCATTGCATGCTATAAATATTGCATAACATGCATCATCTTACATTTAGAGTAGTTTGAATAAAATGGAGGTTAATTGTCTCCTTTTATGTGCTTGGATAGGGCAAACTTTTTATCAGGGCCTCAGATCGAAGATCCAACCATACAGATGTGATCAGGGTGATGATGAGAACCTCATCATGAGCCATAACTAGCTCATTTTGACCTAATACAGCTCCTACATAACTCAAGGAAAGGCTTAACTCAGAGAGATTCTGAGTTCGCAAAGAAAACAGAAACTAAGGGGTAAAAATGCAATTTCACCAATCCAATCTGAAAATAGGGTAACTCAGGGTCCAAACATAGGTCAAAGAAACCTAATAAGAGGAAAAGTGGGATGAGATGATTCAATAAGGGCTACAGCAACTCCAAGGAATTAAATGACATCCTGTAACCCTAAAAATAAACCCACTTAAAAACACGAGGTTCGAGGCAGAGGAAAAAATCAAATAAACCCTCTAAAATTCATAGAAAAATAATCTCTAGGGTTTAGAACCTTCAATTTGGCCTTAGGAACCCATTTTGACCTACATTGAGAATCATGCCCAATTAACAACTTAATTTGGGTTTTTACGTAAATTGACCGGTCAAACAAGGTTTAATCTGGAAATAAAATTCACCATCATAATCCTTAGGCCCTAATTAGTCATGTATAAAAACTTGAGCCTAAAAGGAAACCTTCTTGACCAACTTTACACTTTGGTCCTCATTTATTTACTTTTTGGCCCTCAACTTTTGAACCCTCACATTTCTGCCCCTAACTCTCCTTCGTTCTTTGCATTCAGGTCCCTCCTGCCAAAACCTGACCAGCACCATGCTCCGGCGACCTTGCGCGGAGCATGGCGCTACGCAGGGTAAGGGGGACGGTCTGGCAAGTAAACCGGGGGTGCCCTACGTCGTCAGCCGTCGCAGGAACACCCCCTGGTCGCTGCAACCCACCATACCGGCCGTGCGAACGCACGGACGGTATGGGTCTCCATCTCCGGCGTCCTCCGGCGAGGGAGACACGTCGTCTCCCACCGCCCTCCTCTCTGATTCGACCCTATAAGTACCCCCCGTCGCTCCACCGTTCAAAGGAGCTCGGTCCTGACGGAGAAAGACCCCCACTTCCTCTCTTCCCACTCCGACAGGAAGCCCTCCAGCTCTGGCGGCCTCCCCTCTTCCTCCTCGTAGCTCTGCCGCACTACCAGCTGCAGGGTTGCTCTCCCTCGCTCTTCCCGCGCCACGCCGCACCCAGCTGGAGCCTCTCCGGCCCTCTCCTCGCCGCCGCCCCTTCCCCTGGGTAGCTTCTTCTCCGGCGACAGTCGATACGACTGTCGCCTGCTCTGGCCCCTCCTCGTCCTGCTAAGTAGGTAGAACTCCTCCTCTTCCTCCCCTCTTCCTTTTCCTCACTTTACATCTTTACTGTTGCCCCGATCCGACCAATCGCCCTCACCTTCTCCACCTCCGGCCCCTGCTCCGGCGACCCGCTCCCATCACTCCAGCAACCCACACGGCTCGTCGACCACCACAGAACCTCCGCCTCCTCACCCTGATCAACCTCCGCCCTTCCACTTCCCCCAAATCACCCTCTGCAACTCCACCGAACAAAACCATCTCCCAACCTGCAGTTTGACCTAGGGCGGCCCTTAGGCTCCGCCCCGCCGCCTGCACACCCCCCGACCACCTTCGCTGCACCACGGCGAAGGTCCTCCACGTTTCTGATTGGGCCGAGAGGCTGTTTCTCTGTGGGCAGGTACCTGCGCTCGCCGCCGCCATTGTTGAAGCGAAGCAGCTTCTTCACCTGCTGCCCCAGGTGCGCCACGCCTAGGTCACGCTCCCAGGCAGTGCGAGGCGTCTTCGCGAAGTACCAGGCTGCAGTCGAGTCAAAGCTCTCGCGCGAAGCCCCCGCGCTTCGCCTCGACTGCCGCTGCTTCCTCCGCGCAGGCATCCAAATTGGGGTGGGACATTTAGTCCCACCTCGGAAAGCTACTGAGGCGAACGGGCACTTAAAGGCAAAAAGTGCCTTAAGCTGTTCGCCTCAGTTCACGGGGTGAGGTCCCCTTCACCCGCCCGACTACCCGGCCTCGTCCGCACACACGCCTCGCGGACCTGGCCCGACCTGACTTAGCTTGACCTGCACTCCTCGCCCACCACGCACGCCGGTGGGCCTGGACCCGGGCGCGACCCGTACCCGACTACCCGGCAGCTCTGGGAGAGCTTTCCCAAGAGCGGCTTCTGTGAGAGAGAAACGCGGGGGGGGGGGAGGGTAGAGTAGGTTTTTGCCCGCTGACGAGAGCTTTGAAGTGTGCAGGCACAGGCGAAGAAGAAGAAGACGAGCGAGGCAGAGAAGAAGGACGACGAAAGCTGAAGGAAGGAGGAGCACTGTAGCAGCGGCGGTTTAAGTCGTCTGATTGGAAAATCAGACGACGCTCTGAAGGCAGAAAAGAGGAAGAAGAACAGGACCGCAAGGGAAAAGAAAAAGAAAGAGACAATCAGAAACAAGAGCTGAAAGAAGAAGAAGAACATCACCCACTGCTGCAGATAAAGAAGACAGAAAGAAAAAGAAGAAAGAAGAGAGACGACGTCCTGACAGCAAAAGCAGAAGAAGAGAGCACGAGAAGAAGATCTGAAGAACAGAAGGCAGAAGAAGAAGACCACAAGGAGATAAAAAAACCAAAAGCCAAAGAGGAAGAAGAGAAGAGAAGAAGAAGAAGCCAAATTTTCATCTCTCTCTCTCTCTCTTTATTTTTGTAATAAGAATTTGTACCCCTAGAATACGACTTGCTCCCTGAGTTCGACCTCGGGAACTCTTTTATTTCCGAGTAACAAATTGTATTAAACTGGTAATCACTTCTCTATACTATACTACGACGAAATAATAGAACTATAGAGGAAGGTCGTCACCAGTTTTTGGCGCCGTTGCCGGGGAGCAACGGCTATTCTAGAGATAATCAAATTCCTGTTTTTACATTGCTAACAATCTCTCCTTTGTTGTGCAGGAAAATACAAGAAAATCGAGAAGACAAGCAACCGCACGACAACCACTCCAAGGACAGGTAAAATTCTATCCTCTCAATCCCTAAACTCTAAAGAGGAAGAAAAGAAAGGAACAAGCAATATAGGTCTAACCTGTCTTCTATACTCAGTAAACCATCAAAAGTTGCATGTTTTCAACCCATTATTACTGCACACTATTAAGGGTATTTAAGGGCTAACACATTCTTGCTTGAGCCCTAATTACCCAACAAAGAGCTAACTGGACCAAGTAGAGCCAACCTAGGATCCAACACTAGGGATTTAGAGACACACTCCTTAAGCAAGAATTGAGAAAACCAAATGAAGTGTGCCCAAGCCCTTGTCTGAAAATACCTATTCAAAGAAAAACCCAAAACAATTGGCTCTCTAAACACTTGAACCCTAAAAGACAAGACCCAAAAACTCTCAAAGGAAACAAGAGGTAAAGTTGCCCCCTTGGGTCAACCAACCTTAAATTAGGTCACTCTTTGCACTCAAAGAACTAAAGTTCAAGTGTAACTTTAAGCACCCTAATCTTAACCTAAAATTGGTAGACTTAAGAGGTCAAGATCCCCATTCTGGTCTACCTGGAACCGCAGTGACAAGAGAGGTCGGGTGGGGGAAACCCTGTAACCCGTGGGGACGCTCTACAGTGTAGGGGTCTTTGCAGGACTCTCCCTCTCTGGCTGCCCAGGTAATTCTCAGGTGGACGATCTTTCTGATCAAGGGGTCCATCTGCCCCGCACCTCTATAGTCACCCAACACATTTTTGGGTGTCTTGATTGGGTCCAGCACCTTCTAAACTCATCTCTTCCAACAGTGCATGTACGGTAGGAGGTCCTTAAGACCACCCTTAAGACCTCCTTTAGAAATTCACTCTCGTCAAGGCCAAGCCTCGACGCCCGTGTTTGTGCAGCAACCCCCTCACATTATTCTCTCTTCTGATTCAGAACCAAGTTCTTCTTCTTCCCCCATCATGGCTCAGCCAGTTGAGGAAGAAAACAATCTGGAGCACCAGCTCCAGCGACTCAATGACCTCTTCCAAAACTTCATGCACCCACCACAGCGTCCTATGATGCGGGACCACTACAATCCTACTGCGGTGGCTATTGAGCCTCGAGTCAGAATCCCGACTGGAGGACCTGATTCCGAATTGAAACCCAACATGATTCATGCTATACCTAAATTCCATGGGCTTAATTCCGAAGATCCCTTCCAGCACATCAAACAACTAAAGCATCTGGCCCAAACTTTTGGGTCAGATGCGCAAAATCGGGATATTCTTCTCATGAAGATGTTCTCCTTTTCTCTTATGGACAAGGCCGCCCATTGGTATCAAACTCAGACCCGGCCGATCAACACTTGGGAAGAACTTCAATCCGAGTTTTTGAAGAAGTTTTTTCCCGTTGGTCTGACCAACGCCTTGCGCCATCAGATTACGCACTTCACTCAACAATCAGGAGAACCACTCCATGAGGCATGGGATCGTTTCCAGGATCTCATGAGAAAGTGCCCCCATCACGGAGTTCCTAAATGGGAACAAGTCCAGTCTTTTTACTAGGGACTCCATGAGGACATCCGTCTTTTCGTCAATGCAACCTGCGGAGGAAATATCATGGGTCAGCATGAAGACACCATGTGGGAGATTCTCGAAAACATGTGCGAGAACTCCATCAACAATGACTCCATGGGATTATTCGACAGGACGAATACCCGCGCATCGACGAATCTTAGGGGAGCACATGAGACGCAGGGCCTGTCCGCATCAGTCAACCTGGAATTAATGGCCAGTCGATTGGACAAGGTCTCAATTATCGAAAAGAAGGTGGACGAGCTGACTCAGCATTTGCAGCGAGCCACCTCTGCGCATAACCCTTTCGCACAGCCTCCTTCCACAAGGGAAACTGTGCAAAACATTCTCCACCGATCTTCCCCTAGGATGGATCCATATCCATCCCCATCTGATTCTCGGATCGGAGGATCACCCGATCCTATCTATACCAACCCGGAAAATTCCATTCCCCCTTTCCCTGATTCTCTAGAGGTTCCCCAGACCTGCGAGGACCTCAACGCCATCCAGAATGACCCATTCTCCAACACCTACAACCCTGGATGGCGAAACCATCCCAATTTTCAGTGGGCAGGAAATTCCCAAATCCAAAGACCACCTTTTCAGTCCCGCCCACAACCCTCTCGTCATTACCAGCCGCCTCAGCCTCGGCCCAACCCTACCTATCCATCAGGGCCAAATCATGATCAAATGTCCCTAATCCTTCAGACTCTAGCTGACATTCAAAGAACGAATGCGGCTATTCAAAAACAACATAAGGACGGAATTACAGAGGTTAGGACTCAATTGGCCCAGTTGGCAAATTCTCGCCAGCTAGGCACACTCCCTTCCCAACCCCTTCCTAACCCAAACAACGTGCCGACCCAGAAGCGCGTTATGAACCCAAACCCAGGCCATGCCCATATGATTTATCAGGCCCCCTCTGTTCCTTCACCTGACGGGATAGAGGCCTCCACTTCTTTTGCAGGTTACCAGCAGCAAGCTATCTTACCCAATCCCAACCAAAACCAGGCAGGACTTAATTCCGTAACAACCCGTAGTGGTAAGGAAACCCAAGACCCACCTCATCCGAACCACTCCAAGCAGGGTATTGATCCCAAGCCTAGGACAGTAATCCAGGACGTCCCCACCCCTGTCCCGGATCCACAACCTGGACCTATCCTAGAAGAACCACCTAAGGTCCCGTTTCCCGAGGCCTTGACCAAGGGAAAGAAGACTACCAAACCCGTGGCCCCTGAGGAGGACCTGGTCAAGCTCTTTGAGCAGGTCCACATAAACATCCCCTTGATGGATGCAATCCGCCACGTACCAGCTTACGCACGATTTCTAAAGAATATATGTACACCCCAGCGTAAGCCGCGAACCAAGGGAGGGAGCCCAATTGTTCTGTCAGAGCAAGCCAGCTCTATAATCCTCAGTAGACTCCCACCCAAGGCAAAAGATCCTGGTACTCCCCTGATTTCCTGCAAGATAGGTGGTACCCAATTTGATAGAGCATTGCTAGACTTGGGTGCATCCATAAACCTGATACCCACATCCTTACTTGACCATCTAGAAGAATCTGAGCTAAAACCAACCGAGGTGACATTACAATTAGCAGATCGATCTATAAAGTCACCAAAAGGGATTCTCGAGGATGTTATCGTAAGAGTGCGGGATTTCTATTTCCCAGTGGACTTTATAGTCTTAGATATGGACGCACCTGAGAACCCTAGGGATACACCAATCATTCTAGGGAGACCTTTCTTGGCTACTGCTAGAGCCAACATCAGCTGTGAGGAGGGCCAAATAGAGCTTAAGTTTGGAGATCAAACACTGAAAATTGATATATTTAAGGCCCAACAAGGAATTAATTGCAGTGTCATCGAACAAATTTGTGACGTCAGGACTTTGGTTGATGAATCACACTTCCAGAATGACTCGATTATGCCTCATCAACCACAGAAGGATCTTGACCCGCAAACAGAGGAGTCGAATCCAGACATACACAACCCAGTAACTCCCACCCTTGAACCTCACATCTACATTGAACCACCCGCTGCTGCTGAAAACCCTATCCTCGAGTTAAAGCCTCTTCCTGCTCACTTGAAATACATCTTTTTGGGTTCCGATCAGACCCTTCATGTGATTATCAATTCCAACCTCAATCCCGAACAGGAATCCCGTCTGATTACTGTTCTCCAGCAACATCGCAGAGCCATCGGGTGGACTCTCGATGATTTGACTGGAATAAGTCCCTCCTATTGTACTCATCATATCTATTCAGAAGAGGGCACACGACCTTCTCGTGAAATGCAGAGACGCTTAAACCCCAATCTGCAGGAGGTCGTGAAAAGGGAGATCATCAAGTGGTTAGATGCCGGAATTATCTACCCAATCTCCGATAGTCGTTGGGTGAGCCCAATTCAGGTCGTGCCCAAGAAGGCAGGACTCACCACTATAACGACTGAGATCGGAGAAATCATTCCTACCCGACTAGCCAACTCGTGGAGAGTCTGTATAGATTACCGCCGACTCAATTCCTCCACGAAGAAGGATCATTTCCCACTACCCTTCATTGATCAAATTCTCGAAAAACTTGCGGGAAATAGGTTCTTCTACTTTCTTGACGGGTACTCCGGTTATAACCAGGTGGCAATCCATCCTGAGGACCAAGAAAAGACCACGTTCACCTACCCCTTCGGAACATACGCTTTCCGAAGGATGCCTTTCGGTCTTTGCAATGCACCCGCTACTTTTCAGCGATGCATGCTTGCCATATTCTCAGATATGGTAGGTGATTATCTGGAAGTCTTCATGGATGACTTTTCAGTTTTCGGAGCATCATTCGACGATTGCCTCCAACACTTGGTCCAGATACTCAGGCGGTGCATCGATGTGAATTTGGTTCTTTCCTGGGAAAAGAGCCATTTCATGGTGCCTGAGGGAATTGTCCTGAGACACTCAATTTCGGAAAAAGGCATCCAAGTGGACCGAGCTAAGGTTGATCTGATTTCTCACCTTCCTATGCCTAGCTCGATCAGGGACATCCGTTCCTTTTTAGGGCACGTCGGTTTTTACCGCCGTTTCATTCCAGATTTCTCGAAAATCGCGCGCCCCTTGACTTCTCTTCTCTCCAAGGATGTACCTTTCGAAATTTCCAAGGAATGCACTCAAGCATTTGAGATCCTGCGTGACCGAGTCACCCAAGCCCCGATCCTACAGCCCCCTGATTGGTCTCAACCCTTTGAGATTATGTGCGATGCATCCGACTTCGCTGTAGGAGCGGTTTTGGGGCAGAAAGCTGACGGGAAACCCGTGGTCATCTACTACGCTAGCAAGACACTTGACGAGGCTCAGCGTAACTATACGGTTACGGAGAAAGAGCTGCTAGCCGTAGTATTTGCCCTTGAAAAATTCCGATCGTATCTTCTGGGTTCCCATGTCATCATCTACTCGGATCACACAGCTGTGAGGCATCTCCTTGCAAAGAAGGACGCGAAACCTCGATTAATCTGATGGATCTTGCTGTTGCAAGAATTCGATCTTGAGATACGCGACAAGGCGGGAAGGCAGAATGTGGTAGCCGACCATCTGTCCCGTCTTCCTTCTGAGATCATTAGCCCTTCCGGACCCATCACTGAGCATTTTCCCGATGAGCACCTGCTGACTATCGGTACTAGCCTTCCATGGTTTTCCAATGTAGTAAATTACTTGGCATCTCATCAGATCCCGCCCGATTGGCCAAAGGCCAAGAAGGACAAATTACGCTCTGATGCCAAGTATTACATTTGGGAAGACCCGTACCTCTTCCGCATAGGTGCTGATCAGATCATTCGGAGATGTGTCCCGGAAGAGGAAATCAGCAATATCCTATCCTTCTGCCATGACCAGGCATGCGGTGGCCATTTCTCAGGCCATAAAACCGCATCCAAAGTCCTCCAGTGTGGCTTCTACTGGCCTACACTATTCAAGGATGCATACAGCCACTGTAAGGCATGCAGTCGTTGCCAGACTTTGGGCAACATGAACCGTCGCGACATGATGCCTTTACAGCCGATTCTCGTATGCGAAATCTTCGATGTCTGGGGGATTGATTTTATGGGCCCCTTTCCTGTTTCGGATGGTTTCGAGTACATCCTGCTTGCGGTGGACTACGTGTCCAAATGGATCGAAGCCATACCGACCCGAACCTGTGATCACAAGATTGTTCTTAAGTTCATACATCAAAACATTTTCTCAAGGTTCGGGATTCCCCGTGCTATTATCTCTGATGGGGGGACCCATTTTACAAATGCTCAGTATAGGTCACTTATGGCCAAATTTGGGGTGTCTCATCGAATCTCTACTCCTTACCACCCCCAAACAAATGGTCTAGCTGAGCTATCAAATCGGGAGATCAAGAAAATCCTGCAAGTCACTGTTCGGCCTGACAGGAAGGACTGGTCGTCCCGACTTCCGGAAGCATTGTGGGCCTATAGGACCGCCCACAAGACCCAATTGGGCATGTCTCCCTTTAGACTGGTGTACGGAAAGGCATGCCACCTTCCCGTAGAACTGGAGCATAAAGCCTATTGGGCAGTACGGAACTGTAATCTAGATCTTTCCAAGGCTGGGACCCACAGAAAACTCCAAATCAGCGAGATCTATGAATTACGCCTAGACGCGTACGAGAACTCGCAAATCTACAAGGAGCGGGTTAAAGCCTTCCACGACAAACACATCTCGAGAAAGATCTTTCATCCTGGTCAAAAGGTCCTACTCTTTGATGCCCGACTCAAACTTTTCCCGGGAAAGCTGAGGTCCAAGTGGGTCAGACCATATTTGGTCCGACAGGTTTTTGGAAATGGAGCAATCGAAATCAGTCCACTCAGCCATGATTCTGAACCTTTCATCGTGAACGGTCAGAGACTCAAGCCGTTCATTGATGTAACTTCTACTGATTTGGCTGAAGCATCTTATATCCTCCATTCCCCTTGAGCTTATTGCGCCCAGCCGATGGCGTAAAACTCAGCGCTTAACGGGAGGCAACCCGTCATTTTCCTAAAAATCCAAAACTTTTTCTGACACCTTTTTGCACTTAAGGTTCACCCTTGTAGATAGTCGACCCCACCTCAGATGCTTGCATCTAGGATTCGAAATCGTCCGCAAAAATTCAACCCGACCCATTCACTCATCCAAATTTCTGTCTTAAGGAATGAACTAAGTTAAATAAAAACCCCCTAGGTTACAATGAGGACATTGCAAATCTTAGGCATGGGGGGGGTATGAAAGTGCAAAACTTGTAAGAAAAGGTTTCAAACAAAAAATTCACATATGCCAAAAACACCATAAAAATTAAAAATTTTCGAAAAAGAATAAGAGGAAAAGAGGAGAAGGAAATTTTGTGAAGGAGACGGATAAAAGAAACAAAATGAAAAAGGAGCACAAAATTATGAGAAAAGGTGATAGTCATTAGTAAGGAACTAAGGAATTAACCTAAGTTCTAGACCTCATTCAAGAAAATAACTGAAAAGTGCATAATGAGATTAGTAAGAACGCAAACCTTAGGCATTCTTGAATAGACTCTTAGTACCCATTAAGATCCAGACAATCCTCAAGAGGTTGAGGAAAATGAAAAGCTTAAGTACTAGGTCCAAGGCTTAGGGAGTATTTGGCCTCGTTAACTAATTTTTGGTTTACGGGACTCAGTAACCTAAGCACCCTAACCTCACACACAGCCTGGTTCAGTAAGCGTAAAAATCAAAATCACGCTGAAGCGTCGCAAAATTCTGAAAAGTACACCTAGAGTAGGACCGGCCGACCAACACAAGTTGATTTGGACGAGTTCCCAGCGCGGAGAGGCGGGAAATCCCCTCGAAGATGCGTAACAAAATATCATCTCCTTGGTGCTTGTCTCTTAGGATATTCACATATCCTACTGGGGGCATGTAAGCACTCTGCTGATTCTGATTCCATGGATGGCATTATCTCGAAGTGTCAATTGCCAGGGTCTGGATTCAGCCACGGAACACCATGGATGGGATCATCTCGAAATCTCAATAGCCAGGGTTCCGGGGGTTGCCATGGGCGGTGCTATCTCGAAGCATTGATCGCCAGGAACCCTTGAGGATTGATGATGGGAGCAATGAATCTGATACAGACCGTGTTGAAAAGCCAATCCTAAGCTAGAATTAGAAAGAAAAAGAGAGAGAACTCTCCAAATAGAAAAATTTTCTATCTCTCTCTCTTACAAAACGCACTGCGAACTGAGCCAGGGCTAAAATCATTTCAAGCACGGGTGCTTTAACCACAAAGTCCAATAAACCTTAGGTTAGTTCTTGTGGGCCTTAAAAACCTTTGCTAAGGACTGAGGCCAAGGCTAGACAGATTTGGATCTTGATTGGTACTAGGGTACCTTTTAGGCCTATGGTCAGCATTCTAATCTAATATAAGCTCAAATGAAAAAGCACTTATCTGAAGCTATTAAGAACTTCATGGTCTACAACAAGGGTTGAAACCTTAAGTTTTTGCTAAGGGACTAGCAAAAGCTAGGCATGGGGGTATGATGAGAACCTCATCATGAGCCATAACTAGCTCATTTTGACCTAATACAAAGGATAAAAGCTCCTACATAACTCAAGGAAAGGCTTAACTCAGAGAGATTCTGAGTTCGCAAAGAAAATAGAAACTAAGGGGTAAAAATGCAATTTCACCAATCCAATCTGAAAATAGGGTAACTCAGGGTCCAAACATAGGTCAAAGAAACCTAATAAGAGGAAAAGTGGGATGAGATGATTCAATAAGGGCTACAGCAACTCCAAGGAATTAAATGACATCCTGTAACCCTAAAAACAAACCCACTTAAAAACATGAGGTTCGAGGCAGAGAAAAAAATCAAATAAACCCTCTAAAATTCATAGAAAAATAATCTCTAGGGTTTAGAACCTTCAATTTGGCCTTAGGAACCCATTTTGACCTACATTGAGAACCATGCCCAATTAACAACTTAATTTGGGTTTTTGCGTAAATTGACCGGTCAAACAAGGTTTAATATGGAAATAAAATTCACCATCATAATCCTTACGCCCCAATTAGTCATGTATAAAAACTTGAGCCTAAGAGGAAACCTTCTTGACCAACTTTACACTTTGGTCCTCATTTATTTACTTTTTGGCCCTCAACTTTTGAACCGTCACATTTCTACCCCTAACTCTCCTTCATTCTTTGCATTCAGGTCCCTCCTGCCAAAACCTGACCAGCACCATGCTCCGGCGACCTTGCGCGGAGCATGGCGCCGCACAGGGTAAGGGGGAGGGTCTGGCAAGTAAACCGGGGGTGCCCTGCGTCGTCAGCCGTCGCAGGAACACCCCCCTGGTCGCTGCAACCCACCATACCGGCCGTGCGAACGCACGGACGGTATGGGTCTCCATCTCCGGCGTCCTCCGGCGAGGGAGACATGTCGTCTCCCTCCGCCCTCCTCTCTGATTCGACCCTATAAGTACCCCCCGTCGCTCCACCGTTCAAAGGAGCTCCGTCCTGACGGAGAAAGACCCCCACTTCCTCTCTTCCCACTCCGACAGGAAGCCCTCCAGCTCCGACGGCCTCCCCTCTTCCTCCTCGTCCCTCTGCCGCACTACCAGCTGCAGGGTTGCTCTCCCTCGCTCTTCCCGCGCCACGCCGCACCCAGCTGGCGCCTCTCCGGCCCTCTCCTCGCCGCCGCCCCTTCCCCTGGGCAGCTTCTTCTCCGGCGACAGTCGATACGACTGTCGCCTGCTCCGGCCCCTCCTCGTCCTGCTAAGTAGGTAGAACTTCTCCTCTTCCTCCCCTCTTCCTTTTCCTCACTTTACATCTTTACTGTTGCCCCGATCCGACCAATCGCCCTCACCTTCTCCACCTCCGGCCCCTGCTCCGGCGACCCGCTCCCATCACTCCAGCAACCCACACGGATCGCCGACCACCGCAAAACCTCCGCCTCCTCACCCTGATCAACCTCCGCCCTTCCACTTCCTCCAAATCACCCTCTGCAACTCCACCGAACAAAACCATCTCCCAACCTGCAGCTTGACCTAGGGCGGCCCTTAGGCTCCGCCCCGCCGCCTGCACACCCCCCGACCACCTTCGCCGCACCACGGCGAAGGTCCTCCGCGTTTCTGATTGGGCCGAGAGGCCGTCTCTCTGTGGGCAGGTACCTGCGCTCGCCGCCGCCATTGTTGAAGCGAAGCAGCTTCTTCACCTGCTGCCCCAGGTGCGCCACGCCCAAGTCACGCTCCCAGGCAGTGCGAGGCGTCTTCGTGAAGTACCAGGCTGCAGTCGAGTCGAAGCTCTCGCGCGAACCCCCCACGCTTCGCCTCGACTGCCACTGCTTCCTCCGCGCAGGCATCCAAATTGGGGTGGGACATTTAGTCCCACCTCGGAAAGCTACTGAGGCGAACGGGCGCTTAAAGGCAAAACGTGCCTTAAGCTGTTCGCCTCAGTTCACGGGGTGAGGTCCCCTTCACCCGCCCGACTACCCGGCCTCGTCCGCACGCACGCCTCGCGGACCTGGCCCAACCCGACTTAGCCTGACCTGCACTCCTCGCCCACCACGCATGCCGGTGGGCCTGGACCCGGGCGCGACCCGTACCCGACTACCCGGCAGCTCTGGGAGAGCTTTCCCAAGAGCGGCTTCTGTGAGAGAGAAACGCGAGGGGGGGGAGGGTAGAGTAGGTTTTTGCCCGCTGACGAGAGCTTTGAAGTGTGCAGGCACAGGCGAAGAAGAAGACGAGCGAGGCAGAGAAGAAGGACGACGAAAGCTGAAGGAAGGAGGAGCACTGTAGCAGCGGCGGTTTAAGTCGTCTGATTGGAAAATCAGACGACGCTCTGAAGGCAGAAAAGAGGAAGAATAACAGGACCGCAAGGGAAAAGAAAAAGAAAGAGACAAGCAGAAACAAGAGCTGAAAGAAGAAGAAGAACATCACCCACTGCTGCAGATAAAGAAGATAGAAAGAAAAAGAAGAAAGAAGGAGAGACGACGTCCTGACAGCAAAAGCAGAAGAAGAGAGCACGAGAAGAAGATCTGAAGAACAGAAGGCAGAAGAAGAAGACCACAAGGAGATAAAGAAACCAAAAGCCAAAGAGGAAGAAGAGAAGAGAAGAAGAAGAAGCCAAATTTTCATCTCTCTCTCTCTCTTTATTTTTGTAATAAGAATTTGTACCCCTAGAATACGACTTGCTCCCTAAGTTCGACCTCGGGAACTCTTTTATTTCCGAGTAACAAATTGTATTAAACTGGTAATCACTTCTCCATACTATACTACGACGAAATAATAGAACTATAGAGGAAGGTCGTCACCAGGTGACGATTGGAGTTCAACGACTCCAAGATCGCCCTAATCAAGCATCTGTAGCATTAGATAGTGACCAGGGAATCCTACAAGATCAGGGGCCAAGTGGTGTAAATCCACACTTCAAACGACAAATCCGACCGCACGGATGGATTCGAATCGACGATCGCAGCCTAATGACGCAAAAATCGAGTCAATCCGACAATCGTGGCACCATCTACATCATCCAGAAGATGGATGGCCAAGATGGCGCCACGTGGCACCATCTCGACCACCCAATCACCCGCACGCACCTGCTGAAGGCTTCTGCATACACCCTTCCCAACCATTGGATCAACATCCAACGACTGCGATGCACCCATGCTGAAGTCAGGCGCTCGACACAAACGCGCCCTCAGCGCGTTGGTCAAGCGCTCTAACGCGAAGCGAGAGTGCACGTTCGAGCCTCGCCATGCGGAAATTAGAGCGGAGGCGCACCTTCGATCAAGCGTCGGATTGCGATCAAACGATCGCGCGTGCCCGATAGCACCGACGCACTATTGCACGAGCAGCGATAACACGGCATCGCACGCGATCAGGCGTGCACTGAGGAGGCGGGTGTAGTGCAATCTAAGCCGTCCGATCTCACGATCAGACTGCTGAGAATGGCCAGACGTGCGTGTGTGTTGCGTGCGCAGGCAAGTGAGCGGGTGCGCACACGTCGCCCACTACGCCCACGTTCAGACCTTTAGCGACGGTTTTATCCGTCACTAAAGGTCCTGAATTAATGTTTTTAAAGTTGTAATGACCAAATTGCCCCCACTCCTTGCAACTATAAAAGGAGACCACCTCCACACGAAATTTTCATCCCTTCCTTCTCTTCTCTGCCTCTCCAAAGCTCAAGAGAAGCTTATCCCACACCCGGGATGCTCCTCGCGAGATAAAGTCAAATTTTCGTCCCCTATTCGGAAGAGGATCTCGCGACGACGACGACGTGCTACCTCGTTCTCCTTCATCCTGCTTCGTCCTCCTTCTTCCTCTCCGTCCTCCTTCATCCAGGCGTCATCCCGTCGGGCTCGTCCTCCAAGCAATCGTCGAGGAGGATAACTTCTCTCTCCCATTCTTCTTTACAGCTTTATAGTGTAGAATTTTCCTACTTTCTAGTGTAGTTAATTTCCCACTTTCTAGTGCAATTCTTATTTGATTTTATTGTATAAACATTTTGAATTATTGAATGCATGTTTTCTCTCTCTCTCTCTCCCCCATTTTAGTCTGATTGTTGTTATGGCTTCATTGTAATTACATGGCCTTGCTTTTCAAGAAAAATTCTAAAAAAAATATAATTGCAAATATAGATCGACATAGCCTCCCTGTGTTCGACTCGGAATTTCCATTTCGGTATAAATTTTATTTGTTGAACATGAGTTCTTTGCTTTCATGCTACAACGACAAGGTTTTAAAAGCCAAACACGTTAGCGTAGCAACTCAACTTCCAACATTTTGGCGCCGTTGCCGGGGAGGCAAGGATTTCTGATCTTCTTTTCGCATTTCTTGCACTTTATTATTTTCTAACTTGCTTTCTCTTGTGTCTATTGTTTTGCAGAGACCTCCATCAAGGAATCATCAAGTGGTAGACTGGAGTAAAGTGCAGTTGAAGACAACTGTAAGTGCTCCCCATTCTTCCCCCCTCCATAGATTTCATTCGCCACATTAAATCCAAATCCCAATTAACCTAGGTGTTTGCATAAATCCTAGGAATAGTTTGGTTGTTTGGATTCTCACTCACATTCATTCTACCCTCATTTATATAAAAAAAAATAACAAAAAGATAATCTTGTGGGATAATTTTCAACAAACACACAACGTACCCCACATTCAAGGCACTTAACCGGATTGATTTGTTTTTACTCAACCGGGTTCTGATCTGTGGAACCGATACACACAAAGCAACACATAAAAGAGCAGAAATCATTCTAGGTTAACCATCTTTGAGTGCCTAACTTAGTGGTGCATTTGTGGCCAGTTGTTTGAGTTGTTTGGGCCGCACCACTCTACTTAAAATCAACTCATCAAGTAGCTCCTCCTTAGGGTTTTCAATCTAGGTCTATTCCAGGCACTCCACTTTCTTTCTGGTTTTAAAGGGAAACAATCTTCACCAGTGTTTGACAACTTGGTTTGCCTAGAAACTTGATTGCAATCCACCTAATTTGAAACCCTAAAAGCTACTTAAGCAAGATTTGAACGTTAAAATCCACGCATCACAAATAATCTTGTTTAAAAACCCTGGTTGTGCACGCACTTACACAAATCTTAATCAATCATTAAGGGCACAACCCATTTAAGGGCCCATCACATTCCATAAGCACCACAATCCCAGGCCTTCATAAATTTGAGTAGACTTTGGCCTTAAGGTCTGATTCGCTCTTTAGGGCCTAGTCTGAGATTGTCTTTGATTAACCTACTTGTACTGATTAATCTGATGTATAGCTAGGGGAGTAGTGTCAAATGACCGCGGTTAGGGTGTACACTAGGAACCAGAGGCAAAAGCTGAAGGAAAAACCTTCTCCCTAGTCCCTCCTAACTGGTTGGATTAAACAGACGCAAGTAGAGTAAATCATTTACAGCCTTAAGGCAGGTTTTGGGAGTCAGTAGATCTTAGGCTACCCCACTTAAGGACAGCCTTGTTTTGTTGTGCTGCAGGGTCCCTATCCCCAGTCCTTCCAACCTTCTCCTAGTTTATGCTCGGAAGACAGTCATTGAATTCCCGATTGGAAGGACCATTAGAGTATTCTAGGAGGCGCAAATTGGATTTTGGTTAAATTGATCCCATGGCCGACCAACAGCCTCCTCTACTTGGAAATCCACAGGAAGAATTTTGAAGGCAGCTAGAACAAATGCAGAGAATGCAGGAATGGTTCCAAAGAATGCAGGGTGCTCAGCCCTTGAAGGATTTTTATGATCCTTCAAATTACGGGGAACGTCCTAGTGTCTAGATTCCAGCCGGTGACGTAGAAATAAAGCCCCAGGTGTTAAGGCTGATTAAACATTATCATGGGCTTGGCTCCGAAGATCCGTTTCAGCACTTGGAGGACTTGACCACTTTGGTCCAGACCACCAAGGCACGAACCGTAAACGAGGAGCAAATGATCATAAGGCTCTTCCCCCACTCTCTTAGGGATAAGGCCGCGCATTGGTATAGGATAATAGGAAGACCAATTACAACTTGGAATGAGTTGAAATCGGCCTTTCTGAAGAAATTCTTCCTAGTCAGACATACCAATGCTTTGAGACGGGCAATCACTACCTTTACCCAGTGGCCGAGGGAGCAGTTTCATGTGGCCTGGGAGCAATTCCAGGACTTATTGCGGAGGTGTCCACACCACGAGGTGCCGAAATGGCAACTTGTGCAAATCTTCTATCATGGGTTGACTGAGCAACTCAGAAATCATGTGGATGCTTCTTGCGGAGGCAATTTCCTCAATAAAGATGCAGATAGTGCACATGTTTTATTTGAGGAAATGAGTGAGAATTCAATCAATCATGCCTCCATGGATACATTTAACCGGTCCCAGTAGCCCAGATCAAATGTCAATGAAGTCCATGACTCTCATTCATTTGATATGGAATTGATTTGTAACAAACTCGATAAGTTGGACTTGGTTGCTAAGAGAATGGAAGAGTGGATGGCTGGCAATTCTATGAATAATTCTCGATCCACTCAATCCCAAAATTTGGTATTCCATTCTTCACGAGCTCCTTCTGGACGGGAGTTCATGAATCAACTCGATGCAGCTCAACCTATGAGTCAGAATTTTTTAGAACCCCACGGGTTCCAAACTGGGGCCTTTGATCGCAGTTTTTCTGATCCGTCCCTTTCTTTCTCTCCATCCTCACCCTATGAAGATGTCTGTGCTGTACAAGAGAATGTTAGATCCAACCCCTACTCTAATGCCTATAATCCAGGTTGGAGAAACCACCCTAACTTCTCTTGGAAAAACCCAGGGCAACAGACCCAATTCCGACCAGGCAACTATGCTCCGCAACGACCAATGGGTCAGGGTCCTTTATATACTCAGTTGCTTTCGAATCAGGTCAATCAGCCAGCTTGGAATGCCCTTCAACCCGCAGGGCAGGCTGATTTGAATCGTCAAATGGTAGAGATGCAAGGATCCATGCTCCAGCTCATGCAGCAAATGAAAACCTCGCTAGACAACTTGTAGTCTGAGCTCATTACTAACTCTCGTTAACTCAGATCTCTACCATCCCAACCAGTACCCAACCCGCGAAATATTATGAATTCAGGCAACCAAGCCCATGGGTATGGAAATCAGAGGGACCCACATGCACATGCTCAGGTGGTTGAGCAGGGTTCCTCGTACTCTTCTTCTTCTTCTGCAAATCAACAATTCTTGGCTAATCAAGCCCCTCCAATCTTTCCTAACCCTCCCCAAGACCCAAATTCTTATGCATCTGCAAATTCTGTCACTTTGAGGAGCGGTAAGCAGACTCAGGAGCCACAACCACACTATTCTGATGTTTTGAATCCTGAAGAACCTGAGGAGAGAGAGGAGAATTCTAGAGGAGAAATAAAGGCTCAGTAACCTGATTCCAAAGATCTGACTCATGTTCCTTTTCCTGAAGCCTTAACCAAATCAAAGAAGCAGTCTGTTGATAACAATGAGGAGCTTCTAAATCTATTTAAGAATGTTGAGATTAATATCCCGCTCCTTGATGCTATCAAGCACATACCGGCTTACGCAAGACTTTTAAAGGATTTATGTACACAAAAGCGTAAGTCGAGAGAATCTATTCTGAGGAAGGTGGTACTCTCTGAGTAGGCTAGTTCTGTTATCATGCACTACCTCCCTCAGAAAAAGAGAGATCCTGGTGCTCTGTTGATTTCTTGCATCATCGGAGATTACACATTTGATAGAGCACTTTTGGATCTGGGTGCATCCATCAATCTAATTCCAACTTCTCTTTACGAGAAGTTTGGGTTAGGTGAACTTCGGCCAACTTCAGTAACGCTACAGTTAGCGGACCGCTCGGTCACAAATCTGCGAGGCGTTATTAAAGATGTTATAGTTAAGGTCAACGATTTCTATTTTCCTGTAGATTTCCTTGTCCTTGACATGGATGTACCTGATAATATGAGGAACATGCCCATCATTCTGGGGCGTCCGTTCCTGGCTACTGCTAAGGCCAACATTAATTATGAAAGCGGTAGCATGGAAATCGCCTTTGGGGATCAATGAATGAAATTGGATATTTTTAAGGTGATTAACAAATTTGAGGATTGTGAATTTATTGAGGAACTTGATGAGGATAATCAAAACATTGAAACTTGTTTGATGGTTTCTTCAATTGAAAGTTCCTCCTTGGATGACGAATTTGACCCGCAACCCTCTATGGCTGACCTACCATCTTCTGAAGAGGTTATTGATTTTGTTCACTCACAACCTCTTCCTCTTGTTGAATCTTCAGCATCTACCTTACCATCAATCATCAACCCACCCCAGCTTGAATTGAAACCATTGCCTGAGAATTTGAAATATCCATTTTTAAGACCTCAGAAGATGCTCCCTGTGATTATCAGTGTTAGATTGACAAAGGAGCAAGAGATTAAATTGATCAAGGTCCTGAAGGAACATAAGGAGGCAATTGGTTGGACCATTCATGACCTTAGGGGGATCGAGCCTTCTTACTGTAATCATAGAATATTCTTGGAAGATGGATCCCGCCCTTCTCGCCAGATGCAGATGAGATTGAATCCAAATATGCGAGAAGTGATCAAAAAGGAAATCATAAAGTGGCTCGATGCAGGAATTATTTATCCAATCTCTGATAGTCCCTGGGTAAGTCCCATACAGATTGTTCCGAAGAAAGCCAGGATTACCGTTGTGACTAACGAGAGAGGAGAATCTGTCACAACTCGTTCAGCTTCCTCTTGGAGGGTTTGTATTGATTATAGGAAGCTAAACACAGCCACTAAAAAGGATCATTTTCCCCTGCCCTTCATCAATCAAATCTTGGAAAGATTAGCCGGGCAGAAGTACTTCTATTTTCTTGATGGCTACTCAGAATACAACCAAGTTCCTATCCATCCTGAGGATCAGGAAAAAACTACTTTCACCTGTCCCTACGGAACCTTTGCTTTTTGTAGGATGCCTTTCGGGTTATGCAATGCACCTACGACTTTTCAAAGGTGTATGCTAGCCATATTTTCTGACATGGTGGGAGAGTTTATGGAAGTCTTCATGGATGATTTCTCTATTTTCGAAGAATCATTTGACTCTTGTTTGGCTAATCTGGAAATGATTCTTAAGCGATGTATCAAAACACGATTGATCCTTAGCTAGGAAAAGAGTCATTTCATGACCCAAGAAGGCATCGTTTTGGGTCATGTAATCTCTAAATGGGGAATTGAAGTGGATAAAGCTAAGGTTGATGCTATCGCTAAACTTCCTCCTCCCACATCTGTTAAACAAATCCTATCATTTCTTGTCCATGTGGTATTCTATCAAAGATTCATTAAGGATTTCTCGAAGGTTGCTCGTCCCTTGAGCAATCTTCTTGCCAAAGAAATGGCATTTGTTTTTGACGAATAATGCCGAAAGGCATTTGATTTCCTGAAAACGGCAGTCACCTGTGCTCCAGTTTTGCAACCACCAATTTGCACAACCCCTTTTGAGATCATGACCGACGCTTCTGATTACACGGTCGGGGCTGTCCTGGGTTAGAAAATTGATAGAAAGCCCTCTGTCATCTACTACGCTAGTAAAACTCTGGATGAAGCCCAGAGGAATTATACTGTTACTGAAAAGGAATTACTAGCTGTAGTGTTCGCTTTGGAAAAATTCAGGGCTTATCTCTTAGGGTCTCATGTTATCATCTATACCAACCACTCGGCCTTGAGACATCTCTTGGCCAAAAAGGATGCTAAACCTCGGCTTATTCGTTGGATTCTTCTGCTTCAAGAATTTGATCTTGAAATCAAGGATAAAATCGGGGTACAAAATGTGGCAGCAGATCATTTGTCGAGACTCCTAGGTGATTCCTCTCATCCGGACATTCCGATTGCTGACACTTTTTCGGACGAAACTATTCTTACAGTTTTAGGTGTCCACACCCCATGGTTTGCTGACATTGTTAACTATTTGGCCCTTGGTCAAATCCCCTAGGATTGGACCAAGCAACAACGGGATAGACTAAATCTGAGGCCAAATACTACTTCTGGGAGGACCCTGAGCTGTACCGCATCGGCTCTGATCAAATTATTCTCCGATGTATATCGGAGAATGAATTCAACAGTATACTCGAGTTCTGCCATGCATTTGGGTGTGGTGGACATTTCTCCAGGAAAAAGACGGTTGCAAAAATCTTACAATTTGGCTTCTATTGGCCGCCTTTATTCAAGGATGCCCAGGATTTCTCAAGGTTATGTTCTCGATGTTAGGCACTCTGGATCATAACTAAGAGAGATATGATGCCCCTAAACCCAATTCTTCCTGTCAAAATTTTTTATGTTTGGGGCATTGATTTCATGGGACCCTTTATCCCTTCATTTGGACATCAGTATATTCTTGTTGTTGTTGATTATGTGTCCAAATGGATTGAGGCGATTCCCACCCGAACCAATGACCACAAGGTGGTCATTGATTTTGTCAAGAAAAATATCTTCAGTAGGTTCGAGATTTCGAGGGTTATCATCAGTGATGGTGGCACTCATTTTACTAATGCCCAATTCCAGAATTTGTTGGCCAAATACAGGGTTAATCACTGAATTTCCAGACCTTACCACCCCCAGATGAATGGACAAGTCGCGATCTCCAATCGAGAGATCAAGAACATTCTGTAGAAAATGGTTAGGCCTGATCGCAAGGACTGGACTCAAAAGCTTGAGGACGCTCTTTGGGCCTACCGTACGGCGTATAAAACGCCCATCGGCATGTCTCCATTCCGTTTGGTGTATGGAAAGGCATGCCATCTACCCGTAGAGATTGAACACAGGGCATTCTGGGCAATCAAACAATGCAATTTAGATCTAAATTTAGCTAGGAAGACCAGGAAACTCCAACTATCTGAGTTGGAGGAGCTTAGAAATGATGCATATGAGAATGCCAAGATCTACAAGGCTCGGACCAAAGCTCTACATGATCAACTGATTTCCTGCAAGAGCTTTGAGCCAAACCAGAAGGTTTGGTTATTTGATTCTAAACTTAAGCTCTTTCTTGGCAAACTTAGATCTAAATGGAATGGCCCATTCATAATTGACCAGATTTTTCCAAATGGAGCCATTCAGATTTCTGACCCAAAGACGGGTAACACATTTAAAGTCAATGGACAACTTCTGAAGCATATTATTGACCATATTCTTCCAGAACCTGTCTCAGACACAGTTGCACTAGCCATTTTGTGACTTCTTTAGCTGGACTTCGCCTAGCTGACGACATTAAACTCAGCAGTTGTACATATGACACAAGGCTGATACGAGCTTCATATTCAGGTGCCATCTTTCATATTCTACCCTTTCTTTCATGTCACTTTTTCAACGAGAACATTACATCAGCTAGGCATGGGGGGGGATTCATTTTTGAATCATTTGGTCAGCTTTGCGAAATTCATGTAAATTATTTTTCTCTTCTTATTTATACATTAAAAAAAAATCAAAATTAGGAAGGAATAGTTGGACATTAGGACTTTTCAATCTTAGGAAATTTTACATTAAGATCTGAACGCAAAGACCCTTCAGGTCTTTGGACTTAATCAGCCCATGTATCCACTAAAATGTGGATTTTTCTTTCAAGTCCTCGCCATCTTAATTATATCGTAATTGGAGTAAATAAGTTTGCGTGATAAGTACATGACTTATCAACCCACCCTTTGATTTGAGGGAACTTTTGAGTTTTAAGCATCTACACACTTTCTTTGCACTGACTCGTTGTTCGGCGATTCTAACGAAAATTGGGTAGCTAATGAACCTTCTATGGTGATATGGCTAGCAAGTTATCGTGGGTAACAACCCATAGGTAGGTTGTCCAAAGCCTACTCACTGGACCTTTCTCTTTTTGCTGCCTTTAGGTAAATCTTAGATCAGGGAAGCCACCTGCTTAAAAAAAAAAAATCAAAAAGAAAAGGAAAAAAGAAAAGAAAAAAAGAAATAAACAACACTTCGCCGCACGAGTATGGCTGGCAAGTTGTCGGTGGTAACAGCTCATCGACCGGTTGTCCACAACCCACCTCAATAAATGCACTGAAAATTCCCAAAACACTTAGGAAGAAGCGGAGAAGTAGAATAAACCGGGGAGATATACACTAGATTCACCCTTGTGTTGACCCCGTAAAAAAAATAAAAGTAGGGAGAAAGCTACCAGTTGTAAAGATACGCCTTTTGGCAGAATTCTTTTTAGGTCACCTAGAGGTGTAGAAATCCGAAGTCTATTTTAACTGTCGGTCAATGAGTCTATCACATTCACAATAAGATGCTTAGAACTTAGGGTTCTCATCAAATCTTGGTGAGTTCAATGGCCGTAGAAAGCCACTCTTAAACCCTAAAACTTGAAAATCCAAAAAAATTAGAAAAGAGGAAAAAGAGAAAAAGAAAACTTTCTTTGAATAAGGCGAGGGCTTGAGGCGGTCTGCATTTTGGCAGATACTCAGGCACTGTTATGTCTTTGAAAGTTCAGATCCTAAGTAGACTTTTTCTTAATGATTGAAAATAACTCATGCCCAAAAAATCCAACCTGATTCTTTTATAAATAGCATATAGTTTTTGCTAGGGACTAGCAAAAGATAGGCATGGGGGTATGATGTAAACACGTTTACACTACTTAAGATGTCTATTTATGCATGTCCCTAAGCATAGGATTGCATTGCATGCTATAAATATTGCATAATGTGCATCATCTTGCATTTAGAGTAGTTTGAATAAAATGGAGGTTAATTGTCTCCTTTTATGTGCTTGGACATGGCAAACTTTTTATCGGGGCATCGAATCGAAGATCCAACCATACAGATGTAATCAAGGCGACGATTGGAGTTCAACGACTCCAAGATCGCCCTAATCAGGCATCTGTAGCATCATATAGTGACCGGGGAACCCTAGAAGATCAAGGGCCAAGATGGTGTAAATTCCCACTTCAAACGACAAATCCAACCGCACGGATGGATTCGGATCGACGATCGTAGCCTAACGATGCAAAAATCGAGTCAATCCGACAACCGTGGCACCATCTACATCATCCAGAAGATGGACGGCCAAGATGGCACCACATGGCACCATCTCGATCGCCCAATCGCTCGCACGCACCTACTGAAGGCTTTCGCATCTGCCCTTCCCTGCCGTTGGATCTTCCAACGGCTTCGATGCACCTGCGCTGAAGTCAGGCTCTCGACACAAACGCACCCTCAGCGCGTTGGTCGAGCGCTCTAACGCGAAGCAAGAGCACGCGTTCGAGCCTCGCCACATGGAAATTGAGTGGAGGCGCGCCTTCGATCGAGCGTTAGATTGCGATCGAACGGTCGCGTGGGCCCGATAGCGCCCACACGCTATTGCATGCGCAGCGGTATCGCGGCATCGCACGCGATCAGGCTCTCGCTGAGGAGGCGAGCGTAGCGCGATCTAAGCCGTCCGATCGCGAGAATGGCAGGACGTGCGGGTGCGTTGCACGCACAGGCAAGCGAGCGGGCGCGCGCGCGCCACCCACTTCGCCCACGTTCAGACCTTTAGCGATGGTTTTATCCGTCACTAAAGATCCTGAATTAATGTTTTTAAAGTTGTAATGACAAAATTGCCCCCACTCCTTGCAACTATAAAAGGAGACCCCCTCCACACGAAATTTTCATCCCTTCCTTCTCTATCTCTCCAAAGCTCAAGAGAAGCTTGTCCCACACCTGGGATGCTCCTCGCGAGATAAAGTCAAATTTTCGTCCCCTGTTTGGAAGAGGACCCCGTGACGACGACGACGTGCTGCCTCGTTTTCCTTTGTCCTGCTTCGTCCTCCTTCTTCCACTCCGTCCTCCTTCATCCAGGCATCGTCCCGTCCAACTCATCCTCCAAGCAATCATCGAGGAGGATAACTTCTCTCACCCATTCTTCTTTACAGCTTTATAGTGTAGAATTTTCCTGCTTTCTAGTGTAATTCTTATTTGATTTTATTGTATAAACATTTTGAATTATTGAATGCATGTTTTCTCTCTCTCCCCCCCCCCTTTTTAGTCTGATTGTTGTTATGGCTTCATTGTAATTACATCGCCTCACTTTTCAAGAAAAATTCTAAAAAAAATATAATTGCGAATATAGATCGACGTAGCCCCCTGTGTTCGACCCGGAATTTCCATTTCGGTATAAATTTTATTTATTAAACATGAGTTCTTTGCTTTCAAGCTACAACGACAAGGTTTTAAAAAACAAACACGTTAGCGTAGCAACTCGACGTCCAACAATTACCTACCCTGGGAGTGGCTATTTTGCATGGAAGATCGCCTCGTGATGTACCTCGCAAAATCACAAGAAATAAACAAGGGCAAGTTAGTGCTCAGATATAATCAGATAGAAATGAGAATAGCGATGAATTGCAGGTTGCTCCTCAGCAACAGTGCCAAAATGTTGAAGCGATCTAGAGAGGATTAAGATTAAGTTATCATCGTTGTAGTGCAAAATCCTCAATCGATCTCTCAACAAATAAAATTTATAAACTCGAAAATCTAAAAATGAAGTCTGAGGTCGAACACAAGGAGGAAATAGGAATTCACACAATAATCTTTATTCAAAGTATAAATGAGCACAAAAATAAGCCAAGAATAATGATATTCAATAAATGCTAATATGTCACATTAGATATTTAATGAATAACATCAGTATTTCATGACTTTAAGAAACCAAGAAGATAACTAAGACAAAATAATGGTGATTTAGATCATCAATTATTAGTCTAAGCACATGTATATCAATTACTCAAATGATGTTGAATAAATGAACAAAATTCTAACGTCTGATTTGAGAATCAGACGACTTAAATGTTCTTGCTACAATACTCTTCTTTCTTCTTCAATTCTACTCTCTTCTTCTTCTTTCTATGTGGTTTCTTCTTCTTCTTCACTCCTTCTCAAGTCTTCTCCTTCTCCCTCTACTTCTATTTTCTTCCTTAGCCCTTCTCTTCTTCATCTCAAGCACGGCCAAGGGTTTCTTCCTCCTTCTCAAACCTTCCCAACGACTATGTGTTCAGCCATGCCTTAACACAAGAGAGAAAAACCCTCCCCTCCCCCGCTCTCGCTCTTTCTTTCTCTACCTTCCTCCTCTCTCAGATATCCGGGTATTCGGGTCGCGTACCCGGGTCCAGGGCTGCGGGCGTGAATCACAACTGAGTGAAGGCTTAGGTTAAGCAGGTCAGGCATGTGAAGGGTAAGCGAGACCTCACCCCAGTGTACTGAGGCGATAAAGCCAGATGACAAATTCAATTTATGCGTAGCCAACACCTCTTTACTTTCTGATGTGGGACTAAACCATGTCCCTTGTTCACTTGTGTCTACAGCAAGGAGATTCCTCTGATTGGCACAGCTGCTAAGGGTAAGGGCTTCAATTGACCACTTGGAAGTGGTCCTGGGGCTATTCCCCACATCCTAGAGGTTGCATCTAGAGCTTGCACCGTAAGAACATGGCTCCAAGCAAGCTTGGAGCCCCTTCATTAATGGTGGAGAAGGGTAAAACCTGAAAAGCAAGAACACGGCTGGTCGGGTGTGTTTTGCATGTTAGAAATAGAGGTTACAAGTAACCTGTCGTCGTAGTTGCAAACCACGTCGATCAAATAAAATTTATACCGAAACTCCAAGGGAGTCCCAGGTCGAACACAGGGAGGCGACGTTTACTTTACGTGAAAACCGCGCTTCATTTCGTTTCTTTTTGGTATTTTAGGGTTTTGATATTTTTTTGTATTTTTGAAATAAAAGAAAAAAACAAAATGTATCACAAGATAGAGATGAAACAAATATGATATATATGTCAATCTAATGTCGATTACAATGAAGTATAAAAGCATAAAAAGAGAGGGGGATGAGAGGAAATCTCCCAAATCGGTTGTTCGATGAGACGACGGCTCCTGGCGGAAGCTTGGACGAAGGAGGTGAGGAGCGGGACGACGGAGGTGAGATGCTGGAGGACGTCAGATTGAGGAAAGCTTCGACGTAGCTCCAGAATGGAGGTAAGAAGACGGAGTTGATTTGCTACCGGAATGGAGGTGAGAGGACGGCTCCAAGGCGACCTATGAAGGGAGGTGGGACGATGGAAGAGTATTTGGTGGGGCAGAGGTTCGCTACACTAATAGGCACCTTGGGAGCTTGAGAACAAGCTCTAATGGAGCGTTGGTAGGCTTGCTAGAGCTTGGGAGTAGGTGGGAGTAGAGTAGGTAGAGATGGCTTGGGAGCGAGGGGGTGTAGGTCCTTTTATAGTGGTGGAGAAGAGGCAAAAGTCGATATGGGACCATTAGTGACATTTAGGCTATCACTGAAAACGTCCCTGTAGGTAGCTCATGCCCACTGGCGCCCACAGCTGGCTTTGCTGGCATGCAATGAATTACCGACGGCTATAAGCATCGCTGTAGTCCACCTCACACAACGTTGGTGCCGCTCCCGCCTTGCCATGCGCGGGAACGCCCACGTGCGCACCCATGCTGCTGTGCACATGCGGCGCTGCGTGCATGTGCTAGCGGCTTGGGCTACGCCACGTCTCATAGTTTGGGCCATCAATCTTCTTCTTGTTGTAGGGGCGGCTACAGAGGTCGGATTGAGTCAATTTTCGCGCCGTTAGGCTATGATCGTCGACCCGAATCCATCTGCGTGGTCGGATTTATCATTTGAAGCTTTGAATTATGTCTCCTAGTCCCTTAGCCGTTGATTTTCCTCGAACTGCATATTGTGTTGTGGGACTCCGATTGAGGCGATTTCAGAGGCGTTCGACTGCGATCGTCGTCTTGATCAGATCCATATGGTCAGATCGTCAATTTGAGGCTCCGAAATAAATATCCTTCTCTCCTAACGATAAAAGGATGCAATTAACTTAAATTATATACAACTAATCTAAATGCAGAATGATGCATGCTATGCAATATTTATAACATGAAATGCAAATCTAAGCCTAGGAACATGCATGAATAGGCATTTTACCCTCAGTAAATGTGTTTGCATCATACCCCCATGCCTATCTTTTGCTAGTCCCTAGCAAAATTAAACTATATGCTTTGTATAAAAGTAGAATTAGGATTAGATCACTTAGGCCTAAGTCATTTATTAACAATAGAAAATTTCAACTAAGGTCCTAAACTACGAAAACTCAACAGTACCAGGGTGTCTACTAGAATGCAGATCGCCTAAGTTCTCACCTTATTTGAGAAGGGAAGATATATATTTTTTATTTTTCTTCTTTTCTAATTTTTTTGTATTTTTGGAGTTTGAGAGTTCCGGGATAACTTTTTACGACTACCCGACCTGCCCAAGACTCGAAAAGGACTCTAAGTACTAAGCATCTTTGTGAAAAAATGATAGACTCACAAAATGGCTGTTAAGACAGATTTTGGATTTCTACGACCCTAGGTGACCTTGCCTAAAGGTTTATCTTTATGATCGGTAGCTTTCTCCCTACTTCTTTTATTTATGAGGTCAACACAAGGGCGAACCCAGTGTATATCTTCCCGATTTATTCTATTTTCCCGCTTCTTCCCTAAGTGTTTTGGGAATTATTGTGTTTTTTTTTTTTTGTGAGATGGGTTCTGGACAACCGACCGATGAGCTGTTACCACAGACAAATTTCCAGCCATACTTGTGCGGTGAAGTGTGGTTTTATTTTTTTTTATTTTCTACTTTTTCTTTTTTGTTTGAGTGTTTCTTTTTTTTTTTCTAAGTAGGTGGCTTCCCTGATCTAAGATTTACCTAACGGTAGTACAACGAAAATGGTCTTGTGGTTGGGCTCTAGACAACCGGCCGATGAGCTGTTACCACCGACAACTTGCCAACCATACCACCTAAGTTAGTCCCTTAGCTACCCAATTTCCGTAAAAACTACCGGAAAGTGAGTTAGTGCAAAAAAAATGTGTAGATGCTTAGGCTTAAAGTCCCCCCAAATAGAGGCCAGGTTGATAAGTCGCATACTTATCATCCCAATTTATTTACCAAATTAAAATGAATTTTAATTGGCGAGGACTCGAGACTAAATCCACATTCAAGTGGACACCTAGGCTAATTGAGCTCGAAGACCTGAAGAGTCTAGGTGTTTAGGTCCTCTCGTATCATTTCCTAAAGTTAATAACTTCCAAATGCCTAAGTTCTCTCTTCCTAATTTCTTTTTTTATCTTTTTTCAAATTTTCAATTTTTTTTTAATTTTATAAGAAACTAAAAGAAATTCTACGAAGTTAACATAATGATTTCAGGAATTGATTATCCACCCCCCATGCCTAAATGATGCAATGTCCTCATTGTAAAAATAAAGACATGAAAAGGGCAGAGTAAACAGAACATCACCTGAGTGTCATGAAAATCCGGTCAGCTCTGCAGAGAGAAGAGTGTATACACACGTGCTAAGTTTAATGCCTTCAACTAGGCATAACATACATACAAAGAAATTGAGAATTCACAAGTGCAGGTCAAAATCAAAATAAAAAGCTTGATCCTGAAACCCGTCTACAAAAGATGTCCACAGATGTGGACGAGATTATGGTGCAGACCCATGCCCTAGGGTCGAGTGGTTCTCAGGTTCTGGATGAAAATCACTCAGAATTGTAGGGCCGAGCCTACGATTTAGTGATGTGCAACCCAAGACCAAAGTGTCGGACAATGGGTAAAGATGGTTCAATAGGTGTGGTTGTCCACTTAACATCTAGCTCAGAAAAATAATCAGTTATTTCGAGCTTGGGTTGCACGTGAAAGATATCGTAAGGGTCCTGGTAGAAAGTAGGTGGTTTTAGGTCAATAGGTACCCTTAGATCCAAAATCAAACATCCCTCAGAATTAGCCTCCCAAATATTTATTTCAACAATTCTATCCTCCAACATCAAGGGCTCAGGCTTCGAGACCTCTAGCATATTATTCACCCCATATGATTCTCCCAAGTCCAGAAATCGTGGCTAAATCAAGATTGACTTGGGCACAGAGATCTCAGAAGTCAGCTCTTCAGGGTGCAGATGGGGACTGGGGTCACTGCTTGAATCATCAAGATTCGGATCCTCCAAGTTAACCCCAACCGAATCCAAATCTTCAATAATTGGGCTATGAACTGGTTTGTCAGATTCCTCAAGCCCATTTGTCTCACTAAAATCATCTTCCTTAAGTTCAAGTGAGACTTCACCAAAATATTCTCCACCCTCAGAGTCAAAGAATCCATGATCCTCATTTATATATGCCTTAAAATCATATGTCATTTCATGGTCCATGGAGGCATATTTTTCCTTGCTCCCTGGCTAGAGGATCTCGAGTGAATCAATCAGTTCATCCTCAAATGGTTACTCTAGCCCATCCTGGTCATCCCCAGTCTCAGAAAATGTATCCCCCCGATAGGCGCCTGAGCTGGTTCAGACATTGGCTCTTCTGAAGGGGGTTCATCTTGAGAATCATCCCAAGATTTGACTAGTGCAACCACAAATTTCATCCTCAACCTCGATAATTTCCCAAGAAGAAACTCACCTAAGTCCCTATCCGTAACACTTTGGAGCAAATCCAATAGAGAACTACTAAGTTCATCAATCATTTTGATCATAGGCTCTAGTGCTTTAGTGCATGGTATTGGTTGAGCTTCTAAAGATTGTATAGTGTTCCTCAAATTAGCCAACACCCTATCCTGGATCTGGTTCACCTGAACCGACTGGTTCGGTTCAAGTTTGGGTGGGTTTAGGTTAAATCTAGGGGAGTCAAAATGTCGAGGTTCTCAGGTCCCTCCCTGAAAGTAGGTCATTCTAGGTTGTTCAAAGGATGGTGGCGACCTATATTCTGTGGAATACTAGGGAGGGTAGGTGTTATAATCATGTATCCTTCCTGATTGTAGATCGGGTTTTGATCATCCAAGGATGGAGATCCATAATCATTATAGCTCTGGGAAGGATAATAATCATAGTCTTGTTGCCCAGGGTTAGGCCCTGGACCCTGAGGTCCGGATTAATATCCCCAATCAAAGTCATCCCGGCTAGTGGATGGGTAATTACAAGTCAAGTCGGGATAGTAATCATCTTGGGGATAAGTGGTGGTAGGAGGATAGGATGTGAAATGTGTGTAGGATGTGGAAGGGTACATGGTGAAGTAAGGAGGGAAATCAGAAGAGAAAGGAGCCCTACAATACAAAAATACAAGCCTGTTCTTAGTTTGGGTAGCCTAAAGGTCTACAGACTCTCAGAATCCATCCTAAGATTATAGACGATTTACTATACTTATGTCCAGGCAATCCAACTAGTTAGAAGGAGGGACTGGGGAGAAGATTCTTCCTTTGGCTTGCGCCTCCGGTTCTTAGTGTACCCCCCAGTCGCAGTCGTTTGACACTACGCCCTTAGCTAGCCATCAGATTGACTAGTATAAGCAGGTTAATCGTGAACAATCTCAATCTGGATCCTGACGAGCTAACCAGTCCTTAGGGCCAACGTCTAATCAATTTTAGTTTGGCTTGGGACAATGGTGCTTCAGGAATGTGATGGGCCCTTTAGATGGGTTGTGCCCTTAATGATCAGTTAAAATGTGTGTGCGTGCACAACCAGGGTTTTCCAACAAGGTTATTTGATGATGTGTCTTTTAGGATTTAACCTTGTTTAGTAGCTTTTAGGGTTTAATTCTTAGGTTGGTTCAATCAAGGTTTAGTAGAACACTCCAAGTTTTGAAAACACAGGTGATGATTTGTTCCTTTAAAAATAAAAAAATGTGGAGTGCTTGGTTCAGCCCTAAGAATCAACCCTAAGTGGCAAGCTACTTGATGGATCAGTTTTTATCTTAAGTGGTGTGGCCCAAACAGTTCAATCAATTGGCCTATTGCACCACTTAGTTAAGGCACACAAAATTTTTTGACCTATTTAGATTTCTACTCACTTATTTGTGTGTTGAATTAAGTGTACCGGGTCCACAGGTCAGATCCCAGTTAAGTGGTAGAATTGATGTGATTGTGCGCCTTAGGGTGAGAAGTTGTGGGTGTTAAGTGTGTAGCTTATAGAAAATCCCACAATCAGATAACACTTTTTTTATTTTTTATTTTTATTTATGTGGATGGCGAGGTGAGTGGAGGTGGCAAACAAACAACCAAATCTATTCTAGGGTTCATAAAAATCACCTAAGTTGATTTGGGTTTGAGTTATTCGGTTATGGAATGAAAACTAAGGTAAGGGTGGTGTGGGGGACACTTACAAAACACTCTACCCGCACTTTACTCCAGTTTACCGCACTTGGATCTCCATGCTAGGGTACCTGTGAGATAGTAGATCAAAGACAAGTAGGGTTAATGCTATGTAAATGCAAAGAAATGCAATAAATAATAAAGTAAATTCCGTTGCCTCCTTGGCAACGACGCCAAAATGGTCGGGGGTGTTTCGCGTGTTAGAAATCTAGGTTACAAGTAACCTATCGTCGTAGTTGCAAAACACGTCAATCAAATAAAATTTATACCGAAACTCCAAGGGAGTCCCGGGTCGAACACAGGGAGGCGGGGTTTACATGAAAACCACGCTTCGTTTTGTTTCATTTTGGTATTTTAGGGTTTTGATATTTTTTTTGTATTTTTGAAATAAAAGAAAACAAGTAAATGTATCACAAGATAGAGATGAAACAAATATGATATATATGTCAATCCAATGTCAATTACAATGAACTATAAAAGCATAAAAAGAGAGGGGGGTGAGAGGAAATCTCCCAAATCGGCTGTTCGGCGAGATGACGACGCCTGGCGGAAGCTCAGACGAAGGAGGTGAGGAGTGGGACGACGGAGGTGAGATGTTAGAGGACGTTAGGTCGAGGAAAGCTTCGGCATAGCTCCGGAATGGAGGTTAGAAGATGGAGTTGATCTGCTATCGGAATGGAGGTGAGAGGACGGCTCCAAGGCGACCTATGAAGGGAGGTGGGAAGATGGAGTATTTAGTGGGGCAGAGGTTCGCTACACTAATAGGCACCTTGGGATCTTGAGAACAAGCTCTAATGGAGAGTTGGTAGGCTTGCCAGAGCTTAGGAGTAGGTGGGAGTAGAGTAGGTAGAGATGGCTTGGAAGGGAGGGGGTGTAGGTCCTTTTATAATGGTGGAGAAGAGGGAAAAATCGGTATGGGACCATTAGTGACATTTAGGCCATCGCTGTAGGTAGTTCATGCCTGCTGGCACCCACAGCTGGCTTTGCTGGGGTGTGATGAATTACCGACAACTATAAGCGTCGCTGTAAGTCCAGCTCATTAGTCGTTGTAGTCCACCTCACGCTGCATTGGCACCGCTCCTGCCTTGCCGCGCGCGCGATCGCGCCCATGTGCTAGCGCTGCGCTGGCACTGCGCGCATGCACGCCTACATGCCCGCGCGCGCACCTGCGCTACTACGCGCGTGCGGTGCTTCGTGTGTGTGCTAGCGGCCTGGGCTGCGCCACGTGGCGTAGTCTGGGTCGTCGATCATCTTCTTGTTGTAGAGGCTACTACAGAGGTCGGATTTAGTCGATTTTCATGCCGTTAGGCTGCGATCGTCGACCCGAATCCATCCGCCCAATCAGATTTATCATTTGAAGCTTCGAATTATGTCTCCAGTCCCTTAGCCGTTGATCTTCCTCGGATTTCATATTGTGCTACGGGACTCCGATTGAGGTGATTTCAGGGGAGTTGGATCCGATCGTGGTCTTGATCAGATCCGTATGGTCGGATCAGCAATCCAAGGCTCCGAAATAAATATCCTTCTCTCCTAACAACAAAAGGATGCAATTAACCTAAATTATATACAACTAATCTAAATGTAGAATGATGCATGCTATGCAATATTTATAACATGAAATGCAAATCTAAGCCTAGGAACATGCATGAATAGGCATTTTACCCTTAATAAATGTGTTTGCATCAATGGCCTTTCGGCCCAATCAAAAGCATTCAGGAGGTTCACTGGATGTTGGCGAAAGTAGTGGTCGTGGTTGTGTGGTTGTGTGGAAGTGCATGGTTGCCAGATGGTGTCAGGGACAAAGGCCGATGATAGGTGTGTTCGGGGGTGGTCAAGAGAGGGTGGAACAATGCATAAGAAGAGGGGTTTTGATGAGCGTGATGTGGCGAAGGTTGTGGAGTAGGTGGCGAGGTGTTTGGACGGGTATAGCGAGCAAATAACCTTACCGGATGGTGGCCAGAGATGGGGAAGATGAAGGGTGAACGGTAGCATCGGGGTTTGTTTTTGGGTTTTGGATATAGGAAATTAACCTAAGAACTAAAACGGACCTAACTAACCCTAAACTAATGGATGAAAGGGGGAAATGCCCATGCCAGTGGTATGCTGGAGTGGGGAAGACAAACTCTCCACGGGGCGAACGGCAAGGAAAGAAAGGGTTTAAGGAGCTCCTACATATATCGCGAGGAATAGAAGTTGGAGAAGATAAACTCGCCAGCTATTGTCCGTGACGATGAGCGAAGAGGCTAGATGGAGGAACTCACCAAAGTTGGAGTGGAGGTGGATGGCGGTGAGGTCAAGCGATTGTTTTTAGGTTTTGAATATAGGAAAGGACCTAAAGAACTAACAGGGACCTAACTAACCTAGTTTAAGTGGACGAAAGGAATGGAGAGGCACCGGCTTTGTTTAGCTGACGTCGTGGAAGGAGAACTCTAAAAATGTTGAAGTGATCTAGAGAGGATTAAGATTAAGTTATCATCATTGTAGTGCAAAATCCTCAATCGATCTCTCAACAAATACAATTTATCAACTCAAAAATATAAAAATCAAGTCCGAGGTCGAACACAGGGAGGAAATAGGAATTCACATGCTAATCTTTAATCAAAATATAAATGGGCACAAAAATAAGCCAAGAATAATGATATTCAATAAATGCTAATATGTCACATTAGATATTCAATGAATAACATCAGTATTTCAAGACTTTAAGATACCGAAAGGATAACTAAGACAAAATAATGGTGATTTAGATCACCAATTATTAGTCTAAGCACATATATATCAATTACTCAAATGATGTTAAATAAATGAACAGTACTCAAACATTTTATTTGAGAATCAGATGACTTAAATGTTCTCTGCTAAGTACTTTTATTTCATCTTCAATTATGCTCTCTTCTTGTTTCTGTCTGGTTTCTTCTTCTTCTCTCCTCCACAAGTCTTCTCCTTCAACCTTTGCTTCTATTTTCTACCTTAGACCTTCTCTTCTTCTCAAGCACAGCCAAGGGTTTCCTCCTCCTTCTCAAACCTTCCCAGCGACTAAGTGTTCAACCATGCCTTAACACAAGAGAGCAAAACCCTCCCCTCCCCCGCTCTCTTTCTTTCTCCCCTTCCTCCTCTCTCAGATATCCAGGTAATTGGGTATTAAGGTCGCGTACCTGGGTCCAGGGCTGTAGGCATGAATCACAGCCGAGGAGTGAAGGCTTAGGTTAAGCAGGTTGGGCATGTGAAGGGTAAGCAGGACCTCACCCTAGTGTACTAAAGCGATAAGGCCAGATGACAAATTCAATTTATGTGCAGCCAACGCCTTTTTACTTTCTGATGTGGGACTAAACCACGTCCCTTCTTCGTGTGAGTCTGTAGCAAGGAGATTCCTCTGATTGGCGTAGCTTCTAAAGGCAGGGGCTTCAATTGACCTCCTGGTAGTGGTCCTAGGGCTATTCCGCACAGCTTGGAAGTTGCATCTAGAGCTTTCACCACAAGAACACGGCTCCAAGCTTGCTTGGATCTCCTTCGTTAATGGCGGCAAAGGGAGAAACCTAAAAAGCAAGAACATAGCCTTTTGGCCAAATCAAAAGCATTCAGGAGGTTTGCCAGACATTGGCGAATGTAGTGGTCATGGTTGTGTGGCATGTGGAAGTGCGTGGTGGCCGGACAATGTCAAGGACGGAGCCCGGTGATGGGTGTGTTCGAGGGTGATCGTGAAAGGGTGGAACAGTGAATAAGAAGAGGGGTTTTGATGAGCGTGATGTGGTGGAGGTTGTGGAGTAGGTGGCGAGGTGTTTGGATGGGTGTAGCGAGCGGAGAACCTCGTCGAAGGGCAGCCAAAGATGGGGAAGATGAAGGGCAAACGGCAGCGTCATGGTTTATTTTTGGGTTTTGGATATGGGAAATAAACCTAAGAACTAAAAGGGACCTAACTAACCCTAAACTAATGGATGAAAGGGGGGAATGCCCACACCGGTGGTATGCCGGGCGTGAGGAAGACGAACTCTCCAGGGGGGCGAACGGCGAGGTAAGAAAGGGTCTAAGGAGCTCCTACACATATCGCGAGGAGCAGAAGAAGTTGGGGAAGACAAACTCGCCGACTATTGTTCGTGGCGATGAGCGAAGAGGCTAGACGGAGGAACTCGCCAGAGTTGGTGGAGATGGAGGTGGATGGCAGTAAGGTAGAGGGGTTGTTTTTAGGTTTTGAATATAGGAAAGGACCTAGAGAACTAACAGGGACCTAACTAACCTACTTTAAGTGGATGAAAAGGATGGAGAGGCACCAACTTTGATTGGCCGGTGCTGTGGAAGGAGAACTCTCCAAAGGGGTGAACGACGAGGAAAGAAGGGGTCTGAGGAGCTCCTACGCGTATCGCAAGGAGCAAAAGAAGTTGGGGAAGACAAACTAGCCGGCTATTGTCCATGACGGTGAGCGAAGAGGCTAGATGGAAGTACTTGTTGGAGTTGGTGGAGATGGAGGCTGGAGAGAAGGGAAGAAGGGAGAACCAGCCTCCAAACCAAGCTAAGGTGTACGGTTAAACGTTTTGGGTCCTTTTATATGGCTCAGGGGGTCATTTCAAGCTTGGAAACCAAGCTTGAAACCTTGAAAGCTTCACTCAATAGGAAACCCACATCTACCATGTGTTCACATGGGAGATTGGGAATGAATTAAAGCCCAAGACTAGGTTTAGATCGTAGGGACATCTCTCAAGAACCTCCCTTCCAAATTTAGAAGAGTTTGGCCATGAAATCAAGTAATCCCTAATTGAAGGTCTCTAGTGAAGTAGGTTTAGGAGTTGGAGGAGGCGAGGACCTGTTGGTGAAGAAGACGACAAAGTTAGTGGCTATTTGCAAAGAATTCGAAAGTTAGGGACATAAGTGTGAGAGAAAAGAGTCAGACTGGACCAAAATGCAAAGTAGGTCAAGATGATCTTTGATTGGGCCCAAATTTTGGTACAGACCTAATTTGAACCCAAGGAATCTAATGGTGAAGTCGAATTTTGGTTTTGATCATGTTTGGTTGGGAAAATTATGAAGAAACCCAAATTAGGGAAACTTTCTATTTGAGACTATTTTAGGTCAAATTGGGTTTCAATGGTCAAATCAAAGGTACCAAACCTTAGGGAATATTTTTTTATGATTTATAGAAGGCTTATATGAATTTTATCCTGAATAGAACCTCAGTTAATTAGGCAAGTCTGTTTTTAGGATTTCAGATGTCCATTAATTCTCGAAATACATGAAAGTCCATTTCTGTCTACATGAATCCACTTATTAGGCATTTATGACAATTTGACCTTTAATTAACCCCCGAAAAACCCCATGATTGCTCTACATTTAGGATATTCTGTTAAAACTGCAGTTTTACCGATATTTTCATGTTTATCACTTAGAATGGATATGAAATGAATTAGGGCTCTTTGGCGATTTTGTAGGAGCATTTATCAATTGATTATGACTACATAAAGCTAGATATGGCTGATGATGACGTTATCATCACGGTACTATCAAAGGAAGCTATCACTGTGATTCTAGCTGACCTACCGCCTAAGAAAGACCCTGGTACCCCACTCATTTCCTGCTTTTTGCAGGATTTTCCATTTAATTGGGCCCTTCTTGATCTAGGTTCATCCATGAACCTAACTCCCACCGATGTATATGATCGATTTTGATTCGGGGAGTTAAAACCCACCTTGATTACTATTCAGATGGCTGATCAATCCGTGAAAACACCAAGGAGGTGGTTAAGAACGTGATCATTAAGAACTTGATTGTTAAGTTTCGTGGATTCTGCTTTCCTATGGACTTTTTCATTTTGGATATGGAGGTTCCTCCCAATCTCCGTGATGCACCGATCATTTTAGGTCGCTCGTTTTTTGCGACAGCACAAGCGAACATTGACTATGCATCCGGGTGTATGGAGATTGCCCTAGGAAATGAAAGACTTAGACTTGATATATTCAGGGCATCAAGGAAATTTGACTGCGAGCACATCGAGGAGGACGGTGAAGACAAGGAATTGCTTTCTGTAGTAACACTAGGCTCCTATGTAAAGACCCAATGTCTCATTCATCTTCATTATCAAGGTTTCTAGACCTCAATCAACATGGGACTGAGACTATCACAATGCACATTTTTTCCTGCAGATCCGATTATCTGGGGTGCTCATCTGACCACAACACCCCTGATTCTAACTATTCTGATCCACAAATTACTGAATCACCCTTGCTAACACAAGAAGGCGTGACAGAAACAAATGGGTTTCTTATTAATGCAGTCACAACTAACTATTTACCAGGTAGTGAATCAGTAAGAATCCCTACATATTAGGATCATCAGATTCCTGCTATTGATTTTGCTCCTCCTACTCACACTTCTGATTCTGACCCACCTGTGATTGTGAGAGTAAGAGAATATCCTGTGGATCACAACTAAATACTAGAGGGGATGGGTGAAAAGTATTGCTTTAAAATATATGCATTGATCAAAAAATAAAGCACCAAAGATTCATGTATAGAGTACACCTGATTTATAGTGGAAACTCAAACCGGGTGAAAACCACTACCTAAGCCTCCTAGCTCAGGATTTTTCTGACTAGTCCAAGCTAGTCAATCCACTAGATGTACCACTTGAATGAGGGTGGCACAACCTCTTACAACCACTTCCCTTTTTATCCTGAAGAGAAGCAAAAACAACAACCACAGATCTTCCCAACAAACTTAGGATTCGTAAATCAAAATAACAAAATAGAATAACAAGAATAACTTCTATGGAATCTCAATAAAAGATCAAACCAAAATTTTTCCGCAGAGGTTTGAGGCATTGTGCTTTAAAAAAATGTGAAGAACGAGGCGTAGAAGCCTTTGAAATAAGCACGACAAGCTCTACTTTCTGAATGGTATTTCTATTTTAAAGTTATGAAAAAATGGACTGTGTAAGACCTCTATTTATGCTAAAAGTTTTGCATGAATAGGAAATTAAATTGGTCGATCAATTAAGGTTAATTGGTCAATCAAAAGGATATTTCTCAACTTCCTAAAATGAGCTGATTTGATCGATTAGTAAAGTTGGTTGGTCGATCAAGGTGATTTGGTCGATTAATAACCCTAAAAGCTTGGTTTTGAAAAGATATGCGAAAAATCCATATTTGAGTTTTATTTGAGGTTCCTTACAATAATTTCTTAGACTCAAATGAAGATGAAAAGATACACATCAGCAACTATCTATACTTGACTTGAAAGATGCTTTAATGCTTTAATCCGTGATAGTCTTGAAATGTTAGTCTAGTAATAAGCATAATTTTGGTGCATCAAAATAGAGTTGCTTACATTCCCCCCCTTTTTGATGACAACAAAATTATAATTATGAAATTTAAAATGTTGCATAATATCTCCCCCTTTTTGTTTTAGCAAAAAGTAAAATATGCTGATGATTTTACACTTAACACCTCCTTAAGCATGTAATTTAAGCAAGATAAACTTAAACATGCTTTGACCAAGAGAGTAACATTTAATTGAGAGAGATAACATTCATGCATAAATAACATCAACATAAACAAATAGACCAAACAAATATGTTAATTGAGTTCTTTTAATCTTGATAATCCTAATGAATGATAAATTTGGTTGAATCTTTCTTTTGGCAAAGGTTTTGTGAATATATTAGCTAATTTTTTTTCTGTATTAACAAATTCTAAATTGATAGCCCCTTTTAAGACATAATCTCTAAGAAAGTGGTGTCTAACATCTATATGTTTAGTCCTAGAGTGTTGTACTGGATTTTTGGATAGGTCAATAGCAATTGTGTTGTCACACAAAATTTTGTTATTCTTATAAGATAAGCCAAAGTCTTGTAATGTCTGTTTCATCCACAATAGTTGTAAACAAGCTAAAGATGTTGCTACATATTCTACTTCAGTTGTGGATAGTGATACAGTGTTTTGTTTTCTAGAGAACCAAGAGACTAAGGAATTTCCGAGAAATTGACAAGTTCCACTAGTACTCTTACGGTCTGTGAAATTGCCCGGATAGTCAGCATCACAAAAGGAAAATAATTCCAATGTGTCTGACTTCAAATAAAAAAGTCCTAAGTCTTGTATATTGTTTAGATATCTAAGTATTCTTTTAATAGCATTTAGATGTGTTTCTTTAGGGTTTACTTGAAAGCGAGCACACAAACAAGTACAAAATAGAATGTTAGGTCTACTTGCAGTTAAATATAATAAAGATCCTATCAAGTTTTTGTATAGTATTTTATCTACTGATTTAACTCTGTCATTAGTTTTCAATTGGGTAGAAGCTCTCATCGGTGTTTCTTTACCTTTGACTTTGTCCATAGAGAATTTCTTCGATATCTCTGCTGTGTATTTTGTTTGAGATATGAAGATTCCAAAGGACAGCTGATCAATTTGAAGTCCGAGAAAGAATCGAAGTTCTCCCATCATACTCATTTCAAATTGGTCCTACATTACCTTTGCAAAGTCTTGGCATAACAGATCATTAGCAGCACAGAAAATAATATCATCAACATATATTTGAATTTTCTTCTCTTTTGGTAAATAAGGTTGGATCTATTTGACCAATTTTAAATTCATTGTCAATTAGATATTTTTTAATCTATCATACCAAGCTCGTGGAGCTTGTTTTAGACCATATAATGCCTTGTTTAATTTGTATGCATGTTTTGGATGATTCAAATCTTGGAGGTTGTTTAACAACGACTTCCTCCTTGATGAATCCATTTAGAAAGGCACTTTTGACATCCATTTGGAAGAGTTTGAATTCCATATGGGCTGCAAAAGCTAGCAACATTCTAATAGATTCTAGTCGAGCAACAGGTGCATATGTTTCATCAAAATCTATTCCTTCTTCTTGATTGTATCCTTGAGCCACAAGTCTAGCTTTATTTCTAACTACATTACCTAATTCATCAAGTTGGTTCCTAAAAACCTACTTGGTTCCTATAATGGTTTGTGATTCAGGCTTTGAAACAAGTTCCCATACTTGATTTCTCTTAAATTGATTTAGCTCATCTTCCATAGCAATAATCCAACAGTTGTCTAAGAAGGCTTCCTTAACATTTTTAGGTTCTAAGTGAGAAACAAAGGCTGTAAAGGCTAGTGTGTTAAGGGAAGATCCAGTTTGAACTCCTTTTGATAATTCTCCTATTACCAGTTCTTTACGATGATCTTTCACAAAAGAGATATCTTTGGGTAGTTCATTAGAAATATTCTCTTTTGGAATGTTTGATGGATCATGTACTAGGTCATCATCATCAATCATAGAAGATTTAGGTTGAACTAATGTTTCATCAAATGATACATGCATGGTTTCCTCAACAACAGAGTTCTTCATATTAAAGACCCTATAGGCTTTACTTCTGGTTGAATAACCTAAGAAAATCCCTTCCGAGCTTTTAGCATCGAACTTATCAAGATTATCTTTAGTGTTAAGTATAAAGCATCGACATCCGAAAATCTTGAAGTAGGAAATTTTGGGTGTTCTTCCATGATAGAGTTCAAAAGGTGCCTTCTTTAGGATTGGTTTGATCAAGGTTCTATTCTGGATATAGCAAGCAGTGTTTACAACCTCAGCCCAAAAATATCGAGGCAGCTTTGACCGCATAGCATTGTGTAGGCACACTCTTGCAAAGTCCTATTTTTCCTCTCAACTACACCATTCTGAGGTGCAGCTCTAGGGAAGGAAAACTCATGTTTGATACCATATTGATCACAATAATTCAAAGAAGATTCATTTTCAAATTCTCCACCATGATCACTTCTGATCCTAATTACCTCAGATCCTTTCTCATTCAGTAATCTTCTAACTAGTTTGCTAAAGGCATCTATGGTTAAGTCCTTACTTTTTAAGAAAGATACCCAAGTAAATCTAGAGAAGTCGTCTTATGACTAAACAGTATCTGCACCCACTTAGGCTTTCGGATTTGGTTGGTCTGAACAAGTCTAAGTAAAGTATCTCCAGGGGTTGAGAAGTGCTAACCATCCTTTTTGGTTTGAAAGGATTTTTGGTTTGCTTACCAACTTGACAAAAATCGCAAACTTTGCTTTTCTTGAAGTTGATCTTTGGCAAACCCTTGACAAGTTCATGTTTCACAAGTTTACTAATGTTGCCCATGTGAACATGACCTAGTCGTTTATGCCAAAGTGTTGCTTCTTCGTCAAATACGACTAGACATTCAAAACTACTGTATTTGTGGAAGTTTACAGTGTAAATGTCTTTATGTCTATTTCCTTTAAGAATAATTTATTTTGTTTCTTTATTACAAATTTTAAAACCTTTTGATGTGAATGTAATTTTATTCTCTTTATCACATATTTGGCTTACAGTTAACCGATTATGTTTTAAACCTTTAACTAAATGCACGTTATCAAAAGAGGTAGAAGAGTTACCAATTTGGCCAATACCAATATACGGCCTTGCGGTTGTTCCCAAATGTGACCGTACCACCTTCCTGACGGTTGAGCTATAGGAATAGGTCTTCCTCGCCGGTCATGTGCTTGAAATAGCTGTTATCCATTATCCACTTTCTTCTCTTTCCTATCATTGGTTTGTGATTGTGAGGCTTTGTTTGATAGAGTGGCTTCAGTCTTCCATTGATTTGTTGGAAAGACCACTTCTTATAATCTACAGAACCTACAAAACAAGATTGCAAAATACTTTTTGGTACCCATTTTTGTTTTGGTACACGGTGGTTAGCATGCATTGCCTGCTTTGGCAAGCTACCTTTCTCTTTGTTCTGGCTAGAACTAGATGCTTTATGGTGCTTTAGGTTTGTGTTCCTAACAATTTATGCAAGTTTCTACTTCATTTGTGAATTTAGTTAGGTCATTTAACAGAATAGTAGAGTTTTCTTTTAGTTTGTCTATATCTACTTTTAAGTTGTTTATCTGTGATTTTAATGCAATGATCTCAACAGATAACTCTTTGTTTTGATTTTCAAGTACTTTTTGTGCGTTTTCTTTACCTAATGCTTTTACTAGGTTTCCGTTTTCTAATTTTAATGATTTTTCTATATCATGCATCTCAAAGAATGCTTCAAATAATTCATCTTGGGTAAAAGAGGTTACCTCATCTTCTAGTGCCATAAGACCGAGAAGAGCTTCTTCTCCCGAGGTTTCTTCTTCCTCTAAAATTGAGTCTGACTCATCCCAAGTTCCAGTAAAAGCTTTTCACTTTCCATCTTTTCTGAAGTGCTTCTTCTTCTTATCTGATTCCTTCCTAAGAAGCGGACAATCCTTCTTGATGTGTCCCTTTCTCTTGCAGTTGTAACAGATGACTGCATCGTTCTTGGTTTCTTCTTTCTTCTTCCTCCAGTTCTTCTTATCCTTAAGAAACTTCCTAAATATTTTGGATAGGAGTGCTATATCTTCCACTTCTCCACTTGAAGTTTCTTTAGATTCTTGAATAGCTTCAAGGGCTATAGCTTTCTTCTTTATTCCTTCATCTTCATGTTCCTTCATGTGCTGAAGTTGAACTTCGTAGGCCAAAAGGCTTCCAATAAGATATAGTTTTAGGGTAGACATATCTTTCAACTCCTGTATGGCTGTAGTCTTGGTCTCCCAATCATTGGTAAGTGATCGAGGTATCTTTCTCACCAAGGCTTCATTTTTTATCTCCTGATCTAGGTTTCTTAGAGAGTTTATGATGTCCATAAACCTCGTGAACATCTCCTTGATTGGCTCGTCTTTCTTCATCCTGAAAAGCTCGCAATTTTGCGTTAGTAAATTTACTCAAGTTTCTTTTACCTTAGTTGTCCCCTCATGGGTGACTTCAAGTATGCTCCAGATCTTGTAGGCTATCTTCCAAGCAGAGATGCGGTTGAATTCCACTCTCGAAAGCTCGCAGAAGATTGCATTCATGGCTTTAGCATTGTGGGTTTCCATCTTCTTTTGATCTGGTGTCACTGCCACTCCTTTGATTTTAGGACAAGTGTACTTGGAGGCGATGACATCCCATACCTTGAAGTCCATGGATTCTAGGAAGATCTGCATCCTAATTTTCCAGTATCCATAGTTCGTCCCATCAAAGAGAGGAGGATGAACAGCAGATTACCCCTCAGCGTATGTGTCGACAGATGACTTTGACATCTTCTGGACAACTACACTCTGATACCAAGTGAGAGTAGGAGAATATCCTGTGGATCGCAACTAAATACTAGAGGGAAGGGGTGAAAAGTATTGCTTTAAAATATATGCATAGATCAAAAAGTAAAGCACCAGAGATTCATGCACAGAGTACACCTGATTTATAGTGGAAACCCAAATCGAGTGAAAACCACTACCTAAGCCTCCCAGCTTAGGATTTTTTCGACTAGTCCAAGTTAGTCAATTCACTAGAAGTACCACTTGAATGAAGGTGGCACAACCTCTTACAACCACTTCCCTTTTTATTCTGAAGAGAAGCAAAAACAACAACCACGGATCTTCCCAGCGGTAGATCACTTATCTAGACTAGACCCAGGCCACATCCCTTATTCCTTGCCCATTTCAAATCAATTCCCAAATGAGTCTCTCTTGGCAAGCCATTCTGTCGAGTTTCCCTGGTACGCGGATATCGCGAATTTATCCAAGGATCAGAAACTCAAGTTTATTTTTGAAGCCAAATTCTATTTTTGGGATGACCCCTTGCTCTTTCACATTGGAGCCGATCGAATTATCAGGAGGTGCGTCCCAAACTCCGAAATCTTGAGTATGTTACCTTTTTGCCACAACAAAGCCTATGGTGGTCATTTCTCGAGCCAAAAAACCGCTGCAAAGATTTTACAGTCGGGATTTTTCTGGCCAACCATTTTCAGAGATACACACGATTTTTCCAAGTGCTGCAAATGATGCCAATCAATTGGTTCTATGACCAGGAGAGACATGATGCCTCTCCAACCCATCTTGGTCATAGAAGTGTTCGATGTATGGGGCATTGATTTCATGGGCCCTTTCCCAAATTCGCATGACCTCGACTACATATTTCTCGCTGTTGATTATGTCTCGAAGTGGGTCGAAGCCATCCTGACAAGACGGGCTGATCATAAGACCGTTATTTCTTTCATACGGGAATGTATTTTTGCGAGATTCAGTATACCCTGCTATTGTTCGCTCTGAAATGGGTTTTAAAATCAAGGCATGTAGTATAGGTTGAATCAGCGTGAAAAACAAATATAATTTATTACTCGAATATTAGAAATGAAGTCCGAGGTCGAACACAGGGGGCAATTGGCAAAATGATTCTCAAGATTGTAATTCAAACAAATATATGAGCAATATAACAAAATTCCAAGCAGTAATGATATATGAATGAAGCATATGTCAAATAGTATAAAAAGAATGAGGTAAAATGGTGATTTGAATCACCAATTACCCCTCACAATTATATCAAATAACTCAATAGTACTAAGCAATTAAATGTCACATAGGATCAGTGCACCATGCACTTTAGACGTCAGCTCTGCCAATCAGACGGCTTAAATCACTCAGCTCTTCTTCTCTTGCTTCAGCTTCTCTTCTTCTTAGGCTTCTCTGCTTTGCTGTCCTTCTTATTCTTTTGCTTCTTCTTCTTCGGCTCCTTCTTCTCTTCTGGCTTCCTCTCCTTCTTTCTCTTTATGCACAAGGGGAAGGGAAACATAAACAGCTAAGTGTTAGCCACTGAATTACAGAGTAAAACCCCCCTTTTTCCCCTACGTGCTTTCTCTCCTCTCTCAGGGATCCGCCCTCCCAGGGCCTCGAGTTATCAGGTATTCAGGTAGACTGCACCTGGGACTAGGGCTACCGGCCATGAGTGGCAGCCAAGGAGTGCTTAGGTTAGGCTGGTATAAGGATCTACCTGACCCCCGAGTAAGGTGTCACGGGCGAGGCGCGTGAGGGGCGCGGGGACCTCACCCCCTATGTGTTACTTAAGGCAACAAGCATATGAGGCAATTCAATTTATGCAGGTGCAGGCATTCAACTTCCGAGGTAGGACTATCCCACCGCCTTCTTCTATGTATAACTGCAGTGGGTTGCCTTCGCTGAATTGGAGCAGCAGCAACAGATGCTGGTGGCAATTGAAGACCTGGAGATCTTCCTGGAGCCTCTTTACACAACCTGGGCATATCACCTAGGACTTGCACTGCTGGAGAAGGCTTCAAGCTTCGTTCGAAAATGCAATAATGGCAGTCAAAGGACCTACTATCTGAAACACGAAATACGGGCTAAAAGCCTAGGTTAAAAGGTTCAATAGCATCATTGTGAGGCGAGGAAGTGAACGGCGATGTCTGTGAGGTGTGAGAGTGTGTGAGCTGGCCAGACAGCGACGAAAGGTGAAGTGTGATGAGTCCATTTCAATGGACTACTGTTACACATAAGTTAACTTTATTCTTACATTTTATGTTCGTTAATAACTACATTAGGTCATAGAATGATTGCATGCATCATTACTTAGGTTTGCATGTGTTATTGCATTTTATAAATATAAATAATTTTTTTATATTTTATTATTTCAGGGATAAATCCAAGCTCCTCCGCCTAACCCACTCACCCTCTTCATGGCTAGCCAACCCAACTTTCAAGCTATTTTTAGACTTAACGGTAGCCGTGAAAAGGGGAGAGGAGGTGGAGATGTTTCAGGAAGAAGTAGAAAAGTAGGTGTGCTTCTCTTTTGGAAAGGCTCTCCATCCCCCTGCGGGGCTCTTCTTCTTGGATGCCACCGTGGATGCAGCGTGCACTGCGATCAGGAGCGTGCACCGTGGGACCTTGGCGAGCTTCGTCATCACCTTCTCCACTCACCCACCTCCGCCCTTCACCTGCCGTGGTGTGCGCGGCGACAGAGCGCACACCATCACTGCCACCTACCTGCAGCCATCACCACCATCTCTCTTCCTCACTGCAGATCAACTTCAGCTGCAGCAACATCACCGCCACCAACACCATCTTTCACCACCACACGTAGAGAACCTCCCATGCACCACCACACTCACCGCGCGCCACCATTCCCTTGCACACCCTTGCATGTGTGCCCTAGCGCCACCACCCTCGCCCATGCACAAAGCCTTCACACCACTGCCCACAGCAGCCACAATCGAGTAGCCCTTGCACACGAACACTACGCACCACCGCCGTTAATGCTCCACGCGCACCAGAAGCAACCACGCACCAAGTGCGCTCAGCGCCCGTGCGCAGCAGCCCCATGCCATCCACTCCCTCTTCGTCTTCCTCTTCTTCTCCCCCCCACGCCTCCCCTATTTTCCAGCAAAGAACCCAAACCCCTTCCACCAGCATCTCCTCACAACCACCACCACCGACCACCATCTTTGACGTGAACACCACCAGTGTGCCCCTCGAGCTCTGCGACACCCATGACCGAGACCATGCCCTCAATCGATCGACCTCCAACCTCGCCAACATAGCCATCAGGCTGCTAGAAGTCCACGCTGTCCAGCCACTTCAACGCAGGCCGGCCACCTCCAGCAGTCTCGGCCCTCGCCTCCACCACCAACACGTTCCTCTCCTCTTGTGGAACTCCTCCACCAAAGAAAATGGTCGGCGCCTCCTCCTCCAATGTGCGGCAAAGAGAGAGGATGTTTCCTCAGTTTTCAAGCACATTAAAAATTACATTTCATTGCCATTGCTGGTTAAAATTTTATTGAATATTATATTCAATTTATTGGATGATTTTACTGCCAAGTCCCTTTAGTTTGCGCTAATTAGTGGCTTATCAAATTGCATGACTCTTTTCCCCCATCCATTAGCTTCACATTAAATGGTGATATTATGCTTTACATTGGATGCCATTGAATATTTGGGGTTGATTGATTTTATAGGAGTATTCTAGTAAAGGAAAGTTTGCGTGATTGGTCCATCTCTTTTTAGAAATTAGAGATTGGTTATTTGATTCACCTATTAGTGTTCTTTCTTTGGCATTAGGATGAATGAATGAAATTACTTTTAAGTAAACAAAAGGTAAACTTATTGTAAGTTTATTTGGCTCGATCCTCCATGTGGATACAACATTTTTACTGTGGTTTAAATTAGTGTCTGTTTGATCTTTGATTGAGAGATTTTCCACCACACGACTACAACGACATATCTTTTTATTGCTATCATTCATAATCAAGTGAATTGCTCTCCATCAAATGGTGTCGTTGCCGGGGAGGCAACAGACCTAGTAAACTCGCTAGTAATTTTTCCTATCTGCATTGAGTTCTAATTGATATTATTCATCCATTGACCTTTTTTTTTCTTTGCGAGGTACATCGTTGGAGAAGGCGCACGCAATAGATGTTCATCTTGGTGGACCTTACTGCCACCTCAGAGATAATCATAGGAGCTAGTGGGCCTTGATCCTACACGTGTGGAGATGTACAAAGGACCATCTAGGAGGATTCTTCCTCTTAGACTTCTGATTCAACATTTTAAAGTAGACTCTTAAAGTTTAGTTTAGTTATTTGTTTTCTCACCCTTGTACTCTGGGGCTAGATTTTGGGGGAGTGTCCCCGATTCTTTAGATTCTAGGTTTATTCATAGTTAGTTAGTTCTTTTGATTGTGAATCTATAAATATATATGTATATATATATTTGAACTGCCTGCTAGAAGCTGCATATCTATATGCAACCATCTAGGATTGAATGAGCAGCATCTAGCTTTTTTTTCTTTTTGCATTGCAAACATCCCGCATTGAAAAGAGCTGGAGTAAGGTACGTCTTTTCTTGTACATCAGTTATCTGCACACACATTGCATTTAGACATAATTAAAAAAGACCATTTAAGTTGATTTGAAAATATTAATCAAGTGGTCACATTACTTCTTGAAAAGAAAGAAAAATATACAGGAAGTGTTTGAATAATGTGATTGCAATTTTCAAAAGAAAAATCACTTTTCGTCGTGTGATGCACACTTCCTGCACTGAGCATGCACTATAGGCACTACACTAGGACTTGGACCCTTAAGGCTATAGGCATCGATCTCTTTATCGGTGCAAACCCTCCTATCTCGCTTTGTGACGATAGTATTAACTTTTGCCCGAGTGACTTGATACTCTAAGGAGGGGGACACCCTTTAAAGGAATTCAAGGGGAGTTAAGAGGCACCACTAACGCAACGCCTCAAAGGAAGGGTTTGCCCTACTTGCTTCCCTTGGTTCCATCCTTGGAGTACCTTTTTACTTGAGCATTAGAGAATATCATCACAACAAAGTGTATGTCTTTAGGGCACTCGAAGATCAATTTAGGGTGTGTAATTGCTTGACAACTTGATTGATCACCCAAAAAGGACTAAAAGTAACCTCAACCTTCTTAACAATCATTGACCAGAAATTTGCCTCATTTCTCTTATATCACTTACGTGGGAACGGAGAAACATTGCCTTGGCTATATTTGGCCAAGCTGAAGAGTTGGAAGAGGACTTAAAGAACTTTAAATCAACAAAAGACCTCTTGCCTTGTGTTTGCTTGGTGTGTGTGTGATAGAGCTCTCTAGGAAGTTTCTATTTTTAATCTATCTTAGTCCTAAGAGAGTTAAACCATTTAATTGAAAGAAATGGACTATCCTTACTCCTATCATTTTAACCAGGATCTCATGTCCCGAGCATATCCATCCTTTGATGGGTACATTGACAATTCATGGGATCATTCATATTCCTATCCTGGGAGTACTGATCCGATAACTCCCACTTTTGAGCAGAGCCTAAGAGTGGGATTTTCTACCCCTGGAATCCCCACTACTATACAAACACCCAACCCTCCCACCCTTCATGATTTTCCTTATCGAGGTTGGACCGATACCCCTAAGCAACCAGAGCCTGAGATTGATTATCCTCCCTAATCTGATAGTAGTAGTCTCTCCTCTTTTATGATAGAAATGCAGAAACAAAAAAAAAAATGATGGAGTCCATGGGAGAGATGTTGAGAAATAGTCAGCAATTGAATAAGGAAATTAGATAGCTTAGCTATGCTCTTACTAATGATTCTGATCCCTACCCATACAACCGTGATCATCAAAATAATTCTGAGGAAACCAATGACAATAGGGATCCCGTTTTGAGTAGCTATCACTTAGACTCTCCCAATGAGACACGGCCACTAGAGGAAAACGACCCTAGCGATTATCCACCCGAGCTATATTGGAGTCAAAAAAAAGGGAAGATGGTACCTCTTGAGGACCTTAACCCTGATGACAGTATTTTCCTTACCCCTAATAACCCTAGTCAAGGTTGTATTGTTCACATCACTTCCCCTATTAATCATCTAGTGGAACCCCATTCTAGCCTTAGTGAGCCCAATCCTGACCCTCCACTTAGGGAATCAACACCTACCATCCAACATTCTGAGAATTTAAATGCACCTAATGAAGGTGACCCTAAGGGAATGGAGTTTGAATTGGATCAATTTTGGTCTCAGGGGTACAAAGAGTCTATTTCAGAGGAGGATGATAACCCGATGGAGGAACCCGACCTTAGAATCTAGAGTGAATCACAGGGGGATTATGTGTTATTCGAGGACTTACCCCCTGAGGATGTAAATAATCTGGTGAAATCCGGATTCCTCCCTACTTTTGATTTTCAGAGTCATCCTCCGCAAAACCAGGAGTTGATATTGGAGGAGGACGAACATAACAGTGAGAAGCCTAGGAGAGACTCTCGGGGACAATACACATCAATTGAGGATTTATGCCCCGAAAAGAACAAAGAATTGAGTGATATAGGCTTACTCCAAAACATTAAGACTAATCCTGGCTTAGGTCTCTGCTCACATACATTCTTTCTGGGGAGCCTAGGGGAGCATATCAGGCCAGTACATCCTCGGGTAGAATGGCAAGTGTGGATTGATGCTTGTACTTTTAGTCTCGCCATTCAAGGGTTTGAAATAATTATGTCTATATCTTTTAAAACCCTTCTTGCTTTGGAGGACCCTTATTATCCTCCACTTATTCCGTTTCAGGAGATCCCTTCTCTTATTCCTTTTGTTATTCCTAGACCTCCCCAGGTAGCCTATGAGGTTCTTTGCTTTCATGTCTTCTGGCGAGCATGTGGGATAACATTGCATCATCATTTCGCCAACATCCATGGCTACCTATTTTCTAGGCTCGCACTGTTATGCATATTCTTAGGGCCTAGCTCTTTCTGTTTGGAACCAGACTTACAGGTTCCCTATAAGTCTGGCTACCGACAAAAAATGCAGCGCTTGTTGGGAGGCAACCCAGTGTTCAAAATAACAGCATCATCAAGTTATTTCCTTCATTTCTCCCCCTATTTTAATTTTACAATGAGGACATTATAGGATTTAGGCATGGGGGATGCATTTTGCATTTTAGGCAGTATTCATGCATTTAGGATAGTGCATTAGCCAAAAAAAAAAATCTCTTGAGCTGAATTGGTTAGTCCCAAGCAAAAGTTCTTATCAAGGAGGTTTTATTAAAGATTTTCTTCTTGAAATTGTTTCTTAAAATTAGAATCCAGTACAGTTACTTCACTTGCACGTAGACTAGGTAATGGATCTTTGTAGAAAATCAATAACCATTTTTAGTCTACTGAACCCGTGGACAGTTAATAGGGAGTCAGTCATACTATCTTCTATTAGATCCACCTAATTTTTGTGAGAGGAAAGTAGAGAGACTACTGGTGCGCTAAGTCTAGTACAAGGACTCTTAAGTTCTGGATAATTAAATGATGATACCTCAGAGTTAGGCATAGTTTTCGCTCTGTTCCTATGTGCGTGCATTGTGTGAATTCCTGAGAGTCGCCAAATAAGGCAGATACACAGAGATGGAGTCCTAATAAAACTATAACTATGGTGGATGGTTATGACCGTCCTTCATAGAGTCCTCGGATGAAGAAAGGTAGTAATGTCAAAGGTCATAAATACGATTATCCTATCTATTTCTTCTTAGTGTCAAGAGTAGGCACTTCCACCAAATAAGTCATACAATATCCTCTTGACCATCATCATTCCTAATAATGCCTCATAAATAAAAGTATGCGTCATTTTGTGTTAGTAGTTAAAAAAAAACAGAGAGAGAGAGAAATATTTATATTTATAAAAAAATATTATTAAAAAAAAAGAAGAGAAAGAAAAAGAAAAGAGTCTGAGTTTGGAGTTTCATCTTGTCATTTTTTCATTATATGTTGATGTTTTTGAGGCAACAACAAAAACACCTATTACGATCCACCAAATATGACCTATACCTACTTTTTAGTATTTCTGATCGCCCGAATACTGGCTATGGTCCTCTAACTTAGTTGTAGAGTTATTAGGAATTTAATTGATGTGTGAATGCCATGTGAAACATTGAGTACATCTGCAGAATCTGGTGAGATATGTGATCTCAGAAATGAAAGAAGAAGAAGAAAAGAGAAAGTGAGTGAGCACAAAGGAACACAAAGAGAGCATAGTTTTCAGCCTCTATCTGTGAGTTTACTTGTTTAATAGTTTAAAGATCTAGAGTCTGCAGTACTAGACTACATGTAGCACCAGATAAGTGTGAGCCACCAAATATTAATCCATTCAACTCAGTTTCTCCTACCTAAGCCAAAAAGTCAAGGTCAAATTACAGATTATTTTCTGCTTTATCCCCAAGGGAAGAAGTTGCCTATCCTAATAGAGGTTTTACCAAAGGATAAGTACGAACGGCAAATGTAAGTTGGCTTTTCACTTGGGTCCATTACCTAGGCTACTATCACTTCACATTAGATTGGATCTCTAAATTGTTGGAATAAGGAAAGGAGAGATCTCTTGGTTACTTCCATTGTTTTTCACTTTTGCTAGCGACTACTAAAACTTAGGCATGAGGGTATTTGATAAGTCTATTTAAATGAACTACTGTTATGCCTAAGTTAACTTTATTCTTACATTTTATGTTTGTTAATAACTATGTTATGTCATAGAATGATTGCATGCATCATTACTTAGGTTTGCATGTGTTATTGCATTTTATAAATATAAATAATTATTTTATTTTTTATTATTTTAGGGATAAATCCAAGCTCCTCTGCCTAACCCACTCACCCTCATTACGGCCAACTTTCAGGCTATTTTTAGACTTAACGGCAGCCGTGAAAAGAGGAGAGGAGGTGGAGATGCTTCGGGAAGAAGTGAAAAGCAGGCGTGCTTCTCTTTTGGAAAGGCTCTCCTTCCCCCTTGTGGGACTCTTCTTCTTAGCTGCCACCGTGGATGCAGCGTGCACCACGACCAGGAGCATGCACCGTGGGACCTTGGCAAGCTTCTTCATCACCTTCTCCATGCACCCACCTCCACCCTTCGCCTGCCATGGTGTGCGCGGTGACAGAGCGCATACCATCACCGCCACCTACCTGCAGCCATCACCACCATCTCCCTTCCTCACTGCATACCACCTTCAACCACAACAACATCACCACCACCAACACCATCTGTCACCACCGTGCGCAGAGAACCTCCCGCACATCGCCACACTCACCTCATGCCACCATTCCCTTGCTTACCCTTGCACGCCCGCTCTAGCGTCACCATCCTCATGCACGCGCAAAGCCTTCATGCCACCGCACGTAGCGGCCATGGCCGCGCAACCCTTGCACACAAACACAACGCACCACCACCGTTAACACTCTATGCGCACTAGCAGCAACCGCGCGCCAGGCGTGCTCAGCGCCCGCGTGCAGCAGCCCCACGCCATCCACTCCCGCTTCATCTTCCTCATCTTCTCCTCCCCACGCCTCCCCTGCTTCCAGCAAATAACCCAAACCCCTCCTACCGGCATCTCCTCACAACCACCACCACCGACCACCATCTTTGACGTGAACACCACCAACGTGCCCTCGAGCTCTACAGCACCCACGACCGAGACCACGCCATCAACCAATCAACCTCTAGCCTCTCCAACACAGCCATCAGGCTGTTGGAAGTCCACGCCGTCCGACCACTTCAACACCGGTCGGCCACCTCCAGCAGTCTCGGCCCTCACCTCCACCACCAGCGTGCTCCTCTCCTCATGTGGAACTCCTCCACCAAAGCAAACGGTCGACACCTCCTCCTCCAATGTGCAGCAAAGAGAAAGGATGTTTCCTCTATTTTCAAGCACATTAAAAATTACATTTCATTACCATTGCCGGTTGAGATTTTATTGAATATTATATTCGATTTAATGGATGATTTCACAGCCAAGTCCCTTTAGTTTGCACTAATTGCACTAATTAGTGACTGTTTTCCCCCATCTATTAACTTCACATTAAATGGTGATATTATGCTTTACATTGGATGCCATTGAATATTTGGGGTTGATTGATTTTATAGGAGTATTCTAGTAAAGGAAAGTTTGCATGATTGGTCCATCTCTTTTTAGAAATTAGAGATTGGTTATTTGATTCACCTATTAGTGTTCTTTCTTTGGCATTAGGATGAATGAATGAAATTACTTTTAAGTAAACAAGAGGTAAACTTATTGTAAGTTTATTTGGCTCGATCCTCCATGTGGATACAACATTTTTACTGTGGTTCAAATTAGTGTCTGTTTGATCTTTGATTGAGAGATTTTCCACCACACGACTACAACGACATATCCTTTTATTGCTATCATTCATAATCAAGCAAATTTCTCTCCATCAAAGTGTGAAGGTGCAATGTTCGGCGGAGGTTTTGGAGGAACAATTGAATTAACTAGGTAAGGGCTTTTAATCCTTGGGTCGAGGCGGAGGTGTAAGGATGAATGGCCAGGGGTTTGGTGGTGTGTGGAGCTAGATGTGCCTCACCGGGGGAGTGGCCTAACATGGAAGGGATGACTGTGAACAAGTGGTAGCGTGGTCGAAATTGAGTATGGTTGGGATGGAAAGGAAGTAGAGTTAAGGGACTTATCTAGATAGTTGGCAGACGACGAAGAGTCGAGGTGGCACTGATTACGATATGGTCAACATCAGGGAAGCTAGTGCTTCAGTGATTGGGAATCGGTGAGGAAGACGAAGGACGAGGCATCGACGGGTACACCACGACGCGGAAGAGAGCAAGGGAGATAAATTCACCACCAGTATTGCGCACGAATGAAGGATGGACTCAGGAGCTCACCAAACGTCGAGGAGCTTCAGCCGGATGTAGAGAGACGAAATTAAGGGCGAATCCGATCGAATTCGAGCATGAGAAGTTTGGCCTAATTCTGGGGTCCTTTTACAAATCTCTGGAGGGAGTTTTTGGCTTAGGAAGCAAGCTTCCCAAGCTTGGAAAGCTCGCTAGAGATAGGACTTCCAAGTTACCCTAATCTCTCATGAATTCACATGAGAGATTGGGATGGTTTGAGGGCATGGGAATTGGCTCAAAAGGAAGGGAATTCCTTGACGAACTTCTGTTTCAAATCTGAGAGGGATTCGTCAAGGAATCAAGGAGAACATGCCATATTTTGGTCACCAGAATTTGTAGGAATATGATTCATGGCAGTAGGGAACTATTTGAAGAAAATGATGATAAAAATAGGGGTCTTTTTGTAAGAAATTCAAAAGCTAAGGACCCATGTGGAATAAAAGAAATCAGACTTGGACCAAAGTGCAAACTAGGTTGAAACTTTCTCAGATTAAGCCCAAATTTTGGTATAAACCTAATTTTGACCTAAGGAATTCCATGGTAAAGTTGGATTTTGGTTTTGACTTAGTTTGACTGGGTAATTTTCATAAGTACCTAAATTAGGGCAAATGTCAGTATGAGACTCTATTTTGGATCAAGACAGGCTCTGATGGTCAAATTGAAGGTAACAAACCCTAGAGAATATTTTTCTATGAATTTTAGAGGGTTTAGGTGAATTTTATCCTATCTAGAACCTCATTTAATTAAGCAGGTCTATTTTTAGGGTTTCAGAAGGCATTTAATTCTCAAAATACGTGAAAACTCTTTTCTGTCTGTTCTAACCCACTTATTAGACTTTTAAGACCATTTGAATTTTATCTAACCCTTGAGATAACCCGTGGTTGTTCTGCATTCAAGATATGATGGTAAAATTGCATAAATAACCCTATATTCTTATTTTCTTCTCAAATCAATGTTTTGTGCCCTTAAGATGTTCTGATGGATATGTAGGAGCTTTTATTAACTTAATTAGATCAAATTGACCTATTTATGGCTCATGATGATCTTCCCATCATACCCCCATGACTAGCTTTTGCTAGTCCCTTAGTAAAATCCTATGAAATTAACTTAATTTCTAGACCATGCCTTTTTATGCTCAGATTTCTATTGTGTGCTTTCTTCTGTAGATTAGGTCAGAATGCCAATAGTAGGCCTAGAGGTACTCAAGCACCAACTAAGATCTGGACCTGACCAGCTCTAGCCTCATCCCACCGTGAAGATTTCTAAGGCCCACAAGAACTAGCCTAAGGTTCGTTGAACTCTGCGATTAAAGTACCCATGCTTAAACACATGCTTAGTATCAGTTCAGTTTGCAGTGCATTTTTTTTTTTTTGTAAGAGAGTGACAAAAGATTTTTTTTATTTTTGGAGAGTTTTTTCTCTTTTTTCTTTCTTTATTTCTATCTTTGGATTAGCTTTACAGCACAATATGTATCGGATTCCTAGCTCCCATCATTAATCCTCATAGGGTCCCTGGCAATCGATGCTTTAAGATAGCACCGCCCATGGCAACCCCCATGTTTATTGGCGGACGACTATGCTATCGGAGTTGGTTTTGAAAACATGTCGTTGTAGTTCGAGTAGCAAAGAAATCCATTCGACAAATAAAATTTATACCAAAAAATCTGTGAAGAAATCCTAGGTCAAACACAGGGAGGCTACGTCGATCAAAATTCACAATTATATTTTTGTATTTTCTGTTTAAAGGGCAGAATAATCACAATGAAATCAATATAGACAATAAGAGAGAGAGAGAGAGACCATTCACTTTATATTGCAAAATGTTTTTACAACTAAGAAAGCAAGAAATGATTACACTAGAAAGCGAGAAATTATTACAACTAGAAAGTAGGAAAATTCTACTCTAGAAAGTAGTAAAAAGAATGGGAGAGAGAAGTTATCCTCCACGATGATCGCTTGGAGGACGAGCCAGATGGGACAACGCCTGGAAGACAAGGAATGGAGAGGGAAGGAGGACGAAGCAGGAGGAACAAGAATGAGGCAGCACATCATTGTCGTCGCGGGATCCTCTTTCGGAATGGGGGCAAAAGCCTGGTTTTAGCCCTTGAGGAGCATCCTGGGTGTGGGACAAGCTTCTCTTAAGCTTTGGAGAGGGAGAGAGAAGAAGGAAGGGATGAGAAATCCATATGGTAGGGGTCTCCTTTTATAGTTGTAAGGAGTGGGGACATTTTGGACATTACAGCATGAAAGACATTAATTCAGGACCTTTAGTGACGGATTTATTCGTCACTAAAGACCTGAACGTGGCAATCGTGCGCGCCGCTCACGCACCCCGTCGCCTCTGCGCTCTTCAACGCTGGCGCATGTTCATGTGCGCTCAGCCGTCTGATCAAGAGATTGGACGACTTAAATTGCCCACGCCCGCGCTGCGTGCCCGCCTGCGATTGTGCATTTGCGCCATGCGTCTGATCACGCATGGGAACTATCGGTCGATCTCCGCCACTGGATGCGCATTGTGTGGCTCCAATCGTGCATCCACTCGCAGCAAATGTGGGCACGAACGCACGTCATGCGCTCGCATAGCGTGCTCAACCGCTACGTTGAGCGTGAGTTTGTGTCGCATGAAGAGTTTTGCGCACAGCCGATCTCAGCCGTTGGATCTTCATCCGATGGTCGAGATCAACTGTTGCTTGCACCTTCAGATGAGGAAAGCACTGGATGAGCGATGGCGTGGCGCATTCTCAGCCATTGGATGGGCATCCAACGACTGAGATTTGTCGAGCGAGTGAAGAAGTGCTGCGGCCGGTGCTGGGTGTTTATGATGGTGCCACGTGGCGCCATCTAGGTCTTCCATCTTCTGAGTGTTGTAGATGGTGCCACGGGTGTCGGATTGGATAGATTTTTGCGTCGTTAGGCTGCGATCGTCGATCCAAACCCATCCATGCAGTCAGATTTGTCATCTAAGGTGCGGATGAACACCATCTTGGCCCTTGCTCTTTAGGGTTCCTCGATCTCTATCTAGTGCTATGGATGTCTGATAAGGGTGATCTCGGGGTCGTTGAACTCCAATCATCGCCTTGATCAGATCCGTACGGTTGGATCTTCAATCCGAGGCCCTGATTAAAAGGTCACCCTATCCCTGACCATAAAAAGGAGACAATTACTGTACAATTTATACAACTTGATATTAATGCATGATTGGTTGGGAGTGTTTCACGTGTAAGCAATCGGGGTTACAAGTAACCCATCGTCATAGTTGCAAAACACGTCGATCAGATAAAATTTATACCGAAACTCCAAGGGAGCCCCGGCCGAACACAAGAAGGCGACGTTTACTTTATTGAAAACCACGCTTCGATTCGTTTCTTTTTGGTATTTTGGGGTTTTGTTATTTTTTTGTATTTTTGAAATAAAAGAAAACAAGCAAACGTATCACAAGATAGAGATGTGGAACAAATATGACATATGTTACTTCCAATGTAAATTACAAGAAACTATGAAAGCATATAAAGAGAGGGAGGTGAGAGGAAATCTCTTGAATCGGCTATTCGGCGAGACGACGGCGCCTGGCGGAAGCTCAGACGAAGGAGGTGAGGAGCGGGACGACGGAGGTGAGATGCTGGAGGACGTTGGGTTGAGGAAAGCTTCAGCGCAGCTCCAAAATGAAGGTGAGAAGACGGAGTTGATCTGCTATCGGAATGGAGGTGGGAGGATGGCTCCAAGGTGACCTATGAAGGGAGATGGGAAGTTGGAGGAGTATTTGGTGGGGCAAAGGTTCGCTACACTAATAGGCACCTTGGGAGCTTGAGAACAAGCTCTAATGGAGCGTTGGTAGGCTTGCTAGAGCTTGGGAGTAGGTGGGAGTAGAGTAGGTAGAGATGGCTTGGAAGGGAGGGGGTGTAGGTCCTTTTATAGTGGAGAAGAGGCAAAAAATAGGTATGGGACCATTAGTGACATCCAGGCTGTCGTTGGAAATGTTGCTGTAGGCAGCTCATGCCCACTAGCACCCACAGTTGGCTTTGCTCGCATGTGATGAATTACCGTCTACTGTAAGCGTCGCTGTAAGTCTAGCTCATGCGTCGCTGTAAGTCTAGCTCATGCGTCGCTATAGTCCAACTCACACTGCGCTAGCGTCGCACTCCTATCTTGCCACGCGCGCGCGTGCCCACACGCTAGCACTGCACTTTGCGCATGCACGCCTGCATGTGCGCATGCACCCATGGTGCTGCTCCCATGTGGTGCAGCGTGCATGCGTTGGGTGGCCTAGGTTGCACCACGTGGCGCAGTTTGGGTCGTCCATCTATTTGTTGTAGGGGTTGCTACAAAGGTTGGATTGAGTCGATTTTAGCACCACTAGGCTGCAATCGTCAACTCGAATCCATCCGCGCAGTTGGATTTGTCATTTGAAGCTTCGAATTATGTCTCCTAGTTCCTTGGCCGTTGATCTTCCTCGGACTGCATATGGTGCTACAAGACTCCGATCAAGGCGATTTCAGAGGCGTTGGACTCCGATCATCATCTTGATCAGATCCGTACGGTCGGATCGTCAATCCGAGGCTTTGAAATAAATATGCTTCTCTCCTAACCACAAAAAGGATGCAATTAACCTAAATTATATACAGCTACTCTAAATGCAGAATGATGCATGCTATGCAATATTTATAGCATGAAATGCAAATCTAAGCCTAGGAACATGCATGAATAGGGATTTTACCCTCAACAAATGTGTTTACATCAATGATTATGCATGTTATGCACTATTTACAATGTATAATGCTAATGTGACACTAAGAACATGCATTAATAGACATTTTAGGTTAATCAGATATATGCACATCACACCCCCATGCCTATCTTTTGCTAGTCCCTAGCAAAAACTATATGCTATTTATAAAAGAATTAGGTTGGATTACTCAGGCAAAAATCATTTTAAACATTAAAAAATTCTTACTTAGGATCTGAACTTTCAAAGACACAACAGCACCAGGGTATCTGCCAAAATGCAGATCGCCTCAAGCCCTTGCTTTATTCAAATAAAAATATCTTTTCCACTTTTTGTTCTTTTCTATTTTTTTTTTTTATTTTTGAGTTTAGGGTTAAAGAGTGGCTTTCTACGGCCACACAACCTACCCAAGATTTGATGAGAACCCTAAGTTCTAAGCATCTTTTTGTGAATGTGATAGACTCGTTATCGGCAATTAGAATGGACTTCGGGTATCTATGCCTCTAGGTGACCTTAAAAAGAGAGTTTTGCCTAAAGGTGTATCTTTACGACCGGTAACTTTCTCCCTACTTTTATTTTTATGGGGTCAACACAAGGGTTAGCCTAGTATATATCTCCCTGCCTTATTCTACTTCTCCGCTTCTTCCTAAGTGTTTTGGGAATTTTTAGTGCATTTCTTGAGCTGAGTTCTGGACAACCAGTCGATGAGCTGTTACCACCGACAACTTACTAGCCATACTCGTGCGGCGAAGTGTGGCTTATTTCTTTTATTTTCTTTTTTTTTTCTTTTCTCTTTTTTTCTTTTTCTTTTTCTTTTCTTTTTTACTTTCTTTTTCTTTTTAAGTAGGTGATTTCCCTGGTCTAAGATTTACCTAAAGGTAGCAAAAAGAGAGTGGTCCAGTGACTGGGCTCTAGACAACCTGCCTATGGGCTGTTACCCACGATAACTTGCCAGCCATATCACCCTAGAATGTTCATTAGCTACCCAATTTCCATTAAAATCGTCGAACAATGAGTCAGTGATAAGATAGTGTGCAGATACTTAGACTTAAAGTTCCCACAAATCAAAGGGCGGGTTGATAAGTCGTGTACTTATCACCCAAACTTATTTAATCAAATTAAAATAGAATTCAGGATGGCGAGGACTCAATAACAAATGCACATTTTAGTGGATACTCAAGCTGATTAAGCCCAAAGACCTGAAGGGTCTTAGTGTTCAGATCCTATTGTAATATTTCCTAAGATTGAAAGGTCCTAATGTCCAAGTGTTCCTTCCTAATTCAATTTTTTTTTATGTATATATAAGAAGAGAAATAGAATTTACAAGAATTTCAAGAGCTGACAAAATGATTCAAAAATGAATCCACCCCCCCATGCCCTAGCTGATGTAATGTCCGCATTGAGAATAAAAGACATGAAAGGAAGGGTAGACTGCGGAAGATATCACCTGAATATGAAGCTCGAGTCAGCTCTGAGTCAAACTGTACAACTGCTGAGTTTAATGCCATCAGCTAGGCGAAGTTCAGCCAAAGAAGTCACAACATGGCTAGAGCAACCGTGTCTGAGATGGGTTCTGGAATAGTACGGTCAATAACGTGCTTCAGACGTTAACTGTTGACTTTGAATGAATTACCCATCTTCGGGTCAGAGATCTGAACAGCTCCGTTTGGAAATATCTGGTCGACAATGAACGGGTCATTCCATTTCAACCTAAGTTTGCCAGGAAAGAGCTTAAGTCGATAATCGAATAGCCAGACCTGGTTCGGCTCAAAGCTCTTTCGGGAAATCAATTGGTCATGTAGAGCTTTAGTCCGAGCCTTGTAGATCTTGGCATTCTCATACGCATCATTTCTAAGCTCCTCCAACTTAGATAGTTGGAGTTTCCTAGTCTTCCCGGCTAAAGTCAGATCTAGATTGGACTGCTTGATTTCCTAGAATGCCCTATGTTTAATTTTTACAAGTAAATGGCATGCCTTTCATTACACCAGACGAAACGGGGACATGCCGATGGGCATTTTATACGTCGTACGGTAGGCCCAAAGAGTATCCTCAAGCTTTTGAGTCCAGTCTTTGCGATCAGGCCTAACCATTTTCTGTAGAATATGCTTGATCTCCCGATTGGAGATCTTGGCTTATCCATTCATCTGGGGATGGTAAGGTGTGGAGATTCGGTGATTAACCCCATATTTTGCCAGCAAATTACGGAACTGAGCATTAGTGAAATGAGTGCCACCATCACTGATGATGGCCCTCGGAATCCTGAACCTACTAAAGGTGTTCTTCTTAACAAAATCGATGACCACCTTGTGATCATTGGTTTAGGTAGGAATCGCCTCGATCCATTTGAACACGTAATCAACAACAACGAGAAGGTACTGATGTCCAAATGAAGGAAGGGTCCCATGAAGTCGATGCCCTAAACGTCGAAGATTTCAACAAGAGGAATCGGGTTTAAGGGCATCATATCTCTCTTAGTTATGCTCCCAAGTGCCTGGCATCGGGAACATGACCTCGAGAATTACTGGGCATCCTTGAATAAAGACGGCCAATAGAATCCAGATTGCAAAATTTTTGCAGCCGTCTTTTTCCCAGAGAAGTGTCCACCACACGTAGATGCATGGTAGAACTCGAGTATACTCTTGAATTCGTTCTCCGGAACGCATCGGCGAATAATCTGATCAGAGTCGATGCGGTACAGTTCAGGGTCCTCCCAGAAGTAATATTTGGCCTCATATTTGAGTCTATCCCGTTGCTACTTGGTCCAATCCTGGGGGATTTGACCAATGGCCAAATAATTAATGATGTCAGCAAACCACAGGGTTTGGACACCTGAAACAGTTAGGATGGTTTCATTTGGAAAAGTATCAACAATCGGAATGTTCGGATGAGAAGAATCACTCAGAAGTCTCGACAGATGATCCACCACCACATTCTGGATTTATCCTTGATTTCAAGATCAAATTCTTGAAGCGGAAGAATCCAACGAATAAGCCAGGATTTGGCATCCTTTTTGGCCAAGAGATGTCTCAAGGTCGAGTGGTCGGTATATATAATGACGTGAGACCCTAAGAGATAAGTCTTGAATTTCTCCAAAGCAAATACTACAGCTAGTAATTCCTTCTCAGTAACAGTGTAATTCCTCTAGGCCTCATCCAGAGTTTTACTAGTGTAGTAGATAACAGAGGGCTTCCTATCAACTTTCTAACCCAAAACAGCCCCGACCGCATAATCAGAAGCATCAGTCATGATCTCAAAAGGGGTTGTCCAAACTGGTGGTTGCAACACCAGAGCACAAGTGATTGCCATTTTAAGAAAATCAAATGCCTTACGGCATGATTCATCAAAATCAAACAGTGTTTCTTTGGCGAGAAGATTGTTCAGAGGACGAGCAACCTTCAAAACGTTCTTGATGAATCTCTTGTAGAATCCCACATGACCAAGAAATGATCGAATTTGTTTAACAGATGTAGGCGGAGGAAGTTTAGAGATAGCATCAACCTTAGCTTTATCCACTTTGATTCCCCATTCAGAGATTACATGACCCAAGATGATGCCTTGTGTCATGAAATGACTCTTTTCCCATCTAAGGACCAGTCTTGTTTTGATGCATCATTTAAGAATCATTTCAAGATTAGCTAGACAAGAGTCAAACGATTCTCCAAAAATAGAGAAATCGTCCATGAAGACTTCCATAAACTCTCCCACCATGTCAGAGAATATGGCCAGCATACACCTTTGAAAAGTCGCGGTGCATTGCATAAGCCGAATGGCATCCTACGGAAAGCAAAGGTTCCATATGGACAAGTGAAAGTATTCTTTTCCTGATCCTGAGGATGGATAGGAACTTGATTGTATCCCGAGTAACCATTAAGGAAACAGAAGTACTTCTGCACAACTAATCTTTCCATGATTTGATCAATGAAAGGCAAAGGGAAATGATCCTTTTTCGTGATCGTGTTCAGCTTCCTGTAATCGATACAAACCCTCCAAGAGGAAGCTGAACGAGTTGTGACAGATTCTCCTTCTCGTTAGTCACAATAATAATTCCGGCTTTCTTGGGAATAATCTGCACGGGACTTACCCAAGGACTATCAGAGATCAGATAAATGATTCCTGCATCGAGCCACTTAATAATCTCCTTAACCACTTCTCACATATTTGGATTTAATGTCCTCTGCATCTGACGAGAAGGGCGGGATCCATCTTCCAAAAATATTCTGTGATTGTAATAAGATGGCTCGATCCCCCTAAGGTCATGAATGGTCCAACCAATTGCCTCCTTGTGTTCCTTTAGGACCTTAATCAGTTTAATCTCCTGCTCCTTTGTTAATTTAGCACTAATATTCACAGGGAGCATCTTATGTGGTCCTAAAAACTGATATTTCATATTCTTAGGCAATGGTTTCAGTTCAAGCTAGGGCAGGTTGATGATTGAAGGTAAGGAAGATGTTGATGAAGACTCATCAAGAGGAAGAGGTTGAGGGTGAACAAAATTAATAACCTCTTCAGAAGATGGTGGGTATACCATAGAGGGTTACGAGTCCAATTCATCATCAGAGGAGGAACTTTCAAATGCAGAAACCATCATACAGGTCTCAATATTTTTTTTTGAAACCAAAAGGAAAGCTATCACATTATGATAGCAATCTAGGAAGACATTTTATTAATAAAGAAGTGAATAAAAAATTACAAATCAGATCCCCATCTATGTATGAGGGACCAGCACTCATTTACAATTTGCCCACAGCATACCAGTCTCTCCTAAAATAACCTCTCATTTCTTGCCCTCCACACACACCAGAGAGTTGCGACCATATGCAGGTGCAGTCTCTCCAAAATTAAAAAATTATGCCACAAAGAATCCCATGGGGGGAGTGGTTCCTAACAAGTCCTCCTCCATATTACATCAGTAATCAAGCAAGAAGAAAAAATGTGGTTAAGACTATCAACGTGCATTCCACATAGGTGGCATTCATGAAGAGCAGCTCCCATTCTTTTGTGCCTTAGATCTCCGGTTATCAAGCCCTCCCTTCTACAAAGCCAAAGAAAAATTTGTACCTTGAGGGGGATCTTCAAGAGCCATATTTTTTTGTCAATGTGATCATAACCCCAACCTCTACCATCTTCCATAATCTTTCCATAAGTACACTAAACTGTATAAATTCCATCCCAAAAATAGTTATCTTCCACTCCAGCTCTGGGTTTGAATCTTTCCAAGTCCGAAATCATGTTCCTTCTTTCTTCCCATAGCCTGGTGCCCACCCTAATGGATTCAGCTTCATTTAGCTACCAGCAAGCCCTTGTTTCAGACCAGTAGCAGCTCACAGTCCCTATTTTGTCCCTTGCTGCAGCAAAAACCCTCGGGTAGGATTCTTTCAAAGGGCCCAACAGGGACCAATGGTCACACCAGAAGTCAAATGTTCTGCCATCTAATACCGACTACAGCAAATGCCAATTACCTTTCAAAGCTTGAATCACAAACTGCCAGAAAAATGATGGTCTAATAGGAAATAACCTCTTTAACGCACTGTTGGACTGACCATAACTATCTCTAATCAGCTCGATCCAAGGTTTCTCTTCCCCTTTAGAATTTTTATATCCCATTTGATCAATAAAGCCTCATTAAATTCTTTCAAGGATTTGATTCCCAATCCCCCACTTTCCTTGGGCCGACAGATTTGCTCCCATTTTAAAGGCTGCATAAATCTACCTTCATGCTTGGCACCTTTCCAAAAGAACCTCTTTCTCATTAAATCCATGCGCTTCCATACAGATTTTGGAGCTTTAAAGAGGGAGAAGTAGAAGACGAGGATCAAGGTAATAACAGAGTTCAACAAGATGAGTCTGCCACCCTTAGATAAGAACCTGCTATTCCATCCTACCAACTTGACTGAAATCTTATCAAAAAGAATGTTCCAGTCGCTTTTTTTCATTCTTGAGCATCTTAGGGGCAGCCCCAAATATCTGATGGGAAGATTAATGCAAGGGGTCCCCAAAATATCTAAAATGGCTTCTTGTTCTATCTTATTCAGGCCAAAGCACACCAGATTGTACTTCTCCCTATTTAAATTCAGACTTGAAATGTCACCAAAGATATTAACCATATGACCAAGTGCACAGGCTTCACCCTCTGACCCTTCCACAAAAAAGACCGTATCGTCTGCATACTGGAGAATAGGAGCTATGGCTCTCCTATTAGAAAGGGAGTATCCTCTGATAATACCCGCCTCAGAGAGTTTGCATGCATATCTCACCATACCATCAATAGCAAGATTAAAAACCAAAGGGGCCAAAGGACATCCTTGCCTCACCCTGCACTGTGGTTGAATCTAGGCCCCACAAGGCTTGGAGTAGTAGTAATGCACCTTTTCATCCATTGAATCTAGAGAGGGGGAAATCCTCTTCTCTTGAAAACCTCCCTCAAATAGGGCCATGAAATAGAATCATATGCCTTACGGAAATCAACTTTCCACATAAAGGCTTTACACTTCCTTTTTTGACAACCACACACCATCTCCTGGGCCATGATGAAAGACACTTGTAAGGATCTGTTAGGAAGGAATGCAGATTGGACTGGATGAATCACATTCTGCAGAACAGGCCGTAGCCTATTTGCCAAGACTTTGCTAGTCACCAAATAAATAGAGTTCGAGAGAGCTATAGGTCTAAAGTCCTGAAATTTCTCTACACCTTGTGTCTTTGGCAGCAAGAAAAGAAAGGATCTGTTGATTTTATCAAAACCAAAGTTGCCCTCCGCAAACTCTTTAATAACATCCATCACTTCTTTACCAACTGTTGAAGCTATGGGTTGCTACGCTATCGTATTTGGTTTTGAAAACCTATCATTGTAGTTTGAAAGCGAAGAACTCGTGTTCAACAAATTAAATTTACACCAGAATAGAAATCCCAGGTCGAACTCAGGGAGGTGGATGTTTTATTAAAAATACGTGTTTGTTTTATTTGTCATGAAGCAGAATAGTTGATTGGAAACTATCTATTTATTTACAATAAATAAAAGAGAGAGAGAGAGAATTTTACAAACAAAAGCAAAAAGGGATGTAGAATGAACATGGATTTCATTATCAAAGAGGTTGTTAGTTACACTACTCATTACGACTAAAAAGCGGAAAATGATTACACTAGAAAGCACTAAATCTACTCTAGAAAGCATTAAAAAGAATGGAGAGAAAGATATCCTCCTCGACAATAGCTTGGAGGACGAGCCAGATGAAGCGACGCCTGGAAGATGGGGAACGGAGCAGGAAGAAGAAGGATGAAGTGGGAAGAATGAGAATGGGGCAGCACATCGTCGTCGTCGTGGGATCCGCTTCAGAAATGGGGGCAAAAATTTGACTTTATCTCTTGAGAAGAATCCCGGGTGTGGGACAAGCTTCTCTTGAGCTTTGGAGAGGGAGAGAGGAGAAAGAAGGGATGAGAATTTCATATGGAGGGGGTCTCCTTTTATAGTTGCAAGGAATAAGGGCATTTTGGTCATTACATTTTGAAAAACATTAATTCAGGACCTTTAGTGACGGATAAATCCGTCACTAAAGGCCTAAACGTGGGCTAAAGATCCACGCACCCCCGCCTCCTCATCTCTGGCTGTCTCAACGCATCTCCACGTTCATCTCATATCAGCCATCCGATTGCACGATCGGACGGCCTATATAGCATTTGCGCTGCTTTAAGTTCAGCCACTGCGCACACCTGCAGCCACGCATCTCATTCGTCACGCCACGAGGCACACCCGTTCCCGCATGATCAAAATCCAAGGGTGGAATTTCGCCCTTACCTGCGCACGTTAATTCCTGATTTGAAGGCACAACGGGTTTCGACCCCGCGTCCTCACGTGCGCAAGGTCTTATCCACTGCGCTACACATGTGGATAGCACAAGAAGAGCATTCATGTGCCATTTAATGCTAACCGTTGGATCTTAATTTGATGGTTGAGATTAGATGTGGAATTCCTCTCATATGAAATGTGGCTTGAGGGAGGTAACCTGATCAACTCTCAGCCATTGGATGAGAAGGTAGGGCAGCGAGTGATTTGGAGGGTCTGGATGGTGCCTCGTGGCATCATTTGGATCGTTTGTCTTCTATTAATTGTAAATGGTGCCACGGATGTCGGATTGGATCGATTTTCATGCAGTTAGGCTGCGATCATCGATTCGAATCCATCCATGTGGTCGGATTTGTCATCTGAGGTGCGGATTAACACCATCTTAGTCCTTGATCTTTAGGATTCCTTAATCTCTATCTGGTGCTACGGATATCCGATTAGGGCGATCTTGGAGTCGTTGAACTTCAATCGTCGCCCTAATTAGATCCGTATGGTTGGATCTTTGATCTGAAGCCCCGATAAAAAGTCGCCCTGTCCTTGACCATAAGAGGAGATAATTAACCTCCATTTTATTCAGACTAATCTAAATGCCAGATTATGCATGCTATGTAATATTTATAGTATGTAATGCAATTCTATGATAAAGAACATGCATAAATAGACACTTTATGCAATATAAGCATATTTACATCACACCCCCATGCCTATCTTTTTCTAGTCCCTAGCAAAAACTACATGCTATTTATAAAAGAATTAGGTTGGATTATTTGGGCATAAGTTATTTTCAACATTAAGAAAATGTTTACTTAGGATCTGAACTTTCAAAAACACAACAGTGCCCGGGCATCTGCCAAAATGCAGACCGCCTCAAGCCCTCACCTTATTCAAAGAAAATTTTATTTTTCTCTTTTTCTTCTTTTCTAATTTTTTTTTATTTTTGAGTTTAGGGTTAAAGAGTGGCTTTCTACGACCATTCAACTCACCCAAGATTTAATGAGAACCCTAAGTTCAAGCATCTTATTGTGAATGTGATAGACTCATTGATCGGCAATTAGAACGGACTTCGACTTTTTATGCCTCTAAGTGACCTTAAAAAGAGAGTTCTGCCTAAAGGTGTATCTTTACAACCAGTAGCCTTCTCCTTACTTTTATTTTTATGGGGTCAACACAAGGGTGAATCCAGTGTATATCTCCCCAGTTTATTCTACTTCTTCGCTTCTTCGTAAGTGTTTTGGAAATTTTAAGTGCATTTCTTGAGCTGGATTTTAGACAACCGGTCGATGAGCTGTTACCACCGACAACTTGCCAGCCATACTCGTGCGGCGAAGTGTGGCTTATTTCTTTTATTTTCTTTTTCTTTTCACCTTTTCTTTTTCTTTTCTTTTTGATTTTCTTTTTCTTTTTTTTTAAGTAGGTGGCTTCCCTGGTCTAAGATTTACCTAAAGGTAGCAAGAAGAGAATGGTCCAATGACTGGGCTCTGAACAACCTACCTATGGGTTGTTACCCACGATAACTTGTTAGCCATATCACCCTAGAAGGTTCATTAGCTACCCAATTTCCGTTAAAATCACCGATCAACAAGTCAGTGAAAAGTTAGTGTGTAGATGCTTTAGACTCGAAGTTCCCTCAAATCAGAGGGTGGGTTGATAAGTCGTGTACTTATCACCCAAACTTATTTACTCAAATTAAAATAGAATTCAGGTTGGCGAGGACTCGAAAAGCAAATCCACATTTTAGTGGATACACGGGTTGATTAAGCCCAAAGACCTGAAGGGTCTTTGTGTTCAGATCCTAATGTAATATTTCCTAAGATTGAAAATTTTCTTAAGTCCAAGTTCTCTTTCCTAATTCCATAATTTTTTTCATTTTTTATATATATAAATAAAATAAAATAAAACAAATCTACGGAGCTGACAAATAAATTCAGAGATGAATATCCACCCCCCATGCCTATCTAATGCAATATCCTCATTGTATTAAAAAGACATAAAATAGAGTGGAATAGAGTAGAAAGCACCTGAATTGTGTGAATGTCGGGTCTGCTCCAAGATAAACTAAAAAAACTGTATACGTGCTAAATTTAGTGCCTTCAACTAGGCACACTATACAAAGAAGAGAAATAAAGAATTCACAAGTGCATATCAGAATTAGAATAAAAAGAAGAAACCTTTGACCTACCAACAGATGTCCATAAATGTGGACCAGATTGTCGTGTAGACCCATACCCCATAATCGAGAATATCAAAGGTTATGGATAAAAATTACCCAAAACCTAAAATCAATATGCAAGTGGGGTCGAGCCTGCGATTTATGAGGATGTAACCTAAGACCAAAAAGTTGGGTTATAGAGAATTCGATATCAAAAGGATAATCAATGAATGTGTGCTTAGGTTGGACATCCTCAGAACAAATGTTGTAAGGGTCCTAGTTTGATGGTTTTAGATGAATTGGAACCCTTAGACTCGATCTTCTACTTCCTCCAGAGTTTGCTTCCCAAATGAAAATTTCCCAGCTCCTATCCTCCTCATTCAGAATGTCAAATTCTAGGATCTCCTGCATATTTATCACCCCGTCTGAAATTTCCAAGTCTGAAAGATGTAACTAAATCAGAATTATCTCAAAAATAGAATCGTCGGTAAGTTCAATGGGGTTTAACTGACAATCAGGGCATTGGATTAAATCCTCCAGAAAATGCGATTCTAGATTCGTCATGTGAGCCCCAATAAGATCAGTTTCCTTAGTTATTGGGCTATCAAATGATCTATTGGATTCCTCAAGCCCAATCGTCTCACAGAAATTGTGTTCTATAAACTCACATGAGACTTCACAAACTGAATCTTCACCATCAGAATCAAAGAAATCAAAATTCGTATTAATATATGTCACAAAATCATTTGTCATTTTCTGGTCCATGGAGACATACGTTTCCTCATACCCTAGCTCAAGGATTTCAGGTGAAGAAATCAAATCATCCTTAATTGGTTGCTTTAATTCAATCTGGTCAACCTCATAACACATGTCCCCCCAACAGGTGCCTGAGCGGGTTCTGACATTGGCTCTCCTGAAGGGGGTTCATCCTGGGAATTATCCCATGATTGAACTAAAGCAACCACAAATCTCATTCTCAATTTCACTAACTTCCTAAGAAGAAACTCACCCAGGTTCTTATCCTTAACATCCTGGAGCCAATCCAACAAATACTTGTTCAAATCATCAATCATCTCAATCAGGGGCTCCAATTTTTCAATGCAAGGTATTGCCTGAACTTTTAAAGATTGTATGGTATTCCTCAAGTTAGCCAAAACCTTATCTTGAACCTGGTTACCCTAAACCAAATGACTTGTTTCAAGGTTGGGCGGGTTTGGAATCAGAGCAGAGGAGTTAACGAATTGAGATTCGTTATACCCTTCCTGATAATAGGTCATGTCGGATTGTTCAAAAGGTGGTGATGACCTAAAGGCAGTGTATTCAGAGGATGGGTAAGGATCAGTGTATCCTTCTTGATTGTAGATCGTATTAGGTTGTCCATGAAAGGGTGGCGATCTATAATCAATGTGGCTCTGAGAAGGATAGAAATCACAATTATGGTGTTCATGGTTAGACCCTAAACATGGAGGTCCGGAACTATATCCCCAATCCGAGTTATCCCAACTAACTGATGGTTGATTACAGTATGAGTCAGGATAATCGTTATGTTGAGGATAACTCATAACAGGAGGGAAAGAGCGGGAATGCGTATGAAATGTGGAAGGATTCATGATAGATGGGAGGAAGAAAGGTGCCCCGCAATACAAGCAATCAAACCTATCCTTAAGTGGGCTAGCTTAAAGACCTACAGACTCCCAGAACCCGTCTTGAGATAAAGAAACGATTTGATCTACTTCTATCTATTCAATCCAACAATTAGAAGGAGGGACTGGGGAGAAGGTTCTTCCTTCGGCTTGTGCCTCCAGTTCCTAGTGTACACCCCAGCCACGATCGTTTGATTTTGCTCCCATAGCTAGACATTAGATTGAACAGTAGAAACAGACGAATCGAAAATAATCCCGTTCTGGGCTCCAAAGAGTGAGTCGAATCCTTAAGGCCAACGTCTACTCTGTTTTATTTAGGGCTAGGTTTGAATGTGCTTTGGAATGTGATGGGCCCTTTATCTAGGCTGTGCCCTTAATGTTTGATTGATTTGTGTGTGCATGCACAACCAATGGTTTTTAAGTAAGATTATTTTTAATGCGGTGAATTTTAGGGTTCAAATCTTGCTTAGTAGCTTTTAGGATTCAACTTTAAGTATTTTCAAACAAGTTTTGTTGACACACCAGGTTTTGAAAGCACAGGTGGAAATGTTTTCCTTTAAAACTTAAAAGAATGTGGAGTGCCTGGTAAATCCTTAAGAGTTGAACCTATGCAACAGCTACTTAATGAGTTGATTTTAATTGAAGTGGTGCGGCCCAATCAACTCAAACAATCGGCCTATTGCACCACTTAATTAGGCATACAAGTGATTACCTAATCTGATTTCTACTCAATTATATGTTTGGATGTGTGTATCGGTTGCAAAGATCGATTTTACTGGTTGAGTTTGAAAATCAGATGAGGTTGTGTACCTCTGTGAGATTTTTTATTTTTTTCTTTTTAAGTGTGGAGGTTGAGGTGGGTGTAAGTGTCAAACAAACAAACAAAACTAACTTAGAGTTTATAAGAACACCTAGGTTGATTTATATTTGTGTTATTACGTGGTAGAATGAAAACTAATGGGTGGGAAGTGGGGGAAAACTTACAAAACCTTCAACAGCACTTTGCTCCAATCTATCGCTTTTGCTCATCTCAAAAGAGTACCTGCAATCACATTAAGAAAGGAGAGAAGTGAGGTAAATGATTCGTAAGTTGTAAAACATGAAAAAAAATCAAAGAGTGTTGCCTCCCCAGCAACGGCGCCAAAATGTTGAAGCTACGGGTTGCTACGCTATCGTATTTGGTTTTGAAAACCTGTCATTGTAGTTTAAAAGCGAAGAACTCGTGTTCAACTAATTAAATTTATATCGGAATAGAAATCCCAGGTCGAACTCAGGGAGGCGGACGTTTGATTAAAAATATGCATTTGCTTTATTTATCATGAAGCAGAATAGTTGATTGGAAACTATCTATTCATTTACAATAAATAGAAGAGAGAGAATATTACAAACAAAAGCAAAAAGGGATGTAGAATGAACATGGATTTCATTATCAAAGAGGTTGTTAGTTACACTACTCATTTCGACTAGAAAGCCGAAAATGATTATACTAGAAAGCAGTAAATCTACTCTAGAAAGCATTAAAAAAGAATGGAGAGAGAGATATCCTCCTCGATGATCGCTTGGAGGATGAGTCAGACAAGACGATGCCTGGAAGATGGGGAACGAAGCAAGAAGAAGGAGGACGAAGCGGGAAGAACGGGAACAGAGCAGCACGTCGTCATCGTCGCAGGATCTGCTTCCGAAATGGGGGCAAAATTTTGACTTTATCTCTTGAGAAGCATCCCGGGTGTGGGACAAGCTTCTCTTGAGCTTTGGAGAGGGAGAGAAGAGAAAGAAGGGATGATAATTTCGTATGGAGGGGGTCTCCTTTTATAGTTGCAAGGAATGGGAGCATTTTGGTCATTACATTTTGAAATACATTAATTCAAGACCTGAACGTGGGCTAAAGATCTGCGCACCCCCACCTCCTCATCTCCGACTGCCTCAACACATCTCCACATTCATCTCATATCAGTGATCAAACGGCCTATGTTGCATCTGCGCCCTTTCGAGTTTAGCTGCTATGCACACCTGCGGCCACGCATCTCATCCGTCACGCCACGTGGTGCGCCCATTGCCGCATGATCAAAATCCAAGGGTGGAATTTCGCCCGCACCCACGTGCATTAATTCCTAATTTGAAGGCACAGCAGGTTTCAACCCGGTGTCCTCATGCGTGCAAGGTCTTATCCACTACTCTACGCACGTGGATAGTTCAAGAAGAGCGTTCACGTGCCATTTAATGCTGACCGTTGGATCTTGATTTGACGGTTGAGATTAGATGTGGAATTCCTCGCATATGAAATGTGGCTTGAGGGAGGTAACTTGATCAACTCTCAGCTGTTGGATGAGAAGGTAGGGCAGCGAGTGATTTGGAGAGTCAATATGGTGCCACGTGGCATCATCTGGATCTTCCATCTTCTATTAGTTGTAGATGGTGCCACAGATTTTGAATTGGATCAATTTTCATGCCATTAGGCTGCGATCGTCGATCCGAATCCATCCGTGCGGTCGGATTTATCATCTGAGGTGCAGATTAACACCATCTTAGCCCTTATCTTTAGGATTCGTCGATCTCTATCTGGTGCTACGGATATTCGATTAAGGCGAGCTTGGAGTCATTGAACGCCAATTGTCGCCCTGATCAGCTCCATAAGGTTGGATCTTCGATCCGAGGCCCCGAGAAAAAGTCACCCTGTCTCTGGCCATAAAAAGAGACAATTAACCGCCATTTCATTAAAACTAATCTAAATGCAAGATGATGCATGCTATGCAATATTTATAGTATGTAATGCAATTCTATGCTTAAGAACATGCATAAATAGACATTTTATGCAATATAAACATTTTTACATCACCAATCACACCCCACATCTCTTTGTAGAAAAAAACTTGGATACCATCAGGACCAGGAGAACCTTCATTATTTAAGTCTTTAATGGCAGCTACTGTTTCTTTCTCAGTGATGGTTGCTATCAAACTAGATACTTGTTCCCCAGAGACATTGGTGAGTCACTCGCTGCCATCCTCCATTGACCTCTCCCTGCAGCCCATGACGAATCTCTAAAGTACTTGATGGCCTCGGCTCTAATATCTGGCATAGAGGAGATTCTCCAACCATCCTTGTGTATGGATGAAATTAAGTTGATCCTTCTACAAGAGCTGGCAGCCAAGTGAAAAATTTGGTATTGGCGTCCCCCTCTTTAAGCCAAAGTTGTTTGGAATGTTCCCTCCAATCCATCTCCAATTTTAAGTCTTCTTCAACCACCACATCCTGCCACCTTCTTCTAGTTCTGAGCTCCTGGTCAGTTAGAGGAATAGTAGCTTCTTTTGAATCAAGGCCTTGGATTTCCAGTAGTGCCTCATTGCCCCTATGATGTCTCACAATAGACACTGCAACCCCATACTCCTTTAGCATTGTTCGCATAGCAGTCAGCTTGGATGCAAGCTTGATAGTGGCCGTTCCATCTACATGTTTGGCCCTCCACCAACCTTCAAGCATCTCACGAAATCCCGATTCTCTCAACTAGGATTTTTTAAATTTGAAATAAGAGCCAGCAAGCACTTGTTCCCCACTATCCCAAACCAACGGTGTGTGATCAGAAAAGGGGCATTCCAATCCACACACAGAGGATAACTGGAACATATCCAACATCCCAACATTACCAAAGAATCTATCAAGTTTTGACATGAGGCCACTACCATTTCTCCAAGTGAATTCAGTTCCAGAAGAGGGATATTCACTCAAGCCTAGTGTTTGAACCATCAATTGGAATCCAGTAGGTGCATTGTCGACCATGCCATTTGTCTGTCCCTCCCCGTCAGGACACAATTAAAATCTCCTCCCATGACCCATGCAGCTGCATTCACAAAGCCAATAGCTTCACTCCAATCTTCCCACAACTCCTGCCTTATATAGGCATCACAGGGGCCATAGACTCCTGTAATGTAGAGGTCACTCCCCCCCTAAGTCCTTTCAAATTTACAAGTCATCATATGTCTAGCTATGGAGACCTCAACCATTTGCAGAATGTTTTTCTTCCACTACATAACAATACCCCTAGACCTACCATGTGAATTAAGCATCACATAGTCATTCTCATCACCAACCCTCATATTAGCCCAAGCCCTATCTTCTTCACTATCTATGTGTGTCTCTTGAATAATGGCACAATCTATCTCCCATTATCTCATATATCTCAGAAGAAAAGCCCTCCGACTTCTATCGCTCAGCCCACGCACATTCCAAGAGAGAATCCTCATTGATTTTCTTGGGTGCCCCCCTTTTTAAAATTCGGGGCTCTACTAACCTTCATCGCAGCTGCAATGGCATTTTCATCAAGTTTCTACATTGTACGTTGTCTCCTCTATCTGAGTTTATAAGGGGATCTACCCATACTAGCCTTGGATACTATCCCAGGACCAAACTTCAATCCTTCTACTGCTGGTAAGCTGGTTTGCAGACTCAAGGAATTTATAGGAATCTCTTGCAAAACACACTGATCAAGTGTATATGTCCTTGGTATAACAACATTCATTTCTTTGCCATACCATCTTCTACCAATGTCACTTCCATCCCTTCCTCCATTTCCTCTGTGCAGTGATGGTCCTTGCATTTTTTAGGCTCAGGTGCCTCATCAAGGGTCTGACATCGTAGCTGTTGTGAGGCTGCCTCAGACTACAACACCTTTGCATAGGATGCATTGTTTTGATTGAGTCCCCCATATGTACTGTCCACTAAGAAATTCAAAATCAACAGCCATGAACTCCCCCCATAGCAAAGGATAATCTTCTCTGGCATAGAACCTGCTTTGAATACGTTAACCCAAACATTCAGTACATGGCCATCACCTTCCATCAATCCAATCTCAGCATCATCAGCCAATGTTGCAAACCCTGCTGTCATAGCTACCACCACCTTGTTTGATCTCAGATGCAGCGGTAAGCCCCTGATTCCTAGCTTCCCCGATCTAGAGGCTGCTCTCTGGGGCGGCCGTTCAGGCAATGATCCAACAAAGGGGGATACCAGCCTCCAAATCACCATCAATCCATCCAAAGCACTTGAGCGGAAGCGCAAACGTTCTACATCCATCATCCCTAAACCAAAAAGCACAACCGTGTAGGGGAGAGAGATGTAATCTTCCAACCACTAGTCGACAAAGATAGAGAACTTACCAACTAATGAATCCTTTCCAAGGAAGGATTGCCCGTCATCACCTCTCTGACTAAGGCCCCTTGAAACACAATCTCCACTGTCCTGATGTCATCATTCATAGGGATTTCCACGTTCACCGTGTGTCCCCCATAGGTAGGTGGAGGCAAATGCAGAAGCGACTGCGTTCCAACCTTCGTTGCCCTATTGTGCAAGCTCGTCCTTCCCCTTAGTTGTCCATGATTAGTTGTGCAAGAGTCTCGTTTGTGGCCATGTTTTCGACATGCCAGGCAGACCAAAGGAAAGCGGCACACCGCCACCATATGCCCTAGATGTCGACATCGAAAGCACACAATTTCTTTGTTTCCCCATGGCCTGCCATTGTTAACTTGAATTCTGCCTGCAACCCTACTTCCATCAGCCATCGGAACTCTTCTCTCCTTCCTCATCCAAGCCCTAGATCTCCAGGTTGTCCATCCTCCATCACCATGGATTCTCTCTCCTATCGCCTAGGGGTTCTCCATCCGAGAAGCTCTACTTTTTCTACAAGTCTCAATATTCATATTATCGTCCTCAAGTTCCTCAATAAATCCACAATCCTCAAATTTATTAATCGCCTTAAAAATATCCAATTTCATTCTTTGATCCCCAAAGGAGATTTCCATGCTACTACTTTCACAGTTAATGTTGGCCTTGGCGGTAGCCAGGAATGGATGCCCCAGAATGATGGGCGCGTTCTTCATATTTTCAGGTACATCCATGTCAAGGACAAGAAAATATACAGGAAAATAGAAATCCTTAACCTTAACAATAACATCTTCAATAACGCCTCGCGGATTTGTGACCGAACAGTCCGCTAACTACAGTGTTACTGAAGTCAGCCGAAGTTCACCTAATCCAAACTTCTCATAAAGAGAAGTTGGAATTAGGTTGATGGATGCACCCAGATCCAATAGTGCTCTATCAAAAGTGTAATCTCCGATGACACATGAAATCAAAGGAGCACCTGGATCTCTCTTGTTCTGAGGGAGGTGGTGCAGGATAACAGAACTAGCCTGCTTGGAGAGTACACCTTCCTCGGAACAGATTCTCTCAACTTACGCTTCTGTGTACATAAATCCTTTAAAAATTTCATGTAAGCCGATATATGTTTGATAGCATCGAGGAGCGAGATATTGATCTCGACATTCTTGAAAATATTCAGAAGCTCCTCATTACTATCAACAGACTTCTTCCTTGATCTGATCAAGGCCTCAGGAAAAGGAACATGAGTCAGATCTTTGGAATCAGGTTCCTGAGCCATGATTTCTTCTCCAGAGTTCTCCTTTCTTTCCTCAGGTTCTTCAAGATTCGGTAAATCAGAATAGTGTGGTTGTGGATCCTGAGTTTGTTTACCACTCCTCAAGGTAACAGAATTTGCAGATGCATATGAGTTTGGGTCTTAGGGAGGGTTAGGAAAGATTGAAGGGGCTTCATTAACCAAGAACCATTGATTTGCGGAAGAAGAAGAAGAGGAAGGACCCTGCTCAACCACTTGAGCATGTGCATGTAGGTCCCTCTAATTCCCATACCCATAGGCTTGATTGCTCAGATTCAGGATATTTCGTGGGTTGGGTACGGGTTGAGATGGTAGAGATCCGGGTTGACGAGAATTAGCTATGAGCCCGATTTGCAAGTTGTCCAGCGAGGTTTTAATTTGCTGCATGAGCTGGAGCATAGATCCTTGCATCTCTACCATTTGTCGGTTCAAATCAACCTGCCCTACAGGTTGACGGGCATTCCAAGCTAGCTGATTGACCTAGTTCTGGGGCAACTGAGTATAAACATGACCCTGACCCATTGGTCATTGCAGAGTATAGTTGCTGGGTCGGAATTGGGTCTGTTGCTCCAGGTTTTTCCAGGAGAAGTTAGGGTGGTTTCTCCAACCCCGATTATAAGCATTGGAGTAAGGGTTGGATCTAACATTCTCCTGTACAACACAAACATCCTCATAGGGTGAGGATGAAGAGAAAGAAAGGGAAGGATCAGAGAAACTGGGATCAAAGGCCCCAGTTTGGAAATCATGGGGTTCCAAATAATGCTAGCTCATAGGTTGAGCCACATCAAGTTGATTCAAGAACTCCCATCCAGAAGGAGCTCTCAATGTATGGAATCCCAAATTCTGGGATTGAGTGGATCGAGGGTTTTTCATTGAGTTTCCAGCCATCCACTCCTCCATTCTCTTAGCAACCAAGTCCACCTTATCAAGTTTATTACAAATCAATTCCATATCGATTGAATGAGAGTCATGGACTTCATTAACATTCGATCTGGGTTGCTGAAACTGGTTAAAAGTATCCATGGAGGCATGACTGATCGAATTCTCACTCATCTCCTCAAACAAATCATGTACGCTATCTGCATCTTTGTTGAGAAAATTGCTTCCATAAGAAGCGTCCACGTGATTTCTAAGTTGCTCAGTCAACCTGTGGTAGAAAATCTGCACAAGTTGCCATTTCGACACCTCATGGTGTGAACACCTTCGCAATAGGTCCTGGAATCGCTCCCAACGCACATAAAACTGCTCCCCCGACCGCTGGGTAAAATTAGTAATTGCCCATCTCAAAGCATTGGTACGTCCGACAAGGAAGAATTTCTTCAGAAAGGCCGATTTCAACTCATTCCAAGTTGCAATTGGCCTTCCTATAGTCCTGTACCAATGAGCGGCTTTATCCCTAAGAGAGTGGGGGAAAAGCCTCATGATCATTTTCTCCTCATTCACATTTCGCACCTTGGTGGTCTGGACCAAAGTGGTCAAGTCCTCCAAGTGCTGAAATGGGTCTTCAGAGCCAAGCCCATGGAAATGTTTGATCAAGCTTAACACCTAGGGCTTGATTTCTCTGTCTCTGTAGGAATCTGATCGCTGGAACGTTCCCCGTAATTTGAAGGATCATAAAAATCCTTCAAGGGTTGAGCGCCCTGCATTCTCTAGAACCATTCTTGCATTCACTGCATTTGTTCCAGTTGCCTTTGAAATACCTCTTGTGGATCCTGCGGCAGAGGAGGCTATTGATCGGCCATGGGATCAATTTGGCCAAAATCTAATCTACGCCTCCTAGAATATTCTAGTGGTCCTTCCAATCGAGGATTCAATGACCTTCTTCCCAGCATAAACTAGGAAAAGGTCAGAATGACTGGGGATAAGAACCCTAAAGCACAACAAAACAAGCCTATCCTTAAGTGGGGTAGCCTTAGGATCTACAGACTCTCAGAACCCGCCTTAAGATTATAAACGATTTACTCTACTTGTGTCTACTCAATACAACCAATTAGAAGGAGGGACTGGGGAGAAGGTTCTTCCTTCGGCTTGTGCCTCTGGTTCCTAGTGTAGCCCCCAGCCGTAGTCGTTTGATGCTACTCCCCTAGCTAGACATCAGATTGATCAATACAAGCAGGTTAATCATAAACAATCTCAAACTAGGCCCCAAAGAGCGAATCAGTCCTTATGGCCAACATCTACTCGATTTTATTGAGGCCTGGGATTGTAGTGCTTATGGAATGTGGTGGGCCATTAAAATGAGTTGTGCCCTTAATAATCAATTGAGTATGTAAGTGCGTGCTCAACCAGGGTTTTCAAGCAAGATTATTTGTGATGAGTAGATTTTAATGTTCAAATCTTCCTTAAGTAGCTTTTAGGGTTAAGAATTAGGTTAAATTCAATCAAGTTTGAGGCAAACCAGGTTTTCAAGCACGGGTGAAGATTGCTTTCCTTTAAAATCAGAAATAAAGTGGAGTGCCTAGTATGAACCTAGATTGAAAACCCTAAGAGGAAGCTACTTGGTGAGTTGATTTTAAGTTGAGTGATGCGACCCAAACAACTCAACCAATTGGCTACAATTGCACCACTGAGTTAGGCACATAAAAATGATTAACCTAGAATGATTTCTACTCTTTTATGTGTTGATTTGGGTGTACCAGTTCCACAGATCAGAATCCAGTTGAGTAGAAGAAAACCAATTAGGTTAAGTGCCTTGAATGTGGGTGTATGTTGAATTACCCCACAAAAATATCTTTTTATTTTTTTTTATATACGAGGGTGAAATGAATGTGAGTGGAAATCCAAACAACCAAACTAATCCTAGGATTTATGCAAACACCTAGGTTAATTGGAATTTGAATTTAATGTGATGAAATGAAATCTATGGAGGGGAAGAATGGCGAACACTTACAGTCGTCTTCAACTGCACTTTACTCCGATCTACCGCTTGACAATTCCCTGATAGAGTTATTTGCAAAACAATAGACACGAGATAAAGCAAGTTAGAAGATAGTAAAGTGCGTAAAATGCGAAAAGAAGATCGGAAAATAGTTGCCTCCCCGGCAACAGCGTCAAAATGTTGATTGGCGGATGACTATGCTATCAGAGTTGGTTTTGGAAACCTGCCGTTGTAGTTCAAGTAGCAAAGAAATCCGTTTAACAAATAAAATTTATACCGAAAAATCTATAAAGAAATCCCAGGTCGAACACAGGGAGGCTACGTCAATCAAAATTCGTAATTATATTTTTGTATTTTTTGTTTAAAGGGTGGAATAATCATAATGAAATCAATATAGACAATAAGAGAGAGATAGAGAACAATCACTTGATATTGTAAAATATTTTTACAACTAAGAAAGCAAGAAATGATTACACTAGAAAGCGAGAAATTATTACAACTAGAAAGTTGGAACATTCTACTCTAGAAAGTAGTAAAAAGAATAGGAGAGAGAAGTTATCCTCCTCGACGATCGCTTGGAGGACGAGCCGGATGGGACAACGCCTAGAAGACGAGGAATGGAGTGGGAAGAAGGAGGACGAAGCAGGAGGAATGAGAACGAGGCAGCACGTCATCGTCATCGAGGGATCCGCTTCCGAAATAGGGGCGAAAACTTGGTTTTAGCTCTTGAGGAGCATCCCGGGTGTGGGACAAGCTTCTCTTGAGCTTTGGAGAGGGAGAGAGAAGAAGGAAGGGATGAGAAATCCATATGGTAGGGGTCTCCTTTTATAGTTGCAAGGAGTGGGGGCATTTTGGACATTACAACATGAAAAACATTAATTCAGGACCTTTAGTGACAGATTTATTCATCACTAAAGGCCTGAACGTGGCCAACGTATGCGTCACTCGCGCGCCTCCTTGTCTCCTCGCTCTTTAATGCTCGCGCACATTCGTGCGCGCTCAACCATTCGATCAAGAGATCGTACAGCTTAAACTGCCTACACCCGTGCCACGTGCCCGCATGCGATCACGCGTTTGCACCGCACGCCTTATCACTCATGGGCGCTATCGGTCAATCTCTGCCGCTGGATGCGCATCATGCGGCTCCAATCACGTGCCCACTTGCAATGAATGTGGGCTCGAACGCGCGACGTGCACTTGCATAGCGCGTTCGACCGCTGCGCTAAGCGTGAGTTTATGTCACGTGGAGAGTTTCACGCACGGCCGATCTCGGCCGTTAGATCGTCATTCGATGATCGAGATCAAGTGTTTCTTACGCCTTCAGATGAGGAGAGCACTGGATGAGTGGTGGTGTGGCGCATTCTCGGCCATTGGATGGGCATCCAATGGTTGAGATTTATATAGTAGGTAAAGAAGAAGAGCTACAACCGATACTGGACGGCCTAGATGGTGCCAAGAGATGCGACCGGTGCTGGGCGGCTATGATGGTGCCACATGGCGCCATCTAGGCCGTCCATCTTCTGAGTGTTGTAGATGGTGCCACGGGAGTCGGATTGGATCGATTTTTGCACCGTTAGGCTACGATCGTCGATCTGAACTCATCCACGTGGTTGGATTTGTTGTCTAAGGTGTGGATTAACACCATCTTGGCCCCTTCTCTTTAGGGTTCCTCGGTCTCTATCTAGTGGTACGGATATCCGATCAGGGCGATCTTGGGGTCGTTGAACTTCAATCATCGCCCTGATCAGATCCGTACGGTTGGATCTTCGATCCGAGGCCCTGGTTAAAAAGTTGCCCTATCCCTAACATAAAAAGGAGATAATTACTGTACAATTTATACAACTTGATCTAAATGCATGATTATGCATGTTATGCATTATTTACAACGTATAATGCTAATGTGACACTAAGAACATGCATTAATAGACATTTTAGGTTAATCAGATGTATGCACATCATCTTTTCTTTCTTTATTTCTAGCTTCGGATTACTTTACAGCACAGTCTGTATTGGATTCCTAGCTCCCACCATCAATCCTCGTAGGGTCCCTGGCAATCGATGCTTCGAGATAGCACCGCCCATGGCAACCCTCAGAACACTGGCTTTCGAGATTTCGGGATAATCCCACCCATGACATTCTGTAGCTAAATCCAGACCTTCGCAATCGACATTTCATGATAATGCTGCCCATGGCATCTGAACCCGCACAAGGTACTTACATGCCCCCAGTAGGATATTTAGATATCCTAGGAGACAAGCACTGAAGGGATGGTATGTTATTACACATCTTTGAGGGGAATTTCCCACCTCTCTGCACCGGGAACTCTTCCAAATCAACTTGTGTTTATCAGTTGCTCCCAATCTAGGTAGCTTTTTCAGAACAGATTTAACGCATTTGTGTGATTTTGATAATTAAATGCATTGAACCAGACTGTGTGTGGTTTAGGGTTCTTAGGTTACCGAGTCCCACAAACCAGAGGTTAGATAACGGGGCCAAATAATTCCTGAGCCTTAGACCTAATACTTAAGCTTCACATTTTCCCCAACCTCTTAAGGACTATCCAGATCTTAACAGATACGTGAATTTTTAAGCCTAAACACAAGCCCAAGAGGCCTAAGATCAGCATTCATTCTAATCTCTTTTGTTTCTTAGCACTTTTATTTCTTTTAGTTCTTTCTTTTGATTCGGTCTAGAACTAAGTAGATTCCTTAATCTTTTTCTAAAGACTATCTCTTTTTGTTTCAAACTGTGCTCCTTTTTGTCATTTATATCACCTCTCCTTTTCCTCCTCAAGAATGATATGCAAATTAATTCTTTCAAAATTTCCTCCCTTCTCCATTTTTTTCTTTTTTCCACTTTTTTTTTTGGTTTTGGAATATCTAATCTCCTCTTTTTTTATGAAACCCTTTCTTGTGAAGTGATTCTCACAGCGTTTTGCACTTTAATACGCCCCCATGCCTACGATTTGCAATGTCCTCATTGTAAATTAGGTGGGTTCGAATTCAGCTTAGATCAGACATTAGAACAGGTTTTGGGTGGGTAGACGGGTCGAGATGATTGTTGCGGACGATTTTAAGCTTGGGTACGGGTACCAGAGGTGGAGTCGGCTGTTCTAATGGACAAACCCTAAAGTGCAATATTAGTTTAGCACAAGATGTGTCAAGAAGGGTCTCAGATTTTTCAACAAGATGACGGGTTGCTTCCTGTTAAGCACTGAGTTTAACGCCATTAGTTGGGCGCAATATGCTCAAGTAGAATGGATTGACTGCATGAATGATATGATTATGGTGGATGAGAATTGAACGGCCATAGATAAGTATCAAAGTATGATGGAGAGTCATTCCAGAATATCTCTAATATAGGTCAGGTTGATTTGTTTCTGGATGATCTTTCTTGAGTTTCTGCGGAAGGAACATTTGGAAGGTATAGTGATCATGGGATTTTGTAGTAGGGTTATGGTGATTCCAAGGCTTAATAGAAATGGGTCTAGTTAGTGTACCCCAGATGTGTGGCTCCTCTCGTGCTCTATGGCCTATCAAATCAATACCTGATGAGTCATTGTGATTCTTTTCTTTTGGGTTTGAGATTATCTCCTCAAGAAATGACTCATAGATTGGGTCTTCTAATGAATCTTCTTTATAATCTTCATCCCAAAAAGTGAATGCTTGGAGAGTGCCTTTTGAATCATAAAACTTGAAATCTGTAAAGGATTCATATTCTAGGTGAAGGTCACTCTCAATATCGTCCAATCCTTATTCCTGGTGGTCCTTAAAACAAAAAGTCTCCATATCCATGAACTCTGCATCTAGTTTGTCACCATGTTTCCCAACATTTCTGGGTATATCTTCAAGTTCAAATGTGAAAACCTCCATTGTGCTCATATCATTATGCTCGACTAGAACATCATCTAGGATGTGAAAGGTTTCCAATTTAGGTTCTAGGTTTCCTACTAAGGTCATGAGATCCTGTATAAAACCTAGTTGTTTTGTCAATCATTTTCCTTTTGCTGCCTCAAAAATATTCATCTCAGCATGTTGATCTCTAGAGGCAATTGTCATATGCCCTAATTCGCAATTGATTATGGCTCTCATAGTGGCCAAGAATGGTCTTCCCAAAATCACAAGCATATCCTATATCTATTGTGGTGTCTCCATATCCAAAATTAGGAAATCTACTAGGTAGCTGAAATCCTTAACTTTAATTACCACATCCTCTATCATCCCAATTGGTGTGATCAGGGTTCGGTCAGCTAGTTGCAAAGTGACATGAGCGGGTTTTAGATGTCCAATCGATAATTTTTCAAATAGGTTGGTAGGGATGAGGTTGACTGAGGTGCCCAAGTCTAGCACAGCCTGCTTGAAGTTTGTATCACCGATATTGCAAGGAATTAGCGGGGTGCCTGGATCAAATTTCTTAGGAGGTAGACTATTTTGGATTATGGTACTTATATTTTCTGACAGTACTACTTTTCTTGGTGTTTGTTCTTCCATCTCCTTCCTGGGTAAGTTAGGTGAGGTTGGGTTGAGAGTGAGGATATCAAGTAGTGGAATTGTGACTTGTGCATTCCTCAAAGGTCCTGTTATATCACTTTCTGATAATTCTTTAGTGTGGAGGTGAGATATGACCTGGGATAGGGAAATGGATTGGCTAGGGATGGGTTTTAATTCTTTTATAACATTGATCATAGCACAATCATGGTGGGGAGGTGGATGGGGAAAAGTCGGACCTTACTATTGCTGTGGGGGTGGTGTTGGGTAAGTCATGGTGTGTTTTGGCTCAACTAAGGTGGATTGAGAATACACACAGGTATGAGTCGCTGGACCAAGTTGGGTATAACATGTTTGACCTTGGATTTGGTTTAAAATGTGTCTTTGGGTCCACATGTTAGGATCTGCCAAAGGTTGGGAAGGAAGTGTGCCACGCTGGCAAGAACTTGCCAGCTGGGTCACTTGATTGCGAAGTTCAATGATTTCTTCTTTATGCTGTTTTTGCATGTTAACTAAGGTTTGAAGAATCAAATATGTATGATCTTCCTTAGGTCGTCCAGACTGGAAATTTTGAGTGGGCCTTGCTTGGGTGGGCTGGTAAGGATGCAAAGCCTATGGTTGGGGTTGAAATTGAGGTCTTAGATTCGAGTTATTTCCCAACCACGAAAAGTTAGGATGATTACGCCATCCAGAGTTGTAAGTGTTGGAGAAAGGATTATTCTGGATGGTGTGGAGATCCTTGCAGGTCTGAGGAGTTCCGCGATAATCAGGGTACGGGGTTTCACAGTTCTCCCAACTGAGGTAGGCTAACCCAGAGTTGCCTCCGAAGCCATAATCAGACGGGGGTGGATATGCATCCATCCTTGGGGAATGGTAGATGTTGTGAGCAGCCTCCCTTCCCGTGGGCGGGTGCGCGTATGTGCTTTGAGGTGCAGAGGTGGATTTGTGTAGATGACGAGTGATGTTGTCCACCTTTTTCTCGATAATGGAGACCTGGTCCAATTGACTAGCTACCAACTCCAAATCAACGGATGAGGAAAGGCCTTAGGATTCGTGTACCCCCTGATTATTTGTCAATGCATGGGTGGACGTCCGGTCGTACACACCCAATGACTCATTGTTCATGGAGTTCTCACACATGTTCTCGAGAATTTCCCAGATCGTGTCCTCATGTTGACCCATGATGCTACCACCATTGGTTACATTGACAAAGAGCTTGATGTCCTCACGGAGTCTGTGGTAAAAGGATTGGACTTGTTCCCACTTCGGAACTCCGTGATGGGGGCACTTACACATGAGATCCAGAAAACGATCCCATGCCTCGTGTAGAGATTCTCCCACTCCTTGGGAGAAGTGCGTGATTTGGTGCCCCATCATGTTTGTACAACCAATGGGGTAGAATTTTTGCAGGAAGGCAGTTTGAAGTTCTCCCCATGTGTTGATCATGTGTGGTTGAGTTTGAAACCAGAGAGCGGCTTTGTCAGCCAGGGAGAATGAGAAGAGTTTCAAGAGTAATCCATCACGATTCTATACATCTACCCCAAAAGTGTAGGCTAGATGTTTTAGGTTTTTGATGTGCTGGAAAGGATCCTCAGAGTTCAAGCCATGCAATTTTGGGGTCATATGAAGCATGCTAGGCTTGAGATCTACCTCAGGTCCTCCCATGGGAATGTTGATTTGAGGTTCGATTTCCATCGCTGCGAGATTATAGTGATCTCGCATTTGAGGACACGATGGTGGGTTGATGATGGCATTGATTCGATTTTGGAAATCATGGAATTATTGCTCAAGATTAGGTTGATCTTCTTGGTGATCCATAGCTGATGAAGGGGAAGTAGGTTCTAAATCAGAGGATATGTCAATGTGATCAAGTTGATGCACAAACACGGAAGTCGAGGCTTGACCTTGACGAGAGTGAATAGCTAATGGAGGCCTCAAGGATGGTCTTAAGGACCTCCTCCCGAACATGCACCGATGGAATGAAAGAGGGATAGCAGGTGACGGACCCAATCAAGACACCCAAAAATTTTGGATGACTATAGAGGTTTGGGGCAGATGATACCCCTAAGTCAAAAAGCCATCCACCTGAGAATTACCTGGGCAACCAGAGAGGGAGAGTCCCATAAAGACTCCTACACGATAGAGTGCCCCCACGAGTTACAGGGTTTCCCCCACCCGACCTCTCGTCACTGAGGATCCAGGTAGACCAGAATGGGGACGTGACCTCTTAAGTCTACCAATTTTAGATTAAGATCAAAGGTGCTTATTATTTCACTTGAACTTTAAGATGTTTTTGTGCAACGTGACCTAATTTGAAGATTGGTTAACCCAACAAGGTGGGTCAACTTCACCTGTTTTATCCTTTGAAAAATTTAGGTCCCTCTTTTAGTGTTCAAATGAAATTAAGAGCTTAATTTCATTTGAACACTAAAAGAGGGGCTTAATTTTAGGGTTTGCTTGAATGGATCAATTCAACCAAGGCTTAGGCACACACTGTTTGGGAAGATCAATTCTTGATTAAGCAAGGGTGTCGCTAAAACCTTAAACTGGAAATCCTAATTGTCTCTAATTGGTCCAATTTAATTTTGTCCAAATGTGGTACCTAAGGCTCAAGCAATAAGGTGATAGCCCTAGATACCTTAAGATCCTAAGTAGGTGCACAAATCAGGGTTTGGATGTTTCTTTAGAATGTATCAAATCATTTAACTTGATGATTTGTCTAAGAATAGAATGCAAGTAGCCCTAATTGATTTTGTCCTTTTTTAACTTTTCAGACTCAAGGGCTTAGAAGAGGGTGGATGGAGTTTACCTACCCCTGGAGTGGTTGATGTGCAGCTGATCTTCTTTCAATGAGTCCTCTAAAATAGATCACAGTCAAAAAAAAGATAGAGCAAGTTAGCACCAAATTAGAAATTTTAATCCCAAGATCAAATTATGCGTTGCTCCCCGGCAACAGCGCCAAAATGTTGCTCGCTCTAAAATGGGTTTTAAAATCAAGGCATGTAGTATAGGTCGAATCAGCACAAAAAACAAATAGAATTTATTACTCGAATATCAGAAATAAAGTCCGAGGTCGAACATAATGAGCAATTGGCAAAATGATTCTCAAGATTGCAATTCAAACAAATATATGAGCAATATAACAAAATTCCAAGTAGTAATTATATATGAATGAAAGTGTATGTCAAATAGTGCAAAAAGAATGGGTTAAGATGGTGATTTGAATCACCAATTATCCCTCACAATTATATCAAATAATTCAATAGTACTAAGCAATTAAATGCCACATAGGATAAGTGCACCGTGCACTTCAGATGTCTGCTCTGCCAATCAGACAGCTTAAATCACTCAGTTCTTCTTCTTCTCTTGCTTCAGCTTCTCTTCTTCTTCTTAGGCTTCTCTGCTTTGCTGTCCTTCTGCTTTTGCTTCTCTACTTTGCTGTCCTTCTTCTTCTTCTCTTCTGGCTTCCTCTCCTTCTTTCTCTTTACGCATAAGGGGAAGGGCTCCTTAAACGGCTAAGTGTTAGCCATTGAATTACAGAACAAAACCTCCCTTTTTCCCCCACGTGCTTTCTCTCCTTCTCTCTCAGGGATCCTCCCTCCCAAGGTCTCGAGTTATCAGGTATTGGAGTAGAGCGCACCTGAGACCAGGGCTACCGGTTGTGAGTGGCAGCCGAGGAGTGCTTAGGTTAGGTAGGTATACGGATCTGCCAGACCCACGTGTAAGGTGTCACAGGCGAGGCATGTGAGGGGCGCGGGGACCTTACCCCCTATGAGTTACTTGAGGCGATAAGGGTGTGAGACAAATTCAATTTATGCAGGTGCAAGCGTTCTTCAATTTTCGAGGTGGGACTATCCCACCACTTCTTCTACGCTCGACTGCAGTGGGTTGCCTTTGCTGAATTGGAGCAGTACCAGCAGATGTTGGTGCCAATTGAAGACCTAGAGATCTATCTAGAGCCTCTCCACACAACCTGGGCATATTACCTGGGACTTGCACTGCTGGAGAAGGCTTCAAGCTTCGTTCGAGCTGCGATAATGGTGGTCGAAGGACTTGCTACCTGAAACATGAAATATGGGCTAAAAGCCATGGTTAAATGGTTCAATAGGATCACCGTGAGGCGAGGAAGTGAACGGTGGTGTCCGTGAGGTGGCCGGACGGTGACGGAAGGTGAAGTGCGAAGATGCGGTGTTCAGCGAAGGTTGTGGAGGAACAATCGACCTAACTAGGTTAGGGCTTTTGCTCCTGGGGTCGAAGCGGAGGTGTAGGGATGAATGGCAAGGGGTTTGGTGGTGTGTGGAGCGAGATGTGCCTCGCCGGAGGAGCGGCCTGACGCGGAAGGGATGACTGTGAATGGGTGGTAGTGTGGTCAAAATTGAGTATGGTTGGGAATGAAGTAGAGGAGTTAGGGGCTTATTTAGGTAGTTGCTAGACGACGAGGAGTCGAGGCGGCGCCGATTGCGATATGGTCGACGTCGGGGAAGAAAATGCTCTGGTGAGTAGGAATCGGCGAGGAAGATGGAGGATGGGGCTTCGGCTAGTACAACACAATGCGGAAGAGAGAGAGGGAGATAAATCCACTGTCTATATTGCACGCAGATGAAGGATGGAGTCGGAGGAGCTCGCCAGACGTCGAGGATCTTCGGTCAGATGTGGAGAGATGAAATTAAGGGGGAATCCGGTCAAATTCGAGCATGAGAAGTTCGGCCTGATTCTAGGGGTCCTTTTATAGCTCGCTGGAGATAGGAATTCCAAGACACCCTAATCTCTCATGATTTCGCATGAGAGATTGAAAAGGTTTGAGGGCATGAGAATTGGCTCAAAAGGAAGGGAATTTCTTGACGAACTTCCCTTTCAAATCTGAGAGGGATTCGTCAAGGAATCAAGGAGAACATGGCATATTTAGGTCGCCAAAATTTGTAGGAATAGGACTCATGGTGGTAGGGACCTATTTGAAGAAAATGATGATAACTATAGGGGCCTTTTTGTAAGAAATTCAAAAGCTAAGGACCCATGTGGAATAAAAGAAATCAGACTTGGACCAAAGTGCAAACTAGGTTGAAACTATCTTAGATTGGGCCCAAATTTTGGTATAAACCTAATTTTGACCTAAGGAATCCAATGGTGAAGTTGGATTTTGGTTTTAACCTAGTTTGACTAGGTAATTTGCATAATTACTTAAATTAGGGCAAATGTCAATTTAAGATTATTTTGGGTCAAAACATGTTCTGATGATCAAATTAAAGGTACCAAACCCTAGAGAATATTTTCTATGAATTTTAGACGATTTAAGTTAATTTTATCCTGACCAGAGCCTTAGTTAATTAAGCAAGTCTATTTTTAGGGTTTCAAAAGTCATTTAATTCTCAAAACATGCGAAAGCCCTTTTCTGTCTGTTCTAACCCACTTGTTAGACTTTTAAGATCATTTGACCTTTATTAACCCCTGAGATAACCCATGGTTGTTCTGCATTCAAGATATGATGGTAAAATTTTAGAAATAACTCTGTATTCTTATTTTCTTCTCAAAATCAATGTTTTGTGCCCTTAAGACCTTCTGATGGATATGTAGGAGCTTTTATTGACTTAATCAGATCAAACTATGCTAGTTATGGCTCATGATGGTGTTCCCATCACCTATGCTCTAATTAGCGACAAGGGTAGTCACTTCATCCATGCCCACTTCAGGTCATTATTAAGGAAATATAGGGTACATCACCGTATAACCACCTCGTATCATCCACAGACCAATAGGCAGGCTGAAGTATCTAACCGTCCAATCAAGCTGATTCTCCATAAGACAGTTAGATTAGATAGGAAGGACTGGTCCGATAGATTAATCAATGCACTCTAGGCATATTGGATCGCAAACAAGGCCCCACTCGAAATGTTGCCATATCGTATGGTATATGGAAAGGCCTATCACCTTCCTATCGAGCTGGAGCACCGCACCTTTTGGGTGGTGTGAAAGTGTAATTTTAACCTTGATGCAGGAGGTTATGAAAGGAAACTCTAGCTTAGTGAATTAGAAAAGATTCGGTGGGAGGCCTACGAGAATGCAACAATTTATAAAGGCAAGAGAAAGGTCTTTCATGACCGCCACATCCAGAGGAAGAAATTCACACCCAACCAGCGAGTCTGGTTATTCCATTCACGTCTAAAATTCTTTGCAGGAAAACTCAAGTCCAAGTGGACTAGCCCTTACATTTTGATTCACCCCTATTCTAATGGGGTGGTCCAAATCATGGATCCAAAGTATGGGCATGTCTCTACGATAAATGGCCAACGCCTCAAGCCATTTATGGCCCAGGAACCTCCTCCTGCTGACAAAGTCATCAATTTTATTAAGGACGTGTGATTGAGTTTTCGTCGAACTGAAGGCATTAAGCTCAGCAACTTATGCATATATACATATCTTTTTATACATAGCATATTTTTCCTTTAGCATATCTCTCTGCATATTACATGTCATCAGGTTGGCCTATGTTGAATAAAAATTCAGGAGTGATTCCAGGTGATTTCTACCCACTTACTCACTGTCATAATTTATTTTCATTATATTCATGCATGAGGACATGCAAGAACTTAGACATGGGGGGGTAGTATACATTGAACTGAAAAAAAAAAAATTAGGCCAAGTAGAAAACCTCTAAGCAGCATGATAATTGTACTTTAGGGTCCATAATTTAAGAACAATAGACTCCACCTCCAATTCTCGCATTGGAGCTAGAAATCATTCGTAACAACACCTCTGACTCATTCACTCTCCCCTTTGTTCTGAACTAGGACTAAGCTGAATGTAACTCGATAAGGGAACAATATTAAAGTACAATCATAAGAGGTTAATTGTATATAGCATATTTATATATTGCATTCATGAATAAGATTTTTATCAAGAGTTAGTATTAGGGATTTTATCCTTTAGTTGATTCCTGTAATCAAGAATCCAGTATAATTTCCACACTCACATAGATTTAGCAATGGATTCACTATGAAGATCGATAAACATCTTTAGTTTGTCAAGAAGAAGCAGCGTTTTTTTTCCTGAACCCCTAGATAGTGGTTAGGGAGTCAAGTAAACCTTCTTCTAGAAGATCCACCAAATAGTGTGAGATGAGAGTAGAGTGTTACTGGTGCTCTAAGATTAGTGCAAGGAATCTAGAATTCCGGATAATTAGGTAATGATAATTGGAGTAAGGCACAGTTTCATTCTTAGTTCTCGCGTATAAATCTTGTGTAAATTTCTAAGAGCCACCAAATAAGACAAATACACTGAAAGTGAGTTCTAATAAAACTAGGACTAAGGTGTGAGACTTTCGCCTGTGGATCGAACGAATACTAGAAGGGAGGGGTGGATAGTATTGCTTCTTGAAATAGAACAGGGTAAAAATAAATTCACAACCAAAGTCAAGCACAAATTACACCTGAATTTAGAGTGGAAACCCAAATCAGGTGAAAACCACTACGTAAGCCTCTCAACTTAGGACTTTTTCGACTAGTTAAGACTTGTCAATCCATTATAGTACCACTTGAACGAGGGTGGCACAACCTCTTTACAACCACTTATCTTTTTATCCTGAAGAGAAGAGCAACAACAAAAACACGAATCTTTCCAACACCTTGAATCCGTTAATCAAAGACAACAAAGTTGAATAACAAATAAATATATCTATGGAACCTCAATAAATGATCAAACCAGGATTTTGACAGAGATTAGAAACAACGTGCTTTGAAAAGTCGTGAACAGCGAAGCGTAGAAAAATTTGAAAGAAGCATGAGAAGCTCTGATTTTTTTAGTGTATTTCTATTAAAAGTTGTTAATTGAGAGGGTTGTATACGACCTCTATTTATACTAAAAATTGGCTTGAAAAGGAAGTGATATTGGTCGATCAATTAAGGTATTTTGGTCGATAGAAAGGCTTTTTGGTTGGTCAATTAAGTTGTTTGATCGATCATAGGTTGGTCGATTAATTAGCTTGATTGGTCGATCAATAGGATTTTAATTTACTTCCTAGAAAGGATTGGTTTGATTGATTAGCAAACTTGGTTGTTCGATCAACATGTTTTGGTAGATTAAAAAGAAAGATTAGTCGATCAATAACCCTAAAAGTTCATTTTCAAAGAAGCGTGAAAAATTGTTTGATTACTTTATTTTTGAGGTTCCTTACAATGATATCCTAAACTCAAATAGAAAGAAAAGATAACACACATCAACAACCATCTGAACTTGATTCAAAAGAGAAGCTTTAATCCAGGACTGTCTTGAAATATTAATGTAGCAATAAACATAATTTTGGTGCATCAAATCAGAGGTGCTTACAAGGTGGATAGTTATGATTGTCCTTTACGGAATCCTCGACTGAAAGAGGGTATTGATATCAAGGCTAGAAATACATTGTCCTATCCATCTTTTTCCCGGTGCCGAGAGTAGGCACTTCTACCAAATAAGCTATCCAATATCTCTTGAACACCACCAATCCCCAATAATGCCTCTAAAAAAAATTTTGCACATATGTCATGTGCTATATTACGTTGTGTTAAAAAAAAAAGAGATAATATATATATAGAAAAAAAATGAATGAAAAAAAAATCAGAAAAAGAAAAGAAAAGTAGAAAAAATGAGTTTATAAGTGTGTTTAGTGTTTATTTCAATTGCATTGAGGCAACATTACCCACCACAGTTGCGATCCACCAAATATGGCCTTAACCTACCTTTCAGTATTTCTGACCACGCGAATACTGGCTGAGAAATTCTGACTTAGTGTTAGGGTTATTAGAACTTTATTAAAGTGTTAATGCCATGTGAGACCACCAGATATGGATTATATGTGTAAATCTGGTGAGATTGTGAGCTCGGAAGAGAAAAGAAAAAACAAACAAGAAAAGGAAAAAAAGAGAGAGAAAATACAAAGAAACCAAAGAGAGCACAGTTTTCCCTACTTCTCTCTGAGTTAATTTACTTGATAGTTTGAGAATCTAGATTCTGTAATACTAGTCTATGTGTAGCACCAAATGAGAGTGAGCCACCAAATACAAACCCACTTGACTCAGACATTCTCTACCTAAGCTAAAAGTTGGGGTAGAAATTATAGAATATCTTGTTAACCCCAAGGGAAGAATTTGCCTATCTTGCTAGAATTTTACTAATGGTCAAGTACAGGCTTTAAAGGTGAATCGGGTTTTCACTCGAATCCATTGCATAAGCTACATAGTCGCACTTTCACAGTTGTCTGGATTTCTAGATTTTAGGATGAAGAAAAAAGGAAAAGAATCTCTAATCTTACGCTTGGTAAAAATAATCGGTCCTCTAGGGACCCATTTGTAGATAACATAGTTTTGCATTTGCTTAGGACTAGCAAAATTTAAGCATGGTGGTATGATTGCGTAGAAATCATAGGACTTAAATGACCTAAATTAAGTTAGAACTTAGCATAATTGTAGTGTAACTCATGCATAAATAGCATACATTGCATCTCTTTTGCTTTACTTAAATAATAATGAAATAATGTACTGATTAATTGCACTATTAGGGATTGTAGGCAATAAAAAGCTCAACAAATGGCCTGAAGCTGGATCTAAAGAAGGGAGGAAGCTAAAGCTGGAGCAGAAGCCCTGGAATAAAGATGAAGACAAAATGTAGGGATGGGGTATACTACCTTACTAGTAGAATTTTAATGCATGAGTTAAATGATGAAGAACATAGGATCTTTCCTAGCCTTAGGATAGCCCAAAATACCTTCCTAAACCCTAGCCACCCTTAGATTAGGTCACCCTAGCCTAGAGAACCTCAAAACCCTTATTCCAGCCCATATTTAGACGTTTAGGTAGGTTTCTGGATGTCTAGGACCCTTACACACCACCTGTAGAGCCAGAACCCAATTCTACTGGAAAATTGGGCATCCAGATAAGGTGTCAGACGTCCAATTTCTGCATAATTCCAAGATAGAACCTCAAATTCACCTGACTCAACTTTAGACATCCAAACCAGAGATTTGGATTTCTGATTTTGAAGTATAAGTCGTCTGATTAATAAATTAGATGCCTAGAACCGCTCTTTAGTTGTTGTTTTTGAAATCAAGCCCAGATCTTGAATTCTTAAGCCCCTAAACCCAATTCCTCACCCTAAGGAACCTAAATTAAGGTGTCGTAAGCCAAGTACACTACCCTAAGACCCTCCTAAGAACCTAATTAGGTTCTCACTAAACCTAATTGACTTGGATCTAAGTCAATTACAATTCACCTAGTCAATTAGTCCAATTGTCCTCAAATCTCAACCAACACAACTCTAATTGGACTCAGTGAGAGCCTAATTGACTCAAGCTTGATTTAATCTGGAACTTCCTCTCCCAATAACACACACACCCACTCAATTAAACTTGTGGTGAGTTTAATTGCACTTATCACATTGGTATTAGAGTTTATAAAACTATTTTTAGAGACCTACCTAAACCCAATCACCTAGACCTATAAGACTCGACCTAAACCACCTAGCCACACCCACACACAGCACCACTTGACCGTTGTTTGCACCTCAAAATACGCCTGCAATAAAGCCTTCTTATGCTATTTCCTAGAATTAACATTGCATATTAGGATTCTATAGTTGCATTTGTAAAAAAACACTTGCATTTATGCATTTAATCAAAAGAGGAGAAATAAAACAATGGCTTTCATATTTACATTTTGTCTCAAGTGCCTCTTTGCAAAAAGTCCCCTCTCTATTTTTTATTTCCTCTTTCTTTCTTTTCTCTTCCCGCGGTCCTTCTTTTTCCCGCGGCTGCATGCACTCCACGCGATGCTGCAGCTGCACGTCCTGCCAACGCCACTCCCTGCGCCTGCCATTCCCTCACCCTTCCCCCTGCTGCGGCCATGCTTCCCCACCATGCTCTCCTCCTCTATAAGAAGCCACAACTTCTTCCTCGCGAACACACACCCAGCTGCAGCAAGAAAACCCGCAGACCACCTTCCTCTCCACTGTTCTCCCCTCCCATACGTCTGCCCTCCTTCGAGGAGGCACCCGACGAGCAGGAGAACCCACTGTGGTGCACACCACCACAGTGGGAGCACCACCGCCCAGCTCTTCAACGAGCCGGTGGGCGTGGTGTTTTCTTTTCTTTTCATTTTCGTCTCCACGCCATTGCTGCCGCTTCAAGGTCCGAAGCTTGAAGTAGCAGCAGCAGCAACCAAACCGCGGCGGCAGCAGCAGCAGCAGCTCCCCCCGCCTCCTCCGCGACCTTCCCCGCAGGAGCTTAGCCCTCCGCGCGCGTCTGCAGGGTCCTTCGCCGCCTCCGTCTTCCGCACTGTCGCCTCCGCCCTTGCACCCGCGACCGGCCGCTGCGCGCACTACAACGGCCGGCCAGGCCCTCTCACCATCCCCTGCCAACCTCCGCACCCCTCCGCAACCGCCGCAGACCCTCCTCCACGTTTGCTTCCCCACGCCATCGCCAGCTTGTTGTCTTTGCGCCGGCCTGCAGAATCCTCACGCGAAGGCACACCTGCACCCACGACGTCCAGACGTCCGTCGCCATCTCCAGACGACGTGACGTCTAGACGTCCGCCGCCTCCAGTAGACGTCTTAACTCGCATCATCGCCTGCTCTCTCTCTCTGGCGCGCGTCCGCTCCCTCCCGCTCTCTCTCCCGCTCTCTCTAGCTCTCTCTCGCTCCTGCGTCCGCTCCCTCCCGCTCTCTCTCTTTTTCACTCACTCACAGCACACCCTACACCAATGCACACACACATCTTCACCGACACTTACACACACCCACACACACATAAACACCATATATATATATATATACACACGTATACTTATAGTAACATATATATCTATCTATATATATATATATATATATATATACATATATATATATATATACACATATATATATCTATGTACTTATATACATATATATATCTATATATATACATATATATATAACTATATACTTATATCTACATATATAGATACATATACCCATATATATATATATATATATTACTATTATACATATATATACATATATATATATATACATCTATATAGTATTATATATATACTTATATACATATATACATATATAGCTATATACATACATATATATATCTTTTTACGTATTTACCATACGCTGTATCGTGGGAATATCTGCACCAGTTGCTGATATTCCCCGATACACGCGTACAAAAAGCGTGGACACAAAAATCATCCATCATCCATCCACACTCCACGCGGCACCTAGTCATGTTGGTTGCGTCTCTCTAGACGACGACTGACTTGACATCGTGCTACACTCCATCGTTGCCTCCACCCCCACCCCTTTATATATATAATATATACCTATATATATATATATACTATACTTATGTTATTTCTGGTTTCTTTTCTATTAGTAAAAAGATATAAAAAAAAATACATAAAAGAGAAAAGATAATCTTTGACTTGCAGGTATCCCGTCTTGCGAGTAGCAAGACTCATTTTGGAACTCTATTTTGGCTACAAGCCAAGGACACAATTTTGAGGGTGTGCCTCAAGGACAAGGATTACCAGAAAAAAAATATAAATAAGAAAAACACCGAAAACATAATAAACGAACGGAAGAGACGCGTTTTAGGAAAAGCATAGAAACTCAACTTGAACCCCACTTCCCTGAGTTCGACCCTGAGCCTAAAAGTGACAAGATAAAATCAAGTAAGTCAGGTTAAAAATTTTGTAAAGAGATTGTTAGGTTCGAATTAGGTTAACCACTATACATATTTCAATGATAAAAACATCATATTAACAACCTATCCGGGCCGACCGATCATCTTTTCTGGCGTCGTTGCCGGGGAAGTGCGCCTTCAAGTTTTTATTAAATTCCTTTCAATTTTTCTCTTCTCTCTTCACAGGTATTGTTGTTTTTGGTGTGCAGGTGAACCTGGTGGAAGGAGAAGGAAAGCAGATGAAGCCGAAGACGTGAGCAGACCCAAGGCGAGAACGAGAGCGTGAAGACGCCGACACCGCATTGGAGCTTCACACAAGTTTCCGAACAAGTAGGTTCTCTTTTTCTTAGCAAACTAGGGTTAACTTGCCACCTCAATAAAAAAAAAAACTAAAAACTAAAAAACTAGAAAAACTTCTTGAGATTTCTTGGGACAAGTGGATTAAAATTCACTTGTTTGATTGTTTGTCTTCACTCCCACTGCCCCAGGATTTCACGCCACACTTCGCATAGCGAAAATCCGAGAATCTTGATTCTTGGATTTTTCGCCGTGGGAAGTATTCTTTGAGGCAAAGAAAAAGATTGCTTGCATCCCTCTTTTGCCTCTCTTATCTTTAATTCAGGATCACATTTTTGGTGGGGAGACTTGGAATTGAGTTAATTCCAACCTCACCACGACTTTTCAACTTGCCTGTGATTCGATCCTGAATACTTCAACACCAACAACTTTATTTTCTTTATCTGTTGGTTGAGCCTTGTGTGGACATTCTTATTGGTGATTGGGAGCACTTCAATTGAAGTGCCTTGGCTCCCTTTCACATTGATATAAAACTGATTCGTGCATCCACACTTAGAAATCTCCATTTAGGGTAGCCCATTGCATTTTAGCATGCATTAACTAACTGATAATTGAAGAAGGGTTTCTTGGGTTTTAGAAGGAAAACCTGTATTTTTGCAAAAACCCGGAGATTGGTTGAATTGGTAATTCAGCAAAACCATAAAATCCATACTACTTAAGGCTGAACTCTAAAAAACCATTCACCAATAAAAACTTCAATTCGGGGAGATTTCCCCATTGCATGCTTGTTTTTACACACTCTGAAAATCAATCACTTGGGCATTACCCGTAAACAACGCCCTTCACATTCCAAACGCACTTGACCCTAAGCCTCTAATTAAAACTGGTAGTAACTTGACCCTTTTTAAGGATTGGAGGTCTGACTACCTACGTGTAGCGGCTACGTGTTGGTGAGAGTTCCCGCGTGCTATCGGGTGTCTAAGACTGGGGCAAACGGCCTTTCAATCTGGCCCGGTGGTTCCGCGGTGCTCGCATTCGGTTCCGTAGTTCGTGATAGTAGGTAACTTAGATCTTTAGGTCTAAGGGCACACTGTAGAGGTTAGGAACTTGACTATATTGATTTTTAATCAAGTGTACCTTTGCGGCATCATTTCTCTCATCCCTTTTCCCTTCTCATCTCCCCAACTCTTCCTACGGTAGTGCATGTTTAGGAGGAGGTCACAAAACCTTGAATTGTTTGAATTGACTGATAAATCTAGAAAAGAAGCCGAATCATCCTCCTCCTCCACAAACATGGCTGCACGCCCACCCCCAAATCCCGAGGGAGGAAACCGCCCTCAGAATCCACCAGGTGGTGGAGCCGTAGATCCCATAACCCGCCTCCAAGCCCAAATGGAAATGTATAATGAGCAAATTGAAGCCATTCGGGAAACATTGCAGGAAATGCAGAACCCTCCTGAACGGGAGGAGCCTAGGTCTCTTAGCTCTTATCAGAATCCCACTGCTACAGAGACCATAGGATAAATTCGGGTCCCCATGGGCGGGGACGACTTTGAATTAAAACCAAACATCATTGGCCTAATCAATTTTCACTTTCATGGTCTTGCAAGTGAAGACCCATTTCTCCACTTGGAAGACCTAACCCGACTTGCTGAAACCGTTAAACCAAGAAATGTCGGGTTATCTATAGTCCTCATGAAGATGTTCCCGTTTTCATTGCGGGATAAAGCGTCGCAATGGTTACGCACCCTTGGGAGAACCATCCACTCTTGGGAAGAGATGCAAACAGTGTTTCTCAAGAAGTTCTTCCCAATCGGGCAGACCAATGCACTTCGTCGTGCTATCACTTCATTTACGCAACAAAACGGCAAACAATTTCATGAGGCATGGGAGAGGTATAACGACATCCTCAGGAAGTGTCTGCACCACGGTCTGCCTAAGTGGCATATAGCACAGATTTTCTACTATGGGCTAAATGAGACTTTGAAGCAGATTGCAGATGCTTCTTGCGGAGGGAACTTTATGAATAAAGACGAGAATGGAGCATTCGAATTGTTTGAAAATATGAGTGAAAACTTGATGAACAATACTTCCATTGTCGCCTTTAATCGTACCAGCCAGCCCCGAAATGTCCACGAAGTTGACACGGGACCCTCCCATTCATCCACTGATCTAAGCCTTATTGCACAAAAACTGGATGAAGTCTCTGTCGTGCACAAGAAGCTGGACGAGCTTCTGGCCAACCCCGCCCGATCTATGGCAAACACAACCTCTTCACCACTTCGTCACAATCCAAGTTCTTCTAATACCAGGATTATCCCGAGAAACCCCGTTAGACCTTCCTTACCGAGTGTCGTGCCAAGCGACTCGATAAGTCATGTGGAACTGGCTTCTGCGAGCTAGTATTTCGACACGGAGGACCAAGCCTCTGTGTTCTCGGACGCATATCTACATGCGGAAGCGTTTTCTGGCATAGAAGACGCTTGCGCCCTGGGGAGCAACCCGTTCTCTCCCACTTATAACCCAGGGTGGCGTAATCATCCGAACTTCGCATGGTCCAACAACCCCTAGCACCAAAACCCCGCGGGTGGACCAATGCGACCATCCGCACCTGTCATCCCAAGGGTCCAGTTTAATCCTATGGCAAAATCCGCCATCAGGCCCTTGCGTACCACAAACTGAACACGCATCAAGCCCTCTTGACAAATTGATGCGAATGATGACCGAAATGTCAAAGCGCCATGAAAAGAACATGACCTCTCTTCAGCACCAATTGGCGCAGCAGAACGCCGAGATCAGTCAACTACGCATGGCGACTCGATCTCAGGGCACTCTTCCCGCCCAACCTGTTTTAAACCCGTGAAATTTCGTACCCCGTCGTTCTCAACCACAGGTACGACCTTCTCAGGGATAGGTTAATCAAGTTCCGCAAGCTCCGAGCATTCCACCGGGATTTCAGGCTAATCCCGCTGCAGTACCACACTCTTATGTCCCCATTGCAAACCCTCCTCCACTGTATGATCCCACTGGACCCGCATCGTCCAATGCTATCACTACGAGGAGCGGTAAGCAGACCGTCGATCCGCCTCGACCTGATCCTGTCCCGTCTTCTTCTTTGCCCTCTCATTCGGGATGCATACCGCATTCGCGAGAGGACGATGCACCAAAACGTGTGCCAGAATCAGTCCCATTCCCTGAGGCTCTACTAAGGGAGCCAAAAGGCAAAAAGAAAAATACGCAGGCCTTTGACAACCTGCGTAATTTGTTCAGGGATGTAGAAATCAAGGTACCCCTGCTCGAGGCAATCGACCACATACCTACTGTCGTTCGATTTTTGAAAGACTACACAACACCCAGGTGACAGTCAAAGAAGACTAAGAATTCGGTGGTTCTCTCTCCTCATGCGAGTTGTGCTATACTGTCAAACTTACCCCCGAAGCAGAAAGATCCGAGCACACCACTGATTTCCTGTAGCATCCAAGGCTGCAGTTTTAACCGTGCCCTGCTTGATCTAGGATCTTCCATCAATCTCATACCGACCATCATGCTCAAAAAATTTTCCTTGGGAAATCTGAAACCCACCCCTATCACGTTACGGTTGGCAGATCGTTCTGTCAAAATCCCGAAGGGTGTGGTGGAAGACGTGGTGGTTAGGGTCAACAGTCTCTGTTTTCCTGTTGACTTTCTTGTTTTAGATATGGAAGTTCCTAGTTCACTTTCTGATTGTCTGATCATCCTCGGTCGACCTTTCTTGGCCACAGCCCGTGCCCATATCGACTGCGAGTCGGGCTGTATTGAGATTGCCGTTGGATCTGAGAAGCTCAAGCTTAACATATTCAAGGCAGCCAAGAACTTTGATTGCGATTGCATCGAGGATGACACGTCTGACGAGGACATGGCCGTCAGCATGTGTATCGGACTAATTGGGACCTACTCGGACTGCTGCAGATTACCTATAAACACTGATGACTGCCTGACCAACACATACTGTGACGTTCCCCAATCCCTCCCTTGTCCAGTACCTTCTCCTGGCCAGACTTCTGACGAGGTTTTCTCCGCTTCCCATACCTCGTGGTCTGAGTCATATCTGGGCTACTCACCGTCGGTCCACACTCATGAAGATCGAATTTCCCTTTCTTCCCCGCCAAATCAGGCGGATTTGCAAATCCACACTGGGACCTTGAGCCCATATACTTCTCACCGGGGCTATTCATTTTTGGATCCATCTATCCAAAAAGCCCCTCTTCTTGGCCAATCTGAAGGCCAGTTTCTTCCTCCTAACTTGTTCTCCTACCCGTCTGGGACACTCTCGTCCCAAGAAATGCCAGATCCTTCCCCATCCACTCCCGAGCTAAAAGTGCTGCCTAATACACTCAAGTATGTTTTCCTGGGACCAAATGAAATGCTCCCTGTAATCATCAATTCAAAATTAACCAGGGAGCAGGAGTGCAAACTAACTAAGGTCCTTCTAGAACACAAGGCAGCTATTGGATGGTCTTTATCAGACTTATCTGGCATTAGCCCCTCCTACTGCACTCACCGTATATATACGGAGGAGGAGGCTCGACCTTCCAGCGAGATGCAGCGACGTCTCAACCCTAACATGCGCGAGATCATTAAGAAGGAAATCATTAAGTGGCTGGATGTGGGTATAATCTACCCGATCAGTGATAGCCCCTGGGTGACTCCGATTCACATTATGCCCAAAAAGGCAGGACTCACCATCCATGTCAATGACAGGGGCGAATCCATCCCTACACGCACTCCTACATCTTGGAGAGTGTGTGTAGATTATAGGAAACTCAATGCTGCAACCAAGAAAGATCACTTCCCGCTACCATTTATTAACCAAATCCTGGAGCGGTTAGCGGGAAATAAATTTTTCTGCTTCCTGGATGGATTCTCAGGATATAACCAGGTGGCAATAGACCCCCGAGACCAAGAGAAAACCACTTTTACCTGCCCTTTCAGCACCTTCGCCTTTAGAAGGATGCCATTCAGACTTTGTAACGTGCCAGCAACTTTCCAGAGATGCATGCTGGCGATATTTCATGACATGGTGGGTGACTTTCTCGAGGTCTTCATGGATGACTTTTCAGTCTTTGGACCATCTTTCGACGAATGTCTTGCCAACCTGACTCGCATCCTTAGGAGATGTATTGATGTAAACCTCGTGCTTTCCTGGGAAAAAAGTCATTTTATGGTGCACGAGGGAATTGTTCTCGGACAGATCATCTCCGATAGGGGTATCGAGGTTGACAGAGCTAAGCTCGACGTCATTGCTGATTTACCTATGCCTGGTTCTATCAAACAAATCCGCTCCTTCTTGGGACACGTCGGTTTCTATAGGAGATTCATCAAAGACTTCTCCAAAATTTCTCGACCCTTAACTCATCTCCCATCAACCGACGTGCCCTTCGACATGGGCCCCGACTGTATACAAGCATTCACGCAGCTGCGTAATGCTGTCACCAAGGCCCTTGTTCTCTAGCCGCCTGATTGGTCCCTCGACTTTGAACTTATGTGTGACGCTTCAGACCTTGCAGTCGGAGCCATCCTGGGACAAAGACGCGATAGACACCCCTTCGTGGTATACTACGCCAGTAAGACGTTTGACGAGGCCCAGCGTAATTATACTACCACTGAAAAGGAACTACTGGCGGTCGTCTTTAGGCTAGAGAAATTCCGCTCTTACCTTCTGGGCTCTCACGTTATTGTTTTCATTGATCACACGGCCATTCGCCATCTCATGCACAAGAAGGATGCCAAGCCTAGACTGATTCATTGGATCCTTTTGCTCCAGGAATTTGACATTGAAATTCGCGATAAGGCTGGAGCCGAGAATGTTGTGGCTGATCACCTTTCCAGACTGGACCCTGACCATATTGGACTTACTCTGCCAATTAATGAAATTTTTTCTGATGAGCACCTATTGGCAATAAATGTGGCAAGTGACCATGGTATGCCGACATTGCCAATTACCTTGCTTCTGGATCTCTTCCACGTGGCTGGCCTAAAAACCAGCACGAGCGTCTCATGGCAGAAGCAAAGTATTATTTCTGGGATAATCCACTTCTTTTTCGGATAGGTGCTGATCAAATCATCCGTCACTGTATTCCTGACAGTGAGTTCCCCAGTGTGCTATCCTTCTGCCACGATCAGGCCTGTGGAGGCCATTTCTCTGGGAGGAAAACTGCAGCCAAGGTGTTGCAGTGCGGTTTCTTTTGGCCCTCCCTTCATCAGGACGAACACACTTATGCCAAGCATTGCACTAGGTGCCAGTCGTTAGGGTCAATGGCACGTCGTGACATGATGCCCTTGCAACACATCTTAGCTGCGGAAATATTTGACATCTGGGGAATTGACTTCATGGGTCTGTTTCCTCCATCCAACGGCTTCGAATTCATCCTTGTGGCCGTCGACTATGTTTCGAAATGGATCGAGGCTATTCCCACGCGCCGTGCTGACCATGTTATCTCCACCCGATTTGTTAAGGACAACATCTTTATGCGTTTTAGGATCCCTCAGGCCATTATCTCGGATGGAGGAAGCCACTTTACCCATGCTTCTTTTCGGGCACTTCTGAGGAGGTACGGAGTCCACCATCGTATCGCATCCCCGTATCATCCTTAGACGAACGGCCAGGCGGAAGTGTCGAACCGGCAAATCAAGCAGATTCTCCAGAAAACGGTTCGGCCTGACCGTAAGGATTTGTCCGACAAGCTGACTAACGCACTTTGGGTGTATCAGACCACCTTCAAGGCTCCCCTTGGTATGTCTCCTTATAGAATCGTTTACGGGAAGCCTTGTCATTTGCCCGTGGAGTTGGAACACCGCGCTTATTGGGCGGTTCGCCAATATAACCTCGACCCAGACCTATGTGGTCGAGAAAGGAAACTCCAACTCCAAGAGCTGGAAGAGCTCCGTCGTGAAGCTTATGATTCTGCTCTTACCTTTAAACAGCGCACTAAGGCTTTTCACGACAACCATATTCGGCGGAAGGAATTTGAGCCATCTCAGCAAGTTTGGCTCTATAATGCCCGACTCAAATTCTTTCCTGGGAAATTGAAGTCCAAATGGATTGGTCCCTTTCTGGTCTCAAGACCATTCCCCAACGGGGCCGTCGAGATCGAAGAGCCCAAATCTGGGCATAAATTTACGGTCAACGGGCAGCGTTTGAAACCTTTCTGACTCATGAACCTACCCCCGTTGGAGAAACTGTTGCCCTGCTGAAGGGTAACTAATTGTTTGCCTCATCCTGAGTCTAGCTGGGGACGTTAAATTCAGCGCTCGTTGGGAGGCACCCTAACAACACTCACCACCCCACGATCACTTCACTTTTCACTTCACCACCCACCATCCACCTGCCCTACCGCCTTGCTGTATACCCTGCACTTCAGCTCTCATTACCCGATCTGTCATCCTTTCTCTACCCTTCCCTGCATGCATATGAGGACATAGCATTGTTTGGCATGGGGGGGTGGATAGGCATCCTTAGGATCTGGGTATTTTAGGGTATCATGCAATTTCTATAAAATAAAAAAAAGAAAAAAAAGAGAGAGAGAGAGAAAATGGTGTTTAGTAATGATCTAAAAGCTGAAACAAAAATATAATAAGTGTTTATAGATATTCAACCTCTGTTTTGAAGAATTTCCAGGCCACAAAAGCTTGATTCGCTCGGGCTCGGCTTAATTCACTTAAGGCATTGACAAAATAGATAAAGTCTCTCCTAACTAAGGACGTATTCTTGTACCTGAGACACCAGTATAAGATTCGTTGGTTTACATTTACTTGAGAGCGTAAGTAAACTTGGTTCACACTACACATATCAGGAAAGACCAGGTGAACATAAGATCCAACCCTAGTGTTCATTAGGGAAGGTGGAGTCCTTACCTGTGCGCGCAGGTAGACTTTTTATCCCAGGCTTTAGTCTTGTGTTTAGGAGCGACTCTTTCCACCAAAAAGAAAAAAAGTGTGCTCTTTCAAAATGTGTTGTAAGAGATATACTGACACGTGTTTCAAAAAAAAAACAAAAAAACAAAAAAATAAAAAAAAAACAAAAAAAAAGAGTTGTCAAAAAAAAAAGAGATGTTGCAAAAGAGTCAGTATATCTCATAAATGTCTGTATCCTTTGTTTTTCTGTGACCCACAAAAAATCAGGAAATGGGAGTTAAGTTTTCCGTTATCATCTTAAGAGTCAATCCGAAGACATGAGCTAAAACTAGGACCAACCTGCACTTAAAAATTCATGAAACCCTGGGATTGAGTCTTAATATTCATCTGGTCAGTCTTGATCCCTCACTATGCACAAACCATAACCTCTTGAGCTCTCAAGTACGGCAAAACCTCCTGGGTCTTAGAAATAGTACTTAAGGTTTAAACATCAAGAGTCCTGGTTAGTTGAGAGATGATCTTTGTCATGTAAGACTTAAAGTACTGGTAATCTTCTCTACAATTGGTTCTCACAATATCCGATAATAAACACACCGATATCACCTCAGAAGAAAATTTTAGCTTAAGATCAGTTCTAAATACTGTTTTGCTAGGGACTAGCAAAAGATAGGCATGGGGGTATATGTTTGCACCTCAAAATACGCCTGCAATAAAGCCTTCTTATGCTATTTCCTAGAATTAACATTGCATATTAGGATTCTATAGTTGCATTTGTAAAAAAACACTTGCATTTATGCATTTAATCAAAAGAGGAGGAGAAATAAAACAATGGCTTGCATATTTACATTTTGTCTCAAGTGCCTCTTTGCAAAAAGTCCCCTCGCTATTTTTTATTTCCTCTTTCTTTCTTTTCTCTTCCCACGGTCCTTCTTTTTCCCAGCGGCTGCATGCACTCCACGCGATGCTGCAGCTGCACGTCCTGCCAACGCCACTCCCTATGCCTACCATTCCCTCACTGTTCCCTCCTGCTGCGGCCATGCTTCCCCACCATGCTCTCCTCCTTTATAAGAAGCCACGGCTTCTTCCTCACAAACACACACCTGGCTACAGCAAGAAAACCCGCAGACCACATTCCTCTCCACCGTTCTCCCCTCCCATACGTCGGCCCTCCTTCGAGGAGGCACCCGGCGAGTAGGAGAACCCACTGTGGTGCACACCACCACAGTGGGAACACCACCGCCTAGCTCTTCAATGAGCCGGTGAGCGGGGTGTTTTATTTTCTTTTCGTTTTCGTCTCCACGCCATTGCTGCCGCTTCAAGGTCCGAAGCTTGAAGCAATAGCAGCAACAGCCAAACCGCGGCGGCAGCAGCTCCCCCCGCCTCCTCTGTGACCTTCCCCGCAGGCGCTCAGCCCTCCGCGCGCGCCTGCAGGGCCCTTCGGCGCCTCCGTCTTCCGCTCTGTCGCCTCTGCCCTTGCACCCGCGACTCGCCGCTGCGCGCACTGCAGCAGCCAGCCAGGCCCTCTCACCGTCCCCTGCCAACCTCCGCACCCCTCCGCGACCGCCACAGACCCTCCTCCACGTTCGCTTCCCCCCGCCATCGCCCGCTCGTTGTCTTCGCACCGGCCTGCAGAATCCTCACGCGAAGGTGCGCCTGCACCCGCGACGTCTAGAAGTCCGTCGCCATCTCCAAACGATGTGACGTCCAGACGTCCGTCGCCTCCAACAGACGTCTTAACTCGCGCCATCGCCCGCTCTCTCTCTCTAGCGCGCGTCCGCTCCCTCCCGCTCTCTCTCCCGCTCTCTCTAGCTCTCTCTCGCTGCTGCGTCCGCTCCCTCCCGCTCTCTCTCTTTTCAACTCACTCACAGCACACACTACACCAACGCACACACACATCTTCACCAACACTTACACCCACACACACATAAACACCATATATATATATATATATACACACACGTATACTTATAGTAACATATATATCTATCTATATATATATATATTTATATACATAGTAGTATCTATATACTTATGTATTAGTATACATACTTATATAAATATATATATATATACATATATATATATATATATATACACATATATATATCTATGTACTTATACACATATATATATACATATATACATATATATATCTATATATATACATATATATATACATATATATATATAACTATATACTTATATCTACATATATAGATACATATACCCATATATATATATATTACTATTATACATATATATACATATATATATATACATCTATATAGTATTATATATATACTTATATACATATATACATATATAGCTATATACATACATATATATATCTTTTTACGTATTTACCATACGCTGTATCGTGGGAATATCTGCACCAGTTGCTGATATTCCCCGATACACGCATACAAAAAGCGTGGACACAAACATCATCCATCATCCATCCACACTCCACGCGGCACCTAGTCGAAATGGTTGCATCTCTCTAGACAACGACTGACTCGACATCGTGCTACACTCCATCGTCGCCTCCACCCCCACCCTTTTATATATATAATATATACCTATATATATATATATACTATACTTATGTTATTTCTGGTTGCTTTTCTATTAGTAAAAAGATATAAAAAAAAAAATACATAAAAGAGAAAAGATAATCTTTGACTTGCAGGTATCCTGTCTTGCGAGTAGCAAGACTCGTTTTGGAACTCTGTTTTGGCTAAAAGCCAAGGACACAATTTTGAGGGTGTGCCTCAAGGACAAGGATTACCAGAAAAAAAAATCTAAATAAGAAAAACACCGAAAACATAATAAACAACCGAAAGAGACACATTTTAGGAAAAGCATAGAAACTCAACTTGAACCCCACTTCCCTGAGTTCGACCCTGAGCCTAAAAGTGACAAGATAAAATCTAGTAGGTTAAAAATTTTGTAAAGAGATTGTTAGGTTCGAATTAGGTTAACCACTATACATATTTCAACGATAAAAACATCATATTAACAACCTATCTGGGCCGACCGATCAGCCGCCCACTCTAGAATTCTCTAGAATGGTCTCCAAGTGGCACTACCTTGAAAGACTAAAAATAGTCTTTCAAGGAGTCCACAACCTACCTCCTTAGGAAGTGGATCTAAGAAGACCCACTCCCTACCTCTCTAGCTACCACCTAAGCCTAGTTCTAGAGAACTCTATAATTCTCAAGAGGGATACTCCCTTAGTATATTTAAGGACCTAAGGGGACGGCGATGCACATCATCTTGGATGTCACCTCCATCTCCAACACCATTAGCAAGCTCCTCCACCTTCAAGCACCACCACCCTCAAGTCCAAGATTCAACCACTTTCTCAAGAGGCCAGCCAACCACCTTGGCCATCTCTCTTCCCCTCCCACCACCTCAGGCCACACAACCATTGGAGACCACCTCCAATGCCCTATTTTCTGTTAACTAAATTAGTGTTCTTCATAGATTAATTCTTGCATTATTTTCTATTAGTACAAGTAGTAATCCTCTGCCTTGATGAATGCATGCATAATCTTCCCTAGATCCATCCATGCATAATATTCTGTTAGTTACAATAGTGTTTTCAAGCTTTCATGTACAAGCTTTCCTCGAGATCATTGTAATGACATTATTAGTGAGGAAATAAAATCAACAGTTGACTGCTCCATATTTCCATATCTTTTGTGCAACAGAAATGTTAGTTCTGGAAGATATAGAGGATTTAACGATTAACGAATATTCTGTGGGTCTCCATCGCAAAGTTAAGATAGTGCGCACCAATACACATACCTTCACGTTTATATTATTTTTGACTCATGCGCACGCCTTACGAGTTAACAATGCAACTGGCGAATCTTATATTTGTATTTTAAATACCAAACTGCAATTTTAAGTAAATAGAGAAATAAAATCAATTTCACTTTTATCTACCTCCTTGAGATCGATTGGGACTCACCGTCTCATTACATAATTTTTGTTTAAATTGGATTTCACAACTATACTACGACGTTTTCCAATCAATTTCACAACTTCTGATCAAAACTGTAACCCATTAATTGCCTCGTATTTAGTAAAGTGATTCCTTTGGGGTTGAGGGAATCGAATTAAAAATCATAATCTGGGAGGCTTAGATAGTGGACTACCAAAGTGAGTGGGGAACCACTATATATTTTGTGTCTTTTGTGGTTTGAATCTTTGTGCAAACATTTCTTGTTTTACTAATATCCACTTGAGTGTTTGTGTGCGCATAGCCATCCATACTAGATTTAAGGTTTCAATCAAGTGGTATCAGAATAGTTGCAAGAAGGTGTATCAACTCAACTCGTGATGGCATCAACATCAAGGTGCACCGAAGGAAAATCGTCGACCTATCCTCCCTATTTTGATGGGATGGATTACGGGTATTGGAAGAAAAGGATGTAAGTATTTTTGAAGGCGATGGATGAAGAATCGTGGTGCCTTATTCAAGAAAGATATTCAGATTCAGAGCCACAAGGAGTGGTGCTGATTACAGATCAAAAGAAGAATATTGTCAGCAATGCAAAGGCCATGAATCACTTTATTGCACATTATTGAAGGAAGAATTCAACCGAATTTCGGCATGCGAGTCCACGTATGAAATTTGGAACACTCTCGAGGTCACCTACGAAGGAACAAGTAAGAAGGAAGACAAAAAAGAAGTCAAGAAGAAGAAGAAAGCTTTGAAAGCAATGTGGGATGATAGCAACTCTGACATGGGCATCGACTCCGATGTTTCGGATGACAATGAGGTTGCTCATTTATGCTTAGTAGATACGGACAATAAGGTAAACCCTAATTTCTCTCTTGAAGAATTGCTACAAGCATATGAAGAGTTATATCATAAGCTAGGTTAATTTAAAAGGAAAATAAAGTTTTGCATAATAACTATAAGACCTTGGAAATAGAAAATTCATGTTTAGAAATAGTGTTAGATATGTCTAAATAAACTAATAATCAACTGCATGCAAAAATAGTAGAGCTAGAAGATATCTATGAGAATTTTGTGGAGACTTTAAATAATCTCAAAACAACTAAGTTAAATATTGAATTTTATGATGCTCTAAAATCCAAATTTCAAAGTAAAAAGAATACACATACTAGATCACATGCACCTAAGCATGTATGGATGTATCAAAAGGCTAAAAATTCCAAGAATTATATATCTAACACTAAAAAGGTCTATAAATCTTAGGATTTCAAAGGTACTTACCCGAAAGGATCCACAAGAAAATGGGTACCTAGAAAAGATATTCTACATGTTTAGCAAGAGTAGATCAATGGATCAAAGTGATCAGTGGGTGTTCAAGGCACACAACAGAACATTCCTACCTTTCTACAGATTTCATGAAGAACAAGAAAGATGAACTAGTAGAGCTTAGTATCCACAAGCACCATTTTACTATTGGTAATTTGTTCAATATGGTACGTCATTCTTTTTACCCATTCATTTTTTGATAATTGACAAAAATAAGAGAAAAATAAGAAAGAAATAGTCAAATTTTTAGGGGAAGCATATATTGAGGGGGAGAATTGACAATTTGAATTTCTTTTATGAAAAATGGCTAAAAATATTTTTCTTAGTATATCTATTTGCAAGATAGCTTTGTCAACACCAAAAAGGGGGAGATTATTAGAGCCTTGTTCCACATCTTATTTTGATATTAACAAAATTATTGTAGATTAATGTTTGCACTTGAGTGTTTTTCAAATTTAGGTGAAGATCAAGGCAAACATTGAATTATGGCATAGAGGCATGATAACAAGGAGGAAAGACAATGAGGAGGAAGAAGATCATCTCTGATATTTAGCTTTTCAGATTAGGTTTTTATTTCTTTGAATGTATGCCTCTTAACAAAGTAACATAAGTTAGATCGTAAAATTAATTAGAGATAAATTTGGATTAACATTACAATCATTTTCAAAGAACGTACTTAATTGTTAATCTTTGTAAAATAAGGTACTTGTAAGCAAGTACCAGTAGTATTCATAAGTACCGGTACATGCAAGGCACAGGTTTGAGCCTTTGTCTAAAATTGTGAATGACAAGTACCGGCACTAATTAACAGTACTGATATTTGATGGTCATAGTTTGAAGACTCAGTTCAGGCCTGGACCTTACAAGTACCGGTACCCATGATGAGTACCGGTACAAGTAGGTCACAGTGCCTAATGAGTCTTCAACCTGGGAGTCACAAGTACTGGTACCAGGACTATTGTGTGCTATTACGACCCGATTCCCGAATCCCTACAAGGCACGAGAATCGGACCGACTCGACTGATCTCAAGACCCAGTCGTCCAACGAGAAAGTAACCAAAAGAACAGTAAAATAAACCACATTCATCATGAATGTAACTAACAGTAACAAAAGTACAGCAGTAAAGAAAAGAACTACTACAGTACACACCACCACAACAATAGAGAATTTAAATAGGTACATAAACATGATGCTTACAATGAAAGAGTACAAGTGTAACAGGATATACTCACTACAACAAAAAAATGGTACAGTAGGTACAACACAGGTAGAACTATTGGGCTCTACTAGGCCCAGCACCCTCCGCAGCTGCAGGCTCTGGCTGCTCAACACCTGGTCTTGAAAAGGTGACAAAGGTGACACGTCAGCGAAACGCTGAGTAGAGTGGCAACCAGCTAGCTAAGAAAAGCAGTAAAGGTGGACAAGTAGCTGTTGTTCTTAATTTCTTTCTTTATTCCTCTATTTACTCATTCTCGAATTATTTCTCAGATCTTTCTCTTGATCTCGAATGTTCCTCGTGGGAACGATCTTAATTGCAGTCTTTTCCGAAAAGTAGAAGTAGCACGTGGTGCTCTTCTGGCCTGGAGAGTCCTACCCTCAGTCAACCATCCCAAGGTCACTGACAGACGTAACGGTGACTACGACACGTGCGGTAAACGCACGGGTAGCTACCCCGCACTAGCACGCGGTCAATCGTTTCCGTTAACGGGTGCGCCCAAAGTACAACACGGAACCAGTATAGGGCAGAGCCCTCTCAGTAACAGGGGTCTAGCCCCTCCACAGTAACCAAACAGGGGTCTTGCCCCTCCACAATCCGCGCACCCTCGCCTGACTACCCTGGTTTGCCCAGTGGGCCTAACAAGTCGGTGTAGGATGGCTAGCAGAACCTCGGGGCCCGTGGGATGGCTAGCGCTCTCCCTACACTAGTAGCTCTCCCTGGTACTGTGTACGTAAGGGCCAAGAGTCGGTAAAAAGTGTCTAGACCTAATCCCAAGTCCCTGGGGCAGCTAGCTCCGCTCTGCACTAAACAGGGGGACAGTCACTCTCCTTGGTACTCAGTACTCAAGGGCCAGCTCACTTCCCCGATTCCATTCCATTTACCCGTTCAGGAGCTCTACTCCTAATTTCCCGTAGGGTTCATGCTCATATTTCTCTAGCCAAGCCATTTTTAGGTTTCATCATTCCAGTTTTATTCTCATATAGCCCGTGTTCCCAACAGTTAATATCCATTCATATACAAGCAGCGGTTATCCAATTTCAAGCAATTATCATTGTTCTATCTACTTTTCCAAGACTGCAATTCATGTATTCACGACATTCGTTTCAGTGTTTCTGTTCCTAGGATTCATGCCACACCCTAGGATCTATCATTCAATCTAGTTTTCCAGTCCTAGGATTCATGCCATACCCTAGGATCTATCATTCAATCTAGTTTCAGACCCTAGGATTCATGCCATACCCTAGAATCTATTATTTATCTCAAAGATGCATTAATGTTGGTAAATAACCAAGGGGAGTCACTTTACCCACAAAATCGGGAGTGATGGGGGCGTGATCGGCAAGTCCACGTGCCTCCGCAACCTCGAGATCTGCAACAGAATGAGGTCCTAACACAAGGATCAAACACAAGGAACCACTCAAAACTAGATACAAGTACTTTAAACAAGTAGAGGAACTAATTTTGAGAAGAACAAAATTTTAAACAAGGAAATCAGACTTCGAACGGACCCTAAAAGGGTCAAAAATGACAACTCTACCCCAAATCAGACGTCTGGAACACCTTCCAGACGTCTTAAACGAAGGTTCAGATCATACCTTACTTCTGCGCTACTCTTCAGACGTCTAGGATCCCGCTGACCCGTTTGGACTTAGTTCCAAACGTCCGACTGTCACTCCAGACGTCTAGTGACTCTCTCCGCCGTCTGGTGCTGTGCCTAAACGTCAGATTTGTGTGGGAGGGCGTGCCCTTGCGCCTTCCTGAATGAAACCTGCATGCGTACGTAAAAGATCACAACATGGCACATCTCAGGGCTTTCGGTGGAATGGCCTGCATGGCCGCATCCGTAAAAAGGAAGAAGATGAGGAATATAGTACCTTTCAGATGTCTGGATCTTCCTCCATATGTCTCCCACGTCGTCTGGACGTAGGTACAGATGTCTGATTCTAGGAAAATTTCCCAGAATCAAGACCTCCTTGCCTTCCGACTGCTGCGCACGGCCGCGCCGTGCCGCGCTTGCCCGCCTGCTGCCTAAGTTGCAGCAGCACCGGGGTAACTTCCCCAGCGCCCCGCTTCCGCTGTGCGCCCGCTAGCCGGCCCTAGGCTGCTCCGGCGAGCTCGCTCTCTCTTCCTCACGCGCTCCGCCTCTTCTCCCTCTCGCTGCACCTCCTCCCCGCGCGCGCCTGGCAGCAGCTGCTGCCCTCGCTCTCTCACTCTCACGCCAACACTGGAGAAGAAGGAGGAGACGGTGGAGTGGTGGTGAGGGAGAGAGAAGGGGGGAGAGGATATTTGAAGGTGTTGGGGGAGAGAGAGGAAGAAAAAAAAGGCACCTACAGGTCGGCGGGCGCAGTCTGCGCGTGCACGTGCGTAGACTCGCAATCGTACGCCGCAAAAATTAAATTCCAGATGTCTGGGAAGGCGTCCAGACGTCTGACCAGATGTCTGGACCAACTCCCAGACGTCTTAAAAATGTTTAATGTCGTGGGTGTTAACAACATAACAAACTCAAAGGAAGTTTCGTCCCCGAAACTTGCGCTAACTAGAGTGCGGAAAAGAATGATTTATGCATAACAAACTCAAAGAGGACCGAAGCCGGTCTGAAAAGATGTACCCTCAAAGAGCTCCGGGTACCGCTCCCGCGTCGCCGCCTCAGGCTCCCAGGTAACCTCCTTGTACCGTTGGCTCCTCCACAAAACCTTCACCAGGGGTACTTGCTTCCGTCTCAGATCCAGATGGCTCTGTCAAGAATCTGCACTGGTCGCTCGGGGTAGGTTAGGTCATCACCTACCGCGACGCTCTCTTGGCTCAGGACGTGGCTGGGATCGACGACATACTTCCTGAGGTTGGACACGTGGAACACGTCATGCACACCAGAAAGCTGGGGAGGAAGGGCAAGCTTGTAAGCAATGGGTCCAACCCGCTCCAGGACCTCAAAGGGTCCCACGAATCTCAGCGTGAGCTTCCCTCTCACCCCAAACCACTGCAGGCCCTTCATGGGCGAAACGCGAAGGAAGATGTGGTCTCTAGCCTCAAACTGTACCTCTCTGCATTTCCGATCTGCATAACTCTTCTGTCTGCTCCTGATAGTGCGGAGTTGCCTATGAATCTGCTCGACTACCTCCTGACTCTGCTGGATCAACCTGGAGCCAACCTCCCAATTGGTCCCCGCCTCAACCCAACTCAAGGGTGCCGTACACCTCCGCCCGTATAAAGCCTCATAGGGTGCCATGTCAATGCTCGAGTGATAATTGTTATTATATGCGAACTCTGCCAGGGGCAAGTGCTCCTCCCAAGAGCCCCTCCAGTCCAGTACACAAGCACGCAAAAGGTCCTCAAGTGTCTATATCGTGTGCTCAGACTGTCCGTCCATCTGGGGGTGGTAAGCTGTACTGAATCTCAACCGCGTCCCCAAGACCTGCTGAAACTCAGCCCAAAACTGGGATGTAAAATGGGTATCCCGGTCGGATACGATTTCCCATGGAACTCCATGTAGACGTACCACGTCGCGGATCTACCTCTCTGCCAACTGTGCTAGTCCCAAGGTGACTCAGATCGGCAAGAAACGTGCCGTCTTCGTCAATCTGTCAACGATTACCCAGACTGCTTCGTGTCCTCACTGGGTAACAGGTAAGCCCATCACCAAGTCCATGGTGATGCTCTCCCACTTCCACTCTGGTACTAGAAGTGGCTGTAATGGCCCTGCAGGCCTCTGATGCTCAATCTTCACCTGCTGGTACACTAGACACTGCTGTACGAATTCACCCACATCCCGCTTCATCCCCCTCCACCAAAAGTCGTGTCTCAAATCATGGTACATCTTTGCATTTTCGGGATGTATGGTGAACCTAGAACCATGTGCCTCAGTTAGGAGCTCTCTCAACAGCTCCTCGTCCCTGGGAATGCACAAATGTCTCCTCATGCGCAGCACCTGGTCAGTAAAAGAGAAGTCTCCAGGGTCACCTGACAGTACTCTGTCACGCAATGACTGTAAGTATGGGTCGGCCATCTGCCCTGTGATGATGCGGTCTATCAGCTCTGGCCTCATCTGTTGTGTCACAGTCACTGCCTCACAGTGCCCCAGTAACTGTAGGGGTCGCCAACTGCCCATCTCCTCTAAGAGGCTCCAACTCTACACCTGTAAACTGGCCAAGTGGGCGGGCACCTTCCAGCTCAAGGCGTCAGCCACCACGTTGGCCTTTCCCGGGTGGTAGGAAATGCTGCAGTCATAGTCCTTCAGGAGCTCCAACCAACGTCTCTATCTCATGTTGAGCTCCTTCTGATCAAACAAGTATCTGAGGCTCTTATGATCTGTGAAAATCTCAAAGGTCTCACCGTACAAGTAGTGCCTCCAAGTTTTAGCGCGAAGACGACAGCTGCCAGCTCCAGGTCATGGTAAGGGTAGCTATGCTCATGGGGCTTCAGTTGCCGCAAAGCGTAAGCGACAACGTGACCCCTCTGCATGAGCACACCCCCTAACCCCTGCAAAGAGAAATCCATGTACACAACGAAGCCGCCACTACTTTCTGGGATGGTGAGCACGGGAGCCGAAGTTAGCCTCTCCTTTAGCTCCTGAAAACACACCTCACAGGTGTCTATCCAAGTAAAGGGCATGTCCTTCCAGGTCAGCTATGTCATAGGATGTGCAATCTGCGAGAAACCACTAATAAACCGCCTGTAGTAGCCTATCAGTCCCAAGAAACTGCGGATCTCAATAACCGTACGCGGTCTCTCACACCTGAGCACTGCCTCGACCTTGGCTGGGTCCATAGCCAAGCCATCCCCGGAGATCACATGACCCAGGAAGGTCACCTCCCTCAACCAGAACTCGCACTTGTTGTATTTGGAGTACAGCCTACGTCGTCTCAGTGTGTCCAAAACCATCTGCAAGTGTTGTCCATGCTGCGTCTGATCTCGAGAATAGATGAGCACATCATCACCATGAACTGGTCCAAGTACGGTCTAAACACTCGATTCATCAAATCCATGAAGGCAGCGGGGGCATTGGTCAGCCCAAACGGCATGACTAGAAACTCGTAGTGTCCATACCGGGTGTGGAAAGTTGTCTTGGACATATCTGCCTCCTTGATCCTCAACTGGTGGTATCCTGACCTCAAGTCGATCTTGGAGAATACCGTGGCACCTCACAGCTAGTCAAATAAGTCATCAATCCTCGGTAGCAGATACCTGTTCTTGATGGTAACCCTATTCAGCTGTCTATAGTCCACACAAAGGCGTAGGGTACCATCCTTCTTCTTTACGAACAAAACCGAGGCTCCCCAGAGAGACGCACTGGGCCTTACAAAGCCCTTCTCCAGAAGATCCTGCAACTGAGACTTGAGCTCTCGCAGCTCAAGTGGTGCCATCCTGTACGGTGCTGTGGAGATGGGGCTGGTCCCCGGTATCAGTGAGATCTCAAACTCGATCTCACACTCGGGCGGTAGTCCTGGCAACTCATCTGGGAACACGTCGGGGTACTCTCTGACCACCAAGATACTCTGGAAGTCTGCCACAAGGCTGGGCTCTGCCACCACACAAGCTAGGAAGCCCTCACACCCCTGGCTCAAAAGTCTCGCCGCTTGAAGTGTAGAAATGCACCTGAAGCCTCCGTCCACTGGCTGCCCGTGGAACTCGAAAGAAGGCAACTCCGGTATGGAGAAGATGATCTTCCTCTCAAAGCAATCCACCAAGGCGTGATAAGAGGACAACCAGTCCATCCCCAGAATTACACCAAAGTCCTCCATTTTTATCATAATTAGGTCAGCGGGAAGGCTGTGTCCCCCAACACTGACCTCGCAACCTGTGTACACCTCCTCAGCTACAAACAGCTGACCACTCGAACCACTGATCACGAACGGATCCTCTAACAACATACAGTCCTGCCCCAAACTAACCACAAAACTGGTAGTGACAAACGAGTGCGTAGCACCGAAATCGAAAAGCGTGTAAACAAGTCTATCAGAAACTGAAACCATACCTGCCACCACTGATCCCGAAGCTTTGGCATCCCTGTGTGTCAGGGCGTTGATACGCCCCTTAGTCCTAGGTGCGGATGAAGCAGCCACACTCTGCGTCGGATAGGTAGCTGCTGGCCGGTACCCTCCCCGTGACTGCTGTCCTCTTCGCGCCTGGAAACCGCGGCCTCCTGCTCGCCCTCCAGTGCTCGGTGCGGGAAGCATCTGCTAACCTCCTACCCTAGATGGGCAGTCCCTCCTGATGTGGCCCAGCTGCCCACACTAGTAGCAAAGGGGGACTCGACTCCTGCCCTAAGTGGGTCCCTGCTATCGGCTGGGTGGGGGTCCGGTGCTAGCAGCTGGCCCCTGTCGAGGGACCCCAAAGGCCACTATTAGCCCCGCAAAACATGACGGCTGTCCTGCAGGAGCCACGTGTCTCCTCTCTCGTCAACCCTGTGAGAAGTCTGGCTGATAGGGCCTCTTCCGCCCGCTATCAGTGTCGTATGTGCACGGGTTGGTTTCTTCGTACGTCATAGCTGCCTCTACCACCCTCGAGAACGTAGGAAACTTCAGGGGCTTAACATACCCCCGAATCACAGGCCGGAGACCCTCGATGAACCTCCAAAGGCGCTCCTCCTCAGTAGCCACGGTTGTCGCTACGAAACAAGACAGCTCTGGGAAATGCGTACGGTATGCGCTCACAGTCATCATCCCCTGGCGGAGAGTGTGGAACTCCCGCCTCCTCTGGTCCTGCCACGTATGAGGAAAGTACTGCTCGTAGAAGAGGGTGACAAACCGGTCCCAAGTCGGCTTGTCCCTCTCCTGTCCCCTGACCGCCCTCCACCACCTGTGTGCCACGCTCTCCAGCTGGTACGTGGAAAAGGCCACGCAGCACTCCACAGGGGGCGAAGGGTGTCAAAAACTGATAAACGCTAATTTATCATCATTCTTATGCATTAAAACAAACCTAGATCTTAGGATTTTACTCCGCAAATGGATTTTTGGGCTGCATTTAGGCATAAATTAGGTTAGGCATGCATTGCATTTTTTTGTCTTTTTAATGTGTTTTTGTGAGTGTTAGGGATGTACAGATACACAGATCCTTAAAACCTAGCACTCAAGAAGGCAAATGGTGAAGGAGAAGCCCAGACTAGCTGGAACTCAGCTTGATCCAGCTCACCACAGCTGGAACCTAGCTTACTTGAACTAGGGTTAGCTCATCCCAGCTCCATTTAGCTAATCTCAGCTGAATGGCAGCTCAAGAGAGTTCATCTTAACTCACCCTAGCTCAAGTTAGCTCAAATCCAGCTCAACTTAGTTGAGTCTAGCTCATCTCAGCTCCCACTAGTCCACAGGGAGCTCTAGCTAGCTCAGCTGAGTTGACAGGAGTTCACCCCAGCTCAGATCCAGCTACATCCAGCTCCACTCAACTCCAACCAACTGAAGAAGAACTCATCCCAGCTCAGGAAGCTCAAGTCCAGCTCCCAGGGACTTAGCTTAGCTCAACTGAGTTGAGCTAAGCTACCTTAGCTGCCTCAACCAGCTTGAGTCTCCCCGGGAGCACCAGACCTAGCTCACCTCAGCTCATCATGGTAGAAGCTAGCTTATTTTATCTTGGCTTAGCAACTAGCAAAGAACTGACAAGCTAAGCCAGCTAAAGTAGCTCCATGCCAGCCTCTTCAGCAGTAGCCAGCTCCAATTTCAGCTCCAGACTTCTCCTCCTCAGCTCCTCCCTCCAAACCCTAGCTCCAACACCTTCTCCTCTACTCCACCTTTAGCTAAGCTAGCTTAGCTTAGCTAGCAACCAGCTCCTTGGCCATCCACCACCTTCAAAGTCAACCCTAGCTAGCTCCATCAACTAAGCTCACCTAAGCTAGCTATCCTACTCCAAGTTGGCGCCACCACCATCACACCCCTTCACCCCATCACCACTACCAAAAGCCACCTATTTTCCCTCCAAAATGACCTTCTAGAACCCTTCCCTTTTGGCGCCAACTTTCCCTCCAAAATTCCCTTCATCTCCACCATACACCTCTCCTTAAATCCATCTCCACCATCCACCTAACCCCCCTTCTAGAAGACCCTAGGATGGCTCCAAAATGGTGGTGTCTCTCCACCACCAAAAGCCACCAACACCACCATAATCACCCCCTTAACACCCCTTGAGTTGGCACCAATTGCCCTTAGCCTTAGGATCCCCAACCACCTCCATCTCTCCATCTTAGCCCTCCATTCCAAGAGTCACCTTAGCCCCCCTTTTTACTCTATATAAACCCACCACCTACAACCATTTTAGATCATCCTCCATTAGTGTATTTTGCTACCTATACCACCTATACCTACGGCCAAGAAGAAGGAGTAGAGAAGGAGATTAAAGGGGCACATCACCAGCCCTTTTGGTGACTTCTTCTCCCCACTCTCTTCAACTTGGGCCACGCCAAGGAGGAGGACTCCTCCACTTCAAGGAGGATGGCTAGGCAAGGGAGAAGGACCTAGGGTGGACGTCCACCCTTGGAGAGAAGCTTAGGGCACGCCCCCTTAGGGCTTGCCTTGGAGGACATCACCTTGACGGAGCACAGCAAGGAAGGAGCTTGAGGATTCTTTTCAAGCTTGGGAGCCACCAACCTTGGAGCAAGAAGCCCTCTTCCTCACCATCTATCTAGAGGATTTGTGTTTTCTCTTCTTTATTTTAATTTTTCTAGTAGTACAAGCATTCCTCTACTAGGCCTTTTTTGTAAAACACTTTTCATTTATCTAGTTGCCTTCTTTGAAGTTTCTGATTTGCATTTCTACTTTCTTGTTTTTAGCATTCTGCACTCCCTCTCCCTAATTATTCTAGGCCTCCACTTGCATAGAGTGAGCTTAGGGAGAGGCTCTACTTGCCACTTAGAAGTAGTAGTTAAATTTGAAGTGCAAATCATCTTCCTGCCACCATTTCGCATGTTGTTTTAATCCAAAAACAAAAAAAATGATATATTGAAAAATACCAAAAAGAAAGTTGAGATCTATTTGTAAGCAAGAGAATCACATTTGCAAACATTTGGCCTCCTTGGACGACCCTAGATACTCCCCTATCTAGGAATATAAATTTAAGAGCGAAAGCGGATTTATGCGTTACAACGACCTAATTAACAAACCGCGTATTTTCGCTATCAAAAACCTTCTCGATCTGCTCGAGCTAATCGTTTACCTTGGTTGGGTCCTCATCCCCTTTGAAGGAGGGGGGCTTCAGCTTCCAGAACTGTCTGAAAAGCTCAAAGTGGCGCTGAAGTGGAGATGCTGGTGCGCCTCCAAGTAAAGAAGCCTCGTGCTCGGAAGTGCCAGAGGAAAGTGGGGGCATTGGAGGCCCATCCCCTCCCCCGCACCCAGCGCCATGTCCGTCTCATGGTCCCATAGAGGACTCCCCCTCCGCAGCCCCAGGGAGAGGTGCTCGTGGCAGCAGGTGGAGCTCCTCTCGCATGATGTCCCGTATCAGTTGGGCGAGGTCTTGGGCCTAGATGCCCGGGAGCAGTGGCCAGTCCACTAAGGCGTCGACCTCAACGCACCCGCCCCTCCGTCCTCATCCTCGGCCGTGTTTGCAGCCCGCCTCGCTACCTCCTCATCGAGGCATCTCCTGCAAGGAGACGCAAACAAGGAACAGAGAAGACGTCAATACGAATCGATATCTAACGAAGAAGTCTAAAACAGATGTCAAAAGGTACGTTGTGGTGGCTACTCTAGTTACAAGCATGTGAATTGGTTATCTTCTAGCTAGTTAGTTCACTTCTCGGGACGACCTTGCTCTGATACCATCATGTTACGACCCGATTCTCGAATCCCTACGAGGCACGAGAATCGAACCAACTCGACTAATTCCAAGACCCAATCATCCAATGAGAAAGTAACCAAAAGAACTATAAAATAAGCCACATTCATCATGCATGTAACTAACAGTGACAAAAGTACAGTAGTAAAGAAAAGAACTACTACAGTACACACCACCACAACAGTAGAGAATTTAAATAGGTACATAAACATGATGCTTACAATGAAAGAGTACAAGTGTAACAGGATATACTCACTACAACAGAAAAATGGTACAGTAGGTACAACACAGGTAGAACTACTGGGCTCTACTAGGCCCATCACCCTCCGCAGTCACAGGCTCTGGCTGCTCAGCACCTGGTCTTGAAAAGGTGACAAAGGTGACACATCAGCAAAACGCTGAGTAGAGTGGCAACCAGCTAGCTAGGAAAAGCAGTAAAGGTGGATAAGTAGCTGTTGTTCTTAATTTCTTTCTTCATTCCTCTATTTACTCATTCTCGAATTATTTCTCAGATCTTTCTCTTGATCTCGAATGTTCCTCGTAGGAACGATCTTGATTGCGGTCTTTTCCGAAAAGTAGAAGTAGCACGTGGTTCTCTCCTGGCCGGGAGAGTCCCCCGTAGTAGTCCTACCCTCAGTCAACCACCCCAAGGTCAGTGACAGACGTAACGATGACTACGACACTCGCGGTAAACGCACAGGTAGCTACCCCGCACTGGCACGTAGTCAGTCATTTCTGTTAACGGGTGCACCCAAAGTACAGCATGGAACCAGTATAGGGCAGAGCCCTCTCAGTAACAGGGGTCTAGCCCCTCCATAGTAACCAAATAGGGGTCTTGCCCCTCCACAGTCCATGCACCCTCACCTGACTACCTTGGTTTGCCCAGTGGGCCAAACAAGTCGATGTAGGATAGCTAGCAGAACCTCGAGACCCGTGGGGTGGCTAGCGCTCTCCCTACACTAGTAGCTCTCCCCGGTACTGTGTACGTGAGGGCCAAGAGTCGATACAAAGTGGCCAGACCTAACCTCGGGTCCCTGGAGCGGCTAGCTCCGCTTTGCACTAAACAGGGGGATAGTCACTCTCCTTGGTACTCAGTACTCAAGGGCCAGCTCACTTCCTTGATTCCATTCCATTTACCCGTTCAAGAGCTCTACTCCTAATTCCCTGTAGGGTTCATACTCATATTTCTCTAGCCAAGCCTTTTTTAGGTTTCATCATTCCAGTTTTATTCTCATATAGCCCGTGTTCCCAACAGTTAATATCCATTCATATACAAGTAGCGGTTATCCAATTTCAGGCAATTATCATTGTTCTATCTACTTTTCAAAGACTGCAATTCATGTATTCACGACATTCGTTTCAGTGTTTCTGTCCCTAGGATTCATGCCACACCCTAGGATCTATCATTCAATCTAGTTTTCCAGTCCTAGGATTCATGCCATATCCTAGGATCTATCATTCAATCTAGTTTCAGACCCTAGGATTCATGCCATGTAATTTCGGCCCTACTAGGAGGGGTGACGTAATAAATGCGGAAATAAAATATAAAGCAATCTCACCAAAGAAAACCAATCACACAAGTACACAAAGATTTTTAGGTGGAAACCCAAACCGGGTGAAAACCACCACCTAACCCTCTCGAGTTAGTATTTTCTGATAACCTAGTTGATCAAATCCACTAACCGAATCACTTTAAAACGAGGGTGATTCAACCTCAGTACAACCACGCTACAAGTACGAGGGTAGCGTTCCTCAACCCCTTCTCTCCATGAGAAGGATTTTGTCCCACGAAGGAGACGGGAATTCGCAAAGTGAATACCCAACCAAAAGACAAAGATAAAATAAAACAAGTAATCCTATAGAGCCAACAAAGTAATTTAAACCTAGCTTCTATAGGAAATAGGAAACTCCCCTTTGCAAGGAGTGCGTCGATTTGATGACGCGATGCGTGTGCCACGCGATGGCGCAATGTCGCTCTCGTAAACAACGGCGGGAGAGCGGGTGCGCGAAGCTTGATGCTCTCAAGAGAATGGAGCTTGAGCTTGGAGAGCAAGAGCTATCTAGGACACAAGAGAGTGGAACTATGTTGCTTAAGTGTGTCTTGTGTTTCTTTTAGTGTGTGTTGGTGTGTCAAAGGCTCCCCTCTATTTATAAAGGCCTTAGGAAGGCTTTGGAAGGCTTAAAAAAGGTTCTATAGCCGTTGGGAACAAAGCCCAAGAGAATCAGGCCGAAATCAGGACAATGATTACACTTGACAGGGTGATCAAACGTCTAACTATGGCATCAGACGTCTGGAAGGCCACTTTAAGACGTCTGATTTCATGCGGGTTTCCTCTTGACTTGAATCAAATCTAAACAGGGTTTTTGCGTAAGTCCATCAGACGACATACAGGACGTCTGGCACTATGTATGGACGTCTGGAAACCTACTTTTACTGTGGGAATGGATTTCCAAACGTTGCAACGGCTAGAAAATCTCTGAGAAGAGATTTTGGGTCAGCCGAGGCAAAACGGTCAATTATCAGACGTCTGGAAAGGACTAAGGACGTCTGATAAGGCTCTAACGGTCATATTCTGCAGTGTCTGCTAAGCTAGCCAACGGTCCACTATCTGGGCGTCTGGCAAGTCCATCAGACGTCTTCTAAGACGTCTGGACTAAGGTCTGGACGTCTGATTTCATCAGAGAGAATACTAACTCCAGCCTAATAGTTATCAGACGTCTGAAATAACAGTCAGACGTCTTAAAATACTTTATCAGACGTCTGATTTGGGAATTAGACGTCTGGAAAGTCTGTTTGAACCCTATATTGGTTTTCTAAATGTTCTACAGAAAACCTAAGTATCCTAGGGTTGTGCCGGTGTTCCTAGGACTACTGTTAAGGTACTTTGAGGCTCTTTAACATGAATTATCTAAGGAAATAAAGAGCAACAAAAGAAACGAAAAATACAACAAGTACAAAAGAAGGAAATCTATCCTATTCTTCATTTCCTTCCATCTTTAATATATCGCTCCTCGCGAATCTCTTCTGTTCTCCAGCAAGCTCCTCCAATCCATCTTGGATGCGAGCTTGAGTTCCGTCTAAACACGTCCACATTTGCAATTGACCTGAAATTTAGGACTCAAATTGCAAATGTTAAATAACACGTGTTTTGTTATCATCAAAACAAATGATCGTGGTGCTTTAGCACCAACATGCCATACCCTAGAATCTATTATTTATCTCAAAGATGCATTAATGTTGGTAAATAACCAAGGGGAGCCACTCTACCCGCAAAATCGAGAGTGATGGGGGCGTGATTGGCAGGTCCACGTGCCTCCGCAACCCCGAGATCCGCAACAGAATTAGGTCCTAACACAAGGATCAAACACAAGGAACCACTCAGAATAGGATACAAATACTTTAAACAAGTAGAGGAACTAATTCTGAGAAGAACGAAATTTTAAATGTGGAAATCGGACTTCGAACGGACCCTAAACGGGTCAAAAACGACAACTCTGCCCCAAATTAGACGTCTGGAACACCTTCCAGACGTCTTAAACGATGGTTCAGATCATACCTTACTTCTATGCTTCTCTTCAGATGTCTAGGATCCCGCTGACCCATCTGGACTTAGTTCCAGGCGTCTGACTGTCACTCCGGACGTCTGGTGACTCTCTCCGTTGTTTGGTGTAGTGCCCAGATGTCTAATTTGTGTGGGATGGCGTGCCCTTGCACCTTCCCGAACAGAACCTTCACGCATACATAAACAATCATAACACGGCACGTCTCAGGGCTTTCGGCAGAACGACCTGCATGGCCGCATCCGCAGAAAGGAAGAAGATGAGGAATATAGTACCTTTCAGATGTCTGGATCTTCCTCCAGACGTCTCCTACGTCGTCTGGTCATAGGTCCAGACGTCTGATTTTCCCAGAATCAAGACCTCCTCGCCTTCCGCCTGCTGCGCACAGCCGTGCCGCGCCGCGCTCGCCCTCCTACTGCCTGAGCTGCAGCAGCACCGGGGTAACTTCCACAGCGCCCCGCTCCCGCTGTGCACCCGCCGGCCAACCCTGGGCTACTCCGGCAAGCTTGCTCTCTCTTCCTCACGCGCTCCGCCTCTTCTCCCTCTTGCTGCACCTCCTCCTCCCCGCGCGTGCCTGGCAGCAACTGCTGCCCTCGCTCTCTCACTCTCACGCCAACACTGGAGAAGGAGGAGACGGTGGAGTGGTGGTGAGGGAGAGGGAAGGGGGGAGAGGATATTTGAAGGCGTCAGGGGAGAGAGAGGAAGAAAAAGAAGGCGCCTGCAGGTCGGCGGGCGCAGTCTGCACACGCACGCGTGCAGACTTGCAATCGTACGTCGCAAAAATCGAATTCCAGATGTCTGGGAAGGCGTCTAAACGTCTGACCAGACGTCTGGACCAACTCCCAGACGTCTTAAAAATGTTTGATGTCGTGGGTCTTAACGTGTGCTAGCTACAGAAAAACTATGAGAAACTAGTACCAGTACCCGTACTTCAGTAGCGGTACCAATTAGCCATTGGCTCAAATCTAAATGGCTATAAAATTGATTTTGAGGACTTGAACATTGGGATTTAAACCCCAATGTCTAGTAGACGAATCCCTGAGGTCCTAATTCTATAAATAAACCCTTGAACCCTTAGTTTGCATATAGAAAGATACAAGAGAAAATTCTAGAGCTATAATTTTCATATTTCCACCTTATTTCTCAAGTAAGAAAAAGAAGCTTGCCATTCACTCTCTCTACATCCTTGCAAGCTCAACGACATGCTTTTCTCACGCATTTACAAAGCAATTCACATCTTTTCTAGGCTCTTTATTCAGTAATATCATTCTAATTATTATTGAGAGGCTTAGGAATCTTTGTTGTAAGATTTATTTTTGTCTTACACCTATTCTTATTTTGTATTGAGGTTTTGCTCCTTTTTTGGGTTGTAGCAAACCCGTTTCTTGTACTTAGGTTGTGGTAACCCGTTAATTGCCTCGTATTTAGTAAAGTGATTCCCTCGGAGTTGAGGAAATCGAGTTAAAAATCCTAACCTGGGAAGCTTAGGTAGTGAAGTATCCAAGTGAGTAGGGAACCACAATATATTTTGTCTTTTGTGGTTTGAATCTTTGTGTAAATATTTCTTGTTATTACTAATATCTGCTTGAGTGTTTGTGTACACGTAGCCATCCATACTAGATCTAAGGTTTCAATCACTGTTGTCCTGCTTCTTCACCTCTTAAGCCTATGTACCTAATTCCTACACATAACAAAACACAAAATTAGGCTCAAAATTACCATTTTACCCTTAGCATGCAAATATGCAATTATATATAATAAGACCTAAATCTAATGTAATTAATACCCAAAACTAACAAAACTAAGTATGTTATTATGTAAATTAGTTCACACATCAATTACCATCCCAACTTAAAGTAAAAGGAAATTATCGAATCCTTTTTCTGATGGTTTATTGATGTTCTAGCAGATCCTCTAAATCATTCATATCTCCAAGTCAACACACATCGACTTTATTCAATATAGCCAAGTACTTTACATATTCATAGTAAAGGACCCATTTTATGCGTATTGATTCTTTATTTAGGTGACATGATCAAACTAATATAACTCATTATATTATTTAGATGACTCGCTAAGAGCACAAAACTCCAAGATAAATGTTATGGGACAAGGAGAACTTCTTGAAGGGACAGTGGTGGGATTGGGAAGAGAGGATAGGGTAAGAGGCTTAAGAAATGGACTTAGTAATGGAGCTCCACTTGGCTCTATCTCCAACTGGAGAAGGACAAGGGAAAGATGGGATTCTCCCTCTCAAAGGGGGAAAAGTTTTACACAATGTCTAGGTACACAATAAGAAAATTATCCTACACCAACGGTATATCTACACCGACATGTAACATATGTCGTTGTAGGCTCTTTTATAAGTTATTGTTGTTCCATGCTTCACCGACAGACAACTTTAGGGAAAAACGAAGCCACGAGGGCAAATGTCTCTTTCTTTCACTTGCCCTTTTGTTAACCCTAGAACTTGAGCAATGCCACTTCTCCCCAGCAATGCTACTTCTGCTTGACAATGCCCCTCTTATCCCAACTGCAAATCGACGCCACTCTTATCCTTGACATTCTACTAGGTCAAATGATCTCTCCTACTCGATTAGATCTCTTTCACTTAGTTCTCTCTATCAATCTCTCTCTTTGATCCTTCAATCAGACCTATGATCAATTAGACCTCTCATACTTGATTTCTCTCATTCAAACACCTTCTCTCTCTCTACCAATGTTTGTTCCTTTTCTCGATATGATTCAATCACTTTCTCTCTCTATTTGATTTTTGCGATTAATTTTCGTGTTTATCTCAAATATAATTACCATGCCTGAATATTTGCTTCAAGTTTTTTTATTCAATAATATATTTCTAAGAGTACATTTATTCTATCCATAAGATGTTGGATTTGTGAACTGTTGATTACAATGATGTGTTTGATGATATATTGATTCACCTTAATGGAGTTTGATAAGGAATAGGTGAAGAAACACTAACATCAAAAGTGAGTATCGTTTCAGTAAGGCTAGAATGAAGGGAGAAAATAGAGTGGTTTCATCAAGGTCCTTGTTGAAATTTTCAAAAGAAGTGAGCAAGTAGGAAATGAATAGGCATAACCTGATTGTTATCAAAATTTCCTTGTTATTTGGCATTTATCTTCGATATAGTTATGAGGATGTTCAAGAATCTAGCCTCTTAGGGTTATGGATTCTTTTTATCCAATCCTTGATTCTAGTTTGGATGATGATTAGCTATTACCTATGAAATCTAAAGTTTATGTCAAATAAGCATCACATCATTGAATAACATGAAATTTTGTTTTGGAGTTGGTTTACATGATGAATTTGGATCTTAAGCTTTTGATTTTTGAATCTAGACCTTCAAGAGGAATCATTGAGATTCTTATATTGTAATAACCAGTTAGATGGGCAACTTGCTATGAGGTGGATTTTGATAATCCATTTTGTTTATTCACGATTTGCAACCCATTTTTACTATGAAATTTTAAGATGAATTATATATCCAACACAACTGAGTTTACTATTGGAACCACAATTCTTCTGTTAAGAATAATCTGAATAGGTTGGATGATGTGGATGCACCTAGATGTCGTAGCATTAATATGGTGCAATCTGCATTGCACCCATCTACCTACAATAAAGTCCATTGTTTATGAATAGCTAGTGAGGGAAACTCAAAGGTTCACTTTAGCTATCTATGGGAATAAAGGAAGTGTTGTATGTTCGTTTGTTTCTAATTTATTACCTTATAGCGGGGTTTTTGTATGCCAAAAGGCAAGCTATTGGTGAGCTTTGAGTTCAGTCCTTTCAGTACCAAATGACCATATCTGTAGAGCTGAAAATGGAAGGTTTTCCATTAAGAAAGCTACCGGATTGCCATGTGTGATCTACAATATACTTGGCACAATTACCTTACGTATGGGAGTAGCTTTTTTCGGATCCAGAAGGGGGAGGTGTTAAATGGGATCTGACCCTCAATAGGTGAGCTCTTTATGTTCTAATGGGTGGTGGTAGAGATGAGATGATTCGAACATCTGGTCTGAGTGTTCTTTTGAAGTGGTCGACATGGAAGATGTCTATAAATTCACCGAAACAAGAAGAATGAGGTCTACTTCCAGTAAAAAAATGATGGTCCATCACTTCTGGAAACTACTATACGTAGTTAATTAACTTAAACCAACTCAATCAAAGCAAAAGCATGTGTTCTTTAGTTTAAGAAATGATAGCTTTGGTAAAAATCTAGTCCTGCCAATAGTAAAACAATGGATCGGTAGTCATTGAGATAACCAACTTATGTTTGATGGATTAAGTTTAATTTTTTTTCCTTTAGGTAGAAGGTGATGTAGTTGTTGTTATGTTGAATCTCATATCATTTTGGACAAAACTAAAAGGCTATGCTGTTCATTTTAACAACTCAAGCCCTGTGGATAAAGCAAATGTTACCCAGGGAGAAGGGGAAAAGATTGATGATGTTTGCAGAGATAAGTTATGTGCTGATTCAGGTGATCTGGACCACCTCAAGACATCACATCCCATTGAAAATGGAAACATTATTCATGAGAATGTTGGTTTAAATGAAGCTAATCAATTATTAAAATGCCAAATATGACGTAAAGTTCTTGTTTGGAGTCTATAAGTCAAAATGGTGGCTCTTCTAAGGGTAGTGAAAGCTGGGAAGCCCTAGATAGATGGTGTGCTATCATAGATTGTCGTCCTTCCAAGAGACCCACGAGCAAGGTCATTTCGATTAACGAGCAATCCCATCGGCGTGATGCAGTTATTAGTTTCCCCTCTATTCAGCAAAGTCATTCCATTCTTGAAGCTAATGAAAAACAAGTATGTGGGAAAATGGCAAAGAGAAACCAAAACTTTGTTTCCTATTCTGCTAATGATTGTATCGTACTTAGGCCTAATGATCCAAGGCTTCCTGATAAGGAAAGGCGTCCTGCAATTATTATTTCTATCGCTGACCTTCCATCTAGTATAAGAGAAAGGGTGACAAGGTGCGATCTGGCTATTAAAATGGACCTAGTTGTTGTGCAGATTGAGAACTGGACATACGATTGTATTCTTCCAAAGGCACATGTAATCAAAACTCTAGGTCACGGAGGAGAAATTGAAACACAAATAGCTGCCATTTTTTTCAAGAATAAAATATCTAATTCAGGCATCTCACCTGAATCGCTTTCATGTTTGCTTGATATTCCTTGGAAGATACCTCTTACAAGGTTTAAGAGGAGGAGAGACTTTAGGGACATTTGTACTTTCACCATCGATCCATCTTCTGCAATCGATCTTGATGATGCTTTATCCATTGAAAACATATCTGATGATGTGTTTCAAGTTGGTGTCCATATGATGGATGATTCATACTTCATTCATCCTTGCTCATCTTTACATGACGAAGCCAGAAGTCGTTTCACAAGTGTGTATGTGTCACAACATAAGCCGCCTATGCTGCCTCCTCTACTATCTAAGGAATTAGGTTCTCTTAATCTTAGTGTAGATAGGCTTGCTTTTTCTCTTATGGGGGATATTAGTGATACAAAGGGCATCATCAAGCAATGGATTGGTCATACAGTTATCCGTTCAAGCTGTAAGTCATCCTATGAACATGTTTAGATGATTATTGAGGGAGAACGGCTACCTAATGACGATAATCCTTCTGAAGCTGTTTTATTTGAAGATAATGTTGAATTTGAATGGAAGGATGTTAGAGAGTTTGTGTTGATTCTTCACACAATTTCTAAAGGGATAAAGGAAAATAGATTCAAGGATGGGGCTCTTTGATTCGATAGAGCGAAACTTGTAATTTTTTTTATGAGTATGGCACTCCATATGATGGGGCCCTTTCTGAACAAAATGAATCAATCTCTGTTGTCATGGAATTTATGCTTCTAGCAAATAGAACAGTCGCAAAAGTCATATCTAAGTCTTTTCATGAATGTTTGTTATTACTCAGACATCCAAAACCTAACATGTTTAAGCTCAAGGGGTTTAAAATATTTTGTAAGAAGCAAAATAGTGACATACTCTTATTTGGTGATTTTAAGCATACCCTTGTCTTGCATGAAGAAGCATCCAGCCCTTTGAGCACTTGTGTAGAGCCTGGCATAAAGACCATTTAACTCTCTATGGAATGGGGTTGTATGGTAAATTCGATTCCCTGAGAGTTGAAACTGCAGCAATATTCGAGATGCCTTAAAATTATAGTAAAGTTTAGCTATCTGAGGGATTGCAAGATATGTCTAGGATAGTATTTTGGGATTCCTTGGAATGATAGTAAAACTTTAGTTATCTTAGGGATTGCAGGACCTAGCTGTGGTTGTACATTCAGTTATGGAACAACTTAACTGTAAGAAAGCTAGTGAAGTATGGAGCAATTTGAATCTTCATCATTGGGCCTCTTTGAGGGGACAGACTCTCTATAGAACAGGTATAGATCATGGTTTTTCTTATTAAAACTATGAAATAGATGTTGACCTCTAACAAACAAATGGAATAACTTTTAATGTTTTGCAGTCAGGGGAATGATGTATTATCGAAGAGCTCTAAAGCATCAAGCTTTTCTTAACATGGATACTAAAGGTGGTAATACATATATTTCTAAGAACGTTGTGATTTAGAAATACATGAATTATTCCTCAAATTTTTTGAAAACATGTAGAGATCCTGGAAGAATACAAAGCAATCATGGATCCTACAGAAAAGAAAAGCCAGAGATCACTGTCTGCTCAGCTTGAAGCTATTACAGACATAAAATTCACACATTTATCACAGAATTAAATATGGTGAAGAATCCTAGACATTATAATTGAAATATGCTGGTTGTCTTATGTAGTTTTCTTTCTTTTTTTTCTCTGCATTTTGCGAATAATTAAGTGGAGAAGCTAGATGGAACTGGGGGCATGTTCGACCAAAGAATAGTTGGGGCTTCTAACTTATCAAGACCTGCTCAATGGCACCATATTGCAGTTCACAATGAAGCACTGGGTGCCTATGCTATTCAGCAGCTTTTGAAGAGCTCATCTGTGTTTGTTGAAGCAGATATCAAAACATGAGTTTATAATGATAGCATCAATGGGTAGATCAAAAATATACCTGAGATATGTGTTCGATGAGATGGCATTGTGAGGTAATTTCCTCACAATAGTTAAAGCTTGATCTGTGAGGTATATTTCTATTTCCTCTCTTCCTGACTGAGGATGTCATTGTGATAAACATGTTATTTTTTATGATTGTTAAGCTTTACAGTTTCTTCATCCCTTGGCTTCGTAGACGGAACCATAATGAGTGCCTGCATCCCAAAAGGATACAGTCAAACCTATAATTTACAGATTCCATCCAAGTCAAGTTATTTGAACAGTTATGCTGATTCTTGGGGCAATTTTTCTGAGTGTAGATTCCAAGCACTGAAATTACTGCGAGCGGGAAAAGTTGAATTTCATTTATTGCTAGAATTTTATGTTGCCTGCCTATACAACTCCTAGATGTACCTACATCTTTTTTTTTTATTTTATTATTTTAAGTTTTCTATGATGTTTCATTTGGTCTTCCCTAGATAAATAATTGATTAATAGTTTTCAGTATTGTTCAACGAATTGTTGTCTGCACATCTTCAAGACTACATCATGATGTTTGGTTATTTATTCAACGTTATTCAGTAGTGAAAGTGTTTTTTATATTGGGGGGGGTGTGGTGTTCAACTTTTTTGGCGGTGAGGTGGCTAATTGCTACCTTAGATAGCTTTCCTACACCTACTCGAGTCCATCTTTTGAGAAAAGGCCGTGAAAATGGAATAGCTAAAATTCTATTGTAGAATGTGTTTGTAATAATCTGTACAATCTGGAAACTCAAATTAAATCTGCATTGGAATGAATGGAAATAAAAGTTGTCTCCTCTTTGAATAGATACGGAAGCAAATTGATATAGATTCATTGCGCATCTAATTTAATTTCATGAGCCAGTAAGATATGTGAAAGTATTTTTGGATTTCCTTGGGGCTTTACATTGAATACATGAGGATGACAAAATACTTGCAAGGTTTTTCACCATTTTGAGAAATGTTTTATTAGCATTATGGATTCTTTGTCTTCTTAGGTTGCAATTTCTAATTTTCCTTCTTCTGAATACAAGTCTATACATTGACATTATGTTTGCTTTTCCCATTGACATGATTATTAAATTTAAAATGTCAGTCAATATATGGGGATGTTTATTAAATTCAAAATGTCAGTCAATACTTGGGTTTTCTTTCGATATTTTACTATAGAATTTGAACTTTGGACACAAAAACCCTACCTATGGTGACGTTTTTTCCTTTCCATAGTTGGTCCAAAGCCTGAAAAAAGGAGGATGTGTGTTAGGTAGTTGATGCTACAACAACTATTTTGGAACTTTACCAAGGATTCTTGCATTCATTTGGAATTTTGCTTGTTTGGATCTATCTCTAGGCGTGACTTAAGATGGATTTTGTTGAGAAAAAGCAGCATTCAAGCCAATTAGTTTTAGGTTGGATGATTTCACTTGCTATCAAAGTAAAGTTGGTTTTACAAGTGAAATTACACTCTACATGACCCATCAATATGTCCTTGTCTAAGACCAAAAAATGGCCACATCCAAAGGGAATGTTGAGATAACAGTACCACATCTAAAGATATGAAAATTGATAAGTGTATTACATTAACGTTTTTTCAAAAACATCTTATTTTAATGGTTGGACTTCACACTCTAACAATTGATGTTGTTCGAATACTCTCACGAATATTGATATAGATAAAGAATCCATCAACATCATCTGCTAATATCACCTGCCAATCCCACATGATTTGCGAATTACTTGCTTTTTAACTATTTTTATTTTAATTTTGATTGATACTATACATTTCTAGATATCAACTATAACAAGAGGAGCAAGTACTCTAGTATTCAAGGTCATGTACATATTGATATATGCATTGGTGGCTTTTTCTCGGTAGGAAATTAATGGCTAAAACCAATATTTCTGCAATATGCTGATATCCTCTCACAACAAGCCTGCAAAATGCTTTCTAAGATGCAGATAAATTTACATGGAGAGAATGATAATGTAGAAAACTTCCTCTATACCTCAGAGGTTTGTGATTCTTATGTTGGTTGTTGGTGTGTGGCTAACTGATTCCCCTTTTTCTCTCGTAATTGAATTTTTCTATTTTATATTATCTTTGAGCATCTTCATCTTTCTGATACCCATTGAATATGTTTCTTTTGGAAAATCTTCCATTTGACATGGTGACTTACTCCATTCATAGCTGTTTAGATTCTACCTAAGGACTTCTCTTGCTGAATTAGAGGCCTCTGCAAAGCACTATTGTGAAGGTGATTGGGTTGAATTGCAGAAGGAGCATTTCCATGCTGATGAAGTAGATTTATTAAAATATTACTACTTATCTTCTTATCCCGTAGCTTTCCTTCATGATCATCTTGGACTTCCTATGGAAAGAAAGAGGTATGTTGTGTCCAATAAGTTATTAAATTCATATAAAGGCTGTTATTTTTTATAATTCTCTTGGTTCTGGGTTTTGGGAACCAATGAAATTGGTTTAATGATTTCAGCTTGCAATATTATAAGTGCTAATCTGGTAATCAAAAGCTCCTAGTACTCTTTCTAGACTATTGTTTAAAGCCTAGTTTGGTAAGGAGGATAATCCATCAAAATAGGGGTTAACCTTGTTTGGTGGGAAGGATATTTTGACCAGGGTTAAGAGGACTTAACTTGGGATAAGTTATTTTGGAGTTGATGTGGGATAAGCTATTTTTGTGGGTTATCTCATGTATTTTCCCAGGTTAACCTAGAAACTTTCCAAACAACCATAGGTTAACCCACCAGGATAACCCACCAAACACCGTTCTTGGAGGGGAGTTAAATTGACATGTCATATCAGGTATCTAGACATCTTCTTTAGAAAATTCACCCAATTGTTTCATAAATTGAATGGACACATTTATCTAGTCAAGAGGGGATGCTCCTCCAGTACTTTCTATTTTGTGAAAGATTCAACATCTTAGACACAACTTCCAAATAAGAAGTATGCAATTTGGCAAAGAGAAAGATCAATTAGACCTTGATTGATTTCATCAATTTCGAAGGAAATTTATTGACAAATTTAGTTCTAAAGTGCAAGAGTTGTTTTGGTGTTTTTAGAGAATTATTTGGCCACTCAAGCAACATCTTGGATTTCTCAATATAAATCTGCATTAAGTACTGTTAAGAGCAGGGATATGTCTCTCTCTATATTTGTAAATAGAATTGAGTATCTCTGTTAGTCATAATGGGTATCTAGGAAAGCTTTTGACTCAATATTTGCACAATATTCAATCTTCAAATGACATTCCTGTGCATAAAACAATTGTTCATTGAGGAGGTAGGCAAGGAAACAACTTTCCTTTTGAGGGTGCATGGATATGTGGAAAATGTTTTCCATGGGGCTTTGTACCTTAAGGGATCTTGGATCTAGGACCTATAATTTATCTGATTCATGGATTGATGAATATGGATGGTTATGATCCTAAATACCTACTCTTTAGTTTCTAAAAAAAGGTAGATGTAATATTTTAACCCTTATAATTGTAAGTAATCGTTAGACATTTTTGGTGATTGTTTCACTAGCAAGAAGTTGAATGTGTAGCTATAATTATAATAGCTTGGAACATATCCTTTTCTATTCTATTTGGCTAAACTACTTGATTGGACTCTTTCGTGCAGATATTATGCAATTCACAAGCAAGTATATGATTGGTTTGATATTGGTTTTAATCACTTTGGATGCACTTCTAGCCCACAGCAAACTAAAGTTTGTTGGCCTATCTTCCATAAGCTTTTGGAGAATGGATTGCTTACCAAGAATGTCATGTAGCAAATGATTATTTATATGATTGTATCTGTGATTTTCATCCAGCCCTACTATGATGCATGTTCATAATTCCTCACTGACCGCTTTGTGGAGGGAGTATGCCCAACTCCAAATTGTAGCTATGAGTATGCTCAGTGAGATCAATGTGAAAACTGTTGGAAGCTCTTGAATCCCACTAAGTTAAAGGATCTAATGTGTAAGGTACTTTTGCATGCCTTAGGCTAGTATAGTGATAGGTCTTTTTACCTTCAATGGCAGATGGCACATAGATTGTGCGACTTAAATTTTGTTAATGATCTATGTTTCTTTGTTCTTTTTTTCTTAATAGATTTGCTACACCACTCCAAAGACCGGTGATACTAATCACATGTTTTTGCTTGATAATGGAATTCATTTCTTCCTTTTTGCAGAAAGATGGTGACTCATCTAAGCGTGAAATGATTGTACTATTGCTATAAGACATGTTAGAAGTAGTTACTCATGAAATGATGGTCAGGGAGAATCAGTTGGTCAACATCACAAATTTGTTCTTTTTTTATTGCCAAATTTCTAAGTATCCATGGATTGAGTACTTCTAAGGTGACAACAATGAGTTGGTTGAGTTAGGTCATGGTGACAAGGATGTTGTTCCTCAGCGGTAGCTTTTTGCTTGTATAGATTCAAAGCCAACTATGTTGTTTCCTCCAGTTATGACTACTCAATGGGAAGAACAAGTATGTAAAAGAAGCAAACATTACTTTATTGGAGCTAAAGAATGTAGATGGTGTGTCAATTATATTTTACTCGCAAAAGATTTTTCCAAGTTTTGTTTTGTAGCCAGATTAATTCTTTGATTTGTTAAGAACATTTTCCAACACTTCCATTTGCCAAAAGATGGTGTATTAATTATATTAATTATTTCATTTGCTGCACTTTGCTCAATCTACTCTTTTTTTTTCCTGGATTGAATTCTTTGATATAGATGGCTAAAGTCTATAAATCTGATGGGTGGGTATCTTTGGATATTGGTGATATTCTTGTACGCAAGAAAAAATGATGAGCTTGAAATGTTGGAAAAGGTGGCAATATTCAATGTGGCTTTTAGAGAGATCTTGTGGTTTTCTTTGCCTTGATTTCTTGAGGTGTTCAAGAGGGCAAGGTTCAAGATTATTCATGTTCTGACCACTTTTAGTCTGTGTTATTTAATTAGGTTCATGAAACATGAGTAGCATCAGTGGTTTAGTGGTAAAATGGTACCTTTATATGGTACAGACCTGAGTTCGATTTGCGACTGGTGCATCCTTTTTTGGTTCCAAGTTGGAGAATTCATTTTTTAATCTTTATGCTTGTTGAATTTCTTTACTTTAAACATAGAAAATGAGAGGTTGTTTAAGGAAATTAGAATTATAAATAATTATATGACAATAATTTCTTACCTATTTCGTGACAATGATGCAACTTGTAATTTGAATTTTGGGGAAATGTTATGTACATCTTAGAAAGCTTGGATATTTTTTATTGGATTTTATTTCTTATTTTTTACTATTTTGTAAAGGTAGATACTTAAAATTTTATTTCAATATTTATTTACTTTTTATGGATTCTCTTTCAAGGAGACTACATACATTTCTGGCTTAATAGAATAAATTTGATTTTTATTAACTCTGTCAATTCTCTTATTTTTGTTATAGTAGATGAAAAAGTCACATTTATGTACCTTATAGAAAAGAACAAAGCAGATGATGTGCATACATTTAATTAGCCTAAAATGCCTATTTATGTATATTCCTAGGTCTATAAAAGCATCATGTATTATAAATAATGTATAACATGCATCATCCTCAATTAGATTAGTTTGTATAAATTTTAGGTTAATTTACCATTTTTGTGGCTAGGGAACAAGGCGATATCATTTTGGGGCCTCAGATTGAAGATCCAACCATATAGATCTGATCAAGGTGACAATCAGAGTCCAATGCCTTCGAAATCGCTCCGATCGGACCTCCATAGCATCAGATGCAATCTGACAAAGAATAAAGGCTACGAGGCAAGGTAGTGTAAAATTCATACCTCATACGACAAATCCAACCGCACGGATGGGTTTAGATCGATGATCATAGCCCAACGGTGCGAAAATTAGTCCAATCCATCATCTGTGGCACCTTCTACAAGTCAAAGAAGATGGACGGCCATCATGGTGCCACGTGGCACTGACAAGCGTGGAAATCGCGTATTTTGAAATCGTTGGAAATCGTAGCATAGTCGCAAAAACCACTGGTCAAAGATATTTGTGATAACGAAACTCTCGTAGATCTTTATTCTTTTTAGAACTTGAGTCCCGGTCATTCGTCTCTGGGAGGCATGAAAACGAATCGAGATCTGGATCGGCTTTTATAACCTAAATCTAACCTAAGCTACTATTTTTGTCTTTTTGTGTTTTTGATTTTTTTATTTCGAAAAGCGAATTGAAACCTAGATCTAGATAAACTAGCAAAAACCTAAGTGACTATGTGCATCTAAATGAGGCCATGGTGGCCGTGCATGGTGTGAACAAACCAAAGTGTCATATAAGAAAGCAAACATGAGGACAATCAATCACAGAAACATTATTTATGCATAGAAATTTATCACACATCATCTACAATAGAAAGCAAATAAATAGAAGAAAATCCCTCACGCTGGAAAGTTGCCACTAGGGCCATCGGCCTTGTGTGAGGGTGTAGGCTAGACCTTGGGTATGAAAACCTATCTACACGCCTACCAAAAGAGATGGCCGGCCACAAGAGGCTATGGGTGAGCCTTCATGGCCGTCCAAGAAGAAGAAGAAGATGGGGGCTAGTGCACCCAAGTGGAGAGAGGAGGGTGTTGCTCCCTTTCTCTACCAATGGCCGTCCTTGAAGCTTTGGAGAGAAGCTTCTCTAGCTAGCCGTCCATGGAGCCTTGGAGGAGGATGAGGAGGACGGCCTTCAGGTTTTGGAGGGTGAAAGCAAGTTTAGAGTGGAGAGTGTATGGAGAGATTCCAATTTCGTAGCTCTCTCTTTGCCCTTATGGAAGGCTCCATTTGGTTGCCACTTTTGGTGGCTCCAAAAATAGCAAATGCCATAATTTTTGGATCTAGGCTTGACACAAGCTTTTAGGGTTTCCAAGAGAGTGTGCATGGGTTTGGTGGGAGTAAAATGGGAAGGTGTACGTGTGTGTGTGGGTGTGTGTTTTTCGTAGGGCTAGGTTGTGGGTTTTGGTAGGATTAGGTGCTAAATAGGTTGAGTCAATCAAGATTAAGTGGGTGTGGACCTAATTAGGCTTAGGAAAGTCTAATTGGGTAGGAGTGAACCTAGTTAGGTCTAGGTCAAGTCTAATTAGATGTGTGCATGTGATTAGGCTAGGGTAACCCTAATAGGTATGAGTTAATTAGATCCTAGGTGGATCTAATTGGGCTCGGGTGCACCCAATCAACTGTAGATGCACCCAATTAGGTATGGGATGGTTCAATTGGGTTAGGGATAGGACAAGTAGGGCTATGGATAGTGGACTAGGCTTAGGAGGTCTCTACTTAGGTTTCCTAGGGTGTCCGGTGGGGTTCCTAGGTCAAAATAGGCAAGCTAGGGCTTCCAACACCCAAAATCAGGAACCAGACAGCAGTATCAGACGTCCAGGATAGTGGTCAGACGTCTTATACTACAAAATTGGACGTCTGGACACTAAATTAGACATCCAATTCTGTGTCAGTATGAGTTTTGGCTTCCTGGATTGTTATTCTGCAGAAATCAGACGTCCAGCCAGATGTCTGGACGTCTTAAAAGGTGCTAGAGAGTGGGTTTTGTGTTTTCTAAGGTTGGTTTTGGTTCCTAAGTGTTTGGGAGAGGGATAGGAACATGGATAGTGGTATCCATGTTTGGGTTTTGAGGCTAAGGTGCCCTAATGGAGGTTGTTTTGGGTTTGGGAAGGCTGTCCTAGGGTTTCTAAGCGTAAGGATAAGGCTATCCTCCTCACTCCTCTTATCTAGATCAGTCTTCTTCTTCCTTTATTGCTTTATTCCACTATCTCCATCCTGGATCACTTTATTATTTGTAAATAGCAATAGAAAAACATTAACTAGCAGGATATCTCATCTCATTCTAAATAGACTGATGCAATGCATGATATGCAAGATATGAGTGCAATATCCACAATTTAAGATAGGTTCAGACATTATTTAGGTTGATTAGGACCTATGATTGCTGTGCAATCATACCCCCATGCATAAACTTTGCTAGACCCTAGCAAATGCAAGACTAAATTATTCACATAAGGGTACCTAAGGATTGATTATTTTATCAAGTGTATGCTTAGAGATTTTTCTCCTTTTTGTTTTCATCCTATGTTCTAGAAATCCAGACAAATGTGAAAGGTAGCTACGTAGCTTTTGCAACGGATTCGAGTGAAAGACCTGATTCACCCCTAAAGCCTGTACTTTGACCCCTAATAAAAATTCTAGCGGGATAGGCTGACTTCTTCCCTCGGGGTATTCGAGATATTCTATGAATTCCACCCGGCTTTAAGCTTAGGTAGAGGATCTTAAAGTGAAAAGATTATATATTTGGTGGCTCACTCTCGACTGCTGCTACATAGAGATTAGTACTATAGAATCTAGATTCCAAAATTATGAAGCAACTCCACTCAGAGCAAGATGAGAAAAACTATGCTCTCTTTTGGTTCCTTTGTATTCATTCTCTCTTTTTCTTTTTCTTTCTTTTTCTTAGAGCTCACAACCTCACCAGATTCACACATAGGATTTGTATTTGGTGGTCTCACTAGGCATTAACACTTTAATTGAGTTCTCATAACCCTAACACTAAGTCGAGATTCCTCAGCCAGCATTCGGGCGGTCAGAAACACAAGAAAAATAGGTTAAGGCCATATTTGGTGGAGCTCAATTTTATTTGGTGGTATTGCCTCAATGAAATAAACACTAAATATTCATTCTTTTTTTTTTCTTCCTTTTCTAAATTTTTTCTTTTTCAGTTTTTCTTTCTTTTCATCATTCTTTTTCTTTTTCTTTTCTCATTTTCTTTTTATTTTTTTTTTTTTCAACATAACACAACTGGCATACATCCATGAACTTTATTAAGGAGGCATTATTGGGGATTGGTGGTACTCAAGAGACATTGGGTGGCTTATTTGGTGGAAGTGCCTACTCATGGCATCGGGAGAGACGGATAGGACGGTGCATTTCTGACCTTGACATCAATACCCTCCTTCAGTCGAGGACTCCGTAAAGAATGGTCGTAACCATCCACCTTAGCCCTAGTTTTATGAAAACTCTCTCTCTGCGTATTTGCCTTATTCGGTGGCTCTCAATATTTCGCACAAAAATGTATACGATGGAACCGAGAGCGAAAACTATGCCTAATCTCTAAGTATCATCACCTAATTATCTAAGATTCCAGATTCCTTGCACTAATCTTAGAGCACCAGTACACTCTACTCTCATCTCACACTATTTGGTGGATTTTTTTTGGAAGAAAATCAGCCTGACTCCCAAAACTCTGTCCAGGGGTTCAGGAAAAGAAGCACTGCTTCTTCTCGACAGACTGAAGATGTTTATCAGCCTTCACCGTGAATCCATTGCAAATTCTACGTGTGTGTGAAAAGTTGTACTGGATTCCAGATTACAGGAATCAACTAAAGGATAAAATCCCTAATGCATTCTCTTAATAAAATAATCTTATTCATGAATGCAATGTCTATATATGCTATAAACATGTAACCTCATATAATTTATACTTCGTGAATTTCCCGTATCGGGTTACAATCATCTTGACCCTAAATTTAGAACAAAAGGTGAGCAGGTGAGTTGGAATTGGTTGTTGCGAACGATTTCTAGCTCCAATGAGAGAACTGGAGGTGGAGTCGGTTGTTCTTTTATTTAAGGTCCTAAAGTACGTTTTACATGCAGCTCCGAGGTTTTCCTAAGTGTTGGCATAAAATTTTTTCAGTTTTTCTGTATCTTCTGTATCTACCCCCCCATGCCTAAGTTCTTGCATGTCCTCATGCATGAATGTAAAAGAAAATAAATGCTGCAGGGAGAGAATGGGTAGAAATCACCTGTAATTACTCCTGAAATTATATTCAGCACCGGCCAACCTGTTAATATGCAATATAAAAGGAAATATGCTAAAACAAAAATATGCTATGTATAAAAATGATGGTGGAATGTGGGGCGAATGGTATCTATATGAGCTGAGTTTAACGCCTTCAGCTAGGCGAAAGCTCAAAAAGGATATACCAATACAGTATTGAGAATGGCAAGTAAAATAATAAGAATTTTAGTCTCATTCGCCAACAGCGGACCGCAAATGCGAACTAGCTATCCATGAATTCCAAGTCCAAATAATCGGGAAAATATGTAGATGGGGCTTGGGATTATCTGCAGCCAGATGCTACAGAAGAAAGACAGATAAATACAGGTGCTTGGAAGGAATGAAGGTGAAGGCATCCCGAAGAGGTGATGGAGAATGTGGGTGGTAGGAGTATGGGTGGAGTTGTGTGGGGTGAAATCATATGGGTCCTGATAATGGTTATGAATGGAAGGCATGACCCACGTAGTGTGGTCAGATCTGGAAATCAAGGTCCAGTGATCAGTCTCTATCTCTACCAAAGTTGTTTGGGTCTCATCTTCTTCTTTTATCTCTTCCAAATTGTCCAATGCCAATTCCCAATTATCACATGATTCCCCAAAATTCCTAGCTTCCTCTGATAACTCATCATATGTTATTCCCAATAATCTTTCAATTTCTTGAATATCTATTTCATAAGGGGATATTTCCTTCTTCTCACTTGGATGAAGTTGGGCATTAGATTTAGTAGTGAGTCCCTCCATGAAAGTGGAATGGGTTGAATCATTGATTGAGGAGTTGTTACAGTCTTTTTGATTTTGTTGCTCCGTGTATGAGATCATTTGAATTAATTCATCAATGTCTCCATGGGTATTCTCAAATACAACAAAATTATATTTAGGTCCCTTAATGTTTGGTTCCTCAAAATGAAATGATTGGTACTCAGGCCCTATATCAAGATCAAGATTCTCAAATAAATCTCCATTCTCAACTTCCATAGGGTTATCAATATCATCCACCTCGGGTGTTTGATCAACAAAATCCTGCATGACCACCACCGAATCGCAAATCGGTTGTGACACACCTGACCCAGATTCAAACATTTCTGGTTTTTGTTGCTCATCCCGGATTCTATGAAGCTCTTTCCTTATATCATCATATTCTCTTGCTCTAGCTTCTTTTATTTCATGAATCATTTTGATTAATTGAGTAATTTGGGATTCATTGCAAGGGGCAGGGGTTTGAATTGGGCTAGGTCGATCAAGATAGTCAACCATATTATCAGTGATTTGATCTGGTAGGGAGGGTGACTTATGTGATCTAGTGGATTGTTGATTCGGGTCGTGTGGTTCTACCCAGGTGTCAATTGCCATAGTTCTTCCGAATTACCCTCCGACTCACTTTCCATATCATCCAGAAAGTACCCTGACTTTGTTTTCTTAGTGGCTACATACATATCAAAGTGAATCTTCTCATTGCCGTTACTTACCTCCATACATCCTGAGTAACAGTCAATCCGTGCATTGGCCGTAGCCAAGAAAGGTCGACCCAGAATAATGGGTGAATTACTTAGCTTCTCTGATATATTCATGTCCAAGACAATAAAATCGACTGGAAAAGCTAAGACCTTGCACTTTAATAATCACATCCTGAACTACCCCCTTCGGTAGTTTGATGGAGCCATCTGCCATTCTAATGGTGACAGGTGTGTGGTGCAGATCTCCAAGTTTGGTGCGGTCAAAAAGGGCGATAGGAATCAAGCTAATGGAAGACCCTAGATCCACAAGGGCTTTGTTGAAGGTGAATCCCTTTATGGCACAAGATATGAAGGGTTTTCCAGGGTCAGTCATTTTGGGTGGTATAGTGCCAGAAACAAATGCACTTATGTTAGCTGATAAAACCACCTCTTTAGGTGTGCAAGTCATTTTTTTCTTTTGTGACTCTTTCTTTAAGACCTCAGGAAAGGGTAAATAGGTCAAATCAACTTCAGAGGCCTTTTTCTTCTTTTTGTCCCTTGAGTCTGAGTCAGAGCTGGATGTGGGTTTGGTCTTATGATTTTTGGTTGAGCCCAAATCAGGTCGTTTGGGTGGGCTCTTAGCTTTTCTCTTCCTTTTAGAGGCCATAGATTTGACCCCCGCACAAGGGCATGTTTGATAGATTGGAGGAGGGGTCGGAAAAATAGGTGGAGAATAGGAGTGAAAAGGCATTTGCATTCGGGAATAAAGTGATTCTTGAAGTCTCTTGATTTGATCCCCTTGAGATTTCACATGATTTTCCAACTTAGTCAGCCTTTCTTCATTTTTCTTGTCAAAGTCCAACAAAATGTTCATGATATCTTTAAGGGTGGTTGCGGGTTGGGCTGGACTAGATGGTTGCCCTAAAGTGGATTGAGTGGAGTATTGGGCTGGCCTAGATTGATGTTCAGTCTGAGTCGATCTCTGTGGTCTCCAAGAAAGATTAGGATCGTTTCTCCACTCAGGGTTATACGAATTTGGATATGAATCAATAGGTGTATCGCCTTGAGTGGGGCTGACTACAGAGGGAGTTGATTGAGAACCTATTACGTGGTCCTGTACTTGTGATCCATTATTCCAATTCATTAGAGATATCTCATCAAGTACAGGTGTATCATAAATAGTGCATTCCTTAATTGATCTACCCAAATCATGGATTAGGTCCAAAGGTGCCTTTTGAGTTGGTTGAGTCCAGGATGCCTCCCCATGGTAGCAAGAATCAGTAGAATAGCTAGTGGTTCCAAAATATGGGTCACTAGACCAACTAGGCTGGTTGTTCCAAGTCTCTTGTCCTTGGGAGGAGTGATAAGATTGAGATTGTGCCTGAGATCGTCTAATTTGCTCCAGAAGCTTGGCACATTGATCTGTACAGTTCTTGTTATATTCCCGGAATTCAGCAACTATGGCTTTCAATTGGTTCTGATCTAGATAAGGGTCAGATCCATGAGATTCAGGTTCTAAATAAGCTGGGGGATAAGGATAATCATATCTCAGCTGGTTAGGATGAGTCTCCCAACAGAAGGAGTCGAAATCATGGTTGGGTTGGGAGATGGAGGACCCCGAGGGTCAAAAGAATGATATGGGTTCATGGATATTTGAGAGAAGATGCGAATAAAAATAAGAGATAGTCTTCACATCAAATCCATTCTCATTCAATCACACCCAAATCAGGCTCAAAATGGTTTTTTTTGAGTCTTTAAATTTAAACCCTAATGTGAATTACCTAGGGTTTGTGCTTCTTCTAAAATCTACAGTCAGTCCTTAGTCTGACTTGAAATCACTGCCCAAATAAATAACTGAAGAAAAATATTATGAAATTTGGTAGAGATCTTACTTTTTCAATAAATTTTTCAAGGAATATTTTTTCAATATTTTTACTATTTTGTGCAATTTTTCACGAATTTTTATGTTCAAAGGGGTCAAACAGACCAGATGGACCCCTTGAGAGAAGTTCAGTTTGAAACAGTATCAGAAAAAATCCAAAAATTCTTGAAAATTCATAGAAAAAACTAGGTTTCAGTAGATTTCCAACCCCACAAATTTCAAATTTATGTAAAGGATAGAATTAACGTTTAAATTTATAAAAAATCAGAGCGTAGACTGTTCTGACCCTCTTCCACTGTGCGAATTTTTAAAATTTTTGTACTGATAACTTTTCCAAATAAAAGGTGGCGCTGGAAAGCTAGTTTGAAAACCTAATACCAAACCGAATCCCAAGATTTTTGGACTCCAAATTTGACAGCAATAAAATTTTGAAAATCGTCAATATTTGCTGGCCGAATTTTCAAATCTGATTTTGGTGTGTTTAAATAGTCTCCAAGTTAAAACACACACCAAAGAAAATGATTTTTTTTTTTTAATTCAGATCTGAAATTTTGAATTTGAATTTATATATAGATATTTTTTTTTCTTTTTTTTTCTTTTTTTCTAACCTAAGGAAGCAATAAACTAGAGGACGAAGAAGATACCTGCGGTCTTCACCACGGGTCGATGTGTGCGTAGATCCTCATCTTGACACCCAACAATCAAAACAAACAAAAGTTAAGCAAATCCAAATCTAAACTCACGTGTTACCTCCCCGGCAACGGCGCCATTTGACGAGCATGGAAATCGCGTATTTTGAAATCGTTGGAAATCGTAGTATAGTCGCAAAAACCACTCGTCAAAGATATTTGTGATAACGAAACTCTCGTAGATCTTTATTCTTTTTAGAACTTGAGTCCCGGTCGTTCGTCTCTGGGAGGCGTGAAAACGAATCGAGATTTGGATCGGCTTTTATAACCTAAATCTAACCTAAGCTACTATTTTTGTCTTTTTGTATTTTTGATTTTTTTTATTTCGAAAAGCGAATTGAAGCCTAGATCTAGATAAACTAGCAAAAACCTAAGTGATTATGTGCATCTAAATGAGGCCATGGTGGCCGTGCATGGTGTGAACAAACCAAAGTGTCATATAAGCAAGCAAACATGAGGACAATCAATTACAGAAACATTATTTATGCATAGAAATTTATCACACATCATCTACACTAGAAAGCAGATAAATAGAAGAAAAATCCCTCACGCCGGAAAGTTTCCACTAGGGCCATCGGCCTTGTGTGAGGGTGTAGGCTAGACCTTGGGTATGCAAACCCGTCTACACGCCTACCAAAAGAGATGGCCGGCCACAAGAGGCTATGGGTGAGCCTTCATGGCCGTCCAAGAAGAAGAAGAAGATGGGGGCTAGTGCACCCAAGTGGAGAGAGGAGGGTGTTGCTCCCTTTCTCTACAATGGCCGTCCTTGAAGCTTTGGAGAGAAGCTTCTCTAGCTAGCCGTCCATGGAGCCTTGGAGGAGGATGAGGAGGACGGCCTTCAGGTTCTGGAGGGTGGAAGCAAGTTTAGAGTGGAGAGTATGGATGGGAGAGTGTATGGAGAGATTCCAATTTCGTATCTCTCTCTTTGCCCTTATGGAAGGCTCCATTTGGTTGCCACTTTTGGTGGCTCCAAAAATAGCAAATGCCACAATTTTTGGATCTAGGTTTGACACAAGTTTTTAGGGTTTCCAGGAGAGTGTGCATGGGTTTGGTGGGAGTAAAATGGGAAGGTGTACGTGTGTGTGTGGGTGTGTGTTTTTCGTAGGGCTAGGTTGTGGGTTTTGGTAGGATTAGGTGCTAAATAGGTTGGGTCAATCTAGATTAAGTGGGTGTGGACCTAATTAGGCTTAGGAAAGTCTAATTGGGTAGGAGTGAACCTAATTAGGTCTAGGTCAAGTCTAATTAGATGTGTGCATGTGATTAGGCTAGGGTAACCCTAAAAGGTATGAGTTAATTAGATCCTGGGTGGATCTAATTGGGCTCGGGTGCACCCAATCAACTGTAGATGCACCTAATTATGTATGGGATGGTTTAATTAGGTTAGGGATAGGACAAGTAGGGCTATGGATAGTGGACTAGGCTTAGGAGGTCTCTACTTAGGTTTCCTAGGGTGTCCGGTGGGGTTCCTAGGTCAAAATAGGCAAGCTAGGGCTTCCAACACCCAAAATCAGGAACCAGACAGCAGTATCAGACGTCCAGGATAGTGGTCAGACATCTTATACTACAAAATTGGACGTCTGGACACTAAATTAGACATCCAATTCTGTGTCAGTATGAGTTTTGGCTTCCTGGATTGTTATTATGCAGAAATCAGATGTCCAGCCAGATGTCTGGACGTCTTAAAAGGTGCTGGAGAGTGGGTTTTGTGTTTTCTAAGGTTGGTTTTGGTTCCTAAGTGTTTGGGAGAGGGATAGGAACATGGATAGTGGTATCCATGTTTGGGTTTTGAGGCTAAGGTGCCCTAATGGAGGTTGTTTTGGGTTTGGGAAGGCTGTCCTAGGGTTTCTAAGGGTAGGGATAAGGCTATCCTCCTCACTCCTCTTATCTAGATCAGTCTTCTTTTTCCTTTATTGCTTTATTCCGCTATCTCCATCCTGGATCACTTTATTATCTGTAAATAGCAATAAAAAAATATTAACTAGCAGGATATCTCATCTCATTCTAAATAGACTGATGCAATGCATGATATGCAAGATATGAGTGCAATATCCACAATTTAAGATAGGTTCAGACATTATTTAGGTTGATTAGGACCTATGATTGCTGTGCAATCAGGCACCATCACAATCGCCCAACACCTCCGGCATTCTCCCTCCTCAGCAAAGGCTGCGCAATCTAGACCATTGGATCAAGATCCAACGGCTGAGAGTGCTACAGCCTTAAATCATAAACGTGACAAAGAAGCGATGGTACCGCAGTGAGTGAGCGCTTTACGTGGAGAGGGAGGTGCGGGGTCAAATCCTCGCACACCTCAAATCAGCCACGTGGGTGGGCGCAGCTAAATTCGACCATTCGATTAACGATGAGCGGCATCCGATGATGCAACGTGACCCGATGAGCGATGCACAATTAAGACGTGCAAGATCACGCCCTATTGGATGCGCGATCAAACACGCACCCTTTCTGCAAATTGAGGAAGCAATTTTTAAGCCGTCTGATCACATGATCGGACAGCTGACTTGATCTAAGAAGTACGGGTGCATGACCTAAATGCTTGATCAGCATGCGATGATGGTCGTTTGGTCCCCATCGAATGACCTTGATCAGTCGTCGCTTGGTGTGAAGGCTTCAATGGCAGAAGAAGAGTGGGTGTCGACATGGCTCAACGAGAGCACTTCGATCAGCGTGCAATGGCAGAGATGAAGTATGCATCTTCACCAACACTTATCTACAGCAACATGCACGTGTCACTAAAGGCTCTGCATTTAATTTTTAAGATTTTAAAGAACCTTTTTGCCTTTGTACCTCAAGTATATAAAGGATCCTATGCTCATCATTCTCTTCATCCCTTCTCTTCTTCTCTTACCCCCTCCAAAGCTCTACGAGCTGGTCCCATACCCGAGATGCTCCATTAGAGTTGGAGTAAAATAATTTTCCATCTTCTCACCCCCTTCGTCGAGCATCTCGCGGTTGTCTTCTTACTACTATTCGAGAAGCGAATCCCACAGCGACGTCGCCCTGCTTCGTCCTCCATCGTCCAGCTCCATTCTCCCTCATCTAGCATCTCACCACCCTCTTCCAGGCGCTCCATCAACGTGGCTTATCCTCCAAGCAGCCGTCAAGGAGGATTTTCTCATCCCTCTCTTTTTACTGCTTTCTAGTGTAGATTTTCAACTTTCTAGTTATAGAAATTAGTTGTAATGAACATTTGACTATAAAATATTGGTTCTCTTTCTCTCTCTTTTCTTTGTATTATTCTATCTCTCTCTTTTATTATTTATTATTTAAGTAGAATAGCTAGTGTAGATTTAATTCGACCAGCTAATCTACTTCGTGACAATAATTCTAAACGTAATTTTTAATCAAGCGTTCGCCTCTCCATGTTTAACTCGGGACTTACTAGAGTTTAGATTATAAATTTTATTTGATAGCGGATTTTTACGCAACTACAACGATGGTTTTTTAACTCAACCTTTTATGTGTACGAATCCAGTTCATTATTTTGGCGTCGTTGCCGAGGGTCTTGTTAATCATTTAAGCATCATTGACGGGGAGGCAAGGCTTATTGATTTCCCTCATTTTCCGCATTACTTATCGTTTACCTCACTTCTCTTCTTTCTTATTGTGATTGCAGGTACTCTCTCGAGGAGGGCAAAAGCAATAGATTGGAGCAAAGTGTAGTTGAAGGGTGTGTAAGTATATCCCACCTCCCACCCACTAGTTTTCATTCCACCATGTAATAACACAAACGAAAATCAACCTAGGTGCTCTTTTAAACCCAAAGGTAGATTGATTGTTTATTTGTCATTTCCACCCACCTCACCCCCACATAAAAAAAAAAAAATTGATTGTGAGATTTATTTAAACTTATACACCTTAAACACCCACACACGAAGGTGCACTCTTCTTGATTCTACCACTTAGCTGGGATCTGACCTGTAGGCCCAGTACACTATAACCTAACACACATAAGTGAGTAGAAATCTGATTAGGCTAATCATCTTGTATGCCTTAATCAAGTGGTGCAAGAGTCCAATTGATTGAGTTGTTTGGGCTGCACCACTTATGATAAAATTAATTCAATCAGTAGCTTACCACATAGGATTCAACTTCTAGGAACTAACTAGGTACTCCACATTCATTCTGAGTTTTAAAGGAAGATATCTTCACCTTTTCTTTCAAAACTTGGTGTGCTAATTGAAACCTTGTCTGAATATACTTAAAAGTTGAATCCTAAAAACTACTAAGTAAGATTTAAACCCTAAAATTCACTACATCTAAAAATAATCTTATTTGAAAATCATTAATTGTGCATACACACACATTGAAACTGACCTTTATGGGCACAACCCAAATAAAAGGCCCATCACATTCCCAAGCACATTCAAACCTAAGCCTAACTAAAATCAAGTAGACGTTGGCCTTAAGGATTAGACTCGCTCTTCGGAGCCTAGATCGAGATTATTTTCAATTAATTTGCTTCTACTGATCCATATGATGTCTAGCTGGGAGAACAGTGTCAAACAACCGTGGTTGGGGGGTATCAAAGGAACCTGAGGCAAAAGCCAAGGAAAGAACCTTCTCCCCAATCCCTCCCTCTAACTGATTCGATTGACCAGAAAGAAGTAGACCAAATCATTCCTTTTATCTTAAGACGGGTTGTGAGAGTATGTAAATCTTTAGGCTATCCCACTTAAGGACATGTTTGATTATTTGTACTGCAAGGCACCTTTCTTTTCTTTTCCTTTCATTTCGTCATGGATCCTTCCACATCCTATTCGTATTTCCACTCTTACCCTCCTACCACTACTGATTCACAAGATGATTATTATCCCAACCAGACATATTCTCACCCATCAACTAGTTGGGATAATCCTGATTGGGGATACAATTCCGGACCTCCATGTTCAGAGTCTAACCCTGGATACCATGATTTTGATTTTGATCATTCTCTGAGCTACACCGATTATAGATCACCGCCTGCTTATGGACAACCTAATACTATCTACAATCAAGAAGGATATAATGATTACAACTCTAACCCTCCCCAGGATCACACTACATATAGGTCACCACCCCTCTTTAAACAATTAGAAATGACCTATTCTCAGGGAGGGCACCAAGAACCTTAATTCCTTGACTCCTCTGGATTTAACCGAAACCCACCCAACCCTGAATCAAACCATTTGGTTCGGGTGAACTAGGTCTAAGATAAGGTGTTGACTAACTTAAGGAATACCATACAATCTTTAGAAGCTCAACCAACACCCTACACTGAAGAATTGGAGCCTTTGATTGAAATGATTGATGATCTTAACAAATATTTGTTGGATTGGCTCCAAGATGTTAAGGATAAGGACCTAGGTGAGATTTTACTTGGGAAATTGTCAAAATTGAGGATGAGATTTGTGGTTGCTCTAGTCCAATCTTATGATGATTTCCAAGATGAACGCCCTTCAGAAGCGCAAATGTCAGAATCTGCTCAAGCACCTGTAGGGGGACATGTTTTACGAGATCGAGGGTGACCAGGTTCTTGAGTAATCAATTGAGGATGAATTGATTTCTTCACCTGAGATCCCTAAACCAAGGTACGAGGAAAGGTATGTCTCCATGGACCAGGAAATGATTGATGATTTTGAGACATATATAAATACGGATCCATAATTCTTTGATTCTGAGGGTGAAGAATTTTTATGTAAAGTCTCACTTGAGTTTGAGGAAATTGATCTGAGTGAGTTGACTAGGCCTGAAGAATTCAATGAATCATTTGATAGCCTTATAATTGAGAAAATTGATTCTGTTGAGGCTAGCATTATGGATTCAGATCCTCATTTCATGGATGATTCAATTCATAACCACATTCCTCAATTACACCTCATTGAGCATAATGATGATTATCTTCTTGAGATTACCAAACCAATTCAATTCTTATTCAGCCACAAATTTTGGACTTAGATATTTTATACAGGGATGATGACATTTGTGAGGTCCCAGAAGCATTGATTTTGAAGGATAGGAATCAGGAGATGACGATTTGGGAAGCTAATTCTAGGAGAGATAGATATTTGGATCTAAGGGTTCCTTTATGTTTGAAACTACCAACCTTTTATCAGGACCCTTATGATATTTGTGACTCTAAAGATGTGCAACTTAAGTGTAGATTAATGGATTATCTTTTTAAGCAAGCGATTAACTAGACAAATGACCCCATTGATTTAGATTTACCTATTGTTCGACATTTTAGACTTGGGTTGCATCCTCACAAACCGCAGACCTGACCTCGCTTACATAATGATCTCCGATTCTAGGTAATTTTTATTCAAAGCCTTAGATATATTCGACCCTAGGGCATAGGTCTGCACCACAACCTAGTCCACATCTGTGGACATTCTCTGCTGGCAGGTCTTGAGGTTAATCTTTTTATTTTGATCTTGAACTGCAATTGTGAATTCTTTATTTCTTCTTTATTTATATAGTGTGCCTAGCTAAAGGTGCTAAATTTAGTACTTATACAGTCTGCTTTCATCTCGGAGTTGACCGAGTAATCACGAAATTCAGGTGTTTTCTTCTCTACTCCACTCTTTTTCATGTCTTTTTAATACAATGAGGACATGGGGGGGTGGATATTCATCTCTGAATCATTTTATTAGCTCTATAGATTCTTTTTATTTTCTCTTTATTATTTTCTCTTTAATTATAAAAAATTAAAAAAAAATTGAATTAGGAAAAGAGAACTTGGGCATTAAAGTTTTTTCAATTTTAGGGAATGATATACTAGGACTTGAATACTTAAACCTTGCAGGTCTTCAGGCTTAATCAGCCTGGGTATCCACTAAAACGTGAACTTGTTTCTCGAGTCCTCACCATTAGAAAAATTCATTTCTAATTGGTTAAATAAGTTAGGGTGATAAGTACACAACTTATCAACCTGCCCTCTGATTTGAGGGTACTTATAGTCTAAGTATCTACACAGTATTTGCACTGACTCACTTTTCGATGATTTTAACATAAATTAGGTAGCTAATGAACCTTCTAGGATGGTATGGCTAGCAAGTTGTTGTGGATAACAGTCCATTTGCCGGTTGTCTAGAGCCTAGCCACACAACCATTCTCTCTCTGCTGCTTTTAAGTAAATCTTAGATTAGGGAAGCCACCTACTTAAAAAAAAAGAAAAAAAAAAAGAAAATAAGAAGAAAATAAATAAGCTACACTTCATCGCACGAGTATGGCTGGTAAGTTGTCATGGGTAGCATCCCATTGGCCGGTTGTCCAGAACCCAGCTCACAAAATTCATGTTTAATTCCAAACACTTAGGAAAAAGCAGAGAAGTAGAATAAGTCGGAGAGATATACACTAGGTTCGCCCTTATGTTGACCTCATTTTTTCAAAAATAAAAAATAGGGAGAAAGTTACCGGTCGAATAGATATATCTTTAGGTAGAATTTCTTTTCAAGGTCACCTAGAGGCATAGAAACTTGAAGTCCATTCTAGTTGCCGATCAGTGAATCTATCACATTTACACAAAAAGATGCTTAGCACTTAGAGTTCCTGTTGAGTCTTGAGTGGGTTGGGTGGCCGTAAAAAGCTACCCCAAAACTTTAAACTCAAAATTCCAAAAAAAAATAGAAAAGAAGAAAAAAAAATGTATTTGCGTTTGAATAAGGTGAGGGCTTGGTAGCCTACATTTTGGCAGACACCTGGACACTATTGGGTCTACGTAGTTCAGGCCTTTAGTAGAAATTTCTTATGTAGTTTTGCTAAGGACTAGAAAAAGATAAGCATGGGGGTGTGATGTGCATACATTTAATTAGTATAAAATACCTATTTATGTATGTTCCTAGGTCTATAGAAGCATCATGCATTATAAATATTGCATAAAATGCATCATCTTGCATTTAGATTAGTTTGTACAAATTTTATGTTAATTTTCCCTTTTTGTGGCTAAGGGATAAGGCAATATCATTTCTGAAACTCGAATTGAACCAACCGTACGGATCTAATCAGGGTGACGATCGGAATCCAACGCCTCCGAAGTCACCCCGATCGGACCTCTGTAGCATCAGATTCAATCTGAGAAAGATTAGAGGCCAAGGGATAAGATGGTATAAAATTCGTACCTCAGATGACAAATCCAACTGTATGGATGGGTTCGGATCGATGGTCGCAGCCCAACAACGTGAAAATCGATCCAATCCGACATCTGTGGCACCATCTACAAGTCAAAGAAGATGGACGGCCATGATGGCACCATGTGGCATCATCACAGCTGCCCAACACCTCCAACATTCTCCCTCCTTAGCAAAGGCTGAGCGATCTTGACCATTGGATCAAGATCCAACGACTAAGAATGCTGCGGCTTTAAATCTTAAACGTGACAAAGAAGTAATAGTAGCGCAGCGGGCGTGCGCTTTATGTGAAGAGAAAGGTGCGGGGTCGAATCCTTACATGCATCAAATCAACCACGTGGGCGGTGTGGCTAAATTCATCCGTTCAATTAATGATGAGTGGCATCCAATGAAGCAACGTGGAACGATGAGCGCCGCACGATTAAGACGTACGAGATCATGCCCTATTGGACGCGCACCCTTTCTGCAGCATGAGGAAGCGATTTTTAAGCCGTCTAATTGCATGATTGGATGATTGATCTTGATCCAAGAAGTGCGGCGCACAACCTAAGCTCACGATCAGCGTGCGATGATGACTGTCCGATTTCCATCGGACGACCCTGATCAGTCGTCGTTTGGTGTGAAGGCTTCAACGGTAGAAGAAGAGCGAGCGTCGACGTGGCTCAACGAGAGCACTCTGATCAGTGCGCAATGGTAAAGATGAAGCACGCATCTTCACCAACGCTTATCTACAGCAACATGCTCGTGTGTCACTAAAGGCCCTACGTTTAATTTAAAGATTTTAAAGGATATTTTTGCCCTTGTACCTCAACTATATAAAGGACCCTATGCTCATCATTCTCTTCATCCCTTCTCTTCTTCTCTTACCCCCTCCAAATCTCTACGAGCTGGTCCCATACCTGGGATGCTCCATTAGAGTTGGAGTAAAATAATTTTCCATCTTCTCACCTCCTTCGTAGAGCATCCCACGGTTGTCTTCTCGTCGTCATTTGGGAAGCAGATTCTATTGCGATATTGCCCTGCTTTGTCCTCTGTCCTCGAACTCTGTTCTCCCTCGTCCAACATCTCACCATCCTCTTCCGGGCGCTCTATCAACACGACTCATCCTCCAAGTAGCCGTCGAGGAGGATTTTCTCACCCTCTCTTTTTACTGCTTTGTAGTGTAGATTTCCAACTTTCTAGTTATAGAAATTAGTTGTAATGAACATTTGACTATAAAATATTGGTTCTCTTTCTCTCTCTTTTCTCTATATTATTCTATTTCTCTCTTCTTTCATTTATTATTTAAGTAGAATAGCTAATGTAGATTTATTTTAGCCAGCTAATCTACTTCATGAAAATAATTATAAACGCAGTTTTTAATCAAACGTTCGCCTCCCCATTTTCAAGTCGGGACTCACCAGAGTTTCGATTATAAATTTTATTTGATAGCGGATTTTTACACAACTACGATGATGGATTTTTAACTCAAACTTTTATACGTACGAATCTAGTTCATCAGCGGACGATACCTAACAATACATTTATATATGAGCATATTAAGAAATTATGGCAATAATCAAGGAAAAATGTCACTACATGTGTTACAATGATGGAAATACTAACATTTTTACTGTTACCAAATATTAATTTAAACATGGAGTACTTACTTATAGTGATAGTATTGTCGACATTTGACATTATTAGAGTTGATAGCATTGATCTATACTGACGAACAAAACCATTGCTATTAGCATAAAAGTCAAGTTGGACAACCTTTATAAATTTTACCATCGCTGTAGAGTGAGGTACAACACCAACGATTTTCACCGTCAGCATAGCCTACAATAGCACCTCTTAAGAGAACGCCAAGGCTAACTGCCATAATAGGCATATGTAGCTATAACGATTGTATTTTAGACCTACATTGACAATTTATTATCGTCAATGTAGGTAAAAGTTATTGTAGTGACGTACCTATGTAGAGCATGTTACTTTCAAAACCATGATATCTTCAACATGTGGATAATCTAAAAGGTTACAAAATTGAAACTCATGCTTGAGAAACAACAACAATAGAAGTTAGTGATGATTCACTTTTGCACTAACATTTGAAAAGTCTTTCCATATTGATGAGATTTTGTAATGCTGTTATAAAATAATTCTTAGTAAATGAAAGAAGAGATTCGTTGACATACTAGTTGGCAGATTCTTTTAAGAGATAATAGTTTGGCTAATAAGAGATAATATGCATCAAATCCAATTCAAGAGATGTTACAAAAACCACGTATACTAAACTGAATCAGGGAAGCAAAAATCTCAAAGAAGATAGTTAAAAATTTTAAGCAAGTTACAATAAAATATGCAATAATTAATTTACTAAAGAGACGAAGGTTTATAAATAAAAACAAAGAGTTGGCGAGATAGGATTTTTCCCTTAACTCCAACAAGAATCACCCCATTCAAGATATAATGCCAAGGGAGTAGCTGTACGTCGACAACTCCATTCAAACCACCACTAGGCCCACCAATCTTAAGAGATATAAATGATAAAAATAAAAATCACTGCTCTCCATATTAAGTTCCCATGTTTATAAAGATGTTTAACATCGGTAACCTCCATCATATTAAACAGATAATTATATATACAATTAAAGCTAGGGCTCTAACCTCCTTATTATAAATATTTATTTTAATTTTAACTAATTTTATATTAAACATTCACCAACCACCGGCCAACCAATATGACCCTCACAACGCATAAATGTACAAAGCGTAGGAAGAAAGAACCCGATTCCCTTCCATCAATCTCCTCCATCTCAAGGAATAAAGCCAACGCCTCTCATATTCGCATCTAGAACCTTCAAATGCACGCAAAGGCTCTCAGTACGTACGTACCCCACCTCCCCATCCATGCCCGCGAGAACCGGCGGCTCCGGAGAGAGAGAGAGAGAAGGGTTAGAGGAAGAGAGAATTGATGTCTTCCTACCACTACTCCTGCAAGACGGAGTGGTGCAGGGGTTGCCGCAGCTGGCTCTCGGTGCCCCGATACGCGCAGACCATCCGGTGTGCCGTATGCGGCACGGTTACGCAGGTGGGCAGCTCACAGCAGGGCGATCCTTATGGGCGCACGCACGGCGGCTACTCCTCCTCCCTTTACAAGCCGGTCGGGAAGAGCAGCTGGGTGAAGGGCTTCTTCTCGCTGATATCCGGCAACCCGATGTCGGCGGAGCCCCCTAAGTACTACCACGTGCCGCAGCAACCACAGGGGACGACGATAACTCGGCCGCCCATGTTCGGGCTGGTGAGCGGGAAGAAGAGGGCGCTTCTGATCGGAGTGTCCTACAGGGGGAAGAGGTACGAGCTCAAGGGCACCGTTAACGACGTCCAATGCATGAAGTACCTCCTCCTCAAGAACGGCTTCCCGGAGGATGCTATTCTCATTCTCACAGGTATATATACGTAACCATTCTGCCTAATCACTTGTGTCAATTGCTGTAAGCACAGCTTATCTAATCTAATCCCAGTTAACTTAGGTTTTGTTACGGTTAACTATCTGACAAGGACATTTATGTAAATACGTATGTGTGGGGGCATGCACACGGTCACATGAGAATAGAGGAAAACTTTTGAGGGACGCATGGAAGTGTACACCGAACTCTACCATCTTTCTGCCAACCAGAGCAGGTGCGGGTCCTGAGAGTGGAACCCACTCATGGTAGAAGGGAGGGTGGGCCTTACCCCATTGGTAGAGAAGAGGATGAGGTCCTGTGTACGCATCAGGACCCACCCCCTCTCACGGGTAGAGAGGAAGGTTAGTTGAGATGGAGTAATTTTGAATATATTCCTTTTATTCTTTGTACTTCTTAATTGCATTAATTAGGTATCACCATTTGATTGAGACTTTTAGGATAGGAGTACTCAATCAAATGATCGATCAAGGTTCTTAGATTAGAAACCTTGATGCAAGTCTACAATCACAAAGAAAATCATGCAAGAGATTGGTGATCTAATTCCACCTTGATAGGTGTAGGTCTGGGAGGATAATAAGACTTCCAAACTTTACTAGTATTTTGTAATACAATCTCTCTTACTACTCTTTCTCTCTCTTTAATTGCATAAAAAATAAAAGTTAACACGTCCTAAGTATTTATAAAATGAACCTCCTCTGATTGGGAGTCTCCCTTCCTTCTAACGATCTCGCAACTTGGCTGTTAATAGCATTTAATTGAGTAACCACTAGATGACCGCCAACGTAAATGTCGACAAAACAGTTGTATGTTTGTTATTCATGATCCGTCTAGTAGTCGAGTGGTTGAATAGTTAAGTAGTCAGATCCTCTAAGATGCTTAATAACTAAACCCACCCGACGTTAGGCACTTAGATTCAAGAAAAAACTTTTCTCCCCTCATCGCCATCCGACGCCAAACATAATCTCTTTATAATCTTTCCATTGGAGTTTTTGTCCTTGTTTCTCTTGGTCAATCTGTTACAGAATTATGGTTGTTTTATTTTCTTTGTTTTCTTTGTTTTTTTAGTTTATCATGAGATTAAGTTGTTTACAAGTAACAATGGTAGCTATTCATTCCTGGAGGTTGAGAATGTTGGATCCTTTATGGTGAGAGCTCCCTGCAGTTGGCGTGATCTCGGAGACCTCATCTACTAGATGATGATATAACACCCTAGAATGATTGTTTAAGGGGGGAGGTAGATTGTAACTGTCGCAACAGGGATCATAGGTGGGCGTCCAAAGGATTCAACCAAGAGAAGTAATGTCAATTGCTTTAACCATATTACCAAGAGGATTAGCTTCCAAAGAGATCTATTCGATGGTGAACTTGATAACAAGAGAGTATCAAAATTCGAGTACTAAATTCATAAATACGAGGATTTTGGGCATGACCCCCCGAATGAGGGGTCCTTGCTTAACTTACTGTGACATCAATTATAAGGATAAAGGTCTACTTATTGAATCTATAGGAGGTTATATGCATTAATTGGGGTGTGATGGGCTTCGGGGGCCACTGTTGGAGTCAACGATAGTCATCAAAGATTTTCTTCACGTAGGGAATGTCACGTAGTAACAAGCAATCCATCACGAGGGACATGGAGTCGGACCTTCTAAGTGATTAGAGGGTTTGACTTCATGACCTACAAGCAATCACAAGAGATTGGTGACCCAGTTCCACCACAAGGGATGTACGTCTGGGGGGAGGGGGATGATACTCTGAACTTTGCACTACTATTAGCGAGGATACATGATTTCTCTTCCTCTCAGCCCCCCCTTCACTCAAGGGTCTCTCTTCCTCTTTTATAGTATGGGAAGAGTCCTTGCCTAGTAAAATATTTTCCATGATCTCTGGTACATCTTTTGTCAAACTGTTCATCTACTGTCAGGTTATGGGTAGCCATTTACATCCAGTCGCGACTCTAGCCTTGGTTGCGCCGAATCTTCTAGCAGGTTTGGCAGATCCAGGTTCGGGTCTGACTAGTTGTAGGCTAGTCGGGTAATACCGGACCCGCCTGTTTACCTTGTAATCGGGTAGCCAGATCCTCTGCTGAATTATGCGCGGAGTTTTGGATCCGATGGTGGTTTTTTCCCCTCATCATATGCCCCCACTCTCTAATTAGAGTAAACTACTGAGAGAGTACTTAGAGCACTTAAAACTTCGCAGTAGATGATGCCCCCAAATGTGCTATCGGCTAGAACGAAGAGGGTAGGACATTTGTCATGAAGGAGGAGTTGGAGGATGCCGATAGACGAGGTTGGGTGGTTTGCCTCTGTTTCCGGATGTTTCTAGGAGGTCAGGTGTAAGGAAATTTCTCCTGACTTTTTGTCGGCTTGGGTGGTAGCATAGTTATAGTGGAATATAGGCGCATTGACTGTGGTTCCAGCCAACCTTAAGATGCAGTGTTTGTCTGCGGTAGGTGGCCTAGCGCATTTTTGTGCCTAAGGCTCTATAGCCATCCTTAATAGGCGAGGTTTCATGACCTAGGATGTGGGACACAGGAGCCCAAGTTCCTGCATGCCTTAAGAGGTGGAGTTTTATTAGATTGGAACGTAGGAGCCCTAGTTCTTACTGGCCTTGTGAGGCAGCATTTTATTAGATTGGAATGTGGGGCATAGGAGCCCTAGTTCCTGCTGGCCTTAAGAGGCGGCATTTTATCATATTGGAATGTGGGGCATGGGAGCCCTAGTTCCTGCCAGCCTTAAAAGGCGACGTTTTATCAGCTTGGAATGTGGGGCGTGGGAACCCTAGTTCTTGCCAGCCTTAAGAGGTGGTTGCTAGCCTTATGAGGTGGCATACAGGAAATTATTTTTTTGTGCAGTTCGACAAGATAGGTATTAATTATTGTTGACATAAGCGGTTATGACCTCGAATGTCATGTTTATCAGTGAGGCGACTGCTGCTACTGTGGCGTCGGGATGTATGTGCAGGGTGATGTAACGTGCAAAATATTGACCAACGATTTTGTTAGTCTGAGAGGGATGCTATGGAATCTGCGCCGTATCCTGAGGTATTTTGTCCCTTGAGAATCTGTGCCCTGGGGTGGTGGTGGAACAACCCTAAGGGAGGGGTTTTAAATAGAGGCTAGGGGTATGATCGGAGTTCATGCCCCTTCCACCTTCTATTGCATCCAAACAACTTGACAATTGCCTTGAGGAAATTTTGCTCTCTCATTCTTGCGTCCAAGGTTTTATCGTTGGACGTGCTTGTTGGTGGAATGGTTGGACAGTGGTTATGTTCGAGCCTATGGGTGAAGGTAAATCCAGTTTGCTGCCTTTATTCAGTGCATGGGCTAAGGAAAAGGTTTTAGGACTTTTTATAGGACTTATGTAGCCGGGATACCTATCAAGGCATTTCCAATTTTGAGGCGTGCCTATGCTTTGCGGCCAAAGGTACATTTGGTCACCCCTTTGTTCACCTCTTTCAGATTTGTTTTGATTTGCTTTTTGTTGCAGCCTTTGGGTGGTTTACCTGGCCGGACAACTTTAGGTGTCGCAATGGTTCTTCCCATCATGGGACTCATCCCGTGTGGGGGATGCCCATGGGTGTTGCATCAAAAATCATCGTATTTAGGAAAATATCGCATCGTAGTATAGTAACGAAAATCAATGCGACATTTAAATTTATAATGTTCAAAAAATTGAGTTCTGAAGTCGTTCACAGTGAGCAATTGTAACAAATCATTCCATTAATCACAATATTCAAAGAAAATAATGCAAGTGAATCAGATAAAAAAATAATATTCAATAGAGAGCAAGAATGTATCTCAAATGTTAGGGACAACAATATAAAAACAGAGGACAAAAAAAAGGTGGTTGAGACCACCAATTAAGCCCTAGAATTAAGCACTAATCCTAATAGCACTCAAGAGTCAAATATTTCAACAGTGTCTTCCAACCACTAATCAAGTCAACACAGGCTCAAATAAATCCACAGTGCCTCAAATTAGATGTCTCTAAGGCAAGATAGATGCCTTAACTTTCCCACTCAGATCACCTTAGAAGTACCCAAGTGTTAGCATTTACCCCGAAGCACAACAATGCAAAACCACCCCCCTCCCTACTTAGATTTCCTTCTTTCTCTCTCTCAGATCTGGTTATAGGCTAATCGAGTAAATAGTAACTGGGTAATCGAGTCAGAGGGTCCAAGCATGCATGCGTGGGTCGCAGGTGTGGGTGCGCACATGCAGTGAGTGGGACCTTACCCTGTGTTCTGAGGGGACCGGGTAACGGCGTAAATTCAATCTTTGTGCCTTTCTGATTTCGTAGCCCATGATGTGGGACTAAAAGCAAGTCTTTCTCCTTCACACAGCTGTGTGAGAAATCTTCATCAATTGCTGCTACTGCTTCACTGTTGTTGTCCAATTGAGGTCCTAGAGGGCTTCGTCAAGTGATTTCACTCTAGCTGGAGGTAGTAGCGGGGTCGAAGTCGGTCGGAGCATGGTGGATGGAGGTGCGGATGGCGACGGTGATGGCAGAGCTCTGATGGTACCTAAATTGCAAGAATACGGCCTCGTGACCCAATTAAACTTGCTCAGAAGCTTCACCGAGTTGCGTGGAGTGCAATGGCGGTGGTGGCGAGGTGTATGGAGGCCTGTAGCGGAGAGGGTGTTTAACGAGTGGGGTGTTCGCCGGAGAGAAGGAGCCAAAACCCTAAATTAGGAGAGGGCTTTTGCTCGGGGGAGTGTGGCAAAGCTTTTAGGAGTAGTGGCATGTGGTTTGGTGATCTGTAGTGCCGACGCGAGCTTGCCGGAGCTCGTGCCAGCCGCAGGGAAGACGAAGGAGGAGGATGTGGTGTGGTGGCTCGACCTAGAATCTAAGAAGATAGAGGTGACTTAGAGAGGGAGAGGAGGTGTTGAGGAGAATGATAGCATCTGGCATTGACTGGCCAGATGCGAAGAAGATGAAGGCGATGGTGAGGAAGATCGGAGACTACGAAGGTGGGGAAGGCCTCTACTTTGGCCTACAAGAGGCGAAAGAGAGAGAGGAAAATGGAGGGCTATCAAATTTGATAGTTGGACGTCCAAAGGAGGAAATCCATTAGGAAATTAGGTAGAGGAGATCCAAAATGCTGGAAGGTAAAGTAGCTTTTACAGAGCTTGATTTTGAGCTCCCTTAGGAAATTAGCTGCACAAGGTTTGGATTTGGGATCAAGAAATTCCCACAATTTCTTTGGATTTGCTGGAGCTTCTCACTCATGATCTGAGTCTAAGATCATGATCATATGATTCCCTGTAGTATGAACACCAATCCCACCAAATTTTGTGGGATATGGTGTTGATTTGTTGTTGTTTTGGGTTGGTCAAAGGCGGTGGAGTTGGAGTTGACCACCATTCACATTGTTCATAGCGGCAGGGGTATAGCTATGAATAAGAAGAAGTTAGGAACTTGAATGCAAGAAACTTGAAACTTAGGGGTAAAAATGTGAGAAATAGAGTTTTTAGGGGTTAAAATGAAAATTAGGTCAAGATGGACTTTGATTGGGCCCAAATTTTGGGTTTATCCTAATTTGAACTTAAGAAATCTAATGGTGAACTTAGATTTGAGCTTTGACTACATTTGATTGGGTAAATTGTAGAGAAGCCCAAATCAAGGTAAATTTCTGTCTAAAACTCTATTCTAGGTCAAAATGGGCTCAGATAGTCAAACCAAGGGTACCAAACCTCTTGGAATATTTTTATATGAATTTTAGGAGGTTTATATTAATTTTATCCCGAACAGAACCTTTTCAATTTAAGTGGGGTTGATAGTTAGGGTTTTTAATACTATTTTCATCCTTAAAATGTGTGAACCAATGATTCAGTCACTGTGAACCCACTTTTTAGGCTTTTATGCTTAATTAACCTTTAATTAACCCTTGGTGACCCTGTGATTAATCTGCATTTGTGATGTGTTGTTGAAACAGCAAAATTAACCATGTTTTCTTGTTTTCTTCTCAAATCAAAATATTGCGAAATTATGACCCTCAGTAGGAGCATTTACCAGTTGAATTTGACTAATTCTGGCTAGTTAGGGCCCATGATGGTGTTACCATCAATGGGAAAGGGAAGGAAGAGGGGGTCCTCCTGTTTTTTAAGAGTTCAAGAGGAAGTAGGTAGAAAGCAAATAGGAGGTGGAGCGGGTTCCCTTAAACCGTCTGTGGGGTGAGCTCGATGGGACATTTTCTCCGAGGGAGTCAGTTGTATCCATCTTTCTGAATCCAAACAGGGATGAGGCAGAGAATGTCCGAGTGGGGTTGTCATTCCCTTTGAGTCTGCTTGGATCACCTGAAGATACACAATCGCAAATGCGCCGCTCCGTGCTCAGGTGGAGGCCACTCCATCAGAGAGGCCTAGCATTTCTGCCACCCTACTCGACTCCCTTGGTGACTCCACAAGGGTGGTGTGGGAACTGCTGTCACTGATGGCTCCTCGTGCGATAGTGTATTTACCTGGCCAAATATGGGGGAGAGCTCAACGAGGGAGATGGCAGGAGTGGATCTTTTCAGTCAGAGGGGTCCTGGGATGATCTGCCAAATAGTTGAGTCTATTTGGGGATCCTTCATGGAAGGGCCTATCGGAGGCCTCTAACAAGTGTGTTTTCGTGCATTTTGAAATTATCGAAAATCATAGTATAGTCGCACTAAACCCTTGATCAAAATATTTAATTGATTACGAAACTCACGTAGATTTCTTTTCTTTTTAGAATTTGAGTCCCGGTCGTTTGTCTCTGGGAGGTGTGAAAACAAGTCGAGATTTGAATCGGCTTTTCTAACGTAAATCTAACCTAATATTTTTGGTCTTTTTGTCTTTTGCACTTTTTTTTGTGTTTTTTATTTTTATTTTGAAAAGCGAAATGAAACCTAGATCTAGATAAACTAGCAAAAACCTAAGTGACTATGTGCATCTAAATGAGGTCATGGTGACCGTGTACAGTGTGACAAACCTAGTCGCATGAAGACAAAGACAATCAATCATAGAACAATGATCACACAATATTATTTATACATAAAAATGTCAACACATCTACACTAGAAAGCATATAAATAGAGAAAATCCCTCACGTCAGAAAGTTGCCACTAGGGCCATCAGCCTTGTGTGAGGGTGTAAGCTAGACCTTGGGTATGCAAACCTGTCTACACGCCTACCAACAAGAGAGGATGGCCAAGAAAGGTATGGGAAACCTTATGGCCGACCAAGATGAGGAAGAAGGGGGAGAAAGAGAGGGGGTGTGTGCACCCAAGTGGAGAGAGGAGGGTGTTGCACACTTTCTCTACCAATGGCCATCCTTGAGAAGACCTTGAAGATGGTCTCCTCTATGGCCATTTAAGAGGAAAACAAATGGGGCGTGGACCCTCTATGGTGGAGGAAGAAGGCATGCCCACATGGTGTTGCATCCTCATGCTCTTCTTCTTGCCACCCTTGAAGAAGCTTGGAGGAGAGCTTCTTCCTAGCCGTCCATGGAGGGAGCCTTGGAGGAGGAGGATGGCCTTGAGAGGGAGAGGAGGAGGTGTGGTCGCAATTTGAGAGAGGAAGAGGGTGAATGGAAATGGTGTGCAATTTCGTGGCTCACTCTTTATCCTTATGGGAAGGCTCCATTTGGTTGCCACTTTTGGTGGCTCCAAAAATAGCCAATGCCACATTTTTAGGATCTAAGTTTGACACAAGTTTTAGGGTTTCCAAGAGAGTGTGCGTGGGTTTGATAGGGGTAAAATAGGAAGGTGTGTGTGTGTGTGTGTGTGTGTGGGTGTGTGTTTTTCGTAGGGCTAGGTTGTGGGTTTTGGTAGGATTAGGTGCTAAATAGGTTGGGTCAATCTAGATTAGGTGGGTATGGACCTAATTAGGCTTAGGAAAGTCTAATTGGATAGGAGTGAACCTAATTAGGTCTAGGTCAAGTCTAATAGGATGTGTGTGTGTTTAGGATTAGGCAAACCTAATAGGTACGAGTCAATTAGATCCTGGGTGGATCTAATTAGGCTCAGGTGCACCCAATCAACTGTAGATGCACCCAATTAGATATGAGATGGTTCAATTGGGTTAGGGATAGGATAAGTAGGGCTATGGATAGTGGACTAAGCTTAGGAAGTCTCTAATTAGGTTTCCTAGGGTGTCTGGTGGGTTTCTTAGGTCAAAATAGGCAAGTTAGGGCTTCCAACACCAAAATCAGGAACCAGAGAGTAGTATCAGACGTCCAAAATAGTGGTCAGACATCTTATATTAAAAAATTAGACATCTGGACATTAAATTAGACATCCAATTCTGTGTTAGTATGAGTTCTGCCTTCCTGGATAGTTATTCTGCAGAAATCAGACATCCAGCCAGATGTCTAGACGTCTTAAAAGGTGCTAGAGAGTGGGTTTTAGGCTTTCTAAGGTGGGTTTTGGTTCCTAAGTGTTTGGGAGAGGGATAGGGTGGATAAGAACATGGACAATGCTATCCATGTTTAGGTTTTGAGGCTAAGATGTCCTAATGGAGGTGGTTTTGGTTTTGGGAAGGCTGTCCTAGGGTTTTTAAGGGTAGGGATAAGGCTATCCTCCTCACTCCTCTTATCTAGATCAGTCTTCTTCTTCCTTTATTACTTTATTCCACTATCTCCTTCATCCTAGATCACTTTATTACCTGCAAATAGTAATAAAAACCATTAAATAACAGGATATCTCATCTTATTCTAGATAGACTGATGCAATGCATGATATGCAAGATATGAGTGTAATATCCACAAATTAAGTTAGGTTCAGACATTATTTAGGTTGATTAGGACCCATGATTGTTGTGCAATCATACCCCCATGCGTAAACTTTGCTAGTCCCTAGCAAATGCAAGACTAAGTGCATGGCTAAGTTATTTACAAGTTTAATCCCTAAAGGATCGCTTATTCTTTTTATCAAAGAGCTTGACTAAAGATTTTTCTCCTTTTGTTTCATCCAGAAATCTACAAATTTGGATACGTGAAAGTGCAGCTATCTAGCTTTTGCAATGGAATCGAGTGAAAGGCCTGATTCACCTCTAAAGTCTGTACTTAACCCCTGGTAAAATTCTAGCGGGGTAGGCTAACTTCTTCCCTCGGGATATTCAAAATATTCTATGAATTCTACATTGAGTTTAAGCTCGGGCAGAGAATGTCATAGGAAAATGGATGTATTTATTTGGTGGCTCACTCTCACTTGGTGCTACATAGAAATTAGTACTATAGAATCTAGATTCCCAAATTATTAAGTAACTCAACTTAGAGAAAGACAAGAAAAACTATGCTCTTTTTTTGTTCCTTTGTATTCATTCTCTTTTTCTCTTTTTTTTTTTCTTTTTCTTTTCTTTTCTTTCTTTTCTTAGAGCTCACAATCTCACCAGATTCACACATATGACCTGTATTTGGTGGTCTCACTTGGCATTAACACTTTAATTGAGTTCCATAACCCTAATACTAAGTCGGAATTCCTCAGCCAATATTCGGGTGATCAGAAACACAGAAAGATAGGTTAAGACCTTATTTGATAGATCTCAAATTTATTTGGTGGTATTGCCTCAATATAACTGAAATAAACACTAAATATTCACACACTCTTTTTCTTTGCTTTTTCTTCTTTTTCTAATTTTTTTCTTTTTCAATTTTTATTTTTTTTTCATTTTTTTCCCTTTTTTTTATGTATAGTTTTTTTTTCTTTTCAACACAACATAAGCTAGCATACATTCATGAACTTTATTGAGGAGGTATTATTAGGGATTAGTGGTACTCAAGAGACATTGGGTGGCTTATTTGGTGGAAGTGCCTACTCACGGCACCAAGAAAGATGGATAGGACGATGTATTTCTAAGCTTGACATCAATACCCTCCTTCAACCAAGGATTCCGTAAAGAATGGTCGTAACCATTCACCTTAGTCCTAGTTTTATGAAAACTTGCTCTCTGCATATTCGCCTTATTTCGTGGCTCTCAAAATTTCACGTAAAAATGTATACGTAGGATCTGAGAGCGAAAACTATACCTAATCTCTGAGTATCATTACCTAATTATCTAGGATTCCAAATTCCTTCCACTAATCTTAGAGCACCAGTATACTCTACTCTCATCTCATACTATTTGGTGGATTTTTGGAAGAAAATCTACGTAACTCCCAAAACACTATCCAAGGGTTCACGAAAAGAAGCACTGCTTCTTCTCGACAAACTGAAGACGTTCATCAGTCATCACTGTGAATCCATTGCAAAATCTACATGTGAGTGAAAATTGTGCTGAATTTCATATTACAGGAATCAACTAGAGGATAAAATCTCTAATACATTCTTTTGATAAAAATCTTATCCATGAATGCAATATATATAAATGCTATTTGTAACCTTTCAAAGTTATACTTCGAAAATTTCCCTAATTCAGGTTATATTCAGCTTGACCTTAAATTTAGAACAAAAAGGTGAATGGATGAGTCGAAAGTGGTTGTTGCGGATGATTTTTAGCTCCAATGCAAACATTGGAGGTGGAGTCGGTTGTTCTTAATTTAAGGACCCTAAAGTGCAATTAGCATTATGTATGAAAGGTTTTTCCTAGGTGTTGGCAGAAAAAAATTTTAGTTTACAATTACTACCCCCCATGCCTACTTTCTTGCATGTCCTCATGCATGAATATAATGAAAAATTACTTAAGACAAGGGTAAATGGGTAAAAATCACCTAAAATAGCTCTTGAATTTTGATGTTCTGCTTATTCCAACACCTAAAATTGAATATGCAGGAAAATATGCCAAATAAAATAGGCTATATATAAGTGCTGAAATTAATGACTCCAGTTGGGTGTACACTCAAAAATGATATATCAATACACTATTGAGAATGGCAAGTAAAATGATAAGAATTTTAGTCTTATTTGCCAACAGCGGACCGCAAATGCGGACCAGCTATCCATGAATTCCAAGCCCAAATAATCGGAAATATATGTAAATGGGGCTTGGGATTATCTGTAGCCAGATGCTACAGAAGAAAGACAGATAAATATGGGTACCTGGAAGAAATGAAGGTGAAGGCATCCCGAAGAGGTGATGGAGAATGTGGGTGGTAGGGGTATGGGTGGAGTCGTGTGGGGTAAAGTCATATGGGTCTTGATAATGGTGATGAATGGAAGGCATGACCCAATTAGTGTGGTCAGATCTGGAAATCAAGGTCCAGTGATCAATCTCTATCTCTACCAAAGATGTTTGGGTATCATCTTCTTTTATCTCTTCAAAAATTTTCAATTCTAATTCCCAATTATCACATGATTCCCCAAAATTTTTAGCTTCCTCCGATAAGTCATCATATGAAATCTCCAATAATCTTTCAATTTCTTGAATATCTATTTAATAGTGGGATATTTCTGCCTTCTCACTTAGAGCAAATTGGTCATTAAACTTGGTAGTGAGTCCCTTCGTGAAAGTGGAATGGACTGAATCATTGATTGAGGAGTTGTTACAGTCTTTTTGATTTTGCTACTTCGTTATGAGATCATTTGAATTAATTCATCAATGTCTCCATGGGCATTCTCAAATACAACAAAATCGTATTCAGGTCCCTTAATACTTCGTTCCTCAAAATGAAATGATTGGTATTCAGGCCCTAAATCAAGATCAAGATTCTCAAATAAATCTCCTTCCTCTACTTCACTAGGAACTTCAATAGATCCACCTCGGGTGTTTGATTAACAGAATCCTGCATGACTACCACCGAATCACAAATCTATTGTGGTGCACCCAACCCAAATTCAAATGTTTCTGATTTTTGTTGCTTGTCCCGGATTCTATGAAGCTCTTTTCGTATATCATCATATTCTCTAGCACTAGCTTCTTTTATTTCGTGAACCATTTTGATCAATTGAGTAATTTGGGATTCATTGCAAGGGGCAGGGGTTTGAATTGGGCTAGGTCGATCAAGATAGTCAACCATGCTATCAATGATTTGATCTGGTATTGAGGGTGACTTATGTGATCTAGTTGATTGTTGATTCGGGTCATGCGGTTCTACCCAGGTGTCAATTGCCATGGTTTCTTCTGAATTACCCTCTGACTCACTTTCCGTATCATCTAAAAAATACCCTAACTTCGTTTTCTTAATGGTTGCATAAATATCAAAGTGAATCTTCTCATTGAGGCTACTCATTTCCATACATTCTGAGTAACAGTCAATCCGTGCATTGGCCGTAGCCAAGAAAGGTCGACCCAGAATGATGGGTGAATTACTTATCTTCTCTGGTATATTCATGTCCAAGATAATAAAATCAACTGGAAAGCTAAGACCTTGCACTTTAATAATCACATCCTAAACTACCCCCTTAGGTGTTTTGACGGAGCCATCTGCCATTCTAATGGTGACAGGTGTGTGGTGCAGATCTCCAAGTATGGTGCAGTCAAAAAGGGTAGTAGGAATCAAGCTAATGGAAGACCCTAGATCTACAAGGGCTCTATTGAAGGTGAATCCCTTGATGGCACACGATATGAAAGGTTTTCCAGGGTCAATCTTTTTGGGTGGTAGAGTGCCAGAAAAAAATGCATTTATGTTAGCTAATAAAACCACCTCTTTAGGTGTGAAAGTCTTTTTCTTCTTTTGCGACTCTTTCTTTAAGGCCTCAAGAAAGGGTAAATAGGTCAAATCAACTTCAGAAGCCTTTTTCTTCTTTTTGTCCCTAGTGTCTAAGTCAGAGCTGGATGTGGGTTTAGTCTTATGATTTTTGGTTGAGCCTGAATCAAATCGTTTGGGTGGGCTCTTAGCTTTTCTCTTCCTTTTAGAGGCCACGGATTTGGCCCCTGCACAATGGCATGTATGATAGATTGGAGGAGGGGTCGGAAGAATAGGTGGAGAATATGAGTGAAAAGGAGTGTGCATCCAGGGATAAAGTGATTCTTGAAGTCTCTTGATTTGATCCCCTTGAGATTTCACTTGATTTTCCAACTTAGTCATCCTTTCTTCATTTTTCTTGTCAAAGTTTAACAAAATGTTCATTTTTTGGAAAGGTGGGTGCTCCGGCACCTATGAGCCACTCTGGCTACCCAAGGAGTTGAGCAAGACTCGGTGAGGTCTGAGGTGGTTCCCTTACATGGGTGGGGGGTTGAAGGAGGGTCTTGCTTGAAAGTGGCTCTACAAGGCCTGTCCTAACACTTGCAAGCTTCTCATACCACCCTTCTTTTGGTGAAGAAGGAGGTGCATGTCCTGGAAGTTGGACAATTCTCTACTACGAAGGGGTAAAGAGCTTGAGGACTGACCCTATCGAAGCCCGGCAGCTCACGGAGGACATGAGCAGGAGGGCTCTTGTGTTGAAATACATTGGAAAAGACTAACTCTTAAAGAGGAGGCATTCTAGCTGGGTCCTCCAATAGCGGTGAGAGCATTGAATTAGCCTTTCAAAGACTGGGAATGAAGCTACAGAGTCCTGATAACTAGTGTTGTCGTTATCTTTGCATGATCATCATCAATTTGACTACTTTTTCCCCTTTTCTTTGTTGTGGGTCAGTCGAGGGTGATGGTCCTAGGGAGTGTAACAGGAAACATTTCTTATGTAAGAAGGAAAGGTTTTATTTCTTGTGTCTGCTCTCCTTTCATAATGAGTTGCTTATATGCCAAGTTCGAGGGTTATTTTGCCACCTGGGATTCTTTATTTGCAAGAGTCACATGGACTGCTTTTACGAATTTTGTTTGATCCCTTTCATGGGGCATTTACTTTTCTGCTCGAATGGCTTGGTATGGAGGCCTCCTCTTTTTGCCCAACCTATCGAGCTTTCAAAAACTTCTAGGTTGTCGGCTTGTCTGTTGCAGGCGGCTACTGTCACCCTATTTTGTTTTACCCAGCTATTTACTCGTTGGCGAGCTATAAAGGTGTGCCCGTGGAAAGGGTCACCCATAATATTGGTTGGGAACCCATGTCGTACACCTGTCTAGAAAAGGTGTGTGGTCTATGGGAGTCTTCCTGTATGTTCTGTAGCCCAACTATTCACCTAGTACCTCGTCCGCCCGTCTCCACTTGACACAGGATACAACTGTGTCGATTATTGGGCAAACCGATGTCTTGGTTGCAACCTGGTTGCTGAGAGGGGTGGACATTATCGACATGACCCATCTTGGAGACAAGGTTGCTGGGAGAATGCCAGAAGTGGCGCTAACTCCCCAGGTAGGAACGTGATGACAGGCGATGGTAGCGAAAATACGCGGTTTGTTAAAATACGTCGTTGTAACGCGTAAATCTGCTTTCACTCTTAAATTTATAATCCTAGATAGGGGAGTATCTAGGGTCGTCCAAGGAGGCAATATGGTTGCAAAATTGATTCTCTTGCTTGGAATATATCTCAACTTTCTTTTTGGTAATTTTCAATATACCATTTTTCTTTATTTTTGAACTAAGGCAACATGCGAACTGATGGCGGGAAAAGTGTTTACACTTCCAATTAAGTAAACAACTCTAAAGTAGCAAGTAGAGCCTCTCCCTAAGCTCACTCTAGGCAAGTGGAGACCTAGAATAATTAGGGAGAGGAAGTGAAGAATGCTGAAAATAAGCAAAAAGAAATGCAAACAAGATATGCGAAAAAGGCAACTAGATAAGTGATAAAGTGTTTAACAAAAATGCCTAGTAGAGGAATGCTTCTACTACTTGATAATTGAAGTAAAAGAAAACACAAATCCTCTAAATAGATGGTGAAGAAGAGGGCTTCTTGCTCCAAGGTTGGTGGCTCCCAAGCTTGAAAAGAATCCTTCAACTCCTTCCTTGCAGAACTCCGCCAAGGTGATGACCTCCAAGGCAAGCCCTAAGGGGGCGTGCCCTAAGTTTCTCTCCAAGGGTGGACGTCCACCCTAAGTCCTTTCTCCTTTGCCTGGCCGTCCTCCTTGAAGTGGGAGAGTCCTCCTCCTTGGCGTGGCTCAAGTTGAAGAGAGTGGGGAGAAGAAGGCACCAAAAGGGCTGGTGATGTGCCCCTTTAATCTCCTTCTCTACTCCTTCTTCTTGGCCGTAGGTATAGGTGGTTTAGGTAGAAAATATACTAAGGGAGGATGCCCCAAAAATGGTGGTAGGTGGTGGCTTTTTATAGAATAGGAGGGGGGCTATGGTGCCCCTTGAAATGGAGGGCTAGGATGGAAGGATGAGGGTGGTTGGTGATCCTATGGCTAGGGTGAGTTGGCGCCAACCCAAGGGGTGTTAAAGGGGGTGGTTATGGTGGTGTTGGTGTCTTTTGGTGGTGGAGAGACACCCCCATGTTGGCGCCAACATGGGGTCTTCTAGAAGGGGAGTTAGGTGGATGGTGGAGATGGATTCAAGGGGGATTGTGTGGTGGAGATGAGGGGGGATTTTGGATGGAAAAGTGGCGCCACTAAGGGGTGGTTATGGGTAGTTTTTGGCGCCACTTTTAGGTGTCTTTTGGAGGTGGTGGGTAGGTTAGGTTGGTGCCAAGTAGGTTAGCTTATGTGGAGCTTAGGTGGAGCTAGTTGGGTGGAGTTGGTAGGTTGGTTTTTGGGGTGGTACAAGCCAAGGACATTGGAGCATAGTTAAGCTAAGCTAAGCTAAGCTAAGCTAGCTTAGCTAATGGAGGAGTAGAGGAGAAGATGTTGAAGCTAGGGTTTGGAGGAAGGAGCTGAGGAGAAGAAGTCTGGAGTTGGAGCTGGAGCTGGCTGCTGCTGAAGAGGCTGGCATGGGGCTACTCTAGCTGGCTTAGCTTGCTAGTTCTTTGCTAGTTGCTAAGCCAAGATAAAGTGAGCTAGCTTCTACCAAAATGAGCTGAGGTGAGCTAGGTCTGGTGCTCCCGGGGAGAATCAAGCTGGTTGAGGTAGCTAAGGTAGCTTAGCTCAACTGAGTTGAGCTAAGCTGAGTCCCCGGGAGCTGGACTTGAGCTTCCTGAGCTGAGATGAATTCTTCTTCAGCTGGCTGGAGTTGAGTGGAGCTGAATGTAGCTGGATCTGAGCTGGGGTGAACTCCTGTCAACTCAGCTGAGCTAGCTAGAGCTCCCTGTGAACTAGTGGGAGCTGAGATGAGCTAGACTCAGCTAAGTTGAGCTGGATCTGAGCTGACTTGAGCTAGGGTGAGCTAAGGTGAACTCTCTTGAGCTGCCATCCAGCTGAGATTAGCTTAATGGAGCTGGGATGAGCTAACTCTAGTTCAAGTAAGCTAGGTTCCAACTATGGTGAGCTGGATCAAGCTGGGTTCCAACTAGTCTGGGCTTCTCCTTCACCAATTGCCTTCTTGAGTGCTAGGGTTTTAGGGATCTGTGAATCTGTACATCCCTAACACTCACAAAAACACATTAAAACAACAATAAAAAAATGCAGCCCAAAAACCCATTTGCGGAGAAAAATCCTAAGAGCTAGGTTAGTTTTAGAGCATAAAAATGATGATAAACTGGTGTTTATCAGGCGACACCTACCGGTACTTAGTACTCTTGCGCACATAGTTATTATACTGGTGCTTTATTTGTGACCTTAAAAGTGTTGTCCTAGAATAGCTAGGCTGGGAGCGGTTCTCTTGAGTACCCCCATTCAAAATGCTTCCTTATGAGGTAGCGTAAGGAGGGGGTGGGAAATCCCTACTTGCCTAGTCAACTTTAAAGTGAAATGGCCTGGGTCGTTGGGCATTGGTCCTAACTCTGCCTGGTCGCTCAGTGGTAGGAGGAGCAACTTGGGAGCGTACTTATGAGTAGTGCAGCTCAGAGCGATCGGGGTTATGTCGGCTCCTGATTCAACTATCGCAAACACTCTACCTACATATAGTTTTTAGGGCGGAGTGAGGAGGGCACCTAGGCTTGCCAGAGCTATCCCAGGCCCCTTCTAATGCATTCGAAGGAGGGGAGGCATTAGTTGGAAGGCTGAGACAAGAATCGACTCAAGGGGGCAATTTTGTCGACTACTGAGTGTATCCCTCTCTAGGTGCTCAAGGGTTCAAGGGTTATGGTTGCTTGGATTTCATCGAGATTTGGCCCTCTCTCTATTGGAGACTGAGGGCCTTTGGAGCTCTTTGAAAGCGTGGGTTTGACCGGGTTGTGTTATATCATTGTAGTAAAGCCGGTTGTTACCAACGTTTCATATAAAATTTTTTACTCGGAAAAATAAAAGAGTTCCCGAGGTCGAACTCAGGGAGCAAGTTGTATTCTAGAGATATACAAGTTCTGTTACAAAAATAAAGAGAGAGAGAGAGAGAGATGAAAATTTGGCTTCTTCTTCTTTTCTTCTTTCTTCCTCTTTGTCTTTGGTTTTTCCTGTTCTTCTTCTTCTTCTTCTTCTGCTTTCTTCAGATCTTCCCCTCGTGCTCTTCTTCTTCTGTTCTTCCTTGTTTCCTTTCTTTCTTTTTTCGTCAGATCGTCTTCTTCTTTTCTTGCTTCTTGCTTCTCTTCATTCCTTCTTCTTCTTTGTCTTCACCTGCCTTGACCTCTCTTTTTCTTCTTTCGCGATGGCCGTTGCTCTTCCTTCTTCTTCAGCGGGTCTTCTTCTTCTTTGGCTGCTGACCTTCCGTCGTCTGCCCCGGTGCTGAGACGACTTAACAATGCCTTCGCTACAGTGCAGCAGCTCCTTCTTCTTCAGCGGGTCTGCTTCTTCTTCTTTGGCCTGCACACTTCAGAGTTCATTCGTCAAGAGGCAAAAACCTACTCTACCCCCCTCCCCCGCGTATCTCTCTCTCTGAAATCACTCTTCGGAAGCTCTCCCAGAGCGCTACCGGGTAATCGGGTTCGGGTCAGGCCCGGGTCCAGGCCCACCGGCGTGCGTGGTGGGCGAGGAGTGCAGGTCAGTCTAATCGGGTCGGGCCAGGTCCGCGGAGCGTGGTCACGGACGAGGCCGAGTCGGGTCGGGTCGGGTGAGAGGGACCTCACCCCGTGGTAACTGAGGCAAACAGATGGTGGCAGTTTTGCAATTTATGTGAGTGTGTGGCTCCAGAAACTCCCGAGGTGGGACTATCCGCGCACCCCGCTTCTCTCACGCCTGCAGCAGGGATGGTGCTTCCAATTGCCACAGCTGTTGAGGCGCGCAACTCCAATTGAGGGCCAGGGTGTGTGCGCAAGACTCTTTCGCGCTGGCCGTGGCTCTTCAACCTGGGATATCTAGGCTTGGAGCAACCTCGAGCAAGCTTCGAGCTTCCTCGCCAATGGCGGTCAAGGCCTGGAACCTGAAATCAATAGAACTGCCTCTCGGCCAAATCAGACAGGCGGGGGACCTTCGCCGTGGCACGGCGAAGGTGGTCAGGGGGTTTGCAGGGGGCGAGATGGAGCTAATAGGTCGTCCTAGGTCAAACTGTGAGCGAGGGAGTGGGTGTGTTCGGTGGATCTGCAGAGGGTGTTCGGTGGGAAGTGGAGGGGCGGAAGAGGATCAGGGTGAGGAGGCGGAGGTTCTGCGGTGGTCGGCGAGCCGTGTGGGTCGCTGAGGTGATGGGAGCGGCTCGCCGGAGGGTGGTCGGAGGCGGAGAGGATGAGGGTGAACAGGGTCGGTAGAGGGCTTAATTGACTAAATCGAAAGCGGGGAAAGAAAGAGGAGGAGAAGGGGAGTAAGTCTAACTTAACTGCAGGGACGAAGGGGGAGGAACAGGGCGACAGTCGTATCGACTGTCGCCGGAGAAGATGTTGCTCAGAGAGAGGGGCGGCGGCGAGCAGAGGGCTGGAGAGGCGCCAGCTGGGTGCGGCGTGGCGCGGGAAGAGCAGGGGAGGAAGTCTCTGCTGCTGGTAGTGCGGCAGAGCGAAGAGGTGGAGGGAGAGGAAGTCGCCGGAGCTGGTGAGCGTCTGCCGGAGAAAGAAGAGAAGAAAGCTGGGGGTTTTCTCCGTCAGATCCGAGCTGCCGTCGTCGGTGGAGCGGCGGGGGGTATTTATAGGGATGAAGCAGGGAGGAAGGCGGAGGGAGACGACGTGTCTCCCTCGCCGGAGCATGGTCGGAGTACGAACCCATACCGTCCGTGCGTTCGCACGGCCGGTATGGGGGGCTGCACTGATCATGGGGGTGCTCCTGCGACGGCTGACGACGCAGGGCACCCCCGGTACACATGCCAGGTCCTCCACCTTACCCTGCGCGGCGCCATGCTCCGCGCAAGGTCGCCGGAGCATGGTGCTGGCAGGGTTTTGCAGGAGGGACCTGTTTGCAAAGAACGAAGGAGAGTTAGGGGCCAAAATGCGAGGGTTCAAAAGTTGAGGGCCAAAGAGTAAATATATGAGGACCAAAGTGTAAAGTCGGTCAAGGAGGTTTCTTCTTAGGCTCAAGTTTTTATACATGACTAATTAGAACCTAAGGAATCTGATGGTAAATTTCATTTTCATATTAAACCTTGTTTGACCGGTCAATTTGCGTAAAGACCCAAATTAAGTTATTAATTGGGCATGGTTCTCAATGTAGGTCAAAATGGGTTCTAAAGGCCAAATTGAAGGTTCTAAACCCTAGAGATTATTTTTCTATGAATTTTAGAGGGTTTATTCTATTTTTACTTTGCCTCGAACCTTGTGAATTGAAGTGGGTTGTTTTAGGGTTACAGATTATCATTTGGTTCCTTGGAAGTGCTGTAGCCCTTGCTAGATCATCTCATCCCACTTTTATTCTTATTAAGCTGTTTTGACCTGTGTTTGGGCCCTGAATTACCATGTATGCAGATTATACTGGTAAAATTGCACTTTTACCCCTTATGACTGGTTTTCTTCTCAAACTCAGAATTCTCTGAGTTAAGCCTTTCCTTGAGATATGTAGGAGCTTTTATCCTTTGTATTGGGTCAAAATGAGCTAGTTATGGCTCATGATGAGGTTCTCATCACTCTTCATATGAGAACTCGAGTACGCCCCTTCTTAAGATTGGAGTGCAGTTGGGTGCCTTCTGCAACATTGTAGGTGTGGACCAAAGGGCACGGCTCTTTACTGAGGCAAACCCTCATTTGCTTGACGCAAGAAATCTGTCAACTGAAGAAGGGTTGATCTGGCGGTTCTCGCAGCGGGTCCCTATGGGGGTTGAGCAGGATCGCCCATCATAGGAGTTCTTTGGTGTCCATCTCTAGTAAGGGGAACTTTACCTCTTAGGATATGATTTGTTGAGGTTAGGAGGAACATCCTCTACGCCCCTACGCACGTGCCTTGTTTAGGGCTGCCACCTCATCTAAGAGCCAGACTTGACGTGAGGGTTTATCAAAATCGATTTTAGGAAGCCTCCTTACTTCAACCTTGGCCTCTAATTATGTCTCAGTCGAGTTATGCTCGCCTGAATAGGTGAGGCCTTCATCTGGTAGGCCACTGGTGGTCCAAGTAGATTTTTTCTGTGCTGGGCCTAAGTGGGAGTGACAATTCTCAGAGGGATCGAGGTCCGCTCTAATCTGGACAAGTTTGATGGCATTGTCAGGATTATGTGGAATAGCCGCAGCTTAGAGGGATTGACTAAATTTTTGAAGTTCTTAGTGGGTAGTCCAAATTTTCTTTCCTTTAAGGGACTCAGGCTTGACCACCTGGTCCCAACTCATTACCCTAGCTCGTTGCAGAGACAAGGGCTGGAAGTACATGGGGGGTCGATTGCCGATCAACCTATTATGTCCGCAAAGGCCGTTGTCAATCCAACCATTGTGAATGCAGTTATTCTGTTGCTAGGCCTATCCTTATCGTAGGCGGATAAAGAAAGGTTTGCTGACTTGGCCGCAGGGTGTAATACCGCTGCACGTCAGCCTGCTTGACTTACCCCCAGCCCAGCATCCTTTTAAGGAATGGGGAAAGTGCAAGAGGACATCTGAGAGGGCCGACCTTAGGAGTTGACAGTGAACTAAGTACAATCGCCTAGATTTCCATTGTTGGAAGTCTGAGTGTGTGTTGGCATTATACTAGGTATAACTTGGGGTGTGGGGGCCTAAGTCCCTACTGGCTTCGAGGCACGATATGACACCGAGCGGAACATCGGACACAAGGACCTGAGCTCTTGTTAGCCTTATGAGGCAGTGTTATAAGGAGTGGAACTTGGGGCACAGGAGCCTGAGTTGGTACCATTGTCGCAAGGCGACATTGTGTCAATGTTCGACGTGTAAATCGCGGTTTAAAAGATTATTTAGTCGCAGTATAGCGCGAAGTACGTTGAAACAAAAAAATTTATAAAGATCGATAAGTATCGGGTCATTCGCAAGGAGGCAATCTCGATTTTAACAAAAGCTTTTCAATAAAACTAGTTCTAATAGGTATTTATATATGTATATATGTATAAAGAGGCATCAGATATTCATAAGATCAAATTTCATTGCATTGATAAAGAGTTTTTCACAGTAGAAATTGCCATGTAGAAAGTAGAGACAGATAGATAGAGGAGAGAGAGATAGAAGGAGGCAGAGAGACGACGCCACTTGTAGGATGCTTGTATGAAATGCAACAACACCTTAGATCCAAAGTGCCAGGATGAAGGTCAGAGTAAAGTTGTAGAGGGATGAAGAATCGTAGAGAAGAAGGTGGAAGAGATGTCTGGAGTTGATGGAAGATATCATGGGAGAGATGCCTTCAACTAGGGGGCTTTGGCCTTCTTTTATAATTTTTATGGAGGGAAAAAAGGGTATTTTAGCCCTTAAAATCGTGCAACAACCTTTGGATTAATCAGATTCGTCGATCGGGAGATCCACAGACCTGATTAGGCCTCAAAACACCTTTAAAATCCTTCTCTATGCTCGGATTTAACCTCGTGCTGACACGTAGCAGCCGCTGCACCTTAGGATCACGATCTGACGGTCTGGCATTCTCCTTGCACCCACTTCAACACTCACCCGCTCCGCTCTCACGCCCGCTCGCTCATTTTGAGCTCCTTAACCTCAACCGTCCGATTGTAAGAGTCGTAGCATCGCACTTGTTTTTTCAAAATGCACGCTCACGCGCGTGTCATCGCTAGATGGCATCCAGCGTGTCACGTGGTAGCGTCTACATTGCCTGATGGCCATCCAACGGATGGATTCCATCTGCGCTTATGCCTTCGCTGATTTCTCGCTCAAGGTGGTTCGAACACACGCCTTCTGCTTCCGCGTAAGTGCGTGAGCCAACGCGCTACACATGAGTTTTGTTATGGTTTCCACTTTGCATGGTGTTAGTCGCTCTAAATCAGATTTTAAAATCGATGCATTGTAGTATAGATTGAATCAGTGTAGAAAACAAATAAAATTTATACTCGAATGGAAATCTGAGGTCGAACACAGGGAGCAATTAGGAATTCACACGTTAATCTCAATATATAATGTAAGTGAGCACAAGATTTAAGTCAAATAATACCAAGAAATGAACAATAATTACTCAGAAATGATAATCAATGTAAAGCATGATTTTAACAATAATTGTGCATGGCAAAAAGAATCTCAAAGCAAAAATAATGGTGATTTAGATCACCAATTATTCAATTTAAGCATATATGCATTGAGTTCAAATAATGCAACAGTGCCATCAACCATTCAAACTTAGCTACTCAAATATATCAATAGTATCAACCAGGGCACTGTGCTTCTTCTTCAACCTTTCTCTTCTTTCTCTGTTCTTCTTCTCTTCTTTTATGTGTGCTTCTGCTGCCTATCCTCTTCAGCTAAGGCCTTCTCTTCTCTTCTTCTTCTGTGTGTGCTTTTGTTGCTGCTCTCCTCTTTTCTCTCTTCTTCCTTTTCTTCTTTCTTTCCCTTCTATCAAGGCCTTCTTCCTTCTCATCTTCTTTCTTCACACATAAAGGGAGGCAATCCCTCTAGTGGCTAAGTGTCACAGAGAGCAAAACCCCCCTTGCCCCGCACACTCTCTATCTTTCTCTCTCTGGGATCCTCTTCCTCGCCTTCTCAAGGCCCTTCACCATATCAGGTTATCGAGTTAACGGACACACGTGCATCCCGGACTAGGCTCATCGGCAGTGGGTGGTAAGCGAGGAGTGCTTAGCTTAGGCAGGTATACGAGTCAGCACTAGGCCTGCAGGGGATGGGTCACGGGTGAGGCACAGGTGAGGGTGTAATGGGACCTCACCTCCTGGTTGGAGGCGATAAGCCCCAATCACAAAAATAATATATGCATTCGCGTTGCTTCATGTGCTTCTGAGTTGGAACTATTGTCCCCTTCATCCTTAGTGCAGCAGTAGGTGGTGGCGCCTTCAATTGAAGTGGTTGCTACTCCTGTGGTCTTCAATTGAGGACCTGGAAGCTCTCCTGGGAGTAAGCCACACTGCCTGGGCATGGAATTAGTGAAGAACATAGCTAGAGGAGCTTGAATGACATCGGAGATGGAGGCGACGATGGCGGAGGACAGTGATGACCTGAAACATGAAATAGGGCCTCACGGCCGCGTTAGAATAGCTCGTAAGCTTTGCCAAAGCACGGCGAGTGTAGTAGCGGTGGTTCTGTGGCAGATTGGGGTGTGTGGTGGCCGATCAGAGTCAGGTATACCGTGTGAAGGTGGGTTTGGTCATCAGGGTGTTTGGATGGGCAATAGGGTGGAATAGGATAGGGGTTTTGTAGGGCGTGAGCTGGCAGAGCTTGTGGACTAGTTGGCCAGGGGGATGGTTGTGTGTAGCAGGCAGGAACCCTCGCCGGAGTGGTCGCCAGAGATGGAGGAGATAAAGGCATTCAGTGTCGTCGGTGGTCGGATTTGGAGAATAAAGAGTAGAAGATAGAATAGGAGAGAGAATGGTATTAACATAACTAAAGGATGATAGGGATGAGGAATTGGCGTCGGCTTTGATTGGTCAGCACCAGAGACAAGAAGCTCTCCGATGAGGGAGACAGTGAGGAAGGAGAGGTCTGGACGCCTTCGCTTTGGCCGGCGAGAAGCAGAGGAAGATAAGGAAGAAGACCCACTCAATTTGATCATCTGAGGGCTGGAAGAATGGGGTCAAGGAGGCTCGTTGGAGCATAGGTCGGAGCCGGCCGTGGGAGAGGAAGAAGAGGGTTTTGTGGCCTTAAACCTAGCTAAAGATCCCGGCCATGCATTGGGTGTGCTTATATAGGGCTTAGGAGGGGGTTCCAAGCTTGGAAATAAGCTTGGAAACCTTGGAGCTTACGCAAAAATAGGATATCCATTCCTTCAAAACGTTCGCGCGAGCTTTTGGGAAGGAGTTGAGATCCAAGGTTGGTCCCATTGGAAAGAGGATTTCCTAAAGAGTCTCCTGTTGGATTTTGCGAAAGTTTCATCAATCAATCAAGAAGAACTCTCCAAATGAAGCTCACCAGAGTAGGATTCTTTAGCAATAACGGCAGAGGGACCCATTTGTGAAGAAGATGATAATGTTGGGGGCTATTTGCAAAGAATTCAAAAGTTAGGGGCATGTGTGTGAGAGAAAAGACTCAGACTGGATCAAATTGCAAACTAGTTCAAGATGATCTCAGATTGGGCCCAAATTTTGGTATAAACCTAATTTGGACCTGAGGAATCAAATAGTGAAGTTAGATTTTAGTTTTGAAATAGTTTGACTGGGTAATTAATGAAAAACTCAAATTAAGGCAAAAGTCTGTCTGTAATTCTGTTTTAGGCCAAGATGGGTTCTGATGGTCAAATTGAAGATAGCAAACCATAGAGAATATTTTTCTATGAATTTTATAGGGTTTAGGTGAATTTTATCCTGACTAGAGCCTCAGTTAATTAAGCGGGTTTTTTTAGGGTTTCAGATGTCATTTAATTCCTGAAACTCGCGAAACCAACTTTTGATTGTTCTAACCCACTTGTTTGACTTTTAAGACCATTTGACCCTTAATTAACCCCTGAGAAAACCCGTGATTGTACTGCAATTGAGATATACTATTAAAACTACAGTTTTACCCCTATTTTACTGTATTTCCCTCAAAATGGATTTGCAGTGAATTGCATCTCTCTAGCAGTTATGTAGGAGCATTTGATGACTTAATCATATCAAATTGAGCTAGTTGTGGCTCATGATGGTGTTTCCATCATACCCTCTTGCCTATCTTTTACTAGTCCCTTAGCAAAATCTCGTGGAATTAACTTAAATTCTAGACCCTGCCTTTTTGTGCTAAGATTGTTGTGTGCTTTCTTTTGTGGATTAAGTCAGAATGCCAATAGTAGGCCTAAAGGTACTCAAGTACCAACCAAGATCCGGACCTGACCAGCTCTAGCCTCACTCTACTGTGAAGGTTTCTAAGACCCACAGGAACTAACCTAAGGTTCGTTGAACTCCGTGGTTAAAGCACCCGTGTTTAAAACATGTTTAGTCCTGATTCAATTTGCAATGCGTTTTTGTAAGAGAGATAGAAGAAATTTTTTTTTTTTGGAGAGTTTTCTCTCTCTCACTTTTTCTTTCTTTATTTCTAGCTTTGGATTGCCTTTACAATACGGTCTATATCAGATTCCTAACTCCCACCATCAATCCTTGCAGGGTCCCTGGCAATCAATGCTTCGAGATAACACCACCCATGGCAAACCCCAGAGCCCTAGCTTTCGACACTTTGAGATAGTGCCGCCCATAGCGTTCTGTAGCTAAATTCAGGCCCTGGCAATCGACATTTCGGGATAATCCCACCCATGGTACCTGAACCAGTACAAGGTGCTTACATGCCCCCAGTAGAATATTTAGATATCATAGGAGACAAGCATCGAGGAGATGGTATGTTATTGTGCATCTTTGAGGGAAATTTCCTACCTCTCCACGTCGAGAACTCTTCCAAATCAACTTGTGTTGATAAGCCGCTCCTAATCTAGATAGCATTTCATAATAGAATTAATGCTTTTGCGTGATTTTGATAATTAAGTGCACTAAACAGACTGTGTGTGGGTTAGGGTGCTTAGGTTACCGAGTCCCGCAAACCAGGGGTCAGTTAGCGAGGCCGAATAATCCCTAAGCTTTAGACCTAATAGTTAAGCTTCTCATTTTCCTCAACCTCTTGAGGACTATCCAGATCTTAACAAATACTTGAATTTTTAAGCCTAAATGCAAGCCCAAGAGGCCTAAGATTAGCATTCATACTAATCTCTTTTATCTCTTAGCACTTTTTATCTTTTATTTCTTTCTTTTTGATTTGGTCTAGAACTAAGTAGATTCCTTAATCTTTTACTAATGACTATCTCTTTTATTTATTTCAATTTGTTGCTCCTTTTTGACATTTCAAAATCCCCTCCTCTCTTTTCCTTCTCAAGAATGATATGCAATTAATTCACTCAAAATTTCCTCCCTTCTCCATTTTTTGTTCTTTTTCAATTTTTCTTTTTTTTTTTTTGGAATATATGTTTTTTTGTGAGAATCCTTCTGAACTTTGAATTTTTATGTGTTTGCACTTTAACATCCCCCCATGCCTAAGTTTTGCAATGTCCTCATTGTAAACGAAGGGTATGAAACAGTTAGGATTTAGGAGTTAGAATAGGATTATTGGGTGGGTGAACGGGTCAAGATGACTATTGCGGATGATTTCAAGCTCTGATACAAGTACCAGAGGTGGGATCGATTGTTCTAAAACTGAACTCAGAGTGCAATAGACGTGAAATACAAAAAGGGATAATCAGAAGGATCTCGGATTTTTGGATTGACAAGTTGCCTCCGGTTAAGCGCTAAATTCAATGCCTTCAACCGAGCAGAATATGGTATGGAGGAGTGGTCAAACTAGACAAGTTTTATAGAATAAGCATCTTGATCAATAGCCTGGTTGGTCCAACTAGGTACTTGTTAAGATCAGCAGGCTGATATGCAACCCAAACCCAATCAATCTAGCAGGTTGATAGATGTGGATCAAAAGATGCGGTACCCACTAGATGTTGTGAAGCTTGAAATGATGTGGAAGTGAATAGCTAGGGTTTGGCTGAGTCAAATCAGCCTGGTCAGAGTAGGGATCCCCAATTGAAAAAGAATCAGTGGAGCATGTAGGAACCCTACGAGAGTGATCAGAGAAGGATGGGGGATGATTTGTAGTCTGATCAATGTCCGAAACCCAATTCGAATGTGGAGGAGAATTATGTGCAACCAGTTCATTGAAAGGAGAATTAGAGTAAAAATTGAGTCCGATTTTAGGTCAAGGTTGAAAATGGGTTTGGGAAGGTTCTGCATGTGTAGAAGAGATGGCATCAAGAATAACTATATGTGAGGGCTCCTCTAGAAAGGATTCAAAGGTGGGTTCATCTAGAGAATCCTCATAATAGCCATCAAAATTAAAGGTAAATACCTGAAGAATGTTTATAGGATCAAGGAAATCTGAGTCAAGAAAGGATTCGAACTCTGTATTGTAGATACTCTTGGGAATTACTGTTTCTGATTCCTGAGGATCGAAAAGAAATGATTCCATCTCAATGGAACTTGATTTTGAATCATTAATCTCTGGATCAGGGACCTCAAAGTCAGAGTCGAAGAATGGATCATGTATACTAAGGTCGTAGATTAGCTCGTAGTTGTCAAGAAACAAAGGTTATCCGAAATCAGAGTAAGATTCGAAATCGTCAAAGAATTTGCGAGAAGTTTCTTAACCTGATTCCAAATTAGAGGTTCCACTATAGATTAAATCAGGATGGGGACAATTAGCAACCTGACTTGGGTCTAGCTTACTCTTAGATTTCGAGCTCAAAAAGGTGTCCCTATTAGGCACGGGTTCGGGTTCTTGGCTTGTAGGGAAGATTCAATCAATACCCAACTCTTCCAGCTCCTCAGTTTCTGTATCATAGATTGGCGTGACTTCTGAAAAATCAATGTATAGCTCTAAGGAGTCTGAAGAGGTGTCCTCATCAAATGCGGTCCCAGAATTGTAGTTCAGATTCAAACTCTGATTCATATCACACAGGGCCTTGTAATTATCCCAGTATGGCTTAAATCCAGACTCTAGGTTAAGGGTGTGAGTTAGATTATTAGAATCTAGGCTGGGCTCTATTAGGATGTCAGAATCATCCTGGAGAATTACCTTAATAGGATAAGGCTCGGGATTTACATTGAGGAGTTATGTTCTAAATTCATCATTACAGGTGTCTGGGAATTCAAAGTTAGGCGACCCACGTTTTCGTATCTCTAAGGCTGGCTCAAAATTGGGAGCACCTGCAAGTGGATTGTCCCAACCCAACTCAAGATCAGACGTATCAGTCTATACATAAGTTCGATCATAATTCATCTGGGTTAGGGATCTGCAACAACCTTGATTCTTGAATCCAGGATTTGGGAAATTAGATTGATCCTCAATATTGTTCGAAGATGTTTCGCTAAATGCTTGGGGAATGTATGGGTATTTTTTATTGATAATCTGTTTCAACAATTTTATCATCTCCTCCCATTTTTCAAGATCATCTAGGTGTCTTTCCCAAAGTATAGAATTTGTCATGCATTGGAGATATTCAAAGTTATGCAATTTTTCTAACTCAATGTATCCTTTCATGAGCATATCCTGGGTTGATCCATTTGTTACTTGTGTCATTATTAATTGGGCACCGTTTATGATGAAGGTTGTTGTTACTGGTACATTAACCTGAATGTCATCAGTTGGTTTTGAGGTTTTATCATCAATCTCATAAAATCTAAGGGCATCCTCAATCATTCTATCTCTCATGGATATTCGAGATTCAGGTTTCTTAGATAGTTTTCCTAAATTTCCAGGCTGCATCTTCAAATCAGGTGGTGAAATCAGGATTTAGAATCAAATTTAGGTTCAGATGAAGTGTTTTGATCTGAAAAGAGACTCCCAAGAAGATCTACTGAGGCCTTTTAGGTTAACAACCTAAGGACCCTCTTGTGTGTGTGTTCTAATTAAAAGATGAGGGACTAGATATGAATTGGACCCAATCAAGGCACCTAAAGATTTTTTTGGATGGCTCAGGCAATTTTGAGGCAGATGATACCTTTGAATCAGAAATTCGCACACCCAAGAAGTACTTAGGCAGCCAAGAAGGGAGAGCCCCGCAAAGACTCCTACACACTAGAGCATCCCCACGGGTTACAGGGTTTCCCCCACCCGACCTTCCTTGTCACTGAGGGTCCAAGTAGACCGAAACATATGAACTTAAGTCCTTAAGTCTACCAATTTTATATCCTAATTTGTGCCTTGATTTTCACTTGATTAGAAGTTAATTCAACTTGTGACCTAATTTGGAGGTTGGTTGGCCTACAATGTGGACCAACTTCACCTGTCCTGCCTTAAAGATGGTAGAATGAGATCTAGGTCAAGACCTAGAAATCACCCTGATTTGATTCCCAGGTTATTAGGTCTAGGATTTTAAAGTTCAAGTGAATTTAGAGCCTGATTTTTAGGATTTTTGTTGATTAGATCTTTTCAACCAAGGCTTGGGTAGCACACAAATGCAGGTGGGTTTGTTTTCTTTTATGCAGGCAAATGTGAACTGGCTCTCCAAAACCCTAGACTTGAAACCCTAATTGGCTTTATTCGACATCTAATTTGATCTTAAAATGTTCTCCTTGGACGTCAAACAAGAGGTGCGTGGTCAAATAAGATTAGAAATTAAGCATAGTCCCTAATACGCATAGGAAATTTCGGGTAGGTAACATAATCATCTTAGTCTTCAATCAGATTTGAAAAAAAATATTTTCGCAAATCAGGAACTTGCCTTTTAAATGATAATTACTAAGAAAAATAAGGTAGGTGATTTCTAATTGATTGTTTCCTTTTTTATCTTCCCAATATTAGGAGGTTGATTAGGGAAGAATAGAGAAGTTACCTATCCTGTAGTGGTTGATTTGCGCGGATGACCTGCTCGTGAAGTACCTTGCAAAATCACAACAAAGAAAATAGGGCAAGTAGTGCTCAAATATAAAACTATAGCAGGAGAATAGCGGTGAATTGCACATTGCTCCCCAGCAACGATGCCAAAATGTTAGTCGCTGTGAATCGGATTTTAAAATTGATGCGTTGTAGTATAAATTGAATCAGCACAGAAAACAAATAAAATTTATACTTGAATGGAAGTCCCAGGTCGAACACAGGGAGCAATTATGAATTCACACGTTAATCTCAATATATAATGTAAATGAGCACAAGATTTAAGTCAAATAATACCAAGAAATGAATAATAATTACTCAGAAATGATAATCAATGTAAAGCATGAGTTCAACAATAGTTGTGCATGGCAAAAAGAATCTCAAAGCAAAAATAATGGTGATTTAGATCACAAATTATTCAATTTAAGCATATATGTATTGAGTTCAAATAATGTAACAGTGCCATCAACTATTCAAACTTAGCTACTCAAATATATCAACAGTATCAACCAAGGCATTGTTCTTCTCCTTCAACTTTTCTCTTCTTTCTCTGTTCTTCTTCTCTTCTTCTTCTATGTGTGCTTCTGTTGCCGCTCTCCTTCTCTTTTCTCTCTTCTTCCTCTTCTTCTTTCTTTCCCTTCTGTCAAGGCCTTCTTCTCCTCTTCTTTCTTCTTCACGCATAGAGGGAGGCAATCCCTCCAGCGGCTAAGTGTCACAGAGAGTAAAACCCCCTTGCCCCACGTACTCTCTCTCTTTCTCTCTCTGGGATCCTCTTCCTCGCCTTCTCAAGGTCCTTCATAGTATCAGGTTATCAGGTAAACGGACACACGCGCACTCGGGACTAGGCTCACAGGTAGTGGGTGGTGAGCGAGGAGTGTTTAGCATAGGCAGGTATACGGGTCAGCGCCAGGCTCGCGGGGGATGAGTCACAGGTGAGGCGCAGGTGAGGGTGTAATGGGACCTCACCCCGTGGTTAAAGGCGATAAGTCCCAATCACAAAAATAATATATGCATGCGCGTCTCTTCGTGCGCTTCCGAGGTGGGACTATTGTCTCCCTTCATCCTTCGCACAGTAGTAGGTGGTGGCACCTTCAATTGAGGACCTAGAAGCTCTCTTGGGAATAAGCCGCACTTCCTGGGCGTGGAATTGGCGAAGAACATGGCTGGAGGAGCTTGAATGACATTGGAGATGGAGGCAGCAATGGCAGAGGATGGCGACGACCTGAACATGAAATAAGGCCTCACGACCACGTTAGAATAGCTCGTAAGCTTCACCAAAGCACAGCGAGTGTAGTAGCGGTGGTTCTATGGCGGATTGGGGTGTGTGGTGGCCGGTTGGAGTCGGGTACAGCGTGTGAAGGTGGGTTTGGTCGTCAGGGTGTTTGGATGGGTAATAGGGTGGAAAAGGATAGGGGTTTTGTAGGGCGTGAGCTGGCAGAGCTTGTGGACTAGTTGGCCAGAGGGATGGTTGTGTGTAGCAGGCAGGAACCCTCACCGAAGTGGTCGCCGGAGATGGAGATGAAGGCATTTGGTGTCGTCGGTGGTCGGATTTGGTGAATAAAGAGTAGAAGATAGAGTAGGAGAGAGAAGGGTGTTAACTTAACTAAAGGACGATAGGGATGAGGAATTGGTGCCAGCTTTGATTGGTCAACGCCGGAGACGAGAAGCTCTCCGATGAGGGAGACGGTGAGGAAGGAGAGGTCTGGATGCCTTCGCTTTGGCCGGCGAGAGGCGGAGGAAGATAAGGAAGAAGATGAGCCACTCAATTTGATCGTCTGAGGGCCGAAAGAATGGGGTCAAGGAGGATCGTCGAAGCATAGGTCGGAGCCAATCGTGGGAGAGGAAGAAGAGGATTTTGTGGCCTTAAACCTAGCTAAAGATCACAACCATGCATTGGGCATGCTTATATAGGTCTTAGGTGGGGGTTCCAAGCTTGGAAACAAGCTTGGGAACCTTGGAGCTTACGCAAAAATAGGATACCCATTCCTTCAAAATGTTCGCACGAGCATTTGGGAAGGAGTTGGGATCCAAGGTTGGTTCCATTAGAAAGAGGGCTTCCTAAAGAGTCTCCGATTTGATTTTGAGAAAGTTTCATCAATCAATCAAGGAGAACTCTCTAAATGAAGCTTGCCAGAGTAGGATTCTTGAGCGATAATCGTGGAGGGACCCATTTGTGAATAAGACGACAAAGCTGAGTGGCTATTTGAAAAGAATTCAAAAGTTAAGGGCATGTGTGTGAGAGAAAAGACTCAAACTAGACCAAATTGCAAACTAGGTCAAGATGACCTCAGATTGAGCCCAAATTTTGGTACAAACCTAATTTGAACCTAAGGAATCCAATGGTGAAGTTGGATTTTGGTTTTGAAATAGTTTGACTGGGTAATTAATGTAAAAACCCAAATTAGGGCAAAAGTCTATCTGTGGTTCTGTTTTGGGTCAAGACGGGTTCTGATGGTCAAATTGAAGGTACCAAACCCTAGAGAATATTTTTCTATGAATTTTAGAGGGTTTAGGTGAATTTTATCCTGACCATAACCTCAGTTAATTAAGCGGATCTATTTTTAGGGTTTCAGATGTCATTTAATTCCTAAAACTCGCAAAAACCCACTTCTGGCTGTTCTAACCCACTTATTAGACTTTTAAGATCATTTGACCCTTAATTAACCCCTAAGAAAACCTATGATTGTATTGCAATTGAGATATATTATTAAAACTATAGTTTTACCCCTATTTTACTGTATTTCCCTCAAAATGGATTTACAGTGAATTATGTCTCTCTGGCGGTTATGTAGGAGCATTTAATGACTTAATCAGATCAAATTGAGCTAGTTATAACTCATGATGGTGTTTCTATCAGATGGAGATCCAACGGCTAAGGTTTCTTCTTTCCTTGATGAGGCACTCTTGAAGTAGCGACGTGGCCACATTGTGGCCATTGGATGATGATCCAACGGCCCACAATGCGCAAGGAATGGCCTTCAAAGATGGAGCGGCGATGAGGGGGTGGTTGTGTTGGTGCCACATGGCTCCATCATGGCCATCCATCTTCTTTTCCTTATATCTGGCGATGGAGACCTCTGATCAGGTTGATTTTTACGTCGTTGGACTGTGATCGTTGATTCGAATCCATCCGTGCAGTTGGATTTTTCATCTGAGGCTTGGATCTTTGTCCTTTGGCTCCATGATATCCATTCTTTTATGGATTGTACACGATGCTCTGGTTGTCTGATCGAGACGATTTCAGAAGCATTGGACTCCCGTTGTCGTTCTGATCAAATCAGTATGGTCTGATCTGTCATCCACGACTTTGAATCATCTGCGATTAAAATCATCTCTCATTAGTACATAAAATGATGAATTTATCTATGCATCTAATCAAACTAACCATTATGCAAATTACGATGCCTATGAATGTATTATTCCTAAGTTATGCTAGAATTTAACTTAATTTAGGTGATTTAGGTTGCATAATTGTTGTGCAATCACACCCCCAAATCTAACTTAATTATGCATAAATCTTGCTAGTTTCTAGCAAATGCAAGACTAAATACAAAGTTGTCCTACATGACAAATTTCTATTAAGAGTTTGACTAGAGATTTATTTCTTTTATTTTCATCCAAAACTTTAGAAATCCAGATAATCGTGAAAGTGTTTTGTTGTAGCCTATGCAACGGATCCAAGTGAAAGTCAATCCTCATCTAAAGCTCGTACTTGACCCTTATTAAAATTCTATTGGGATATGTAAACTTCTTCCCTCAAGGTTATAAAGTAACCTGTATATTCTGCCCCAGCTTTTGGCTTAGGTAGAAGGTTTCCAAGCCATGTAGATTTGTATTTTCTGGCTCACACTCATTTAGTACTACATATAGACTAGTACTTTAGAACCTAGATTTCCAGACTATTAAATAATTTAACTCAAAAAGAGGCAGAGAAACTGTGCTCTCTTTAGTTTCTTTGCACTCATTCTCTCTCTTTCTTTTTTTTCCTTTCCTTTTTTTTTCTTTTTCTTTTTCTTATCTTATCTTTTCTTTTCTTTCTTTTTGAGCTCACAATCTCACCAGATGTATTAGTATATTTGATGGTCTCTCTTGGCACTAACACTTTGATTAGGTTCTGATAACTCTACGACTAAGTCAGAATTCCTTAGATCATATTCAGGTGGCCAGAAATATAGAAAAGTAGGTAAAGACTGTATTTGGTGGATCATGAGGGTGGTAGGTGTTGTTGCTTCAATACACTTGAAATAAACTTTGAAAACACTTATAAAGTCTTTTTTCTTTTCTACCTTTTTTTGTATATATATATATATATATATGTATATATTTATACGCATAGACATATATATCTCTTTTTTTCTTTTTCTTTTTCATCTAGACATCTACGAACATGATGCAATATTGCATACGACTTTTATTCATGAGGCATTATTTGGGATTGGAGGATGTTCAAGAGGATATCGGGTGACTTATTTGGTGAAAGTGCCTATTCTCGGCACCGGAAAAGGAATGGATAGGACAACGTATTTCTGACCTTGATATTAATACCCTCCTTCAACCAATGATTCCGTAAAGGACGGTCGTGACCATCCACCTCAGTCCTAGTTTTATCAGAACATGTTCTCTATGTATTTGCCTTATTTGGTGGCTCTCAAGATATTCACACTAAGAATTTGTACGTAGAAACCGAGAGTGAAAACTATGCCTAACTTCGAGTATCATTATCTAATTATCTAGAAGTTAAGATTACTCATACTAGCCTTAGATCACCAGTAGACTTTCTACTCTCACCTCACACTTGTTTGGTGGATCTACTAGAAAATAGTTTGCCTAACTCCCTAATTACTGTCCAAGGGCTTAGGAGAAGAAGCACTGCTTCTTCTCGACAAACTAAAGATATTTATCAGTCTTCACAAAGGATCCATTGCAAATTCTACGTGTAAGTGTGAAATTATAATGGATTTTAAACTCAGCAATCAACGTAAGAATAAATATCTAATAAAACCTTAATAAAAATTCTTTATGCCTAAATGAATTTCTTTTTTTCCTTTTCACATAAAAATTAGACATGCAATATCCACCCCCCATGCCTATTCATTACAATGTTCTCATTGAAATGTATGCATGAAAATCAAAATATAATAAGCAAGAGGAGGGATATTACCTGACTATGCTTGTTGATCTAGGTTAGCATGAATGCAGAGGATGAAAAACTACTTGTAACAAATACTGGGTTGCCCCCCAGCCAGCGCTAAGTTTAATATCATTTGCCGGACTTAAACCCAAATCAATATTGTGGGTTAAGAGAAGAAGTAATAACTGTTGCAGAGAGATTCAAGATCACTATAAAGATATGATCATTTGGATCAAGAATCAGTGATCCACAAATGCGGACCAGCTGATGATGTAGTCCTACTCTAAAGAGTCTTTCTGATTTGGAATATGGACTAGGGTTAGGTGGATGAGGTTGAAGATGCAGAGCCTATTCGTTAATCCAGTTCCATAGATCGAAAAGATGTGGTAGAGGGTCTGGATAGAGATTATGATTGAGATTTAGATTTGGTTCCGAATCAGAATCATAAGGATCCTCATATCAGTAGTTGATATAAAAAATCATGAGTTCTCCAGGCTCTGGGACATATGAGGATAGGGGTAGAGTTGTGTGGAATTCTTCAAAATCTTCATCAGAAATTTCCTCCTCATCTAAAGCCACTTCTTCTGAGTCAAGTCATCCATTTGAACCAGTTGGCTTATAAGTTCTTCCCCAATCCATTATGTGTTGAACTTCTTCTTCTGGGGTTACTCCCTGGTTCATGTCCTTAGATTGTCCATTTTCTTGAACTCCTTCAAAATTCAAAAGTTCTTGAATTTTGGGGTGAGTGTAATGAGGATTCTTCACGTTATCATCTAACTCGTCATAAGTTGCTCCAAAGAGTATCTCAATCTCCTTAACATTCTTTCCAATTTGAGTTTCTATGGGAGGTGGTAGATCAAAATCATCCTCAAGTACATCCCCTTCTTTCCCTTCATGCTAGTCTTGAGCTTTGGCAAGATTTGGATCATCTTTAGTGTGAATTGCCAAAACTTATTCAATTGTTCCTACAACCTCAATGGACCCACAATTCACCTTATTCTTTTGGGAAGCTTTAAAGATATTGAGTTGACAATTTTTCCTTCTAGAGGTGATGTGCATAATCCCCATCTCACAGTTGATTAGAGCCTTGGCTATGGCCAATAAAGGTCATCCTAAGATTATCAGGGTGTTATTCAGGTTTTATGATGCCTCCATATCCAGAACAAGGAAGTCCACGGGGTACTCAAAATCCCTATCTTTTATAATCACATTTTGTAGAAGGCCCTTCAGAATTTTGGTTGACCTGTCAGTGAGCTGAAGGGTCACATCAGTGTGTTGCAATGGGCCTAAATTCAATTCTTCATATAATTTTGTGGGGATTAAGTTGATGGAGGCACCAAGGTCCAGTAAGGCTCAATCCAAGATGAAACCATCTATTTCACATGAGATTAAGGGGGTCCCCGAATCTTTCTTTATAGCAGGGAGATTATTTAGGATGATGGCACTGGCTTGTTCAGAAATTACGACCCTTTTTGATGATTTGGCCTGGTGTTTCAGTGAGCATAATTCCTTCAGAAATTTTGCATAGGTCGGGCTATTCTCAATAGCCTCAATGAGTGGTATATTCACTTGAACTTGCTTTAGAATCTCAAGCCACTCCTTAGATTGATCGATTTTCCTTTCCCTGGATTTGTTCAAGGCTTCAGGAAAAGGTGCTTGGGAAAAATCATGAGTGTTCAAATCCTGAGTCTTGTTTTTTAGATTAGTTTGGTCTCCCAGGTCAGATTTAGGCTCCTCAAGATCTTGGTAAGATTTTGATGTAGAAGGATCTTGGATTTGTCTCCCACTTCTCAAAGTAACAACACAGGAATGTGCATTAGGGTTAGAAGGGTAAGGTGGGTTCTACAAAATGGGTTGAGCCTGGGTTGGGTTAGGGTTAACAAAGCCTGGTGGGTGTTGGGGAGTAGGTTGAATTAGGTGTGCTCGTTGCTCTTTTGTGTTGTGCTGATTAACCCTATTGAAGTTCTTGGGTTTGGGATGGGTTGGGATGGCAGCATCCCGTGTTGCCTAATGTCTACTAGCTAGTCTAATCATCCCATCAAATCTGTCCTCAATTGATTTATTTCTTCTTTATGTCTAGATTCATTTCTCTCATTTCTTTGAGGACTAGACTCAAATCAGAGGGCTGGTTTTCCTGTGTAGGTTGTGGTTGATATATGCGTGGTTGTATGTACCTACTAGTTGCCCATAAGTGTTTGGCTTAGTCAAGTTAGGACCCTGGGTGGGTTTCTAACTTGACCAAGCAAAATTAGGATGGTTGCTTTATCCAAGGTTGTGTTTGAATAAGGCTCATTTTTAATGTAACCCTGGAGTGCATACACATCCTTAGGATAAGGCATTGGGCTACCTAATTCAGAATTCGAGGGCATCAAGGTCCCTCCTTGGTACCTAGAAAGAGATGGGTCCAAGTACAGTTGGCTCATAGGTGGAGCCATGGTTAGGTCATTAATGTTGTGCACTGATTCCTGACCTAGGGGGTTGAGGAATTGGTTGTGGGTTAAAATAAGCACTCCTTGGGTAGGCATAGGATTTAATCTGGATTGTTTACCTAAGGAATTCCTGCCCTTCAAAAGATTATTCAGTTTCTTATCAAAATTCTCCACATTCTTTCCCATGAGTTCCACCTTGTCTAATTGTTGTGCAATTAGCTCTAAATCAATCGAGTTTGAATTATTGTTAACTTCGTAAACTTCACTTCTTGGTTGATTAGCTCTGTTAAAGGCGGACACTGAGGCATTGTTGAGGGAATTTTCACTCATATTTTCAAATAATTGAAAGGCTCCCTCAGCATCTCTGCTTAGGAAATTGCCCCCACATGCTACATCAACAAAATTCTTTAGATTATCACTCAACCCATAATAGAAAATATGGGCCAAGTGCTACTTCGAAATCCCATGATGGGGGTATTTCCTAGCTAAATCATTGAACCTCTCCCAAGCCTCATGTAGTTGTTCCCCAGGGTTATGCTTAAAGGTTGTTATGGCACATCTAAGGGAATTAGTTTTTCCTACGGGGAAGAATTTCTTTACGAATGTGCTTCTCAGGTCTTCCCAAGTTATGATTGGTCTACCAATTGTTCTCAACCAATGTGCAGCTCTATCTTTCAAGGAGAATGGGAACATCTTCATCATTAGGGTACCTTCATTCAGGTTCCTAGGGCCAAAGGTCCTTCCTATGTGTAGCAGCTCTTCAAGGTGGTGGAAGGGGTCATCTGACTCATGTCCATGGAAGTAAGGAATCAAGTTAATGATCTGAGGTTTGAGTTCAAAATCATCCCCATCCTGAGGTACGCTGACAAAGGGTTCAGGCTGGGCATTAGGAGGGTTGTAAAAGACATGAAGAGGCCGGTCTACCCTTCCATTTTGGAGTTGAGTGATGGCCTACACTATGACTTCCATCTGTCGATCATGATGCTAGCCCTACTTAGTGATCTGCCTTTGTAAGAGAGTCAGAAGATCCAGATTTTCCTCTTCAATCTCATCTTCCTCGTGGTGACTAGGCATTGCAGAGGGTTTAGAGTCAAATCTTGGATAAATAGGTCTTCTCCTAAAATTTCTTTCTAATGGTGGTAGCAAATCAAGATTTTGAGATCTTCTACCTTGCATGCACCAGAAGAATGTCTATAGATGAGGAGAAGACAAATGAGGGAAAACCCCGCCCACTCAATGTAAGTAATCAAATTGGTCCTTAGAGTGTTATCTCTAAATAGGCCTGATCTTGGCTCCCCAAAACACGATTGGGTTAGATCAATCCATGAATTACTTGGCTAGCCAAAAGGGTGGGACCCCTTAGGACACCCCACATGATGGGACACCACTATGGGTTAACGCGATTACCACACCAACCTTTCTTGTCACCAGTGATTCTAAGTAGACAAGGCTTTGAACTTAACCCAATCTAGTTTCAAGTCCCTAAGTCTATTAGTCTTGCCTAGGACTCATCTACTCAGTTTTAGTCTTGGGTTTGATGTACTTTTGGAATATGATGGGTGTTAGGGGGGTGTTTGCCCCTAAAATTGATATCAGATGTGAAGTGCGTAGCCAAAGGGTTCACAAGCAATTTTTTATGATGAAGTAAATTTTAGGATTCAAATGCTTGTGTTAGTGAATTTTAGGGTTCACTTAATTTATTCACTTCAATCAAGGTTCTGATGAGGCACATAAGAGATTTTGCAAATCCCAATTTGTTTGATAGATTTTCTTTAAGTATGGAAATGCCAGTGTGCTCTATCCTTAATGTGAAACCCTAAGCACAGATAGTTCTAAGATGCTTTTTTAAGTCCAAATTTAGGGAAGTGATGCAACCCAAGCAATGCAATCAATTGAACTTATAGCACCCCTAACTAGGCACTCATAAAATATTTTTTAAGAATTTTAATGCATGTTTTCTATTTTTTTCTGATTTAAAGTATACTGGGGGTTTTGCAACCTATTTTGACCCCCAATTTGTGATTTAATAATTCATGCAATCAAACGTGCAAGAAATATTTTTTCCAGCTTTATTCTAAATTTTTGATTATCTCAAAAATTCAGTGCCATAAATTTCAAGTTGATCGAAGTTGTATAAAAATTCTTATAATATTTTGAACTCTGGAAAATTAGGAACAATAACCGTTTTGACAATAGATCAGTACATGAATTTTTAAAATTTTTCTATAACTCAGATTTATGTTAAATTTGGATATATTGTTCATGACTTCAAAACTCATGTGCCATAAAATTTTGAGAATTTTTGTACATGCAGATCTTTGGGAATTAAATTTATAAGATATGACTTTATTTCAGCCCGAAAATCAAGAGATTTTTTTTTCAATAAGCAAACAAATTCTAACTAATCCTAAGGTTCAAGAAAATCCTAAATCTAACTAATTTAAACTATGGGTACTTACCTGAGGTTTGAACCCGTGATTTCTCCATTGGCATGTCCAGTTCAAATTTCGTTACTTCCTGAAATCAACGGAAAAATAACAAGTTAGAGATCTCGAATATGCACCTCAAAAGCTTTAAAAATTTCCGTTGCCTCCCCGGTAATAGCACCAACTTGTTTGACACATAAATCATGGTTTAAAAGATTATTTAGTCCTAGTATAATCCAAAGTACGTCGAAACAAATAAATTTATAAAGACCGGTGAGTACTAGGTCATTTGCAAGGAGGCAATCTCGATCTTAACAAAAACTTTTCAATAAAACTAGTTTTAACAGGTATTTATATATGTATATATGTATAAAGAGGCATCAGATACTCATAAGATCAAATTTTATTGCATTGATAAAGAGTTTTTCACAGTAGAAATTGCTATGCAAAAAGTAGAGACAGCTAGATAGAGAGAGAGATATATAAAGAGAGAGATAGAAGGAGGCAGAGAGACGACACCGCTTGTAAGATGCTTGTACAAGATGTAGCAGCACCTTAGATCTAGAGCACTGGGACGAAGGTCAGAGCAGAGTTGCAGAGGGACCAAGAATCGCAGAGAAGAAGGTGGAAGAGATGTCTGGAGTTGATGGAAGAGATCATAGGAGAGATGCCTTCAACTGGGGGGGCTTTGGCCTTCTTTTATAATTTTTATGGAGGGAAAAAAGAGTATTTTAGCCCTTAAATCCATGCAACAACCTTTGGATTAATCAGATCCATCAATCGGGAGATCAGCGGACCTGATTAGGCCTCAAAACACCTTTAAAATTCTTCTCTATGCTCGGATTTAACCTCATGCTGACACGTGGCAGTCGCTGCTCCTTAGGATCATGATTTGATGGTTTGGCATTCTCCTTACGCGCACTTCAACACTCGCTCACTCCCCTCGCACCCCCGCTTGCTCATTTTGAGCACCTTAACCTCAACCATCTGATCGTACAATCGGATGGCTTAAAAGAGCCGTAGCATCGCTCTTGTTTTTTCAAAATGCACGTGCATGCATGCATCGTCGCCCGATGGCATCTAGCGTGCCATGCGGTTGCGTCTACACCGCCCGATGGCCATCCAACGAATGGATTCCATCCGCGCCTACACCTTCGCTGATTTCTCGCTCAAGGCATTCGAATGCGCCCCTTCGGCTTCTGCGCAAGTGCGTGAGCTAACATGCTACGCATGAGTTCTGCTACGGTTTCCTCTTTGCGTCTATTTGTCCTTAGCCATTGGATGGAGATCCAACGGTTGAGGTTTCTTCTTTCCTTGTTGAGGCACTCCTGAAGTAGCGACGTGACCACATTGTGGCCGTTGGATGATGATCCAATAGCCCATAATGCACGAGGAATGGCCTTCAAAGATGGAGCGGTGATGATGGGGAGATTGTGATGGCACCATGTGGCGGCATCATGGCCGTTCATCTTCTTTTCCTTGTATTTAGTGATGTAGACCTCCGATCGGGTTGATTTTTGTGACGTTGGACTACGATCATTGATCTGAATCCATCCGTGTGGTTGGATTTTTCATCTGAGGTTAGAATCTTTGTCCTTTGACTCCATGATCTCTGTTCTTTTATGGACTACACACGATGCTCTAGTTGTCTGATTGAGATGATTTGGAAGCGTTGAACTTCCATTGTCATTCTGATCAGATCAGTATGGTCTAATTTGTCATCCATGGCTTCGAATCATCTACGATTAAAATCATCTCTCATTAGTACATAAAATGACGAATTTATCTATACAGCTAATCAAACTAACTATTATGCAAATTACAATGCCTATGAATGCATTATTCCTAAATTATGCTAGAATCTAGCTTAATTTAGGTGATTTAGGTTGCAAGATTGCTGTGCAATCAGTCAGCTAGAACACGGGGAGTAGGAGCCCTAGTTTCTACCAACCTCAAGGGGTGACATGATATCAAGTGAAATGTTGGGCGTGGGGGCCAGAGTTTTTGCCAATTTTCTCAGTTAGCAGCTGCTGCTAAGAGTGAAGTGGTTAAAACTCCACCAGAGGGTGATGTCTGGCTTTTTTGTCTAAGTGAGGGAGTTATAAGTGTGAGCAATCAAGGCGCTCTTAGTGTTATCGCCTTTCGAAGAGGCAATTCTATGTAAAAGGGCAATGCGGGTGCGTGCACTTTCTGACATCCCTAAGAGGCAGCATTTGGTGCGTTCGGCATTACTTATGGATGGGACACTGGTTGTGGGAGCCCAAGTCCCTGCCATCTTTTTGAGGTGGTGTTATATCAATTGGAACAAGGGTCATGAGAGCCCTAGTTCCTGCCATCCTTAAGAGGCAGCTTTACGCTTAAATGGAACTTGAAACATGGGGAGTCGGGTTCCTACCATCCTTAAGAGGCGGCTACTAGGCTTATGAGGAGGCATTAAGGGGGAACGTGAGCGTAGGGGCCCGATCTCCTATCAACCTTGGGAGAAGGTTTGCCGACCTTAAGAGGCAACAATGTAAGGGAACATGAGGCATGTCCACCTAAGTTCCTACCAGTCTTGAGGCAGCTAATGAAGGAAACAAAAGGCAAATCAACACTTGGTCCCTGTCGGCCTTAAGAGGAGGCTTGCCGGCCTTAAGAGGTGGCTACCCGGGTAGAGATGTGGCGTAAGTGCCACCTTCCGCAAGTGATGGCTAGTCACTGCGAGGAATAGAGTTTTTGTCTTGGTCATGACAAGACCGGTCATTTGACTATTGTTAGGATGAAGTGAAGGCCTCAAATGCCGTGGTTGGCATTAATGGAGTTGCCTTCTCTGCGGTGCGGGATACAGGCGCAGGGGGCATTAAATGCTCGCCAACCTTAAGAGGTGGCTCTATAGTTACAGGAGCACTAGGGGATGCCCCAGTCCATGCCGACTTTAGGTGGTGTCTTTTGGGCGTGCTCACCCTATGTTGAGCAGGAGTGGTAATCCACGGGCCTTGGACCGATTAAAGCTCACTCCGGCCTCGATGAGCTAAGTAGCGTCGTGAGGGAAAAGAAGTATAGCCATGGTTGAAGAGCCTAGTTGCAATCCTAGAGTCACTGGCAGGTCAACTGGGTTCACCCCTCGCTAGATTGAAATGACTTAATTTCCTTTTGGTCCACTTTATTATTGTAGCTCTAGGGATTTGGGCTTCCTAGGTCGCCTCAGCTTGATCCTTAGGAGTTTTCGCCTAACTTCCTGACTCCCATGCGTTGTTTTTACTTCTTGAGGAGATTAGAACTGCATGAGGAGGATTTTGCGGAGGACATGGATTGGCGGGCAATTGACAATGCAGTCCAGTGCTAACGTCAACCCAACCACTATAAATGTGGCCGCCTAGTTGAGGTGCTTGTTCTTGCCACAAGCGGGCAAAGGAGGGCTAAACTCTCCCTTTGGCATTTCTTTATGATTGCCAGAAGCCCGCGGCTGAAAAGGCCGGTGGAGGGAGAGATGTTATCCTTGGGCTGTAGTTGCCCTACCGTAAGAGCGTCACTAGAAGTGGATCCGCGTGTTCTACTTAGAAGAGGCGAACAGCCTGGGCGTTACTTTATTGACGGTGTTCCTTTGACCCCCCATCGAGGATTAGGGAAGGTGTATGGATGTGCCAACTTGGAAGGAGCAACTTGTTGATTCTGAAGGCTAACTCGACCTCCGTAGCAATAGGTGAGCGTCTTCAGTAATGCAGACATTACTGCTGGGAGTTAACTAGGCGGGTTGTCAGCTTATCTGCCTCTGGTCCCGAGCCAAAGGTTGTCTCAACTCCTTGGAGTTGTTGGTGCTCCTCCCTATGATATTCTTCTAGGCCCTTGATCTTTGTCCTTGTTTCGCCTGATGAGGCAGTCCAGGCTTTGACACCGGATCTAGATGTGTAGATCTTGGCATTCTTTGACGGTGTGTCTGCGAGCCTTGTGGCACTTGCTATAGGGCCTAGAGTAAGCCTTCCCTTTATTGATTTTGGAGGCAGTAGGTCCTTGCTCATGGGCCAGTCCCCTGGAAACACGTTCACCTAGTTCATGGCCAAGGGAGTGTATTCCTCAAGGGACCTAGGTTGTAGCTGCCTCACTGGGAGGAGTGTCACTGGAAGCAAGCCTAAGTGCTCCGTCGGATCAGGTGGGGAGGCGATTAGCTGGGATGTCACTTGCTTGATTGTGCCCCTCTCACCCCACTGAAGATTGGGGGAAGGTGTTCGGGAGAGCCGACTCAGGAGTGGCTCGCTGGCTTGGGGTGGCGTCAATCCCTAAAGATTCCATTGACCTATGTGTTTGATTGACAGGAGGTGAGAGCCCTAGGGTGATGCAAGCATTGCCGCCAGGGCTTAGGGGCAATGTTCTGGCAAGGAGGAGCTGGGGTGATACTGCCAGCCTAATTGAGTGGGGTATCAACTCGTTTGGCCCTCGAGCCATGAGGATGACCATGTTGGTTACCCGAAGCTGTTGGTGCTTCTCCTTATGGTGGTCTTCCTAGCCCTCCGTAGGCCTCTTGCCTCTTTTTTCACTATAACTTCGTCTGACGAAGTGAGCCAAGTACTTATGTCGAATCTACGACTTATTCTGGTCGCGCAGATCCTGGCAGCCTTTGGTGACATGGCTCCAGGCCTTGTAGTGCTTATAGCGGGGCCCGAGGCCAGCTTTCCTCTATATGGGCCTTGGGGGCAGCAGGTCCTTGCTTGTGGACCAGCCCCCCACAAACTCGTCTACCTGGTTCATGGCCAGGGGAGTGAATTTCTCAAAGGGCACCCGCCTTGTCTGGTGGGGCCCGTAGTCACGACCCTTAGTGGGTCGGTTGCTTCTTTGAGGAAGGTGGATCTTCGCTTGTGGAAGTGACCACCTCCACCGACGGGTGCTGGAGCATGCTTACTAGAGGCCCCCTTGCCTCCTACAGGGCTAGCATTGCTGCCATGACCCTTGGCCAACTGACTGCAAGAGCAAAAGGAGTTATTTAGCTCCGTGAACCTCACGGCTTTGTCCAGAGCTCCGCCACGTGCTTTGGCACATAATCGTTGACATTGCACTAGACCCTTCGAGTCAAGCGGCTCGACTTGAAGCGCTGGACGGCTATCGCCTCATAAGCCCCCGCGCTCTTGAAGTCCTAGACCTTGAACTGATCTAGGTAGGATCGGAAGGACTCATTCTTCCGCTATCTGACTTCTAATAGCTTCTCAGAGTTTTCTCTAACCCTTCGCTACTCGACAAAGTGCTGGTAGGACTTGTCCGCCAAGCCTTGGGAGTCGGTAGTCTATCCGGTTAGCAGGTCGATGGACCCTTGATGGGTCGTGCTAGACAAGTACGATGAGAGCACTCGGCAGAGTATTCTGTCAAAGCAGCCATGCACCAACATCACCTGGTGGTAGCTCCCAACGAAGCTGTTGGGGTCTACCACTCCTCCATTCGTGGCCATGACTGGCTACTCAAACTCTTCTGGCGAGGGGTCACCGCCACCTTCTATATGAGTGGGTAGGTGGTACGCGTGTGAGCATATATTCAAGGCCACCGGTCTTAGCTTCATACTTCCCTTCCCTAGTCCATATCTCGAGGAGGGTGCCTCGCCCAAGGGCCTCGAGTAGTCAGCCAGGTCGTGCTGGCTTCCCTTTACTGAAATTGACGTGCAGAGGGTGCTGTTGGAACATAGAGACACTAGACTCTGACTGGGCCTCCTCAGGGGTGGCCGCAAGTGGAGTTGCGAATGGTTAAGACCATCGCAAGGGTTCTTGGTCAAAAAGGCCGAGGCAAGGCACTGGGGAGGTGTTATCTTCTAGCAACTGGATGCTTAGAAGAGTATGACACTTTTGTTGGCACTTCTCACAGGCGATGCCATTTGATGGGCCTCGGGGGTAGCCGTCGGGGTCACTGATGGCCATCAAAGAATTTTCTTGATTTAAGGAACGTCACATAGCCACAAGCAATCCATCACGAGGGATAGGGAGTCAAACCTCCTAAGTAATCGAAGGGTCCGACTCCATGGCCTATAAGTAATCATAAGAGAGACGAAGAAGTTGGTGACCCAATTCCACCACAAGGGGTATATGTCTGGGGGGAGGTTGATACTCCCAACTTTGCACTAGTGTTAGCGAGGTTACAAGATTTCTCTCCCTCTCGGCCCCCCTTCACTTAGGGGTCGCTCTTCCCCTTTTATAGTATGGGAAGAGTCCTAGCCTAGTAAGATTCTTTCCATGATCTCTAGTACATCTTCTATCAGATTGCTCGTCTGCTATTAGGTTATGGGTAGCCATTTCTATCTTGTCGTGACTTTGACCTTGGCTGTGCCGAATCTTCGAGCAAGTTGGGTGGATCTAAGTTCGAGTCCGACTGGTCGTAAGCGGGTTGGGTAATACTAGACCTGCCTGTTTACCTTGTAATCGGGTAGCCAGATTCTCTGCTGGGTTACACGTGGAGTTTTGGATCCGAGGGTGATTTTTGCCCCTCATCAGGGTGCATATATATGGTGATAACATGAAAACTTCATATTAAAATCAAAGAGAAAAGGGTGGGAGTTTTATTACCACATTGAAAGTGGGCAAACCCAAGTGGAGTATATAAGGATTTTATTTCCCATGGCTCATCTAGCAAAGGGCTAAGGAAATTCTAGCTCCAACTATAGCTTGGATGATAATAAATTTGAAACTTGAATATTTTTGTCACAAAAATTCTTTTGATTTTTGGGCTTAATTTAATCAGTTTAGCTGTTGAATTTCCCCAAACGTTACAACTCTTCGAGTCTTATGCGTGCATCCACGTCTTCTCGATTTCTACCCATGTCACATTGACTATTTAAGTCACGCGAGGGTTTCCGAGTTGGATTTATCTTTCTCAACTATTCTATTTTTTGCGACCACCACTTTTACTCTTGACCCTCTCGACTACTATTCTGCAAGATGGTATTTGAGGACATCTATTATTAGAGTGGGTTGCTTGTGGAGGTGGCTCATCGTATCTTGGGAGTACATCAGATCTAGTCATATCGATATTGTAGAAGGCGAAAGCTTCTTTAAGGGGAGCCCTTTATAGGCAGTTCCATCGAAGTAAATTTTAAATTTGTTTTATTTTTCTTTCATGTGCTAATGCATGTTATTTGTTCGATGTTTTATTGTGGATTTTGTAATTTTATGTCTACCTAAATATAAACTATTTGGCTTAATATATTTGATCTATGCTATTATGTTGGAAAGGCATAACCTTTATATGTATAGTGCTATTGATGAAACTGATTCTACTAAAATATATTCCAATTTTGTCTTGGAATATATCTCTTTCATATGGATCATGTACGTGTGTATTTCAATAATCTTAGAAAAGCTCACATACATATAAAATATTAGCCATGTCGGATATGACATTTAAAGCATGCATAGACTTATCCAATATGCCTAAGCAATTTGGTGGTCAAAATTTTAAGCATTTGGCAACAACGCATATAGATCTAATTGATCACCAAAGGACTTATCTCAGCATTAGACTCCAACTACCTAACTTTGGATAAGGAAAACTCGACTCGTGATGGCTAAAAGGTGGTGGATGAATGGAAAAAGTGTGACCGTATTTGTCACAGTTGTATCTTATTGGCATTGCCAATGTGTTGTTTGATGTATAAGTACATCCACATCTACTATGAAGGAGGTATGGGAGGAGTTAAACAAGAAGTATAATACAGAGGATCTCAATATTGATAACTATTCTATTTCAAAATTCTTGAAATTTTAAATGGCTGAGGGCAAATTAGTCTCGGAGCAGGCACATGAGTTCCTACTATTGCTCCATGGCTTAGCAAAGATAGAGATGAAATTTCCTGGAAAGTCATGTCCATCATTGAAATATTCTCGTAAGTCTTGAGAGGATTTTGGGATGACCCTCAAGCATAGGAAGGGAAAGATCTCTGTTAATGACTTAATGGTTGCCATTGCCATAAAAGAGGAGCACAGAAAACAAAAGCTAGTGATGCCTGTATACATACAATCTAAGGTGAATGTAATGACGTCTAAAGGCAAGGAGAATAAGAACAAGAATAATAATAAAAATAAAATGAATGCCAAAATCAAGATCCAAAAGATATCCAAGAATAAACCATGTTAGCACTATAGGCAGATTGGGTATTACAAAAGGATTGTCCTTCTCTTAAAGCTTAACAGAAAACCATGAATAAGAATCCTTAGGTGAATATGGTCACTGAGGAGGCTGGGCCTAGCAACAGGTATGTCTCTATAAAATTTTAACTCTATACTATTCACAATCCTAATGAGTGGTTTGTGGATACATGAGCAAATGTACACATTTGTATTACATATTGTTCTTTTCTTCTTATTAAGCCTGCATTAGTAAGATTGTGAAGATAGAGAATGACTCCACAACTGAGGTACTAGGATTCAAGCACATGGTCTTGAGATTTTCCTTGAGTCGAGTCTAGACATTACGCAATGTGTTGCACGTTCCGACCATGAAGAAGAATGTTCTTTCTGGTTCACCATTAGTTAGAGAGGGTTTTAAATTGAACTTTAAATATAATAAAGTTGTCATTTTGAGACAATTTTATCTAAAAGGGAATATTTTGCAGTTTTTGATTTATTATTTAAAGTTAGATGTGACATTTCTTATGATGTTTCTTGGAATGCTCTAAATAATGTTGCTTTTAATTATATTCCTTATTTTGTCAGTAATATTAAAACTTGTGAACTATGACCTCGTAGATTAGATTATGCGAAGTTCAATTTTTTGAAAAGAATGATAAAATTAAATATGATTCCTAAGCACATGATAAATAAAATTAAGAAATGTGAGATGTGTACAAACTAAACAAATTAGGAAACCCTTTCATTCTGTCTCTACAGATACCAAACCTTTAGAATTAGTGACATGAATATCTATGAGTTTAATGATGTATTGACTAGGGGCAATAAAAAATATTTTATCACCTTTATAGACGACAATAGTAGATGTTGTTACATGTATTTACTTAAGTCTAAGAATAAGGCATTAAATAAATTATTTATCTTTAAGAAAAAAACAGCAACACAAACTAGAAAAACTCTTAAGAACTTAGGTCAGGTTGAGGAGGAAAATATGCATTCAACTTATTTGATGAACAATGCTGATGAGCCTCAAAAGGCCATCAAAGAATTATATGCATAGAAAACATAATATAACCAAAAGAAAAGTAAAAATATGCAAGGCAATCACATGAACTCGAAGATTGTTAACCTAGTTCCACCTCAAGGGATGTACGTTTGGGGAGGGAATCTAACCCTTAATATCTACTATATGCAGGAAAATACAAAAAGTGGTAGGCTATAGAGCCTTGGCTTGCCCTCTCATCTGGTCCCCCTCTACCATGTTTAGGTAGGGACTATTTATAGAATACATAAGTGGGAGGTTGTTAAGAGATATTATGGAGAATTGTTAAGAGATATTATAGGGATTTGTTAAAAGATAAAATGTTGTCTTGTAACTCCTCTATGGATCGCACCTCCTCACCTTCCCACGTGAATCGAGCCCAAGTAGGTTCGACCGATCTATTCACAAGCTGATTGGGCATATTTCGTGTGGGTAATTTTCTTCTCTCATCAGTTACCCTCACTCTCGTAGCATGGCTGTGTCGACTGCGAGAGTAGACTTTTTTCTCTTTTTTGCCTGCGCATGGAGGTTACCCTTGCCCCCAGCAGCTAGCACTTGGTATTGCTGGAGAGTAGGTGCTTCGTTGCCCTCGCTCGCCTTTTGGACAGAGGGGATGGGTGTGTGCAAACCGTACTCTAAAAAAACATGTGATTACTGAAATATAAATCATAATGTAAGTATAAGAATCCAGTTCCCAACTTCAAACTTGATCTCGACCCATTGCCCGTATTGGCTATACTTAAGTATCTAGGTTCTTTTGTCAAGGTTCCTTTGCACGGAACCGACGCTTGTAGGGAGCTTGGGATCCATTTTAGTTGGAGTATCCACTAGTAGCCTATCTCATGCGAGTAACACATGCTTATTGGAAACGTAGGAATATTTTTCAATCCAGTCGCATATTAATTCCTAGGTGGATAGGAAGATAAGTGGTATGTAGATTTTATAAAAATAAATATCTATTTCATGAAATAAATTTTTTCAAGAGGGAAGATATGTGAAGTATCGTTTGACTTTTGACATACTTATGGCCTCACATATTTTTCTCCTCTTTGTTTGGTGGTGCCTCCATTTGTACCACATGATGGTTGATCTGCTCTGTCTCGTTGGATAGTAGCAAGTGAGAGGGATTCAGCCGGATTCTATCCTCTCTTCTTTTCTTTTTTAAACAAGACCCGTAACGAATGGATATCAGACGGACTCCCAGCCAGACTCCATCCTCTGCTAGACTCCATCAGTCGGGTGGAGCATGCCGACGAGGAGGTTACCATCGGCCAGAAGGCTCTTGCTGAGTAACTTTGGTCGAGTGTTGGCTCTGCCGGCTAGAGCTTGTCGGCGAGAGGAGCTGTCAGGCTGAGAGCTCACTGAGCGGAGAGATCGTCGCGCCCTTTTGCCAGGTTGGAAGCCGTTACTAGATGGCAGCCAACTGGTGTGGTGGCCGGGGGGGGAGAGGGGGAAGGAGGAGCGCCAGCAAGTTGATGCAGCCGAGTGGAGACCTCAAGCGGAGGAACTCAGGCGGAGAGGACTCAGGTCGAGGAAGGGCTGTCAGGCAGCGAGGTCTCGAGCCGGCAACCTCAGCTGGTGAGCCATACGTGCTTGCTCGGATCAAACGGAAGAGGCGATCCCGCGCGGGGAGGGCCTCGGACGGGCGAGGCCATCAGGCGCTGAGGAGATCCTTTAGCGAGTAACCAGCGGAGGAGGCCCGGGCCGGTTGGACATCGGACGTCGCTGGCCATGGGATCTCGAGCGGGAGGTGCTCTCCAGCAAGGGAGTCCTTGCTGCCAAAGTGGTTTGACGGGAGGTGGTCCTCCTGATCGTCGATGAGGTATGTTGAAGGGATGCCGCCAGAGAGAACTCCCAGGCGGGAGGAGCTCCAGCAAAAAAAATGTTGGCAAGGAGGACCTCGAGCGAGGGAGTTGGCAGTTGTTAGAGCCATGCCATTGCCCCCTTCACCAAGGGCATTGCCATGGCAGGGTAGGGGAAAGGTCTTGCCGCCTGAAGGCTCCAAGACTGACGGACATCACAGCTTAAAAGCGTGTGTTGCTTCTCGGTGAGCGAAGGTGCGCACCGGTGGTGGGTGATGTGGGAAGCGGGAATGCCCACCATATGCCAGGGGCGGTAAGGGCAGAAGTCATGTGACTTTTCTTCAACATTCCCCATTTCCATTTGCACACTCCCCCCCTTTTTTTGCTTCCCCCTTTTTTTATTTAAAGGCAGGACAGGGGATGTAATGGTCGATGATCACATGCCAGGTGGAGTCTCATTGGTAATCATAAATGAAAATTCCCTTGGGGATTTGACGTGAATGTGTAACATTTGTGATAATTGAAGTTTATGGTCGAAGGACCTTAGGCTGATGGAATTTTTTTGATTGGTGGAACATGTAGAAGTACTTCTATCGTTGAGGACAGACTCCAGGCGGATTGGATTTAGATGACTTGCCTTTAGGGGATGCCCAAAATCAGTGCTCTTTTCCCAATTGTGGAAGAAAAAATACAGCTCATTCGTTGGCCTTTTGTCAACATTTTTCACAAATAACGTCATTTGATGAGTTTTGAAAAATCATCAAATAATTTATATGCATCGGAAATATAACGTAGTTATCAGAAAAATAAAAATATGCAAGGCAAACACATGAACACGATGATTGTTGATCCAGTTTCACTTCAAGGGATGCATGTCTAGAAAGGGGATCTAACTTTCAATATCTACTACATACAGGAAAATACAAAAAATGATAAGCTATAAAGCCTTAGCTTGCTCTCCCATCGAGTCTCCCTCTACAATGTGTAGGTATGGACTATTTATAGAATACATAAGTGGGAGGCTGTTAAGAGATAATGGGAAGTTGTTAAGAAATATTATGGGGAGTTGTTAAGAGATAAAATGTTGACTTGTAACCCATCCCTGGACCGCGCCTCCTTGCCTTCTCGCATGGATGGAGTCCATGTTGGTTCAATCGGTTTATTCACAAGCTGATTTGATGTATTTCATGAAGGCAATTTTCTTCCCTCATCAAATGCCAAGCCTTTGATATAATTTATGAGGTAACGACTTTATATTCTCCACAATTTAATGGGATGACAGTGTGAAAGAATAAGATTATAACTAACATGGCTGATGCTCTATTACAAAGCTCAAGATTCTCTACTTACATTTGAGGGAAAGCTCTAAATATAGTGTGTCATATTCTGAATAGAGTTCCCCTTAAGTATAAGAAAAGTGATCCTTTTGAGATTTGGAGAAATAAGAAATCAAGTATAAAATATCTCAAAGTATAGGTGGCGAACGGTGGCAGCAACTAGCTTTTCTTAAGTTGTTGTAGTACAGATAGTTATTGCCATCATTTGCTAATATTTGTTACTCGGAAAATACAGTTCTCCCGAGGTCGAACTCAGGGAGCAAGTCGTATTCTAGAGATATACATGTTCTATTACAAAAATAAAAAGCGAGAGAGAGAGATGAAAGTTTGGCTCTTCTTCTTCTCTTCTTTCTTCCTCTTTGTCTTCCCTCCTCTTTAGCTTTTGTTCTTCGTGTTCTTCCTCTATTTCTTGGTTGGACGATCCTGTCTTTTTCTTCTTTTTATTTTCTTTGTTTCTTCTTTTCTTGCTTCAGATCTTCCTCCCGTGCTCTTCTTCTTCTTTTCTTCTTGCTTCTCTTCTTTTTCTGCTTTCTGTTTCTTCACTTGGCTGCTCCTTCTCTCTTCTGTTCTTCTTCTTCTTTGTCTTCTGATCTCTGCAGAGTCCTCACTTGGCTTCTCTGTGTTCCTCTCTTTCCTCTGCCTCGCCTTCCTTCTTCTTCTTTGCCTTCATCTGTCTTCAGGACGTCGTCTGATTTCTCAATCAGACGACTTAACCCGCGGATGCTACAGTGTCGATTCAGTTCTCCTTCCGCAGTCCTTCTTCTTCTTCACCTGTGCCTACACGCTCAAGAGTTCAGAGTTAGAGGGCAAAACCTACTCTACCCCCTTCCCCCCCCTCGCGCGTCTCTTTCTCTCTGAGTTCGCCCTTAGGACATCTCTCCCAGAGCAACCGGGTAATCGGGTACGAGTCGCGCACGGGTCCAGGCCCACCGGCGTGCGGTGGTGGGCGAGGAGTGTAGGTCGGGTTAATCGGGTCGGGCCAGGTCCGCGGAGCGTGATCACGGACGAGGCCGGGTCGGGTGAGAGGGACCTCACCCCGTGGTCAGGAGGCGAACAGCATAAGGCACTTTTTGCCTTTATGCGCCCGTGCGCCTCTGAAAAGTTCCGAGGTGGGACTAAATGTCCCACCCCAATTGAGCGCCCGCAGCGGAGGGAGCAGCGGGCAATCGTGGCTTCACGCGAGGCCTTCGTCCCAACTGCGAGCCTGGGACGCTTCGCGGAGACGCCCCGCGCAACCTGGGAGTCGAACCTGGGCGAAGGTGTGCCTGCACCTGCAGGTGAAGGAGCTCTGCCTGCTCAGTAACGGCGACGGCGGGCGAGTCACCTGGTCACAAAAAAAGAGGGTCTGCAGGGGGCGTGGTGGAGCAAACAGGTCGCCCTAGGTCAAACTGCGAGCGAAGAAGTGGGTGTGTTCGATGGGTCTGCAGAGGGCGTTTGGTGGGCAGTGGAAGGGCGGAGGAGGATCAGGGTGAGGAGGCGGAGGTTATGCACAGGTCAGCGAGCTGTGTGGGGTGCTGGAAAGATGGGAGTGGTTCACCGGAGTTTGGCCGGAGGTGGAGAAGGTGAGGGTGATCGATGGGAAATAGGTGGCGTCAGTAAGGATTTTCAGTATAGAAAAGAAAGAGGGGAGGAAGAGGAGAAGTTCTACCTGCTAAGCTGGACGAGGAGGGGTTGGCATAGGCGACAGTCGTATCAACTATCGCCGGAGAAGAAATTGCCCAGAGGAAGGGGCGACGGCGAGGAGAGGGCCGGAGAGGCGCCAGCTGGGTGCGGCGTGACGCGGAAAGATCGAGAGAAGGTAACCCTGCTGCTGGTAGTGCGGCAGGGCGACGAGGAGGAGGAGGAGAGGCCGCCGGAGCAAGGGGGCGTCTGTCGGAGTTGGAAGGGAGGAATTTAGTGGGGTGTCTCCGTCAGATCCGAGCTACCGAAAGCGGCAGACGGTGGTGGCTTTTATAGAGGCGAAATCAGAGAGGAGGGCGGAGGGAGACGACGTGCCTCCCTCACCGGAGGATGGCCGGATCGCGACCCATACCTTCCGCACGTTCGCACGGAAGGTGTGGGCGATGGCAGAGATCGTGGAGGTGTCCCTGCAACAGCAGACGTCGCAGGGAACACCCCGTTGTCTTGGTAGGGGGTCACCCTCACCCTGCGCGGCGCCATGCCTCGCCGAAGTATGGCGCTGCTCAGGGTTTTACAGGGAGGACCCAAATGCAAAAAATAATGAAGAATTAGGGGCCAAAATGCGAGGGTTTCAAAAGTTGAGGGTCAAAAAGTAATGGATGAGGACCAAAATGAAAAGTTGGTCAAGAAGGTTTCTTCTTAGGCCCAAGTTTTTATACATGACTAATTAGGACCTAAGGATTCTGATGGTGAATTTTATTTCTAGATTAAACCTTGTTGGACCGGTCAATTTACGCAAAAACCCAAATTGAGTTGTTAATTGGGCATGGTTCTCAATGTAGGTCAAAATGGGTTCCTAAGGTCAAATTGAAAGTCCTAAACCCTAGATATTATTTTTCTATGAATTTTAGAGGGTTTATTTGATTTTTACCTTGTCTCGAACCACGTGAATTGAAGTGGGTTTGTTTTTAGGGTTACAGGCTGTCATTTAATTCCTTGGAGTTGCTGTAGCCCTTATTGAGTCATTTCATCCCACTTTTCTTCTTATTAGGTTGTTTCGACCTATGTTTGGACCTTGAGTTACCCTATTTTCAGATCGGATTGGTGAAATTGCATTTTTACCCCTTAGTTTATGTTTTCTTTGCAAACTCAGAATCTCTCTGAGCCAAGCCTTTCTAAGGTTATGTAGGAGCTTTTATTCTCTGTATTAGGTCAAAATGAGCTAGTTATGGCTCATGATGAGGTTCTCATCAATAGGGCTACCTTACCAAGGTAATTATCCTAATATACAAGAGAAAGAAGCTTAATCCTAAGACTGTTGACACGATATTTGTGGGCTATGTTAAAAACAGTTATGTTTACAGATTTTTAGTTATTAAATTTGAGTATAAATGTCAACACTATTGTGGAGATTCATGATGCTACATTTTTCGAGAATGTCTTTCCTATGAAAATTAGATTACCTCAAAATATGACCTCAAATAGTTTATTCACCATGCACATCTAGTTCCATTCCTGAACAAGTGCAAAAGATCTTTAATATAGGGGCTAATTCTTCTCATTCTAAACCTAATGAAGTAGAGGAGTTTGACCCTAGGAGAAGTAAATGAACTAGAATTACTAAGGATTTAGGAAGTGACTTTGTTTTTCACTAAATAGAGGGGTATTTTCCTACTTATCGTAATGTTTTGGCTTCTTCTAAAACTAAGTATTGGAAAAGTGCCATTAGGAGTGAGATAGACTCAATTATCTCTGATGCCACATGGGAGTTGATCGATTCTACCTCTAAGGTGTTTTATTATTGTGCGCAATTGGGTATTTAAAAGGAAACTCAAGCCTGATGAATCCATAGAAAAATACAAAGTTAAATTTGTTACTAAGGGGTTTAAGCAAATGAAAGTATCCACTATTTAGATAGTTATTCTTCGGTAACTAAGATAATTACTATTAGGATGGTCATTGCATTAGCTTTCATCTATGATCTCACTATCCATCAAATTGATGTGAAGACCACCTTTCTTCGTGGCAATTTTGAGAAAGAGATCTATATGGATTAGGAAAAGGGATTTGTAACTCATGAGAATGAGAAAAAGGTTTGTAAGGTTGTTCTTTATATGACTTGAAACATGCACCCATTATTGAAACAAGCACTAAAATAATGATATAAAAAGTTTGATAAGACTATTCAATCTTTTGATTTTATGGTTCATGAATCCAACAAATTAATGTGTCTATTTTAAAGTTAAGGGTGATATGAGTATTGTGCAGTCTTTATGTAGATGCCATATTACCGCTTAGTTTAGACATAAGGATTGTGAATGAAATCAAGCCATTTTTTAGCAGTAAGTTTGAGATGAAGTATATGAGTGTAGCTAGTATAATCTTAGGACTCAAACTAATTTGGTCAGCAAAATGAATAATTATTTCATAATCTTATTATATTGAGAAGATTCTTGAGAAATTTAGCTATCAAGATTGCAAGACTATTAGCACTTCATTTGATTAACTAAAAACTCTTTACAAGAACAAAATTGGAACACCTGTTTCATAGCTTAGGTATTCACATATTATAGGTAGCTTGATGTATTTGACTAATTGCATCAGACCAAATCTTTCCTTCTTGATGTCTAAATTGAGTAGATACACAAGTTATCTTGACCATACTCATTAGAATGCCTTAGACCAATTACTTGGATACTTAAAGTGAACATTTCCCTTAGTTTACATTATAGTAAATATCCTTCAAGTTTGGAAGGATACAATAATGCAAGATGTATAGATCAAATGGAGGATTCTGAGTAATGGTGTTACAAGATATGTTTTTACTCTTAGAGGCGGTGTAGTCTCTTGGTAATGTGCAAAACAAACCATTTTAGTTTAGTTTATCTTTGAGGCTAAGCTATGTATTTTAGACATCACTAGAATTGTGGTTGAATGGGTAAGAGGACTTCTTTCTGAAATCCCCATTTTTGGTAAGCTATCTTTGCATTGTAATAATATAATTACAATAGTAAAGATTAAGTGTTCAAAGTTTAATCGGAAAATAAGGAGACATATCCAACTCAGGCTTAAGTTTGTAAGGGATTTGGTGTCTCAAGGAGTAATTGTTGTAAACTTCATTGGATCTAGAGATAACACAACAAATCTGTTTACCAAAGGACTTGATAAATATTTAATCCTTAAATATAGGCTTTGGATGGGACTATGACCGGTTGAAAGTTCACCTGCAGTGACAACTCAACCTAACCAAATGGAGATCCTACAAAGTAGGTTCAATATGGTAATAACAAGCTGTATGTGAAATTGGTTGGCACTCAATGTTAGAAGCTCTTTCATTTGAGTCTAGTCCCAGGAAGCCTAAGTGTCTTAAACTCTAAATGAAAGAAGTGCAAAGGTTCTAAATGATTTCAAGTCTTTCATGAGAAGATGTTAATACTGCATCCTTGGAAGGTGCCACCTATGTATGTTTTACTATGGGCCGTAGTTAAAGGAAGAGGGCATTTCCTGAATACACACATAAAACAAGACAACATGCATGGCAATTAAGAGCACTAATTTTAAATATTATCACCAAGAACTTGCACTTTGTTATCACCATCATATACCTCACAACAAAGGTCTAAAGTTTAAGAATAGTTTCACTTTATTCTTATAGAGGTGAAAGTCAACAACTCAGATAAGGCTTCAAACCGAAAGATACTTTTATAGAAAATAAAGTGTGGCGGTCATTTCTCTTTGTGTTGAGTTTCAATGATGAATTTGTATGGAAATGTTGATTCTAGGATGTCATATGAATCAGTTGAGGTGCATACATATGGTGATGATATGGCAAATTCATGTTAAAATAAAAAAAAGAGGTGAGATCTTTAGTGGTACATTAGAAGTAGGCAAAACCCAAGTAGGGTATATATGAACTTTAGTTCCCATGGCTCATGTAGCAAAGGGCTAAGGGATGGCTGGGGATGTACGTGCACGCACATGTCTTGCCTCAACCCAACTCTAGCTATGGCTCAAGCTTAAGCTTAGGTGAGAATCGATTTAGAATTTAAAATTTAGATATTTTTTCTACTAAAATCCCTTTGATTTTTGGGCTGAATTTAATTGATTCATCTATTTACTTGGAGTCGTTGAATTTCTCCCTAAACAATACGACTCTTGGAGTCGTTTAACATTGGATTTAGCTCTCTCATTCATTTTATTCTTCACAACTGCCACGTCTATTTTCGACCCTCTTGGTTGTTATGTTGCGATGTGGTATTTGAAGACGTTTGTCATCCAAGTGTGCCACTCGCAAAGGTTGATCATAGTATCCTAGTAAGAGTACATCAGACTTCGTCACACTAGTATTGTGGAAAATGATAGATTCTCTAAGGGAGATGCTTCAATCGAAGTAAATTTTAAACTTATTTTGCATTCATTTTGCGTTGATACATATTATTTATTTGATATTTTATTTTTGACCTTGTCGCTTTATGCTTTTTGAAAGTAAATTATTTGACAAAATATATTTGATCTATTCTATTATGTTAGAAATGCATAACCTTTGCGTGTATCTTATTATTGATGAGATTGATTCTAATAAAATTTTATCTTGGCATATATTTGTTTCATGTAGATCTTTCAATATTACCGACCTTTGACTTGACTTAGCGGTTGTAATGGTGCTCTTAGTAGACTACAAGATCAAATTCCATTGGTGAATCCTCTTATATTATTAGTTTTCTCTACAAATAACAATTCTAATTATCATGTGCTCAGCATGATATATGGCACGCATTCTTGCCAAGTATTTTACGTTGAGGAGGAAACATTTACTTGAGGAGAAATAGAGGAATGCTTGCACCTGCATGTACATGCACAAACGTACCCTCTACCTATTTGCACTGATCTCAAAGTTGACTTCAGCAAATTTTATGTGCATTGCATTGGTCAGTTTTATGAACAAATTTTATCACGAGTTTCAATAGTAGGAGTGACCACAATCCTATAATATTGGTGTTATGGCACTCCCCATTATAGCTCTTTCATTACCTATCTCCAAACTGATTTCAAGAATCCAACATAAGTTTTTAAGGTAACTTTATCCCTCCCTCTCCTCCTTCCCCATGGTTGTCGTGTAGCATGTCCTCCACTACCCCTCCACCCTCCGTTTTAGCAGGAGGGATGTGCAAGTGCACCTAAGCTAAACACACAAGTTTTCTTTCTTAACAACGTCAGGCCCTTATTTTAAAAGGCATGAGGTACCGAAAATTAGATGGCAATATCTCATCTGGTTTCCATTTAAGTTTCTATAGATAAATTAAGAAAGTTTTAGTTGATTATTACTTTAATTCAACTAATCCAACGTGGCAATCTTAGAGTTTTGAGTAGTAGTTCATATTATCAGCTGCTAACTTGCTTGGCCGAATCTTAATTTCAACTTAGTTGAATCCGTCCGTTAATTTTACTGTCGTCCAAACAGAGGTCGTAACTTTGGCTTTTGCTCTAGGAAAAACGCTGAGCCAGCGTGATCCTTCCCTTAATTAATATATTCTGCGAAATCCCCGATCTTAGTCTTTCAAAGAAGGACAAACAAATTGAGCCGTTGACATACTTTGGTAGTGGTAAGTTGTTCCTAATTTTACAAGCATTACAAACCTATGTGCTGATACTTTACGTCAACATCATTGAGTTAGGAATATGCTATAATGATGGCTGAAAATTCGTGTAAAGTGTGCTCAAGATAACGTCAATTCTTTTCCGAACTTTTGAGGACCGAATCAGAGTTCTTTTCCTTTCTCAAGCTCTCTCATTCCATCCGCTCTTTCCCCTGTCACCATCCTTCTTGTCAAAAGCATATCTCCGTTACAGTGTGCGTAAAGTAGTAGAATTGTTTGAATCAAACAGCCCATAAAGTTTAGCCATAAATTTTAACGACCAATACAATTTAACTAATATGATTAATGCATGCTCAGATGATATTATAAGTTTTATATGCCAGGCCACTGTCAAATTTCCAATTGGCATTAATTTTTCACTGCATGCGATCACAGTTCTCTCAGTGAGATACCATAAAACCCATTGGCGGCATTTAATTTATACACCATTCTGTAATCGTAGAGTACATTATGGTGTGCATTTCACATCTTATATGTATACTGAGTCCCTAATACTGAGTAATGGGTTACTGTTCCGTGAACTTTTACAACTAATTTGGGTAACTAGCTAAAATGAACATTATTTGTAGTGTAGTTGGTTGTGCACCTTATCATTTAGATAAGTCATACAGATTCGAGCCACGTTACTGCATGTATTCTTGGGACGTACATAATTCATATTCTATTTATAAAAATTACAGAAAGGCCATCAAAATATGAGAATTTTAATAAGGACATATAAAAATTGTTGTTCTTTATCCAGGTATAGACATCAGTAAAAGTTAGATTTTTCTTCAATTTCAACCATTATAGCCATAGGATAAATCCACTGTTGCATTTGTCTGGCTACTAAGTGAAACTATAGTATTTATTTTTACGAATAAAAGTACTCTCCAAATCGGAGAATGCATGCGGATAAGAACTATCTGTATGATTTACTTCCTATTTCCATGAATAGAAAATTGCTTTGCTGATTAGATATAGTTTTATGAGATTGGATGATCTTTATGTCGATGCCCTCATAGCTCTAATCAGATTGGCGACAGGAGAGATCGGGAAAGCTCATGATCGACGGCAAGGGTTTAGGTGTGGGCATGGGGATGGGTTTAGGTGTCGAGGGATCGAAGTGGTGGCGAGGGTTACGGGGATGGGAGGGTTTTATGTTGAAATAATTATAAATAGACTCATATACTTTAGGTTAATAAACAGGAGTATAACAATGATTACTCATCGTCATAAATAAAAATAATAATAATAATTTTTTGGTTGGTTGTTTGATAGAACTAACGATGAATTTGTACGATCATTGTTACTTTTAAAAATAATAATGACAAATAATTTAAATCAGTATTATATTTAAACATAATAATAAATATTTTTAATTGTTATTATTTTTTCGTTACCTCATATATATTTTGCTGTAGTAATTATTATATTAATTAATTACCTATATGATTATACTTTTACTTTAGGTATTTTTTGTTGTGTTATACGATTAGACATATTTTTCACATGCAAAATAGAGTCCTATGTTTATGTACAAAGGCCCACCGAGCAGTTTTCTGAAGTTTTTTCCGATAATCTTGCAATGCAAATAAGAATCATGCATGCTTGCTACCAACGATGATTACCAAGGTTGGTAATTTTCCTAAACATATCCTCATGCAAAGCACGGATCAGTTGTATACTATTTTGTCCCATTCCAAATCTCAATATTAATTAGTTGAAGATTAATACGTACATGCATGCAGAGGAAGAGAGGGATCCTCGGAGAAAACCAACAAGGCAAAACATGGTGAATGCGTTGCGGTGGTTGGTGAGCAATTGCAAGAACGGGGACTCTCTCGTCTTCCACTTCTCCGGTCATGGTTCTCAGCAAGTCGACACCGATGGTGATGAGAGGGACGGCTTTGACGAGACCCTATGCCCGATGGACTACGAGGACAATGGGATGATCGTCGACGACGACATTAACGAGATCCTTGTTCGACCTCTGACGAACGGGGTGAAGCTCCATGCCATCATAGATTCCTGCCATAGCGGCACCGTCCTTGACCTCCCTTACCTCTGCCGGATGAACAGGTGATGCATCCATGCATGCATGTATAATTGGATAATCATTTCCCTCCGTAGATCAAGGTGGTAGGATATATATCTACGTAGATCAAGGTGATTTAAGGTTGGCTAATTCCAACCTTAACTCGTAACTTTTAAATCTCTTTGGTCTCATTGCGTACTAATTCTACGTTAATTATCTCCACATCTCTGCCTAGCTAGCTAGAATGTCTATATATACTTATCCGAGTTACCTGTACCTAAACCAAACCAGAAGATTCTTATAAGCCAACAAATTTAATTGAAATGGTATATACATGCATGTTCTATATACGTGCAGCATGGGTACTTACATATGGGAGGATCACCTTCCTCCCCCGGGCATCTTCAGAGGAACCAGGGGAGGCATGGCCATATCGTTTAGTGGATGCGATGATCACCAGACTTCAGCTGACACCTCTGTAAGGAGTTACACCGGCCCTCCCTTGATGTTAATTTCCCCAATCTCTTTAACTATTACTAGACAGTTAATTCATTAAGAGTTCCAATGCCACAAATGCACTCCTGCTTTCTTTCTACCATCTTGAATTCTTGATTAAACACGTGCATGCCTTTTAATTCCCCTGATCTAAGTAAAAATTGGTGCATGTGTAGGCTCTTGCAGGTGACACAATAACTGGAGCCATGACATTCTGCTTCATCCAAGCAGTTGAGAGTGAGCCCGCAATGACGTACGGTCGACTGCTAACCGCCATGCGCTATGCCATTCGTAATGCAGATACTGGTATTCGCCTCAATGGGCCTCTTGCTACTCTCTTCAACAGGGTCTTCCAAACCGGATTAACTCAGGTAATGTGATTTATAAGTTCGTAAATGCACATGCCAGGTCATGATTTTTGTAATTCAAGGTACAAAGAGAGAAAAATAAAACGAAAAGGGTCATATTGAGGTTATATATGTACATGAATTGGTATTTTACTTGAGCTTATTTTAATTTTCCATATATAGGAACCCCAGCTGTGCTCTTCAGAGAAGTTTGATGTCTACAAGAAACCATTTATCTTGTAACGTTTGCCATTGCCAAATGCTGCGAGAAGGCGTAAATGTGGAAGCTACAAAATTTGCTCATATTGCTTTCTTGCCTGCTTGGAGATGGTCCGCTCATGCATTCTTCCCTCTTCAAGCAATTAGTATTGTATGATTAGCTGAATGAACGTGATCATCCATCAGTGTAGGTGCTTTCCAACAGACAACTATATATCAATTCTTAAATTGAAACGGTGTTTACCTAGTAATTACTGACAAAACAAGGTGTCCAAACTTTAATTTCTTTCTTGGTAATTTGCCTTTTGTTTTTTTCTTTGACGACTCCAAAAAAAAAAAAAAAAAGGAGCATCAAAGAGCTCTCCATGTGAGAGAGCCATGACGATTCAGATTTGAACCGTGAATAACCTTCAATGATGAAGAAAATTAATGTTATGACCATGGCACAAATTTGAATACTTGTAAGAGATGGCTTGATGGCATAGGTGTTTCAAAGCCAGTAAAGCAAGGTTGGAGGGCGAACAAGTTACTAGAATCACTACTTAGGTACTCTCACCTAGGGAAGAATACAACAAGAATCAAAATATTGTAGCTTGACTGATGTCCTTGAGTCACATCCTCTACATAGGAATAGAGATTCGAGGTTGTCCACAAGTGGAGTTAAGGAGTTGATGAGATGGAGATGTAAAAGTCTTTCTCTCTTCACTGTTACGAAAAGGGTGTATCCTTTGACCTAAGGCAAATATATATCTCTGTATCTACGTATACATATTTAGTAGACCAATAGCGGATACACTCACTTTGGTGTTAAAACTAAAAAGCTAGTGCGCATATGAGGGTATAAAAGATACATGATCTCTTAAAGGGATCACACATATTTGTTGTCATAGGTGTATCCAACAAATCGACAGACTCGAGCTCGCTCCACGTATATTGGGAAATACGAAATTCCATGCATAGTCGTAAGGGTCATAATCAAAACCATACATGAAGAGAAGAAGACAAACCGTTGGAAAATGATCTGATCTTCATTCTCATCCCAATAGTACAAAGAGACTGTTAAAAATATATAACCTATGATGGGATGGACAATAAATTTAGGATTCAATTTTCAATCCTTAGGGTTACATATGTCACGAGTATTTAGAATACCTGAGGGAGGCGTAGCATCATAATTCCTATGATCCTAATTTTTTGATTATTGACGTGATGAAATCAATAATCATTTTGGTGTGTTCCCATTTGATTGGATTAATTGAATTGATTTAAGAAGTTAAATCACATTTAATTTAGTAATTAACTACACCTAATTTGATTAAGTACAAAATTCAAGGCTTGAACTACAATTAATTAATGTTTAGATACTTGAACTAAACACTCCATAAAAGTTATGGGCCAATCATGCAAAATTAAGTAAGATTTAATTACAACCATTAGATGAAGATCCAAGAATTCACACCAAATTAGGATTTGATTAGAAACCTATAAATATCTCCTAAGCCAAAGGAAAATCCTAATTTGATTCTTAATCAAATCAATCAAATTAGTTGATTGTGTGTGCCTTAATCACCAAGGAAAGGAGATTATAAATTGAGAAGAAGAGCCCACGGCAAGAGGGTTGGCTCCAATTTCTTCTTCTCTTCATATTTTCTTCCTGCAACTATGGAGAAAGAAGAAGAAGCTCAACCTCTTCAAGCTTTAGTGGAGCCCCTTTTCCTTGAGAAGAAGGGAAACGACCAAGGAAGCAATTAGTTGCTGCCCTCCTTCCTCCTACAGCACAGGGACATCAACCAAGCCCTCCTTAAGTTGACCTGCATGTACTGCAGGTTAGGAGATTAATCCCTAGAGGGTCACACCCCTTCCTGATCTCATCACCCAAGTGTTGGGTGTCGACTAGGTAAGGGGGCAGGTCAACCAACCATAACTTGCATGGCTGAGAGAATTTAATTCTTTTGGCCCTATTTTCGTGGCTTTTGAGATGAGGTTCACCTCCTCACTCGTGCAGGAGTTCGCGAGGCATGAAGTGCTCACAGTGCACACATCAAAGTCAATCGTACTTGACATAAAGGATCTCATCTGCCAAAGGAGATAAAGGGATTCCTCAAGGCAGGACTTTTTTGAGGAGGCACAACACATGGGGTGCAGTGCTACGTCACCCATAGGTATATTTCTTACTCGTGGGGATCCTGGAACAAAGAGGCACTAGATCTCTCCGCATGGTTTCAATTACATAGGTTGTTGTGTTGTCATTGATAGGATCTAATAGATAGATTGGTTACACGCACAAACACTCAAGCACAATATTAGTAATAACAAGAAAGATTTGCACAAAATACAATCACAGAAATTTGCACAAGATGTATAGTGGTTCCTCACTCACTTGAGTACTCCACTACCTAAGCCTCCTAGCTTAGGGTTTTTAACCCGATTCCCTCCCCCGAGGAAATCAATTTACTAAACGAGGTAATTAACAGGTTACCTCAACCTAAGTATAAGAGACGGGATTGTTACAACCCAACAAGCAAATGCTCAAGAGCAAATATAACACTGGTGTACGACAAATAAAATCTTACAACAAAATACCTAAGACTCTCAACAATAATATAAAATTAATACAAATTTGAAAGTCTAGAATGAACTTGAATGCCTTGATAATGCATGAAGAAATCACGTCGATGTGCTTGAAGATCCGTAGAGAGATTGACAGCAGCAAACTATTCCTTCTCTTGAAGATATTGTGAAAATATGAAAGATAGCTCTAGAATATTTCTTCTCTATTTCTTATGTGCAAACTAAGGGTCCAAGGGTTTATTTATAGAGTTAAGACCTTAGTGGGTTGTCTACTAGACGTTGGGGTTTAAATCCCAACATTCATATAGCCAAAATTAATTTTTTAGCCGTTCAATTTTGAGCCAACGACTACTTGGTATTGATATTAAAGTATGGGTACCGATACTCGTTGCTTCCAGATTTCAGTTTCAAACACTTAACACAAATCTATAACCCACTTGTACCAGTACTGATCATGAGTATCGATATTGATCATAAGTACTGGTACTCGCGGGGTACGGGTTTGTTTCTTTGAAAAAACCTAAACCTATAACTCACATGTATCGGTACTAAACTTTAGTACTAGTACTTGTAGGTTAACAAGTACCTTTTTTAAGAGAATTAATCAATTACGTTCTTTGAAAATGATCGTAGTATAAATCCTAGTTTATCTCTAATTTATTTTACAATCTAAGTTGATTCTTTGGCATACATTCTATAAATTATAAAAACTAAACCAAAAACTAAAGAACGAAGATGATCTTCTCCTTCTCGATTCTTCCTTGTCATCTTACCTCCTTCATGTCATGATCTTCTCCTTCTCATCATCATGCCTCCATCATTTCCTGTTTACCTTGATCTTCACCTAAATCTCAAAAAAACTCAATTGCAAACATTAATCCATAATAATTTTGTTAACACCAAAACAAGATGTGGAACAAGGTTCCAATAATCTTCCCCTTTTTGGTGTTGACAAAACTATCTTGCAAATAGATAATTATAGAAAAAATAATTTTTAGCAATGTTATATGAAGGAAAAAACTTTTAATTTAATCCTCCCCCTCAATATATGCTCTCCCTAAAAATATTACTATTTGCTCTTTATTCTTCTCCCGCTTTTTGTCAATCACAAAAAAATAAAGGGGTAAAGAATATTATACCATAAAATTTACTAATAGTAGAATGATGAATGTGGGTACTAAGCTCCATTAGGCCATCGTTCTTGGTCTTCATTCAACCTGTAGAAATATTGAAGTGTTCCATTGTGTGCCTCGAATACCCACTGATCGATTTGATCCCATTGATCTAGTCCTGCAAAATAATTTAAAATGTCTTTTCTAAGTATCCATTTTCCTGTGGGTTCTTTTAGGTTAGCGTCTTTCATTCCCTGAGATTTATAGATCTCTCTTGTGTTAGATCTATAATTTTTAGGATTTTTGACCTTTTGGTACATTCATGCACGCCTAGGTGCATGTGATCTAGTATGTGTATTCTTTTTATTCTGAAATTTTGATTTTAAAGCATCACAAAATTCAGTATTTAATCTAGTTGTTATTTTAAGATTATTTAAAGTCTCTTCAAAGTACTTATAAATATCTTTTAGCTCTACTATCTTTGCATGCAACTGATTATTAGTTTCTTTTGACATTTCTAATTCCATTTCTAAACATAATTTGTCTATTTCTAATGTTAGATAATTACTCTTTAAAACTTTATTTTCCTTCTTAAACAACCTAGCTTTATGATATAATTCTTCATAAGCTTCAAGTAATTCTTCAAAAGAAAAGTTAGGATTTACCTCATCTTTTGTGTCTTCTGTGGTGGCTACCAAGCAAAGGTGTGTGACCTCATCGTCATCGAAATCGATGCCCACGTTGGAGTTGCTATCACTCTACGTCGCTTTAAAAACTTTCTTCTTCTTTTTGGTGTCTTCCTTCTTGCTTATGGGGCAATCCTTTTGCACATGATCCTTTCTCTTGCATTCATAGCAAATAATATCAGATGAAATTTTATTCACTTGCTTACCTTGCTTCCAGAGAAATTTCAAAAATTTTCTTGTGAGCATCTTCATTTCTTCATCATCTTCGGATTCTAATGTGGATACATCTAAATAGCCAAAAATGTCTATTAATGCATGTTCTTAGTGTCATATTAGCATCATGCATTGTAAATATTGCATAACATGCATAATCATGCATTTAGGTCAATTGTATAAATTATATAGTAATTGTCTCCTTTTATGGACAGGGATGTTGGTGCTAAAGCACCACGATCATTTGTTTTGATGATAACAAAACGCGTGTTATTTAACATTTGCAATTTGAGTCCTAGATTTCAGGTCAATTACAAATGTGGACGTGTTTAGACGGAGTTCGAGCTCGCATCCAGGATGGATTGGAGGAGCTTGACGGAAAACAGAGGAGGTTCGCGTGGAGCGAAAGATTAAAGATGGAAGGAAATGAAGAATAGGATAGATTTCCTTCTTTTGTACTTGTTGTATTTTTTGTTTCTTTTGTTGCTCTTTATTTCCTTAAATATTTTATGTTAAAGAGCCTCAAAGAACCCTAACAGTAGTCCTAGGAACACCGGCACAACCCTAGGATACTTAGGTTTTCTGTAGAATACTTAGAAAACCAATATAGGGTTCAAACAGCACTTCCAGACGTCTAATTCCCAAATCAGACGTCTGATAAAGCATTTTAAGACGTCTGACTGTTTTTTCAGACGTCTGATAACTGTTAGGCTGGACATACTCAGTTCTGTCTGATGAAATCAGACGTCCAGACATTAGACCAGACGTCTTAGGAGACGTCTGATGATTTTGCCAGACGTCCAATTAGTGGACCGTTGGCTGGCTTAGCAAACAGTCAAGTATATGACCGTTAGAGCCTTATCAGACGTCCTTAGGTCTTTCCAGACGTCTGATAAATGACCGTTTTGCCTCGGCTGACCCAAAATCTCTTCTCAGAGATTTTCTAGCCGTTGCAACGTTTGGAAATCAATTCCCACAGTAAAAGTAGGTTTCCAGACGTCCAGACTTAGTGCCAGACGTCCTGTATGTCGTCTGATGGACTTGCGTAAAAACCCTGTTTAGATCTGATTCAAGTCAGGGAGAAACCCGCATAGAATCAGACGTCTGACCTTGGAATCAGACGTCTTAAAGTGGCCTTCCAGACGTCTGATGCAAGAGTTAGACGTCTGATAACCCTGTCAAATGTAATCATTGTCCTGATTTCGGCCTGATTCTCTTGGGCTTTGTTCCCAACGGCTATACAACCCTTCCTAAGCCTTCCAAAGCCTTCCTAAGGCCTCTATAAATAGAGGGGAGCCTTTACACACCTAGATACATAAGATATACACTAAGAGAAACAAGAGACACACCTAAGCAACTTAGTTCCACTCTTTTGTGTCCAAGAGAAGCCCTTGCTCTCCAAGCTCTAGTTTCATTCTCTTGAGAGCATCAAGTCTTCGCGCACCCGCTCTCCCGCCGTTGTTCACGAGAGCGACATTGCGCCATTGCGTGGCTCACGCACCCGCGTCATCCTCGACGCACTCCTTGTAAAGGGGAGTTTCCTTATTCCTATAGAAGCTAGGTTCTTAATTACTTTGTTGGCTCTATAGGACCTGTTGTTTTATTTTACCTTTGTTATTTTGGTTGGGTATTCGCTTTGCGAATTCCCGTCTCCTTCGTGGGACAAAATCCTTCTCGTGGAGAGAAGGGGTTGAGGAACGCTACCCTCGTACTTGTAGCGTGGTTGTACTGAGGTTGAATCACCCTCGTTTTAAAGTGATTCGTTTAGTGGATTTGATCAACTAGGTTGATCGGAAAATCCTAACTCGAGAGGGTTAGGTGGTGGTTTTTACCCGGTTTGGGTTTCCACCTAAAAATTCCTGTGTACATTTTGTGATTGCTTATTTTTGTGAGATTGCTTTATATATTTGATTTCCGCATTATTACGTCACCCCTCCAAGTAGGGAAGAACTTTCAAGGGACAGGGTGACTTTTAAATGGGACCTTAGATCGAAGATCCAACCATACGGATCTGATTAGGGCGACTTTTAAATGGGACCTTAGATCGAAGATCCAACTGTACGGATCTGATCAGGGCGACGATTGGAGTTCAACGACTCGAAGATTGCCCTTTTCGGACATCCGTAGCACCAGATATAGTCCAAGGAAGCCTAGAGATCAAGGGCCAAGATGGTGCCAAACCGCACTTCAAACAACAAATCTGACCACACGGATGGGTTCGGATCAACAATCGCAGCCTAATGGCGCAAAAATCGATCCAATCCGACATCCGTGGCACCATCTACAACACACAGAAGATGGACAGCCAAGATGGCACCACGTGGCACCATCTCAGCCGCCTAATTAGCCCTATGACCCGCTGCTGCATCTCCAAGGGCTCTTCATTACGTGATCCTAGCCGTTGGATCTTGATCCAATGGCCAGGAATTACTCAGATGCATCGCTCACATCTTCTTAAGGCATAAGGTGTGAACGATCTGGGTCGTTGGATCTTGATCCAATGGCTACGAGCGCATGATGAGAACCTCATCATGAGCCATAACTAGCTCATTTTGACCCAATACAAAGGATAAAAGCTCCTACATATCTCAAGGAAAGGCGTAACTCAGAGAATTCTGAGTTTGAGAAGAAAACAAGTCATAAGGGGTAAAAGTGCAATTTTACCAGTATAATCTGCATACAGGGTAATTCAGGGCCCAAACATAGGTCAAAACAGCTTAATAAGAATAAAAGTGGGATGAAATGATCTAGCAAGGGCTACAGCAATTCCAAGAGACTAAATCTGTAACCCTAAAACAACCCACTTCAATTCACAAGGTTCGAGGCAAAGTAAAAATAGAATAAACCCTCTAAAATTCATAGAAAAATAATCTCTAGGGTTTAGAACCTTCAATTTGGCCTTTAGAACCCATTTTGACCTACATTGAGAACCATGCCCAATTAATAACTTAATTTGGGTTTTTGCGCAAATTGACCGGTCGAACAAGGTTTAAGATGAAAATGAAATTCACCATCAGATTCCTTAGGTCCTAATTAGTCATGTATAAAAACTTGAGCCTAAGAAGAAACCTCCTTGACCGACTTTACACTTTGGTCCTCATATATTTACTCTTTGGCCCTCAACTTTTGAACCCTCGCATTTTGGCCCCTAACTCTCCTTCGTTCTTTGCAATCAGGTCCCTCCTGCAAAACCCTGCCAGCACCATGCTCCGGCGACCTTGCGCGGAGCATGGCGCCGCGCAGGATGAGGTGGGGGACCTGGCAAGTAAACCGGGGGTGCCCTGCGTCGTCAGCCGTCGCAGGGGCACCCCCCTGGTCATTGTAGCCCACCATACCGGCCGTGCGAACGCACGAACGGTATGGGTTCGTCTCCGACCATTCTCCGGCGAGGGAGACACGTCGTCTCCCTCCGCCTTCCTCCCTGTTTCATCCCTATAAATACCCCCTGCTGCTCCACCGACCAAGGAGCCTGGATCTGACGGAGAAAACCCCCAGCTTTCTTCTCTTCTTCCTCCGGCAGACGCTCACCAGCTCCGGCGGCTTCCTCCCCCTCCACCTCTTCGCTCTGCCGCAATACCAGCAGCAGAGACTTCCTCCCCTGCTCTTCCCGCGCCACGCCGCACCCAGCTGGCGCCTCTCCGGCTCTCTGCTCGCCGCCGCCCCTCTCCCTGAGCATCATCTTCTCCGGCGACAGTCGATACGACTGTCGCCCTGTTCCTCCCCCTTCGTCCCTGCAAGTAAGCTAGAGCTACTCCCCTTCTCCTCCTCTTTCTTTCCCCGCTGTCAATCTATTCAATTAAACCCTCTACCGACCCTGACCACCTTCACCCCCTTCGCCTCCGCCCACCCTCCGGCGAGCCGTTCCCATCACCTCAGCGACCCACACGGCTCGCCGACCACCGCAGAACCTCCGCCTCCTCACCCTGATCCTCTTCCGCCCCTCCACTTCCCACCAAACACCCTCTGCAGATCCACCGAACACACCCACTTCTTCGCTCACAGTTTGACCTAGGACGACCTGTTGGCTCCATCACGCCCCCTGCAGACCCCCTGACCACCTTCGCCGTGCCACGGCGAAGGTCCCCCGCCTGTCTGATTTGGCCGAGAGGCCGTTCTTCTGTGACCAGGTGACTCGCCCGCCGTCGCCATTACTGAGCAGGCAGAGCTCCTTCACCTGCAGGTGCAGGCACGCCTTCGCCCAGGTTCGACTCCCAGGTGGCGCGGGGAGTCTCCGCGAAACGTCCCAGGCTCGCAGATGGGGTGAAAGCCGCGCGTGAAGACGCGATCGCCCACTGCTCCCTCCGCGACGGGCGCTCAATTGGGGTGGGACATTTAGTCCCACCTCGGAACTTCTCGGAGGTGCGCGGACGCATAAAGGCAAAAAGTGCCTTATGCTGTCCGGCTCTCTGCTCGCCGCCGCCCCTCTCCCTGAGCATCGTCTTCTCCGGCGACAGTCGATACGACTGTCGCCCTGTTCCTCCCCCTTCGTCCCTGCAAGTAAGCTAGAGCTACTCCCCTTCTCCTCCTCTTTCTTTCCCCGCTGTCAATCTATTCAATTAAACCCTCTACCGACCCTGACCACCTTCACCCCCTTCGCCTCCGCCCACCCTCCGGCGAGCCGTTCCCATCACCTCAGCGACCCACACGGCTCGCCGACCACCGCAGAACCTCCGCCTCCTCACCCTGATCCTCTTCCGCCCCTCCACTTCCCACCAAACACCCTCTGCAGATCCACCGAACACACCCACTTCTTCGCTCACAGTTTGACCTAGGACGACCTGTTGGCTCCATCACGCCCCCTGCAGACCCCCTGACCACCTTCGCCGTGCCACGGCGAAGGTCCCCCGCCTGTCTGATTTGGCCGAGAGGCCGTTCTTCTGTGACCAGGTGACTCGCCCGCCGTCGCCATTACTGAGCAGGCAGAGCTCCTTCACCTGCAGGTGCAGGCACGCCTTCGCCCAGGTTCGACTCCCAGGTGGCGCGGGGAGTCTCCGCGAAACGTCCCAGGCTCGCAGATGGGGCGAAAGACGCGCGTGAAGACGCGATCGCCCACTGCTCCCCGGCAACGGCGCCAAAATGAGAACGTCGCGGCAACCGGGTTTGAGGGTTTTGTTATAACGTTGTAGTAAAGCCGGTTATTACCAACATTTCAAATATAAATTTTTTACTCGGAAAATGAAAGAGTTCCCGAGGTCGAACTCAGGGAGCAAGTCGTATTCTAGAGATATACATGTTTCTTTTACAAAATAAAGAGAGAGGGAAAGAATTTGTTGTGATGTTCTTCTTTCTTTCTCTTTCTTCAGATCTCCTTCTTCTTCTTCCTTGGTTTCTGCTATGGTGATAATCTTCTTCTGCAATGGTGATGCTCTTCTTCTTCTTCCTGCTGTTCCTGCGTTGGTGATGTTTTTCTTTCTTCAGAGCTCCTTGTTCTTCTTCTTCTTTGGTTTTCTGCCTTGACCTCTCTTCTTCTTCTTCTGCAATCGTGGTGACCCTTTCTCTTTCCCCTTTTTTTTTTATGGCTGCAGAGCTTCTGCCTTCAGCTACTAAGTCTTCCTTCCTTCTTCTTCTGCTTTGGCCGTTGCTCTTCCTTCTTCTTCAGCCTGCCTTCTGTGTTGCTCTGGCTGCTGACTTTCCGTCGTCTGACCCGGTGCTTCGACGACTTAACTGAGCATTTGCTACAGTGCAGCTCCTTCTTCTTCTTTGGCCTACACACTTCAGAGTTTTTCGTCAAGAGGCAAAACCTACTCTACCCTCCCCCCCCCGCGTCTCTCTTTCTCTCTGAAACCACTCTTGGGAAAGCTCTCCCAGAGCTACCGGGTAATCGGGTTCGGGTCAGGCCCGGGTCCAGGCCCACCGGCGTGCGGTGGTGGGCGAGGAGTGCAGGTCGGTTTAATCGGGTCGGGCCAGGTCCGCGGAGCGTGGTCACGGATGAGGCCGGGTCGGGTGAGAGGGACCTCACCCCGTGGTCAGGAGGCAGACAGCATAAGGCAGGCTGAAGAAGAAGGAAGAGCAACGGCCAAAGCAGAAGAAGAAGGAAGGAAGACTTAGTAGCTGAAGGCAGAAGCTCTGCAGCCATAAAAAAAAAAGGGGAAAGAGAAAGGGTCACCACGATTGCAGAAGAAGAAGAAGAGAGGTCAAGGCAGAAAACCAAAGAAGAAGAAGAACAAGGAGCTCTGAAGAAAGAAAAACATCACCAACGCAGGAACAGCAGGAAGAAGAAGAAGAGCATCACCATTGCAGAAGAAGATTATCACCATAGCAGAAACCAAGGAAGAAGAAGAAGGAGATCTGAAGAAAGAGAAAGAAAGAAGAACATCACAACAAATTCTTTCCCTCTCTCTTTATTTTGTAAAAGAAACATGTATATCTCTAGAATACGACTTGCTCCCTGAGTTCGACCTCGGGAACTCTTTCATTTTCCGAGTAAAAAATTTATATTTGAAATGTTGGTAATAACCGGCTTTACTACAACGTTATAACAAAACCCTCAAACCCGGTTGCCGCGACGTTCTCATTTTGACGGCTGACGACGCAGGGCCTGTCCGCATCAGTCGACCTGGAATTAATGGCCAGTCGATTGGACAAGGTCTCAATCATTGAAAAGAAGGTGGATGAGCTGACTCAGCACTTGCAGCGAGCCACCTCTGCGCGTAACTCCTTTGCACAACCTCCTTCCACACAGGAGACTGTGCAAAACATCCTCCACCGATCCTCCCTTGGGATGGATCCATATCCATCCCCATCTGATTCTTGGACTGGAAGATCATCCGATCCTTTCTTCACCAGCCGGGGGAACTCCATTCCTCCTTTCCCTGATTCTCAGGAGGTTCCTCAGACCTGCGAGGACCTCAACGCCATCCAGAACGACCCATTCTCCAACACTTACAACCCTGGATGGCGAAACCATCCCAATTTTCAGTGGGCGGGAAATTCCCAAACCCAAAGACCACCTTTTCAGTCCCGCCCACAGCCCTCTCATCACTACCAGCCGCCTCAGCCTCGGCCCAACCCTACTTATCCATCAGGGCCAAATCAAGATCAAATGTCCTTAATCCTTCAGACTCTGGCTGACATTCAAAAATCGAATGCGGCCATTCAAAAACAGCACAAGGACGAGCTAACTGAAGTTAAAACTCAGCTGGCCCAGTTGGCAAATTCTCGCCAGCCAGGCACACTCCCTTCCCAACCTCTTCCTAACCCAAATAACGTGCCAACCCAGAAGCGCGTTATGAATCCAAATTTAGGCCACGCTCAATGGATTTATCAGGCCCCCACTGCTCCATCTCCAGACGAGATGGAAGCCTCTACTTCTCGTGCGGGATTTCAGCAGCAGCCACCCCTCCTACCAAACCCAAACCAAAATCAGGCCGGATTAAATTCTGTAACAACACGTAGTGGTAAGACAACTCAGGACCCGCATTATCCAAACCACTCCCAGCCTGATAACCATGACCCTAGGATAGTTATACAAGGTACCGCTGTTCCAGACCCACAACCTGGACCTATCCTAGAGGAACCAACCAAGATCCCGTTTCCCGAGGCCCTGACCAAGGGAAAGAAGACCACCAAACCCGTGGCCCCTGAGGAGGACCTGGTCAAGCTCTTTGAGCAGGTCCACATAAACATCCCCTTGATGGATGCAATCCACCACGTGCCAGCTTACGCACGATTTCTAAAGAATATATGTACACCCCAGCGTAAGCCGCGAACCAAGGGAGGGAGCCCAATTGTTCTGTCAGAGCAAGCCAGCTCTGTAATCCTTAGTAGACTCCCACCCAAGGCAAAAGATCCTGGAACTCCCCTGATCTCCTGTAAGATAGGTGGTACCCAATTTGATAGAGCATTGTTAGACTTAGGTGCATCTATAAATCTGATACCCACATCCTTACTTGACCATCTGGAAGAATCTGAGCTGAAACCAACCGAGGTGACATTACAATTAGCAGATCGATCTATAAAGTCACCAAAAGGGATTCTCGAGGATGTTATCGTGAGAGTGCGGGATTTCTATTTTCCAGTGGACTTTATGGTCTTAGACATGGATGCACCTGAGAACCCTAGGGATACACCAATCATTCTAGGGAGACCTTTCTTGGCTACTGCTAGAGCCAACATCAGCTGTGAGGAGGGCCAAATAGAGCTTAAGTTTGGAGATCAAACACTGAAAATTGATATATTTAAGGCCCAACAAGGAATTAATTGCGGCGTCATCGAGCAAATTTGTGACATCAAGACTTTGGTTGATGAATCACACCTCCAGAATGACTTGAGTATTCCTCATCAACCATAGAAGGATCTTGACCCGCAAACAGAGGAGTCAAATCCAGATGTGAACAACCCAGTAACTCCCACCCTTGAACCTCACATCTATACTGAACCACCCGCTGCTGCTGAAAACCCCATCCTCGAACTGAAACCCCTTCCTGCTCATTTGAAATACATCTTTTTGGGTTCTAATCAGACCCTTCCTGTGATCATCAATTCCAACCTCAGTCCTGAACAGGAATCCCGTCTGATTGTTGTCCTCCAGCAACATCGCAGAGCCATCGGATGGACCCTCGATGATTTGACTGGAATAAGTCCCTCTTATTGTACTCATCATATCTATTCAGAAGAGGGTACACGACCTTCTCGTGAAATGCAGAGACGCTTAAACCCCAATCTGCAGGAGGTCGTGAAAAAGGAGATCATCAAGTGGTTAGATGCCGGGATCATCTACCCGATCTTCGATAGTCGTTGGGTGAGCCCAATTCAGGTCGTGCCTAAGAAGGCAGGACTCACCACTATAACGACTGAGACCGGAGAAATCATTCCTACCCGATTAGCCAACTCGTGGAGAGTCTGTATAGATTACCGTCGACTCAATTCCTCCACGAAGAAGGATCATTTCCCACTACCCTTCATTGATCAAATTCTCGAAAAACTAGCGGGAAATAGGTTCTTCTGCTTTCTTGACGGGTACTCCGGTTATAACCAGGTGGCAATCCATCCTGAGGACCAAGAAAAGACCACGTTCACCTGCCCCTTCGGAACATACGCTTTCCGAAGGATGCCTTTCGGTCTTTGCAATGCACCCGCTACTTTTCAGCGATGCATGCTTGCCATATTCTCAGATATGGTAGGTGATTATCTGGAAGTCTTCATGGATGACTTTTCAGTTTTCGGAGCATCATTCGACGATTGCCTCCAACACTTGGCCCAGATACTCAGGCGGTGCATCGACGTGAATTTGGTTCTTTCCTGGGAAAAGAGCCATTTCATGGTGCCTGAGGGAATTGTCCTGGGACACTCAATTTCGGAGAAAGGTATCCAAGTGGATCGAGCTAAGGTTAATCTGATTTCTCACCTTCCTATGCCTAGCTCGATCAGGGACATCCGATCCTTTTTAGGGCATGTCGGTTTTTATCGACGATTTATCCCTGATTTTTCAAAAATCGCACGCCCCCTGACCACTCTTCTCTCCAAGGATGTTCCCTTCGAAATCTCCAAGGAATGCACTCAAGCATTTGAAATCCTGCGTGACCGAGTCACCCAAGCCCCGATCCTACAGTCCCCTGATTGGTCTCAACCCTTTGAGATCATGTGTGATGCATCCGACTTCGCTGTAGGAGCGGTTTTGGGGCAGAAAAATGACAAGAAACCTGTGGTCATTTACTACGCCAGCAAAACACTCGATGAGGCTCAGCGTAACTATACAGTTACTGAGAAAGAGCTGCTAGCTGTAGTATTTGCCCTAGAGAAGTTCAGATCGTACCTTCTGGGTTCCCATGTCATCATATACTCGGATCACACGGCTGTGAGGCATCTCCTTGCAAAGAAGGACGCGAAACCTCGATTGATCCGATGGATCTTGCTGTTGCAAGAATTTGACCTCGAGATTCGCGATAAAGCGGGAAAACAAAACGTGGTAGCTGATCACTTGTCCCGTCTTCCTTCTGAAATGATAGACCCTTCCGGACCCATCACTGAGCATTTTCCCGATGAGCACCTGCTGACTATTGGTACTAGCCTTCCATGGTTTGCTAATATTGTAAATTACTTGGCATCTCATCAGACCCCGTCCGATTGGCCGAAGGCCAAGAAAGACAAATTACACTCCGATGCCAAGTATTACATTTGGGAAGACCCGTACCTCTTCCGCATAGGTGCCGATCAGATCATCCGGAGATGTGTCCCGGAAGGGGAAGTCAACAATATCCTCTCTTTCTGCCATGACCAGGCATGCGGTGGCCATTTTGCCGGGCATAAAACCGCATCAAAAGTCCTCCAGTGCGGCTTTTACTGGCCCACACTGTTCAAAGACGCATACAGTCATTGCAAGGCATGCAGTCGTTGCCAGACTTTGGGCAACATGAGCCATCGCGACATGATGCCTATGCAACCGATTCTAGTATGCGAAATCTTTGATGTTTGGGGGATTGATTTTATGGGCCCCTTTCCTGTTTCGGATGGTTTCGAATACATTCTGTTGGCTGTGGACTACGTGTCCAAATGGATCGAAGCCATACCGACCCGAACCTGTGATCACAAAATCGTTCTCAAATTTATTCATCAACACATTTTCTCAAGGTTCGGGATTCCTCGTGCAATAATCTCTGATGGGGGAACCCATTTCACAAATGCTCAGTTTAGGTCACTGATGACCAAATACGGGGTGTCTCACCGAATCTCTACTCCTTACCACCCACAAACTAATGGTCTAGCTGAGCTGTCTAATCGGGAGATCAAGAAAATCCTGCAAGTCACTGTTCGACCTGACAGGAAGGACTGGTCGTCCCGACTTCCGGAAGCATTGTGGGCCTATAGGACCGCCCACAAGACCCAATTAGGCATGTCTCCCTTTAGACTGGTGTACGGAAAGGCATGCCACCTTCCCGTCGAACTGGAGCATAAAGCCTATTGGGCAGTACGGAACTGTAATCTAGATCTTTCTAAGGCTGGGACCCACAGAAAACTCCAAATCAGCGAGATCGATGAATTGCGCATAGACGCGTACGAGAACTTGCAAATCTACAAGGAGCGGGTTAAAGCCTTCCACGACAAACACATCTCGAGAAAGATCTTTCATCCTGGTCAAAAGGTCCTACTCTTTGATGCCCGACTCAAACTCTTCCCAGGAAAACTGAGATCTAAGTGGGTCGGACCATATTTGGTCCGACAGGTTTTTGGAAATGGAGCAATCGAAATCAGTCCACTCAGCCACGATTCTGAACCTTTCATCGTGAACGGTCAGAGACTCAAGCCGTTCATTGATGTAACTTCTACTGATTTGGCTGAGGCATCTTATATCCTCCTTTCCCCTTGAGCTTATTGCGCCCAGCCGATGGCGTAAAACTCAGCGCTTAACGGGAGGCAGCCCGTCATTCTCTTTGAAAACCTGAAACTTGTTCTGACACCTTTCAGCACTTGAAGTTCACCCTTGTAGACAGCCGACCCCAACTCAGATGTTCGCATCTGAGATTTGAAATCGTCCGCAAAAATTCAACCCGACCCATCCACTCACCCAAATTTCTGTCTTAAGGAATGAACTAAGACCCCCTAGGTTACAATGAGGACATTGCAAATCTTAGGCATGGGGGGGTAGGAAAGTGCAAAAACTTGTAAGAAAATGTTTCAAACAAAAAATTCACATATGCCAAAAATACCATAAAAATTAAAAAATTTTTCGAAAAAGAATAAGAGGAAAAGAGGAGAAGGAAAATTTTGTGAAGGAGAAAAGAAACAAAATGAGAAAGGAGCACAAAATTATGAGAAAAAGTGATAGTCATTAGTAAGGAACTAAGGAATTAACCTAAGTTCTAGACCTCATTCAAGAAAATAACTGAAAAGTGCACAATGAGATTAGTAAGAATGCAAACCTTAGGCATTCTTGAATAGACTCTTAGTACCCATTAAGATCTGGACACTCCTCAAGAGGTTGAGGAAAATGAAAAGCTGAAGTATTAGGTCCAAGGCTTAGGAAGTATTCGGCCTCGTTAACTAATTTTTGGTTTACGGGACTCAGTAACCTAAGCACCCTAATCTCACACACAGCCTGGTTCAGTAAGCGTAAAAATCAGAATCACGCAGAAGCGTCGCAAAAATCTGAAAAGAACACCTAGAATAGGAGCGGCCGATCAACACAAGTTGATTTGGACGAGTTCCCAGCGCGGAGATGCGGGAAATCCCCTCGAAGATGCGTAACAAAATATCATCTCCTCGGTGCTTGTCTCTTAGGATATTTACATATCCTACGGGGGGCATGTAAGCACTCTGCTGGTTCAGATTCCATGGATGGCATTATCTCGAAGTGTCAATTGCCAGGGTCTGGATTCGGCCACGGAATACCATGGATGGGATTATCTCGAAATCTCAATAGCCAGGGTTCCGGGGGTTGCCATGGGCGGTGCTATCTCGAAGCATCGATCGCCAGGAACCCTTGAGGATTGATGATGGGAGCAAGGAATCTGATACAGACCGTGTTGAAAAGCCAATCCTAGGCTAGAACTAAAAAGAAAAAGAGAGAGAAAACTCTCCAAACAGAAAAACTTTCTATCTCTCTCTTACAAAACGCACTGCGAACTGAGCCAGGGCTAAAATCATTTCAAGCACGGGTGCTTTAACCACGAAGTCCAATAAACCTTAGGTTAGTTCTTATGGGCCTTAAAAACCTTTGCTAAAAGACTGAGGCTAAGGCTAGACAGATTTGGATCTTGATTGGTACTAGAGTACCTTTTAGGCCTATGGTCAGCATTCTAACCTAGTCTATGCTCAAATAAAAAAGGGCACTTATCTAAAACTATTAAAAACTTCATGGTCTAGAACAAGGGTTGAAACCTTAAGTTTTTGCTAAGGGACTAGCAAAAGCTAGGCATGGGGGTATGATGAGAACCTCATCATGAGCCATAACTAGCTCATTTTGACCCAATACAAAGGATAAAAGCTCCTACATATCTCAAGGAAAGGCGTAACTCAGAGAATTCTGAGTTTGAGAAGAAAACAAGTCATAAGGGGTAAAAGTGCAATTTTACCAGTATAATCTGCATACAGGGTAATTCAGGGCCCAAACATAGGTCAAAACAGCTTAATAAGAATAAAAGTGGGATGAAATGATCTAGCAAGGGCTACAGTAATTCCAAGAGACTAAATCTGTAACCCTAAAACAACCCACTTCAATTCACAAGGTTCGAGGCAAAGTAAAAATAGAATAAACCCTCTAAAATTCATAGAAAAATAATCTCTAGGGTTTAGAACCTTCAATTTGGCCTTTAGAACCCATTTTGACCTACATTGAGAACCATGCCCAATTAATAACTTAATTTGGGTTTTTGCGCAAATTGACCGGTCGAACAAGGTTTAAGATGAAAATGAAATTCACCATCAGATTCCTTAGGTCCTAATTAGTCATGTATAAAAACTTGAGCCTAAGAAGAAACCTCCTTGACCGACTTTACACTTTGGTCCTCATATATTTACTCTTTGGCCCTCAACTTTTGAACCCTCGCATTTTGGCCCCTAACTCTCCTTCGTTCTTTGCAATCAGGTCCCTCCTGCAAAACCCTGCCAGCACCATGCTCCGGCGACCTTGCGCGGAGCATGGCGCCGCGCAGGGTGAGGTGGGGGACCTGGCAAGTAAACCGGGGGTGCCCTGCGTCGTCAGCCGTCGCAGGGGCACCCCCCTGGTCATTGTAGCCCACCATACCGGCCGTGCGAACGCACGGACGGTATGGGTTCGTCTCCGACCATTCTCCGGCGAGGGAGACACGTCGTCTCCCTCCGCCTTCCTCCCTGTTTCATCCCTATAAATACCCCCCGCTGCTCCACCGACCAAGGAGCCTGGATCTGACGGAGAAAACCCCCAGCTTTCTTCTCTTCTTCCTCCGGCAGACGCTCACCAGCTCCGGCGGCTTCCTCCCCCTCCACCTCTTCGCTCTGCCGCAATACCAGCAGCAGAGACTTCCTCCCCTGCTCTTCCCGCGCCACGCCGCACCCAGCTGGCGCCTCTCCGGCTCTCTGCTCGCCGCCGCCCCTCTCCCTGAGCATCGTCTTCTCCGGCGACAGTCGATACGACTGTCGCCCTGTTCCTCCCCCTTCGTCCCTGCAAGTAAGCTAGAGCTACTCCCCTTCTCCTCCTCTTTCTTTCCCCGCTGTCAATCTATTCAATTAAACCCTCTACCGACCCTGACCACCTTCACCCCCTTCGCCTCCGCCCACCCTCCGGCGAGCCGTTCCCATCACCTCAGCGACCCACACGGCTCGCCGACCACCGCAGAACCTCCGCCTCCTCACCCTGATCCTCTTCCGCCCCTCCACTTCCCACCAAACACCCTCTGCAGATCCACCGAACACACCCACTTCTTCGCTCACAGTTTGACCTAGGACGACCTGTTGGCTCCATCACGCCCCCTGCAGACCCCCTGACCACCTTCGCCGTGCCACGGCGAAGGTCCCCCGCCTGTCTGATTTGGCCGAGAGGCCGTTCTTCTGTGACCAGGTGACTCGCCCGCCGTCGCCATTACTGAGCAGGCAGAGCTCCTTCACCTGCAGGTGCAGGCACGCCTTCGCCCAGGTTCGACTCCCAGGTGGCGCGGGGAGTCTCCGCGAAACGTCCCAGGCTCGCAGATGGGGCGAAAGCCGCGCGTGAAGACGCGATCGCCCACTGCTCCCTCCGCGACGGGCGCTCAATTGGGGTGGGACATTTAGTCCCACCTCGGAACTTCTCGGAGGCGCGCGGACGCATAAAGGCAAAAAGTGCCTTATGCTGTCTGCCTCCTGACCACGGGGTGAGGTCCCTCTCACCCGACCCGGCCTCGTCCGTGACCACGCTCCGCGGACCTGGCCCGACCCGATTAAACCGACCTGCACTCCTCGCCCACCACCGCACGCCGGTGGGCCTGGACCCGGGCCTGACCCGAACCCGATTACCCGGTAGCTCTGGGAGAGCTTTCCCAAGAGTGGTTTCAGAGAGAAAGAGAGACGCGGGGGGGGGAGGGTAGAGTAGGTTTTTCCTCTTGACGAAAAACTCTGAAGTGTGCAGGCCAAAGAAGAAGAAGGAGCTGCACTGTTGCAAATGCTCAGTTAAGTCGTCGAAGCACCGGGTCAGACGACGGAAAGTCAGCAGCCAGAGCAACACAGAAGGCAGGCTGAAGAAGAAGGAAGAGCAACGGCCAAAGCAGAAGAAGAAGGAAGGAAGACTTAGTAGCTGAAGGCAGAAGCTCTGCAGCCATAAAAAAAAAAAAGGGGAAAGAGAAAGGGTCACCACGATTGCAGAAGAAGAAGAGAGGTCAAGGCAGAAAATCAAAGAAGAAGAAGAACAAGGAGCTCTGAAGAAAGAAAAACATCACCAACGCAGGAACAACAGGAAGAAGAAGAAGAGCATCACCATTGCAGAAGAAGATTATCACCATAGCAGAAACCAAGGAAGAAGAAGAAGGAGATCTGAAGAAAGAGAAAGAAAGAAGAACATCACAACAAATTCTTTCCCTCTCTCTTTATTTTGTAAAAGAAACATGTATATCTCTAGAATACGACTTGCTCCCTGAGTTCGACCTCGGGAACTCTTTCATTTTCCGAGTAAAAAATTTATATTTGAAATGTTGGTAATAACCGGCTTTACTACAACGTTATAACAAAACCCTCAAACCCGGTTGCCGCGACGTTCTCAGCGCACGTGTTTAAAACTTAAACGCGACATAAAGCCGGTCGCAGCGTAGTGGTCGAGCGCTCTTTTGCGAGCGCGAGGCACACGTTCGAAATGCAGCACGCCTCAAATCAGGTACGGGGGAGGGAGCGAGTGCAATTCAGGCGTCAGATGGCAATCGGGCAGGTGAGGAGCGGAGATGTGTTGCGCGGAGGAGCTTTGGATCATGTACGTGCATGATGACGCACTTCTACATGCCCCATCGCACGCATGAGCGCGCGGTTTGGCGAAGCTGAAGAGGGCGAGGAACGATCTGAGTCGTCTGATCTCGCGATCGAACGACTGAGATTTCTTGGACGTGGGCAGGTGTTGAGTGCGTAGCAAGAGAGGAGGCAAGCGTACACGCGAGGCTGCGGCGACGTGGGGTCTTTAGTGACACTTAACTCCATCACTAAAGACCCCCTCATTTGATGTTTTAACTATGTAATGACTAAATTACCCTCTATCTTTGCAACTATAAAAGGAGACCCCTACCCGACGAAATTCTCATCCCTTCCTTCACCTCTCTCCCTCTCCAAAGCTCAAGAGAAGCTTGTCCCACACTCGGGATGCTACTCTAGAGCCAAATCTAGGTTTTCTTGCCCCCATTCCGGAAGTGGATCCCACGACGACGATGACGTGCTGCCTCGTTCTCGCTTCTTCCTACTTTATCCTCCTTCCCGCTCCATCCTCCATCTTCCAAGTGTCGCTCCGTCCGGCTCGTCCTCTAAGCATTCGTCAAGGAGAATAACATCTCTCTCCCTTCTTTTTAATCGCTTTCTAGAATAAAATATCTCGCTTTCTAGTTGTAATCATTTCCCGCTTTCTAGTTGTAAAAATAGTACTATTTTATTAAGTGATTGTCTTCTCTCTCTCTCTCTCTCTCTCACTTATTGTTTATAACAAGTTCATTGTAATTATCTCGCTTTCAAACAAAAATACCAAAAAAATATAATCATGGATTTAAGATCAACTTAGCCTCCCTATGTTTGACCTGGAATTTCTTTACGAATTTCAGTAAAATTTTATCTGTTGACAGATTACTTCACAAATTGCACTACAATGACGGGTTTTTCAAACCAACTTCGATTGTGTAGTTTTCTGTTCTCAACATTTTGGTGCCGTTGCCAAGGAGGCAACGATTTTTTATTTTCTTTCCGCATTTCGTGCACTTTATTGTTTTCTAACTTGCTTTATTTCTCGTTTATTGTTTTACAGGTACCTTAACAGGGATTCTTCAAGCGGTAGATCGGAGTAAAGTGCAGTTGAAGATAACTGTAAGTGCTCCCCATTCTTTCCCCTCCATAGATTTCATCTCACAACATTAATTCAAACTTCAATTAACCTAGGTGTTTGCATAAATCCTAGAGTTAGTTTGGTTGCTTAGATTTTCACTCACATTCATCTCACCCTCATATAAAAAAATAACAAAAGGATATTTCTTGTGGGGTAAATTAACATACACACTACATACACCCACATTCAAGGCACATAACCTAATTAATTTTTATCTACTCAACTGGATTCTGATCTGTGGAACCGGTACACGCAAATCAACATATAAAAGAGTAGAAATCAATCTAGGTTAATTATTTTCTGTGCTTAACTCAGTGGTGCAATTTTGGCCAATTGTTTGAGTTGTTTAGGCAGCACCACTTAACCTAAAATCAACTTATCAAGTAGCTTCCCCTTAGGGTTTTCAATTTAGGTTAATACCAGGCACTCCACTTTACTTTTTGATTTTAAAAGAAAAAAGTTCTTCACCCATGCATAAAAATCTGGTTTGCCTCGAAACTTAATTTAATTAACTTAATTCCAAACCCTAAAAGCTACTTAAGCAAGATTTGAACCTTAAAATCCACTTATCAAAAATAATCTTGCTTGAAAACCCTGGTTGTGAACGCACTCACACATACTCAATTAACCATTAAGGGCACAACCCATCTTAAGGGCCCACCACATTCCATAAGCACTACAATCCCAGGCCTAAATAAAATAAAGTAGACGTTGGCCTTAAGAACTGATTCGCTCTTTGGGGCCCAGTTTGAGATTGTTTACAATTAACCTGTTTGAACTAATCAATCTGATGTCTAGCTAGGGAAGTAGCGTCAAACGACCGCAGCTGGGGGGTACACTAGGAACCGGAGGCACAAGCCGAAGGAAGAACCTTCTCCCCAGTCCCTCCTTCTAACTGGTTGGATTGATTAGATGCAAGTAGAGTAAATTGTCTATAATCTTAAGGCGGATTCTGAGAGTCTGTAGATCCTTAGGCTACCCCACTTAAGGATATGCTTATTTTGTTGTGTTGCAGGGTTCTTATCCCCAGTCCTTTCGACCTCTTCCTAGTTTATGCTGGGAAGAAGGTCATTGAATCCCCGATTAGAAGGACCACTAGAGTATTCTAGGAGGCGTAGATTGAATTTTGGATAAATTGATCCCATGGCCGATCAACAACCTCCTTTGCCTCAGAATCCACAGGAGGTATTTCAAAGGTAGTTGGAACAAATGCAGAGAATGAAGGGCACTTAGCCCTTGAAGGAATTTTATGATCCTTCAAATTACGGGGAACGTCCTGGCATCCAGATTCCTGCCGGAGACATAGAAATCAAGCCCCAGGTATTAAGCCTGATCAAACATTTTCATGGACTTGGCTTTGAAGACCCATTTCAGTACTTGGAGGACTTAACTTGTTGTCCAGACCAACAAGGTGCAAAACGTGAATGAAGAGCAGATGATCATGAGGCTCTTTCCCCACTCTCTTAGGGATAAAGCCGCTCATTGGTACAGGACCATAGGAAGGCTGATTGCAACATGGAATGGTCTAAAATCGACTTTCCTGAAGAAATTCTTCCCTGTCGAACATACCAATGATCTGAGACGGGCGATTACTACCTTCACCCAGCAGTGGAGGGAACAGTTTCATGTTGCCTGGGAGTGATTCCAAGACTTATTGCGGAGGTGTCTACACCACGAGGTGCCGAAATGGTAGCTCATGTAGATCTTCTACCACGGGTTGACTGAGCAACTCAAAAATCATGTGGACGCTTCTTGTGGAGGCAATTTCCTTGACAAAGATGCAGATAGCGCACACGATTTGTTTGAGGAGATGAGTAAAAATTCAATCAATCATGCCTCCATGGATACTTTTAACCGGTCCCAACAACCTAAATCGAATGTTAATGAAATCCACGACTCTCATTCATTCGATATGGAACTTATTTGCAATAAACTAGATAAGGTGGACTTGATTACTAAAAGGATGGAGGAGTGGATGGCAGGAAACTCAATGAACAATTCTCGATCCACTCAATCCCAGAATTAGAGATTCCATTCGGCGCGAGCTTCTTCTGGATGGGAGTTCGTGAATCAACTTGATGTGGCTCAACCTGTGAACTTGCATTAAACGAAACCCCACTGGTTCCAAACTGGGGCCTTTGATCCCAGTTTCTCTGATCCCTCCCTTTCTTTCTCTCCATCCTTACCCTATGAGGATGCTTATGTTGTACAAGAGAACGTTAGGTTCAACCCTTACTCCAATGCTTATAATCAAGGTTGGAGAAACCACCCTAACTTCTCTTGGAAAAACCCAAGGCAGCAGACCCAATTCCAACTCATCAACTATGCTCCGCAAAGACTAATGGGTCAGGGTCATGTTTACACTCAGTTGCCTCCGAATTAGGTCAATCAGCCATCTTGGAATGCCCGTCAACCTGTAGGGCAGGCTAATTTGAATTGACAGATGATAGAAATGCAAGGATCTATGCTCCAGCTTATGCAGCAAATGAAAACTTCGCTGGACAACTTGCAAACCGGGTTCATTACTAATTCTCGTCAACCCAAATCTTTACCATCTCAATCTGTACCTAACCCGCGTAATATCCAAAATCCAGGCAATTAAGCCAAAGGGTATGGGAATCAGAGGGACCTGTATGCACATGCTCAGATGGTTGAGCAGGGTCCTTCCTCTTCTTCTTCTTCTTCAAATCAAAGGTTTTTGGCTAATGAAGCCCCTCTAATCCTTCCTAACCCTTCCTAAGACCCAAACCCGTATGCATCTACTAATTCAATTACCTTAAGGAGTGGAAAACAAACTCAGGATCCACAACTACACTATTTTTATCTATCAAATCCTAGAGAGCCTGAGGAGAGAAAGGAGAACTCTGAAGAAGAAATCAAGGCTCAGGAACCTGATTCCGAAGATCTAACTCATGTTCCTTTTCCTAAGGCCTTGATTAAACCTAGGAAGAAGAAGCCTGTTGATAGTAACGAGGAGCTCTTGAATATATTCAAGAATGTTGAGATCAATATCCCGCTCCTCGACACTATCAAACACATACTGGCTTACACTAAATTTTTAAAGGATTTATGCACATAGAAGCGTAAGTCAAGGGAATCTATTCCGAGGAAGGTGGTACTCTCTAAGCAGGCTAGTTCTATTATCCTGCATCATCTTCCTCAGAAAAAGAGAGATCCAGGTGCTCCTTTGATTTCTTGTGTTATTGGAGATTACACCTTTGATAGAGCACTTCTGGATCTAGGTGCATCTATTAACCTAATTCCGACTTCTCTTTATGAGAAGTTTGGATTAGGTGAACTTTGGTCGACTTTAGTAACGCTGCAGTTAGTAGATCGTTCGGTCACAAATCCACGAGGCGTTATTAAAGATGTTATTGTCAAGGTTAAGGATTTCTATTTTCTTATAGATTTCCTTGTCCTTGACATGGATATACCTGAGAATTTAAGGAACACGCCCATCAATCTGGGACGTCCATTCTTGGCTACCGCTAAGGCCAATATCAACTATGAGAGCGGTATCATGGAAATCGCCTTTACGGATCAGAAATTGAAATTGGATATTTTTAAGGCGATTAACAAATTCGAGGATTATGGATTTATAGAGGAACTTGAGGATGACAATTTGAACATTGAAACTTGTATGGCGATTTTTGCAATCGAAAGTTTCTCCTGTTGTGATGGATTTAACCCGCAACCCTCTGTGGCAAACCCGCCACATTCTGAAGAGGTTATTGATTTTATTCACTTTTAACCTCTTCTTCTTGATGAATCTTCTTCAGCATCATCTTTACCCTCAATCCAAAACCCACCCCAGCCAGAACTGAAACCATTGCCTGAGAATTTGAAATATCAGTTTTTGGGACCTCAAAAGATGCTCCCTGTGATTATTAGTGCCAGATTAACTAAGGAGCAGGAGATTGAACTGATTAAGATCCTAAAGGAACACAAGGAGACAATTGGTTGGACCATTCATGACCTTAGGTGGATCGAGTTATCTTACTGCAATCATAGAATATTCTTGGAAGATGGATCCTGCCTTTCTCACCAAATGCAGAGGAGATTAAACCTAATATGCGAGAAGTGGTCAAAAAGGAAATTATCAAGTGGCTCGACGCAGGAATCATTTATCCGATCTCTGATAGTTTTTGGGTAAGTCCTGTGCAAATTGTTCCCAAGAAAGCTGGGATTATCTTTGTGACTAACAAGAAAGGAGAATCTATCACAACTCATTCAGCTTCCTCTTGGAGGGTTTGTATTGATTACAGGAAGCTGAACACAGCCACGAAAAAGGATCATTTCCCTTTGCCCTTTATCGATCAAATCCTTGAAAGACTAGCCGGGTAGAAGTACTTCTGTTTCCTAGACGGTTACTCAGGATATAATCAAGTCCCTATCCATCCCGAGGATAAAAAAAAATGACTTTCACCTGTCCCTACGAAGCTTTTCGTAGGATGCCATTCGGCTTATGTAATGCACCGCGACTTTTCAAAGGTGTATACTAGCCATATTCTATGACATGGTGGGAGAGTTTATGGAAGTCTTCATGGACGATTTCTCTATTTTTGGAGAATCATTTGATTCTTGCTTGGCTAATCTTGAAATGATTATTAAAAGATGCATCAAAACAAGATTGGTCCTTAGTTGGGAAAAGAGTAATTTCATGACACAAGAAGGCATCGTCTTAGGTCATGTAATCTCTGAATGGGGAATCAAAGTTGACAAAGCTAAGGTTGATGCTATCTCTAAACTTCCTCCTCCTACATCTGTTAAACAAATTCGATCATTTCTTGGTCATGTGGGGTTCTATAGGAGGTTCATCAAAGACTTCTATAAGGTTGCTCGCCCTCTGAGCAATCTTCTTGCCAATGATACGCCGTTTGATTTCAACGAATCATGCCATAGGGCATTTGATTTTCTTAAAACGACAGTCACTTGTGCTCCAGTGTTGCAACCATTGGTTTGGACAGCCCCATTCGAGATCATGACCGACGCTTATGATTATGCGGTCAGGGTTGTTTTGGGTCAGAAGATTGACAGGAACCCCTCTGTCATTTACTACGCTAGCAAAACTCTGGACGAGGCCAAGAGGAATTACACTATTACTGAGAAGTAATTGCTAGTTATAGTATTTGCTTTGGAGAAATTCAGGGCTTATCTTTTAGGGTCTCATGTCATAATATATATCGACCACTCGGCCTTGAGACATCTCTTGGCCAAAAAAGATGGCAAACCCCAGCTTATTCAATGGATTCTTCTGCTTCAAGAATTCGATCTTGAAATCAAAGATAAATCTGGGGCACAGAAAGTGGTGGCGAATCATCGTTCAAGACTTCTAAGTGATTCTTCTTGTCCAGATATTTCGATTGCTGATACTTTTCTGGACGAGACTATCCTTGCAATATCAGGTGTCCAAACTCCGTGGTTTGCAGACAGCGTAAATTATTTGGCTATTGGACAAATCTCTCAGGATTAGACCAAGCAACAATGGGATAGACTCAAATCTGAGGCCATATATTACTTCTGGGAGGACTCTGAACTGTATCACATCGGCTCTGATCAGATTATTCCTCGATGTGTTCCGAAGATTGAATTCAAAGGTATACTCGAGTTCTGCCATGCATCTGCGTGTTGTGGACATTTCTCCGGGAAAAAGACGGCTGCAAAGATTTTACAATCTAGATTTTATTGGTTGTCTTTATTCAAGGATGCCCAGGAATTCTTGAGGTCGTGTTCCCGATGCCAGGCACTTGGGAGCATAACCAAGAGAGACATGATGCCTCTAAACCCGATTCTTCCCGTTGAAATCTTTGATGTTTGGGGCATCGATTTCATGGGACCCTTCCTCCATTCATTTGGACACCAGTACATTCTTGACGTTGTTGATTACGTGTCCAAGTGGATTGAGGCTATTCCCACCCGAACCAATGACCACAAGGTGGTCATCTATTTCATCAAGAACATCTTCAGTCGATTCGGGATTCTGAGGGCCATCATCAGCGATAGTGGTACTCACTTCACTAATGCCCAGTTCCATAATTTACTAGCAAAATACAAGGTCAATCACAGAATCTCCACACATTGCCATTCCCAGATGAATGGACAAGCCGAGATCTCCAATCGGGAGATCAAGAATATTCTTCAGAAGACGGTTAGGCCTGATCGAAAAGACTAGACTCAAAAGCTTGAGGATACTCTTTGGGCCTTTCGCACGACATACAAAATGCCTATCGGCATGTGACCGTTTCATTTGGTGTATGGAAATGCATGCCATTTACCTGTAGAAATTGAACATCGGGCATTCTAGGCAATCAAGTAGTGCAATTTGGATTTGAGTTTAGCTGGAAAGACCAGGAAACTCCAACTATCTGAGTTGGAGGAGCTTAGAAATGATGCATACGAGAATGCCAAGATCTATAAGGCTCGGACCAAAGATCTTCATGACCAATTGATATCTTGCAAGAGCTTTGAGCCAAACTAGAAGGTCTGGTTCTTGGATTCTTGACTTAAGCTCTTTCTCAGCAAACTTAGGTCAAAATGGAATGACCTATTCATCATCAATCAGATATTTCCAAACAGGGTCGTTCAAATTTCTGACCCAAAGATGGGTAATTCATTTAAAGTCAACGGTCAACGTCTGAATCCTTTCATTGACCGTATTATTCCAAAACCCGTCTCAGACACGGTTGCTCTAATCATGTTGTGATTTCTTTGGCTGGACTTCGCCTAGCTGATGGCATTAAACTCAGCAGTTGTACAGTCTGACTCAGAGCTGACCCAAGCATCATATTCAGGTGATATCTTCTACATTCTACCATTCATTTCATGTCTTTTATTCTCAATGCAGACATTGCATCAGCTAGTCATGGGGGGGTGGATTCATTTCTTAATCATTTTGTCAGCTCTATGGAATTATTGTAAATTCTACTTGTTTTCTTATATATATATCTCTAAAAAAAATTTGAATTAGGAAAGAATACTTGGGCATTAGGACTTTTCAATCTTAGGAAATATTACAGTAGGATCTGAACACTAAGACCCTTCAAGTCTTTGAGCTTAATCAGCCCAGGTATCCACTAAAATGTGGATTTGTTTATCGAGTCCTCGCCATCCTGAATTCCATTTCACTTTTATTAAATAAGTTTGGGTGATAAGTATACGACTTATCAACTCGCCCTCCGATTTGAGGGAACTTTAAGTCTAAGCATCTACACACTATTCACACTGACTCGTTGTTCGGTGGTTTTAACAGAAATTGGGTAGTTAATAAACCTTCTAGGGTAGTATGGCTAGCAAGTTATCGTGGGTAACAGCCCATAGCCACTGGACCATTCTTTTCCTGCTGCCTTTAGGTAAATCTTAGACCAGGGAAGCTACCTACTTAAAAAAGAAAAAGAAGTCCAAAAAAAAAAGAAAATAAAAGAAAAATAAACAAAGAAAAATAAAAGAAATAAGCCACACTTCACCGCACGAGTATGGCTGGCAAGTTATCGTGGGTAACAACCCATTGGTAGGTTGTCTAGATCCCAGCTCAAGAAATGCACGTAAAAATTCCTAAAACACTTACGAAGAAGTGGAGAAGTAGAATAAGCTGGGGAGATATACACTGGATTCACCCTTGTGTTGACCCCATATAAAAATAAAAGTAGGGAGAAAGCTACCGATCATATAGATACACCTTTAGGTAGAATTCCTTTTAAGGTCACTTAGGGACATAGAAACCCGAAGTCCATTCTGATTGCCGATCAATGAGTCTATCACATTCACAAAATGATGCTTAGAACTTAGGGTTCTAATCATGTCTTGGGTGGGCTGAGTGGCCGTAGAAAGTAGCTCTGTAACCCTAAACTAAAAAATCCAAAAAAATAGAAAAGAAGAAAAAGGAGAAAAAGAGATCCTTCTTTGAATAAGGTGAGAGCTTGAGGCGGTCTGCATTTTGGCAGATACCTGGGCGCTGTTGTGTCTTTGAAAGTTCAGGTCCTAAGTAAAAATTTCTTAAATGTTGAAAATGACTTTTACGCAAGTAATCCAATCCTAATTCTTTTATAAATAGAATGTAGCTTTTGCTAGGGAATAGCAAAAGATAGGCATGGGGTGTGATGTGCATACATCTAAATAGCTAAAAATGTTTATTAATGCATGCTCTTAGTGTCATATTAGCATCATACATTGTAAATATTGCATAACATGCATAATTATGCATTTAGGTCAAATTGTATAGTAATTGTCTCCTTTTATTGCCAGGGACAGAGCAACTTTTAATCGAGGCCTCGGATTGAAGATCCAACCATATAGATCTGATCAGGGTGATGATTGGAGTTTAACGACTCTAAGATTGCCCTAATCGGACATCCATAGCACCAGATATAGTCCGAGGAAGCCTAGAGATCAAGGGCCAAGATGGTGCCAAACCGCACTTCAGACGACAAATCCAACCTCACGAATGGGTTCAGATCGATAGTTGCAGCCTAACAGTGCGAAAATTGATCCAATTCGACATCCGTGGCACCATCTACAGCACACAAAAGATGGACGACCAAGATAGCGCCACGTGGCGTCATCTCAGCCGCCCAATTAGCCCTAAGACATGCTGTTCCATCTCCAAGGGCTCTTCATCACGCGGTCCTAGCCGTTGGATCTTGATCCAACGACCTGGAATTACTCAGATGTGCCACTCACATCTTCTTAAGGCATAAGGCGTGGATGATCTGGGTCGTTGGATCTTGATCCAACGACCATGAGCACGCATGCTTAAAACCTAAACACGACATAAAGTTGGCCGCAACGCAGCGGTTGAGCGCTCTTTCGCGAGCACGTGGTGCCCGTTCAAAACGTAGTGCGCCTCAAATTAGGCGCGGGTGAGGGAGAGGGCGCAATTCAGCTATCAGATGGCGATTGGGCTAGCGAGGAGTAGAGACGTGGTGAGCAGAGGAGCTTTGGATCACGTACGTGCACGATGATGCCCTTCTGCATGCCCCATCGCACGCACGGGTGTGCGGTTAGGCGAAGCTGAAGTTGGAGAGGAATGATTTAAGTCGTCCGATCTCGCGATCGGATGGCTGAGATTTCTTGGATGTGGGCAGGCGTTGAGCGTGCAGCAGTCGAGGAGGCGGGTGTGTGCGTGAGGTTGCGGCGACGTGGGTTCTTTAGTGACGCTTAAATCCGTCACTAAAGACCCCCTCATTTAATGTTTTAACTATGTAATGACCAAATTGTTCCCTATCCTTGCAACTATAAAAGGAGACCCCTACCCTACGAAATTCTCATCCCTTCCTTCACCTCTCTCCCTCTCCAAAGCTCAAGAGAAGCTTGTCCCACACCCGGGATGCTACTCTAGAGCCAAATCCAAGTTTTCTTACCCCCATTTCGGAAGTGGAACCCGCGACAACAACGATGTGCTTCCTTGTTCCTGCTTCTTCCTGCTTCGTCCTCCTCACTCCGTCCTCCATCTTCCCGGTGTCGCTTCATCCGGCTTGTCCTCCAAGCATTCGTCAAGGAGGATAACATCTCTCTCCCTTCTTTTTAATCACTTTCTAGAATAGAATTTCCTGCTTTCTAGTTATAATCATTTCCCACTTTCTAGTGGTAAAAATAGTATTATTTTATCAATTGATTGTTCTCTTTCTCTCTATCTCTCTCTTATTGTTTATATCAAGTTCATTGTAATTATCTCACTTTCAAACAAAAATACCATAAAAATATAATCGCAGATTTAAGATCGACATAGCCTCCCTGTGTTCGACGCGGAATTTCTTTACGAATTTCGGTAAAATTTTATCTGTTGATGGATTACTTCGCAAATCACACTACAACGATGGATTTTTCAATTCCAACTTCGATCGCATAGTTTTCCGTTCTCAACAGATTCTAAGGTGCTTCAATCCGTGTCCTCCTTAATTACTCTAAAGGCAATACTCTTCTTCTTGCTTGACATCTTCTCCTCATTCTTCTTCATGTTCTCTAGTTGGACCTTGTAAGCCATGAGGCTTCCAATCAGATCATCAAGGGAAAGGACCGAAAGGTCCTTTGCCTCTTGAATCGTCGTTGACTTTGGGGACTAGTCACTTGTAAGGGGTCTCAAGATCTTCCTTACAAGCTACTCCCCTTTTAGCTTGACTCCAAGATTCTTCATGGGATTCACGATCTCTCCAAACCTTGTGTACATATCTTTGATTGCCTCTCCTTTTGTCATCCTGAAACACTCATATTCTTTGGTTAGAATAGAAATACGGGTTTCTTTTACCTTGTTAGTACCTTCGTAGGTGACCTTGAGAGTGTTCCAAATTTCATATGCGGACTCGCGTGCTGAAATTCGGTTGAACTCTTCCTTCGATAATGCGCAATAAATCACATTCACGGCCATTGCGTTACTCACTATTTCTTCGTTTGATCAGTCGTTAGCACTACTCCTTCCTCCTTTGGATCAGAATACTTTTGTTGGATAAGGCTCCATGATTCTTCATCCATCGCCTTGAGGAAGACTTGCATCCTCCTCTTCCAATACCTGTAGTCCATCCCATCAAAATAGGGAGGACGGGTCAACGATTGTCCTTCGGTGTGCCATGAGGCTGATGCCATCATGAGTAAGAGTTTTTACTTCTTCTCGCTACCTGCTCTGAAACCACCTGATAGGATCTAATAGATAGATTGGCTACGCGCACAAACACTCAAGCACAATACTAGTAATAACAAGAAAGATTTGTACAAAATACAATCACATAAATTTGCACAAGATGTATAGTGGTTCCCCACTCACTTAGGTACTCCACTACCTAAGCCTCCCGGCTTAAGGTTTTTAACACAATTCCCTCTCCTGAGGAAATCAATTTACTAAACGAGGTAATTAACGAGCTACCTCAACCCAAGTACAAGAGACGGGTTTGTTACAACCCAACGAGAAAATGCTTAAGAATAAATATAGCACCGGTGTAAGACAAATAAAATCTTACAACAAAATACCTAAGCCTCTCAACAATAATATAAAATTAATACCAATTTGAGAGCCTAGAATGAATGTGAATGCCTTGACAATGCATGAAGAAATCACGTCAATGTGCTTGCAAATCCGTAGGGAGATTGAGAGCAACAAACTATTCCTTCTCTTGAAAATATTGTGAAAATATGAAATATAACTCTAGAATATTTCTTCTCTATTTCTTATGTGCAAACTAAGGGTCCAAGAGTTTATTTATAGAGTTAGGACCTTAGTGGGTTGTCTACTAGACGTTGGGGTTTAAATCCCAATGTTCATATAGCCAAAATTAAATTTCTAGCCATTCAGTTTTGAGCCAACGGCTACCTGGTACCGGTACTAAAGTATGGGTACTGGTACTCGTTGCTTCTAGATTTGGGTTTCAAACACTTAACACAAATCTATAACCCACTTGTACCAATACTGATCATGAGTACCAGTACTCATTCCCTCCAGTACCAATACTGATCATGAGTATCGGTACTCGCAGGGTATAGGTTTGTTTCTTTGAAATAATCCAAACCTATAATTCACATGTACCAGTATTAAACTTTAGTATCGGTACTTGTGGGTTAACAAATACCTTTTTTAAGATAATTAATCAATTACGTTCTTTGAAAATGATCATAGTATAAATCATAGTTTATATCTAATTTATTTTACATTCTAAGTTGATTCTTTGTTAAGAGGCATACATTCTATAAATCAGAAAAACCTAAACTAAAAACTAAGAACGAAGATGATCATCTCCTTCTCAAGTCTTCCTTGTCATCTTGCTTCCTTTATGTCATGATTTTCTCCTTCTCATCATCATGCCTCCATCATTTCATGTTTTCCTTGATCTTCACCTAAATCTCAAAAGCACTCAATTGCAAACATTAATCTATAATAATTTTGTTAATACCAAAACAAGATGTGAAACAAGGTTCCAACAGTCATTCTCATTATTCAGGTTTTTATAGGCATTGACCAAGGTTTCGTATTTGATAAAAGTTTTAAACACCTATGTTTCACACTTTTGCAATGCCACAGGAAATAGGGATCAAATCGTTCGATTTCCAACCCCTCGATTATCGAGTAGAGTTCCCCATAGGGACCTGAAATTTTCCAACAATAGTTATCTCTATTTGGACCAATGGTTCTCTTTACTCTTATTTTAAAGAGCCGACGACCATACTTTGTGACATTTTGTGACATCTTAAATATGCCTTGAAGGATCGAAATAAGACTCATTTTGGAAATATCAATGATCTAATCTCCATTACAGAAGCCCGTTGTGAGGACCTTTAATCCTCGCTTACTAGCAATTGGGATGAAAACTTCTATTCTAACTCGATTGTTCCGCATGACCTACTTTTAGAGTTTGGCCTTAGTTTAATGTGTTTTAGGATTTTGCTTGTTAGTCTTTTCAATCAAGGTTTGGTAGGCACTCCAAGTTTTGCAACCACAGGTGAATGTATTTTTCTTTTAGCACAAATAAAAGATATGGGGGTGTTGTTCGGCACGTAAATCGCATTTTAAAAGATTATTTAGTTGTAGTATAGCACGAAAACACGTCGACAAATAAATTTATAAACTCCGGTGAGTACCGGGTCATCCGCAGGGAGGCAATCTCAATTTTTGTAGAAGCTTTTCAATAAAACTAATTCTAACTAGATATATATATATATATATGTATGTACATATGTATGTATGTATGTATCATGTATAGAGCAAATATCCAGAGAATCAAAATTTTATTGCAATTAGATAGAGTTTTTCACAATAGAAATTGTTAATAGAAATAGACAGATAGCAGATAGATAGAAAGAGAGGGAGAGAGATAGAAGGAGGCAGAGAGATGACGCCGCTTGTAGGATGATTGTGCGAAATCTGGTAGCACCTCAGATCCAGAGCGTCGGGACAAAGGTCAAAGTGGAGTTGCAGAGGGAGAACTTTGGTCTGGATGAAGGTGGAAGAGTTGTATGAAGAGATGTATTCAACAGGGGGGCTCTAGGCCTTCTTTTATAGCTTTGATGGAGGGCAAGAAGGGTACTTTGGCCCTCTATCTTGTGAAAACAACCTTAGGATTAATCAGATCCGTCGATCGGGAGATCAACAGATCTGATTAGGCCTCAAAACACCTTCAAAATCCTTCTCTACGCTTGGATTTAATCTTTGGCTGACACATGTCACGCTCTCGTGTGTTGGATTCGTATCAGACGGTTGCGCTCGCTCCTCGCGTGCTCTTTGTGTTTTCTTATTTGCTTTCGAAATGCGCCTTAACGTCAATCGTTCGATCTTACAATCGAATGGCTTACACGTGTGCATGCTTCGCCTTTATTTCACAAAACATGTGGTTTGTTTGTGCTCCAGCTGTGGAGCGTCCTGATCGCGCCATGCGGTCGCGTTTGCGTGCGCCGATGCAAATCCAATGGGCAATAGTGCCCGCTCGTCTTCTTTCCTGATTCGAGGCATTGCATGGATTGAATAGGCGCCGCTTGGATTCAGTGCAAGTGTGTGAGCCAACGCGCTACACGCGTGTGCTGTTATGGTTTCCTCTTTGTGTCTAGTTATCCTTAGTCGTTGGATGGATGGCGTGGATACATCGTGGACTGTTGGATGGCCATCCAACAGTTGAGAGTGGGTGAGGATGGTCTTTAGAGATGGACTGCGGTGAGGGGCGGTCGTGATGGCACCATGTGGCGCCATCATGACCGTCCATCTTCATTTCCTTGTATCTGATGATGTAGACTTCCGATCAGGTTGATTTTTGCGCTGTTGGACTACAATTGTTGATCCAGATCCATCCGTGCTTTTGGATTCTTTATCAAAGGCTTGGATCTTTATCCTTTGGCTCCATGATCTCCATTCTTTTATGGATTGCACACAATGCTTTGGTTGTTTGATCAGAACAATTTCAGAAGCGTTGGACTCTCGTTGTCATTATGATTAGATCTGTCTAGTTTGATCTGACATCCACGACTTCGGATCATCTATGATTAAAAATCATCTCTCATTAGTACATAAAATGATGATATTCTCTATATGACTAATAAACTAGCTATTATGCAAATTACGATGCCTATGAATGCATTATTTCTAAGTTATGCTGGAATCTAGCTTAATTTAGGTGATTTAGGTTGCATGATTGTTGTGTAATTACAACCCCATGCCTAAATCTTGATAGCCCCTAGCAAATGCATGACTAAATGCAAAGTGGTTTTACATGAGTAATTTTTATCAAGAGTTTGACTAGAGGTTTATATCTTTTGTTTTCATTTGAAGCTTTAGAAATCCAGATAGTCGTGAATGTGTTTCGCTGTAGTCTATGCAACGGATCCAAGTGAAAAGTTAATCCACATCTAAAGCTCGTACTTGACCCTTAGTAAAATCTATTAGGATAGTGAAACTTCTTCCCTCGGGGTTATAAGATAATCTATAAATTCAACCTCGATTTTTGGCTTAGGTAGAAGATTTCTGATTCAAGTAAATTTGTATTTGGTGGCTCACACTCATCTGGTGCTACATATAGACTAGTACTTTAGAACCTAGATTTCAAGATTATTAAATAATTCAACTCAAAGAGAGGCGGAGAAACTGTGCTCTCTTTAGTTTCTTTATACTCATTCTCTCTCTTTCTTTTTCTTTTTCTTATCTTTTCTTTTCTTTTTTTTCTTTTTGAGCTCACAATCTCATCAGTTTTATCAGTATATTTGATGGTCTCTCCTGGCATTAACACTTTGATTAGGTTCTGATAACTCTACGACTAAGTTAGAATTCCTTAGCTCGTATTTAGGTGGCCAGAAATATAGAAAAGTAGGTTAAGGCTGTATTTGGTGGATCATGAGGGTGGTAGGTGTTATTGCCTCATTACATTTGAAATAAATTCTAACTCATAAACTAATTTTCTTTTTGCTTTTTCTTCTTTTTTTTAATTTTTTTTCTTTTCTATGTATATATATTTTTCTTTTCTTTTCTTTTTCCTTTTTTTTTCTATATATATATTTTTTTCAAATATCCACTAACGCAACGTAGTATATCATACAAACTTTTATTTATGAGGCATTATTCAAGATTAGGGCTGCTTAAGAGGATATTGGGTAGCTTATTTGGTGGAAGTGTCTATTCTCAGCATCGGGAAGGGAATGGATAGGATAGTGTATTTTTGACCTTGACAATAATACCCTCCTTCAACCAAGGATTCCGTAAAGGACGGTCGTGACCATCCACTTTAATCCTAGTTTTATCAGAACCCGCTCTTTACGTATTTTCCTTATTTGGTGGCTCTTAAAATATTCGCACTAAGAACTTATACGCAGAAACTGAAAGTGAAAACTTATGCCTAACTCCGAGTATCATTATCTCATTATCCAAAGTTTAAGATTCCTCATACTAGCCTTAGAGCACAAGTAGACTTTTTACTCTCACCTCACACTTGTTTGGTGGATCTGTTAGAAGATAGTTTGCCTGACTCCCTAATTAGTGTTCAAGGGTTTAGGAGAAGAAGCATTACTTCTTCTCGATAAACTAAAGATGTTTATCGGTCTTCACAGAGCATCCATTGCAAATTCTACATGTAAGTGTGAAATTATATTAGATTCTAAACTTAGGAATCAACTTACGAATAAACCCCTAATAAAAACTTAATAAAAATTCTTTATGCCTAAATACATTTTTTTCTTTTTTCTTTTTTTGACATAAAAATAAGGCATGCAATGTCCACCCCCCCATGCCTATTCATTACAATATCCTCATTGAAATGTATGCATGAAAATCAAAATATATCACCTGAGTATGCTTGCTGATCCAAGTCAGCATGAATGCAGAGGATGAAAAACTACTTGTAAGGAATATTGGGTTGCCTCCCAGCCAGTGTTCGGTGGATAATTCGCATTTAAAATATTATTTAGTTGTAGTATAGCGCGAAAACACGTCGACAAGTAAATTTATAAAACTCCTGTGAATACCGGGTCGTTTGCAGGGAGGCAATCTTGATTTTAATAGAAGCTTTTCAATAAAACTAGTTTTAGTAGGTATTTATATATGAATATATGTATAAAGAGACATCAGATATTCATAAGATCAAATTTCATTGCATTGATGACGAGTTTTTCACAGTAGAAATTGCTATGTTAAATAGAAATAGATAGATAGAAAGAGTGAATGAGAGATAGAGAGAGAGAAGAAAGTGGCAGAGAAATGACGTCGCTTGTGGGATGCTTGTGCGAGATGCGGCAGCACCTTAGATTCAGAACGTTGGGATGAAGGTCAGAGAGGAGTTGCAGAGGGAAGAAGAGTTGCAGAGAAGGTGGAAGATGTCTGGAGTTGATGGAAGAGAGAGAAATGCTTCAACTGGGGGGCCTTGGGCCTTCTTTTATAGCTTTTATGGAGGGCAAAAAGGATATTTTAGCCCTTAATCTTGTGTAACAACTCCTGTTTGATTAGATCCATTGATCGAGAGATCAATGGATTAGATCTAGCCTAAAAAAACCTTCAAATTCGCCTCCATCGTGCGGATTAAATCCCTGGCTGACACGTGGCACCCACTGCACCCTTGGATCGCGATCTCACGGCCTCGCTTCCTCCTCATGCACCCACTGCAACAACCTCTCTCTGCAAGCACACTTGCAAGGCCCTTTTCAGTGCATGAGATTTAGCCCTCCATTCTCGCAAAACGCGTGCGATCGCTCGTCTGCCCGTGGTGCGCTCTGATCACGCCATGTGGTCGCGCCTCCGCCCTCCGATCACGCAATTGTGCCCGCCCGCGCCCGCACACCCAATGCCGCTTCAATTTCGTGCAGCGCACAGCTCGTATGCGCGTCATGCACTTTCGCGCACGTGCGTGAGCCAACGCGTTGCATAAACTTTCTGTTATACATACTTGTTTGTTTCTATTTATACTTATCTAGCTGGACGGGCGACGTGGCGCGCTTGTGGCCGTTGGATGAAGATCCAACGGCCCATAACATGCGGTGAGGCCTTCCTAAATGGGGTGGTGGTGAGGGAGTGGCTGTGATGGCGCCACATGGCACCATCATGGTTCTCCCTCCTCTTTTCCTTGTATCTGGTGATGTAGACCTCCAATTGAGTTGATTTTTGCGCCGTTGGACTACGATTATCGATCTGGATTCATCCGTGCGATTAGATTCTTCATCGGAGGCTCAAATCTTTGTCCTTTGGCTTTATGATCTCCGTTCTTTTATGGACTGCACAAGATGCCCTGGTTGTTTGATCGAGACGATTTCGGAAGCGTTGGACTCCCATTGTCTTCTGATCAGATCTGTTCGATTTGATTTGTCATCCGTGGCTTCGAATCATCTGCGATTAAAATCATCTCTCTTTTAGGTCATAAAATGACAAAATTATCTATATAACTAATAAACTAGCTATTGTGCAAGTTATGATGCCTATGAATACATTAATCCTAAGTTATGCTAGGTTTTAGCTTATTTCAAGTGATTTAGGTTGCATGATTGCTGTGCAATCAGCCAGCGCTAAGTTTAACATCATTTTTTGGACTTAAACCCAAAAATATGTAGTTCAATACTGTGGGTTAAGAGAAGAAGTAATAACAGTTGCAGGGGAATTTAAGATTAGTAGAAAGATATGATCATTTGGTCCCAAAATAAGTGATCTACAAATGTGGACCAGCTGATGATGCAGCCCTATTCCAAAGAGTCTTTTTGATTTGGAATATGAAATAGGGTCAGGTGGATGAGGTTCAAATTGCAGAGCCTATTTGTCAATCTAGTTCCACAAATCAAGAAGAGGTGGTATAAGGTCTGGATTGAAATCCTGATTTAGAATTAAATATGGTTCTGAATCAGAGTAATAAGTGTCTTCATAATGGTAGTTGATATCAAAATCATGAGTTCTCCAGGCTTTGGGTCATATGAGGATAGGGGTAGAGTTGTGTGGAATTCATCAAAATCTTCGTCAGAAATTTCCTCTTCCTCATCTTAAGTCACTTCTTTTGAGTCATGCCATCCATTTGAACCAGTTGGCTTATAAGTTCTTCCCCAGTTCATTATGTGTTGAACTTCTTCTGGGATTACTTCTTGGTTCATGTCCTTATATTGTCCATTTTGTTGAACTCCCTCAGAATTCAAAAGTTCTTGAATTTCAGAGTGGATGTATTGAGGATTCTTTATATTATCATCTAATTCATCATAAGTTGCTCCCAAGAGTTTCTCAATCTCCTTAATGTCCTTTTCAATTTGAGTTTCTATGGGAGGTGGTATATCAGAATCATCCTCAAGTACATCCCCTTCTTGCCTTTCGTGTTAATGTTGAGCCTTGGCAGGATTTGGATCATCTTTAGTGTGAATTGCGAAAACTTGTTCAATTGTTCCTACAACCTCGATGAAACCACAATTCACCTTATTCTTTTGGGAAGTTTAAAGATATTGAGTTGACAATTTTTCCTTTCAGAGGTGATGTGCAAAATCCCCGTCTCACATTTGATTAGAGCCTTGGCAGTGGCCAAGAAAGGTCTCTCTAAGATTATTGGGGCATGGTTCAAGTTTTTGATGCCTCGATGTCCAGCACAAGGAAGTCCACAGGGTACTCAAAATTCCTCACTTTTATAATCACATTTTGTAGAAGGCCCTTCGAAATTTTGATTGACCTATCAGCAAGTTGAAGGGTCACATCAGTGTGTTGCAAGGGGACTAGATCTACATCTTCATATAATTCTGTGGGGATTAAGTTGATGGAGGCACCGAGATCCAGTAAGGCTCGATCCAGGATGAAACCATCTATTTCACATGAGATTAAGGGGGTCCCTGGATCTTTCTTTTTAGGAGGGAGCTTATTTAGGATGATGGCACTGGCTTGTTCAGAAATCACGACCCTTTTTTATGATTTGGCCTGGTGTTTTGGTGTGTATAATTCCTTCAGAAATTTTGCACAGGCCAGGATGTTCTCAATAGCCTCAAGGAGTGGTATATTTACCTGGACTTGCTTTGGAATCTCAAGCCACTCAGATTGGTTGGTTTTCTTTTCCCTGGGTTTGATCAAGGCTTCAGGAAAAGGTGTTTGTGAAAAATCATGAGTATTCAAATCCTGAGTCTTGTTTTTTAGATTAGCTTGGCCTCCCAGGTCAGATTCAAGCTCCTCAAGATCTTGGTAAGATTTTGATGTAGAAGGATCTTGGATTTGTTTCCCACTTCTCAAAGTGATAGCATAGGCATGTGCATTAGGGTTAGAATGGTGAGGTGGGTTTTGCAAAATGAGTTGAGCCTGGGTTGGGTTAGGGTTAACAAAACCTAGTGGGTGTTGGGGAGCAGGCTAAATTAAGTGTGCTTGTTGCTCCTGTGTGTTTTGCTAATTAACCCTATTGAAGTTCCTTGGGTTTGGGATGGGTTAGGATGGCAACATCCCGTGTTGTCTAGCATCAACTGGCTGGTTCAATCGTCCTGTCAATTTTGTCCTCAACTGATTCATTTCTTCCTTATGCCTCAAATTCATTTCTCTCATTTCTCTGAGGACTAGACTTAGATCAGAGGGTTGGTTTTCCTGTGTAGGTTGTGGCTGATATGTGCGTGGTTGTGTGTACCTACTAGGTTGCCCATAAGTGTTTGGCTTAGTCAAGTTAGGACCCTGGGTGGGTTTCTGACTTGACCAAGCAAAATTAGGATGGTTGCGCCATCCAGGGTTGTAAGTGTTTGAATAATACTCATTTCTAGGGGTGGGTTTCTGACTTGACCAAGCAAAATTAGGATGGTTGCGCCATCCAGGGTTGTAAGTGTTTGAATAAGACTCATTTCTAGTGTAACCCTAGAGTGCATTCACATCCTCAGGATAACTAGGCATCAGGCTACCCAATTCAGAATTCGAGGGCATCAAGGTCCCTCCTTGGTAACCAGAAAGAGATGGGTAAAGTACAGTTGGCTCATAGGTGGAGCCATGGTTAGGTCATTGATGTTGTGCACTATTTATTGACCTAGAGGGTTGGGGAGTTGGTTGTGGGTTATCATAGTCACTCCTTGGATAGGCATAATATTTACTCTAGAATGTGTACCTAAGAAACTTTTGCCCTTTAGAAGATTATCCAGTTTCTTATCCAAATTCTGTACGTTTTTTCCCACGAGTTCCATCTTGTCTAATCGTTGTGCAATTAATTCTAAATCAACTGAGTGTGAATTATTGTTAACTTCATAAACTCCGCTCCTTGGTTGATTAGCTCTGTTAAAGGTGGACATTGAGGCATTATTGAGGGAATTTGCACTTATATTTTCAAACAATTGAAAGGCTCCCTCAGCATCTCGACTCAAGAAATTGCCCCCACATGCTGCATCAACAAAATTCTTCAGATTATCACTCATCTCATAATAGAAAATATGGGCCAAGTGCCACTTCGGAATCCCATTTTGGGGGCACTTCCTTGCTAAATCATTGAACCTCTCCCAAGCCTCATGTAGTTGTTCCCAAGGATTTTGCTTAAAGGTTGTTATGGCACATCTAAGGGCATTAGTTTTTCCTACAGGGAAGAATTTCTTTAGGAATGTCTTTCTCAGGTCTTCCCAAGTTAGGATTGGTCTACCAATTGTTCTCAACCAATGTGTAGCTCTATCTTTCAAGGAGAATGGGAACATCTTCATCATCAGGGTACTAGGGCCAAAGGTCCTTCCTATGTGTAGGAGTTCTTCAAGGTGGTGTAAGGGGTCATCTAACTCATGGCTATGGAAGTGGGGAATCAAGTTAATGATCTGAGGTTTGAGTTCAAAATCAACTCCATCCTGAGGTACCTTGACAAAAGGTTCAGGCTGAGCATTAGGAGGGTTGTAAAAGTCACAGAGAGGCTGGTCTGCCCTTCCATTTTGGAGTTAAGTGATGGCCTGCACTATGACTCCGTCTGTCAATTATGATGCTGGCCCTGCTTAGTGATCTGCCTTTGTAAGAGAGTCATAGGATCCAGATTTTCCACTTCAATCTCTTCTTCCTTGTGGTAACTAGCCATTGCAGAGGGTTTAGATTCAGATTCTGGATGGTTCAGCCCTCTCCTAGGAATTCTTTCTAATGGTGGTAGCAAATCATGATTTTGAGATCTTCTACCTTGCATACACCAGAAGAATGTCTGTAGATAAGAAGGAGAAGACAGATGAGAGAAACCCCACCTGCTCAATACAAGCAATTAAACTGGTCCTTAGAGTGTCAACCCTAATTAGACCTGATCCTAGCTCCTCAAAACACGACTGGGTTAGATTAACCCTTGAATTACTTGGCTAGCCAGAAGGGTGGGACCCCTTAGGACACCCCGTACGGCGGGACACCACTAAGGGTTAATGCGATTACCGCACCGACCTTTCTTACCACCAGTGGGTCCAAGTAGACAAGGCCTTGACCTTAGCCCAATCTAGTTTCAAGTCCCCAAGTCTATTAGTCCTGCCTAGGTCATGTCTACTCAGTTTTAAGCTTGGGTTTGATGTGCTTTTGGAATATGATGGGCATTAGGGGGTGTTTGCCTTTAAGATTGATTTAAGAGATGTGAAGTGCATAGGCAAAAGGGTTCACAAGTGATGAGTCGATTTCACTTAACACGATGATAGTTAAAATGATTTGTCATTATATTTCTAGGTGATGGAAAATCAACTAATCAAAATAATTGAAATAAACCACTCATAGGAGAGCAGGTCGTATCCATGGGGAGGCACAGACCAATGAATCTCTTAATTAATTTCACATAAAATCATGCCTAAGAAAAATAGATTGCAAGATAATTAAATGCTAGTGTCCTGCTCTAAGAAGAACTACTAAGCAGCAAATAAAGCATGAAATCTATGAAGAACTATAATCTAGTCTAGCAGAACTAAGGGCATTCAGAGGTGGGCTCCGATGGCCTTTGAATGGATGAGAAGAGAAAGAGGGGCGGCCAATGGTGCTTAGGCCGGCCCTTGGAGAGAGGTTGGAGAAGTTGATCCTGGTCTAGGCTTGGCGTGGAGGTGGTGGCATCATGGTGGAGCTCGTGAACATGGAGGTGGAGGTGGTGATGGCTTATGGAAGGTGGAGCTATGCTAAAAGACCAAGATGGATTAAATGGCCACCCCTTAGGTCTTTTTATAGACCTAGGGGAAGCTCTCTAGAGAATTATGGAATTCTCTAGAGAGGCCTATGGTGGGAGATCGTGGGAGAGTGAGAGAGAGGATGGATGGTGGTTTTTAGATCCACCAAATGTGGATCTAAAAATTGAATGGCTCTTGGTTGCTAATTTTAGCAACCAAGGCAACAACACATGGTAGAGAGTTCTATTGAACTCTAGGCTAGGTGTTTTCGTGTGGATGGTGTGTGTGGGTGTGTGTGGGTTGAAACTTAGGTGGCTAGGTTGATTAGGTTAGGTTCTAGAGGGTTTAAGTCAAGGTAGGTCTCAAATTAGGGTTGTAAACCCTAATTCACTAAGGTAAAGTGCAATTAAACTTAATAGAAGTTTAATTGGGCATGAGAAAACCTAATTGAGATTAAAATAACTCAATTAAGTTAGGTCTAGGTTAATTGGACTCTCACTAAGTCCAATTGGACAGTGTGTGTTAAGATCAAGGCTCAATTGGACTCAATGAGTCCAATTGAATAGACTGAAGAGATTGGCCATGATCAAAGTCAATTAGGTTTAGTGAGGACCTAATTATGTCCTTAGGGAGGTCTAGAGGTGATGTACTAGGGTTAGGACACCTTAATTTAGGTTCCTAGGGGGTTAGAATTGGGTTTAAGGAGCTAAAGATCCAAAATCAAGGCTTGAATCTCAAAATAGGGTCTGGAGAGCAGTTCTGGACGTCCAATAAAGTTATCAGACATCTTATAATGAACAATCAGAAGTCCAGACTTATTGTCTGGATGTCCAATTTGAGTCAGGAGGGATTCTAGGTTCTGTCTTAGGTATTCTGGAGAAATTGGACGTCTGACCAAGTGTCTGGACGTCTAATAACACTGTAGAAGTGGGTTTAAGGTGTGCGGGAGTTGGCTAAGCATTCTGGACATCCTATAACTTATCTAGATGTCCAGATAGAGGTTGGAATTAGGATTTTAAGGTTTCCTAGGGTGCGGTGACCTAATCTAATGGTGGCTAAGGCTTGGGGAAGCTTCTAGGTTGTCCTAAGGTTAGGATGGACCTAAGTTCTTCACAATTTATTGCTTTATTCCTACTTAATAGAATAGCATACCTTAACTCCCTTACATTATTATCTACTGCATCTAATCTAGGTCTTTCGCTGTAGCTCTGCTGCAACACCAGTTATTCTTTATTCTTCTGATCCAGCTTTAGATTCAGCTTCAGATCTAGCCTCTGATTAGCTTATTACCTGCAATTGACATAATGCACCTAATAAGTACATTATAGCATTATTTTATGCATAGCTAAAAGAAAGCAGTAAAGGTGCTAGTAATGCTTATGCATGTATGAATTACCCTAACTTAAGCTAAGTCCTAGCCTAATTTAGGTCAATTAAGACTTATGATTGCTGCGCAATTAGGGCCCTCGTGGTCTAGCAGGAGATTTCGATGGAACTACTACCTAAAGAGCATCACCACTAGGCTATGGCAGTATTCAAGGCAAGACATTTGGGAGATCACATGACCGGGGCCTTGTCATCCTAGCAGGTGCTGTCTCCCTAGTACTTGGTTGAAGGACAGATGACATAATCTTTGCAATCAATGCGAAAGCTGGTTCAGGGGCCGCCCTTACCCATATGGGGGCCATGCGAGAGGTGTGTCCCACTTTTCAATGGGGAGAGAGGAGTCCAGTCAGGCAAGCTGCTTTGCGACTCTTCTCCTCCTTGATGTATCTGGCAGATCATACGGATCCCTTATTAATAACGCTCCTCCTAGCTGGGCATCAACAACCCCGTCTCCTTGTAGATGAAGTTAGCTCCAAGGATGTCCTTTTCCTTAAGACTCTCACCCAGTTGGGTCTCAGCGAGGAACATTTATCTGTTCCAACCCTGTTGGTCGTAGGGTTTGGAAACCACAAAGCAATGCCTAGAGGAGAAATTAACCTGCCGGGGTTGTCCATGGAGACTAGTCCGCTAGCCGAGAATTGCTGCGCATTGAGCTTGAGCGCTCGATGAAGAGAATGCCCCCCATACCTCACAAATGGGGGAAGAAGAGAAGTTTGATCCATGCCCTGCTAAAGGCTAAACCCCCTGCTCAGCCGCCTACACAAGAAATGAAGCCCGATTCCTCAACCATGGCCATTCAATTGTACCCCGATGCAACTGATAAACTAGTCCATATAGAGGTTGTTGAAGCTACGAGTTACTACGCTATCGTATTTGGTTTTGAAAACTTGTCATTGTAGTTTGAAAGCAAAGAACTCGTGTTCAACAAATAAAATTTATACCGGAATAGAAATCTCTGGTCGAACTCAGGGAAGCTACGTTAATTTAAATTCGCAATTATATTTTTTTAGGGTTTTTGTTGCAAAGCGGAGTAATTACAATGAAATAATACAAACAATCAGAATAAGAGAGAGAGAGAAAACATTCACTTAATATTTCAAAATGTTTATACAATTAAACCAGTGAGAAATTACACTAGAAAGTAGGAAAACTATTACACTAGAAAGCAAGAAAATTCTACTCTAGAAAGTTGGAAAGAGGAATGGGAGAGAGAAGTCATCCTCCTCGACGATCTCTTGGAGGACGAGCCGGTTGGGACGACGTTGGGAAGACAAAGGACGAAGCAGGAAGGAGGTCGAGGAAGGAAGAATGAGAACGGGGCAGCACGTCATCATCGTTGTGGGATCCGCTTCCGAAATGTGGACGAAAATTTGACTTTATCTCTCGAGGAGCATCCTGGGTGTTGGACAAGCTTCTCTTAAGCTTTAGAGAGGGAGAGAAGAGAAGGAAGGGATGAGAATTTCGTATGGAGGGGGTCTCCTTTTATAGTTGCAAGGAATGAGGGCAATTTGGTCATTTTTTGTTGAAAACCATTAATTCAGGACCTTTAGTGACGGATAAATCTGCCACTAAAGGCCTGACGTGGCCGTAGTGGGCGGCACGCTCGCGCCCGCTCACCTCCCCGCGTTCAATGCTTATCCACGATCTCTTAATCTCGGCCATTCGATCGTTAGATCGAACGGCTGAGAACGCATCCCCACCCGCCTCAACCGCATGCCTCATTGTGTGCAATGACGCGTTTCCTTGCCACGTCAGTTGGAGCATGGATCTGATTGGGCACGCACGGCCGCCCGATCTCCATCGTGGGGTCGATAGCGCCTGCTCATCCGTGCCTAATCGAAGCACCTCGCGGATTTGATCCTGCATCTTGAGGCGGCCGAGTGCCTTATCCACTACGTTGCGTGCGTGGATGGGCGAGCGGTGTGTTTGCGTGGCGCACGATCTAGACCGTTGGATTGAGATCCAACAGTCAAGGTTGCATCCTCCTTTGGCTTCAGAAGATGAAGGCGCCAGTCTAAGATCCACTCTCAGCCGTTGGATCTTGATCCAACGGCGAAGAGGATTGGCACTAAAGGCTTCAGCGGTTGTGTGCGACTAGTTGGGTGGTCGAGATGGCACCACGTGGCGATATCTTGGCCATCCATCTTCTAGGTGATGTAGATGGTGCCACGGTTATCGGATTGAGTCGATTTTCACGCCGTTAGGCTGCGATCGTCGATCCGAATCCATCCGTACTGCTGGATTTGTCGTTTGAAGTGTGGATTAACACCATCTTGGCCCTTGATCTTCTAGGGTTCCTCAGTCTTTATCTGATGCTACGGATATTCGATTAGGGTGATCTTGGAGTCGTTGAACTCCAATCGTCAGCCTGATCATATTCATACGGTTGGATCTTTGATCCGAGGCCCCGATAAAAAATCGCCCTATCCCTGAATATAAAAGGAGACAATTAACCTCCATTTTATTCAGACTAATCTAAATGTAAGATGATGCATGCTATGCAATATTTATAGTATGTATTGCAATTATATGCTTAAGAACATGCATAAATAGACAGTTTATATAATATAAACATGTTTACATCACACCCTCATGCCTATCTTTTGCTAGTCCCTAGCAAAAACTACATCCTATTTATAAAAGAATTAGGTTGGATTATTTTGGCATAAGTTATTTTCAACGTTAAGAAAATGTTTACTTAGGATTTGAACTTTCAAAGACACAACAGTGTCTGGGTATCTGCCAAAATGCAGACCGCCTCAAGCCCTTGCCTTATTCAAAGAAAAATTTCTTTTCTCTTTTTCTTCTTTTCTAATTTTTTGATTTTTGAGTTTAAGGTTAAAGAGTGGCTTTCTATGGCCATTCAACTCACCCAAGATTTAATAAGAACCCTAAGTTCTAAGCATCTTATTATGAATGCGATAGACTCGTTGATCGGCAATTAGAATAGACTTCGGGTTTCTGCATCTCTAGGTAACCTTGAAAAGAGAGTTCTACCTAAAGGTGTATCTTTACAACCGGTAGCTTTCTCCCTACTTTTATTTTTATGTGGTCAACACAAGGGTGAATCCAGTGTATTTCTCCCTGGTTTATTCTACTTCTCCGCTTTCTTCCTAAGTGTTTTGGGAATTTTCAGTGCATTTCTTGAGCTGGGTTCTGGACAACCTGTCGATGAGCTGTTACCACCAAGAACTTGCCAGCCATACTCGTGCGGCGAAGTGTGGCTTTTGTTTTATTTTTCTTTTCTCTTTTTCTTTTTCTTTTTTTCTTTTTGACTCTTCTTCTTTTTTGTTTTAAGTAGGTTGCTTCCCTGGTCTAAGATTTACCTAAAGGCAGCAAGAAGAGAATGGTCCAGTGACTAGGCTCTAGACAACCTACCTATGGGCCGTTACCCACGATAACTTGCCAGCCATATCACCCTAGAAGGTTCATTAGCTACCCAATTTCCATTAAAACCTCCTACCAACAAATTAGTGAAAAGAAAGTGTGTATATGCTTAAGACTCAAAGTTCCCTCAAATCAGAGGGTGGGTTGATAAGTCGTGTACTTATCACCCAAACTTATTTACTCAAATTACAATAGAATTAAGATGGCGAGGACTCGAAAAACAAATCCACATTTTAGTGGATACACGGGCCGATTAAGCCCAAAGACCTGAAGGGTCTTTATGTTCAGATCGTAATGTAATATTTCCTAAGATTCAAAAGTCCTAATGTCTAAATATTCCTTCCTAATTCAATCTTTTTTTTTATGTATATATAAGAAGAGAACTACAAGAATTTCACAAAGTTGACAAAATGATTAAAAAATGAATCCACCCCCCCATGCCTAGCTGATGCAATGTCCACATTGAGAAAAAGAGACATGAAAGAAAGGATAGAGTATGAAAGATATCACCTGAATATGAAGCTCAGGTTAGCTTTGTGTCATATGTACAACTACTGAGTTTAATGCCATCAGCTAGGTGAAGTCCAGCCAAAGAATTCACAATATGGCTAGAGCAACCGTGTCTGAAACGGGTTCTGGAAGAGTATGGTCAATAACAGGCTTCAGATGTTGACCGTTGACTTTAAATGTGTTACCCGTCTTTGGGTCAGAGATCTGAATGGTTCCATTTGGAAAAATCTGGTCGACAATGAACGGGTCGTTCCATTTAGATATAAGTTTGTCGGGAAAGAGCTTAAGTCGAGAATCGAATAACCAAACCTTCTTGTTTGGCTCAAAGCTCTTACGGGAAATCAATTGATCATGTAGAGCTTTGGTCCAAGCCTTGTAGATCTTGGCATTCTCATATGCATCATTTCTAAGCTCTTCCAACTCAGATAGTTGGAGTTTCCTGGTCTTCCCAGTTAAGTTCAGATCTAAATTGCATTGCTTGATCGCCCAAAATGTCCTATGTTCAATCTCTACGGGTAGATGACATGCCTTTCCATACACCAAATGAAACGGAGACATGCCGATGGGTGTTTCATACGCCGTACGGTAGGCCCAAAGAGCATCCTCAAGCTTTTGAGTCCAGTCCTTGTGATCAGGCCTAACCGTTTTCTGCAGAATATTCTTGATCTCCCGATTGGAGATCTCGGCCTGTCCATTCTTCTGGGGATGATAAGGTGTGGAGATTCGGTGATTAACCCCATATTTGGCCAACAAATTCCAAAATTGGGCATTAGTAAAATGAGTGCCACCATCACTGATGATGGCCCTCGGAATCCCGAAACTGCTGAAGATATTTCTTCTTGACAAAATCAATGACCACCTTCTGGTCATTGGTTCAGGTGGGAATCGCCTCAATCCATTTGGACACATAATCAACAACAACAAGAATGTACTGATGTCCAAATAAAGGGAGAAAGAGTCCCATGAAATCGATGCCCCAAACATCGAAGATTTTGATAGGAAGAATTGGGTTTAGGGCATCATATCTCTCTTAGTTATGCTCCCGAATGCCTGACATCAAGAACATGACCTTGAGAAATCCTGGGCATCCTTAAATAAAGACGGCCAATAGAAGCCAGATTGCAAAATTTTTGCAGCCATCTTTTTCTCAGAGAAATGTCCACCACACGCAGATGCATGGCAGAACTCGAGTATACTGTTGAATTCATTCTCTGGAACACATAGGTGAATAATCTGATCAAAGCTGATGCGATACAGTTCAAGGTCCTCCCAGAAGTAGTATTTGGCCTTAGATTTAAGTCTATCCCGTTGTTGCTTGGTCCAATCCTGGGGGTTTGACCAATGGCCAAATAATTAACAATGTCAGCAAACCATGGGGTTTGGCCACCTGAAACTGCATGGATATCTTCGTTTAGAAAAGTATCAGCAATTGGGACGTCCGGACTAGCAGAATCACTTAAAAGTCTCGACAAATGATCCGCCACCACATTTTTACCCCGATTTTATCCTTGATTTCAAGATCAAATTCTTGAAGCAGAAGAATCCAACGAATATGCTGGGGTTTGGCATCCCTTTTGGCCAAGAGATGTCTCAAGGTCGAGTGGTCGGTATAAATGATGACATGAGACCCTAAGAGATAAGCCCTGAATTTTTCCAAAGCAAATACTACGGCTAGTAATTCCTTTTCAGTAACAGTGTAATTCCTCTGGGCTTCCTGTCTATTTTCTGACTCAAAACAGCCCCGACCGCATAATCAGAAGCATCGATCATGATCTCAAAAGGGGCTATCCAAATCGGTGGTTGCAACACTGGAGCACAAGTGATTGCCATTTTCAGGAAATCAAATGCCTTACGACATGATTCATCGAAAACAAACGGTGTTTCTTTGGCGAGAAGATTGCTCAGAGGATGAGCAACCTTCGAGAAATCCTTAATGAATCTTCTGTAGAATCCCACATGACCAAGAAATGATCAAATTTGTTTAACAGATGTGGGAGGAGGAAGTTTAGAGATAGCATTAACCTTAGCTTTATCCACTTCAATTCCCCGTTCAGAGATTACATGACCCAAAACGATGCCTTCTTGTATCATGAAATGACTCTCTTCCCAACTAAGGACCAATCGTGTTTTGATGCATCACTTAAGAATCATTTCTAGATTAGCCAAACAAGAGTCAAACGATTCTCCAAAAATAAAGCAATCATCCATGAAGACTTCCATAAACTCTCCCACCATGTCAGAGAATATGGCTAACATACACCTTTGAAAAGTCGTAGGTGCATTGCATAAACCGAAAGGCATCTTACAGAAAGCAAAGGTTCCGTAGGGACAGGTGAAAGTAGTTTTTTCCTGATCCTCGGGATGGATAGGAACTTGGTTGTATCCCGAGTAGCTATCAAGAAAACAGAAGTATTTCTGCCCGGCTAGTCTTTCCAAGATTTGATCAATGAAAGGAAGGGGGAAATGATCCTTTTTCGTGGCCATGTTCAGCTTCTTGTAATCGATACAAACCCTCCAAGAGGAAGTTGAATGAGTTGTGATAGATTCTCCTCTCTCGTTAGTCACAACGGTAATCCCAACTTTCTTGGAAATAATTTGCACGGGACTTACCCAAGGACCATCAGAGGTTAGATAAATAATTCTTGCATCGAGCCACTTAATGATTTCCTTTTTGACCACTTCTGGCATATTTGGATTTAATCTCCTTTGCATCTGGCGAGAAGGGCGAGATCCATCTTCCAAGAATATTCTATGATTGCAGTAAGATGGCTCGATCCCCTTAAGGTCATGAATGGTCCAACCAATTGCCTCATTGTGTTCCTCCAGGACCTTGATCAATTTAATCTCTTGCTCCTTTGTTAATTTAGCACTGATAATCATAGGGAGCATCTTCTGTGGTCCTAAAAATTGATATTTCAAATTCTCAAGCAATGGTTTCAGTTCAAGCTGGGGCGGGTTGATGATTGAAGGTATGGAAGATGCTAAAGACTCATCAAGAGGAAGAGGTTGAGAGTGAACAAAATCAATAACCTCATCAGAAGATGGCAGGTATGTCATAAAGGGTTGCAGGTTCAATTCATCATCAAAGGAGGAACTTTCAATTGAAGAAACCATCAAACAAGTTTCAATGTTCACATTATCCTCCTCAAGTTCCTCAATAAATCCACAATCCTCAAATTTATTAATTGCCTTAAAAATATCCAATTTCATTCGTTGATCCCCAAAGGCGATTTCCATGTTACCGCTTTCACAGTTGATGTTGGCCTTAGTGGTAGCCAGGAATGGATGCCCTAGAATGATGGGCGTGTTCCTCAGATTTTTCAGTACATCCATGTCGAGGACAAGGAAATCTACAGGAAAATAGAAATCCTTGACCTTAACTATAACATCTTCAATAATGCCTCGTGGATTTGTGACTGAATGGTCCGCTAACTGTAGCGTTACTGAAGTGGGCCGAAGTTCACCTAATTCAAACATCTCGTAAAGAGAAGTCAGAATTAGGTTGATGGATGCCTCCAGATCCAGAAGTGCTCTATCAAATGTGTAATCTTCGATGACACAAGAAATCAACGAAGCACCTGGATCTCTCTTTTTCTGAGGGAGGTGGTGCAGGATAACAGAACTAGCATGCTCGGAGAGTACCACCTTCCTCGGAACAGATGCTCTTGACTTATGCTTTTGTGTACATAAATCCTTTAAAAATCTCGCATAAGCTGGTATATGCTTGATAGCATCGAGGAGCGGGATATTGATCTCAACATTCTTAAAAATATTCAGAAGCTCCTCATTGCTATCAACAGACTTCTTCTTTGATTTGATCAAAGCTTAAGGAAAAGGAACATGAGTCAGATCTTCGGAATTAGGTTCCTGAGCCTTGATTTTTTCTCCTGAAGTCTCCTATCTCTCCTCAGGTTCTTCAGGATTCAGTAAATCAGAACAGTGTGGTTGTGGATCCTAAGTTTGCTTACCACTCCTCAAGGTAACAGAATTTGCTGATGCATAAGAGTTTGGGTCTTGGGGAGGGTTAGGAAAGATTGGAGGGGCTTGATTAGCCAAGAATTGTTGATGTGCAAAAGAAGAAGAAGAGGAAGGACCCTGCTCAACCACCTAAGCATGTGCGTGTGGGTACCTTTGATTTCCGTACCCATGGGCTTGGTTGCCTGGATTCAGAATATTTTGTGGGTTGGGTATGGGTTGGGATGGTAGAGATCTGGGTTGATGAGAGTTAGCAATGAGCCCGGTCTGCAAGTTGTCCAGCGAGGTTTTCATTTTCTGCATAAGCTGGAGAATGGATCCTTGCATCTCTACCATTTACTGGTTCAAATCAGCCTACCCTATGGGTTGACGAGCATTCCAAACTGGCTGATGGACCTGATTTGGGGGCAACTAAGTATACACATGACCCTGATCCATTGGTCATTGTGAAGCATAGTTGCTGGGTCGGAATTGGGCCTGTTGCCCCGGGTTTTTCCAGGAGAAGTTAGGGTGGTTTCTCCAACCCAGATTATAGGCATTAGAGTAGGGCTTGGATCTAACGTTCTCCTGTACAGCACAGACATCCTCGCAGGGTGAGGATGGAGAGAAAGAAAGGGAAGATCAGAAAAACTGGGATCAAAGGCCCCAGTTTGGAATTCGTGGATTTCCGAATAATGCTAACTCACAGGTTAAGACACATCGAGTTGATTCACGAACTCCCATCCAGAAGGAGCTCGCGAGGAATGGAATCCCGAATTTTGGGATTGAGTGGATCGAGAGTTCATAGAATTTCCAGCCATCCACTCTTCCATTCTCTTAGCAACCAAGTCCACCTTATCAAGTTTGTTACAAATCAATTCCATATCAAATGAATGAGAGTCATGAACTTCATTAACATTTGATCTGGGCTGCTGGGACCGGTTAAAAGTATTCATGAAGGCATGATTGATTGAATTTTCACTCATTTCCTCAAACAAATCGTGTACACTATTTGCATCTTTGTTGAGGAAATTGACTCTGCAAGAAGCGTCCATGTGATTTCTAAGTTGCTCAGTCAACCCCTGGTAGAAGATCTGCACAAGTTTCCATTTTGGCACCTCGTGGTGTGGACACCTCTGCAATAGGTCCTAGAATCGCTCCTAGGCCACATGAAACTGCTCCCTCAGCCGCTAGGTAAAGGTAGTGATTGCCTGTCTCAAGGCATTAGTACATCCGACAGGGAAGAATTTCTTCAGAAAGGTCAATTTCAACTCATTCCAAGTTGCAATTGGTCTTCCTATAGCCCTGTACCAATGAGCGGCTTTATCCCTAAGAGAGTAGGGGAAGAGCCTCATGATCATTTGCTCCTCATTCACGTTTCGTGCCTTGGTGGTCTGGACCAAAGTGGTCAAGTCCTCTAAGTGCTGAAACGGGTCTTCGAAGCCAAGCCCGGGGTAATGTTTGATCAGGCTTAACACCTGGGGCTTGATTTCTACGTCTCCGATCAGAATCTGGGCACTGGGACGTTCCCCGTAATTTGAAGGATCATAAAAATCCTTCAAGGGCTGAGCACCTTGCAGTCTCTAGAACCATTCTTGCATTCTCTACATTTGTTCCAGCTGCCTTCGGAATTCCTCCTGTGGATCCCGAGGCAGAGGAGACTGTTGATCGGCCATGGGATCAATTTGACAAAAATCTAATTTACACGTACTAGAATACTCAAGTGGTCCTTCCAATCGAGGATTCAATGACCGTCTTCCCAGCATAAACTAGGAAAAGGTCGAAAGGACTAGGGATAAGGACCCTGCAGCACAACAAAACAAGCCTATCCTTAAGTGGGGTAGCCTAAGGATCAATAGACTCTCGAAACCCGCCTTAAGATTATAAATGATTTACTCTACTTGTGTCTACTCAATCCAACCAGTTAGAAGGAGGGACTGGGGAGAAGGTTCTTCCTTCGGCTTGCGCCTCCAGTTCCTAGTGTACCCCCCAGTCGCGGTCGTTTGATGCTACTCCCCTAGCTAGACATCAGATTGATCAGTACAAGTAGGTTAATCAAAAACAATCTCAGACTAGGCCCTGAAGAGCGAATCAGTCCTTAAGGCCAACGTCTACTCGATTTTATTAAGGCTTGGGATTGTAGTGCTTATGGAATGAGATGGGTCCTTAAAATGGGTTGTGCCCTTATTGATTGATTGAGAATTGTGTAAGTGTGTGCACAACCAGAGTTTTTAAGCAAGATTATTTGTGATGTGTATATTTTAATGTTCAAATCTTTCTTAAGTAGCTTTTAGGGTTTAAAATTAGGTTGATTTCAATCAAGTTTGAGGCAAACCAGGTTTTCAAGCATGGGTGAAGATTGCTTTCCTTTAAAAGCAAAAGTAAAGTGGAGTGCCTGGTATGAACCTGGATTGAAAATCCTAAGAAGAAGCTACTTGATGAGTTGATTTTAGGTTGAGTGGTGCGGCCCAAACAACTCAAACAACTAGCCACAACTACACCACTAGGTTAGGCACACAGAAATGGTTAACCTAGAATGATTTCTACTCTTTTATGTGTTGCTTTGTGTGTACCGATTCCACATATCAGAATCCGGTTGAGTAGAAGCAAATCAAGTAGGTTAAGTGCCTTGAATGTGGGTGTATGTTGTGTGTCTGTTGAAAATTACCCTACAAAATTATCTTTTTGTTTTTTTTTTTTATAAGCAAGGGTGGAATGAGTGTGAGTGAAAATCCAAACAACCAAACTAATCTTAGGATTTATGCAAACACCTAGGTTAATTGGAATTTGAATTTAATGTGACAAATGAAATCTATGGTGGGGGAAGAATGGGGAGCACTTACAGTTGTCTTCAACTACACTTTACTCCGGTCTACCGCTTGACGATTCCCTGATGGAGGTCTCTGCAAAACAAAAGACACAAGAGAAAGCAAGTTAGAAGACAATAAAGTGCGTGAAATACAAAAAGAAGATCTGAAATTGTTGCCTCCCAGGCAACAGTGCCAAAATGTTGAAGCTACAGGTTATTACACTATTGTATTTGGTTTTGAAAACCTGCCATTGTAGTTTGAAAGCAAAGAACTCGTGTTCAACAAATAAAATTTATACTGGAATAGAAATCCCGGGTCGAACTCAGGGAAGCTACGTCGATCTAAATTTGTAATTATATTTTTTTAGGGTTTTTGTTGCAAAGCGGAGTAATTATAATGAAGTAATATAAATAATCAGAATAAGAGAGAGAGAGAAAACATTCACTTAATATTTCAAAATATTTATACAATTAAACCAGTGAGAAATTAGACTAGAAAGTAGGAAAACTATTACACTAGAAAGCAGGAAAATTCTACTCTAGAAAGCTGGAAAGAGGAATGGGAGAGAGAAGTTATCCTCCTCGACGACCGCTTGGAGGACGAGTCGGACGGGACGACACCTGGAAGACGAAGGACGAACCTGGAAGAAGGAGGTCAAGGCAGGAAGAATGAGAATGGGGCAGCACGTCGTCATCGTCGTAGGATCCGCTTCCGAAATGAGGGTGAAAATTTGATTTTATCTCTCGAGGAGCATCCAGGGTGTGGGACAAGCTTCTCTTGAGCTTTGGAGAGGGAGAGAAGAGAAGGAAGGGATGAGAATTTCGTATGGAGGGGATCTCCTTTTATAGTTGCAAGGAGTGAGGGCAATTTGGTCATTTTATGTTGAAAACCATTAACTCTGGACGTTCAATGACAGATAAATCCATCACTAAGGGCCTAAACATGGCTGTAGTGGGCGGCGCGCACGCGCTTGCTCACCTCCCCGTGTTCAACGCTTATCCACGATCTCTCAATCTCGGTCGTTTGATCGTGATATCGAATGGATGACAACTCATCCCCTCCCACCTCAACCGCGCACCTCATCGCGTGTGATGAGGCGTTTCCTTGCCGCGTCAGTTGGAGCGTGGATCTGATTGGGTGCGTACGGCCGCCCGATCTCCATCGTGCGGTCGATAGTGCCCGCTCATCCACGCCTAATCGAAGCCCCTCATGGATTCATCCCACGTCTTGAGGCGGTCAAGCGCCTTATCCACTGCGCTGCATGCGTGGATGGGCAAGAGATGCGTTTGCATGGTGCGCAATCTGGACCGTTGGATTGAGATCCAACGGTCAAGGCTGCATCCTCCTTTGGCTTCAGAAGATGAAGGCGCCGGTTTGAGATCCACTCTCCACCGTTGGATCTTGATCCAATGGCGGAGAGGCATTGGCGCTAAAGGCTTCAACGGTTGTGTGCAGCCAGTTGGGCGGCCGAGATGGTGCCACGTGGCACCATTTTGGCCGTCCATCTTCTGGGTGATGTAGATGGTGCCACGGGTATCGGATTGAGTCGATTTTCGCGCCGTTAGGCTGCGATCGTCAATCCGAATCCATCCATGCAGTTGGATTTGTTGTCTGAAGTGAAAATTAACACCATCTTGGCCCTTGATCTTCTAGGGTTCCTCAGTCTCTATCTAATGCTACGGATATTCGATTAGGACGATCTTGGAGTCGTTGAACTCCAATCGTCGACCTGATCAGATCCGTACGGTTGGATCTTCGATTCGAGGCCCCGATAAAAAGTCACCCCGTCCCTGAACATAAAAGGAGACAATTAACCTCCATTTTATTCAAACTAACCTAAATGCAAGATGATGCATGCTATGCAATATTTATAGTATGTAATGCAATTCTATGCTTAAGAGCATGCATAAATAGACATTTTATGTAATATAAACATGTTTACATCAGGGGTCAACCTACTTGCGTCTGAAGTCCACGACCTACTCCTCCTACAAAGGGCCAATGTGGACATTTTCGCATGGTCAGCCAATGACCCGCTGGGAGTAAACCCATCTCCGATCAAGCACCAGCTTAATATATAGTCGAGCTCTCAAGCAATCAAGCAAGCCTGATGATGACTCTATATCTAATGGTGATAATTCTATCAACTAGAGTCAATCTCAAAGGTATATGTGCATTAATGACGTATCATAATGGCTTGGGAGCATTGCATGCATAATGAGTTGAGATTGCTTATAATTAATGTTTAACAGCCATGTGTACAAGTGCATGTTGAAACAGGCCTCAGATGAGCAATCGGGCTGCATGGATGGATCCAGATCGACGAACGGAGTCCAACAGACTCAAAATCACCTCAATCCGACCTCCGTAGCTCCTACAACAATCTTAGGAAGTTCTGGTCGTTGATCTAATGATCAACGGCCCAAAGCCAGCCATGTGTCATACATCTGTGCACGTGCAGCCACCATCCTCTTTCCAGCGTGCCTTCATCAAGCAATCTCGACCGTCCATTCTCCATCCAACGGCTGAGATGTCTCCGCGCCCTCCGTAGCAAAAACATCCACGTGACCATCCACACCCGCAGCATGGCGAAGAGCGCCTCAACCCGCACACACAAGACGCACGTTTGAAACCCTGCCCGCAGCCAAATCTCCTCGTGAAGGCGTGGCGAAATACAACCATAGATGAGGGAGAGAATGATGAGGATGTCGGGCACGCGGTGCACTCTCACACTCCTGTTGCACACGCATCAGATGACGCGTGCCTTAAGCGCGCTTAAGGTGCGATCTGAGCGTGCATTCACGTGCGATCTGAGTGCACATTCACACACGATCTGGGCCGTCGATCGTGGATTGGACGGCTCTGAGCCAGTGCACACAGATAGCGTGAGGGAAGAAGCACGCGCAAGTGTGATGGACCGACGGGAAGAGGCCTTCACTGACACTTTTGGAATGGGTTTAGCAATGTCCTGGATGTCGCTAAAACCCCTACCCGAATTAGAAACCCTTCATTCTCTATAAAAACCCCCACACCCACTCCATTTATGATCATCCCTTCCTAGCTTCTTCTTAGCTCTACTTAGCACACCCTTCACACTCTCTTGGAGTTGCTAAGCAGTCGACAGAAGCCCATCCACCGCTGTGACTACCTCGCCTCTCTATTTCGCATCTCTTTACCTTAGTTTAATGTTTATGTGTTTTAAAGCTTTCCTCTAGCATTGTACTTGTGAAGCGACTCTACTTATGCAATATATTTTCATTTGTTTCATCATATCATGTTTCATGCATGCAAAAGTAATCACCATGCTATAATCTTAAGTCTCTAACCCTACTCTCTCTCTCTCGTTTTCTCGCAAGCAAACAAAACAAACATTGTTGTGACACCCTAAAGCAATAAACTATCCAATTTCATGCCTCCTCATGTTCGACACTTGGACTCACCTAATCCATATCTTCATTTAAAATCGATGTCGCAAACGCATGCTATAACTATGGATTTAACTTAATGCATTTCGATGACGTCAGTTTTTAGCACTGTTGCCGGGGAGGCAACAGATCTTTTTGTCTCTTTTATCTTTGCATTGGTATTCACATTTTCTGACCCTCTTTTTCTCTCTTTCTTTGGTCGCAGGAACTCGGTGCGTTGGCGACGAGAGGAGAGTGATCCACATTGATAAAGTCAGAGCAAAGTGCGGTGAAGAACTTTTGTGAGTACCACTTGACCTAGCGTAGTCCCATCTCTCCATTATCTAAAAAAAAAATTACATCTAGGCTCGTCCATAAACCCTAGGTTAGTTGATTGTTTGCTTGCTTAAAAATCCAAAAAAATATAAATTCAAAAAATGGCGTGGATAATGATTACTTGACCTACATCTCAAATCCATCACCCAAATAAAAAAAATACACTCTAATGCTCTTGAAGAAAATATTTTTGGAGTGTTCTTTTCCTTTCAAGTGGTGTTTGTGAAGCCACCCATGCTTTGTATTTGGCCGCACCACTTCAACTAAAATCAATTCACCTGGTAGAATTGCATGAACTTTAGGGTGAATACATTAGGGTTGTTTTTCTAGGGCCACATCAGTCTCTCAAAGGAAATCGACTATCATCTGTTGTGTGCAAAATATTGTGTGCCTACTTAAACATTATCTGAATCCATTGAGAAATTTCAACCCTAAAAATCACTAAAGCAAGGATGAATCATTAAGGGACACCACATCCTAAAAACCTTGCTTGAAAATCATGTTTTGTTGAGTGCACACACACGCTCAATTGGATTAACCAAGAGGCACAACCCCCAACAACACCTCATCACATATCTTGAGCACAAGCACTAACTTAGCCCCATATTAAAATGGAGTAAACGTGCCCTAGGTAGGACTAATCCAAGTCCTGGAAAAGTGATTGGGTTTGTCAAGTGCTTGGCCTTAATTCACATTGTGAAATCTGGTGTCTAGGCTAAGGGGAATTGTCAAATGACCGCGGTTGTGGGGTACAAAGGAACTGACGACGCGAGCCAAATGAAGAACCTTCCCCTCAATTCCCTTATAATCAACCTAGCCAGATTAACTTTGAGAAGGAAGGTTTAAGTGCTTGCGGACTTGATTAATTTTTCCAAGACTTTTAGGTCACCTAGGTCTACACTATAAGGACTAGACTTGTTTGCTTGATTGTGCACACACTTTTCTCACACCTGTCCCTCTCGCATCCCTCCCTATTCTTCTCTAGTGTATGCACGGAAGACGATCACTTCATTTTGAGTTGTTTTTTTTAGAAAGGGAGATCAGGAGGAGACTTGATTCTTCAAAGGATAAGGAAATGGCTAACCCAAGAATTGATGAGATTGAGGACCAACCTCAATCCGATGCTATGGCCATCATTCAGGCTCAAATCTTTGCCAACCACCAACTCCAACAACAACAGATCCAAACCATCATGTAAGCCATACACCGATTGCAAAACCCTCAAGGGCAACCCCCACTGAACCCACCACAACCTCCCGAGGGCCAACTAAGCCCTCTTCATGATTTTTACTATCCGTCTGCTATCCGGATCGAGCCACATCTTAGGGTCCTTGAAGGGGGAGATGATTTTGAGCTAAAACCTAATGTCCTTAGCTTAATTCAAAGTCACTTTCATGGGAGCTAAAATGAGGACCCCTTCCAACACTTAGAGGACCTAGACCAGATCACCCGGACTATGAAACCAAGGAACATCAGCTTAGGTATTATTTTAATTAAGATGTTCCCTTTCTCCCTAAAAGACAAAGCTTCTCACTAGCTTAGAACCTTAGGGAGACCCATCTCCACCTGGGAGGAACTAAGGCATTATTGAACGTACGGGTTGCTACGCTAACGTGTTTGGTTTTGAAAAAAACCTTATCGTTGTAGTTTGAAAGCGAAGAACTCGTGTTCAACAAATAAAATTTATACCGGAATAGAAAATCCCAGGTCGACCACAAGGAGGCGGACGTTTGATTTAAAAACATGCATTTGATTTATTTGTCACAAAGTAAATTAATTGATTAGAACTATCTAATTATTTATAATAAATAAAAGAGAGAGAGAGAGAATATTACAAACAAAATCAAAAAGAGATGTAGAATGAACATGGAATTTCATCACCAGAAAGATTGTTCATTACACTAGAAAGTAGTAAATCTACTCTAGAAAGCATTAAAAGAATAGAGAGAGAAATATCCTCCTCGACGGTCGCTTGGAGGACGAGCCGGACATGACGATGCCTGGACAAAGGAGGATAGAGCAAGACGAAGGAGGAAGAAGCGGAAGAACGGGAACGGGGCAGCACGTCATCGTCGTCGCTGAATCCGCTTCCAAAAGGGAACGAAAAATTGACTTTATCTCGCGAGAAGCATCCTGGGTGTGGGACAACCTTCTCTTGAGCTTTTGAGAGGGAGAGAAGAGAAGGAAGGGATGAGAATTTCGTGTGGAGGGGGTCTCCTTTTATAGTTGCAAGGAGTGGGGGCAATTTGGTCATTACAACTCTAAAAACATTAATTTAAGACCTTTAGTGACGGATAAAACCGTCGCTAAAGGTCCGAACGTGGGCGTAGTGGGCGACGCACGTGCGCCCGCTCACCTCCTTGCGGTAACGCATATGCATGTCCAGCTGATCTCAGCCATCCGATCGCGAGATCGGACAGCTTAGATCGCGCCTCCACCAGCCTCCTCTACACGCTCGCCCGCGTGTGATTCCGCGTGAGGCGCGGTGTGCGATATGGCATGAGCACAATTGCACGTGTGCGATCGTTCGATCGCGATTCAACAGCCAATTGCGCCCGCTCGCCCGCACCACTCGCTCGCTCCTACAGATTCGAACCCGCGCCAGCGCCTCGCGATAAGGCGCTCACCCACTGCGCTACGGAGTAAAGATGGTCGCGGAGACGTTTTAAGCGGTGCGTGCTCATGGCTATTGGATCAAGATCCAATGGCCCAGATCGCGTGTTGGATTTTCTTTGGAGAGGCAGCAGCGATCCTGAGGGCCGGTTGGACGGTTGAGATGGCACCACATGGTACCATCTTGGCCGTCCATCTTCTGGATGATGTAGATGGTGCCACAATTGTCGGATTGAGTCGATTTTCACGCCGTTAGGATGCGATTGTCAATCCGAATCCATCCGTGTGGTTAGATTTGTCGTTTGAAGTGTGGATTCACACCATCTTGGCCTTGATCTTCTAGGGTTCCTCGATCACTATCTGATGCTACAGATGTCTGATTAGGGCAATCTTGGAGTCGTTGAACTCCAATCATCGTCCTGATCACATCTGTACGGTTGGATCTTTGATCTGAGGCCCTGATAAAAAGTTTTCCTGTCCATGAACATAAAAGGAGATAATTAACCTCTATTTTATTCAAACTACTCTAAATGCAAGATGATGCATGTTATGCAATATTTATAGTATGCAATGCAATCCTATGCTTAAGAACATGCATAAATAGACATCTTAAGTAGTGTAAACGTGTTTACATCATACCCCCATGCCTATCTATTGCTAGTCCCTAGCAAAAACTATATGTTATTTATAAAAGAATCAGGATGGATTATTTGAGCTTGAGTTTATTTTCAGTCATTAAGAAAATGTCTACTTAGGATCTGAACTTTCAGAGACACAATAGTGCCCGAGTATCTGCCAAAATGCAGACCGCCTCAAGCCCTCACCTTATTCAAAGAAAATTTTCTTTTTCTCTTTTTTCCTCTTTTCTATTTTTTTTGGATTTTCAAGTTTTAGGGTTTAAGAGTGGCTTTCTACAACTATTCAACTCACCCAAGATTTGATAAGAACCTTAAGTTCTAAGCATCTTATTGTGAATGTGATAGATTCGTTGACCGGCAGTTAAAACGGACTTCGGATTTCTATGCCTCTAGGTGACCTAAAAAAGAATTCTACCTAAAGGTGCATCTTTACAACCGGTAGCTTTCTCCCTACTTTTATTTTTTTACGAGATCAACATAAGGGTGAATCCAGTGTATATCTCCCCGATTTATTCTACTTCTCCGCTTCTTCCTAAGTGTTTTGGGAATTTTCAGTGCATTTATTGAGCTGGGTTCTGGACAACCGGTCGATGAGCTGTTACCACTGACAACTTGCCAGCCATACACGTGCGGCGAAGTGTGGCTTATTTCCTTTTTTTTCTTTTCTTTTCTCTCTCTTTATTTTTTTTTTTTAAGCAGGTGGCTTCCCTTGTCTAAGATTTACCTAAAGGAAGCAAAAAGAGAAAGATGCAGTGACTGGGCTCTGGACAACCTACCTATGGGTTGTTACCCACGATAACTTGCAAGCCATATCACCCTAGAAGGTTCATTAGCTACCAATTTTCGTTAGAATTGCAGAACAACGAGTCAGTGCAAAGAAAGTGTATAGATGCTAGAAACTCAAAGTTCCCTCAAATCAGAGGGAGGGTTGATAAATCGTGTACTTATCACCCAAACTTATTTACTCCAATTAAAATAGAATTTAGGTTGGTGAAGACTTGAAAAATAAATCCACATTTTAGTGGATACACGGGCTGATTAAGTCCTAAGACCTGACGGGTCTTTGTGTTCAAATCATAATGCAGTATTTCCTAAGATTGAAAATTTTCTTAAACCCAAGTTCTCTTTCCTAATTCCATTTTTTTTATAAAAAAAGAAAATAAAACAAATCTACGGAGCTGACGAATAAATTCAGAGATGAATATCCACCCCCCCATGCCTGTCTAATGTAATGTCCTCATTGTATTGAAAAGACATAAAACAGAGTGGAATAGTGTAGAAAGCACCTGAATTGCGTGAATGTCAGGTCTGCTCCGAGATGAAAACTAAAAAGAATTATATATGTGCTGAATTTAGTGCCTTCAGCTAGGCACACTATACAAAGGAGAGAAATAACGAATTCATAGGTGCAGGTTAGAATCAAAATAAACAGAAGAAACTTCTAACCTGTCAGCAAATGTCCACAGATGTGGAGCAGATTGTGGTGCAAACCCATACCCCATAATCGAGAATATCTTAGGCTCTGGATAAAAATTACCCAAAACCTAAAATCTATATGCAAGCGGGGTCGAGCCTGCGATTTATGAGGATGCAACCCAAGACCAAAAAGTTGGGTTATAGAGAATTCAAGCTCAAAAGGATAATCATGGAATGTGTGCTTGGGTTTGACATCCTCAGAACAAATGTCATAAGGGTCCCAGTTTGATGGTTTCAGTTTAATAGGAACCCTTCAACTCAGTCTTCTACTTCCTCTGGAACTAGCTTCCCAAATCAGAACTTCCCGGCTCCTATCCTTCTCATTCAGCATGTCAGTTTCCGGGACCTCTTGCATATTAATCACCCCGTCTGAAATCTCCAAGTCTAAATGATGTGGCTGAATCAGAATTGACTTGGGTCTAATTATCTCAGAAACAGAATCATCGATAAGCTCAACGGGGTGTAACTGACAATCAGGGCATTGGATTGAATCCTCCAGAAAATGCGATTCTGGATCCATAATGTGAGCCCTAATAAAATCAGTTTCCTTAGTTATTGGGCTATCAAATGATCTTTCAGATTCCTCAGACCCAATCATCTCACAAAAATCGTGTTCTGTAAATTCGCGTGAGACTTCGCAACTTGAATCTTCACCATCAGAATCAGAGAAATCGAAATTCGTATTAATGTATGTCTCAAAATCATCTGTCACTTTCTGTTCCAAGGAGACATACGTTTCCTCGTACCCCGGCTCAGGGATCTCAGGTGAAGAAATCAGATCTTTCTTAATTGGTTACTCTAATTCAATCTGGTCAGCCTCGTAACACGTGTCCCCCCCAACAGGTGCCTAAACGGGTTCTGAAATTGGCTCTCCTAAAGAGGGTTCATTTTGGGAATCATCCCATGGTTGAATCAAAGCGACCACAAATCTCATCCTCAATTTCGCTAACTTCCCAAGTAGAAACTCACCCGGGTTCTTATCCTTAACATCCTGGAGCCAATCCAACAAATACTTATTCAAATCATCAATCATTTCAATCAGGGGCTCCAATCTCTCGATGCAAGATATTGGTTGAACTTCTAAAGTTTGTATGATATTCCTTAAGTTAGCTAGAACCTTTTCTTGAACCTGGTTACCTTGAAGCAAATGAGTTGGTTCAGGGTTAGGCGGGTTTGGGATCAATGCAGGGGAATTAACGAATTGAGATTCGTTATACCCTTCCTGATAATAGGTCATTTCAGATTGTTCAAAAGGTGGTGATGACCTAAAGGCAGTGTAATCAGAGGATGGGTAAGAATCAGTGTATCCTTCTTGATTGTAGATCGTATTAGGTTGTTCATGAAAGGTTGACGATCTATAATCGATGTGGCTCTGAGAAGGATAGAAATCACAATCATAGTGTTCAGGGTTAGACCCTAAACACGGAGGTCTGGGATTGTATCCCCAATCTGAGTTATCCCAACTAACTGATGGTTGATTACAATACGAGTCGGAATAATCGTCATGTTGAGGATAATTCAAAATAGGAGGGAAAGAGCGGGAATGCGTGTAATATGTGGAAGGATTCATGAGAGATGGGAGGAAGAAAGGCACCCTGCAATACAATAATCAAACCTGTCCTTAAGTGGGCTAGCCTAAAGACCTACAGACTCCCAAAACCCATCTTGAGATAAAGGAACGATTTGATCTAGTTCTGTCTGGTCAATCCAACCAGTTAGAAGGAGAGACTGGGGAGAAGCTTCTTCCTTCGACTTGCACCTCTGATTCCTAGTGTACCCCCCAGCTGCGATCGTTTGATTCTGCTCCCTTAGCTAGACATTAGATTGAACAGTAGAAACTGACTAATCGAAAATAATCTCGTTCTGGCTCTGAAGAGCGAGTCGAATTCTTAAGGCCAATGTCTACTCTATTTTATTTAGGGCTAGGTTAGAATGTGCTTTGGGATGTGATGGGCCCTTTATATGGGTTGTGCCCTTAATGATTGATTGATTTGTGTGTGCATGCACAACCAGTGGTTTTCAAGCAAGATTACTTTTGATGTGGTGAATTTTAGAATTCAAATCTTGCTTAGTAGCTTTTAGGATTCAACTTTAGGTGTTTTCAAACAAGTTTTGTTGGCACACAAGGTTTTGAAAGCACGGGTGAAGATGTTTTCCTTTAAAACTTAAAAGAATGTGGAGTGCCTGGTAAATCCCTAAGAGTTGAACCTAAGCGGCAGTTACTTGATGAATTGATTTTAATTGAAGTGGTGCGGCCCAATCAACTCAAACAATTGGCCTATTGCATCACTTAATTAGGCACAGAAGTGATTTCTAATCTGATTTCTACTCAATTATGTGTTTGAATGTGTGTATCGGCTCCAAAGATCGGTTTACCGGTTGAGTTTGAAAATTAGATGAGGTTGTGTAACTCTGTGAGATTTTTTTTTAATTTTCTTTTTAAATATGGAGATTGTGGTGAGTATGGGTGCCAAACAACAAACAATCTAACCTTAGAGTTTATAAGAACACCTAGGTTGATTGATGTTTGTGTTATTATGTTGTGGAATGAAATCTAATGGGTGGGAGGTGGGGGTAACTTACAAAACCTTCCACAGCACTTTACTCCAATCTACCGCGTTTGCTCGTCTCAAAAGAGTACTTGCAATCACAATAAGAAAGGAGAGAAGTGAGGTAAATGATTTGTAAGTTAGAAAATGCGAAGAAAAAATCAAAGAGCATTGCCTCCTCAGCAACGGTGCCAAAATGTTGAACGTACGGGTTGCTACGCTAACGTGTTTGGTTTTGAAAAAAACCTTGTCATTGTAGTTTGAAAGCGAAGAACTCATGTTCAACAAATAAAATTTATACCGAAATAGAAAATCCCAGGTCGAACACAGGGAGGCGGACGTTTGATTTAAAAACAAGCATTTGATTTATTTGTCACGAAGTAAATTAATTGGTTAGAACTATCTAACTATTTACAATTAATAAAAGAGAGAGAGAGAGAAAGAGAGAGAGAATATTACAAACAAAATCAAAAAGAGATGTAGAATGAACATGGAATGTCATCATCAGAAAGATTGTTCATTACACTAGAAAACAGGAAAATGATTACACTAGAAAGCAGTAAATCTACTCTAGAAAGCAGTAAATCTACTCTAGAAAGCATTAAAAGAATGGAGAGAGAAATATCCTCCTCGATTGTCGCTTGGAGGACGAGCCGGACGGGACGACGCCTGGACGAAGGAGGATGGAGCAGGACGAAGGAGGACGAAGCGGAAGAACAGGAACGGGGTAGCATGTCGTCGTCGTCGCGGGATCCGCTTCCGAAAGGGGATGAAAAATTGACTTTATCTCACGAGAAGCATCCCGGGTGTGGGATAAGCTTCTCTTGAGCTTTTGAGAGGGAGAGGAGAAGGAAGGGATGAGAATTTTGTGTGGAAATGGTCTCCTTTTATAGTTGCAAGGAGTGGGGGCAATTTGGTCATTACAACTCTAAAAACATTAATTCAGGACCTTTAGTGATGGAAAAAATCGTCATTAAAGGTCCAAACGTGGGCGTAGTGGGCGACGCACGCGTGCCCACTCACCTCCTTGCGCATAACGCACGTGCACGTTTAGCTGATCTCAGCCGTCCAATCGCGAGATCGGACGGCTTAGATCGCGCCTCCTCTGTGTGCCCGCCCGCATGTGATTCCGTGTGAGGCACGGCGTGCGATACGGCATGAGCGCAATTGCACACGCGTGATTGTTCGATTGCGATCGAACAGCCAATCGCACCCACTTACCCGCACCGCTCGCCCGCTCCTACGGATTCGAACCCGCTCCAGCACCTCGCGATAAGGTGCTCACTCGCTACGCTATGGAGGAGAGATGGTCGCGGAGATGTTTTAAGCGGCATGTGCTCATGGCCGTTGGATCAAGATCCAACAACCCAGATCGCGTGTTGGATTTTCTTTGGAGAGGTAGCGACGATCCTGAGGGTCAGTTCGACGGCTGAGATGGTGCCACGGTTGTCAGATTGAGTCGATTTTGGTGCCGTTAGGCTGCGATCGTCGATCCGAATCCATCTGTGCGGTTGGATTTGTCATTTGAAGTGTGGATTCACACTATCTTGGCCCTTGATCTTCTAGGGTTCCCCGGTCACTATCTGATGCTACAGATGTCTGATTAGGGCAATCTTGGAGCCGTTGAACTCCAATAGTCGCCCTGATCACATTTGTACGGTTGGATCTTCGATCCGAGGCCCTGATAAAATGTTTGCCCTATCCATGAACATAAAAGGAGACAATTAACCTCCATATTATTCAAGCTACTCTAAATGCAAGATGATGCATGTTATGCAATATTTATAGTATGCAATGCAATCCTATGCTTAAGAACATGCATAAATAGACATCTTAAGTAATGTAAATGTGTTTACATCAGGCATGCATTCTTGAAGAAAATTTTCCCCATAGGTAAAACCAATTCCCTCAGAAGAGCCATTACCACATTCACACTACAAGGTGGGGAACAATTTCACGAGGCATGGGAAAGATTTAATGAATTACTGAGGAAATGCCCACACCACGAGGTTCCAAGGTGACAATTGGCCCAGATCTTCTACCATGGTCTGGATAGCAACCTTAGGAATTTTGTTGATGCCTCATGTGGAGGCAAATTTTTGAACAAAGACGAGGAAAGTGCATTCGAACTCTTTGAGTCCATGAGTGAGAATTCACTTAATAACGTCTCCATGACCCAATTCAATAAGTCCAGTCAACCCTGTGGTGGGATTTACGAAGTGCAAACTAATTCAGGGACAGTTGACATGGACATCATAGCAAAGAAGCTGGATCAATTTGAGATGGTAGACAAGAAAATTGACGAGCTTCTAAATCAATCCCAGACCCTCTTGCAAACCTTCTCCCTAGCAAAGGGAGCTCACAATGTTGACCTAACACACCTGGAACTACCCCTGCCTATGTTCCAGGGAGGGACCTTTGCTCCCTCATACCCTGACTATTCTTTCCCCTCCCCTTTGGCACCTCCTGCCTTGGAAGATGCCAATGCCATCCAAGGTTACTCCAAACTTGACCCTTTCTCTAACACTTACAATACCGGATGGCGCAATCACCTAAATTTTTCCTGGACAAACCAAAAATCGAACCAATTCCAGAACCAACCCAGGCCAAACCCTTCCTCCTATTAGCAAGGTCCACCTACTAGGCCACCCTATAACTAGAATAGGGCGGCCCCTACACAACAAAACCAACTGGACACCCTGAACAAAATGATGGCTGATATGAATAAGAAACATCAGGAGGAGATGGCTTTAGTAAAGGGACAATTGAGTCAGCTATTGGATAACAAACAACAGGGGTCCGTTCCATCTCAGCCACAACCAAACCCAAGGAATGTCATGAACAGAGGCCACAATCCTCAAGGGTTCCAACAAATTAGGGGCAAGCCCATGTGATTCTACAAGGCCCACAGACACCCCCTGGGTTTGCTGCTTCTTGTTCTTCTCAAGGACCTAACCCTAATCCCAATGCCTCAGCTAATGTGGTTACCTTGAGAAATGGCACCCAAGCCTAGGATCCCAAATGGATGGCTCCTCCCGTGACTACACTACCTGAGATAGTTATTTCTGCAGACGAGCAGGAAGAACCCAAGGATTAGGAACTTGACCCAATTCAAATCCAAATCCCATACCCTGAAGCCTTGGATAAGTCCAAGAAGAAAAGAAACATGGCTGAGAATGAGGAGTTGTTAAAAATATTCAAATAGGTACAGATCAATATACCCCTCCTCGATGCAATCAAACATATCCTAGCTTACACAAAGTTTCTGAAGGATGTTTGCACACCTAAGCATAAGCCAAGAACCCAACACCTAGGAAGGTAGTGCTATCTGAGCAAGCTAGTTCAGTGATATTGAGTAGCCTACCTCCAAAAAGGACTGACCCTGGAGAACCTTTGATCTCATGTAATATTGGATTTGACTTTTGATAGAGCGCTCCTGGATTTAGGTGCTTCAATAAACCTGATCCCAACTACCCTTTACCACCAGTTTGGATTTGGGGAACTAAAGCCTACACCTGTGACTATCCGACTGGCCGACCGACCTATGAAAACCCCAAAAGGGGTAGTTGAGGATGTAATTGTTCAGGTTAAGGACTTCTACTTCCCAGTTGACTTCTTAGTCCTTGACATGGAGGTCCTCGAACAGTTACAAAACACACCCATCATCCTAGGCAGACCTTTTTTGGCCACGGCCAAGGCTAACGTCGATTGCAACATGGGATGTATAGAGATTGCCTTTGGAGATAGGAAGATGCAATTGGATATCTTCAAGGCAACAAAGTCTTTCGATTGCAGTTGGGTCGAGGAATGTGATCCTGTGGAAACTTTGGTTGAGGAATGCCTGATAACAAACTCTTTAGAGGACCATCCAACTCAACCAACTTTAAACTGCCTGACCCACCCTAATCTCTGGAGGTTGCAGAACTTTGCCGAACTAATTTCCACTAGCAATGCCCAGTTGAGGAGATTGATGTCACTCAACTCCCTCCTTTCCCTTACCCATCAAATATCGTACCACCAGCACCTGAATTGAAACCTTTGCCCAAAAACCTCAAGTATGTCTTCTTAGGACCCGATCACACCTTCCCTGTGATTATCAATGCATGCCTGACTAGGGACAAAGAGCTTAGGTTGACTACAATCCTTTCTGAATATCGGGCAACAATTGGGTGGACAATTTTTAACCTAAGAGGCATTAGCCCTAGCTATTGTACACACAAAATCTATTTGGAAGACGGGGCTTGACCTTCCCGCCAGATGCAAAGGCTACTGAATCCAACCATGCGGGAGGTCGTTAAAAATGAGATCGTCAAATGGCTCGACGTGGAAATCATCTACCCGATTTCCGACAGTCCCTGGGTGAGCCCTACTCAAGTGGTACCAAAGAAGGATGGGCTCACCGTTATCACAAATGACCATGGTGAATCCATTCCTACCCGCACCACCACTGCATGGTGGGTATGCATTGACTATAGGAAGCTCAATGAAGCTACCAAGAAGGATCATTTCCTTCTGCCATTCATTGATTAGATTCTCGAACAATTGGTAGGGAAGAAATACTTTTGCTTCTTGGATGGATATTCAGGATATAAGCACATTGCTATTGCACCCAAGGACTAAGAGAAGACCACGCTCACCTGCCCGTATGGCACATTTGCATCCCACCGTATGCCATTTGGGTTATGTAACTCACCCGCTACCTTTTAGCATTACATGTTGGCCATTTTTTCAGAGATGATGGGTGAATATTTAGAGGTCTTTATGGATGATTTCTCCATCTTTGGAGACTCATTCGACCATTGCCTTAGCAACCTGGAGAAGATCATGAAGCAATGTATCGAGGTCAACCTTATTTTAAGTTAGGAAAAGAGATATTTTATGGTTCAAGAAGGGATTGTCCTCGGTCACATCATCTCGCATCGGGGCATAGAAGTTGACCAAGCTAAAGTTGACTTAATCTCCAAACTTCCATCACCGAGCTCGATTTAATAAATCATATCTTTCCTAAGACATGTTGGCTTCTACAGAAGGTTCATAAAAGACATCTCCAAGGTATCCAATCCCTTAATTGACCTTCTGGCCAACAATGTACACTTTGACATGACACTTGAGTGCATCAAAGCCTACACCACTCTAAGGGACACAGTCTTGACTGCACCTATCTTACAACCCCCAGACTGGTCTAAGGATTTTGAGATAATGTGTGATGCATCAGACTTTGCCGTTGAGGCCATCCTAAGACAGAGGTAGGAAAAGAAACCCGTGGTGATCTACTACGTGAGCAAAACCTTGGATGACGCTCAATGGAACTACACTGTAACAAAGGAGCTGCTCGCAGTAGTTTTTGGACTAGAAAAGTTTAAATCATACCTGTTGGGATCCCACGTCATCATTTATACTGACCACTCAACTATCCGGCACTTGTTAGCCAAAAAGGATGCTAAACCCAGGCTAATCAGATGGATCCTGCTCCTACAAGAATTTAACCTAGAAATACGCAACAAGGCCGGATCCAAGAATGTTGTAGCCGACCACTTATCCCGACTTCAACTAGAACGCATTGGACCTTCACTACCTTTGATTGATACATTTCCTGATGAGCAAATCCTGGCCGTGCAAGCCAAAATTATCCCCTGGTGTGCCGACTTGGTTAATTACCTAGTGGTAGGGCAGATTCTGCACGGTTGGTCCAGACAGCAATAAGGCAAGTTCTACGCTAAGGCCAAACACTATCTTTGGGATGACCCCTTGTTGTTTAGACTCTGTTCTGATTAGATCATTAGGAGATGCATACTTGAGGAGGAGGTCCAAAGTGTGTTGTACTTCTGTCATGACCAAGCTTGTGGTGGCCACTTCTCTGGCAAACAAATGGCTGCAAAGGTTTTGCAGTTTGGTTTTTAATGACCATCACTATTCAAGGGCGCACATAGCTTTGCTAAAACCTACGATAGATGCTAGACTTTAGGGACCATGACCAGAAATGATATGATGCCACTACAACCCATTCTTGTCATCGAAGTATTTGATGTTTGGGGCATTGATTTCATGGGTCCCTTCCCACCATCAAACGGCTTCGAATATATACTGGTCTCAGTTGACTACGTCTTGAAATGGATCGAAGCCGTACCTACTCGAAAATGTGATCATAAGGCTGTCATGGACTTTGTGAAGAAGAACATCTTTTCCTTATTTGGGATACCTAAGACCATGATCAGCGATGGTGGAAGACACTTCATCAATGCCCAGTTTCATGCTTTGCCCAAGAAATACGGGGTTACTCACCGCATTGCTACCCTGTATCACCCACAAATGAATGGACAAACTAAGGTCTCAAATAGACAAATCAAGAATATTCTACAAAAGAATATGAGACCTGACTGGAAGAATTGGTTCACACGATTGGATGATGACCTATGGGCATATAGGACCACTTTTAAGACCCCGATTGGCATGTCACCATATCGATTGGTTCTTGGCAAAGCGTGCCACCTTCTAGTTGAGTTAGAACACTAGGCATACTAGGCTATCAAACAATGCAATATGGATTCCCATTTGGCCGGAGCTTGAATAAAGCTCCAACTCTCTAAGCTTGAAGAAATTTGTCAGAATGCTTATGAGAATAGTATACTTTACAAGGAGAAGATGAAAGTTGTCCATGACCGGCATATCACTAGGGAAACCTTTGAGCCAAATCAACAAGTCTGGCTCTTTGATGCATGACTCAAACTCTTCCCAAGGAAGTTAAGATCTAAGTGGACGGGACCTTACCAGGTGATCAGACCATTCTCAAATGGGGTGGTAGAAATTGCTGATCCTAAGACTGGGCAAACCTTCATCGTAAATGGCCAAAGATTAAAATACTTTCTTGCCCAGGTTCCCCCAAAGGAAGTTGTAACCCTCATTGAGGGTTAAATCGGAACTACGCCCAGCTGGAGGCAATAAACTCAGCGCTTCCTGGGAGGCAACCCAGAAGATTTAGGCTGACCGGACACATATCTAAACTCAGGTGATTTCTGTCTTTACTCCCATGCATACATTTATATTCCAATGAGGACATTGTCCAACTTAAGCATGGGAGTGGTAAATTTGTATTCTCTGAGTTCATACCATCAGCTTGAAATTTTGAATTATAGTGTGATAAAAAAAAAGAATTTGGAAAAGAAAACTTAGGCATTAGAAGCTTGTCAACTGTAGGAAATAATAAATTAAGGACCTGAACACTTAAACTCTTCAGGTTGTCAGGATTAATCAGCCCAGGTGTCTACTAAAATCTGGATTGATCTCGAGTCCTCACTACCTTAATTTATATTAATCTGATCAATAAAGTAGGGTGATAAATATATGACTTATCAATCGACCCTCTGATTCAGGGAGACTTTTAGTATAAGCATCTACACACATTTTGCACCGACTCACTCCTCGACGATTCTAATAGAAATTGGGTAGCTAATGAACCTTCTAGGGTGGTATGGCTGACAAGTTGTTGTGGGTAACAACCCATTGGCCGATTGTCCAGAACCCAACCATAAGATCATTCTCTTTTACTATCGCCTTTAGGTAAATCTTAGATCAGGGAAGCCACCAACTTTAAAAAAAAAATAGAGAGAGAGAAAGAGAAATAGACAAAATAGAAAAAGGAGGAAAAAGAAATAAACCACACTTCACTGCACGAGTATGGCTGGCAAGTTGTCGTGAGTAACAGCCCATTGGCCGTTTGTCTAGATCCCAGCTCCTAAAATGTGCAAAAAAATTTCAAAACACTTAAGGAAGAAGCAAGTAGAACAAATCAGGGAGATATATACTGGAAACACCCTTATGTTGACCCCACACAAAATAAAAGTAGGGAGAAAGCTACCGGTTGGACAGATACACCTTTAGGCAACATCTTTTTTTCAGGTCAACTAGGGGCGTAGAAACTCAAAGTCTATTTTAATTACCATTGAGTGAGTCTATCACAATTTTCACATCAAAATGCTTAGCACTTAGAGTCTATTTCGAGTTATGGGTGTGTTGGGTAGCCGTAAAAAGCTACCCAGACACTCAACTCCAAAAATCCAAAAAATTAGAAAAGATGAAAAAGAAAAAATATATATATGCATATATATATATGTGTGTGTGTGTGTGTTTGTGTGTGTGTGTGCTTAAATTTAAAGCTAAGACTTGGCCGGTCTGCATTTTGGCAGGCACCCAGGCGTTGTTTAGTCTCTGTGGTTTATGTTCTTAGTATAAATTTCCTCCTGTTGACAAGTAACATATGCCTAAGCAATCGATTCTTAATTCTAGCCAAAAATAACATTTTGGATAACCTTGCTAGGGACTAGCAAGGGATGAGCATGGGGGTATGATGACTTTACATCTAACAGTGATAATTATATCAACTAGAGTTAAACCCAAGGGTATATGTGCATTAATGACATATCATAATGGGCTTGGGTACATTGCATGCATAATGAGTTGAGATTGGTTATAATCAATGTTTAACAGCCAGTGTAGAGTTGAGATTGGTTATAATCAATGTTTAACAGCCAGTGTACAAGTGTATGTTGAAACAGGCCTTAGATGAGCAATCGGGCCACATGGATGGATCGAGATCAACAAACAGAGTCCAACGGACTCAAAATCACCTCAATCCAACCTCTATAGCTACCACAATAAGCTCGGGAAGTTCTAGCCAATGATCTGATGATCAACGGCCCAAAGCCAGCCACGTATCACACATCTATGTGCCCGCAGCCATCACCCTCTCTCCAGTGTGCCTTTATCAAGCAATCTTGGTCGTCCATTCTCCATCCAATGGTCGAGATGTCTCCGCGCCCTTCGCAGCAAAAACATCTGCACGACCATCCATGCCCGTAGCAGGGTAGAGGGTGCCTCAACCTGTGCATGCAAGATGCGCGTTCAAAACCCCGCTCACAGCCAAATCTCTTTGCGAAGGCATAGAGAAATACAACCGTAGATGAGGGAGTGGATGACGCGGATGGCGACCACACGGTACACTCTCGCACACCCGTCGCACATGCATCAGATGATGTGCCTCCTAAGCATGCTTGAGGCACGATCTAAGCGCACATTCATGTGCGATCTAAGCGTGCATTCACATGCGAACTGGGCCTTCGATCGTGGATTGGACAGCTCTAAGCCAGCGCACATGGATCGCGTGACGGAAGAAGCACTCACGCACGTGATGGACCAGCGGGAGAAGGCCTTCACCGACACTTTTGGAATGGGCTTAGCAATGTCCTGAACGTCACTAAAACCCCTGCTTGATTTAGAAACCCTTCCTTCTCTATAAAAACCCCCACACCCACTCCATTTATGATCATCCCTTCCTAGCTTCTCCTTAGCTCTACTTAGCACACCCTTCACACTCTCCTGGTGTTGGAGAGCCATCGACGGAAGCCCATCCACCGCCGTGACTACCTTGCCTCTCCATTTCACACCTCTTTACCCTAGTTTAATGTTTATGTGTTTTAAAGCTTTCCTCTAACATTGTACTTGTGAAGCGACTTTACTTATGCAATATATTTCCATTTGTTTCATCATATCATGTTTCATGCATGTACAAGTAATCACCATGCTAAAATCTCAAGTCTCTAACCATACTCTCTCTCTCTCTCTCATTTTCTTGCAAGCAAACAAAACAAACATTGTCGTGACATCCTAAAATGACAAACTAATCTGATTTCACGCCTCCTCATGTTAGACACTTGGACTCACCTAATCCATATCTTTATTTAAAATTGATGTCGCAAATGCATGCTATAACAATGGATTTAACTTAGTGTGTTTTGATAACGTCACCTGACGACATAATTCGGCCGAGCAATGGTAGGTGGGCACTACGGAAGTAAACAAACTATTGGAAGCAGGCTTCATCGAGTAGTCAGTTTACCCAGAGTGGTTGTCCAATATTATGATGGTTAGAAAGTCAAGTGAAAAATGGAGGATGTGTGTGGACTTCATAAACGTACATGACGCCTGTCCAAAGGACAAGTTCCTCCTATCGAAGATCGATGCCCTCATGGATTCTTACAGCGGGTAATCTCACATGTCTTTCCTCGATGCTTATAGTGGTTATCACCAAATAAGCTTAGCTCCGGCTGATGATGGGAACACCATCATAAGCCATAGCTAGCTCAATTTGGTCTAATAAAGTCAATAAAAGCTCCTACATATCATTCAGAAGGTCTCTAGAGCAGGGTTAGTTATTTTGAGAAGAAAAGATGAAAATAAGGTTATCTCTGCAATTTTACCATCTCATCACAAATATAGAATAACCACAGGGTATGCCAAGGGTTTATTAAAGGTCATTTAGTCATTAATGTCTAATAAGTGAGTTCATGTAGATAGAAATGGGTTTTCGCGCATTTCAAGAATTAATGGACATCTGAAACCCTAAAAATAGACCTGCTTAATTAACTAAGGTTATGGTCAAGATAAAATTCACATAAATCCTCTAAAATTCATAGAAAAATATTCTCTAGCATTTGGCATCCTTGAATTGACCATCAGAACCCATTTTGACCCAAAATAGTCACACACATACTATTGCCCTAATTTAAGTTTTTGCATAAATTACTTAGTCAAACTAGGTTGAAACCAAAATCCAACTTCACCATTGGATTCCTTAGGTCCAAGTTAGGTTTGTATCAAAATTTTGACTGAATTAGAGATTGTCTTGACCTAGTTTGCAATTTAGTCCAAGTCCGACTCTTATTATCCCAAATAACCCCTCAACTTTTGAATTTATTACAAAAAGCCCCTATCTTTGTTGTCACTCTTTGCAAATAGGTCCTTTCACCATTTTCGCGAAGGAATCCTACTCCAACAAACTTTGTTTGGCAAGAATTTTTTGATTATTTGACGAATCCCTCTCAAAATTGAAAGGGAGATTCGTCACATAATTGTCTTCCTTTTGAACCAACTCATGAGCAACAATTCTTTCCCAATCTCTCATGCGAACGCATGAGCGATGTGGGTATCCTTCGCCGACAAGCTTACCAAGCTTGAAAGCTTGGTCTCCAAGCTTTAAACTCCTTCCTATGTCTTATAAAAGGAGCAGGGACAAGAACCCTACCTCCTTAGCAAGTCTTGGCCTAAGAAACTCCCTCCTCCTTCTCCGACCTCCTTCGGATTTTGCTCCAGCGACCACCTTCGATCCCCCTCTTCCATCCATCCAGCCATCAAATTGGATGACCTATCTTCTTCCCCTCATCCTCGTGCACCTCTCCGATCAAAGAGAGGTCGTTCCTATATCTCACTCGTCGTTGCCGCCTCGCCATCCTCTTCTCCTTCTCCGACTCTGGTCAAGCCATGACTAAAGCTCTCTGGCTCTCCTGCTCATCCCTAAGACCCTCTACTTTTTCCCTTCACCCTCCACTTCACTTCCCTTTCACTTGCATTCACAAACACCCATTGTCTCAACCTTAACGCCTTCACCTTCCTCCACTCCGACGAAGCTCAGACGATGCCTAGCCACCGCACGAATCTTGCCGCTACCACCCCCATCAGCTTTGGCACAACTCCACCGACTAAAGCCCTACCTTAATTCCACCTATTGTTCACTCCTACCCTCTGCCGAACTCCACGCTCACCATACCCACATTTTGAGGTCGTACGACCTCCTCACCCTGCCAAACACCAACGTACGGCCACCATCAAGTTTGTCATCGTCTGGCAACACTACTGAGCTGGTTTAATAGGGTCAAATGACCATTTTTTGGATTTCAGGTTCAGGACCTTCGCCACCATTGCCACAGCTGCTTCAAGCGAGCTTTCATCACGTTCTTGAGACTTCAGCTCCAGGGATAAGCCCCAGGTGATGCGGAATCAAAGTGCAAACGTTCTTGCCGAGCCAATTGGAGTGTTTGATTGCCCTTGAGCGTGAATTGAGAAAAATCCCTTCATGGCAGCAGCACGTGCTGATGCTTTTGTGGGATAGTCCCACATCGTGAAGCGGCACCCTATTGCAGTGCTTAAGTTATTTTTCACTCCTCAACTGTTCGCCTCAGTAAGCACAGGGTGAGGTTCCCTCGCACATGCCCACGCTTGCCCTAGCCCACAGCCATGCCATGCAAATCTAAGCTCTGTACTGTTTATCCATTTACCTAGATCCGATTAGCATATACCTGAGAGAAGTGAAAGAAAGGGAAAGGAAGAAGAAGGAGAGAGAGGGGGGGAGGGGGGTTTGCCTCTACTACCCACCTCTTGACACTTAGCGATTTTTGAGGGAGGCCTTTGCCTCTATTGGTGTTGGTGCTGAGCTCTGCTGTGCCTTCTCTTGTGCCTGAGGAGAGAAAGGAAAGGAAGAAGAAGAGTGCCCTCTTGGCACTATAGCATCTGGATGGTTAAGCCGTCTGATTGAGAGTTCCATAATTTGATCTCTGACAAGGAGTGCACTGTGCACTTATCCTACGTGGATTAAACTTGGTTGATACTGTTGAGATATTTGATATTATTATAATTAGGGTAATTGGTGATTCAAATCACCATTTTACCCTAATCTTTTTGCACTATCAAAATTTGCTATTATATACATATCATTTGAGTTTAGAAATTTTATCATATATTGATATCTTGTGATAGAATTGCAATTTTGAGATTTATTGCAACACTTGCTCCCTGCATTCGTTCTCGGATTTCTTTCGAGCTATAAATTGTATTTGTTGACGAGCAATTTGATCTGTACTACAACGTATCAATCTTAAACACCAATTTCGCGCATTAAACAGTTGATCAACCCCATATATCATTTGTAACTGATAGGGGTCTGTTTTAGTATAGAGTCATGTCCTTTAGCTTGAAAATGTTGTAGCTACTTATCAGCATCTTGTAAACATGGTGTTTTCTCATTTAATTGGAAAGTCATTTGAAGTGTATATTGATGGTATGCTTGTCAAAGGGATAAACTTCTCCCGACACTTGGGAAATTTAACCCAAGTGTTCTAAGTCTTAAGGAACACCCGGCTCCGCCTGAATCTTGAGAAGTGCACATTTGGCATGTCTTTAGGAAAATTCCTGAGCTTCATATACCCTAACCGGGAGATAGAAGCCAACCCCGACAAAATCCGGGCGATTATGGTATTAACACTCCCGACTAATCTGAAGGGAATCTAATCGCTAGTTGGCAAGATCGTAGCTATAGGTTGATTCTTGTCTCGATCTTCTGACAAATGCTTTCCCTTTTTTGAATGTATCAAGAAGGGGAAAGGCTATATGCTAACACATTGGACCCCTCAGTGCCATTAGACCCTCGAAGAGATCAAGCAATCCCTTCAAGAGCTTCCCATCCTCTCAACTCCCAGATGCAGGGAAACCCTGTTCCTTTATCTAGCTGCTTCAATGACTGTAATTAGTGCTACCTTGTTATGTAAGCATGATGGTGTACAACAGCTGGTGCATTTTGTGAGTAAAACTTACCAATGGGTGGAAGCAAAGTACACTATGATCGAGAAGCTTGGCCTCGCCTTAGTAACTTTCACTAGAAAGCTTTGTCCATACTTCCAAACCCACACAATAGTTGTACTCATGGATTACCCCTTGCGCCAAATGCTGCATAGGCTAATCAGGTCAACTCAACAAATGAAATGGGCCATGGAATTGGTAGAGTTCGATGTGAAGTATCAGCCACAGAAGTCCATTAAAGGTCAAGTCTTAGAGGATTTTGTGGCAAACTTCATGGATCCAGGCCCCCCCATGACTCAACCATTGAAGTTGTACATTGGTGGGTCCTCCATGATGGTGGCCGGCACTGGAACTGTCCTGATCACTCCTGATGTCACTACTTATAAGTATGTCATCAAGCTAGCTTTTCCTGCCTCCGAAAACATTGCGGAGTATGAGGCCCTGTTAGTAAGCCTTAAAGTGGCGAAATCCATGGGAACTTCGTGCTTGGAAGTCCACACATACTCATAATTGGTAGCCAACCAGTTTAATGGTGATGTTGAATGTGATTTGTATGCAGAAAATTTGAGTTTTGAAAACCTGTTGAAACTACGAGTTGCTACGCTAACGTGTTTGGTTTTGAAAAACCTATCATTGTAGTTTGAAAGCGAAGAACTTATGTTCAACAAATAAAATTTATACCGGAATAGAAATCCTGAGTTGAACTCAGGGAGGCTGAAGTTTGATTAAAACTATGCGTTTGTTTTATTTGTCACGAAGTAAATTAATTGATTAGAAACTATCTATCTATTTACACTAAATAGAAAAGAGAGAGAATGAGAGAGAGAGAGAATATTACAAACAAAAACCAAAAAAAGAGATGTAGAATGAACATGGAATTTATTATCAAAGAGATTGTTCGTTACACTAAACATTACGACTAGAAAGCAGAAAACAATTACACTAGAAAGCAGTAAATCTACTCGAAAGCATTAAAAAGAATGGAGAGAGAATTATCCTCCTCGACGGTCACTTGGAGGATGAGTCGGACGGGACAACGCCTGGAAGACGGGGAATGGAGCAGGACGAAGGAGGACGAAGGAGGACGAAGTGGGAAGAGCGGGAATGGGGTAGAACATTGTCATCGTCGCGGGATCCACTTCCGAAAGGGGGATAAAAATTGGACTTTATCTCTTGAGAAGCATCCCGGGTGTGGGACAAGCTTCTCTTAAGCTTTGGAGAGGGAGAGAAGAGAAAGAAGGGATGAAGATTTCATATGGAGGAGGTTTGCTTTTATAGTTGCAAGGAATGAGGGCTGGTATTTTTAATCTCAAAACATTAAATCAGGGGTCTTTAGTGACGGATAAAACAGTCGCTAAAGCCCCATCGTGGGCAACGTGTGCCGCCCGCTCACCTCCCACAATGCAACGTGCGCTCACATCCTTCAATTCTCAGCCATTCGATCGTGAGATCGAACGGCTGAGATGCGCCCTCGCCCGCCTCCTCATCGCGCGCTCGCCGCATGTGATCTCGCATTACACGCGAGCGTGCAATAGCGCATGGGCGCTATTGAGTGCCCACAGCTGCTCGATCGCGATCGAGCGGTCGTGAAGCTCGCTGGCCCGCACCCCAGCAGCCGCTCGCGAGGAATCGAATGTGTGCCACTGCGTCGGGTAAACGCATTCATCCGCTGCGCTACAGAGGCATTTGTCTCGCGGAGATGAATTTGTGTGTGCGTGATCAGGACCGTTGGATTGAGATCCAACGGTCAAGGTGACTCTTCAGGTGCAGCATCAGAGGATGGGCGCGCCGGTTGGGATGCAATCTCAGCCATTGAATCTTGATCCAATGGTGGAGATTCATGGGTGCTAGCTGCTTCAAAAGTTGAGGGCGGTCGGTTGGGTGACCGAGATGGCACCACGTGGCGCCATCTTGGCCGTCCATCTTCTGGATGATGTAGATGGTGCCACGGTTGTCGGATTGAGTTGATTTTTGCACCGTTAGGCTGCGATCGTCGATCCGAATCCATCCGTGCAGTTGGATTTGTCATTTGAAGTGCGGATTCCCACCTTCTTCTCCCTTGATCTTCTAGGGTTCCCTGATCTCTATCTGATGCTACAGATGTCTGATTAAGGTGATCTTGGAGTCGTTGAACTCCAATCGTTGCCCTAATCACATCTGTACGGTTGGATCTTCGATCCGAGGCCCTAATAAAAATTTTGCCCTGTCCCTGAACATAAAAGGAGACAATTAACCTCCATTTTATTCAAACTAATCTAAATGCAAGATGATGCATGTTATGCAATATTTATAGTATGCAATGCAATTCTACGCTTAAGAACATGCATAAATAGACACATTATGCAATGTAAACATGTTTACATCAAAACCCTGTCGTTGCAGTTGCGTAAAAAAAATGTCAAATAGATAATTTTAACCGAAACTCAGAATGAGTCCCGGGTCGAACACGGGGAGGTGTACGTTTGATCAAAAATTGCATTTATATTTGTTGTCATGAAGTAGATTAGCTAGTTGAATTAAATCTACGCTAGCTATCTACTTAAAGAATAATTAATAGAAGACAAAGAGAAAATAATACAAATAAAGACAAAATAGGGAGAGAATGAACAAATATTTCATAACCACATAATCATGTTCATTACAGCTACTCGATACACTAGAAAACAGGAAATCTAATCTAGAAAGTAATCAAGAGATGAGGGAGAGAAGTTATCCTCCTTGATAGTTGCTTGGAGGACTGAGCACCCAAATGAAGGTGGTGAGATGCTGGACAAGGGAGAACGAAGATGGAGGATGAAGCAGGGTGATGTCATAACGGGATCCGCTTCCCGAACGATGGTGAGAGGGGAATCGCGGGATGCTCTATGAAGGGGATGAGAAGGTGGAAAAATTGTATTTTTAGATCTAATGGAGTATCCCAGGTTTGGGACAAGCTCTTAGAGCTTTGGAGGGGGTGAGAGAAGAGAGGAAGAGATGATGAAAATGTGGAGGGCGTAGGGCCTTTTATAGGTGAAGAATAGGGAGCAAATATGTTATTTCAATCTAAAAACATTAATGTAAGGGTCTTTAGTGATGGGTATAACCGTCACTAAAGGCCCCACATTGCTAAACATACATGCATGCCCCCCACCCCTTCATCTTCAGCTGTTGAGTGCTTCACCCACGATGGCGCATCCTCAGTCGTTCGATCCAGAGATTGGACGACTTAAATCCACGCACACCGCTTCCTCTTCACGCGTTAAGAGGTGACACGGCTGCTTCATCTCCTTTGGATGAGCGATCAACGGCTAAAAATCTTGCTCGCACGCCTTTACAATGCGTACCTCCAGTGCGTGTGATTGGGCATGAGATCGAGAGTCCAATTGCACGTCCATTTAATCGGTCGATCTGAGCCGTTGGGCATGATCAAGTAGTTGAATTACGCTCTTGTGCGCGAGGAGGTACACAATGCGAGTGGCTTGAACGTGTGCCCATCTGCGATGAAGCGCCTTGACTGCTGCACTACTCCTCTCTTTAAGTCGCGTTTACAAATTAACGCTCACACGCCCTCGACCGTTGGATGAAGATCCAACGGCTGAGGGTGTGCAAGCTTTGCCTTTAGCTGAGATGAGAGGTGTGGCTACGTGTAGACGTGGCACTATTTGGGCCATTGGATGGTGATCCAACGGCTCAGATGAATGGTTGCGATGCTCAAGGAGGTTAGGCCGGGTGCAGCGGGTGGTCTGAATGGCGCCACATGAATCTATCTGGACCATCCATGTTCTTTTGCTTGTAAGTTGTGCAACGGATGTTGTATTTGATCGATTTTTACGTCGTTTGGCTGCGATCATCGATTCGAACCCATCCGTGAGGTTAGATTTGTCATCTAAGGTACAGATTTACACCACCTAGCCCTTTGACCTCTTATCTTGAATTGTTTCTGATATTATGGAGGTTCGATCGGGCCGATCTCAGAGTTGAACTCCGATCGTCGCCCTGACCAGATTAGTACGGTTGGATCTCAAATTCGAGGCCCCAAAATGATCTTGCCCTGTCCCCTGATCATAAAAAGAGAGAATTAACCTAAAATTTATATAATCTAACCTAAATGCATGATGATGCATGTTATGCAATATTTATAATATATGATGCAATTATACACCTAAGAACATGCATAAATAGGTAGTTTATGTGACATAGATGTGTCTACATCACACCCCCATGCCTATCTTTTGCTAGTTCTTAGCAAAATCATATGCTATTTATAAAAGAATTAGGATTAGATTTCTTAGGAAAAAGTTATTTTTCAACATTAGGAAATTTCTACTAAGACCTGAACTACAAAGACACAACAGTGCCCGGGTGTCTGCTAAAATACTGATCACCTAAGCCCTCGCCTTATTCAAAAATAAAAGGTTCTTTTTCTTTTTCTTCTTTTCTAATTTTTTTAGATTTTTTAGTTTAGGGTTTCGAGGTAGCTTTCTATGCTACCCAACCCACCCAAGACTCGAAGAGAACTCTAAGTACTAAGAATCTTTTTATGTGAATGTGATAGACTCACTAATCGGCGATTGGAACGGACTTTGGCCTTCTACTCCTCTAGGTGACCTTGAAAAGAAGTTCTGCCTAAAGGTGTATCTATAGGACCGGTAGCTTTCTCCCTACTTTTATTTTTATGGGGTTAACACAAGGGCAAACCCAGTGTATATCTCCCCGACTTATTCTACTTCTCTGCTTCTTCCTATGTGTTTGGAATTAAACGTGCATTTTTTTTTGTGAGCTGGGTTCTGGACAACCGGCAGATGACCTGTTACCATCGACAACTTGCCAGCCATACTCATGCAGTGAAGTGCGGTTTATTTCTTTTTCTTCTTTTCTATTTTTTTTTTCTTTTCTTTTTGGATATTTTTCTATTTTATTTTCTTTTTTTTTTCTAAGTAGGTGGCTTCTTTGATCTAAGATTTACCTAAAGGTAGCAAGAAGAGAATGGTCGTGTGGTTGGGCTCTGAACAACTGACTGATGAGCTGTTACTACTGACAACTTGCCAACCATACCACTCTAGAAGGTTCATTAGCTACCTAATTTCCATTAATATCGCCGAAAAGTGAGTCAATGCAAATAGTGTGTAGATGTTTAGGCTTAAAGTTCTCTCAAATCAGAGGGTGGGTTGATAAGTCGTGTACTTATCACCCCAACTTATTTAACCAATTAGAAATAAATTCAAAATGGTGAGGACTAGAGAACAAGTCCACATTTTAGTGGACAGCCGGGATGACTAAGCCCTAAGACCTGAAGGGTCTAAGTGTTCAGGTCTTATCATATTATTTCTTACGGTTGAAAAACTCTAATGCCCAAGTCTTCTTTTCCTAATTCAATTTTTTTGTTTTTAAAAAATAAAGAGGAAATAAAAAGAATCTATGGAGCTAACAAGATGATTCAGAGATGAATATCCACCCCCCCATGCCTATCTAATGTAATGTCCTCAATGTATTAAAAAGGCATGAAACAGAGTGGAGTAAAGTCGAAAGCATCTGAATGACATGATTAACAGGTCAACTCCGAGATGAAAAGAGATTATATATGTGCTAAATTTAGTGCCTTCAGCTAGGCACACTATACATATAAAGAAGATATAAAGAATTCACAGATGGAAGTCAGAATCAGGATAAGAAAATCTATTTTTGGACCTACCAGAAGAAGATGTCCACAGATGTGGATGAGGTTGTGATGTAGATCCATGCCCCATGGTTGAGTATATCTAAGGTTCTAGATAAAAATTACCCAGAACCTAAAATCAATATGCAAGCGAGGTCGAGCATGCAGTTTGTGAGGATGCAACCCAAGTCCAAAAAGTTCAACAATAGGACAATCAAGATCAGAAAGATAATCAGTGAATTTGTGCTTGGGTTGCACTTCCTCCGAATCAAAAATGTCATAAGGGTCCTGATAGAAGGTTGGTGGTATCAGGTCTATAGGAACCCATAGACTCAAATTTCTACTTCCGTAATTGGCTTCCCATATTTTCATTTCCAAATTCGTATCCTCCACAATCAGGATTTCAGGTTCCGGGTCCTCCTGCATGTTAATCACCCTGTTTAAAATTTCCAAGTCCAGGATTTGTGGCTGAATCAGAATTGACTTGGGTCTAGTGATCTTGAAACCAAAAGTGTCATTATGCTCAATAGGTTGTGATTGAAGAATGGGGCTATGAATCGAATCCTTCATGAAATCAGGATCTAAATCCATCATGCTAGCCCCAACAGGATCAAATTCCTCAAGTATAGGGCCATCAAAAGATTCATCGAATTCCTTAGGGCCAGTCATCTCACTAAAATCGTTGCTCTCTAACTCAAGTGAGATTTCACATACTGATTCTTCACCTCCAGAATCAAAGAATTCTGAATCCACATTTATGTATGTCTGAAAATCATCTATGATTGCCTGGTTCATGGAGACATACTTTTCTTCGTACCTTGGCTCAGGGATCTCGGGTGAAGTAATCAATTCATCCACACTTGGTTGCTCTAAAACAACTTGGTTATCCCCGATTTCATAAAACGTGTCCCCCCTACAGGTGCTTGAGCAGATTTTGACATTGACTCTCCTGAAGGGGGTTCATCCTGGGAATCATCCCAAGATTGAACTAAAGCAACCACAAATTTCATCCTCAATTTCGATAACTTCCCAAGTAAATACTCACCCGGGTCCTTATTCTTAACATCTTGGAGCCAATCCAATAAATACTTGTTAAGATTGTCAATCATTTGAATTAGAAGCTGTAATTCTTCAGTGTAGGGTTTTAGCTGAGCTATTAAAGATTGAATGGCATTCCTTATGTTAGCCAACACCTGATCTTGGACCTGGTTCACCTGAACCAAATGGTTTGGTTTAGGTTGGGTGGGTTTGGGTTCAATCCACGGGAGTCAACAAATTGAGGTTCTAGATACCCTCCCTGATAACAAGTCCCTTGATACCCTCTCTGATAACGACTAGATTCAATAAAAGGAAGTTAGGTAAATGAATTGCTAGATGTCTTATGGGGATATTACAAAAGTCAAAAGATTTCAACAGGCCACATGCCTTTTAGTTTGGCATACGGTATGGAGGCTCGGCTACTAGTTGAGACAATCCTCCCCACATACCATTCCAAGTTGTATGATTCACTTACTAATGAAGACCAAGTCCACCTAGCGCTAGGCTTGGTGGACGAGGTCAGGGGGAAACAATCAAAGGCAGCAGTCATATACAAAGAAAGGATAGCAGCCTCCTATGACAGGCAGGTCAAGAAGAGAAAATTCACTAAAGGTGACTTGGTGTTACGTCGCAGCGGGGTAATTCAACAGGCAGAATCAAGCAGCAAGTTGGATGCCAACTAGAAAGGGCCTTACAAAATATGTAAACATAACAATGTTGATTATTATAAGTTGCAATCACTTTGTGGAAGGCCAGTCCCTTGTATATGGCACACCAGCAACTTAAGGATGTGATTAGACACAATTATTGAGGATAAAATGCCTATTCATGCATGTTCCTAGGCTTAGATATGCATTCCATACTATAAATATTGCACAGCATGCATCATTATGCATTTAGAGTAGTTTGTGTATATTTTAGGTTAATTGCATCCTTTTATGGCCTGGAGAGGAGATTTAATTTGAAGCCTTGGATTGACGATCTGACTGTACAGATTTGATCGGGATGATGATCAAAGTCCAACGTCTCTGAAATCGCCTTGATCGAAGTCCCGTGGCACCATATGTAGTCCGAGAAAAATCAACAGCCGAGGGACTAGGTGATGCAATTTAAAGCTTCAAACGACAAGTCTAACCACACGAATGGATTTGGGTGAACGATCGCAGCCCAATGGCCGAAAATTGACTTAATCCGACCTCTGTAACAACTCCTACAAAGGAAAGAAGATGGACAACCCAGAATGCGCCACGTGGCACAACCCAGGCTGTCGATGCACACGCACGTGCCACCGCACAAGCACAGCAGCACGAGTGCATGCACACGCGTGGAGGCACGCACACGCAGCAGTGCAGTGGGCGTGCATGGGCACACGTGGAGGTAACGGTAATGACAGCACATGCGGGCACGTAGCACAGTGCGAGGCGTGGGCGCGTAGCGCGTGGAGGCACGTGACATGGGCGCGCACCAACGCAGCGGCAGTGTGGGTGCAAGGTTGTCTTCAACGACGTTTGCGACGGATCTTTAGTGACGTTTATGACCGTCACTAAATGTCCTCTATACGAAATTCATCCTTTCCTCCAATATAAAAGGACCCCTAACCCTCCCATTTTTCTTCATCTCTTCCTTTCTTCTCCTCACCACCTCCAACACTCTAGAGAGAGCTTGTCCCAAGCCCGAGATGCTCCTCTAGAGTAGAATCAAATATTTTCCCGCCTCTCATCCCCCTTCGTGGAGCATCCCGTTGCCCTCCTCTCACCTCCTTTCGGAAGAAGATCCTCGCCACGACGACGTCCTACCCCGTCCTCCTTCCTCTGCCGTCGTTCTCCCTCATCCTACTCCTCACCAACTTCTTTAGGGCACCATTAGAGCGAGCCATCATCCAAGCGATCGTCGAGGGGGATTCTTCTCACCTATCTCTATCTTTTCGCTTTTGTAGTGTAGTTTTCCCGCTTTCATAGTTGTAGAAACATTTTTTCATAAACATATGATTGTTTCTCTCTCTCTCTCTTATATTTTGCAAGTATATTAGTTAGATAATGTTTTCATCTATCTAATCTCTTGCTTGATAAAAACACCAAAAATATTATAAAAGATAAAAGTGATAAAAAGAAATAAAAGTGAAACGTGGATTTTTCAAACCAAACATTCACCTCCCCGTGTTTGACCTGAGACTTACCTTTCGAGTTTCAGTTATAAATATTATCTGATCGACGGATTTTCTAAACTCAAACCATTTCGTGACGAATCTTCACCACATCATTTTGGCGTCGTTGCCAGGGAGGCAACGCTCTTTGGTTTTTCTGACATTTTTCCTCCTTACCTAACTTTTATCTCACTTTTTCTCTGATCTTTCTGTGATTGCAGGTACTCTTCCGAGGCAGGCCAGTGCAATTAGATCGAAGAAAGTGCAGATGAAGCTTTTGTAAGTGTACCACCATCACCCCCACCCTAGATTTCATTTCGCCACCATAATAATCAAGACCTAATCTACTTAGAAGTTTTCACAAACCCTAGGATAGAAATTGTTTGTCTTGTTTGCCACCTCCACCCATCTCACTCTAGCATATATTAAAAAATAAAAAAAATACTCTTCTCTTGTGGGATTTAACTGAACGCTACATACTTAACACCCACAACTTCTCACCCTAAGGCACACAATCACATCGATTTTATCGCTTAACTGGAATCTGACCTATGGATCTAGTACACTTAACTCAACACACACATAAGTGAGTAGAAATCTGAATAGGTCAAACATTTTTGTGTGCCTTAACTAAGTGGTGCAACAGGCCAATTGATTGATCTATTTGGGTTGCACCACTCAAATTAAAAGTGATCCATCAAGTAGCTTGCCACTTAGGGTTGATCTTTTGGGCTGAACCAGGCACTCCACATTATTTTTTTGATTTCTAAAGGAATATATCATCACTAGTGCTTTCAAAACTTGGAGTGTTCTACTAAACCTGATTGAACAAACCTAAAGATTAAACCCTAAAAGCTACTAAATAAGGTTAAACCCTGAAAGACACATCATCAAATAGCCTTGTTTGCAAACCCTAGTTATGCACACACACACATTTGAATTGATCATTAAGGGCACAACCCACCTAAAGGGCCCATCACATTCCAAAAGCACACTCATCCCAAGCCTTAATTAAAATTGAGTAGACGTTGGCCCTAGGATTCATTGAGTTCATTTCCAGGTGTGCTCTTAAACGCATTTCAAATTAGTAACGTCTGCTTACTTCAAAAGGTGCTAAGTTGGGGGGCCCGATTATCAAATGACTTAAGCAAGCGGGGGTTTGGCATAATTAGTGGCCCTCGGGACAGGTCCCCCTGCTTCGCCGGCCCAACTTTACCACCTTTGGGAGTAAGGACAATACCGAATTCATTGTGTGGTCAGAGTTCATTTCTGAAGCATAGGTTCTTAAGCTACCCAATTTAAGGACAAGATCGATTGATTGTATTGCAGGGTACCTTTCTCTATTCTGTTTTCCCTCCTACTCCACAATGTATGCTTCCACACCATACACACAACTCCAATCCTACCCTCCTACCACTACTTATCCTCAAAATGATTACTATCCCGACTCGACTTATGTTTACCCATCCACTGGCCGAGATAACTTTGATTGGGGATATGATTCCGAACCTCAATGTCCAAGGCCTAACCTTGTACAACAAGGCTATGATTACTATCCTTCTCAAAGCTACAATGGTTATAGATCTCCACACTTTGATGATCAACCTAACCCGATCTACAATCAAGAAGGATATGTTGACTATAACACCTACCCTCCCAAAGAATATGCTGAATATAGGTTACCACCATTCTTTGAACAACTTAAAATGACCTACTATCAGGGAAGGACCCGAGAACCTCAATATCTTGACTCCCCTAGATTTAACCCAAACCCACCCAACCCTGAATCGAACCATTCAGTTTAAGTTAACCAAGTCTAGGATAGGGTGTTGGCTAACGTAAGGAACACTATACAATCTTTAGAATCTCAGCCAACACCATGCACTAAAGCATTGGAGCCTATGATCAAAATGATTGATGAGCTTAATAACTCTTTATTGGATTTACTCCAAGATGTCAGAGAAAGGGGCCCAGGTGAGTTTCTACTTGGGAAATTATCAAGATTGAGGATGAAATTTGTGGTTGCCCTAGTCCAATCTTTGGATGATTCTCAAGATGAAGCCCCTTCAGGAGAGCTAATGTCTGAACCTGCTCAGGCGCCTATCAGGGGGGATACATTTTCTGAGACTGGAGATGACCAGGTTGGTCTAGAGCAACCGATCGAGGATGAATTGATTGCTTCACCCGAGATCCCCGAGCCAGGGAATGACGAAAAATATGTCTCCGTGAACCATGAAATGACATATGATTTTGAGACATATATAAATGAGGATCAAGAATTCTTTAATTCTGAGGGTGAGGAATCTCTGAGTGACAATGATGTAAACATGTTTATATCACATAAACTATCTATTTACACGTGTTCTTAGGCATAGAATTGCATCACATACTATAAATATTGCATAACATGCATCATCTTGCGTTTAGGTTAGTCTGTATAAAATGTAGGTTAATTGTCTCTTTTATGGACAGGGACAGGGCAACTTGTTAATTAGAGCCTTGGATCGAAGATCCAACCATACGGATTTGATCAGGGCAACGATTGGAGTTCAACGACTCCAAGATCACCCTGATCGGACATCCGTAGCACCAGATAGAGATCGAGGAACCCTAAAGATCAAGGGCCAAGATGGTGTTAATCCTCACCTCAGATGACACATTCAACCGCACGGATGGGTTCGAATCAATGATTGTAGCCTAACGGTGCAAAAATTGATCCAATCCGACACTCGTGGCACCGTCTACAATACTCAGAAGATGGACGACCAAGATAGTGCCATGTGGCACCATCCCAACCACCCAACCAGCCCCAAGGACCCATCTCTGCTTCTCTTCTTCACCCGCTCGATGAATCTCCATCGTTGGATGCCCATCCAATGACTGCAGAGCGGCACGCACAAATCCTTCTCATGACACAAACGGAGGCATAGCGAAGCGGTCGAGCGCCCCTTCACGAGAGAAGGGTGTGCGTTCGAGCCGCACTGAGCACCTCAAATCAGACGAGCGTGGGCATGGGCGCGATTCGACTATTAGATGAAGATCGGGCGGCCGAGGGGAGGAGGCATGGCATGTGGGGAATCGTTGATTGCATATGGCCACGATGGCGTGCGTTTGCACGCCTCATCGCACGCAGGTGCGCGGTAGAGGCGCTGAAGAGGAACGGGTGCACGCTTTTTAAGCCGTCTAATCTCTTAATCGGACAACTGTGAGCCTCTGATTGTGCATGGGTGTTGAGGCAACCGAAGGTGAGGAGGCAGGCGTGCGTGCGGTTCTTCAGCCATGTTCAGGCCTTTAGTAACAGATAAACCCATCACTAAAGGCCCTAAATTAATGTTTTTGAAATTAAAATGTCCAAAATGCCCCCACTCCTTGCAACTATAAAAGGAGACCCCTACCCTATGAATTTCTCATCCCTTCCTTCTCCTCTCTCCCTCTCCAAAGCTTAAGAGAAGCTTGTCCCACATCTGGGATGCTCCTCAAGAGTTAAAACCAAGTTTTCACCCCTGTTCCAGAAATGGATCCCGCGACGACGATGACACGCTGCCTCATTCCCATTCTTCCGACTTTGTTCGCCTTATTCCCACCTCGTCCTCCATCTTCCAGGCGTCACCTCCGTTCGGCTCGTCCTCCAAGCATTCGTCAAGGAGGATAACTTCTCTCTCATTTCTTTTATCGCTTTCTAAAGTAGAATTTCCTACTTTCTAGTTGTAACAATTTCCTACTTTCTAGTATAATCATTTTCTCGCTTTCTTAGTTGTAAAACATTATTCCAATATCAAGTGATTGTTCTCTCTCTCCCTCTCTTTTATTGTCTATATCGATTCCATTGTGATTATTTCGCCTTTTAAACAAAAATACAAAAAAATATATAACTGTGGATTTTGAGATTGACGTAGCCACCCTGTGTTCGACCCGGAACTTCTTTACGGATTTTTTGGTATAAATTTTATCTATTGAACGGACTTCTTCGCGACTCGAACTACAATGACGGGTTTTCGAATCCAATTGCAAACGCGTAGTTTTCCACCTTCAACATTTTGGCGCCGTTGCCGGGGAGGCGACGTTCTTTGATTCTTCACGTTTTTCGAGTTACGAATCATTTACCTCACTTTTCTCTGTTCTTATTGTGATTGTAGGTACTCTTTTGAGATGAGCAAAAGTGCTAGATTGGAGGAATGTGCTGTTAAAGGTTCTGTAAGTTTACCCCCACCTCCCACCCATTAGTTTGCATTCCACCACGTAATAATACAAACATAAATCAACCTAGGTGTTCTTATAAACCCTAAGGTTAGTTTTGATTGTTTGTTTGACACCTACACCCGCCTTACCCTCCGCATTTAAAAAGAAAAGTTAAAAAATCTCACAGAGGTACACAACCTCATCTGATTTTCAAACTCAACCGATAAACCGATCTTTGGAGCAGGTACACACACCCAAACACATAATCGAGTAGAAATCAGATTAGGTAATCACTTGTGTGCCTAATCAAGTGGTGCAACAGGCCAATTATTTGAGTTGATTGGGCTGCACCACTTTAACTAAAATCAACTCATTAAGTAGCTGCCACATAGGTTCAACTCTTAGGGATTTACAAGGCACTCCACATTATTTTAAACCTTCAAGGGAAAACATCTTCACCCGTGCTTTCAAAACCTGGTGTTCCAATAAAACTTGATTGAAAATACCTAAAGTTGAATCCTAAAAGCTACTAAGCAAGATATGAACCCTAAAATTCACCGCATAAAAAATAATCTTGTTTGGAAACCACTGGTTGTGCACGCACACACACATCAATCAATTATTAAGGGCACAACCCAGATAAAGGGCCCATCACATTCCAAAGCACATTCAAACCTAACCCTAATTAAAACAGAGTAGACATTAGCCTTAAGGTTCGACTCACTCTTCGGAGCCCAGAACGAGATTATTTTCGATTAGTCTATTTTTATCGTTCAATCTGATGTCTAACTAGGGGAGCAGAATCAAATGATCATGGTTGGGGGGTACAATAGGAACTAGAGGCATAAGCCGAAGGAAGAACCTTCTCCCCAGTCCCTCCCTCTAACTGGTTGGATTGAATGGAAAGAAGTAGATCAAATCATTTCTTTCTCTCAAGATGGGTTTTGGGAGTCTGTAGGTCTTTAGGCTAGCCCACTTAAGGACAGGTTTGATTGCTTGTATTATAGGGAGCCTTTCTTCCTCCCACCTATCATGAATCCTTCCACATTTTATACGCATTCCCGCTCTTTCCCTCCTGTTATGACTTATCCTCAACATGATGATTATCCCAACTCGTACTGTAATCAACCATCTCTTAGTTGGGATAACTCAGATTGGGGATACAGTTCCGGACCTCCGTGTTCGGGGTCAAACCCTGTACACCATAATTGTGATTTCTATTCTTCTTCGAGCCACATCGATTATAGATCGCCATCCCTTCACGGACAACCTAATATGATCTACAATCAAGGAGGATACACTAATCCTTACCCATACCCTGAATACACTACCTTTAGGTCATCATCACTTCATGAACAACCTGAAATGACCTATTATCAGGAGGGTATCACGAATCTCAATTCGTTAACTCCTCTGCACTGATCCCAAACCCGCCCAACCCTAAACCAAGCCATTTGGTTTAGGTTAGCCAGGTCCAAGAAAAGGTTTTGGCTAACTTAAGGAATACTATGCAATCTTTAGAAGCTCAGCCAATACCTTACACTGAAGAATTGGAGCCCCTGATTGAAATGATTGATGATCTGAATAAGTATTTGTTGGATTGGCTCCAGGATGTTAAGGATAAAGACGTAAGTGAGTTTTTACTTGGGAAGCTAGTGAAATTGAGAATGAGATTTGTGCTTGCTTTAGTTCAATCATGGGATGATTCCCAAGATGAACCCCCTTCAGGAGAGCCAATGTCAGAACCCGCTCAGGCACCTGTTAGGGGGACACATGTTACGAGGCTGACCAGACTGACCTAGAGCAACCAATTATGGATGATCTAATTTCTTCACCTGAGATCCCTGAGCCGAGGTATGAGGAAATGTATGTCTCCATGGACCAGAAAGTGATGGATGATTTTGGGACGTACGTTAATACGAATTTAGATTTCTTTGATTCTGAGGGTAAAGAATCAATTTGCGAAGTCTCACGTGAGTTTACAAAACACAATTTTTGTGAGACAATTGGGCTTGAGGAATCTGATAGATCATATGATGGCCCAATAACTGAGGAAACTGATCTTATTAGGGCTTCTATGGCAGATTCAAATTCCTACATTAAGGATTCAATTCAACACCCTGATTGTCAGTTTCACCCCATTGAGCTTACTGACAATTTTGTTTTTGAGATAACTATACCCAAGTCAATTCTGATTCAGTCACATCTTTTAGACTTGAAAATTTCAGATGGGGTGATTAATATACAGGAGGTCTTGGAATTTGACATTCTGAATGAGGAGGATAGAAGTTGGAAAATTTGATTTGGGAAGCAAGCTCCGGAGGAAGTAGAAGACTGAGTCTAAGGGTTCCAATTAATCTGAAACCATCAAACTAGGACCCTTACGACATTTGTTTTGAGGATGGCCAACCCAAGCACACATTCATTGATTATCCTTTTGATCTTGAATTATCTATAACCTGACTTTTTGTTCTTGGGTTGCATCCTCATAAATCGCAGGCCCGACCTTGCTTGCATACTAATTTCAGGTTCTAAGTAATTTTTATCTAGAACCTTAGATATACTTGACCACAGGGTGTGGGTCTGCATCACAATCTAGTCCACATATGTGGACATCTACTGGCAAGTCTGAGGTTGTATTTTTTTTATTTTGATTCTGACCTGCACCTGTGAATTCATTATTTCTTCTTCTTTGTATAGTGTGCCTAGCTGAAGGCACTAAATTCAGCACATATACAGTCTCTGTTCATCTCAGAGCGGACATGTTATTCATGCAATTCAGGTGCTTTCTACTCTACTTCACTCTACTTCGTGTCTTTTTAATACAATGAGGACATTGCATTACATAGGCATGAGGGAGGTGGATATTCATCTCTAAATTATTTCATTAGCTCTATAGATTCGTTTTGTTTTCTTTTTATTTATATAAGAAAAAAAAATATGGAATTAGGAAACAGAACTTGGGCTTTAGAAAATTTTCAATATTAGGAAATAAAATTGTACGATTTGAACACGAAGACCCTTCAGGTCTTTGGACTTAATCAGCCCGAGTATCCACTAAAATGTGGATTTGTTTATCAAGTCCTCGCCATCCTGAATTTGATTTCAATTTGATTAAATAAGTTGGGGTGATAAGTACACAACCTATCAACCCACCCTCTGATTTGAGGGAACTTTAAGTCTAAGCATCTACACACTATTCATCACTGACTCGTTGTTCGATAGTTTTAACAGAAATTGGGTAGCTAATGAACCTTCTAGGGTGATATGGCTGGAAAGTTATCGTGGGTAATAGCCCATAGGTAGGTTGTCCAGAGCCTAGTCACTGGACCACTCTCTTCTTGCTGCATTTAGGTAAATCTTAGACCAGGGAAGCCACCTACTTAAAAAAAAACAAAGAAAAAGATAGTTCAAATAGAAAAGAAAAAGAAAGAAAAAAAAGGAGAAAAGAAAGAAAAAGAAACAAGAAGAAATAAGCCACACTTCGCCATACAAGTATGGCTGGCAAGTTGTCGGTGGTAATAGCTCATTGACTAGTTGTCCAGATCCCAACTCAAGAAATGCACATAAAAATTCCTAAAACACTTAGGAAGAAGCAAAGAAGTAGAATAAGCCGAGGAGATATACACTGGATTCACCATTGTGTTGACCCCATAGAAATAAAAGTAGGGAGAAAGCTACTGTTCGTATAGATACACCTTGAGGCAGAACTCTTTTTAAAGTCACCTAGGGGTGTTGAAACCCGAAGTCCGTTCTGATGGCCGATCAATGAGTCTATCACTTTCACATAAAGATGCTTAAAACTTAGGGTTCTTATCGAGTCTTGGGTGGGTTGAGTGGCCATAGAAAGCCGCTCTATAACCCTGAACTCAAAAATCCAAAAAAAAAATTAGAAAAGAAGAAAAAGAGAAAAAGAGATCTCCCTTTGAATAAGGTGAGAAATTGAGGCGGTCTGCATTTTGGTAGATACCCGGGTATTGTTGTGTCTCTGTAGTTCAGGTCCTAGTTGAAATCCGTAAGTGTTGAAAATAACTATTGCCCAAGAAATCTAACTTAATTCTCTTATAAATAGCATGTAATTTTGTTAGGGACTAGCAAAAGATAGGCATGGGGGTGTAATGTAAACATGTTTAGATCATATAAATTGTCTATTTACGTGTGTTCTTAGTCATAGAATTGCATCACATCCTATAAATATTGCATAACATGCATCATCTTGCATTTAGGTTAGTCTATAAAAAATGTAGGTTAATTGTCTCCTTTTATGGCCAGGGACATGGCAAATTGTTAATTGGGGCCTCGGACCAAAGATCCAACTGTACCGATCTGATTAGAGCGACGATTGGAGTTCAACGACTCTAAGATCACCCTGATCGGCTATCCATAGCACCAGATAGATATCAAGGAACCCTAAAGATCAAGGGTCAAGATGGTGTTAATCCGCACCTCAGACAACAAATCCAACCACACGGATGGGTTTGGATCGACGATCGTAGCCTAACAACGTGAAAATCGATCCAATCCGACACCCGTGACACCATTTACAATACTTAGAAGATGGATAGCCAAGATAGCACCACATGGCTCATCTTAGCTGCCCAACCAGCCCCAAGGACACTCCGCTTCTCTTCTTCACCCTCTTGACGAATCTCCACCGTTGGATGTCCATCCAATGGCTGCAGAGCCATGTGCACAAATCCTCCGCCCGACACAAACGAAGGCGTAGTGCAACGGTCGACCGCCCCTTCGCGAGCGAAGGGCACGCATTCGAGCTGCACTGAGTGCCTCAAATCAGATGGGCGTGGGCGAGAGCACGATTCGACTGTCATATGAATATTGGGTGGCCGACGTGAGGAGGCATGGCGCATGGGGAATCGTTGATAGTATACACGCGCGATGACGCACATCTGCACGCCTCATCGCACGCAGGCACGCAGTAGAGGCACTGAAGAGGAGCGGGCGCACTCTTTTCAAGCTATCCGATCTCTTGATCGGACGACTCGGAGCCTTTGATCGTCCATGGGCATTGAGGCAGCCAAAGGCGAGGAGGCAGGCGTGTGTGCGGTTCTTCAGCTACGTTCAGGCCTTTAGTGGCGGATAAATTTGTCACTAAAGGCCCTGAATTAATTTTTTGAAATTAAAATGTCCAAAATGCCCCCACTCCTTGCAACTATAAAAGGAGACCCCTACCCTACGAATTTCTCATCCCTTCCTTCTCCTCTCTCCCTCTCCAAAGCTTAAGAGAAGCTTGTCCCACACCCAGGATGCTCCTCAAGAGCTAAAACCAAGTTTTCACCCCCATTCTGGAAGTGAATCCTACGACGATGATGACGTGCTGCCTCGTTCCCGTTCTTCTAACTTTGTTCTCCTTCTTCCCGGCTTGTCCTCCGTCTTCCAAGTGTCTCCTCCATTCGGCTCGTCCTCCAAGCATTCGTCGAGGAGGATAACTTCTCTCTCATTTCTTTTATCGCTTTCTAGAGTAGAATTTCCTGCTTTCTAGTTGTAGCAATTTCCTACTTTCTAGTGTAATCATTTTCCCACTTTCTTAGTTGTAAAACATTATTCAAATATCAAGTAATTATTCTCTCTCTCCCTCTCTTATTGTTTATATCGATTCCATTGTGACTATTTCGCCTTTTGAACAAAAAATACAAAAAAATATAACTGCGGATTTTAAGATCAACATAGCCTCCCTATGTTCGACCCAAAACTTCTTTAGGAATTTTTTGGTATAAATTTTATCTGTTGAACGGATTTCTTCGTGACTCAAACTACAACAACAGCTTTTCGAATCCAATTGCAAATGTGTAGTTTTCTGCCTTCAATAGACATCTCACTTGAAGTTAAGGAAAATAATTTTAGTGGGACAAACAGGCTCGAGGAGTATGATGAACCATTTGATAGCCTGATTATTGAAGATTGTGATCTGATTGGGGTTGACATGGAGGATTCTAATCCTAATATAATAGATGATCCAATTGGTAGCCCTAATCTTCAACCACACCCTAAAGAGCTGAATGATCATACTTGAGATCATTGTGCCCAAGTCAATTCTAATTTAGCCACGATTTCTAGACTTGGGTAAATAATATGGGGTGAATGATGTGCTAGAGGTCCCAGAACCGGAACACTTGATTTTAGAGGATAGGAATTTGGAAGTTAAAATCTGGGAAGCTACTTCTAAGGGAAAAATGATTTTGTATCTAAGGGCTCCTATTGACCTGAAACCACCTACTTTCTACAAGGACCCTTATGATGTCTTTGATGTGCAACCCAATCATAGCATAATTGATTATATTTTTGAGCCAAATTCCACATGGAAAATAGGCATAGTGATTTAGACTTACCCATTGTCCGACACTTTAGTCTTGGGTTGCACACCACCAAACCATAGGCCTAGCCCTGCAAATACAACAACCATAGGTTCTGGGTGATTTTCATCCAAAACCTGAGAATTGCTCGACCCTGGGGCATGGGTCTGCACCATAACTTGGTCTACATCTATGGACATTTTCTGCTGGCAGGTCTAAGGATTAATCTTTTGATATTGATTCTGACCTGTACTTGTGAATTCTCAATTTCTTCTTTGTATGTATTTTATGCCTAGCTAAAGGCATTAAACTTAGCACGTGTGTATACTCTCTTCTCTCTGCGGAGCTAACCGGATTTTCATGAAATTTAGGTGATATTCTGTTTACTCCATCCTTTTCATGTCTTTGTTTTTGCAATGAGGACATTGCATCATTTAGGCATGGGGGTGGATAAGTAATTCCTGAAATCATTTTTTTAACTCCATGGAAGTTCTTTTATTTTTATTTTCTTAAAAAAAAAGGAAATTAGGAGAAGAGAACTTAGGCATTTAAAAGTTATTAACTTTAGGAAATGATACGATAGGACCTAAATACTTAGACTCTTCAGGTCTTCGGGCTTAATCAGCCTAGGTATCCACTAAAATGTGGACTTAGTCTCGAGTCCTCGCCAAGTAATTTTATTTTAATTTGGTAAATAAATTGGGATGATAAGTACATGACTTATCAACCTGCCCTCTGATTTAAGGGGATTGTAAGTCTAAGCATCTACACACTATTTGCACCGACTTACTTTCTGGCACTTTTTACAGAAATTGGGTAGCTAATGAACTATCTAGGGTGGTATGGCTGGCAAGTTGTCAGTGGTAACAGCTCATTGACTGGTTGTCCAGAGCCCAACCACATGACCATTCTCTTCCTACTGCCTTTAGGTAAATCTTAGATCAAAGAAGCCACCTACTTAGAAAAAAAGACAAAAAGAAACACCCAAAAAGAAAAAGAAAAAAATAGAAAAAGGAGAAAATAATAATAATAATAATAAATAAATAAATAAAATCACACCTCACCACATGAGTAAGGCTGGCAAGTTGCCGTAGGTAACAGCCCATTGGCTAGTTGTCCAGAACCCAACTCACAAAAATACACAAATAATTCTCAAAATGCTTAGGGAAGAAGAGAGGAAGTAGAAAAAATCGAGAAGATATACACTGGGTTCGCCCTTGCGTTGACCCCATAAAAAAATGAAAATAAAAAAAAGTAGGGAGAAAGCTATCGATCGAAAAGATAAACCTCTATGTAGAAGTCTTTATGGTCACCTAGGGTTGTAGTAACCTGAAGTCCATTAACGGCCTCTTAGTGAGTCTATCACCCTTTCACAAGATGCTTAGCACTTAGAATCCTTTTCGAGTCTTGGGCAGGTCGGGTAGCTATAAAAAGTTATCCCGAAACTCTCAAACTCCAAAAGTCCAAAAAGAATTAGAAAAGAAGAAAAAGAAAAAAAAAGTATCTTCCCATTTCAAATAAGGCGAGGACTTGGGCAGTCTGCATTCTAGTAGACACCCAGGTACTGTTAAGTTTTTGTATTTTAGGACCTTAGTTGAAATTTTCCATTGTTAATAAACGACTTAGACCTAAGCAATCGAGTCCTAATTCTATTTTTATACATAGCATGTAGTTTAATTTTGCTAGGGACTAGAAAAAGATAGGCATAGGGGTACAATCTAGACACAATTATTGAGGATAAAATGGCTATTCATGCATATTCCTAGGCTTAGATATGCATTCCATACTATAAATATTGCATAGCATGCATCATTCTGCATTTAGAGTAGTTTGTGTATATTTTAGGTTAATTACATCTTTTTATGGCCAGGAGAGAAGGAGATTTAATTCAGAGCCTAGGATTGATGATCCGACCATACAGATTTGATCAAGACGATGATAGGAGTCTAACGCCTCTGAAATCACCTTGATCAAAGTCTCATAGCACCAAATGAAGTCTGAGAAAAATCAATGACTGATGGACTAGGTGATGTAATTCAGAGCTTCAAACGACAAATCTGACCGCATGGATGGATTCGAGTCGTCGATCACAGCCCAATGGCGCGAAATCAACTCAATCCGACCTCTATAGCAGCCCCTACAAAGGAAAGAAGATGGACAGCCTAGATCGCACCACGTGGCCCAACCCAGGCCACCCATGCACATGTACGCACCACCGCATGCGCACACCAATGTGACCGTGCGTGTGCGCGGAGGCACGAAACTGCAGCAGCGCAGTGGGCATGCATGGGCGCACGTGGAGGTAGCGGCAACGATAGCACATGCGAACGCGTAGCGCAGCGCGAGGCATGGGCAAGTAGCACGCGGAGCTGTATGACACGGGCGTGCACCAGTGCAACTATAGCATGGGTGCATGGCTGTCTTTAGCGATGTTTGCAGTGAATCATCAGTGACGTTTATGACCGTCACTAAATGTCATGTATACGAAATTTATCCTTTCCCCCACTATAAAAGGACCCTTACCGCTCCCATTTTTCTTCATCTCTTCCTTTCTTCTCCTCACCACCTCCAAGGCTCTAGAGAGAGCTTGTCCCAAGCCCAAGATGCTCCTCTAGAGTAGAATCAAATATTTTCCCACCTCTCATCCTCCTTTGTGGAGCATCCCGCGGCCGTCCTCTTACCTCCTTCCGGAAGAAGATCCTCGCCACAGTGACGTCCTTCCCTGTCCTCCTTCCTCTGTCATCATTCTCCCTCATCCCGCTCCTCACCACCTTCTTCGGGGCACCGTCAGAGTGAGCCATCCTCTAAGCGATCGTTGAGGGGGATTCTTCTCACCTATCTCTATCTTTTTGCTTTTATAGTGTAGTTTTCCCTCTTTCATAGTTGTAGAAACATTTGTTCATAAACATATGATTGTTTCTCTCTCTCTCTCTCTTATATTTTTCAAGTAGATTAGTTAGATAATGTTTTCATCGATCTGATCTCTTGCTTGATAGAAACACAAAAAAAAATTATAAAAGATAAAAATAACAAAAGGAAATAAAAGTGAAACATGAATTTTTCAAACCAAACGTTCGCCTCCCCATGTTTGACCTAGGACTCACCTTTCAAGTTTCGGTTATAAATATTATCTAATCGACAGATTTTCTCGTGAATCGAACTACAACGATGGATTTTCCAAACTCAAACCTTTTTGCGATGAATCTACGTCGCATCAGGATGTATTGCAAATAAACATCAATGCATGGAAAGTTCTTTCATTTTCACTAATGTTTGGCAAAAATTACATCAAGTTCACTATTTACAAGGGTCATTCCCATCAAACAGCCCATAAAAAAAGTAATAAAAAGGGGGAAAACAACTACACTATCTGTAGGTTCTATAATGGAGGGTATGAGATATGCATGATATGAAAAATAATATGAAAAATATAATATCACACAAAAGAATGCAATCACAAGTACACAATGATTTTTAGGTGAAAACCTAAAATCGGGTAAAAACCACCACCTAAACCTCTTAGTTTAGGATTTCCCGATCGATCAAGTCGAACAAATCCACTAACGTACTACTTAAATGAGGGTAGTACAACCCCTTACAACAATGCTACTTAGACGAGGGTACCATACCTCAAACCCCTCCTCTTCATAAGGAGTATTTTATCCCACAAAAGAGATGGGAATTCGCAAAGTGAATACTCAACCAAGAACAAAGAAAAATAACAAGAATCCTATAGAGCCACAAAGTATAAATATTAAACTAGCTCCTACAGGAAAAAGGACTTAGATTGAAGTGGTGCAACGTGAAGTTGGCAACATGACTGTGCACTTGGATTTGTTGAATTGGGCTTGGAGAGCAAGATCACTTCTTTTCTTGATGATTTCTTCTCTATGACACAAAAGAGTGTGGAAGTAGTGTTACTTGGTGTATCTTAGCTTAGGAAGGGTGCTCCTCTATTTATAGAGGTCCTAAGAAGAGTTTAGAAGCCTCTTCTAGCCGTTGGAAGGCTTCTCTACCTGTTGGAAATTATCCCAAGGCAAATCAGGCTGAAATCAGGGCTATTTATGATTCTGACAGGGTTATTAGATGTCTAGATCTATTATCAGATGTCTGGGTCATCGTCTAATTTTATGGTCGGACGTCTGATCTAGAAGGGTGGATCAACTGGATGATGTTGGATAAGAACGGTTGTCTAAAGATGACTTTTAAGACGTTTGGACTTAAGGTCAGACGTCTAATTTAAGATGGGTTTCCTTCCTATTTTTGTCCAAACCTAAGAAGGGTTCTAGGTTTATTTGGTCAAATGATAGGTCGATCGTCTGGCACAAAGTCTGAACGTCTAGAAATGCAATCTTCTGCAGGAATGGATTTCCCAAGGCTAAACAACTTAATCATCTAGCAAAAGGTGATTTAAGCCTAATATCTACTTATCAGACATCTAAGGATCATTACAGATGTTTGAAAGTGAAAGTAGGTTAGATAAAGAGTTAATCCTCTAAGATTAGCCTGATAAAGCCAATGGTCCTCTAGTTGGACGTTTGGTAAGTTCATTAGACAGAAGGCACTAAGTTTAGCTTAAGTGTTTAGACATCTGATCAAATAGTCAGATGTCTTAAAGTCCAAGATCAGACATCTAATTTTCAGATTGGACATCTGATCATGTTGTCTGAAACCTATTTTGGTTTTCTAAGTTCTCTATGAACAGCCTAAGTGTCCTAGGTTAGAGTAAGTGTTCCTAGGGCTATTGTTAGGTAACTTTGAGTCTCTTTAACAATTGTCTGGACAAAAATAAAGAGTAAAAGAAATAACAAATAAATACATGAATAAAGTATTTATCCTATTCTTCGACTCCTTCCTTCTTCAGGCTTTCACTCAGAGCGAAACTCCTCCATCAAGCTCCTCCAATCTACCATGGATGCGAGCTTAAGCTCCTCCTCCAAACTTGAATCCATTTGCATTCTCCTAAAACTTATAAACTCAATGCAAATGTTAAATAACACGTGTTTTATTATCATCAAAATTAACGACCGTGGTGCCCTTGCACCAACACTATCTAGCTGGAGAATCATGGCATATATTTGGGATGGTTGACCCTGGGAGTTGGCGGAGTAGAGGCGACCTCGTAGGCGGGGCTATGGTGGCTAGAAGGCTGGTCACCATCCCCAGTAGCATGCAAGGTTCTGGTGGGGCTAGCCTTGTCCAACCCCTCATTAGGAGCCAAACTATCAGCCTAGTCCCTGGGAGGGGAGACAAGAGCTTTGTCTTCTATCAGGCCCTCCTCCTTCTGATGAACATACTCGGTGTTCAATTGGTCAGTTGACCAACCACAAAGCTCTTGTGATGAGGTATGTCCACCCTTTAGAAGGGATTGCATCACCACCAAGGTATACTTTTCAACCTCAGTAGAGAAAAGGTCTCGACAGGCCTACATTGAAGGATCAAGGGTGAAGATTTCCATCACAAAGTCAGGATCCTTCTCAAGTACGGGAGTAGTTTCTAGCTCCCAGATCTTTTTGGCCCCCTTCTTAGCAAGTTGGAAGGCCAAGATGAGTTCCCTCATCTCCCGAGCCCCCACCTCTGCCTTCTCTTGTGCCTTCTTGGCCTTGGTGAGGTCATCCACAATGCTGCTCAGGCAGAGGCACTCTTCCTCAAGGGATCTCTCATACTTCTCCAAAGTGGAAGAGAGTCATGTTCTGAACACCTGCACCACCGTCAGCCCCGATAGGTTGGTGACAGCCCCTTCAAGCTTGTCATCGAGCTCCTCTATCTTCATAAGATCATTCTCATGGATCTTTCCAAGGGAGTCGTCAGGCTTGGTAGCCATCTTGCCAGTTGCTCTCAGCCCAAGTCTAGTGGCGTCCACCCCCTGCAAGTGCGATTGAAGTGGGCAAGAAGATCCCCAAAAGAGTTCAGCTTCTTCATTACCTCCTCCGCCTCCCTCTTCACCTTCCGACAGGCAGCGTTGGCCTCTTCTAGTTGGCATATAAAATTCCTTTGCTCCACCCTGGCAGTAACTGCCCATTTCACCACCATGTCCACCGCCTCACTGGGTGTGGCGAAGCTAGGCTCAGAGAAGGACTCAATCGTGATAGAGCCAGGAATGAACTTTAGCCCCAGGGTATCCACCTACACAACAACAAACCAGGAAGTGTTGCAATATACAGTGAAAGGTACCATGGGGAGCACATGTTCTAAAGAGCAACTTACCACCCGAAGACAGTAAAAATATATATGCTTCATATTAACCATCCCACTTGGAGGGTTATCCCAGGTCATTGCATCTTGCAGATGTCGAAGCACCTACCTTTCAAGGTTAGCTAAGGTCGGGTCAACGTCCAAGGATCCCCTATCCTCCAGGCTTGAGTTGTTGAAGAACTTCTAGGAGTAGGAAGGGGACCACCAGACATAACAGCCTGCAGAGTGGCAACTAGATCCCAGCTAGGAGGTGCCACTTGAAGTGCAATTGGGCAGAGCTTGAAACCCTCTACCAAAAAGCTATGGGTCCACCAATGCCCTGAGAACTACTAGGGGCGTTATCTCTAAGGGCTCCAGGTGTGGGTTGTTGTGGCTCAAATACACTGCCAACAGCGAACTCCTCCCCACAGCCGCCTGCTCGGCCACACGGACAAACGTTGTGGGGGTGTCTAACGAAATAGGTGGGAAGCCCACTTGGCTCCTTACGTCCCATTCAACAGAGACTTCTACACCCCCAACCTCCGCAGAGGCTGGCTGGCGAGAAGATGAGGAGGGGACGCTTTCCTCACCACCCACCCCCTTAAAACCAAAGGAGATACACAAACCCCTGTGTATCCATGTTATTGGAGGGGCACTTCCTTAGGGATGGTTGAAGCCTCCTCCCTTTCCCTTCTCTTGCTCTCTTAGTGATGGGGAGCTGCTACTTTCAACTGCCCCTCGAGACTAGTGCTTCACTGCCTTTCGCCTAGTCCCATGGGAGATCCTCGAGCACATCACCTCGAAGTATCTGGCCTGGCGAACTGCCCAAAAGCTATGATGAGAGGCTCATCATGGCTTCTAATTACCCCTAATTAACTAGTCTTCCTAGTTAATTAGCTAGGAATATGTAAATGTATGGGTTAAATATAGAATAAGTGATAAAATATTAAAGAACCTTAAAATAAGTTTAAAATGCTATATTATTATCCAATTAATATTATTAATAATTTAATTAAAAAATGGACTCGAAATATCATCAATTATTTACCAAATTAATGTGTTAATTAACTTAAGTATAACTTTTACCTCAGTATATAATAACTTAAGTAACTTTACTTAATTAAATAAATTAAGTTAAAAAGGTCAAAAACGTAAATCCAAGGTTTAAATATATTATTTGTCTAATTTATAATCATATATAAAAAGTTGAAGAAGATTTAAATTAAAATAAACCTTGAAAACCTTAATTTACATTTTAGTCCTTAAGTTTTATTTCAATTGAGTCCTTATTCTTCACTTAGGTCCTTAGCTTTCATTGCAGATAGGTCCCTATAAACATCTTCCTCTTCATATCTTCTTTAGCCTCTTCGATGGCTGACGATAGGAGGTTTCCACACCCGCCGAACACTGTCCATCCGACGTCCTCTATTCCGTGTCAAGCTCCTGGAACTTGTGCTCACCGTCCTCTTTTCATCCATCAGTCTGGATGATGCTTAAATCCTATTTAGGGCTCGAAGTTAACCTCACCGACGTCGGAGAAGACACTGGTGGTTACTTCACTCCTAGACCTCTTTCCATCCAGATTCACTCTCCTCTTCAGTCGCCGCAATCTATAAATACCCCTCCACCTCTCCAATTTCAAGGGGTTAGCTCCCTTCCCTCTTCCCCCCACTGAGCTAGTAGATAGGTGGTGTCGGACCCGAATAGGTTGTTAATATGGTGATTTTATCGTTGAAGTGTGTATAGTGGTTAACCTAAATCGGACCTAACCATCTCTTTACAAAATTTTTAACCTAGCCTACTTGATTTTAGCTTGGTCACTTTTAGGGCCAGGGTCGAACTCAGGGAAGTGGGGTTACAAGTCGAGTTTCTACGCCTTTCCTACAACGAATCTCTTTCGTTTGTTTATTGTGTTTTTGGTGTTTTTCTATTTAGATTTTTTTCTAATAATCTTGGTCCTTGAGGCACACTCTCAAAATTAGGTTCTTGGCTTTGAGCCAAATCAGGGTTCCAAAACGGGTCTTGCTATTTGCAAGACGGAGTACCTGCAGGTCAAGGATTATCTTTTCTCTTTTTTATATATATTTTTTTATCTTTTTACTAACAGGAAAGCAAAACAGAAATAAAGTAAATATAGTGTATATATATGTATGTATATATTATATATGTATAAAGGGGTGGCGGTGGAGGTGGAGATGGAGTGTAGCAAGGTGTCGAGTCAGTCGTCGTCTAGAAAGACGCAACTGACAGGATGAGGTGCCGTGTGGAGTGTAAGGTGGATGGATGGAAGATGAGTGTAACCACGCTTTTTGTACGCGTGTATCGAGGAATATCAGCAACTTACATATATACATATATATATATTTTTTCACATTACTTACCATACGTGGTATCGCGGGAATATCAGCAACTAGTGCAGATATTCCCGCGATACCACGTATGGTAAGTAATGTGAAAATATATATATGTATATATGTAAATATATCTAATGTATATATGGCTATAAATATATAGGTATATATATATATTTATATATAAGTATATGTATAGATATATATATATATATATGTATATGTATGTATATAATACTATATAGATGTATATATATGTATGTGTATGTATATAGTAATATATGTATATACAGATATATGTAGCTAGATATGTATATATATGTATGTATATATATGTATAAGTAGGTGTGTATATATGTATATACATATATATGTATACTAATACTTAGTTATATAAATACTATATATATATATAGATATAAGTATATATATATACATATATATCAATACATATATGTATACGTATATATATATGTATATAATAGTGTATAGGTGTGTGTGTGTGTGTATGAAAGTGTGAGTGTATGTGTGTGCAAGCGTCTGTAAAGAGAGTGCTGTGAGAAAGAGAGAGAGAGAGCAAGAGAGAGAGGGCGCTGCTGAGAAGAAGAGGTGGGTTAAGCCGTCTGAGGCCGTGGAGCGTCGTCTGAAGGTTTCCACGCGCACGCGCAGGTGCATATGCACGCGGAGAGAAGAGGCCGCAGCACGCAAACTGGAGTGGGTGCGAGGAGAGAAGGCCGCAGCGCACCGCAGTGCACGAAGGGCTGGAGCGAGCACTGGTATGCACGCGTGGGCGAAGAGAGCAGGCGACACAGGCGAGTGCGAGGGCTGGCGAGTGATGAGAACCTCATCATGAGCCATAACTAGCTCATTTTGACCTAATACAAAGGATAAAAGCTCCTACATAACTCAAGGAAAGGCTTAACTCAGAGAATTCTGAGTTTAAGGAGAAAACAAGTCATAAGGGGTAAAAATGCAATTTTACCAGTATAATCTGCATACAGGGTAATTCAGGGTCCAAACATAGGTCAAAGCAACTTAATAAGAATAAAAGTGGGATGAGATGATCTAGCAAGGGCTACAGCAATTCCAAGGAACTAAATGATAATCTGTAACCCTAAAACAACCCACTTCAATTCACGAGGTTCGAGGCAAAGTAAAAATAGAATAAACCCTCTAAAATTCATAGAAAAATAATCTCTAGGGTTTAGAACCTTCAATTTGGCCTTCAGAACCCATTTTGACCTACATTGAGAACCATGCCCAATTAATAACTTAATTTGGGTTTTCGCATAAATTGACCGGTCAAACAAGGTTTAATATAGAAATGAAATTCACCATCAGATTCCTTAGGTCCTAATTAGTCATGTATAAAAACTTGAGCCTAAGAAGAAACCTCCTTGACCAACTTTACACTTTGGTCCTCATATATTTACTTTTTGGCCCTCAACTTTTGAACCCTCGCATTTTGGCCCCTAACTCTCCTTCGTTCTTTGCGTTCAGGTCCCCCCTGCAAAACCTGCCAGCACCATGCTCCGGCGACCTTGCGCGGAGCATGGCGCCGCGCAGGGTGAGGGGGAGAGCCTGGCAAGTAAACCGGGGGTGCCCTGCGTCGTCAGCCGTCACAGGGACACCCGCCTGGTCGCTGTAACCCGCCATACCGGCCCTGCGAACGCACGGACGGTATGGGTTTCCATCTCCGGCGTCCTCCGGCGAGGGAGACACGTCGTCTCCCTCCGCCTTCCTCCCTGATTCGGTCCCTATAAATACCCCCGTCGCCCCACCGTTCTTCCAAGCTCGGATCTGACGGAGAAAACCCCCAACTTTCCTCTCCTCTCACTCCGGCAGACGCCCACCAGCTCCGGCGGTTCCTCCTCCTCCTCCTCTTCGCTCTGCCGCAATACCAGCAGCAGAGACTTCTTCCCCTGCTCTTCCCGCGCCACGCCGCACCCAGCTGGCGCCTCTCCGGCTCTCTGCTCGCCGCCGCCCCTTCCCCTGGGCATCTTCTTCTCCGGCGACAGTCGATACGACTGTCGCCCTGCTCCGGCCCCTTTCGTCTCCGTAGCAAGGTCAGAACTCCTCCCCATCTCCCCCTCTTTCTTTTCCTCACTGTCTTTTATTTGATTAAACCCTCGACCGCTCCTGTCCACCGTCACCCCCTTCGTCTCCGGCCATCCTCCGGCGAGCCGCTCCCATCACCCCAGCAACCCACACGGCTCGCCGACCACCGCAGAACCTCCGCCTCCTCACCCTGATCAACCCCCGCCCTTCCACTTCCCCCACATCACCCTCTGCAACCCCACCGAACAAACCCATCTTCTGACCCACAGTCCGACCTAGGGCAGCCCTTGCACGCCGCCCCACGCCTCGCCACCACCCACACGAGCTTCGCCGCACTCTGGCGAAGCTCCCGGCACCTTCTGATTAGGCCGAGAGGCCGTTTTGCTGTAAACAGGTCAGCCGACCTCCGCCGCCATTGCCGTGCAGAAGGAGCTGCTTCCGCCTGCAGCTGCAGGCGCGCCACGCCCAGATTCGACTCCCAGGCCTTACGAGGCATTTCGACAAAGCATCAGGCTCGCAGCTGGGGCGAAGGCCTCGCGTGTAGCTGCGATCGCTCGCTGCTTTCTCCGCTGCGGGTGCTCAATTAGGGTGGGACATTTAGTCCCACCTCGGAAAACTCTGAAGAGGCGCAGTGGTATAAAGCGAAAAAGTGCTGGAGGCTTACTGCCTCAGCACACGGGGTGAGGTCCCCTTCACCCGCCCGGTTACCCGGTCTCGTCCGCGCTCACGCCCCGTGGACCTGACCCGACCCGACTTAGACTGACCTGCACTCCTCGCCCACCACTCACGCCGGTGGGCCTGGACCCGGGCGCTACCCGTACCCAGCTACCCGGCAGCTCTGGGAGAGCTATCCTATGAGCGGATTCTGTGAGAGAGAGACGGAGGGGGGGGTAGAGTAGGTTTTGCCCTCTGACGTAAACTCTGAAGTGTGCAGGCACAGGTGAAGAAGAAGGACCGCGGAAGAAGAAGAAAGCTAAGGGAGACATTGTAGCAACAAGCGGTTTAAGTCGTCTGATTGGAAAATCAGACGACGTCCTGAAGGGAAAAGAAGAAAGAAGGAGAGACGACGTCCTGACAGGAAAAAGAAAAGAAGAAAGAAGGAGATCTGAAGAACAAAAGAACAAGGAAGAACAACAGAAGAAGAAGAGGACCACAAGGAGATAAACACAGAAGAAGAACAGGAAGAACAAAAGCTAAAGAGAGAGAGAGACAAAGAGAAGAAAAGAAGAAGAACTCAAACTTTCATCTCTCTCCCCCTCTCTCTCTCTCTCTTTCTTTATTTTTTGTAACAGAACATGTATATCTCTAGAATACAACTTGCACCCTGAGTTCGACCTCGGGAACTCTTTTATTTTCCGAGTAAAAAAATTTATATATTTGAAATGATGGCAATAACTGGCTATACTACAACGCTATAACAATAAAACCCGGTTATCTCAACGAAGCCACAGCGTTTCAGCGAGCATACATGGGCGAAGGAAGTGGACGCTCGCAGACGTTGAAGCCGGCAGGTGCGGGCGACGCGGGACTGAACGTGTGCGCGGGCGAATGGCGGTAGCTGCGCGCCGCATGACCGGATAAGTGAGAAGCTTTCCGGTCACGCCACTATAGCCATAATGTCGCGCAGACTAGCATGAACAGTGGCTACAGTGGTCGGCCGAGCCACGCGACCGCCTGCTGCCGGTGCTGTGAGTGCAGACGGCTCGGCGCACGTGGTGGAGTGGCTCCGGCTGGTGGCCTACGGGCGGGATGTCGCAACATAGGGCGAGGAGAGGGCTGCTGGCGTACGCGGTGAGGCTTGGCGACCTGCTGCTTGCGCGGAGACTTGCGGGCACTGGCTGGGGTGCGTGGTGAGGCTTGGCCGGCCACTGCAAGGGCGTGCGGTGGCCGGCTGCGGGCGGGAAGGCGAATGTAGTGCGAAGAGGCGGGAGGTGAGGGCGCCTACAGGCGCACGCGGAGGGCGAGGGCAGCCTGCTGCCGCCTTGCTGCTGCTGCTGTGGGGCTGGGCCGGTTGCTACAGGGCATGCGGTGGTCGATTGAGCTTCACAGCTGAAGCTTTGCTCCAATGGCTGAAGGGCTTTGAACGGAAAAAAAAAGAAAAGAGCCACCACTCCCACCGACTCTTTGGTGAGCTGGGCGATGGTGGACTCACGGTGGTGGTTGTGCACCACCGTGAGTTTCTCCTGTCCACCGGGTGTCTCCTCGAAGGAGGAGGGTCAGCGTGTGGAGGGAGAGGGGAGTGGACGGTGGCCTGGAGGGAGAAGTGCTGGGTTTTTTGGCGTTGGACCAGGCTGCATGCAACAAAGGAGCCGCCTTGCTTTTATAGAAGGAGAAGTCATGCACAGCCATGCCCTGGCTGTGCATGCCTCAGCATGGCTCACAGTAGGGAGAGGCAGCCGCAGGGAAGGGCCTGAGCAGGGAATGGCGCGAGGAGAAGAAGAAGATGCTCCATGCAGCCGTGGGGAAGATTTCAAAATCAAGTGAAATAAAAATAAAAAGATGGTTAATTTTGCAAAGATGCACTTGAGGAAAAATGTTATTTGCAAGGCTACTTATTTCACTCTCCTCCCCTCTCAATTAAATGCATTCATGCATGTATTTTTACAAATGCGACTAGGGAACCCTAATATGCATCGGTAATTCTAGGAAATAGCACAAGACGGCACAATTGCCGGTGTATTTTTGTAGTGCAATCATACCCCCATGCCTATCTTTTGCTAGTCCCTAACAAAAGAGTATTTAGAAATGATCTTAGGCTGAAGATTTTCTTCTGAGGTGATATAGGTGTGTTTATTGTTGGATATTGTGAGAACCAATTGTAGAGAAGACTACCAGTACTTTAAGTCTCACATGACATAGATCACCTCTCGACTAACCAGGACTCTTGATATTTAAACCTTAAGTACGATTTCCAGGACCCAGGAAGTTTTTGCCATACTCAAGAGCTCAAGAGGTTATGGCTTGTGCTTAGTGAAGGATCAAGACTGACCAGATGAACATTAAGACTCAAGCCCAAGGTTTCACGAATTTTTAAGTACAAGTTGGTCCCAGTTTCAGTTCGTGTTTTCGGATTGACCCTTAAAAGATGACGGATAACTCAACTCCCATTTTCTGACATTTGTGGCTCATAGGAAAACAGGATATTTGCGACCTGCCCTGAAGAACTTCTTGTAGGGCGAAGACTTTACAGATATTTGTGAGATATACTGACTTATTTGCATTTTTTTTTTTTGAAACACGTGTTAGTATATCTCTTACAACATTATTTGGAGGAGCACACTTTTCTTTTTGGTGGGAGAGTTCTTTCTTGGTGGAAAGAGCCGCTCCTAAACACAAGACTAAAGACTGGGATAAAAAGTCTACCTGTGTGCACAGGTAAGGACTCCACCTTCCCTAATGAACACTAGGGTTGGATCTTATGTTCACCTGGTCTTTCTTGATATGTGTAGTGTGAACCAAGTTTACTTAAGCTCTTAAGTAAAAGCAAACCAACGGATCCTGTACTGATGTCTTAGGTACAAGAATACATCCTTAGTTAGGAGAGATTCCTATCTATTTTGTCAGTGCTCAAGTGAATTAAGCCGAGCCTGAGCGAATCAATCTTCTGTGACCTGGAAAGTCTTCAAAACAGAGGTTGAATATCCATAAACACTTACTGTATTTTTGTTTCAGCCTTTAGATCATTACTAAACACCATTTATATATATATATATTTTTTTTTTCTTTTTCTTGCATATTTATAAATAGGTGGAAACTGCATGATACCATAAAATACCCAGATCCTAAGGATGCCTATCCACCCCCCATGCCAAACAATGCTATGTCCTCATATGCATGCAGGGAAAGGTAGAGAAAGGATGAAAGATCGGGTAACGAGAGCTGAGGTGCAGGGTATAGAGCAGGGTGGTAGGGTGGGTGGATGGTGGGTGGTGAAGTGAAAAGTGAAGTGATCGTGATAGTGGCATGAAAAGTGATGGTGGATGGTGAAAGGTCTGGCATTTTCTAGGACGAGAGTGTCCCAGGCCGATCAGAGAACAAGTCAGGAAGAAGAAGTTGGCCCTCAGATTGGCCAAGAAGAGGGGCTTCTTGGATAGATGGATCCAAAAGGGATAGCCCTAGTGAATAGGATGTGGGCTCAAGGTCCCAGTGTGGAGTTGCAAATCCGCCTGATTTGGCGGGAATGAAAGGGCAATCCGGTCTTCAGGAGTGTGGACCGGCGGTGAGTAGCCCGGATATGACTCAGACCACGAGGTATGGGAACCGGAGAAAACCTCGTCAGAAGTCTGGTCAGGAGAAGGTACGGGACAAGGGAGGGATGGGGGAACGTCACAATATGTGCTGGTCAGGCAATCGTCAATGCTTTCAGGTAATCCGCAGCAGTCAGAGTAGGTCCCAATTAGTCTGACACACATGCTGACAGTCATGTCCTCGTCAGACGTGTCATCCTCGATACAATCGCAATCAAAGTTCTTGGCTGCCTTGAAAATGTTAAGCCTGATCTTTTCAGATCCAATGGCAATCTCGATACAGCCCGACTCGCAGTTGATAAGGGCTCGGGTTGTGGCCAAGAAAGGTCGACCAACGATGATCGGACAATCAGAAAGTGAGCTAGGAACTTCCATATCTAAAACAAGAAAGTCAACAGGAAAACAGAGACTGTTGACCCTAACCACCACAGCCTTCGAGATTTTGACAGAACGATCTACCAACTGTAACGTGACAGGGGTGGGTTTCAGATTTCCCAAGGAAAATTTTTCGAGCATGATGGTCGGTATGAGATTTATGGAAGATCCTAGATCAAGTAGGACACAGTTAAAATTGCAGCCTTGGATGCTGCAGGAAATAAGCGGTGTGCCCGGATCTTTCTGCTTCGGTGGTAGGTTTGACAGTATAGCACAACTCGCATGAGGCGAGAGAACCACCGGATTCTTAGTTTTCCTTGACTATCACCTAGGTGTTGTGTAGTCTTTGAAAAATCGAGAGACAGTAGGTATGTGATCGATAGCCTCGAATAGGGGTACGTTGATTTCTACATCCCTGAACAAATTACACAGGTTATCAAAGGCTTGTGTATCTTTCTTTTTGCCTTTTGGCTCCCTCAGTAGAGCCTTAGGGAATGGGACTGATTCTGGCACCAATTTGGGTGTATCGTCCTCTCGCGAATGCGGTGAGCATCTCGAATGAGAGGGCGAAGAAGAAGACGGGCCAGGATCAGGTCGAGGTGGATCGACAGTCTGCTTACCACTCCTCGTAGTGATAGCATTGGATGATGCGGGTCCAGTGGGATCATACGACGGAGAAGGGTTCGCAATAGGGACATAAGAGTGAGGTGCTGCAGCAGGATTAGCCTGAAATCCCAGTGGAATGCTCGGAGCTTGCAGAATCTAATTAACCTGCCCCTGAGAAGTCGTACCTATGGTTGAGGATCGCGGGGTACGAAATTTCGCAGGTTTGGAATAGGATGGGCGTGAAGAGTGCCCTGAGATCGAGTCGCCATGCGTAGTTGACTCATCTTAGCATTCTGCTACGCCAATTGGTGCTGAAGAGAGGTCATGTTCTCTTCATGGCACTTTGCCATATCCGTCATCATTCGCATCAATTTGTCAAGAGGACTTGATGCGGGTTCTGTTTTTGGTACGCAAGGGCCTGATGGTGGATTCGCCATAGGATTAGACTAGGCCCTTGGGATGACGGGTGCGGATAGTCGCATTGGTCCACCTGCAGGGTTTTGGCACTGCGGGTTGTTCGACCATGCGAAATTCGGATGATTTCGCCACCCTGGGTTATAAGTGGCAGAGAACGGGTTGTTCCCCAGGGCGCAAGCATCTTCTATGCCAGAAGACGCGTCCGTACGTAAATATGTGTCTGAGCACACGGAGGCTTGGTCCTCCGTGTCGAAATACTGGCTCGCAAAAGCTAGTTCCACATGACTTACCAAGTCACTCGACGCTACACTCGGTAAGGAAGGTCTTACGGGGTTTCTTGGGATAAGCCTAGTGTTGGAAGAATTTGGATTGTGACGAAGTGGTGAAGTGGGGGTGTTTGCCATAGATCGGGCGGGGTTGGCCAAAAGCTCTTCCAGCTTCTTGTGCACAACGGAGACTTCATCCAGTTTTTGTGCGATAAGACTGAGATCAGTGGATGAATGGGAGAGTCCCGTGTCAACTTCGTGGACATTTCAGGGCTGGCTAGTACGATTAAAGGCGACAATGGAGGCATTGTTCATTGAGTTTTCACTCATATTTTCAAATAATTCGAATGCTCCATTCTCGTTTTTATTCATAAAGTTTCCTCCGCAGGAAGCGTCTACAATCTGCTTCAAAGTCTCATTTAGCCCATAGTAGAAAATCTGGGCTATATGCCACTTAGGCAGACCATGGTGTGGACACTTCCTGAGGAGGTCATTATACCTCTCCCATGCCTCATGAAATTGTTCGTCGTTTTGTTGCGTAAATGAAGTGATAGCACGGCGAAGCGCATTGGTTCGCCCGATTGGAAAGAACTTCTTGACAAACGCTGTTCGCATCTCTTCCGAAGAGTAGATGGTTCTCCCAAGGGTGCGTAACCACTGCGACTCTTTATCCCGCAATGAAAACGGGAACATTTTCATGAGGACTATAGGTAACCCGATATTTCTAGGTTTAACAATTTCAGCTAATCGGGTTAGGTCTTCCAAGTGGAGAAAAGGATCTTCACTTGCAAGACCATGGAAATGGAAATTTATTAGGCCAATTATGTTAGGTTTCAGTTCAAAGTCGTCCCCGCCCATGGGGACCCAAATCTGTCCTATGGTCTCTGTAGCAGCGGGATTCTGATAGGAGCTAAGAGACATAGGCTCCTCCCGTTCAGGAGGGTTCTGCATTTCCTCCAATGTTTCTTGAATGACTTCCATTTGCTCATTATACATTTCCATTTGGGCTTGGAGGCGGGTTATGGGATCTAAGGTTCCACCACCTGGTGGGTTTTGAGGGCGGTTTCCTCCCTCGGGACTTGGGGGTGGGCGTGCAGCCATATTTGTGGAGGAGGAGGACGATTCCGCTTCTTCTCTAAATTTATCAGTCAATTCTAACAGTTCAGGGTTTTGTGACCTCCTCCCAAACATGCATTATCGCAGGAAGAATTGGGGGGATAAGAAGGGAAAAGATATGAGAGAAATGACGCCGCAAAGGTATACTTGATGACAAATCAGTACAATCAAATTCCTAACCTCTACAGTGTGCCCTTAGACCTAAAGATCTAAGTTACCTACTATCATGGACTACGAAACCGAATGCGAGCACCGCAGAACCACCGAGCCAGATTGAAAGGGCATTTGCCCCAATCTTAGACACCCGATAGCACATAGGAACCCTCACCAGCACGAAGATGCAACACGCAGGTAGTTAGACCTCCAATCCTTAATAAGGGTCAAGTTACTACCAATTTTAGTTAGAGGCTTAGGGTCAAGTGCTTTTGGAATGTGAAGGGCATTGTTTACGGGTAATGCCCAAGTGATTGATTTTTCAAGTGTGTAAAACAAGCATGCAACGGGGAAATCTCCCCGAATTGAAGTTTTTAATTGGTGAATGATTTTTAGAATTCAACCTTAAGGAGTATGGATTTTAGGATTTCGCTAAATTACCAATTCAACCAATCTCCAGGTTTTTGAGAGAATGCAGGTTTTCTTCTAAACCCAACAAACCCTTCTTCAATGTCAATTGGTTAATGCATGCTACAATGAAATCGGCTTCCCTACTTAGAGATTTCTATGTGTGGATGCACGAATCAATTTTAGATTAGTGTGAAAGGGAGCCAAAGCACTTCAATTCAAGTGCTCACAATCACCAAAAAGATTTCCACACACAAGACTCAATCAACAGATAAAGAAACTCAAATTGTTGGTGTTGAAATATTTGGGATCGAATATTAGGCAAGTTGAAAAGTCATGGTGGGGTTGGAATCAACTCAATTCCAAGTCTTCCCACCAAAAAATGTGATCTCGAATTTGTAGATAAGTGAGGCAAAGAGGGGTGCAATCAATCTTTTTATGTTTGCCTCAAAGAATACTTCATACGACAAAAAATTCAAGAATCAAGATTCTTGGATTTTCGCTATGCGAAGTAAGGCGGGAAATCCTGGGGCGGTGGGAGTAAAGGCAATCAATCAAACAAGTGAATTTTAATCCACTCGCCCCAAGAGATCCCAAGAAGTTTTTCTAGTTTTTTAGTTTTTTTTTTTTTAGTTTTTTTATTAAGGTTACAAGTTAACCTAGGTTGCTAAGAAAGAAAGACTTACTTGTGTAGCAACGTGTGCGGAGCTCCGGTGCGGTGTTGGCGTCTTCACGCTCTCGTTCCCACCTTGGATATGCCCACGTCTCCGACTTCATCTGCCTGCCTTCTCCTTGCAACAAGTTTACCTGTACACCAAAAACAGAGACACCCATGAACAGAGAAGAGAAAAATGAAAGGAATGGAGTAAAAACTTACTTGAAGGTGCACTTCCCAGGCAACGGTGCCAGAAAAGGTTTGGTGTCAGACCCGAATAGGTTGTTAATATGGTGATTTTATCATTGAAGTGTGTATAGTGGTTAACCTAAATCGGACCTAACCATCTCTTTACAAAATTTTTAACCTGGCCTACTTGATTTTAGCTTGGTCACTTTTAGGCCCAGGGTCGAACTCAGGGAAGTGGGGTTACAAGTCGAGTTTCTACGCCTTTCCTACAACGAATCTCTTCCGTTCATTTATTGTGTTTTTGGTGTTTTTCTTTTAGATTTTTTTCTGATAATCTTGGTCCTTGAGGCACACCCTCAAAATTAGGTTCTTGGCTTTGAGCCAAATTAGGGTTCCAAAATGGGTCTTGCTATTCGCAAGACGGAGTACTTGCAAGTCAAGGATTATCTTTTCTCTTTTATATATATATTTTTTTATCTTTTTACTAACAGGAAAGCGAAACAGAAATAAAGTAAATATAGTGTATATATATGTATGTATATATTATATATGTATAAAGGGGTAGGGGTAGAGGCGAAGATGGAGTGTAGCACGGTGTCGAGTCAGTCATCATCTAGAAAGACGCAACTGACAGGACGAGGTGCCGCGTGGAGTGTAAGGTGGATGGATGGAAGATGAGTGTAACCATGCTTTTTGTACGCGTGTATCGAGGAATATCAGCAACTGGTGCAGATATTCCCGCGATACCACGTATGGTAAGTAATATGAAAATATATATAAACGTATATATGTAAATATATCTATATGTATATATGGCTATAAATATATAGGTATATATGTAGTTATATATATATATATATATATATATATATATGTATATATATATAAGTATATGTACGGATAGATATATATATATAGATAGATAGATATATATATATATGTATATGTATGTATATAATACCATATAGATGTATATATATGTATGTGTATGTATATAGTAATATATGTATATATAGATATATGTAGCTAGATATGTATATATATGTATATATATATATATATATGTATATAAATATGTATATAATTATATGTATATAGGTAAATATATATGTATATATATATATAAGTATATAGATATATGTATATATATATATGTATACTAATACTTAGTTATATAAATACTATATATATATATAGATATAAGTATATATATATATATCAATACATATATGTATACGTATATATATATATGTATATAATAGTGTATAGGTGTGTGTGTGTGTATGAAAGTGTGAGTGTATGTGTGTGCAAGCGTATGTAAAGAGAGTGTTGTAAGAGAGAGAGAGAGAGCGAGAGAGAGAGGGGCGCTGCTGAGAAGAAGAGGTGGGTTAAGCCGTCTGAGGCCGTGGAGCGTCGTCTGAAGGTTTCCACGCGCGCGCGCACAGGCACGTATGCACGCGGAGAGAAGAGGCCGCAGCACGCAGACGGGAGTGGGCGCGAGGAGAGAAGGTGCAGCGCACCGCGTTGCGCAAAGGACTGGAGCAAGCACTGGCATGCGCACGTGGGCGAAGAGAGCAGGCGACGCAGGCGGGTGCGGGGGCTGGCGAGCATACGCGGGCGAAGGAAGCGGGCGAGTGCGGGCAACGCGAGACTGAACGCGTGCGCGGGCGAACGGCAGTAGCGGCGCACCACATGACCGGATAAGTGAGAAGCTTTCTAGTCACGCCACTGTAGCCACAGTGTCGCACAGACTGGCGTGAACAGTGGTCGGACGAGCCTCGCAACCGCCTGCTGTCGGTGCTGTGAGTGCGAACGGCTCGGCACGCGCGGTGGAGTGGCTCCGGCTGGTGGCTTGCGGGCGGGATGTCGCGACAGAGGGCACGGAGAGGGTTGCTGGCGTGTGCGGTGAGGCTTGGAGACCTGCTGCTTGCGCGAAGACTTGCTGGTGCTGGCTGGGGTGCGCGGTGAGGCTTGGCCGGCCGTTGCAAGGGCGCGCGGTGGCCAGCTGCAGGCGGGAATGCGAATGCAGTGCGAAGAGGCGGGAGGTGAGGGCACCTGCAGGCGCGCGCAGAGGGCGAGGGTGGCCTGTTGCCGCCTTGCTGCTGCTGCTATGGGGCTTGGCCGGTTGCTGCAGGGCGTGCGGTGGCCGGTTGAGCTTCACAGCTGAAGCTTTGCTCCAATGGCTGAAGGGCTTCGAACGAAAAAAAGAAAAGAAAAGAGCCACCACGCCCACCAGCTCTTTGGTGAGCTGGGCGATGGTGGACTCACGGTGGTGGTTGTGCACCACAGTGAGTTGCTCCTGTCCACTGGGTGTCTCCTCGAAGGAGGAGGGTCGGCGTGTGGAGGGAGAGGGGAGTGGACGGTGGCCTGGAGGGAGAAGTGCTGGGTTTTTTGGCGTTGGACCAGGCTGCATGCAACAAAGGAGCCGCCTTGCTTTTATAGAAGGAGAAGTCATGCACAGCCATGCCCTGGCTGTGCATGCCTCAGCATGGCTCACAGCAGGGAAGGGCCTGAGCAGGGAAAGGCGCGAGGAGACGAAGAAGATGCTCCATGCAACCACGGGGAAGATTTCAAAATCAAGTGAAATAAAAATAAAAAGATGGTGAATTTTGCAAAGATGCACTTGAGGAAAAATGTTATTTGCAAGGCCACTTATTTCACTCTCCTCCCCTCTCAATTAAATGCATTCATGCTGGTATTTTACAAATGCGACTAGGGAACCCTAATATGCATCGGTAATGCTAGGAAATAGCACAAGATGGCACAATTGCCGATGTATTTTTGCGGTGCAATCAATAGGCTATTCACTCCAAAATTTGGCGACCTTCCTCTACTTTCTCCGTCTTCCTCCGTTCGTCTTCGCTTGCTCCTGATCTCCACTGTCATCCGCTGAGCCCTCTAACGTAGTGCCGACGTTGGGCTTCACTTCTACACTTCACCTACACTCGCCGGACTTCCTCCGCCCTATGATTTCCTCTACCATTAAGATCCTACAACAGAGATCCTCTGCCCCTTCGTCCAGGTAATAGTAGGTTAGGTAAGTAGTGTAACTAGAGTAGTTAATTAGGTAGGTTAGTTAGATTTAATGTTAGATTTTCCATTATCTTTCTCAGCTCCGGCGAGCTCTTTGAGCTTGACTGGGGCACTGTTTTGTCTTTTAACTTCATCAATCATCTTCCTTAATCCTCCATAATCATTTCTAACACTTTAATTCCCTGATTTGAACACCTAATTGCCTAATCCATCTCCACCTTCACCGGCTACTTCCGCTGTCCATGGCGGAAGCATCCCTGGGCAATTCACCTCCATTGGGGCCCTCCATCACTTAATCATATCTTAAGGCCCCCATCCTCACTTTAATTTCATCAATAATCACCTATAACTAAAACGCCTAAAATACATTCAACCTCCTGAGCTCGCTGTCAATGGCGACTCAGGAGGAGTGTATCCATCTAATTATTCACCTAAACACATTCGCCACACTCCACTGACATGATCTCTCCACTCAATTGAGTGAGAGGACATGCTCTGAGTTCTAGCGAACTCAGGTTACAGGTCATATGAATTCAATGCTTATCTTTCAGTGTAATTAATAGTTGAAGAAATTAATGTGTTCCTGAGGTTCCTTGTGACCTCAGGAAACTTTTTAGATCATCCATGGATTGTTTTGATGATGTTTACTATCCTTTAGCCAATGTCTGAACTCACCGAAGCTCTGGCGAGCTCCGACGAGTCAAAATGCACTCTTCAGCCTATGGAACTCCCTCAGAAGCTCCAGATCACTTATTTGAGGCTCAATGATTATTCTGCAATGTTTAGTTTGAATTTTTAAAGACTGGAGTTAGACCTAGACCTCTGTCTTCTCCAACTCTACCAAAGTTGGAGAAGTCCATTCATTAGGGTTAATCTTGGTTTTAGGAGTTTAGAAGCATCAGATGGATGCCCTAAGGTTAGAATTGAAGATCTTTTATTCAGATAGGCCTTAGTTTGTTCTGTCGAACATACCAATTTTAAAGCCCAGGCAACAAACCTGAGACCCTAGGTTTCTACGTCAAAACTTCCTTTCGAGACCCCGAACACATTCTTGAGATCAAAGAGAGATGATTTGAAGTGTTAATTTCATCTGAGAATGCTTTATGATGAAAGTCAATTTTTAAGGTTCAGTGGTCAAAATTAGGTCTGATCTTTTGAATTAGGTTTCAATTCGAGAAATTGATGAGTTTAAAATACTTCTAGAATGATTTTTGGTAGATTTGATTCAATTTGGATGAGTTTTAATCAAGGTTTTATAAGAATCCAACTTCTATTCAGTTTGGGTTCATTTGAACCCAATACTGACCTCAGTGTCTTTTTGATGAATTTCAATTGCATTTGCTGCCCAGGTAGAATCCTAACAACCTTCAGAGGTTGTTGAATTAGATACAACTAATCTTAAGCTATCTGTGAAGCTTTTTAGAGCTTAATTTGAAGCTCTGAAGCTTCTACTTGAAGCTTTTGAGTTTCTCTACCTTCCTGAAGCTTCCTATACCTTCTTTCTTCACCTTTAGGAATGGAATTAGCTCCTGAGTCTCTTCAGTACTTCATCTGAGGTCAAAGAGCATGTCTGCAGGTCCTTAGACCTATGTTACTCGTCTGCAGGCCAAAATGGCCATGGAAACTGTCGATCTTTGCCCTTCAAATCAAAGGGTAGAATCTGTTCCCATCATCAAATTGATGCTGCAATCCTTTAGATCTACTCTAGAGCTTTCCAACGAGCTTTAGTTTGCTCGATTTGGAGCTCTGAGTCGGCCTGTGCCTCCAGCCAAAGTATGGTCTGGAAGGGACAAGATTAGTCCCACACCGGTAAGAACAAAGCCCGCGTCATGGGATAGAAGTAAAAAGTGGCATAAGTTGTTCGTTCGTCAGTGCAAGGTGCATAAAGAGCATGTGTGTGTGTGGGTGTGTGCGTGCGGTGCACGTGCCTGGGTGCGTGTGTGCTTGTGGGTGTGCAAACGTGGGCCCGTGAGCGAGCGCGTGCATGTGGGTCTAGGAGGCCGGAGACTGTGCATATGTGATGATTAAACTGGAAATAAACCAAATGTAATCAACCAGGCTTGGACCCAGTAGGGTCTGGTCCCACCCTGAGAGGGGTGCTATGTATCCCCGACCGGTCTGAGCTGCCAACCAGAAACCAAATTTTTGGTTCAGTTCAAATGCACAGTTGAAGAGTAAAGAGGAAAAGAAAGAGAAGAGAAGAGCTCGTGAAGTAAAAAGGGAGAGGTAAACAGATAGAAAAAGTAAAGGAAAAAGAAAGAGAAGTAAACAGATAACAAAGGAAAAGAATGAAGAAAGAAAGAGTTAGCAGAAGAAGAGAAGAGAAAGAATGAAGGATGAAGAGTGAAGAAAGCAAATAAAAGGAAAATATAGTTAAAGCTTATTTTTAAGACGTCCAATTTTTGTACCTTACTCTAATACAATTTTTTTTAGAGTTTAATTGATAAATAAGGCACTTGTACTTAATTGCATTTTTCTTTCTTGCTGTAAATCTTTTGTAAATGAAAAGAATTTAGTAAGAATAAGCATGTTTACTTGTTTTTTTTAATAATAGATCACATGTGTAAATATGTTTGTCTTATGGAATGTTGCATATTTTTAATTAAATATCTTTTGTGCAAGATTCATGATCTTAAAGTATTGTAATTATAATTCTATTTGATTAAGTAGTAATTAATGCTTAGGATTAAATGGTAAATTAAATTAAATTATGCCTCCTAGTGAACGACCTAGACTCAACCAGTTAAAAAAAAATTAAAAATCTAAAATGCTAGGTTAGCTTGACCCTATACCACTCAATCAATCTTAAACCAAGTTAACCTAAGTTACTTTCTCTTGCATTTAATTAAGCCTAATTAACTTAATTAATTGTGTTGGGAATTTAAACGACCATTTTAATGTTGCCGTTGCCGGGGAGGTAACTATAGATTATATTCACCATTACCATTTTTGTTTCATTTGTTTTGTTTTGTACTAATTAGTTTTGTTTTGTTCTGTTTTCTGTCTTCTTTTCAGGGTTACCTCTGCGAGTATTTTCAAGAAAGGAGGCGGGTTTTCTTTTTCTATTTTCTATTTTTTTAGTCATTATAAATACCATTGTGGGTATTTCTTTCTTAGTCTCTAGTGTAGTTTGTATTTTTGCATTTAGTTAGTTTAAAAAATTAAAAAATACAAAAATACGCATACTTTCTGACTAGCAGCAGCATATTTTAGGCATACACTCCTAGGAGTACATATACCTACTAGTTTCTTATTGCGATCTAACTCGGGAAAAGTTTTCTACTATTTTTCTCGCATCAGCGGGAAAACACGCAAAAACCCGTGTAGATCCCTATCTTGGAGATAATAAACAAGACCATATTTTTGTTGAAAATACTTAAAAAAGCGGTCACTTTACTTCTTCCTATTATATTTTTGAAAAAAGATTAAGTAAAAAGAGGATAATAAAATTTGTGACTTATCTATTTGCAGAATGCATGTGGGATTTTTCGCTATCGTTGGTTGCATGCTATCGTGCACACAGTGCAATCACTAGAGTCACACGAGTTTGAATTTTCTATCTCTCATCTTTGCACCTCTTAGGGCTTTGATCGAAGATCAACAAGTCTATCTCACTACTAGAGCCCCGGGGAGCCTGTAGTGAGCGATCTTGATCCTAGACCTTAGACCTTTGAGCTTTAAGGATACGCACTTGCGTAGACACAGGTTTAGGATGTGTATTTTGATACTGATATTATACTTGTTTGCATCCAAATTATTTTGCGTATTCTAGGACTCTCTTCTTTCCTTTGAAAGAAGAGAAAAACCTATTTTTTCGCGTTGTTTTGCGGGTCTTGTTTACCACTGTTTTAGTGGCATGAGTGTGCCTTTGCACTTTTTTTTTGTTTATGCACGGGAGGCGATCCCTGAAACCACCTCTCATATCTCCGTTGATAGGTATACTTAGACCAGTTGCACCTAAGCAACCAATTAATTTCCCATCTGATTCATCTGCTTTTTCTGCGTTTGATCCTATGGACCAATTGCAGAATCAAAATCCCGAGATCCCTTCTTCTTCTGGTCAGGGAGAGATGCCACCTTTTGATGTTCATGAGGTGCTCCTGAACCAGAATCTCCAAATGCTTGAGCAGAACCACCAAATTAATCTGTTAATGGCTGCTCTCCATAATCTGCAGAATTTGCAAGCCCGTCCTCCACCTTGACATTAGGCGGGTATTAATATCCCTGATTTGCAGATCCCCCGTCCTAGGCCTCTACTTCGAGACTATTATAATCCATCTAATGCACAAGTAGAGCCTAATGTTAGGATTCCCATTGGGGAAAATGACCCAGAAGTAAAGCCAAACATTATAGGTCTAATCCCACACTTCCATGGATTTGCATCCAAGGATCCATTTCAACATATCGAAGATCTTAAAAATCTATCTCAAACTCTTGGACCTCGAAATCAAAATAGGGAAATCCTACTAATGAAAATGTTCTCCTTTAGCCTCAAGGATAAAGCTGCATATTGGTATAGAACTATTGCAAGACCAATCTCAACTTGGGCTAAACTCGAATCTACCTTCTTGAAGAAATTCTTCCCTATTGGTTGCACCAATGCTTTAAGGCGAGCTACCACGACTTTTACTCAAAACCAAGGAGAACCAATTCATGAAGCATGGGAATGCTTTCATGAATTACAAAGGAAATTCCCACATCATGACATCCCTCGTTGGCAACTAATACACATCTTTTATTATGGATTGTAAGAGGGCATTCGCAATCTAGTCGATGCCTCTTATGGAGGGAGTTTTCTAAATTTCGACGTAGAATCCACCTCAGAATTGTTTGAAGGGATGGTGGAAAACTCGATCAATAATGCATCTATGTCATAATTCACGTGGGGCACTAATGCAGCACATCAAAACCAGCATAAGGGCATTCACGAGATCGGAAATCCGTCCAGCTCCAAGGATTTAGAAATTATTGCAGAAAAACTGGACAAAGTCGACATCGTAGCGAAGCATCTCGACGAGGTCCGAAACATAATCAAATCCCTTACACATCTACTCGCTATGCAAAATCCCGCGCATTTACCTGTTTCGCAAATTCCCACAAGGAGGGAATTTGTGAATAATCTGGATTCTAAAGATCCATCTTCCTTGGGTTTTCTATCTACTCCTACACCAACCCAAGGAGGGACCTTTGTCCCACAATCTTCCCACCTCTTTCCCCACTTCCTATTTTATGGAAAACACACCTTATCCTTCATATTTGAACGCCATTCAGGGATATGCACCAAGATCAAACCCATATTCTAATTTCTATAATCCTGGATGGTGTAATCACCCTAATTTCTCTTGGTTTGACCATTCACAATGACCATCATATCCGACTCAGACCAGGAAAAACCCGCCTACGTTACCATTTCAGCAACCTAACACGAGGCCATTTTACATAGGTTCGTAGAACCTCGCAGGGCCAAATAGAGATTCGCAGCTCGACCAGATTTTGCGAGCTGTGACTGAGAGCCAGCGACAAAATGCTGAGGCTCTTGCTGAAGTCCAATGCAATGTTCGGTAGAATTGGTTGATCTTAGGGGCTAAATCACGCAATTAGCTAAATCTCGTTAGTTAGGGGCCCTTCCATCCTAGCCAGTTCCAAACCCTAGGAATATCCAGCAGAGACCACACTTGGGAGTTCAAAATCCGAATCAGGGACATGTCCATTTCCTTAATCAATTACCCCTGAATCAAAATCTGAATCAAAATCCAAATTAGAATCCACCCTCTGCTAATCATGATTACGAGTATCTTAATCAACAGCAATCATTTCTAAATAAAGGAAATCAGCCTTTACTTTCTAATCCATCTTTCCAGCATCAACAAGCATCTTCTTCATCAGCTTCCTCTTCACATGTGGGTATTAACTCTGTTACAACCCGCCGTGGAACTTCCACTAGGGATCCAGTTTATCCAAGGAACCTATCCCAAGACCCTAGTACATCTAGAACAACCCCTGTTTCTACACCTGTAAGAGGTGCAGAACCCAATCCCGCAATTCCCGCTAATTCTTGAGATCTGAGAAATACCTCAATAGAACAGGAAATCCAAGTCCCATTTCCTAAAGCTTTGAAGAAGACTAGGAAACAAAACAACATGTTACATTAGATGAGGATTTAATTAAAATTTTTGAATAGGTACACATTAATATCCCACTCCTAGATGCTATCAAAAACATTTCGACTTATGCAAGATTTCTTAAGGAGTTGTGTACTCCTAAGCGTAAGCCGAAGAAAGGAAGCACTGTCATACTCTCAGAGCATGTAAGCTCTATCATCTTGAGTATGCTTCCTTTGAAAAAGAAAGATCCAAGATCTTCATTTATTTCCTGTATAATTGGGGTCCAGTGTTTTGACAGAGTCCTAGATTTAGGAGCATCTATTAACCTCATTCCTTCATCTTTGGTAAAACATTTCCAAATAGAAAACCTTAAGTCTACCAATGTGACTTTACAATTAGTCGATAGATCTATTACGTCACCTAAAGGAATGTTGGAGGATATAATTGTAAGAGTTTGAGACTTTTATTTTCTAGTGGATTTTATTGTACTTGATATGGAAGTACCCGAACACATTAGAGATACCCCAATTATTTTAGGGAGACCCTTTTTGGCCACTACAAAGGCCAACATAGATTGTGAATCTGGAAAGATTGAGTTGAAATTTGGGGAGAAGACAATTAAATTGGATATATTTAGAGCTTCTAGAGGATTAGATTGCAATTGGATTGAGGAAATTAGATCTATTTCAGTTTTTTAGGATAACCTTAGTTCCTTAGAACTAGAGAACACATCTTTTGATATTTTATATCCTCAAAATGAAAACCCGCTATTAGAATCTATACTCGATCCTGAATCTGAATCTCACGACTCATTTAATTCACTCTTTGCAGTCGAAAATCCCACCCCAAATCCTACTGTTGATTCTACTCCTGTTTTAGAATTGAAACCATTGCCTGATAATCTTAAATATGTTTATCTAGAACCTGATCAAACATATTCTGTAATCATTAACTCTCATCTTTCCGAATCACAAGAATCAAAATTGATCAAGGTTTTACGAGATCACAAGAAGGCAATTAGGTGGACTTTACACGATCTCACTGGGATTAGCCCCAATTTTTGTACTCATTGCATCTATATTGAAGATAGGGCATGACCTTCAAGAGAAGCTCAAAGACGTTTAAATCAAAATTTAAAGGAGGTCGTAAAGAAAGAAATAATCAAGTGGCTAGATGCTGAAATTATTTACCCTATATCTGATAGCCCTTGGGTGAGTCCAATTCAAGTGGTACCTAAAAAGGCAGGACTCACCATAATCAAGACTGAATCTAGAGAAACCATTCCCACACGAATTGCAAATTCATGGCGAGTTTGTATCGACTATCGTAAGCTCAACACGATTACAAAGAAGGACCACTTTCCTATGCCATTCATTGATCAGATCCTTGAGAGATTAGCTGCTAATAGGTTCTTCTGCTTCTTGGATGGTTACTCTAGATATAGTCAAGTAGCAATCTATCCCGAAGATTAAGAGAAAATGACTTTTACCTACCCCTTCAGAACCTTTGATTTTCGAAGAATGACATTTGAACTTTGCAACGCACCCGCGACTTTTCAGCGTTGCATGTTAGCCATTTTTACCGAAATGGTGGGAAAATTTATGGAGGTTTTTATGGATGATTTTTCAATCTTCAGGGAAACATTTGATATCTGTCTGGATAATTTGTCGAAGATTCTCAAGAGATGTATAGAAGTGAATCTTGTCCTCGGTTGGGAGAAGAGCCATTTTATGATTTCAGAGGGCATTGTACTTGGCCACCTTGTGTCTAAGCAAGGTATCCAAGTAGATTGAGCCAAGATCAATCAAATTGCAAATCTTCCAATTCCTAACTCGATCAAAGGCATTAGATCTTTTCTCGGGCATGTGGGATTTTATAGAAGATTTATACTTGACTTTTCAAAGATTGCCCAACCACTCACAAACCTCCTCACAAAGGATACGACTTTTGAGATGAGTGAGGAGTGTATTTCTACATTTGAAACATTGAGAGACAGAGTAACATAGGCTCTGATCTTGCAACCACCTAATTGGGATTTACCATTTGAAATCATGTGTGATGCATCAGATTATGCAATTGGAGCTATTTTGGGACAGAAAATTGAGAAGAATCCGGTAGTTATTTACTATGCTAGTAAAACTTTGAATGAGGCACAAAGGAATTACACAGTTATGGAAAAGGAATTACTAGCGATAGTTTTTGGATTACAAATGTTCAGATCTTATATACTCGAATCTCGAATCATTGTGTACTCTGATCACTCAGTTATTCGACACCTTCTATCTAAAAAGGACATGAAACCTAGGTTGATCAGATGGATCTTGCTTTTGCAAGAATTTGACCTAGAAATTCATGATAAGGTAGGACGACAGAATGTTGTTGCTGACCATCTTTCCTGCCTTCCTTCTGATACTATTGAATCATCTCCTCCAAGCACTGAACACTTTCCTAATGAACATCTTTTGACTATATCTTCAGATCTTCCTTGGTATGCAGATATTGTTAATTATTTGGTTACACATCAATTCCCTCCAGATTGGGACAGGAATCACAAATCATGACTCAAATCAGAAGCCAAATACCATTTCTAGGAAGATCCGTATCTTTTCTAACTCTGCAATGATCAAATCATTAGGCATTGTGTTATTGCTTCTGAGATTGATTCTATCCTTTCTTTTTGTCATGACCAGGCTTGTGGTGGTCATTTTACTGGTCGAAAGACCACTGCAAAAGTTCTGTAATGCAGGTTTTATTGGCCCACTTTATTTGCAGATTCACAGACATATTGTAAGGCATGTAGTCGCTGCCAAACTATTGGTAGTATGTCCTGAAAAGACATGATGCCTTTGAATCCGATTGTTGTCTGTGAAATCTTTGATATTTGGGGCATAGACTTTATGGGTCCATTCTCGCCCTCTTTTGGCTTCGAATATATTTTACTTGCCGTTGATTATGTTTCTCGTTGGATTGAAGCCATACCCACACGCACAAATGATCATCGAGTTGTCATTCCTTTTATTCAGAGTCATATTATTGTTCATTTTGGGGTACCTTGTGCTATCATTTCTAACGGTGGTTCCCATTTTAATAATGCCCAGTTTAGAAATCTACTTAGAAAATATGGGGCTACACATCATATTTCTACACCTTATCATCTCCAAACCAATGGGCAAACCGAGGTCTCTAATCGGGAGATCAAAAAGATCCTTCAAATGACAATCTGACCCGATAGGAAGGATTGGTCTTCCCGTTTAGATGAGGCTTTGTGGGCTTATAGGACTGCCCACAAAACACCAATAGGCATGTCACCATATAGACTTGTTTACGGGAAACCCTGTCATCTTCCCGTAGAAATTGAACACAAGGCCTATTAAGCAATTAAAGCCTGTAATTTAGACCTCATGAAGGCTAGTGATCATGGTAGGTTGCAGCTTAGTGAACTTGAGGAATTGCGTTATGATCCCTATGAGAGTTCAAAGCTATATAAGGAAAAACTTAAAGGCTTTCATGATAGACACATTTCCCGCAAATCTTTTACACCTGGTCAGAAGGTGTTGCTTTTTGATGCCCGTTTGAAGCTCTTCCTTGGGAAACTTAGATCTAAATGGCAAGGACCATTTATTGTTCTTAGAGTCTTCGACAATGGAGCTGTCAAAATCACTGAACCCAACAAGGATCAACCCTTCAAAGTTAATTGTCAACATTTAAAACCTTTCTTGGAATCACATGCTTTGGGTCTTGTTGGAGACTGTTACACGCTCCATTAGGGTTTGTCATCTCTCCATCCACACCTTGTATATAGCTATTTCCTATTTTCTACACTTTTCTCTTCCTATACACTTGAATCTGTATCTGATTTTTCACTTCATTGTACACTGATTACCTTTACGTAGTCCGACTAACCACTCTGACCTTTGGTTAGAATGGAAATCGTCCGCACAGAGATCTTTGATCTCCTCTATCTGACTCCTTCCGTCACCCTACACTTAATGAAGTGTAATATCTTTTTCATCCTTCTTTTTTTTGAAACAAAAAGGAAAGCTATCGTCTTACAATAGCAATCTGGGAGGATATATTATATAACTAAGTAAGAGAATTTACAACCCAGATCCCCAAGTATGTATGAGGGACCAGCATTCTCTTACAATTTGTTCACAACAAACCGGTCTCTCCTGAAAAAGCCTCGCATTTCTTGCCTTCCACACACACCAGAGAGTTACAGCCATGGGCACATGCAGCCTCTCTCTCATGACAAAACCATGCCAAATGGAATCCCACGTTGGTAGTGGCTCTGGGCAAGTCCTCCTCCATACAGCATCAATGATCAAGCAAGACGAGAAATTGTGATTAATGTTGTCAATGTGCATCCCACATAAGTGACATGAAGAGCAGCTCCCATTCTTCTGTGTCGCAGGTCACCTGTTATCAAGCCCTCCCTCCTACACAGCCAAATGAAGATTTGTACTTTAAGGGGGATCTTCAAGAGCCAAATTTTCTTGTCAATGACATCATAGCTCCCCCCACTTCCATTTTCCATGATTTTGTTATAGCCACAATGCACAGTGTAAATACCATCCCATATGTAATTTCATCCACTCCATGTCTTGGTCTAAAGCTTTCAAGGTCTGAGATCAGGTTTCTCCTTTCATCCCACAACTGGGTGTCCCTTCTGGTGGAGTCCTCTTCATTCAGCAGCCAGCTGCATCTACTGTCAAACCAGAAGCAGCTGACCGTCCCCTCCTTATCAAAGGCTACTGCAAAAGCCCTTAGATAGATCTCCTTCAAAACACCTAGTCGAGACCATCTTTCATTCCAGAAGCTGAAGGTCCTGCCATCACCTAGAGTTGGTTGCAACAGGTGCAAGTTATCAGCCGAGACTTTGATCACAGAGTTCCAAAAGGGTGAGGGTCTACTGGGTTGCAATCTATTGAGCACACTGTTTGAAGAACCATAGCTGTCCCTGATCATTTCAATCCATTGCTTCATCTCTCCTTACAAGAATTTGATAGCCCACTTAAGCAGTAAGGCTTCATTGAACTATTTCAGAGATTTGATCCCCATCCCACCCCTGTCCTTTGGTTAGCAGAGCTGCTCCCACTCCAATGGCTAAAGAAATCTGCCCTCATGTTTGGATCCCCTCCAAAAGAACCTCTTCCTCAATACATCCAATCGCTTCCACACAGATTTAGGAGCTTTGAAGATAGAGGTAGAAAACAGGAATTGAGGTGATCACTAAATTGAGCAAGATGAGTCTACCACCCTTGGATAAGAAGCTGCTATGCCACCTAGCCAGCTTCACTGAGATTTTATCAAAGAGACAGTTCCAATCTCTTTTCTTCATTCTAAAGCACCTCAAGGGCAGACCCAAGTATTGATAGGGAGGTTGATGCGAGGAGTCCCCAAAGCAGCCGAAATGTCTCCTTGCTTAGCTCAGGTAAGCCAAAACAGACCATACTAGACTTTTCTCTGTTCAGCCTAAGGCTTGAGATGTCCCCAAAAATGTTGACCATATGACACAGAGCCTGGGCTTCATCAATAGATCCTTCCACACAAAAAATCGTATCATCCGCGTATTGAAGTATAGGGGCCAAAGCACTCCTGCAAGAGAGGGAGTATCCTCTAATAAGACCTGCTTCAGCAAGTTTACACGCATACCAAGCCAAGTTGTCCACTGCAAGATTGAAGACCAAAGGCGCCAAAGGACATCCTTGCCTGACCCCACACTGGGGTTGAATCCATGCACCACATGGTTTCTCATTTATCAAGGGAGTGAAAGAGGCAGTTGTGATACATCTTTTCATCCACTTAATCCAAGTAGGGGGAAAACCTCTTCTTTTAAAAACTTCCGAAAGATATGGCCAGCAAATGGAATCATAAGCTTTACAGAAATCAACTTTCCACAAAAAAGCTCTACACTTCCTCTTGTGCCACCCACAAACCATCTCCTGGGCCATGATAAAAGATTCTTGTAAAGACCTATTAGGGAGGAAAGTGGACTGAACAGGGTGAATCAACTCTTGTAGAACAAGCCGTAGCCTATTGGCCAAGATCTTACTAATCACCAAGTAAATAGAGTTTGAGAGGACTATGGCCTGATGACTGAGCAGAATCTTTTTCATCATTCTTATAATGAGGATATTGTAAAATCTTGGCTTGAGGGTGTGTGAAGTGAAATTTTCACTTCAAGTGTATTTATAGATAAAATATTAAAAAAACACATAAAAGTTAAATATTCACGAAATTTAAAAAAAATGGAAATACCAAAAATTTAAAAAAAATAAAAAATACCATAAAAATTTGAAAATTTTTGAAAAATTCATAAAAATTGGAAAATATTATAAAACATAAAAATAAAAATATACAAATAAAAAAATTTGAAATTAAAAAATTATAAAAATAATAAAGGGGTTTTATATCTAGAATAAAGAAAAGAAGAAAAAGAAGAAGATATATAAAAAAATATTTATACTTATATTAGTAATTAAGAGCTTAACTTTTCTTTTAGGTTAGAAAATAAAAATAAAAATATATATTGTAAAAAGTATTTTTTTTTAACTGAATAGGAATGCTATTGAATTGTCGATATCAATCCAGGAGAGCTTTTATTGATTAAGTGATAGCAAAAAAAAAAAATTACATGAGTGAACCCCATTGATGTATAAGATTCCAGCAATTGTTTACAATATTATCCACATTCACCGGCCTCTCCTGAAACAAACTCTCATTTCTAGCTCTCCACGCCGACCATAATACTGGCACCATGGGCAAATATGGCTTATTAGCCCTCAAGAAGGAACTCTAAAGACTCCCGCGTGGGAATAGTTTCCCTGCACACCTTCCTCCAAACGCAATCTGTAATCATGCAAGTGGAAAAAATATGAAGACTGGAGTCATTGTGCATCCCACACAAATGGCAGAAGTGAGCGGGGGTGCCCATTCTCCTATGCCTCAAATCTCCCGTTATCAGGCCATCTCTTCTGCATAACCACAAAAAAATTTGTACCTTCAATGGTATCTTCAATTTCCATAACTTCTTCCCAATCTCATCAACCTCAGCCATTCTGGATGAAGTGATAAGCTTATCATAGGTAGCCACTGATGAGAAAGCTCCCTCCCATTTGTATGTGTCGCACTCCTCAGGTGTGGGTTTGAAGGCATCAAGTTCCTGCATAAGACGTTCATTTTTTGCCCATGTTCTTATTCCATGACCATTCCCCACCTCATTGTTCAAAGTCCAATTCTTAGAGACCATGTCCTAGTAGCCATATACCAAAGCATTTTTATCAATAGCAGCGGAAAATGCAAGAGGGTACCTATCTTTTATCACCCCACCAGGTAGCCATTTTACCAACCAAAATTTGAAACTTTTCCCATCTCCCAAGATAGACTTGAATAGACTCCAATTATCTGCCAGAGCATGCACCAAAGATGACCAGAAAGGAGATGGCTTATGAGGATTTAAGCAGTTCTTCTCATCATTGGCCACCCCATAGCTATCCTCGATGATTTCTATCCACATTTTTTTACTCCTTGGAGCAGTCAAATGACCCATTTCAATAACAGGGCGTCATTAAATTCTTTGAGTGACCTGATTCCCATGCCACCATACTTCTTTGGCGAACAAATTGAGTCCCACTTTACAGGTTGGAGGAAAGCACCATGATGGGAAGCCCCTTTCCAGAAGAACCTCTTGCGCATTACGTCAAGTTTTTTCCAAATGACTTTGGGGCTCTAAGAACAGAGAAGAAAAAGACTGGAATGGATGTGATGACTGAGTTCAATAAAATATACCTCTCTCCTTTCGACAAGTAGCAACTACTCCAGCCCTCTAGTTTCGTAGCCACCTTTACATAGAGAAAGGACCAATCTGTTTTCTTCAGTTTTGTGCACTTCAGTGGTAAACCCAAGTACTTGATTGGCAGTGATATCATAGGCATGCCCAAGATGGTGGAGATGTCATTTTGGTCTATACCGTTCATACCAAAGCAAACCAAGGAGGACTTACTTCCATTTAGTTTTAAACTAGAAATCTCACCAAAAATTTTGACCATATAATATAGCGCCTGCGCTTCCCTCTTCCCACCTTCCACAAAAAACACAGTGTCATCCGCATATTGAAGAATGGGGGCCAATGCCCTATTGTTAGTCATCGAGTACCCCCTTATCAACCCATCAGCTGCCAGTTTGCACACATATCTTGCCAATTTATCCACTGCAAGATTGAAGATCAAGGGGGCTAGTGGGCAGCCTTGCCTTACCCCACACTGAGGCTGAATCCAGGCTCGACATGGTTTCCCATTTATCGGGGGGGAATAGGAAGCTGTCGTGATGCATCTCTTCACCCATTGTATCAAAAGGGGGGGGGATTTTCTCCTTTTAAAAATTTTCCAAAGGTAAGGCCAGGAAATTGAATCATAGGCTTTAGTGAAATCAATTTTCCATAGGAAAGCCTTGGATTTTCGCCTATGCCATCCCATCACCATTTCTTGCACCATGATGAATGATTCCTGCAGAGACCTTCCAAGTAGAAAAGCAGATTGGACAGGCATAATCAAATCTTGTAATACATCACGAATTCTGTTGGCTAGAATCTTGTTGATGATAAGATAGATGGAATTCGACAAAGCAATGGGTCTATAATCTGAAAAATTCTCCACACCCGACTTCTTTGGTAGCAAAAACAAATAAGACCTATTCAGTCTTTCAAAACCAAAGTTTCCCATTTCAAACTCATGTATAACTTCCATCACATCCTTCTCAAGAACGTTCCACATTTCTCTGTAAAAGAACACCTGAACCCCATCCGGTCCAGGAGCTCCCTCATTATTCAAGTCTTTGATTTCTTTCACTGTTTCTTGTTCGGTAATAGGAGCAACTAACATGGTCATCTGATCATTGCTAACACTTGGAAAGTCAGTCGAAGCCATCCTCCATGAACCTCTTGGTGCAGCCTTGGCTAACTCTTTAAAGTACCGGCCAGCTTCACATCTGATTTCACTGGTAGATGTAATGGTTCTCTCACCCATTTTAATAGATGAGATGAGATTAAACCTCCTCCTAGCACTGGTAGCAAGATGAAAAATTTTCGTATTGGCATCCCCTTCCTTGAGCCATAGTTGTCTAGATCTCTTACACCAGTCCATTTCTTTCTTCAAGTCCTCCTCTCCAATGATCTGTTGCATATACTTTCTTTGTTCATGCTCCTGGGTACTTAGAACCTGCTTGCACTCCTTCAAATCCAGCCTTTGGATCTCTGCCAATGCCTCAACCCTCTTCTACTCTCTGATGGTTGCCACTATCTGCCCATATTCCTTTAGCATAGAGCACATGTCTTCCAACTTTGAAGCAAGCTACTGTGTGGCCGAGCCATTCACTGCCTTATTTTTCCACCAGCTAGACAACATATCAGCAAAACCCTCCTCCCTGAACCAAGACTTCTTAAGTTTGAAGTATGATCCAACATCAACATTCACCCCACTGTCCCACACAATTGGTGTGTGGTCAGAAAATGGCCTATCAAGGCTCATAGTAGACGATAGTTGGAATCTTTCCAAAAGGCTTGGGTTGCCAAAGAATCTGTCAAACCTTGATACCAATCCACTGCCATTTCTCCAAGTGAACTCCACCCCACAGACAGGGTATTTAGTGATACCCAATCTCTGCACAGCCAATTGGAATCCAGCCATTGCACTATCAGAGTTGCCCCCAGGTCTGTCACCACTTGAAAGAGGGCAGTTGAAATCACCACCAACAAGCCATGGTACCTCCTGGACTCTTTGATGCACTGTTGATAGGTCCTCCCAAGGTTCTATTCGATCAGTAGCTACATAAGGTCCATAAATGCATGAAATGAACCAATCCAGATCACCTTGAAGGTTTTGACATCTACAAGTAAGTACATGTCTATCATGAAGGATTTCAGTCACTTTAAGGCAAGATTTTTTCCACCATATGGCCATCCCACCAGACCTGCCAGCTGCAGCCTTCCTCACACAGTCTGCTCTCCCAGACTGTCTTAGCGAGTCCCAGACAAGGCCACTTTCCTCCTCCAAGTGTGTCTCTTGAATGAGAGCACAATAAATTTCCCACTCCACAAGATATCTGATTAGAGACGCCTTTCTCACCTTGTTGCTCAACCCACGCACATTCCATGTTAGAACTCTCATCCCTTGCATGGCTGATCCCCTTGAGCCAAATTCTCCACATACTCAACCATGATGACTTTGCAATAGTTTCCTCCACTATAGGAATCAAGTTCTCCTTCCTTCACCTTCTGAGCATGTAAGGGGAGCGCCCAAGCCCCCTCTTCTGGTTTGTCCCTTTCCCAAACTTCAGTTCATCAGGAATAGAGAATTGCACTTGATTCACCTCCTTAAGGGCACTTCTTCCACTGCTGACTACAATTTCCATACCCACAACTAGTGGAATTGCCTGAGTCCCTCTCTAAGACATTATCATCAGCCATAGAGCCCTTGCCTTTGACCACAGGGGTTTGGTTACCACACCCCATGGCAGCATCATCATCCATAGTCATCTAGTCCCTCTCAGAGGTTTTCTTGTGACAGTCCTTCCGCTTCTTTGATTCAGGGGCCTCATCTGAGGGCTTACGACCCACCAATTCAACCCGTTGTGCCTCACCAAATCTAACAACAGACGTCTTAACCTGACCCTATTCTGGTAACACAAAATCCTACCCTACCACTGATAAACAAGTGAGCCACGAGGAGCCCCCACACCTGAGAATGATTCTGTCTGCTAGTGCCTCACTTCTAAAGACTTCAGCCTCAAATTGAAGTGAACAGGCATCACCTTCCCCAATTGTGATTTCAGTGTCTTCACAGACAGATGCAAAGCCTGCAACCATCTTGGCAACCACCCCTCTAGATCTCAAGTGTAGAGGTAACCCTTTGATCTCAAGTGTCACCCTCCTGGTTCCCATTCGCTGGGGGGGACGTTCAGGAAGTGCCCCATCAAAGGGGGAGACTAGCCTCCACAGCACATTGATGTTCTCAAAAGAACTCGAGCGAAAGTGTAGCCTTTCCACATCTATCATCCCCTGACCAAACACAAGAAAGCGAGTCTGGGATAGCACTGCCACGTTCTAGCCCGATGACACAAGGGTTAGGAAACTCACCAGTTGTTGAAACCTCTCAATAGATGGATTGCCAGTCATGACCTCATCGATCAGTGCGCCCCTCAACATGATCTTCGTAGAGATAATATCCTCGGAGAATGGAATCTCCACATCAATCGTGTGACTACCTAACACCGGTAGCAGGGGTAGTCAGGGCTCCTTCATCACCACCTATTCTAGGCGCAGGGGGGTCTTCTTTGTGTGTGGCGACTTTACCCTTGGGCATGAGTCACGCTTGTGACCTTCACCCCCACATGATAAATAGACAAGGGGATTTCTACACACCGCAGCCATGTGATATCTGAAGGTTTTTCCGGCCCTACCAGGAGGGGGTGACGTAATAATTGCGGAAACAAAATAAACAAACTCACAAAAAGTCAATCACACAAGTACACAAGTATTTTTAGGTGGAAACCCAAACCGGGTGAAAACCACCACCTAACCCTTTCGAGTTAGGATTTTTCGATCAACCAAGTTGATCAAAATCCACTAAACCGAATCACTTTAAACGAGGGTGATTCAACCTCAATACAACCACGCTACTTAAACGAGGGTAGCGTACCTCAACCCCTTCTCTCCACAAGAAGGATTTTGTCTCACGAAGGAGACGAGAATTCGCAAAGCGAATACCCAACCAAATAACAAAGATAAAATAAATAAGTAATCCTATAAAGCCAACAAAGTAATTATGAACCTAAGCTTCTATAGGAATTAGGATACTCCCCTTTGCAAGGAGTGCGTCGAGTTGATGACGCGGTGCGTGAGCCACGCGACGGCGCAACTTCGCTCTCGTGAACTACGGCAGGAGAGCGGGTGCGCAACAGCTTGATGCTCTCAAGAGAATGGAGCTTGAGCTTGGAGAGCAAGAGTTATCTAGGACACAAGAGAGTGGAAAGTGTATTACAAAGTGTTTCTTGTGTATCTTGGTCTCTCTAGGTGTGTGTTTGTGTTGCAAAGGTTCCCCTCTATTTATAGAGGCCTTAGGAAGGCTTTGGAAGGCTTAGGAAAGGTTCTATAGCCGTTGGGAACAAAGCCCAAGAGAATCAGCCCAAAATCAGGAACAATCATTGTTCTGACAGGCTTATCAGACGTCTAATTCTGGCATCAGACGTCTAGAACTTCACTTTAAGACGTCTGATTTCAAGGTCAGACGTCTGATTTTGGGCGGGTCTCTTCCTGACTTGGATCAGATCTAAACAGGATTCTAGTGCAAGTCCATCAGACGACATATAGGACGTCTGGCACTATGTCTGGACGTCTGGAAACATACTTTTACTATGGGAATGGATTTTCCAAATGTTGCAACGGCTAGAAAATCTCTGAGAAGAGATTTTGGGTCAGCCAAGGCAAAACGGTCAATTATCAGACGTCTGGACAGTCCTATGGACGTCTGATAAGGCTCTAACGGTCATATTCTTGAGTGTATGCTAAGCCAGCCAACGGTCCACTAATTGGACGTCTGGCAAATCCATCAGACGTCTCCTAAGACGTCTGGTCTAAGGTCTGGACGTCTGATTTCATCAGACAGAAATAACTATGTCCAGCCTAATAGTTATCAGACGTCTGAAACAACAGTCAGACGTCTTAAAATACTTTATCAGACGTCTGATTTGGGAATTAGACGTCTGGAAACTCTGTTTGAACCCTATATTGGTTTTCTAAGTTCTTTACAGAAAACCTAAGTATCCTAGGGTTGTGCAGGTGTTCCTAGAACTACTGTTAGGGTACTTTGAGGCTCTTTAACAGAAATCTAAGTAACAAAAATAAAGAGCAACAGAAATAACGAAAAATACAACAAGTATAAAAGAAGGAAATCTATCCTATTCTTCATTTCCTTCCATCTTTAATATATCGCTCCTCGCGAATCTCTTCTGTTCTCCATCAAGCTCGTCCAATCCATCCTGGATGCGAGCTCGAACTCCGTCTAATCACGTATCCATTTGCGATTGACCTGAAATCTAGGACTCAAAGCGCAAATATTAAATGACACGTGTTTTGTTATCATCAAAACAAATGATCGTGGTGCTCTAGCACCAACAATATCTTCATCTGCATCTATAACACAGAACCTCTCCATTGGACCTCCTCCAACCCCCTCTTGGAATGAATCTGGTTGCCCTACCTTCATACGACTGCCATCCCCTCTCCCTCCTTCTCCAATTTCTCGATCTCCAAGTTTTCCACTCACCCCCATCCCCAACCCTAGCCACTCCATCATCATCTCTTCCAGTCACCCGATGCCACACCCCTTCTCTCCCTCTCTCCCTCATTTTCCCTCCCCTCTTCTTTCATAAAGAATAGAAGATCTGTAAAAGGTATTTTATAAGAGCATTAAATCCTTATTTAGATTTTTACTTATAACATTTTTCAGAACACATTTATGTTTGTGAAATTTTAAATGGGATTTTTATTTAAGTTAGAATCTTAAACCCTAAGGATTTGTTTTTCTATTCTTTACCCTCAAATAAAGTAACAAAGGTGTATTAAGTTAAAACTTAAGTTTTTGAATTAAATTGTAACTTTTTAATCAATTAGACTAAGTAATCCTTTTGCTTTTTAAACATTTGTTTTTATCATCAAGTTAAGTAAAAAGGCCAGATATTCATAATTAATTAAGTAAAGAGTTAGTAGAATCTTAGTCTTAAGGTCTATCAGGCTATAGTTAGCTTAATCAACTAAGGACATTCGGCTAGACTTGGTGAGTTATGTTTTGACAAATCCTTTAGGAGGAAACTAAAAGTTTAAAGGACCTGAGACTGAATGGCCTTGCTGTCCAAGCTCTGGTTTGAGAGTTAAGTAACCTAAGCATCCAAAATTCACACACATAGAGTTGTCTTGTTGGCATCTGAGACCGTGAAAACACAAAGGTTAAGAGATCGATTCTAAATCCTCTTTAGTCCAAGGATTTCCATGGGGCGGCTCTTGAAAGGGTGAAGGATGTGCCACTCACCTAGAAAAAGGATTTGGAGTATAATGTTAGTAAGAAAAATGAGAAGGGAAAAAAATAAAAAAGAAATAAAAATAAAATAAAACACCTTGCAGTTAAGTACCTCGTTACAAATTCATACTTATGCAGTTTTTCCACCAAATAAAGCATCTCGGTACAAATGGATGCTACCCTTCCTTCCATCAAAAAAAAGAACACCTCGCTACATATGGGTGTTCCATCCTATAGAAAAAGTTGAAAAAAAAAATGGAGATAAAAACTAGGCATAAGAGACCAAGTGGTCCACCAGGGAGATATACACAAAAAGTGTTGACCTTGGGATAGAAAACTGGTAAGGAGAAAGCAACCAAACCTGAGTAAGGCCAAGCCAAAGGCTTGAATTGGAATAACCTGGATTGGAAATTGATGTCTTAAGATCTAGATTTTTGCAAATTTGGATGCCTTTAGGACAATTCTCTTCACAAGCACGGATGCTTTAAAATCATAGCTACTGAACCTTTGTATTGAGCAGTGAAGCCTAAGAAATTGAGTTTTGATGACTCGTAGTTGAGGCCTAAAGGAGAAAGATTGACAAAACCCTAGGTGGTCTAGAAGTCTATCCTTGGTGCTATAGGCTGCCATATTAGGGTTTTACTACTCTGAATTTGGTTAATGATGAGTATCTGGCTAATTTGCTAAAACTTAGATTGAGTTTTTGAGTTAAAATTTAATCTCTAACTCTTAAGCTTTATTTTCTTAAAACACTTTGAATTCTGAGTTTCTAGGGTTTAGAATGATTACAAAGAATAAGTGGTTTTTGGGGTTCTAGTTTTTGATAAAATTCTCGTTAAAAGCTCTGTTTTTAATAGTGTGTTTTGAGAAAGTTGTTTGAGTTATAAACCTAAGTAAGGAGATTCTCACAGAATGCTCTGTATATTTATTGATACTTATTTATATATACATAAAATCTAAAATAATGAATATTCAAAAAATTCTGACCTGAGCATTCCTCTACTTAGTTTCTATTTATATTAATTTAAACCCAAGTGTTTAAATCATCATATTTATAGTTAATTTTGCTAGGGACTAGCAAAACTTTGGCTTGGGGGTATGATGAGAGGTTCATCATGGCTTCTAATTACCCCTAATTAACTAGTCTTCCTAGTTAATTAGCTAGGAATATGTAAATATATGGGTTAATTATAGAATAAGGGATAAAATATTAAAGGACCTTAAAATAAGTTAAAAATGCTATATTATTATCCAATTAATATTATTAATAATTTAATTAATAAATGGACTCGAAATATCATCAATTATTTACCTAATTAATGTGTTAATTAACTTTAGTATAACTTTTACCTAAGTATGTAATAACTTAAGTAACTTTACTAAATTAAATAAATTAAGATAAAAAGGTCAAAAACATAAATCCAAGGTTTAAATATATTATTTTTCTAATTTATAATCATATATAAAAAGTTGAAAAAGATTTAAATTAAAATAAACCTTGAAAACCTTAGTTTACGTTTTAGTACTTAAGTTTTATTTCAATCGAGTCCTTCTACTTCACTTAGGTCCTTAGCTTTCATTGCAGACAGGTCCCTGTAAAAATCTTCTTCCTCTTCATTTCTTCTTCAGCCTCTTCGACGGCTGACGACAGGAGGTTTCCACACCCACCGATCACTATCCATCCGACGTCCTCTCTTCTGTGTCAAGCTCCTGGAGCTTGTGCTCACCGTCCTCTTTTCATCCATCGGTCTGGATGATGCTTAAATCCTATTTAGGGCTTGAAGTTAACCTCACCGGCGTCGGAGAAGACGCCAATGGTTACTTCACTCCTAGAACTCTTTCCATCCAGATTCACTCTCCTCCTCAGTCGCCGCAACCTATAAATACCCCTCCACCTCTCCAATTTCAAGGGGTTAGCTCCCTTCCCTCTTCCCCCCACTGAGCTACCAGATAGGCTATTCACTCCAAAATCCAGTGACCTTCCTCTGCTTCCTCTATCTTCCTCCGTTCTTCTTCACTTGCTCCTGATCTCCGCTGTCGTCCACTGAGTCCTCTAACGCAGTGCCGACGTCGGGCTTCACTTCTACACTTCACCTACACCCACCGGACTTCTTCCTCCACCCTCTGATTTCCTCCTCCATTAAGATCCTTCAACGAAGATCCTCTGCCCCTTCTTCTAGGAACAGTAGGTTAGGTAAGTAGTGTAACTAGAGTAGTTAATTAGGTAGGTTAGTTAGATTTAATGTTAGATCTTCCATTGTCTTCCTCAGCTCCGGAGAGCTCTTTGAGCTTGACTGGAGCACTCTTTTGTCTTTTAACTTCACCGATCCTTAATCCTCCATGATCATTTCTAGCACTTTAATTCCCTGATTTGAACACCTAATCGCCTAATCCATCCCACCATCACCAGCTACTTCCGCTATCCATGGCAGAAGTATCCGACGGCAATTCACCTCCACTGGGGCCCTCCATCACTTAATCATCATCTTAGGGCCCCTATCCTCACTTTAATTTGATCAATAATCACCTATAACTAAAATGCCTAAAATACATTCAACCTCCTGAGCTCGCTGTCAATGGCGACTCAGGAGGAGTGTATCCATCTAATTATTCACCTAAACACATTCGCCACACTCCACTGACATGATCTCTCCACTCAATTGAGTGAGAGGACATGTCCTGAGTTCTAGCGAACTCAGGTTACAAGTCTTATGAATTCAATGCTTATCTTTTAGTGTAATTAATAATTGAAGAAATTAATGTGTTCCTAAGGTTCCTTGTGACCTCAGGAAACTTTTCAGATCGTCCAATGCTTGTTTTGATGATGCTTACTATCCTTTAGCCAATGCCTGAACTCACTAGAGCTCTAGCAAGCTCCGACGAGTCAAAATGCACTCTTCAACTTATGGAACTCCCTCAGAAGCTCCAGATCACTTATTTGAGGCTCAATGATTAGTCTACAATATATAGTTTGAATTTTTAAAGACTGGAGTTAGACCTAGACCTTTGTCTTCTCCAACTCCGATAGAGTTGGAGAAGTCTATTCCTTAGGGTTAATCTTGGTTTTAGGGGTTTAGAAGCATCAGATGGATGCCCTGAGGTTAGAATTGAAGATCTTTTATTTAGATAGGCCTTAGTTTGTTCTGTCGAACAAACTAATTTTAAAGCCTAGACGACAGACCTAAGACCCTAGGTTTCTAGGTCAAAACTTCCTTTCGAGACCCTGAACACATTCCTGAGATCAAAGAGAGATGATTTGAAGTGTTAATTTCATCTGAGAATGCCTTATGATGAAAGTCAATTTTTAAGGTTCAGTGGTCAAAAATAGGTCTGATCTAATGAATTAGGTTTCAATTCAAGAAATTGATGAGTTTAAAATACTTTTGGATTGATTTTAGATAGATTTGATTCAATTTGGATGAGTTTTAATCAAGGTTTTATAAGAATCCAACTTCTATTCAGTTTGGGTTCATTTAAACCCAATACTAACCTCAATGTCTTTTTGATGAATTTCAATTGCATTTACTGCCCAGATAGAGTCCTAACAACCTTTAGAGGTTGTTGAATTAAATACAGCTGATCTTAAGCTGTCTGTGAAGCCTTTCAGAGCTTAATTTGAAGCTCTAAAGCTTTTGCTTGAAGCTTTTGAGTTTCTCCACCTTCCTGAAGCTTCCTATTCCTTCTTTCTTCACCTTTAGGAGTGGAATTAGCTCCTGAGTCTCTTCAGTACCTCATCTGAGGTCAAAGACCATGTCTGCAGGTCCTTAGACCTGTGTTACTCATATACAGGCCAAAATGGCCGTGGAAACTGTCGATCTTCGCCATTCAAATCGAAGGGTAGAATCTATTCTCAGCATCAAATTGATGCTGCAATCCTTTAGATCTACTCTAGAGCTTTCCAACGAGCTTTAGTTTGCTCAATTTGGAGCTCTGAGTCGGCCTGTGCCTCCAGCCAAAGTATGGTCTAGAAGGGACAAGATTAGTCCCACATCGGTAAGAACAGAGCGCACGTCGTGGGATAAAAGTAAAAAATTACATAAGTCATTCGGTCGTCAATGCAGGGTGCATAAAAAGCATGTGTGTGTGTGTGGGTGCGTGCATGCGATGCATGTGCCCGGGTGCATGTGCGCCTATGGGCGTGCGAACGTGAGCCCGTGAGCGGGCATGTGCATGTGGGCTTGGGAGGTCGAAGACTAAGCATATGTGATGATTAAACCTGAAATAAACCAAATGTAATCAACCAGGCTTGGACCCAGTAGGGTCTGGTCCCACCCTGAGAGGGGTGCTGTGTATCCCCGACCTGTCCGAGCCACCAACCATAAACCAAATTTTTGGTTCAGTTCAAATGCACAGTTGAAGAGTAAAGAGGAAAAGAAAGAGAAGAGAAGAGAAGAGCTCATGAAGTAAAAGGGGAGAGGTAAACAGACAGAAAAGGTAAAGGAAAAAGAAAGAGAAGTAAACAGATAACAAAGGAAAAGAATGAAGAAAGAAAGAAAGAGTTAGCAGAAGAAGAGAAGAGAAAGAATGAAGGCTGAAGAGTGAAGAAAGCAAATAAAAGGAAAATCAAAGTTTTAGACATCTGATAGTTAAAGCTTATTTTTAAGACGTCCAATTTTTGTACCTTACTCTAATACAATTTTTTTTAGAGTTTAATTGATAAATAAGGCACTTGTACTTAATTGCATTTTTCTTTCTTACCGTAAATCTTTTGTAAATGAAAAGAATTTAGTAAGAATAAGCATGTTTACTTGTTTTTTTTAATAATAGATCACATGTGTAAATATGTTTGTCTTATGGAATGTTGCATGTTTTTAGTTAAATATCTTTTGTGCAAGATTCATGATCTTAAAGTATTGTAATTATAATTCTATTTGATTAAGTAGTAATTAATGCTTAGGATTAAATGGTAAATTAAATTAAGTTATGCCTCCTAGTGAACGACCTAGACTCAACCAGTTAAAAAAAAATTAAAAATCTAAAATGTTAGGTTAGCTTGACCCTATACTACTCAATCGACCTTAAATCAAGTTAACCTAAGTTACTTTCTCTTACATTTAATTAAACCTAATTAACTTAATTAATTGTGTTGGAAATTTAAACGACCAAATAGTAAAACAACAGCGGTTAACGTCAAATAAAGGTCAAAATGGTCAAAATCATCTCCCCATAACTTACATGGAGTGGGGTAGGAATCCGCCACCCATGTGAGTGCCGCCCGCACGTCTAACCGCCTCAACTCAGAATGGGCTATGCGCCCAAAATCCATTATTTTCCTAGCATTTGCCTTCATAGATGGCTCAAGCTCATGAGGGCCAGCCAGGCAACAAAGACTTGAGGACTCCTAACTTCTGCACATTGTGAAGAAGAAAATAATGTCAGTCCTACCCCATTAAACTATCAGGCTGGTCGGTTATTGTTGTGCGGGCTATCGAGGGGTTTTAAGGAGTAATCATCATAGCAAAGCCTCAATTGCTCGAAAATAATTAAATTTATAACTCAAAATTGCAAAAGAGTCGGAGGTCAATCACAAGAAGAAACTAACAGCAATTCAATCACACTAATCACAAGAAATATAAGCAATTATGACCAAAGCTTCATTTAAAACAACTCAAAATGATATATATATGAAGTCAAGTAGCAATGTGCAAAAAGAACTGGTTAAAATGGTGATTTGAATCACCAAATTAACCCAATATTAAGCTCAAATAAATGCGCAGTATCTCTCAATCAAATATGCCATGTCAACCAGTTAAATATCCCAACAGTATGTATCACTAAGGCACTAGCAGAAGTTAGACGAAGGCATAAGGCATCAGACTCCTTAAGTTGCTCAAGGCACAACTCCAACAAAAGAGGCAAAGGCCTCCTCTCTCCTTCATGCCTCAAGAGAGAGGCAAACACAACACAGAGGCAAAGGCCTCTTCAAGACTTGGCCAAGTGTAGAGAGCAAAGGTGCGAAGGGTAAAACACCCCCTATCTCTTTCTTCTTTTCTCTCTCATAACAAACAGGCTGGACCCAGGTAACCAAGTAATCGGATCAGAGCCCAGACCTACGTGGCGTGACCATGGGCAAAGGTGTGCGTGGGGAGGGGCGTGTGCAGGACCTAACCCCTGTGTTGAAGGTGAATAAGCAGAGGCACAAATTGCCTTTATGCGTGGTCGCGAGCCCTTTGTTCCACAATGTGGGACTAAGGTGCCCACCTCTTTTCTTCACATAGCAATAGGTGTAGAAGCCTCTGATTGTGGTCAAAGACGAGGCTGCAGAGTGATGAAAGACTCATCATGGCTTCTAATTACCCTTAATTAACAAGTTTCCCTAGTTAATTAGCTAGGAATATGCATATATAAGGGTTAATTATGTAATAAGGGACAAATCATTAAAGGACCTTAAAATAAGTTTAAAATGCTAAATTATAAGTCAATTAACATTATTAATAACTTAATTAATAAATGGGCTCGAAATACCATTAATTAGTTACCTAATTAATATCTTATTTAACTTAAGTATAACTTAAGACCTAAGTCTTTAATAACTTAAGTAGGTTAATAAGTAATTAAATATAAATAAATGGATGAATACATGGCTTTAATATAATATTTAGCTAATTTATAATTATATATAAAAAGTTGGAAAAGAATTAAATTAAAATTAACTTAAATGGCTTCCGTATACATTTTAGTCCCTAGAATTCAATGCATTTAAGTCCTTTCCTTTTACTTAGGTCCTTAACTTTTCTTACGCCTAGGTCCCAGTGAACATTCTTCTTCTTTCTTTCTTCTTCAGCCACTTCAACGGCTGACGAGCAGTGGTGAAAACACCTCATGATCACTGTCCATCCGACATTCTTCCTTCCTTGCCAAGCTCCTTGAGCTTGCACTCACCTCCTTCATTTCATCCCACAGTCTGGATGATCTCTAAATCCTAATTAGGGCTCGGTGATAACTTCACCGGCGTCGAAGAAGACACCGATGGTTACCTTGCACCTAGACGCATTTTCGTCCAGATCAGCCCCCTTCACAGCTGCCGCAACCTATAAATACCCATCAACCTCTACGATTTGAGCTTGATCAGCTCCCTTCCCCTCTCCACCTCACTATAGCTGATTAGTAGGCTCATCCGCAACTTCGGCATCTTCGTTCTCCTTCTCGAGCGTGGCCGCCGAGGACGCGCTACCTCTTTCACCACCTCTTCCTCTCTTTTGCCTTGCCAACGGCAACTGAGCACCCCACTCATCCTCTGATCTCTGCTTCAATCGGCCAGAGCTTCTCTTCTCATCCAGTTTAGATTTCGATCCCGTTCTCACCCTGCCAATGGCGAGATCCCTTACCTCCTTCGTCTAGGTAACAGTAGGATTAGGCTTAGGTAAGTGTAACGTAACTTAATTCAGTAGATTAGGTAGTTAGTTAAGTTTAAATGTTCAATTTGTATGCTGTCTTCCTCAACTCTGGCAAGCTCTTTGAGCTAGTTTGGGGCACTCTTTTGTCATTTTTCATAGCACTGCTTTTCCCTCATTTTTATCAGCTTTATCACCTAGATGACTTCCACATTCACCGGCGACCTCCGCTCTCCACGACGGAGGCCTCCAAGCTTAGAACACACTCATTGGGGCCCTCTGTCATTTATTCACACTCTAAGGGCCTCGATATTCACTCCAATTTAATTAATCATCACTGATGAGAACCTCATCATGAGCCATAACTAGCTCATTTTGACCCAATAAAGAAGATAAAAGCTCCTACATAACCTAGAAGAAGGCTTAACTGAAGGAACAAGTGCTCTGAGAAGAAAACATGAAATAAAGTTTAAAACTGCAAATTTACCATTGCAGTACATAAACGGGATTTCTCAGAGGCAAAACATAGGTCAAATGGTCTAAATGGGATAAAAAGTGGGTTGAGTCAATCAGAAATGGGTTTATGTGCAATCTAAGAATTAAATGACACTTGGTAACCCTAAAATAGACCTGCTTAAATTAACAAGGTTCCGGTCAGAATAAAAATCAAGTAAACCCTCTAAAAATCATGCAAAAACATCCTCTAGGGTTTAGAACACTTAATTTGGCCTTTGGAACCCAGTTTGACCTAGATTAGGGTCCTAGCTCTTCAATTAACCTAATTTGGGTTTTTACGCAAAATGTCCAGTCAAACGTGGTCAAACCTAAAATCCAACTTCACCAATGGATTCCCTACATCAAAATTAGGTTTATACCAAAATTTGGACCTAAGGGGAGGTCATCTTGACCTACTTTGCAATTTAGTACACCCAAATCACAAATTGGTCCCTATCTTTTGAATATCTTTGCAGAGAGCCCCCTAAGTTCGTCGCCCCCTTTGCAATCCGGTCCTGCCGCCATTGTTAGGGCAGAACCGAGATCCGGCGAGGTTTAGAGAGGGATTACTCTCTAATCCCTCAGAGATTCCCTCCCAGAAATGGAAGGGGGATTCTCTGAGGAATTCCCTTCCATCTAAAGCAGATCACGATCCCTGGTGTGAACCCAATCTCTCGTGCGAACGCACGAGAGATTTGGGTATCCACCCTCCTTCCAACTCCGGCGAGTCAGCAGAGTTAATTGCGCGGTCCCCACGCGCTAGAAGGTTTGGCCAGCACCTATAAAAGACTCCCCAGACCCTGCTGCAGAGGGGAAGCTTGATTTGGCTGAGTTTCCACCTCCAATTCATGTCCTCCTGCCCGGCCAAAGTTCCCAGCAAGCTCCGGCGAGCTCCCTCTCCCATCCTCTTCGCTCTGCCACAAAACCAGTGGCAGAGTTAGCTTCCTGACTCTCCTCAGCGTCGCGCACTGGGAACTTGCTGGGAAGCATCTTCTCCGTCGTCGCCGCCGTTCTCCCCCACTGGGAAGCATCTTCTCCGGCGACAGTAGGTACTACTGTTCGCCTCTCCATCCCCCTTCATCCCTTTAGTTAGGCCAAATACCTTCTCCACATTCCCCTCTCTCTTTTTCCCTTGCTATTTTATCTACTTACCCCCCAACAGTGCCTGAACACCTCCATCTTCCTCGCCTCCGACCGACCTTTGGCGAGCCGCCCACACCACTCCTCCCCTCCACACGGCTCGCCAACCATCTCGTGAGCTCCGCCTCACCACCAGGAATTCATTCCACCCCTCCACTGCCACTCCAGACCTCCCCAATAACCCCCCGAACAACCCCACACATCCGGCCACAGGTTGACCTAGGCACGCACGCCTAGGCCGACCTGCGGCCTGCAGCACCATCCATCGCCTTCGCCGTGCTACGACGAAGGTCTCTAGCTGGTCTGATTGGGTCGAGAGGCTCGTTTTGTGTCTGACAGTGTCGACGCTCCTGCCGCCATGGACGACAGTTGAAGAAGCTCCGTAGCAGCTCCAGGCACCAGGGTTCCCAGGCTGCAGGTGCTGCATATTCGTGCGGGTGTCGCGAAGTGCCCTGGTCCAGCAAGGAGCGCTAGCAGAGCCAGCAGCTCTGGGGATGACACGCAAGTCTGCGGGCGCACGCGAAATCAGGGCGGAGGCTTTAGTCCCACATCATGGAGAGACGAGGCGCCGCTGCGCCATAAATTGAATTTGTGATATTACCTTAATGCCTCCGTAAGCACAGCGGTGAGGTCCCTCACCTGCCCTCACTCCCGCCTCGTCCGCAGTTTGATCTCGTGGATCTGGTGGGATCCAACCCGACCTAAACCTCAGCACTCCTCACACATCACACCACCTGCAGGTGCGCCTAGTCCCAGGTACGATCTGACCCGATTATCGGTGTGGCTCTGGGAGAGCGTCCCTGAGTGAATTGCTGAGAGAGAGAGAGACGCGGGTAGAGGGAAAGGGGTAGGTTTTGCTCCTGTGCAGGCAGACTGAGCGTGGAGAGACTTAGCTGCAAGGAGAAGAGAAGAAGCAGAAGAAGAAACTGAGCAAAGGAGACCAAGGAAGTGGAAGAAGCAAGGCAGAGAAGAAGAAGAGGAAAGAAGCCTTCGCAGGAGAAGAAGGAAGAGTAAGGTAGAAGCAAGACAGAGAACGAAAGAGAGGTCAAGTGAAGACAGCAAAGATCAGAAGAAGAAGAAGAAAGAAGGAAGGCAAGGCAGGAGAAGAAACAAGAGAAAAGATACAAAGGCAGGAAGAAGAAGCCTTTGCAAGAAAAGAAGAGAAAGAAGAAAGAAAGCAAGATCAGAAGAAGAAAAAGGGAAAATACTTTTAAGACGTCTGATCACCAGATCAGACGTCCAATTTCATATTTTTTGTCCTAATTACTTTTAATCGCATACATTCATATTTGAATTAACATTTTGAGTAAATTAGAGTGTTCAATTACATTTTGATTAGTACTAAATTCCATTTGCTCCCTATGTTCGACCTCGGATACTCCATTTTTCGAGTAATAAAATTCTTTATATTTGTTTAAACATTTTGTCGATTATACTACAACGTGATACACTTTAAACCCGCACAAAAACGCGAGAACATTTTGGCGCCGTTGCCAGGGAGCAACGAGCAATTTACCACTAGTCTCTACATTCTTTTCATCATATTGAACACTAACTTGCCCTATTTTGCTTTGATGTGATCTTGCAGGTATTTCACGAGAAGATTCCCCCCGCAAGTCAACCACTCCAGGGCAGGTAATTTCTTTTCTTCCTTAAACTATCCCCTAATCCTGAAAAGACAAAAGGAAGAAAATCAATTTAGGAATCAACTGCCTTCTTTATATAGTAATCACCATTTTAAGGCAAACGTTTCCTAATTTTGTGAAAATTTTTCAAAACTTCTTGAAGTGGAGCGATTTTTTTTCCATCCCACAAATTCTTGTGCCTAATTGAAATCACTCTTAATCTCGGCGGACAACACATTTCTTGCTTGTAAAGTCCAAAGAGAATTTTTGTGAGAAAAGAAGATTGGAAATAGAACCAAATTAGGGTTTCCACATTAGGGTCTTAAAGTGTTAGTCACACATGCCTGCATAAAAGGAAATAAACCCTCCCGCATCAGTGTGCTACCCAAGCCCTTAATTGAAGAGATCTAAATAAGACAAACCCTAAAATTGAGCTTTAAAACCACTTGAATCTTAAAATTTGGACCTAATAACCTGGGAGTCAAATCAGGGTGATCACTAGGCTCCAAACCTAAAATCATTCTGCCATCTATAGGACAGGTCAGGTGAAGTTGACCCCTTGGGTCAACCAACCTCTAAATTAGGTCACAACACAAAACATCTAAAGTTCAAGTGAGAACCCTAAAAGCACCTTTGAAATAAAAGTGGCAGACTTAAGAGGTCAAGGTCCCCATTCTAGTCTACCTGGAATCTCAGTGACAAGAGAGGTCGGGTGGGGGAAACCCTGTAACCCGTGGGGATGCTCTACCGTGTAGGGGTCTTTGCGGGACTCTCCCTCTCTGGCTGCCCAGGTACTTCGCAGGTGGACGATCTTCTGATCCAGGGGTCCATCCGCCCCGAACCTCCATAGTCATCCAAACATCTTTGGGTGTCTTGATTGGGTCAAAAACATCTCCAGTCTCTCATCTTTTCTCTTTAGAGCACACATACTCATTTTCAATGGGAATCGTTATTCAGATTTGATCGCTTCATACCTACAGCTTGATTCAAACTCTGATTCTACATCTTGATTCCACCACTTGATCCAAAAATGAAGCCAAAACACCTAGGACTACAGTTGAGAAACCTGAATATCGGAGATCCATGAGAGATAAAATGATTGAGGATGCCATGAAATTTTATGAAAATGAAGAAACCTCAACAACAGTAGGAAACATTCAGGTTGATGTCCCAACAACCACAACCTTTGTCATAACTTGTGCCCAAGTGTTATTAGCAGAAGCCAACAAAGGATCAACCTGTGACTTGCTCATTACTGCATACATTGAGATAGAAAAACTACACAATCTTGAATACCTCCAATGTATGACAGATCCTCGACTTTGGAAGCAACACCAAGATAGTCTCGAAAAACGGGAAGAGATAATGAGATTAGTAAAACAAATTATTGATCAAAAATACCTGTGTATACCAACAGAGGATGATCTATCTTGGGACAACATCGAGGATAAATCTGATCTCGGGTTTGAGGCACAAAGTGGTTGTGGATTCCCAACCCAGATAGAACACAATGTGCCTGATATTGAAGAAGGTTGGGAAGCTCCAAATGCAGGAAAATATCATGTTGAACCCATTTTAGAATCCCAAGACTCCTGCAAGTATGAAAGTAGGACTGAACCTCTCGAGGGTGTAAATTCCATCCCTTATCCTGATAAGGTGACCCTCGAAGGTAATTCGGACTTAGATTCTAGTAATTCAACCCACATCTTAAACTCAGAATCTAGATCTGAAACCTACTGGGAAGATTTCCGGGCCCCATATGAAGAAGATGAATTTTTCAATGAAGAATATGATCTTGGGCCTTTATTTGATGCATATCCCTCGCCAACATCCTCAGAGGAACTAATCAATTTTTCGGAAGTCATTCCAATCTACGACACAGAAACTGAGGAGTTGGACGAGTGGGATTTCAATTGGGTCTGCCCTACTAGCTTAGAACCTGAGCCTCTACCAAATAGGGACACCTTTTTAAGCTCAGAGTTAACATTTAGGCTAGACCCCAATCAGGCTGCTAATACAGAATATGATTTATTCTATGGTGGAACCCATGATCGTGAATCTCATTCAAATTTTGATTTTTGCAAACTCTCCGACAATTTCGAATCTGACCATAACATCGGAGAGAATCTGCCTCCTGATTATAATAGACCAACTCTCTTTGAAGCCACATGCTCCACATATACAAAGACAAGGAAAACCCATTCCCTACCTCGACCCGCAACCAGACTCAATTTCTATTCTAATTCACCTCTCACTGAGCCGATTGCAGATGATTCCACTCCATATCTATACCGGGTATCAGGCACCGATCAGACCACAAATCAGGAGCCTCCATCCTTTGATCATCCCTGTAGGGATTCCACACTTTACATTGATTATCTTTCGGAACCCTACTCTCACCAGGCTGAGTCGACTCAGCCTGAACTCGAGTTTTCACTTCCATATCCATCAGAACTTCACTGCATATGGTGGGTTCTGCATCTGCTGATCTACATCTATCAACCCACCAGACTTATTAGGTTTGGGCTGCATCATCAGCCCACTGATCTTAACAAGCACCTGGTTGGACCAACCAAGCTCTTAATCAAGGTGCTTGTTTTCCAAAATTCCATTGATTTGACCACTCCCTCTTGATGGTAATGGTTGGGTTGAAATGTTTGTTGGTAATAATTGTTGATTATGTCGTTGTAGTATAGGGTGTATAATATAACATTAAGGATGTCGTATAGTGGTGAGTATGGGTGAGTTCCAGTCATTACAACCATTATTATCATTTGCTTATTTATCTAATTTTTACTGGTTTTGTTCCAGGTCGTTCACTGGGAGGCAATTTATTGAATTTAATTCGGTCACTCTTTGATTATCTCAAAATTGTCTTCTTATTCAAAAAAAAGAAACTTTACATTTTATTAAAGAATGAATGAATGTGTGTTTTATTTACCTAATTACTAAGAAATGCTTGCAAAAATACTAACTATGAACAAGCATTAAACAATCTATTATTATACTCTAAACTATGTATTTACAAGTTATCCTATTAGTACTATCATAATAGTATATAATACATTAGAATGCAATGGTGTAGAAATTTAACTTATTAGTCTGTTATGTATAGTAACATATACAGCAGTTTCAGTGATAGATATAAGCGTCGCTAAATCTCAGAAAACACTATATACAACCTAAAGAGGCAAAACTGAGATCTTTAGCGACGTTTATAGTGTCACTTTATTCTGTTAGTAATTATATAGATTTACTTATACGTATGTATACTACTTATTCTTTTTCTTTGTTTCTCTTTCTTTCTTCATTAAATCTCTGTTCTTTGTATTCTTAACTCCTGTTCTTCTTGTGTTCATATTTCTTTTTTCTTCTAAGTATTCATCTTCTTCTTTCTCTTTTTATTACTCTGGTTCTTTTCTCTGTTGTTCATGTACTCTTTTCTTTTTTTTTTTTCTCTCGTGTTAACTCTTTGTTCTTCTCTTTGTTAACTCTTCTGTCTTAGCATATTTCAGAGGCTGCGGTGGGGAGGGGATTAGGCTAATATCATTAGTTTAAAACGTGTTTAGTTTGCGGGCACGCTTTTCGAGGGATACACAGCACCCTAAGGGTGGGACCAGACCTCTACTAAGCGCGCCCTAATCTCAGATTAGGTGGCTTAATTATGTCTTTAATCTCAGCGCCAGGCCTCAGCCCAACGCCATATGCTCGCACACGCTCGGGCCCCCGGCCACACACACACGTCACATATTTATCGCAAATCAGACAGAGTACTCAGACCAGAGCTCAACGGGTAATCGGGTCAAATGTTCAGAGGCAGTGTTTCGGGCGCCCGGCGCCCGTGACGACTGGCGTATAAGAAACACAAATTACTTTTATGTGGCTGCGCTTGACTTGCAGCACACGATGTGGTGCTATTCCAGCGCCACATCGTGCGCTGGAAATCAGGCGCAGCTGCGTCTGTTCGGGCTTTTGGCCCTTGATTTGGGGGCCATAAATTATTAAATAAAATAAAATAAAATATGGTTAATAAAGTATTTACATAATACTACATAATTGATTAATTAATTTTGAATTTTAAATATGTTTACTATACAAATAAATTCGCTAAACTAGGCTGATTGTACAGGTTGATTTAGGTGATTAAATAGTTAATTACTTATAAAATAGTTAGTAAATGGTCTAATTGACCTTATACAGATTTAATTTACATACTTAAGTATTTTATACATATTTTTATTGTATATTTACGAATTTATTTCTATTTTATTTAAGTTAAACTAGCTGTTCTGGGTGTTTTAAATAAAACTAAGTTACAGTAAGCTATACTAGGTATAATTGTACTTTAACTAACTTAAATTACTTACTATATATGTTAACCTAAGTCTATAGATTTATTTACTTAATCATAGCTCTAAATTATTAATTTATCTAATTTATTCTATAATATAGCTACTAAATATGTAAATATGAATCTGTATATATACATATACATATATCAGTAAATACATACATAATAGTTCAGTATTTATACATATATTTACATAGATTACATATGTATATAGATTTATGTACAAGTTTATACAGTATTTACAGTATATCTATGTATGTCTACGTACAGAATCAGGCTGTATATTATAGTTATAATAGTATGGATATGTATATTTACAGTGTGAAATTAAGTATGTATAATTAGGTTTTAGTAGGAATTTAGGGAATGAGGGTTAATTAAGTTTTTATTTCATTTTAAACAGCAGCTAAGCTACTGTCAGAGAAGATGGAGAGGGAAGAGAATGTGCTGTTCAGGGTGTTTTAGCAGTGTCAGTGGCTTAAGCCACTGTCAAATGGGCTAACTGCTGCTGCAGTTAGTCTATTTGAAGAGGGGGAAAGTATTCACAGAGAAGAGGAGAATTTAGAGAAGAGGGGAATGTAGCTGCAGTTTGCAGCATTTTACTGTATAACTGGGAATAAGAGAAAATTCAGAACAAACTAAAAATTAAAGAGTTGAAATCCAAATCTGATAAGGGTATAAATCTCACGAAAATCACATAAGAATTCAGTTCAAATACCCACAAGGAAAAGCCCTTATCAAAAGCATCATTTCAGATCAAAACACAAATGGCATTGAGTTAGTCTTCCTAATGCCATAGACAGCATGAAGGAAGACTTAACTCAATCCATTAAAACCAAAAACATACAATCCCAGTTTCTTGCAACCTTAAGGAGTATGGAAAACTCCTTAGGTTAGAGAATCACCATACAAAAATAATTATCAAACAGGTGGTGTATGGCAGTTCTGAAATGACAAATCAGAAAAAGAATGCATTAAAGGAATTTATAAAAACTAGCGAATGCATTCAGATCAAGGCAGAAGCAAATTCATGAAAGGCTCTTCTGATTTGTTCTCTGTCACCAGAGAACTTCTCAGAATCCTTGCCCTCAAGGACAACCAAAATCCCTTCAATTTGTCAGATCTGTCAAGACATTTCAGAAAGCAAAATCTCTTCAAAACCCATGTTAAAGTGAATCTGAAAAACTGAGGCAATCAATCTAAAATAAAAGGGGCTTTTGTGAACACAAATGGGGTGAGTGAGAAGCCCCAAATGGTGCTTGTGACGCCAATTTCAGATCTGAGGCAGTACACCATCAGATCTGGAATTGGGTCCGGATGTGTGGGTGACAGATGAAAAATTCGTCGTTAAAAGGAAAAAAAACAAGAATCAGAATCTGGATGATGGGAAAAACAAAACATGAAGAGGGAGATAAATTGAATAGTGAACAGATGATTCTTCCCCTCTGATCTGGACTGATCAGAGGAGGTGAGGGAGGGGATCTAATACTAATTCTACTCCTAAGACTAATCTAACTACAGCTAACATTAAACGCTAACGATTAAAACTAAATCTATTCTAAACTACTGCAAACTAAATCTAACACTACTTGTGCAGAATTAAAAACTAAACTAAAAGGAAGAATGGGACCTATGGGTCCTTAGCCGGCGGCTAAGGAGGAAGAAAGGAGGAGGGTGACTCCAGCGGAGGGAAGAGTCTACTAGTGAGACTCCAGGGTCGTCCTCAGGTGCTACGAGGTCCTTAGCGACGAGGAGGGTCGAGAGCAGGCGATGATTCCACAGCCGGTGGCTGTGAAATCAGGGTCTAGATGAGGAGGAGAGACTGGAGTGGAAGAATTGATCGCTAAGAGATGTAGGAGGGAGCGATCCCCTGCGCGCGACACCACTGAGGTGCTTAAATAGCAGCTCAGTGACTGAGATCACCGCAAGGGAGAGGTTAATCAGAATCAGGCCGGCGGCGAGGATGAGATGGGTAGAGCGCGCGGCGAGTCAAGAGAGAGATCTGACCGTCAGATGAGATCTGGGAAGAGAGGTGAACGCACGCACCGAATCGCGCGAAGGTTCCATTTGAATCCAGCCGCAGATCGATATCAAAAGTGCGATGGACGGTCGAGAATGGCTGTGTTCTTCGCGCGCTACAGTGCGCGTGAAGAACTCAGCTTCTCGCTGAAATAAAGGGGAAATTTGCAGACGGACCCTTAGAAGAAGGGGTAGAAGAATAGCGTGCAGGTCCAAAAGTGAGAAGAATAGCAGCTGGAAGGGCCCTGCAGTCTTACAAAAGGGTCTCTGCGGCTTGCAAATAGGTCCAAAAAGGAGTTTTGAAGGGTAGAAATGTAATGCATGAAGGACCTAATTGTAATCTATTTATTTCTAAGCCTAAATGATGTCCAATTGCTTTCAAATTTTTACATGTGCTTAATTGAACATTTACGACATTGATTTTACTTCTGATTTGGCTTTTCAAACTTGTTTATGTGTTCAATTGATGCATGGATCATCATTTGTTCTTTAATTTTCAGAATATCTTATTTTTGTGACCTAATTAGGAGATTTTAACACACATTAAAAGTTTTAGGTCTTTTCTTTAATTCCCACACTTAACCCTTTTTATGTGTTAATTTGATATTGTTTTGCTTAGTGTCTAGCTTAATTTCGGCCTTTTAGCTATGATGAGTAGCCACTCATCATACCCCCATGCTTACGTTTTGCTAGTCCCTTAGCAAACAATCTGTTGAAGTGTAAGGCAATTTAAGTATCAGCAAGGTAAGTGTGTAAAGATATCTTTTTCTTCTTTCAAAAAATTTTTAAGTGTTTATGATGATGATCTTTAAGCTGAAACATTTTCCAATACCAACTGTGTTTTTGGACATTGTGAGAACCTGGTTACTGAGGATAACCTACCAGAACTCGAGGCTTAAATGACATAGACCATCTCTCAACCAACAAGGACTCTTGATATTTAAACCTTAAGTCGAATTCCAGGACTCAGGGGGTTTTACAGAGACTCAGAATACTATGAAGTTATGGCTGTGCTTTGTGATAAGTCAGGACTAACCAGGTGAATTCTAAAGCTCAATCCCGGGGTTTCACTTCTTTTTAAGTCCAGGTTGGTCCTAACTTCAGCTCATGTTTTCGGATGACTCTAAAAAAAATTGATGGCATTCAAACCCAACCCTTATTGTATTTGTGGCTCAGAGAAGATTTTTTTTTTTGGTGGAAAAATAGGGTATTTATTTTGAACCCTGAAAACATTTTTGGTGGAAGAGTTGTTTTTCAGACTTTTTGGAGAACATACTTAACTTCTTTTTTTTTTTTTTTTTTTTTTGAACAGTATGTCTCCAAAACTTATTTGGTAGAGCGCACTGTATTTGGTGGGTGGATTTCTTTTGTGGAAAAAGCTTCTCCTAGACACAAAACTAAAGATTAGGACAAAGAGTCTTCCTGCACGCACAGGTAAGGACTCCACCTTCCCTAATGAACACAAGGGTTGAGGTTTAGGTTCAAGTGGTCTTTCCTGACATTGTGTAGTGTAAGCCAAGGTTACTTAGACTCCTAAGTCAAAGCAAACCAACGAATCCTGTACTGGTGACTCAGGTACAAGAATTGTCCTAAAGTTAGGAGAGACTGTGGTCTATCTTGTCAAGGCTCAAAGTGTATTAAGCCTAAGCTTGTTTCAAGCTCCTATGGCCCGGCAGGTCAAACCAGTAACGGTTGAATGTCCATAGACACTTATTCTATTTTTTTTTTTTTTGTTTTCAGCTATAAGATCACTTATCTTTTCTTTTTTTCTTTTTCTCCCTCCTCTCTTGAAATGAATATCCTCCTTTGACAAATAAAGTACATGTCCCTTATTGTATTTTTGGAATTTTTCTGATTTGTTATTTTTTTGTATTTTTAGCTTTAAAAAATTTTTTTCAAAAAAAAAATTTTTTTTTTTTCAAAATTTTTCAATTTTTTTTTTTTTTTTTTTTGAAGTATATAATTTTTTTGATAATACTATATGTACTATAGTTGTGTCTACAATTGCATTTTGGTTTAAATGGTTTACCATTTACACCCCCCCATGCTTAAATGTTTCAATGTCCTCATTGAATGAAAGGGTGGATGCAAATGCATGCTCTGCTTTTCACTATCCTAGGCTGGGTGATGGAAGGAAGTCGGAATGAGGAGATACAATCTCTGTGCGGACGATTTTAAGTCTGATCTAGGATCAGAGTGAACAGTCGGGCTAGGACGTGAAATGCATGACATGTGTGTCAATGAATGTATGCTCAGAATGCAAGGGTAGACACTATATGCAAATAAAGGCAAGAGTAAGAAAGGTGTAAAACATCTATATACAAGGGTAGGTGTTTGCTAAGTTTAACGCCTTCAGCTAGGCGAAAACTTAGTTGGTAGCTCAAAATGTAGGAGCGAAATGGTGGAATTGACAAGTCTGAGATCATGCAGCTCAATGAAAGGTTTCAGTCTTTGTCCATTAACAATAAAGGGTTCAGATTTGTCAAGTTCAGTGATCTCAACGGCTCCATTATCAAATAATCTCAAGATTTTGAAAGGTCCAATCCATTTTGATCTTAACTTCCCAGGAAAGAGTTTCAGTCTAGAGTCGAAGAGAAGGACTTTTTTACCAGGGTGAAAAGATTTCCTAAGAATGTGACGGTCATGGAAGGCCTTAAGTTTGTCCTTATACATCCTTGAGCTTTCATAAGATTCATTCCTTAATTCATCGAGCTCAGACATTTGTAATTTCCTAAGATCACCGGCCTTCTCTAAGTCTAAGTTACACTTTCTGATGGCCCAATAGGCTTTGTGCTCTAATTCGACAGGAAGATGACAGTGTTTCCCGTACACAAGTCTAAAAGGAGACATGCCTAAAGGGGTTTTGTGGGCTGTCCTATATGCCCACAACGCATCAGAAAGGCGGGAAGACCAATCCTTTCTATCAGGTCGGATGGTAGTCTGTAAAATCTTTTTGATCTCCCGATTAGATAATTCAGCAAGTCCATTGGTTTGAGGGTGATAAGATGTAGCAATCCTATGTGACACCCCATACTTTTGCAGTAGGGACTGAAAATGTGTGTTTCTAAAATGAGACCCTCCATCACTAATGATGGCTTTAGGTACCCCGAATCTAGAGAAGATGAAATCTTGAACAAATTGTGTCACAACTCTATGATCATTAGTCCTTGAGGGGATGGCTTCAATCCATTTTGAAACATACTCAACTGCCAACAATATGTACTCGAAGCCATAAGATTTAGGAAAAGGTCCCATGAAGTCAATGCCCCAAATGTCAAAGATTTCGCACACCATGATCGGATTCAAGGGCATCATGTCTCGGCGGCCAATACTACCAAGAGACTGACAGCGTGAACATGCCCTGCTATATTCGTGTGCATCCTTGAAGATTGTGGGCCAATAGAAACCACTCTGCAAAATCTTTGCAGCGGTCTTTTTGCCAGAGAAGTGACCGCCGCACGCCTGGTCGTGGCAGAATGATAAGATGCTTCTAATCTCCTTATCAGGGACGCACTTCCTAAAGATCTGGTCTTTACAATGCTTGAAAAGCCAAGGTTCTTCCCAGTAATAGTGCTTGGCCTCGGATCTAAGTCTGTCTTTTTGATGTCGGACCCAATTAGTGGGGATGAGTCCAGAAGCCAGGTAGTTGACAATGTCAGCATACCAGGGAAGATCAGAATGAATGACCAGCAATTGCTCGTCAGGGAAGTGGTCAGAGATGGGTAAAGGAGAAATCGCTTCAGAAGGAAGGCGGGATAAGTGGTCAGCTACCACATTCTGCTTTCCAGCCTTATCACGAATCTCTAAATCAAATTCCTGTAAAAGTAGGATCCATCTAATCAGACGAGATTTCACGTCCTTCTTGGCGAGAAGATATCGAATTGCCGTGTGGTCAGTGTAGACTATAATGTGGGAACCTAAAAGATAAGGTCTGAATTTTTCCAGTGCATATACTACAGCTAGCAATTCCTTTTCCGTGACGGTGTAATTCCTCTGAGCTTCATCCAAGGTCTTGCTAGCGTAATAGATGACTGTGGGTTTCCCGTCCAATTTTTGACCAAGGACAGCTCCTACTGCATAATTAGAGGCATCACACATGATCTCAAAAGGGTGAGACCAATTCGGGGGTTGCAGTATGGGTGCCTTGGTAATCAGATCACGAAGTGTCGTATAGGCACGAACACAATCGTCAGAGATCTGGAAGTCTACGTCTTTAGAGAGGAGAGTAGTGAGAGGTCAGGCTATTTTCGAGAAATCCGCTATAAAGCGGCGATAAAAACCAACATGCCCGAGGAAAGATCGAATTTGCTTAACCGACGAAGGTAGTGGTAAATCAGAAATCAACTTTACCTTCGCGCGGTCAACCTCAATTCCTCTCTCAGAAATAAGGTGACCTAATACAAGTCCTTCAGTTACCATGAAATGAGATTTCTCCCAGGAAAGTACCAGATTCACATTAATGCATCTTTGCAGGACCTTGGTCAGGTGGTCTAGACATGCATCAAATGTGCTCCCGAAGACCGAGAAGTCATCCATGAAGACTTCTAAACAATCGCCTACTAAGTCAGAAAAGATTGCAAACATACACCGCTGGAATGTAGCAGGTGCGTTGCACAATCCAAAAGGCATCCTACGGAATGCAAAGGTTCCGTAGGTGCAGGTGAATGTTGTTTTCTCCTGATCATCGGGGTGAATTGCCACCTAATTATATCCTGAATAGCCATCCAAAAAGCAGAAAAATCTATTCCCTGCCACTCTTTCCAGTATTTGATCAATGAAGGGCAAAGGGAAATGATCTTTCTTCGTGGCTTGGTTGAGTTTTCGGTAATCTATACATACTCGCCACGAACTAGCAATGCATGTAGGGATGACTTCTCCAGAATCAGTGGTGATGATGGTAAGTCCGGCCTTTTTTGGCACAACCTGAACAGGACTTACCCATCTACTGTCAGAAATTGGGTAGATAATTCCATTGTCCAGCCATTTAATCATTTCACTTTTTATCACCTCTTGTAATGTAGGATTTAATCTACGCTGGGGCTGTCTAGTAGGTCTAGATCCTTCTTCAGTGAAAATCCTATGTGTGCAATAAGAAGGACTGATGCCAGTAAGGTCAGAAAGGCTCCATCCTATAGCCTGCCTATGTGCTCTTAGGACAGATAAGAGTCGTGACTCTTGATCAGAAGAAAGGGAAGAGTTAACAATCACCGGATAGGTCTGATCAGGTCCTAAGAAAACATATTTGAGAGAGTCAGGAAGAGGTTTGAGTTCAACAGGCACAGGATCAGAAGGAGCAGGTGTGAAAGTTTCAGGAGATCCTAGAGATACTAATGGAATGGGAGGAAGGTCCTCAGTCTCTAAATTTGGTATCTCAGTGGAAGTCACGTCAGAGTCCAAAGAGTGTTGAGGTTCTAAATTTAATGAATTGATCAAGGTGTCCTCAACCAATTGATCCAATGAATCCAGGGAGAAGATTTCTTCAATTAAACTACAGGTCGGTCCTCTTTGGGCCTGAAAAATATCAATTTTTATTTTCTGATCTCCAAACTTTAATTCTATAAGGCCCTCCTTACAATTGATGTTTGCCTTGGCCGTAGCCAAGAAAGGTCTTCCTAAAATGATAGGTGTATTCTGGATATCTTCAGGTACTTCCATGTCAAGGACTATAAAGTCTACAGGGAAGTAAAAATCCTTGACCCGCACTATGACATCTTCCAACACTCCCTGAGGTGTCTTAACTGATCTGTCAGCTAATTGCAGGGACACCTTGGTTGGCTTCAAATTGCCAACCTCAAAATGTGTCAGTAGAGAGGTTGGGATAAGATTGATGGAAGCACCTAGGTCAAGTAGTGCTCTATTGAATGTGGTGTTACCAATCATGCAGGATAAGAGAGGGGTGCCTGGGTCTTTCATCTTAGTTGGGAGGGTACTAGAGATGATGGAACTAGCTTGTTCCGAGAGAATGATTGGACTACTCCCTTTTTGAATTCTTGCTTTACGCTTAGGTGTACATAGGTCTTTTAAAAACTTAGCGTAAAGAGGGATGTGGCGGATTGCATCCAACAAGGGGATGTTTATGTGGACTTACTCAAAGAGCTTAAGCAAATCCTCCTCAGGTGCCACACAGGTCTTTTTCTTTCCTTTCTCCTTCTTCTTTAAAGCTTCAGGAAAAGGTACTGGAGTTGTGAGAGGTTCAGTTATAGGTAGAGGAGAAGTAGGAAGTGGAGGAGCAGGACTAGAAGTGGTAGGTGTTGGAAGAGGTGGATCTAGTGTGCATTTACCACTCCTAGTGACTATGGCATTTAGTTCAGCTCTAGAGGTAGATGGTAAATCATTGTTAGGTAGCAGAGGTGGTTGCGTTTGTGCAAGAGAAGAATTTGAGTCAGTGAAGAATTCAGTGTTGTGCACTGCTTGTGAAATGTCATGTGTTTGGTCTTGCAGTGCTGGTCTAGGTTGGACATACCTTTGAGCAGGTATGTTCCTAGGGTTGGGTTGTGCTTGGGATGGGAGTGAATGTGGTTGACGGGACTCCGTCAAGTGTGATAGCTGGGCTCTCATCTCAGCTAAGGCCGCGTCCTGTCTCTGCTGCATAGCAATATTCTGTTGTTGCATATCAGCAAGAGCTTTCATGATAGACCCCAACTGGTCATCTCGTGTAGGCCCAGATTGAGAGTATTGGGTGGGCCTGGGTTGGGGTTGCTGGTAGGTACGCGGTGGATATCCGTGTGATTGTGGAGGTGGTGCTCGGATCGGGTTGTGCAATGGTGGTGCAGAAGGTTGTTGAAAAGGAGGTCTTTGTGAATTTCCCGACCACGAGAAATTTGGATGATTACGCCATCCAGGGTTATAGGTTTGTGTGAAAGGATCATTGTGAATGGCATGAAGCTCCTCCGAAGCTCCAGAAGGTGCAGGGAAGTCAGTGAAGGGAGGAACAAAGGTTCCTCCAACCGGTGAAGGATATGGAAATGGAAAATCCGGTAATGCAGTTTGTGTCACAGAAAGGTTATTCACAGTTTCCCTCCCTGTGGGAAACTGAGAAGAAGTGTTTTGTGCTGGTGACTGAGAAGAAGAAGATGGGTGTTTTGAGAGAAATTTCCATACTTCATCTACTTTCTTCTCGATTAAGCCCACTTTATCCAGTTGACTAGCCACTATCTCTAAGTCTTTGCTACTGGATTGGGCTTCATGTACCCCCGTGTGTGAGTGGGAATGTGAGGACTTTCTATTAAACACGCTCATTGAAGCATTGTTAATAGAGTTTTCGGCCATGCCTTCAAAGAGCTCAAAGGCTGAGTCCTCGTCCCGACACAGGAAATTGCCTCCACAAGCGGCATCTACAAAATTCCGTGTGTCATCATGGAGCCCATGGTAGAAGATCTGGACCTGTTGCCAGCGTGGGACACCATGGTGGGGACATTTTCTCAAAAGCTCATGGAATCTCTCCCAAGCCTCGTGCATAGGTTCTCCTAAATTCTGGGTGAAGGTGGTGATGGCACGCCTTAAGGCATTAGTGCGGCCTACAGGAAAGTACTTCTTTAAGAACTCATGTTCTAAAGAAGCCCAGGAATCTATAGGTGTAGTCCGTGCAAGTGTTCTAAACCAAAAGGCTGCCTTATCTTTTAATGAAAAGGAGAACATTTTCATCAAAAGCGTGTGCTGATCATGTCCTTGCGGACCCAAAGTTTGGGCAAGATTCTTCAGCTCCTCTAAATGCTGAAAAGGGTCCTCAGAAGCAAGTCCATGGAAGTGAGGAATGAGTGCTATAATGTTCGGCTTCAGTTCAGCAGCACGACCCCCATTGGGATAACGTACCACAGGCATTGGTTGGGCAACTGCGGGATTATAGTAATCTCGTAGTTGAGGTCTACGGGGTTGGGGTGGTGCCTGAGGATTTCTAGGTTGAAGTGGTTGTGGTTGGGGGTTAGCTAATAGATTTACAGCTTGAGCAAGCTGTTGCACCTGTTGGGTTAAGGTATTCATTTGTAGTTGTGTATCGAAAAGGTGCTGAAGATGAGGCATAGGTCCTCTCTCCGGGGGTGGATTAGGATGATTAGGATAAGGTGGAGGTTGGAACCTAGGGATAGGTGGTTGCTGTGGTAGAGGATGTGCAACTAAGTCTGGAGGAAGTTCTTCAAAATCCTCAAAGTGTGAAGAATCAAGATCATCCTCTTGGCGAGGGGGATTGTGGAAAGTATTTTGAGACTCAGGAGGTAAGGGATTAGAAGTGGAAGGCAAAGAAGATGATGCAGTAGCTTGGGTAGCAGTACCCAAGGGGAGTACAAGTTCTGGGTTTTGGGATCTCCTACCTTCCATTGAGTTGATTTTCTTGAAATCCCGTTTACTCTAATTCGATCCAACTCAATGGGAAAAAATTTTTAACGTTCACAATAAAACAGAAGAATCCCAATAAAATCTCAATTCAAGAAGACCAATCAATCGAAATGAATCGGAGAAAAATTTTTCCTAGAGGCTGCTACGCAAAGTATGTTATACGCAAACAATTGTTTCAAGCAATTGTACATATCCTAAGATAAACCTAGCGAAGTGCAGACCTCTAAAATCCACTGGGAATCTGGATAAGACTGAGCGTGCGAATCCAGATCCTGTGGTTGCAGAAAGATGAGGTAGAAACCCGTGTATTGTGGCCTTAAGTGATCGTGCTGTGTGCACGATAACATTCAACACAAGGCGATTAAAATCTCAAACATGGTTTCACCCAATTTTGCTATCTCCTTTTTGATTTAATTGAAGTGATTAAAATATGTTTTCTATGCTGCTCATTTCACTTTTTACTAAATTCAGAACAAGTAGTGGTCTTCTTTAATTTTAAGTCAAATGCAAATATGGCAGGAGTTAGAGTTAGGTAAGAAATGCGTACCTGACTCCAGCAATCTTCTAATGCAGATTTGACTTGAATTAAAATCTAGCAGGAATGAAATGCAATCCTAAAAATGGATGCCTGAGGTTATGCTGCTGCTAGATAAGTATGAGGTCTTTTTGATTTTTTTTTTTTTTTTTTTTTTTTTTTGAAAAATTTTATATGCAATTCAAAAGTAAGGAAAGAAATTAAGAAGATAAAGAAATAAAGTCCAGATAGTCCAGAATTATTACAAAAATTGTGTGAGAACAAGCTCTCACAACTTATGACTAACAATTGATCCTAATCAATAAACCTAAAACTATCTATACTAAAACTAATACTAAAATCCTACAGCGACTTCGAGGCAAAACTCCACCAGGAAGACGGATCTAGAGCGCAGCGACTCCACCAGGAAGACGACACTCCTCCTCAAGTGCTGTGGAAAAAACAAATGATTAGTAAAAGAATAAAGGAATGTATACACAATTAATTCAATGGAAAATAAAAGCAATTATAATGAATGAATGAAGAATTTCTATATACAAAAGAATGAAAAGAAAATTTTGGTGCAAAGAGCGTTGCCTCCCCGGCAACGGCGCCAAAATAATGATGGTAATGGTTGGGTTGAAATGTTTGTTGGTAATAATTGTTGATTATGTCGTTGTAGTATAGGGTGTATAATATAACATTAAGGATGTCGTATAGTGGTGAGTATGGGTGAGTTCCAGTCATTACAACCATTATTATCATTTGCTTATTTATCTAATTTTTACTGGTTTTGTTCCAGGTCGTTCACTGGGAGGCAATTTATTGAATTTAATTCGGTCACTCTTTGATTATCTCAAAATTGTCTTCTTATTCAAAAAAAAGAAACTTTACATTTTATTAAAGAATGAATGAATGTGTGTTTTATTTACCTAATTACTAAGAAATGCTTGCAAAAATACTAACTATGAACAAGCATTAAACAATCTATTATTATACTCTAAACTATGTATTTACAAGTTATCCTATTAGTACTATCATAATAGTATATAATACATTAGAATGCAATGGTGTAGAAATTTAACTTATTAGTCTGTTATGTATAGTAACATATACAGCAGTTTCAGTGACAGATATAAGCGTCGCTAAATCTCAGAAAACACTATATACAACCTAAAGAGGCAAAACTGAGATCTTTAGCGACGTTTATAGTGTCACTTTATTCTGTTAGTAATTATATAGATTTACTTATACGTATGTATACTACTTATTCTTTTTCTTTGTTTCTCTTTCTTTCTTCATTAAATCTCTGTTCTTTGTATTCTTAACTCCTGCTCTTCTTGTGTTCATATTTCTGTTTTCTTCTAAGTATTCATCTTCTTCTTTCTCTTTTTATTACTCTGGTTCTTTTCTCTGTTGTTCATGTACTCTTTTCTTTTTTTTTTTTTTCTCTCGTGTTAACTCTTTGTTCTTCTCTTTGTTAACTCTTCTGTCTTAGCATATTTCAGAGGCTGCGGTGGGGAGGGGATTAGGCTAATATCATTAGTTTAAAACGTGTTTAGTTTGCGGGCACGCTTTTCGAGGGATACACAGCACCCTAAGGGTGGGACCAGACCTCTACTAAGCGCGCCCTAATCTCAGATTAGGTGGCTTAATTATGTCTTTAATCTCAGCGCCAGGCCTCAGCCCAACGCCATATGCTCGCACACGCTCGGGCCCCCGGCCACACACACACGTCACATATTTATCGCAAATCAGACAGAGTACTCAGACCAGAGCTCAACGGGTAATCGGGTCAGATGTTCAGAGGCAGTGTTTCGGGCGCCCGGCGCCCGTGACGACTGGCGTATAAGAAACACAAAATACTTTTATGTGGCTGCGCTTGACTTGCAGCACACGATGTGGTGCTATTCCAGCGCCACATCGTGCGCTGGAAATCCGGCGCAGCTGCATCTGTTCGGGCTTTTGGCCCTTGATTTGGGGGCCATAAATTATTAAATAAAATAAAATAAAATATGGTTAATAAAGTATTTACATAATACTACATAATTGATTAATTAATTTTGAATTTTAAATATGTTTACTATACAAATAAATTCGCTAAACTAGGCTGATTGTACAGGTTGATTTAGGTGATTAAATAGTTAATTACTTATAAAATAGTTAGTAAATGGTCTAATTGACCTTATACAGATTTAATTTACATACTTAAGTATTTTATACATATTTTTATTGTATATTTACGAATTTATTTCTATTTTATTTAAGTTAAACTAGCTGTTCTGGGTGTTTTAAATAAAACTAAGTTACAGTAAGCTATACTAGGTATAATTATACTTTAACTAACTTAAATTACTTACTATATATGTTAACCTAAGTCTATAGATTTATTTACTTAATTATAGCTCTAAATTATTAATTTAGCTAATTTATTCTATAATATAGCTACTAAATATGTAAATATGAATCTGTATATATACATATACATATATCAGTAAATACATACATAATAGTTCAGTATTTATACATATATTTACATAGATTACATATGTATATAGATTTATGTACAAGTTTATACAGTATTTACAGTATATCTATGTATGTCTACGTACATAATCAGGCTGTATATTATAGTTATAATAGTATGGATATGTATATTTACAGTGTGAAATTAAGTATGTATAATTAGGTTTTAGTAGGAATTTAGGGAATGAGGGTTAATTAAGTTTTTATTTCATTTTAAACAGCAGCTAAGCTACTGTCAGAGAAGATGGAGAGGGAAGAGAATGTGCTGTTCAGGGTGTTTTAGCAGTGTCAGTGGCTTAAGCCACTGTCAAATGGGCTAACTGCTGCTGCAGTTAGTCCATTTGAAGAGGGGGAAAGTATTCACAGAGAAGAGGAGAATTTAGAGAAGAGGGGAATGTAGCTGCAGTTTGCAGCATTTTACTGTATAACTGGGAATAAGAGAAAATTCAGAACAAACTAAAAATTAAAGAGTTGAAATCCAAATCTGATAAGGGTATAAATCTCACGAAAATCACATAAGAATTCAGTTCAAATACCCACAAGGAAAAGCCCTTATCAAAAGCATCATTTCAGATCAAAACACAAATGGCATTGAGTTAGTCTTCCTAATGCCATAGACAGCATGAAGGAAGACTTAACTCAATCCATTAAAACCAAAAACATACAATCCCAGTTTCTTGCAACCTTAAGGAGTATGGAAAACTCCTTAGGTTAGAGAATCACCATACAAAAATAATTATCAAACAGGTGGTGTATGGCAGTTCTGAAATGACAAATCAGAAAAAGAATGCATTAAAGGAATTTATAAAAACTAGCGAATGCATTCAGATCAAGGCAGAAGCAAATTCATGAAAGGCTCTTCTGATTTGTTCTCTGTCACCAGAGAACTTCTCAGAATCCTTGCCCTCAAGGAAAACCAAAATCCCTTCAATTTGTCAGATCTGTCAAGACATTTCAGAAAGCAAAATCTCTTCAAAACCCATGTTAAAGTGAATCTGACAAACTGAGGCAATCAATCTAAAATAAAAGGGGCTTTTGTGAACACAAATGGGGTGAGTGAGAAGCCCCAAATGGTGCTTGTGACGCCAATTTCAGATCTGAGGCAGTACACCATCAGATCTGGAATTGGGTCCGGATGTGTGGGTGACAGATGAAAAATTCATCGTTAAAAGGAAAAAAAACAAGAATCAGAATCTGGATGATGGGAAAAACAAAACATGAAGAGGGAGATAAATTGAATAGTGAACAGATGATTCTTCCCCTCTGATCTGGACTGATCAGAGGAGGTGAGGGAGGGGATCTAATACTAATTCTACTCCTAAGACTAATCTAACTACAGCTAACATTAAACGCTAACGATTAAAACTAAATCTATTCTAAACTACTGCAAACTAAATCTAACACTACTTGTGCAGAATTAAAAACTAAACTAAAAGGAAGAATGGGACCTATGGGTCCTTAGCCGGCGGCTAAGGAGGAAGAAAGGAGGAGGATGACTCCAGCGGAGGGAAGAGTCTGCTAGTGAGACTCCAGGGTCGTCCTCAGGTGCTACGAGGTCCTTAGCGACGAGGAGGGTCGAGAGCAGGCGATGATTCCACAGCCGGTGGCTGTGAAATCAGGGTCTAGATGAGGAGGAGAGACTGGAGTGGAAGAATTGATCGCTAAGAGATGTAGGAGGGAGCGATCCCCTGCGCGCGACACCACTGAGGTGCTTAAATAGCAGCTCAGTGACTGAGATCACCGCAAGGGAGAGGTTAATCAGAATCAGGCCGGCGGCGAGGATGAGATGGGTAGAGCGCGCGGCGAGTCAAGAGAGAGATCTGACCGTCAGATGAGATCTGGGAAGAGAGGTGAACGCACGCACCGAATCGCGCGAAGGTTCCATTTGAATCCAGCCGCAGATCGAGATCAAAAGTGCGATGGACGGTCGAGAATGGCTGTGTTCTTCGCGCGCTACAGTGCGCGTGAAGAACTCAGCTTCTCGCTGAAATAAAGGGGAAATTTGCAGACGGACCCTTAGAAGAAGGGGTAGAAGAATAGCGTGCAGGTCCAAAAGTGAGAAGAATAGCAGCTGGAAGGGCCCTGCAGTCTTACAAAAGGGTCTCTGCGGCTTGCAAATAGGTCCAAAAAGGAGTTTTGAAGGGTAGAAATGTAATGCATGAAGGACCTAATTGTAATCTATTTATTTCTAAGCCTAAATGATGTCCAATTGCTTTCAAATTTTTACATGTGCTTAATTGAACATTTACGACATTGATTTTACTTCTGATTTGGCTTTTCAAACTTGTTTATGTGTTCAATTGATGCATGGATCATCATTTGTTCTTTAATTTTCAGAATATCTTATTTTTGTGACCTAATTAGGAGATTTTAACACACATTAAAAGTTTTAGGTCTTTTCTTTAATTCCCACACTTAACCCTTTTTATGTGTTAATTTGATATTGTTTTGCTTAGTGTCTAGCTTAATTTCGGCCTTTTAGCTATGATGAGTAGCCACTCATCACCTCTCCACCCCATTTTCCGCTCGGCTGAAGGCATTAAATTTAGCGCTTAACAGGAGGCAACCCGTCATCCCCAAAAATAGAGACCCGTCTGATTATCCGTCTGTACACGTCTATTGCACCTTGAGTCAGCCTTAGACAGTTGATCCCACCTCTGGTACACGTATCAGAGCTTGAAATAGTTCACATCAGTCATTTTCGACCCATTCACCCACCCGATGTATCCTGTTCTAAGCCACTAACCTCAACACTAATTCACACCCTATGTTTACAATGAGGACATTGCAAAACTTAGGCATGGGGGGGTGATAAAGTGCATACATACAGAACCAAGAAAAAATCAGAAGGATTCTCACAAAAAATTCGCATATGTCAAAAACACAAAAAAATTGAAAAACTATGAAAAAGAACAAAAAAATGGGGGGAGGGAGGAAATGTTGTGAGCCACATATTTATAAGGAGGAGAAAAAGAGCAGAAATGACAAAAAGGAGCACAAAATGAAAAATGAGAAGTAGTCATTAGTAAAAGATTAAGGGGTTAACTGAAGTTCTAGACCGAATCAAGAAAAAGAAAAGAAAAGTGCTACGGAGATATAACAAGAGGTTAGCAGGAACGCTGGTCTTAGGCCTCTTGGGCTAGTATCTTTAGCTTAAAAATTCACGTATCCGTTAAAATCTGGATAGTCCTCAAGAGGTTGAGGAAAATGCGAAGCTTGAGTATTAGGTCTAAGGCTTAGGAAGTATTCAGCCTCGTTAACTGACCTCCGATTTGCGGGATTCGGTAACCTAAGCACCCCAAATTCACACACAGTCTGGTTCAGTGCGCATAAACATCCAAATCACGCGAAAAGCGTTTAATGTTATGAAAAAGTCACCTAGATTAGGAGCGGCCAATCAACACAAATTGATTTGGACGAGTTCCCAGCGCGGAGAGGCGGGAAATTCCCCTCGAAGATGCGTAACAACATATCGTCTCCTCGGTGCTTGTCTCTTAGGATATTTAAATATCCTACTGGGGGCATGTAAGCACTCTGCTGGTTCAGATACCATGGGTGGCATTATCACGAAATGTTGATCGCCAGGGTCTGAATTCGGCCACGGAATGCCATGGGTGGGATTATCTCGAAATCTCGAAAACCAGGGTTCCGAGGGTTGCCATGGGCGGGATTATCTCAAAATCTCGAAAGCCAGGGACCCTTGAGGATTGATGATGGGGATGAGGAATCCGATACAGACAGTGTTGAGAAGCTAATCCGAAGCTAGAAATAAAAAGAAAAGAGAGAGAAAAGCTCTCCAAACAAATAAATCTTCTATCTCTCTCTTACAAATAAAAAAAATGCACTGCAAACTGAACTTAGGCTAAAAATGTCTCAAGCACGGGTGCTTTAACCGCAGAGTCCAACAAACCCTAGGTTAGTTTCTGTGGGCCGTAGAAACCTTTGCGGAACAGGTCCGGATTTTGGTTGGTACTTGAGTACCTCTAGGCCTATTGTCGGCATTCCTACCTAATCACAAAAAAAAAAAGGAGAAGCACTTATCACGATTGTTGACAGACATTCAGAGTCTAGAACGGAAGTTAAAACTTTGAAATTTTGCTAAGGGAGTAGCAAAAGCTAGGCATGGGGGTATGATGATAACCTCATCATGAGCCATAACTAGCTCATTTTGACCCAATAAAGAAGATAAAAGCTCCTACATAACCTAGAAGAAGGCTTAACTGAAGGAACAAGTGCTCTGAGAAGAAAACATGAAATAAAGGTTAAAACTGTAAATTTACCATTGCAGTACATAAATGGGATTTCTCAGAGGCAAAACATAGGTCAAATGGTCTAAATGGGATAAAAAGTGGGTTGAGTCAATCAGAAATGGGTTTATGTGCAATCTAAGAATTAAATGACACTTGGTAACCCTAAAACAGACCCGCTTAAATTAACAAGGTTCCGATCAGAATAAAAATCAAGTAAACCCTCTAAAAATTATGGAAAAACATCCTCTAGGGTTTAGAACACTTAATTTGGCCTTTGGGACCCAGTTTGACCTAAATTAGGGTCCTAGCTCTTCAATTAACCTAATTTGGGTTTTTACGCAAAATATCTAGTCAAACGTGGTCAAACCTAAAATCCAACTTCACCAATGGATTCCCTACATCAAAATTAGGTTTATACCAAAATTTGGACCTAAGGGGAGGTCATCTTGACCTACTTTGCAATTTAGTACACCCAAATCACAAATTGGTCCCTATCTTTTGAATATCTTTGCAGAGAGCCCCCTAAGTTCGTCGCCCCCTTTGCAATCCGGTCCTGCCGCCATTGTTAGGGCATAACCGAGCTCCGGCGAAGTTTAGAGAGGGATTACTCTCTAATCCCTCAGAGATTCCCTCCCAGAAATGGAAGGGGGATTCTCTGAGGAATTCCCTTCCATCTAAAGTAGATCACGATCCCTGGTGTGAACCCAATCTCTCGTGCGAACGCACGAGAGATTTGGGTATCCACCCTCCTTCCATCTCCGGTGAGCCGACAGAGTTAATTGTGCGGTCCCCACGCGCTAGAAGGTGCGGCCAGCACCTATAAAAGACTCCCCAGACCCTGCTGCAGAGGGGAAGCTTGATTTGGCCGAGTTTCCACCTCCAATTCATGTCCTCCTGCCCGGCCAAAGTTCCCAGCAAGCTCCGGCGAGCTCCCTCTCCCATCCTCTTCGCTCTGCCACAAAACCAGTGGCAGAGTTAGCTTCCTGACTCTCCTCCGCGTCGCGCAGCACCCGCGCACGTCGTCTCAGCCCCGTCGTCGCCGCCGTTCTCCCCCACTGGGCAGCATCTTCTCCGACGACAGCAGGTACTGCTGTTCGCCTCTCCGTCCCCCTTCATCCCTGTAGTTAGGCCAAATACCTTCTCCACATTCCCCTCTCTCTTTTTCCCTTGCTATTTTATCTACTTACCCCCCGACAGTGCCTGAACACCTCCATCTTCCTCGCCTCCGACCGACCTCCGGCAAGCCACCTGATCGTGTCGATCTTTCGCTTTTAAGTCGTTTGTAGTTTAATGTGGTGGAAAAATCGACTAATCAATTTTTAATAAGAAATAACCACTCGCAGAGGAGCGGGTCGTTTCCACAGGGAGGCAATAACGTATTAAAATTCGCGCCACTTAAAAATGTTTGTTCGGAGTCAATTTGGACAAGAACCAAGCCAAGATTGCCTTTAGATTAAGGTTTAAGCAAGAAATAATGCTGAAATGGCAATTATGATAAACTACAGGATATTTTCCGCAATGCAGACTGAATAGAATATGAATAAAATCTGGCAATGGCAGAAAATGTAAATTTTAATCAATGCTTTACTGTAGCAAAACAGGGGAATTCTTCCCCGTTGTCTTGCGCGACGAGGAGCCGATGGCTGGGCGCGGGAAGCTCGGCGGAGGTCCCTTGGATCAAGGGCTTCGAATCGGTGGTGACGGCGAGTCGCGCGGCGGCCGGAGGTGGCCGGACGAGCTCCGGCGGAGGTGCTGCAGGCGGTTGTGCGTGGGCGCGCGGAAGGTCTGCGGAAGGCGCTGGCGCGCAGAGGTCTGCAGGCGGGCGTCTGCAGGCGGGCGCTGGCGTGGCTGCGGTGGTAGCTGCAGAGGTCGGTTGCTAGCGGTTCTGCAGGTGGCTGTGCGTGGGCGCGCGGAAGGTCTGCGGAGGGCGCTGGCGCGCGGTGGTCTGCAGGCGGGCGTCTGCAGGCGGGCGCTGGCGTGGCTGCGGTGGTAGCTGCAGAGGTCGGTTGCTGGCGGTTCTGCAGGTGGGCGCTGGCGTGTGCAGTGGAAGCTGCAGAGGGGGCGCTTGCGCGGTGGTTTGCAGATGGTGTGGTGAACGGCGTGGACTGCAGGCGGTTGTGCGTGTTTGAGCTGAAGGTTGACGGGCGTGGGTGCGCTGAAGGTTCTGCAGATGCGGGAAGGGGTCTGCAGGCGACTTCAGGCGTGTGCGGTGAAGTGAGCGGGTAACTTCAGACGTCTGGGAAATTTCCCAGACGTCTTAAGTTACTCAGAGGGTGGCTGATCAGTAGGTTGGTGACGGTGGTCGGCGACGACGGCGAGGGAGTTGCACGCTAAGGTGCTCACGGTAATGCGGGCGAGCTCCGGATGGCGGTGTGGCCTGTCACACCACACGCCCACGGTGGTGGAGACTCGCCGCCATGGTAGAGGCTGGCAGTGTGGAGTGGAAGAGAGAGGATCTTTCTGCACAGTGGTGAGTCGGTGGCGGAGGCCTGCTGCAGCCGGCATCTTCCGTGCTCCTTTTATAGTGTCTTGAACAATTTTGAAATCAGCCGCCGACCAGATCCACCACATCCGCTCCCCCTTGAATGGCTTCATCACTGCAGCAGCCGGGCGTTGGAGCGGCAGGCAGCCGTTCTGAAAGAAGACGAATAAAGCAAATATTATTAAAATATTAGGGTTATTTATGTATAGACCCTCAACTTCTATGTTAATAAAAACAATATACCTAATTGGTTATCTAATTAGATGAATGTTATTCTAAGCTAATTCTAAATGCACTTAAGATATGAATGCAATGTATGGATTATGTAATTAGATTAAAACTATGAATTAATCTATTTACATCCTAATTTATACTAAATAAATGTTAGAATTAACCTAATGTGTAGGCACTTAAGTACTTAAATAACCCACAACTATGGGCTAATCACCACCCACACCACTCCGCCCCTCCACACGGCTCGCCAACCATCTCGTGAGCTCCGCCTCACCACCAGGAATTCATTCCACCCCTCCACTGCCACTCCAGACCTCCCCAATAACCCCCCGAACAACCCCACACATCCGGCCACAGGTTGACCTAGGCACGCACGCCTAGGCCGACCTGCGGCCTGCAGCACCATCCATCGCCTTCGCCGTGCTACGACGAAGGTCTCTAGCTGGTCTGATTGGGCCAAGAGGCTCGTTTTGTGTCTGATAGTGTCAACGCTCCTGCCGCCATGGACGACAGTTGAAGAAGCTCCGTAGCAGCTCCAGGAACCAGGGTTCCCAGGCTGCAGGTGCTGCGTATTCGTGCGAGTGTCGCGAAGTGCCCTGGTCCAGCAAGGAGCGCTAGCAGAGCCAGCAGCTCTGGGGATGACACGCAAGTCTGCGGGTGCGCGCGAAATCAGGGCAGAGGCTTTAGTCCCACATCGTGGAGAGACGAGGCGTCGCTGCACCATAAATTGAATTTGTGATATTACCTTAACGCCTCCATAAGCACAGGGGTGAGGTCCCTCACCTGCCCTCACGCCCGCCTCGTCCGCGGTTTCATCTCGCGGATCTGGTGGGATCCGACCCGACCTAAACCTCAGCACTCCTTGCGCATCACACCACCTGCAGGTGCGCCTTGTCCCGGGTACAATCCGACCTGATTATCCGTGTGGCTCTGGGAGAGCGTCCCTGAGTGAATTGTTGAGAGAGAGAGATGCGCGGGTAGAGGGAAAGGGGTAGGTTTTGCTCCTGTGCAGGCAGACTGAGCGTGGAGAGACTTAGCTGCAAGGAGAAGAGAAGAAGCAGAAGAAGAAACTGAGCGAAGGAGACCAAGGAAGCGGAAGAAGCAAGGCAGAGAAGAAGGAGAGGAAAGAAGCCTTCGCAGGAGAAGAAGGAAGAGCAAGGTAGAAGCAAGACAGAGAACGAAAGAGAGGTCAAGTGAAGACAGCAAAGATCAGAAGAAGAAGAAGAAAGAAGGAAGGCAAGGCAGGAGAAGAAACAAGAGAAAAGATACAAAGGCAGGAAGAAGAAGCCTTCGCAAGAAAAGAAGAGAAAGAACAAAGAAAGCAAGATCGAAAGAAGAAAAAGGAAAAATACTTTTAAGATGTCTGATCACCAGATCAGACGTCCAATTTCATATTTTTTGTCCTAATTACTTTTAATCGCATACATTCATATTTGAATTAACATTTTGAGTAAATTAGAGTGTTCAATTACATTTTGATTAGTAGTAAATTCCATTTGCTCCCTGTGTTCGACCTCGGATACTCCGTTTTTCGAGTAATAAAATTCTTTATATTTGTTTAAACGCTTTGTCGGTTATACTACAACGTGATACGCTTTAAACCCGCAATAAAACGCGAGAACAATCACCTATACTGTAAACGCCTAATTACATTTCAACTCTTGAGCTCATTGTCCATGGCAGGCCCAAGAGAGTTAAAACACCTAATTGATCACCTACAAACCATCTCTGAACACTATGGAGCACTTATCCTCACTCAATTGAGTGAGAGGATGTGATCTGAGTTCTAGTGAACTCAGATTACATCTTTTCTAAATTTGATGCTTAACTTGTGAATTGATCTCTAATTGCTTTAATTATTGAGCTCCTGAGGTTCCTTATGACCTTAGGAAGTTCTTGAGACCTTTAATGATCAATTTCTTAAAGTTTTGAACTCTAAATACATTTTTGGACTCACTGGGCTTTGGCAAGCTCCGACGAGTCAAATCTGAGAATCAGGCCTCAAAGCTTTGTGAGAACCTCTAGAATGCATCATTGAGGATTAGGGATTATGTCTCAGTGTTTCTTTTGTTGTTTTATCATCTAGAGCTCAGTATCAATTTGCGTCTTCTCCAACTCCGACGGAGTTGGAGAGTCGTCTCTATTAGGGTTTAGGTTGCTGTAAGAGGTTCAGAACCAAGAGTAAGACTTATTTAATTCACCCTTGACCTCCTATTGATCTAAAAACCTCTAAGATTTTCCACCTAACAAAACCCTTCAGGATCTTAGGCAATGAACTTGAAACCCTAGAATTCTAGCTCAAAATTTAGTTTTGATTATCTGAATCAATTTATGTGATGATGTAGAGCAGATCTAGAGTTTCAATTAGGTTAGAGATTGGTTAATTCAAAAAGTCAACTTATGGAGCTTTATAGTCAACCTCAAGTCTGATTTAGAGAATTTTTGGTTAAAATTGAGGTTTAATGAGTTGAATCTATTGTTAGGATGATTCTAAGGTTGTTAGAATAAATTTTAAGTTGTTTTATTGAGGATTTAACCCATCACAGAGTCCAATTGAGGACTTGGAGGATGCCCTGGGAGTCGGCCGCTGCACCTGGGAATCGAATTTGGAAGGATTGTGACCAGAGGACTACAGCTGACGTTGGAGAAGTCAAGGGCGGCGGAGGAGGTCCAGTGGACACCTAAAAAGGAGAAAACGACCTCTCGGCCACATCAAATAAGCTCAGAAGGTTTGCTGGACGTCGACGAGTGTGACGGTGGTGTTGGCATCGCGTAAGAGTAGGTGTGGAGGTCTGCCGACCTTAGAGAAGGTGCTTGGAGGTGGGTGAGTTTGGTGAGGTGATTTAGTGGGTGAAAGCTCAAATTAAGTTGGGGCTTTTGATATGTGATGCACGGCAATGCTTATGGGAGTTGTGGCGTGGCGAATGGTGATGTGTAGAGGGCTAGAGGCTACACCGGAGCAGAGAACGAAGGTGGTGTTGAGGGCGGTACGGTGGTCGTGAGTGAGTTGTGAGTGTAGGGAAAGAAAGTAGAGGGAGAGAGGAAGGGATAGAGAGATTTAGAGGGGAAGGAGATGGACGGAGAGGTCAATTGTGACTGACCGAAGCCGAAGATGAAGATGAAGTCGATGAGTTGGAGCGGCAATGACGAGGAGGAAGGAGGCCCCGTTGTGGCTAGCGAGGAGTGGGATTGAGAGGGGAAGGTAGAGGGCCATCCAATTTGATTGTTGGATGGTCGGACAAGGAGAGCAGAGAGTGTCGCTGGAGCAAGGTGTGAAGATGGCCGGAGAGGGAAAGAGGAGGCATTTCTCTTGCCAAATCTTGCTAAGGAGCAAGGATTCTCGCCCTGTCCTTTTATAGGCCTAAAAGAGGAGCTCCAAGCTTGGAAACAAGCTTGCGAAGCTTGAGATTTTCGTGCAATCTGGATACCCTTCTCTTCAAATCGTTCACATAAGAGATTGGAAAGGAATCAAGGTCCATGGCTGGATTCATTTGGAAGGGAATTCCTCAAGGAATCTGTCTTTCAATTTTGGAGGTGTTTGATTGAGAATCGAGTGTTGACAGGGCTTTTCACGAGATTAAAGTGTCTCGTTGTAGTAAAGTCTCCTAAATAGCTCTTCAACAAATACAATTTATTACTCAAAATGAAGGCAGAGGTCGAACACAGGAGCAAATAGGAATTCAAGCGCTAGTCTTTAATTAGAATCAATAAGCATAATTAATTGAGCATTCAAAATAGATATTCAATGAATAATAACATGTCACATTATTTATTCAATGTACCTAGAGATTGCATGGAACAAATTGAGGAGAATCAAAAACAATGGTGATTTAGATCACCATTAATCCTCTTAATTAAGCATGCATGTAATTATTCAATCACAATTCAATTGTAAACTATAGTACTTAAATTATTCAACAGTAATTCAAATAATGCCACAGTGTTCTCAATCAAGTCAGACGTCAGGTCAAATGACCAAATGACTTAACGGCACAAGCACAAGACTTCTTATTTTCTTTAGACCTTTTCCTTCTTCAGAGGCACGGGTCATCTTTCCTTCTCTCTTCTCAAGCCTTCTCCTTCAGAGTCTTCCCTCCTTCACGCAGAGGTTAAGTGTTGGCCTCTCCTCTTCAAAGCACAAGGGCAGACTAAGCTTTAGAGAGCAAACCCCCCACCCCCCCGGTCTCTCACAATTGCTTTCCTTCCTTCTCTCTCGGACCTAGCAAGCGCATAGTCGGATCCAAGTAATCGGGTTTATGAGCAAAAGGGACCAAGCCCATGTGGTGTGAACTGCGGGTGAGGTGTGAGGCTGAAAGTGAGTGGGGACCTCACCCCTAGTGTTTGAGGCAAGAAGCCAGCAACACTTTTTCCTTTTAGACCCACCAACTTGCTCTTTCACTTACGAGGTGGGACTAATGTCCCAACCTCTTCGTTGAGTGCGTAGCAGCAGAGATGTTTGTTGATTAAGACTACTATCATTGTGAGAAGCCTCAATTGGAGATGCAAGCACGTTCTCGGCCTGATTCCATAGTGCTTGAAGGTTACAGCAATGTTAGCATCAGTCGGAGATGGGCTGATGGCACCGGAGATGAGAGTGGCGACGGGCAACGGCTGGTGATACCTGAAAAGACTAATATGGGATCAAAAGCCCCAATCAGTAGGTTCAACAAGATCGACAGAGGATGGCGAGGGAGATAGCGATGTTTGCGTGGCATGGGCGTGTGTGTGGTGGCTGGACGGAGGTGAGAAGGTGGTGCAGATGAGGTTGTGTTGGGTGGAGCGGTCGAGCGGATGAATCATGAAATTGGTTGAGGGGTTTTGTGCGGGGATGCGCGGCGATGCTTGTGGAGGTGATAGCTTAGCAAACAGAGGTGTGTAGCGTGCTCGCGGCCTCGCCAGAGCCTAGTTGGAGCGAAAGAAGACAGAGGGGGAGGCGTGTGCTTTGTGGTCGGAATTAGAGTCTAAGGAGGGGAATTTGAAGTAGAGAGGAAGGAGCTAAAGGACCTAATTTAGCGGACGAAGGAGGCAGGGTGGCGTCGGCTGTGGTTGGCCGGCGCCAAGGAAGAAGGATTTCTCCCACGAGGAAAACGACGAGGAAGAAGGGGCTAGGGCGCCTCTGAGTTGACCGTTGAGAACCGGAGGAAGTTGGGGAGGAAGGAGACACTCCCAATTTGGCCGTTGGGAGGCCATAGGATGACGGAGGAGGAGGCTCACCGAAGCTAGGGCAGAGGTGGCCGGAGAGGGAATATGAAGAGGGTTTTTGGGCCAAAACCTAGCTAAGGAGCACGGCCTTGCATTGGTCATGCTTTTATAGGGCTTAGGATGGAGTTCCAAGCTTGGAAACTCCGAGCTTCTTGCGCCTGTGGGACACCCACATCTCCCATGTATTTGCATGGGAGATTGGGAAAGAATTAGTGTCCAAGGTCGGGTTTGATTGAAAGAGAATTCCTCAAGGAATCTCTGGTTCAAATCTGGGATTGATTGATTGAGAATCGAGCAAGAAAATCTTACTCGAATCTCGTAGGAGATGCTACAGCTATTCCTAATGGCAGCAGGGACCTGGATGTGAAGAAGATGAAGAAGTTAGGGGGGTCCCTACAAGGATTTCAAAAGTTGTGGGGTTCTTTGTAAGAGAAAGAGTCAGAACAGGATTAAAATGCAAACTAGGTCAAGATGATCTCTGATTGGGTCCAAATTTTGGTAAAAACCTAATTTGGATCCAAGGAATCTGATGGTGAAGTCGGATTTAGGTTTTGACCAAGTTTGACTAGATAAATTGTGCAGAAACCCAAATTAGGATAACTGTCTATCTGAGACTCTGTTTTAAGTCAAATTGGGTTCCAATGGTCAAATCAAAGATACCAAGCCCTACAGAATATTTTTCTATGATTTATAGAAGGTTTAGATGAATTTTATCTTGACCAGAACCTCAGTTAATTAAGCGGGTCTGTTTTTAGGGTTTCAGATGTCATTTAATTCTTGAAACGCATGAAAACCCATTTCGTTCTGCATGAAACCACTTATTAGATATTTATGATCATTTGACCTTTAATAAACCCCTGAGAAAACCCGCGGTTGTTCTATATTCATGATATGATGGTAAAATTGTAGTCTTAACCCTGGTTTCATGTTAAACTCTCAGAAAGGATGTGCAGTGAATTATGGTCCTTTGGCGGTTATGTAGGAGCATTTATTAATGAATTTTGACTAATTAAAGCTAGATATAGCTAATGATGATGTTATCATCATCAAGCGAAAAATCCTTACTCGAATCTCGACGGAGCTTGATGTGTTTATACCAATGGCGGTAGGGACCCATTTGCAAAGCATGATGAGAAAGTTAGGGACCTAATGGCAAATATTTCAAAAGTTAGGGGCATGAATGAAAGAGAAAGAGTTAGATTGGACCAAAATGCAAACAAGGTCAATATGGACTCTGATTGGGTCCAAATTTTGGTAAAAACCTAATTTTGATCTAAGGAATCTGATGGTGGGGTTGGATTTCAATTTTGACCAAGTTTGACTAGGAAATTTACGTAGAAACCCAAATTAGTGTAGAATTGTGTTTGTGACTCTATTTGAGGTCAAAATGGGTTTCAAAGGTCAAATCAAGGGTACCAAACCTTATGGAATATTTTTATATGAATTTTAGAAGTTTTAGATGGATTTTATCCTAACCAGAACCTTAGTAATTTAAGCATGTCTGAAATTAGGATTTTGGGTGCTATATTAGTTCTCGAAATGCGTAAAACCCTATTTCTGTCTGCATGGACCCACTTATTAGACTTTAATAATCATTTAACCTTTATTTCACCCCTAGCAAACCCCTTGGTTATTCTGTGTTCATGATATGCCATTAAAATTATAGAATTAACCTTGGTTTCTTGTTCTCTTCTCAAAACATAATAAAATGGACATATAACCCTCAGATGAATATGTAAGAGCTTTTATCTTTAAAATGAGCTAGTTAAGGCTCATGATGGTGTTCCCATCATACCCCCATGCCTAGATTTGCTAGTCCCTTAGCAAAACATCCTATGGATCAAACCAGGTCTCTAGGTCAGATGTAACTATCAAGGTGCCATACTAAGTTGCAGTTCTAGAAATTAGATCAGAATACCAACAATAGGCCTAGAGGTACTCAAGTATCAGCCAAGATCCATACCTGACCAGCTTCAGCTTGAGTTTGCCGCGAAGGTTTCTAAGGCCCACAAAAACTATCCAAAGGTTTGTTGACCCCAGCGATTAAAGCACCCATGCATAGACGTAACATGTCTAGGTTCAGTTTTCCAGTGCATTTTTGTAAGAAAGAGATAGAGAAGGATTTTTCATTTGGAGAGTTTTCTCTCTTTTCTTTTTATTTTTCCCTAAATCCAGCCTCGAATTGGCCCTAAACACGATCTGTATCGAATTCCTTATCCCCATCATCAATCCTCAAAGGGTCCTTAGCTTTCGATGCTTTGGGATAGCAACACCCATGGCAGCCCCCAAAACCCTGGCTTTCGACACTTCGAGATAGTGCCGCCCATGGCATTCTCTAGCTAAATTCAGGCCTTGCCAATAGACATTTCGGGATAATCCTGCCCATGGCACATGAACCAACATAAGATGCTTACATTCCCTCTGTAGGATATTTAGATATCCTAGGAGACAAGCACCGAGGAGACGATATGTTATTTCTCATTTTTAAGGGAAATTTTCCACCTCTCCACATCGGCAACTCGTCCAATCAACTTATGTTGTCTAGCCGCTCCTAAGCTAGATCTTCGAGATAGCTTTTTAAAACAGAACACTTTTGGCATGATTTTTCTTTATTAAGTGCACTGAACCAGACTTAGTGTGTGATATTTTGGGTGCTTAGGTTACCAAGTCCCGCAAATCAAAGGGCAGGCAACGGGGTCGAATCATCCCTAAGCCTTAGACCTACTACATCAGCCTTACACTTTCCTCAACCTCTTAAGGATTAATCCAGATCTTAACCAATACATGAGTGTTTAAACTCAAAATAGATCCAAGAGGCCTAAGGTCGGTATTCGCCACTAATTTCCTAAGTTTTAGCCTTCCAGGTCTTAATTCATCATCTGATCCAACCTAAAAGTTAGGTAAGTTCCATCTTAAATTTCAAGGGACTCGCTTTTTTTCTTTTATTTGCTCCTTTTTCTTCTTTCTTTTCTTTTCCTTCCCTTCTCTTTTTTTTTTATACAGCTCAAATTATCCTCTCCTTTCCTTCCCCCCCACCCCATTTTTTTTTGTGAAATGAAACCCTTCCATACATTGATTTCACAACATTTTGCACTTTAATACCTCCACATGCCTAAGATTTGCAATGCCCTCATTATAAATTAGGTGGATTTGAGTTCAATTCAAATCATACATTAGAATAGGTGGATGGTAAATGATTAGCCCATATTTGTGGGCTATTTAAGTATCTAAATGTCTAGACATTAAGTTAATTTTAACATTTAGATAGCATACATTAGTATGTAAATAAATTAATTCATATTTTTAGCTTAAGTGCATAATTCATGCATTTAGAATTAATCTAGGGTTGCATACATTTAATTAGTTAATTAATTAGGTGCACTATTTTAATTAACGTAGAAGCTAAGGAGTTATGTATAAATAACCCTGATTATTTTATTATTTTATTCTTCTTCTCCTTTACAGGTAACTCCTCCATCTCTACCTCCTCCTCCTGCGCATCATATTGATTCTACAGTGTTTTGAAATTCAAATCTTTGTAGCCGTGGCTACAAAAGAGGAGTGGCTGCCATTCAAATGGAGGTCTCCACCCCTTTGTTCCTCACTGTGCTCAGAGAACATTGCTTCTCATCCATCCATACCATCGGCCTCCCACCGTGGCAGTGCGACTCCATCATCGTGGGCATGTGGGGTGACAGCCCACATCGCCAAGAGTCCCTGCAACTCCTCCTACTGCGTGCCCTCACCTCAGCCAGCAAACCACACTAGCCTGCACGCTCGCGCCTTCATCTCCATCCCACCCTGCCAAGCACCCCAACCATCGCGTGCCCTCCCCTCAACCAGCGCACACGCCAGCACCTGCACATCCTCGCCCACGAGCTAGCAGCCCCCCCCCCGCTCCATCAGACCCCGCTGCGCACCTTCACCCCATCCAGCCCCACGGCACTGCCCCTCCTCGCACCTTCCTGCAGCACCTGCAGCCGACGCAACATAACCTACCGCACGCTTTCCACCCACGCGCCCTCACCCCAACCAGCACTCTCACGCGCCTACGCCCCACGCGCGTCCTCCAGCAGCGCCTCCCCTCCACGCACCCACGTCCCTTTGCCTTCACCACGCCTCAGCACCCCCGCTTCAGAACACTCCAACGCCTCCCTGCCAACCTCCAGCTGGTGCAACAGAACCCCCGCGCATGCCTATGCGCCCTGCAGAGTCTGTGCCTCCACACGCCCATGCCCCACGCGCGCCTACAGTTTCCGTGCGCTGCCCTCCTTGCACCTGCAGCACGCGCGACCTGTAGCAGCCTCCTCCATCGCTACCACTTCTTTCCTCCAGCAGGCCGACTCTGGCCGTCTTGCAACTTGCCACTGCCACCATTGCGGAGCCCTCGCTCTGGCCAATCTACGTCCAAAAGAGTTCTTCGAACAATCCTCTCTCCCATGCGCGAGGAGGAGAGAGGTAGAATCCTCTGTTAATGGTGGAATTAATAATTACATTTCATGCCAATGCCATGAAAATGAATTTTTATTTATGATTAATTTATTGTGGTGAAATTGTGACTTCATACTCATGCTTTCTTATAATTACGTGGCTTTTATTATTCACATCTTTTGACATTGGTTTTGGATTAAGATGTGCACAAATTCTCTCTAATGCATGTCAATTGGAAATTACATAGATTCATCACATATTTATTGAATATTTCAGTGAGGAAAAATTGCACATATACCCTTACATTTTTTAGTTATTACGTATCTTCTTTTCGTCGCATTTCATGTCAGATTTGACTATGGATTTTTCACTTGATTGAACGAATACGACAAAAAAATATTCGTGATTTTATTGCATCATTGCCTCCCTGTGGACATGACCCGCTCTTCTATGAGTGCTTTAATTTTTATTTTAATTATTTTATTAAGCGATTTTCCACCACTTTGATCCTACAATGACAAATCATCTTAATACATTATTCGAAAGCGAAAATCGTCTTATCAGTGAACAGGTCAGAATGACTATTATGAACGATTTCTAGCTCTGATACAAGTATCAAAGGTGGAGTCAGCTATTCTAATGGACAAACTCTAAAGTGCAATATGAATTCAGCAAAAGGATATGTCAGGAAGGTTTCAAGTTTTTCAAAAGATGATGGGTTGCCTTCCGTTAAGCACTAAGTTTAATGCCATTGCTGAGCGCAATGAAGCTCAGCGAGAATGGAGATCAAAAGCTACTACAGTCAAATTTGTGTCAATGAGTTCGAATAACGGTTTGGGTCTCTAACTGTTCACGACAAAAGTTTCAGAATCATGGCTAAGTTCACTGATTTCGACAACTCCATTTTGAATACTCCATTTTGAATACTCGTCTCACCAGAAATGGTCCAATCCATTTAGATCTAAGTTTTCCTGAGAAGAGCTTAAGTTTGACATCAAAGAGTAGTACTTTCTAACCAGGATGGAAGGATTTTCTTGAAATGTGTTTGTCATGGAAGGCTTTCACCTGCTCTTCGTAGATTCACAAGTTCTCATACACGTCATTGCGTAGCTCCTCGATCTTGCTTAATTGCAATCGGTGGTGGATTCTAGCCTTCACAAGATCTAGATTTCACTTCCATACTGCCCAGTAGGCTTTGTGCTCCATTTCCACGGGGAGGTGACATGCCTTCCCGTACATGAGTTGAAGAGAGACATGCCTAACTGGGTCTTATGTAGTCCTATAGGCTCACAAGGCTTCCGGAAGGTGGGTAGACCAATCCTTCCTATCAGGCTAAACAGTGACTTGAAGGATCTTCTTGATTTCCTGATTTGATAGTTTAGCCAATCCATTAGTCTGAGGGTGATAAGGAGTCGAGATATGATGTGACACCTCATATTTTTTCATTAGGGACTGGAAATGCACATGGCGAAATGTGACCCACCATCGCTGATGATGGCTTTTGGAACCCCAAATCTGGAAAAGATGTTCTCGTGAATGAACCGAAGAACAACCTTATGGTCACTTGTTCTGGTGGGGATGACTATGATCCATTTAGAGACGTAATCAACAGTGAGTAAGATATATTCGAAGCCATTAGATCCTGGAAAGGGTCCCATGAAATCAATTCCCCAGATGTCAAAGGTTTTGTACACAATGATTGGATTCAAGGGCATCATATCTCGCGGGCCCATGTTGCCGAGGGTCCAACAATGGGCACATGCTCTACAATAGGATTGTGCATCTTTGAACATTGTGGGCCAAAAGAACCCACACTGGAGGATCTTCGCTATGGTTTTCCAACCAGAGAAATGGCCACCGTAGGCCTGATCATGACAGAATGAGATGATGTTATTGACCTCGTTGTCAGGAATGCATCTCCAGATTACATGGTCATTGCCAATATGGAAAAGATATGATTCTTCCCAAATGTAGTACTTGGCATCAGAAATTAACTTGTCCCGCCTGGAAGTCGCCTAATCTGGCAGAACTTTCCCCATAACTAAGTAGTTTACCATGTCAGCAAACCAGAGAAGTCCGTTAACAGCCAACAGATGTTCATGAAGAAAATGCTCGGTAATAAGTCCAGACGGGTCAATGATCGAAGAAGGAAGGCGAGACAAATGGTCAGCTACAACATTCTGCTTTCCCGCCTTGTCATGAATTTCAAGATCTAACTCTTGCAAAAGCATGATCCATCGGATTAATCTAGGTTTCATGTCCTTCTTCGTAAGTGCCTTACTACGGTGTGATCTGAGTATATAATGACATGGGAACCCAAGAGGTATGCTCTGAATTTTTCCAGGCCAAATACGACAGCTAGAAACTCTTTCTTCGTAATTGTGTAGTTATGCTAAGCCTCGTCTAATGTCTTGCTAGCGTAATATATGACCACGGGGTTCCCGTCGATTTTCTACCCTAACATCGTTCCCACTGCGTAGTCAGACGCATAACACATGATCTCAAAGGGTTGAGATCAGTCAAGGGATTGCAGGATTGGTGCTTGGCTGACTCGGTCATGCAAGACTTCAAATGTGTGAATGCACTCACTCGTCATCTTGAAAGGCGCATCCTTTGAAAGGAGGTTTGTCAAGGGGCGCATGATCTTGGAAAAATCAGATATAAATCATCGATAAAAACCCATGTGCCCTAAGAACGATCTGATATCTTTGACCGAGTTAGGCACAGGAAGTTTTGAAATCAAATTCACCTTGGCTAAGTCGACTTGAATACCTCTCTCAGAAACAAGATGTCCCAGGACGGTGCCTTCTGGAACCATAAAGTGGCTCTTTTCCTAAAAGAGCACTAGGTTCACATCAATGCATCTTTTGAGGATTTGGACCAGATGTAGGAGGCACTCATCAAAAGATTCACCAAATATCAAGAAGTTGTCCATGAATACTTCAAGGTATTTACCTACCATGTCGAAGAATATGGCTAGCATGCACTGTTGAAAGGTGGCGAGTGCATTGCATAGCCCAAAAGGCAACCTACGGAATGCATACATACCGTAGGGGCAAGTAAAGGTGGTCTTTTCCTGATCCTCTAGATGAATTACCACCTGATTATACCTGGAGTAACCATCCAAGAAATAGAAGAATAGATTTCCCACCAATTTCTCAAGAATCTGATTAATAGATGGCAATGGGAAAAGATCTTTCTTCGTGGAGGCAATCAGTCTTCGGTAATCAATGCAGACTCTCCACGAATTCGCGATGCGGGTCGGGATGGTCTCTCCAAATTCAGTCATGATAACGATGAGCCCTGCCTTCTTAGGCACAACCTAGATCGGGCTCACCCAGTGGCTGTTAGAGATCGGGTAGCTGATCCTAGCATCTAACCACTTAATGATCTCCTTTTTCACGACCTCCTACAGATTTGGATTGAGTCTACTCTGCATCTCTCGAAATGGTTGTGATCCCTCCTCAGTGTAGATATGATATGTGCAATATGAGGGACTGATACCAATCAAATCATTGAGAGTCCATTCACTGGCTCTCCGATGCTGTTGGAGGACAGAAATCAACTTTGTTTCCTGATTAGATGTGAGTTGGGAATTGATGATCACAGGAAACGTTTGATTAGAACCCAAGAAGACATATTTTAGATGATCGAGAAGAAGTTTCAACTCCATAACTGGGTTATCAGCAACAGAAGGAGGTTCGGGATGGACCTCAAAAGATAAGGCAGGAGCTGTGGGTGAATCTGGATCAGCTCTAGGCTCCTCTATTTGTGGGGCATGATCTACTTGGGATTGAGGATCAAGGATAATCAGGTTTTCTTCTAGAAGTGGGTCCTCACTCATAGAGCAGATGTCGCAAACTTGCTCAATTTCCCCACAGTTAATTCCTTTCTGGGCCTTGAATATATCAATCTTCAATGTTTTGTTCCCGAATCTTAATTCAATCTAGCCCTCTTCGCATTTTATATTTTCCCTAGCTGTGGCTAGGAATGGTCTTTCTAAAATGATCGGTGTATTCTTCAAATTTTCAGGAGTATCCATATCTAATAGTCCACTGGAAAGTAGAAATCACGAATCCAAACCAGAACATCCTCGAGAATTCCTTTAGGTGACTTGATTGATCCATCTGCTAACTGCAAAGTCACCTCTGTCATTTTTAGCTCAGTTTCCTCCAAATGGTCTAGTAGGGATGTAGGTATCAAGTTTATGGAAGCTCCTAAATCCAACAATGCTCGATCAAATTCTAGATCACCGATTTTGTAGGAGATCAAAGGGGTGTCAAGATCTTTTTCTTTTTGCAAGAGCTTGCTCAAAATGATCAAGCTAACTTGCTCAGACAATACGATAGAACTCCCATCTTTGGTTCTCAGCTTATGCTTAGGTGTACACAAATCCTTCAGAAATCTCACGTATGCTGGTACGTGGTGGATTACATCCATCAAGGGGATTTTTATCTGGACTTGCTCAAAGAGCTTGACCATATCTTCCTCAAGTGCCACGAGTTTGGGTTTCCTCTTTCCTTTAGACAAAGCCTCAGGAAATGGAACCTCTGTAGGTTCCTCTAGGATTGGTTCAGGTTCTAGATTTGGGATAGGGGTGTCCTGGATAACCAGCCTAGGGTTAAGCTCTAAACTACTAGGCTGAGAGTGGCTTGGATAAGGTGGATTCTAAGTTGTCTTGCCACTATGGGTGGTAACAAAATTTAGTCCTTCATGGTTTTGGTTTGGAGTTGGAAGAAGTGGTGGTTGCTGCTGATATCCGAAGTATGATGTTGAAGCCTCCATCTTGTCAGGTGATGGAGAAGAAGGGGCCTGATAAACAAAGTGAGCTTGGCCTTGATTCGGGTTCATAATGCACCTCTGCTTTGGCACATTATTTGGATTCGACAGAGGGTGTGAAGGAAGTGCACCAGGCTAGGGAGAATTTGCCATCTCTACGAGCTGATTACAGACCTCTGTGATCTCGTCTTTATGCTATGTCTGCATAGCTGCATTGCATTTCTGTATGTCAACCAGGGTTTGAAAGATTAGAGACATTTAATCTTCCCGTGTCGGCTCAGATTGGTAATTCGGATTGGGCCTAGGCTAAATAGGCTGATATGGGAGTGGAGCTTGTGGTTGGGACTGGAATTAAGATCTCGGATTTTTATTATTCCTAGACCATGCAAAATTGGGATGCTTACGCCATCCAAGATTATAAGTGTTTGAGAATGGATCATTCTGGATGGTGTTGAGGTCCTTGTAGGTCTAAGGAACCCTAAAAAAGTCAGAATACGAGGGTTCAAAGTTCCCCCAACAAGAGTAGGTTGTCCCGGAGTTTCCTCCGGAGCCAAGATCGGGCGGGGGTGGATGTGGGTCCATTCCCTGGGAAGAGTGGTGATAGATGTTATGCACAGCCTCCTTACTAGAAGGCAGATGTGCAAATGGGTTTTGCCGTGCTAAGGTGGTTCTCTACAAGTATCGAGTCAATTCGTCCACCTTCTTCTCGATAATTGAGACCTTGTCAAGGCGACCGGCCATTAGTTCTAGATCGATGGATGCGGATAGGCCTTGGGTTTCATGTGCCCCCCGGGTGTTCGTCAATGCGCGGGCAGTCGTCCAGTCGAACATGCCCATGGATTCATTATTGATGGAGTTCTCGCACATATTCTCGAGAATCTCCCACACGGTGTCCTCATGTTGACCCATGATGTTTCCACCATAGGTTGCATTGACAAATAATCTGATAACTTCACAGAGTCCCTGGTAAAAAGACTGGAGTTGTTCCCATTTAGGAACTCCGTGATGGGGGCATTTCCGCATGAGATTCAAAAAGCAATCCCAAGACTCATGAAGTGGTTCTCCCGCATTCTGAGTAAAGTGCGTGATCTGGTGACTCAAAGCATTTGTCCGACCAATGGGAAAAATTTCTTCAGAAATTCGAATTGAAGTTTAGCACATGTGTTGATCTGAAGAGTTAGGGTTTGGTACCAATGGGCAGCCTTATCCATGAGGGTGAAAGAAAACATCTTCATGAGTAAGATATCACGATTCTGCACAGGTGGCCCAAAGGTCTAGGTCAGATGTTTTAATTGCTGGATGTGTTGGAAAGGATCTTCGGAGTTAAGCCCATGGAATTTAAGGATAGCATTGATTGCACAGCAATCATAGATCCTAATATATCTGAATTAAGTTAGATCCTAGCTTAACTTAGTCATTCTTCATACATACGCATCATACTTTGCATCATATATGATTTATTAGTTTTGTAAATAATAAAGTCATACATGTTCTAATTGAGAGGTATTAACAATCGCAAGTAATTTAGGGTTGCGGATGATCGATCCAATCATATGGATCTTCTCTGAATGATGACGGGAGTCCAACGCCTTTGAGATTGCATCGATCAGACTCCCATAGCATCCTATAAAGTCTGTAGAAGAGCAAGGGCTAAGAGGAAAATAGGTGGAAATTCGAACCTCAGATGTCAAATCCAACCACATAGATGGATCCAGATCATCGATCGCAGTCCAACGGCGCAAGAATCATTTCGATCGGAGACCTACAACACCATCTACAAAGAAAAGAAGATGAATGACCACGATGGCGCCATGTGGTGACATCATAGCTGCCCAAAGACGCTGCCCAACCATTGAAGGAAGCGCCCCCATGCATTGTGGGCCGTTGGATCATCATCCAACTGCCACCATGAGCCCACATCTCCGCCCCAAGCACGCCTCATCAAGGAAGGTCAAGACTCAGCCGTTGGATCTCCATCCAACGACTTAGAGTAGCCATGTAGAGAAACGAAAGCTCGACAAATCTGCACACTTAGCGCAGCGGTTAGCGCACTAGAGCAGACATGCGATTGAGGTGTGATCCACATGAATTGGAGGTGGCAGCGAGCGCAAGTGGAATTGGAGCATCGGATCTCAATCAAGTGGCGATGAGACGAACGTGCGACGCGCTGTTGTGCGTTGGATGGCCACGTGCGTGATGACGCGCAACCAAAAGTGTGCATGCGCTTTTGAAATTCAAAGTGGTGCGGGCAAAGCACTTAAGCCATCCGATCTCGCGATCGAACGACTGAGGAATGATGAGTGTGCACTCAAGAGGATCGAGTGTGATTTAAGCACTTGCGGTTGGCAGTGCAGGCGAGCATAAGCGACAGCCATCAGATGAAGATCTGAGGGTGGGGAGCATAACACGTGTTAGCCAGAGAAGCGATCCAAGTGTTGGAGGCATTTTTGAAAGCCTTTTGAAGTGCGATTTTATCTGTTAATCTCCGGATCGACGGATCTGATCAATCTAAGGTTGTTGCACGAGTTGGAGGGCTCAAATGCCCATATTGCCCCTCTATGAAGCTATAAAAAGGACCCCAAGGGACCACATATGAAGCATACTCTCCTCTAGATCTCTTCTACAATACTCTCTCCAAACCCTTTCCAGATCTTCTCCAGCTCTCTCCCTCTGAAGCACCCACCAAGCCACCTTGGTGCACCGCCACTGCTCTCCCCAACCTCTCCAGAAGGCCACCACGGACCATCCGTGGTGCCCTTATTCAACTAGAGTAGATAGCTATTTTATTCATGTTTTAGCATTTCATTAGTTATATCTGTAACTCAACTGCTTCATATCTATATTCTGATTAGACTTCAACTACATATATTGTGATTAGCATTCAGTTTATATATAAATTCTCTAGCTAGCATTCTAAATCAGTTCGTGAATTCAAAAGCATTTTGTACCTCCCTGAGTTTGACTGAGACTCACCTCTCATTAAATTTTATTTGTTTCAACGTATTTCGTGCTATACTACGACGTAATCATTCTTTTAAAGAGATCTACGCCTTGAACAAATTAGTGCCGTTGCCAGGGAGGCACGACAATTTTAGATTAAATATCTGATTTAGTGTATTTCTTCTATGTGCAGGAATGAAGTGAGGATCTACATACACATCGAGTGAAGGTGAAGATTATCAGGTGCACGCATTCATCTTGGTAGAATTTTAGATTTGACTAGGATAGGAGTTATTTGAAAAAAGAATCTCTACTACTTTTAGAAACTCGACGAGAAACTGAACATAATTTTAAAAAATCAATTACTATGTTGTTAATGGTCAAAAATTCTTGAAATTTAGATAGGAACTATATTTTCAAACTATCCTTCCAATGCCACTGCTCCCAAAAAGAAATTCAATTTGTGTAATTTTTAAAAATTTGTAGAGTACACAGAATCAAATAGACTGAAATTTAAATTTTTTTGAACTTTAAAAATCAATTCTAACCAACTCACAAATCTGATTGACCCAAGAATGGCGGGATTTGAAAGATAATCAAATTATATTTCATTCTCAATTTTTAAAAAAATTTTTTAATCATATTTGATACTATTTCCAATAGAAAAACCAACATAGGGTCAAAATCTCAAATCTAACCACCTGTTAGTTAAAAATTTATAACTATTTATTGGAAATAGTAAAAATTATAAAAAAAATACTCTCTAAAAATCTTATTGAAAATGAAATATTTTTGTCAATTTTTAAATCATGTGGATTCCAACTTCACCTAAGAGTACTTATTTAACTAGTGGTCTACTATGTACAAAAACATAGAAGTGCATGAGCCCTTAGAACCACATTAGACTAGCCTGGACTCAATCGAGGCCAGTGATTAGTCAGTAAGTCGAGTCACCTTGTAGACCGCTCACCACCTACTAAATTGAAGAAAAAGATTAAAAATCACAAGAACATATCTAATAACATGCATTTGTCTTGAAACTACTAGGTGATTTCAACCTCTTTTGCAAAACCTGGTGACTAAGCCTACGGGGTAGTGTTAAATGACTGCGGCTAAGGGATACAAAGGAACTGGAGGTGAAAGTCGAAGGTAGAACCTTCCTCTTAGTCCCCTCGTAACTAGACTAGCCAGGTTAGCTTAAGAGGTGGGGATTATCTTCAATTGGTTTCTCGACGAATTTCTTCAATAATTTGAACCTGAATGAAAAATCTAGTCATTTGATGTTAAGGACCAATCTGATTAACAAGGCCTTAGCCTTGTTTGGTTTGACTACACCAACTCGTTGTATTGGTGTATGCAAGGAAGAAGGTCATTAAGACCTAAACTTATGGGACCTTAGAAGCCAAACCCGAGGTGGCAAAGGCAACTTTTGCCCGACCCTTCTTCCCAACCCTCTTCCTTTCGATTACCTGAGATGGCTAATCCCAATCCTAGAGCTGGTCATGGCCCTGAGAATCAAGACCCAATGGCTCGTCTGGAAGCCAAGGTCAAGGAGTTTGAACAAAGATACGAGTAGAGCATTGACAAGATCCTCACAACACTAGACAGGATGTAGCATCCACCATGAGGAGAACAACTACGAGACTTCTACGATCCGGCGACGATCACCTCAGGTCCGAATTCTCGTAGGTGGAGATGCATTCGAGTTAAAGCCGAACATCATAAGTCTAATTTAGACTCACTTCCATGGAAACTCGAATGAGAATCCCTTCCAGCACATAGAAGATCTGAGTCAAATTGCAGAGTTAGTTCGACCCAGAAATGTTAACATGGGAATTATTCTCATGAAGCTTTTTCCTTTCTCTCTCAAGGATAAAACTTCCTATTGGTTCAAGACTATCGGGAGATCGATTGGAACCTGGGAGGAATTATGTCGTGAATTCCTCCAAAAGTTCTTCCCGATTGGTCAAACAAATGCAATGAGGCACTCAACCACAACCTTCTCCCAAGACCCAGGAGAGAAACTACATGATGCCTAGGATAGATTCCATGATATTCTCAGGAAATGCCCATACCATGGTGTAGCCAGATGGCACCTTGCACAAGTCTTTTACCGTGGGCTAGATGACATGGTACTTGGTCGATCTAGCGACAGGAATTTCCTCACAAAGGACGAGAACAGCGCATTCGAACTTTCGAATCCTTAGCAAACTCGATGAATGCCTCCTCAATGAACCAATTCGAGTGACTTGGACAGCAACGAGTTAATGTCCACGAAGCTCATGCCGAATCTGCCCAAGCTAATATGGACATTATCACCAAGAAGCTGGACAAGGTGGATCTGCTCGATAAAAAGCTCGATGAATTAATGCGACCAAGATTTGGGTTTCCTGGCAGTGCAACTGCATCACACTCCTCTCTTGCACCCTGAGCCCCTCTTGCTCATGAACATCTTTTCACTCAAGATGTTTCTTCTCCATCTCCACGGGATCTTATGTATCAGGAACCTGTGAATAATCTGGACCTGACATCATACAATCAGGGTTACGCACCACATGACAATTCGAGTGCATATTCCTTTGATGAATTTACATCTAAGACATCCTCGGCCTAGGAAGATGTCAATGCTATCCAAGGTTACGGTCGTAATAACCCGTATTCCCAGACGTATAATCTTGGTTGGCGCCAGCATCCTAACTTCTTCTAGTCTGGTAACTCACAGAGACCAAATTAAGATCCACACTACCAGACCAAATAATACGGGAATGCTCAGAACACATACCCAAGGCAGCAACCATTCCCATCTCAACAGAAACACACTCTACTTATCAACCACTGCATCAAGCTACCAATCACCCTCAAAGGCAAGCTGGCCCTCTTGAGGAATTAAGAGAGGAATTGAAGGAATCTATGTGTCAATCGAACTATGACAACTTGAAATTCACGAAAATGATGGTAGATTAGATTCAAAACATTTAGAATACACAGAACCAACTGCTACAGGAGCATAGAATGAAGGGAATCTCGCCCTCCCAACCTGTCCCTAACCCAAGATATGTACAGAACCAAGGCACCCCGTTTAGGTTTCAGGCACCATAGGGACAGGAACATGCAATATTACAAGCATGTCCTATACCTCCTGGCTATATTGCAAGTCAGCCAGCCTTATCATCAAATCCTGCCCATCTGCACCTTCTGCTCCTCCCCCACCTCATAGACAGTATGCCGATGCAAATGTTGTCACCTTGAGGACCAGAAAAGCTACAAAGGACCCACCATGTAGGCAAGAGGGTCATGATACTTCTCAGGCTAGCTCCTCTTCCTATTCTATCCCTTCAAAGGAGCAGCCTAAGGAAAAGGAACCAATCATTGAGATCACCGACATCCCTTTACCCTTCCTTGGAGACTTAACTCATGAACCTAAAGGAAAGATAAAGGGAATCAAAAGCAATGAGGACTTAAAGGAAATCTTCGAAGAAGTTCACATTAAGGTTCCCCTCCTTGATGCCATTGATCATATCTCCACTGTCACTAAATTCTTTAAGGAATATTGTACACCGAAGAGACAACTGAGGAAAAGCAATAAGGTGGTATTGTCCAAGGAAGCTAGTGCAGTCATTTTGTCTGACTTGCCACCTAAAAAGAAATACCTGGGAACCCCACTCATTTCTTGTCAGCTACAGGATGGTCCTTTTGACCGGGCCTTGCTTGTTTTGGGTTCAGCCATTAATTTAGCCTCCACTGCTATTTTTGACCACTTTCAATTTAGTGAGATAAAACCCACTTTGGTCAGTATCCAATTGGCTAACAAATCAGTCAAAATGCCCCGTGGTGTGGTAGAGAATGTCATTGTGAAAATCCATGGGCCCTGCTTCCCAGCAAATTTCTTCATCTTGGATATCGACATCCCTCATAGTCTCCGTGATGCACCTATTATTTTAGGTTGACCGTTTTTAACGACTGCCCAAGCTAATATTAACTATGCATCCGGGTGTATGGAGATCACCCTAGGGAATGAAAAACTTAAATTGGATATTTTCAGGGCAAACAAGAACTCACATTAGAACTTTATCGAGGAGGACTCAGATGATGATGAACTTGAACACTATGGGAACATAGAACTTCTTGGTGAAGTAACACTGCACACAACTTCTATCGAGGTCATTGATTTGAACACTGTGGTAGACACTGATCAGCCGAGGACAATTGATGAGGCACATGATTCTAGGAGATCTGAAGTGGAATTGCCTAAAACCCTCATGACAAGCTTAGATGATAAATACATTGATTTACATGAGATTCCATACATCCATGAGGGTGATTTCGAATTGTTAAAGAATCCAATAGAAGTTGAGGAAGAATCTACTAAAAACTCCATTTCTGATTGTGAGGAAAATCTGAAAAATCTTGAGGCATTTTTGGATTTGGAGTTAAATGAATCTATCACATCTTCTTTCACATCTGCACTCTTGGATATCGAGGATTTCACGGATGCCACAGAGCATGAAATGAAAGAATTTGAGGCTTTATTGAATCTAGATTCTGATTCTTCACACCTTAAGGAAAATGAATTGCCACCCATTACATTTGAAGATTCGCACCATGACCAGAATTTGGGCAACCTGTACAAGAATTCTGACCAACCCAGAGAGGAGAATGATTTGGGCGAGTATAGAGCAGTTGGGATAGAGCACCACATCTTATTTAACACACTAACAAGTCCATTTTCACGTGTTTTGAAATTGTTGGAAATCGTAGTATAGTCACGCTAAACCCTTGATCAAAATATTTAATTATTTACAAAATTCACTTAGATTTCTTTTCTTTTTAGAATTTGAGTCCCAATCGTTCATCTCTGGGAGGCGTGAAAACAAGTCGAGATTTGAATCAGCTTTTCTAACCTAAATCCAACCTAATATTTTTTATCTTTTTGTCTTTTGCACCTTTTTTTGTGTTTTTGATCTTTATTTTGAAAAGCGAAATGAACCTAGATCTAGATAAACTAGCAAAAATCAAAGTGACTATGTGCATCTAAATGAGGCCATGGTGGTCATGTATGGTGTGAACAAACCTAAGAATCATATAGGCAAGCAAACATGAGAACAATCAATCATAGAAACATCATGATATTATTTATGCATAAAAGATTATCACATATCATCTACACTAGAACGAAAGTAAATAGAAGAAATCCCTCATGTCAGAAAGTTGCCACTAGGGCCATCGACCTTGTGTGAAGGTGTAGGCTAGACCTTGGGTATACAAACCTGTCTACACACCTACCAACAAGAGATGGCCGGCCACAAGAGGCTATGGGTGAGCCTTCATGGCCGTCCAAGAAGAAGAAGAAAGAGAGGGGGCAAGTGCACCCAAGTGGAGAGAGGAGGGTGTTGCACCCTTTCTCTACCAATGGTCGTCCTTGAGAAGACCTTGAAGATGGTCTCCTCTATGGTCGTTTAAGAGGAAAACAAATGGGGTGTGGACCCTCTATGGTGGAGGAAGAAGGCACGCCCACATGGTGTTGCATCCTCATGATCTTCTTCTTGCCACCCTTAAAGAAGCTTGGAGGAGAGCTTCTTCATAGCCATCCATGGAGGGAGCCTTGGAGGAGGAGGACGGCCTTGAGAGGGAGAGGAGGAGGTGTGGTCTCAAGTTTGGAGTGGAGGAGAGTGAATGGAAATGGTCTCCAATTCTGTGGCTCTCTCTTTGTCCTTATGGGAAGGCTCCATTTGGTTGCCACTTTTGGTGGCTCCAAAATTAGCCAATGCCACCTTTTTAGGATATAGGTTTGACACAAGTTTTAGGGTTTCCAAGAGAGTGTGCGTGGGTTTGGTAGGGGTAGAATAGGAAGGTGTGTGTGTGTGTGTGTGTGTGTGTGGGTGTGTGTTTTTCGTAGGGCTAGGTTGTGGGTTTTGGTAGGATTAGGTGCTAAATAGGTTGGGTCAATCTAGATTAGGTGGGTGTGGACCTAATTAGGCTTAGGAAAGTCTAATTGGATAGGAGTGAACCTAATTAGGTCTAGGTCAAGTCTAATTGGATTTGTGCATGTGATTAGGCTAGGGTAACCCTAATAGGTATGAGCCAATTAGATCCTGGGTGGATCTAATTGGACTCAGGTGCACCCAATCAACTGTAGATGCACCCAATTAGGTATGGGATGGTTCAATTAGGTTAGGGATAGGATAAGTAGGGATATGAATAGTGGACTAGGCTTAGGAGGTCTCTAATTAGGTTTCCTAGGGTGTCTGGTGGGGTTCTTAAGTCAAAATAGGCAAGCTAGGGCATCCAACACCAAAATTAGGAACCAGAGAGTAGCATCAAACATCCATAATAGTGGTCAGACGTCTTATATTACAAAATTGGATGTCTGGACATTAAATTAGACATCCAATTCTGTGTCAGTATGAGTTATGCCTTCCTGGATTGTTATTTTGTAGAAATCAGACGTCTAGCCAGATGTCTAGACATCTTAAAAGGTGCTGGAGAGTGGGTTTTAGGTTTTCTAAGGTGGGTTTTGGTTCCTAAGTGTTTGGGAGAGGGATAGGGTGGATAAGAACATGGATAGTGCTATCCATGTTTGGGTTTTGAGGCTAAGGTGTCCTAATGGAGATCATTTTGGATTTGGGATGGCTGTCCTAGGGTTTCTAAGGGTAGGGATAAGGCTATCCTCCTCGCTCCTCTTATCTAGATCAATCTTCTTCTTCCTTTATTATTTTATTCCACTATCTCCATCCTGGATCACTTTATTACCTGCAAATAGTAATAGAAACCATTAAATAGCAAGATATCTCATTTTATTCTAAATAGACTAATGCAATGCAAGATATGCAAGATATGAGTGCAATATTCAGAATTTAAGCTAGGTTTAGACATTATTTAGGTTGATTCGGACCCATGATTGCTGTGCAATCACACACCCACTCTGCAACCACCACCACCTAGATCCACTCACGAAATGGTTCTTTATACCATTTCAGATTACACCACTCGGATCTCTCTTTTCATTTTCCACCACTTTCAAGACCCATATTATTTATCTCCCACTCCCAACTCCTTATCCATCTCATCTACATTACTTATACACCACTGTTCAAGGCTACCACTTGCTATTTATCACTCTGGCACCCGGATTTATTCCTCTTGTAGCACATGCTACAACCAACTCCAAGTCTTGATATTTTATTCTGCTGACCTTGTGGGCTTGGTATTCACGGGCAGCTGCTCTACATTTTTGGCCCGTGGATGACGATGGAACTCCAAGTGCTTACCATCTTGACTATGTCTCTTGCAGTTATTGATCCAGCTGAAGAATTTTCACCCAGCTAGAGGCGTTAAACTCAACATAGCATTTAGACTCAGCATTTATACATATATGCATACCATTTTTCATTCTAGCATATTATGCATATTGTGATTACCATTGTAGGGTTGGCATAAGCTGAATGACAAATCAAGAGCAGCTCCAGGTGATTTCTACCCACTTATACCCTGTCATGTTTCATTTTCTCTTATTCATGCATGAGGACATGCAAGAACTTAGGCATGGGGGGTAGTACATATAAACTAAAAATTTTCTGCCAACACCTTAGGAAATAGATCTTTTTATTAAGAGGTTTTATTAGGGATTTATTCTTCAGTTGATTCCTGAACTTAGAATCCAGTACATTTTCATACTTGCACGTAGAATTTGCAATGGATCCATTGTGAAGATCGATAGACATCTCTAGTTTGTCGAGAAGAAGCATTGCTTCTTCTCCTAAACCTTTGGACAGTAATCAGGGAGTCAAGCAAACCACCTTCTAATAGATCCACCAAATAATTGTGAAATGAAAGTAGAAAGTCTACCGGTGCTCTAAGACTAGTGTGAGAATCTTAATTTTTGGATAATTGGATAATGATACTCGGAGTTAGGTACAGTTTTCACTCTCGATTCCTTCATACAAAGTTTTTGTGAGAATCCTTATGAGAGCCACCAAAATAGGAAAATACATAGAGAGCGAATTCTGATAAAACTAAGACTAAGGTGGATGGTCATGACTGTCCTTTACAGAATCCTCAGCTGAAGGAGGATACTAATGTCAAGGTTGGAAATACATTATCCTATCCATTCCCTTCCCGATGTTGAGAATAGGCACTTCTACCAAATAAGCCACCCGATATCCTCTTAAACATCCCCAATCCCAAATAATGCCTCATGAATAAAAGTATGTATGCTATGTTGCATTGTGTTAGTAGATATGGCATTATGTTAGTAGATATGGATATGAAAAAGAAAAAAGAAAAAAAAGAGAAAAGAGAAAAGAAAGAAAAAGAAAAAAAAGAAGAGAAAAAAAAGTATATAAAAAAAATTGCCATGTTGAGAAGTGTGAGTTATGTTTTAGTTGAGTAAATTACATTGAGGCAACAACACCTGCCACTCTCACAAACCACCGAATACAGCCTTGACCTACTTTTCCTGTATTTCTGACTACCTGAATACGGGCTGAGGATTCTGACTTAGTTATAGGGTTATCAGAATCTAATTGAAGTGTAATGGCCATGAGGGATCGCCAAACATATTTACAAATCTGGTGAGATGTGAGTTCAAGAAGAAAAAGAAAAGAAAAAGATAGGAAAAAGAGAAAAGAATGAGTACAAAGGACTAAAGAGAGCATAGTTTTCCAACCTCTCTCTAAGTTGATTTATTTGATAATCTGAAAATCAAAATTTTGAAATACTAGTCTCTATGTAGCACCAGAGGAGAGTGAGCAATCAAATACAAATTCATTTAACTCAGACATCTTCTACCTAAGCCAAAACACCTAGGTTAAAACTAGAGGTTATTCTATGTCCCTAAGAGAAGAGGTTGCCTATCCCAACAGAATTTTACTAAGGGTCAAGCACAAGCTATAGATGTGTATTGAATTTTCGCTTGGATCCATTGCATAGGCTACAATACTATACTTTCACAACTATCTGGATTCTAAATTTCTGGATGAAGACAAAAAGAAATAAATCTCTAGTCATACTCTTGGTAGAATGCATTTAGTCTTACACTTGCTATGGACTAGCAAGATTTAGGCATGAGGGTATGATTGCACAGCAATCATAGATCCTAATATACCTAAATTAAGTTAGATCCTAGCTTAACTTAGGCATTCTACATACATATGCATCATACTTTGCATCATAGTTGATTTATCAGTTTTGTAAATAATAAAGTCATATCATGTTCTAATTGAGAGGTATTAACAATTGCAGGTAATTCAAGGTTGTGAATGACCGATCCAACCATATGGATCTATTCAGAACAACGACGGGAGTCCAACCCCTTTGAGATCGCATCAATCAGACTCCCGTAGCATCCTATGGAGTCTGTAGAAGAACAAGGGCCAAAAGGCAAATAGGTGGAAATCCGGACCTCAGATTTCAAATCCAATAGCACGGATGGATCCGAATCAACAATTGCAGTCAAACGGTGCACAAATCATTTCAATCAAAGACCTACAACACCTTCTACAAAGAAAAGAAGATGGACGGCCATGATGGCACCACGTGGTGCCATCATAGCTACCCAACGATGCTACCCAACCTCTAAAGGAAGTGCCCCCATGCATTGTGGGCCATTGGATCATCATCCAATGGCCACCATGTGCCTACCTTGCCGCCCCAAGAGCGCCTCATCAACGAAGGTCAAGACTTAGCCATTGGACCTCCATCCAACTGCTGAGAGCAGTCGTGTGAAGAAAGGAAAGCGTGACACATTCATGCGCTTAGCGCAGTGGTTAGCACACTAGAGCAAAAGGGTGAGACACGCTATCGAGGCACGATCCGTGTGAATTGGAGGCAGCAGCAAGCGCAAGTGGAATTGGAGCATTGAATCGCCATCAAGCGATGATGAGATGAACACGTGGCACACTGCTGTGCGTTGGATGGCCACGCACACGATTACGCGCAACCAAATGCATGTGCGCACATTTGAAATTCAAAGCAGTGCGAGCAAAGCGCTTAAGCCGTTCGATCTCGTGATCGAATGGCTGAGGAACTATGAGTGCATGCTCACGAGGATCGAGCACAATTTAAGTGCTTGCGGTTGACGATGCAGGTAAGCATGAGCGATTGCCATCAGATGAAGATCCGAGGGCGGGGAGTGCACCACGTGTCAGCCAGAGAAGCGATCCGAGTGTTGGAGGCATTTTGGAAGGCCTTTTGAAGCACGATCTGATTCATTGATCTCTCAATCAACGAATCTGATCAATCTGAGTTTGTTGCACTAGTTGTAGGGCTCAAATGCCAAAATTGCCCCTTTATGAAGCTATAAAAAGGACCTCAGGGGTCCCCATATGAAGCATACTCCCCTTCAGATTTCTTCTATAATACTCTCTCCAGACCCTCTCCAGATCTTCTCTAACTCTCTCCCTCTGAAGCACCCACCAAGCCACCTTGTGCACCGCCACTGCTCTCCCCAACCTCTCCAGAAGGCCACCACGAACCACCCGTGGTACCCTCATTCTGCTAGGTTAGATAGCTATTTTATTCCTATTTTAGCATTGCATTAGTTATATCTACAACTCAATTGCTTCATATCTATATTTTGATTAAAATTCCACTCCATATATTATGATTAGCATTCAGTTTATATATAAATTCTCTAGTTAGCATTCAAAATTAGTTCGTGAATTCAAAAGCGTTTTCTGCCTCCTTGAGTTCGACCGGGACTCACCTCTCATTAAATTTATTTGTTTCAATGTATTTTGCACTATACTACGATGTAATCATTCTTTTAATGCGATCTACGCCTTGAACAAGAATGAAGCATATCAGGCTTGAGCTCAGTATTAGGTCCTCTAGCAAGGATTTGAACTCCAGGTTCGATTGCTACCACAGTGGGATTGTAATGATCTCGCATCATAGGACGCTGCGGAGGATTCATGAATGCTTGGAAAAGATCGTTGAGGCACTATAACTAATTTTGGAGATTAGGTTCTTGATTTTCCATAGATATAGCTGAAGGAGATCTGGGCTTAGAAGCAGAAGAGTTGGAAGAGATATCAATATGATCAGAAGGTAGCACAAACAAGTGATTCAAGGCTTGGCCTTGACAGGAGTGAACTGCTAATGGAGGTCTCAAGGGTGGTCTTAAGGACCTCCTCCCGAACATGCACTAGTGAGCCAAATGAGGGATGGAAAGTGTAATAGACCCAATCGAGGCACCCAAAAATCTTTGGATGACTAAGGAGGTTCAAGGTGGATGATACCTCTTCATTAGAAAATCACTCACCTGAGAAATACTTGGGCAACTAGGAAGGGAGAGTCCTGCAAAGACCCCTACACGGTAGAGTATCCCCACAGGTTACAAGGTTTCCCCCACCCGACCTTCCTTATCACTGAGAATCCAAGTAGATCGAAATGAGCAACTTGACCCCTTAAGTCTACCAATTTTAATTCTAAATTATGATGCTTAGAATTTCACTTGAACTTTAGAGTTAATTGTGAATTGTGACCTATTTGAAGGTTGGTTGACCCACAAGGTGGATCAACTTCACCTAACATGCCCTAAGGTTGAGGATGAGTTGGCTAATGAGCCTAAAATCACCCTAAATGATTTGCAAATAGGTTATTAAGTCCCAAGTTGTAGGGTTCAAGTGGATGATTAGAGCCTTAATTTTAGGGTTCTCTTGATTAGGTCAATTTTAGGGTTTAGGTGACACACAATGCGGGAAAATCAATTCTTGTTATTTCAGGCAAGTGTGTTTTCTCAACCCTAAGATGGAAATATTAATTTGGCTCTTTTTGGTCCAATCAGTTCTTTCCAAATTGGGTACCTATAGCTCAATCAAGAATGTGAATAGCCCTAGATACCTTAAGTCCCTACTAGGTGCAGAAATCTGGAAGGGGATCTCTAGAGAATCAAATCAGGCAACTTGGGTGATTAATTCTAAAGAAATAATGCACGTTTAATCCTAATTGATTTCCTTTTTACTTTTTTCCAGAAATAGGGGCTTAAGAAGGAAATGAGATTACCTGCCCCAGAAGTGGCTGTCGTGCGGCAGATCTTCTTAAATGTACTTTGCATAACCACAACAAAACAAATAGAACAAGTTAGTATCAGATCAGAAATTGTAATCGGTGAATCAAACTGTACGTTGCTCCTCGACAATGACGCAAAATGTTGTACGGGCTATCAAGGGGTTTTAAGGAGTAATCGTCGTAGCAAAGCCTCAATCACTTGAAAATAATTAAATTTATAACTCAAAATTGCCAAAGAGTCCGAGGTCGATCACAGGGAGCAACAATGGCAATTCAATCTCACTAATCACAAGAAATATAAGCAATTATGACCAAAGTTTCATTTAGAGCAACTCAAAATGATATATATATGAAGTCAAGTACCAATGTGCAAAAAGAATAGGTTAAAATGGTGATTTGAATCATTAAATTAACCCAATATTAAGCTCAAATAAATGCACAGTATCTCCCAATCAAATATGCCACGTCAACCAGCTAAATATCCCAACAGTATGTATCACTAAGGCATCAACAGAAGTTAGACGAAGGCACAAGGCATCAGATGCCTTAAGTTGCTTAAGGCACAACTCCAACAAAAGAGGCAAAGGCCTTTCTCCTTCATGCCTCAAGAGAGAGGCAAGCACAACATAAAGGTAAAGGCCTCTTCAAGACTCGACCAAGTGTAGAGAGCAGAGGCACGAAGAGCAAAACACCCCCCTCTCTCTTTCTTCTTTTCTCTCTCAGAACAGACAGACCAGACCTGGATAATTGGGTAATCGGATCAAAACCCAGACCCACGTGGTGTTACCGCGAGCGAAGGCATGTGTGGGGAGGGGCATGTGAGGGACCTAACCCCTATGTCAAAGGCAAGCAGGTAGAGGCACAAATTTCCATTATGCATGGTCATGTGCCCTTCGTTCCACGATGTGGGACTAAGGTGCCCACCTCTTTTCTTCGTGCAACAGTAGGCGTAGGAGACTCTGATTGAGGTTGAAGACGAGGCTGCGAAGTCCAATTGAGGACCTAGGGAGTCAGCTGTAGCACTTGAGAGTTGAGTCTGGAAGGATTGTGGTCAGAGGACTGTAGCTGACGTCGGAGAAGTCGAGGGTGGTGGCAGAGGTCTGGTGGTCACCTGAAAAGGAGAAAATGGCCTCTCGGCCACGTCAGATAAGCTCATAAGGTTCGTCGAACGTCGACGAGTGTGACAATGGTGTTGGCGTCGCATGAGAGTAGATGTGGAGGTCTGCCAACCTCAGAGAAGGCGGTTGGAGGTGGGTGAGTTTGGTGAGGCGATTTAGTGGGTGAAAGCTCAAATTAAGTTGGGGCTTTTGATGTGTGACGCATGGCGATGCTTATGGGAGTCGTGGCATGGTGAATGGTGATGTGTAGTGGGCTAGAGGCTACACTGGAGTGAAGAACAAAGGTGGTGTTGAGGGCAGTACGGTGGTCATGAGTGAGTTGTGAGTGTGGGGAAAGAAAGTAGAGGGAGAGAGGAAGGGATAGAGAGACTTAGAGGGGAAGGAGATGGATAGAGAGCACCAATTGTGGTTGATCATAGTCGAAGATGAAGATGAAGTTGGTGAGTTGGAGTGGCGACGACGAAGAGGAAGGAGGCCCCTGCTGTGGCTAGCGATGAGCGGAATTAAGAGAGGAAGGTAGAGGGCAGTCCAATTTGATTGTTGGATGGTCGGACGAGGAGAGCAGAGAATGTCGTTGGAGCAAGGTGTGAAGATGGTCAGAGAGGGGAGGGATTTCTCTTGCCAAAACTTGCTAAGGAGCAAGGATTCTCATCCTAGGGTCCTTTTATAGGCCTAAAAGAGGAGCTCCAAGCTTGGAAACAAGCTTGCGAAGCTTGAGATTTTCATGCAAACTGGATACCCTTCTCTTCAAACCGTTCGCATGAGAGATTGGGAAGGAACCAAGGTCTATGCCAGATTCATTTGGACAAGAATTCTTCAATGAATCTTTCTTTCAATTTTGGAGGGTTTGATTGAGAATCGAGCGAGAAATCCTCGCTCGAATCTCGAAGGAGCTTGATGTGTTCACATCAATGGCAAAAGGGACTCATTTTCAAAGAACGATGAGAAAGTTAGGGACCTGATGGCAAATATTTCAAAAGTTAAGGGCATGAATGAGAGAGAAAGAGTTAGACTGGACCAAAATGCAAACTAGGTCAAGATAGACTCTGATTGGGCCCAAAGTTTGGTACAAACCTAATGGGACCCAAGGAATCTGATGGTGGGTTGGATTTCAGTTTTGAACAAGTTTGACTGGCCAATTTGCGTCTATGACTGTTTGAGGTGAAAATGGGTTCCAAAGGTCAAATCAAGGGCACCAAACCTTATGGAATATTTTTCTATGAATTATAGAAGGTTTAGATGGATTTTATCCTAACCAAAACCTCAATAATTTAAGCGGGTTTGAAATTAGGGTTTTGGGTGTTGTATTAGTTCTGGAAATACGTGAAACCTCGTTTCTATCTGCATGGACCCACTTAGCAGACTTTAATGCTCATTTGACATTTATTTCACCCCTAGTAAACCCCTTAGTTATTCTGTGTTCATGGTATGTCATTAAAATTACAGAATTAACCATGTTTTCTTATTCTCTTTTCAAAACATAATAAGGTGGAGATATAACCCTTAGATGAATATGGAGGAGCTTTTATCTTTTATTCCAAACTAAAATGATCTAGTTAAGGCTCATGATGGTGTTCCCATCAGTTATTCTATACCTAATCCACTAGGAGGCGGAAATTCCCCATTCGAGGGTGGATGCTCAAGTGGAAGCAAAGAACGGTAAAAATGTTCAAAATCAGCTAGCAATTGAGGCTAAGTGGGAAGGTGCGAGGTGGTAGTATGAAAGGAAAGAGGTCAAAAAAGGGTTCAAAGGAACCTTGAGGCCATTTCCAGTGGCATATTTACAGATGAAAAAAAAGTCCCCTCCAACTGGAAAACATAAGCGAGTTAACATCCCTGGTAACTAGAACTGGACATCCCTGAGTCCATGTTCCCTTAGAAACCCTTGAATAGCGAGTTTACTACCGAAGGCCAACTTAAAAGTATACAACCCAAACATCTCATTAAAGAGACAAGGGGCGGAGGAGGATGGCTTACCTTTCTCAAAGATGCCTGACATCCTCTCGAGAGTAAGGAACTTTGACAAGGAAAACTCTTATTCTCCGACGGGGTCACTCCTATGGGAATGGCGATGCCTATGGTGTTTAGGGTTTTTTCTCTCTCTTAAAAGAAATGTAGGGTAAGGGCATTTACTGCACAACTACCCCCTATTTATAAGTCGAGGATACGCACAGATTCCAATGCTATTAAATCTTGCTAATTACCGGGAGCAAATAATGCCCCTGCTCACATAAGCATTACGGTGAAATTTGAATGACAAGTGCAGACCCTATATTTCGTCCCAAATATCGGGACACAATTTTGTCATAATTACGACAATTAATGTGCATCTTGTTGACATAAAGCTACAAATTACGCCTGCAGTGATTGACCATCACTCATGAAAGACGATGCTTACATTGTACAATTAAATACCCAGGAAAATGGCTTCTTAAGACCAATGGGAAAATCAGGAGATGACATGCCTATTTTTTCCTAGACAAACCGGTGGTGATATGCCTATAAATTGAGCACATGGCACCTTGTTCGTATGAATACTTGCTAATTGGGCATATAGGTGGCATTTCACCTGCCTACATGACCCATTAATAAATAGGCTTTGACCTATCTGTAAAAGTAGTTGACGGCTAATTACCCACCATCATACAGTATAGACTTCGTAATTGGTTCTCAATGATGGGACTGGTGGGAAACCACCTAACCCATCATTAGGGGTATGGTACACATGAAGTAAAAAAAAGAAAAAGAAAATGATATATTCATATATATATAATACTACTCTCTACGATGACGACTAAGACAAAGAGGGTGTGAGCAACTGATGAGAGGAGAAAAATCACCTCACAAATCAGGCCGTGCGGAAGATTTGATGATAACATCATCATCAGTCATATCTAGCTTTAATTAGTCATAATCAACAAATAAATGCTCCTACATAATCGCCAGAACACCGTAATTCATTGTAAATCCATTCTGAGAGATAAACAGTAAAACATTGGTAAATCTATAGTTTTAACAGATATCCTAATTGCAGAACAATCACGGGGTTTCCTAAGGGTTTATTAAAGGTCAAATGGTCATAAATGTCTAATAAGTATGTTCATGCAAACAAAAACGGGTTTTAACACATTTCGAGAATTAAATGACATTTAAAACCCTAAAAATCGACCCACTTAATTCATTGAGGCTATAGTCAAGATAAAATTCACCTAAACCTTTAAAAAATCATGGAAAAATATTCTCTAAGGTTTGGTATGCTTGATTTGACTATTGGAATCCATTTTGACCTAAAACAAAGTCTCAGACAGACAATTGCCCTAATTTGGGTTTTTGCATAAATTACCTAGTCAAACTTGGTCAAAACCTACATCCAACTTCACCATCATATTCCTTTATTCCAAATTAGGTTTGTACCAAAATTTGGGCCCAATCAGAGATCATCTCAACCTAGTTTACATTTTAATCCAAGTTGACTCTTTATCTCATGTGCATCCCTAACTTTTGAAATCTATTACAAAAACCCCCCTACTTTTGTCATCTCCTTCACCAATTGCCCCCTGCTGCCTGAATCCTACACAGGTTCCTAAACCCAAACCCGACAAGCATTAATCAAGGATCTCGCCTTGATTTGCCAATCAATTCCCTCCAAAATTGACATCGTAACATGATAGCTTTCCTATCAGTTTCAAAAAAAAAAATGGAGGGAAGAATCTTAAGGAGTTTCCCGATCTATTAAGGCATCTTGCGGATCCTAAAATGAATCCTAGAGCTCAGGAGAGCTTGAGGATTTTTGGGAACTTTTCCTAGTAAACCATGAAGCAATTAGGGCTCTTTCCTGATCTAAAGCTTGCCCTAAAGTTCTATAAAGCTTCCTCGTGCACAACCTCACCTCCTTAGCAAGTTTTGGCCTCAGAAAAGCCTTCTTCCTCCATCTCTGGCCAAGCTCCACCTCAGCTCTGGCGGCCTCCTTCCCCATCTTCCTACGGATGACCAGCGGCCAAATTGGCCTGTCCAACCTCTTCCTCACATTCGTCTGCACCTCGCCAACCACAGCGAGGGCATCCTCTCCCTTTCCTTGCCGCCATCTCCCCTTTCGGAGCATTCATCTTCCACAGCACCAACCTGCCAATGCCGGTGCCAATCCTATTCCCCTTCATACAATTAGGTTAGGTATTTAGGTTAATTAGATCCTTAAGTTAGTTTTCTACCATACAAAAACCCAAAAACAACCCCAACACAGCCGCTCACCATCATCTCTCCCATCTCCGACCACCACTCTGGTGAGGGCTTCCCTTCATTCCATCACACCACACACCTCGTCGAAACCCTCTACACCTTCTCCACATCACGCCCATCAAAACCCCCATACTTATTTCATCAACCATGCACTCTCGACCCCTGTCGACCAACCCACTGCTGCACCACCATCTCCGAGTCCGTCCAACCTCCACACTTCACCAATCACCACAAAACCACCGTCAATGCACTCCACATCCTCCAACAAAGCTTCTAGACCTTCTAATTAGGGCTTTTCAACCAGTATGATTGATTTCAGGTCTCACCGTCCGTCCTCACTGTCGCCATCATCTCTGGCCTCATCTCCAGTCCTCCGGCCACATAGCTTCTAGACAATGCACCCAGAAGACTCCAAGCATCTTCCCAGGTCCTCGATTGAAGGTGTCAACCTCAGTAGCTGCCTCAACTGGACAAGGTTTCATCTGCAGTTGACACGCGAAGGGGCTGTCAGATTTAGTCCCACATCATGGGAATTGGAAGCAACGCAGTGATATAAGTGGTTTTTCTGCATAGAGCTATTCGCCTCGAGACCACGGGGGTGAGGTCTCCTTCACCCATTCGCACACCTCGGCTACCACCCACTGCCGGTAGCCCTGGTCACTCGGATCCGTTAATCCGCTAATGCGATCGAATTTGAGAGAGAGAAGGAAGGAGAAATAGAGGAAAGACATTGTAAGAGAGAGAGGGGGTGGGTTTTGCTTCAAAGCAGAAAGCCTGACACTTGGCCGTGACTAAGAAGAAGACGAGAAGGATTAAAAAAGAAAGAAAGAGAAGAGAAGAAGAAGAAGCAAGCTAAGATCAGAGAAGAAGAGAAAAAGAAGATATTGTAACAGAAGACAGTTAAGTCGTCTGATACACTTGCAAGACGTCTGATTTGGGTTTAATGCTGGTACTGTTAGAACATTTAAGGACCTAAGTTGCACGGTTGAAACTACTGTAGTATCATTTGAATAATAAATATATGTGCATAGGCTAATAATTGGTGATCTAAATCACCATTATTTTGTCTTAGTTATCTTTTTGGTCTTGAAATACATTGAGCTTCATTGAACATCATAATGTGATAGATTAATATTCATTGAAATATCATTATTGTGCTCAATTTCTTGTGCTCATTTAGTTATTAATTGAGATTAGCGTGTAAATTCCTATTTGTCCCCCTATGTTCGACCTCGGACTTCATTTCTAGACATTCGAGTTTATAAATTGTATTTCATGATTGAGCGATTTAGAGGATACTACAACGAACACATATTATATCTCTCCTCTATCTCATTAACATTTTGGCACAGTTGCCGGGGAGCAATGCTCAATTCACCGCTATTCTTGTTTCTATCTGATTATATCTGAGCACTAACTTGCCCTTGTTTATTTCTTGTGATCTTGAGAGGTACATCACGAGTAGATCTTCAGCGCAAAACAACCCCTCCAGGCAGGTAACTTTTATGTTCTTCCCTAATCAACCTCCTAATCTTGGAAATATAAAAAGGAAACAATCAATTAGGAACTACCTACCTTAATTTCTTAATAAATCATCATTTAAAAGGCAAGTTTCCTGATTTGCGAAAAATTTTCATATCTGATTGAAAGCTTGAGACACTTCTGATTAGAAACTCCCTACCTTAAGCTCCTGTGCCTATTAGGGATTACGCTTAAATATTGAGCATCTTGAACTACTCACCTTCTTGTTTGAAGTCCAAGGTGTACATCTTGAGATTTAATTGGACTTGAAATAGAGTCAACTAGGGTTTCTACTCTAGGGTTTTGAAGTGTTAGTTCACATTTTCCTGCATTAAAGGTAATTAACCCTCCCACATTTGTATGCTACCCAAGCCCCTATTTGAAAAGATCTAATCAAGAAGAGCCCTAAAAATTAGGCTCTAAGATTCACTTGAACTCTAAAATTGTGAACCTAATAACCTGAGAGTCAATTCAGGGTGATTTCTGGGTCTTGACCTAGATTTCATTCTGTCATCTTTAGGTCGAGTCAGATGAAGTTGGTCTACTTTGTGGGCCAACGAACCTCCAAATTAGGTCACAAGTCAAATCAATTTCTAATCAAGTGAAATTCAAGGCACAAATTAGGAATAAAAAATGGTAGACTTAAGGTCATAAGTCAATACATTCCAGTCTACTTGGAATCACAGTGATAAGGAAGGTCGGGTGGAGGAAACCCTGTAACCCGTGGCGACGCTCTACCGTGTAGGGGCCTTTGTGGGGGTTTCCCTTCCTAGTTGCCTAGGTATTCCTTGGGTGTGCAGATTTCTGATTCAGAGGTATCATCCGCCTCGAAACTACCTTAGTCATCCAAAAATCTTTGGGTGCCTTGATTGGGTCCTAATTAACGTCCAGTTCCTCATCTTTTCTCTAGAACACACACATAAGAAGTTCATTAGATTTTTAACCTAAGAGACCTCATTAGATCTTCTTGGGAATCTCTTTCTAGATCTGATCAACTGCAATCTAACCTGAGTTTAATTCTACACCTTGATTCCACCACCTGATTTGTACAACCTGACAACTTGGGAAAGACCAATTAGGAAACCTGAATCCCAAAATGATCATAAAAGACAAAGTGATTGAGGCTGCTCTTAAATATTTTGAAGATTATCCAACTAACGTGATTCAGGTTAAGGTCCCAGAAATAATAGAATTCATTATGAATCATGTTAAACTATTGCTTACTCAACTAGGAAATGGTTCAACCCAGGAGACCCTCATACCAAAATTCAATGAATTTTACGAATTGCATAGAACAGAGGGTTTACATTGCTTTGCAAGTCCATTACTCTGGGAGATACACCAAGATCTCATTGAGCAATGTACAGCTGTTCTAAGTCTATTAAGAAAAGCCATTGATGAGACACCTTGGAGTGATTCTAAAGCTTCTCCAGAGCCTAGGTTAGATGATCATAGTTGTTATGGACCCCCAACCCGATTGAATTTAGATTCAAATTTCATAGCAATTGACATTCCTGATCTTAATGAGGGTGGGGAGGATCCAATTGAAAGTGCTCCTGATTTCGAGCTAGCCCTAGAAAATCAAGAGCTTAGTTCACCAAGCTTAGATTTCCCTGACACATGTGATGATGAGCTTAACATAGACATTCTCGGGAATGTAAATCCCGAGCCTTATCCTGTTAAGGTGATTCTCAAGAATGATTCTGACATCCCTGTAGAGCCCAGCCTAGATTCTAGTGATCCAATCCTTACCCTTAACCTAAAATCTGGATTCGAGCCTACTTGGGATAATGATGTGGCCCAAAATTATGAAAGTTAGATTTTGAATTTGAATTACGATTCTAGGCCTGTATTTGATGAATACACCTCTCCAACTTCCTCTGAGACACAGATCGATTTTTTGAAAGTCATGCCAATTTACGATACAGAAACCAAGGAGTTGAAAGAGTTGGAACTCGATTGGGTCTATCCTAGGAGCAAAGAACCTAAGCCCATGCCTAATAAGGACACCGTTTTAAGCTCAGAATTTGAAACTAGGTTAGATCCAAGTCAGGTTGTTGATTCTACTTATCTTGTTTCTTTCTGTGGTGGAACCTCTGATCTGAAATCAAGTTCAAAACATGATCTTCGCAAGTTCTCTGATGATTTCGAATCTTACACTGATTTTGGAGAACTATTATTTCCTAATGACTTCAAACCTATTTACGACCTTAGCGACTACAACCCATCCTTAGATTCTGACACTGAGGTCAACCATTTAAAAGAAACCACCTCTTCTACACATACAGAACATTCTCAGATCCAATCCCAACCCCGATCCGCCACCGGAATCAACTTCTACTCTGATTCTCCTCTTAATGATCCAGTCGCATATGATTCTCCAGCTTTTTTGATTAGACTACTAATCACATCCCATTCTTTTCTGATCACTCTTATATGGTTCCTACATCCTCCACAGACTCTTTTACATTTGAGGATCCCTACTCGAACCAGGCTGAATCGAATCAGCCAAACCCTAGATTTTCATTCCACATCTTTCTGAGTCATAGAGTATTTGGTGGGTACCATATCTCTTGATCCACATCCATCAACCCACTAGACTGATTGGGTTTGGGCTGCATCATCAGCCTATTGATCTGAACAAGCACCTGGTTGAACCAACTAGGCTATTGATCCAGGTGCATGCTCTAGAAAATTCATCTAATTTGAGCACTCCTCCATGACCACTTTCTTCTCGGCTGAAGGCATTGAATTTAGCGCTTAATGGGAGGCAACCCGTCATTTCAAAAAAATAGAGATCCTTTTGATTATCCTTTTGAGCTTCACTTCTACTGCATTTTGAGTTCAATTTTAGAACTGCCGACTCCACCTTTAGTACTCGTATCAAAGCTCAAAATCGTTCGCAACAGTCATCCCGACCCATTCGCCTACCCTTTAAAACTGTTCTAATCCTTGAACCAAACTAATTTCATACCCTCCGATTTACAATGACATTTCAAAACTTAGTCATGGGGGGGTGTTAAAGTGTAAACATATAAATTCAAGTTTCTGAAGGGTTCTCACAAAAAAAATACTCATTCAAAAAAATCAAAAAAATAAAAACTTGAAAAAGAACAAAAAAAAATGGAAAGGGGAGGAAATTTTGAGAGGATTAATTGCATATCATTTTGAGTAAGAGGAGGTGATTTAAATGTCAAAAAGGAGCAACATTTTGAAACAAAAAAGGGATAGTCATTAGTAAATGATTATGGAATCTACTTAAGTCCTAGACCAAATCAAAAGAAAAAAATTAAGTCATAAAAGAACAGAGAGACATAGAGATTAGTATGAGTGCTGATCTTACGCCTCTTGGGTTTGTTTTAGGCTTAAACATTCAAGTATCCATTAAGATCTAGATAGTCCTCAAGAGGTTGAGGAAAATGCAAAGCTTACATACTAGGTCTAAGGCTTAGGGAGTATTCAACCTCGTTAACTGACCTCTGGTTTGCGGGACTCAGTAACCTAAGCACCCTAATCCACACACAAGTCTGGTTCAGTACACTTAATAATCAAAATCATACAAAAGCATTTAATTCTGTTCTGAAAAAGCTACCTAGATTAGGAGCAGCTTATCAACACAAGTTGATTTGGATGAGTTCCCGACGCAGAGAGGTGGGAAATTCCCCTCGAAGATGCGCAATAACATACCATCTCCTTGGTGCTTGTCTCCTAGGATATCTAAATATCCTACCGGGGGCATGTAAGCACCTTGTGCTAATTCAGGTACCATGGGCGAGATTATCCCGAAATGTCGATCGCCAAGGCCTGAATTTAGCTATAGAACACCATGGGAGGCACTATCTCAAAGTGTCGAAAGCTAGGGTTCTGGAAATTGCCATGGGTGGTGCTATCTCAAAGCATCGATAGCTAGGGACCCTGCGAGGATTAATGGTCAGAGCAAGGAATCCGATACAGAACATGTTTTTGAGCCAATCCAAAGCTAGAAATAATCAAGAAAAAGTGAGAGAAAGCTCTTCAAAAATGAAAAAATTCTTCTATCCCTCTCTCTTATAAAAATGCACTGCAAACTGAACTCGGACTAACCATGTTACAAGCATGAGTGCTTTAACTGCGGGATCCAACGAACCTTAGGATAGTTTCTATGGGCCTTAAAAACCTTTGCGGCAAACTGAAGCTAAAGCTGGTCAGGTCCGAATCTTGGTTAGTACTTGAGTACCTCTAGGCCTACTATTAGCATTCTAACCTAATTTCTAAACAGAAGAATAAATCAGGACTCTGAACATCAAAGGCAAGGTCTAGAATTCAAGTTAATTTCATTAGATTTTACTAAGGGACTAGCAAAAGTTAGGCATGGAGGTATGATGAAAATGTCATCATCAGCCATATCTAGCTTTAATTATTCATAATCAACAGATAAATACTAATACATAACCGTCAGAAGATTATAATTCATTGCAAATCCATTTTGAGAGATAAATAGTAAAATAGGGGTAAATCTGCAGTTTTAACAAAATATCCTAATTGCAGAACAATCACGGGGTTTTACAAGGGTTTATAAAAGGTCAAATGGTCATAAATGTCTAATAAGTGGATTCATGCAAACAGAAATGAGTTTTCACGCGTTTTGAGAATTAAATGACATCTGAAATCCTAAAAATAGACCCACTTAATTCATTGATTTTTTTATCAAGATAAAATTCACTTAAACCTTCTAAAAATCATAGAAAAATATTCTCTAAGGTTTGGTATGCTTGATTTGACCATTGGAACCCATTTTGACCTAAAATAGGATCTTAGACATACAATTGCCCTAATTTGGGTTTTTGCATAAATTACCTAGTTAAACTTGGTCAAAACCTAAATCAAACTTTACCATTAGATTCCTTGGGTCTAAGTTAGGTTTGTACCAAAATTTGGGCCCAATCAGAGATCATCTCGACCTAGTTTACATTTCAATCCGAGTTGACTCTTTTTATCACATGTGCATCCCTAACTTTTGAAATCTATTACAAAAATCCCCCTACTTTTGTCATCTCCTTCACCAATTGCCCCCTACCACCTAAATCCTACACAGGTTCCCAAACCCAAACCCAACGAGCTTCAATCAAGGATCTCGCCTTGATTTGCCAATCAATTCCCTCCAAAATTGGAGGGAAGAATCTTGAGGAGTTTCCCGATCTATTAAGGCATCTCGCAAATCCTAAAATGAATCTTAGAGCTCAAGAGAGCTCAAAGAAGAAGAAGCAAGCTGAGATCGGAGAAGAAGAGAAAAAGAAGACACTATAGCAAGTGACAGTTAACTTGTCTAATACACCTGCCAGACGTTTGATTTGGGTTTAATACTGGTATTGTTGGAATATTTAAGTACCAAAGTTGCATGGTTGAAACTACTGTAGTATCATTTGAATAATAAATATATGTGCTTAGGCTAATAATTGGTGATCTAAATCACTATTATTTTGTCTTAGTTATCTTTTTGGTCTTGAAATACATTTAGCTTCATTGAATATCTTAATGTGATAGATTAATATATATCATTATTGTACTCAATTTCTTGTGCTCATTTAGTTATTAATTGAGATTAGTGTGTGAATTCCTATTTGCTCCCTGTGTTCGACCTCAGACTTCATTTCTAGACATTCGAGGTTATAAATTGTATTTGTTGGTTGAGAGATTTAGAGGATACTACAACGAACACATATTATATCTCTCCTCTAGCTCATTAACAAGATCCGGTTGCCCAGCAAGTTGTGGAAATCTAGCACTTCAGGACAGATTCGTTTAGCCAGGTCTATGTACCCTCCGGATCCACATGACAACCAACCGACAGGCTGACCACAGTAATCGAAAGGGAATCATGTGAGTACGGCATTGACTAATGATCACCTGTCGATTACTTCATGATATGCTATTACTAGCCAAATCCTGAGATTGTGAGAACAGAAAAGAAGCGCTCAACAAAAGAAAGTCCACTCTATAAATATTGGGGGTGGATTAGCTTTTACGAGGAACGCAATCAAAGAGGAGAGAGAAATATAGAGAGTTTGCACCACTTAACTATTAGTGAAATTTGGGTATACCGTCCTCCCCCCAGATGTACACCATTCTTTGATGGAACTAGGTCATCAAACATTTTGTATATATTCTCTATGATTGTTTGTCTGAGTCGAGGTTTCTATTCTAAGTGCCTCAATTAGCCCATCTTCACTTTTATCAATCCACCTTGTTTAACCATCCAATTTTATTTTATCTCTTTCTTGATATATATATATATATAATTTCATCCCTTTCTTATTTATAAATATATATATATATGTTGGTGTATTTTTTTAAAATCCATCAATTATCCGTAAGTTATACCAATTATTGAATTCCCTACATTTGTTAAAAATCACCATGTCAGGTCTTTTCCTCCTCTCCTTTCAATCCACGTCAAGCCTATTAACATGTTATAAGACTAATTCTTTTAAACCTATCAACTTTTTCTAAAAGCACCGTCTATTAAAAAATTTTTTTTTTAAAAAATGATCTGAACCATTTTTTTTAAACCACAAAAGCTTTTTTCAAAAAAGGGACTCCCATTTAATTGAAAGTTTTTGCATAAAAGTTGTAATATTGATACGAGAACTTGTTTTGTTTTAGTTGCTATCTTTTTGTTATCAAATTAAAATTATCTCTCTCTCACCTTCTTTCTCCCTCTCATCTATTTCTACATCTTTCTCATAGTTAGTTCATCCTCTAAATATAGGGATAAAATGGCCACAAAATTAGTCACAGCTGAGCTAGTGAAATTGGAGTATCTTAATGGTGCGAACAATGAGATGTGAAGTTGTAGAAATCATTACAATCTAATGCATGACAATCTTCATCATGTGATCAATAAACCTGCCTAGAAATTATCTAATAATCAGAGGAAATTAAGACTCACAAGTTGTAGGAGAATAATGACAATAGGGCATGAAGTATTATGTTAATTAATATGAAGGATAACTTGATAAGAATTTTTTAAAGTTATCAAAACTCACATGATTTATGGAACGCTATAAAAGAAAAATATTGTTCCAAATCAAAAGTGAGTATTCAACTTCTATTGCATAAGTATAACTCATGCAAGATGAAGGAAAATGATAGTGCAGTTGATCACATGAATAAAATGATTGTCATGGCTAAGGACCTTGCAACCGCAGGATCTGAGATTCCCAAGAGATTGTAGGTGACAACTATTTTAAATAGTTTGCCACCATTTTTCAATATGGCTGCCACATCTCTTAAACTCAGTGGCATCGTTAAGAATGTGGTTGATCTTCCTACACAGTTGGCAATGGAACACGACTTGGCCAATCAAAAAAAGAATACAGAGGTCTTCGGAGCTAAATAGGAGGGCGAAGTAAATGCGATGCAAAATAAGAAGCGGTTAGGACCCTCTAAGGCTTAGTTTAAAGGGAAGCACGTGAAAATACCACGAGGTGCTTGCTATAACTATGGTATGTTTGGCCATTTTAAGGCCAACTATTCCAATGGGAAAAAGGCAAATGCTTCCAAGGGCCAAGAACGAAAAGGCCAAAACAAGGCATAATATGTTGTATTAATGGAATGCAACTCCACCATGACTGACTACGAAGGATGGTGAATCGACTTTGGTGCAACCCGCCACATTTCAAAGACAAAAGAAGGCCTGTTGAACTTCAAATAACTAAAGAAAGGTGAACAACGAGTACGCATGGGGAACAACACCTATCTAGATGTTGAAGATGTTGGAACATACCAGCTGGATCTGGGGAGCAGCATCATGGTCGTTCAAGATATTCTCTATACACTTGGGATCCGTCGAAACCTTGCCTCTATTCCTGTGCTTTTAAAGAAGAAGTTTGAAGTCCATTTTTACAATAACCGTGTAACCATTAGCAAGGATAGGAAAATCTTTGCCATAGGAAATTTTGTACCAGGAGATGATTTATTCTATCTTTAATGTTAGGTATGAATCAATGAAGTTTCTGATTATTCCTTGTGTTATTTATCTATGTATGATCTTTGTCACATACGATTGGGACATCTAGGAAATACTAAGATGGATCAATTGGTTAAAATGAACCTAATACCTAACATTACAGGTGCAAGGACATTGCCTTGTGAACATTGTTTAACTAGAAAAATGACCAAAAAACCCTTTCTAGAAGGCACAAGGTCAAAGGAAGTATTAGGTTTGATCCATTTTGACATATGTGGTCCCCAAAGTATACGTACACACGAAAATAAGAAATATTTCATCACCTTCATTGATGATTATGCCAAGTACACTTATGTCTATCAATTAGGAAGAAAAGTTAAAGCTTTTGACATATTCAAGAGATACAAGACTTAAGCGGAGAAGAAATTGGGAAGACCAATTAAGACAATAAGGAAAAATAGAGGTAGGGAATTCAACTCAAAGGAGTTCAATGATTACTGCATCTAAGCGAGCATTAGCATGCAAATTACAATCTTTATACTCTGCAACAAAATGGTATTGCAGAAAGGAAGAATCTAACCTTAATGAATGTAGTAAGATGTATGTTATCTCATTCAAGTCTCTCAAAGAAATTTTGGGGAGAAGCAATATTAACTACTAACTACATACATAATAGAATTCCTACTAAGTCTATTCATTCTACCCCATATAAAATATGGATAGGTAGGAAACCTAAGTTGAGCCATCTCCAAAAAGGAGATGTACTACACATGTCTTAGTCCCTAGTCAACTTAAGGACAAGTTAGACTTTAAGACATTAAAGTGCAGGTTTATTGGATACAGTGAATAATCCAAAGGTTATAGGTTCTTCCATGAATCTAAAGGTCTCATTGAAAGCTGTGATGCTACTTTTCTTGAAAATCAAGAACAAAAGATGGAATGGAGGAAATGGAATCTCTTATTGTCTTAGAGTATAAAGACGATGACTTCGAAGTGAGATCAAAAGTGATGGATGATATCATTCTTCTAGAAGTGGAAGATGGACCTATGATAAATAATGAACCTTTGGAGGAAGTGGGTGGACTCACACAACCCACGAGTATAATCGAAAATTAAAGGTCCATAACATGACTTACATGGATGGACGATTATTATCTGTGTGAATGCAAGACGTCGTGTTACATCATTTGTGATGATATAGAGGATTGCATAGATCCTGTATCTTTTAATGAAGTAATGGCTTCAAATGAGTCAAAATCATGGACAACCGCCATAAGGGATGAATTAGACCTAATTGAGAAACATGGTGTCTGGGAACTATGTGCTGTGCCAAAACGTAGGCCGTCCATAGGGTACAAGTGCATGTTAAAGAAGAAATACTAAGTTGATGGTACCACTGAAAAATACAAAGGCAGACTAATTGCCAAGGGTTATACCCAAAAAGTTGGAATGGACTTCCAGGAAACTTATTCTCCAATAGCCAAACTTACATCGAGCAAGATGATCTTAACACTAGTCACATATATGGATTTGGAATTATTCCAAATGGGTGTGAAGATGGCTTTTCTCAATAGAGAATTGAGGAAGGATATATATATGCAACAACCTGATGGCTTTTAGGTGGAGGGCCAGGAGAATAAGGTGTACAAATTGAACAAGTCATTATATGGGTTAAAGTAGTCTTCACGGCAATGGTATCTCAAATTTCATCAGACAATTATTCAATTTGGATTTGTTACAAATAAATTGGATAATTATGTATATATCAAGAAAAGTGGGAGCAAGTTTGTTATATTACCATTATATGTGGATGACATTTTACTTACTAAAAATGATATGGTAATGCTCAACAAAACAAAAGAAAATTTGAGCAATGAATTTGAGATGAAAGACATGGGTAATGCATCTTATGTTCTTCGAATTCAATAAAGATAGAGGCTTAAGGAGGTTGAGTCTAAGCTAAGAAAAATATTTGCATACAGTCCTTAAAAGGTTTGGAATGCAAAATAGCACTCTAGCACCCACACTGGTTGTCATAGGAAAGAGGCTAAGCAAAGGTCAATGTCCCTAAAAGGGACAAAAGCCACTAGATGTTCCATATGCACAAGTTGTTGGTAGTTTAATGTATGCAATGATGTGTATGAGACCTTACTTGGCTTATCCTATAAGCCTGGTAAGTAGATATCAAAGTAATCCTAGGTTAGCACATTGGGAAGCTATAAAGAGGATTTTGAGATATCTAAAGGGTACCGTGCAATTAAAATTGGTTTATCAAGCTGATTCACTTGATGTAGTTGCACTAGAACAATTACCACTTTTGTCATCGATTGGAACCAGCGGCAAAGCCCATTTAACCAATGCAATTAAGCGATGCTATTATTAGCGTCATTGTTTCTTTTTCCCATCGATTAAAGGGCACATCCGACGTCGAAATATTGTTCAACCAACGGAAGAATTAGATATTTCAACATCATTTGACAATCGACGGAAATTGAATTTGTTGTCACTTATAAAATAAGCGACAGCATTTGTAAGTCAATTTTTCTTGCCTTTAAGTACCCTTTCTTAAGTTTCACCATTGTTTAAATAAATACACTGTCGCTTATATAAGCAATGGTAAAAATATTTTTGCCATCGCTTCTCCTAACAAGTGATGACATATAAGGTTCTAGGAGAGCCACACCTCCTCTTATTTGCCATCGCTTATTCAAATAAGCGACAACAAATATACAATATTTGTGACAAGCATTAAACTTTAATGTTGCTTTTTTCAAAAATCGACAGCAAATGTATGATTTTTTTTTTTTAATGATGGGAATTACCTACTAAACCTACTTAAAAGACCTGCTTTTATACAAAAATAACTAATGAAAATGAAAAGAAGTTTATATTTCATAAATATAAAGTCTAGTACATAAAAAGTTTGAAAATGAAATATTTACATAAAAATGGTAACATGAAAAACATAATAAAAGAAAATGGATAAAAATCAAAATGCTGCTGCCTCAATGCCACCAGCTCCACCTGCATCGCTCATGTCGTCATCGTCGTCTCGTCTGTAAAGGTTGAGATCTGATGAAGATGGATGCTCTGACTATCCTTTCTTCAGAAGAATGGATAGAAGCATCTAAAGCTTATCATCCATGGCATTCATCTTATTCTTCATCTCTACCTCTCTCTTCTCCCTCTCTGCCTCTCTCTTCTCCATTTCCTCCTCTCATCTCTGTGTTGTGTCAATCTTTTGATGCAGCTAATCGACGACATTAGATGAGACGTTACCTTTCCTCCCATACCGGCTAGATAAGGTGTGTGCCCTCCCTGTACTACGAACGAAACCACCATGGTCTGGTGGCATCACTCTCCTGCCTCCTCTGGATCCAGAGGCTACTGGACGCTGTCTGAGGTCTCGTCAGTCGAGGAATGTACCAAGTGTATCATTTGCTCCTAAATGTATTAAAAAATATTATTATAATATATATACAAAGTTATAAATTGTTTGAGTTTAGAAAACTTACGTGACTCTCCTAGTATGTCTCATGAATCCACTTACAAGCACCCTCAACTGCGGTCTTACTGTAGATGACCTCGTAGATATCCATCCTATACATCTCCCTCCCATCATGTGTAGCAGATTGAAAATATGAAAATGATATAATTATATTAAGATAACTTACAAATTAAGTAATATTCAAGTGTGAAGTAGTTACAATGCTTATGTAATAGCTTCTGACCATCTCGATGCTCCTTTGACCCAAACAATAGGTCTGTAGTGGAGCTTTGGCCCTATTGTTCTTATTTTTCCTTGCTTGCTCTTGTAATAAAAGCATATATATATGTATAAATTAATATACACAATAATAATTTTTATGAAATTAAGATAAATGAAATTAATAGAATCATGTTTAATCGATTACTAACCTTCGCCTTGGGATCCAATCAATGCTCACATGCCTACTTCCAATGCTCAGGCATGACATCAGGGAGACAATTCTCCATTGTCTCTTTGGGTGAGCTACAACTCGAGAAAAACTAAATACCAAATATAAATTGTTAAAAATAATATATGAAATTATGTACATAATAAAAATGCAAATGTTTAAAATTTGTTACCATTCTCTTACTCCCCATCCTCCAATCTCTGTGGATTTTGGTGGCATGCTTAAGGATATATCAATGGCGTTGGGGTCGTCACCCTAATTGTAATTTGCCTGCATTTATTTAAAAAAACATGTCAATCTTGCTTGATAATAATATTAAGATAAAGTTATAAAAGAAATAATTAAGATAAATGAAATTATCTCTGATGAGAACCTCGTCATAAACCCTAAACTAGCACCATCTAACCCAGATTTGCAAGAAAAAGCTCCTACATAACTATAGAAAGGCTTGACTCAGAGAGATTCTGAGTTTGTGAAGAAAATAAGAACTAAGGGGTAAAAATGTAATTTCACCAACTCAATCTGAAAATAGGGTAACTCAGGGTCCAAACTTAGGTCAAACCAACCTAACAAGAAGAAAAGTGGGATGAATTGATCCAATAAGGGCTACAGCAACTCCAAGGAATTAAATGACATCCTGTAACCCTAAGAACAAACCCACTTCAATTCACGAGGTTCGAGGCAAATAAAAAAATCGAATAAACCCTCTAAAATTCATAGAAAAATAATATCTAGGGTTTAGAATCTTCAATTTGGCCTTAGGAACCCATTTTGACCTACTTTGAGAACCAGGCCCAATTAATGACTTAATTTGGGTTTTTACGTAAATTGACCAGTGAAACAAGGTCTAATCTATAAATAAAATTCACCATTATAATCCTTAGGTCATAGTTAGTCAAGTATAAAAACTTGAGCCTAAGAAGAGACCTTCTTGACCAACTTTACATTTTGGTCCTCATCCATTACTTTTTTACCCTCAACTTTTGAAACCCTCGCATTTTTGCCCCTAAGTCTTCTTCGTTCTTTGAATTTGGGTCCTCCCTGCAAAACCCTGAGCAGCGCCATGCTCCGGCGACTTTGCACGGAGCATGGCGCCGCGCAGGGTGAGGGAGACCCTCTGCCAAGACAACCGGGGCTTCCCTGCGACGTCTGCTGTCGCAGGGACACCTCCATGATCTCTGCGGCTGCCCATACCTCCCATGCGAACGCACGGAAGGTATGGGTCTCCATCTTCGACGTCCTCCGGCGAGGGAGGCACGTCGCCTCCCTCCGCCCTCCTCTCTGATCTCACCTCTATAAAAGCCACCTCCGTCTCCGCACTTAGTAGCTCGGTTCTGACGGAGAAACACCCCCCTCCTTCCTCTCTTCCCACTCCGGCAGAAGCCCTCCAGCTCCGGCGGTTCTTCCTCCTCCTCCTCGTCTCTCTACCGCACTACCAGCAGCAGAGCTGCCTTCGCCCGCTCTTCCCGCGTCACACCGTACCCAGCGCGCGCTCTCCCGCCCTCTCCTCGCCGCCGCCCCCTCGCTCTGGGCACCTTCTTCTCCGGCGACAGTCGAAACGACTGCCGCCCTGCTCTGTCCCCCTCTCGTCCCTCCAAGTAGGTACAGTTCTTTCCTTTCCTCCCCTCTTTTTTTTCCCTACTTCAATTTGCTCAACCACCCTTCGACCGCGCCTTATCGCCCTCACCTTCTCCATCTCCGGCCAACCTCCGGCAACTCGCTCCCATCATTCCACCACCCCACACGACTCGCCAACCGACCCAAAACCTCTGCCTCATCACGCTGAGCCACTTCCGCCCCTTCATTCCCTGTCATTCGCTACCTGAAGACCCCCCGAACACACCCATTCCCCCAGCCACAGTCCGACCTAGGGCAGCCCCTGCACGCCGCCCCACGACCTGCCAGACCCCGCACCACCTTCGCCGTACCACAGCGAAGGTCCTCCGCTTGTCTGATTAGGCCGAAGGGCCGTGTTGATGTGAACAGGGTACCCGCCCTCCGCCGCCATTACTGAGCAGGTGGAGCTTCTTCTGCCTGCAGCTGTAGCTCCACTCTGCCCAGGCTTGACTCTCCAGGACGCGCACTTCGCTCCCACGCAGCTGCCCAGGCCTGTAGCTGGGGTGAAGGCTTCGCAGCAGTCGCGACTGCCTGCAGCTTTCTCAGCTGCAAGCGCCAAATTGGGGTGAGACATTTAGTCCCACCTCGGTGGATTCTGAAGCCACGCACCCGCATAAATGCAAAAAGTGCTATAGGCTTATCGCCTCAGCACACGGGGTGAGGTCCCTCTCACCCGCTTACCCAACCTCGTCCGCGACCACCCTCCGCGGACCTGGCCCGACCTGTTTACCCGACCTGCACTCCTCTCCCACCACCGCACGCCGGTGGGCCTGGACCCGGGCGTGACCCGTACCCGAATACCCGGCAGCTCTGGGAGAGCTATCCTACGAGTGAATTCTGAGAGAGAGGTGCGGGGGAGGGTAGAGTAGGTTTTTGCCCTGACCAAACTGTGAGTGTACAGGCACAGAAAAAGAAGAAGAAGAAGAGAAGGCAGACCGCAGAGGAAGAAGGAGAAGAGAAAGAAGGAAGGAGCAGCCAGAGCCGTGGCTGCTTGAAGCAAAGCAGAAGAAAGGCAAAGAAGAAGAAAGAAGGAAGGAGGATGCACTGTAGCAAAGGCTACTTAAGTCGTCTGATTGAAAAATCAGACGACGTCCTGAAGAAAAAGAAGAAAAAAAAAAAGAACAGGCACTGCAAAGAAGAAAGAAAGAAGAAGAACAGAAGGAAGAAGACAAAGAAGAGAGAAGCAGAACACGAGGAGAAAGAGAAGAAGAAGCTTGGAAGATAAGAAGTAGGAAGAAGACTGAAGAACCAAAGAGAAGAGAAGAGAAGAAGACAAAGACAAGAGAAAGAAGAGAAGAAAAAGCCAACAAGACAAATCCCTCTCTCTCTCTTTCTTTCATTTTTGTAATAGAAACTTTGTACTTCTAGAATACAGTTTGCTCCCTGAGTTCAACCTCGGGAAAACTTTTATTTTCCGAGTAACAAATTGTATTAAACTGGTAACCACTCCTCTATACTATACTACGATGAAATATTAGAAATATTAGAACTATAGACAAGAGTAGCAGTCAATCTCCAACTGTCAGAGGAGCTGCTTCTTCTACTTTGTTGGCACCTTCCTCCAATCGAAGTAGCAAATGGGCATAAGGGACTTAACCATTGTGCCTACTCGATTGATGAAGCCTGGGTGATTCTTCACCTCCCTGTGGTTCTGAGCCTAATCATTATTCTCGGCCCTCGAGGATATGCTGGTAGTCTAAATTCTTTGTCTTGCCCCATCCTCTTCTTACTTTACCTATGTAAACATTAATCATATTCATTATATATTTCTAAAGTTATAATAAACTTTAAAATATATAAGTAATTTACTTCTTAAAGGTATAAGAATTCTTACCAAAACTTATGCCTGCCCAAATGAATTGAAGACGTACTCCCCATCATCTCATCCTTCGCCTCCTCCCCCTCCTCCTCTCCCTCCTCCTCTCCCTCCACATCATCGTTCACATCTTTGTCCTCCTCATTTGATGCTCCATAGTCTGGATCATCCTCTACTCGCTCTGGCAAGATAGGAGTAATCTCCTTCCCCTTTCCCTTCCCCCCTGCATGTAGTAAACATGCCAGGTCCCCGAGTCGTACGAAATGTGACTAGGGGGAGCCTGGTGCCGGAGGGGGTGGCTAAGCCTGCTGTCTGGAGGGTAGCTGAGCCTGAGGAGACGGATTGGGCTGGGTGGATGCCTGTGTCTCAGGGAGACCCTTTCTTTTAGGTTTTTCCTTAAACAACTTCATCTGTAACAAGAAAAAAATACAATAATTAATACAGTTGAAAATCATTAATATATAAATCATTAATGAAAAAAGTTTAGCATACATTAAAAAAAAACATTTAAAATTTTCACTAGAGTTTCCCCTTAAATTTGGAGGTTTCTCTATAAACCTGCATATTATAATGAAAGTAGGCACACCCCACATTAAAAAAAAAATTGAAAGGATAAACCGTAAGGACTTGCATATTTACAACTCTATCTTGTAACACCGTTCATTGAAATAACAATAAGGAAATCAACAATAATTTGTATGGTTTATTGGCATAAGCTCTACTAGGTTAGGCAAATTTGTGAACATGCCTCCACTTGTGTTCTCAACTAAACCTAATCCCACGACTAACTACCACCCAAAAAACATCTCCACGCAAACACCACTTCCCAAAACACATCTCCATGCAACCACCCCCTCCCAATTCCCCCTCCTATAAAACCACCCAAACCCCATCCATGCAAGCCATCTCTTATCCTCCTCCATCTTTGCCTCTCCTTCCTTTCCATCTTTTTCCTCCTCCTCCTCCTTTTCTTCTTCTTCCCACATGCCATCCCTTCTTCCTCCTCCTTCTCCTTTCTCTCTATCCTATTCTTCCTCTTCTCCTCTCCATCCCTCTTAGGTTAGTCTCCCTCTCTACCTTCTTTTTCTTCTCAACCTTCACCTTCTTCCACTCCACCTTCACCTTCATCTTAGGTTGGGTTCCTAAATGGATAGGCTAGAGTGGTGGTTTCCTAGAGTGGGTGTGTCTAAGATTGAAGTTTAAAAAATTTTGGCAGAGTTTCCCTTAAAATTTGAAGTTTTTCTACAAACCTGCATAACACATAAATGGGTACACCCCACATTCATTCAAATAAAACATGCAACACAAGTGGGTACACCCCACATCCAATCAAATAAAACATGAGACACAAGTGGGTACACCCCACATCCATTAAATGAAATAAAAATTAATATGTGGGTGCACCATACATCTAGCAAAAACCTATAATTTTATTAAATTAAATTGAAAACATTGAAATTATACCTCTAAGTACAACAACCTCTGAGTATGCTCGTATCGATAACCTATAATTTGAAAAATAAAAGTAATTAAATAAAACATTATAAATGCTAGTGCATAGAAAATAAATAAATAAAAAGTGTAGTGAGTAAGAGTAACATATTTTAAACATGTGTGTGTGATTAGGTTTAAGTTTTGTATTTCTAGTGTATAGAAAATGCCAGTAGAAATTTAAGTTCCTTCAATTTGAATATGAATTTGATTTAAACAGAAATGAAATAAAGCAAAGAAATTGTTACTAACCTTAGATGTCCACATATACTGCATTTGAATCTATATGACCTTCTTCCGTTAATTCTTGGTATACTTCAAACTGTGAGTCAAAATGATTGCGTAGTATTATTCTTATTGGTATAACCGATCCCCTTTGGCAACTATCGGGGACATAGAAAACTTGTGCCACTTGACATGCCATTGTGAATGGTTCATCAGACTGAAGAATTTGACGATTAAGATTTAAACTTAAGAAATTGTGTTTCTTGTCTATTTTGAAACTAGTGCCCTCTTTAAAAACATCAAACTAATGACATTTAAATAGGACAACTCTAGATTATATCTGAAGTTGTTATCCACAATTTCTTTGATTTCACCATAGTATCTATCTGGACCAGTGGAAAGATATGAATCAACGATAACTCAGCCTATTGTGTAACATTTCTATCATCAATTTCTTTTATTCTGAATCTGAATCCATTTTTTATATACCTAGAGTGATAATGTGTATAATGTAATGATGTATCGGCAATCACATCAAAATCTGATATCCATCGTGAGTCCTTATCCTCTTTCAATTAATTAACCCAATCTTTAAACCAATCTAAGAAGCCAAATTCGAATGTCCTTGAATGAGGTAATCGATCAAATTCCTCGTAGAATGGATAATATCAAGAATTTGTTTTAAAATATATAGATGTGCCAAACGTCTATCATTTTCTGAAATTGCCTTATACTCTATATGAAGAATAGATTTTCCTCTAATATAAAAATTTGATAAACAGTCTTCATTATTGTCATTGTATTCCCCTTCATAGTTCCTTTGAAAATTATTGAAGCGGTTATCTGTTTCATTTATATACATGGAGGTAAAATTTATACACTCCTCCACAAGATAACCTTCTACAATTGAACCTTTCGGCTTTGCTTCAAAACATAATCTTTATGCTTTTTCAAAAATCACTCCACAGGAAACATTCATCTGAATTGTATAGATCCACTAATTCTCGCTTTATTTGCAAGATGCAATGTCATATAAACCATTACATCGAAGAAGGCTGGGGGAAGAATCTGTTCCATCTTCTAAAGAGTAATAACTATTTGTTTATCTCAGGGATCTAGCATACCATTTTGTAGCATCTTCAAATAAACAGCTTTGAAAAATCTACTCATCTTTGTGAATGAATCAACTGGCTCTAGCAATATCCCATGTATCACCAGTGGAAATAATAGTTGCATATAAACATAGGAGTCATGACTTTTCAAGCTAGATATCTTTTTCTACGCTTCATTCACATAACGAGAAAGCTGCGACAAAAAATCATCTGGCACACAAATTTCCTTTAAGAAGGAGAACGGTCTACTTTTCTGATCCTGATTCAAGCTGTAAATAGCAAGTGGAAAGTAGCCATCCTCCTCATGAATATGCACCTACGAACGTATCCCCAAACTCTTCATGTCTTTTCTTATTTTCACCATGTCCTTTAGATCATCAGTCAGATTTAATACGTCTAAGATGTTATCCATCACATTCTTTTCAATGTGTATAACATCTAAATTATGACGTATTGTAAGATCTTTCTAATATGGCAGCTCCATAAGGAAAATGCCTTTCTTTCGAAATCCAAAATTTCTCAAGGTCGTCTGGTCTTGTTTGAATAGTCGAACCAACCGTATCTCTCTCATTTCTTGTAATCTCTCCATTTTAACTTGACTCAGCAACCTAATAGAATCTGTACTAAGTTTATTCTTTGGATGTTTCTTTGAATACCGACACATCCTGCCATCAAATTTACCCCTGAACTGTGACATTCACCATCTATGTTCAATGGGTAGAAATCTACGATTCCTTAAGTAACAGAATTTCTTACTTTCCGGCAATCGTAGGTGATGAGTATCTTCCATACAGACTAGGCAAGTAAGCTTTCCTTTAGTGCTCCAACCTGACAAATTTACGTACACCGGAAAGTTGTTTATGGTCCACAACAGTGCTACATACATATTGTAAAATTCTTTCTTTTCTGCATCATATGTCTTCACACCGGTGTACCACAACTACTTTAGTTCATCGATTAATGGCTGGAGATAAACATCTATTGCATTTCCTGGTTGTTTGGATAGGGGATTAATAGAGGCAGCATCATGAATGACAATCTCATACACAACTAAGGAGGTAAGTTATAAGTGACCATTACCACTAGCCATATAGAGTATGATAGGTACATACTCTTAAATGGATTAAATCCATTGATCTTAACCCCAACCACACGTTCCTTGCTTCTAAAGTAAATGAATTATTTCTTTCATCAAATCTCTTCCACTCCTCCGAATCAGTAGGATGATGTATTCTTCCCTCTTGAGATTTACAGTCCTGGTACCATTTCATCCACCGTACAATTTTAGTTTATATAAAAAGGCGTTGAAGGAGGATGGCAATTGGGAAGGGGAGGAGGAGAGGGAACAGACAAGGAAGAGGAGGAGGAAGGGAAGAGGGGGCAGATTGTCAGAGGATGAGGTGCGGAGGAAGATGAGGAGGAGGAGGCCACAAGGAGGAGGTGGAGTAAGAGGTACGAAGGAGGATGCAAAGCAAGAGGTAGGGAGGAAGGGAGGAGGGGGTGGAGAGGAGGAGGGTGCGGCAGGAGGGGGAGGAGGAGGAGGAGGAGGGTGGCATGAGGGGGAGGAGGAGGAGGGGGGCGGCACAAGGTCGGGGAGGAGGAGGGGAGAGGCAGGAGGAGGACGAGGAGGACGAGGAGGGGGACGACAAGAGGAGGAGGAGGGGGTAGCAGAAGGGGTTGAGGAGGAGGATGAGGGTGGCAAGAGGGGGAGGAGGAGGGTGTCGACAGGAAGGGGAGGAAGAGCAGGAGGACGGGGACGAGGAGGAAGAGGAGGGGGCCACGAGGAGTTACCTGAGGATGAGGAGGACAGTCGGTGATTAACGAAGGACGAGGAGAAATGGTGCAGACTATGGAGGGCAATCGACAAAGTGGATCAGGAGAGAAGGAGCAACGCCGAAGGTTTCTGTGAGGTGTGGGGGGAGGAGAGGACTCTACACGTGGATTGATGAACAAACATTTGTTGTCAATTTTATTATAAGCCAACAGTAAAAGGATAAATTAAGTCCCTCGCGCCCAAGTTTTGGTTGCTAATTTTAACCCTCTTTTCACCGTTGTTTCTTAGAATAGCCAACGACAAAAGTGTAATTAAATCCCTCCTTGCACCCAAATTTTGGCTGCTAATTTTAACCTACTTTTCACTGTCACTTTTTAGAATAAACAATAGTAAAAAAATATTTTTTGTCGCTTAATTAACAGACGGTAAATATTAATGACCACCACCCGTCCATCACTTTTTTTCAATTAACGTTATGGGGAGTACACGCATTCACCATCACTTCTTTAAATAAGCGATAGTAAAAATATTTTTGTCATCGTTTTGTACAACCAACGACTCATAACCGACGGTATATCCCATTTTTCTAGTAGTGTTGGTTACTTCAATGTAGATTTTGGAGGAGCTGTGGATGATCAGAAATCCACATCAAGTTATCTATTCATGTTTGGTGGTGCAGTTGTTTCTTGGGGAAGCAAGAAACAAAGGATCAATTGAAATGTACTATGATAATTAAGTTGCAATAAACTTGACTCACAGTGGGGCAAATAGTTCCAAAGGAAAGTATATTGAGATCCAATATCATTATATTTAAGATATAGTAACAAAACATGAAATAAAGGTAACTTAGATACCTCCAAGTGATATGTTAGCTGATTCTCTTTCAAAGGGAATCCCAGCTGGAATATACATTAAACATGTTGGTTTAATGGGACTCAAGAACGAATGAGTCATGAGATTGAGTATACATGGATAATGAACTTTAATGTACAGCTCTAAGAAGATAGACACTACACGAATAGTGGGAGTGTGGGCTATCCTTGGCCATTTTGGCCAAGTGGGATATGTAGAACCATTACAAGGGGATTCAAATCACCCTTAAATGACCTCAATGGTCAAGAAACTAAAAATCCATGAATACAAAAATAACTTTGCAAGTTTTTGAATATGATAACGCATGAGATTAATATATTGGCATTATGATCTTAATAGGGTGGATTTTGGGGCGTACAAGTCGTTGTACTGCCCTATATATATGGGTGCCTTCGAATAAAGGAGACACGACAAGAATAAGAAAAAAAACTAGTCCTAGGAGCCCCCAAAAATCACTAATTGAGTTTGTTTTACAAGAGCTATAGAGGATTGATGCGGATTTTACGCATTTTGTTAAAGATGCAAAATAGTGTCATTGCAATGCGTAAATTCTCAATCAACTTTTACAATTTATAATACCTAGATAGTGGAGTATCTAGAATCGTCCAAGGAGGTCAAATTATTAATCACAAGAATTGATTCTCTCTCTCACCTCTCAAATCCACACTTTTATTTTTGTGATTTTGATTTATATTATTTTTAGGGTTTTCAGAAACAATCGAGTATTTTGATGTGAAGATGAACAAAAGATTAAGCTTATCACTAAACCTAAGTGACAAGAAGTCTTCTCTTCTAAGCTCACCCTAGGCAAGTGATCCTAGGGTAAATAGAAGAGAAGATTGTGCTCTACTAATTAGCTACAAGCATGAAATACACACTAACTAGAAAACTTGAATTAGAAGGCAAAGTGAAATTTGTATTCCTAGTAAACGAAGTACATGTAGAGGAATGCTTCCTAACAAAAAAATGAGAAACTAAACTAGCTAATACAAAGATAAAATAATGATGAAGAAGAAAGGGATCCTCTGGTAGAAGTTCTAGATGGCTCTTGCTCCAAGTGTGGTTGCCCCACACTTCAAAAGAGTCCTCCTTGGCTTCTTCTTCTAGTAGTCCTCCTCCAAGCTGTCCTCCAAGGTGGGTGTCAGCCACCTTGCTCCTCCTCTTGTCTGGTCATCCCTTCTAGTAGAAGTTCTTCTCCTCCTTTGACATGGCACAAGTGATAGGAAGATGGAGAAAGAAGGCACCAAGGGGGTAGGTGGTTACCCCCTTAATCTTCTTATCCTCTTCTTCTCTTTGGCCGTAGGCTTAGGTAGTGTAGGGTGGAACTTAACTAATGGAAGAGATGATGAAATGGTGGTGGTTAGATGGGGTATTAATAGGAATGGAGAGGGGGTTGGTTGGAGTGGATTGATGGGAGGTTGGGATTAGGTTTAAGGAGGTGGTTATGGGATGAATGGCTAGATTTAGGTGGCGCCACCTAAAGGGATGCTAGGGTTGGTGGTTATGGGTTGGAGGATACCTTTAGTGGATGTCCATGGGTGTAGGGATGTGTGCATTTGGTGCCAAAGGGGAGTAGGTTCTAGAAGGATTGGTTTTGGAGGGAAAAGGGATGGTTGGGATGAATTGGAAGGTGATGTGTAGGGTGGTGATGGCTTGGTGTTTTGGTGCCAATTGGAGGGTGGTTAAAGGGAGGTTTTGGCGCCAATTGTAGGTGTCTCTTGGTGGTGGTTGAGGGGTCGGGTGCCTAGTTTTGGTGCCAAAAAGGATTGGGAATAAGGGAGCTTAGGTGGACTAGATTTAGGGCTAGTAGGTGGAGCTAAGGTAGGTGGGTTTTAGGATTATGTAGGGATTCCATGGAGGTAGACTAGCTAAGAAAAGCTAGCTTAGCTCAAAGAGAGTAGGGTAGGAGGCAGAGGGAGCAAGGGTTTTGGAGGTGATGAGCTGGAGGGAGATAACTTGAGCTGCAATGGAGCTGATGGTTGCTGAAGAGAACTGCAGGGAGCTACCTTAGCTGGCTTAGCTTGATAGTTCTTTGCTAGCTGCTAAGCCAAGCTAAGATGAGCTAGCTTCTGCTAATATGAGCTGAGTTAAGCTGGGTCTGGTCTTCCTGGAGATTACCTAGCTAGCTTAGGTCAAGTATCTCTTCTCAACTAAGTTGAGCTGAGTTGAGTCTCTGGGAGCTGGACTTAAGGTGGCCTAAGTTGGTTGAGGTCATCTTCAACTAACTAGGTCTAGCTAGTTGATGGCAGTAACTAGTCCTATTCAGGTTGAGCTTCCAGTGAACTATTTTGAGCTGGAGGAGTTGGAATGAGCTGGGATCAACTAACTTGAGCGAGCTTGAGCTACCATCCAGCTAAGGTGAGCTGAATGGAGCTGAGGTGAACTAGCTAGAGCTACCATTCAGCTGAGATGTGCTAAATGGAGCTAGGGATGAGTTGATCCAACTAGAAGGAGATGGAATCCAACTTGATGAGTTGGATATGGCTGAGATCCAACTGATAGATGCTTCTCCTTCATCTTCTACCTTCCTGAGTGCCAAAGTATGTGGGATCTAGCATTCTGCCTAATCCTAACTCAAATAAATACATCAAAAATACAATTAAAATGCAATGCATACCTAACCTAGGTAAATGCCTAAATGCAGCTTGAAAACCTATTTACAGAGTTAAAACCCTAAGAGGTAGTTTAGTTTTAGGGCATAAGAATGATGATAAACTGGAGTTTATCATGGATCAAGATATGAAAAGATGGATGCTAGCAATAAAGTCAGGAATTGACTCAATGCACATCAATGGTGTGTGGACTCTCGTAGATCCACTTGATGGGGTGAAGCCCATAGGGTGCAAGTGGATTTTCAAAAGAAAGAGAGGTCTAGATGGGAAGTGATGATAACATCATCATGAGCCCTAACTAGCTCATTTTGACCAAGAAAAGAGAACAAAAGCTCCTACATAACCAAATGAAGGGCTTAATTCAAGGAATAACTGTTCTGATAAGAAAACATGAAATAAATGGTAAAACTGTAACTTTACCATTGCAGTACATCAACGGGATTTCTCAGAGGCTAAACATAGGTCAAATGGTCTGAAGAAGATAAAAAGTGGGTTGGTTTAGTCAAAAATGGGTTCATGTGCTATCTAAGAATTAAATGACATCTTGCAACCCTAAAACAAACTCACTTAATTCAACAAGGTTTCGGTCAGGATAAAAATCAACTAAACCCTCTAAAATTTATGGAAAAATATCTCCTAGAGTTTAGAACCTTCAAATTGGCCTTTGGAACCTATTTTGACCTAAGTAGGGGTCCTAGTAGATATTTGACCTAATTTGGGTTTTTATGTAAAATATCCATTCAAACATGGTCAAACCTAAAATCCAACTTCACCATTGAATTTCTTAGGTTCAAATTAGTTTTGTACCAAAATTTGGACCTAAGGGGAGGTCACCTTGACCTACTTTGCAAAATAGTCCACCTAATTACATTTTGACCCCTAACTTTTGAAATTCATTGCGTAGACCCCCCTATCTTCCTCTCCACTCTTGCAATTAGGTCCTTCCACCATTAAAGCGGAGGAATCCTACTCTGGCGAGGATCCAAGGAGGATTGCTCCCTGATTCCTCAGAGATCTCTCAGATTTGGAAGGGAGATTCTCTGAGGAATTCCCTTCCATCTAAACACAATTTCGGGATCTGATTTGTAGCCAATCTCTCGTGCGAACGCACGAGAGATATGGGTATCTCCCACATTCCTTCTCCGGTGAGGACTCTTGCGCTTGGAAGCTTATCTTCCAAGCACAAGAGCCCCTGCCAGTACCTATAAAAAGACCCTCATCTCCGGCCGCACAGATTCAGCTTGGCTTGGCAGGAGAATCACCTCCAATTTCTTCCCTTCTCCTCCGACTAAGTGTCCAGCAGGCTCCGGTGACCTCTCCTCCTCCTTCTCGTCGCTCTGCCACAATACCAGTGGCAGAGACGTCTTCCCCTCCTTCCTTCACGTCGCGCCATACCTACACGCGCGCCCAAAGCCCCTTCATCGGTGCCATTCTCCCTCCACTGGAAGCTTCTTCTCCGGTGGCAACAAGTACGGAAAGTCTCTCTTCTATCCCCCTTCGTCCATTAAATTAGGTTAGAATGCTTCCCCTCTCTCTTCTCTTTATTTCCCCCTCCTTTATTTCTACTTTTATCCCCTCGATGCCGCAGACCACCACCACCTTCTTCATCTTCGACCGACCACCGGCGAAGGTGCTTCCATCGCTCCATGCTCCCACATGCCTCGCCAGACCCTTCATAACCTCCACCATCATCCACTGAGCATCTTCCATCCCTTCACTGACTGCCAACACCTCCACACTCGCCCCCCGACCAAACCCATCTTCACGGCCATAGGGCGACCTAGGCACGCATGCCTAGGTCGCCCCGTGACCAGCCACCAACCGTAGCACCTTCATCATGCCACGGCGTAGCTCCCCATCTTGTTTAATGAGGCCACAAGGTTGTATTGTGTGATTTCAAATCCGACCCCCTTTCCACCATTGGAGCACGAGCAAGGAGCTCGCAAGCTAGCTCCAGACCAAAGCACTCCAGGTTCCTAGGTCCAGGAGGCACGGGTTGGTCTTGCACACGCATTCAGCAGGCAATTGGCCTCGAGAGAGAACCCAGCTACGGCAATTGAGCGAAAGACCTCCTGCGGGTGTGCAAGTGAAGCGGGTGGGACTTTAGTCCCACCTCGGAAACTCAAGCACGCAGTGAGTGGTTTTATTGATTTTGTGTTTTCATCTAGTCGCCTCAAGTACACGGGGTGGGGTTCCCTCGCCCATGCTCACCCGCCTCGTCCGTGACCCATGCCCCCGCGGACCTGGCTGACTGACCTGTTTAACCCCGCACTCCTCGCGCACCACCCACATCGGTGCGTCTGGACCCAGGTGCACATAACTCGACCCGATTACCCGGCTGGCTCTGGGAGAGCAAACTTAAGAGAGAAATAGAGAGAGAGTGTACGCGGGGAGGGTAGGGGATAGGTTTTGCACTCATGTGCGTATGCAGGGAAAGGAAGAAAGAAAGAGGAAGGTGCAGCCGCAGAGAAAGAAGGAGAAGGAAGAGGAGCTAAGGCAAGGAAAGCACAGGGCTAAAGGAAGAAGGAAGGAAGAGGCACAGCTGAAGAAGAAAGTGAAAGAAGAAAAACTAAAGGTAGAAGCTGAGGAAGCTGAAGCAGAAGCCAAGGCCAAGGGAAAGAGAAAGCACTATAGCAAAGGAGCTAAGGAAGAAAAGGTAGAAGAAGGCCAAAGAAAAAGAAGATAGGCAGAGAAAGACAAGGCTAAGGCAGAGGAAAGAAAGAATAAGAAGGAAGGAGAAATCAAGGCAGAAGACAAGGGAGGAATAAGGCACTGTTGCAAGAGAAGCCAAAGAGAAAAAGAAAAGAAGAAGAAGAAAGGAGCCGCTGGAAGAAGAAGAAGAAGAGAAGCCAAGAAGGAGAAGAAGGAAAGAAGAACCAAAGAAGAAGAAGAAAAGAAAGAAGAAGCTAAAGAGCAAAGTCAAAGAGAGCCAAGAACCAACCTTTTTATCCAATTCTTCTCAATCTCTCTGTTTTGCTACATTTCATAATTCATAAACTCTCACATTATATTCTGAATTAGATTTTGAGTAGATTTAAGTATTCAAATTACATTAATTAAGATTACTGAATAAATTCCATTTACTCCCTGTGTTCGACCTCAGACTCAACATTCGAGTAATAAAAACTTCTTATTTGTTTATTACGCTTGATCGACTGTGCTACAACGCGACTTAATTAAAAAACCCGATCGAGCGTGTGTAAACAGGATGGTAGAGAATTTAAAGGAAAGACTTGTTTCCAAGGGATGTAGCCAAGTGGAAGGCATCAACTATATATAATTCTTTCCTATAGCAATGCTAAAATTTGCCTATATATTGCTAGCTATAGTTGCAAGTCTTGACTATGAGATCTGGTAGATAGATGTCAAGAATGCCTTTCTTAATGGATATCTTGAGGAAGATATGTATATAGAGCAGCCTAAAGTCTTCATTCCTCTAGAAGAGAAAAGAAAGATATGCAAACTGAAGAAGTCCATCTATAGCCTTAAGTAGGCATCCAAAAGTTGTAATATGAAGTTTAATGAAGTCGTTAAGTGTTTTGAATTCATTAAAATCCTGATGAGGCTTGTGCTTATAAAAAGGCTAGTGGGAGTGCAATTATATTTCTACTATTGGATGAGAATGATATCCTACTCATTGGGAATGATGTAGGAATGTTGACAAGTGTGAAGGTCTAGCTATCCCAAAACCTTAAGATGAAAGACTTGGGAAACCCATCTTACATTCTAGGACTGAAGGTGTTCAAGGAATGGAGTAAGAGGATATTGGGAGTATCCCAATATGGGTACATTGACAAGATCTTGGAGAAATATGAAATGGAGAATTCCAGGAAGAATTTTTTATCTTATAGATATAGTACAGCTCTTTCGAAGAAGATGTCACCTCAAATAGTTGAGGAGAAGAAAGTCGTGTGTGGAAGTCCATACTCATTAGCCATCGGTAGTTTAATGTACGCCATGCTATGTACCAAACTTGATATTTGCCACCTAGTTGTCATGGTAGGCTATTACCATTGCAATTCTAGACAAGAGCACTGGACTACAGTTAAACAAACATTCAAATATTTAAGAACTAAAGAATACTACCTTATCCTTAGTGATGATGACCTTAATGTGTTGGGGTATACCTTTGGGTGGATGCCACTAGAGGGGTGAATAATGCCCATCAAATTCCAACCAAAATAACAATATATAGTGCAAAAAATAACAAAATAGGAAATATAAAGAGCAAGAATAATTAAACCACACAATGCACATGAAGATTTTATCTTAACACACCCACTCTTTGGGCTACGTCCAATCCCTGAGAGTCTTTCATAGGATTTCACTAAATCTGATCCTTTTGAACAATTAAGGACCAAGACACTTTCAACCACTCTGGGAACACCTTCCCATGAGCAATCCTCTTCTCCACTGCCTTAGAGAAAATCCTTCCCCTCCACAACCTTAGAGAACAATCCTTTCTGTTTTCCTAGAGAGCTACAATTTATATTACAAAAATGCTTAATCACAACAAATGTTAAGCAAACTAACAGTCCTAGTCTTATCTATGTAATCAAGATAGGAAGATATTTAAGCACTTCCATGGATAAAAGATAAGGATTTAAATCAAAAAATCATACCTTAACAAATGTTATGGAAATTCAAAATTGAAGTGCTCAACTCCTTAAAATCTTGGAAATAAATTTGAGTTGAAATATCTCCTTCCTCTCAAGACTCCTCCAGAATCATCACATACTCAAGATTCCTTTTGAATCCCAAATCTGCTAAAGATTCCACTAGAATCTCAATGCACTAGAGATTCCTCTAAGAATATCTTCAGAGCACACCCTAATCTCATTTAGAATAGCTTCACTAGAATTACTTCTAGAATTGCTTCATCAAAATCTCCTTTAAGAATACCTATCTCTATATGAACCTTAGGAACACCTCTCCTTACATGATTAGAGTAATATAAACTCTCTTCACTAGAATATCAAAACTATAGTGCCTGAGTGAGAGAGAGCTTTCAAGTTTTGCTTGCTTGTGTTGTGTTGTTAAATGTTGGCACTCCATCCTCTCTATTTATAGATAAAACTCTCCTCTCAAAAAAACTAGGTGTTTCCCCTCTAATGGCTAAAAATCATGGCAAATCAGTCCATTTCCATAACTTTGCATATGTGTAAAACCTGCATTAATGAGGAATATTCTAGAATAATTTTGAAACCAAATGTTATGACTCGACCCGAACCCGCATGGGAACCAATTCGGACAGTGTCATAATCCCAAGACTTGGTCATCCATTAAGCACTAAACCAAAACATAACATTTCCACACAAGCATCACAGCAATAGGTAACCACATAAAGGAAAGTAAGCCATTAAACCCCCAACAGTGCATGGAAAGGAAAAATATGGTTCACCAGATAGCCATCACACTAACTAACAATGGTACGACAAGGAAGAAAAACTAATATAGTTCCAGAGGAAAGAACATACTGCAATGGAAACAAGCAACAAACTAAAGGTACGACTAGGCATGGCTAGGCCCAGCACCAACACCTCAAGCAGCCTGTGGCACCGGCTACTCCCCTCCCTAACCTGAGCACACAACCAAAGTAGGCGTCAGCAAGGCTGAGTAGAGTGGTAGGGAGAAGGAAAACACGTAACAACAAAAACGAAAGTGTAGATGGTGGTTGTTCACGTCTTAATCATTTTACATAATATCTTATCATTTTCACGCTTCCTTATTAGGTTTGTGTAGTGGCTAGTCATCTCATTTGTATTCACCCCCTAGATCCAATAAGTATGGTCATCTTTTCTTGTTAGCTCGCATGTCTCCTAATGAGATGATTTCGTTGTAGTATTCCGGGTCGCAGGGTAACCGCAATACACTTTCTTGGCCGAGAAAGCACCCCACAGCCACCCAATCACCTAGTCTACCACCCTAGGGTCATGGTCGCGATGTAGTGGTGGCTACTGCGCACATGATAAACACACAAGGTGCTATCCCATGTTGACACGTAGTCAGTCATTTCAACTAACGGGTACACACAGAAAACAAAATGGGAACCAAACCACCTCCATAGTACTATGTACCCTCAACCGACTATCTCGATTGGCCCCTCATGGGCCCCACAAGAGTCTACACAGAAAGGTCGTTCCTCCCCTAGGTTCCTACACAAGGAGGTTAGCTCTCTCTCTCTACGCTAAGGGGGTGGTTAGCTCTCCTCAATACGCATGTACCTGAGGGCCAACTCACCCCCACACCTGACCTGAACATGGCCAGTCATTGCCCCATATTCACAGTTATGCCCCACTAATAAGCACAAGTATGTTGCATAATTAAGTGCCAACTCTAAATTTACCCTAGGGTTCAAGTAGACCCCTACTTGGTTGCTAACGCATTCGAGTATCATCAATCCTAATGACTAGCACAGTGCAAGTAAATCTCTAGTTTTCCCTTAGGGTTCAAATATAACCCCTAGTTGGTTACTAATGTTGCAAAATGACATCACTTCAAGTAATCATGACTAGATGTGGCTAACATGTTCATTCCCATAGTGATTTCATACAATTGAGGTCAAGTGTTACACATAAATTTGAGACTTTCTTATCTAAGATAAATCATGTAGCTCATGGTTGTGAACCTGTTCCTAATGCACATGGTAATGCTAGCATGACCCTTCCAACTCAACACTTGCAAGCAATAATACGTTACTCATTTAATATCACAACAAAAACGTATACTCAACAATTCAGATAGCAAGGGGCTGATGTCAAACCTATGACACGCGATTCGGACTTTGAAAGATGGATCCGTACTCTAGGCATTCAATTGAGTTGAACCATGTAAGGAAGAAAAATGACCACTCTACCTCGACTTCCCAGGAGGAGTGGTGTAATGACCCGCTACATTTTTAGCCAGATAAGACATCTGGAGTTTCAGTCAGACATCTGTCCAGTCATCTGGACACATTCCCAGACGTCTGGATGTAAGTTTTTTGTATTGCGCTTTGTGCTCTACGCGCATGCGGGGCACAGAGACCCGCTCTCTCTCCTTCACCCCTCACCCGAACCCTAACCCCTCTCCTATATAAACCCCCTCCCTTCTCCTCTCCTCCTCACACCACTCAAACCACTGCCACCTCCACCTTCTCCTGCGATAGCCACGTTCCCCTCTGTCTCTGCTACAACCGCGGCGAGGAAGGAGAGCCACCGGCGAGGGGAAAGCGGGGAGGAGCGAGAGTGAGAGAGTGCGAGGGAGTGAGAGCTGGAGAGGAGGGAGACGACCGCGGGAGCTCAGTGGAGCTCAAGGAGGAGCTCATAGGAGAGAGGAGGACGTCGGTGAGGAACTACTCAAGCGCCTGCAGCTATTGAAGCTGCCACTGCGAGCGGAGGGCGAGTAGAGTGAGCGGTGTGAAGAAGTTCTGATATTGGAAGTTTCCAGTATCAGACATCTGGAGTGAAGTCCAGACGACTAGCGAGGCATCAGGACGTCCGGAGCTAAGGCTGGAGGTCTGAAAGCACGTATATCGCGAGGTACGTATCTTCTTACGCCATGCAGATCATAGTGTAGGGGATGCCGACTGACCGTTGCATCTGCAGGTGCTCGTACGCAAGTGTAGGCTTTGGGAAGGTGCACGATGCGCTTTCCCAAGTACTTTTGGACGTCTAATCATGTCGCCAGACATCTAGAGGTGCTTCCAGACGATCGAAGACCGTGTCTGACATCTGGAACTGCCCCCAGACGGCCGCAAAGGGAGTCTGGACATCTAACTCAGTTGCAGGAAGGGTAAGGTGAGTTTTGATGTCTTTTAAGACGTATGGGAAGAGTCCTAAACATCTGATTTTGGTCAGTAACTGCATTTTTGCCCTGTTTAAGGCCCAAACGGAATCGGATTTCCGCCAACGAAGTACCGTTGTTTTCCACTCAAGTTCCTCTATGTATTCGTGTTTTGTACCTACTGTTTTGAGCTCATCTAATGTACATTAGTCACTAGTACAGGTTACCAGCCAGTGGCATGTTCGGGGCCCGTGGAGACAACGAGATCTGCGGCACAGGCCTCATTCCTCCCGTGATACCCGGTAGAGTGGTTTAACTCAATTGTTAATATTTAAATAAGAATGTACTTGGTTGGAATAGTCGAATTGAACTCTAGGATGTGGAATGAACCCTAGGGTAGAAATGAATGAGCCTGTTTAAGCTGTATTGTTTCCTTGAATGCATGATTAAGATAAATTGCTAGCAAATGCCTTTAATATAATCACGAGATGCATGTTAAAATACGACCTACCTGTATGTAATTGAGAAATTGACTGTAAAACCACAAGTTGCATGTTATTGAGAACTGAATTATGAAAACACGAGATGCTTGTTTATGGATGAGGAACGAGTTATGAAACATGAGATCTGAACCTGGATAGATGAGATGAATATGAGCATGAACCTTACGGGGAATTAGGAGTAGAACTCCTGTGGATAAATGGAATCTAGAATGTAGACGAGAAGTGTGCTGGCCCTTGTATACGCGGTACCAAGGAGAGCAACTGTCCCTTTTTAGTGTAAAGAGGAGCTAGCCTCCCTTGGGTTGAGACCCGGGGTTAGGATTGGCTACTCTACACTGACTTTTGTTGGCCCTTTCGTACGTAGTACTGAGGCATGCTACTAGTGTAGGGAGGGAGCTAGCCACCCCACGGGGCCTAGGGTTCAGCTAGCCACCCTACACCGACTTTGTTAGGCCCTTTGGGCAAACCGGGGTAGTCAGACAAGGGTACGCGGACTATGGAGGGGCGAGACCCCTGTTTGGTTCTGAGGGGCGAGACCCCTATTCTGAGAGGGCAAGGCCCTATGCTGTTCCGTGTTGTACTTTAGGCATACCCACTAGTGGAAATGACTGACCGCGTGTCAGTGCGGGGTAGCTACCCGTGTGCTTATCACGCGTGCCATAGTCACTGCTACGTCTTGATAGTGACCTCGAGGTGGTTGACTTGGTGTAGGACTACCACGAGGGACTCTCTCAGCCAAGAGAGCACCACGTGTACCTTCTACTCTACGAAAAGACTATAATCAAGATCGTTCCCACGAGGAACATGCAAGATCAAGAAATACTTGGATACTTTGAGAAATAGATAAAACAAAATCACATAAATGAGATAAATAGAAATGAGAAATAAACCTCTTTTTGTTTTTCCTGTACTTGCACTTAAATAATGTAAACACCACTCTACTTAGCATTCGCTGACTCTGTCTTTTCATAACACTGTTTAGGACCAAGAGTTAAGCCACCCGAGTTTCCAACTACAGAGGGTGTTGGGCCCAGCCAAGCCCAGCCGTAGTCGTTTTTCAGCTCTTTCTCTTTCCTACTATTGTAGTGAGCAATGGACACATAGTTTACTGTTCCTGTTACTTTCTGTTTCCTTTACGTTTTCTGTTATTGTTGTGGTGGCATGTACTATGTTTTGAGACAATTGTTCTACTTTCTTTACTTCTTCGCTCTTTTCTTCTGCTTAGTTATATTGCATGTGTGAATGTGGTTTATTTTCCTATTTTTTATTATTTCTTGTTGGACGACTAGGTCTTGGGATTAGTCGAGGCGAGCCGAACTCGGGTCCTGTAGGGATCCGGGAATTGGGTCATAACAAGATGGTATCAGAGCAAGGTTGTCTCAAGAAATGAAACAATTAGCTTGAGAATAACCACTCACGTGCATATAACTAGGATAGCCACCACAGTGTATCGCTTTGACATTCGTTTCCGAGTCTTTTTCTCGATGTAATCGAGTATTGTTGACACTCTTGTTCTATCTCTTGCGTCTCCTTGCAAGAGATGCCTCATCGGGGAGTTCTCAAGGTAGGCCGTGGTCGTGGCCATGGACGAGGTCGGAGGGGTGGATGTGCCGGACCTGAGGTACCAGTTGACCCACCTCTCCTCCCGGGCATTCAGGCTCAGGATCTCACCCAACTGATCAGAGATATCATGTAAAAGGAGCTCCACCACCCTCCACAGGCACCTCTCCCTGAGGACGTGGAGGGGGAGTCCTCGGTGAGATAGAGAGACCATCGCAGCACCGGACTAGCAAGAGGGGGAGGGGGTGGTCCTCCACCACCCCCACCACACTCTGACACTTCCGAGCATGAGCCCTCCTTGCCTGAAGGCGTGCTTGTTCCCCCACTGCAGCTACACCACGAGCTTTTCGGATAATTCCGGAAGCTGAGGCCCCCCTCCTTCAAGGAGGATGAGGACCCATCTGAGGCAGAGGACTGACTAAAGCAGATAGAAAAGGTGTTTGTTAACGCAGCTAGATCGTGTTTTAACAATTAGTTACGTCGTAGTATAGGTGATCAAGCATTGTCAACAAATAAAAGTTTATTACTCGAAAACCTAAGTATCCGAGGTCGAACACAGGGAGAAATTGGAATTTATTACTAATCTCAAGAATGTAATTGAATACTTAATTACTCAAAACGTAATTCAAAATATATAAATGCATGAGTTTAAAAATTAATTGTGGCCAAAAAGAAGAAATTTGTGGTCAGACGTCTTAAAAATATGTTTTCTCCTCTCTTGTTCTTCTTCTTCTGACTTCTGATTTTTCCTTTCTTCTTTGTGCTTCTTCTTTCTTCTCTGCAGTTGCCTTGCTTCTTTCTTCTTATTTTCTTCTGCGGGTCTTCTTCTCTTTGGCTCCACTTTCTCTTCTTCTTCCTTCCTTGGTTCTATTTCCCTTGCCTTCAGCTTCTCTTCTTCTTCTACTTGTCTTTACCTTTCTTTATTTCTTCTTTAGTTCCTCTTCTCTTTTTCCTTCGCCTCTTCCTTTCCTTCTCTTTTTCCTCTGCAAAGGCTTCCTTCCTTCTGCTTCTTCTCCTTCTCTTGCAGCGGCTAAGTGTCAGCTTCGCTTCTCCCTTCTGCCTTCCCTGCACAAACCACAGAGGAGCAAAACCCATCCCTCTACCCACACCTACGTCGCTCTCTCTCTGTATATCACTCTTCAGCACCCTCTCCCAAAGTCGGGTAAACGGGTCGGGTCACGTGCCCAGGTCCAGGCGCACCGACGTGAGTGTGGTGCGCGAGGAGTGCTCAGGAGGGTGTCGGGTCAGATCGCCAGATCCGTGTGGTGAGCTCACGGACAAGGCAGTGAGTATAGGTGAGGGACCTCACCCCATGTGCTTTCAAAGGCAACCAGCCCAAAGCATAAAATCAATATAAATCACTCCAGCGCTTCACAGCTTACTGAGGTGGGACTATAGTTCCACCTCTCTTTTGCACGCGCCCGCAAGAGTCCATTCTCCAATTGCCACAACTGCAGGCTTTGCGGCGTCACTTGCTGGGATGACTGGCTTCGCGAGGCCTCCCCAAGTTTGCTGCACCTGGAGCCCTGAAGTCCCACAACCTGGGGCAAGCAAGCAGCTTCCTCGAGTTACCACTAATGGCGGTCGGAGTGTGAAACCTGCCTAACACAAAAAGAGCCTTGTGGCTTAATCAGACCACAGGAGCACCTTCGCCGTGTCACGGCGAAGGTGAGGAGCTAGGTGGCAGGCCGTGGGGTGACCTAGGTCTGCGTGCCTAGGTCGCCCTATGGCCGGACAAATGGGTTTGATCGGGGGGTAGTTGTGGAGGCGTAGAGGGTCTATGGACCGGTGGAGGATGTTCAGTGAGGTGAGGCGGAGGTTATAAGATGGTCGGCGAGACGTGTGGGGCTGCGAAGTGATGGGAGGGTCTAGTCGGGCCCTGATAGGTTGTGTTAATATGGTGATTTTATCGTTGAAGTGAGTATAGTGGTTAACCTAAATCGAGCCTAACTATCTCTTTTACAAAATTTTTTTACCTAGCCTACTTGATTTTATCTTGGTCACTTTTAGGCCCAAGGTCGAACTCAGGGAAGTGGGATTAGAAGTGAAGAAGTTTTTATGCCTTTCCTACAACGAATCTCTTCCGTTCGTTTATTGTGTTTTTGGTGTTTTTCTATTTAAGATTTTTTTCTGATAATTTTTGTCCTTGAGGTACACCCTCAAAATAAGGTTCTTGGCTTTGAGCCAAATTAGGGTTCCAAAACTGGTCTTACTATTCACAAGACTGAGTACCTGCAAGTCAAGGATTATCTTTTCTCTTTTGTATATTTTTTTTACCTTTTTACTAGAAGAAAAGAGAAGCAGAAATAAAGTAAATATAATATATATATATATGTATATATTATATATGTATATAGGGGTGGGGGTGGAGGTGGAGATGGCGTGTAGCACGGTGTCGAGTTGGTCGTCATCTAGGAAGACATAACCAACAGGACGAAGTGCCATGTGGAGTATAGGATGGACGGTGGAAGATGTGTGTGAAAAATGATTTCTGTACGCGTGTATCGGGGAATATCAGCAACTAGTGCAGATATTCCCGTGATACAACGTATGGTAAGTGATGTGAAAATATATATATGTATATATGTAAATATATATCTATATATATGGTTATAATTATATAAGTGTATATGTACCTATATATGTGTGTATATATATATATGTATATATATATAGATTTGTAAATATATGTATAGATAGATATATGTATAAATATATATATATATATCTGTATGTATGTATATATATATATATATATATATATATAGATTTGTAAATATATATATATATATATGTATGTATAGTTATAGATATATATGTATATATGTATGTATAATTGTATATATATATATATATGTATCTATACTTATACTTAGTTATATAGGTAATAATATATATTTATTTATTTATTTATTTATTTATTTATATATTTATACGTATATAAATATATGTATATATGCAAATATATATGTGTATATATATATATATATAAGTATATAAATATATATATATGTATGTATGTATGTATACTAATACTTAGCTATATAAGTACTACTATATGTATAGATATAAGTATATATATATGTATATAAATATATAGATATATATGTATGTATGTATGTATATAAGTATATATTAGTGTATAAGTGAATGGGTGTGTGTACGAGAGTGTGTGTGTGTGTATGTGTCTGCTGAGGAGTGAGAGAGTGTTGTGAGAGAGAGAGAGGGCGAGAGAGACTGCTGGAGTGAAGGATTGCTTGTTAAGCCGTCTGGAGCCTTAGGGCATCGTCTGATAGCACACGCGCACGTGCAGGCGCGTAGGCGTGCGAAGAGGCGCGCACGTAGGAGGGAGCGGGCATGGGGGAGAGACCGCAGCGCACAGCGCTGCGCGGAGAAGCGGGTGCAAGCGAAGGTGTTATGCGTTGAGAGGACACTAAAGTGGGCACTAAAGCGGGCGGGCATACGCAGGCGAAGGCTTACGTGGGAGCGGGCGCGGGCATACGCGGGAGCGGGCGCGGACGTATGCGGGAGTGGGTGCGGGCATGCGCGGACGGGCTGCAGACGGTCGCGACATGCTTGGTGACCGGATAAGTGAGAAACTTACCGGTCACCGCACTATAGCCACAGTGTTCTGCTGACTAGCGTGAACAGAGGATACAGTGCCGCTCGGCTCGTGCGACCGAGTGCCAGCGGTTCCGTGAGTGCGGGCAGTGTGGAACGGCCGGCGCACGTGCGGAGAAGCTACGCCGGCTGCTGGCTTGCACGGAGAGGCAGGTGCAGGTGAAGGACCGGGAGGCGAGGGCGGCCTGCAGGCGCACGCTGGAGGCAAGGGCAACCTGCAGGCGTGCGCTGGAGGCCTGCGCTACTGCTATCGCCTTGTTGCTGCTGTTGCAGAGCTTGAGCTTCAAAGCTTGAAGCTCCTGCGGCAATGGCGGAAATGGCTGAACGACGAATTCAGAGAAGAGAAGACCACCACGCCCACCGACTCTTTAATGAGCTGGGCGGTGGTGGGACTCACAGTGGTGGTTGTGCACCACTGTGAGCTGCTCCTTCCCGCAGAGTGGCTCCTCAGAAGGAGGAGAGGCTGCGTACGGAGGGGAGAGGGGAGGAGATGGCCTGGAGAAGAAGCTGCTGTGGTGTTTTTTTGTGTGGACCAGGCTCCCTTGCAAAGAAGCCAGCCGTGCCTTTTTAAAGAAGAAAGAGGCATGCACAGCCATGCCCTAGCTGTGCATGGCTGTGCATGCGGCTGTGCATGGCTGGCAGGGAGTGGCTGTGCAGGGCAAACTTGCTGCAGAGAATGGCGTGGAGAAGAGCTGCCATGCCTTTGCAGCCGCGAAGGAAAAATTCAAAATCAAATAAAAAATAAAGATGGAAATTTTGCGAGGCATCACTTGAAGAATTTGTCAATTATAAGGCCATTTTATTCACTCTCCTCCCCTCTCAATTAAATGCATGCATGCGTGTATTTTTACAAATGCGACTATGGATACCTAATATGCACTGGTAATGCTAGGAAACAGCACAAGATAGCACAATTGTTGGTGTATTTTTGCTGTGCAATCATACCCCCATGCCTATCTTTTGCTAGTCCCTCGCAAAACATTTTTTTGTATTGTATTTAGAAATGATCTTAAGCTGAAGATTTTCTTCTGAGGTGACATAGGTGTGTTTATTATTGGATATTGTGAGAACCAATTGCAGAGAAGACTACCAGTATTTTAAGTCTCACATGACATAGACCAACTCTCAACTAACCAGGACTCTTGATATTTAAACCTTAAGTACGATTTCCACGACCTAGGAGGTTTTTGCCGTACTCGAGAGCTCAAGAGATTATGGCTTGTGCATAGTGAAGGATCAAGATTGGCCAGATGAACATTAAGACTCAAGCCCAGGGTTTCATGAATTTTTAAGTGCAAGTTGGTCCCAGTTTCAGCTCGTGTCTTCAGATTGACCCTTAAAAAGATGACAGAAAACTCAACTCCCATTTTCTGACATTTGTGGCTCAAAGAAAATAGGGTATTTGCCCTGAAGAACTTTTCTAGGGTAGAGAATTTACAGATATTTGTGAGATATACTAACTTATTTGCATCTTTTTTTTTTTGAAACACGTGTCAGTATATCTCTTACAACATTATTTGGAGGAGCACACTTTTCTTTTTGGTGGGAGAGTTCCTTTTTGGTGGAAAAAGTTTCTCCTAAACACAAGACTAAAGCCTGGGATAAAAAGTCTACCTGCGCGCACAGGTAAGGACTCCACCTTCCCTAATGAACACTCGGGTTGGATCTTATGTTCACCTGGTCTTTCTTGATATGTGTAGTGTGAACCAAGATTACATAGGCTCTCGAGTAGAAGCAAACCAACGGATCCTATACTGGTGTCTCAGGTACAAGAATACGTCCTTAGTTAGGAGAGATTCCGATCTATCTTGTCAATGCTCAAGTGAATTAAGCCGAGCCTGAGCGAATCAAGCTTTGTGGCCTAGAAAGTCTTTAAAACAGTGGTTGAATATCCATAAACACCTGTTGTATTTTTGTTTCAACTTTCAGATCATTATTAAACACCTTTATATATATATATATATATATAGATGAAAACTACACGATACCATAAAATACCCAGATCCTATGGATGCCTATCCACCCCCCCATGCCAAACGATGCTATGTCCTCATATGCATGTAGGGAAGGGTAGAGGAAGGACGAAAGATCGGGTAACGAGAGCTGAGGTGCCGGGTATACAGCAGGGTGGTAGGGTGGGTGGATGGTGGGTGGTGAAGTGAAAAGTGAAGTGAGCGTGACAGTGAAGTGAAAAGTGATGGTGGATGGTGAGTGTTGTTGGGGTGCCTCCCAACGAGCGCTGACTTTAACGTCCCCAGCTGGACTCAGAATGAGGCACAACATTAGTTACCCTCCAGCAGGGCAACAGATTCTCCAACGGGGGCAGGTTCATGAGTAAGATAGGGTTTCAAACGTTGCCCATTGACAGTAAATTTATGCCCAGATTTGGGATCTTCAATTTCAACAGTCCCATTGGGAAATGGTCTCGAGACCAGAAAAGGATTAGTCCATTTGGACTTCAATTTCCCAGGAAAGAATTTGAGCCAGGCATTGTAGAGCCAAACTTGCTGAGATGGCTCAAATTCCTTCCGCCGAATACGGCTGTCGTGAAAAGCCTTAGTGCATTGCTTGAAAGTTAAAGCAGAATCATAGGCTTCACGACGAAGCTCTTCCAACTCCTGGAGTTGGAGTTTCCTTTCTTGACCACAGGTCTGGGTCGAGGTTATATTGGCGAACCACCCAATAAGCGCGGTGCTCCAACTCCACGGGCAAATGACAAGGAATCCCGTAAACGATTCTATAAGGAGACATACCAAGGGGAGCCTTGAAGGCAATCTGATACGCCCAAAGTGCGTCAATCAGCTTGTCGGACCAATCCTTACGGTCAGGCTGAACCATTTTTTGGAGAATTTGCTTGATTTGCCAGTTTGACACCTCTGCCTGGCCATTCGTCTGAGGATGATACGGGGATGCAGTACGATGGTGAACTCCGTATTTCCTCAGAAGTGCCCGAAAAGAAGCATGGGTAAAGTGGCTTCCTCCATCCGAGATAATGGCTCGAGGGATCCCAAAGCGCGCAAAGATGTGGTCTTTGACAAATCGAGTGGATATAACATGGTCAGCACGGCGTGTGGGAATAGCCTCGATCCATTTCGAAACATAATCAACAGCCACGAGAATGAATTCGAAGCCGTTGGAAGGAGGAAAGGGACCAATGAAATCAATTCCCCAAATGTTGCAGATTTTCGCAGCTATGATGGGTTGCAAGGGCATCATGTCACGACGTGACATTGACCCTAACGACTGGCACCTAGTGCAATGCTTGGCATAATTGTGTGCATCCTGGTGAAGGGAGGGCCAAAAGAAACCGCACTACAACACCTTGGCTGCAGTTTTCCTCCCAGAGAAATGGCCTCCGCAGGCCTGATCGTGGCAGAACGATAGCACACTGGGGAACTCGCTGTCAGGAATACAGCGACGGATGATTTGATCAGTACCTATCCAAAAAAGAAGTGGATTATCCCAGAAATAATACTTTGCTTCTGCCATGAGACGCTCATGTTGGTTTTTAGGCCAGCCAAGTGGAAGGGATCCAGAAGCAAGGTAATTGGCAATGTCGGCATACCAAGGTCCACTTGCCAAATTAATTTCCAATAGGTGCTCATCAGGAAAAATCTCATTGATCGGCAGAGTAAGTCCAATATGGTCAGGGTCCAGTCTGGAAAGATGATCAGCCGCAACATTCTGGGCTCTGGCCTTATTGCGGATCTCAATGTCAAATTCTTGTAGCAGAAGGATCCAACGAATCGGTCTAGGCTTGGCATCCTTCTTGTGCATGAGATGGCGAATGGCCGCGTGATCAGTGAAAACAATAACGTGTGAGCCCAGAAGGTAAGAGCGGAATTTCTCCAGCCCAAAGACGACTTCCAATAGTTCTTTTTCGGTGGTAGTATAATTACGCTAGGCCTCGTCCAACGTCTTACTGGCGTAGTACACCATGAAGGGGTGTCTATCGTGTCTCTGTCCCAGGATGGCTCCGACTTCAAGGTCGGAAGCGTCACACATGAGTTCAAAGTCGAGGGACCAATCAGATGGCTGGAGAACAGGGGCCTTGGTGACAGCATTACGTAGCTGCGTGAATGCTCGTATGCAGTCGGGGCCCATATCAAAGGGTACGTCAGTCGATAGGAGATGAGTTAAAGGTCGAGAAATCTTGGAGAAATCTTTGATGAATCTCCTATAGAAACCGATGTGTTCCAGGAAGGAGCGGATTTATTTGACAAAGCCAGGCATAGGTAAATCAGCAATTACGTCAAGCTTAGCTCTGTCAACCTCGATACCCCTATCGGAGATGGTATGCCCGAGAACAATTCCCTCATGTACCATAAAATGACTTTTTTCCCAAGAAAGCACGAGGTTTACATCAATACATCTCCTAAGGATACGGGTCAAGTTGGCAAGACAATCATCGAAAGATGGTCCAAAGACTGAAAAGTCATCCATGAAGACCTCGAGAAAGTCACCCACCATGTCATGGAATATTGCCAACATACATCTCTGGAAAGTTGCTGGTGCGTTGCAAAGTTCGAACGGCATCCTTCTAAATGCAAAGGTACCGAAGGGGCAGGTAAAAGTGGTTTTCTCTTGGTCTCGGGGGTCAATTGCCACCTGGTTATATCCTGAGAATCCATCCAGGAAATAGAAAAATTTATTTCCCGCTAACCGCTCCAGGATTTGGTCAATGAAAGGTAGCGGAAAGTGATCTTTCTTAGTTGCAGCATTGAGTTTCCTATAATCTACACACACTCTCCAAGATGTAGGAGTGCGTGTAGGGATGGATTTGCCCCTGTCATTGACATGGATGGCGAGTCCCGCCTTTTTGGGCACAACGTGAATCGGACTCACCCAGGGGCTATCGCTGATTGGGTAGATTATACCCACATCCAGCCACTTAATAATTTCCTTCTTAACGACCTCCCGCATGTTAGGGTTGAGACGTCGCTGCATCTCACAGGAAGGTCGAGCCTCCTCCTCCATATATATACGGTGAGTGCAGTAGGAGGGGCTAATGGCAGATAAGTCTGATAAAGACCATCCAATGGCTGCCTTGTGTTCCATAAGGACCTCAGTTAGTTTGCACTCTTGCTCCCTGGTCAATTTTGAAATAGTGATTACGAGGAGCATTTCATTTGGTCCCAGGAAAACATACTTAAGTGTACTAGGCAGCTCTTTCAGCTCGGGAGTGGATGGTGAAAGATCTGGCATTTCTTGGGACGAGAGTGTCCTCGACGGATCAGAAAACAAGTCAGGAGGAAGAAGTTGGCCCTCAGATTGGCCAAGAAGAGGGGCTTCTTGGATAGATGGATCCAAAAAGGAATAGCCCCAGTGAGAAGTATATGGGCTCAAGGTCCCAGTGTGGAGTTGCAAATCCTCCTGATTTGGAGGGAAAGGGCAATCCGGTCTTCAAGAGTGTGGACCGGCGGTGAGTAGCCCGGATATGACTCAAACCACGAGGTATGGGAAGAGGAGAAAACCTCGTCAGAAGTCTGGCCAGGAGAAGGTATGGGAATAGGGAGGGATGGGGGAACGTCACAATATGTGTTGGTCAGGCAATCATCAGTGTTTAAAGGTAATCCACAGCAATTAAAATAGGTCCCAATTAGTCCGATACACATGCTGACGGCCATGTCCTCGTCAGACGTGTCATCCTGGATACAATCGCAATCAAAGTTCTTGGCTGCCTTGAAGATGTTAAGCTTGAGCTTTTCAGATCCAACGGCAATCTCAATACAACCTGACTCATAGTCGATATGGGCACGGGCTGTGGCCAAGAAAGGTCGACCAAGGATGATCGAACAATCAGAAAGTGAGCTAGGAACTTCCATATCTAAAATAAGAAAGTCAACAGGAAAACAGAGACTGTTGACCCTAACCACTACATCTTCCACCACACCCTTTGGGATTTTGATAGAACAATCTACCAACTGTAACATGACAAGGGAAGGTTTCAGATTTCCCAAGGAAAATTTCTCGAGCATGATGGTTGGTATAAGATTGATGGAAGATCCTAGATCAAGCAAGGTACGGTTAAAATTGCAGCCTTGGATGCTACAGGAAATAAGCGGTGTGCCCTGATCTTTCTGCTTCGGTAGTAGGTTTGACAGTATAGCACAACTCACATGAGGCAAGAGAACCACCAGATTCTTAGTTTTCTTTGACTGTCGCCTGGTGTTGTGTAGTCTTTGAAAAATCGGGCGACAGTAGGTATGTGGCCGATAGCCTCGAGCAGGGGTACCTCGATTTCTACATCCCTGAACAAATTACGCAGGTTATCAAAGGCCTGCGTATCCTTCTTCTTGCCTTTTGGCTCCCTTAGTAGAGCCTCAGGGAATGGGACTGATTCTGGCACCAATTTGGGTGTATCGTCCTCTCACGAATGCGGTGCGCATCCCAAATGAGAGGGCGATGAAGAAGATGGGCCAGGATCAAGTCGAGGCGAATCGACGGTCTGCTTACCGCTCCTCGTAGTGATAGCATTGGACGATGCGGGTCCAATGGGATCATACGGCGGAGGAGGGTTCGCAATAGGGACATAAGAGTGAGGTGCTATAGCGGGATTAGCCTGAAATCCCAGTGGAATGCTCGGAGCTTGCAGAATCTGATGAACCTATCCCTGAGAAGGTCATACCTGTGGCTGAGGACCACGGGGTACGAAATTTCGCGGGTTGGGAACAGGTTGGGCGGGAAGAGTGCCCTGAGATCGAGTCGCCATGGGTAGTTGACTAATCTCAGCATTCTGCTGCGCCAATTGGTGCTGAAGAGAGGTCACGTTCTCTTCATGGCGCTTTGACATTTCCGTCATCATTCGCATCAATTTGTCAAGAGGACTTGATGCATGTTCAGTTTGCGGTACACAAGGGCCTGATGGCGGATTTGCCATAGGATTAGACTAGGCCCTTGGGATGACAGGTGCGGATGGTCGCATTGGTCCACCCGCGGGGTTTTGGCGCTACGGGTTGTTGGACCATGTGAAGTTTGGATGATTTCGCCACCCTGGGTTATAAGTGGCAGAGAACGGGTTGTTTCCCAAGGCACAGGCGTCTTCTATGCCAGAAGACGCGTTCGCATGTAAATATGCGTCCGAGCACACGGAGGGTTGGTCCTCCATGTCGAAATACTGGCTTGCAAAAGCTAGATCCACATGACTTACCGAGTCGCTCGGCACGACACTCGGTAAGGAAGGTCTTACGGGGTTTCTCGGGATAAGCCTGGTGTTGGAAGAATTGGGATTGTGACGAAGTGGTGAGGTGGGGGTGTTTGCCATAGAACGGGTGGGGTTTGCCAGAAGCTCGTCCAACTTCTTGTGCATGACAGAGACTTCATCCAATTTCTGTGCAATAAGGCTGAGATATGTGGATGAATGGGAGGGTCCCATGTCAACTTCGTGGACATTACGGGGTAGGTTGGTACGATTAAAGGCGACAATGGAAGCATTATTCATTAGTTTTCACTCATATTTTCAAATAATTCGAATGCTCCATTCTCCTCTTTATTCATGAAATTCCCTCCACAGGAAGCGTCTGCAATCTGCTTCAAAGTCTCATTTAGCCCATAGTAGAAAATCTAGGCTATATGCCACTTAGGCAGACCGTGGTGCAGACACTTCCTGAGGAGGTCATTATATCTCTCCCATGCCTCATGAAATTGTTTGCAGTTTTGTTGCGTAAAGGAGGTGATAGCACGGCAAAGCACATTGGTTCGCCCGATTGGGAAGAAATTCTTGAGAAACGTTGTTCGCATCTCTTCCCAAGAGTGGATGGTTCTCCTAAAGGTACGTAACCACTGCGACACTTTATCCCGCAATGAAAATGGGAACATTTTCATGAGGACTATAGGTAACCCGATATTTCTCGATTTAACAGTTTCAGCCAATCTGGTTAGGTCTTCCAAGTGGAGAAAAGGATCTTCACTTGCAAGACCATGGAAGTGAAAATTTATCAGGCCAATTATGTTAGGTTTCAGTTCAAAGTAGTCCCCGCCCATGGGGACCCGAATTTGTCCTATGGTCTCTGTAGCAGCGAGATTCTGATAGGAACTAAGAGACCTAGGCTCCTCCCGTTCGGGAGGGTTCTGCATTTCCTCCAATGTTTCCCTAATGGCCTCAATTTGTTCATTATACATTTCCATTTGGGCTTGGAGGCAGGTTATGGGATCCAAGGCTCCACCACCTGGTGGGTTTTGAGGACGGTTTCCTCCCTCGGGATTTGGGGGTGGGCGTGCAGCCATGTTTGTGGAGGAGGAGGACGATTCGGCTTCTTTTCTAAATTTATCAGGCAATTCACACAATTCAGGGTTTTGTGACCTCCTCCCAAACATGCACTACCGCAGGAAGAATTAGGGGGATATGAAGGGAAAAGAGATGAGAGAAATGATGCCGCAAAGGTAACTTGATGACAAATCAATACAATCAAATTCCTAACCTCTACAGTGTGCCCTTAGACCAAAAGATCTAAGTTACCTTCTATCAGGAACAACGGAACTGAATGCGAGCACCGCAGAACCACCAGGCCAGATTGAAAGGCCGCTTGCCCCAGTCTTAGACACCCGATAGCACGCGGGAACCCTCACCAGCACGTAGGCACTACACGCAGGTAGTTAGACCTCCAATCCTTAATAAGGGTCAAGTTACTACCAATTTTAGTTAGAGGCTTAGGATCAAGTGCTTTTGGAATGTGAAGGGCGTTATTTACGGGTAATGCCCAAGTGATTGATTTCTAGAGTGTGTAAACCAAGCATGCAACGGGGAAATCTCCCCGAATTGAAGTTTTAATTGGTGAATGATTTTTAGAATTCAGCCTTAAGTAGTATGAATTTTATAATTTCGCTGAATTACCAATTCAACCAATCTTCGGGTTTTGAGAGAATACAAGTTTTCTTCTAAGCCCAACAAACCATTCTTCAATGTCAATTGGTTAATGCATGCTAAAATGGAATGGGCTTCCCTAAATGGAGATTTCTATGTGTGGATGCATGAATCAATTTTAGATTAGTGTGAAACGGAGCCAAAACACTTCAATTCAAGTGCTCCCAATCACCAAAATGATTTCCACACACAAAGCTCAACCAAAAGATAAAGAAAAGCAAATTGTTGGGGTTGAAGTATTCGAGATTGAATCTTAGGCATGTGAAAGGTCGTGGTGGGGTTGGAATCAACTCAATTCCAAGTCTCCCCACCAAAAATGTGATCCCGAATTGCAGATAGAAGAGGCAACGAGGGATAGCAATCAATCTTTTTATTTTTGCCTCAAAGAGTACTTCACACGGCGAAAGATTCAAAAATCAAGATTCTTGGATCTTCGCTATGCGAAGTTTGGCGGGAAATCCCGGGGCGGTGGGAGTAAAGACAAACAAGCAAACAAGTGATTTTTAATCCACTTGCCCCAAGAGATCCCAAGAAGTGTTTTTAGTTTTTTTTTTATTATTTTTTTAGTTGTTTTTTTTTTATTAAGGTGACAAGTTAACCTAAGTTCCTAGAAAGAAAGACCTACCTGTTCAACAACGTGTGCGGAGATCCAGTGCGGTGCCGGCGTCTTCACGCTCTCATTCCCGCCTTGGATCTGCTCACGTCTTCGACTTCATCTGCCTGTCTTTTCCTTGCAACAGGTTTACATGAATACGCACTTCCCCAGCAACGGCGCCATGAAAAGGGTGTATAGTCAGGCCCAAATAGGTTGTGTTAATATGGTAATTTTATCGTTGAAATGAGTATAATGGTTAACCTAAATCGAGCCTAACCATCTCTTTTACAAAATTTTTTTACCTGGCCTACTTGATTTTATCTTTGTTACTTTTAGGCCCAGGGTCGAACTCAAGGAAGTGGGATTAGAAGTGAAGAAGTTTCTATGCCTTTCCTACAACGAATCTCTTCCGTTCGTTTATTGTGTTTTTGGTGTTTTTCTATTTAAGATTTTTTTTTCTAATAATTTTTGTCCTTAAGGTACACCCTCAAAATAAGGTTCTTGGCTTTGAGCCAAATTAGGGTTCCAAAACTGGTCTTGCTATTCGCAAGACTGAGTACCTGCAAGTCAAGGATTATCTTTTCTCTTTTGTATATTTTTTTATCTTTTTACTAGAAGAAAAGAGAAGCAGAAATAAAGTAAATATAATATATATATATGTATATATTATATATGTATATAGGGGTGGGGGTGGAGGTGGAGATGGCGTGTAGCACGGTGTCGAGTTGGTCATCGTCTAGGAAGACGCAACCAACAGGACGATGTGCCGCGTGGAGTGTAGGATGGATGGTGGAAGATGTGTGTGAAAAATGCTTTCTATACGCGTGTATTGGGGAATATCAGCAACTGGTGCGGATATTCCCTCGATACAACGTATGGTAAGTGATATGAAAAAATATATATATGTATATATGTAAATATATATCTATATATGTGGTTATAATTATATAAGTGTATATGTAGCTATATATGTATATATATATATAGATATGTAAATATATGTATAGATGATATATGTATAGATATATATATGTATATGTATGTATATATATAGTAATATATGTATATATATATATGTAGATAGATATATATATATGTATATATAGTTATAGATATATATGTATATATGTATGTATATTTGTATATATATATATATATATATATATATATATGTATGTATGTATGTATAAGTATATGTGTATATATATGTATATATATATATATATATATATATATGTATGTATGTATCTATACTTATACTTAGTTATATAGGTAATAATATATATATATATATTTATTTATTTATTTATTTATATATTTATATATTTATACGTATATAAATATATGTATATATGTAAATATATATGTGTATATATATATATATAAGTATATAGATATATATATATGTATGTATGTATACTAATACTTAGCTATATAAGTACTACCATATGTATAGATATAAGTATATATATATGTATATAAATATATAGATATATATATATATGTATGTATATATATAAGTATATATTAGTGTATAAGTGAATGGGTGTGTGTACGAGAGTGTGTGTGTGTGTATGTGTCTGCTGTGGAGTGAGAGAGTGCTGTGAGAGAGAGAGAGAGAGGGCAAGAGAGACTGCTGGAGTGAAGGATTGCTTGTTAAGCCATCTGGAGCCTCAGGGCGTCATCTGATAGCGCACGCGCACGTGCAGGCGCGAAGGCGCACGAAAAGGCGCGCATGCAGGAGGGAGCGGGTGTGGGGGAGAGACTGCAGCGCACAGCGCTGCGCAGAGAGGCGGGTGCGGGCGAAGGAGCGGGAGGCGAGGGCAGCCTACAGGCGCACGCTGGAGGCGAGGGCAGCCTGCAGGCACGCACTGGAGGCCTGCGCTGCTGCTACTGCGGAGCTTGAGCTTCAAAGCTTGAAGCTCCTGCGGCAATGGCGAAAATGGTTGAACGACGAATTCAGAGAAGAGAAGACCACCATGCCCACCGGCTCTTTGATGAGCTGGGCGGTGGTGGGACTCACAGTGGTGGTTGTGCACCACTGTGAGCTGCTCCTGCCCGCAAAGTGGCTCCTCAGAAGGAGGAGAGGCTGCGTACGGAGAGGAGAGGGGAGGAGATGGCCTGGAGAAGAAGCTGCTATGGTGTTTTTTTGTGTGGACCAGGCTCCCTTGCAAAGAAGCCAGCCGTGCCTTTTTAAAGAAGAAAGAGGCATGCACAACCATGCCTTGGCTATGCATGGCTGTGCATGCGACTGTGCATGGCTGGCAGGGAGTGGCTGCGCAGGGCAGGCTTGCTGCAGAGAATGGCACGGAGAAGAACTGCCATGCCTTTGCAGCTGCGGAGAAGAAATTCAAAATCAAATAAAAAATAAAGATGGAAATTTTGCGTGGCAGCACTTGAAGAATTTGTCAATTATAAGGACATTTTATTCACTCTCTTCCCCTCTCAATTAAATGCATGCATGCGTGTATTTTTACAAATGCAACTATGGAAACCTGATATGCACTGGTAATGCTAGGAAATAGCACAAGACGGCACAATTGTTGATGTATTTTTGCTGTGCAATCAGCATCTCGCCGGAGGGTGGCCGGAGATGAAGATGGTGGTGGACAGCAGCGGTCGAGGGGCGTTTGGTGAAATAAGATGAGGGAAATGAAAGAGGGGATAGAGAATAGCAGTCCTAACCTAACTAAAGGGACGAAGGGGGCGAGAAGGCAGCTGGCAGTACCTGCTATCGTCGGAGAAGAAAGTGTCCAGTGGAGGAAGACGACGGCAACGACGGGGTTAGGGCGGCTCGTGCGGGTGTTGCGCGATGCGGAGGAGGATGAGGAGGACAGCTCTGCCACTGGTTTTGTGACAGAGCGACGAGGAAGAGGAGGGGAGCTCGTTGGAGCTCGCTGGACCCCTTGGTTGGAGAAGAAGAAGAGGAATTTGAGGTGGAATCCCGGCCAAGTCGAGCTGAGGAGGTGCGGCCGGAGTTGGGGGTTAATTTATAGGTGCTGGCCGAGCTTCTAGTGCGTGGAGGGAAAGCCTTCTACCACCGACGTCTCGTCGGAGATGGAAGGTAATTAGATACCCAAATCTCTCGTGCGTTTGCACGAGAGATTAGGTGCAAATCAGGGATCAGGATTGATTTCAGATGGAAGGGAATTCCTCAGAGAATCTCCCTTCCAAATCTAGGAGGAGGTCTCTGAGGAATCAGAGAGTATTCCCTCTCTATTCCTTGCCGGAGCAAGATCTCTCCCCAATAATGGTGGAGGGACCTGCTTGTAAGAGTGGTGAGGAAGTTAGGGGGGTTTATGCAATGGTTTTCAAAAGATAGGGACCAAAATGTGATTGTGTGTACTAAATTGCAAAGTAGGTCAAGATGACCTCCCCTTAGGTCCAAATTTTGGTAAAAATCTAATTTGGACCTAAGGAATTTAATGGTGAAGTTGGATTTCAGGTTTGACTACGTTTGACTAGACATTTTGCATAAAAACCCAAATTAGGTTAATTAATGAGCTAGGTCCCTAATCTAGGTCAAACTAGGTTCCAAAGGCCAAATTGAATGTTCTAAACCCTAGGGGATATTTTTCCATGAATTTTAGAGGGTTTACTTGATTTTTATCCTGACCAAAATCTTGTTGAATTAAGCGGGTCTATTTTAGGGTTACCCGATGTCATTTAATTCCTGGATTGCACGTGAACCCATTTCTGATTGAATCAACCCACTTTTTATCTTATTCAGACTATTTGACCTATGTTTTGTCTCTGAGAAATCCCTTTTATGTACTGCAATGGTAAAATTGTAGTTCTAACCTTTATTTCATGTTTTCTTCTCAGAACACTTATTCCTTCAATTAAGCCCTCTTCTAAGTTATGTAGGAGCTTTTATTCTCTTTAGTGGGTCAAAATGAACTAGTTATGGCTCATGATGAGGCTCTCATCAGTGTTCGACACCCTTCTCCCTCCCACGAAGTGCCGCGTGGCCTTTGCCATGTACCAGCTAGAGAGCGCAACACAGGTGGTGGAGAGAAATCAGAGGCCCGAAGGGGAGAGAGCCGATGTGGAACCAGTTTGTGGCTCTCTTTTGTGAGCAGTACTTTCCACAGACCTGGCAGGACCAGAGGAGGCAGGAGTTCCACACTCTCTGCCAAGGGACAACGACGGTTAGCACGTACCACACGCATTTTCTGGAGCTGTCACGTTTCGCCCCGATAGCTGTGTCTACTGAGGAGGAGAACCTGTGGAGGTTCACTGAGAGGCTCCGACCTGCTATTTGGGGCTATGTCAAACCCCTGCAGCTACCCACTTCTCTCTTGTGGTTGAGGCAGCCATGACTTACGAAGAGACCAACCCGGTCGCGCGAGACACTGACAGCGAACAGAAAAGGCCCTACCTGCCAGAGTACTCTCAAGGCCATCAGCAGAGGAGGCACACGGCACCCACAGGAGAGTTAAGGGGCATACCAACACCTTGACACACAAAGACGCCAGGGCTTCGGGTTCAATGGTGGCAGGTATGGTTACTGTTTCTGGCAGATTAGCGTACGTACTTTTTGATTCCGGCGCCACACACTCCTTCGTCGCTACGAGTTTTGCCATCAGTTTGAGGCAGGGCAGTGTACTGTTCTAGGATCCATTTGTGATCAGAGGCCCAAGTGGCCAGTTGTTTGTAGCCGAGGAGGTCTACACGGATTGTGAGGTCAATATCGGGTAACATAGCCTCCCCGTTGACCTGATTGTGATCCAGATGGAGGACTTTGGCGTGATCCTAGGGATGGACTGGCTGTCCACCTATCACGCCCTGGTAGACTATTTCAAAAGGAAGATTGTCTTCTCCATACCGGAGTTGCCTCCCTTTGAGTTTCACGGCCAATCGGTGGATGGAGGTTTCAGGTGCATCTCCACGCTTCGGGCAACGAGGCCTTTGAGCCAGGGGTGTGAGGGCTTCTTAGCCTGTGTAGTGATAGAGCCTAGCCCCGTGGCTGACTTTCAGAGTATCCCAGTAGTCTGTGATTACCCCGACGTTTTTCCAGAGGAGCTGCCAGGACTACCGCCTGAGCGTGAGATCAAGTTTGAGATCTCACTAGAACCGGGGACCAGCCCCATTTCTACTACACCATACCAGATGGCACTGCTTGAGCTGTGAGAGCTCAAGTCACAGCTACAGGACCTGTTGGAGAAGAGCTTTGTGAGGCCTAGTGCATCCCTGTGGGGAGCCCCTGTACTGTTTGTGAAGAAGAAGGACGGTACCCTACGACTTTGTGTCGACTATCGACAGCTGAATAGGGTCACCATCAAGAACAAGTATCCGCTGCCGATGATTAACGACCTCTTTGACCAGTTGTGAGATGCCACAGTGTTCTCCAAGATAGATCTGAGGTCTAATTACCACCAGTTGAGGATCAGGGAGATCGACGTCTCCAAGACAACTTTCCATACCCAGTACGGGCACTACGAGTTCTTGATCATGCCATTTGGGCTAACTAATGCCCCCACTGCCTTTACGGATTTGATGAACCCTACTTTTCGGCCATACTTAGATCAGCTTGTGGTGGTGTTCATCGACAACGTACTCGTTTACTCACGGGATCAGGCGCAACATGGACAGCATTTACGTATGATCCTAGATACCTTGAGGCGACGCAGGCTATATGACAAGTACAGCAAGTGTGAGTTTTGGTTGAGGCAGGTGACCTTCTTGGGCCACGTGATTTCAGGAGATGGATTAGTTGTGGATCCAACCAAGGTAGAGGCCATACATAGTGACAGAGATATGCAGCTTTTTGGGACTGGCAGGTTACTACTAATGATTTATCAGAGTATTCTCTCAAATTGCGCGTCCTATGACCAAGCTGACCCGGAAGGACGTGCCCTTCACTTGGACAGATGAGTGTGAGGCATGATTTTAGGAGTTGAAGGAGAGACTGACTTCAGCTCTTGTACTTACCATCCCAGACAGTAGTGGCGGTTCGTGGTGTACACCGACGCTTTGTTGCAGGAGTTAGGGGGTGTGTTCATGTAGCGGGGTCACGTTGTTGCTTACGCTTCGCGGCAACTAAAGCCCCATGAGCATAGCTACCCTACCCATAACTTAGAGCTGGCAGTAATTGTCTTCGCGCTGAAGACATGAAGGCGCTACCTTTACGGTGAGACTTTCGAGATTTTCATAGATCATAAGAGCCTTAGGTACTTGTTTGATCAAAAGGAGCTTAACATGAGACAGAGATGTTGGTTAGAGCTCCTGAAAGACTACGACTACAGCATCTCCTACCACCTAGGGAAGGCCAATGTGGTGGCCGACGCCTTGAGTCGGAAGGCACCCGCCCACTCGGCTAGTCTATAGGCATAGAGTTAGAGACTCATGGAGGAGTTGGGCAGTTGGCAACCCCGGGAGTCACAGGGGTATTGTGGGATAGTGACAGTGACGTGGCAAGCACGACCAGAGCTGATAGACCGCATCATCGCAGGGCAGATGGCCGATCTGTACTTACAGATGCTGTGAGAGAGGGTGTTGACAGGGGACCTAGGAGACTTTTCCTTTTCAGACGAGATACTGCACATGAGGGGATGCTTATGCGTTCCTAGGGATGAGGAGTTGATGAGAGAGCTCCTGGCTGAGGCACACGGGTCCAGGTTCACCATACATCCCGGGAACACAAAGATGTACCATGATTTGCGATGCGACTTTTGGTGGAGAGGGATGAAGCGGGATGCTAGTGAGTTTGTGCAGTAGTGTTTGGTATGCCAGCAGGTGAAGGCCGAGCATCAGAGGCCTGCAGGGCCATTGCAGCCACTTCCTGCGCCAGAGTGGAAGTGGGAGAGCATCACCATGGACTTGGTGGTGCGTCTACCAGTTACCCAGCGAGGACACGATGCAATCTGGGTGATAGTAGACAGGTTGACGAAGACAACGCGTTTCCTACCGATCCAAGTCACCTTGGGACCAGCACAGTTAGCAGAGAGATACATCCGAGATGTGGTGCGTCTACATAGAGTTCCACGTAAGATTGTATCCGACAGGGATACTCGTTTTACTTCCCAGTTTTGGGCTAGGCTTCAGCAGGCCTTGGGGACGCGTTTGAGGTTCAGTACCGCTTACCACCCCCAGACGAACGGACAGTCAGAGCGCACCATTCAGACACTTGAGGACCTTTTGCGTGTCTGTGTACTAGACTAGAGAGGCTCCTGGGAGGAGCATTTTCCCCTGGTAGAGTTTGCATACAATAACAATTACTACTCAAGCATCGGCATAGCATCTTACGAGGCTCTGTATGGACGGAGGTGTACTGCACCCTTGAGTTGGGTCAAGGTGGGGACCAAGTGGGAGGTTGGTCCCAGACTGATCCAGCAGAGTCAAGAGGTGATAGAGCAGATTCACAAACAACTCCGCACTGTCAGGAGCAAGCAGAAGAGCTACATTGACCGAAAACGTAGAGAGGTGCAATTTGAGGTTGGGGATCACGTCTTTCTCCGTGTTTCACCCATGAAGGGCCTACAGCATTTTAGGGTGAAAGGGAAACTTGCGTCGAGGTTTGTGGGGCCCTTTGAGGTCTTGGAGCGGGAAGGACCTGTTGCTTACCAGCTTGACCTTCCTCCTCAGCTTTCTAGAGTGCACGACGTGTTCCACATGTCCAACCTTAGAAAGTACATCGCCGATCCCAGTCACGTTCTAAGCCACGAGAGCATCGAGGTGGGTGACAACCTGACCTACCCTGAGAGACCAGTACAGATATTAGATAGAGCCGTTCGAAGTCTGAGACGGAAGCAGGTACCACTGGTGAAGGTCCTATGGAGAAGCCAGCGGTACAAGGAGGCAACTTGGGAGCTTGAGGCGGTGATGTGAGAGCAGTACCAAGAGCTTTTTGAAGGTACTTCTTTTTGGACCTACTTCTGTCCTCTTTAAGTTTGTTATGCATTTTTACGTTCCTTTCCCGCACCCTAGCTAGCTCAAGTTTCGAGGATGAAACTTCCTTTAAGTTTGTTATGATGTAATGACCCGTTACATTTTTAGCCGAATAAGATGTTTAGAGTTTCAGTCAGACGTTTGTCCAGACGTCTGGACATGTGCCCGGATGTCTAGACGTGAGTTTTTCATACTGCGCTTTGCGCTCTGCGCACGGGCGACACGCAGAGACCCACTCTCTCTCCTTCACCCCTCACCCGAGCCCTAACCCCTCTCCTATATAAACCCCCTCCCTTCTCCTCTCCTCTCCTCCTCACACCACTCAAGCCACTGCCACCTCCACCTTCTCCTGCGACAGCCATGTTCCCCTCCATCTCTCCTAAAATCATGGCGAGGAAGGAGAGACACCAGCGAGGGGAAAGTGGAGAGGAGCGAGAGAGAGAGTGCGAGGGAGTGAGAGTGGGGGAGGAGGGAGACGACCGTGGGAGCTCGGTGGAGCTCAAGGAGGAGCTCATAGGAGAGAGGACATCGGTGGGGAGCTACTCAAACTCCTGCAACTGCTAGAGCTGCCACTGCGGGTGGAGGGAGAGCGGAGTGAGCGGCGTGAAAAAGTTCTGATACTGGAAGTTTCTAGTATCAGACGTCTGGAGTGAAGTCCAGACGACTGGCGAGGCATCAGGACATCCGGAGCTACGGCCGAACGTCTGAAAGCACGTATATCGCGAGGTACATATCTTCCTGCACCATGCAGATCATAGCATAGGGGATGTCGGCTGACCGTTGCATCTGCGGGTGCTTGTACGTAGGTGCAGGCTTTGGGAAGGCGCGTTGTGCACTCTCCCAAGTACTTTTGGACGTCGCCAGACTCTGAAGGTGCTTCCAAACGACCGGAGACCTTGTCTGATGTTTAGAACTGCCCCCAGACGGCCGCAGAGAGAGTTTGGACGTCTGACTCAGCCGCAGGAAGGGTAAGGTGAGTTTTGATGTCTTTTAAGACGTCTGATTTTGGTCAATAACTGCATTTTTGCCCTGTTTAAGGCCCAAACGGAATCGGATTTTTGCAAACGAAGTACCGTTATTTTCCACTCGAGTTCCTCTATGTATTCGTGTTGAGTACCTACTGTTTTGAGCTCATCTAATGTACATTGGTCGCTGGTACAAGTTACCAGCCAGTGGCATGTTCGGGGCCTGCGGAGACGACAAGATCTGCGGCACAGGCCCCCATTCCTCCTGTGATACTCGGTAGAGTGGTTTAACTCAGTTGTTAATATTTAAATAAGAATGAACTTGGTTGGAATAGTCGGATTGAACTCTAGGATGTGGAATGAACCCTAGGATAGAAATGAATGAGCCTGTTTGAGCTGTATTGTTTACTTGAATGCATGGTTAAGATAAATTGCTAGCAAATGCCTTTAATATAATCACGAGATGCATGTTAAAATACGAACTGCCTGTATGTAATTGAGAAATTGACTGTGAAACCACAAGTTGCATGTTATTGAAAACTAAATTATGAAAACATGAGATGCTTGTTTATGGATGAGGAACAAGTTATGAAACATGAGATCTGGACCTGGATAGATGAGATGAATATGAGCATAAACCCTATGGGGAATTAGGAGTAGAACTCCTATGGATAAATAGAATCTGGACTGTAGACGGGAAGTGTGCTGGCCCTTGTGTACGCGGTACCAAGGAGAGCAACTGTCCCTTTTTAGTGTAGAGCGGAGCTAGCCTCCCTTAGGTTGAGGCCCAGGGTTAGCATTGGCCACTCTACATCGACTCCTGTTGACCCTCGCGTATGTAGTACTGAGGTGTACTACTAGTGTAGGGAGGGAGCTAACCACCCCACGGGGCCCAGGGTTCAGTTAGCCACCCTACATCGACTTTGTTAGGCCCTTTGGGCAAACCGGGGTAGTCAGACGAGGGTACGCAAACTGTGGAGGGGCGAGATCCCTGTTTGGTTCTGAGGAGCGAAACCCCTGTTCTGAGAGGGCAAGTTTCTATACTGTTCTGTACTGTACTTTGGGCGTACCCGCTAGCGGAAATGACTGACCGTGTGTCAGTGCGGGGTTGCCACCCGTGCGCTTATCATGTGTGCCATAGTCACCGCTACGTCTTGACAGTGACCTCGAGGTGGTTGACTGGGTGTAGGACTACCACGGGGACTCTCCCAGCCAAGAGAGCACCACGTGTACCTTCTACTCTACGGAAAAGACTGCAATCAAGATTGTTCCCACAAGGAACGTGCAAGATCAAGAAATACCTGGATACTTTGAGAAATAGATGAAACAAAAACACATAAATGAGATAAATAGAAATGAGAAACAAACCTCTTGTTGTTTTTACTATACTTACACTTAAATAATGTAAACACCACTCTACTCAGCATTCACTGACTCTGTCTTTTCATAACACTATTCAGGACCACAAGTTGAGCAGCCCGAGTTTCCGACTGCAAAGGGTGGTGGGCCCAGCCGAGCCCAACCGTAGTCGTTTTTCAGCTCTTTCAGTTTCCTACTGTTGTAGTGAGTAATGGATACATAGTTTACCGTTCCTGTTACTTTCTGTTTCCTTTACAATTTATGTTGCTGTTGTGGTGGCATGTACCATGTTTTGAGATAATTGTTCTACTTTCTTTACTGCTTCGCTCTTTTCTTCTGCTTAGTTATATTGCATGTGTGAATGTGGTTTATTTTCCTGCTTTTGGTTATTTCTTGTTGGACGACTAGGTCTTGGGATTAGTTGAGGCGAGCCGGACTGGGGTCCTATAAGGATCCGGGAACCGGGTTGTAACAAGTGGGGGCATGTTAAGTCTACTCGGTGCTCCTATATATGCGGTGTGGCCTACTATCGAAGTTGTGCCGACCCTGAACACCAAACCTAGGTCATCAAATGGGTTCAAACCCTTATTAGTGCCTTAATCCAAAATTTCAATAGTGTATACGTGACCAAAATGCAATAAATAGGATTCTAAAAGATGGGAAATTTAAAGAGCGTTCAATTGATTTCTTTTATGCACGATTCTGAGGTCGGTTGAGCCCTGAACTAGCCCAAAAACCTCCCTTGGTTCGCATGAATCGGTCTTGAACCGATTCAAACTAGCCGATTCACTCGAGCAAGTCCCCTCACACCCGCATGACACGTGGTGAGTGTCGATTGGCGCCTGCCACTCGCCGTGGATTGCCCATTGGTTGCTTCTCCTACTATCATTGGATGCAGCATGGGGCTTAAAGCCATTCAATCGTGATCCCTCTCACCTCCCTCCTTCATGCCTCACTCATGGGCGCACGATTTGAAATGAATCATGCTCGCTCATCCCTCCTCAGTGACTGTGCGCATGGGAAAGGAAAAAGAGAGAGGGAAGGCGGCGTTGTTCTCTCTCTCTCTCTCCACTGATGGTGGACACACATAGCCCAAGGTACAGATAATGAGGAAAGGAAGGCATTGATTTTGAGGGAGCGTAGGGTTTTATAGCTGTGATGTTAGGGCTAGGTTGTAGGGTAGGGTAAGGGAAAATTTATGGTTTTTGTCCTAAGGACTTGGTTCTTTGAGTAAGATGCCTCAATCATTAAAACTAAGGGCATGGAAATTGTTCTAGGCTCCTCGATGTGACAAAGAATTATGTCAAGACCCCTAGGTGCTCTCTCTCTATAAGAAAAATTGTAGAATTACCCTTGGAGATTCCGAAGTTTAAAATAGGGCCTTAGAGTGTGATATTTATCGTGTAGAAATTATGGAAAGCCCCCTTGGGACTTGGAAAAATTACGTTCAGTCTCCTAGGTGTATTATTTGGCAAGTAAATATCACAAAAACCACCTTGCGGTTCCAAAAATTTCTCAGCAGCCCCCAAGATTCAAATTTGAGTTTCGGAAGGGTCATTTCACCAAAATACCTTCTCCAACAACTAGAAATACAAACTAGTTGACCAATTGAAAACTTCTCGCTAGTTGTTTTATTGTTGCCAACTAGTTGAACATTGTTTGATAAGCTAAAAACTATGATTTTTCCAATTAAATTTCCCATGACCAAAAAACTAATTAATGACTTCCTATTTTGATCTTAATGGTTGGACTTGACAAGAAAATGAGTCCAATTAATTTATTTAACCTATTTAATCAATTTGGCTTGCTTTAGGTGGTTTACTTAGCCTAATTAAACATAAATCATCCAAATTATCAAATTACTCTTGAAATCATTGAAATCGATCTCTTTATCCTAAGATGTGCTGAATATTATATCTTGATAAAATGGATGAGTTTATAGAATCTAACCCAATTGACATCTTCATCTCCTTGTAAGTCTTTTAATCTTCATCATTACGAATTTTGGATTTGATCAACATCCATTATTCTTCAACTTAAGCATGTGATTCTTTTCCTAGAACTTGCAGTTCATCACTTCAAAGTTGTATCCTTCTTCATGTGCTTGTACTTCATTACTTTGATCTTGAGATCCATCTTCATATCATTGTTGCTTGAATCCTTTAGTCTTGTATCCTTGATCTATCACATTCTTCTTGAATGCACAATTGGTTCATGTAACTTAGTAGTCTACCTTCTTTGAGTATCAAGTTGCCTTGGTTTTGCTAACTTTTTTGCAACACTACATATTCTTCTTACATGTAATAAACGTCAGTATAATGATATTTTATTAACATCAAAACTTCTCATTTGTATACTTCACTTATCTCTCATTCTTATTCAACATTCTTATTGTAACTCAATATCTTCATCATTCTAAATACCTCTTCCTTAATATCTTTTCTCAATATTTTCTAATTAATTTATCAACATTATTTCCTGAACAACACTTATATTTTCAATTAGATGTGGATGATAAAAAGTCTGCATCTAGTTGCATCTTCACATTGATTGGCAGTACTATTTGTTGGAGGAGCAAGAAATAGGATGTCCCATAGATTCAACCACTTAGGCTGAATACATAGCAGTTTGTGATGCACCTGATGCGATCGACTACGGTTCATATAAAAATCGCTGTTGTTGTTGTAGTATATGTCACAAATACAAATCGTCACATCAATTCTATTTAATTGCATAATTTTTACTGGTTTATTCCAAGTCGTTCACTGGGAGGTAGTTATTGATATACATCACTCTCTAAGTCAAACATTATTCTTTAATTCCAAAAAGATCAATTTTATGTACAATCATAAGTGAATGAATTAATGAATAATCAATGAATGAAATAATAGCTTAATTATGTACAAAAGAATTAACTAAAATACTTGCAAACACCTAATTACAAACAAGCATTAAACACTATAATTAAATATTATATACTATCTATTTATAACTTATATTACTAATACTTATATATATATACAATAATAAGTAATACTATATACTATACTAGCTTAATTTAATCCATTAACATCTATAGTAACATATATAATATGTACAGCGACAAATATAAACGTCGCTAAACCCTAGGAAAACTATGTACAGAATCTAAGGTAGAAACTAGGGTCTATAGTGACACCTATTCTATCTACAGTGACGGATTATTCTGTCATTAAAGCTATATTGTTATTTATGTACATATATAGCTCAAACATTTGTTATACTACGTATACTTACTATTTAAAGTATACATATATATATATACATATACACTATACGGATTTACACTTAACTCTTCTTTCTTTAATTTTTTTTTTTATCACTAATCTCTCTAAGGGCTCTCTCATTCGCTTTTTAATTTTAACACTTAGCCGTTTATTCTCACTTCTTAATCCCCCCTTATTAAGCCTTAATACAAAAATTATGTTTTTTATTAGCAGGCGACCTTTTCGAGGGATACACAGCACCCTTACGGGTGAGACCAGACCTCTACTAAGAGCCACCCTAATTCGTTAATTAGGCCTCTTAATCATGATTTATGCTCAGTAATGGGCTTCATCAAGCCCCTCGCACAGTGCATGGCTCTCAGCCACACACCACACACCAACATCACACATAATGCCATGCCATAAATGCTCAGATGAAGGGGGGTTAGGGGTATAAGGGCACCCAGTGCCTAACAACTGAAGTGGGAGGGAAGAAAATCAATTTAATTGCCTCAGAGCGCTTTGCAGTAACCGATGTGGTGCTTTCTTTAACGCCTCTTAGCATTGGAATTCCAACGCAGAAGTCTGATTTTGGATTTTTTGCCCTCAATTTGAGGGTCATAATTTATTATAAATTAAAATTAAATTATGGGGAATTAAAGTATTTGCATAGTACTACATAATTGTACAATTAATTTAAAAAATTAGTTATATTTACTGTATAAATAAATTAGGTAAAGTTTCCAATTTATATATACTGTATTTTGGGTTTTATTTCTTAATTATGTATAACTTAGTTAATGTATGGTCTAATTAACCTTATATGGTATTAATATACATATTAAAGTATTTAATAAAGATTTTTCTTGAATTTTACAACATTTATTTCCATTTTATTTCCAATTAAATAACTTATTTTGGGTTATTTTATATATAAATTAGATATAACTAATGTAATACATTATAAATATAGTCAAATTAGCTTAATTTACTTAAAATACATTAGTACAAATATACAGTATAAGTTAGTTTAGTTATAACTTAAATTACTAATTTATTTTAATTTAATCTAATAACTTAGCTAGTAACTTAATAAATTAATTATTTATTCTATATATATAATTAAATTATGGTATAGGGTTCATTATGTACATTATATATACATAAATACGTATGTACAATATTACTTATAAATGAATTAATTATTATGATTTCTATAATTATGTAGCTTATAGTATATATAAGTTAATATAAATAATAGATAATATATGAATAGGTTATATATAATTTAAGTTATATTAAATATTTAAGTTATATTATAGCATACATACATAAGTTATATATACATATCATATACATATTATGCATTATGTACATAGATAGCTTAGTAAATAACTTATATTTACATGTATATACATAGTATACAAGGTGTTTTTAGGTATTTTGAGGGTTTTTCTTCCTTTTATGGATTTTGTGAGTTTTATAGAGGTAGGAGGTGAGAGAGAAAGAAAGAGATGAGATAGAGAGAATGTTTTTAGTGTTTTTGTATTAAGGAGTTTTTATTGAGTTTTAAAGTAAATTGAACCATCAATTGGTATATTCTACCAAGCCGAAAGTTCAGAATGCCTTGAAACTTAGCATATATATAAAAATTTACCTGATCTTCACTAAGATAGGTTTTTTTTTTTTAATTTTTATAGGATTTTTATTTAATTACAAAGCTGGCACATTTTAGGGTCTTAAAAGTGTTTTAAAAGAGAACCTAAGACCCTAAACTCTAATGAGTGGCTGGGATGGTAGTAAAGGGGGCTCAGTTATGCTCAACATATGATATGGAAGGAGTGCAAATAGTTAAGAATGAAATTCAACTTAGATTTCCATTAATTTTGATTTTGGACAGTTAGGCATGCAAGTAAGCTGATAAAGGAATTGAAATTCAAATTACAAGCCATGCAAATGCAATTAAAATTCCATTTCAGATACATGAAAGCTTGTACAATTACTACACAACATTGATAACATGTCAGCTAATTTAAACACTAAAACCTAAGCCTACTGTCCTACCAAATATTCAGCCTACTGTCCAGTTGCAGTAGCAACTCTTACAGCAACATCAGCAACAGTTGCAGCAGTGATACTGCTGAACTCTAACAAAACAGCAGTAGCAACTGCAGCAACTGCTCAAGGATTTCTAGACGTCCTTAAGGTAAATCAGACATCTTAACATAATTAGACCCATACTACAATAGATCCAGACCCCCAATTCAGCAAACTAATTTTCTGATTCAGCCATTTGTATCTCAAATCAAACTTGAGAAAGTCCGATCAAAGATACAAAAAATGTATAAATCAGAGGATTACTTTACTGAATTGGTTAAAATGTAGCTGCATCATGTAGCAATTTAATACGATGAAATGAGATTTCAATGAAAATTCTGACTTAATCTTCCTACTGCTACTATAGACAGTAGAGTAAAGAAAATTAAGTCAAATCATGAGTTCCATTGAAAACTAAATTAAAATGTTCCAGTGCTTGAAATAAGATTTAATCCCTTAAAATGTTGCTGCTGTGCAGCCGTTTAATGTACTAAAATAAGGGGAGTTTTGACTTTAAAATCAAAAATTCAAGCAACCGTTTACAACATAATTAGTCTGGCCACTCATTCAAAAATAACTCCAAGCAAAGAATCATCATCAATTCTTCAGAAATTCATGAGACAAACCTAAAACCTCTTTTAGTTAGCGAGAAAATAGAGAGAAATCCAGATAAATCTCCCTAAAAATGTATTGAAATCCTAATAAGCACCTCACCTTACATTATAGACAATGTAAACTAAGGTGACAAATTAGGGTTTCAATGCGAGAAAACCAAATCACAAGTGTCTCAAGCAAATTCTGAAAAATTCAGGTTTCATTCCCTATTGAGGGAAGCTTGAAAATCACATAAAAATCTAATTTATCTTCTCCCTTGTGCCATGGACAGCATGAAGAGAGAATCTAAATCCAATGATTAAACCATTGAAAACAAACCCAAATCAACATATTTGCATTAAAAACAAATAGAGGGACTTTGTGAATTGATGAGATGGATAGGGAGTCCCTCAAGTGACTAATGAGCGCCCAAATCAGATCTGAATACTCAAGAGAATCAGGTCTAATTTGGTGCTCAGATGGGTGGGTGATTGGTGAAAAACACGAGGAAATCAGGAAGCGAAATTGGAAAAATGTAGAGGGAGAAAAACATGATTAGTGTGTGGGTGAAATCGTCCCCTCTGATCTAAAGTGATTAGAGGAGGTGAAATTGGGTATTTCTATGCTACAACTACTCCTAAACTATACTACAGTCACTCATCACAGATCAGGTCTAATCTAAATCTAAATTCTACTGCTAATCTATCTAACTACACTATAGCTAATATAAAAAAAATAGTAAACCTAATCTAAAAGGAAGAATCGGAACTTTGGATCTCCACTTGGTGGATGGAGAGGAAGAATGGAAGGAGGAAGTGCTCCAGCGGAGTGAAAACCCTCTAGTGGAGTTCTGGGTCGCCCTCAGGTGCTACGGAGTCCTTAACGGCGAGGAGAGTTGGAGAGAAAATGGAATTCATAGCTGGTGGCCATGAAAATAGGGAAATGTGGGAAGGAGAGCTGGAGTGGACAAATGATCGGCTCGAGAGGTGTAGGAGGGAGCGATCTTTCGCACGCGCAGCTGTAGAGCTCCTTAAGTAGGAAGATCAGTGAATCAGACCACCGAGGTGGTGCGATTAAGCTCCAAGGGTTTAGGCGGTGAGGATGAGAGGAGAGAGCGCGCACGAGCTAAAATCAAATAGCAGCCGTTGGATCAGATCTAGGAGGAAAGGTGACCACACGTGCCGAATCGTGCGAAGGTTCGCTTCAAATCGAGCCACAGATCAAGCAATCAAGTGAATGAATGGCCACGATGGCCTTAGTTCATTGTGTGAACAGTGCACGCGAACGACTGCAAGTGGGTGCTGTTCTAATGGTGTTTTCGCAAGGAACACCCTCAGCAAAGGGGTAGAAAAATTACATAGAAACCCATAAGTGGTGAAGAAATGTTTCAAAGCAGTCCTTAGAATGTTGTAAATAGGTCCCTGTGGGTATCAAATGGGTCCTTGAAGGTTTTCTAGTGAATAAAATATAATGTACTAAGGACCTAAATGTAAATCTTTAATTGCAAGGCCCTAATGATGTCCAAATGCACCTAAATTTTTATAGAAGCTTAATTGAACATTTAAGAAGTTAATTACACTTTTGATTTAAACTTTTAAACTCATTTGTATGTTCAATTTGCATTTGGATCACCATTTAAACTTTTTCAAAAGAATATCTCATTTAATAACCTAATCATGCGTTTTTAACATAGAATTGATGTTTTAGGTCTTTTTCTCTATTTTCCACACTTAGCCCTTTTCATGTGTTAATTTGATAGTGTTTAATCTAGTTTCTAACTTAACTTAGGCGATTTAGCTATGATGAGTCGCAACTCATCAGCGCCTAAAGAGGTTGTATGGATAAGCAAGTTCGTGACAGAACACGGCATAGTTCCCTCTTTTTAGGCACCCATTCCCTTATACTATGACAATAATGGGGCCAATGCTCAAGTTAAGGAGAAGTGTTCTCACTAGAAGAGCAAGCACATAGAGAGGAAGTTGCATATCATCGAGGAGATAGCGAGACATGGGGATGTGGCTATCACCAAGGTCGTATTGGCTACTAACTTGGAGGATTTGTTGGCTAAGTCACTTAATCGGAGTGTCCTTGACGTTCTACGGACGCGTTTATTTAAAAGGGTCATTGTAGCTTGCATTCGCTGCGTCGATTTTAAATAAAGAAACGGAGGTGAGTCTGAGTGACAAACACAGGGAGGTGTGAAAATTAGGTTTTTCTGTCACTTAGTGTCACGGAAATGGTAGGTTTTTACTTGCACAAGAAAATGCAAGGGAAAAGCAAGTAAGAGAGAGAGAGAGTAGGGTTAGAGTTCTTTTAAGTCATGGCATTCATGCAACTCACGATATGGAAAAAAAACTTGTCAAGAAGAGAAAGAGTGACAATAGCTAGAAAAGAAACATCTTCATTTAACATGCACTTCAGTTTTACAAGTATAAACTAGATAAATGCTTAAGCACAAGTAAAGTAAAGCTAAGCTAGAGAGAGAGAGAGAGAGAGAAAGGAGATGGCGAGGCAGCCACGATGGTGGAGGAGGCCTCCGTCGGTGGCTCTTCGACTCTGGAGATTACAAAAGTGTGCTAGGGATAGCTAGGAGTAGGGTGAAACACTTGCAAGGGTATTGAATGCCTTCCATGGGTGGTTGGAAGGGGTTTATATAGGAAGAAGGGCTTTCTAAATGAAGAAGGGGCTTTAGCAACATTCAGGACGTCACTAAAACCCTTCCCAAAATGTCGGTGAAACCCCTCTGCCCCCCTGTTCCTCGAGCGTGCTGTGCTTCCTCTCGAGCGCAATCCGCGTGGTCGCCTTGAGGGTCGTCCGATCGAGGATCAGACGGCTGAGCTTGTGCGGAAGGTGCGCTCGCGGATCGCGCTTGCACAGCATGCCCCCCCTTCACACGCGTCATCACGGGCATCTGAGCGTGTTCATCTAAAGGCACCACATCTCGCGATCACCACCATCTGCACACTGATCCACAGCCCAATTTCGTTCCCATGCACCTTTGCCTTTGATTTGCTGCGCGGTGCATTTCGACCCCACGTCGCATGTGCGCGGGTGAGAGCATCGACCACTGCGCTGTAGCTCGCGAATGGTCGCAAAGAGGAGTCGGGTGCGTGGTGTGTTGACCGTTGGATGGTAATCCAACAGTTGAGATCTAATTTTGGAGAGGCGAAGAAGCGTGATCGCTGTGGATGTGGGGGTGCGTCTGATGCATTCTCAACCGTCTGATTGGAGGATCGGACGGCTTATAGTGATGCGCGGTGAGAAGTAGCGAGGAGCGTGTCGGATGCCACCACGTGGTAGCTATGTGGTCGTTGATCATCAGATCAATGGTTAGAACTTCTTGGGTCAATTGCGAGAGCTCCGGATGCCGGATTTGGTTGATTTTGAGTCCGTTGGACTCCGTTCATCGCTCTAAATCCATTCGTGCGATCCGACTACTCATCTGAGGCCTATTTTGACATGAACTTATACAAATGGCCATTAATACTATTTAATAAGCAATCTCAATGTGCGTTGCATGTCATGCTCCCATGCCCAATTATGATGTGTTATTTATGCATGTTACCCTTAAGATAAATCCCAATTGGCAGAATTATCACTCCATAATATAGTGTTATCATACCCCCATGCTTACTCCTTGCTAGTCCCTAGCAAGGTTCATTCTAGCCATTATTCTCAGTCAGAATTAGGAAGTGATTACTTAGACATTTTGTTACTTGTCAACAGGAGGAAATATACTAAGATCCTAACTTACACAGACTCAACAGTACTCGGGTGTCTGCCAAAATGTGAACCGCCTGAATCCTCGCTTTAAGGCATATATATTTTTTTCTTTTTCATCTTTTCTCATTTTTTGGAATTTTGGAGTTGAGAGTGTGTTGGTAACTTTTTACGGCTACCCAACCCACCCAAAACTCGAAAAAGAACTCTAAGTGTTAAGCATCTTGGTGTGAAAATCATGATAGACTCACTCAATGGTAATTCAGACAAACTTCGAGTTCCTACACCCCTAGGTGACCGAAAAAGGAAGTGTTTTGCCTGAAGGTGTATCTGTCCGATCGGTAGCTTTCTCCCTACTTTTATTTTATTTGGGGTCAACACAAGAATTTTTCCAGTGTATATCTCCCCGAAGTGCTCTACTTCCCCGCTTCTTCCTTAAGTGTTTTGAGTCTTTTTGTGCATTTAATGAGCTGCGTTCTGGACAACTGACCAATGGGCTGTTATCCACGATCACTTGCCAGCCATACTCGTGCGGTGAAGTGTGGCTTATTTTGTTTTCTTTTTTTCTTCTTTTCTATATATGTTTTTTTTTTTTTTTTGTTAGTAGGTGGCTTCCCTGATCTCAAATTTACCTAAAGGTAATAAGGAGAAAAGTGGTCCTGTGCCTAGGCTCTGGACAACCGACCAATGGCTGTTACCTACGACAACTTGCCAGTCATACCACCCTAGAAGGTTCATTAGCTACCAATTTCTGTCAAAATCTCCGAGGAGTGAGTCAGTGCAACAATGTGTGTAGATGCTTAGACTAACAGTCCCTCCGAGTTAGAGAGCGGGTTGATAAGTCGTATACTTATCACCCTATTTATTGGTGAATTAAAATGAATTAAGGCTGAGAGGATTTGAGGCTAAATTCATATTTTAACAGACACAAGGGCTAATTAAGCATGAAGGCCTGAAAAGTCTACGTGTTCAGGTTCTTTTTGTATTATTTCCCACCGTTGACAAGTTCCTAATGCCTAAGTTTTTCTTCCTAAATTCATCATTTTTTTAATTAATTTTATTTTGTTCAGACTGATTAAAATGAAGTCAAAATATGCAAATTACCACCCCCCATGCTTAAGTTGGGCAATGTCCTCCTTGACAATTAAATTGATGCAACGGGGGTTCAGAAAGAAATCACCTGAGTGAAGCAGTATATCTGATCAGTCTGAATCTTCTGGGTTGCCTCCCAGGAAGCGCTGAGTTTAACGCCTTCGGCTGGGCGATGCCTCGTGTCAACCCTCAATGAGGGTGACAACCTCCTTTGAGGGAACCTGGGCAAGGAAGTGCTTCAATCTCTGATCGTTTACCGTGAAAGTGTGCCTAGTGTTTGGATTTGCGATTTCAACCGCCCCATTAGAATAGGGTTGGACCACCCTATACGGTTTTGTCCACTTGGATTTGAGATTCCTGGGAAAGAGTTTGAGTTGGGCGTCAAAAAGCCAGACTTGCTGGTTGGGCTCGAAGGTCTTCCTGTGGATGAGTCAGTTGTGGACAGGTTTCATCTTCTCCTTGTAAAGTCGACTATTCTCAAAGGCATCCTGACGAATTTCCTCGAGCTCGGAGAGTTGGAGCATCCTTTGTGCACCGGCTAACTGGGAATCCATGTTGCATTACTTAACAGCCCAATAAGCTCGATGTTCCAACTTGACAGGAAGGTGGCAAGCTTTGCCAAAGACCAGGTGATAAGGCAACATGCCTATTGGGGTCTTGAAAGCGGTCTGGTATGCCCATAGAGCATCATCCAGTTGTGTGGACTAGTCCTTCCAATCAGGTCTCATGGTCTTGTGTAGAATGTTCTTGATTTGTCTGTTTGAGACCTCGGTTTGCCCATTAGTTTACGGATGATACGGGGTGGCAATGCGGTGGGTAACCCCATATTTTCTGAGTAGGGGACGGAATTGGGTGTAGATAAAATGACTTCCACCATCACTGATCATGGCTTTCGGTATTCCAAACCGAGAAAAGATGTTCTGCTTAACAAAGTCCATGACAGCCTTATGATCGCAACGATAGGTGGCGACGGCTTCAATCCATTTGGAAACATAGTCTACAGAGACTAAGATGTACTCAAAGCCGTTGAATGGTGGCAAGGGGCCCATAAAATCAATACCCCAAACGTCGAAGATCTCGACGATCAGAATGGGCTGGAGGGGCATCATGTCTTTCTTGGTCATGGTCCCTAGAGTCTGGCAACGAGAGCAAGTCTTAGCAAAGTTGTGTGCATCCTTGAATAATGAAGGCCAGTAAAATCCGGACTGCAAAACTTTTGCAGCAATCTTCTTCTCTGAAAAGTGGCCACCACAAGCTTGGTCATGGCAAAAGGATAGCACACTTTGAACTTCATCTTCGGGATACACCTCCTGATGATCTGGTCAACACAGAGGCGAAACAGCATGGGATTATCCCAGAAATAGTGCTTGGTTTCAGCTAAGAACTTATCTCGTTGCTATCTAGATCAGCTGTGCAAGGTATGTCCTACTACCAGGTAGTTGACGAAGTCGGCATACCAAGGTAGTTTCCTGTCTTGCACAGCCAAAATTTGCTCATCGGGAAAGGTGTCAGATAAGGGCAAGGAGGGCCCAATGTGGTTCGGGTGGAGTTTGGACAGGTGATCGGCCACAACATTCTTTGACCTGCCTTTGTCGCGAATTTCCAGGTCAAATTCCTGCAAGAGCAGGATTCATCTGATGAGCCTGGGTTTAGCATCTTTCTTGGCCAACAAATGTCGGATGGCCGAGTGGTCTGTATAGATGGTCACACGGGATCCCAGAAGGTAAGATCGGAACTTTTCAAGTCCAAAAACTACGGCAAGAAGTTCTTTCTCCATGACCATATAATTCCGTTAGGCCTTGGCCAACGTCTTGCTCGCGTAGTAGATCACCACAGGTTTCTTGTCTTGTCTCTGTCCCAGGACTGCACCGATGACAAAGTCTGATGCATCACACATGATCTCAAAATCCTGGGGCCAGTCCGGGGGCTGAAGTACAGGTGCGGTGGAGACTAAGCTCTTGAGGGTGTGGTAAGCCTAGATGCAATCAGAGGTCATGTGGAATAGGACGTCATTGACCAGAAGGTTGGTCAAGGGTTTGGAGAGCTTGGAGAAGTCTTTGATGAACCTTCGATAGAAGCCAATGTGTCCAAGGAATGAGCGGATTTGCCAAACTGAGCTAGGTGGGGGAAGTTTGGAAATCAAATCAACTTTAACTCGATCCACCTCAATGCCCCTATGCGATACGATGTAACCGAGGACAATTCCTTCTTGAACCATGAAATGGCTCGTTTCCCAACTTAACACCAAGTTAACCTCGATACATCGCTTCAGGATTTTCTCGAAGTTGCTCAAACAATGGTCGATGAGTTCCGAAATATTGAGAAATCATCCATAAGGACCTCCAGGTATTCACCCACCATCTCTTAAAAGATGGCCAGCATGCAACGTTGAAAGGTGGCGGGTGTGTTGCATGACCCAAATGGCAAACGATGGAATGAGAACGTGCCATACAGGCAAGTGAATGTGGTCTTCTCTTGATCTTCAGGAGCAATTGCAACTTGGTTATATCCTGAATATCCATCTAGGAAGCAAAAATATTCTTGCCTTGCCAATCGCTCGAGAATCTGATCAATGAATGGCAAGGGAAAATGATCTTTCTTGGTTACCTCATTGAGCTTCCTGTAATCAATACACACCTGCCATGCAGTGGTGGTGTGGGTGGGGATGGATTCGCCATGCTCATTGGTGACAACGATGAGCCCGGCTTTCTTGGGAACCAGTTGAGTGGGGCTCACCAAGGGGCTATCAGAGATTGGGTAAATGATGTCAACGTCAAGCCACTTGATGATCTCCTTCTTAACAACCTCTCGCATATTCGGGTTTAATCATCTCTGCATCTGACGGGAAGGTTGGACCCCATCTTCCAGGTAAATCTTGTTGGTGCAATAGGTGGGGCTAATTCCTCTCAAGTCCAAAATAGTCCACCTAATGGCAGCCCTATGTTCTGATAGGGTCGTGATACGTTCTACTCCTCAACACAATTAATTAAGTTAATTGAGCTTAATTATGTGTAGAAGAAAGTAACTCAGGTTAACTCGAATTTGTGTCGGTTAAGTAGTATAGGGTCAATTTAATCTAACATTTTAGATTTTATTACTTTTAACTGGTTGAGTCCAGGTCATTCGCTAGGAGGTAAATATTATTTAGAATTCACCAATCAATTCAAAACAACTCATAGGAGGTATAATTAAGTTAATTTTAATAACATGAATTTTGTCTAATAATTTGAATTTAAGAAATATGCAAAATTCCATAAGAAAACATATTTAAACAATTGATTTTCTTTAATAGCAAGTAAACATGTTAATTTTCTATTTATTTCAAAGAAATTAAGGCAATAGAGAGTTCTTCTATTCAAAACATGCCTTATTACAACATTTAAACTCAAAAGAATTAAAAAAATAATGCAAGAAAGTGAATCATTTATTCTTTTTTCTTCATCCTCTCTCTCTCTCTTTCTTCTTCTTTCTCTTCCTCTCTTTCTTCTCTCTCTTTTTACTTATCTTTTATTCTTTCCTTTTCTCTTTATTCTTTCTCTTATTTTCCTCTTATATTTCTCAAGCTCTTCTCTTTTTCCTTTCTTCTTTTCTTTTCTGCCTTCCTTCTTAGTGCCTGTTCAGCTTTTCTCTTTGCCTCTTTGCCTTTGCGATTTCTTCTGTCTTCCTTCTCTTCCTTAGCTCTTTCTTCTTCTTCTTCCTTAGCCTTCTTTCTTCCTTCCAAGCCTTAGCATATTTCCTTAAACACTTAGCCTTAGCTTCCTTAGCTTTTGAACCTTAACACTTAACCTTCAGCACTTCTTTCTTCTGAGTTGAACCAGGTTTTTCTCTTCAACCAAAAATTAGTTATTTATTTGCAGCTTAGACTTTTTGGGGATACGCAACACCCTTTGCAGGGTGGGACCAGACCCTACTAGGTCCAAGCTTGATTCATTTATAGTTCGGTTTATTTCCGGTTCAGAGTTTCGAGCCAAACCGGCTCACGCCTCCCAGGCCTTGCACACGCCCTCCTAGGGCTACACATCCGCACGCCACACAGGCGCACACTCGCAAGCACGTACCCGCCCACACACACACACGCATGCTCAGATCAATGTTCATTCGGTAACCGTGCATCGAGCGCTAACGACTGATATGCCCACTTAACAAATTCATTTTATACTAAGGCACCTGCTCAGAAATTCTCAATGTGGGACTATCCTAACCCCTTCCAGAGCAAACTTCAAGTGATGATTTCTCCTAGCTCAGAGCTCCATTCCAAGCAAACAAAAGCTTGTTGGAAAGCTCTTGAGTTGCTCTACAAGATTGTGATATCAATTTAATGTGATGGGGAAGTTTTCCTCTTCGATTGGAAAGGAGAATCTACAGGTCTATCTACGATAATTTTGGCCTAGACAGTGGTTTTCCTTATTCTAAGTCCTCAGACTGGACTTAAGCTCCCAGTTGATGTTCTAAATAGGTTATACAGGGAATTCCGCAGCTTTAGGTGTGGATATCAAGCTCTCAAAAGCTTCAGGTAGTGCACAGAAGTTCAAACTTCTCTGAAAGCTTCAGAAAGTTAAAAATAGACTTGAAAAAGACCTAACAGACATCTAAAGTCATGATTAATCATTTGAAAAAACTTCTAGAGGTTGTTATCAACTCATCTGGGAAGAATTAGCAATCAAATCTCGTCCAAAATCTACTGCCAACAGTTTGGGTTAAAAAATAACCCAAACTGGCAGTAATTGAAATCCAATCAAATTAACCATCAGAGCTCATCTAATTCACTTTAAAATCATTCAAATAAATCTCAGAGTCAATTTAAACTCATCAATTCATCAGATTGAACTCAGAATCAAAGCATCAAACTTGTGTTTGACTGTTAAGCCTCCAGATTTGACTTTCTGATCTAAACCTTTTCAAATGGAATTAAAGCCTCAAATATCTTCTTTTTAACCTTAGAAACCTTCTCAGACCCTTCAATAGGTTTTTGAACTTAAGATTTTAGGGTTTCAGGCTCATCGCCTAAACTTCAAAAGTGGTTAGTTCGTCAGAATGAATCAAAGGTTATTACAGTGATTTAAGGGTAGAAATGACTTTAGTGCACTGCACTAAAGCTTTTAGATCCTTTAAATGTGACTTAAGGCTTTCTGTCAGACTTCTCCAACTCTACCGGAGTTGGAGAAGATGAACCCTTATCTACAACTCTAGTCATCAAAATCTCAAATAAACACTCTCAAATTAACCAGTAATCATTAATTCATTGATCTGGAGTTTCTTGTTAAGTTCTACAAGCTGAAGAACACTTTTGACTCGCTGGAGTTCGTCGGAGCTCTAGTGAGTCTAGAAAAAGTAAATTTTGTGCACAGAATGAAAAATTATGCCATTAGTGACCTAAAAAGGTTCCTAAGGTTACAAGGAACCTCAGGATCAAGTTAATTTCTTCAATTGATCATTAAAAGAAAGATTTAATAGTGAATTTGATTTATATGAAGTCTAAGTTGGTTAATGCTCAGGACCTGTTTTCCCACTCAATTTAGTGGTCAAAACAAGTCAACAAGTGATTGCGATCATAAATATATAGTTAATTAAAGATTTCAACTACTCCTGAGCCGCCATTGACAGCGAGCTTAGGATCTTAATTAGATTTAGGCATTTAAGTTATATGTGATATTTAATCAAATTATAGCGATGATTAGGATCCTTTAGTGATGAAAAGATGATGGAGGATCCAATGGAGGTGAAGATTAGGTCAACTACTGCTACCATGGACAACAGAAGTAGTCGGTGGAGGTGGAAGTGATTTAGGTGAATTAGTGATTAGATAAGTAATTAAATGTGATAAAAGTGATCGTGGAAGATAGAGGAAGATGAACAGTGGTTTAAAAAGATGAAATTAATGCTTTGACATGCTCAAGGAGCTCGCCAGAGTCGAGGAAGATGAAATTAAAATCCAACATTACGGCTAACTAACCTACCTAACTAACTAACTAAACTATCCTACTCCTACTCCTAGTCTACTGTTACCTGGACGAAGGGGTCAGAGGATCTTCATCGATGGCTCATGATGGAGGAGGAAATTAGAGGGTTGTCGAAAGATCTCCTTCGGCGGTTGTGGGGTGAAGTAGAGGAGGCTCCTTAGTCAGCGCTTGTGTCAAGAGACGTGGCTGACCTCGGAGGAGTTCCAGAGCTGATAAAAGTGGATGGATGAAATTGGATGAGGTGGTGGAAGATTGTCGAGTTGTGGAGTGAATAGCCTATTGGGTTGGCTGCAGTGAAGAAGAGGGAAGGGAGCCAACTTGGTGAAAATTAGGGGGGTCAGGGGGTATTTATAGTTGACGGCGACTAAGAAGGAGGTGGAATCTAGATGCGATTGTGGCTAGGAGGAGGATAACCACAGGCGTCTTCTCCGACGCAGGTGAGGTTATCTCCAACCCTAAATTAGGATATCATTGTCATCCAGACCGGTGGATGAAAATGGGATGGTGAGCATAAGCTCCAGGAGCTTGGAGAAGAAGAGATGACGTTGGATTGGCGGTGATCATGCGGTGGCTGCATCTTCAATCGTCAGCCGTCCAATCGGGTGAAGAGAAGAAGAAGAAGAAGTCCAGGGACTTGTTCGCGATGAAATTTAAGGACCTAAATGGAAAATAAGGACCCGATTGAAGTGAAATGTAAGGACCAAAATGTAAACTCAGGTTTTCAAGGTTTATTTTAATTTAGATCTTTTTCAACTTTTTATATATGATTGTAAATAAGATAATTATTATATTTAGACCTTGAATTTACATTGTGGACCTTTTTAGATTAATTTATTTAATGTTACTTAAGTTATTACATACTTAGGTATATATTATGTTAAGTTAATTAACATATTAATTAGATGAATGATTAGTAATGTTTCGAGTCCAATTATTAATTAGATTATTAATAATATTAATTAGATGATAAAAAGAATTTTTAACTTATTTGAAGTCCTTTACTATTTATCCCTTATTTAATAATTAACCCATATATTCACATATTCTTAGCTAATTAACTAGGAAGACTAGTTAATTAGGGGTAATTAGAAACCATGATGAGTTTCTCATCAGGTCGCGGTCAACCTAAGTTTCTGATCCTTGGTTAAGTTGGCGTTGATAATCACTGGGAAGGTCTGGTTAGGTCCCAGGAAGACATACTTGAGATTCTCAGGTAGCAGCTTTAGTTCGGGTGAGAGTGGAAGAATGTTTGAAAGAAAAGGGAAAGGTGGGAGTTGATCAACATCAATCTCCTCGAATGGTGCTGGTTGATGGTAATCAGCCCTACAAAGGTCCGCGTGCACAGATGGTGACGGGTGAGAACAATCGTCACAAGATTGGGTCTGGTAGTCTGAGATAGAACTAAGGGTGAGGTATTCCTCGACCAAGGGCTCCACGGGATCATGTTCCTCAACCCAATCGCAATCGAAAGACTTGGTCGCCCAGAAGATATCCAACTGCATCTTCTTGTCTCCAAAGGCAATTTCCATGCACCCCATGTCACAATCGATGTTCGCCTTAGCCGTAGCTAAGAAAGGTCTTCCTAGGATGATGGGTGTGTTCTGTAGCTGTTCAGGGACTTCCATGTTGAGCACCAAGAAGTCGACCGGGAAATAGAAGTCCTTGACCCGTACAATCACGTCTTCGACAACCCCCTTCGGGGTCTTCATAGATCTATCGGCCAACTGGATGGTCACAGGTGTGGACGTCAATTCTTCGAATTCAAATTGGTGGTACAGGGTCGTTGGAATCAGATTGATGGAAACACCTAAATCCAGGAGCGCTCTATCAAATGTCATGTTCCCAATATTGCAGGATATTAGGGGTGCTCCTGGGTCAATTCGTTTGAGCGGAAGGTTGCTCGATATCATGGAACTTTCTTGCTCTAAGAGCACAACCTTCCTAGGTGCTTGAGGTCTCGACTTAAGCTTCGGTGTACAGGCATCCTTCAAGAACTTAGCGTAAGCCGGAATGTGCTTGACAACTTCGAGGAGCGGGATATTAATCTGAACCTGCTTAAAGATCCCCAAAAGCTCCTCATTCTCCATAACACTTTTCTTTTTCTTGATCTTCTCCAAGGCCTTAGGATATGGTGTCTGAATGTGAATAGGGTCTATTTCTGGGTCCTTGGGCTTTTCCTGCACCTCTTCAGAGTCGGGCATTTCAGGGGGTGAAGTCACGGAAGGAGTCGACCATTTGGGATCCTTGGTCTTGGTGATGCTTCTTAAGGTCACCGCATTTGCAGAGGCATTGGGACCATGGGTCGATCCTTGAGAAGACGAGGAAGAAGAAGCACCAAACCCAGGGGGTGTTTGTGGGGCTGGCTAGACCATGTGGGCCTGCCCGGGATTGCCTTGGAACCCTTACGAATTGAGGCCTCTGTTAATCACGTTCCGCGGGTTCTGTTGTGGCTGAGAAGGAAGGGATCCCTGTTGTTTACAATCCAACAGCTGGCTCAACTGTCCCTTCACTAAAGCCATTTCCTCCTTGTGTTTTTTGTTCATTTCAGCCATCATTTTTATCAGGGTGGCCATTTGGTTTTGTGGGGGAGAAGCCGCCCCATTTGGGTTATAAGGGGGTCTAATCGGTGGATGATGGTGAAGAGTCGGTTCGTGACCGGTTTGTGTTATATCGTTGTAGTAAAGCCGGTTGTCACCAACGTTTCATATAAAATTTTTATTACTCGGAAAACTGAAAGAGTTCCCGAGGTCGAACTCAGGGAGCAAGTTGTATTCTAGAGATATACAAGTTCTATTACAAAAATAAAGAGAGAGAGAGAGAGATGAAAAATTGGCTTCTTCTTCTTTTCTTCTTTCTTCCTCTTTGTCTTTGGTTCTTCCTGTTCTTCTTCTTCTTCTTCTTCTTCTTCTTCTGCCTTCTTCAGATTTTCCCCTCGTGCTCTTCTTCTTGTTTCCTTTCTTTCTTTTTCGTCAGATCATCTTCTTCTTTTCTTGCTTCTTGCTTCTCTTCATTCCTTCTTCTTCTTTGTCTTCACCTGCCTTGACTTCTCTTTTTCTTCTCTCGCGATGGCCGTTGCTCTTCCTTCTTCTTCAGCGGGTCTTCTTCTTCTTTGGCTGCTGACCTTCCGTCGTCTGCCCCGGTGCTGAGACGACTTAACAATGCCTTCGCTACAGTGCAGCAGCTCCTTCTTCTTCAGCGGGTCTGCTTCTTCTTCTTTGGCCTGCACACTTCAGAGTTTATTCGTCAAGACAAAAACCTACTCTACCCCCCTCCCCCGCGTATCTCTCTCTCTGAAATCACTCCTCGGAAGCTCTCCCAGAGCGCTATCGGGTAATCGGGTTCGGGTCAGGCCCGGGTCCAGGCCCACCGGCGTGCGTGGTGGGCGAGGAGTGCAGGTCAGTCTAATCGGGTCGGGCCAGGTCCGCGGAGCGTGGTCACGGACGAGGCCGAGTCGGGTCGGGTCGGGTGAGAGGGACCTCACCCCGTGGTAACTGAGGCAAACAGCATACGGCAGTTTTTCAATTTATGTGTCCGCGCGGCTTTGAGAGATTCCGAGGTGGGACTAAATGTCCCACCCCAATTCTCTTACGCCTGCAGCAGGGATGGTGCTCCCAATTGCATCGGCTGTTGAGGCGTACAGCTCCAATCGAGGGCCAGGGTGTGTGCGTGAGACTCTTCCGCGCTGGCCGTGGCTATTCAATCTGGGATATCTCGGCTTGGAGCAACCTCGAGCAGGCTTCGAGCTTCCTCGCCAATGGCGGTCAAGGCCTGGAACCTGAAACCAATGGCACGGCCTCTCGGCCAAATCAGACAGGCGGAGGACCTTCGCCGTGGCACGGCGAAGGTGGTCAGGGGGTCTGCAGGGGGCGAGATGGAGCTGTTAGGTCGTCCTAGGTCAGACTGTGAGCGAGGGAGTGGGTGTGTTCGGTGGGTCTGCAGAGGGTGTTTGGTGGGAAGTGGAGGGGCGGAAGAGGATCAGGGTGAGGAGGCGGAAGTTCTGCGGTGGTCGGCGAGCCGTGTGGGTCGCTGAGGTGATGGGAGCGGCTCGCCGGAGGGTGGTCGGAGGCGGAGAGGATGAGGGTGAACAGGGTCGGTAGAGGGCTTAATTGACTAAATCGAAAGCGGGGAAAGAAAGAGGAGGAGAAGGGGAGTAAGTCTAACTTAACTGCAGGGACGAAGGGGGAGGAACAGGGCGACAGTCGTATCGACTGTCGCCGGAGAAGATGATGCTCAGGGAGAGGGGCGGCGGCGAGCAGAAGGCTGGAGAGGCGCCAGCTGGGTGCGGCGTGGCGCGGGAAGAGCAGGGGAGGAGGTCTCTGCTGCTGGTAGTGCGGCAGAGCGAAGAGGTGGAGGGAGAGGAAGTCGCCGGAGCTGGTGAGCGTCTGCCGGAGAAAGAAGAGACGAAAGCTGGGGGTTTTCTCCGTCAGATCCAGGCTGCCTTCGTCGGTGGAGCGGCGGGGGGTATTTATAGGGTTGAAGCAGGGAGGAAGGCGGAGGGAGACGACGTGTCTCCCTCGCCGGAGCATGGTCGGAATTCGAACCCATACCGTCCGTGCGTTCGCACGGCCGGTAGGGGGGGCTGCAAGGACCATGGGGGTGCTCCTGCGACGGCTGACGACGCAGGGCACCCCCCGGTACACATGCCAGGTCCTCCACCTTACCCTGCGCGGCGCCATGCTCCGCGCAAGGTCGCCGGAGCATGGTGCTGGCAGGGTTTTGCAGGAGGGACCTGTTTGCAAAGAACGAAGGAGAGTTAGGGGCCTAAATGCGAGGGTTCAAAAGTTGAGGGCCAAAGAGTAAATATATGAGGACCAAAGTGTAAAGTCGGTCAAGGAGGTTTCTTCTTAGGCTCAAGTTTTTATACATGACTAATTAGGACCTAAGGAATCTGATGGTGAATTTTATTTTCATATTAAACCTTGTTTGACCGGTCAATTTGCGCAAAAACCCAAATTAAGTTATTAATTGGGCATGGTTCTCAATGTAGGTCAAAATGGGTTCTAAAGGCCAAATTGAAGGTTCTAAACCCTAGAGATTATTTTTCTATGAATTTTAGAGGGTTTATTCTATTTTTACTTTGCCTCGAACCTTGTGAATTGAAGTGGGTTGTTTTAGGGTTACAGATTATCATTTGGTTCCTTGAAAGTGCTGTAGCCCTTGCTAGATCATCTCGTCCCACTTTTATTCTTATTAAGCTGTTCTGACCTGTGTTTGGGCCCTGAATTACCCTGTATGCAGATTATACTGGTAAAATTGCACTTTTACCCCTTATGACTGGTTTTCTTCTCAAACTCAGAATTCTCTGAGTTAAGCCTTTCCTTGAGATATGTAGGAGCTTTTATCCTTTGTATTGGGTCAAAATGAGCTAGTTATGGCTCATGATGAGGTTCTCATCATACCCCCATGCCTAGCTTTTGCTAGTCCCTTAGCAAAAAAAACTTAAGGTTTCAACCCTTGTTCTAGACCATGAAGTTTTCAATGGTTTTAGATAAGTGCCTTTTTATTTGAGCATAGATTAGGTTAGAATGCTGACCATAGGCCTAAAAGATACTCTAGTACCAATCAAGATCCAAATCTGTCTAGCCTTAGCCTCAGTCTTTTAGCAAAGGTTTTTAAGGCACGCAAGAACTAACCTAAGGTTTATTGGACTTCGTGGTTAAAGCACCCGTGCTTGAAATGATTTTAGCCCTGGCCCAGTTCGCAGTGCGTTTTGTAAGAGAGAGATAGAAAGTTTTTTCTGTTTGGAGAGTTTTCTCTCTCTTTTTCTTTTTAGTTCTAGTCTAGGGTTGGCTTTTCAACACGGTCTGTATCAGATTCCTTGCTCCCATCATCAATCCTCAAGGGTTCCTGGCGATCGATGCTTCGAGATAGCACCGCCCATGGCAACCCCCGGAACCCTGGCTATTGAGATTTCGAGATAATCCCATCCATGGTATTCCGTGGCCGAATCCAGATCCTGGCAATTGACACTTCGAGATAATGCCATCCATGGAATCTGAACCAGCAGAGTGCTTACATGCCCCCCGTAGGATATGTAAATATCCTAAGAGACAAGCACCGAGGAGATGATATTTTGTTACGCATCTTCGAGGGGATTTTCCGCCTCTCTGCGCTGGGAACTCGTCCAAATCAACTTGTGTTGATCGGCCATTCCTATTCTAGGTGTTCTTTTCAGATTTTTGCGACGCTTCTGCGTGATTCTGATTTTTACGCTTACTGAACCAGGCTGTGTGTGAGATTAGGGTGCTTAGGTTACTGAGTCCCGTAAACCAAAAATTAGTTAACGAGGCCGAATACTCCCTAAGCCTTAGACCTAATACTTCAGCTTTTCATTTTCCTCAACCTCTTGAGGAGTGTCCAGATCTTAATGAGTACTAAGAGTCTATTCAAGAATGCCTAAGGTTTGCATTCTTACTAATCTCATTGTGCACTTTTCAGTTATTTTCTTGAATGAGGTCTAGAACTTAGGTTAATTCCTTAGTTCCTTACTAATGACTATCAACTTTTCTTATAATTTTATGCTCCTTTTTCATTTTGTTTCTTCTCTCCTTCACAAAATTTTCCTTCTCCTCTTTTCCTCTTATTCTTTTTCGAAAATTTTTTAATTTTTATGGTATTTTTGGCATATGTGAATTTTTTTGTTTGAAACCTTTTCTTACGAGTTTTTGCACTTTCATACCCCCCCATGCCTAAGATTTGCAATGTCCTCATTGTAACCTAGGGGTTTCTATTCGACTAAGTTCATACATTAGGATAGCTGTTTTGATGAGTGAATGGGTCGGGGTGACTGTTGCGGACGATTTCTAATTTCAGATGCAAGCACCTGAGGTGGAGTCGGCTGTCCTAAAGTGTGAACTTCAAGTGCAAAAAGCTGTCAGAACAAGTTTCAGGTTTTCAAAGAGAATGACGGGCTGCCTCCCGTTGAGCGCTAAATTTGATGCCTTCAGCCAAGCGGGAAATGCGATGGAGAGGGGATGGTCAACTCAGCAGAGTTTTGTAAGATAAGCACCTTGATTAAGAGCCTGGTTGGTCCAACCAGGTGCTTGTTCAGATCAACAGGCTGATGATGCAGCCCAAACCCAATCAATCTGGTGGGTTGATAGATGTGGATAAAAAGGTGTGGAGCCCACCAGAAATTATGAAGCTCAGATGGATGTGGAAGTGTAAACGCAGGGTTTGGCTGTGCCGAATCAGCCTGGTTAGAGTAGGGACCCGTAGGATAATCAGTGGTTGATGCAGGAACCCTACAGGGGTGATCAGAGAATGATAGAGCATGGTATGTAGTCTGATCAATGTTCGAAACCCGATGTGGAAATGCAATCGGCTCGGTGAGAGGTGAATCAGCATAGAAATTGAGTCCGGTTGCGGGTCGGGGTTTGGAAGAGGTTTTGATCCGTTCTGTGTGTGCGGATGAGGTGGCCATTGTGTACGAGGGCTCTTCTAGAAACAGATGATAGGTGATTTTCTGCAGAGAGTCCTCTGGGTAACTATCAAATGCCGGAAGAGTGTTTGTAGGATGAAAGAAATCGGATTCGAGAAAAAATTTGGATTCTGGGTTGCAATCACTCTTGGCATTTTCTGTTTTTGGTTCCTGAGGATCGAAAAGGAATGATTCTGTGTTATCGGTGATCTCGGGAATCAGGACCTCAGAGTCAGAGTCAGAGTCAGAATCATGTGAACTGAGGTCGTAGATAGGCCTGGCACGTTCAGGAAGGGGAATCTCTCCGCAATTATAGTCAGATCTGAAATTGTCGGAGAGTTGGCGAAAATGATCATGAATTCCACCACAGCAGAAATCATCAGATGTGGAATCAGCAGCCTGATTGGGTTCTAGCCTATATATCACTTCTGGGCTCAAAAAGATGTTCTGTTCAAGCTCTAAGCCGGTAGGATAGACCCTATTAAAACCTTGCTCATCCAACTCCTCAGTTTCTGTATCATAAATTGGCATGTTTTCTGAGAAATCGATCAGATTTCCTGAGGATGTTGGAGAGGGATACTCATTAAATAGAGGCCCGGAATCATATCCTGTAAAAATTTGATCTTCCTCATAAAGGGCCTCATAATCTTCCCAATAAGTTTCAGATCTAGGTTCTAGGCTTAGGATGTGGGTAGAATTATTAGAACCTAAGTCCGAATAACCTTCGAGGGTCACCTTATCAAAACAAGGGGTGGAATTTATACCCTCCAGAGGTTCAATTCTAATCTTGTTATTGCAGGAGTCTTGGAGTTCTAAGCTTGGTGATTTATGGCCTAGGGTTGGCTCAGCATTGTGTTCTCCTGCAACTTCCCAACCTATTTTAATGCTATCTTCTACCTGGGTTGGGATTTTACAACCACTTTGTGCCTCAATCCCGGGATCTGGGAAACTGAATGGTTCCTTAATACTGTTCCAAGATGGTTCATCCTCTGTTTCTGGTTTATACGGGTATTTCTGGTTGATAATTTGTTCTACTGATTTCATCATTTCTACCCGTTTTATAAGGGCATCTTGGTGTTGTTCCCAAAGTACAGGATTTGTCAAGCATTGAAGGTATTCAGATTGGTGTAATTTTTCCATCTCAATGTATCCTGTCATGAGCATATCTCGGGTTGATCCTTTTGAAATTCCAGTCAATAGAATTTGGGCACAGTTCATGATGAAGGATGTGGTTGTTGGGACATCAACCTGAATATCTCCTCTTGGTGTTGAGGTTTTTTCTTCTTTTTCATAGAATCTTATGGCATTCTCGATCATTTTATCTTTCATAGATCTCCGATATTCAGGTTTCTTGAATGGTAGTCTTGCTAGGTAATTAGGCTGCATAATTGGATCAGGTGGTGGAATCAAAGTTTGAATCAAGATGGAAGAAGGGGATTTTGTTCAGAATCAGAGGAAAGAGGGGCTATGTGAATGATTTCTGCAAAAACAAAGGAGCCGAGGCTTAGCCTCGGGAAGAGTGAACTTCTATTGGAGGTTTCAAGGACCTCCTGAAAAATACTGAAGGGCTGGATGAGATAAGCAGGTGCTGGACCCAATCAAGACACCCAAAAATTGTTGGGTGACTATAGAGGTTCGGGGCAGATGGACCCCTTGATCAGAAAGATCGTCCACCTGAGAATTACCTGGGCAGCCAGAGAGGGAGAGTCCCGCGAAGACCCCTACACGGTAGAGCGTCCCCACGGGTTACAGGGTTTCCCCCACCCGACCTCTCTTGTCACTGCGGTTCCAGGTAGACCAGAATGGGGATCTTGACCTCTTAAGTCTACCAATTTTAAGATCAGGGTGCTTAAGGTTTCACTTGAACTTTAGTCTTTTAAGTGCAAAGAGTGACCTAATTTAAGGTTGGTTGACCCATGGGGTCAACTTTACCTCTTGTTTTCTTTGAGAGCTTTTAGGTCCTGTCTTTTAGGGTTCAAGTGTTTAGAGAGAGCCAATTGTTTTAGATTTTCTTTGAATAGGTATTTTCAGACAAGGGCTTGGGCACACTTCATTTGGTTTTCTCAATTCTTGCTTAAGGAGTGTGTCTCTAAATCCCTAGTGTTGGATCCTAGGTTGGCTCTACTTGGTCCAGTTAATTCTTTGTTGGGTAATTAGGGCTCAAGCAAGAATGTGTTAGCCCTTAAATACCCTTAATAGTGTGCAGAAATAATGAGTTGAAAACATGCAACTTTTATGGTTACTAAATATGGAAGACAGGTTAACCCTATATTGCTTGTTCTTTTCTTTTCTTCCTCTTTAGAGCTTAGGGGTTAATAGTGAGAGGAAAAATTTACCTGTCTTTGGTGTGGTTGCTTGTCTTCTTGCGTTCCTGTAGCTGCACAAAAGAGAGGAGATTATCAGAACTTAAAAGAAACAGGAATGTTTACCTCTAGAATAGCCGTTGCTCCCCGGCAACGGCGCCAAAATGATGGTGAAGAGTCGGTTCGTGACCGGTTTGTGTTATATCGTTGTAGTAAAGCCGGTTGTCACCAACGTTTCATATAAAATTTTTATTACTCGGAAAACTGAAAGAGTTCCCGAGGTCGAACTCAGGGAGCAAGTTGTATTCTAGAGATATACAAGTTCTATTATAAAAATAAAGAGAGAGAGAGAGAGATGAAAAATTGGCTTCTTCTTCTTTTCTTCTTTCTTCCTCTTTGTCTTTGGTTCTTCCTGTTCTTCTTCTTCTTCTTCTTCTTCTTCTTCTTCTGCCTTCTTCAGATTTTCCCCTCGTGCTCTTCTTCTTGTTTCCTTTCTTTCTTTTTCGTCAGATCATCTTCTTCTTTTCTTGCTTCTTGCTTCTCTTCATTCCTTCTTCTTCTTTGTCTTCACCTGCCTTGACTTCTCTTTTTCTTCTCTCGCGATGGCCGTTGCTCTTCCTTCTTCTTCAGCGGGTCTTCTTCTTCTTTGGCTGCTGACCTTCCGTCGTCTGCCCCGGTGCTGAGACGACTTAACAATGCCTTCGCTACAGTGCAGCAGCTCCTTCTTCTTCAGCGGGTCTGCTTCTTCTTCTTTGGCCTGCACACTTCAGAGTTTATTCGTCAAGACAAAAACCTACTCTACCCCCCTCCCCCGCGTATCTCTCTCTCTGAAATCACTCCTCGGAAGCTCTCCCAGAGCGCTATCGGGTAATCGGGTTCGGGTCAGGCCCGGGTCCAGGCCCACCGGCGTGCGTGGTGGGAGAGGAGTGCAGGTCAGTCTAATCGGGTCGGGCCAGGTCCGCGGAGCGTGGTCACGGACGAGGCCGAGTCGGGTCGGGTCGGGTGAGAGGGACCTCACCCCGTGGTAACTGAGGCAAACAGCATACGGCAGTTTTTCAATTTATGTGTCCGCGCGGCTTTGAGAGATTCCGAGGTGGGACTAAATGTCCCACCCCAATTCTCTTACGCCTGCAGCAGGGATGGTGCTCCCAATTGCATCGGCTGTTGAGGCGTACAGCTCCAATCGAGGGCCAGGGTGTGTGCGTGAGACTCTTCCGCGCTGGCTGTGGCTATTCAATCTGGGATATCTCGGCTTGGAGCAACCTCGAGCAGGCTTCGAGCTTCCTCGCCAATGGCGGTCAAGGCCTGGAACCTGAAACCAATGGCACGGCCTCTCGGCCAAATCAGACAGGCGGAGGACCTTCGCCGTGGCACGGCGAAGGTGGTCAGGGGGTCTGCAGGGGGCGAGATGGAGCTGTTAGGTCGTCCTAGGTCAGACTGTGAGCGAGGGAGTGGGTGTGTTCGGTGGGTCTGCAGAGGGTGTTTGGTGGGAAGTGGAGGGGCGGAAGAGGATCAGGGTGAGGAGGCGGAAGTTCTGCGGTGGTCGGCGAGCCGTGTGGGTCGCTGAGGTGATGGGAGCGGCTCGCCGGAGGGTGGTCGGAGGCGGAGAGGATGAGGGTGAACAGGGTCGGTAGAGGGCTTAATTGACTAAATCGAAAGCGGGGAAAGAAAGAGGAGGAGAAGGGGAGTAAGTCTAACTTAACTGCAGGGACGAAGGGGGAGGAACAGGGCGACAGTCGTATCGACTGTCGCCGGAGAAGATGATGCTCAGGGAGAGGGGCGGCGGCGAGCAGAAGGCTGGAGAGGCGCCAGCTGGGTGCGGCGTGGCGCGGGAAGAGCAGGGGAGGAGGTCTCTGCTGCTGGTAGTGCGGCAGAGCGAAGAGGTGGAGGGAGAGGAAGTCGCCGGAGCTGGTGAGCGTCTGCCGGAGAAAGAAGAGACGAAAGCTGGGGGTTTTCTCCGTCAGATCCAGGCTGCCTTCGTCGGTGGAGCGGCGGGGGGTATTTATAGGGTTGAAGCAGGGAGGAAGGCGGAGGGAGACGACGTGTCTCCCTCGCCGGAGCATGGTCGGAATTCGAACCCATACCGTCCGTGCGTTCGCACGGCCGGTAGGGGGGGCTGCAAGGACCATGGGGGTGCTCCTGCGACGGCTGACGACGCAGGGCACCCCCCGGTACACATGCCAGGTCCTCCACCTTACCCTGCGCGGCGCCATGCTCCGCGCAAGGTCGCCGGAGCATGGTGCTGGCAGGGTTTTGCAGGAGGGACCTGTTTGCAAAGAACGAAGGAGAGTTAGGGGCCTAAATGCGAGGGTTCAAAAGTTGAGGGCCAAAGAGTAAATATATGAGGACCAAAGTGTAAAGTCGGTCAAGGAGGTTTCTTCTTAGGCTCAAGTTTTTATACATGACTAATTAGGACCTAAGGAATCTGATGGTGAATTTTATTTTCATATTAAACCTTGTTTGACCGGTCAATTTGCGCAAAAACCCAAATTAAGTTATTAATTGGGCATGGTTCTCAATGTAGGTCAAAATGGGTTCTAAAGGCCAAATTGAAGGTTCTAAACCCTAGAGATTATTTTTCTATGAATTTTAGAGGGTTTATTCTATTTTTACTTTGCCTCGAACCTTGTGAATTGAAGTGGGTTGTTTTAGGGTTACAGATTATCATTTGGTTCCTTGAAAGTGCTGTAGCCCTTGCTAGATCATCTCGTCCCACTTTTATTCTTATTAAGCTGTTCTGACCTGTGTTTGGGCCCTGAATTACCCTGTATGCAGATTATACTGGTAAAATTGCACTTTTACCCCTTATGACTGGTTTTCTTCTCAAACTCAGAATTCTCTGAGTTAAGCCTTTCCTTGAGATATGTAGGAGCTTTTATCCTTTGTATTGGGTCAAAATGAGCTAGTTATGGCTCATGATGAGGTTCTCATCAGTGGACCTTGCTGATAGGAAGGTGGGTTTGGCTAATGGTTTGGCCTGGGCTGGTTTTGGAATTGAGGCTGTTTCTGGTTTGTCCAAGCAAAGTTTGGGTGATTACGCCATCCGACGTTGTAGGTGTTGGAGAAGAGGTCAGGTTTGAAATAACCTTGGATGGCCTTGACATCTTCAAAGATAGAAGGTGTCGAGGGAGAGGGAAGAGAGTAATCAGGGGTTGAGGGAGCAAAGGTCCCTCCCTGGAACATGGCCAGGGGTTGTTCCAGGTGCATCTGGCTTAGTGGCTGGACCAGGTCAATGTTGTGAGCTCCCTTTGCTAGGGAGAGGGTCTGTAGCGGGTTCCTGGTTTGGTTCAACAGTTCATCTATTTCCTTATCTACCAATTCCACTCGATCCAATTTCTTAGCAATGATATCCATGTCAACCGTTCTAGAATTTGCTTATACCTCATAGATCCCACCATGGGGTTGACTGGATAGACTAAACTGGGTCATGGAGGCATTGTTGAGCGAATTTTCACTCATAGACTTGAAGAGCTCAAACGAGCTCTTCTCATCTTTGTTCAAGAAGTTTTCCTCGCATGAGGCATCGACGAAGTTTCGAAGGTTGTTGTCCAGACCATGGTAGAAGATCTGGGCCAATTGCCACCTTGGTACTTCGTGGTGTGGGCATTTCCTCAATAGTTCATTAAATCTCTCCCACACCTCATGGAACTATTCCCCGCCCTGGAGTGTAAAGGTGGTAATGGCTCTTCTGAGGGCATTGGCTTTTCCTATGGGGAAGAATTTCTTTAAGAATGCATGCCTTAGTTCTTCCCAGGTGGAGATGGGTCTTCCTAAAGTCCTAAGCCAGTGAGACGCTTTGTCTCTCAGTGAGAAGGGGAACATCTTGATCAAAACAATGTCTAGGCTAATGTTCCTGGATTTTACAGTCCGGGCTATCCGGTCAAGATCCTCTAGGTGCTGGAAGGGGTCCTCATTTGAGCTTCCAAGGAAGTGGCTCTGAATCAGGCTTAGGACGTCTGGTTTTTGCTCAAAATCATCTCCCCCCTCAAAGATCCTAAGGTGTGGTTCAATCCGAATCGCAGAAGGATTATAGAAGTTGTGGAGGGGCCTAGGTTGGTCCTGGAATGGTGGTGGATCAAGTGGTGGTTGCCCTTGCGGGTCCTGGAAAGGTGGTGGTGGTTGCCCCTGCGAGTTCTACAACTGGTGTATGGCTTGCATGATAGTGTGGATCTATTGCTGCTGAAGCCGGTGGTTTGCATTGATCTGGGGCTGGATGATGGCCATCGTATCTGGTGGAGGTTGGTCCTCAACCTCATCTACTCTAGGTTCGACCATGTCTCTAGCAAGATCAAGTCTCCTAGATTCCCATCCCAAAACAAACAACTCGGGATGAAGTGATCGTCTCCCATGCATACACTAGAGAAGAACAGGAGGGGATGCAGAGAGAACCAGATGCGAGAAGTGTGTGTGCACAACCAAGCAGGCAAGCCTAGTCCTTACACTGTATTCCTTAGGGAACCTAGAAATCTCTAAAGGAACGATCAAGTCAGTAGGCACAGGACTACCCTTCCCAAAGTTAACCCGACCAGGTTGATTATGAGGGGATTGTTGGGGAAGGTTCTTCCTTTGGCTTGCGCCGCCGGTTCCGTAGACCCCACAACCACGATCGTTTGACACTTCCCCGTAGCCTAGTCACCAGATTTTACTAAGAGAATGAAGGCCAAGTGCCTAGCAAACAAAACCACATCTCTTGAGGCTTAACCTAGTCCTGCCTAAGGCACGTCTACTATGTTTTAATGGGGCAAGGATAGTGCTTGTGCTTAGGTTATGTGATGAGGCGTTGATTGGGGTGGTGCCTCTTAGTTATCCAATTCAAGTGTGTGTGCTCCTAACAAGACATGATTTTCAAGCAAGGATTTAAGACAAGGTGCCTTTTAATGTTTGTCCTTACTTTCGTGTCTTTTAGGGTTGACGTGTCTTAATGTTTTCAGGCAAGTTTCAAGTGGGCACCCCAAGTTTTGCACACAATCGATGAGAGTGAATTTCCTTTAATGTGATGAGGCTCTAAAATTCTAATGTGCTCATCCTAGTGTTCATGAGATTTCTACCAGATGAGTTGATTTTAGGGGTGAGTGGTGTGGCTAAAGTCAAACCACGGTAGCTTCGCAAACACCACTCAAAGAAAAAGAACATTCAAAAAGATGAGGTCTTTAAGAATGTTAGAGTGTATTTTTTGTTGGGTGATGAGTTACAGATGAGGATCAGGCAATCATTCACCACGCCAATTTTTTTTTATTTTAAATTTTTTTAGGCAAGCAAACAATCACAGGAAAAGAAATACTCACAGTCGGTCCTTACTACGCTTACTCCATCTCCACTGTCACGAGTCTCACTCCTTCGCCGTCCAATCGTCGAGTTCCTGCAACCATCAAGTAGAGGGAGAAAATGCATTAGATGATGTGAGCATGGATGCAAAATGAAAGTGACAAAATAAATCCATTACCTCCTTAGCAACAGCACCAAAAACTGACGTGCTACGGACGCGTTTGTTTAAAAGGGTCGTTGTAGCTCACGTTCGCTGCGTCAGTTTTAAATAAAGAAACGGACGTGAATCCAAGTGTCAAACATAGGGAGGCGTGAAAATTGGGTTTTTTTGTCACTTAGCGTCACGAAAATGGCAGGTTTTTGCTTGCGTAGGAAAACGTGTGGGAAAAGCGACTAAGAGAGAGAGAAAGAGAGAGTGTGTGTGGGGTTAGAGTTCTTTTAAGTCGTGGCATTCATGCAACTCACGATACAGAAAAAAAACGTATCAAGAAGAGAAAGAGAAACAATAGCTAGAAAAGAAACATCTTCATTTAACATGCCTTTCAGTTTTACAAGTATAACACTAGATAAATGCTTAAGCACAAGTAAAGTAAAGCTAAGCTAGAGAGAGAGAGAGAGAGAGAAAGGAGACGGCGAGGCGACCACGGTGGTGGAGGAGGACTCCGTCGGTGACTCATCGACTCCGGTGATTACAAAAGTGTGCTAGGGATAGCTAGGAGTAGGGTGGAACACTTGCAAGGGTATTGAATGCCTTCCATGGGTGGTTGGAAGGGATTTATATACGAAGAAGGGCATTCTAAATGAAGAAGGGGCTTTAGCAACGTCCGAGACGTCGCTAAAACCCTTCCCAAAATGTCAGTGAAGCCCCTCTACCCGCCGATTCCTCGTGCGTGCTATGCTTCCTCTCGCGCACAATCCACGTGGTCACCTTAAGGGTTGTCCGATCGAGGATCGGACAACTGAGCATGTGTGGAGGACGCACTCGCGTAGCGCCCCCCTCGGGTGTCTGAGCACACTCATCTGCCGGCACCACATCTCACGATCACCACTGTCAGCATGCTGATCCACGACCCAATTTCGTTCGCGTGTGCCTTTACCTTCGATTTGCTGCGTGGTGCATTTCGACCTCGCGTCGCGTGTGCACGAGTGAGAGCGTCGATCGTTGCACTGTAGCTCACGAATGGTTGCAAAGAGGAGTCGGGTGCGGGGCGTGTCGACTGTTGGATGCTAATCCAACGGTCGAGATCTGATTCTAGATCGACGAAGAGGCACGAGCACTGTGGATGTGGGGGCGCGTCTGATGCGTTCTTAGCCGTCCGATCGGAGGATTGGATGGCTTATAGTGATGTGCGGTGAGAAGTAGCAAGGAGTGTGTCGGATGCCACCACGTGGCAGCTATTTGGCCGTTGATCATCAGATCAACGGTCAGAACTTCTTGGGCCAATTGCGGGAGCTCCGGATTTGGATTTGGTCGATTTTGAGTCCGTTGGACTCCATTCGTCGCCTTGAATCCATCCATGCGGTCCGATTGCTCATCTAAGGCCTGTTTTGACATGAACTTATACAAATGGCCATTAATATTGTTTAATAAGCAATCTCAATGTGCAATACATGTCATGCTCCCATGCCCAATTATGATGTGTTATTTATACATGTTACCCTTAAGATAAACCCCAATTGGTAGAATTATTACTCCAAAATGTAGTGTTATCAGTCCTTGATTGCCATGTAGGTTGTATGGGTCTTAGAAAAGTGACAGACTAGCTCTAAGGGCAAGTGGAAGATTGTTGGAGTTGTATGTCCTTGGCGTCATTTGATTGTACAATTAATATGCTAATTAGATATATCCTTTCAAAAAATATGCTAATTAGATATATGTCCTCTTCATTCATCCGATAAATGATTTTTCTATACAATATGTGTTATTGGTCCCACTTGCACTTTAAGGTTACTCTCACAAAGGCCTAATTAGACAAGTGAGGATAAGGGATCACATACCAAGAATGGTTCTGGATAATGGATACATGATATAGATCTATATATGATCACTATCATTAATTCATTATCAGGATCATTACTTTGAGTCTCGAAAGAATTGGTGATCTTTCAAGTTTATCACAAGAAATTGACACCTGATTGAATTCCTCAGAGGAGTTCTATAAGAATGAAGATTCTAAATTTTTTATATAGGCATGATCAAGGAGTTGATCAACGAAACTAAGATTGCAAAAGTCCTTCGATCATCATCCTTAAAGAAAGAGACACATGTCCTTATACCTATGATAGGAGTTTATGTCGATATCTTGGCTATAAAGATTTGGCAACCCAATGGTTCTGATTTTGCAAAATGTGAGAGCAAATATGTTAGAAAGTTGGTTTACATAATCAAATATATGATATAGACACAACTTCAATAGTTGGATTAGAGTTTGAGCTCCATCGTTATAGCTTTGGAGATCTAATTCCACAATGGTCATTTTAATAAATTGATTGAAACAAGAATAAAGAAACTAGATGAACTTAGAGAAGTTATCTGGTATGTCTTCCATCCAAAGCGTAACGGTAATCTACACAAACAGGTTCTAGAAGGGAAGATGGCAGGAAAATATCTTAAACCTTGAAGTGCTCATATGTGTCTCCATGTGTGTAAGACATATAGGATATACTGTATATCTCAAGAGTCGGTTATTGCCTTAGCAATCTAGTAGCTATCACGCTTCATTGAGGCTAGGTGATGAACACCTAGTGATTTTGATTAAACATGGGACTGGTTGATAAATTAGGGATTACTTATAATTGGAGAATCATTGAGTAATGCTAAGATCAATTTATAAATGTGTATATGTCAATTAGAGAATTGAGAAATAATTATTAGAATCAAATTAGATCAATATTCAATGTAAACCCTTCATCTGAGGTGATCGTAATCATAAACAGACTTCAAATTCCCTACAAGATCTCCTTGCAGCATGATACGAGGAAATTAATTATATGTTTCAAATAGTTGAAATATATAATTAATAAATACTTCTAAAAGCACCAAGGTCACTTTGGTAATTATAAAAGTGCTAGAATTCTCTTTAAAGAGAAATAGGACTAGAGATGGGTATTGTTGGAATTTTAGAAAAATATGATTTCTTTAAAACCTAAGGTTATGTGTCTTTATAAAAGGGTAAGGGGTTTCGCTAATTAAAGGCTAATAAAGAAACCAATGGAATGCCCCCTTTCTCTCTATGGCTATCCCCCGTTGGAGAGAATAAGAAGGGGCAACCCCCTCCCCCTCCTCCTCTCTTGCTTCTTTATGAAGATTTAAAGGTTCTTACTGCGTGAAGATTGTCATCCTTGTGACTCCAATGTTTCTCTCATTAACAAACCTAGAAGAGTTATGCCTCATGTTGGGACTTCGTGTAGACGTGTAGATTCACATCCACGCACTGCCTTATTCCCATAATAGCCAATCATAGAGGTAATATCCTTAACTCATGTGATTAATGGAAATTGTTTTCATTGGTTAGTCCTATTTGATTGATTTTAGGATCATGTTTTTGTGTATTTGAAAATTTTAAACAATCTCCTATGCTTCTATGATGCGCCACTTCCTTCACCTTTATATTAGATTTAGTTTATTTCCCTTCTTATTTCTTGATGTATGAATATACTTGTTGAGCATTTATGTGCTTTATTAGTTATATGATGGGAAACTATAAGTCTTGGGTAATTATAGGAAATTAATACGAGTTCCTACTAGGGTGAGGGTCCAAGCCGTAACATGCTACATCCATCTTATGGACCATTCATTGTATTATACAATCTAAACAAGGTGGAGTTGACGTTCTCTAAGCTATTATTACACTTTAAAGTAGACAAAGATGCGGTAAAGAAGGAGCATCCAATTGCAATGGTTGTAGTGGGAGGTTCCATCAAAAGAAGGGAAAAAGAAAGCAGTTCGATTCTCACAAGAAGAAGAATAAGGTAAGTCCCAATTGCTTGACCACAAGCATTAGGCAAAAGGACCCGAGTAATGACTCATGCCACTTCTGTTAAAAAGAAGGGTCATTAGAAGTGCAACTTTCCTGACCATCTGAAGTCCTCAAAGAAGGATAAAGGTAAAGAACTTAAAGGTATACACTTTGTCTATATCATTGAAATCAACTTACTAGATGGTAGATCTGGGAGTTGGGTTATTAATTTTGGTTCTATTGTTTATGTTTGTAATATGTTGCATCTATTTTAGGAGACAAAATGTTGAGTAAAAGAGGGTGATTTTGCGGATGGGATATGAAGCAACAGTTGTAGTAGAGGCCATTAACACTTACAGAATCAAATTATCCAAGAATTTTATTTTAGTTTTGAAAGATTGTTTTTGTATTCCATCCATTAGAAGAAACCTTATTTCTATTTTGAAGTTAGCTGGATTTGGCTATAGTTTTATATTTGTTAAATGTCTTGTTATTAATCACTATGATAAATGTGTAGACATTGGGTTCTTGCTTGCGAATTAATGGTTTACATATTTTAGATGCCAATGATGATGAATCATTCAATGTGGATTATGTGAATAAATCATTGAAATGAACTAAAGAGGAGGATAATTCCACTAAGCTATGGCATCTTAGATTGGAACGTGTGTCTGTTGAAAGAATTGATGGATTGGTAAAAGATGGGTCACTAGATTCCTACTTGTGAATCTTGCATTCAAGGTACGATGTCCGAGCCTCCCTTCCAAGAAAAGAGTTTGAGATATGAGGGGCTATTGGACTTCATACATACAGATAAATGTGGACCATTTAGCATATCTATCTAGAATGGTCACTAGTACTTCTTTACTTTCATAAATGAACATTCAAGATATGAGTATCTTTATATAATCAAGTATAAGTCTAAAGTCTTTAAAAAGTTCAAAGAGTTTTGAGCTTTGGTTGAGAACTAATTAGATAAATGGATTAAAGTAGTCCAATTTGATCGCGGTGGCGAACACCTATCAGATATATATAGTGATTATCGCAAAGAGAAAAGAATTATTTCCAAGTTGACTTCTCTCGATACTCCTTAGCTCAATGGCATATCATAAAGTGGCAATCAAACCCTATTGGATGTTGCTTGATCTATGACACGCAAGACAATGCTACCTCTATTGTTTTAAGGGTAGGCATTGGAGAGTGCACTCTACATCCTCAATAAACTCCCAACTAAATCGATTTTGAAGACTCTATGTGAGATATGAAGAGGATCCAAGCCTAATGTTAGGCATATGAGAGTGTGGGGTTACTTGTCACATGTAAAGAGCATGGACCTAAGCAAAATGGAGTCTAGAACAATTTGTTGCTATTTTATTTGTTATCCAAAGAATGGTAAAGGTTATTATTTCTGTCATCCTGAATCATAAAGGATATTCATTAATTGAAATGTGAGATTCTAAAGGACGAATTTGTGAGATAAAAGGGATCCAATGGAGATAAGGATCTTGAAAGGTTATCAAAACCCATTGAAGTTAAAGAATCGTAACAGCAAAAGGAAATACTAGAAGATAGTACTCTCGTTCCTAAAAGAACTTCTAAGATTCTCGGACCTCTAAAGAGGTATTGTTTCCACATATGAGAAGACTTTGAGATTGATCCTAATACCTTTGCGTAAGCTATGAAAGATTAAGATATGGAAAGTTGGATGTTATCAATGAAGTCAAAGATTGACTCTATGCATACCAATGGTGCATGGACTTTCATAAATCCATCTGATGGGGTGAAGCTTATAGGGTGCAAGTGGATCCTCAAAAGAAAGAGAAATTTGGATGGGAAAATAGAGACTTTCAAGGCAAGATTTGTTGTCAAGGGATATAGTCAAGTGGAAGGCATTGAATATGAAGAGGCATTCTCTTTTGGGGTAATGTCGAAGTGTATTTGAATATTACTAGCTATAGCTATGAGTCTTATCTGTGAGATCTAACAGATGGATGCTAAGATAGCCTTTCTAAATGTATATCTTGAGGAAGATATCTATTTGGAGCAAACAAAAGGCTTCATACCTTTGGGAGAGGAAAGAAAGGTTTGTAAGCTGAACAAATAGATCTTATTGGCTATAGCAAGAAGATGAGAGAGAGGAGTTGGGTGGTTGGTGGAGAGGGAAGGGAAGGAGTGTTGTGCATAGAGGCAATTGTCTCTACAACGCATTTCATGGCCCTTATATATAGGTTGTGAAATTTGTTAAGTAGTCCCTCCACCCAATAAATCGGGTTGAGAAGGAATCCTATAACTCTATTCCCTCTGCAGAAAACCCCTCATCCATGTTTTGTAAACAAAACTTAGGTTCCTTGAAGCCAAAGCATTTGATTAGGATTAATGCACTCCCATAACAATACTAGTTAAAATTTTTTAGCATAATTAAGGTCCAAATAAAACCTAAGCCCCTTACACCTAGTACCTTCATCAGGATCACTTTCATTTCCTTCACACTTATTGTAGCTAGTGAAGTGACAATTGGATGCCATAGTAATTTAAGCTACATAGATCAAGCTTTGGACTAAGAGTTCCTATTACAGGGTCATATGCTCATTGAGTTGAAATGCATGCTTACTATTTACAATACTAGACTTTCACTCGTGGGTGAAATAGACCCCATCGTGGTTCGATTACAAAAAAAACTTCCACCACAAGCTACTAAAGTAGAAGATGAAGGAAATGCAAAAGAGATGTGACAAAATGGGAAGGCATGGCAAATGAGTTGTGATCACTAAGATATTCATCATTTGTTTAATCAAAGACCTAGACATAGAAACTTACATCAGCATTGTTCAAATCTAAGCATCCCTAGAACTTGGTGTTGTAGCCCCAGTGCATGATCTGTTAAGACTTTAAGCCAACTAGCACAACTAAGCCACCTTTACTTGTGCTTGTGTGGTGGTATGAGGGAAGCTAGATTCGAGAATGACTAAGGAACAAATGCCCTCTTAGTTGTTTCATCTCTTGTGTTCCCTATTGCTTATGCTATCATTCGTGGAAAAAATGAACTTGGATGGCTAGCTAACATGGTATCCATAGAATGCATCTCTCTTTAGGGATTATATGATATAAACTAAGCTAGGGTGGCGGTGATCATATATATAAGACAAGTACATGATAGGAAGTTTCTTCACGAGCGTATAAGATATGTGTAAGCCATATTTATTAGTTCTATCTTGAACATCCATCCACAAATCAAATAAAACGACCAACCTCCTTCACCATCTAGTTTACATTGAAGCAGGCACACTTTGTTGCTTTCATCCCCATCGAGTGGGGAATTCATCTGCTGTACATTTAAGTATCAATCCCTGCTATTTACTTATTTACGTATTTAGTCCCTCCTAACATGGGACAACATTTTCTCCATGATGGGGACCTTCTGGGCTTGAAAAGGACCGCGACAGCATACGGGGCGGCAATGCCACTCGGTGGTGGGGCTCCACTCCTCCGACAGCTGACGACCGCTGCTCCCCGTTTTATTATGTTTTCTTCGTCTTCTTCACCAAAACAAACACCAGCACCGACAACTAACAACGAACAACAACGTGAAGGCTCGTAAAGAAAAAAACACCACGACTCGCTACCCGCGCGATCTAAGATCATCATCGACCTTCCTTCTCCTCCTACTACTACTAGTCCTCCATGGTGCGAGCGGGAGCGGAGGGCCTCCTCCTCGCCGGGGATGGCGTTTCCGGTACCCTGGCGGTGGTGGCCACGCTCGCCTCCGGCTGGTGGGACGAGGTGGACCGGTCGGAAAGGTGGCAGCGGGGGATCTTCTACTCGCTCTGCGCCGCCTACTCCCTCGTCTCCCTCGTCTCTCTGGTATTATCTCATTCATTCATTCTTGCTTTCTTTCTTTCTTGTATTCTTCTTCTGTGCATTATTTATTTTATCTATATATAGCCTCGATCTCTCGGACGGGGGAAATGGGAGGCCGGCGGAGTTGCTTTGTTTGTTTTGTTTGTTGGGAGGAGGTAGTTAATAATTCGTTAGTTTGTTTGTTAGCGGGGGGAGTTGAGAATTCGGGAATTTCGTTTGTTTGCTACAGCGCCTTTCTGTCGATCTTTTTTTAAAGTTAAATAGAGGACTGTTTTGAGACATGACCATTGGGGTTATTATTAGTCAGCGGTTTGGGCCTGGATCGTTAAAATTACTTACTCTTTATGTCTGTGAACGGATTTTGTGAGAAAGAATCGATGCAGGTCGGGCGAAGAACTTCCTCCGAGCAAAGGAAGTTTCGATATATAGATACGTCCACATATGGTATGCGATGTGAATCTTGGCAATGTGAATGCCAGTGTGGTTATTATTGCATGACGCCGAGTTTCTTTTAGGCAGTAGCGATTCAATTATGCCTTACCTTACACATTGGTCTTCTCTTCTCCAGCCGGAGCTTTTAATGTGGCAAAAACCATCTATCTATGTATCTATCGTTGCTTCCTTGGTTCAGTGATTGGCTAATTAGCTGTAGAACTTTACTTCACCATGAGTATGACTGACAAATCCCCTCTGGATGCCAAAATGTCCCTTTTCATTCTTTGCTTCAGATGTGTTATGTAAAGTGGGTAATCTTACGTAGTAAAGCGTGTAATTCTTACCTGTTTGTTCTACTTACAAATTTACAATTCCTTGTAATTTAATGTGCACATAGCAGTAAACTACATTTATGATTTTAAATATAAAAAGAAAAAATAATAGTCTATTAAGACTCTTTTTTGTATTGTATACTCCTTAGTGATCTTCCCATCTAGTCATTTTGTAGTCTTAGTTTATCGACTCATTTTGATGCAATATTTAACTGTGGTTTATAATCATGATTTGCTACTTCTATATATGTAATTTCACCTCTTCAAGAAATATTTTGTACTTACACCTGCCAGTGGTCTTGGTAGCAGTGCCTGAATTCTCATTGCCGTTCTGTAGTAACTCTTCCGGTTTTGGTTTGATAGTAGCTCTTTCTAGTGTGCGTTCGTGTTCGTTTCCAAGAAGCATGTTGCATTGGCACTTTTGATTGGTTTCTCCTATTCAGCTGCAACTGATACGCCTTCAGCTAAGGGTACAGCAGATGACAATACAGAAAATTTTCCACTTTATGAATTTTGTTGTCAATGGATGTAAGTAACAGTTTCTAGTTCAACTTAGCTTTTCTTCTGTAGGATATGTTGTCTCCCTTTTGCTAAAATTACTGAAATATTGCAGTGCGAGCTGTCCTCTTTGGACTGTATCACGGTGTCTTTCTTATTCGACCTAAGGTAAAACTCCTCATGCTTCTTGGCTATCATGTTATGCCACATTTTTTAAAAGAAAATTTTCTTAATGATGCAATAGGAGTTATAAGCAACTCACTTTAAATTATGTAGATGACCTTGTAAGATGCCGAATTGTTGCAGTGGCATGAATATGGTACCATCATGGATTGAAATCAATAACCTGTAAGCATCATAGATGCATGTTGTGTATCTTACATTACATTTAATTTTAGAGTCCTAGGATAGCCATGAAAGTATTCTGGATGGAAGATTTGCATCCATCATATTCAATCTATACTGATCCTCCATCTATTCCTCCAAATTTGTGCTCTATACCTTGAGGTATCTCGTCGTTTACAACTCTCCATGGCTAATAGCCAAGATGAATCGGTGCAATGTTTAAGTGTATGCTTCGTTTTTATCATTGTTGTTTCCACATGCTTGTGAACTTATTGGTTAGATTTTTTCTATCCAAAGTGTCCCTTTTCCCATTCCCCAGCTTTGCTGGGAGACAAATCAGAACAAAATTTGCACTTAGGAGTGGAGTTACTTCCTGATGTTGGTATCAGTCTTCCTGTCTGTCTCTTGACACAATTCATATTGCCGTTTTGGAATTTATTGAAGTGAGTTTCATTGCATTTTCATAATGGTGAGCATTTTGGTCTGTTTAGACTGTTGAAAATTCAAGGTGAACCTTGTATTTCATCATTCCATTTTTCTTTGATTTCAAATGTACTTAAATGATATGCTTTTTATCTGGCTCAGGCTCTTGAAATGGTAGTCTTAGATCTTCCTGGACTGTTGTTCTTCTCAACTTATACATTACTTATATTGTTCTGGGCAAACATATACCATCAGGTACTTATTTTAGTTCACCATTTCTGACACCTGCACTATGATGGAAAAAGTCTTGATCTTACAAATCTACATGGACTTTGCTTCCAGGTAAGAGGCCTTCCAAGCACTAGTTTAAGACCTGCATACTTAATCATCAATGGAGCTATTTACCTAATTCAGGTGGCACATTTATTTTAATATCTACCATTCAGCTGAAATATTAGTGATTTGATTATTGATTTTAGTTATTCAACTTCTGTATTTGTATATTGAAGGTTGGCATATGGGTATATGTACTGATGTATCCAGGATCTACTTCTCTGGAAGTTGCCAAACTATTCTTTGCAGGTGAGTAAGCAGTGGAATGTATTTTCATTTGTTTAATTAATTGGATATAAAAATTGTTGTCACAGGGAAAAAAGACATCTTCAACAGAATGAAAGGACATAAACTTCTCTATGTTTTGTCTAAATCAAGCTTCCCTAGAACCTTGTGCCTAATGTTGATTGAGATTTCTCTTGCAGTTATTTCTTTTGTTGCTGCTTTGGGGTTTGGGATATACGGTGGAAGGTACTGTCTATAGAATATTTAAACAAGTACAATATGGTGTTTATGCTACATCCTTCTACATTTTTTGTTCTTCTTTTTCCCCTCTAAATATGACTTTATCTCTTGTTCAGGCTGTTTGTCTTGCTGAGGAATTCTGCAGTTGAAACTAGAAGCCTCCAGAAAAAAGTGATTGAGGTATTCCTGCTCCCTTTGGATGAACCTGTATCGAGTTGGCAATGTGTCAATGGTAGTAATCAATTTGACAAGCATTTATTTTTTCTAGGTGTTCCATTTTTATAAAATATACACAACCCAGAATTTGATTCCCATGCTAGTCTTTTGTCTTTGAAATTAGAATGAAAACAATGTATCCCTTCTGTGACAGAACAGAGCTAATTCCCAAACTTCCTAACTAGCAAGAGTCAGAAGGAAAAACAAAATGTTCTGAACCAAACATGGGGTCTGATGAACAAATTTTACAAAACTATAAATGTTGAGCCCCTTTGATTATTTGTTCTTGTTGACATATCTCCACTAGTTTACTTTTATTATGTTGCATTGCATGTTATTTATTTATTTTTTCCTTCTGGACATGTGCATTTTCCCCCACACCTCTCTTCTATATAAAGGGGTGTGGGGCTCCTTGGAATAAATTGTCATTTGTTTCTTATCATGTTGATATTAGAGTAGCGATTCTAGATTAGTGTTTTGGTATCCTATCCTCACAAAGCCTTCGAACCCTAACACTGTAGCCCTCTCTCTCCCTTTCTCCCTTGGTACTTGTAGTAGCCACCAAAGGGGCCACCACCGACCACCACCAGGCCACTGATAGCCGACAGCAGCCCCAACGCTGCCTGCAGCAGCCACCTAGGGCTGTTGCTAGCCCTCTCAAGCGACTGTACCACCAGCCAGCAGTGTTTCTGGCAGTGGTTTTCTCCCCCTGCACCAACGGGAGAGGATTCTAGGCACTCTGGGCAACGCCACTAGCGGTCTCCCCCATGCCCTAGTGCATGCCTATGCCTAATCCAAGGGGCTTTGGTGGTCCTTTTCTTGATTTCCAAGACCCCATTGTCTTGGATTTCATTATTGGAAGATCATCGTTTCTCTGATGAAGTCATTTCAGATCTGAAAATATAATTTCAGATCTCCTTTCTTGGTCCCTGCTAGGCACAATGTCATCCTCAGAAGGATCAGAGATGGCATTGAATACTGCTATTGTGACAAGGACAATGGAGTATGTAGGCTTGATGCATCGAGAGCATGACAGGAATCACCATGGTGCAGGATGGTTGGTTGACTCTAGAGCTTCACAGCATCTTTGTGGCGATCAAAGTTATTTCTAGTCGCTTAGTTCTGTTGCACCAGGGAGAACAGTGTAGGTTGCTGACGACAGACACACTCTCATTGTTGGTAAGGGGGAGGTGTCTGTAACTCCTACTTTGCGACTGCTGAAAGTGTTACATGTGCTTAACTTTCCAATGAGTTTATTGTCGATGAGTAGGATTACGAAGGAACTTAACTGCAAGGTTATCTTTGATGGTGTCAGGTGTATCGTCCAGGATAAGTTCATAGGGAATACCATTCCTAGAGATGTAGAGGAAAATGACATATATCATCTTGGGTAGTAACCATTTGTAGGAGTCAGCAGGTGTGATAGTGGGAGTGTTTTGCAATGGCATGCTTGTTTAGGTTACTTATCTTTGGATCGCCTCAGAAGAGTAATTCCACATATCTCTCTTGCCACTACTATTAGATGTGACGCTTACCAGCTGGGTAAACATCATCTATCTTCTTTTCCTGTCAGTACTTCTTCTAGATCAACGGCTATTTTAGTGTTACTTCATATGGATGTTTGGGGGCTGAGTAGAGTTCTAAACAGGATGAGACATCGTTATTTTCTTGTAGTTGTACATGATTTCTCGAGAGTGTCTTGGGTGTTTTTTTTTAAGAACAAAGTAGATGTTGGAAGTGTTATGGAGACTCCTATTGGAGATTAGGACATAGTACTCTGCTATAGTGAAGGTTGTATAGATAGATAATGCTCTTGATTTCTTCACTGCGAGACTTATAGAGTTCTACAGGGCTCGTGGGATCATTCACCAGACTACTTGCCCCCATACCTCGCAACAGAACGAGATTGTAGAGTGGAAGCACAGACATCTGCTAGAGGTTCCTCGTACTCTTCTTATCCACCATAGTGTTCCATAGCGATATCAGGGGTATGTGGTCTTGACTGTGTGCTATCTCATTAATAGAATGCCAAGCTCAGTTCTCCACGAGCAGATACCGATTCTCCTACTACATTTAGATGGTGAGCTCTTTCATGTGTCTCCTAAGACCTTTAGGTGTCTTACTTTTGTTCATGTGCCATCACCGGGTCATGCCAAGCTTGCTTCTCAAGATGTAAATTGTGTTCTTAGGGTACTTTAGGAGTCAGAAGGGGTATCGATATTATGATCTCATCCATAGTAGGCACTATGTTAATGCTGATGTGACATTCCATGAAACCATACCATTTTTTTCAGTTGCTGGATAGATGAGTTATCCTGATGATGTAGCTGCCATGCTTATTCCTCCCATTCCTATGGAGGTAATTTTAGTCTTGACTTCTCAACCTGCTTCTTCGGATTTCACGACCTCCTTGGATGATTTCCAAAAATTGTATGGTTTGATGGGCACATATAGTGACCTCATATGACACTACAAAGGCTTCCTTTTCTACCACAGGTTGATGAGATGGTATCCAGTGACAGCGATAGTCTGGTCAGACCTGATACTCCCGACGGTGCTGATCACAGTAGTAGTGAGTTTCCTCCTACAGATGCTCAGACAAAGGTACCAGATGATTCTGACCTTTCTATTGCCATTAGGAAGGCACCCCGCACATGTGAGTTCAGATACCGTGTTATAGGCAGTTTGGCTGTTGATTGCCTTGGTTCAGAGTTTGGCAAATTTTGCAGGCACTTACAGTTTCATGCATTCCGTTCACATACCAGCAAACCATGCTTGATCCAAAGTGGTGTAAAGCCATGAAGGAACAGATGGAGGCACTCCGGAGTAGATAGACTTGAAAAATTACCATACTTCCTACAGGCGCACAATTGGTTAGCTCCACATGGGTCTTTTCCTTGAAATATAGCTCTTATGGGTCTATTTTAAGGTATAAGGCTAAGTTGGTAGCAAAGTGGTTCATCCAGATTTATGAGGTGTATTCTTTGACACTTTATCTCCTGTTGCACGCCTTGCCACTATTTGTGTACTCATCTTTGTTGCAGCTCATGTATGTTGGTGGTCGCACTAGCTTGATGTGAGGAACGCTTTCCTCTATGGCGATCTTCAAGAGAAGGTTTATATGCAGCAGCCCTCGCGTTTTAAGGCTTAGGGGGAGTGTGTGCAAACTCAGCAAAGCCATCAATGGCCTGAAGTAGAGCATGAGAGCGTGGTTTCAGAAGTTCTCAGATGTGTTGCAGAAGATGGGTATGCAGAGGTCTTCCTTATATTACTCTTTGTTTGTCAAGAAAATAGAGAAGGGCGTGGTGACCCTCTTAGTGTATGTGGATTACCTAATTATCACTAGTAATTATGAGGCTAGGATAAGTCAGGTCAAGGAAAGTCTTTCATGAAAGTTTGTTATGAAGGATCTGAGTTAGCCTTGATACTTCCTAGGGATCGAGGTTGCTAAGAGCAGATATGAGATTGTTCTCTCTCAACGTAAGTATGCGTTGGATGTTCATTAGGAGATAGGTATGCTGGGGTCCAAGCCAGCAAACATTTCTATGGACCCCAAGGCACACCTTCATGATGAAGAGGTAAAGGCAGTCGATAGGAGATCATACAGACAATTGGTTGGAAAACTACTCTATCTGACTATTACACGGCCTGATTTACAGTTGCTGTAAGCAAGTTCAATTAGTTCATGGGTAGGCCAACCGAGTAGCATTGGTAGGCTGCTATGCAGGTGTTTAGGTACTTGAAGAAATCACCTGGATGCGGTATTTTCTTTCAAGCTAGGGCTCTCAAGACTGTGGTGGGATACTCAGATATAGATTATGCAGGGTATGTTGCAGATACGAAGTCTACTGCAGGCTTCTGTACTTTTGTTGCAGGTAACCTGGTTACTTGGAGGAGTAAAAAGTAGGTTGTGGTCTCTAGTTCTAGTGTTGAGTCAGAATACAGGGCCATGGCCTAGACTGCCATTGAGATGGTTTGGATTAGATCATTGTTGCGGGATCTACATGTTCAAGTTGAGGAGCCCATGGAAATGAAATGTGACAATAGGTCTGCCACGTATATTACCAACAATCCCATGTTCCACAAGCGTACCAAGCATGTGGAAGTTAACTATTGCTATAGTAGAGATTTGATCTAGCGTAGGATATTACGGACATTTGTTCCTTTAAAGGACCATACGACTGACATCTTCTAGGAGCCCTTGCCGCGTGAAGTGTTTGATACATGTTCCAAGCTGAGTATCATTGACATTTATGCTCTAGCTTGAGGGGGAGTGTTGACATATCCTCATTAGTTTACTTTTATTATGCTGCATTGCATATTATTTATTTTTTCTTTTTTTTGGACATGTAGTGTTATTTTCCCACACCTCCCTTCTGTATAAAGGGGTGTGGGGCTCCTTGAAATAAACTGTTATTTGTTTCCTATCTTCTCGTTATTATTTGGCAGTATACTATTGGGTGGAATCGTTTGTTTGTCATTTATTAATTTGTGCTTGGGCTGTGTGTTGTATTTTTCCTACCTCTTTCTCTATATAAAGATAGGTAGGGTTTGAGAATTAATTAAGTTGCTTATTTCTTTCAACTTGGTGTCAAAGCAGCGATCCTAGACCGGTGCCCTAGATATCCCAACGAAGTAACCTGCCAACCCCTTCACCGATCTCCCTCTTCTCGTCCTTGCCAGTCTTCCTCTTTATTGACCTCATTGTCTTAGTGGCGATGGGGGGCATCGGTGCTGCCGCATCGCCTCCTAGTGGTGTAGCACCGCCTGCTGGTGCCCACCACCACTGTCGTTGCCTGCTGTAGCCATTGCATCTCCTCCTAGTGGTGCAGTGCTCTGCCTGCTACTACCCATCGTGGGCTACAGTGCCTCCTACGAGTCTTGCAATCACACTGCGGGGCCTTCTCTTGTTGGGTAGGGGTGTGGTGCATTCTCCTCCCTCCGTTTTCTAACCTCCAGGAGGGAGAGGCAGATCTATTTGGGATTTTCTAGTCCCCAATATTCTCCGCTTCACTTAGGAAGGCTTGAGATTTTCATCTTAGGCTATCTTTGTACTTCATCGAGGAGCATATGGTCGAAAACTACAATTTTAGATCTTGGTTCATGTGTTATGACGGTTTGCATGCTTTAGTTCTACTTGGGGTGTTCTAGTATCTTGGGTGAAGGCAAGATGGCGTCTTTTAGCTCTTCCAAGGTAACATCGGACTCCACGATGGAGACAAGGATCTATAAGAACCCATTTTCTAGTCTCATGGTGAAGTTGGACGAGACCAACTACCCCAGATGATTGGGGTTATGACAAGGAGCATATCTTGCTTCACTTAGACCTTGCATAGAAGACTGGGAAATATGCCACCTGGAACAAAGATAATGTAGTGGTAAGTGCCTGGATTATGAATTGTATTATTCCCAAGATAGGAGACGAGACTATGTATAGATCGCCAAGGAGATGTGGGATACATTGCGAGGGACTTATTCTCATGAGAAGAATTCTGCTCGTGTGTTCCAGACCTTTCATGAGCTCACACAATTGTGTTAGGAGGGCAAATCATTAGCCTGGTACTATTCTACCATAAAGGGTTTATTAGAGAAACATAATGCCAATAGACCAGTGTGTACTTGCTCATCTTAAAGGGAGTACAGGAAGGGGATAAGATGTTCTGTTGTTCTTATCTGACCTTGGACCAAAGTTTATTGCCGCATGGTCTAAAGTTTTAACCTTGTTAGAGTTACCTTTACTAGAGGAGACATACAATAGGTTGAGGAGGATTGTAGTTCAATTACCTACTGCTGAGACTACGTGCTAGACATCTGCCTTGGCTATCACGCCTGGATGTGGTAGGTCTCCTTCTTGAGGTCAGGGTCATGGTCGTCCTCCCTACACTTGCTGTGGTCAAATGGGACATACTGAGGCTACTTGCTGGACTAAGCATGGTCAACCCTCGATGGCCAATCAAGCATCTGAGTTAGTTAAGGCTCCTTCTGACATAGTATCCTGAGCAGAGTTAGATGATTTTCTATAGCGCTTCTTTCAGTTGTCTCAGTCCTCAACTACTCTAGAGATGGCTGTACATGTCGCTTTTTCAAGTATAGATTTAGTTTGTTCCTCAGCACTTCCATACAATGGTGATTGGCTGTTAGATTCTAGAGCTTCATGCCATCTATGTGGAGATTGGAGGTCATTTCCATAGATTATTCCTGTACCACCAGGGAAAATTATTCAGGTAGCTAATGGGAGGCACTCCAAGGTTGTGAAACAAGGGAAGGTTCCTGTCACGTCCACTTTAAGGCTATTTAATGTGTTATTTATACCTAGTTTTTCTATGAGTTTGCCGGGAAGCTTATAATGATTTTGGTAGATTTCTACTTATAGAGAAATCAAATATTATTTAAGGAGTTAGTATTTGATTTAACATTTAATTGGGCTTAAAGTGTTCAATCTTGATCCAAAAGGATTTGGATAGAAATTAAATATTCTTTAAGTACAAAAACCCAATTAGTTAATATTTAATGAAAGGCACTAAGCAAATAGTCAAGTAGAAATTGATCGCAATCGTTGGATTTGATCCAACGGTTCCAACCATGTTAGGGTTAGGTTGAATCCCTATAAATATCTTCTAAAGGTAAGGTGAAGAAACCTAATCAACTTCTTAATTCATGTAAGAAAGAGATCCATTGCCGCTAGAGAGAGGAAGAGAAAAGGATTTGCGAAACCTTGGCACCTTCTGGAAGGTTGGTCAACTCTCAGGTGCCGCAAGAGATGAGGGCCACCATTTCTTCCTCCATGGCTTGTTGCCAGCCAGAGTCTTATAGAGCTTGCATTTTGATGCTGGGAACTACCATAGTAGATAAGGCTGTAGAGAACTGCTGCAATGCTAGACTAAGATAATTTGTTGCAGTATAATGAGGCATTAGATGTAAAGTGTAAGTTCTTATAGCTTTCCTAAGGGCAATAGGCAAGTCATTAGACTGTTGAGAGGGATCATCCCGATCAAATGCTGTAGGGAAGATTGAGCAGCCAGATCCTCAGTAACCTCAACTTGCATAGATGGCAATGAGACAGACACAAGATCCTTTTGACAATGCTTATAAGAGTAGGTGAACCAGTCAAGAGAGGATCCCTCATCAGAGAAGTAAAGAACCCTCTTAAAGAAAGTGACATCAACGAATACATGGTAACGTTTATCCACAAGATCGAAACACCTGTACCCCTTCTGGGATCTAGAATATCTTAGGAGAATACAGGCAGTGCAAAAAGTGAAGTATCTGCTTGTAAAAGAAGTAGACGAGTATCCCCATCAAGCACAGGTGAGGGAGCTTGTTTAATCAGATAAGTAGTTATAAGAATGGCATCCTCCTAGAAAGATTTAGGTACATTCATAGCAAGCACCAAAGTTCAAGCTACATCAAGAAGATGGTGCAATTTGCATTTAGCTATCCCATTCTGTTGGGATGTATGGGCACAAGAAGTCTAGTGAAGTGTACCATTGTCAAACAAGAAATCAATAATATCTTTTCATATAAATTCAAGAGCATTGTCATTACAAAAATCTTAATGGCATTGAATAAAAATTTTGCACTTCATTAAAAATCTTAGGAATGACAGAGCCAATATTAGATTGATCCTTTATTAAAAATGTCCATGACAAGTGACTATAATCATTAATAAAAACAACAAAATACTGGTAGACTGTTTGGTGGCTTATTCGACATAGACCTTAAACACTACAATGAACCAACTCAAAGGGAGTTAACTCTTATTCTGATGGGAAAAAAAAGAAACACGGTGATGTTTGCCAAGTTGGCGAGCCCCACAATCTAACTTATCTAGAATCAACGACTCAGGAAACATCTTTTGAAGTCTGAAGATAGAAGGATGACCTAGACAACAGTGCCACAAAACTAGATTAGTCGAAATAGAAGCAACACCAACAACAACATGGGGAGTATCAATGTAATAAGGTCCATTATGCTCAATTCCCCACCAATCATCTTCCCCATTCGAATGTCGTGAAATAATACAAAATGGTCATTAAAAATTACTCACCAGTGAAACTCTTTACATAGTCTACAAACAAATAATAAACTCAAAGAAAATTCATGAGCACAATAGACATCTGTCAACTTCAATAAATCAGAGATCTAAACATCTCCTACTACAATGATAGGAGAATAGGTTTCATTTGCCGGACAGACTAAAGTAACTGTAGATGCTGATCACAATCATAAGAGGGCATCTTTCTTACCAGTAAGGTGATTGGAAGCACTTGTGTCAACGACCCAAGACGAAGTTGATGCAACAGTAGCTAAGTTGGCAGAGCTTCCTATTGCTGTAGGCTGGAACTCTTTGCCTTATCATTTGCATTAGTTGAGCATAATCATCTAGTGTCAGAGTAGGGATTCTAGGTGAAGTGGGGGCATTCTCCCCCTAAACAACGGCTGTCTTCACCCAATCAGGATAGCCAAATTTGGCCCAACACCTCTCAAAAGGATGATTGGTTCTTTAACAATGAACACATGGACTGTAGGTCCTCCCATGTCCACAACCTCTGCCACATCCAGTACCTGAAGCACCAAGCCTACTAGAGACTGCAAGGGCAGATGTCTCCATAGTTGTGGGTGGTGTAGTAGCAATAGGAGTCACATTCGATGCAATCTTCTAGAGCCTCCCAAAGATAGCCTCCAGATCAGGTAAGTCATCCATTGCCAGAATCTGATCACGAGCCAACGTATATCTGGTGCTCAAACCATCTAGAAATTTATAGACCTGCCAAGCTTTCCCATGACCAGTTTGGGTCTTACAACAAGAGGGCTAGAAAATACTCAGGTCTTCAAATAACCCCTCCATCTCAGTAAAGTACTCCACAGAGTGCAATCCCTCTAAGATGTGGACTATATGTGGTGATAAATATCCTCCAAGTGAGCATGATTAGACCTCTAGGAATACTTCGTTGCTAGACTCTCCCAGGTTTCTTTAGCAGTCTTCTTGTACATGAGATTTGCTGCAATTTGTGGTTCCACACTATGCATCATCAAGTTCATGACATGATAATTATCTTGTTTATATTTCTCAAAGTCTAGAGCATCCACCTTAACAGGATCCTTAGTGAGGATATAGAGCTTCTTTTGGCCTCCAACGAAACTCTTGAATTGCTAGATCCATAGAAGGTAGTTCCTGACACCATTAAGTTTGACCTACAAGAGTAGATGAAGTCAGAGGCTTGACTTTAGAGGCAGTAGATGACCTGGATGTAGAAGAGGCAGTGGCAACCATGTTAGGGCCAAAGAATCAAGATAGCCAAAAATAAATTAAACTAAATGTGTGCTCTCCTCCAGTTTCAATGATTTCTCATGGATATAGGGCCTTGCACAATCTTCAAGTGATCCCAAGACATCAAAAGATAGTTGTAGAGGTAGTCACCTAAACAACCATTAAAGACTCAAATCAAAGAGGATGATCCACTTCAGATGGTGCTTCCTCACATTGATAGCACACAGTTATGGGTTTGCAGACACACGAACCCGCATGAGAGCCTAAACACCTTACGGAGCAACTGCAGGTGGTGGTGCGAGGGATCAGTGGCCTACACAACCACCATAAGTGACACTAGGAGGCAGCAGTACCCTCTAGGGCCATCGGCGATGCCTACAGTGCCCCCCTTTTGCGTTGCTTAGTGTTGGTGGCATCGAGAGGAGCGCTTCGCGACACTATTGGTGGCTAGTGGTGCCACCTGGTGTTGCTACTGGTGGTTGTGCGCTACCTAGTGCTGCCTTTGGTGCTTGGTGCTGCTAGCAATGAAGAGAAGAGGCAATGAAGAGAGAGAAAGGTGATTCTCTCTCTAGGGTTAGGGTTTTGGTGGAGAACGATACTCGAGCATGAAGAGTTTAGAACCCACCTCGCTCTGATACCAAGGTAAGAGAAAGAAGAATGGAATTGTCTTATTAGAAAAGAAACCCTAGGCCTATTTATATAGAGATGGACTTTTGGGAAAATTACATATGATGCCCTTCTTGAAACACAAAAGAACAAAATATTCCTATGTAAATAAATAACTTCAACAACAATCTAATTGGATTAGACCTTAGGGTTAATATTATCCTCTAGTGTGTAGAATTCATAAGTATTTAGAATACATAAGAGAGGCATAGTGCCATAATTTATGAATCCTAGACATTTTATTATTGACGTAATGAAACCAATAATGATTTTTATGGATTCTTACTCGTAGAAAAATCAAATATTATTTAAGGAGGTAAATACTATTTGATTTAACATTTAATTAGACCCGAAGTGTTGGGTCTTGATCCAAAAGGGTTGGGATAGAAATTAAACATGCTTTGGATACCAAAATCCAATTTGCTAAAATTAATGAGGGGTCACCAAGCAAATATTGAAATAGAAATTGATTCCAACTATTGGATTTGATCCAACGGTTCCTACCATATTAGAATTAGATTGAATCCCTATAAATATTGTTGAGTTATTTATTTCTTGTATTTGGGTGCTTTTATCATTTTTTGTTTCTTAAGAGGTTATGATGTAATTTGTTCCCACCTCTCTCTTTATGTAAAGAGAGATAGGGTTTGAGAATAATGCAACTTAATCATTTATCCCATCTTGGGGTTAGAGTAACGGTCCTAGACCGGTGCCCTAGGTACCCCACCAATATGCCCTCCACACCTTCTGCCATTCTCCTCCTCTCCTCACCAGCGGTAGCCATGCCACCAGCCTCTTCTCTCCTTCGGCTGGGGTTGGATTGAACCCTAGTGGTGCTGCCACCTGCTGCTAGGGGTCCTAGTACAGCTGCTGTTGGTCCTCAATCCATGTGTGGGGCTGTTGGGGGTTTGTTACCTTGGTAGGGGCGTTGCTACATCCTGCCCTCTCTGCCTCATCATTTTTAAGCATCAAAGAGGGAGAGGCTGCTCTGTTAGGAGTAGATCTTGTCTTTAATAGGTGCAGTTACGCCTTAGTTGGTCTGAAATTCACTATTTTAGACCATAGATCTCATGTTAAGTGGTTGATTTGATGTTCTAATCGCTTTTTATTGGTCTTGGGTTTGTGGGTGAAGGCAAGATGGTGTCCTAGTTTGTTAGAGGTGACTTCATACTTGAATATGTAGATGGGGGCATACATGAGCCCATTTTTTGATCCCATAATTAAATTGGATGAGATCAATTATCCCCAATAGTTACAGACATTTCTTATGATAGTAAGAGGTCATGGAAAGGAGCACATCCTATGCCACTTAGAACCCACATAAAAGACAAGCTAGTTTGCTCTTCTTCTGTGTTATAGTAGGATGAGATTGGTTGGTAGATTCCAATGCTTCACGTCATTTATGTGAGAACCAAAGCTTGTTTACTTTCCTTAAATCAGTACTTTAGGGCGTACTGTATAGGTGACGAATGGGAGACATTCCCATGTTGCAAGCCAAGGGGAGATCCCTCTATCTTCCACATTACGATTGTCCAAGGTGCTTTTTGTGCTAGGTTTTCCCATTAGCTTATTATCTATTAGTCATATTACAAAGGAATTGAACTGTAGAGCTATTTTTTATGGCCAGTCTTTTTTCTTGCAGGATAAGCTCATGGGGAGGATAATTAGTGGACGTAAAAGAGGGGTATACCGCCTAATCTAGACTAGTACTTCTGTTGCTATAGGTTATGGGGAGGGTTCCTTTGTCACTGGGTCTCCTTTCCAGTGGCACCTCCTCTTTGGCCATCTCTCCTTGGATAGGCTTTGGCGTATTATGCCTCATATCTCTCCCCTGATCGTCATCATCTACGATGCTTGTCAACTTAGGCAACATCAACGTGCCAGTTTCCTGTGGTCTTAAAGTCCTATGTTTACTTCTTTATTCTAGCTTATCCACATAGATGTATGAGGGCTTAGTCGGATTCCAAATCAGTTGGGTCACCATTATTTTATCATTATTGATGATTTTCTCGGGTGTCATGGGTATTTCTATTAAAAAATAAGTCTGATGTTGGTTCTGTTAGTGAGAATTTTGTTATAGAAATAAAGTCTCAGTTTTCCACTACTATCAAAATTGTTCGTTCTGATAATGCTTTGGAATTGTCTACACATTGTTTACATTCTTTTAATAAATTCCATGGCATCATTCATCAAACTACTTGCTCTCATTCTGAATCGAATTATTGAGATGAAACATCACCATTTACTTGATGTTGCTCTCATCCTTTTTGTTAGGAAATAAATCAAATTAAATAGTTGATTAGTGTTTACTATTTTTAGGTCTTGGTTGGGTTTCCATGTATGCCCTTTGCCTCTCTATATAAAGAGAGCACGACCTCTCTATTTGATCAATAACAAGAATTATCTTTCCCCAAATTTCTCTACATGGTATCAGAGCCACTGATCTTGGTGGTCTAGGGTTTAGAAGAACGAAACCTAGAAGGGAGAGGCCCTTTTGCGAGCCACCGGAGAGGCTTTGTCCTCTCCCACAACCTCTCCTCTTCCTTTTCTATCCTTCCTCTCCCTCTTCAGCTACTGTTGCTGCTTGTTGTCAGGAGGAAAACGCTCACTAGCGTAGCCTCCAGCCACCCTTCGACGAGGGACCATTGGTGGGGTGGTTGTTGAAGCCTTGCAACTAGACCAACCACCGCCGGTGGTCCTTTGGCAAGCCACGTGCCACCGACAGCCCATCTTTCGTCCAGCGCAGCCCATAGAAGTGGTGGTTCGGATATTTGTTTTGCCCTATCAAACCTCGTTTGATTGAGAGTTTAAGGGTCCCTCTCTACTCGAGGGCCATACTACTGGGCCAAGGTGGTCCGACCCTCACTCAACTTCGTCAGAGTGTCGCCACGCTCCTCCTCTACTGTGTTTCTTGCATACACAAGAATTAAAAAAGAAGAGGAAAGAAGAGAGTAGCGGTGGTGATTATCTCTGACAGTGAGGCTCCTCTCTGGCCGACTCTGCTCCGGAGCCCTTCTCTCCAGTGGCATGGAACAGGGGACATGCCCCTGTGTCGATCGAAGAAGAAATAGAAAGGGGTGGAAGGATCCTTCATTCAAGCCTTTAAGGACTAAAAGAAAAAAAGGGGGGGTTATTTATGCTTTTAGGTCCTATTAGGTTTTTCAAGTTTATATTTGTGTTTTGGTTTGGGGCCTTTGTGTGTAGCCCCTCAAGATCTAGGTCTATTTTTGTTTGGGTCCTTATATGTTGAGTGGAGGATACAAGAGTTGAAGATGTGAGCTGTCTTAAGATGTCAAAGTTCGGGCAATACTCTCACGCACCTCAAGAGAAATTAAGCGTTGACTAGCTCTGTGAGGGCGTACAAGAGACACCCAAAGTTGAAGACACAAAGAAGGGACTACCACATCGACAAGAGTTGATCTTTATTACCTTAAGGATCTAAGTCTTTACCGTCTCCCTCATCTCGACTTGCGGGGGAGTGTTAGGAAATAAATCAAATTAAATATTTGATTAGTGTTTACTATTTTTAGGTCTTGGTTGGGTTTCCATGTATGCCCTTTGCCTCTCTATATAAAGAGGGCTAAGACCTTTATATTTGATCAATAACAAGAATTATCTTCCCTCAAATTTCCATACACTTTTGATACATCACTTTGTGCCTTCACTTTATTGAGGTGATGTGATTGACTGCATTGTTTTTATCAATACGGTGCTTAACTCCGCTATTCATAAGAAAATTCCATGGAATATCTTGTATCCTGATAGAAAGTTATTTCTTATTACTCTAAGGCCTTTGGATGTGTTACCTTTGTTCATGATTTTACTCCTGGATGGGACAAATTGGCATCTAGGGTGATGAAGTGTGTTTTCTTGGGGTACTCTATGACGCGGAAGGGATATCAATGTTTTGATCCCTTATCAGCTCATCATTTTGTATTTGTAGATGTTATTCTTCATGAGTCCATTGCTTACTTTTTTACAATTGATACTACTACTGCCCTTATGCCTGTTCCTCCTGTACCTTTTGAGGAGATTCCTATTACTGGGCCACCTTCTACCAGCACTAATACCACTACTGTGCCTAAAAAATATAATGATCCCATTGTCGCTTACAGGCAACCTCGTACTACGTTGCAGAAACTACCCTTCACCGCCTCCCTCTTCCCCAAATCAAGTGAGCACAGAGATTTTAGACACTGATGATACTTTGCTTAGTGGTAGTGCTACAAGTGATATTTCTTCAAGGAGTAATTAGGTGGATATGCCGGTGGACTTAGATCTTTCGATTGCCATTCGAAAGGCACCTTGTACCTGTGCTATATATCACCTGGCAAGCAGCTTGGTCACTGACAGTCATGGGAAGACATTTGGGAGCTTCTGTCGTGCATTTGCTACTATAGAGATATCCACCACATACCAGTAGGCCATGTTGCATCCAAAATGGTGTCAAGCCATAGAGGATGATATGATCTCTCTTCAATCTCGAGGCACATGGGAGCTTATGCCCATACCTCTAAGGGTTACTGTAATAGGTTGTCGTTGGGTGTCCGCACTTAAATACAACCCTGACGGGTTGATTGCTAGATACAAGGGTCGTTTGGTGGCGACAGGCTTTACTCACTTTTGATGTTGATTTCTTCGATACTTTCTCCTTAGTTGCATGCCTATCCACTGTTGATGTATTGATTTTAGTTGAAGTACAGAAAGATTGGTAGCTTCACCAGCTGGATGTGAAGAATGCAAATATGGTGATTTTCAGGAAGAGGTATATGGGTAGTAGCCCCCTGTCTACGAGGTTCAAGAGTGTATACCATTTATTTTTCAAAAAAAAAAAAGAGTATACCATTTACAGGTCATTTATGGCCTGAGCAAAGTCCGAGGGCTTGTTTCCAGAAGCTCTCTTAGTTGGTGGAGTTAGTTGGCTTCCAGAGGTTGTGTTCTGATCATTCCCTATTTGGTAGAAAGACAAAGGAGTGGTGGCACTCCTGGTATATGTTGATGATGTGATAGTTACTAGAGATGACACAGCAAGTGTGGCAGAGATAAAGAGGACTCCAACAGATCAGTTTGTTATGAAGGATTTAGGGTTACCATAATATTTTCTTGGGATAGAAGTAGCTTGTAGCAAAGGTGGTATTGCTTTATCTCAAAGGAAATACGCCTTGGATGTCTTGAAGGAGATTAGTATGCTGGGTGCCAAGCTAGCTAATGTTCCTATGGTTCCTAAGGCACAACTATATTACAGGGATGCAGAGATAGTGGATAGTAGATGGTATAGATAGCTTGTGGGAAAGTTGTTATACTTAACCATCACTAGACTTGATATCTCCTTTGTCGTTGGGAAGTTGGGCCAGTTCATGGAGAGGCCTACTGGGCAGCATTGAAACATAGCTATGATGGTGTTCCAGTACCTGAAGAAGGCACCAGGACAGGGTCTTCCTTTTACCAGAGGAACTTCTATGACAATGGTTGGATACTCAGATGAAGACTATGCTGGCAGTCATGATGATAGGAAATCCATCGTGGGCTTCTATACTTATGCTGCAGGGAACTTGGTGACTTGGAAAAGTACAAAGCAGACAGTTATTTCCAGGTCCAGTGTAGAATTTAAGTATAAGGCAATGGCTCAAACATCTGCAGAGTTGATGTAGGTAAAGTCCCTTTTGACAGATCTACGTGTGGAGATTGATGGACCCATGGAGTTACGATATGATAATCAAGCTGCCACCTATATTGCTAATAACCCTATATTTCATGAGTGCACCAAACATGTGGAGGTGGACTATCACTACACTCAAGATTTAATCCTGAAAGAATTCATCTTCGCTACATAGGGCGCCTCAAATGATCAAACGATTGATATCTTCACCATGCCCTTGACATGCTCTTCCTTTGATGTTTGTACTTCCAAGTTGAGCATGATTGACATCTATGCTCCAGCTTGAGGGAAAGTGTTGAGTCATTTATTTCTTGTATTTGGGTGCTTTTATCATTTTTAGTTTTTTATGGGGTTATGATGTAATTTGTTCCCTCCTCTCTTTATATATAAATAGACATAGGGTTTGAGAATAATGCAACTTAATCATTTCTCCCAACTAATATCTCCCAAAGGCAAGGCCAAGAAACCTAATCAACTTCTTAATTCACGTAAGAAAGAGTCACCGCCCCTAGAAAGATGGAGATAAGAGATCTATGAAACCCCTACCCCCTTCTCTTCTTGGTTGAGGGTCGATCGCCCAATTATAGCATTGTTGGATGACCAACAACACCTATTGTTGGAGAACTACTAAGGCACCGGTCGACCAATGTCCTGATTGATCAACCGGTCTGTATTGGATTGCAAATTGGTCATCTTATTAGTGCATCTCTGGTTGTGTGCGTTAGGCTTCAAGGTGAAGGTCGTCTCGAATTTACGAAGAGTTCGTGATATGTGATTGCAGTTGGGTGTTCTCGACATCGACGGCCTCATTAGCTCGTTGGAATGGTCTCATGACCTCGTCATAATTTATTGTACAAGATACTACATGTGTGGTGCTATATTACGCAACCATGAAGGTATGACCTTTTATCTTGTAGGACTCTGGAATGGGAAGAAGCTAGTTTTCTCATCTGGTTCTGGTTTAAGTCTAATTCTTTTATTATTCAATTTTGGGCATCGAATCATTTTCGAATGGAAGTTTTGTATGGTGGATTTTTTTCATGCTTTTTCGATGTCACAGGAGTAACATTCATCCTTTAGAGAGGGGATAGCAAGGGGGAAGGGGGTTGTGGGATTGTAAGGGAAGTACGTTAGTGGGATTTGCAGCTAGGGAAGAGAGAGTGAGTAGGCAACAGGAGTGGAGTTAGAGGTGGGAAAAATGGGGCATAAGAGGAAGATGAGAGGAGGGTGTCAGGGATGGAAGCAGAGCAGCAGTGACACTCAAGAGTGAGTTTGGAGATGAAATGAAAGTTGGAGATGGGTGATGTGGAGAAGCTCATGCCCTCGCCTTTTTCAGGGTGTTGACAAGCTTCTTTGAGATCCCTTCTAACATAGGAAAACAGAAGCAGAAATCTTTGTGTTGTGGTGAGCATATTTTGTCCCAAGCCTTAAGAAATTTGGTGTTTAGTTCAAGGCAATTTTCTGCAATGATTATTAGGTCTTTCATGGCTTGAGACATTTATATGAGCCCTCAGCAAGTGTGCCATATCTTTGCAATTTTGTGTTTCCAGGCATGCCATAATGTTTTTTTTATTGACATATAAATCTGCCTTAATATCAAAACAGTCAAATACAAGACTAGCTCTTTGTAAAGAGACAAGTTCTTTAAGTAGTCTCTAGTGAAGGAATAACAAAGAAATAAAAATTCTTCTTGTTGGTTGAAAAAAATTCCTTTCAATTCCTCTAAAGAAGATACAGTTGGAGAAAACGTGTCAGGGTATGTTTTATGTCTTGCTTCTAATGACAACATTCCTTGGCCAAATGCCAGCTCGTCTTTTGGAGATTGCCTAGAGTTGATTTTTTCTTTATGTAGGACGTAATGAGTGGCTAACCAAATATGATTGGTGGTTCTCAAGTAGATGTTGGGATTTCCAGTTGTAAAAAATGAATGGTTAGCTAGTCACTCGTGGGAGACTATCTGCCTGGGACTATGTTTTCTTAGGTCTATTCTGGATGTACAATGCAATTTCCATAGTCATTCGATTTCAGTTGGAAATTGCAATCGGATGTTTGAGGTACCATAAGTGATCAAGGAGTGGTAACTCATATCACAGGAGGAAACTTTGCACAGAATTCTATTACTATTAATGGGTGGCTTCACGGTTTCTTACGGGCACAGGCATCTCAGGTAATTCAGTCTTATGGCTCTTCATTGTCCGCGTATGGTCTTTTCTTCTTGGGTGCTCATTTTGTCTGGGTTTTAGTTTAATGTTTCTACTTAGTGGATGTGGTTATCGGCAAGAACTTATTGAATCTATTGTTTGGGCTCATAACAAATTAAAAGTTGCTCTTACTACTCAGCCTAGGGCCTTGAGCATTGTACAAGGACGTGCTGTAGGAGTAACCCATTACCTTCTTGGTGGAATTGCCACAACGTGGGCATTCTTCTTAGCAAGAATTATTGCAGTAGGATAATGTCTATATAACAGGTATTGAGCCTTCATTTTGCTTTCAAGTCAGAAATATAAAGGTGATCCTTTTGTTGTAAATTTTTTTAGGAACTTTGTATGATATAAACACCTCATGGGAATCATTTGTTGGATATTGGCAACGAAATGCATCTCTAGGTAGGGCTTTCTAATGCAGTATATATTAGCTATCGAATGAGGTTTTCCAAGCGAGATAAAGTTTTCTTAAACTAATTATTGTGGGACTAGATGCTCAGGAGAACTTTAGTAGGGGTTCTTTTCTTGTTTATTGCAATCTGTGAATGCTTTTGTTGGATGTAAACAAAATTATGGTACACTATAAATTGGTTATGGCTCTCACTCACATAAATCACCCTCGATAGCAAGGCCAGTAGCCAATGGCACATCCTTTGGCTCAAAATATGTTGGATATTCCCCTTTCTAGGCTGGGCATTGAAAGGCCCGCTCAATTAAGCTCTTACTTCCAGTTCCTTTTGTTTTTCTTAAAGGAGCTCTTATTTCCATTTATCTTTTGAGCATCTAGATCAATTTCCGCTCAATTAAGCTCTTACCTCCGATTCCTTTTGGTTTTCTTAAAGGAGCTCTTATTTCCATTTATCTTTCGAGCATCTAGATCAATTTCTAGCAACTTATGCGCGATAAAGGCTTGGGTTTCTGTGAGGAAATGTAGTGAGCTGTCATTTTTCTTCTCTTGGGCTAGGGGACTGGGTGGAGATACTTTAAAAAATTAATGTCTCTTCAAACTTGTTTTCTCATGATTTAGATGGCATCGGTTTTTACTGTCCTTGATGTTGGCTGTACATGAATTATGACTTGCTCTGTGTTTTGAGTCATTGGTTCATTTTTGGTTAACTTGCACCTCTCTTTTTCCTTTTTTGTTTCATGAGAAGTTCTTTTTCACAACCTATGCTTCATTTGGCTTCTTGGTTACATTCTTGTAGGTGGGCTGCGTGACTGCAATTTGCTGCACTTGTTTCTTGATAAGATGCATCACGGTAAGTGACAAGTTCGTGTCTTTTTAAGCCCAACTAGATGACATGAAATTGGCTTACAAATTTGTAAAAATCCTACAATCAAAAAACCTTTCTTCCGATATACACAATATAGCAACAACAACAAAACCTAAGCATTTTTTGAAGGATTGATGAAGCCTTGAAGCAGGAAGCCTGAACTTGAGGTCTGGCAAAGTTCCTTTTGCGAGGCTTGCTTCTCTTGACCATTGATTTTTGGATCACACCTGGATATGTCAAGGGATGGACGTGTGCATGTGTATTGTTCTGGTATTAGACTATTGTTCTTTTCTTGAGAAGTGAAAGGAAGTTTTGGTACTAGATCTGCATCCTAAGTAGGCTAGAGTGGACCAAATTAAGCCTACTAGAGCATCCTCATCTTCCACAAATTTTGTGGAGATAGACCTAGTTACAAAATTGAAGTATATTTATGTTTCTGGCTCGTAGCAAATTTAATGATTAAATGAATTCTAGACATGGTCTTTTTAGAAATCAAGATATTGAAGTGAAGTAGTATACTCATCACTTGTTTTCTTATTTATTTGGGTTTTAATATATATGCATGTATATATTTAATAAACATATTCCAATTATACAACGTTAGCATATATTTTCTCTTTCTATGTTTCATTGATGTATGGCTATTGGGGGCTATTGGGTTTGGTTTGTTCCTTAGGAGCATTTATGTACTTCCACCCTTTTGGTCTCTCTCTATATATGAGTGCCCTAGGGTTTCTAATGAGAATTGAATCATTTTAATCAATTTGATATCAGAGCAGCGATCCTAGATCGGCGCTCAGGTATCCCACCCTCACAAGCCTCCGTACCTTATCTACCAAAACCCTAAGCTTCATTGGAGGCACCCGAAGGAGCCTCCACAGGCGGCCACTGGCCTCTACTTGTCCCAGATTGGGCCCTCGCCGATCATGCTGCTTGAGGAGGTCATCATCCGACCTCCCCAAGCATGCACTACCTCGGGTGGACCTTTGCCAGCGCCACCCGCGCCTTCCACCTTCACTATAGCGCCGCTGTAGCACAACCACCTCTGCCTCAAGGTTCTCAACACCGCCACAGGCCTCTAGGGCTCCGCCTAGGGTCGCCTCAGACGTCAGCAGTGCCGCCAGCACTGCCAAGGGTGCCACCAACGCCGCCTAGGGTTCCGCTAGGACCGGTGGGATCTTCTCGGGTGGTCTCCCCACACCCGGGCTAGGCTAGAGCTTGTCCAAGGGGATTTTTTGTGAAGATTGATAGGTCCACTTTAGTGGAGTAAACTTAATCCTAAGTGCATTATCATTGAGATGAGAATTTAATTTAGAGCATGCACTACATTGAAAATTTCATTTAAGCTTGTGAATTATCATTCTTACATTTTTATTGAATGGAGGTGCGTCCATTATGTTCATTTATTAATACATTTACACATGTTTTTGCAAGAATAAATAGGGCATATCAATTTTGACATCTTGGGATTTTATCAGAAAAAGAAAGGAAGAAAGAGATTTTCAAATCTTCATTTATGGAACCTAAGATTACCTCCCATGATCAATTCTTTCCATTAGAGATCTTCCTTATTTAACCAAAAATACCCACCACCACTCTTATTTCCATGCATACACGTTCCCTGATATTTCTCTAAATTCCTTATTTTCTCTCTCTCCCCCCTCCCCCGATAATCTCTCCATCATTCTCTGATTCTCTTTAATTGTGCTTTCTTTTTTATTTCTCTTTATAATAGGCAGAGGACAGGGGGAGTAGGATCATCTTCCTCCCTACGGGGGAGAACCTTCTCTCTACACAAGCACCACCTCTACCACCGCGAGCCTCTACGATCATGTGCCCACAACTGCAACTCATACACGACCGTGAGCTTCATCACCATGAATCGCCACTGTGGTTGGCAGTGACGGCACCGACATCATTACCGCAACTACGCTCCTCACTGCAAGTTCATCACCACCTTGCTCCGCCTGGCATTTTAGCCACTGCGATTCTCCATCCTCGACCGCGACCTTACTGCGACCTTGACGTTCCCGTAGGACCGCCAGCCTTCTTCATCCCCTCTACTTCATCCGCTTGCACCACCGTCCTCAAGCTCCACCCATTGTTCATCTTCTTCCCCAGAAGAACCCACCAACTGCACCACCAACACCTAACCACTCAGCTGCCTCAACCACAGTTGTCGAGTGCGCCTGCCTCACAGCACCTATGCATACCCGTGCACGCCCAGCACATGTGTTCACCACATGTGGCCACACACCGTCTCTGCTCCATTCAAAGCCTCTGCATCGGCCATGCACACCCCGCGCCTCCACCGTGGCATGCATCACCAACGCCCCACTGTCGGCGACCACGCGTAGCCATGCGCAACAGGGCTCCCTCTAGCATACACCATGCAAAACACCTTCATCACTACCAAAAGAGCCAAAGGAACCCAACACCTGCCAATCACCTCCACACGCAGCCACCACCTCTGGCCTCTGTTCTCTGCATCGTCCATGTCATCGACCTCACCTCGCCATCACAAGCCCAGCCACGCCCTCAGAAATGCCAATGGCAGTCCACACGTGTGCATGCACCAACCATCGTCGACGAGCTTCTCCCTGCGGTTCAGCTGCCTTCGAGCGCTTCCGTCGGCCCTTGTAACGACCCGATTCCCGAGTCCCTACGAGACACGAGAATCGGACCGACTCGACTAATCCCAAGACCTAGTCGTCCAACGAGGGAGTAACCAAAAAGCAGTAAGATAAACCACATTCAACATGAATATAACTAGCAGTAATAAAATACAGAAGTAAGAAAAGGAACTATTACAGTATACACCACCACAATAGTAGAACAACAAATATGTATATAACATAAAGCTTACAATAAAGAAGTACAAGGAGTAATAAGGAAACTACTCACTACAGTGGAAGAAAAGTACAAAAAGAACTGCGGCAACTCTACTGGATCCTACTAGGTCCAGCGTCCTCTGCAGCCACTGACCCTGGCTGCTCAACACCTGGTCTTGAAAAGGAACGAGTGTAACACGTCAGCGAAACGCTGAGTAGAGTGGCAGCTAAAAGCTAAAGAAACAGTAGAGTGTACAGTAGCTGTTATATTTTTACTTTCTTTAATTACGTCTTTCTATTATTTCACGATTTATTTATTTCTCAGATCCTTCACTTTATCTCGAATGTTTCTCGTGGGAACGATCTTGATTGCAGTCTTTTCCGAAAAGTAGAAGTAACACGTGGTGCTCCCCTAGCCAGGAGAGTCCCCCATGGTGGTCCTACCCCCAGTCAACCACCCCAAGGTCGCTGACAGACATAACGGTGACTACGGCACGTGCGATAAGCGCACGGATAGCTACCCTGCACTGGCACGCGGTCAGTCATTTCCGTTAATGGGTGCGCTCAAAACACAGCACGGAACCAGTATAGGGCAGAGCCCTCTCAGTAACAGGAGTCCAACCCCTCCACAGTCCGCGCACCCTCGCCTGACTACCCTGGTTTGCCCAGTGGGCCTAACAAGTCGGTGTAGGAGGCTAGCAGAATCCCGGGACCCGTGGGGTAGCTAGTGCTCTCCCTACACTAGTAGCTCTCCTCGGTACTGCGTACGCAAGGGCCAGGAAGTCGGTGTACAGTGGCCAAACCCACCCCGGTCTCAACCTGAGAGCGGCAAGCTCCCCTCTATACTAAGAGGTAATGTGTGCTCTCTTTGGTACCACGTACCCAAGAGACAACACACTTCCACGTTTCACTTTCTCAGTTCCATTCTATTATCTTTCCAGGAGTTCTACTCCTAATTCCCTGTAGGGTTCGTATTCTTTTTGTTTGGCCATTGTAGGTTTCACTGTTCCAGTCTTACGTTCATACAACTCATATTCTTAATCATATTTATTCATTCATAACAGGCAGCTATTAATTTACAGGCAGCTATTATTTCCTTTCCACTTTTCCAAGACTGCAATATATATATATATATTCCACTAGTTTTTCAGTCCTAAGATTCATGCCGTACCCTAGGATCTATCATTAAATCTAGTTTTCCAGTCCTATGATTCATGCAATACCCTAGGATCTATCATTCAATCTAGTTTCTCAGTCCTAGGGTTCATGCAATACCCTAGACTCTATTAATTGTTCTACACTTGTAACAAATTATGCTAAATAAATTAAAAGCCACTCTACCAGCTACAGCGGGAATATTGGGGGTGTGGTCAGCAATCCCGCGCGCCTCCGCAACCCCCAAGACTGCAATGGTACGGGATCCTAACACAAGGATCAAACACAAGAAGTTTCTCAGAACAGTATACAATTATTGTAAACGAGTAGAGGATTTTATTCTGGAAAGAACGCAACTCGAAACGCGGAAAACAGACTTCGAACAGACCCTAAACAGGTCGAAAACGACGAAACTGTCCAAAATCAGACATCTGGAACCTCTTCCAGATGTCTTAAAAGGTGGGTCAGATTGTACCTTCGCTCTGTGTAGTCCTTCAGACGTCCAGAAGCCTGCTGGAACGTCTGACCCCGGTTCCCAGACGTCCGATGGTCACCCAGGACGTCTGGAAGTTCTCTCCGTCGTCTGGCACTATGGCCAGACGTCCGATTCACGTGGGATGACGAGTCCTCGCGCCCTCCCGAGCAGAACCTGCACGCACCCACACCTGCTCTCAGCACGACGGATCGCAGACGAAGGCGCGGCGGACGGCTGCATGGCCGTACACGCGAAAAAGGAAGAAGATAGAAATATCTTACCTTCCAGACGTCTGGACAGTCCTCCAGACGTCTTCACCGTCGTCTGGTCGTAAGCCCAGACGTCTGATTCTGGAAAATTTTCCAGAATCAGAGCCCGACTCGCTCTCCGCCCGCGACGCACGGCCGCACCACGCCCCGTCCAACCCCTCCACAGTACGCGCTGCAGTAGCCCCTCCGCGACACTCCATGCCCGCTGCTCCCCCGTCGGCCGACTCTAGCTGCCCCGGCAAGCTCGAGCCCTCACGGTCGAGCATCCTCTTCTCGCAACACCCCCTCCCACACACTCGCCGCGGCCGTTGCTGCTGCCGCTCGCTCGCTCGTTTGCGCTCTCGCACTGGCAGGGAGAAAGAGAAGAGGAAGGCGGAGGAGATGAGGGTGAGGGAGAGGGTGAGGGCGTCCTTATAAGGCCGCGCGGGGAGAGAGAGAAAAGAGCTGCGTGCCTGCAGGAGGAGAGAGAGAAAAAAGGGGCGAGAGCGGCGGGTGCAGTCTGTGCGCGCAGACGCAACCCCGTACGCTGCAAAAATTGATTACCAGACATCTTGAAAGGGTTTTAGACGTCTTAAAAGCCCATCTGATGCCTCGTTCTTAACAATATAACAAACTCAAAGGAAGTTTCGTCCTCGAAACTTGCGCTAAGGTGCGGGAAAGAGCAACATATATAAACATAACAAACTCAAAGAGAACCGAAGCCGGTCCGAAAAGACGTACCCACGAAGAGCTCCAGGTACTGCTCCCGCATTGCCGCCTCAGGCTCCCAGGTAGCCTTCTCGTACCGCTGGTCCCTCCACAAAACCTTCACCAGGGGTACTTGCTTTCGTCTCAAACTGCGAACGGCTCGGTCGAGAATCTGTACTAGCCGCTCGGGGTAGGTCAGGTCGTTGCCCACCTTGACGCTCTCGTGACTCAGTACATGACTGAGATCGGCAACGTACTTCCTGAGGTTGGACACGTGGAACACGTCGTGCACACCAGAAAGCTGAGGGGGGAGGGCAAGTCTGTAAGCAACGGGTCCAACCCGCTCCAGGACCTCAAAGGGCCCCACGAACCTCGGCGCGAGCTTCCCTCTTACCCCAAACCGCTGTAGGCCCTTCATGGGCGAAACACGAAGGAAGACGTGGTCCCCAGCCTCACTGCACATTTCTGCGTCTCCGATCCGCATAGCTCTTCTACCTGCTCTTGACAGTGCGAAGTCGCCTGTGGATCTGCTCGACTACCTCCTGACTCTGCCGGATTAACCTGGGGCCAACCTCCCACTTTGTCCCCACCTCAACCCAACTCAAGAGTACCGTACACCTCCGTCCGTACAGAGCCTCGTAGGGAGCCATGCCGATGCTCGAGTGATAGTTGTATGCAAACTCCGCCAGGGGCAAGTGCTCCTCCCAAGAGCCCCTCCAGTCCAGTACACAGGCACGCAAAAGGTCCTCAAGTGTCTGTATCATGCGCTCAGACTGTCCGTCCGTCTGGGGGTGGTAAGCTGTACTGAATCTCAACCGCGTCCCCAGGGCTTGCTGAAACTCAGCCCAAAACTGGGACGTAAAGCGGGTATCCCGGTCGGATACGATCTCCCGTGGAACTCCGTGTAGTCGTACCACGTCGCGGATATACCTCTCTGCCAACTGTGCTGGTCCCAAAGTAACTCGGATCGGCAAGAATCGTGTCGTCTTCGTTAGTCTATCCACAATTACCCAGACTGCGTCATGTCCTCGCTGGGTAACAGGTAAACCCACCACCAAGTCCATGGTGATGCTCTCCCACTTCCACTCTGGCACTGGAAGCGGCTGTGGTGGCCCTGCAGGCCTCTGATGCTCAGCTTTCACCTGCTGGCACACTAAGTACTACTGCACGAATTCATCCACATCCCGCTTCATCCCCCTCCACCAAAACTCGCGTCTCAAGTCGTGGTACATCTTTGTGTTTTCGGGATGTATGGTGAATCTGGAACCGTGTGTCTCAGTCAGGAGCTCTCTCAATAGCTCCTCGTCTCTGGGAACGCACAACCGTCCCCTCAGGCGCAGCACCTGGTCTGTGAAAGAGAAGTCCTAGGGTCTCCTGACAGTACTCTGTCATGCAAGGACTGCAAGTACGGATCGACCATCTGTCCTGTGATGATGCAGTCTATCAGCTCTAGCCTAGTTTGTCGTGTCACAGTCACTGCCCCACAGTGCCCCCGTAACTCTAGGGGTCGCCAACTGCCCACCTCCTCCAAAAGGCTCCAACTCTGTAACTGTAAACTGGCCAAGTGTGCAGGCGCCTTCCGGCTCAAGGCGTCAGCCACCACGTTGGCCTTTCCCGAGTGGTAGGAAATGCTGCAGTCAGTCCTTCAGGAGCTCCAACCAACGTCTCTGTCTCATGTTGAGCTCCTTCTGATCGAAAAGGTATCTGAGGCTCTTGTGATCTGTGAAAATCTCAAAGGTCTCACCGTATAAGTAGTGCCTCCAGGTCTTCAGCTCGAAGACGACAGCTGCCAACTCCAGGTCGTAGGTAGGGTAGGTATGCTCATGGGGCTTCAGTTGCCGCGAAGCGTAAGCGACAACTTGACCCCTCTACATGAGCACACCCCCTAACCCCTGCAAGGAGGCGTCCGTGTACACAACGAACCCGCCACTACTGTCAGGGATGGTGAGCACGGGAGCCGAAGTCAACCTCTCCTTCAGCTCCTGAAAATACGCCTCACAGGCATCTGTCCAAGCGAAAGGCACGTCCTTTCGGGTCAACTATGTCATAGGACGCGTAATCTGTGAAAAGTCCCTGATGAACTGTCTGTAGTAGCCTGCCAGTCCCAGGAAACTGCGAATCTCAGTGACTGAACGCGGTCTCTCCCACTTGAGCACTGCCTCGACCTTAGCTGGGTCCACCGCTAGGCCGTCCCCAGAGATCACATGACCTAAGAAGGTCACCTCCCTCAACCAGAACTCGCACTTGCTGTATTTGGCGTACAGCCTACGTCGTCTCAGTGTGTCCAGAACCATCTGCAAGTGCTGTCCGTGCTGCGTCTGATCTCGAGAATAGATGAGTACGTCATCAATAAATACCACCACGAACTGGTCCAAGTACGGTCTAAACACCCGGTTCATCAGGTCCATGAAAGCAGCGGGGGCATTGGTCAGCCCAAACGGCATGACCAAAAACTCAGTGTCCGTACCGGGTGCGGAAAGCTGTCTTGGAGACGTCTGCCTCCGTAATCCTCAACTGGTGGTATCCAGACCTCAAATCGATCTTGGAGAACACCGTGGCCCCTCGCAACTAGTCAAACAAGTCGTCGATCCTCGGCAGCGGATATCTATTCTTGATGGTGACCCTATTCAGCTGTCGGTAATCCACACAAAGGCGTAGGGTACCATCCTGTATGGTGCGGTGGAGATGAGGCTGGTCCCTGGTATTAGTAAGATCTCAAACTCGATCTCACGCTCGGGCGGTAATCCTGGTAACTCGTCTGGAAACACGTCAGGGTACTCTCTGACCACCGGGATGCTCTGGAAGTCTGTCACAGGGCTGGGCTCTGCCACCACACAAGCTAAGAAGCCCTTACACCCCTGGCTCAAAAGTCTTGCCACCCGAAGTGCCGAAATGCACCTGAAGCCTCCGTCCACTGGCTGTCCGTGAAACTCGAAAGAAGGTAACTTCGGTATGGAGAAGACGATCTTCCTCTCAAAACAGTCCACCAAAGCATGGTAAGCGGATAGCCAGTCCATCCCCAGAATTACGCCAAAGTCCATCTATATCATAATCAAGTCAGCTGGCAAACTATGTCCCCCGATACTGACCTCGCAACCCGTGTACACCTCCTCAGCTACAAACAGCTGACCACTCGGACCTCTGATTACGAACGGATTCTCTAACAGCATATAGTCCTGGCCCAAACTAACTGCGAAACTGGCTGTGACAAACGAGTGCATAGCGTCGGAATCGAAAAGTGTGTAAACGAGTCTGCCGGAAACTAAAACCATACCTGCCACCACCGATCCCGAAGCTCTGGCATCCCTGTGTGTCAGGGCGTTGATACGCCTCTCAGCTCTAGGTGCGGACGAAGCAGCCACACTCTGCGTCGGACAGGTGGGTGCTGGCCGGTACCCTCCTCGTGACTGTTGTCCTCCTCCTCGCACCTGGGAATTGCGGCCTCCTGCACGTCCTCCAATGCTCGGCGCGGGAAGTATCTGCTGACCTCCTGCCCTAGACGGGCAGTCCCTCCTGATGTGGCCCGGCTGGCCACACTATTAGCAGAGGGGAACCCGACTCCCGCCCTCAGTGTGTCCCTGCTGCCGGCTGGGTGGGGGTCCGGTTCTGGCGACTGGCCCCTGTCGAGGGCCCCTAAAGGCCACTGATGGCCCTGCAAAACGTGACGGCTCTCCTGCGGACGCCACGTGTCTCCTCTCTCGCCGGCCCTGTGAAAAGTCTGGCTGGAAGGGCCTCTTCCGCCCACCGTCAGTGTCTCGCGCGGACGGGTTGGTCTCCTCGTAGGTCATAGCTGCCTCCACCACCCTCGAAAACATAGGCAACTTCAGGGGTTTGACATACCCCCGAACCACAGGCCAGAGCCCCTCGGTGAACCTCCAAAGGCGCTCCTCCTCAGTGGCTGCCGCTGTCACTGCAAAGCGGGACAGCTCCAGAAAACGCGTGTGGTACGCGCTCACGGTCATCGTCCCCTGGCGGAGAGTGTGGAACTCCCGCCTCCTCTGGTCCTGCCACGTCTGGGGAAAGTACTGCTCGCAGAAGAGGGTGACGAACCGGTCCCAAGTCGGCTCGTCCCTCTCCTGTCCCCTGACCGCCCTCCACCACCTGTGTGCCGCACTCTCCAGCTGGTACGTGGCAAAGGCCACACGGCACTCCACCGGGGGGCGAAGGGTGTCGAAAACCTTCTCGAGCTATTCGAGCCAGTCCTCTACCTCGGTCGAGTCCTTATCCCCCTTGAAGGAGGGGGGCTTCAGCTTCCGGAACTGCCCGAAGAGCTCGAAGTGGCGCTACAGTGGAGATGCCAGTGCACCTCCAGGCAAAGGTGCCTCGTGCACAGAAGTGTCAGAGGAAGGTGGGGGCGGTGGCAGCCCATCCCCTCCCCCGTGTCCAGCGCTGCGTCCGTCGTGTGGTCCCACAGAGGACTCCCCCTCCGCAACCCCAGGGAGAGGTGCTCGGGGCGGTGGGTGGAGCTCCTCTCGCACAATATCCCGTATCAGCTGGGTAAGGTCCTGGGCCTGAATGCCCGGGAGAAGTGGCTGGTCCACTGAGGCGTCGACAGCAGCACACCCACTTCGTCGACCTCGTCCTCGGCCGCGCCCACGGCCCGCCTCGCTAGTCCCGCGATGAGGCATCTCCTGCAAGGAGACGCGAAACAAAGTGGAAACACGTCAATACGGAACGATATCTAACGAAAACGTCTAAGAGCTCATGTCAAAAGATATGTTGTGGTGGCTACTCTGGTTACAGACATGTAAATTGGTTATTTTCCAGTCAGTTGATTCACTTCTCGGGACGACCTTGCTCTGATACCATCTTGTAACGACCTGATTCCCGAGTCCCTACGAGACACAAGAATCGGACCGACTCGACTAATCCCAAGACCCAGTCGTCCAACGAGGGAGTAACTAAAAGAGCAGTAAGATAAACCTCATTCAGCATGAATATAACTAGCAGTAACAAAATACAGCAGTAAGAAAATGAACTAATACAGTATACACCACCACAACAGTAGAACAACAAATATGTACATAACATAAAACTTACAATAAAGAAGTACAAGGAGTAACAAGGAAACTACTCACTACAGTGGAAGAAAAGTACAAAAAGAACTGTGGCAACTCTACTGGACCCTACTAGGCTCAGCGTCCTCTGCAGCCGCTGACCCTGGCTGCTCAACACCTGGTCCTGAAAAGTAACGAGTGTAACACGTCAGCGAAACGCTGAGTAAAGTGGCAGTTAAAAGCTAAAGAAATAGTAGTGTACAGTACCTGTTATATTTTTACTTTCTTTAATTACGTCTTTCTATTATTTCACGATTTATTTATTTCTCAGATCCTTCACTTGATCTCGAATGTTCCTCGTGGGAACGATCTTGATTGCAGTCTTTTCCGGAAAGTAGAAGTAACACGTGGTGCTCCCCTGGCCGGGAGAGTCCCCCGTGGTGGTCCTACCCCAGTCAACCACCCCAAGGTCGCTAACAGACGTAATGGTGACTACGGCACGCGCGTTAAGCGTACGGGTAGCTACCCCGCACTGGCACGCGGTTAGTCGTTTCCGTTAACGGGTGCGCTCAAAACACAGCACGGAACCAGTATAGGGCAGAGCCCTCTCAGTAACAGGGGTCCAACCCCTCCACAGCCTGCGCACCCTCGCCTGACTACCCTGGTTTGCCCAGTGGGCCTAACAAGTCGGTGTAGGAGGCTAGCAGAACCCTGGGGCCCGTGGGATAGCTATTGCTCTCCCTACACTAGTAACTCTCCTCGGTACTGCGTACGCGAGGGCCAGCAAGTCGGTGTACAGTGGTCAAACCCACCCTGGATCCAACCTGAGGGCGGCAAGCTCCCCTCTACACTAGGAGGTAATGTGTGCTCTCTTTGGTGCCACGTACCCAAGAGACAACACACTTCCACGTTTCACTTTCTCAGTTCCATTCTATTCTCTTTCCAGGAGTTCTACTCCTAATTCCCCGTAGGGTTCGTATTCTTTTTGTTTGGCCATTGTAGGTTTCACTGTTCTAGTCTTACGTTCATACAACCCATATTCTTAATCATATTTATTCTTTCATAATAGGCAGCTATTAATTTACAGGCAGCTATTATTTCCTTTCCACTTTTCCAAGACTGCAATATATATATTCCATTAGTTTTTCAGTCCTAGGATTCATGTCGTACCCTAGGATCTATCATTCAATCTAGTTTTTTAGTCCTAGGATTCATGCAATACCCTAGGATCTATCATTCAATCTAGTTTCTCAATCCTAGGGTTCATGCAATCCCTAGACTCTATTAATTGTTCCACAATTGTAACAAATTATGCTAAATAAATTAAAAGCCACTCTACCAGCTACAACGGGAGTACTGGGGGCGTGGTCAGCAATCCTGCGCGCCTCCGCAACCCCCAAGACTGCAATGGTACAGGATCCTAATACAAGGATCAAACACAAGGAGTTTCTCAGAACGGTATACAATTACTGTAAACGGGTAGAGGATTTTATTCTGGAAAGAACGCAACTCGAAACGCGGAAAACAGACTCCGAACGGGCCCTAAACGGGTCGGAAACGATGAAACTGTTCAAAATCAGACGTCTGGAACATCTTCCAGACGTCTTAAAAGGTGGGTCAGATTGTACCTTCGCTCTGTGTAGTCCTTCAGACGTCCAGAAGCCTGCTGGAACGTCTAACCCCGGTTCCCAGACGTCCGATGGTCACCCAAGACATCTGGAAGTCCTCTTCGTCATCTGGCACTGTGGCCAGACGTCCGATTCACGTGGGATGACGAGTCCTCGCACCCTCTTGAGCATAACCTGCACGCACCCACACCTGCTCTCAGCACGACGGATTGCAGACGAAGGCGTGGCGGACGGCTGCATGGCCGTACACGCGAAAAAGGAAGATAGAAATATCTTACCTGCTAGATGTCTGGACAGTCTTCCAAACGTCTTTACTGTCGTCTGGTCGTAAGCCCAAACGTCTGATTCTGGAAAATTTTCCAGAATCAGAGCCCGACTCGCTCTTCGCCCGCGACGTACGGCCACGCCGCGCCCCGTCCGCCTGCTGCCCGAGCTGCAGTTGCCCCTCCGCGACACTCCACGCCCGCTGCTCCCCCGTCGGCCGGCTTTAGTTGCCCCGGCAAGCTTGAGCCCTCACGGTCGAGCGTCTTCGTCTTCTCGCAACACCCCCTCCCGCACACTCGCCGTGGCCGCTGCTGCCGCCGCTCGCTCGCTCGCGCTCTCGCATTGACAGGGAGAAAGAGAAGAGGAAGGCGGAGGAGATGAGGGTAAGGGAGAGGGCGAGGGCGTCCTTATAAGGCCACGCGGGGAGAGAGAAAAAAGAGCTACGCGCCTGCAGGAGGGGAGAGAAAAAAGAGGGGCGAGAGCGGCGGGTGCAGTCTGCGCGTGCAGGCACGCAGACGCAACCCCGTACGCCGCAAAAATTGATTACCGGACGTCTGGGACACTTCCCAGACGTCTTAAAAGCCCGTCTGATGCCTCGTTCTTAACAGCCCCACCACCACCATCGCAAAACTCTCCGTGTCCTCGACCTCCTCCGAGCTTCCCAAGGCCGATCGCAGCCTCCTCTTGACGCACGCTCAAGAGGACAAGATCCTCTATCTTGGGTCCTATTAATAATTACATTCAATGCCATTGCTGAATTTTTGGTTTTGATTTTTTATTATTTTATTGAGGTAAAATTATGGCAGAACCCTTACATTCTTGCATTATTATTGAACTCTTTCCTTTCACCTCCTTTCGCATTGGATTTGGACACAGATTCTGTACATGATTAGGCAAATATAATGGGAAAGTACTCGTGAGTTTATTGCATTTGTTCCTCCCTGTGGATATGACATTTTAACTTCGTGGTTAGTTTTTAATGATAAATATTTTTGTTCGGGATTTTTCTACTACATGATTTACTGCGACGACACATCTGAGATGTATTATTTTTCTGATATCATCTTTCAAGCGAAAATCTCCCGATCAAAGATGTCGATTTGATATTTAGATTCCAGACCTAATTGATGACCTCTTCGATATAGAAGTTTGATTGTAGCTCCAAGATTATAAGGATGGCTTCAGATGATCAGTCCGTGGTGAATTCGGGCGCTTCTTTGGACATCGGGTACTGAAGAATTCGTTTTTTGGTCCTATCATCAAGTTGGACGAGACCAACTACTCATGGTGGTTTCAGACTTTCCTTATGACTGTCAAGGGTCATGGGAAGAGCCACATCCTTACAGATCCGAAGCCTGAGAGCAAGACTGGTGCTGTCACCTAGGATAGAGACAATGCCATGGTCTCTGCGTGGCTTATGCTGATTGTTATTCGCAGTATAAGGGATTAGATCATGTATGACGACATCGCGAAGATGTGGGAGTCCTTACGTGAGACCTACTCTCATGCCAAGAACTCTGCACGAGTCTTTTAGGTCTTCCACGACCTTTTCTACTTGCGTTAGGAAGGATGCACTCTGTCACAGTACTATTCCCTTTTGAAGGGAATGTTGGAGAGATATCACTCTTATCTTTCGGGGTGTGCCTATGATTCTTGAGGGATTTTCGGAGACAGTTGGCCGTCTTTCTTTTCTTGGCAGGCCTCGAGCCTAAGTATACTGCAGCCAAAGATCAGATCCTCATCTCTCCTAAGCTTCCCACCCTGGAGGAAGCTTATAACAGAATTAACAGAGTTGCAGTGCACACTCCTGCTCCTGACTCTGGTATTCAGACATCCACACTGGCTACGATCTTTAGACATGGCAGGGGTACTCCCTTTCTTGCATGTGGTCGTAGATGTGGACGCTCTTCTGGTACACGCACTAGGGCTCTGTGTATCTATTGTGGCAGACTTGGTCACTCTAAGGCTATATGCTGGCAAAAGCATGGTAAGTCACTTATGGCCAATCAGGCAATAGAGATCTCTGATGCAGTCCTCTCCAGTCCTGATGTTAGTTCCTTGAGCATAGAGATTGAGAGCTTGTAGCAGCAAATTGCTCAGTTGACTCAGGCATCTTCTTCGTAGACTCTTGACACTGCCACTATTGCCACCTCTTCTGAGGCACCTACGACTGATATGTTCACTCTAGTCTTCTGGTGATTGGTTGATTGATTCTGGTGCATCCAAGTACCTATCTGGCGAAAGAGGCTCGTTTTCTCAGTTGGCGCCAGTTTCATCAGCCAGGACAGTGCAGGTGGCAGATGGGAGATATTCGTCGCTCATTGGCAAGGGATATATGTCTTTATCTCTTACTTTGAGATTGACAAACGTCTTTTATGTGCCTGATTTTCCTTTGAATTTACTGTCTATTAGTAGTATTACTAAAGATTTAAACTGCCGAGCTAATTTTTATGTGCCTTCTTGTGTCTTGCAGGACAAATTCACTGGGAAGACGATTGGTGCAGGGCGTGAGAAATATGGAGTGTACCATCTGAGCTGTACTGCTATTACTACTTCTGCTATCCAGGGCCTTCTTCTATTAGATCTCTCCTCCAATGGCACCATCGTCTTAGCCACTTACCTATTGATTACCTCAGACGTGTTCTACCGCACACACCCTCCACTACTGTTCTCACCTATGATGCTTGTCAGCTTGGCAAGTACCACATGGCTAGTTTTTCCAGTTTCACTTTTGTTTCATCTTTTACTACATTTGATTTGATTCATATGGATGTTTGGGGTCCCACTCGTACTCTTGATTGACTTAGGAACAGATATTATATTATTTTAGTTGATTTTTCTCATGTTTCTTGGATGTTTCTATTGAAGAATAAGTCTGCTGTGGGATAAATCATTGAGGATATTGTTAAAGAAATAAAAACTCAGCATTCTTATTTGGTGAAGTATTTTTGTTCTGATAATGCCTTAAAGTTTTGCACTATACGTTTACGCAGTTTCTTTTCTAGTTATGGCATTATCCATGAGACCACGTGCCCTCATACCTTTAAGCAAAATGGCATTTTTTAGAAGAAATATCATCGTATTCTTGATGCTACTCGTACCTTGTTGATTCACCATTCAGTCTCCTCTCTTTACAAGGGTGACGTTGTTTTGACTGCATGCTTTTTGATTAATCGGATGCCTAATGCTACATTACATAAACGGATTCCTTTGCAGCTTATGTATCCTGATCGATCCCTATTTCACGTTACCATTCAAATTTTTTATTGTATTACCTTTATCCATTTGTTAGGACCCCGAGTCAGGATAAACTAGCACTAAGAGCGGTTAAGTGCATCTTTTTTGGGTATACCCGGACACAAAAAGGGTATCGGTGTCTTGATCCGCTTACTTCTCAGCACTATGTTTCTGCGGATATTACATTTCATGAGGCAGTACCTTTCTTTTTTGTGGCTGCTGCTGAGATGTCTCCTGAGGGTGATGTGGTGCCTATTCCATATACCCGTATTCGCTTTGGGAGTTTCCTTAAAATCCCTGTCCCTACTGCACCACCACCACCACCTCATTCTACACATCCCTTTTCTCGACTAACTAAGCCACTCCAAATGTATGTTCACCCTCGTACTACTTATTAGGGACCCCCATCCTCGCCTTCATAATCAGCTTTTCAAGTGAGTCTTTTAGACATTGACGTATGTTTGTCATGTGATGATCACAGGGACAGGACAGATGATGTGGCAGGTGGTGATCTTGATCTTCCAATAGCCATTCGGAAGCGACCACGAACTGCACTACTTATCCCATGACTGGGGTACTTGCTACTGATGGCTTTGCTCGGTTTGCTGGATTTACTCAAGCGTTAGCTACTACTCAGATTCTAGCTACTTATCGTGAGACCATGCTTAATCCAAAATGGCGGGCAGCCATGGAGGATGAGATGACAGCTCTTAGAGGCCGTGGGACCTGGGAGCTCACTCTACTTCTTGCTAATGCTACCCTTGTTGGCTATCGATGGGTATTCACTGTGAAGTTTAACCCAGATGACAGTGTTGCTAGATGCAAAGCACGTCTCGTGGCAAAGGGGTTCACCTAAACTTATGGAGTAGACTTCCTTGACACCTTTTCACAGTTGCCAAACTCCCTACTGTACGAGTGCTAGTTGCAGTGGTAGTTTAGTTAGATTGGCCTTTACATCAGTTGAATGTGAAGAATGTCTTCCTTTATGGGGATCTCAAAGAGGAAGTCTATAGTAGCAGCCACCTGGTTTTAAGGCTTAGGGGGAGTGTGTATGCTGACTACAAAAGGTCATCTATGACCTTAAGCAGAATCCCAGAGCCTAGTTTTAGAGATTGTCACATGTTGTAGAGGCAGCTGGATCCAGGAGGTCGACGACCAACTTTTCTCTTTTTGTCAGGAGGACTGGACGAGGTACGATGGTACTTCTTGTTTATGTTGATGACTTGATTGTCACAGGAGATGATATGCAGGGTATTGCTAAGGTTAAGCGCATCTTATCAGAGTAGTTTGTCATGAAAGACTTTGGAACTTTATGGTACTTTCATTGTATTGAGGTTGCTTGCAGCAAAAAGGGTGTAGCGCTATCCCAGAGGAAATATGCTTTAGACATCTTGCAGGAGATTGGTATGCTTAGGGCCAAGGAGGCCAATATTTCTATGGATCCCAAGATGTCACTGTATGATGATGATGCACAGCTAGTGGATAACAGGCAGTATAGGTAGCTTGTGGGCAAGTTACTGTACCTCACTATTACGAGGTCGAACATCTTCTTTACAGTAGGGAGACTGAGTCAGTTCATGGTCAAGCCAACATGCCAGCACTGGTATGCAGTATTAATGGTACTCAGATACTTCAAGAAGGCTCCTGGGAAGGGTCTTCTCTTTTCTAAGAGGTCCTCCATGACTTTGGTTGGGTACTTTGATGCAGACTACGTTGGATGTAATGTGAATCGCAAATCCACTACTGGGTTCTGCACCTTTATAGCAGGAAGTTTGATTACATGGAGGAGCAAGAAACAGGGTACAATTGCGAAATCTAATGCCGAGTCTGAGTACAAGGTCAGGGCTCAGACTACTGCAGAGATGATGTGGATTAGATCCCTGCTTACTGACTTGCAGATAGTTTTTTAGCCCGATCAAGATGAGATGTGATAATAGAGCTGTCACCTTTATTGCCAACAACTCAACATTTTATGAGAGGACAAAGCATGATGAGGTTGATCACCACTACACCAGAGACATCATTCAGAAGAGGTTGCTTTATACTACGCCAGTCACATCTGAAGAGCAGATTGTGGATATTTTTACTAAGCCCTTAGTCAGTTCTTTATTTGATTCATATGTATCCAAATTAAGCATAATAGATATCTATGCTCCAACTTGAAGGGGAGTATTAGCATATATTTTCTATTTCTATTTTTCGTTGTTATATAGCTATTGGGGGCTATTGGGTTTGGTTTGTTCTTCAAGGGCTTTTATGTACTTCCACCCTTTCGATCTCTCTCTATATAAGAGAGTCATAGGATTTCTAATATGTATTGAATCATTTCAACCAATTTATGCTTAGAACTTTATGCAAACAAGGTATTCAGTGGTGATACTTATGGCCGTCACCACCAACAAACACCATTTCAGTCCACAGAAAAGGACAAACTCATGCTCTCCGTAGAGAAAGGCAAAGAGACTGCCATCTGGAGCATTGGTAGGAGGTTTTGCCATATGGATTGCTTATGAGCTACTTCTGCCATGCTGAGCCGGAAGGTCATGAAATGAGGGAGTCTTCACACCTCACTAGTCTATCCCCTATTTAATGGAGAAAATGAGGGTTGGTCGTCCACTTCACCTCAAATTGAAAGCTCTTGCCTCTTGGTTGATGGACCAGTGTACCCCATTAAAACTTAATGAGTTACTAATTTAGATGGAAAAGTGCAAAGGGATAGGTGTGATGTTTCTTCTGGCTCAGAGAAATTATTCTGTCGACAGGTTGCCATCTCGGCAGTTCACGAACAAGCAGATCTCGATGTTCTTGGCCATCCTCTACTGAATCTCATATATTACATGGTATGTTGTTGCACCCACATTTCTCCATTCTTTTCTACATTACATGTTCAAATATGAATGCAAAATAGTTTGTAATTCATATATCCATCTGATGCTATGTGCCCCCCATCTTCAGCTGGTTGAGATCGTTCCATCAGCTCTTGTGCTCTTTATACTCTGGAAGTTGCCAGCCAGGCGCTCTCGTCATCATCATCCTATTAGCTAGATCTCATTGGTGACGACATCTGTAGATGCATTTGCTTTCTTGACTATCAATGGAATGCCAAAGTGTGTTCTTTAAATTTTCTGTTCGTTCTTCCTCCCGTAATATTCTATTGAATCGCATGAGTTGTAAATAATGATGGTTTCCTTATAATTTTGGTTCTGAAATTGGTGGATAACAAGGTTGGTGGGTCGGAGTGTTGATTTTGATTGGAGAACAAGATGTTGTATTGAGAATGCTTGGCAAGAGAACTATGAACAAGTTTTCCACTGCATCAAATGTGGTTTGATGTATTCTCATGTTTTAACTCCAGTAGTATTCTGAATCTTGAATTGAAGAATGATTTCTAAGTTTGCTTTCTGTTTCAAACGTTTTTGATGTGCACCATCATATTATCCTGGGAGGAGTGTAGTCATTGGTCAGCAGAATGCTACCTGCAAGGAACATTTTACAATTGACCGTCGAGGGCATGCACATCATTAGTGTATGGTCTGCCATTATGCCTACATAGATACTCACCAGACTACAAGTAGCAACCGTGGAGGTTTTTATGTTCAATGATATGTGCTGAAATATGTTTTATCCTATTCTAGTTTTTATCTACTTCTTTGATGATTTGTATGTGCCCACAACGCATTATGTGGCATTTGGACACCTCTGTCCCTAAATAACTCTGAAATCAGTATCTTATGACTTCACGAGTATGCTACATGACATGCTCTCATTTATACAAAATGTTTACAATTGCGAAGGTTCATTCAATACATGTAGTTTACAATTACAAAACAATTAACTATTGAGGAAAAGCAAAGGTAATATTTACTAGTCTTTATTACATCAATTTCTTTTTTTATTTTTCCTGACTTCTCATATTTAGCATAAGTCTTGTTTCCCTTTAGCTACCTGGATAAAAGTTTTAACGAGAATGAGCAAAAATTTACCATGGAAAATAATTACACCAACCCAAAACTATTTTTCTATTATATAAATCTTTTGTTTAAGCATCCTTAATAAAGCTTGTTCTCGCATAAACCACCCATTGTATCACGAGATCTTTATTGTGGTGCTTGAGTGGTAGCCCGAGGGGTTGGCTTGAACAGGGTTTTTGTTTAGTTGCTTTGCAAGGGAACCTTCTTTCAATCCACCTCTATCCATCATTTGACATCGTGCCTGCCACTTTGGGTCAAGGAGGAATTGTCATCCCTCAAAATAAACAATGGGATCTCTATTGCTATTGTGTATAAATAAAAATTTTAAGACTATCTGGGGAGAAGAATGGTAGAGGAGGGAGTAGGAGGGTAGAGGGAGGAGGGTAGAAGGATAGGAGGGGAGAGGAAGGAGGAGGGAGGAGGATGGTGGAGGGAAGAGAGAAGAGAGAATGGATAAAAAAAAGAAAAGAAAATTTAAGAGTAAAAAATAACTTTTACTAACTTCTTAGGTCCAACGTCATTACCACTAATGTCATTAATAGACACATACATGAAGCAAATGTGCAATATTGATGATTTATAATGATATTTATGTAAAAATCCTTTAATAATGTGATTTTCGAATACTATCTAGTAAAAGATTCAAAGGGAAGTTATTGCTAAGAAAATATGGAGAGGAATTGAGGCTAAAATCATGAAAAGAAAAGATATATTTACATAAAAGTTCTTAATCTTTTTATGTAATTTCAACAAAGTCCCTAGCCTTTTATTAACATCCGACATAAAGACTCCAATTCATTTACCATGAAATAAAGATGAAACATCCTCCTCAAAGCATCCTCTAAATAGCTCTCAATCTCTCGTAATCTTAAACCAGCAAACTTCCTAAACCCTTAAATTGCTTTAAAGCTGCAAAGAAACAATGAACTCGTAATCTTCAAACATTATAGTTGCAAGGAAGCAAGGCGACCAGTGGTAAATGGACCATCAGTTAATGACTAGGGCAAGTTGATGTGAAATCCACTTGCTAAGCTTGTTTGGCTCATTTCATGGTTAGCGGAATGATCTTGCTTGATATATCTATTACATCCAAACCCCTACCATAGAAGAAGAATTGGATCAATTTTCCACAATTGATTGAAGACCTGCAACCATCTACCACATAACCACAAAACATGTCGTTTAGTACATGATTATTACCATGCACACACACACACATGCACAAAGCATAAGAAGAAAGAAGATGTTCGGAGGCTAAAAAGAAAGCCCATGCATCAATAACCCCTAAATTGCAGTTCATAGCCATCACTGAACGCTAAAAGGGCACACACACACGCATGCACAAAGCATAAGAAAGAAGATATTCGGAAGCTAACAAGAAAGCCCATGCATCAATAACCCCTAAATTGCAGTTCATAGCCATCACTGAACGCCAAAAGGACAAGTCCCAAAGAAAATAGTACTAAAATAGAAACGGAAAGATGACTACAATATGGTAACATAAATCCTTACAAAACAACTATAGTGTAGAACTTGGACCAGCATCTCCTCCTCTTGCAATTGTTGAACCCGACTACTTATCAAACCCTAATTATGGAGTCCAAGCAGAAAATGTTAGCAAAAGTTGAATAGAGTAGGAAAATGAAATGCAAAACAAAACTAAAGAAAAGCACCAAGAGGTAGGAACTAGGTACCATATTTGTATTATCCTCTTTAATAGTCTAATTAGTATTTAGTTATCATATTATGCGTGTCTCCTTATATTACGGTTCTTGATAACTTGCAATCAATTCCTTGTGAGGAATGAGTAGATGTTGTTGTGGTATCTTGAGCAACAAGATAAATGTGAAGAACCCTCTTGGCTAGGCCTTACTAGTCCAACCTAGATCATCACCTCGGATCTAAGTGTCTCCATGACGTAGGTCGAAGACTCCTAGGTGCCATCCATATGTCTTTATACCTCATAATGGCCCAGTAATGAGTTTCTACATCAAAGATATCATAGAACGAGATCACAAATGTATTAGAGAGTCATGTGAAGGTTTAAAGATGCAAAGTAAAAGTCCTAATCAATTTTTCCAGCTTACTAGTGCACAATATAGGTGATTACAATCTTATAAAATCTTGAATCATGAAAAATGGACTCTATTTGGGCTTAAACCAACCAAAATGCTCCAAAACGGTCTAAATCGACCTAAATAAGCCTAAAATAGGCTTGAATCACTAATAGAACACACTTAAACTACCACTCGGCCGATCCACTTGCATTTAACACGCCCTAAAGTGCTAAGCATGTGTCAATAATCCACACACTTTGGATTATTAATGCTTTCAAAGATGTTGTTTGTTAGTTGGATCTTTTGCGCATCCTAGATTGTCACCATGTGGAGATCTTCCTTGTCCATTTTGATCAAGCACTTTCCCACTTGTGTGCACTTAGACACTAATCTCTATTGCTCTTGTGTCATGTGCCTATTATGTTGCCATGTTTGTCAGCTCCATTGTTGACATCACATTGTGTGCCCACACATCAACAGCCCCACGTGGCCCTCTGCCACCTGTGATTGCTTGCATGCAAAGAAGGTAAGAGGAAGGAGACTCATTTTTTCTCCTCTTCTCAACTCTTTTTATTCTAATTTTTCTCTTCTCTCTCTATCTCGAAATGCAAGCCTATAGAATGCCAAAGGGTGGCTCTAAAGCCTAATTGCCCTTTTTATAGATGCCAGAGCTAGGTTATGTTAGAAAAAGTTAATTTTGGACCATAATGCCATAAATTTAATTTAATATTGTTCCCATCCTCATTCTATGTTTTTCTCATGAAACTTGACTTACAGACCTTGGATTTTCGCAAAACAAGTGTTATTGGAAAGCTTGCAACAAAATGGATCTAATGATATCATATCTTCCTTATTCTAGATGTGTTTAGGCAAGGTTCAACCAAAGCCACTAGTTTTCACATTTTACGAGGTACGCTAACCTGACCCATACCTAACGAGTGCCCATGGGCTTGTTTTGATGTGCATGACTTTAGAATAGCCTAAATCTAAATTCTGGGATGTTATATTCAAGAAGGCTCTATATGGTTTGAAACTATCACCTTGGGCTTTGTTTGAATGGTTAAAGGTGGCAAAAAAGAATCAAGGCTACAAAATGGGAAGTGTAGAGCACAACTTGTTCAATAGGAGAATTGGTGGCTTTGTCATTCTTTTGCTAATATATGTCGAAGATATGATTATTATTGGTGAGGATGAAAAGGAGATTAAGAACCTAAAGCACACACTTGCATAAGAATTCGAGATCAAAGATTTGGAAAAACTGAAGTACTACTTTGGTATAAAGGTGCCTAGATCTAAAGATGCTTTTGTTATGTACCATGAAAGTATATGCTTGACTTGTTGCAGGAGAGTGGAAGACTTGGTGTAAATTAGCCTATTTCCATACCAACTTAGGTGAATCACAAGCTTAGCTTGAAGGATGGTAAACCACTTGTTTGGCCATAGAAAAATTTGTGGAAAAATTAATTTATAGCATGCTAACCAAGACAAACATCTTATATGTAGTGAATTAATATTGTTAGTTTATCATGCTCCCATAGATATTTATCTAAAAGCAATGTATAAGGTATCACGTTACTTGAAGAAAACTCCAAGGAAAGGTTGTTTATATGCTTAAGGTAAGGAACTTAACATGGAACCTTATATTGATGCTGATTGGGGAGGCTCACTTAATGCTAAATGATCCTCTTCTAGTTATTGTTTGTACCTTTGAGGGAACCTCACTATTTAGAGGAAAAAAAGAATCTATCTTTGAGAGATCAAGTGACTAACTATAAAGCTATTGCAGTTGAAGTCATAGAGATGCACTTAGTGAAGACTTTCCTTTCTAGCATTGGTCAAACTAAGTATCACTATGAAGCCCTATTATGATAATAAACTAACTATTTGCCTTGCGAACATGAATCCAGTTTTTCATGATTGTACAAATCATGTTAAGCTTGACAGGCATTCTATTTAGGAGAAGATCAATGGTCGGATCAATCTTTAAGTTTGATCGATCAAAATATTTGATCTATGATGGCATCGCCATCATTCACTATATCTAACCTAATTTGGCTAAGTTCTAAGGTTAAATTCTCCTAATTAACATATTAAAATGGTATAACTCAATCAGAGTTGAAGATAGAGGAATTAATAGAAAAAGGGGTTAATTCTGTAATTTTCACGAATAATTATGAATGTAGAATGGCTGGAGGGTGAACTTATTATTAATTAAAGCTCAATTGAGCATAAATATCACAAAAGTGGGTTAGTATTGAGTAATTCAGGATTTGCATTCAAATTGAATGTTTAATTTTAATTAAAACCCTAATTTCAACCCCACTTTAATTAAAACAGTTCTGATAAAAATAAATGTAATCTAAATCTTCTAAAAGTCAATTTGACAATCGAAACTCGTTTTGACTTAAAATAGAATCAGAGACGGGTATTTGGTATGATTTGGGTTTAAATGTAAATTGACCATGCAAATGACATCAAAGCCCAAAATTGAAGTCACCATCAACTTCCTTATGTCCAAATTAGACTATCATAAAAATTTGGGTTCATTTGAACTTCATCTTGGTCAAGTTTGCATTTTGGTCCTTAATTCTTAATTTTCTTACAAATGCCCCCTCAACTTTCAATTTCGTTGCATATATTCCCCCACTAGCATCTTCTCCACCTTCCACCTCCGACCCCACCGGCCACAAAACTTCAGTGAGGTTGTTTGCACAACCCTCGGCCCTCTCCTTGCGTGCCAACAAGCTATAAACCTTTCTTGCCTCATGCTGTTGCAAGTCGTCAAGTTTTAGCGAGCATAACTTCCCTCCTTCCTCCTCGAGTGCCGCCATTAACGCCGACCTTGGAGCTTTCCAACCTCCTTCCTCCACCTCTCCTCCATTGAAATTGGTTGAGAGCTTCGTCACCCCTTGTCGTCGTTGTTCTCTCCATCAAAGGAAGCGGTTCATCCACCTCTTCTTCGCTCCAAAATCTAACGTCGCCTCCTCCTTCTTCTTGAAGTCCGGCGAGCACGCCGGCGACCTCCTCCCTCACGCTCCAGCCTCCTCTCCTCTTCTTAGGCACTCTTTTATCTTCTCTCTCTATAGGGTAGTTTCCCCCTTTTTAGGTTTAGGATTCACCGCCATACGCACCCATCCGCATCATCTTCCTCGTGGGCAACGAGTTCTCCGGCCAAACTCCGACGACCACGCCTCATCTCCTCAAGCTGCCTCCCACTTTGTCAACCACCCCACAAGCTTCCCCTCGACGAGAGCGTCAAAACCCCTCAACCAATTTGGGGTTTCGACGCCACCAACCACCCACCGAACGCACTCCCCTTTTGCTATCATCACCGCCTTCGCCGGTCACCTCCGAGCCTCCTCGAGCCCATCAAACGCCACCTCCACCTTCAGTGAAGGATGGCAGAGCTTCCCGACTCCTTGGATTGGAGCTTCGAAGCCTTTCCACCTCGACCGACCAACCCACGTCGTCAACGACCATGCCTCGTTGCAGGGCCACCTTTTGACGTCTGCAAGCCTCCAAGCTTCACGGGAAGCTCCTCCACGGCACGAGGAACACTCTGTGACTACCGGCGAGGATTTTCATGCCTCGAGGAGCTCCGTCGACCACTGCCGGATTTACCATTTCCTCTGCCAGCGTCTGCCTCCCTCGCTGGTCCTTTCGACGATCCAACGTCGCCATCAAGTCGGCGATGCCACGTCGACTCTCCTCCGCCCTTCGCCGATGAAGATCTCTCATTGAAGCTCATTTCCGATGATGCGCCACCACTTCTCCGGTGAACCTTACTGGCTGAAGTAGGAGAAGAGGAGGAAGAAGGGTAGGGGGGTTGATTGAGAAGAAAATAAAGTTTCAAGGACCTAATCGCAAGAGCTCAAGGACCGAATTGCAAGTTTTCAGGGACCTCATTGAAAGACATCAGGGACTGAATTGCAACAACATAGGACTAAGTTATACTCATCTTTAAATCAATTGTCTCTGAAGTGATTCCTATTTCTAGATATTGCGAGAATATTATGGTGTTTAATCTACTTGAGTCCTGATTAATTTAGCTTTAAATACTCGTTACATGAAAGATTTAAGTTTATTTGCCAATCCTTCTATGCAAATTCATCATGATCATGTGCAGATAATTAGACAGTGATATTCACTATTACTTACTCCCAGAGACGACCTTGGATTTTCTTCTTTACTTCGAGTATTACAAATTTAAATACTTGATTCGTTTTGATCACTATACTACGACACAACGATTTTATAATACGATCGAAGCGAGCTAAGCAATCTATCAACTTCACTTTTGATTGACCAAATCTAGGCGACAATCACCTTGTGTGAAAATCTGTTTGATTGGCATGCTTGATGATTTCTTCCTCCAAATCGATGATTGTGATTGATTCCTATAGTAAGTACATTCTATTAATCTCCTTTCCTTTAAAAAAAAAATCAACATCACTTAAATTCTCCACAAACTCTTTATCTTTTTCTCCATCATTTGATTTCACCCTCCACTAAATAATCCCCAACTTCCATCCACCCCATTTACTTCACCTTTTTTACTTTTGACCCAAAGACCAACGCCCCCCTCCCCTCCCCTCCAACACCACCCCCCCCCCCCCCCACACACACACACACACAAACACCAAACCCTTGATTGATCCTCACAACCTCCCCCTACTCACTCGTTGATCAACCAATGCTGCCCTCCTCGCACTGTGGTTGGCATTGCCTCTTCCTATCCTCGTGTGTCAACCTCACACACAGTCTCTCTCATGTCGTTGATTGACCACGCTGCCTTCCTCTTTGCACTATTGCCAGTATCTCCCCTTCTTATCCTCATGCGTCATCATCACGCACAGTTTCTCTCAAAACATTGATCTATCATTTGTTGGTATAACCCCTATTCTCTACTCAAGTTATTTCTCTTTCTTTTGGTAGTTGTACTTGTTAAAATCAACTTGTATCATGGTTTTCTTAATGTTTTTTCAAGCATTTTTGATAGTTCCTTGACATGATCTTGCTTTTATAGTGGTTATGTAAGCCTATCCCTTCATTTTGAGTGAATTTTTTCATCAGTTTCATTGATCAATCAAATTTTTGTTTGATCGATCAATACTATCATCAATACCTTATTTTTCATGTAGAATGATCAATCGATCTTATTTTTTATCAAACAATCTACCTCTTTTAGTCAATCAGGCCTATATTTTCATCTACCAATCAAGTTTTTGATCGATCAACTTGTGTGGACAATGGCACCCAAGTGTTACTCTAATTCTACCTCTTCACACCCCCCACGTGACAACACTTTCAATTGCTTTTTCATGATCGATGCACGTGATCACTTCTCTCTTTTGGCGAAACTCTCTTTATGTTAGCTATCCTATCGATTTTCCCTACTTCGAGATTATTTTTCAGGGCATTTGTGATTGGTTCACTCACCACAAAATTGTACGCTTTTTTGAGTGGAACTTTTATGCTGGCGCATGTCCTAGTTGGATCCCAGGGATAGATCCTATGGTGTCATCTTTTCTATGCCAATTTGAGGAATATTGGTGAAGGATTTAACATTTTCTTGGCATGAAATGTTTATGGGATTGAGGTACTAGTAAACTTGGATATTATTTTTGAGATCATTGGTTGTCCTTTTGCGGGTCCCACATTTATTGGGCTATACCAACGGACTTTTAAGTTGGTCCAAGATGTTCTTTTTACCCTAGAGAGCTATGATATGGGACTCCCCACAAAGTCCCCTCATTTTCATCCCTTGGCATGGTTCCTCAACTGTCTTTCTATGAAACTTTATGTCAAAAACCATGTTGTTTGAAAATTGTTCGTCAATGATGCTCATCGCTCTCTATGCCTCTTTCTAACAAAGAAATGAACTGGAACCATCTTATCCTTCACCTCATGGACAAGAAACCCACTAGTTCCTTCCAATTCAGTACACTTCTGTCTCATATATTCCTCCACTTCCAAGTCCTCATGGAAATCAACCATAAGCAATTCATCACCAGAGTCTCTATGTTTGATGAGCTTACATACACCAAAATGGAGCATGATTGAGGAGGTTGTCTTAAGACTTTTGAGTCTCAACCCTCCTCCAATTAGGCTGTACAACCCTCTACTTCTTCTTAGCTAGCATTTTTTGCGTTCCCTCCTCCAAAGGCCTATAAACCCTTTAGGGGCTATGCACCTGTCCTCATCCACCCTATTCCCTCCTACTATCGTCATGAGTAGGCACATCTTGACAAGATTCTCTAGAGAAGTACGATTGATCCTCAGGTCGTGGTTGAAGGCATCTCGATCATCATGCACTGATAACGAGAGACAACTAAAGAGTACTTAGATCACAACATACAGATGGCCAACTTCCTGAATGCACAGGAGTAGTTTTTGGATAGTCTAGGCCACTCTTTTCACTCTCCCTCTTAGTAGTTGCACACCACCAGGTAGTCTTGACGCGCTTATGCTTCCTCTTCGAGCATAGTAGTAGTAGCGTCAATAGAAGGACCTTCCTTTCCTCCTAGGCCACCAACACTTGAGCAGCTAGTTCCATGTTCCTCCCATTGTTGCCTTCTCCTTGCTCCTCCTGGTGACTCATCTACCTTTCCGAAATTTCATCTAGAAGATTTGGATTTAGACATGGACTCCCCTGATGATTTTGATGCCTCTCTAAGTAGATTATAGCTTGCATTTTCTTTCCTATTATGGTTAGACTTTGGTTTTTGGCATGTATAACTATTTGAACTTGATTAGCTTTATTTTTTATGTTGCATTTGATTAGCTTTTATAATTTGGCATGTATAACATTATGATGCACTTGCTTGGTCTTTATTTCATTTTATCTCATCGCTTACAATTGATGCATAGCTTATCGATTAATATGGTTAGGAAAATATCACTTTCAATTATCTTTTTGTTGATTACAAAAGGGGGAGAAAATTATGCATGTTGATTGGGGGAGTATTTCTTTTTTATATTGCATGCATAATTATAATTTTGTCATTATCAAAAAGGAGGAGAATCTCAAGACCCTTGTTTTGATGAAACAGAATTATGTTTTTACCATAGACTAATCTTTCAAGATCAACTTATGCACATCAAAGAAAAACATTCTTTGCAAGGATCAAAGTGAAGGCTTTTATAAAAGTATCGATGTAATCTTTATTTTAGGCGTTTGAGTCTAAAATATTTTGTAAAGAACCTCAAAAAATATTTCTCATTTTTTCTAGGTCACTAATCATTCATTTCAAATCTTTCCACGACTAATTACCAAAGATAATTGATCAACAAAAAATAGAAAATTGAGTGATCAATATAGCTAAATTGATCGACCAAATGACCTTAGATTCAAATTTATTTTTCACGAAATTAGATTGATTGAAATTAAAATTAATTGATCAACTATTGATCGATCAACATATATTATTAATCAATCAAATTTCAAATTGATCAACCAATAAGTAAAATTAGTCAATCAATATGGCTTGAAAGATGTTTACTAAATTTCCTAAATTGATTCTATTTTACCCATAAATAGGTATCAACATATGTCCTTTTTAAGCACAATTCAAGAAGGTATTTCAAAGGAAAAAGAACTTCTACTCTCTTTGTCTCCATTTCTCTCATTTCAGAAGCTCTCATACTTTTACGCCTTTTTTGATGCCTATCTCTCAAAGCATGTCATTGTTCCATGCCTCGAGAGAACTCGATTTAAAATTTAATTTTTTAGGCTCAATAGGATTAATATTTTATATTATTTTATCTTGCTACTGTTTTGATTTGGATCCAATGTGTTGGGATTTATGAGTTATTTTCCACTTCTCTTAATAGGTACAAGAAAAGTGATTGTAAAAGATTATGCCACACTCGATCAGATTGTGAATTTAAGCAGTAATTTTCACCTGAAAGAATTTTTACTACAAATAAAATGTACTTATGTCATTTTTATTGTTTTATTTGTAATGTAAACATTTAGATCATATAATTACTTTCGTATCGGTGCATAATAGGTCATCATCGTATCTCTATTAATAATTCTAGGGTTTAACATTAGCCTCACCTCCCTTTTCAATTGTAATAGCTACTAACATGAAGGAAAGCCTAGGATTCTTCGACAAAACATAAGTGTACGTGGTGAAGTTTTCATGGATTATAATATATACCACAAACGAATGAAAACTAACAGACGTCGGTTGGGTTCAAAAATTTCAATTTTATTTCATTGCATATATATATATATATATATATATATATATATATATCACTTTACACGTGGACTTATGTAATTGGTTTCTTTATAACAAATCAAGCTGATGGTATTCGCTGAATATGCAATCAATGGACTTAGCCAATTATCACTCTCCAAACTATATATGTCGTATATGTATATACATTCGTGGTGATAGAAGATGATGAATATTTTATAAAAATAATGATAAATAAATTATTATTATATAATTTATCAACAAATAATTTAATTATCATTATTTTCATTATTATTTGAGTCATCGTTAAATTTACAAAGAATAATAAATTTATTCATAAATTTAAATAATGTATAAAATAATCACTAAAATTACAGTATATTTTAAATTTAATAATCGATATTTTCATTATCTTTATTTGTTTTAATAATAATTTTTTTGGTCACCTCATAAAAAATATATCAATGATTAATAGTTATATGTATACATACATCCATAGCTAGGTATGTACTTTAATTTGTATGCATGTAATTACAATTCAGTTAGAGATGGATTTCCTACCTAAATCGATGGAAGGAAGCATATCTGCGTAATCTTCAGGGGGATCGTGATCAGTCGCAACCTAACCTCATAACGATATGTTAATTAACGTGGTTCTCTATAAATAGATTTCACACCGTTGATACTGCACCATATATATGTGCAAACCATAAACCCAATCTCTTGCATCAGTTTCTACAGCGAAGAGATTGGCCATGTCCTGTTCTCCAGTTTGCCAAGGTATTGTGCTCCTCGTTTGTGATTTCCTATTCGATAAAAATTGGTCAGAATTCTAAATATTGCAGTGATACGCTGAAGTTTACATATTCCAACTTTGAAGCGAGAGCTAAAGATGCGAGTACTCTTTCTTAACTTGCCCAGCGGTTCCCTTTCAGAATAACGAGTTTGATAGGGCCCGTGTGTAGCTGGTGTTAGCGGAGAGAAATTATCTCATCGAATCACTGTAATTTCTGCTTTTATTTTTTAATATTAAATAAATATATACTTGACATCTTTTCTTCTCACATTTAATATTATATAAATATCCACTAAAACTTTTCACTCCTATCTCCAATATTAAATAAATATTTATAAATATCACATCAATTTATCAATATTTTTATCCTATTACTTAAACTCCCTATTTATTTTATCATATAAATAAATTCTCATCGCTTATCCACATCCAAACGGCCCTACTCTCTATTCTATCGAAGAACCAGTATTTTCCGTGGGTTTGGCGGGGTTTTATTTTATCCAGCTGTTCAAACACGTGTTGGATAGGTTGTCCAAATCCGTTAAGAATATATACCTTTTTCACAATATGTTCACCGGATATATTATATCTTGAAATTCATAATTATATTTCCTAAATTATCATTTCTCATTCCCCACCCCGCCCCCGCCAGCAGAATCTACATGTAAATTAAAACAAGACGCGGTGCATCTGGTCCCTCCACATCACTTCATTTTCCTCTCCCAACACTTCCCATTAGATTCTACCACTACACCCAACCTCTTTCCACGTGTCTCTCTTCCGAGAGAAAAGTGCCATACTTGATAAAACTTATAGAAGTTGAGATATTGGAGCCCCTCCCATTAGGCTTAGTTTGGCGGAGATTCTGATATGGGATAAAAGGTTTAGTTAAAAGATTATAAATAAAGTTAATGAAATTAATTTAAAAGTTAAAAAATATAATTTATTTTATTCCACTAATTTATATCAAAATCAAACTACCATACCATCTCACATCAATATTATTATAGAATAAAATATAACAACTTCAATACAATATATCTATTAAAATACATTTATTATATCACATCAATCAACTTATAACAATATCAAAATATTAAAAATTATCACTAATAACGCATCATATTTCCGATTATATTATCTCACTGTTTATTCTAATATCACCGATGCAATTTCTTTCAACTTTTTCCTATAATATTTATCTCAATATAACCCTTTTTCTCCCATCAAACACAACCTTAAAGCTACCAGCAACCTATATCTGTACTCCTAATCAAAGTAGGTTTTCACCTGTCAGGTGTCAACCCTCCACACCCTCTCCCCGAGCCCCTCCGACGCTCCCCCACACTCTTTACCCCGCAACCCCTCCCCATCGACCACCCCCACCGATCCCTGCCGTCAACCAGCCGGTCACATGCCGCAATTAATGTCCATATACATAACTTTTATCCTCACTATCTCATTTGCACAAATTAAATTAAAAATTAAAGATATATTTAGTGAAAAGTAAAATTTGTGTAGCACGAGGTATATATAAATATATTGATAATTATAAGGTTATAATAAACATGGAAGAGTGGAAGATTAGAATATTTTGTCAAAAATTAAATCAGAAGAGTAAATAGGTATTTTTTTAAGAGATTAAATTTTTTATGAAATATTGTTTTTGTGAATTTTGTGCATCATAAAAAAAAAAAAAAAAAAAAAAAAAAAAAAAAATATATATATATATATATATATATATATATATATATATAAGAGTTAGTTGAAGGCCAGAACACTTTCTAAAAGTTAGACATAATACATAATACACAGAAGAGCCAATGAATATTTTTTTCAGAGATTAGATTTTTAGTGGAATACTTTTTATGGATGTCCATAACTCAAGTTACACATGGTGGACTTTTTGTTTATTAAAGTTAAAATATGTTATTTCCCTTTTTTATTCTTTTTAGTAAAAAGGTAATATGTTACTTAACGGGTCAATCAGCCAAATTTCATTTGTTAGTGTCATGCACCATCTAATCTTAATATGTATTTTAGAGGTAGATTTAATTGTATTATTTCATATGTGTGACATATATTATTTATTTATTTATGTTATAGATAAGATAACTACTTTTTTTTATATAATAATTTACTTGATATGAAATATTGTACATTGTACACTAATAACATTAGATATAAAGATGTAAATAAGATGAAGTTTGGTTAAGTTTATTTTCAAATTTAATACGTATACATTTATATTCTACTCATTTCACATGAATTCCCACATCTTTTTCTGTAGATTTTTTTCTTAATCGATCCCACGGTGAAACACGAGGTGAAACACACTAGTATAAATTAAAAGAAGGTGCAGTATATCTTGTTCCTCCACGTCATCTCATTTCCCTCTCTCAACACTTTCCATTCTATTCCACGTCTCTCTTATGAGAGGAAAGTGACATGCTTGATATGACTCATAGGAAGTTAAGATAGTGGAGCCTCTACCTCTACCATTGATGTTACCAGCAGTCTATGTTTAAATTAGAAGGTGACATGCATCTTATTCCTCCACGTCACCTCATTCCCCTCTGAGATACTTTGGCCTAATTTACGTAGATGATTAACCCTTAAAAGAGGGTTAATCTTCGTTTAATTGACTATTTAACTTCTCATTTGTTAACCTGAGTTTAGCAACTGTAATACGAATTTGTCTAATATTAATTTCAACTGGTGTTAGTTAAATCCGTGTTAAAATTCTATACCACTTATGTTTCTGATATTCCTCATATTTTATATACCTAACACCACTACCAAGTAAACACTATAAGGGTTAATATCACAACTTAACACTAATTCAAGTAAACATAAACCGACGTTAACACCACACCATAAGTAAACATAATTACGAGTTAACATCAATTTCATATTTCTTAATACTATTTTCCTAACCTCGCAAGTAAACTAGTCCTTCCCATTCGATTCTACCACTACACCCAACCTTTTCCACGTGTTTCTCTTCTGAGAGGAAAGTGACATACTTGGTAAGGCTCATAGGAAGTTAGGCCTAGTTTACAGAGAAGGTTAACCTCTATTTTGGGGGGTTAATCTGCGTGTACCTTAGGAGATAACTCAACATTTCTCTAGGTTGCTAACCCATGTTATTGTAACACCGATTTGAAGAGGGGTTGGCTTAACCCTCCACTTAACCTCCGATCTCTCTCTTATCTTCTGTCACATTACAAGATAATCCTTATTCCTAACCGCTATTCAGTAAACACAAACATATATTAACTTTTACTTGCAAATAAATGAAATAAAAGTTAACCTCTATTATAACTTCGATAACACAACTTAGTTAACCAACATCATAAGATAACCATTAAGATACTGGGGCCTCTACCATTAATGTTACCAACAATCAATATAACTTAAAAACAGGTGCGGTGCATCTTATCCCTATCCGTCATCTCATTCTCCTCTCTCAACACTTCTCAATCGGTTCTACCACTACACCCAACCTCTTCCCACGTGTCTCTCTTCCAAGAGGAAAGTGACAATTTTAATAAGACTCATAGAAAGTTCAGATATCGAGACATCTATCATTAATGTTACCAGCAATGTATGTACAAATTAAAAGAAGGTGCGGTTACTTCATGTCATCTCATTCCTCTCTCTCAACACTTCTCATTGGATTCTATCACTACTCCCAACCTCTTCCCACATGTTTCTCTTCCAAGAGGAAAGTGACATATTTGATAAGACTCATAGGAAGTTAAGATATTGGAGCATGTACCATTAATATTACCAGCAATCTATGTATAAATTACAAGAAGGTGCGGTGCATCTTGTTACTCCACGTCACCTCATTCGCCTCTGTCAACACTTCCCATTGGATTCTACCACCAAACCCAACCTTTGCCACGTGTTTCTCTTCCGCAGACTCACAGGAAGTTAAGATATTGGGGCCCTACAGTTAATGTTACTAGCAATCTATATATACATTAAAAACAGGTGCGGTTCATCTTGTCCCTCCAGGTCATCTCATTCCCCTCTCTCAACACTTCATATTCCATTCTACCACTGCACCCAACCTCTTCCCACGTGTCTCTCTTCCGAGAGGAAAGTACCATACTTGATAAGATTCACAGAAAGTTAAGATATTAGAGCCTCTACCATTAATGTTATCAGAAATCTATGCATAAATTAAAAGAAGGTGCGGTCCTCATTCCCCTCTCTCAACGCTTCCCATTCGATTCTACCACTGCATCCAATCTCTTCTCACATCTCTCTTCCAAGAGGAAGGTGATGTACTTGATAAGATTCATAGGAAGTTAAGATATTGAGGCCTTTACCATTAATGTTACCAACAATAAAGGTAGTTTCATTCACTTAGTCTACAACGTCAAAGGAAAGAAATGTAATTACTAATGCAAAATAACCATTTCATATAAATATAAGAACTAAAAGTAATCCAATTTACTTCTAAAATAGATTGTGGATGATGAATTGTTGTACATAGGTGAGGGATTTTGGGCATTGCCATGAGTGATGAAGAGGATAAGGAGAGGTTTGGAATATAGTGAAGCTGATGGAAGTGGATGAGGTTAGGACTTGTTTATCATAATATTGCATCACACTTCACCCTCATCCCACCTCATTTTCACCTCGTGTCCAAATTTTTATCTTAAAGTTAAAAAATAAATAAATATATGTTACAACGTATTTTACAATGTATAAAATAAAAATGGTGGTTTCAATTAATATATTTTAGTTTTTTAGTGATGAAAACGACTTTTTATAAATGAAAAATCACTTTTTAAACAAAAAATCATTTTTTATAGGTAAAAAATCACATTCCAAATGAAAAATTATTTACCATCAATAGAAAAGTAAAACGTATCAGTGTATTTTTATTTTCAACCGATGCATTTTAATTTTCAACCTGTATCTTTTGATTCTCAACTAGTCAATTTTCATTTTCAACCGATTGATTTTCAATTTCAAGCAGTTAATTTTAATTTTCATTCGATTGATTCTAATCACGCATTTCCACACTCATATCCTATCTCAAATCTAAAGTTTTTTTAATGCGATCTCATATTCATAAATTACATTGTTAAGCACTTTTATTCTCATTTTTTTCTAATAAGATTTGACTTATTTTGTGTAGGTGTACAATTTTTTGTTATAGCTAATCAAAAGATAAACAAGAAAAAAGTGTCCACCATAATTAATCAATGATCCAATTCGTTCTAACCCAACCGGACGTGTCTTTTATGGACTCGGTTGGATCTACTTAGATGGTTGGATGGGCTCGATTGAGTTGAAAGCTGCCAAGTTGTTTGCATTAGTTTAGGTTGTGGATTAGGTCCTAGATTGAAATAATTTAATTAATGGAATCTTTCCCTCCAATGATGCAATACGTGGACATTGCATTACTTGTAGTTTGGTAAATCCCTTGCTACGCAGATCGGGATCATCTTCAACAACCAATATGTTACTAGCAGTGAATAAATTTTCTACCTACTGCATTTATTTTTAACATCAATAATTTGCTTATTATCAACCTCAATCTAGAGAAATCTTTGTTAGATGTATACTTATATATCATCATTCATATAGTCTATATATCCCTTGGCAAAATAATATTCCTTGTAGGGCTGCCAATTAAATCAAATTATTTAAATTTAATTTAGATATAATTTGGTAAAAACTCCAAAATTTTGAATAGAATAACGACCAATCAAATCTGAATTCAATAGTTTAATGTGTGTGCGTCTATGCACACACATACATAATATTCTTAAAAATTTCTCATAAAAGTACACATACATACATATACAAATAGGTATGTTACACAATTGAGTGTATAAATATTAAGAATTTACATAGTACCTATATTTTTACTTTGTCTAACATTAATCAAAATTTGTACTTCCCTTCTAGCTAAAAAGGAATATAATAAATAAATAAGAATACCCAACTAATCAAAATATGGAAGAACAAAAATGCATCATAATTATTGGCAAGAAGAATGCTTTATGTAAGCAAAAATCAAATCTCGAACTATTTTTAAAAAATCATTTATTTTTTATAGCTAACATACTAATATCCAACTAACCTTTAAATTGAATTAAATTAGTGAACTAGAAATTGAATTGAACTAAAGAAAGTAAACATGAAATCCTTGTAGAACCAATGAATCTAGGAAACAAATTCTTATTGAATTAACGTGCCATTATCGAATCAACAAATTAATTAGAATATTTAAATCTCATGGCAATTGAGGTCAAATCAAAGTCCATCATTTATATCTCTTTTTTTTTTTTTTGAAACACAATCATTTATATCTCATTTTATTAGACAACACTACAAAAAATAAAATATTGTCCAAGTAAACATCTTAGCAATGTCTTTTCATCAATACAAGATAGAGGGAATCTCTTAAAAAGACCATTAATTAAACCAAGGTTCTACCCCGAAATTTTTGACTTAACAAGGCTGTATTTTGGTAGTTTTATCTCAACTAAAGTTTCTATTGGTGTGCCGTGCACTTAGATTAAAATCTAGGATCAATTATTACATTCCTATACCTTAAAATTATCATTTAATGAAAGAAAACTAATTAGCATGCACTCACATATTTCAGGGAAGTTGTTCTGGCCTGAGCTGCAAAACACGGGTGCAAACCAAGCCAAGGCAATTATCCAAAGTGAGAACCCCAAGATTGATACCAACATAATTGATGATGGTCAAAGAGTGTTTGATGGCTATTGTTGCAATAGGGTCATCCTCTATGTTGATAGCAACAACATGATCATAAGGATCCCCAAAGTTGGGTTGATGTCATGGATAGATGTTCCCATACATAAGTTGGCATGTTCTAAATACTACACATTCAAATAATTATGCAACAAGCAATACATAACTTGATGGATATGTGAGAATTATGAGATGGTGCAAGCAAATCATTTGGCACATGTGTTTTCATTTTAATGATCATTTTATTATACATTAATTAAATAAAAGATTACTAAGGGGGAAGGTCATCAAGCAATCAAGTATGTCAACCAAAAACCAAAAACAATCTATCTTGGTATTTTTAAAACATTGAGAACAAAACATGTGAGAGTGAGTTATATATTCTAAGAATATATACCTAGGTGATATTTCTAAGTTTATCCAACAAAAATGCATAATATAGAACAATAGAATCAACATCCCAGGAGAGAGTGCTAATAGCATCTCACATGCATTAATCAAAACATTACAAGAGCTTAATCCATGAATACTTTGTACTTCCATCTCCTTATCTTCATATTGCTAGTGACAACCAGTGAATTTCTTCAAAATTATGAAGGCTACTCCCACGAAAGGAAAATCAGGCTTTATTGTTGGGCCATTGCTAGTAGCTACAAGAAATTATTACTTAGCCATATATACTAACACTTCCATCTTAAACCACTGACATAGGATTGACCTATGCTATGACTTTGTAAGGAGGCTTATGATTTAAAGTTGTGACTGATGTAAATATATTTATATTACATAAAATGTCTATTTATGCATGTTCTTAAGTCTAGAATTGCATTACGTACTATAGATATTGCATAGTATGCATTATCTTGTATTTAGATTAGTCTGAATAAAATGGAGGTTAATTGTCTCCTTTTATATTCAGGGACAGAGCGACTTTTTATCGAGGCCTAGGATCAAAGATCTAACTGTACGGATCTGATCAGGGCGACGATTGGAGTTCAACGACTCCAAGATCACCCTAATCGGATATCCATAGCATCATATAGAGGTTGAGGAACCCTAGAAGATCAAGGACCAAGATGGTGCTAATCCACACTTCAGATGACAAATCCAACCGTACGGATGGATTCAGATCGACGATCGCAGCCTAGCGGCGTGAAAATTGACTCAGTTCGATACCTGTGGCACCATCTACATCATCCAGAAGATGGACGGCTAAGATGACGCCACGTGGCGTCATCTCGACCACCCAACCAGCTGCTCACAACCGCTGAAGCCTCTAGTGCCAACACCTCTCTGCTGTTGGATCAAGATCCAACAGCTGAGAGTGGATCTCAGATCGGCGCCTTTATTCTCTAAAGCCAAAGGAAGATGTAGCTTCGACCATTAGATCTCAATCCAACGCTCCAGATCGCATGCCACCAAAACACACCACCCGCCCATCCATGCGTGCAGCGCAGTGGATAAGGCGTTCGGCCGTGATAAGGGGCGGGTTTGAGCCGCGAGAAGCACTGTGTTTGGGCGCGGGCGAGCGGGCACATTCAACCGCGCGATGGAGATCGGGCGGCTGCGCGAGCCCAATCAAATCCACGCACCATCTAACGCGGCGAGGAAATGCCTCATCGCACGCGATGAGGCACGCGGTTGAAGCGGTGGGGATGCGTTCTCAGCCGTTCGATCTCATGATCGAACGGCCGAGATTGAGAGATCGTGGATAGGCATTGAGCGTGGGGAGGTAAGCGGGCGCGCGTGTGTCGCCCACTACGACCACGTTCAGGCCTTTAGTGACAGATTTATCCGTCACTAAAGGTCCTGAATTAATGATTTTCAACATAAAATGACCAAATTGCCCTCACTCCTTGTAACTATAAAAGGAGTCCCCCTCCATACGAAATTGGCATCCCTTCCTTCTCTTCTCTCCCTCTCTAAAGTTCAAGAGAAGCTTATCCCACACCCGGGATGCTCCCCGAGAGATAAAGTCAAATTTTTGCCCCCATTTTGGAAGCGGATCCTGCGACAACGACGACGTGCTGCCCCGTCTTGTCTTGACCTCCTTCTTCCCGCTCTGTCCTTTGTCTTCCAGGTGTCGTCCCGTCCGGCTCGTCCTCCAAGCGATCGTCAAGGAGGATAACTTCTCTCTCCCATTCCTCTTTCCAACTTTCCAAAGTAGAATTTTTCCGCTTTCTAGTGTAATAGTTTTCCTGCTTTCCAGTGTAATTTCTCACTGGTTTAATTGTATAAACATTTTGAAATATTAAGTGAATATTTTCTCTCTCTCTCTCTCACTCTCTCTTATTCTGATTGTTTATATTGATTCATTGTAATTACTTCTCTTTTCAACAAAAATAAAAAAAATATAATTACGAATTTAGATCGACGTAGCATTCCTGAGTTTGACCCGGGATTTCTATTTCAGTATAAATTTTATTTGTTGAATACGATTTTTTTACTTTCAAACTACAACGATAGGTTTTCAAAATCAAATACGATAGCATAGTAAGCGACGAAACTTGAAAACCTTGAAGGGTGGTTTATAAATTGCCCCCATAATGTTACAGAACACCTCGAAAAAAACTTGACCACACCTAAATTTTTTTCATTTCCTTGATGAAACTGAACTTCTTTGATCTCCTTCACCCTTTTGCCCTTTAAGACCCCTCTTCTTGTCTTGTTTTCCTCTTTCTTGTCCTATCTTAGCCACTCTCACCTATGGTTGCCTCCTCCAATAGTCTCCTCCTTCGATCTCTACTTCCTCACCTACATTTTGCACCTGCTTCATGAATTGAAATGAATCGACGTAAAATTAAAACTTATTGATATATTGTAATTCAAAATCAAATTGTATCAATGTAAATAAAAAATCATAGATATATTTTAGTTTAGATCCAAATTATAATGGTGTAAAATTAAAAATTAATGATACATTTGGTTTGGAATCAAATTACATTGATATAAAATAAAAATTCACTGGATGTAATGGTGACTTTTTGAATGATGGTGAATATCATCATGTAACAATACTTCACTACATTTTACATTGTTTTCAAGTGTGCTTACATTTTACCTTTTATTTTCTATCTCAATTTCTTTCCTTCTTAGTACTTACATTCTACCAAAGATGGTTTCGACATAGTTCAACCGTAGAGATGGCTCACTCATGCAGCTTCCTATAAAGTATGAGAATCTCCCATGATTCTACTCCTTTTGTGGATGACGGGATATGTATATGTGTGGTGTAACCATATAGTTGAGGTGAAAAGGCTATTGAGCTTATCCTCTTCGACTACAGTCAAAGCTGAAGCAGGAGCCAAAATTAAGCTTAATTATGGGGAAGGAATCAGATTAGAGGCTCCCCCTGCACCAAACAGAGTTGCACGAATCAGTATTACAACTTTGAGTGATGAAGCAGCCACATCAAATGCAGCTCCTACTAGGTGGCGAAGCACCGCCATGAGAACAATTGGAGAAGCTCCACTCCGAAGAGGTACATAAGCATAATTGCAGAATCTCAGGATATCTCACATACAGCTGAAGCATTAAATGCTGGTTTGGATGAAAATGGTCTTACTTATCCTGCTGCGAAGACTAAATCTCCCAGGGAACGGGTCCCTATGCTCCGCAACAACCATGCTCCCTCAATGGCCTTTCTCGACACCACCCCATATAACCTAAATCCAAATAACAACGTTAATGGACCTTTAGGCCCAAACCTTCCAACTCTACCACCCCTACTGACACCTCCCGGGCCTACCCCTCTGCTAAATCAAACATAATCCTCCCAACGGAGCCCACCACATATGAACCCAAAACCTAACATTGTCCCACAACTAATCACCCTTCCTATTTCTGACCCAACAAACCCAACTCTAGAGACTCAGAAAACCCCACCCTGAACATTCTTCCCCTAAACCTCGCCTTGAACATAGCTCCTCAAGCCTTCAGCATGAGCCCTCCATTATTAGTTCACCTTCAACCCATGCCGATGCCAACCCAACACAGCCAACATTGCCTAACCCCCATTCATCTCAAACCCTCTTCTCTTTCAACCCCTCAAAATGTATGTCCTATCACAAGAAGCAAACCAATGGGATTAAAGATAGAGCACAGTTAAAGCTTCTCTTGGAAGGAAACCGTAAACATAGAGCAGAAAATTCCTCAACTACTGAATTGAAGGACATGCAACCCCCCTTCCCCACACCCCACCCTCCCTCCCTCAAACCCACTGTCAAGACCATACTTCGTCAAATATAGAAAGCGTTTTGATAATTACCAATGGTATGTTGAATTAAAATCCAACGTATGGACTAGTATATATAAATAGATATAATCAAATGATAATAAGTTATGTGACTGTCATCTAAAGCTTATTTTTAGAGTAATCAAATTAAGCTATTTTGAGTGCATGGGCATAAATGCAAATGGTTTAATATGGTGCTTAAAATATATGTGTAGAGACCTAGTTTTTGAATTGTAAATTCTCAATGGACGAAGTTGCAATTCACCCAGCAATTAGTCACACTAATTGCTATTTATTTTGAGGGTTATGGTCCCCAAGGAAACCACCAATAAGACCCAAGGATCATCCCCATCATGACATAAGGGAAAAAGGGAGAGAGGACGATAGAGAAGAAGAAGGTGGACTCCTTCTTCAAAGGATTCTCACTCTATTCAATGGTGGTGGGATTCCTTGGAAGTCCATCCTCACATCCTACAGCAAATATCAAGCAAGTAATGATATACATTCATGAATGTTTGTGAGACTTATTGATGAAGATTATTAATAAGCTAAACATGTTTTATAGTTCTGTGTAGATGTGTCATTTCTCTATTCAGATACTTGTTATTTGTCCTATATCAGATTTGCTTATACCTGTGCATCTAGATAAACTATTCCTCTTCTCAGAAGAACTTGTAATACATTCTATAACTGATGCAAGTATCGGTACTCATCACTCATGATGAGTACCGGTACATACAAGATACTGTTTTGAATCTTAAAGAATACTGCAGGCTACTAGTACCGGTACTCTTCATTAGCATCAGTATATGTAAGCTATAAATCGGCTCCAGGTCAACTTAAGTCCAAAACTAAGGCTTACTTGTACCAATACTCTTCATGAGTATCGGTACACATAAGTCCTAGGTCAGGTTCTAAACTTGATGTCACTAGAAAGTCACCAGAACCTGTAGTTTATAAGTACCGGTACTGGTCACAAGTATCGATACTGGTAGGCTACAGATGGTATATTCAGTACTCAACAAGTGCCAGTACTTATTACAAGTACCGGTACACTATGAGTATTGGATAAGTATTCATCTGAACTTGAATTCCAAACATTGAGTTACAAGTACTGGTACATGGCATAAGTACCGGTACTTCTTTGGATATGGAATTCCAAACAGTATGGCATGAATATCGATACTGGCTAACCAGTACCGATATCCATTCGGATATAAGTTCATTTGGGGTTAATTGTTATACAACTCCATCTTAAGTTAGAGATAGATTAATTATAATTAAACCCCTAAGATCTACCCTAACAGGGTACACTATCAAAGCTTAGGGTATATTAGGTGGTCTCACCCTTTGGTAGGGAATAATATAGATGTCCATCTCAAACATCAGAATACCAACTGTTTTTTCTTGGAAGTTAAAAACATGGGAGGTAGTCCATGGCATTTGCTTTGTGTTTATGGTGTTCCACGGGGGAAAAGTGAGTGGGCTTTTTGGGAAAAGATGATTAAGCATGATAGAAACCAGGATCAATTATTGGTGATAGGGGACTTTAATCCAATGCTCTCATCGAGAAAAACTTGGAGGGACGAACATCGGCCGTAGAAAACTACGTTGGCCTTATGGACTTGGGTTACTCTTGTCCTGCATTCACATGGTCCAAACATGTGGTCCCATCCCATCAACCACCATAATAATAAGAGAAACGTTTTACGCATGTCGAATCACACAACGAATTCGACGCCCTGTCTTAGCTGAAACGAGGAACACGCTCGGAAGGGAAAGCCATGGTCTCTATTATGGTCGTTATCCGAAAGATGGATGGTGGAGATCGTTGGCTTCAGATAAGGCGTGGAAAATGCCTTTGTTGAGCCATCGCTCTAATAATAAGCCCATGGCCCCGCATCCCATACACCACCTCACTGCATGTAGATCTCACTTTCCCTCTCTCTATTTTGTAGAATAATAATTTAAACTAGTAGTAGCGAGTGGTTCCTGTTATCTATCGATAATCAGCATAATGTACTGTACTATGATGGATACACTGACGACACATATCAAAGGATCTAAATGATTTGAATCGAGAATTTCGATAAATTATTAAGAACCATCATGATATCCAACTGTAGTCTCAATTTGACAAGATTGACAATCTTTTTTTTAGAATTTTGCTTGATTTATGCCCTTGATACATATCCTCTAAATGGAAATAGAGATTCAGGACTACTACACAAGTGAAGTCAAGTAGTTGACCTGACGAGATGGAGTTGCAAAGCCCTTCTTTTATCACTATCACAAAGAAGACGTATCATTTAACTTGAAACAGATTTATATCTCAGCATCTGAATATATACATCTAGTAGACCAATTATTATGCCCTAGTTGTTTAATTTTTATCAACATAATCGTTCCCTTCCCTCCTTACTTTACTATCCACTTAACACTCCCATCATTTGTTAGAATTGGACAGAAATACACATACAAGAAAGTTATGGAGAAAAACATACATATCTGATTGTAACCCTAACTACAAATTACTTTTGTGATCAAAGTTAAACGTAGAACTTTGATATAAATGGCAAATACCACCAAAAAGTAAAGGAATTACATTGGCATTATGATATAAATGGCAAAACTAATAATTCTTACGTGAAAAGGTCATAGAAACTACAATAAAGAAATGTCTTATTATTTACACATTATTATAATGTCACTCCCCAAAAACTCAAGTCCGAACGAGAGTCAGAGTTCTAGAAAATGGCAGCGGAAGAAGTATTGGTTTGTTTAATTTAGGTTATACTAAGTTAAGTCGAGCTATTAAAGAATTCCATTTATAATAAGAAAATGAAAGAAAATATCGGGAGAATGATACAAAAATGAAAATGTACAGTACAAACTAAACATGTACTAAGTTAGCATATAAAACAGAAATCTATTGTAAAGCTATTGAACGGAATTTGTACGCTGAAATTTTGAGTTTTAAAAACCCTGTCGTTGTAGTTACATAAAAATCCATTAAATAGATAATTTAACCAAAACTCTGGTAGTCCCAAGTCGAATACAAGGAGGCGTACGTTTGATCAAAAATCACATTTGAATTATTGTCACAAAGTAGAGTAGGTAGTTGAATTGAATCTACCTTAGCTATTCTACTTAAATAATGAACAATAGAAGACAGAGAAAGAATAATACAAATAAAGAGAAAATAGATAGAGAATAGACAAATGTTTCATAATCAGGTAATTATGTTTGTTACATCTATGTACTACACTGGAAAGTGGAAAATTTAATCTAGAAAGTAGTAAAAAGAGAAGTGGGAGTGAAGTTATCCTCCTTGACGGCTGCTTGTAGGACGAGTCGCGTTGACGGAGTGCCCGAATGAAGGAGGTGGAACGCTGGATGAGGGAGAACGAAGACGGAGGATGGAGGACGGAACAGGGCGACGTTGCAGCGGGATTTGCTTCCCCAATGGCAGTGAGAGGTCAATTGCAAGATGCTCTACGAAGGGGGTGAGAAGGTGGAAAATTTGTATTTTTAACTCTAATGGAGCATTCCGTAAATTGGGACAAGCTCATAAAACTTTGGAAGAGGTGAGACAAGAGAGGAAGAGATGATCAAAATGTGGAGGGCATAGGGTCTTTATATGGTTGTAGGAATGAGGGCATAAAGGTCATTTTGGATTTGAACACATTAATTGCTGGGGTCTTTAGTGACGGATATAAACATCACTAAAGACCCCACATCGCTGAAGCACACACGCGCCCCTACCTCTTTACCTTTAGTCGTTGAGATGCCCCTCCTCACGCGCGCATCCCCAGCCATTCGATAAATGCGCCTCTTGATCTCCAACATAATGTGTGCCAGCACTAGATTGGGTGTGCGTTCGCACGTCAGATCACGCGTGAAGCATGCGCCTTCATCCAGCATGCCACGTCGTGCTTCCTCGACCGCTCCATCTCCATCGCATGGGTGAATTTCGCCTGTGCCTGCATGCACGCTCGATTTGAAGCTCTTGGCATCTTGACCCCATGTCACTGCCTTCGCAAGGAAGCGTGCAACCAATGCGTTACGCCTGCAACTTTGTCACGTTTATGCTTTAACGGTCGAACACTCGCAATCGTTGGATGGCGATCCAACGATCGAGATCACCCGAGCCCTCGCCTTCAGAAGGTGTTGCATGGTTGAGGAGCGACGTGGCGCATTCTTAGCCATTGGATCGATGGTCTAATGGCTTAGATGCGTTGATCATCGCTTGAAGGGGTGGAGTGGGTGGTTTGGGCTGGTGTTGAGCAGCTGGGATGGCTCCATGTGGCGCCATCTGGCCATCCATCTTCTTTGACTTGTAGATGATGCCATGGATGTCGGATTGAATCGATTTTCACGTCGTTGGGTTGCGATCTTCGATCCAAACCCATTCGTGTGATTGGATTTGTTGTCTGAGGTGCAAATTTAACACCACCTTGACCCTTGACCTCTAACTTTTCTCGAACTACATCTGATGCTACGGAGGTCCGATCGAGGCGATCTTGGAGTCGTTGAACTCCAATAGTCACCATGATCAAATCCATACGATTGGATCTCAAATCCAAGGCCCCGATAAATGTTGCCCTATTCCCTGACCACAAAAAAAGAAAATTAACCCAAAATTTATACAATCTAACATAAATGCATGATGATGCATGTTATGCAATATTTATAATACATGAATGCTTTTATGACACTAGAAACATGCATAAATAGCTATTTTAGGTCAATTAGATGTGTGCACATCACACCCCCATGCCTATCATTTGCTAGTCCCTAGCAACACTACATGCTATTCATAAAAAGAATTAGGATCAGATTTCTTTGGCAAAAGTTATTTTTCAACACTAGACAATTTCTACTAAGGACCTGAACTACAGAGACATAATAACGCCCGGGTGTTTGCCAAAATGCAGACCGCCTAAGCCCTTGCCTTATTCAAAAGAAAAAGGATCTTTTTTTCTTTTTCTTCTTTTCTAATTCTTTTTTTTTTATTTTTGAGTTTAAGGTTTCGAGGCAGCTTTCTACGGCCACCCAACCCACCATAAACTCGAAGAGAACTCTAAGTACTAAGTATCTTTTTGTGTGAAATGTGATAAACTCAATGATTGGCAATCAAAATGGACTTCGAAATTCTATGCCCTTAGTGACCTTAAAAAAAATTCTGCCTAAAGGTGTATCTATACGACTGGTAGCTTTCTCCCTACTTTTTATTTTTATGAGGTCAACACAAGAGCAAACCCAGTGTATATCTCCCTGGCTTATTCTACTTTTTTGCTTCTTCCTAAGTGTTTGGAATTAAACGTGCATTTTCAAGTTGGGATCTAGACAACCGGCTGATGAATTGTTACCACCAACAACTTGCCAGCCATACCACCCTAGAAGGTTCATTAGCTACCCCATTTTCGTTAAAATCGCTGAAAAGCGAGTCAGTGCAAATAGTATGTAGATGCTTAGACTTAAAGTCCCCTCGAATCAAAGGGCAGGTTGATAAGTCGTGTACTTATCACCCCAACTTATTTAACCAATTTGAAATAAATTTAGAATGGCGAGGACTTAAGAAATAAATCTACATTTTAGTGGACACCCGGGCTAATTAAGCCCTAAGATCTGAAGGGCCTAAGTGTTCAGGTCCTATCGTATTATTTCTTAAGGTTGAAAAACTCTAATGCCTAAGTCTTCTTTTCCTAATTCAATTTTTTTTTCAAAAATAAAGAAAAAATAAAAAGAATCTATGGAGCTAACAAGATGATTCAGAGATGAATGTCCACCCCCCATGCCTATCTAATGTAATGTCCTCATTGTATTAAAAAGACATGAAATAAAGTGAAGTAGGGTAGAAAGCACCTGAATTTTGTGATTACCCGGTCAGCTCCAAGAAGAAAATAGACTGTATATGTGTTGAATTTAGTACCTTCAGCTAGGCACACTATACAAAGAGGAAATAAAGAATTCACAGATGCAAGTTAGGATCAAGATAAGAAAACCTATTTTTGGACCTACTAGGAGAAGATGTCCACAGATGTGGACTAGGTTATAATGCAGACCCATGCCCCATGGTCAACTGTATCTAAGGTTCTAGATAAAAATTACCCAGAACCTAAGATCAGTATGCAAGTGGGGTTGGGCCTGCGGTTTGTGAGGATGCAATCTAAGTCCAAAAATTCGGACAATAAGACAATTAAGATAAAAAAGATAATCAGTGAATTTGTGCTTGGGTTGCACATCCTCAGAATAAAAATGTCATAAGGGTCCTGATGGAAGGTTGGTGGTTTCAGGTCTATAGGAACCCTTGGACTCAAATTTCTAGTTCCCCTGGAATTCGCTTTCCATATCTTAATTTCCAAATTCCTATCCTCCACAATCAGGATTTCAGATTCTGGGACCTCCTGCATGTTAATCACCCATCTAAAATTTCCAAGTCCAAGATTTGTGGCTGAATCAGAATTGACTTGAGTCTAGTGATCTCAAAATCAAAATCGTCATTATGCTCAAAGGGGTATAATTGAGGAATAGGGCTATGAATTGAATTCTTCATGAAATCAGGATATGAATCCACCATTCTAGCCCTAACAAGATCAATTTTCTCAGTTATTGGGCCATTGATGTATGAAAATTCATCACAAAATTATTTAAGTTTTGAAAACTCGTCGTCATAGTGTCATTTGCGAGAAAATCCGAACAATCAAATAATTTTTACTGAAACTCAAAAGGAGTCCTAAGTCGAACACAAGGAGGTTACGTCGATTCGAAACCTGCAATTATATTTTTTTGTAATTTTTATTTAAAGACGAGATAATCACAATAATTCTATTCTACTTGCAATATTAACACTAGAAAGAGAGAGAAAATAATTTTATATCAATGATAATGTCATACAATTACTATTAGAAAGCGGGAAGTCTAATCTAGAAAGCAATAAAAAGAAGAGAGGTGAGAAATTATCCTCCTCGACGGTTACTTGGAGGACGAGCTGGATGAGCGACGCCTAGAAGAAGAGGAGCAAAGACAGAGGACGTAGAACGAAGCGGGAAGAACCGGGGGTGAGGCAGGGCATCGTCGTTGCGGGATCCACCTTTGGAATGGGAGCGAGAAGACGACCACAGGTGCTCCATGAATGGGGTGAGAAGTGGACAAACTTTTGATTTTTACTCTAGAGGAGTATCACTGGTTTGGGACAAGCTTCTTTAGAGCTTTGGAGAGGGAGAGAGATGAAGGAAGGGATGAGAAGAATGTGGGGGTCTAGGGCCTTTTTATAGGTGTAGAGGTTGGGAGCAAAAATGTCTTTTAAGGCTTAGAAGATTAAATGCATTTGCCATTAGTGATGGATATAAATGTCACTAAAGGCTGAACATGGGTGTAGATCCGAGCATGCCCCCACCTCTTCCTCTTCCTTTACTTCAACGCACGCATCACGTTTAAACAATCTCAAACGTTCGATCTCGCGATCGGACGGCTTAGGATGCACCTGCACCAGCGCCTTCATCGCGCACCCGCACGTGCGATCACGCATGCAGCAGCGCGTCTGATTGCACGTGCGTGAACCACGACATCTAGGCGTGCCACGTCTCCTCTCCCACGCCTACACGATCTTCATTGCATGGTCGAATTTGACCGTGCCTCGCTTGCTCCTTGATTTGAGGCGTGCGCAGTCTCGAATCGGCGTTGCTGTCTTCGCGAATGAGCTCAAGAGCAACGCGTCAAGTGGCCTCTTTGGTTGCTTTTTGATTCCAGGTGAGTGCGCTCATGGCCGTTGGATCAAGATCCAATGGTCCAGATTTAATGAGGGCATGAGGGGAGAGAGTCGCAGTGAGTGAGCCCTGGGTGATTTAGGCGATTGCGATGGTGCCACATGGTGCCATCTTGGCCGTTCAACTTCTTTGTCTTGTATATGGTGCCACGGATGTTAGATTGGATCGATTTTCATACCGTTAGGTTGCGATCGTCGATCTGAACCCATCCGTGTGGTCGGATTTATGATCTGAAGTACGGATTTACACCACCTGGTCCTTTGATCTTAGATCTTTCTCGGACTGCATCTGATGCTACGGAAGTCCGATCAGGGCAATCTTGGAGTCGTTGAACTCCGATCGTCGCCTTGATCTGATTTGTATAGTTGGATCTTCTATCCGAGGCTCCAATAAAATATTGTTCTGTCCCTGGCCATTAAAAAGAGTAAATTACTATATAATTTGTACAATTTGACCTAAATGCATGATGATGCATGTTATGCAATATTTACAATGCATGATGCTTCTACGACACTAAGACATAAATAAATAGACATTTTAGGCTACTTAGATGCATACACATCAGCCATCAAATGATTCATAACAAATTCCTCAGGCCCAGTCGTCTCATTGAAATCATGTCCCTCAAACTCAGTTGAGACTTCACATAACGATTCTTCACCCTTAGAATCAAAGAATTCTGAATCCGCATTTATATATGTCTCAAAATTATTGACCATTTCCTAGTGCATGGAGCCATACTTTTCTTCATACCCTGGCTCATGGATCTCGAGTGAAGTAATCAATTCATTCATAATTGGTTGCTCTAGGACAACTTAGTCATTCCTAGTTTCGTAAAATGTGTCCCCCCTACAGGTGCTTGAGCGGATTTTGACATTGGCTCTCCTAAAGGGGGTTCATCCTGGGAATCATCCCAAGATTGAACTAAAACAACCACAAATTTCATCCTTAATTTCGACAACTTTTCAAGTAAAAACTCACTTGGATCCTTATCCTTAACATTTTGGAGCCAATCTAACAAATATTTGTTAAGATCATTAATCATTTGAATCAGAGGCTCCAATTCTTTAGTGTAAGGTGTAACGGATGTGTGCCCCAGACGTCTTTTAAGACGTCTGGGAGGTGGCTCAGACGTCGGACAAGACGTCTGGGATCACAACCAGACGTCTGATAAGACGTCTGGGATAGTTTCAAGACGTCTGGAAATCCGTTATTTTCGACACTCGCGAGTCGCCTGCGCGCCTGAGCGCGCAGACCGCATATTCCCCCTTTTTCTCTCTGCGGCTGCAGGCGGCCTGCCACCTCCTCTCTCCTCTCCGCGCGGCGTTAAAAGGGGCGCGCCTCCCCTCCCGTCTCCACCGTCTCCTTCTTCTTCTCCTTCCTGTGCGCGAGAGCGAGCGGACGCGAGGGCGGCAGCGGCGGCCGCAGTGAGCGCGGAGGTGCGGCGTGCGAGGGCGGAGCTCTGCCGTGAGGGCGAGCTCGCCGGAGCGGCTTGGCCGGTCGACGGAGGGCGCAGGGGGCGCGGAGCGATGCGAAGAGGGACCTGCTGCGGGCTGAGCAGCAGACGCGCGAGGTTCGACGCGGGCGGCGTCGCGAGCGGAGGCCGAGCAGGGCCCTGATTCTGGAAAATTTTCCAGAATCAGACGTCTTGGTTGATAGCCAGACGGCAAGGTCGACGTCTGTAAGATCATACAGACGTCTGAAAGGTGAGTTTTCCGCCTTCTTCTTCCTTCTTGGCGACTGACCGTACTGAGGAGGGGGGGGTTTGCTGTGCGCAGGTTCGCTGATTCGCCATCTTTTGCGAATCAGACGTCTGGAAGTTGTACCAGACGGCTGGAGTGACCTCCAGACGTCCGGAGTGACCTCCAGACGTCCGGAGTGACCATCGGACGTCTGGGATCTAGGAAAGACGTCCCCGCAGACTTCTGGACGTCTGGGAAACCACGCTGAACAGGTAATTCTCTGATCCACTGTCTAAGACGTCTGGAGGGAGTTCCAGACGTCTGATTTTGCACAGTATCATCTTTTTCGACCCGTTTAGGGCCCGTTCGGACTCCGTTTTCCGCGATTCGAGTTGCATTCTTTTCAGAAGAAATTCCTCTACCCGTCTACAGTAGCTATACACTGTTTTGAGACACTCCTTGTGTTTGATCCTTGTGATAGGACCTCGTTCGGTTGCAGTCTTGAGAGTCGCGGAGGCGCGCGGGATTCCCGATCACGCCCCCATTACTCCCGTTGTACCTGGTAGAGTGGTTTTAAGTATTAATAAAAATTTGTTAAAGTATGGAACCATAACTAGAACCTAGGACATTGCATGAATCCTAGGAATGAGAAATATATGGAATGATAGTTCCTAGGTGTTGCATGAATCCTAGGACCGGAAAACTAGATTGTATGATAGACCCTAGGATATGGCATGAATCCTAGGATGGAAAAACTAGTGGAATATATAATAATGCAGTCTTGGAAAAATGGAAAGGAATATATGAAGCTGCCTGTAAATTGAATTCACAGCTGCCTGTTATGAATAAAGAAACATGATTGGGATCATGGTTTGTAAGAACGTGAAACTGGAAAGTAAGACATGAGATGTTCTGGAACCCTACGGGGAAGTAGGAGTAGAACTCCTGGAAAGTGAAAGGAATAGAATTGGGGAAGTGAGCTGGCCCTTGAGTACGGAGTACCAAGGAGAGCGACTGTCCCCCTGTTTAGTGCAGAGCTGAGCTAGCCACCCCAGGGACCCGGGGGTTAGGACTGGCCACTCTGTACCGACTTGTTGGCCCTCGTGTACGTAGTACCGAGGAGAGCTAGTAGTGTTAGGAGAGTACTAGCTACCCCACGGGCCCCGGGGTTCTGCTAGCCTCCTTCACCGACTTGTTAGGCCCACTAGGGCAAACCAGGATAGTCAGGCGAGGGTGCGCGGACTGTGGAGGGGCGAGGCCCCGGTTTGGTTACTGTGAAGGGGTTGGACCCCTGTTACTGAGAGGGCTCTGCCCTGGTTCCGTGCTGTGCTTTGGGCGCACCCGTTAACGGAAACGACTGACCGCGTGCCAGTGCGGGCTAGCTACCTGTGCGTTTATCACGCGTGCCGTAGTCACCGTTACATCTGTCAGTGACCTTGGGGTGGTTGACTGAGGGTAGGATCACCACGGGGGACTCTCCTGGCCAGGAGAGCACCACGTGCTACTTCTACTTTTGGAAAAGACTGCAATCAAGATCGTTCCCACGAGGACATTCGAGATCAAGTAAAGGATCTGAGAAATAAATGAAATAGTGAGAAAAATTGAAAGATGTGAATAAAGGAAGTAATAGAACATAACAGCTACTGTACACTCTACTGTTGCCTTTAGTTAGTTTGCCACTCTACTCAGCGTTTTGCTGACGTGTTACACTCGTTACCTTTTTCAGGACCAGGTGTTGAGCAGCCAGGGTCGGCGGCTGCAGAGGACGCTGGGCCGAGTAGGGTCCAGTAGAGTTACCACAGCCTTTTGTACCCCTTTTGTTTCTGTTCTTGTGAGTAGTTTTTGTTTCCGCTGTACCTTCTTTACCTGCAGTTCTTGTTATATGATAAATGCTGTTTTACTGTTGTGGTGGTACCTACTGTAGTAGTTTCTTTCCTTACTGCTGTACTTTCTTACTGTTAGTTATATTCATGCTGAATGTGGTTTATTTTACTGTCTTTTGGTTACTTCCTCGTTGGACGACTAGGTCTTGGGATTAGTCGAGTCGGTCCGGTTCTCGTGTCTCGTAGGGACTCGGGAACCGGGTCGTTACATAAGGTGTTGGCTGAGCTTCTAAAGATTGTATGGTATTCCTTAAGTTAGCCAACACCTTCTCTTGGACTTGGTTCACTTGAACTAAATGGTTTGGTTCAGGGTTGGGTGGGTTTGGGTTCAATCCAGGAGAGTCAACAAATTGAGGTTCTTGATACCCTCACTGATAATAGGTCATTTCGGATTGTTCTTAAAGGGGTGGTGACCCATATGCAGAGTAATCTAGGGGAGGGTAAGAGTTGTAATCATGATATCCTTCTTGATTGTAGATCAGGTTAAATTGATCATCAACGGGTGGAGATCTATAATCATTATAACTCGGAGAAGGATAGAAATCACAATCGTGGTGTTCAGGGTTAAACCGTGAACACGAAGGTCTGGAATTGTATCCCCAATCAAGATTATCCCAACTAATAGATGGGTGAGAAGAAGTCTGGTTGGGATAATAATCATCTTGGAAATAAGATGTGTCAGGAGGGTAAGAGTGAAAATGCGAGTAGGATGTGGAAGCATCCATGGCAAAGTGGGAGGAAGAAACATGCCTTGTAGTACAAACAATCAAACATATCCTTAAGTAGGGTAGCCTACAAATCTACAGACTCCCAGAACTCATCTTGAGATTGAAAGAACGATTTGATCTAGTTCTTTCCAGTCAAACCAACTAGTTAAAGGGAGGGGCTGGAGAGAAGGTTCTTCCCTTGGCTTTCGCACAAGGATTTTAAAAAAGATTTTTTTAGGATGTTTAGAAATTTTTTGATATTTTTTTGGGATTTGTTTTTACACTGGTGTAAAGATTCAGAAATGATAGATTCAAAAAAATTGATTATGTAGAATCCTCAAATACCCTCTGAAATTTTTGAAAATTTTATATGTTATATAGATTTTTCTATAGTTTCTAACAATAAAAAGTGGAAGTTCTCCTCTCCTACCCAACCGTCCCCAAGTGGAAGTTGCTCCTTGGCCTTAGACCAAGGAAGGGGGAAGAAGAAGGTTGTCACCAAGGGAGCAAGATGATAATTATACAGGACCGGGGGGGTTGAATTATATAATTCAAATATTAAATGAAAATAATGGAAACCCTAAATTCAATCAACAAATAACACCAACATTGCGAAAACCTCCACCTAGTTGATCCCCAACCAGGATTTTGTTTTGCTCTCCAAGCAAGAAATCCACTAAACTTCACTACTTCAACCGAGGATAGTGAGTCTCTATCACAATCCCCTTCTTGTACAACCCACAAGAAGGTATTTTGTTCTTCACTCACCAAAAGAATGGGCAATCAACAATCCTAGCACCCAAATTACAACAAGTAAAAAGATAGTAAAAAATTGATACAAGTCCTATTGAGCCAATGTGCAAATATTTTAATCAAATGTATAGGTCTTAGAAATATTCTTTTTCAATTCCCTTTGAATATATCTTGATATAAGGGAAACAAACTTTTATGTAATTGACATACAAGTAGAACTTTGATAAATATTTTCTTACAACTTCCTTTCGATAGAAAAAATAAATTTTATATCGAGGAAGTGTATTTGAAAATGTTTAGAATAAAAAATATGTTCAAAGATATAATCACAAGATTCACTACAGAAAAATTATGCTTTTAAGAAAGTTACTTACAATGGTAAATTTTTTCATGACAAAAACATTCATCTCTTGTGTTGTTAATAATATCTCCTTTCCAAAATTCATGATGAAAACTTTGGAGACCGAAAAGAACCATCGCAAAAGTTGAAAAAAAAATCAACGGGCATTCTCCCACCTAGCGTACAAAAATATCCCTTTACATTCACATCTTCCCAAATTATCAAAGCTTTTGCCTTCCATTGCTTCCCATTCCCTCCCTCAACCCTGAATGCTCCCTACCCCCCTTCTTCCTCCTCCTCCTCCTAATGATGTCTGGCGAAGGGCTCCCTGCTGCTACCCCTCTTCCTTCGCCACTCATCATCCCCCTTAGCCTCCTTCCCCCTATCCCTAACCCTCAACTCCCCCTCCAATGACTGTCCTATTGGTAAGTCAATGGACAAAACTACACCTCCACCTCACTGCCCTCCTGATATCTCACCACTCCCCATTTCTATCGTACAAAAAAAGAAGGCAAGAAAAGCCCCAAGCGGCACACAAATCGCTCAAAGATCACTGCCGCCATGGATGACTCCTCCGCCCTCGCCAACGTTGACGCCGCCAAGTTCTTCTCCCCCTCTGCTGCATCCCCTGCCTCTGCCCACGCCGTTGACGATGAGCCCACCCACCTCTGCAAGCAGGTCACCTCGTCTTTAACAAGCTGAAGGCCTCCACCGCCCGAATCGCCACCCTTGATGACTCCTTCACTATCAACTCTGTCGATAGCATCGTCATGTTCGACGAATCGAGGAGCTTGAGATTGACCTCCACTCCCTCGAAGCTGTCGTATCCGACGCAACCACCCTCGAGGCCAACGTTGCGCACCTCCAGGAGGAGCTTGATGCCGCCACCACCGCCGAGGAGGCTTGCTTCGAGCTCCAATGCTTAAAGGCGAAGCTCGAGGAGGACTCCTGCCAGAAGGTCACCGCGGAGTCTGTCACCGCCTCCACCGAGAGGAAGGCTTCCAAGGGCAAGGGGAGGGTCCGTGAGCTCAAGGCCCTCCTCAGGGAGAAGCAGGAGAAGGTGAACTGGGCTGGGGCTAAGTCACTTGAGGTGCGAAGGGCTGTAGAGGCTGCAGAGGTAGAGCTGAAGGCGTTGAGGGAGGCACTGGAGGCAGATGCAAAGGCACGGAATGTGAAGACCGCTGCAGAAAGCACCAATCCAAGTTTTAGCGACGGTAGATGTGCCTTCGCAAACCCATGGGTGGTAGCTGCAACATCCTAGGGGGCGGTCGTGACGGTGGTTGCGGCATACCTCTATCTCTCCAGGAGATATTCAGTCTTGCTAATATTAAATTTATCCGGAGGCCGTAGAGTTGGGGCACTTGCTGTCTCCTAGGGACTACCTCATAAGAGGGAACCTCATCATCAAAAAGAAAAAAAAGGCCTTCTGATCATGGATAGGCACAAAAAAGTAATATTGCATTTACATACTTTCTTAAATAATAATAAAAAGATTTGATCAAGGCTTTTTATTTCCTTGAATGTAATTTCACTAGTTGTAAAAGAATTGTAACTTCATGTTTGAGTTCACTAATATTGTCAAATATTTATTTTGTTTCTTCCCATAGTCAAAATCAGGCAGTTGATTTATTATCTAATAAGGAAGTTGGGTTTTACTTTTGAGGTAGAAAATCTTGAAGCAAAACTTCTTGAAAGACCAGAAGACTTCCTCCCTAGAAATTGCAAACTCAGTTGAATTTGTTCCTCTCACTGCAAGTTTCAATAAATTTTAGGATTTTATAATCCATTACATAAGAATCATTGATCAAGGTCAGTTAATTTCACTTTTCATCTATGTTGAGAGCTATGTAATTCAAGATAGATGAGTTCTGTTTATGACTTTGCTTGGGTAGCTGATGGGATGGACTGGTGGGAATGATAAGCTTGATGTTGTTGCTACCTATCCCAACAGAATGGAAGTAACAAAGGGAAGTAGCAATTAGTTCTCAGGAAAAGGATGATTTGGGACATGTTTAAGGAAGTAACAAAGGAGAGCTGCTAGATTTGCAGTAATTGTGAGTGGAATAGATTAATTTTATCAGGGAAGAGTACATTGTCTTAGGAGTGATCTAATTGCTTTTGTTGTTCAAATGAATTTGCCTCCTATGTGGAATTGTATCTGGAAAATTCTTAGAACAAGATAATACTCTTTACATATGGTCTTCTGAAAACAACTCCATTCTTTTCCACCCATATGGCCCATAAAAGACCTAAGGTGTAGCGCTCTCCATCTTTGATTGCTATTAAGCTACTCCCTACCTCATTTCCACCTAGAATGACCTCCAAAATGAAGCCAAAGAACCAATCTGGATGATAGATGATGCTATCTAAACTTGCAATGCTGAAGGAGAAGTTAAGAAAAGGCCTTTTCAAAAAAAGGTAAAAAATAAATGATCAATTCCTCTTTGCCATCACGACACAGTTGCATCTGAATTTAGGATCCACCTCCTCAATAAATTTCTTCATAATCTTGCATCTTCTTAACTCTTATATAAAGAAATAGATCATTAGGGGAGACTTGGTTGCACACAACCAACATTCTCTGAGGAAATTTGCATCCCTATCTGTCAAGGATGGTCACAAGAAGAGTTCATATGCATGTCTTGCTGAAAAAGGGCCAACATCTCAACTCCAACCATCCTTCATCTTTGCAAAGAGAGAAACATCTCCAATAGCCTCATGTAGTTGTAGCAGCTCCTGGTCATAGCATCTGAAACGCTCAAGAAAGTAGGTGTATGTCCACCACTTCCTGCTTCTAGAGACCCACTCTAACAATCTTGCAATTCACTTCCTGTTTTTGTACCAAAACAAATAATCAAGAAAAAGCTGCACTGAGTGACTCCAAATAGCACAATGCTTCATCCCTAGTAATCGATAAAAGGAATTGCATTGGATGAGTAAACACTTTTAACAACCCCTTCTAGAAGGGAGATTCAACATCCAATATAATGCGTTGCTTCACCCAGTTCAACTTCCATCCATACTTTGCAAATAAACTCTTTATGGCCAAGCAAGGGTCTTCTGTCAATTTTTGTGCATGATTTTGCCAATAATGCCAAATTCATGTTTGTTAGTCATCTAATCCATTGGTATTGTATGATGCTTATTGTATCTTGAAATGATTTTTTTCTATGTTTTGGGTCTTGATAACTAGGCTGAAGTCACATTGAAGATATGTGCTGATTTCCCTTCAAGTATGCTTGCAAATTCTATTATGGTACATATGCCACTACCAACTTAATTACATAACCAGGTTTGTTTTTGTTATGCATTGACTCTATCCTTTAGAGAGGCATATTCACTATTTGTCTTGATTGATATGGTACACAAAAAAATTGAATATGCCATTTGTGAACTTTAGAAACAGGATGACGTGCTACGAACGTGTTTATTTAAAAGGATCGTTATAGTTTGCATTTGCAACGTCGATTTTAAATGAAGTAATGGATGTGAGTTCGAGTGTTGATCTCAGGGAGGCATGAAAACTGGATTTTTCTTGTCACTTAGTGTCATGGAAATGATGGGTTTTTGCTTGCGAGAAGACGTGGGAGAAAAGAGAGTGAGAGAGGGAAAGAGAGAGAGAGAGAGTAGGGTTAGAGTTTTTTAAATCATAGCAATCACTTAAATCAAGATGGAGAACAACTCAACACTATATTCAACATGCAATTCAAGTTTTACAAATACAACAATAGCTAAATACTTAAACAAAAGGAAAGTAAAGCTAGAGTAAAGGGAGAGAAAGAGAGAGAGGGGAGACGGCGAGGCGGCCACAGCGGTGGAAGGAGGCTCCCTCAGTGGCTCGTCAACTCTGTTGACTACAAGAGATGCTAAAAGAGGCTAGGAGGGTGATACAACACTTGCTAAGTGAATTAAATGCTTTACATGGGTGGTTGGGAGGGGTTTATATTGGAAGAAGGGGTTTCTAATTTAAGTATGGACTTTAGCGATGTCCGGGACGTCGCTAAACCCATGCTAAAAGCGTCGATGAAGCCCCCTGCCCAATGGTCTCACGCGCGCACCCATTCTTCATGTGCGATCCGTGTGCGTGTGTTGTGGGTCGAGATCGCTCGTGGGTTGCGCCTCTGGATCATGCCTGCTAAGCTCGCGCCCCGCTCGTCATCGTGGGCATCTGCATCGGATGTGCGGGATTGTGCCGCGTTGCTCACTTTCGAGTCGCTCGATCGCAAATTAGCGGCCGCAATCGCACGCCTCGTGATCGCTCGAATTTGCACTACGGTAGGCGCCTCGAACCTGCGCCCCACTGTGCGAGGGTGGGGCGCGTACCACTGTGCTGCACCCTCCAATTGTCGTGGAGATGAGGTGCTGGCGCGATGCAGGCGACTGTTGGATGAAGATCCAACGGTTGTGAGCTGCTGCAGTTGAGGATGCTGTAGTTGTGGGGAGCGAGGGGCATGCGCTTCTTAGCTGTCCGATCGAAGATCAGACGGCTTAAAGTTGCATCGCGCGGTGCAGTTAGTTGAGGGGCACGTGCTTCTCAGCCGTCTGATTGAAGATCGGACGGCTTAAAGTTGCATCGCGCGATGTGGTTGGTCTAGGGGTGCGATGATGTCGACACGTGGTGGCCTTATGACCGTTGATCATCATATCAACGGTCAGAACTTCTTCGGCCAATTGTAGGAGCTCCGGATGTCAGATTTGGCTAATTTTGAGTCCGTTGGACTTCGTTTGTTGCTCTGAGTCCATCCGTGCGATCCGATCGCTCATCTAAGGCCTGTTTTGACATGTACTTGTACAAATGGCCATTAATAATGCATTATAAGCAATCTTGATGTGCGATGCATGCAATGCTCCCATTCCTAATTATGATGTGTCATCTGTGCATTTTACCCTTAAGGTCGACCCCTTTTGGCAGAATTAACATTGTAAAATGTAGTGTTATCATACCCCCATGCTTACACCTTGCTAGTCCCTAGCAAGGTTTATTGTAACCATTATTCTTAATCAGAATCCAGGAAGTAATACTTAGGCATTTTGCTACTTGTCAATAGGAGGAAATATACTAAGATCTTGATCTACAGTGACTAAATAATGCCCGAGTGTCTGTTAAAATATGAATCGCCTGAATCCTTGCTTTAAGGCATGTACATATATATATTTTTCTTTTTCATCTTTTCTCATTTTTAGATCTTTGGAGTTAAAGAATGTGTTGGTAACTTTTTACGACTACCCAACCCACCCAAAACTCGGAAAAAACTCTAAGTGCTAAGCATCTTGGTGTGAAGATCGTGATAGACTCACTCAACGGTAATTCAAACAGACTTCTGGTTTCTACTCCCCTAAGTGACTGGGAAAGAAAGTGCTTTGTCTGAAGGTGTATTTGTCCGATCGGTAGCTTTCTCCCTACCTTTGTTCTATTTGTGGTCAACACAAGAATTTTTTCAGTGTATATCTCCTCGGCTTGCTCTACTTCCCTGCTTCTTCCTTAAGTGTTTTAGGTCTTTTTGTGCATTTAATGAGTTGGGTTCTGGACAACCGACCAATGGACTGTTACTCACGATCACTTGCCAGCCATACTCGTGCGGTGAAGTGTGGTTTATTTTGTTATGTTCTTTTTTTTTTAGTAGGTGGCTTCCCTGATCTCAAATTTACCTAGAGGCAATAAAAAGAAGGTGATCTTGTGGCTGGGCTTTGGACAACTGGCCAATGGGCTGTTACCCACGACAACTTGCCAGCCATACCACCCTAGAAGGTTCATTAGCTACCCAATTTCTGTAAGAATCTCCGAGGAGTGAGTCAGTGCAAAAATGTGTGCAGATGCATAGACTAAAAGTTCTTCTGAGTTAAAGGGCGAGTTGATAAGTAGTATATTTATCACCTTATTTAATTGGTAGATTAGAATAGATTAAAGTTGTAAGGATTTAAAGCTAAATCCATATTTTAATAGACACCAGGGATGATTAAGTCCGAAGGCCTGAAAAGTCTAAGTGTTCAGGTTCTTTTCGTATTATTTTCCATTGTTGACAAATTACTAATGCCTAAGTTTTTTTCTTCCTAAATTCAATTTTTTTTTATTCTATTCAGACCGATTAAATGAATTCAAAATCATGCAATTTACCACCCCCCATGCTTAAGTTGGACAATGTCCTCATTGACAAATACATTGATGCAACAGAGGTTCAAAAAGATATTACCTGAGTGAAGTAAAATACCAGATCAGTCTGAATCTTCTAGGTTGCCTCCCAGGAAGCGCTGAGTTTAATGCCTCCAAATGGGCGACGCTTCGTGTCATCCCTCAATGAGGGTGATAACCTCCTTTGGGGGAACTTGGGCGAGGAAGTGTTTCAATCTCTGGCCATTGACTGTGAAAGTATGCCCAGTATTTGGATCTGCGATTTCAATTGCCCCATTGGAGTAGGGCTTTACTACCCTAAATGGTCCTGTCCACTTGGACTTGAGCTTCCCTAGAAAGAGTTTTAGTCGGGCGTCAAAAAGCCAAACTTGCTGGTTAGGCTCGAAGGTCTTTCTATGGATGAGTCTGTCGTGAACGGCTTTCATTTTCTCCTTGTACAACCAACTATTCTCAAAAGCGTCCCGATGAATTTCCTCGAGCTCGGAGAGTTGGAGCGTCCTCTTCGCACCAACTAACTGAGAATCCATGTTACACTACTTAACGGCCCAGTAAGCCCGATGTTCCAACTCGACAGGAAGGTGGCAAGCTTTGCCAAAGACCAGGCGATAAGGCGACATGCCTATCGGGGTCTTGAAAGCGGTCCGGTATGCCCACAGGGCATCATCCAGTCGTGTGGACCAGTCCTTCCTGTCAGGTCTCATAGTCTTTTGTAGAATATTCTTGATCTGCCTGTTTGAGACCTCGGTCTGTCCATTTGTTTGCAGATGATACGGGGTAGCAATGCGGTGGTTAACCCCGTATTTTCTTAGGGCACGGAATTGGGTGTAGATAAAATGACTTCCACCATCACTGATCATCGCCTTTGGTATTCCAAACCAAGAAAAGATGTTTTGCTTAACAAAGTCCATGATAGCCTTATGATCGCATCTGCAGGTGGCGACGGCTTCAATCCATTTGGAGACATAGTCTACAGAGACTAAGATGTACTCAAAGCCATTGGATGGTGGGAAGGGGTCTATAAAATCAATACCCCAAACGTCGAAGATCTCGACGATCAGAATGGGCTAGAGGGGCATCATCTCTTTTTTGGTCATGGTCCCTAGAGTCTAGCAGCGAGAGCAAGTCTTAGCAAAGTTGTGTGCATCCTTAAATAAGGAAGGTCAGTAAAATTAGGACTGCAACTTCTCAGGAAAGAAAACAGCTGCAAAACCTTTGCAGCTGTTTTCTTTCCTGAGAAGTGGCCACCACAAGCTTTGTCGTGGCAAAAAGATAGCACACTCTGAACTTCATCCTCAGGGATACACCTCCTGATGATCTGGTCGACACAGAGGCGAAACAACATGGGATCATCCCAGAAATAATACTTAGCCTCAGCCAAGAACTTATCTTGTTGCTGTCTGGACTAGTTGTGCGGGGTCTGTCCTACAACCAGGTAGTTGACATAGTCGGCATACCAAGTTAGTTTCCTATCTTGCACAGCCATAATTTGTTCATCGGGAAAGGTGTTGGATAAAGGTAGGGAGGGCCCAATATGGTCTAAGTGGAGTCTGGATAGGTGGTCAGCCACCACATTCTTTGATTCGGCTTTGTTGCAGATTTCCAGGTCAAATTCCTGTAAGAGCAGGATCCATCTGATGAGCCTGGGCTTTGCATCCTTTTTAGCCAATAGATGCCGGATGGCCGAATGGTCCTTATAGATGGTCACGTGGGATCCTAGAAGGTAAGATCTGAATTTTTTGAGTCCAAAAACTACAGTGAGCAGTTCTTTCCCTGTGACCGTATAATTTCGTTGGACCTCGTCCAACGTCTTGCTCGTGTAATAGATCACCATGGGTTTCTTATCTTGTCTCTATCCTAGGACGGCGCCTATGGCAAAGTCTGATGCATCACACATGATTTAAAAATCCTGGGACTAGTCCGGGGGCTGAAGTACGGGTGTTGTGGAGGCTAAGCCCATGAGGGTGTGGTAAGCCTGGAGGCAATCAGAGGTCATGTGGAATAGGGCATCATTGGCTAGAAGGTCGGTCAAGGGTTTAGAAAGCTTGGAGAAGTCTTTGATGAACCTTCAGTAGAAGCCAATGTATCCAAGGAACGAACGGATTTGCCGGACCGAGCTAGGTGGAGGAAGTTTGGAAATCAAATCAACTTTAGCTCGATCCACCTTAATGCCCCTATGTAATACGATGTGACCGAGGACGATTCCTTCTTGAACCATGAAATGACTCTTTTCCCAACTTAACACCAAATTAACCTCGATACATCGTTTCAGGATTTTCTCCAAGTTGCTCAAACAGCAGTCGAATGAATTCCCAAATACGGAGAAATCATCCATAATGACCTCCATGTATTCACCCACCATCTCTGAAAAAGATGGCTAGCATGCAACGTTGAAAGGTAGTGGGTGCGTTGCATAACCAAAATGGCATATGACGGAATTGAAACGTGCCGTACGGGCAATTGAATGTGGTCTTCTCTTGACCTTCAGGAGCAATTGCGACTTGGTTATATCCTGAATATCCATCCAGGAAGCAAAATTACTTCTGCCCTGCCAATCTTTCAAGAATCTGGTTGATGAATGGCAGGGGGAAATGATCTTTCTTGGTTGCTTCATTGAGTTTCCTGTAATCAATACACACCTGCCATGCGGTGGTGGTGCGGGTGGGGATGGATTTGCCACGCTCATTGGTGACAACGGTGAGCCTGGCTTTCTTCGGAACCACTTGAGTGGGGCTCACCTAGGGGTTATCGGAGATGGGATAGATGATGTTGGCATCAAGCCATTTGATAATTTCCTTCTTAACGACCTCTCGCATATTTGGGTTTAACCATCTCTACATCTGACGGGAGGGTCGTGCCCCATCTTCTAGGTAGATCTTGTGGGTACAATAGGTGGGGCTAATTCCTCTCAAATCTGAAATAGTCTAGCCAATGGCAGCCCTGTGTTCTGATAGGGTCACTATCAATCTAAGTTCCTGATCCTGAGTTAGGTTGGCATTGATAATTACGGGGAAGGCAAGGTCAGGTCCCAGGAAGACATACTTGAGATTCTCGGGTAGCGGCTTCAGTTCAGGTGTGGGTGGAACAATGTTTGATGGAAAGGGGAAAGGTGGGAGTTGATCAACATCAATTTCCTCGAATGGTGTTGGTTGATGGCAATCAGCCCTACAAAGGTCCATGGGCATAGATGGTGATGGGTCAGAACAATCGTTACAGGATTGGTAGTCCGAGACAGAACTAAGGGTGAGGCATTCCTCGAACAAAGGCTCCACGGGATCGTGTTCCTCGATACAGTCGCAATCAAAAGACTTGGTCGCCCGGAAGATATCCAATTGCATCTTCTTGTCTTTGAAGGCGATTTCCATACATCCCGTGTCACAATCGATGTTTGCCTTAGCCGTAGCTAACAAGGGTCTGCTGTTAAGACCCAAGACATCAAACGTTTTTTAAGACATCTGGGAGTTAGTCCAGACGTCTGGACGCCTTCCCAGATGTCTGGAAATAAATTTTTGCGTGCATACGATTGCGAGTTTGCGTGCGTGCGCACGCAGACTGAGCCCACCGACTTGCAGGCGCTTTTTGTCCCTCCCTACGCCTTCAAATACCCCTTCCCTCTCCCTCACCCACCACCCCACCGTCTCCTCCTTCCAGCTTGAGCATGAGAGAGAGAGAGAGCGTGGGTAGCAGCTGCTGCCGGGTGCATGGGAGAGGAAGAGGTGCAGCGAGAAGGGAAAAGAGGGAGAGCGTGCGAGGAAGAGAGAGTGAGCTTGCCAGAGCAGCTCAGGGCCGGCTGATGGGCACGTAGCGGGAGCATGGTGCTGGGGAGGTTTCCCCGGTGCTGCTGCAGCTCAGGTGGCAGGAGGGTGAGCGCGGCGCGGCCGTGCGCAGCATGAAGAAGGCGAGGAGGTTCTAATTTTGGGAAATTTTCCCAGAATCAGACGTCTGGACCTATGTCCAGACGACGCGGGCGACGTCTGGAGGGAGCTCGAGACGTCTGAGAGGTACGTATTTCTTCCTCCGCTTCCTTTTGCAGATACGGCCATGCAGGCCGTTCCTCCGAAAGTTCTGTCTCATGCCATGTTGAGAGGGTGTTTGCGTACGCGTGCAGGTTTTGCTTCGGGAAGGCGCAGGGCACGCCCTCCCACGCGATTCAGACGTCTGGGCGAAGCACCAGACGGCGGAGAGAGTCTCTAGACGTCCAGAGTGATAGTCGGACATTTGGAACTAGGTCCAGACGGTTCAGCAGGATCCTGGATGTCTGAGGAATAGCTCAGAGTGAGGTATGACTTGGACCACCTTTTAAGACGTTTGGAAGGTGTTCTTGACATCTGATTTGAGTCAGAGTTGTTGTTTTTGACCCGTTTAGGATCCGTTCGAGGTCCGATTTCCGCGTTTAAAATTTCGTTCTTCTCAGAATTAGTTCCTCTACTTGTTTAAAATACTTTTATCCTACTCTAAGTGGTTCCTTGTGATTGATCCTTGTGTTATGACCTCGTTCCGTTGCGGCTCTGGGGGTTGTGGAGGCACACGGACCTACCGATCATGCCCCCATTACTCCCGATTTTGCGGGTGGAGTGGCTCCCCTTAGTTATTTACTAATATTAACGCATCTCTGAGATGAATGATAGATCTTAGGGTATGGCATGAATCCTAGGACCTGAAAACTAGATGAATGATAGATCCTAGGGTATGGCATGAATCCTAGAACCTGAAAACTAGATGAATGATAGATCCTAGGGTATGGCATGAATCCTAGGGCTTGAAAACTAGATTGAATGATAGATCCTAGGGTATGGCATGAATCCTTGGGCTTGAAAACTAGATTGAATGATAATTCCTAGGGTGTGGCATGAATTCTAGGAACATAAACATTGAAACGAATGCATTGAATACCTGAATTACAGTCTTGGATAAGTAGAAAGAATAATGATAATTGCCAGTAATTGGATAACAGCTACTTGTGAAATGTAGAGTACTGTTGCCAGTAACTGCTATGTGTAATTCCAGTTGTTGGAAACTAAATTTGAGCTGCTTGTATATAAACTGATATTAAATGTTGAAAATACGGGCTATATGCGAATGAAATTGAAATGATAAAACCTAGTATGGCTTGGCCTGAGAAATATGAGTATGAACCCTACGGGGAATTAGGAGTAGAGCTCCTGGAAAATAAATAGAATGGAACTGGGAAAGTGGATGGGGAAGTGAGCTGGCCCTTGAATACGGAGTACCAAGGAGAGAGACTGTCTCCCTGTTTAGTGCAGAGCGGAGCTAGCTGCCCCAGGGACCCGGGGTTAGGTCTGGCCACTTTGTACCGACTTCTGGCCCTCGCATACACAGTATCGAGGAGAGCTATTAGTGTAGGGAGAGAGCTAGCCACCCTACGGGCCCCGGGGTTCAGCTAGCCGTCTTACACCGACTTGTTAGGCCCACTAGGCAAATCAGGGTAGTCAGGCGAGGGTGCGCGGACTGTGGAGGGGCAAGACCCCTGCTTGGTTATTGTGGAGGGGCTGGACCCCTGTTACTGAGAGGGCTCTACCCTATACTGGTTCCGTGCTGTGCTTTGGGACGTACCCGTTAACGAAAATGACTGACCGTGTGCCAGTGCGGGGTAGCTACCCGTGCACGTGCCTTAGTCACCGTTACGTCTGTCAATGACCTTGGGGTGGTTGACTGAGGGTAGGACCACCATGAGGGACTTTCCCGGCCAGGAGAGCACCACGTGTTACTTCTACTTTCCGGAAAAGACTGCAATCAAGATCGTTCCCACGAGGAACATTCGAGATCAAGAGAAATATCTGAGAAATAATTCAAGAAAGAGTAAATAGAGGAATAAAGAAAGAAATTAAAAACAACAGTTACTTGTCCACCTTTACTATCTTCTTAGCTAGCTGATTGCCACTCTACTCATCGTTTCGCTGACGTGTCACTTTTGTCACATTTTCAGGACCAGGTGTTGAGCAGCCAGAGCCTATAGCTGCGGAGGGTGCTGGGCCTAGTAGAGCCCAGTAGTTGTACTTTGTTGTATCATTTTTCTGTAGTAGTGAGTATTTCTTTTTCACTTGTACTCTTTTATTGAAATCTTCATATTTCTGTACTTGTTTTAATTCTCTACTGTTGTGGTGGTATGTACTGTAGTAGTTCTTTTCTTTACTGCTGTACTTTTGTTATTGTTAGTTACATGTATGATGAATGTGGTTTATTTTACTGTTCTTTTGGTTACTTTCTCGTTGGACGACTGGGTCTTGGGATCAGTCGAGTCGGTCCAATTCTCGTGTCCTGTAGGGATTCGGGAATCGGATCGTAACAAGATGGTATTAGAGTAAGGTCGTCCCGAGAAGTGAACCAAATGGCTGGAAAATAACCAATTCACGTGCCTGTAACTAGAGTAGCCACCACAACGTATCTTTTGACATCTGTTTGAAACCTCTTCGTTGAATATCGATTCGTATTGACATCTTTTCTATTCCGTGTTCGTGTCTCCTTGCAGGAGATGCCTCGACGAGGAGGTAGCGAGGCGGGTCGCGGACGCGGTCGAGGACGAGGTCGGAGGGGCGGACGCGTTGAGCCTGACGTTTCAGTGGACCAGCCACTGCTCTCGGGCATTCAGGCCCACGACCTCGCCCAGCTGATACGGGACATCATGCGAGAGGAGCTTCACCTGCCACCACGAGCGCCTCTCCCTGGGGCTGCGGAGGGGGAGTCCTCTGTGGGATCACGAGATAAACACAGCGGTGGACATGGGAGAGAGGGTGGGCCTCCACCACCGCCACTTTCCTCCGGCACTTTCGAGCACGAGGCTTCTTTACCTTGTGGCGCACCAGCATCTCCACTTCAGTGCCACTTTGAGCTATTCGGACAGTTCCGAAAGTTGAAGCCCACCTCCTTCAGGGGGGATGAGGACCCGAACGAGGCGGAGGATTGGCTCGAGCAGATCGAGAAGGTTTTTGACACCCTTTGCCCCCTATGGAGTGTCACGTGGCCTTTGCCATGTACCAGCTAGAGAGTGCGGCACACAGGTGGTGGAGGGCGGTCAGGTGTCAGGAGAGATATGAGACGACTTGGGACCGGTTCGTCACCCTCTTCTGCGAGCAGTACTTCCCCCAGACGTGGTAGGACCAGAGGAGGCGAGAGTTCCACACTCTCTGCCAGGGGACGATGACCGTGAGTGCGTACCGTACGTGTTTCCTAGAGCTATCTCGTTTTGCAGCGGCAGCCATGGCTACTGTGGAGGAGCGCCTTTGGAGGTTCATCGAGGGGCTTCGGCCTGCGATTCGGGGGTATGTCAAACCCCTGAAGCTGCCTACGTTCTCGAGGGTGGTGGAGGCAGCTATGACGTATGAAGAGACCAACCCGTCCACACGCGACACTGACAGTGGGCGGAAGAGGCCCTATCAGCCAGACTTCTCATAGGGCCGACGAGAGAAGAGGCACGTGGCGCCCGTAGTAGAGCCGTCACGCTTTGTGGGGCTGTTAGCGGCCTTTGGGGGCCCCCGATAGGGGCCAGCTGCTAGCACCAGACCCCCATCCAGCTATCAGCAGGGACCCATTGAGGGCGGCAGTCAAGTCCCCTTTTGTTACCAGTGTGGCTAGCCGGGCCACATCAGGAGGGACTGCCCGTCTAGGGCTGGACGTCAGTAGATGCTTCCCGCGCCGAGCACTAGAGGGTGAGCAGGAGGTCGCGGTTTCCAGGCGCGAGGAGGACAGCAGTCGCGGGGAGGGTACCGGCCAGCGGCGACCCGTCCGACGTAGAGTGTGGCTGCTTCGTTCGCACCTAGGGCTGAGGGGCGTATCAATGCCCTGACACACAGGGATGCCAGAGCTTTGGGATTAGTGGTAGCAGGTATGGTTTCAGTTTCTAGCAGACTTGTTTACACGCTTTTCGATTCTGGCGCTACGCACTCGTTTGTCGCTGCCAGTTTTGCGGTTAGCTTGGGGCAGGACTGTATGTTGTTAGAAAATCTGTTCGTGATCAGAGGTCCGAATGTTCAGCTGTTTGTAGCTGAGGAGGTGTACACAGGTTGTGAGGTCAGTGTTGGGGGACACAGCCTTCCCACTGACCTGATTATGGTGCAGATGGAGGACTTTGGCGTAATTTTGGAGATGCACTGGCTGTCCGCTTACCATGCCTTGGTGGACTGCTTTGAGAGGAAGATTGTCTTTTCCATATCGGAGTTGCCTTCTTTCGAGTTCCACGGGCAGCCAGTGGACGGAGGCTTCAGGTGCATTTCTGCACTTCGGGCGGCGAGACTTTTGAGTCATGGGTGTGCGGGCTTCCTAGCTTGTGTGGTGGTGGAGCCCAGCCCTGTGGCAGACTTCCAGAGTATCCCGGTGGTCAGAGAATACATCGACGTGTTTCCAGATGAGTTGCTAGGACTACCACCTGTGTGTGAGATCGAGTTTGAGATCTCACTCGTACCGGGGACCAGCCCCATCTCCACAGCACTGTACAGGATGGCACCACTTGAGCTGCGAGAGCTCGTCTTAGTTGTAGGACCTTCTGGAGAAGGACTTTGTGAGTCCCAGTGCATCTCCATGAGGAGCCTCGGTATTGTTCGTAAAGAAGAAGGATGGTACCCTACGCCTTTTGTGGACTACAGACAGCTGAATAGGGTTACCATCAAGAACAGGTATCCGCTGCCGAGGATTGATGACTTGTTTGACCAGCTGCGAGGTGCCACGGTATTCTCCAAGATCGACTTGAGGTCTGGATACCACCAGTTGAGTATCAAGGAGGCAGACGTCTCCAAGACAGCTTTCCGCACGCGGTACGGACACTATGAGTGTCTGGTCATGCCGTTTGGGTTGACCAATGCCCCCGCTGCCTTCATGGATTTGATGAACCGGGTGTTTAGGTCGTATTTGGACCAGTTCGTGGTGGTATTTATTGATGATGTGCTCATCTATTCTCAAGATCAGACGCAGCATGAACAACACTTGCGGATGGTTTTGGACACACTGAGATGATGTAGGCTGTACACCAAATACAGTAAGTGCTAGTTTTGGTTGAGGGAGGTGACCTTCTTGGGTCATGTGATCTCCAGGGATGACTTGGCTGTGGACCCAGTCAAGGTTGAGGCAGTGCTCAGGTGGGAGAGACCGTGTACGGTTACTGAGATGCGCAGTTTCTTGGGACTGGCAGGCTACTACAGGCAGTTTATCAGGGGCTTGTCGCAGATTGCACGTCCTATGACACAGCTGACCCGGAAGGACGTGCCTTTTACTTGGACAGATGCTTGTAAGGCGTGTTTTCAGGAGCTGAAGGAGAGGCTGACTTTAGCTCCCGTGCTCACCATCCCAGACAGTAGTGGCGGGTTTGTTGTGTACACGGACGCCTCTTTGTAGGGGTTAGGGGGTGTCCTCATGCAGAGGGGTCACGTTGTCGCTTATGCTTCGCGGCAACTGAAGCCCCATGAGCATAGCTACCCTACCCACGACCTGGAGCTAGCAGCTGTCGTCTTCGCGCTGACGACTTGGAAGCACTACTTGTACGGTGAGACTTTTGAGATTTTCACAGATCATAAGAGCCTCAGATACTTGTTTGATCAAAAGGAGCTCAACATGAGACAGAGATGTTGGTTGGAGCTCCTGAAGGACTATGACTGCAGCATTTCCTACCACCCGGGAAAGGCCAACGTGGTGGCTGACGCCTTGAGCCGGAAGGCACTCGCCCACGTGGCCAGTTTACAGACGCAGAGTTGGAGCCTCATGGAGGAGATGGGCAGTTGGCAGCCCCTAGAGTTACTGGGGCACTGTAGGGCAGTGACGCTGACGCGACAGACGAGGCCAGAGCTGATAGACCGCATCATCACTGAACAGATGGCCGACCCGTACTTACAGTCATTGCGTGACAGAGTGCTGTCAGGAGACCCTGGGGACTTCTCTTTTACAGATCAGGTACTACGCATGAGGGGACGTTTGTACATTCCTAGGGACAAGGAGCTGTTGAGAGAGCTCCTGATTGAGGCACACGGTTCCAGGTTCACCATACATCCTGGAAACACAAAGATGTACCATGATTTGAGATGCAACTTTTGGTAGAGGGGGATGAAGCGGGATGTGGGTGAATTCATACAGTAGTGTTTAGTGTGCCAGCAGGTGAAGGCCGAGCATCAGAGGCCTGCAGGGCCGTTGCAGCCACTTCCAGTGCCTGAGTGGAAGTAGGAGAGCATCACCATGGACTTGGTGGTGGGCTTGCCCATTACCCAGCAAGGACACGACGCAGTCTGGGTGATCGTTGACAGATTGATGAAGACGACACGTTTATTGCCGATCCGAGTCAGCTTGGGACCAACACAGTTGGCAGAGAGGTACATTCGCGATGTGGTACGTCTACACGGAGTTCCGCGGGAGATCGTATCCGACCGGGATGCCTGTTTTACGTCCCAATTTTGGGCTAAGTTTCAGCAGGCCTTGGGGACATGGCTGAGGTTCAGTACAGCATACCACCCCCAGACGGACGGACAGTTGGAGCGCACGATACAGACACTTGAGGACCTTTTGCGTGCTTGTGTACTGGACTGGAGGGGCTCTTGGGAGGAGCACTTGCCCCTGGCGGAGTTTGCATATAATAACAATTATCACTCGAGCATCGGCATGGCACCCTACGAGGCTCTGTACGGATGGTGGTGTATGGCACCCTTGAGTTCGGTTGAGGTGGGGACCAAGTGGGAGGTTGGCCCCAGGCTGATCCGGCAAAGTCAGGAGGTGATTGAGCAGATTCACAGGCGACTTCGCATTGTCAGGAGCAGACAGAAGAGCTATGCAGATCGGAAATGCAGAGAGGTGCAGTTTGAGGTTGGGGACCACGCCTTCCTTCGTGTTTCGCCCATGAAGGGCCTGCAGCGGTTTAGGGTGAGAGGGAAGCTCGCGCCGAGGTTCGTGGGACCCTTTGAGGTCCTAGAGCGGGTTGGACCCATTGCTTACAGGCTTGTCCTTCCTCCCTAGCTTTCTGGTGTGCACGACGTGTTCCACGTGTCCAACCTCAAGAAATACGTTGCCGATCCTAGTCACGTCCTGAGCCACGAGAGCGTCGAGGTGGGTGACGATCTGACCTACCCCAAGCGGCCAGTGTAGATTCTTGATAGAGCCATCCGGAGTCTGAGACGGAAGCAAGTACCCCTGGTGAAGGTTTTGTGGAGGAGCCAGCGGTACGAGGAGGCTACCTGGGAGCTTGAGGCGGCGATGCGGGAGCGGTACCCGGAGCTCTTTGAGGGTACGTCTTTTCGGATTGACTTCGGTCCCCTTTGAGTTTGTTATGCGTATATCGTTCTTTTTCCGTACCCTAGTTAGTACAAGTTTCGGGGATGAAACATTTTTTGAGTTTGTTATGTTGTTAAGACCCAAGACATCAAACGCTTTTTAAGACGTCTGAGAGTTGGTCTAGACATCTGGTCAGACGTCTGGACGACTTCCCAGACGTCTGGAAATAAATTATTACGTGCGTACGATTGCGAGTCTGCGCACGTGCGCGCACAGGCTGAGCCCGCCGACCTGCATGCACTTTTTCTCCCTCCCCATGCCTTCAAATACCCCTTCCCTCTCCCTCACCCACCACCCCACCGTCTCCTCCTTCTTCCAGCTTGAGCACGAGAGAGAGAAAGAGCGTGGGAAGCAACTACTGCCGGGTGTGTGGGAGAGGAAGAGGTGCAGCGAGAAGGGAAAAGAGGGAGAGCGCGCGAGGAAGAGAGAGCGAGCTTGCCGGAGCAGCTCTGGGCCGGCCGACGGGTGTGCAGTGGGAGCGTGGTGCTAGGGAGGTTACCCCGGTGCTGCTGCAGCTCAGGCGGCAGGCGGGCGAGCGCGGCGCGGCCGTGCGCAGTAGGAAGAAGGTGAGAAGGTTTTGATTCTGGGAAATTTTACCAGAATCAGACGTCTGGACCTACGTCCAGACGACGCAGGCGACGTCTGGAGGGAGCTCCAGACGTCTGAGAGGTACGTATTTCTTCCTCTGCTTCCTTTTGCGGATACGGCCATGCAGGCCGTTTCGCCGAAAGTTCTATCTCAGTCGTGTTGAGAGTGTGTTTGCGTACGCGTGCAAGTTTTACTTTGGGAAGGCACAGGGCACGCCCTCCCACGCGATTCAGACGTTTGGGCGAAGCACTAGACGACGGAGAGAGTCTCCAGATGTCTGGAGTGATAGTCGAATGTTTGGAACTAGGTCCAGACGGTTCAGCAGGATCCTGGACGTCTGAGGAACAGCTCAGAGTGAGGTATGACTTGGACCACCTTTTAAGACATCTGGAAGGTGTTCTAGACGTCTGATTTGAGTCAAAGTTGTCGTTTTTGACCCGTTTAGGGTTCGTTCGAGGTTTGATTTCCGCGTCTAAAATTCCATTCTTCTCAGAATTAGTTCCTCTACTTGTTTAAAATACTTGTATCCTGTTCTAGGTGGTTCCTTGTGATTGATCATTGTGTTAGGACCTCGTTCCGTTGCGGCTGTGGGGGTTGCGGAGGCACACAGAGTTGCCGATCACGACCCTATTATTCTCGATTTTGCGAGTAGAGTGGCTCCCCTTAGTTATTTACCAATATTAATGCATCTCTGAGATGAATGATAGATCCTAGGGTATGACATGAATGCTAGGACCTAAAAACTAGATGAATGATAGATCCTAGTGTATGGCATGAATCCTAGAACCTGAAAACTAGATGAATGATAGATCCTAGGGTATGGCATGAATCCTAGGGCCTGAAAACTAGATTGAATGATAGATCCTAGGGTATGGCATGAATCCTAGGGCTTGAAAACTAGATTGAATGATAATTCCTAGGGTGTGGCATGAATCCTAGGAACAGAAACACTGAAACGAATGTCTTGAATACCTGAATTGCAGTCTTGGATAAGTAGAAAGAATAATGATAATTGCCTATAATTGGATAACAGCTGCCTGTGAAATGTAGAGTACTGTTGCTAGTAACTGCTACGTGTAATTCCTATTGTTGGAAACTAAATTTGAGTTGCTTGTATATAAACTGATATTAAATGTTGAAAACACGGGCTATATGCGAATGAAACTGAAATGATGAAACCTAGTATGGCTTGGCCTGAGAAATATGAGTATGAACCCTATGAGGAATTAGGAGTAGAGCTCCTGGAAAATAAATAGAATGGAACTGGGAAAGTGGATGGGGAAGTGAGCTGGCCCTTGAGTACGGAGTACCAAGGAGAGAGACTGTCCCCCTGTTTAGTGCAGAGCAGAGCTAGCCGCCCTAAGGACCCGGGGTTAGGTCTGGCCACTTTGTACCGACTTCTGGCCCTTGCGTACACAGTATCGAGGAGAGCTCCTAATGTAGGAAGAGAGCTAGCCACCCCACAGGTCCCGGGGTTCAGCTAGTCATCTTACATCGACTTGTTAGGCCCACTGGGCAAACTAGGGTAGTCAGGCTAGGGTGTGCGGACTGTGCAGGGGCAAAACCCCTATTTGGTTACTATGGAGGGGCTGGACCCTTGTTACTGAGAGGGCTCTACCCTATACTGGTTCCGTGCTGTGCTTTGGGGTGCACCCGTTAATGCGGGGTAGCTACCCGTGCATTTATCGCGCGTGCTGTAGGCACCGTTATGTCTGTCAGTGACCTTGGGGTGGTTGACTGAGGATAGGACCACCACGGGGGACTCTCCCAGCCAGGAGAGCACTACATGCTACTTCTACTTTCCGGAAAAGACTGTATCAAGATCGTTCCCACGGGGAACATTCGAGATCAAGAGAAATATCTGAGAAATAATTCAAGAAAGAGTAAATAGAGGAATAAAGAAAGAAATTAAAAATAACAGCTACTTGTCCACCTTTACTGTCTTCTTAGCTAGCTGATTGCCACTCTACTCAGCGTTTCGTTGACGTGTCACTTTTGTCACCTTTTTAGGACCAGGTGTTGAGCAGCCAGAGCCTACGGCTGCGGAGGGTGCTGGGCCTAGTAGAGCCCTGTAGTTGTACTTTGTTGTACCATTTTTCTGTAGTGGTGAGTATTTCTATTTCACTTGTTCTCTTTTATTGAAATCTTCATATTTCTGTACTTGTTTTAATTCTCTACTGTTGTGGTGATATGTACTGTAGTAGTTCTTTTCTTTACTGCTGTACTTTTGTTACTGTTAGTTACATGCATGATGAATGTGGTTTATTTTACTGTTCTTTTAGTTACTTTCTCATTGGACGACTGGTTCTTGGGATTAGTCGAGTCGGTCCGATTCTCGTGTCCTATAGGGATTCGGGAACCGGGTTGTAACATCTGCCTAGGATGATGGGTGTGTTCTGTAGTTGTTCAAGGACTTCCATGTCAAGCACCAAGAAGTCGACCGAAAAATAGAAGTCTTTGACAGGCACAATTATGTCCTTGACAACCCCCTTTGGGGTTTTCACAGATCTATCAGCCAACTGGATGGTAACAGGTGTGAGCGTCAACTCTTTGAATCCAAATTGGTGGTATAGGGTTGTCGGAATCAAATTGATGGAAGCATCTAAGTCCAAGAGCGCTCTATCAAATGTCATGTCCCCGATATTGCAGGATATCAGGGGTGCTCCTAGGTTAGTTCGCTTAAGCGGAAGGTTGCTTGATATCACGGAACTTGCTTGCTCTAAGAGCACAACCTTTCTAAGTGCTTGAGGTCTTGGCTTACGTTTTGGTGTACAGGCATTCTTTAGGAACTTGGCATAAGCTGGAATGTGCTTGACGGCTTCGAGGAGCGGAATATTAAGCTGAACCTGCTTAAAGATCTCCAAAAGCTCCTCAGCTTCCATAACACTTTTCTTTTTCTTGATTGTCTCCAAGGCCTTGGGATATGGTGTCTGAATGTGATAGGGTCTATTTCTAGGTCCTTAGGTTTTTCCTATGCCTCTTCTGAGTTGGGTATTTCAAAGGGTGAAGTCACGGGAGGAGTTGGCCATTTGGGATCCTGGGTTTTGGTGCCCTTCTCAAAGTTACCGCATTTGCAGAGGCATTTGGACCTGTTTAGACTTAAATAGGTTGTGTTAATATGGTGAAATTATCATTGAAGTGAGTATAGTGGTTAACCTAAATCTAGTCTAATCATCTTTTTACAAAAATTTTTTTACCTGGCCTACTTAATTTTATCTTTGTCACTTTTAGGCCCAGGGTCGATCTCAGGGAGGCGGGGATTAAAGGTGAAGAAGTTTCTACGCTTTACCTAAAACGTATCTCTCCCGTGCGTTTATTTATGTTTTTAGTTTTTTTCTATTTAAGATTTTTTTGTGGATAATATTATCCTTGAGACACACCCTCAAAATCAGGTCCTTGGCTTTGAGCCAACTTAGGGTTTCCAAAAGAACTGGCCCTGCTATTTGCAAGACCGAGTACCTGCAAGACAAGGATTATCTTTTCTCTTTTACTCTTTTTTTATCTTTTTAATAGCAGGAAATAAAAGAGAAATAAAAACAAGATAGGTTGCTTGTAGAGAAATAAATATAGTCTATATATATATTATATATATAGAGGTGGGGGTGGAAGTGGAAATGACGTGTAGCACAATGTCGAGTTGGTCCACGTCTAAAAAGACGCAACCAACAAGACGAAGTGCCGCGTAGAGTGTAGGAGGGATGTGTGGGAGTGTGTGCGGAGGTGCTTTCTTTTCGCGGGTATCGGGGAATATCAGCAACTAGTGCAGATATTCCCGCGATATAACGCGTGGTGGAGTGACTAGTGCGTAGGGATACAGGTGGGTGATGTGTATGTAGAAATATATATATATATATGTATGTATGTATGTATATATATGTGTATATGTAGTTATGTATATATATATAGATATGTAAGTATACATATATATTTATAACTAGATATATATGTATATATATTTAACTATATAGATATATATATATAGTAATATATGTGTATTTATATCTATAGATATATATGTATATAAGTATGTATATATGTATATATGTATAAATATATATATGTATATATATATAAGTATGTATAGGTGTGTACAAGTGAGTGTGTGAGTGTGTACAAGTGAGTGTGTGTGTGCGTGTACTGGCGGGTTGCTGTGAGAGGGAGCACGCGAGTTAAGTCATCTGGGGGCTGTGTGCGACGTCTGGTGGCCAGGGTACGCACAGGCGCGCAACGTAGAGCGCAGATGTTGGAGAGAATGTGCACGCTGTCATTGCGCGCAGGCGGGTGCGGGAGTGTGAAAGAGAGGGCAATGTAGCGCACTGCATTGCGGGCGGGAGTGGACGCGAGCGCAGACTGGCGCAGGTGCAAACGCAGGCGCTGGCACTGACTGGCTGGAGGCGGTCGCGAGGAGGAGAGAGAGCGCGCGGTGATTGGATAAGTAAGAAACAACCCAGTCATCGCACTGTAGCTACAGTCGCGTTGAGAGGAGTGAATAGTAGCTACAGTGCCGGGAGGGATGGACAACCGGTTGCGGCCGGTTCTGCGTGCGCGGGTTCGCTGGAAGGGGCCTGCGCGTGCGGGGAGAGCCTGCGGACGTCGCAGGCGTGCGCGCGGTGGCTTGCGCGACTGCTGGAGGCCGCTGCGCTGCTGCTGGAGCTCTGGAGCTTGGAGCTTCTGACAATGGCGATGGTGCTCAGCGATGAAAATAGAGGGCGAAACCACCACACTCACCTGCTCACGAAGGAGCTGGGTTGTGGTGGAACTCACAGTGGTGGTCGTGGGACCACTGTGAGCTTGCTCCTACCCGCAGTGTGTCTCTTCAGTGGAAGAGCTTTGCGTATGGAGGGGAAGAGGGGAGGACGATGGCCTGGAGGAAGGTTGTCTGTGGTGGGGTGTGTTCCAAGCTCCCCCTGCGCACGGGAGAGGGCAGGGCTTTTTAAAGAAGAAGACTCAACCCCCCGCCATGCTGTTGGCAGAGCAAGTCTCGCCATGCTGCAGGCAAAGGAATGGCGTGAAGATGTGCATGCCCATGCCCTGAGCCGTGCGAGGGAGACGATTTCAAAGTCAAAATAAAAAAATGAAGAAGGTGAAATTGCGATGCAACCCTTGATGAAGACGTTAATTACATGGCTAATTATTTGCATTATCCTCCCCTCTCAAATAAATGCATGCAAGTGTCTTTTTTTACAATTGCAACTATAGCTACCTAATATGCAATGGCAGTGTTAGGAAATAACACAAGATGGCATAGTTGTTGGTGTATTTTTGCTATGCAATCATACCCCCATGCTTATCTTTTGCTAGTCCTTAGCAAAACATTTTGTATTGTATTTAGAAATGATCTTAAACTGAAGATTTTCTTCTGAGGCGACATGGGTGTGTTTATTTGTTGGATATTGTGAGAACCAATTGCAGGGAAGACTACCAGTACTTTAAGTCTTATGTGACATAGACCATATCTTAACTAACCTAGACTCTTGATATTTAAACCTTAAGTACGATTTCCAGGACTCAGAAGGTTTTTGCCGTACTCGAGAGCTCAAGAGATTATAGTTTGTGCTTAGTGAAGATCAAGACTGACTAGATGAACATTAAGACTCAAGCCTAGGGTTTCACGAATCTTTAAGTGCAGGTTGGTCCCAGTTTTAGCTCGTGTCTTCGGATTGACCCTTAAAAAGATGACGGAAAAACTCAACTCCCATTTTATTACATTTGTGGCTCAAAGAATATATGGTAGAAACAGGGTATTTGTAACTTGCCCAGAAAAACATTTTAGGGAGAAGAATTTACAGACATTTGCGAGATATACTGACTTATTTGCACAGTTTTTTTTTTTTCGAAACAGGTGTCAGTATATCTCTTACAACTTTATTTGGAGGAGCACACTTTTTTGGTGGGAGAGTTTCTTTTTGGTGGAAAGAGTTTCTCCTAGACACAAGACTAAAGCCTGGGATAAAAAGTCTACCTGCATGCATAGGTAAGGACTCCACCTTCCCTAATGAACACTAGGGTTGGATCTTATGTTTACCTAGTCTTTCTTGATATGTGTAGTGTGAACCAAGATTACTTAGGCCCTCGAGTAGAAGCAAACTAACGGATCCTATACTGATGCCTCAGGTACAAGAATAAGTCTTTAGTTAGGAGAGATTCCGATCTATCTTGTCAATGCTCAAGTGAATTAAGCCGAGCCTGAGCGAATAAAGCTTCTGTGGCTTGGAAAGTCTTCAAAACAGTGGTTGAATATCCATAAACACTTATTGCAATTTTGTTTCAGCCTTCAGATCATTACTAAACACCTTTGTTTTTGCTATGTACATATTTATAGATGGATGGAAGCTGCGTGATACCATATAATACCTAGATCCTATAGATGCCTATCCACCCCCCATGCCAAACGATGCTATGCCCTCATATGCATGCAGGGTAGAGGAAGGTCCAAAGATCGGGGAGCGAGAACTGAGGTGCAGGGTATATAACAGGGTGGTAGGGTGGGTGGATGGTGGGTGGTGAAGTGAAAATGTGCGAAGTGAAGTGTATGTGACAGTGGAGTGCTGCTGGGGTGCCTCCCAACGAGCGCTGAATTTAACGTCCCCAGTTGGACTCAGAATGAGGCACGACATTAGTTACCCTCCAGTAAGGCAACCGTTTCTCCAACAGAGGCAGGTTCATGAGTAAGATAAGGTTTCAAACGCTGCTCATTGACCGTAAATTTATGCCTAGATTTGGGATCTTCAATTTCAACGGCCCTGTAGGGAAATGGTCTCGAGACCAGGAAGGGACCAGTCCATTTGGACTTCAATTTCCCTGGAAAGAATTTGAGCCGAGCATTGTAAAGCCAAACTTGCTGAGATGGCTCAAATTCCTTCCGCCAAATACGGCTGTCGTGAAAAGCCTTAGTGCGTTGCTTGAAAGTTAAGGCAGAATCATAGGCTTCACGACGGAGCTCTTCCAGCTCTTGGAGTTGGAGTTTCCTTTCTCAACCACACAGGTCTGGGTCGAGGTTAAATTGGCGAACCGCCCAATAAGCGCAGTGCTCCAGCTCTACGGGAAAATGACAAGGCTTCCCATAAACGATTCTATAAGGAGACATACCTAGGGGAGCCTTGAAGGCGGTCTGATATGCCCAAAGTGTGTCAATCAGCTTGTCGGACCAATCCTTACGGTCAGGCCGAACCGTTTTCTGGAGAATTTGCTTGATTTGCCAGTTCGACACTTCAGCCTGGCCGTTCGTCTGAGGATGATACGGAGATGCTATACGATGGTGGACTCCATATTTCCTCAGAAGTGCCCAAAAAGAAGCTTGGGTAAAATGGCTTCCTCTATCCGAGATAATGGCTCGAGGGATCCTAAGGAGTGCAAAAATGTGGTCTTTGACGAATCGAGTGGATATGACATGGTCAGCATAGCGCGTGGGAATAGCCTCGATCCATTTCGAAACATAATCAACAGCAATGAGGATGTATTCGAAGCCATTGGAAGGAGGAAAGGGACCCATGAAATCGATTCCCCAAATGTCAAAGATTTCAGCAGCTAGGATGGGTTGCAAGGGCATCATGTCACGACGTGATATTGACCCTAACGACTGGCACCTAGTGCAATGTTTGGCGTAATTGTGTGCATCCTGGTGAAGGGAGGGCCAAAAGAAATCGCACTGCAACACCTTAGCTGCAGTTTTCCTCCTAGAGAAATGGCCTCCGCAGGCCTGATCATGGCAGAAGGATAGCACACTGGGGAATTCACTGTTAGGAATACAGCGACGGATGATCTGATCAACACCTATTCGAAAAAGAAGTGGATTATCCTAGAAATAATACTTTGCTTCTGCAATGAGACGCTCGCGCTGGTTTTTAGGCCAGCCACGTGGAAGGGAACCAGAAGCAAGGTAATTGGCAATGTCGGCATACCAAGGTCCACTTGCCACATTAATTGCCAATAGGTGCTCATCGGGAAAAACCTCGTTGATCGGCAGGGTTAGTCCAATGTGGTCAGGGTCCAGTCTTGAGAGATGATCAGCCACAACATTCTGGGCTCCGGCCTTATCGCGGATCTCAATGTCAAATTCTTGGAGCAGAAGGATCCAACGAATAAGTCTAGGCTTGGCATCCTTCTTGTGCATGAGATGGCAAATGGCCGCGTGGTCAGTGAATACAATAACATGCGAGCCCAGAAGGTAAGAGCGAAATTTCTCCAGCCCAAAGATGACTGCCAATAGTTCTTTCTCAGTGGTTGTATAATTATGTTGGGCCTCGTCCAACGTCTTACTGGTGTAGTACACCACGAAGGGGTGTCTATTGCGTCTTTGTCCCAGGATGGCTCCGACTGCAAGGTCGGAAGCATCACACATGAGTTCAAAGTCGAGGGACCAATCAGGTGGCCGGAGAATAGGGGCCTTGGTGATAGCATCACGCAGCTGCATGAATGCCCGTATGCAGTTGGGGCCCATATCAAAGGGTACATCGGTTGATAGGAGATGAGTTAAAGGTCTAAAAATCTTAGAAAAGTCTTTGATGAATCTCCTATAGAAACCGACGTGTCCCAGGAAGGAGCGGATTTGTTTGATAGAGCCAGGCACAGGTAAATCAGCAATTACATCAAGCTTAGCTCTGTCAACCTCGATACCCCTATCGGAGATGATATGCCTAAGAATAATTCCCTCATGTACCATAAAATGACTTTTTTCCCATGAAAGCACGAGGTTCACATCAATACATCTCCTAAGGATATGGGTTAGGTTGGCAAGATAGTCATCAAAAGAGGGTCCAAAGATCGAAAAGTCATCCATGAAAACCTCGAGAAAGTCACCCACCATGTCATGGAATATCGCCAACATACATCTCTGGAAAGTTGTTGGCACGTTACAAAGTCCGAACGGCATCCTCCTAAATGCAAAGGTGCTAAAGGGGTAGGTAAAGGTGATTTTCTCTTGGTCCCTGGGGTCAATTGCCACCTGGTTATATCCAGAGAATCCATCCAGGAAACAGAAAAATTTATTTCCCGCTAACCTCTCCAGGATTTGGTTAATAAAAGGTAGCGGAAAGTGATCTTTCTTAGTTGCAGCATTGAGTTTCCTATAATCTACACACTCTCCAAGATGTAGGAGTGCGTGTAGGGATGGATTCGCCCCTGTCATTGACACGGATGGTGAGTCCCGCCTTTTTGGGTACGACGTGAATCGGACTCACCTAGGGGCTATCGCTGATCGGGTAGATTATACCCGCATCCAGCCACTTAATAATTTCCTTTTTAACTACCTCCCGCATGTTAGGGTTGAGACGTCGCTGTATCTCGCAGGAAGGTCGAGCCTCCTCCTCCGTATATATACGGTGAGTGCAGTAGGAGGGGCTAATGCCAGTTAAGTCTGATAAGGACCATCCAATGGCTGCCTTGTGTTCCATAAGGACCTTTGTTAGTTCGCACTCTTGCCCCCTAGTCAATTTTGAACTAATGATTACGGGGAGCGTTTCATTTGGTCCCAAGAAAACATACTTAAGCGTATTAGGCAGCTCTTTCAGCTTGGGAGAGGATGGTGAAAGATCTGACATTCCTTGGGACGAGAGTGTCCCAAGCGGATCAGAAGAAAACAAGTCTGGAGGAAGAAGTTGGCCCTCAGTTTGGCCAAGAAGAGGGGCATCTTGGATAGATGGATCCAAAAAGGGATAGCCCTAGTGAGTAGTATGTGAGCTCAAGGTCCCAGTGTGGAGTTGCAATTCCGCCTGATTTGGCAGGAAAGAAAGGGCAATCCGATCTTCAAGAGTGTGGACCAGCGGTGAGTAGCCCGAATATGACTCAGACCACGAGGTATAGGAAGTGGAGAAAACCTCGTCAGAAGTCTGGTCAGGAGAAGGTACGGGAAAAGGGAGAGATGGGGGAACGTCATAATATGTGTTGGTCAAGCAATCATCCGTGTTTAAAGGCAATCCACAGCAGTTAGAATAGGTCCCAATTAGTCCGATAGACGTGCTGACGGCCATGTCCTCGTTAGACGTGTCATCCTCGATGCAATCGCAATCAAAGTTCTTAGCTGCCTTGAAGATGTTAAGCTTGAGCTTCTCAGATCCAACGGCAATCTCAATACAGCCCGACTCGCAGTCGATATGGGCGTGGGTTGTGGCCAAGAAAGGTCGACCAAGAATGATCGGACAATCAGAAAGTGAGCTAAGAACTTCCATATCCAAAATAAGAAAGTCAACAGGAAAACAGAGACTGTTGACCCTAACCACCACGTCTTCCACCACACCCTTTGGTATTTTGACAGAACAATCTGCCAACTGTAACGTGATAGGGGTGGGTTTCAGATTTCCTAAGGCAAATTTTTCGAGTTTGATGGTTGGTATAAGATTAATGGAAGATCCTAGATCAAGTAGAGCACGGTTAAAATTGCGGCCTTGGATGCTACAAGAAATAAGCGGTGTGCCTAGATCTTTCTGCTTCGGTGGTAGATTTGACAGTATAGCACAACTCGCATGAGGCAAGAGAACCACCGGATTCTTTGTTTTCTTTGACTGTCACCTGGGTGTAGTGTAGTGTTTGAAAAATCGGGCGACAGTAAGTATGTGGTCAATAGCCTCTAATAGGGGTACCTTGATTTCAACATCCCTGAATAAATTACGCAGGTTATCAAAGGCCTGCGTATCCTTTTTCTTGCCTTTTGGTTCCCTCAATAGAGCCTCAGGGAATGGGACCGATTCTGGCACTAGTTTGGGTGTATCGTCCTCTCGCAAATGCGGTGCACATTCTGAATGAGAGGGCGATGAAAAAGATGGGCCAGGATCAGGTTGAGGTGGATCGACGGTTTGGTTACCGCTCCTCGTAGTAATCACATTGGACGTTGCGGGTCTAGTGGGATCATAAGGCGAAGGAGGGTTCACAATAGGGACATAAGGGTGAGGTGCTGCTGTGGGATTAGTTTGGAATCCCGGTGGAATGCTCTGAGCCTATAGAATCTGATGAATCTGCCCCTGAGAAGGTCGTACATGTGGTTGAGGACCACGGGGTACGAAATTTCGCGGGTTGGGAACAGGTTGGGCTGGAAGAGTGCCCTGAGATCGAGTCGCCATGCGTAGTTGACTGATCTCAGAATTCTGCTGCACCAATTGGTGCTGAAGAGAGGTCATGTTCTCTTCATGGCACTTAGACATTTCCGTCATCATTCGCATCAGTTTATCAAGAGGACTCGATGCATGTTCTGTTTGCAGTATGCAAGGACCCGATGGTGAATTCGCCACAGGATTAGACTGGGCCCTTGGGATGACGGGTGCGGACGGTCGCATTGGCCCACCCGCGGGGTTTTGGCACTGCGGGTTATTGGACCATGCAAAGTTCGGATGATTTCACCACCCTGAGTTATAAGTGGCAGAGAACGGGTTGTTCCCCAGGGTGCAAGCATCTTCTAAGCCAGAAGACGAGTCCGCATGTAAATATGCATCCGAGCATATGGAGGCTTGGTCCTCCATGTCAAAATATTGGCTTGCAGAAGCCAGATCCACAGGACTTACCGAATCGCTCGATGCGATACTCGGTAAGGAAGATCTCACGGGGTTTTTAGGGATAAGCTTGGCATTGGAAGGATTAGGATTGTGACGAAGTGGTGAGGTGTGGGTGTTTGCCATAGAACGGGTGGGATTGGCCAAAAGCTCGTCCAGCTTCTTGTGCACGACGGAGACTTCATCCAATTTTTGTGTGATAAGGTTAAGATCAGTGGATGAATGGGAGTGTGTCGTGTCAACTTCGTGAACATTACGGGGCAGGCTGGTATGATTAAAGGCGACAATGGAGGCATTGTTCATTGAGTTTTCGCTCATATTTTCAAATAATTCGAATGCATCATTTTCGTCTTTATTCATGAAATTCCCTTCGCAAAAAGCATTTGCAATCTGCTTCAGAGTCTCATTTAGCCCATAATAGAAAATCTGGGCTATATGCCACTTAGGTAGACCGTGGTGCAGACACTTCCAAAGGAGGTCATTATACCTCTCCCAAGCCTCATGAAAATGTTCGTCGTTTTGTTGTGTAAAGGAAGTTATAGCACGGCGAAGCGCATTGGTTCGCCCGATTGGGAAGAATTTCTCGAGAAATGCTGTTCGCATCTCTTCCCAAGAATGGATAGTTCTCCCAAGGGTGCGTAACCATTGCGATGCTTTATCCCGCAACAAAAACAGGAACATTTTCATGAGGACAATTGATAACTCGATGTTTCTTGGTTTAACCATTTCAGCCAATCGGGTTAGGTCTTCCAAATGGAGAAAAGGATCTTCACTTGCAAGACCATGGAAGTGGAAGTTTATCAGGCCAATTATATTGGGCTTCAATTCAAAATCGTCCCCGCCCATGGGGACCCGAATTTGTCCTATGATCTCTGTAGCAGTGGGATTTTGATAAAAGCTAAGAGACCTAGGCTCCTCCCGTTCGGGAGGGTTCTGCATTTCGTCTAAGGTTTCCCTAATGGCTTCAATATGCTCATTATACATTTCCATTTGGGCTTGGAGGCGGGTTATGGGGTCCATGGATCCACCACCTGGTAGGTTTTGAGGGCGGTTTCCTCGCTTGGGATTTAGGGGTGGGCGTGCAGCCATGTTTGTGGAGGAGGATGATGATTCGGCTTCTGTCCTTCTAAAATTATCAGACAATTCAAACAATTCAGGGTTTTGTGACCTCCTCCCAAACTTGCACTACCGCAGGAAGAATTGGGGAGATAAGAAGGGAAAAGCGGATGAGAGAAATGATGCCACAAAGGTACAGTTGATGACAAATCAAGGCAATCAAAGTCTTAACCTTTACAGTGTGCCCTTAGACCTAAAGATCTAAGTTACCTACTATCATAACCTACAGAACCAAATGCGAGCACCGCAGAACTACCGGGCCAGATTGAAAGGCCGTTTACCCTAGTCTTAGACACCCGATAGCACGTGGGAACCCGCACTAGCACGTAGGCGCTACACGCAAGTAGTTAGACCTCCAATCCTTAATGAGGGTCAAGTTGCTACCAGTTTTAATTAGAGGCTTAGGATCAAGTGCTTCAGGAATGTGAAGGACGTTGTATACAGGTGATAACACTGCATATGGAGGTGATAATTTTGTTAAATAGGGCCCATCTTAAGAATAAAAGGCACAACATAAGTAGAATGGGAGCACTGCATGCGTCATATACCAAGATTGCTTATAAAACTGTATTAATGGCCATTTGTGTAAGCACTTGTCAAAGCAGACCTCAGATGAGCAATCAGACCATATAGATGGATTCAGAACGACGAACGGAGTCCAACGGACTCAAAATCGGCCAAATTCGACATCCGGAGCTCCCACAATTGGCCCAAGAAGTTCTGACCGTTGATCTAATGATCAACAACCCTCGTTGTGCCACGTGGCGCCCACTCACCACGTGCCGCTTCCACCTTCAGCTGGAGATCAAACCTCAGCCGTCGATCTCTGATCGGACGGCCGAGAACCGCGCGCACGCCCGTGGTCGCCGCGACAAAGTAGCAGGCATGGTGCAGTGGTTAACGCGCATGCCCACAACCATGCGACGTGGGTTCGAGCCGCGCGGTGCGGGAATTTGAAGGCAGCAAGGCGCGCGGACGAAATTCAGTCGTAGATCAGCGCTTGGATGGTGGCGATTGCACCACGCGGCGCGCCCTCAGGCGGCAATTGGCCACGCGTGCGCGCACACCAGACGACGACACCTGCGCGCACGCGCACTCAAGGCGCGATCCAAGCACGCCCGAGAGAGGTTCTCAACCGTCCGATCTTCGATCGGACGACTCTCATGCCGCACCCACGGATCGAGCACGAAGAAGAATGGCGTGGGCATGCGACCGGAGGGTTGGGGGCTTCATCGATGCTTTTGGAAGGGTTTTAGAAATGTCTCGGACGTCGCTAAAACCCCTTCTTCTTTTAGAAAGCCCTTCTCCCTATTTAAACCCCCTCCAACCACTCATTCAAGACATTCACTTCCCTTACAACTACTCTACTCCTCTCTTAGCTAGCTTTAGGCCCTCTTGTAATCGTCGGAGACAATGAGCCACCGACGGAGCCTTCTCCACCATCGTGGTTTCCTCACCGCTCTCCCCCTCTCTCTCTCTCTTCCTCTCTTTTAAGCATTCCTTTACTTATGTTTAAGCATGTATCTAATGTTGTAATCTGTGAACTAAAGCTGCATGATTAATGAAGTTACTTTCCATTCAGTTGTTTACTTTATTTCTTGTTCAAGTTGCATGTTAAAGAAAGAAACAACTCTAACCCTAATCTCTCTCTCTCTCTCGCTTTCCAACCACACCTTTTCACAAGCAAAACTCCGCAATTTCCGTGACAACAAGTGATAAGCAAAATCCGATTTACACGCCTCCCTGAGACCGACACTCGGACTCACCTCCGTTTCTTTACTTTAAAACCGGCGTTGCAAGTGCGACTATAACGACACTTCTTAACGGTCAAGTTGCTACCAATTTTAATTAGAGGCTTAGGATCAAGTGCTTCAGGAATGTGAAGGACGTTGTATACGGGTAATGCCCAAGTGTGTTATTTTTAAAAAGTATGTAAACCAAGCATGCAACGGGGAAATCTCCCCGAATTGAAGTTTTAGTTGGTGAATGGTTTTTAGAATTTCAGCCTTAAGTAGTATAGGTTTTAAGATTTCGATGAGTTACCAATTCAACCAATCTCCGGGTTTTGAGAAAATACAAGTTCTATGCCCAACAAACCCTTCTTCAATGTGAGTTGGTTAATGCATGCTAAAAATGCAATGGGCTTCCCTAGGTGGAAATTTCTATGTGTGGATGCACGAGTCAATTTTAGGTTAGTGTGAAAGGGAGCCAAAGCACTTCAATTCAAGTGCTCCCAATCACCAAAATGATGTTCCACACACAAGGCTCAACCACAAGATAATGTAGAGAAAATCAAAATGTTGGGGTTGAAGTATTCAAGATCAAATCTAAGGCACATGAAAGGTCGTGGTGGGGTTAGAATCAACTCAATTCTAAGTCTCCCCACCAAAAAATGTGATCCCGAATTGTAGATAAATGAGGCAAGGAGGGATGGCAATCAATCTACTTAATCTTGCCTTAAAGAATACTTCACACGACGAAATATTCAAGAATCAAGATTCTTGGATCTTCGCTATGCGAAGTTTGGCGGGAAATCCCATGGTGGTGGGGGTGATAGCAGACAATCAAACAAGTGATTTTTTAATCCACTTGCCCCAAGAAATCCCAAGAAGTATTTTTTTATGTTTTTTTTTTTAATTTAGGTGACAAGTTAACCTAAGTTGCTAAGAGAGAGAGACCTACCTTTTCAGCAACTTGGGCGAAGCTTCAGTGCGGCACCGGCAACTTCACACTCTCATTCCCACCTTGGATCTGTCCACGTCTCCGACTTCCTCTACTTGCCTCCTTCTTGCAACTGGTTTACTTGCACACCAATGAACAAAAACACCCGTGAGGAGAAGGGTATGAGAAGAGAAAATCAAAGGAATGGAGTAGAAACTTACCTCAATGCGCACCTCCCCGGCAACGGCGCCAGAAAAAGGTGTGTTTGGACTCGAACAGGTTGTGTTAATATGGTGAAATTATCGTTGAAGTGAGTATAGTGGTTAACCTAAATCGAGTCTAACCATCTTTTTACAAAAATTTTTTTACCTGACCTACTTAATTTTATCTTGGTCACTCTTAGGCCCAGGGTCGATCTTAGGGAGGCAGGGATTAAAGGTGAAGAAGTTTCTACGCCTTACCTAAAACGCATCTCTTCCGTGCGTTTATTATGTTTTTGGTTTTTTTCTATTTAAGATTTTTTTGTAGATAATATTGTCCTTGAGGCACACCCTCAAAATCAGGTCTTTGGCTTTGAGCCAAATTGTTCTTGGCTTTGAGCCAACTTAGGGTTTCTGATGAGAACCTCATCATGAGCCATAACTAGCTCATTTTGACCTAATACAAAGGATAAAAGCTCCTACATATCTCAAGGAAAGGATTAACTCAGAGAATTCTGAGTTTGAGAAGAAAACAAGTCATAAGGGGTAAAAGTGCAATTTTACCAGTATAATCTGCATACAGGGTAATTCAGGGCCCAAACATAGGTCAAAGCAACTTAATAAGAATAAAAGTGGGATGAGATGATCTAGCAAGGGCTACAGCACTTCCAAGAAACTAAATGATAAATCTGTAACCCTAAAGCAACCCACTTCAATTCACAAGGTTCGAGGCAAAGTAAAAATAGAATAAACCCTCTAAAATTCATAGAAAAATAATATCTAGGGTTTAGAACCTTCAATTTGGCCTTTAGAACCCATTTTGACCTACATTGAGAACCATGCCCAATTAATAACTTAATTTGGGTTTTTGCGCAAATTGACCGGTCGAACAAGGTTTAAGATGAAAATGAAATTCACCATCAGATTCCTTAGGTCCTAATTAGTCATGTATAAAAACTTGAGCCTAAGAAGAAACCTCCTTGACCGACTTTACACTTTGGTCCTCATATATTTACTCTTTGGCCCTCAACTTTTGAACCCTCGCATTTTGACCCCTAACTCTCCTTCGTTCTTTGCAATCAGGTCCCTCCTGCAAAACCCTGCCAGCACCATGCTCCGGCGACCCTGCGCGGAGCATGGCGCCGCGCAGGGTGAGGTGGGGGACCTGGCAAGTAAACCGGGGGTGCCCTGCGTCGTCAGCCGTCGCAGGGGCACCCCCCTGGTCATCGTAACCCACCATACCGGCCGTGCGAACGCACGGACGGTATGGGTTCTTGTTTCCGACCATCCTCCGGCGAGGGAGACACGTCGTCTCCCTCCGCCTTCCTCCCTGTTTGCTCCCTATAAATACCCCCCGCTGCTCCACCGACCAGGGCAGCCTGGATCTGACGGAGAAAACCCCCAACTTTCCTCTCTTCTCACTCCGGCAGACGCCCACCAGCTCCGGCGGTTCTTCCTCCTCCTCCTCTTCGCTCTGCCGCAATACCAGCAGCAGAGACTTCTTCCCCTGCTCTTCCCGCGTCGCGCAATACCGGCGCGCGCTGCCTCTGCCCCGTCGTCACCGCCGTCCTCCCCCCACTGGGCATCGTCTTCTCCGGTGACAGTCGATACGACTGTCGCCCTGTTCCTCCCCTTTCGTCCCTGCAAGTAAGCTAGAGCTACTCCCCTTCTTCTCCTCTTTCTTTCCCCGCTTTCAATTTAGTCAATTAAGCCCTCGACCGACCCTGACCACCTTCACCCCCTTCGTCTCCGACCACCCTCCGGCGAGCCGCTCCCATCACCTCAGCGACCCACACGGCTCGCCAACCACCGCAGGACCTCCGCCTCCTCACCCTGATCAATCTCCGCCCTACCACTTCCCCCACATCACCCTCTGCAACTCCACCGAACAGACCCATCCTCCGACCCACAGTCCGACCTAGGGCAGCCCTCGCACGCCGCCCCGCGCCTCGCCACCACCCACACGAGCTTCGCTGCACCCTGGCGAAGCTCCTGGCACTCTCTGATTAGGCCGAGAGGCCGTTTTCTTGTGGACAGGCCACCCGACCTCCGCCGCCATTGACGCGCAGGAGGACCTGCTTCCGCCTGCAGCTACAGGCGCGCCACGCTCAGCGCCAAGCCCAGATTCACTCCCAGGCCTTGCGAGGAGTTTTGGCAAAACACCAGGTTCGCAGCCGAGGAAGAAAACTCCGCGTGACGCTGCCATCTCCTGCTGAATTCCCCGCTGCGGGCGCGCAATTGAGGTGGGCCGTTTAGTCCCACCTCGGAAACGCCTGAAGAGCCGCAGCGACATAAGATGCAAAAGTGCAGTAGCCTTACTGCCTCAGTACACGGGGTAAGGTCCCCTTACACCCGCCCGGTTACCCGGTCTCGTCCGCGCTCACGCCCCGCGGACCTGACCCGACCCGACTTAGACTGACCTGCACTCCTCGCCCACCACGCACGCCGGTGGGCCTAGACCCGGGCCTGATCCGAACCCGGTTACCCGGTAGCTCTGGGAGAGCTTTCCCAAGAGTGGTTTCAGAGAGAAAGAGAGACGCGGGGGGGGGGGAGGGTAGAGTAGGTTTTGCTTCTGACGAGAAACTCTGAAGTATGCAGGCGAAGAAGAAGACCCGCGGAAGAAGAAGTGCAGGCGAAGAAGAAGGAGCTGCACTGTAGCAAATGCATAGTTAAGTCGTCGAAGCACCGGGTCAGACGACGGAAGGTCAGCAGCCAGAGCAGGAAAGAAGGCAGGCTGAAGAAGAAAGAAGAGCAACGGCCAAAGCAGAAGAAGAAGAAAGGAAGACTTAGTAGCTGAAGGCAGAAGCTCTGCAGCCATAAAGAAGAAAAGGGAAAAGAGAAAGGGTCACCACAATTGCAGAAAAAGAAGAAGAGAGGTCAAGGCAAAAACCAAGGAAGAAGAAGAAAGAGATCTGAAGAGGAGCATCACCTCTGCAGAACGAAGAAGAAAAAGAAGGAGATCTAAAGAAAGAGAGAAAGAAGAGCATCCCCTCTGCAGAACAAAGAGAAAGAAGGAGATCCAAAGAAAGAGAGAAAGAAGAGCATCCCCTCTGCAGAACAAAGAGAAAGAAGGAGATCCAAAGAAAGAGAGAAAGAAAAGCATCCCCTCTGCAGAACAAAGAGAAAACAACAAATTCTTTCACTCTCTCTTTCTTTTTGTAAAAGAAACATGTATATCTCTAGAATACAACTTGCTCCCTGAGTTCGACCTCGGGAACTCTTTTATTTTCCGAGTAAAAAATTTATATTTGAAGTGTTGGTAATAACCGGCTTTACTACGACGTTATAACAAACCCTCAAACCCGGTTGCCGCGACGTTTCAGTTTCCAAAAGAACTGGCCTTGTTATTTGCAAGACCGAGTACCTGCAAGACAAGGATTATCTTTTCTCTTTTACTCTTTTTTTATCTTTTCAATAGCAGGAAATAAAAGAGAAATAAAAATAAGATAGGTTGCTTGTAGAGAAATAAATATAGTATATATATATTATATATATAGGGGTGGCGGTGGAAGTGGAAATGGCGTGTAGCATAATGTCGAGTTGGTCCACGTCTAAAAAGACGCAACCAACAAGACGAAGTGCCGCGTGGAGTGTAGGATGGATGCATGGGAGTGTGTGCGGAGGTGCTTTCTTTAAGCGGGTATCGGGGAATATCAGTAATTGGTGCAGATATTCCTGCAATATAACGCGTGGTAGAGTAACTAGTGCGTAGGGATACAGGTTGGTGATGTGTATGTATAAATATATATATATGTATATATGTATATATATATATATGTGTGTATATGTATATAGATAGGGTTGTAACTATATAGGTGTATATGTAGTTATGTGTATATATATAGATATGTAAATATATATATATATATATTTATAACTAGATATATATGTATATATTTTTAACTATATGGATATATATATATATAGTAATATATATATGTATTTATATCTATAGATGTACATGTATATAAGTATGTATATATGTATATATGTATAAATATATATATATATATATATATATATATATATATATATATATATATAAATATATATATGTATATATATATAAGTATGTATAGGTGTGTACAAGTGAGTGTGTGAGTGTGTACACGTGAGTGTGTACAAGTGTGTGTGTGTGTGTGCATGTACTGGCGAGTTGCTGTGAGAGGGAGTGCGCGAGTTAAGCCGTCTGGGGGCTGTGTGTGACGTCTGGTGGCCACGGCACGCGCAGGCGTATATATGTATTTATATCTATAGATATACATGTATATAAGTATGTATATATGTATATATGTATAAATATATATATATATATATAAATATATATATGTATATATATATAAGTATGTGTAGGTGTGTACAAGTGAGTGTGTGAGTGTGTACAAGTGTGTGTGTGTGTGCATGTACTGGCGAGTTGTTGTGAGAGGGAGTGTGCGAGTTAAGCCGTCTGGGGGCTGTGTGTGACGTCTGGTGGCCAGGGCACGCGCAGGCGCGCAACGCAGAGTGCAGATGCTGGAGAGAACGCGCGCACTGTCGTTGCGCGCAGGCAGGTGCGGGAGTGAGAGAGAGGGCAACGCAGCTCACTGCGTTGCGGGCGGGAGTGGACGCGGGCGCAGATGCAGGCGCTGACTGGCTGGATGCGATCATGAGGAGGAGAGAGAGCTCGCGGTGACCGAATAAGTGAGAAACACTCGGTCACCGCACTGTAGCTACAGTGTCGCATTGAGAGGCGTGAATAGTAGCTACAGTGCCGGGCGGGATGGACAACCGGTTGTGGCTGGTTCTACGTGCGTGAGCACGCTGGAAGGCACCTGCGCACGCGGGGAGAGCCTACGGATGTCGTAGGCATGCGCGCGGTGGCCTGCGCGGCTGCTGGAGGCCATTGCACTACTGCTAGAGCTCCGGAGCTTGGAGCTTCTGACAATGGCGATGGTGCTCAACGGTGAAAACAGAGGGCGAAACCGCCATGCCCACCTGCTCACGAAGGAGCTGGGCGGTGGTGGAACTCACAGTGGTGGTCGTGGGACCACTGTGAGCTTGCTCCTGCCCGCAGTGTGTATCTTCAGTGGAAGAGCTACTGCGTATGGAGGCGAAGAGGGGAGGACGATGGCCTGGAGGAAGGTTGTCTGTGGTGGTGTGTGTTCCAGGCTCCCCTTGCGCACGGGAGAGGGCAGGGCTTTTTAAAGAAGAAGATGCAACCTCCTGCCATGCTGTTGGCAGAGCAAGTCTCGCCATGCCGCAAGCAGAGGAATGGCGTGAAGATGTGCATGCCCATGCCCTGAGCTGCGCGAGGGAGACGATTTCAAAGTCAAAATAAAAAAATAAAGAAGGTGAAATTGTGATGCAACCCTTGATGAAGACGTTAATTACATGGACATTTATTTGCATTATCCTCCCCTCTCAAATAAATGCATGCAAGTGTCTTTTTTTACAAATGCAACTATAGCTACCTAATATGCAATGGCAGTGCTAGGAAATAACACAAGATGGCATAGTTATTGGTGTATTTTTGCTGTGCAATCAGGACCATGGGTTGATCCTTGAGAAGACGAGGAAGACGAAGCACCAAACCCAGGGGGTGTTGTGGGGTCAGCTGGATCATGTGAGCTTGCCCGGGATTGCCTTGGAACCCTTGCGAATTGGGGCCTCTGTTAATCATGTTTTGCAGGTTCGGTTGTGGCTGGGAAGGCAGGGATCCTTGTTGTTTACAGTTCAACAGCTAGCTTAACTGTCCCTTCACTAGAGCCATTTCCTCCTGGTGTTTTTGGTTCAGTTCAGCCATCATTTTTATCAGGGTGTCCATTTGGTTTTGTGGGGGAGGGGGAGCCCTATTCGGATTATATGGGGGTCTAACTGGTGGTCCTTGCTGATAGGGGGCAGGTTTGGCTGTTGGTTTGGCCTGGGCTAGTTTTGAAATTAAGGCAGTTTCTAGTTTGTCCAAGCAAAGTTTAGGTGATTGCACTAGCTGGTGTTGGAGAAAGAGCCAGGTGTGGAATAACCTTGGATAGCCTATACATCTTCAAAGATAGCAGATGTCGGGGGGGGGGAAGAGAGTAATCAAGGGTGAGGGAGCAAAGGTCCCTCTCTGGAACGTGATCAGGGGTTGTTCCAGGTTCATTTGGCTTAGTGGTTGAACCAGGTCAACATTGTGAGCTCCCTTTGCTAGGGAGAGGATCTGTAACGGGTTCCTGGTCTGGCTCAATAGTTCATCTATCTTTTTATCTACCAATTCCACTCGATCCAATTTCTTAGCAATGATATCCATGTCAACCGTTCCAGAATTTGCTTGTACCTCATAGATCCCACCACGAGGTTGACTGGATCGATTAAACTGGGTCATGGAGGCATTGTTGAGCGAATTTTCACTCATAGACTCAAAGAGCTCAAACGCGCTCTCCTAGTCTTTGTTCAGGAAGTTCCCCCCGCATGAGGCATCGACGAAGTTCCGAAGGTTGCTGTCCAGACCGTGGTAGAAGATCTGGGCCAATTGCCACCTTGGTACTTCGTGGTGTGGGCATTTCCTCAATAGTTCATTAAATCTTTCCCACACCTCATGGAACTGTTCCCCGTCCTGGAGTGTAAAGGTAGTAATGGATCTTCTGAGGGCATTGGTTTTTCCTATGGGGAAGAATTTCTTTAAGAATGCATGCCTCAGTTCTTCCCAGGTGATGATGGGTCTTCCTAGGGTTCTAAGCCAGTGAGATGCTTTATCTCTTAGCGAGAAGGGGAACATCTTTATCAAAACAATGTCTAGGCTCATGTTCCTAGGTTTTACAGTTCGAGCTGTCTGGTCAAGATTCTCTAAGTGTTGGAAGGGATCCTCATTTGAGCTTCCATGGAAGTGGCTTTGAATCAGACTTAGGATGTTTGGTTTCAGCTCAAAATCATCTCCCCCTTCGAGGATCCTAAGGTGTAGCTCAATCCGAATTGCAAAAGGATTGTAGAAGTCGTGGAGGGGCTTAGGTTGGTCCTGGAATGGTGGTGGATCAAGTGGTGGTTGTCCTTGCGGGTCTTGGAAAAGTGGTGGGGTTGCCCCTGTGGTTCTGCAACCAGTGTATGGCTTGCATGATAGTGTAGATCTGTTACTGCTGAAGCCGGTGGTTTGCGTTGATCTGGGCTTGGATGATAGCCATTGTGTTTGGTGGGGGTTGGTCCTCAACCTCATATACTCTAGGTTCGGCCCTGTTTCTAGCAAAGTCAGGTTTTCTGGATTCCCATCCCAAAACAAACAACTTGGGATGAAGTGATCGTCTCCCGTGCATACACTAAAGAAGAACAGGAGGGGATGCGAAGAGCAACAGATGCGAGAAGTGTGTGTACACAACCAAGCAAACAAGCCTAGTCCTTATAGTGTATTCCTCAGGGGACCTAGAAATCTCCAAATGAGCGATCAAGTCCGTAAGCACTGGACTACCCTTCTCAAAGCTAATCTGGCTAGGTTGATTATGAGGGGATTGTAGGGAAGGTTCTTCCTTTGGCTTGCACCGCTAATTCCGTAGACCCCACAACTGCGGTCGTTTGACACTTCCCCACAGCCTATTCACCAGATTCTACTAAGGGAATGAAAGCTAAGTGCTCGGCGAACAAAGCCACGTCTCTTGAGACTTAATTCAGTCCTGCCTAGGGCACCTCTACTCTATTTTAATGGGGCTAGGACAGTGCTTGTGCTTGGGTTATGTGATGAGACGTTGATTAAGGTGGTACCTCTTAGTTTTCCAATTCCAATGTGTGTGCTCTTATCAAAACATGGTTTTCAAGCAAGGATTTTAAAATGTGGTATCTTTTAATGTTTGTCCTTACTTTTGTATCTTTTAGGGTTGACGTGTCTTAATGTTTTCAGACAAGTTTCGAGTGAGCATGCCAAGTGTTGCACACAATTGGTGAGAGTAGATTTCCTTTAATGTGAAGAGGCTCTAAAACCCTAAAGTGTTCATCCTAGTGTTCATGCAATTTCTACTAGATGAGTTGATTTTAGGGATGAGTGGTGTGGCCCATGTAAATTCACGGTGGCTTTGCAAACACCACTCAAAAATAAAAAAGAACACTCCAAAAAAGTTAGGTCATTAAGAATGTTAGAGTGTATATTTTTTTGTTGGGTGATGCGTTGAGGATGTGGATCAAGTAATCATGCACCACGTCAATTTTTTGATTTTACAATTTTTTTAGATTTTTTTTTATAGGCAAGCAAAAAACCACGGGTGAAGAATTACTCACAATCGATCCTTGCTGCACTTACTCCATCTCTACCGTCACGAGTTGCACTGCTTCACTGTCCAAGCATCGAGTTCCTGCAACCATCAAGTAGAAGGAGAAAATGTGTTAGATGATGTGAGCATGGATGTAAAAATGGAAGTAACAAAATAAATCCGTTGCCACCCCGGCAATGGCACCAAAAACTGACGTGCTACGGATGTGTTTGTTTAAAAGGATTGTTATAGTTTGCGTTTGCAATGTTGGTTTTAAATGAAGTAACAGACACGAGTCCGAGTGTCGATCTCAGGGTGGCGTGAAAATCGGATTTTTCTTGTCACTTAGTGTCACGGAAATGACAGGTTTTTGCTTGCGAGAAGACGTGGGAGAAAAGCGAGTGAGAGAGAGAAAGAGAGAGAGAGAGTAGGGTTAGAGTCTTTTAAATCATAGCAATCACTTAAATCAAGATGGAGAATAACATCAACACTATATTCAACATGCAATTCAAGTTTTATAAATACAATGATAGCTAAATGCTTAAACAAAAGGAAAGTAAAGCTAGAGTAAAGGGAGAGAATGAGAGAGAGAGGGGAGATGACAAGGCAGCCACGGCGGTGGAAGGAGGCTCCGTCGGCGGCTCGCCGACTCCGTTAACTAGAAGAGATGCTAAAGGAGGCTAGGAGGGTGATACAACACTTGCTAAGTGAATTGAATGCTTTACATGGGTGGTTGGGAGGGGTTTATATAGGAAGAAGGGATTTCTAATTTAAGTATGGGCTTTAGCGACGTCCAGGACGTCGCTAAACCCATGCTAAAAGCATCGGTAAAGCCCCCTGCCCAACGGTCTCACGAGCACACCAGTTCTTCTTCACGCCCGATTCGTGTGCGCGTATTGTGGGCCATCCGATCGCAGATCGGGCGGTCGAGATCGCTCGCAGGTTGTGCCTCTGGATCGTGCCTGCTGAGCTTACGCCCCTCACGTTGTCGCGGGTGTCTGCATCGGATGCACGGGATTATGCCACGTCGCTCGCTTCCGAGCCACTCGATCGCAAATCAACGGCCGTAATCGTGCGCCTCGCGATCGCTCGAATTCACGCTGTGGTGGGCTCCTTGAACCTGCACCCCACTGTGTGAGGGTGAGGCGCGAACCGTTGCACTACGCCTGATGTGGTGGGAGGCGCATGTGTTTAAAAGAGTCGTTATAGCTTGCGTCACAACGTAGATTTTAAATGAAGAAATGGATGTGAGTCCGAGTGTTGATCTCAGGGAGGCGTGAAAATCAGATTTTTCTTGTCACTTAATATCACAGAAATAATGGGTTTTTGCTTGCGAGAAGTTGTGGGTGAAAAGCGAGTGCGAGAGAGAGAAAGAGAGAGAGAGAGAATAGGGTTAGAATTTCTTCATTCACACATGCAACTTTAAACATAAAAGAGAGCAAGTAACTAGATATAAAACAACTTCATTTGACATGCAACTTTAGTTTATAATTACAACACTAGATAAATGCTTAAACATAAGTAAAGTAAAGCTTAAGATAAAGAGGGAAAGAGAGAGAAGGAAGATGGCGAGGCAGCCACGGCGGTGGAGAGGAGCTCCATCGGCGGCTCGTCGGCTCCGGTGATTACAAAGAGGGCTAATGGTGGCTAGGAGTGGGGTAGAACACTTGCAAGTAGATTGAATGCCCTCCATGGGTGGTTGGATGGAGTTTATATAGGCAAAAGGATTTTCTAATTTAAGTATGGGCTTTAGCGATGTTCGGGACGTCGCTAAACCCATATTAAATCCGTTGGTGTAGCCCCTTGCCCATTGGTCGCTTGCGTGCACGTGTTCTTCTCCACGCTCAATTCATGTGTGCGGCTTAAGAGCCGTCCGATCGTGGATCGGACGGTTGATGTCGCTCGTGGGGTGCGCGCCTGGATCGCGCCCATGCCCCCCACGTCATCACAGGCATTGGCTTTGGACGTGCGAGATTGCGCTGCATCGCTCCATCCGTGCTGTCTGCTGCTGATCGGGCAGCTCAATTTCCTTGATGCGCTCGTTCGCCTTCAAATTTCCACGCAGCGCGATTCGATCCTGCGCTGGCTGCGCGGGCGTGAGGCGGTCGACTGCTGCGCTACGCCTGCTTCTTTGTCGCAGCGAGGGCGGGTGTGCGGGCGGCTCTTAGCCGTTCGATCGAAGATCGATGGCTGAGATTCATCCTCCGGGTGAAGGTAGAAGTGGGTGGCGGTGAAGATGCGTTGAGCGGGCCCCACGTGGCGTGCTGTGGGCCGTTGATCATCAGATCAACGGTCAGAACTTCTTAGGCCCATTGCTGGAGCTCTGGATGTTAGATTTGGCCGATTTCGAGTCCGTTGGACTCCGTTTGTCGCTCTGAATCTATCCGTGCAGTCCAATTGCTCATCTGAGGCCTATTTTGACATGTCCTTATACACATGGCCATTAATAAGGCATTATAAGCAATCTTGATGTGCAATGCATGCGATGTTCCTATTCCTATTTATGATGTGTTATCTGTGCATTTTGTTCTTAAGATAAACCCTAATTGACAGATTTATCACCCCAAGATGCAGTGTTATCATACCCCCATGCTTACTCCTTGCTAGTCCCTAGTAAGGTTTATTCTAGCCTTTATTTCCAATCAGAATTTAAGAAGTAATTACTTGGACATTTCGTCACTTGTCAATAGGAGGAAATATACTAAGATCTTAATATACAAAGACTAAGCAGCGCCTGGGTGCCTGCCAAAATATGAATCGCCTGAATCCTTGCTTTAATGTATGTATATATATATATATTTTTTCTTATTTTTAGATTTTTTGGAGTTAAGAGTGTGTTGGTAACTTTTTAGGGCTACCCAACCCACCCAAAACTCGGACAAAACTCTAAGTGCTAAGCATTTTGGTGTGAAGATTGTGATAGACTCACTCAATGGTAATTTAGACAGACTTCGGGTTTCTACGCCCCTAGGTGACCGGAAGAGGAAGTGTTTTTCCTGAAGGTGTATTTGTTCAATCGGTAGCTTTCTCCCTACGTTTATTTTAATTGGGGTCAACGCAAGGATTTTTCCAGTGTATTTCTCCTCAGCTTGCTCTATTTCCCCGCTTCTTCCTTAAGTGTTTTGGTTCTTTTTGTGCATTTACTGAGTTGGGCTCTGGACAACCGACCAATGGGCTGTTACCCACGATCACTTGCCAGCCATAGGTGGCTTCCTTGATCTTAAATTTACCTAGAGGTAATAAAGAGGAGGTGGTCCCGTAGCTGGGCTCTGGACAACTTGCCAATGGGCTATTACCCACGACAACTTGCCAGCCATACCACCCTAGAGAGTTCATTAACTACCCAATTTCTATCAGAATCTTCAAGGAGTGAGTCTGTGCAAAAATGTGTGTAGATGCTTAGACTAAAAGTCCTGAGTTAGAGGGTGAGTTGATAAGTCGTATACTTATCACCTTATTTAGTTAGTGGATTAGAGTAGCTTAAGGTTGCAAGGATTTGAAGCTAAATCTGTATTTTAACGGACACCAAGGCTGATTAAGCTTAAAGGCCTAAAAAGTCTAAGTATTCAAGTTCTTTCCGTATTATTTCCCACTATTGACAAATTTCTAATGCCTAAGTTTTTCTTCCTAAATTCTTTTTTTTTTATTCTATTCAAACTGATTAAATGAGCTAGAATCATGCAATTTACCACCCCCCCATGCTTAAGTTGGATAATGTCCTCATTGACAAATACATGGATGCAACAGGGGTTCGAAAAGACATTACCTGAGTGACGTAGAATACCTGATCAGTTTAAATCTTCTGGGTTGCCTCTCAGGAAGCGCTGAGTTTAACGCCTTCGGCTAGGCATAGTGCACAAAGAGGAATGGTTTGGGTTAAGGAGGCATGTACAAAATCAGCCAGGCTCAAAATTAAAAGTCCACGGATGCGAGCAAGGTTGTGGTGAAGTCCTGTTCCTAAGGGGCGGGAATTCTGCAGCAGATGTATCATGCATGCTCGTGTCAGATCCTCTCTTAGTCTGCGGGCATGCAAAGAAGTTGATGTGGATGAGTGCACCCCAAATATGACATGCCAGACACTAAAGATGTAGGTTTTATACTCAGCTTGTGTCCCCATAAAATTGTAATCCGTCAAAGGTGTATCAATTCCACTGCATTCGGGTTGCGGGATCTTTATTCTGGTAGGGCAGGTAACAAAATCAAGAGTTTCATAATGAGCCCTACAATCAAGCACGAGGTCTCTCTCTAAAGACGAATCCATCTCTTCCGCAACTACGATTTCATTGCTCATTCCCTCCATGCCCTTAACCTCAAGAATATTCTCTTCAACCTCTTTTGTATCAGATTCACTGTTTGAGGTTGCATTAGAGGTAGGGCCAATTTCATCCTCTAGTTCATATTCTTTCTCTCGGCCCTCCTCCAAATTTGTGATGGGGATTCCAACCAATTCATAATCAATTTTTTTGAAATTGTAACTCCATTCCCCATCTCCTATGTTGGCTGTTATTCCCACCAGATCACTTCTCTCGGGTCGATTAGATTCAGATTCCAAGGCATCTCCCCTCACATTCTCAGTTTCATCCTAATGTATGTCCTCAATGCTCCCCAAATTGTGTTCCGAGGAATCCTCAATGACCTTATTCATTGAGTTGTCTAACTCCTGGGGGGTATTAATGGTTGACTGAACTAAATTAGGGTGACTGGGTGTAGTCCAATTGATCATGGTAGGTCCTTGCTTCACGAATTCCATGAATGGCATTGTGTGCAACAGCTTTCTTTGGCCTTCTTCCCCCAATTGTTGGAACATATCTAGCATGGCCTATTGCCCTTGAACCAATTCCTGATTCTGTCTGTGTAACTCTAACTGGAGGTTATCAAGAATTGACATGGTGTCATTTGGTGTCCTTTGGATTTCCTTCTTGAAATCCAGGTTAAGAGGGTGTGGTTGAGGTTGTGGATTATAATCCATACTCGGGTTTAGGTTCTTGGGTGGGTCCTCTATTCTATCATGTTCAGGGTCCAGTTCTTCAAGAGGAACCATTCTCTGTTTGGTCCTACTCCAGAATAGTTGAGGTTCTAAGTCCTCCTCCCAGTCAAATTCTTCATCAGGGGACCAAATCAAAGGTTGATGATCCTGGGCTTGCCTAGATTTCTGATCATTCTCTGATTTCCATTTGTCTAGAATTCCTTCCAATCCAAAGGTCAAGTAGGAAAGGTTGTTGAATTCAGATGACCTTTCTTGGTTATTATCCTGAGAAGGGTAGGGTTCTTGGTGTTCTCCTAGAGTGTAGGTCCCATCAAAGTGGTTAGAGAGCGGGTGGGGCCTAAATGATGAGGCGTCGTGAGGAGAATCAAGATATAGAGCCCCACAATTTGAATCATACCCTTGGGTGGATATGTTGGGTGTATCCCAATAAGAGGTTGGTGTAGTTTGGTTATAACTGGGGTAGTTAGGCCAAGAGGGATATTCTAGGTTGTACCCCCAACTTGGTGGTTGGTTAGCCCAAGTAGGCTATGGATATGGTCTACTTGGGTTAGCATACAAATCATGTTGGAGGCAGTTTGGGTAAGATGGATAGGCATTGAAATCCATTGTTTGGAAGAAATGGAGGGATGAGAGAAGAATAGATGAGAGAGAGTTGTGTGTGTACAATCAAGCAAATAAGTCTAGTCCTTATGGTGTATTCCTTAGGGGACCTAGAAATCTCCAAAACGGTGATCAAGTCCATAAGCACTAGACTTCCCTTCCCAAAGTTAATCTGGCCAGGTTGATTACGAGGGGATTGTAGGGAAGGTTCTTCCTTTGGCTTGCACCGCCAGTTCCATAGACCCCACAACCGCTGTCGTTTGACACTTCCCCACAGCTTAGTCACCAGATTCTGCTAAGGGAATGAAAGTCAAGTGCCCAGCAAACAAAACCCCGCCTCTCGAGACTTAACCCAGTCTTGCCTAGGGCATGTCTACTCTGTTTTAAAAGGGCTAGGATAGTGCTTGTGCTAGCGTTATGTGATGAGGCGTTGATTGGGGTAGTGCCTCTTAGTTTTCCACTTTCAGTGTGTGTGCTCCTATCAAAACATGGTTTTCAAGAAAGGATTTTTTTTTAAGATGTGGTGTCTTTTAATGTTTCATCCTTATTTTTGTGTCTTTTAGGATTGACATGTCTTAATGTTTTCAGACAAGTTTCAGTGGACATGTCAAGTTTTGCACACAATTTGGTGAAAGTAGATTTCCTTTTATTGTGTAGAGGCTCTAAAACCTTAATGTACTCATCCTAGTGATCATGCAGCTTCTATTAGATGAGTCGATTTTTAGGGTTGAGTGGTGCGGCCCATGTCAATTCAATGTGGCTTCACAAACACCACTAAAAAAGAAAGAAGAACACTCCAAGAATCTTAGATTATTCAGAATGTTAGAGTGTATTTTTTTGTTGGGTGATGTGGGTCAGGCAATCATGCACCACGTCAATTTTTTTTCAGTTTTACAATTTTTTTTTTAGATTTTTAAGTAAGCAAACAACATGGGTAAAGAAATACTTATGACCGATCCTTGTTATGCTTACTCCCTCGTTACCGTCACGAGTTGCACTGCTTCACCGTCCAAGCGTCGAATTCCTGCAACCGTCAAGTAGAAGGAGACAAGGCGTTAGACGATGTGAGCATGGATGTAAAATGGAAGTGACAGAATAAATCCGTTGCCTCCCTGGCAACGGCGCCAAAAATTGATGTGGTGGGAGGCACATGTATTTAAAAGATTCGTTATAGCTTGCGTTCGCAACGTCGATCTTAAATAAAGAAGTGAACATGAGTCCGAGTGTCAATCTCAGGGAGGCGTGAAAATCGAATTTTTCTTGCCACTTAATGTCATCGAAATAATGGGTTTTTGCTTGCGAGAAGTTGTGGGTGAAAAGCTAGTGCGAGAGAGAGAAAGAGAGAGAGAGAGAATAGGGTTAGAATTTCTTCATTCACACATGCAACTTTAAACATAAAAGCGAGCAAGTAACTAGATAGAAAACAACTTCATTTGATATGCAACTTTAGTTTATAATTACAACGCTAGATAAATGCTTAAACATAAGTAAAGTAAAGCTTAAGATAAAGAGGGAAAGAGAGAGAAGGAAGACGGCGAGGCAGCCACGGCAGTGGAGAGGAGCTCCGTGGGCGGCTCGTTGGCTCCAATGATTACAAAGAGGGCTAATGGTGGCTAGGAGTGAGGTAGAACACTTGCAAGTGGATTGAATACCCTCCATGGGTGGTTGGATAGAGTTTATATAGGCAAAAGGGTTTTCTAATTTAAGTATGGCCTTTAGCGATGTCCGGGACGTTACTAAACCCATACTAAATCCGTCGGTGTAGCACCCTGCCCATTGGTCGCTTGAGCATGCGTGTTCTTCTCCGCGCTCATTCTGTGTGCGCGGCTTAAGAGCCATCCGATCGCGGATCGGACGATTGATGTCTCTCGTGGGGTGCGTGCCTGGATCGCGCCCATGCCCCCTGCATCATCGTGGACGTCGGCTTTGGACTTGCGAGATCGCGCCGTGTCGCTCCATCCGCATCGTCCGCTGTTGATCGGGCAGCTCAATTTCCCCAGTGCATGCCTTCGCCTTTGAATTTCCGCGTAGTGCGATTCGATCTCATGCTGGCTACGCAGGCATGAGGTGGTCGACCGCTGTGCTGTGCCTACTGCTTTGTCGCGGTGAGGGCAGGCACGTGGGCGGCTCTCAGCCGTTCGATCGAAGATCGACGGCTGAGATTCATCCTCCGGGTGAAAGCAGAAGCGGGCAGCAGTGAAGATGAGATGAGTGGGTGCCACGTGGCGCACTATGGGTCGTTGATCATCAGATCAACGGTCAGAACTTCTTAAGCCCATTGCAGGAGCTCTGGATGTCGGATTTGGCTGATTTCGAGTCCGTTGGACTTTGTTCGTCTCTTTGAATCCATCCGTGCGGTCCGATTGCTCACCTGAGGTCTGTTTTGACATGTCCTTGTACACATGGCCGTTAATAATGCATTATAAGCAATCTTGATGTGCAGTGCATGAGATGCTCATATTCCTATTTATGATGTGTTATCTGTGTATTTTGTTCTTAAGATAAACCCCAATTGACAGATTTATCACCCCAAGATGCAGTGTTATCAACGCCCTCCTATTGTCATGGAGTTGAGGCGCTGGTGCGGTGTGGGCGACCGTTGGACGAAGATCCAACGGTTGTGAGCTGCTGCAGTTGAGGATGTTGTGGCTATGGGGAGCGAGGGGCGCACTCTTCTCAGCCATCCAATCGAAGATCGGATCGCTTAAAGTTGCGTCGCGCGGTGCGGTTGGTTGAGGGGCACGGTGATGTCGACACGTGGCGGCCTTATGACCGTTGATCATCAAATTAACGGTTAGAACTTCTTGGGCCAATTGTGGGAGCTTCGGATGTCGGATTTGGCTGATTTCAAGTCCGTTGGACTCCGTTCGTCACTCTGAGTCCATCCATGCGGTCGATCGCTCATCTGAGGCCTGTTTTGACATGTACTTGTACAAATGGTCATTAATAATGTACTATAAGCAATCTTGATGTGCGATGCATGCAATGCTCCAATTCCTATTTATGATGTGTCATCTGTGCATTTTACCCTTAAGACCGACCCCTTTTGGCAGAATTAATGTTGTAAAATGTAGTGTTATCACAGGACATGTCAATTATTTGACAGCAAAATATCTACGTGTGTAAAGTTTCAACATCCCATACTGGGAATAAAGTCTTGTTGTTGTAAATTAGTGTTTCTTTTTATCAATATGTTCTATCAATATGGGTACATCCTTTGTTAAGACATGGAAACTAGCCATGCAAATATATTTGACATAACTGGTAGGCTTCAAGATTGGAAGGTAAATTATGTGATTGTACCTACGATAGGTTTAGTGGTGATTAACTTGTTGCATTATTCTTCCTAAATTTTTTAAATAAGATAAAAGCAATTCTATGATATATTATATAAGGTAGTCTTTATCATGGGTTGCTTTAGCTTAAAAATGAAACAACTAATATGTCTTCAATGTGCCTATGCACCAATGTTATTGTATCTTTAACATTGACTGTGTCATTTTCTAATTGACTTATGTATTGATATATTTTTAGTTTGTTTTGTTATAATTTCCTTTTCTGAACTGTTGTAGGGTGAATTGGCTCCTGTACTTTTTAAAGCTAATGAAGTACCATTGTAGGAAGTAGAGCAAACAAGGGTGACGTTCACGAGAACGAGTCTATGGATCAAGGCAGAGATTATTTTTTAGACTACTTTACATTATGAAAGAGGTGTATTTATCTATTGCTTGGATGTGTACCTTTTTCTTGTAAGAATTTGAATATTTTGAATGAAGCATATTTTTTTGACTTAAGTGTGTCAATGGTGTCACAATGGATGTTATTAGTATTACAAGTATATCAATAGTGATGAGCATTTGGAATAACTATTACTATTGTTGTAATGAAATATTACTATCATTAAAGATCTTAAAGCAGATATTGGAATACTGAGATCATTTATTCTATCGCTAATTATATTTAGCAATGGTATATTATTGTAGCAAAACTCCTCTAGATAAAGAAACATTTGTGACGGTAGTGGATGTTTTTGCGATGGTAGTAGATGTTTTTGCAACAATATTATTATGTTGCAATTGACATATTTTCTTGTAGTGAAGCCTTTTGTGATGGTTGTTAAACGTCACGTAAGGTCTTTCATGATGGTTGTTAAACGTCACATAAGGTCTTTTATGATGGTTTTAACTATCGCTTAAAATCTTTTGTGATGGTTGTCAAATGTCACGTAAGGTCTTTCGTGATGATTCTTAACCCTCACAAATGATAGATCATTTGCAATGGTAAATCTTTTTGGGATGCCCCTTTTCGTAACGGTTCATATTACCGTCTCAAAAATATTTTTGTGACGGTAGTGAATGTTTTTGCTATAGTAATATTCTGTTGCGATTGACATATTTCCTTGTAATGATTCTAATAGAAACAATTTTAAATAATCAATTTTACTTCTAAAGATAATAAGATATGTGTATGAAGAAAGATAAAAAATAATACTATCTTGAACTTCCTTCTCAAAAGTATGAAGTAGGCGCGGATGAAGTAGAGAAGAAGATCTTCTTTAAGGATCACCAATGTTGGTGCACACAAGGAAGTAGAAGCTTGAAGACTTTTTGTTGAGGCACTAAGTTGGCGTGGAGTATACTTCAATCAAAGCACAAAATGACATGTAGGATTTTTCTTTGAAGGAGCAAAAATTGCATGCATGGAGGCTTGAAGTAATTTCTCAATATTGTATTCGCAAGTAGAGAGTATGTGCTTTTGATAATGAATATTGGTGTAAGAATGAATGAATCCATGTAGGGTATATATAGAATAAAGATAAGAAATTATGATCTCATAAAATGGTGTGAATCCAAGAGATGCTAAGTTAATAGCCATTTACACATGTTAAACTTCGAGTATAATTGTTTGGAGTTAGTTTAGTTGATTAGTTGATTGATTAATACACTCAGATTTATCTTTAGAAAAAAATCGTGAAAGATTGACCAACGAAATTAATCGATTAACTAATCCATTAATTCTATAGCCGGCAGAATCAAAAGAAGTAGTTATTTGGATAGTTTTTTTTTTTGTAGAAAGGTGTAACTACACTTGTAACTTCCCATATGAAAGGATGTAACGTTTAAAATAAATAACTACCCTTCTAGAAATTATAACCACCCATTCTAGAAGAATAATTATTATTTTAAGATATTGTACCTGCATTTTACACGTGTTCTAGTAATTTTAATATTCTAAAAGTTATAACTATCATTCTAGAAGATTGATTTAGTATTATAATATATTTTAGAGCATGTTATACGTATGAGATTTATTTTAAGTACTTTGGAGTTTATTTATTTATTTTATGCATATGTAATACTTTAGAAATATTGCATTTAGGCACTTGAATTAATTTGTGTGTGTAAATATATGTGTTTGACTCTTAACAAAATATCTTATAAGCAATACAACATCAAATTGAATGTAGGAGAAGCTAAGAATAATCAAATTGAATCTTCTAGTATCTCTTTTTACTGCAATCAACATCTTTTAATAATAATGAAGCTTCCTTTCATCATAATTGTAATCTTCAACTTAATATTTGCAACAACTTTATAACATGATATGATAATACATAAAATATCAAAATAAATGTAATTAGAACCTAAGTGCTAACACAAGATAGCTCCCTTAATCTCCTCCAAAATCCTCCTTCCTTGGTTGGCTATGGTGAGTGAATATAGTGGAAGAATGTATAGCCAAGGATTGGAATTATGTGGTGGTAGGGTAGGGTATTTATAGGATGGGAAGGGGGGTGGTTATGGTATTTTTCGAGGGAAATGAAGGGGTGTGTGGATGTTTTTGGAGAGAAATGAAGGGGTGCTTGGATATTTTTGGAGGGAAAAACATGAGGAAAATGAAGAGATGTGAAGGGGATGTTTTTGGAGGGAAAATGAATGGGTGCTTATGGGTGGTAGTTGTGGGATTTTTGGAGGTAAAAATGTGGCACCATTTAGGTGGAGGAGGAGGTAGGATAGAGAGCTAGCTTAGCTAGGTAAGCTATCTTAACTAGTAGCTATTAGTAGAGGGTAGGAGCTAGAATTAGGTGGGAGGAGCTGACTTGAGTTAGAATGAGCCTTCATGGAGGTAGGAGAAGTTGATGAAGAGGTGCCTACACAATAGCTAGCTTGGCTAGCTAGTTCTTTGCTGCCAACTAAGCTGAGTAGCGTTCAGCTAAATGGAGTCGACTTCAGCTTGTCTGGGGCTGAGGTGAGCTAGGGCTAAGCTTCCTAAAGACTCCTTAGCTAGCTTAGCTAGCTAGCTCTCAACTAGTAGCGAAGCTTGAAGGAGTTGAGCTGAACTGAGCTCCTTAAGATGGAGATGAGCTGGCTTGAGCTGGATTGCTGTTGATTGATGACTCTTCAACTAGCTTAGCTAGCTAGTCCGAGACTAGTAGCTAAGCTCCATGGAATTGAGCTGCCATGAGTTGGACGGAGTTGAAATGAGCCGGAATCTAGTTGAGATGAGTTGGAATGAACTGAGATCCAACTGGCAGAGACTTCTATCTTCTCTTTATGTTCTTGCCTTTCACTTAGGGTTTATCTGGTTTTTACTATGTCTTCATCCCTGACAATCAAATGAGATGTATCAATACAAAAAATGACAATAAAACCTACTAATGCATGCTTAAACCCTAAATGCAAGTAAATGCCTAAATGAAACCTAATATCATAATGCAAATGCAAAATCCCTACGAACTAAATATAATATTAGCGTAAGAATGATGATAAACTAGTGTTTATCACGCGTACCCTTGCAACTTGTCCTCATGCATCCACATTAAGTGTCAACTTTTTATTCTCGGATTAGGACCTATGACCCTAAAGGGTTTACTTGACTTCTAATTAGGGGCTAACCATCATAGGACTCAATTATGCCCAAAATCCAAGCTTCTGACATCAAATACTAACAGGGATTAATAGCTTCATTCTGGGTATTAGGCATGGATTTGACTAATTAGATCAACTTCCTAATCCTCGTGAGGAATTTCTGCACGAAACGGGATCACTTGTGTCCTATTGGGTGGACAATATGGCTTATCTAGATACACTAAATTTCATATCTCTAATGATTGACAGGCTTATTTTTATGTTGTTATTTATCTTTTAGATCTATTTATTTCTATAAATATATGCCTGTAACTTTACCGTCCGCCCTCTATGTATTGAGGATGAACATTCCAACTTGAAGTAACTTAGTTTTTCCTCATAACATGGTATCGGTATGCTTAAACCATGTTTCAAGAAACAACTATACGTAGATTAAAGAGCAACAAACAATAGTGCACAGTGTAGTAACCATCAACAACATTTGGTGTAGCAAGTAGCAACAACAACATCAAAAGTTATGAAACCTTGATTCCATGTTCCCACACACATAAGGACCATATTTGTAACGACCCGATTCCCGAGTCCCTACGAGACACGAGAACCGGACCGACTCGACTAATCCCAAGACCTAGTCGTCCAACGAGGAAGTAACCAAAAGACAGTAAAATAAACCACATTCAGCATGAATATAACTAACAGTAAGAAAGTACAGCAGTAAGGAAAGAAACTACTACAGTAGGTACCACCACAACAGTAAAACAGCATTTATCATATAACAAGAACTGCAGGTAAAGAAGGTACAGCGGAAACAAAAACTATTCACTAGAACAGAAACAAAAGGGGTACAAAAAGGCTGTGGTACTCTACTGGACCCTACTCGGCCCAGCGTCCTCTGCAGCCGCCGACCCTGGCTGCTCAACACCTGGTCCTGAAAAAGGTAACGAGTGTAACACGTCAGCAAAACGCTGAGTAGAGTGGCAAACTAACTAAAGGCAACAGTAGAGTGTACAGTAGCTGTTATGTTCTATTACTTCCTTTATTCACATCTTTCAATTTTTCTCACTATTTCTTTTATTTCTCAGATCCTTTACTTGATCTCGAATGTCCTCGTGGGAACGATCTTGATTGCAGTCTTTTCCAAAAGTAGAAGTAGCACGTGGTGCTCTCCTGGCCGGGAGAGTCCCCCGTGGTGATCCTACCCTCAGTCAACCACCCCAAGGTCACTGACAGACGTAACGGTGACTACGGCACGCGCGATAGACGCACAGGTAGCTAGCCCGCACTGGCACGCGGTCAGTCGTTTCCGTTAACAGGTGTGCCCAAAGCACAACACGGAACCAGGGCAGAGCCCTCTCAGTAACAGGGGTCCAACCCCTCCACAGTAACCAAACCGGGGCCTTGCCCCTCCACAGTCCGCGCACCCTCGCCTGACTACCCTGGTTTGCCCTAATGGGCCTAACAAGTCGGTGAAGGAGGCTAGCAGAACCCCGGGGCCCGTGGGGTAGCTAGTACTCTCCTAACACTAGTAGCTCTCCTCGGTACTACGCACACGAGGGCCAACAAGTCGGTACAGAGCGGCCAATCCTAACCCCGGGTCCCTGGGGCGGCTGGCCCCACTCTGCACTAAACAGGTACAGGTACTTCCCTTGGTACTGCGTACCCAAGAGACAGTACAAACTACATCTCAGTTCCATTCCTTTTTCTTTCCAGGAGTTCCACTCCTAATTCCCCGTAGGGTTCCAGCTCTTTATCTCAGAACATCATATGTTTCACTTTCCAGATTCACGTTCTCAAAATCCATGATCTCAAACATGTTTCTTTATTCATAACAGGCAGCTGTTAATTAAATTTACAAGCAGCTTTATATATTCCTTTCCATTTTCCCAAGACTGCAGTAATATACATTCCACTAGTTTTTCCACCCTAGGATTCATGCCATATCCTAGGATCTATCATACAATCTAGTTTTCCGGCCCTAGGATTCATGCAACACCTAGGAGCTATCATTCCATATATTTCTCATTCCTAGGATTCATGCAATGCCCTAGGTTCTAGTTATGGTTCCATACTTTAACAGATTTTATTAATACTTAAAGCCACTCTACCAGGTACAACGGGAGTAGTGGGGGCGTGATCGGGAATCCCGCGTGCCTCCGCGACTCTCAAGACTGCAACCGAACGAGGTCCTATCACAAGGATCAAACACAAGGAGTGTCTCAGAACAGTGTATAGCTACTGTAGACGGGTAGAGGAATTAATTCTGAAACGAACGCAACTCGAATCGCGGAAAACGGAGCCCAAACGGGCCCTAAACGGGTCGAGAAAGACGATACTGTGCAAAATCAGACGTCTGGAACTCCTTCCAGACGTCTTAAACGGTGGATCAGAGAATTACCTGTTCAGCTTGGTTCCCCGGACGTCCAGAAGTCTGCGGGGACGTCTGTCCTATACCCTAGACGTCCGATGGTACACATGGACGTCTGTAGATCACTCCCGCCGTCTGGTACAACTTCCAGACGTCTGATTCGCAAACGATGGCGAATCAGCGAACCTGCACACAGCCAACCCCCCTCCCTCAGTACGGTCAGTCGACAAGAAGGAAGAAGAAAGCGGAAACTCACCTTTCAGACGTCTGTATGATCTTACAGACGTCGACCTTGCCGTCTGGCTATCAACCCAGACGTCTGATTCTGGAAATTTTTCCAAAATCAGAACCCTGCTCGGCCTCCACTCGCGACGCCGCCCGCGTCGCACCTCGCGCGTCTGCTGCTCAGCTCGCAGCAGGTCCCTCTCCGCGTCGCTCCGCGCCCCCTACGCCCTCCGCCGGCAGGCCAAGCCGCTCCGGCGAGCTCGCCCTCACGGCAGAGCCCCGCCCTCGCACGCCGCACCTCCTCTGCGCTCACTGCGGCTGCCGCTGCCGCCCTCGCGCTCGCTCGCCCTCGCGCTCAGGAAGGAGAAGAAGGAGGAGACGGTGGAGACGGGAGGGGAGGCGCGCCCTTTTAAGGCCGTGCGAGGAGGAGAGAGAAGGTGGTCGCAGCGTGCCTGCAGCCGCAGAGGGAGAGAGAGAGGAATCGCAGGTCTGCGTGCACAGGCGCGCAGATGAATCTCCCGTGCGAACATAACTGTTTTCCAGACGTCTGTAAACGATCCCGGACGTCTGGTCAGACGTCTGGATGTGATCCAAGACGTCTGGTCCGACGTCTGGGCCACCTCCCAGACGTCTTAAAAGGCGTCTGGGGCACGCGTTCGTTACAATATAACAAACTCAAAGGAAGTTTCGTCCCCGAAACTTGCGCCAACTAGGGTGCGGGAAAAAGATGTCCAAATAACCATAACAAACTCAAAGAGGACCGAAGCCGGTCCGAAAAGACGTACCCGCGAAAAGCTCCGGGTACCGCTCCCGCATTGCCGCCTCAGGCTCCCAGGTAGCCTCCTCGTACCGCTGGCTCCTCCACAAAACCTTTACAAGGGGTACTTGCTTTCGTCTCAACCTGCGGACGGCTCGGTCTAGGATCTTCACTGGCCGCTCGGGGTAGGTCAGGTCGTCGCTCACCTCGACGCTCTCGTGACTCAGTACGTGGCTGGGATCGGCTACGTACTTCCTGAGGTTGGACACGTGGAACACGTCGTGCACACCAGAAAGCTGCGGGGGAAGGGCAAGTCTGTAAGCAACGAGTCCAACCCGCTCCAGGACCTCAAAGGGCCCCACGAACCTCGGCGCGAGCTTCCCTCTCACCCCAAACCGCTGTAAGCCCTTCATGGGCGAAACACGAAGGAAGACGTGGTCCCCAACCTTGAACTGCACCTCTCTACGTCTGCGATCTCTAGAATAGATGAGTACATCATCTATGAAAACCACCACAAACTGGTCCAAGTACGGTCTAAACACCCGGTTCATCAGGTCCATGAAAGCAGCGGGGGCATTGGTCAGCCCAAACGGCATGACCAAAAACTCGTAGTGTCCGTACCGGGTGCGGAAAGCTGTCTTGGAGACGTCGGTCTCCCTGATCCTCAATTGGTGGTATCCAGACCTCAAGTCGATCTTGGAAAACACCGTGGCACCCCGCAACTGGTCAAACAAATCGTCGATCCTCGGCAGCGGATATCTGTTCTTGATGGTGACCCTATTCAGCTGTCGGTAGTCCACACAAAGGCGTAGGGTCCCATCCTTCTTCTTCACAAACAGTACCGGGGCTCCCCAGGGAGACGCACTGGGCCTCACGAAACCTTTCTCCAAAAGGTCCTGCAACTGGGACTTGAGCTCTCGCAGCTCAAGCGGTGCCATTCTGTATGGCGCGGTGGAGATGGGGCTGGTCCCTGGTACTAGTGAGATCTCAAACTCGATCTCACGCTCGGGCGGTAGTCCTGGTAACTCGTCTGGAAACACGTCGGGGTACTCTCTGACCACCGGGATGCTCTGGAAGTCTGCCACGGGGCTGTGCTCTGCCACCACACAAGCTAGGAAGCCCTCACACCCCTGGCTCAAAAGTCTCGCCGCCCGAAGTGCCGAAATGCACCTGAAACCTCCGTCCACTGGCTGCCCGTGAAACTCGAATGAAGGCAACTCCGGAATGGAGAAGACAATCTTCCTCTCAAAACAGTCTACCAAGGCGTGGTAAGCGGACAGCCAATCCATCCCCAGAATCACTCCAAAGTCCTCCATCTGTATCATAATCAGGTCAGCAGGCAGGCTATGTCCCCCGATGCTGACCCCGCAACCCGTGTACACCTCCTCAGCTACAAACAGCTGACCACTCGGACCTCTGATTACGAACGGATTCTCTAACAGTGTATAATCCTGGTCCAAACTAACTGCGAAACTGGCTGCGACAAACGAGTGCGTAGCGCCGGAATCGAAAAGCGTGTAAACGAGTCTGCCAGAAACTGAAACCATACCTGCTACCACAGATCCCGATGCTCTGGCGTCCCTGTGTGTTAGGGCGTTGATACGCCCCTCAGCTCTAGGTGCGAACGAAACAGCCACACTCTGCGTCGGACGGGTAGGTGCTGGCCGGTACCCTCCTCGGTACTGCTGTCCTCCTCCTCGTGCCTGGAAACCGCGGCCTCCTGCACGCCCTCCAGTGCTTTGCACGGGAAGTATCTGCTGACCTCCTGCCCTAGATGGGCAGTCCCTCCTGACGTGGCCCGGCTGGCCACACTGGTAGCAGAGGGGAACCCGACTCCCGCCCTCAGTGAGTCCCTGCTGTCGGCTAGGCGGCGGTCCGGTGCTGGCGACTGGCCCCTGTCGAGGGCCCCCAAAGGCCACTGATGGCCCTGCACAGCGTGACAGCTCTCCTGCGGATGTCACGTGTCTCCGTTCTCGCCGGCCCTGTGAGAAGTCTGGCTGAAAGGGCCTCTTCCGCCCGCCGTCGGTCTCTCGAGCGGACGGGTTGGTCTCCTCATAAGTCATAGCTGCCTCTACCACCCTCGAAAACGTCGGCAGCTTCAGGGGTTTGACATACCCCCGGATCGCAGGCCGGAGCCCCTCGGTGAACCTCCAAAGGCGCTCCTCCTCAGTGGCTACCGCTGTCGCTGCAAAGCGGGACAGCTCCAAGAAACGCGTGCGGTACGCGCTCACGGTCATCGTCCCTTGGCGGAGAGTGTGGAACTCCCGCCTCCTCTGGTCCTGCCACGTCTGGGGAAAGTACTGCTTGCAGAAGAGGGTGACGAACTGGTCCCACGTCGGCTCGTCCCTCTCCTGTCCCCGGACCGCCCTCCACCACCGGTGTGCCGCACTCTCCAGCTGGTACGTGGCAAAGGCCACGCGGCACTCCACCGGGGGGCGAAGGGTGTCGAAGATCTTCTCCAGCTGCTCAAGCCAGTCCTCTACCTCGGTCGGGTCCTCATCCCCCTTGAAGGAGGGGGGCTTCAGCTTCCGGAACTGTCCGAAAAGCTTGAAGTGGCGCTGTAGGGGAGGTGCTGGTGCACCTCCAGGCGAAGGTGCCTCGTGTACAGAAGTGTCGGAGGAAGGTGGGGGCGGCAGGGGCCCATCCCCTCCCTCGTGTCCAGCGCCGCGTCCGTCGCGTGGTCCCACAGAGGACTCCCCCTCTGCAACCCCAGGAGGAGGTGCTCGGGGCGGTGGGTGGAGCTCCTCTCGTACAATATCCCGTATCAGTCTGGCGAGGTCCTGGGCTTGGGCGCCAGGGAGTGGTGGCTGGTCCACCGAGACGTCAACGACAGCACGTCCACCTCGCCGACCTCGCCCTCGGCCGCGCCCGCGGCCAGTCTCGCCAGTCCCGCGACGAGGCATCTCCTGTAAGGAGACGCGAAACGAAACGGAAACGTCAAAACAGACGGTACCTAACAAAACTTCTAAGAGCTCATGTCAAGAGATATGTTGTGGTGGCTAATCTAGCTATAAACATGTGAATTGGTTATTTTCCAGTCAGTTGATTCACTTCTCGGGACGACCTTGCTCTGATACCATCTTGTAACGACCCGGTTCCCGAGTCCCTACGAGACACGAGAACCGGACCGACTTGACTAATCCCAAGACCTAGTCGTCCAACGAGGAAGTAACCAAAAGACAGTAAAATAAACCACATTCAGCATGAATATAACTAACAGTAAGAAAGTACAGCAGTAAGGAAAGAAACTACTACAGTAGGTACCACCACAACAGTAAAACAACATTTATCATATAACAAGAACTGCAGGTAAACAAGGTACAACGGAAACAAAAACTACTCACTAGAACAGAAACAAAAGGGGTACAAAAAGGCTGTGGTACTCTACTGGACCCTACTCGGCCCAGCGTCCTCTGCAGCCGCCGACCCTGGCTGCTCAACACCTGGTCCTGAAAAAGGTAACGAGTGTAACACGTCAGCAAAACGCTGAGTAGAGTGGCAAACTAACTAAAGGCAACAGTAGAGTATACAGTAGCTGTTATGTTCTATTACTTCCTTTATTCACATCTTTCAATTTTTCTCACTATTTCTTTTATTTCTCAGATCCTTTACTTGATCTCGAATGTCCTCGTGGGAACGATCTTGATTGCAGTCTTTTTCAAAAGTAGAAGTAGCACGTGGTGCTCTCCTGGCCGGGAGAGTCCCCCGTGGTGATCCTACCCTCAGTCAACCACCCCAAGGTCACTGACAGACGTAACGGTGACTACGGCACGCGCGATAGACGCACAGGTAGCTAGCCCGCACTGGCACGCGGTCAGTCGTTTCCGTTAACAGGTGCGCCCAAAGCACAGCACGGAACCAGGGCAGAGCCCTCTCAGTAACAAGGGTCCAACCCCTCCACAGTAACCAAACCGGGGCCTTGCCCCTCCACAGTCCGCGCACCCTCGCCTGACTACCCTGGTTTGCCCTAATGGGCCTAACAAGTCGGTGAAGGAGGCTAGCAGAACCCCGGGGCCCGTGGGGTAGCTAGTACTCTCCTAACACTAGTAGCTCTCCTCGGTACTACGTACACGAGGGCCAACAAGTCGGTACAGAGCGGCCAATCCTAACCCCGGGTCCCTGGGGCGGCTGGCCCCACTCTGCACTAAACAGGTACAGGTACTTCCCTTGGTACTGCGTACCCAAGAGACAGTACAAACTACATCTCAGTTCCATTCCTTTTTCTTTCCAGGAGTTCCACTCCTAATTCCCCGTAGGGTTCCAGCTCTTTATCTCAGAACATCATATGTTTCACTTTCCAGATTCACGTTCTCAAAATCCATGATCTCAAACATGTTTCTTTATTTATAACAGGCAGCTGTTAATTAAATTTACAAGCAGCTTTATATATTCCTTTCCATTTTCCCAAGACTGCAGTAATATACATTCCACTAGTTTTTCCACCCTAGGATTCATGCCATATCCTAGGATCTATCATACAATCTAGTTTTCCGGCCCTAGGATTCATGCAACACCTAGGAGCTATCATTCCATATATTTCTCATTCCTAGGATTCATGCAATGCCCTAGGTTCTAGTTATGGTTCCATACTTTAACAGATTTTATTAATACTTAAAGCCACTCTACCAGGTACAACGGGAGTAGTGGGGGCGTGATCGGGAATCCCGCGTGCCTCCGCGACTCTCAAGACTGCAACCGAACGAGGTCCTATCACAAGGATCAAACACAAGGAGTGTCTCAGAACAGTGTATAGCTACTGTAGACGGGTAGAGGAATTAATTCTGAAACGAACGCAACTCGAATCGCGGAAAACGGAGCCCAAACGGGCCCTAAACGGGTCGAGAAAGACGATACTGTGCAAAATCAGACGTCTGGAACTCCTTCCAGACGTCTTAAACGGTGGATCAGAGAATTACCTGTTCAGCTTGGTTCCCCGGACGTCCAGAAGTCTGCGGGGACGTCTGTCCTATACCCCAGACGTCCGATGGTACACACGGACGTCTGTAGATCACTCCCGCCGTCTGGTACAACTTCCAAACGTCTGATTCGCAAAGGATGGCGAATCAGCGAACCTGCGCACAGCCAACCCCCCTCCCTCAGTACGGTCAGTCGACAAGAAGGAAGAAGAAAGCGGAAACTCACCTTTCAGACGTCTGTATGATCTTACAGACGTCGACCTTGCCGTCTGGCTATCAACCCAGACGTCTGATTCTGGAAATTTTTCCAGAATCAGAACCCTGCTCGGCCTCCGCTCACGACGCCGCCCGTGTCGCACCTCGCGCGTCTGCTGCTCAGCCTGCAGCAGGTCCCTCTCCGCGTCGCTCCGCACCCCTTGCGCCCTCCGCCGGCAGGCCAAGCCGCTCCGGCGAGCTCGCCCTCACGGCAGAGCCCCGCCCTCGCACGCTGCACCTCCTCCGCGCTCACTGCGGCTGCCGCTGCCGCCCTCGCGCTTGCTCGCCCTCGCGCTCAGGAAGGAGAAGAAGGAGGAGACGGTGGAGACGGGAGGGGAGGCACGCCCTTTTAAGGCCGCGCGAGGAGGAGAGAGAAGGTGGTCGCAGCGCGCCTGCAGCCGCAGAGGGAGAGAGAGAGGAATCGCAGGTCTGCGCGCACAGGCGCGCAGACGAATCTCCCGTGCGAACATAACTGTTTTCCAGACGTCTGTAAATGATCCCGGACGTCTGGTCAGACGTCTGGATGTGATCCAAGACGTCTGGTCCGACGTCTGGGCCACCTCCCAGACATCTTAAAAGGCGTCTGGGGCACACGTTCGTTACAATATTAAACCCAAGAAACCCCTCACCAAACATTAGGGTATCCCTTAAGTAGAAAATCACATTACCATAATTTTAACCCACCAAGGCATAAAACATAGCATGCTATCATCAAATCTCCACATGTAAATACTAATTTTGATCCCAAAACATACGCTTATATTCATAGGAAAACAAGAGGAGGTGGGAAAATCCCTACCTCAAAAGATGGCTCCTTCTCTTCCTTCTTCTCTTGTCTTTTCACGCAACAACCACAATAGCTACAATGGCAACAACAACAACATCAACTACAATAGCTCCTTTGGCAATGGAGGTGGCGACGGTCGGCAAGGTGGTTGATCGGTGGAGCAAGGTGGTTCTCTTCTCACATTGGGACATAAGAGGTGGGAGTGTGGCTTGGAGGCGAGGAAAGAATGAGGCTTCCTTCACAAGATAAAACATAGAATGAGACTTCCTTCGCAAACCACCCACCTTTTTATTTCTTACACATTTACTTAAGATTTAAAGGGTTTACTTATCTTTTTAAATTACCATTACCAAATTAAGATCCCCAACGCCCTTGATCAACCATTAAGCAACTAATTAAAGTTTTAATTAACCTATCATATACACTCAAAAATTCGAACCCTTACATATAAAGATTTATAGTTAGAGGAAAATCCTTTGGATTTAGAAATGATGAGGATCTCCCTCTTCAAAAAAAAAAAAAAAAGAATTGATGAGGATCTCTATCACCCAATCAAAAGCACAAATGTAAAGGTTCCCCTTTCTCCTTTGCACTTGTCCCCACCCAAACCCTAACTCCTACAACACCACCATCGTCAAGGGCTTCGGTCAACCAATTGGCAGTAGCTAGAGCCCTTTCCCCTTCTTCCACCATCACTCATCTTCTTCACCTTCGTCTCCACATCCCATCCTCCCCTTCAGACAATGACTTCCACCTCGACCCAGGTGCTATGGCAGCAACTTCCCTTGTCAAGGGCGTCGATGTGGTCTCAAATTCTTAGCCATGGCTAGGTACTCGAGGTGATGCCCCCTTTCATGAGGCATTTGGTTGCTATTTCCCATCTTCTAGGTTGGAGAGCTTTGCTTGCTCCACCTTCACTTGGCTAAGGAGTCTTTGGGCTTGACTCTATCCTTATGACGGGGGGTTTTGTCCAATGACTCTCTTACCACTGTCATCGGTCTTGATGGGTTGCGATGCTTTCCTCCCTGTGGTTGGATTCTCGCAGTGTGCTTGTCATTGTTGGGTAATTGTTATTCTTGTTGTGGGTTCATTTCATCTTTGATTATAGATGCCACCTCGATTCACCCCACCGCGTTTCACTTGTCTACGATCTTTTCGTGATCTTTGCTTGGGGTATCACACTGGAAAAGTACCTACATACGATTGAGATTGTTTGGCTTGTCCTAGACATTGACTTTTGTTAGTCTCTCAATCGCCTGGAGTTCTCTTAGTGGCTCTATTATTATGTTGGAGCGTGGAGTGGTCACTAGAGATCCATTTTGTGCTAGGAAATGGTGTTTGGTGGATGCCTTCCTTTCTCTTTTTTTCTATGTTTTTCTTTTCTTTTCTCCTTTGTTCTATGTTTTGTATCCCCCCTTGTCAAGGGTGTTGAGTTCCCCCCTTGTGAGGGCATAGGGTTTTTTGTCTCTCACCTATTCTAGGTTGCATCCCTTTCCCTTTAATGAAGTTATATTTTGATAAAAAAAATGTAAAGAAATACAGTTTACAATATATTTTGCAACGTATGTTATAAAAATGCATGTGGTTGCTCACTTTCCTTAAATCACAGGTTTGGTAGGTCATATGACATCGCTTACCTTCCAGAATCAAATATCACAAATGATTTTTATATTTGAATCAAATATTACTAGTGATTTTTATAGTTAAAATAAATATCATAGGTAATTTTTAAACTATTACTGATAATTTTTACACTTAAATCAAATATCACTGATGATTCTTACACTTGAATCAAATATTACCGTTGATTTTTGTATTCAAACCAAATAACTATAATAATTTTTACGCTTAAATCAAATATTACCGATGATTGAAATATTTCATATGATTTTTAATTTTAAAATTAAATATCATTGATAATTTTCATATTTAAATTAAATATCATTGATAATTTTTAATTTTAAATGTAAAATTAACCATAATATTTAAATATATCAATTTATTTCGCTGATAAATTTCACCCAAACGCAGGTTAGAAAAAAACGTAACGTAATCCCATCTTTATATTGTAAAATACATTTCTCGACCGTTATCCCATCAAAATTCTTCTGACTTTCTAACTAAGTTTTTTATCCTAAGTTTTCGTCGTTGGTGTTGAAAATTCCTTACATTTCTTATTCTCCTGCGCATTTGCTGACACTTCGAATTTCCCGTTCTGGCTGGCAAATATTATAAAAGAGATAAGCCGATAATCGATGTCTCAAACAGAAGGAATGATCGAAAAAAAAAAAAAGGAAAGGTAAATTGTAATCTCACTGGCATCCAAAAGGTCATTACCTTATCCTTCCACTACCGTAATAATAATAAAAAAGACGTTTCGAACAAGCGCCAGTAGCCTTATCTCTATTATTATCACCCTATTAATAAGCCCCCATAGCCTCCGCATCCGCACCGCACCACACCACACCACACCGCACCACCTCACTGCACGTGGTTCTCACCCTCTCTCTCTCTATATCGTAGAAGGAGCAGCGGGTAGTTCTTGTGATTGATTGACCATATCCATGGCGACCCTGTCGGTGCCGGAGATCGTGCCGTCCCCCGCCGAAGACGCCGACGAGCTCCACAAGGCCTTCGAAGGTGGTTCTCTCTTCCTTCTTTACCTCATATTTACCTTTTATTGAATATATATATATATATATATATATATATATATATATAGAGAGAGAGAGAGAGAGAGAGAGAGAGAGAGAGAGAGAGAACTTGGTAGGGAACGAATGGAGGGGTTTAGGGACCATTAACTTGTAAATGACGGGAAATCGTGAATTGGGAGATCTGTTGTTACCGTACTGGATGGGGGAAAAAGACCCTCCATGGTACGCCTCTATATCTACGATGCATGGTTGAGGCCTTTTGGAATCTCCATAGCCATCTATTATCTTCGATGCGATCAATGTTAGCTTTGAATTGGTTTTGTCTGCATGATATGCTGAGGTGTCCTCCATCTGTTAACTTGCAGGATGGGGCACGAACGAGAAGGCGATCATATCAATTCTCGGTCACAGGAACGCTGCACAGCGCAACCTCATCCGCCAAGCTTACGCCGAGAAACATGGGGAAGATTTGCTCAAAGCACTTGACAAAGAGCTTTCCAGTGATTTTGAGGTCAATTCCGCTTACCTTTTTTATGTCTCCCTAATTTGGTGGTGAGTGGGATACTCCTTCTACTTCTTTCATTGTAACATATAGTTGTCTGCTCATCTCATCTAAATATGATAATGATCCTTCCCATGCTCTCCTTCGCCATGCCTTTAAGTCATCCTTCAAATTTTTTTTTTTGCCTTAGGCTAATGGGAGCCATTTTATTCACGAATGTGTAAGCTATCAAGAAAATTACAAGTTTTTTTTTTTTGTTTTGCTCTTCATCAGATTCTGTGGTGCTACTTGATATGTATGGATCGCTCTCCATACAGGATATTATGCTTTTAACTAACAAATACGGGCATGTGAAGCAGAGAGCTGTATTTCTCTGGACATTGGATCCAGTGGAACGTGATGCATTGCTGGCAAATGAAGCTATTAGGAGTCGGCATCCTTGCATGATCCTGATAGAGATATCATGTACCAGGTCCCCTGATCAACTGGTTTCAGCTAGGAAATCATACCACCTCCGTTACAAGAGGTCCCTTGAAGAGGATGTTGCAGCCCATACAAATGGAAGCTTCCATAAGGTCCAAGGCTTTTGGCTCATGTGAACTTTAATTTCCATCAGCAAAGCTTGGAGATTTGAAAATTTGTTCTGACTTGCTACTGCTTCTTGCCCTCAGCTTCTGGTTCCTCTTGTTGCCTCTTATCGCTACGATGGGCCGGAAGTTAACTTGAAACTAGCTAGATCGGAGGCCATGCTGCTGCATGAAAAGATCTCCAACAAGAAATACGATGACCAAGAAGTCATCCGGATCTTAAGCACCAGGAGCAAGCTGCATCTTGGCGCTACCTTCAACCAATATATTGAACAATTCGGGCATGAAATTGTTGAGGTCAGTTGTAAGCTAAGCTTCTCTTTATCAGCAATTGTATTTCATGTCGATCTCTGGCGCAATTTCGATGATGATCTGGTCTCCCTGCAGGACTTGAATGCGGAATCGGATAACGAATTCATTGCTGCTCTCAAGGCTGTTGTGACCTGCTTAACTTGCCCGGAGAAGTACTTCCAGCAGGTTCTCCGGCATGCAATCAAGGGGTTAGGGACAGATGAGGAGGCACTTACAAGGGTTGTAGCAACTCGCACGGAAGTGGACATGCAGCAGATCAAGGAAGAATATTTCAGAATGAATAGTGTCAGTTTATATAACGATATAGCAGGTGACACCTCTTGGGATTACCAGGACATGCTTCTTACATTGGTGGGACACTGAAATGCTCAGTAATATCAGCTTGATGCTTGATGGATTAATAATTAGCATGTTAATAATTCTCTCAAAAAAATTATCGTGTTAATAAGTTAAGAGGGATTGCTGTGCATGCTCCATCCCTCTTCAGACTTTGGCCTTTTCTGTTGTGAGTCAGGATGTGCTGTTTTCCTGTGCTTTCTTTGTGCTGTATTTGTCAAATAATGCATGAGGTTTTTCTTATGCTGTGGGCCTGTGGAAAGTATTGCCAGTTTAATTCTGGGTATATGTCTTTGATAAAGGTGCAATCAACCTGCAACGGCCAGTGCCATGGGATGGCTCCAAAAAAGTCAAGTCCCCTGAATGGTGTTAATGTGATTCACTGACCATAGTTGAGGCGCTTAATGAATTCGGTGTTGAGAAGAAATTAGCAGATAGGATGAGAGATCTCCCTATGGTTATCATTGAATGATCGGTATAACAAACACCACCTTCTCCCCTAACTTGCTTTATGCTGTAGGCCTTGTTTAGTGTGTGGAGCAATTGCTTGGTCTGCCTTATTGAGAATGCTCAGTTTTCAAAGACTTGTATACTTGTTGTACAGGAGACTTCTTTGCGAAGTGGAGGATCTTCACTCGCAATTTACAATCTTACGCCTAGAGATGTTTTATTAAAGCTATAGTAAATGAATAATAAAAAAGTTTTATTTTCCAACTGTGATATATTTACGAGGAGTATATATCGAGGGGAAGAATTATTTATTTAAATTCTATTTGAATTTCTTTCATATAAAATTACAAAAAATAATTTTATCTTTAGTATATCTATTTGCAAGATGGTTTTGTTAACACAAAAAATGAGAAGATTGTTGGAAATTTATTCCACATCTTATTTTGTTGTTAACAAAATTATTGTGGATTAATGCTTGCAATTGAGTAATATTGTAGATTTAGGTAAAGATCAAGGCAAACAGAGAATTATGTCAAGAAGTCAAGATGACAAGGAGGAGTTGTTGATAGATCATCTTCGATTTGGAGTTTTTGTTGTCTTTTAGATTAGGTTTTTACTTTATTAGAATGTATGTCTCTTAACAAAGAAACATGAATTAGATCGTAAAAGTCATATAGAGATAAATTAGGATAAAATATTACGATCGTTCGATTTATTTCAAAGAATATATTGTTTAAAAGGTATGTTTTTAATGTTTAAAGTATTTGCAAAAATGGGTTAGTAATCAAGTTGTATTCATGTTTAAAAAGATACTTGTTAACCTACAAGTACCTGTATTAAAGTTTAATACCGGTATATGTGAGTTACATGTTTGGATTTTTTCAAAAAAATAAACTTGTTCCCCGCGGGTGCCAGTATTCATGATCTATACCAGTACTGGAGGCAATGAGTACCAGTACTTATGATCAGTACTGGTACAAGTGGGTTACAAATTTATGTTAAATATTTAAAACGCAAATTTAGAAGCAACGAGTACCAATATTCATGATTAGTACCAGTACCCAATAGATACTGTTTGTGACAAATTAATTTAAACACAAAACAGTATGTCACTAGTACCGGTACCCCTACTTCAGTACCGATATCGATTAGCCGTTTGTTCAAATTTGAACGGTTGTAAAATTGATTTTGTGGACTTGAACGTTGAGATTTAAACCCCAACATCTAGTAGACAAGTAACTTAGGCCCTAACTCTATAAAAAAACTTTTGAACTTTTAGTTTGCACACATGATATACAAGGAAAATTCTAGGGCTTTGAATTCCAAATTTCCACCATATTTTCAAGAGAGAAAGAAGAAGCTTGCTATTCACTCGCTACATTTGTTCAAGTTTAACGACGTGTTTTTCTCACGCATCTACAAAGCGATTCATGTCCATCCTAGGCTCTCAAATTGGTATTGATTTTAATTATTGTTGGGAGGCATAGGAATTCTTGTTATAAGATTTCTCTTTCTTATACCAATTGTTATTTGTATTTGAGCTTGTTGCTCGTTGATTGTAACAAATCCGTTATTATATTTGGGTTGAGGTAACCCATTAATTACGTTGGTTAGTAAAGTGATTCCCTCAGGGTTGAGGGAATCGAGTTAAAAATCCTAAGCTAGGAGACTTAGGTAGTGGAGTACTCAAATAAGTGGAGGACCACTATATATATTGTGTCATTTTCTGTGGATTGATATTTGTGCAAATTTTTGTTATTGCTAATATTTGCTTAAATGTCTTTATGCGCGTAGCCATCTATATTAGATCCAAGGTTTCCAACACCCTTGCCTCTTCATTCCTACCTGCCTTCAGCTTTGAAGGCTCTACGGTCACCCTTGGTACCACTGTTGATCATCGCTAAGGTTCCAAAGTGGCAACCCTATTCCTCCTTCCCTTCTTGGCATCCCTCCTGGTATCCTTGTCTAGATGAGAAGAAAAGGAAAGGGGAAAGCAAGATCAAGAGGATTTCCCATAAGAGGAGGCAATTCATCCGAACCCTCTGTAGGAGAGGAAGAGAGGGTAGAAGTGAGTGAAAGGGAAAGAACTACTAAGGGAAAGAGAGGAGAGGAGGTGGAGGAGAGGTTAGAGGGGAAGGAAGTAGAGGGCCACAAAGCCCCTTTGACCTTTCCTTACTCATCGAGGTCTTCTCTGACACGTAAGGGTGGGGAGACCTCCATCGTGGCCTCTACTAGGAGGACTAGGGCAAAATGAAAAGGTTTCACCAAGGAGGTGTCTTCCTATGAGCTAGAGGGGTCCCTTCAGTTCCTTATAGGGCTTGGCAATGATGATAAGTCCCAATAAGGGAAGGAGCCATGAGAACTCATTCACTCGCTGAAGAAGGTGATCAAAATTGTAAACTTTTACTCTCTCCACTTTTTTTTTGCCCCTAAATCATATCCTTCTTCATCTCAACACTTTCTTTCCTTTATTGCAACATAAGGGGCTTAGTTAGGTTAACTCTAGCCCTACTTGGGGTTGAGTTGCTTGGCCATAGTTTTGCCAAATGACTGAAAAAGCTTATTACTCGATTGAAGGAAAAGGACAAGCTAAATAAAGGCCTTGCTACCAAAGTAGAGAAACGTAGGTAGTAGAAGGAGGAAGAAGCAAGAGGGAGTAGGGATGTTGAGGAGGTGTTTAAGGTGTTGTAGGTGGAGGAGGGTTACTGAGCGAGAGCTTGAAGTAGGCAGCAATTAGAGGTACTATAGGCCTCCATCACCAAGCAATAGTAGGAATTCAAGGCACCCTTGCAGAGCAGAGGGTGGAAACACTTGACTCAGCTGGACCTCATTCGCAGTAAGATACAAACAATATTGGAGCCCATCTTCTCGACTTCTACCAGTACTTCTTGAACAAGGTCTAACCCCAGAGTTGGTTGTCACCAACCTCAAGATGGTAGAGGAATCATTGGAGGTAATATACTTATCCTCCTTCACTATTCTAATCTTCCCAGTAGCTCCTTCTCTTGAGGGACCCTCTATTGCCTCTGCTTCCTATGATGCACCTCTTGAGTCCCCTTGTAAGGAACCTCCCAGGAATGATCCTTTCTTGTTTCGCCTCTTCCTCATTTTTGTCTCCTGTTGTAAATCCTACTACGTAAAGGATAATGTGAATGAGATAATAGGGCTTTTGTATATACATAAGTCATTTCTTGTCTAGTCATGCAACTTGAGGCACATTACATCAAAATATGCAATAATGGATATGAGTTCAATTCCTAATGTTTGTTGAGTGATTTGAGAAGTGGGGGATACAACTTTACTTTACCTCCATGGGTTACCTCCAAAGCAATGGTCAGATCTAGAGAATGAACTAGATTATCATTGAAGGGGTGGGAAAGAAATTTAGCAAGGAAAAAGGGGAGTTTAAGGATGATCTCTCATTCATTCTTTAGTCTTATCGAATGACTACTTGGCTTGGTTCTCATGTCAAACCATTTAACATGGCATTCGATTTTGAGTAGGTCATTCCATTGGAAATAACCACTCCTAGCAAATGGGTGATCATGTAAAATCCTGAGGAGAACAATTGGTTAAGGTGCAAAGAGTTAGACTTGGTTTATAAGCTTCAGAATGGTGTCGCTATGAGAAATGACGACTACAAACACGATATGGCTAAATACTACAATGCTCTCATGTGCCCTGGGAAATTTGCCATTGGCAACTAAATCTTACGTGAACTCGAGTCCTCTTAGCCAAGTGTTATGGGGAAGCTGGTACCTAGATGGAAAAGACCCTAGAGAGTCATGTAAATTTACAAGGAGCATACATACTCGATACCATGGAAGGAAGGCATTTTCACAACACGTGGAACATCTGTTGGTGCTAGAGCACCACGATCATTTGTTTTGATGATAACAAAACACGTGTTATTTAACATTTGCAATTTGAGTCCGAGATTTCAGGTCAATTGCAAATGTGGACGTGTTTAGACGGAGTTCGAGCTCGCATCCAGGACAAATTGGAGGAGCTTGACGGAAAACAGAGGAGGTTCGCGTGGAGCGACAGATTGAAGATAGAAGACAAGAAGAATAGGATAGATTCTTTTTAATCCTTTCTTGTATCTCTTGTCTTTATTTTCTTGCTCTTTTTATTTTCCTTAGAAAATTATGTTAAAGAGCCTCAAAGAACCCTAACAGTAGTCCTAGGAACACCGGCACAACCCTAGGATACTTAGGTTTTCTGTGGAATACTTAGAAAACCAATATAGGGTTCAAACAGCACTTCCAGACGTCTAATTCCCAAATCAGACGTCTGATAAAGTATTTTAAGACGTCTGACTATTGTTTCAGACATCTGATAACTGTTAGGCTGGACATAGTTAGTTCTGTCTGATGAAATCAGACGTCCAGACCCTTATACCAGACGTCTTAGGAGACGTCTGATGGATTTGCCAGACGTCCAGATAGTGGACCGTTGGCTAGCTTAGCAGGCGCTCAAGATTATGACCGTTAGAGCCTTATCAGACGTCCTTAGGCCTTTCCAGACGTCTGATAAATGACCGTTTTGCCTCGGCTGACCCAAAATCTCTTCTCAGAGATTTTCTAGCCGTTGCAACGTTTGGAAATCAATTCCCACAGTAGAAGTAGGTTTCCAGACGTCCAGACATAATTCCAGACGTCCTGTATGTCGTCTGATGGACTTGCGCAAAAACCCTGTTTAGATCTGATCCAAGTCAGGGAGGAAACCCGCATAGAATCAGACGTCTTAAAGTGGCCTTCCAGACGTCTGATTCCAGAGTTAGACGTCTGATAACCCTGTCAAACGTAATCATTGTCCTGATTTCGACCTGGTTCTCTTGGGCTTTGTTCCCAACGGCTATAGAACCTTTCCTAAGCCTTCCAAAGCCTTCCTAAGGCCTCTATAAATAGAGGAGAGCCTTTACACACCTAGATACACTAAGAAAGACACAACATACACACTTGGATACACTTAGCTACACACTTTCACACTCTTTTGTGTCCAGAAAAGATCTTGCTCTCCAAGCTTAAGCTCCATTCCCTTGAGAGCATCAAACCTTCGCGCACCCGCTCTCCCGCCGTTGTTCACGAGAGCGACATTGCGTCGTTGCGTGGCTCACGCACCCGCGTCATCGTCGACGCACTCCTTGCAAAGGGGAGTTTCCTAATTCCTATAGAAGCTTAGGTTTATTACTTTGTTGGCTCTATAGGTTTGTTGTTTATTTTATCTTTGTCTTTTGGTTGGGTATTCGCTTTGCGAATTCCCATCTCCTTCATGGGACAAAATCCTTCTCGTGGAGAGAAGGGGTTGAGGAACGCTACCCTCGTACTTGTAGCGTGGTTGTACTGAGGTTGAATCACCCTCGTTTTAAAGTGATTCGGTTAGTGGATTTGATCAACTAGGTTGATCGGAAAATCCTAACTCGAGAGGGTTAGGTGGTGGTTTTCACCCGGTTTGGGTTTCCACCTAAAAATTCTTTGTGTACTTTGTGTGTTTGTTTATTCTGTGATATTGTTTATTTCCGCATTTATTACGTCACCCCTCATAGTAGGGAAACTTTCAATTGGTATCAGAGCAGGTTCTTGCAAGATCGGAGTAACACCCGGCAAGAAGATCATGGAGGGAAGCTGTTCCACAAGCAGGATTTCCGAGGGGCAGTCCACAACCCGTCCGCCGTTCTTCGACGGGAGTAACTACCCCTACTGGAAGTTGCGGATGAAGACCTGGCTTCAAGCCACCGATTTCACTGTCTGGGCCAGGTGCGAGACCCCCTTCGACATCCCAGAGAAACCCACCGGAGGATACTCGCAGCAGCAGATCCGGGAGCTCTCTCTCAACGCAAAAACAATGAACGCGTTGTATTGCGCGCTCAGCTCGGAGGAGTTCAACAGAATCTCGCAATGCGCCACCGCATACGAGATCTGGCACACACTTGAGGTAACTCATGAAGGTACCTCTAAGGTAAAAACTTCTAAACTCAATTTACTTTCACAAGAATTTGAGGCTTTCTCTATGAAATCTAACGAAACTTTAAGTGAGATGAACACTAGGTTCACTCTCACAGTAAACAATTTAAAAGCTTTAGGGAAGATCTTCATCAAAGGGGAGCTTCAAGGGAAGCTTCTTCGTTCCCTTGGATCGGAGTGGGAATAGAAAGTCACCGTCATCGAGGAGGCGAACGAAGTAGAGGAGCTCAACATGGAAGATCTCCTAGGCAATCTAATGGCCTACGAGACAAAGTTGAAGCAGAAGAAGAAGGATACACCGGAGCCCAAACTGAAGAAGATTCTTTCCTTCAGAGCCGCGTCGGATAGCGAGGTAAGTTCCGACGACGAAGACTTTAGAATTTTACTTAAAAATTTTTCCAAGTTTTGTAGGGAATTAAAGAAAGAGAAAAAGGAGAAGGAAAGCCCGAGACGTTGCTACCACTGCAACGAGAAAGGGCACCTACGACCAGAGTGCCCTCTTCTCAAAAAGGAGAAGAAAAAGGAAAAGGAAAAGAAATCTAAGAAGAAGGCGTTCCAAGCCACTTGGGACGATTCCAGCTCGGAGGAAGAAGAAGAAAAGGAAGAAACCGCTTGCTTTGGTTTCATGGCCAGAGGAAGCAACAGCAACAGCAACAGCGAAAGCGGAAGCGACGACAGCGAAAATGAGGTAAATTTCGATTTACAAGAAGCTTTTAATGAACTATTTGAGATTAGTAAATCACTTAAAATAGAAAACAAAAGGATGAAAAAGAATCTTAGCTTTCTTAAAAATGAAAATGATAGGTTAGAAAAATAACTTAAGGACATAGAAGCTAGTCCTAAAAATGATAACCTATTATTAGAAAATCATAACCTCATCAATGAAAATAATAAATTGATTGAGGAAAATGATAGTCTAAAGTTAGAAATCTATGATTTAAAGACTAAGATGCAAACTATAGAAAAAGAAATTACATGTCTTAGGGAAAATTCTAACAAATTAATCAACAAAGTAGACAAGTTTTATAGCCCTAAGATTGAGAAAGGATCTCCATCAAGGAGACCCGCTAACAAATCCGGATCCAAGCCCACTTGGATACCGAAAAAAGAATTAGAATCTTATTTTGTAGGGTTCAGGGATAATTACAACATAAAGGACTGGACCTACAAGCTCAAGTCTGGTCAACTCGAGTTGGGAGAACCAAGGAGTAGACCAAGGAGGAGAACAAGAAGACCGACGAGACGGCGAACAAACGACGGACCCGTCGCACGTCGACCACCAGATTGGAGACCGGCGCCGATGCCCGGGCCTCTAAGCTACGGATGGGAGCCCCATCCGATGTGGCATCCACCACCACCATTCGGGCAATTTTATTGGCCATGGTAGGTGAGGTAAAACTATTTACCCTATCTTTTTATCATAATCATTTAGATAGGGGGAGTTAAAAAATGATGAGCTAATTGTCAATTTTTAAGGAGGAGATATAAGGTAGCTAATTTTCCTTTAGTAAGGGGGAGAAAAATAATAGCTATCTTGTTGTTACAAAAAGGGGGAGAATATCACCTTTGTTAAAATAAATTCATAGAAGAGCATGTCTTAAGGTGAAGTTATAGGAAATGTAAAACCAATCAAACCTTTTTGATAATGTCAAAAAGGGGGAGGATTTTTTGCATTACTATTTACGATTTTGTCATCATCAAAAAGGGGGAGATTGTTGGTGCTAGAGCACCACGATCATTTGTTTTGATGATAACAAAACACGTGTTATTTAACATTTGCAATTTGAGTCCGAGATTTCAGGTCAATTGCAAATGTGGACGTGTTTAGACGGAGTTCGAGCTCGCATCCAGGACGGATTGGAGGAGCTTGACGGAAAACAGAGGAGGTTCGCGTGGAGCGGCAGATTGAAGATAGAAGACAAGAAGAATATGATAGATTCTTTTTAATCCTTTATTGTATCTCTTGTCTTTATTTTCTTGCTCTTTTTATTTTCCTTAGAAAATTATGTTAAAGAGCCTCAAAGAACCCTAACAGTAGTCCTAGGAACACCGGCACAACCCTAGGATACTTAGGTTTTCTGTGGAATACTTAGAAAACCAATATAGGGTTCAAACAGCACTTCCAGACGTCTAATTCCCAAATCAGACGTCTGATAAAGTATTTTAAGACGTCTGACTGTTGTTTCAGACGTCTGATAACTGTTAGGCTGGACATAGTTAGTTCTGTCTGATGAAATCAGACGTCCAGACCCTTATACCAGACGTCTTAGGAGACGTCTGATGGACTTGCCAGACGTCCAGATAGTGGACCGTTGGCTAGCTTAGCAGGCGCTCAAGATTATGACCGTTAGAGCCTTATCAGACGTCCTTAGGCCTTTCCAGACGTCTGATAAATGACCGTTTTGCCTCGGCTGACCCAAAATCTCTTCTCAGAGATTTTCTAGCCGTTGCAACGTTTGGAAATCAATTCCCACAGTAGAAGTAGGTTTCCAGACGTCCAGACATAATTCCAGACGTCCTGTATGTCGTCTGATGGACTTGCGCAAAAACCCTGTTTAGATCTGATCCAAGTCAGGGAGGAAACCCGCATAGAATCAGACGTCTGACCTTGGAATCAGACGTCTTAAAGTGGCCTTCCAGACGTCTGATTCCAGAGTTAGACGTCTGATAACCCTGTCAAACGTAATCATTGTCCTGATTTCGGCCTGGTTCTCTTGGGCTTTGTTCCCAACGGCTATAGAACCTTTCCTAAGCCTTCCAAAGCCTTCCTAAGGCCTCTATAAATAGAGGGGAGCCTTTACACACCTAGATACACTAAGAAAGACACAACATACACACTTGGATACACTTAGCTACACACTTTCACACTCTTTTGTGTCCAGAAAAGATCTTGCTCTCCAAGCTTAAGCTCCATTCCCTTGAGAGCATCAAACCTTCGCGCACCCGCTCTCCCGCCGTTGTTCACGAGAGCGACATTGCGTCGTTGCGTGGCTCACGCACCCGCGTCATCGTCGACGCACTCCTTGCAAAGGGGAGTTTCCTAATTCCTATAGAAGCTTAGGTTTATTACTTTGTTGGCTCTATAGGTTTGTTGTTTATTTTATCTTTGTCTTTTGGTTGGGTATTCGCTTTGCGAATTCCCATCTCCTTCGTGGGACAAAATCCTTCTCGTGGAGAGAAGGGGTTGAGGAACGCTACCCTCGTACTTGTAGCGTGGTTGTACTGAGGTTGAATCACCCTCGTTTTAAAGTGATTCGGTTAGTGGATTTGATCAACTAGGTTGATCGGAAAATCCTAACTCGAGAGGGTTAGGTGGTGGTTTTCACCCGGTTTGGGTTTCCACCTAAAAATTCTTTGTGTACTTTGTGTGTTTGTTTATTCTGTGATATTGTTTATTTCCGCATTTATTACGTCACCCCTCATAGTAGGGAAACTTTCAATTGGTATCAGAGCAGGTTCTTGCAAGATCGGAGTAACACCCGGCAAGAAGATCATGGAGGGAAGCTGTTCCACAAGCAGGATTTCCGAGGGGCAGTCCACAACCCGTCCGCCGTTCTTCGACGGGAGCAACTACCCCTACTGGAAGTTGCGGATGAAGACCTGGCTTCAAGCCACCGATTTCACTGTCTGGGCCAGGTGCGAGACCCCCTTCGACATCCCAGAGAAACCCGCCGGAGGATACTCGCAGCAGCAGATCCGGGAGCTCTCTCTCAATGCAAAAACAATGATCGCGTTGTATTGCGCGCTCAGCTCGGAGGAGTTCAACAGAATCTCGCAATGCGCCACCGCATACGAGATCTGGCACATACTTGAGGTAACTCATGAAGGTACCTCTAAGGTAAAAACTTCTAAACTCAATTTACTTTCACAAGAATTTGAGGCTTTCTCTATGAAATCTAACGAAACTTTAAGTGAGATGAACACTAGGTTCACTCTCATAGTACACAATTTAAAAGCTTTAGGGAAGATCTTCATCAAGGGGGGGCTTCAAGGGAAGCTTCTTCGTTCCCTTGGACCGGAGTGGGAATAGAAAGTCACCGCCATCGAGGAGGCGAACGAAGTAGAGGAGCTCAACGTGGAAGATCTCCTAGGAAATCTAATGGCCTACGAGACAAAGTTGAAGCAGAAGAAGAAGGATACACCGGAGCCCAAACTGAAGAAGATTCTTGCCTTCAGAGCCGCGTCGGATAGCGAGGTAAGTTCCGACGACGAAGACTTTAGAATTTTACTTAAAAATTTTTCCAAGTTTTGTAGGGAATTAAAGAAAGAGAAAAAGGAGAAGGAAAGCCCGAGACGTTGCTACCACTGCAACGAGAAAGGGCACCTACGACCAGAGTACCCTCTTCTCAAAAAGGAGAAGAAAAAGGAAAAGGAAAAGAAATCTAAGAAGAGGGCGTTCCAAGCCACTTGGGACGATTCCAGCTCGGAGGAAGAAGAAGAAAAGGAAGAAACCGCTTGCTTTGGTTTCATGGCCAGAGGAAGCAACAGCAACAGCGAAAGCGGAAGCGACGACAGCGACAATGAGGTAAATTTCGATTTACAAGAAGCTTTTAATGAACTATTTGAGATTAGTAAATCACTTAAAATAGAAAACAAAAGGATGAAAAAGAATCTTAGCTTTCTTAAAAATGAAAATGATAGGTTAGAAAAATAACTTAAGGACATAGAAGCTAGTCCTAAAAATGATAACCTATTATTAGAAAATCATAACCTCATCAATGAAAATAATAAATTGATTGAGGAAAATGATAGTCTAAAGTTAGAAATCTATGATTTAAAGACTAAGATGCAAACTATAGAAAAAGAAATTACATGTCTTAGGGAAAATTCTAACAAATTAATCAACAAAGTAGACAAGTTTTATAGCCCTAAGATTGAGAAAGGATCTCCATCAAGGAGACCCGCTAACAAATCCGGATCCAAGCCCACTTGGATACCGAAAAAAGAATTAGAATCTTATTTTGTAGGGTTCAGGGATAATTACAACATAAAGGACTGGACCTACAAGCTCAAGTCTGGTCAACTCGAGTTAGGAGAACCAAGGAGTAGACCAAGGAGGAGAACAAGAAGACCGACGAGACGGCGAACAAACGACGGACCCGTCGCACGTCGACCACCAGATTGGAGACCGGCGCCGATGCCCGGGCCTCTAAGCTACGGATGGGAGCCCCATCCGATGTGGCATCCACCACCACCATTCGGGCCATTTTATTGGCCATGGTAGGTGAGGTAAAACTATTTACCCTATCTTTTTATCATAATCATTTAGATAGGGGGAGTTAAAAAATGATGAGCTAATTGTCAATTTTTAAGGAGGAGATATAAGGTAGCTAATTTTCCTTTAGTAAGGGGGAGAAAAATAATAGCTATCTTGTTGTTACAAAAAGGGGGAGAATATCACCTTTGTTAAAATAAATTCATAGAAGAGCATGTCTTAAGGTGAAGTTATAGGAAATGTAAAACCAATCAAACCTTTTTGATAATGTCAAAAAGGGGGAGGATTTTTTGCATTACTATTTACGATTTTGTCATCATCAAAAAGGGGGAGATTGTTGGTGCTAGAGCACCACGATCATTTGTTTTGATGATAACAAAACACGTGTTATTTAACATTTGCAATTTGAGTCCGAGATTTCAGGTCAATTGCAAATGTGGACGTGTTTAGACGGAGTTCGAGCTCGCATCCAGGACGGATTGGAGGAGCTTGACGGAAAACAGAGGAGGTTCGCGTGGAGCGGCGGATTGAAGATAGAAGACAAGAAGAATATGATAGATTCTTTTTAATCCTTTATTGTATCTCTTGTCTTTATTTTCTTGCTCTTTTTATTTTCCTTAGAAAATTATGTTAAAGAGCCTCAAAGAACCCTAACAGTAGTCCTAGGAACACCGGCACAACCCTAGGATACTTAGGTTTTCTGTGGAATACTTAGAAAACCAATATAGGGTTCAAACAGCACTTCCAGACGTCTAATTCCCAAATCAGACGTCTGATAAAGTATTTTAAGACGTCTGACTGTTGTTTCAGACGTCTGATAACTGTTAGGCTGGACATAGTTAGTTCTGTCTGATGAAATCAGACGTCCAGACCCTTATACCAGACGTCTTAGGAGACGTCTGATGGACTTGCCAGACGTCCAGATAGTGGACCGTTGGCTAGCTTAGCAGGCGCTCAAGATTATGACCGTTAGAGCCTTATCAGACGTCCTTAGGCCTTTCCAGACGTCTGATAAATGACCGTTTTGCCTCGGCTGACCCAAAATCTCTTCTCAGAGATTTTCTAGCCGTTGCAACGTTTGGAAATCAATTCCCACAGTAGAAGTAGGTTTCCAGACGTCCAGACATAATTCCAGACGTCCTGTATGTCGTCTGATGGACTTGCGCAAAAACCCTGTTTAGATCTGATCCAAGTCAGGGAGGAAACCCACATAGAATCTGACGTCTGACCTTGGAATCAGACGTCTTAAAGTGGCCTTCCAGACGTCTGATTCCAGAGTTAGACATCTGATAACCCTGTCAAACGTAATCATTGTCCTGATTTCGGCCTGGTTCTCTTGGGCTTTGTTCCCAACGGCTATAGAACCTTTCCTAAGCCTTCCAAAGCCTTCCTAAGGCCTCTATAAATAGAGGGGAGCCTTTACACACCTAGATACACTAAGAAAGACACAACATACACACTTGGATACACTTAGCTACACACTTTCACACTCTTTTGTGTCCAGAAAAGATCTTGCTCTCCAAGCTTAAGCTCCATTCCCTTGAGAGCATCAAACCTTCGCGCACCCGCTCTCCCGCCGTTGTTCACGAGAGCGACATTGCGTCGTTGCGTGGCTCACGCACCCGCGTCATCGTCGACGCACTCCTTGCAAAGGGGAGTTTCCTAATTCCTATAGAAGCTTAGGTTTATTACTTTGTTGGCTCTATAGGTTTGTTGTTTATTTTATCTTTGTCTTTTGGTTGGGTATTCGCTTTGCGAATTCCCATCTCCTTCATGGGACAAAATCCTTCTCGTGGAGAGAAGGGGTTAAGGAACGCTACCCTTGTACTTGTAGCGTGGTTGTACTGAGGTTGAATCACCCTCGTTTTAAAGTGATTCGGTTAGTGGATTTGATCAACTAGGTTGATCGGAAAATCCTAACTCGAGAGGGTTAGGTGGTGGTTTTCACCCGATTTGGGTTTCCACCTAAAAATTCTTTGTGTACTTTGTGTGTTTGTTTATTCTGTGATATTGTTTATTTCCGCATTTATTACGTCACCCCTCCTAGTAGGGAAACTTCAACATCAACAATCTATGCCAGTATTATGCATTATTTTCAAGAACATGTACTTGTAGATGATATTTTTCTACAGGATCATCTTTGCAACAATGATACTATCCAAAGCCTTAGCTTCAACTCATTTGCTAAATAATCAATACCCCCATAGCATACTCGTCCCCTCCCCTTCCTCTACTCACTTTACGGAACTTACCTATAATGTCGATCCCTTATTGATAAAAGGGATAGAGCTAATCGCTATAGTGAACTTGAATGAGGGTTGGAGAGGTATGTTAGTAAACTACTAACACTTATCGCACTTCAAGGCATAGTCGAAGCCTTCCTTTTAAGGGTCAACCAAAAATACCCATAGTGAATGATCTTATCTTTCAAGCTCTTTGCCCTTGGTGAGATCCACTGATCCCTTTGTGTGCTACAATAAGGGCCTCGCATGCTTCTTTAGTAGTCAAGCAATGATGCAATGGGAGGGAAGCACCCCTTTTTATAACTTCCCTTCAATTATTGTGAACTCAGTAGCTTTCCTCCTGATGGCACATGAGTTAGGGTGGTTTGCCAATATAATGCCATCCTTAAGGTAATTAATGAAGTTGGTTATCTAGTCATCTCCCAACTCAAGCCTATCAACTCATCCTTGGGTGATGATTGGATGATCCAACCTCTTAAAGAAAATGGGGTCATCTTCATTTCAGAAGAATGCTATGCCAATTTGGGGGGAATATTAGCCTAAGCGTTCTCAGATCTTTGGATTTTTGTCAACTGAAACTTTGGTACCTCAGAGGCTTATCTTCAGGCTTCCTCCAAGTAAAGGTGTAGAAGCTCATTATGCACCTTTTATTCTCCAAAAAAGTGTTTAAACCACTACCTCTAAATCATTGAAGGCATGGACTACGATGGCTCCCATCTTCTTGGCAAGTTGGAGACTTGCTAAGAGCACCTATATTCGACTATATCACTTGTAGACTTGAAACAGAACTTCATGGTATACTTTTTGATGAGGGAAGAAAATTCCCACAATTAAGCCCATTAAAAATATCTAGCCTAAATAACAAAAGCTCCTTAAATGGGCCTAATAATCAGCCGAAGATGACCTCTAATTAGGTACAAGCCCAACTACAAAAATAGATGGGAAAATTTGCTAAAAGGGTCTCAACCCATTTGACTAATACAAGCAGGCAGGGGAAGGTTAAGTTACCTAGATTATCACCCCGAGGTCACGGACAGACGTAGCGATGACTACGGCATGCGCGATAAGCGCACGGGTAGCTATCCCGCACTGGCACGCGGTCAGTCGTTTTCGCTAGCGGATATGCCCAAAGTACAGCAAGGAACAATATAGGGCTGATAGCCGTCTTTCGTGGGTGTTTTTTAAAAATATATTCGTTGCAGTATTACCATGAAAAATGATTATCAATTTAAGCTAATTTATTACTAGAAATTTAGAATATTCTGAAGTCGAATTCAGGGAGCAAACTTAATGCTAGAAGCGTACAAAATTCGCAATTCACTACAATATACTACTTTACAAAAATTAAAGAGAGAGGGAACAAAAATATTTTTTTCTTTTTTCTTCTCCTCCTCTTCTCTCTTCCTTCTCTTCTTTCTCTACCTTTTCTTTCTCGGACGTCTGATTCTTTGAATCAAACACCTTATCTGCCTCTTGCTATAGTGCCTTTGCAGGTTCTTCTCCTCTTGGCTTCTTCTTCTTCTCTTCGTTGCTCGACCTTCTTCTTCTTTTCCCTTTCCTCTGTGTGGCAGGCTTCCCTCCTCTTTTCTTCTCTTTTCCTTTGGCTTTCTTCTTCAGCTCCTTCTTCTGTTGTAGCTCTTGGCTGCTTCTCCTTCTCTTCTCTTCAGCCGTGTCTCTCCTTCTTCTCTCTGCTGCGCTCCCTCCTCCTTCTTCTTCAACTTCTGCTACTCTATGAGGCTAAGTCCTTAGCTGCTTCTCCTCCTTTCCTCTTCTCCTACTTCCCTGCACAGTACAAGGTTAGGCAAAACCTAACCCCTACCCGCCCCACGTCTCTCTCTCTCTTTCAAATTCACTCCAGGGTTCGCTCCCAGAGCTTTAATCGGGTAAGCAGGTCGGGTAACGCGCTCGGGACCAGGCGCACCGGCGTGGGTGGTGCGCGAGGAGTGCTTGGTCGGGTAATCGGGTTTGGACCCAGGCCTACGAGGCGTGAGCGTGGGCGAGGGCAGGCACGAGCGCATGGCGCACTGTGCGTGCGTAGGCGAGGGTCCTGACCCCTGTGTATTGAAGGCAGACAACTAAAAGCACAAAATCCACTTAAACCACTCAGATAGCTCACGACTTACCGAGGTGGGACTAAAAGTCCCACCTGCTGCTACTGGCAGCTGGAGGAGAGAGACTTCACGATTGGCGCAGCTGTAGGTCCCGCGGCACCCTTTGTTAGGCTGGACTTACGCACACTCGCAACCTGCACAGTTTGGAAACCTGGGAGCGGACGATTGTGGCCTAGAGCTGAAGAACAGTCGAGCTCGAGTCGTCGCTAATGGCGGCTAGGAGCTCGACCATGCACGATACAAAAGGAGGCTTGCAGCTCTATCAGACCACAGGAGGACCTTCGTCGAGTCATGGCGAAGGTGAGGCGGTAGGTGGCAGGCCGCTGGGAGGCCTAGGCGTGCGTGCCCAGGTTGCTCTGTGGCCAGGTTTATGGGTTAGGTCGGGGGGCGTTTGTGGTGGTGTAGGCGGTTGGTGAAGGTGCGTAGGATGATTAGTGGGAGGTAGTGGAGCTTCTGGGATGTTTGGCGAGGTGGATGGGTGAGTGGAATGATGGGAGCACCTCGCCGAAGGTTTGGCCGGAGGTGGAGAAGGTGGTGATGGACAGTGGCAGTCGAGGGATAATTCGTGAAATAGATTGAGGGGAATTGCAGAGGGGATAGAGAGGAGTGTTTCTAACTTGTTTAATTGGACGAAGGGGGAGAGATGGCGAGCGGCATGTATTTGCCGTCGCCGGAGACGAAGGAACCCATGGAGGGAGAACGGCGACGACGATGGGGCTGGAGGCGCACGTGTGGGTGTTGCATGATGTAGAGGAAGGGGGTGAAGATAGCTCTGCCACTGGTATTGTGGCAGAGAGACGGGAAGGAGGAGGAAAAGTCGCCGGATCCTGCTAGTCACCTGGCCGGAGGGGAAGGGAAGAAATTTGGGGGAGAACTCTAGCCAAATCAAGCTCAACCGAAGCGGCAGCCCCTGCCACTCCTTAAATAGGTGCTGGCAGGGAAGGAAATACAAGGAGGCATGGGCTGGTCACCGAAGGCGAGGCCGGAAAAGAGACCCATACCTCTCGCACGTTCGCACGAGAGGTATGGGTGCCGGCAGGGCATGGGAGGTGGTCCATGCGGAAGAGGACAACGTAGGGGACCCTCCTCTCGTATCTGGGGCCGGCTCCCATACCTTGCGCTGCGCCATCCTCCGTGCGAAGTCGCCGGAGGTATGACCTGCTGCTGCGGGTGGCAGAGGGACCGGTCTGAAGAAAATGAAGGGAAAGTTGAGGGGGTAAACGCAAAAGTTCAAAAAGTTAAGGGTCAGAAAGTAATTACTGAGGACCAATTTGTAAAGTGGGTCAAGGCAAACTTTCCTTAGGTCCAAATTTTGATATAACCATAATTTGAACCTAAGGAATCCAATGGTGAAGTTGGATTTTAGGTTTTACCACGTTTGATCAGTCAATTTGCACAAAAACCCAGATTAGGTCAAATATTAGGTATGGTTCTCAATCTAGGTCAAGATAGGTTCCAATGGTTAAATTGAAGGTTTTAAACTCTAGGGAATATTTTTTCATGAATTTTAGAGGGTTTAATTGATTTTTACCTTTCCTGGAACTTCATGAATTAAAGTGGGCTTGTTTTAGGGTTGTAGAATGTCATTTAATTCCTAGATGTCGTTATAACCCTTTTTAGACAAAATCATCCCACTTTCTTTCTTATTAAGCCTATTTGACCTGTGTTTAGACCCTTAGAAATCTCATTTATGTACTGCATTGGTAAAATTACAGTTTTACCCCTTGTGAATTGCTTTATACTCAAATTTATAATTCTCTAATTTAGGCTTTCCCTTAGCTTTTGTAGGAGCTTTTGTATACTTATTTAGGTCAAAATGTAATGGTTAGGGTTCATGATGAGGTTCTCATCATACCCCCATGCCTAGCTTTTGCTAGTCTCTTAGCAAAATTTTAAGGTTTTAACCTTTGTTCTAGATCATGAATTTCTTTCATCAAATTTTGATAAGTGCTTTTCCTCTTGTATCCTTGATTAGATCAGAATGCCAATCATAGGCCTAAAAGGTACTCTAGTACCAACCAAGATCCAGATCTGTCTAGCTTTTGCCTCAGTCTTTAGCAAAGGTTTTTAAGGCCTACAGGAATTAACCTAAAGTTTATTGGACTCTGTGGTTAAAGCACCCATGCTTGGGATATTTTTAGCCTTGATTCAGTTTGCAGTGAGTTTTGTAAGAGAGAGACAGAAGGTTTATTTGTTTGGAGATTTTTCTCTCTCTTTTCTTTTTAATTCTAGCTTAAGATTGGCTTCACAACATGATCTGTATCAGATTCCTTATCCCCATCATCAATTCTCAAGGGTCCCTAGCAGTCGATGCTTCGAGATAGCACCACCCATGGTAACCCCCAGAACCTTGGCTTATGAGATTTCAAGATAATCCTGTCCATGGTGTTCCGTGGTTGAATTCAGATCCTGGCAATTGACACTTCGTGATAATGCCATCCATGGAATCTGAACCAGCAAAGTGCTTACATGCCCCTGGTAGGATATGTAAATATCCTAGGAGACAAGCACCAAGGAGATGATATGTTGTTACGCATCTTTGAGGGGAATTTCCCACTTCTCTGTGCCGGGAACTCATCCAAATCAACTTGTGTTGATCGGCCGCTCCTAATCTAGGTGACATTTTCAGAATATTTGAAATGCTTCTGTGTGATTTTGATATTTATGCTCGCTGAACCAGACTGTGTGTAAATTTGGGTGCTTAGGTTACTGAGTCCTGTAAATCGAAGGTCAGTTAACGAGGTCGAATACTCCCTAAGCCTTGGACCTAATACTTAAGCTTTTCATTTTTCTCAACCTCTTGATGAATATCTAGATCTTAACGGGTACTAAGAGTCTAGCCAAGAATGCCTAAGGTTCGCGTTCTTACTAATCTTGTTGTGCACTTTTATTTTTCTTTTCCTTAATGTGGTCTAGAACTTTGGTTAATTCCTTAATTTTTTACTAATGACTATCCCTTTTCTCTTTCATTTTGTGCTCCTTTTTATCATTCTGCTCTTTTTTCTCCTCTTTCTGTAAAGTTTTCCAGCATTTTCTTCCTCATTCAATTTTTTTTTTTTTGTATATGCTGATTTTTTTTGTTGAAACCTCTTCTTGTTATGTCATTTCATTGCACTTTCATGCCCCCCATGCCTAAGGTTTGCAATGTCCTCATTGTTCATTAGGTGGGTTTTTATTTGGTCAGGCTCAAGAATTAGGACAGGAATTCGAGGTGACTGTTGCGGACACTGTTTAAAGTGCAAAGAAATGTCAGAAAGGGTTTTGGTTTTTCAAAAATGACGGGTTGCCTCCCGTTAAGCGTTGAGTTTTATGCCATCGGCTGGGCGCAATAAGCTTAGGGAGAATGGAGGATAAATGATGACTTAGCCAAATCTATGATGGTTACGTCAATGAACGGTTTGAGTCTCTGGCCGTTCACGACGAAAGGTTCAGAATCGTGGTTGAGTGGACTGATCTCGACGGCTCCATTTCCAAAAATCTGTTGGACAAGATATGGTCCAACCCACTTGGATCGCAGTTTCCTAGGGAAGAGTTTGAGTTGGGCATCGAAGAGTAGGACGTTCTGACCAGGGTGGAAGATCTTTCTAGATATGTGCTTGTCATGAAAGGCTTTAACTCGCTCTTTGTAGATTCGCGAGTTTTCATACGCATCAAAGTGTAATTCATCAATCTCTCTTATCTGAAGCTTTCTGTGGGTTCCAGCCTTAGAAAGATCTAAGTTGCAGCTCCATACTGCCCAATAGGCTTTGTGCTCTAGTTCGACGGGAAGGTGACATGCCTTCCGGTACACCAGTCTAAAAGGAGACATGCCTAATTGGGTCTTGTTGTGGTCCTATAAGCCCACAAAGCTTCCGAAAGTCGGGACGACCAGTCCTTCCTGTCAGGTCGAACAGTAACCTGTAGAATTTTCTTGATCTCCCGATTTGGTAGTTAGCTAGACCATTAGTCTGGGGGTGGTAAGGAGTAAACATTCGGTGAGACACCCCGTATTTGGTCATCAGTGACCTAAACTGAGCATTGGTAAAATGGGTCCCTCCATCAGAGATGATCGCACGAGGGATCCCGAACCGTAAGAAGATATTCTGATGAATGAATTTGATGATGATCTTGTGAGCACAGGTTCGGGTCAGAATGGCTTCGATCCATTTGGACATGTAGTCCACAACGAGTAAAATGTACTCGAAGCCGTCCGAAATAGGGAAGGGGCCCATAAAATCAATCCCCCAAATATCGAAAATCTCGCATATGAGAATCGGCTATAAAGGCATCATGTCGCGTTGGCTCATGTTGCCTAAAGTTTGGCAACGACTGCATGCCTTACAGTGACTGTATGCATCCTTGAAGATAGTGAGCCAGTACAACCCACACTGGAGGATTTTTGATGCGGTTTTGTGCCCAAAAAAATGGCCACCGCATGCCTGGTCATGGCAGAAGGAGAGAATGTTATTGATTTCGCCCTCTGGGACACATCGCCGGATGATTAGGTTAGCACCTATGCGGAATAGGTACGGGTCTTCCCAGATGTAGTACTTGGCATCGGAGCGTAATTTGTCTTTCTTGGCCTTCGGCCAATCAGACGGGATCTGGTGTGATGCCAAGTAGTTTGCTATATCAGCAAACCATGGAAGCCTAGTACCAATAGTCAAGAGGTGCTCATCAGGAAAATTCTCTGTGATGGGCCCAGAAGGGTTGATGATCTCAAAAGGAAGGCGAGACAAGTGGTCAGCTACCACGTTCTGTCTTCCCGCCTTGTCGCAAATCTCGAGGTCGAACTCTTGCAATAGCAAGATCCATCGAATTAATCGAGGCTTTGCATCCTTCTTTGCAAGGAGATGCCTCACAACTGTGTGATCCAAGTAGATTATGACGTGGGAACCCAAGAGATAAGATCTAAATTTTTCAAGGGCAAATACTACTGCTAGTAGCTCTTTCTCCATAACCATGTAGTTACGCTGAGCCTCGTCAAGTGTCTTGCTAGTGTAGTAGATGACCACGGGTTTCCCGTCAATCTTCTGCCCCAGAATCGCTCCTACAGCGAAGTCAGATGCATCGCACATGATCTCAAAGGGTTGAGACCAATTAGGGGACTATAGGATCGAGGCTTGGGTGACTCGGTCACGAAGGTTCTCAAAAGCTTGAGTGCATTCCTTGGAAATCTCAAAGGGTACATCCTTGGAGAGAAGAGTAGTCAGGGGGCGCGCGATTTTCGAGAAATCAGGGATGAAACGACGGTAAAAATCGACGTGCCCCAAAAAAGATCAGATGTCCTTGATCGAGCTAGGCATAGGAAGTCTAGAAATTAGATCAACCTTGGCTCGATTCACCTGGATGCCTTTCTCAAAAATTAAGTGTCCCAGGACGATCCCCTCAGGCACCATAAAATGGCTCTTTTCCCAGGAAAGAACCAGATTTACGTCAATGCAATGCCTGAGTATGTGAACCAAGTGCTGGAGGCAATCGTCAAATGATGCCCCGAAAACTGAGAAGTCATCCATGAAGACTTCCAGATAATCACCTACCATATCAGAGAATATGGCAAGCATGCACCGCTGAAAGTCGGAACACATACATCTCGAAGGGGTAGGTGAATGTGGTCTTCTCTTGGTCCTCTAGATGAATTGCCACTTGGTTGTAATCGGAGTACCCGTTGAAACGTCGGTTTTGTCGGGTTTGTTATAACGTTGTAGTAAAGCCGGTTATGACCAACACTTCAAATATAAATTTTTTTTACTCGGAAAATAAAAGAGTTCCCGAGGTCGAACTCAGGGAGCAAGTTGTATTCTAGAGATATACATGTTTCTTTTACAAAAATAAAGAGAGAGGGAAAGAATTTGTTGTTTTCTCTTTGTTCTGCAGAGGGGGATGCTCTTCTTTCTCTCTTTCTTTAGATCTCCTTCTTTCTTCTTCTTCTTTGGTTTTCTGCCTTGACCTCTCTTCTTCTTCTTCTGCAATCGTGGTGACGCTCGTCTTCTTCTTCCTGCTGTTCCTGCTTTGGTGATGTTCTTCTTTCTTCAGAGCTCCTTGTTCTTCTTCCTTCAGAGCTCCTTGTTCTTCTTCTTCGTTCTCTGCCTTGACCTCTCTTCTTCTTCTTCTGCTTTGGCCGTTGCTCTTCCTTCTTCTTCAGCCTGCCTTCTTTCCTGTTCTGGCTGCTGACCTTCCGTCGTCTGACCCGGTGCTTAGACGACTTAACTATGCCTTTGCTACAGTGCAGCTCCTTCTTCTTCAGCGGGTCTTCTTCTTCGCCTGTGCCTGCACACTTCAGGGTTTTTCGTCAAGAGGCAAAACCTACTCTACCCCCCTCCCCCGCGTCTCTCTTTCTCTCTGAAACCACTCTTGGGAAAGCTCTCCCAGAGCTACCGGGTAATCGGGTTCGGGTCACGCCCGGGTCCAGGCCCACCGGCGTGCGGTGGTGGGCGAGGAGTGCAGGTCGGTTTAATCGGGTCGGGCCAGGTCCGCGGAGCGTGGTCACGGACGAGGCCGGGTCGGGTGAGAGGGACCTCACCCCGTGGTCAGGAGGCAGACAGCATAAGGCACTTTTTGCCTTTATGCGTCCGCGCGCCTCCGAGAAGTTCCGAGGTGGGACTAAATGTCCCACCCCAATTGAGCGCCCGTCGCGGAGGGAGCAGTGGGCGATCGTGGCTTCACGCGCGGCCTTCGCCCCATCTGCGAGCCTGGGACGTTTCGCTGAGACTCCCCGCGCAACCTGGGAGTCGAACCTGGGCGAAGGCGTGCCTGCACCTGCAGGTGAAGGAGCTCTGCCTGCTCAGTAATGGCGACGGCGGGCGAGTCACCTGGTCACAGAAGAACGGCCTCTCGGCCAAATCAGACAGGCGGGGGACCTTCGCCGTGGCACGGCGAAGGTGGTCAGGGGGTCTGCAGGGGGCGTGATGGAGCCAACAGGTCGTCCTAGGTCAAACTGTGAGCGAAGAAGTGGGTGTGTTCGGTGGATCTGCAGAGGGCGTTTGGTGGGAAGTGGAGGGGCGGAAGAGGATCAGGGTGAGGAGGCGGAGGTTCTGCGGTGGTCGGCGAGCCGTGTGGGTCGCGGAGGTGATGGGAGCGGCTCGCCGGAGGGTGGTCGGAGGCGGAGAGGGTGAGGGTGAACAGGAGCGGTCGAGGGTTTAATCAAATAAAAGACAGTGAGGAAAAGAAAGAGGGGGAGGTGGGGAGGAGTTCTGACCTAGTTATGGAGACGAAAGGGGCCGAGACAGGGCGACAGTCGTATCGACTGTCGCCGGAGAAGAAGATGCCCAGGGGAAGGGGCGGCGGCGAGCAGAGGGCTGGAGAGGCGCCAGCTGGGTACGGCGTGGCGCAGGAAGAGCAGGGGAGGAGGTCTCTGCTGCTGGTATTACGGCAGAGCGAAGAGGAGGAGGGGGAGGAAACCGCCGGAGCTAGTGAGCGTCTGCCGGAGAAAGAAGAGAAGGAAGTTGGGGATTTCTCCGTCAGATCCAGGCTGCCCTCGTCGGTGGAGCAGCGGGGGGTATTTATAGGGATGAAACAGGGAGGAAGGCGGAGGGAGACGACGTGTCTCCCTCGCCGGAGAATGGTCGGAACACGAACCCATACCGTCCGTGCGTTCGCACGGCCGGTATGGTGGGCTACAATGACCAGGGGGGTGCTCCTGCGACGGCTGACGACGCAGGGCACCCCCGGTTTACTTGCCAAGTCCCCCACCTCACCCTGCGCGGCGCCATGCTCCGCGCAAGGTCGCCGGAGCATGGTGCTGGCAGGGTTTTGCAGGAGGGACCTGATTGCAAAGAACGAAGGAGAGTTAGGGGCCAAAATGCGAGGGTTCAAAAGTTGAGGGCCAAAGAGTAAATATATGAGGACCAAAGTGTGAAGTCGGTCAAGGAGGTTTCTTCTTAGGCTCAAGTTTTTATACATGACTAATTAGGACCTAAGGAATCTGATGGTGAATTTTATTTTCATATTAAACCTTGTTTGACCGGTCAATTTGCGCAAAAACCCAAATTAAGTTATTAATTGGGTATGGTTCTCAATGTAGGTCAAAATGGGTTCTAGAGGCCAAATTGAAGGTTCTAAACCCTAGAGATTATTTTTCTATGAATTTTAGAGGGTTTATTCTATTTTTACTTTGCCTCGAACCTTGTGAATTGAAGTGGGTTGTTTTATGGTTACAGATTATCATTTGGTTCCTTGGAAGTGCTGTAGCCCTTGCTAGATCATCTCATCCCACTTTTATTCTTATTAAGCTGTTTTGACCTGTGTTTGGTCCCTGAATTACCCTGCATGCAGTTTATACTGGTAAAATTGCACTTTTACCCCTTATGACTGGTTTTCTTCTCAAACTCAGAATTCTCTGAGTTAAGCCTTTCCTTGAGATATGTAGGAGCTTTTATCCTTTGTATTGGGTCAAAATGAGCTAGTTATGGCTCATGATGAGGTTCTCATCACCCGTCAAGGAAGCAGAAGAATCTATTTCCTGATAACTTCTCGAGAATCTGATCAATAAATGGTAGTGGGAAATGATCCTTCTTCGTGGAGGAATTGAGTCTTCGGTAATTTATGCAGACTCTCCACGAGTTGGCTATACAGGTAGGTATGACCTCTCCGATTTCAGTCGTGATGGTGGTGAGCCCTGCCTTCTTAGGCACAACCTGGATGGGGCTCACCCAACGACTGTCGGAGATCGGGTAGATGATCCCTGCATCTAACCACTTAATGATCTCCTTCTTCACGACCTCCTGCAGATTGGGATTCAAACGTCTCTGCATTTCACGTGAAGGTCGTGCGCCCTCTTCAGAATAGATACGGTGTGTGCAATAAGAGGGACTTATTCCAGTCAAGTCATTGAGAGTCCAACCAATGGCTCTGCGATGTTGCTGGAGAATAGTAATCCGACAGGATTCCTGATCAGGTGTGAGTTTGGAGTTTATAATCACAGGAAATGTCTGATTAGAATCCAAAAAGACATATTCTAAATGATCGGGAAGGGGTTTGAGTTCAAGAATGGGGTTATCAGCAATAGTGGGTGGTTCAGAATGAGTGTGGGGTACAAGAGTAGGAGTTATAGGTTTGTCTAGATCAAGGTCAGACTCTAATTGCGGTTCAAGATTTTCTTATGGCTGATGAGGAATAATTGATGAACACACATAAATTCAAGATAAATTGCTTATTTTTGATAGCTCCTAGGCTTAGCATTGCATATCATGTTATAAACATTGCATAACATCCATTGCATGGCATTAGGATAGTTGTATATTTTATATATTAATTCCTTCATTTTATATGGCCAGGGGGGCAATGCGACATCCATACAGGTTTCGGATGGAAAATCTGACCGTACGGATGGATCCGAAGCGACGATCGCAGTTCGGCATCGCAGGAATCATCTTGATCTAAGCACCAGAGCACCCTCTACAAGAAGAAGATGGATGGCCCAGATGGCACCACGTGGCGCCATCCAGGCCGCCCAACACCAGCCAGCAGCATCGCCCAACTCCTTCATCTGCACCCTTCAATCCTAATCGTTGGATCAAGATCCAACGGCTGGGAGGCGGACGCACCAAGCCACTCCACGCGACACAAGGGGAGGATTGCCGCAACGGTGGGAGCGCTGGTTTGCAAAGGAGGGGCGCGGGTTCGAATCTTCGCAGCCCCTCCAATTCGCAATTGGGCGAGCGCTTGGAGCGGAGCGGCAGCGCCAGCGCCAGCGCAAGGTAGCGCACGTGCGCACGTGCAGGCTAGCGCATAGCAAGCGTGCACACCAACGCATAGCACACGCACACACAGCTAGGCGCGCTCGGTCAGCACGCGTGATGAGCGGGGTAGGCGGCGCAGGCGCAAGGGCGGTTGGCGCCAGCTTTCAACGACAGCTGGGCTGACCTACAGTGACGCTTACAGCCGTCGCTATTTCATTGCAAGCCAGTAGAGCCAGCTATGGGCATGGGTGGAGGTGAGTTGTCTACAGCAACGTTTCCAGCGACGGTCTGGAGGTCGCTAAAGGTCCTTTAATCCATTTTTAGCCTCTTCTCCTCCACTATAAAAGGACCTACATCCCCTCCCTTCCAAGCCATCTCTACCTACTCTACTCCCACCTACTCCCAAGCTCTAGCAAGCCTACCAACGCTCCATGAGAGCTTGTTCTCAAGCTCCCAAGGTGCTTATTAGTGTAGCGAACCTCTACCCCACCAAATACTCCTCCAACTTCCCATCTCCCTTCATAGGTCACCTTGAAGCTGTCTTCCCACCTCCATTCCGGTAGTAGATCACCTCCGTCTTCTCACCTCCATTTCGGAGCTACGCCGAAGCTTTCCTCAACCCGACGTCCTCCAGCATCTCACCTCCGTCGTCCTGCTCCTCACCTCCTTCGTCCGAGCTTCCGCCAGGCGCCATCATCTCATCGAATTCGGGAGATTTCCTCTCACCCCCCTCTCTTTTTATGCTTTCATAGTTCATTGTAATTGACATTGGCTTGATATATATATCATAATTGTTCCATTTCTATCTTGTGATTCATTCTACTTGTTTTTTATTTCAAAAAATACAAAAAAGATAACAAAACCCCAAAATACAAAAAAGAAACAAAACGAAGCATGATTTTCAAGTAAAGTAAACGTCTCCTCCTTGTGTTCGACCTGGGACTCCCTTGGAGTTTCGGTATAAATTTTATTTGATTGACGTGTTTTGCAATTACGACGACAGGTTACTTGTAACCTCGATCTCTAACACGCAAAACACGACTTGACCATTTTGGCGCCGTTGCCGGGGAAAATACGACCATTTTGGCGTCGTTGTCGAGGAGGCAACGGAATTTACTTTATTGTTTATTACGCTTCTTTGCATTTACATAGCACTAACCCTACTTGTCTTTGATCTACTGTCTTGCAGGTACCCTAGCATGGAGATCCAAGTGTGGTAGATCGGAGTAAAGTGCGGGTAGAGTACTTTGTAAGTGTCCCCCACTTTCCCCCCCACTAGTTCATTTTGCCACAATCATAACCAAGACTTAATCTACTTAGGTGTTTGCATAAACCCTAGGATAGACTTTGTTTGTCTTGTTTGCCACCTTCACCCATCTCACCCACATCTTATATAAAAAAAAACAAAAGATATTTCTATGGGACAAATCAATTTACACACTCTATACACTCACATTTGAGGCACATAATCGGACTTGATTTTCATCTACTGAACCGGGCTTCCGACCTGTGGACCCGGTACACGAATTCAACACATAAAAGAGTAGAAATCATATTAGGTTAACCATATTTTTGTGTGCCTTAATCGGTAGTGCATTTGAGCCAATTGAGTGAATTGTTTGGGCTGCACCACCTAATCTAAAAGAGATTCATTTTCTAGTTGCCCCATAGGATTCAATAATTAGGTCAAGCCAGGCACTCCATATTTTTCTTGATTTCTAAAGAAAAATACTTGAACACGTGCTTTCAACAACAAACTTGGTTTGCCTCACAAAACTTGGTTGAAAACACCTAATATTTGAATCCTAAAAGCTATTAAGTAAGATTTGAATCCTAAAACTCACCTCATCATTAATAATCTTGCTTGAAAACATCTTGGTTGTGCACATTCATATGTTCTCAAACAAATCGTTAAGGGCACAACCCATTAAGGGCCCATCACATTCCAAAGCACCAATTTCCCAAGCCTAACTAAAATCAATTAGGCGTTGGCCTTAAGGATTCACTCGCTCATTGGGATCCAGATTGAGATTATTCACGATTAACCTGCTTATGCTAGTTAATTTGATGTCTAGCTAGGGGAGTAGCGTCAAACGACCGTGGCTAGGGGGTACACTAGGAACCGGAGGCGCAAGCCAAAGGAAGAACCTTTTCCCTAGTCCCTCCTTCTAACTGGTTGGATTGCCTGGACATAAGTAGAGTAAATCGTCCATAATCTTAGGATGGGTTTTGAGAGTCAGTAGACCTTAGGCTACCCCATCTAAGGACAGGCTTGTATTCTTGTGCTGCAGGGTTCCCTTTTTTTCTTTCCCTATCCTTCCGACTTCCTTCTAGTGTATGCTTGGGAGGAGGTCATTGAACCCTAGATTGAAAGGACCTTTAGACCACTCAAGGAGGCAGAGGTTGAGCTATAGCCAAGCAGATCCCATGGCTGATCAACAATTACCTCCCCCGCCTTCGAACCAGCAGGAGCTGATTTAGAGGTAGTTGGAAGAATTGCAGCAAATGTAGCAATGGTTCCAACGCATGCATGGTCAGGGCGCTCAGCCCTTGAAGGATTTTTACGATCCTTCAAACTATGGGGAACGTCCCAGCGTCATGATTCCCACCGGAGACATTGAAATCAAGCCCCAAGTCTTAAGTTTGATTAAGCATTTTCATGGGCTTGGCTCGGAGGACCCATTCCAGCACCTGGAAGATCTAACCACGTTGGTTTTGACCACCAGAGCAAGGAATGTGAACGAAGAGCAAATGATCATGAGGCTTTTCCCCCACTCTCTCAGGGATAAGGCCGCACATTGGTATCGGACTATAGGAAGGCCGATTGAAACTTGGACTGCTCTTAAGTTGGCTTTCTTGAAGAAATTCTTCCCTATCGGAAGGACCAATGCTTTGCAATGAGCGATTACCACTTTCGCTCAGCGGCCGGGGGAACCGTTTCATGGTGCCTGGGAGTAATTTCAGGAACTTTTGAGGAAGTGTCCACACCACGAGGTGCCGAAATGGAAACTCGTGTAGATTTTCTATCACGGGTTGGTTGAGCAACTCCGTAATCATGTGGATGCCTCCTGCGGAGGCAATTTTCTCAATAGGGATGCAGATAACGTATACGACCTATTTGAGGAAATGAGCGAGAACTCAATTAATCATGCCTCCATGGATGCATTCAACCGGTCCCAACAACCTAGGTCAAGTGCTAATGAGATCCAGGACTCTCATTCATTTGACATGGAATTAATTTGTAATAAACTGGATAAAATTGACTTGGTTGCTAAGAAAATGGAAGAATGGATGTCTAGGAATTCAGGAAACACTTCTTTACCCACTCAATCCCAGAATTCGGGATTCCATTCCTCATGAGCTCCCATGGGGCGGGAATTAGTGAATCAACTCGATTCAGCTCAACCTGTGAGCCAGGATTTCTTGGAACCATATGGGTTCCAAACTGGGGCCTTTGATCCCAGTTTCTCTGATCCTCCCTTCTCTTCATCCTCGTTTTATGAGGATGCATATGCAATGTAGGAGAATGTTAGGTCCAACCCGAATTCCAACACTTTCAACTCGGGATGGAGGAACCACCCTAACTTGTCTTGGAAAAATCAGGGGCAACAGACCCAATCTCGACCCAGCAACTATGCATCTCAAAAACCCATGGGTCAGGGTCAAGTATACACCCAGTTGCCCCTGAGATCGGTTAATCAGCCATCTTGGAATGCCCAACAATCTGTGGGGCAGGCTGATTTCAATCGGTAGATGGTGGAAATGCAAGGGTCCATGCTTCAGCTTATGCAACAAATGAAGACATCCTTGGATAACTTGCAATCCGGGTTAATTGCAAACACCCGACAACCCGGATCCTTAACATCTCAACCCGTACCAAACCCGCGTAATGTGTAAAATCAGGGCAATAGAGCCCAAGGGTACGGGAATCAAAGGGACACACGCGCATGCTCAGGTGGTTGAGCAGGGTCCCTCTTCTTCCTCTTCTGGTTACATGACCAACCAAGGCCCTCCAATCTTCACTAATCCACCTCAAGACCCAAACCCTTATGCCTCTGCAAACTCTGTCACCTTGAGAAGTGGGAAGCAGACCCAGAACCCATAATTACCTTCTAGAAGTCAAAATCCTGGGGAGCTTGAGAAAGAGAAGGAGGCTGAAGAAGACAATAAGGCCCAGGGACCGAAAATTGAAAATTCCACCCATATTCCATTCCCTGAGGCCCTATTGAAAATCAAGAAGAAGAAAACCCTAGACAGCAACGAGGAGCTTTTGAATTTATTCAAGAGTGTAGAGATCAATATTCCGCTCCTTGATGCTATTAAGCACATCCCGGTTTACGCTAAATTCTTGAAAGAACTGTGTACCCAAAAGCGTAAGCCGAGAGAACCCACTTCGAGGAAGGTGATTCTCTCTGAGCAGGCAAGTTCTGTAATCCTGCATCACCTTCCTCAAAAGAAGAAAGATCCAGGTGCCCCCTTGATCTCATGCATTATTGGGGAATACACTTTTGATAGGACACTATTGGACCGAGGTGCATCCATCATCCTAATCCCAACTTCTATTTATGAGAAGTTTGGGTTAGGTGAACTCAGGCCAACCTCAGCAACGCTACAATTAGCGGACTGATCGGTCACCACACCGAGAGGCATTATTGAGGATGTAATTGTCAAGGTCAAGGATTTCCATTTTCCTGTAGATTTCCTCATCCTCGACATGGATGTACCTAATGATTTGAGGAACACGCCCATCATTCTGGGGCGTCTGCTCCTAGCTACCGCCATGGCCAACATAAACTGTAAAAGCGGTAGTATGGAGATCACCTTTGGGGATAAGAAATTAACTCTGGGTATTTTTAAGGCGATAAGAGGATTTGGGGATTGTGGATTCATTGAGGAACTCGAGGATCAGAATCTTGAGATGTGTATGACAATCAATGCACTCGAGGACTCCATTAGCTTTAGCGAACCCAAACCACAACCCTCCTCTATGGTAGACCTGCCACATCCTAAAGAGGCTGTTGATTTTGTTCATTCCCAGCCTCTTCCACTGGATCGTCCTGATGAATCTTCATCAGCATCCTCCCTTCCTTCGATTCTAAACCCACCCCAGCTGGAATTAAAACCATTGCCCAAAAATTTGAAATATGAGTTGTTAGGACCTAAAAACATGCTCCCTGTGATTATTAGTGCTGATTTGACTAAGGAGCAAGAATTGAGGTTAATTAAGGTCCTTAAGAACAACAAGGAGGCAATTGGTTGCACCATCCACGACCTTAAAGGGATCGAGCCATCTTATTATAATCATCGTATTTTCATGGAAGATGGATCCCATCCTTCTCGCGAAATGCAAAGGAGACTAAACCCGAATATGCGAGAAGTGGTCAAGAAGGAGATAATTAAGTGGCTCGATGCTAGGATAATTTACCCAATCTCAGATAGTCCGTGGGTAGCCCTGTTCAGATTGTACCCAAGAAGGCAAGAATAACCGTTACGACTAATGAGAAAGGGGAAACCTTTACCACTCGTTCAACTTCTGCTTGGAGAGTCTTTATTGACTATAGGAAGCTGAACACTACCACTAAAAAGGATCACTTCCCCTTGCCATTCATCGATCAAATCCTCGAAAGGTTAGCTGGGCAAAAATATTTTTGCTTCCTGGACGGTTATTCAGGATATAACCAAGTCCCTATCCATCCTGAAGACCAGGAAAAGACAACTTTCACATGTCCCTACAGAACCTTTGCATTCCGTAGAATGCCATTTGGACTTTGTAATGCGCCTGCGACTTTTCAAATGTGCATGATGGCCATCTTTTCTGACATGGTGGGAGATTGTCTTGAGGTGTTCATGGATGATTTCTCCGTTTTCGGAGATTCTTTTGAGTCTTGCCTGACTAACCTGGAATTGATCCTTCAGAGATGCATCAAAACACGACTGGTCCTTAGCTGGGAAAAGAGCCACTTTATGACTCAAGAGGGCATCGTCCTGGGTCACGTGGTTTCTAATCGGGGAATTGAAGTTGATCGAGCTAAGGTGGATGCTATCTCTAGACTTCCTCCACCCACATCCGTAAAACAAATTCGCTCTTTTCTTGGGCATGTGGGATTTTATAGAAGATTCATTAAGGACTTCTCGAAGGTTGCTTGGCCCTTGAGTAACCTTTTGGCCAAAGATGCATCGTTCGAGTTTGATGAATCATGTCATAAGGCATTTGATTTATTAAAAGCGGCCATCACCTATGCTCGGTATTGTAACCACTGGTCTGGACAACCCCATTTGAGATTATGGCTGACGCATCTGATTATGCCATCGGGGCTGTCTTGGGTCAAAAGATTGAGAAAAAGCCCTCTGTGATTTACCACGCTAGCAAAACTTTGGACGAGGCCCAGAGGAATTACACCGTTACTGAAAAAGAATTGCTAGCTGTAATTTTCGCTTTAGAAAAATTCAGGGCTTATCTATTAGGTTCTCGCGTCATCATCTATACTGACCACTCGGCCTTAAAACATCTCTTGGCCAAAAAGGATGCCAAACCCTAGCTTATTCGCTGGATTTTGCTGTTTCAAGAGTTCGATCTTGAAATCAGGGATAAAGTCGGGGCACAAAATGTAGTGGCGGATCACCTTTTGAGAATCCTAATTGATTCCCCTCATCCAGATGTTCCGATCTCTAATACTTTTCCAGATGAAACTATCCTCACAATCTTGGGAATCCGAACCCCCTGGTTTGTGAATATTGTCTATTATTTGGCCATTGGTCAAATCTCTCAGGATTGGACCAAACAACAATGGGATAGACTTGTATCTGAGGCCAAATATTATTTTTGGGATGATCCCGAGTTGTACTGCATTGGCGCTGATCAGATTATTCACCGATGCATCCCGGAAGTCGAGTTCCATAGCATACTTGAGTTCTGTCACACATCCTCTTGTGGTGGACAATTTTCCGAGAAAAAGATGACTGCAAAAATTTTGCAATTCGAATTCTATTGGTCGTCATTATTTAAGGATGCCCAGGAATTCTCTAGGTCATGCACCTGATGCCAAACACTCGGGAACATGGCTAAGAGAGATATGATGCCCCTAAACCCAATTCTTTCCGTCAAAATTTTTGACATTTGGGGCATCGACTTTATGGGACCCTTCCCTCCTTCATTTGGACACTAGTATATTATGGTCGCTGTTGATTATGTGTCCAAGTGGATTGAGGTAGTTCCCACCTGGACCAATGACCACAAGGTGGTCATCGATTCTGTGAAGAGAAATATCTTCAGTCGGTTCGGGGTTCCTAGGGCAATTATCAGTGATGGTGGCATACATTTCACTCATGCCCAGTTTTGAAATTTACTAGGGAAATACGAGGTGAGCCATCGGATTTCCACACCTTACCACCCTCGGACGAACGGACAGACCGAGGTCTCCAATCGGGAGATCAAGAATATTTTGCAGAAAACCATTAGGCCTAATAGGAAGGATTGGACCCAAAAGCTAGATGATGCTCTTTGGACTTACTATACGGCATACAAAATTCCTATTGGTATGTCTCCTAATGAGAGCCTCATCATGAGCCACAACTAGCTCATTTTGACCTAATAAAGAGAATAAAAGCTCCTACATGACTTAGAAGAGGGCTTAATTGAAGGAATAAGTGTTCTAAGAAGAAAATATGAAATAAAGGTTAAAACTGTAATTTTACCATTGTAGTACATAAACGGGATTTCTCAGAGACAAAACACGGGTCAAATGGTCTAAATGAGATAAAAAGTGGGTTGATGCAATCAGAAATGGGTTCATGTGCAATCTAGGAATTAAATGACATTTGGTAACCCTAAAACAGACCTGCTTAATTCAACAAGGTTCTGGTCAGGATAAAAATTAAGTAAACCCTCTAAAATTCATGGAAAAATATCCCCTAGGGTTTAGAACACTCAATTTGGCCTTTGGAACCTAGTTTGACCAAGAATAGGGTCCTAGCTTATCAATTGACCTAATTTAGGTTTTTATGCAAAATGTCCAGTCAAACATAGTCAAACCTAAAATCCAACTTCACCATTGGATTCCTTAGGTCCAAATTAGGTTTGTACCAAAATTTTGACCTAAGGGGAGGTCATCTTGACCTACTTTGCAACTTTGTACACCTAATCACATTTTGGTCCCTATCTTTTGAAAATCATCACAACAGCCCCCTATCTTTCTCGCCAATCTTACAATCAAGTCCTTCCACCATTATTGGGAGCAGAATCCTTCTTTGGCGAGGATCAGAGAGGGGATACGCTCAGATCCCTCAGAGATCCCCTCCCAAAATTGGAAGGGAGATTCTCTGAGGAATCCCCTTCCATCTAAGCCTGATCTTGATCCCAGATTTGCACCCAATCTCTCGTGCGAATGCACGAGAGAGTTGGGTATCTAACCACCTTCCATCTCCGGCGAGACGTCGATGACAGAAGGCGTGCCCTCCACTCACCAGACGCACGGCCAAACACCTATAAATTAAACCCTAACTCCGACCTCACCTCCTCAGCTTGACTTGGCCGGATTTCCACCTCAATTCCTCTCCTTCTCCGGCCAAGGTGTCCAGCGAGCTCCGGCGAGCCTCCCTCCCCTTCCTCTTCTCTCTACCACAAAACGAGTGGCAGAGTCATCTTCCTCATCCTCCTCCGCGTCGCGCAACACCCGCGCACGCTGCCCTAGCCTCGTCGTCGCCATAGTCTTCCTCCACTGAGCATCTTCTTCTCCGGCGACAGCAGGTACTACTGTCCACCTCTTCGTCCCCTTAGTTAGGTTAAAATCATTCCCCTCTATCCCCTCTTTCATCTCCTCACTTTATTTCACTCAATCGACCCCTTGACCGTCGCTGTCCACCGTCACCTTCCTCATCTACGTCCACCCTCCGGCGAGGCACTCCCGTCGCTCCGTAGCCCCACATAACTCGCCGACCATCACATAACCTCCGCCTCACCTCACTGAGTAATCTCCGCCCATCCATAGTCCCTATAAGCCTACCCAATGGTCCCCCGAACTCACCTATCCATCCGGCCACAGGGCGACCTAGGCACGCACACCTAGGCCACCCCGCGGCCTGCCACCTTGCTCTTCACCTTCGCCATGACGAGGCGAAGGTTCCCCGGTGATCTGATTAAGCCGAGAGGCTCTTTTCGTGTCTGACAGGTTCCCAGCCCCTGCCACCATTGACGGCGACTCGAAGAAGCTCCAAGCTCGCTCCAGACTTCAGGACCGTAAGTCTTCAGGTGCAGGTCACTCGGGGAAGCACTGCGAAGCTATCTGACCAAGCAAGAGATGTTGCGACATCCGCAGCTGTGGCAATTGAAGGATAGATTTTTGCAGGCGTGTGCGACGTAGAGGGGGAGCAATTAGTCCCACATCGTGAACTCACAAAGAAGTGGAGTGGTTTAAATGGTTTTTGTGATATGGTTTGAGTGCCTTCGAACGCACTTGGGGTGAGGTCCTTGACCTATCTCACGCCGCCTCATCCGCGATTTCACCACGCGGATCTGGCATGATCTGACCCAACCCTTGCCTGAGCACACCTCGCGCACCACCCTCACGCCGGTGTGCCTGGTCACGAGCCCGCGATCTGACCCGTTTACCCTACTCTTGGAGAGCGACCTGAGAGTGGTTTACAGAGAGAGAGAGATGTGCGAGTGTGGGTAGAGGGGTAGGTTTTTCCTTGGCTGTGGTGTGTGCAGGAAAGAAGGAAGGGAGGAAGAAGCCAACACTTAGCCGCTGCAAGGAAGGAGGCTCTGCCAAGGAAGAAAGGCAAAGCAGGAAGGAAGAAGAAACGAGGGAAGGAAGTTCTGCCAAGGAAGCAAGAGAGGCAAGGTAGAGAAGAGGAACTGAAGGAAGCAGAGCCAAGGAAAAGAAGAAGAACTGTAGAGAGAGTAACTGCAGAAGAAAATAAGAAGAAAAGCAAAGCACTGCAGAAGAGAAAGAACAAGCACAAAGAAATCAGAAGAAGAATCAAAGAAGGGAAACACATTTTTAAGACGTATGATCCCATTGATCAGACATCCAATTTATTCTTTTTACCATAATTGCTTTTCAAACTCATGCATTTACATTTGAATTAAAGTTTTGAGTGAGATTAGTAGTAAATTTCAATTGCTCCCTGTGTTCGACCTCGGATACTTCGGTTTTCGAGTAATAAAACTTTTATTTGTTGACGACGCTTGATCACCTATACTACGACGTAATTAACTGTTAAAACACGATCGAGACAGTCTCACCAACAAAATGGATCGTAACTCCGACAACAGCGCCATTTTGTTGGTGCGACTGTCTCGATCGTGTTTTAACAGTTAATTACGTCGTAGTATAGGTGATCAAGCGTCGTCAACAAATAAAATTTTTATTACTCGAAAATCGGAGTATTCGAGGTCGAATACAGGGAGCAATTGGAATTTACTACTAATCTCAAGAATGTAATTGAACACTTTAATTACTCAAAACTTTAATTCAAATGTAAATGCATGAGTTTGAAAAGCAATTATGGTAAAAAGAATAAATTGAATGTTTGATCAATGGGATCAGACGTCTTAAAAATGTGTTTCCCTTCTTTGATTCTTCTTCTTCTTATTTCTTTGTGCTTGTTCTTTCTCTTCTGCAGTGCTTTGCTTTTCTTCTTATTTTCTTTTGCAGTTACTCTCTCTACGGTTCTTCTTCTTCTTCCTTGGCTCTGCTTCCTTTAGTTCCACTTCTCTGCCTTGCCTCTCTTTCTTTCTTGGCAGAACTTCCTTCCCTCGTTTCTTCTTCCTTTCTGCTTTGCCTTTCTTCCTTGGCAGAGCCTCCTTCCTTGCAGCGGCTAAGTGTTGGCTTCTTCCTCCCTTCCTTCTTTCCTGCACACACCACAACCAAGGCAAAACGTACCCCTCAAACCACACCCGCGCATCTCTCTCTCTCTGTAAACCACTCTCAGGTCGCTCTCCCAGAGCTAGGTAAACCGGCGTGAGGGTGGTGCGCGAGGTGTGCTCAGGCAAGGGTCGGGTCAGATGGCGCCAGATCCGCGTGGTGAAATCGCGGACAAGGCGGCGTGAGATAGGTGAGGGACCTCACCCCAAGTGTTTTCGGAGGCACTCAAACCATATCACAAAAACCATTTAAACCACTCCACTTCTTTGTGAGTTCACGATGTGGGACTAATTGCTCCCCCTCTACGTCATGCGCGCCCGCAGAAATCTATCCTTCAATTTCCACAGTTGCAGACGTCGCAGCGTCTCTTTCTTGGTCAGATAGCTTCGCAGTGCTTCCCCAAGTGAGCTGCACCTGAAGCCTTGCGGTCTTGAAGTCTGGAGCGAGCTTGGAGCTTCTTCGAGTCGCTGTCAATGGCGACAGGGGCTGGGAACCTGTCAGACATGAAAAGAGCCTCTCAGCTTAATCAGATCACCGGGGGACCTTCACCTCGTCACGGCGAAGGTGAAGAGCAAGGTGGCAGGCTGCGGGGTGGCCTAGGCATGCGTGCCTAGGTCGCCCTGTGGCCAGATGGATGGGTGAGTTCGGGGGACCGTTGGGTAGGCTTATAGGGACTGTGGATGGGCGGAGATTACTCAGTGAGGTGAGGCGGAGGTTATGTGATGGTCGGCGAGGCGTGTGGGGCTGCGGAGCGACGGGAGCGCCTCGCTGGAGGGTGGCCGGAGATGAGGAAGGTGACGGTGGACAGCGACGGTCGAGGGGTCGATTGAGTGAAATAAAGTGAGGAAATGAAAGAGGGGATAGAGGGGAATGATTTTAACCTAACTAAGGGGACGAAGGGGTGGACGGTAGTACCTGCTGTCGCCAGAGAAGAAGAAGCCCAGTGGAGGAAGACGGCGGCGACGACGGGGCTAGGGCAGCGTGCGCAGGTGTTGCGCGACGCGAAGGAGGGTGAGGAAGATGACTCTGCCACTCGGTTTGTGGCTGAGCAAAGAGGAAGGGGAGGGGGGCTCTTCGAAGCTCGCTGGACACCTTGGCCAGAGAAGAAGGAGAGGAATTGAGGTGGAAATCCGGCCAAGTCAAGCTGAGGAGGTGCAGCCGGAGTTAGGGTTTAATTTATAGGTGTTTGGCCGTGCGTCTGGTGCATGGAGGGCACGCCTTCTGTCACCGACGTCTCACCGGAGATGGAAGGTGGTTAGATACCCAACTCTCTCGTGCGTTCGCACGAGAGATTAGGTGCAAATCTGGGATCAAGATCAGGCTTAGATGGAAGGGGATTCCTCAGAGAATCTCCCTTCCAATTTTGGGACGGGATCTCTGAGGGATCTGAGCGTATACCCTCTCTAATCCTCGTCGGAGAAGGATTCTACCCCAATAATGGAAGAAGGACTTGATTATTAGATTGGCGAGAAAGATAGGGGGGTTGTTGTGATGATTTTCAAAAGATAGGGACCAAAATGTGATTAGGTGTACAAAATTGCAAAGTAGGTCAGATGACCTCCCCTTAGGTCAAAATTTTGGTAAAAACGTAATTTGGACATAAGGAATCTAATGGTAAAGTTGGATTTTAGGTTTGACCACGTTTGACTGGACATTTTGCGTAAAAACCCAAATTAGGTCAATTGATAAGCTAGGACCCTATTCTAGGTCAAACTAGGTTCCAAAGGCCAAATTGAGTGTTCTAAACGCTTGGGGATATTTTTCCATGAATTTTAGAGGATTTACTTGATTTTTATCCTGACCAGAACCTTGTTGAATTAAGCGGGTCTGTTTTAGGGTTACCAAATGTCATTTAATTCCTAGATTGCACATGAACCCATTTCTGATTGCATCAACCCGCTTTTTATCTCATTTAGACCATTTGACCTATGTTTTGTCTCTAAGAAATCCCGTTTATGTACTGCAATGGTAAAATTACTGTTTTAACCTTTATTTCATGTTTTCTTCTCAAAACACTTATTCCTTCAATTAAGCCCTCTTCTAAGTCATGTAGGAGCTTTTATTCTCTTTATTAGGTCAAAATGAGCTAGTTATGGCTCATGATGAGGCTCTGATCATACCCCCATGCCTAGCTTTTGCTAGTCCCTTAGCAAAATTTCAAGGTTTTAACTTCCATTCTAGACCCTGAGTGTCTGTCAACAATTATGATAAGTGCTTATCTTTTTCTTTTGTGATTAGGTTAGAATGCCGACAATAGGCCTAGAGGTACTCAAGTACCAACCAAAATCCGGACCTGACCCGCTTTAGCCTTAGTCCTCCGTAAAGGTTTCTAAGGCCTACAGAAACTAACCTAGGGTTTGTTGGACTCCGCGGTTAAAGCACCCATGCTTGAGACATTTTTAGCCTAGGTTCAGTTTGCAGTGCGTTTTTGTAAGAAAGAGGCAGAAGATTTATTTGTTTGGAGAGCTTTCTCTCTCTTTTCCTTTTATTTCTAGCTTCGGATTAGCTTTTCAACACGGTTTGTATCGGATTCCTCGTCCCCATCATCAATCCTCAAGGGTCCCTGGCTATCGAGATTTCGAGATAATCCCGCCCATGGCAACCCTCAGAACCCTAGCTTTCGAGATTTCGAGATAATCCCGCCCATGGCATTCCGTGGCCAAATTCAGACCCTGGCGATCGACATTTTGTGATAATGCTACCCATGGTATCTGGACCAGCAGAGTGCTTACATGCCCCCAGTAGGATATTTAAATATCCTAAGAGACAAGCACCGAGGAGATGATATGTTGTTACGCATCTTCGAGGGGAATTTCCCACCTCTCCGCATCGAGAACTCGTTCAAATCAACTTGTGTTGATTGGCTACTCCTAATCTAGGTGACTTTTTCAGAACATTAAACGCTTTTGCGTGATTTTGATATTTATGCATAGTGAACCAGACTGTGTGTGAATTTGGGGTGCTTAGGTTACCGAATCCCGTAAATCGAAGGCCAGATAACGAGGTCGAATACTTCCTAAGCCTTAGACCTAATACTTAAGCTTCACATTTTCCCCAACCTCTTGAGGATTATCGAGATCTTAGTGGATACGTGAATTTTTAAGCTCAAGAATCTAGCCCAAGAGACCTAAGATCAGCATTCCTGCTAATCTCTTGTTATGTCTCTTTAGCACTTTTCTTTTATTTCTTTTCTTGGTTTGGTCTAGAACTTCAGTTAATTCCTTAATCTTTTACTAATGACTACTTCTTTTTTTTTTCCATTTTGTGCTCCTTTTTGTCATTTTTGCTCTTTTTCTCCTCCTTATGATTATGTGGCTCACAAAATTTCCTCCCTCCCCCATTTTTGTTCTTTTTCATAATTTTTCAATTTTTTTGTGTTTTTGACATATGTGAATTTTTTTGTGAGAATCCTTCTGATTTTTTCTTGGTTCTGTATGTATGCACTTTATCACCCCCCCATGCCTAAGTTTTGTAATGTCCTCATTGTAAACGGAGTGTGTGAAATAGTGTTGAGGTCAGGGACTTAGAACAGGATACATCGGGTGGGTGAATGGGTCGAAAATGACTGATGCAAACGATTTCAAGCTCTGATACGTGTACCAGAGGTGGGATCAACTGTCTAAGGTTGAACTCAAGGTGCAATGGACATGGAGTACAGACGGATAATCAGACAGGTTTCTATTTTTGGGATGACGGGTTGCCTCCCGTTAAGCGCTAAATTTAATGCCTTCAGCCGAGCGGGAAATGGGGTGGAGAGGGAGTGGTCAAATCAGTGAAATTTTGTAAAACAAGCACCTTGATTAAGAGCCTGGTTGGTCCAACCAGGTGCTTGTTAAGATCAGTAGGCTGATGATGCAGCTCAAACCAATAAGTCTAGTGGGTTGGTAGATGTAGATCAACAGATGCGGAACCCACCATATGCAATGAAGTTCTAATGGATATGGGAGTGAAAACTCGGGTTTAGGCTGAGTCGACTCAGCCTGGTCAGAGTAGGGTTCCGAAAAATAATCGATGTGTGGTGTAGAAACCCTACAGGGGTGATCAAAGAATGATGGCTCTTACTTTTCGGTCTGATCAATGCCCAATACCCGGTATAGATATGGAGTTGAATCATCTGCAAACGGCTCAGTGAGAGGTGAATCGGAATAGAAATTGAGTCCGATTGCGGGTCAGGGTAGAGATCGTGTTTTGATTGATTCTGTATATGTGGAGCAGGTGGCTTCAAAGAAAATTGGCTTGTTATAATCAGGAAGCAGATTTTCTCTGATGTTATGGTTAGATTCAAAATTGTCGGAGAGTTTGCGAAAATCAAAATCGGAATGAGATTCAAGATCATGAGTTCCACCATAGAGTAAATCATATTCAGCAGCCTGACTGGGGTCTAGCTTAAATGTTAATTCTGAGCTTAAAAAGGTGTCCCTATTTGGTAGAGGCTCAGGTTCTAAGCTAGTAGGGCAGACCCAATTGAAACCCCACTCATCCAACTCCTTGGTTTCTGTATCCTAGATTGGCATGACTTCCGAAAAATTGATTAGTTCCTCTGAGGATGTTGGCGAGGGATATTCATCAAATCGAGGCCCAAAATCATATTCTTCATTGAAAGATTGGTCTTCTTCATATGGGGCCTTGAAATCTTCAAGATAGGTTTCAGATCTAGATTCTGGGCATAGGATGTGGGTTGAATCACTAGAATCTAGGTCCGAATAACCTTTGAGGGTCACCTTATCAGAATAAGGGATGTAATTTATACCCTCGAGAGGTTCAATTCTACTCTCATACTTGCAGGAGTTTTGGGATTCTAAGCCTGGTGATTCATGGTCTAGAGTGGGCTCAACATGGTATTTTCCTGCATTTGAAGCTTCCCAACCTTCTTCAATATCAGGCACATTGTATTCTATTTGCGTTGGGAATCCACAACCATTTTGTGCCTCAAACCCGAGATCAGATTGATCCTCGATGTTGTCCCAAGATGGTTCATCCTCTGTTTGTGGTATATACGGGTACTTCTGGTCAATAACTTGTTTTACTAATCTCATTATCTCTTCCCGTTTTTCAAGACTATCTTGGTGTTGCTTCCAAAGTCGAGGATTTGTCATACATTGAAGGTATTCAAGATTGTGCAGTTTTTCTATCTCAATGTATGCAGTAATGATCAAGTCACGGGTTGATCCTTTTGTGGCTTCTGCTAATAGTACTTGGGCACAAGTTATGATAAAGGTTGTGGTTGTTGGGACATCAACTTGAATGTTTCCTACTGGTGTTGAGGTTTCTTCTTTTTCATAGAATTTCAGGGCATCCTTAATCATTTTATCTCTCATGGATCTCTGATATTCAGGTTTCTTGAATGATAGTCCTAAGTGGTTTGGCTGCATATTTGGATCAGGTGGTGGAATCAAGATGTAGAATCAGAGTTTGAATCAGGATGTAGAATCAAGTTATGAAGCGATTAGATCTGAATAACGAGTCCCATTGAAAATGTGTGTGTGTGCTCTAAAGAGAAAAGATGAGGGATTGGAGATGTTTTTGACCCAATCAAGACACCCAAAGATGTTTGGATGACTATGGAGGTTCGGGGCGGATGGTACCCCTGGATCAGAAGATCATCCACCTGAGAATTACCTGGGCAGCCAGAGAGGGAGAGTCCTGCAAAGACCACTACACGGTAGAGCATCCCCACGGGTTACAGGGTTTCCCCCACCCGACCTCTCTTGTCACTGAGATTCCAGGTAGACCAGAATGGGGACCTTGACCTCTTAAGTCTACCACTTTTATTTCAAAGGTGCTTTAGTGTTCTCACTTGAACTTTAGATGCTTTGATGTTGTGACCTAATTTAGAGGTTGGTTGACCCAAGGGGTCAACTTCACCTGACCTGTCCTATGGATGGCAGAATGATTCTAGGTTTGGAGCCTAGTGACACCCTGATTCGACTCCCAGGTTATTAGGTCCAAAAATTTTAAGATTCAAGTGATTTTAGAGCTCAATTTTTAGGGTTTGTCTTGTTTAGATCTCTTCACTCAAGGGCTTGGGTAGCACACTGATGCGGGAGGGTTTATTTCCTTTTATATAGGCATGTGTGACTAACACTCCAAGATCCTATTGTAGAAACCCTAATTTGGTTCTATTTCCAATCCTCTTTCTCTTTTTGAAAAGGTTCTCTTTGGACTTAAAAACAAGAAGTGTGTTGTCCGTAGAGATTAAACGTGATTTCTATTAGGCACATGAATTTGTGGGATAGAATTTAAAAAAAATCGCTCCAACTTCAAGAAGATTTGAAAAATTTTCGCAAAATTAGGAAATGTTTGCCTTAAAGATGGTGCTTACTATAGAAAGAAGGCAATTGATTCCTAAATTAATTTCTTCTTTTTGTCCTCTCAGGATTAGGGGATGGTTTAAGGAAGAAAAGAACTTACCTGCCCTGGAATAGTTGACTTGCGGGAGAGATTTTCTCGTGAAATACCTGCAAGATCACAACAAAGCAAAGTAGGGCAAGTTAGTGTTTAATATGATAAAAAGAATGTAGAGATTAGTGATAAATTGCACGTCACTCCCCGGCAACGGTGCCATTTTGTTGATGCGACTGTCTCGATCGTGTTTTAACAGTTAATTACATCATAGTATAGGTGATCAAGCATCGTCAACAAATAAAAGTTTTATTACTCGAAAACTGGAGTATTCGAGGTCGAACACAGGGAGCAATTGGAATTTACTACTAATCTCAAGAATGTAATTGAACACTTTAATTATTCAAACTTTAATTCAGATGTAAATGCATGAGTTTGAAAAGCAATTATGGTAAAAAGAATAAATTGGACGTCTGATCAATGGGATCAGACATCTTAAAAATGTGCTTCCCTTCTTTGATTCTTCTTCTTCTGATTTCTTTGTGATTGTTCTTTCTCTTTTGCAGTGCTTTGCTTTTCTGCTTATTTTCTTCTGTAGTTACTCTCTCTATGGTTCTTCTTCTTCTTCCTTGGCTCAGCTTCCTTCAGTTCCTCTTCTCTGCCTTGCCTCTCTTGCTTCCTTGGCAGAACTTCCTTCCCTCATTTCTTCTTCCTTTCTGCTTTGCCTTTCTTCCTTGGCAGAGCCTCCTTCCTTGCAGCGGCTAAGTGTTGGCTTCTTCCTCCCTTCCTTCTTTCCTGCACACACCACAGCCAAGGCACAACCTACCCCTCTACCCACACCCGCGCGTCTCTCTCTCTCTGTAAACCACTCTCAGGTCGCTCTCCCAGAGCCGGGTAAACGGGTCGGATCGCAGGCCCGTGACCAAGCGCACCGGCGTGAGGGTGGTGCGCGAGGTGTGCTCAGGCAAGGGTCGGGTCAAATCGCGCCAGATCCGCGTGGTGAAATCGCGGACGAGGCGGCATGAGATAGGTCAGGGACCTCACCCCAAGTGCGTTCGGAGGCACTCAAACCATATCACAAAACCATTTAAACCACTCCACTTCTTTGTGAGTTCACGATGTGGGACTAATTGCTCCCCCTCTACGTCATGCGCGCCCGCAGAAATCTATCCTTCAATTGCCACAGTTGCGGACGTCGCAGCGTCTCTTGCTTGGTCAGATAGCTTCGCAGTGCTTCCCCGAGTGAGCTGCACCTGAAGCCTTGCGGTCCTGAAGTTTGGAGCGAGCTTGGAGCTTCTTCAAGTCACCGTCAATGGTGGCAGGGGCTGGGAACCTGTCAGACACGAAAAGAGCCTCTCGGCTTAATCAGATCACCAGGGAACCTTTGCCTCGTCACGGCGAAGGTGAAGAGCAAGGTGGCAGGCTGTGGGGTGGCCTAGGCATGCGTGCCTAGGTCGCCCTGTGGCCAGATGGATGGGTGAGTTCGGGGGACCGTTGGGTAGGCTTATAGGGACTGTGGATGGGTGGAGATTACTTAGTGAGGTGAGGCGGAGGTTATGTGATGGTCGGAGAGGCGTGTGGGGTTGCGGAGCAACGGGAGCGCCTCGCCGGAGGGTGGCCGGAGATGAGGAAGGTGACGGTGGACAGTGACGATCGAGGGGTCGGTTAAGTGAAATAAAGTGAGGAAATGAAAGAGGGGATAGAGGGGAATGATTTTAACCTAACTAAAAGGTTGAAGGGGACGAAGAGGCGGACGGCAGTACCTATTGTCGCTGAAAAAGAAGACGCCCAGTGGAGGAAGACGGCGGTGACGACGGGGCTAGGGCAGCGTGCGCAGGTGTTGCGCGATGCGGAGGAGGATGAGGAAGTTGACTCTACCACTTGTTTTGTGGCAGAGCGAAGAGGAAGGGGAGGGGGGCTCGTCGAAGCTCGCTGGACACCTTGGCCAGAGAAGAAGGAGAGAAATTGAGGTGGAAATCCGGCCAAGTCAAGCTGAGGAGGTGCGGCCGGAGTTAGGGTTTAATTTATAGGTGTTTGGCGGTGCGTCTGGTGCGTGGAGGGCACGCCTTCTGTCACCGACGTCTCACCGGAGATGGAAGGTGGTTAGATACCCAACTCTCTCGTGCGTTCGCACGAGAGATTGGGTGCAAATCTGGGATCAAGATCAGGCTTAGATGGAAGGGGATCCCTCAGAGAATCTCCCTTCCAATTTTGGGAGGGGATCTCTGAGGGATCTGAGCGTATCCCCTCTCTAATCCTCGTCGGAGAAGGATTCTACCCCAATAATGGCAGAAGGACTTGATTGTAAGATTGGCGAGAAAGATAGGGGGTTGTTGTGATGATTTTCAAAAGATAGGGACCAAAATGTGATTGGGTGTATTAAATTGCAAAGTAGGTCAGATGACCTCCCCTTAGGTCAAAATTTTGGTACAAACCTAATTTGGACCTAAGGAATCAAATGGTGAAGTTGGATCTTAGGTTTGACCACGTTGGACTAGACATTTTGCGTAAAAACCCAAATTAGGTCAATTGATAAGCTAGGACCCTATCCTAGGTCAAACTAGATTCCAAAGGCCAAATTGAGTGTTCTAAACCCTTGGGGATATTTTTCCATGAATTTTAGAGGGTTTACTTGATTTTTATCCTGATCGGAACCTTGTTGAATTAAGCGGGTCTGTTTTAGGGTTACCAAATGTCATTTAATTCCTAGATTGCACATGAACCTATTTCTGATTGCATCAACCCACTTTTTATCTCATTTAGATCATTTGACCTATGTTTTGTCTCTGAGAAATCCCGTTTATGTACTGCAATGGTAAAATTACTATTTTAACCTTTATTTCATGTTTTCTTCTCAGAACACTTATTCCTTCAATTAAGCCCTCTTCTAAGTCATGTAGGAGCTTTTATTCTCTTTATTAGGTCAAAATGAGCTAGTTATGGCTCATGATGAGGCTCTCATCATCTCCGTTCCGTCTAGTGTTTGGGAAGGCATGTCACTTACCCGTAGAACTTGAACACTGAGCATTTTGGGCCATCAAGAAATGTAATGTGGACCTTGAGTTGGCCAGGAAAACCAGGAAACTCCAACTATCTGACTTGGAGGAGCTTCGAAATGATGCTTATGAAAACATCAGAATCTATAAGGCAAGGATAAAATCTCTCCATGACCAGATGATTTCACGTAAGAGCTTTGAGCCGAACCAGAAGGTCTAGCTTTTCAATTCTCGATTGAAGCTTTTCCCCGGTAAACTCAGGTCTAAGTGGGGCGACCCATTCGTTATTGAGCGGATTTTCCCTAATGGGGCTGTCGAAATCTCTGACCCAAAGACGGGTAATATTTTCAAGGTCAATGGACAGCATCTCAAACCCTTTATTGACCATGTGCTCCTTGAACCCATCTCGGACAAGGTTGCTCTTACGTTGCCATAACCACCGCAGGCTAATCATCGCCCAGCTGAAGGTGCTAAACTCAGCACATGTAAAGACTGTTCCAAGCTGACCTGAGTCTCACAGAAACCAGGTGCTATTCTTCCATTTCTACTCTCTTGTATGCTTTCATTTTTTTTTTTATAATGAGGACATTGTAATAGCTAAGCATGGGGGGGTGGACATAGTTTATAACCATTATGTCAGTTGTAATAGTTATTTCCTGTTATTCGATTCTTTTTAAAAAAAAAGAAAAAAAATTAATAAAAATAATAATAATAAAAAAATGAAATGAAAATTTGAAAAAAAAAAAAGAATTAGGAGACGAGAACTTACGCATTAGGAGTTGTAAACTTTAGGAATTGATTCTTTGAGACTTGAACACTTAGACTCTTCAAGTCTTCGGGCTTAATTAGCCTGGGTGCCCACTCGAATGTGGATTTAGTCTCGAGTCCTCGCCAATTAAAATTTATTTTAATTTGGTAAATAATTTAGGATGATAAGTGTGCAACTTATCAACCCGTCCTTTGATTTGGGGGGACTTTAAGCCTAAGCATCTACACACATTATTTTACACTGACTCACTTTCCGATGATTTTTACGAAAATTGGGTAGCTAATGGACTGACTTGGGTGGTATGGCTGGCAAGTTGTCGGTGGTAACAGCTCATTGGCCGGTTGTCCAGAGCCCAGCTACAAGACCATTTTCGTTGTACTACCTTTAGGTAAATCTTAGATCAGAGAAGTCACCTACTAAAAAAAAAAAAAGAAACACTCAAAAAAAAAAAGAAAAAAAGGGAGAAAAAAAAATAAAAAATAAAACCATACTTCACCGCACGAGTATGGTTGGCAAGTTGTCGGTGGTAACAGCTCATCCGCCGGTTGTCCAGAACCCAGCTCATAAAAAAATTGCACAATAATTCCCAAAACATTAGGGAAGAAGCGGGGAAGTAGAATAAACCGGGGAGATATACATTGGATTCACCCTTGTGTTGACCCTATAAATAAAAGTAGGGAGAAAGCTATCGATCGTAAAGTTAAATGTTTAGGCAAGGTCACCTAGGGTCGTAGAAACTCGAAATCCGTCTTAATGGTCGTTTTGTAAGTCTATCACTTTTTCACAAAGATGCTTAGCACTTAGAGTCCTTTTTGAGTCTTGGGCGGGTCGGGTAGCCGTAAAAAGTTATCCCGTAACTCTCAAACTCCAAAAGTGTAAAAAAATTAGAAAAGAAAAAAAAATATCTTCTCAAATAAGGCAAGGGCTTGGACAGTCTGCATTCTGGTAGGCACCCAGGTACTGTTGAGTTTTTGTAATTAGGTCTTGGGGATGAGATTTTCTAAAGCAATCAATGAATTTTGCCTAATTACTCGAACCCTGATTTTACTTTTATACATAGCATTTAGGTTAAGTTTGCTGGGGACTAGCAAAAAGTAAGCATGGGGGTATGATGAACACACATAAATTCAAGATAAATTGCTTATTTTTTATAGTTCCTAGGCTCAACATTGCATATCATGTTATAAATATTGCGTAACATCGATTGCATGGCATTTAGGATAGTTGTATATTTTATATATTAATTCCTCCATTTTATATGGCCAGGGGGACAATGCGACATCCATATAGGTTTCGGATGGAAAATCCGATCGTACGGATGGATCCGGAGCGACAATCGCAATTCGGCATCGCGGGAATCATCTTGATCTGAGCACCGTAGCACCCTCTACAAGAAGAAGAAGATGGACGGCCCAGATGGCACCATGTGGCGCCATCCAGGCCGCCCAACTCCGGCCAGCAGCATCGCCCAACTCCTTCATCTGCGCCCTTCAATCCTAATCATTGGATCAAGATCCAATGGCTGGGAGGCGAACGCACTAAGCCACTCCATGCGACACAAGGGGAGGATTGTCGCAACGGTGGGAGCATTGGTTTGCAAAGGAGGGGCGCGGGTTCAAATCCCCGTAGCACCTCCAATTCGCAGTTGGGCGGGCGCTTGGAGAGGAGCGGCATCAGTGCCAGTGCAAGGTAGCACGCGCGTGCACGTGCAAGCCAGTGCATAGCACATGCGCACACAGCTGGGTGTGTGCGGTCAACGCACGTGATGAGCGGGGCAGGCGGCGCAGGCGCAAGGGCGGTTGGTGCCAGCTTTCAACGATAGCTGGGCTTTACTACAGCGACGCTTACAGCTGTCGCTATTTCATTGCAAGCCAATAGAGCCAGCTATGGGCGTATGTGGAGGTGAGCTATCTACAGCAATGTTTCCAGCGATGGTCTGGAGGTCGCTAAAGGTCCTTTAATCTATTTTTAGCCTCTTCTCCTCCACTATAAAAGGACCTACACCCCCTCCCTTCCAAGCCATCTCTACCTACTCTACTCCCACCTACTCCCAAGCTCTAGCAAGCCTACCAACGCTCCATTAGAGCTTGTTCTCAAGCTCCCAAGGTGCCTATTAGTGTAGCGAACCTCTACCCCACCAAATACTCCTCCAACTTCCCATCTCCCTTCATAGGTCACCTTGGAGCTGTCTTCCCACCTCCATTTCGGTAGTAGATCACCTCCGTCTTCTCACCTCCATTCTGGAGCTACGCTGAAGCTTTCCTCAACCCGACGTCCTCCAGCATCTCACCTCCATCGTCCCGCTCCTCACCTCCTTCGTCCGAGCTTCCACTAGGCACCATCATCTCATCGAACAGCCGATTCGGGAGATTTCCTCTCACCTCCAACTCTTTTTATGCTTTCATAGTTCATTGTAATTGACATTGCCTTGATATATATATCATAATTGTTCCATTTCTATCTTATGATTCATTCTACTTGTCTTTTATTTCAAAAAATACAAAAAAGATAACAAAACCCCAAAATACAAAAAGGAAATAAAACGAAGCATGGTCTTCAAGTAAAGTAAACGTCGCCTCCCTGTGTTTGACCCGGGACTCCCTTGGAGTTTCGGTATAAATTTTATTTGATCGACGTGTTTTGCAACTATGACGACAGGTTACTTGTAACCTCGATCGCTAACACGCGAAACACGACTCGACCAATAATCATGTTGTCCTCAAGTTGTGGTTCGTCAACCACAGCTCTAATATCACAAATTTGTTCAATGACACCGCAATTGATCTCTTGTTGGGCCTTAAAGATATCAATTTTGAGAGTCTGATTCCCAAATTTTAGTTCTATGTGGACCTCTTCACAACTTATGTTGGCCCTTGTAGTGGCCAGAAAAGGTCTCCCGAGTATGATTGGTGTATCCCTCAGGTTTTCAGGTGCGTCCATATCTAAAACTATGAAATCTACAGGGAAGTAGAAATCCCACACCCTAACAATAACATCCTCAAGAATTCCCTTAGGTGACTTGATAGATCGATCTGCTAGCTGTAATGTCACTTTAGTCGATTTCAGCTCAGATTCCTCTAGATGGTTAAGAAGGGATGTGGGTATCAAGTTTATGGAGGCACCTAGGTCCAAGAATGCTCTATCAAACTGGGTCTCACCGATCTTACATGAAATCAGGGGAGTGCCTGGGTCTTTTGCCTTGGGCGGGAGTCTACTCAGGATTACAGAGCTGGCTTGCTCTGACAGTACAATTGGACTCCCACCCTTGCTTTATGGCTTATGCTGAGGTGTACACATGTTCTTCAAGAATCGTGCGTAAGCCGGTACGTGGCGGATCGCATCCATCAAGGGGATGTTTATTTGGACTTGCTCAAAGAGCTTGACCAGGTCCTCCTCAGGAGCCACGGGTCTGGTTGTTCGCTTTCCCTTGGTCAAGGCCTCGGGAAATGGAACCTTGGTTGGTTCATCTAGGATAGGTCCAGGTTTTGGATCTGGGACAGGAATAGGAACATCCTGGATGACTGTCCTAGGGTTTTGGTCACTACCAGGCTTGGAGTGGTCTAGATAAGGTGGATCTTGGGTTGCCTTACCACTACGGGTTGTTACAGAATTTATTTCTGCCTGATTTTGGTTGGGGGTTGGTAAAATGGGCTGTTGCTGTTGGTAACCCACATAGGAGGTTGAAGCTTCCATCCCGTCAGGCGATGGAACAAAAGGGGCCTGATAGATCAAGTGTGCTTGGCCCGGGTTTAGGTTTATAACGCGCTGTTGAGTCGGCATGCTATTCGGGTTAGGAAGAGGCTGAGAAGGAAGTGTGCCTGGTTGGCGAGAATTTGCCAATTGGGCAAGTTGGTTGTGGACCTCTGTGATTTTGTCCTTGTGTTGCTTTTGGATAGCCGCATTCGTTCTCTGAATGTCAGCCAAGGTCTGGAGGATAAGGGACATTTGATCTTGGTTGGGCCCGGATGGATAAGTGGGGTTGGGCCGAGGCTGAGGTGGCTGATAAGGACGAGGGGCTTGTGGATGGGGCTGAAAAGGTTGTCTCGAATTCTAAGAATTTCCCACCCACTAGAAATTGGGATGGTTTTGCCATCCAGGATTGTAGGTGTTGGAAAATGGGTCATTCTGGATGGTGTTGAGGTCTTCGCAAGTCTGAGGAGCCTCAGAAAAGTCGGAGAATGGGGGAGTAGGGCTCCCCCAGCAAGAATAGAAAGGATCGGAGGTCCCTCCAGTCTTGGAGTCAGATGGGGGTGGATACGAGTCCATCCCAGGAGAAGGTCGGTGGAAAATATTCTGCATAGTTTCCCGTGTGGGAGGAGGCTGTGCGAAGGAGTTCTGCGCAGAGGTGGCTCGTTGCAAATGCTGAGTCAGCTCATCCACCTTCTTCTCAATAATAGAGAACTTGTCCAATCGAATGGCCATTAATCCAGGTCGACTAATGCAGACAGGCCCTGCATCTCATGTCCTCCCCTAAGGTTCGTCACTGCGCGGGCATTCGTCCGGTCGAATAATCCCATGGAGTCATTGTTGATGGAGTTCTCGCACATATTCTCAAGAATCTCCCACACGATGTCTTCATGTTGACCCATGATATTCCCTCCGCAAGTTGCATTGACGAATAGTCTAATATCTTCACGGAGTCCCTTGTAAAAAGATTGGACTTGTTCTCATTTAGGAACTCCATGATGGGGGCACTTTCTCATGAGATCCTGAAAATGATCCCATGCCTCATGAAGAGGTTCTCCCATCTGTTGCGTGAAGTGAGTAATCTGATGATGCAAGGTGTTTGTCCGACCTACGGGGAAGAACTTCAAAAAATCAGACTGAAGTTCTTCTCAAGTGTTGATTGGGCGGGTCTGTGTTTGATACCAATGGGCTGCCTTGTCCATAAGGGAGAAAGAGAACATCTTCATGAGTAAGATATCCCGATTCTGTGCATCTGACCCGAAAGTTTGGGCCAGATGCTTAAGCTGTTTGATGTGCTAGAAGGGGTCTTCAGAGTTAAGCCCATAGAATTTAGGTATGCCATGGATCATGTTGGGCTTCAATTCGGAATTAGGTCTTCCAGTCGGGATTCTGACTCGAGGCTCAATTGCCACCGCAGCGGGATTATAGTGATCCTGCATCATGGGGCGCTGCGGTGGGTTCATGAAGTTTTGGAAGAGATCATTAAGTCACTAGAGCTGGTGCTCAAGATTATTCTCTTCTTCAACAGGCTGAGCCATTGTGGAAGAAGAAGGGGAATTGGGTTCAGAATCAGAAAAGGTGTCTATGTGAAGAGGTTGTTGCACAAACAAGGGTACCAAGGCTTGGCCTCGTGGAGAGTGAATTTCTAGAGGAGGCTTTGAGGACCTCCTACCGAACATGCATTGATGGATTGGATGAGGTTAGCAGGTGTTCGACCCAATCAAGACACCCAAAATGTTGGGTGACTATAGAGGTTCAGGGTGGATGATACCCCTTAATCAAAAGGTCGTCCACCTGAGAATTACCTGGCAGCCAGAGAGGGTGAGTCCCGCGAAGACCCTTACACGGTAGAGTGCCCCCACGGGTTACAGGGTTTCCCCCACTCGACCTCTCTTGTCACTGAGATTCCAGGTAGACCAGAATGGGGACCTTGACCTCTTAAGTCTACCACTTTTAATTAGGATCAAGGTGCTTAGGGTTTCACTTGAACTTTATCCTTTTGTGTGCAAAAAGTGACCTAATTTAAAGGTTGGTTGATCCAAGGGAACAACTTCACCTATTAGTTCCTGTGAGAGCTTATTAGGTCCTATCTTTTAAGGTTCAAGTGACTTAAGAGCTAGATTGCTTAGGGTTTCTCTTAATAGATCTTTTCAAGCAATGGCTTAGGCACACTTCTTTTGGGAATTTCCAGTTCTTGATTAAAAGGTGTGTGACGAGTCGATTCTTCACTTTTACAGTTGTTTATTACATAAAATGTCACGTCGTTTGTAGTTCTATGTGGTGGAAAAATTGACTAATCAATAATTAAAATAACCACTCAATTAGGAGCGGGTCGTATCCACAGGGAGGCAATGACGTATTTAAATTCACACCAGTTAAAAACGTATGTTCGTAGTTAATTTCGACGAGCCAAATCTACCTTCAGATTAAGATAGTATTAAGAGAACATGCTGAAATGGCAATTTTGAACAACTAACGGATATTTTTTGCAATGCAGATTTAATAAAATATTAATAAAAGATGACAATGGCAGAAAATGTAAATATTAATGGGTCATGTACTGTAGCAAAACAGGGGATTTCTTCCCCTTGGTCGTGCGCGAAGAGGAAGGATCGGCCGGACTCGTGAAGCTCGGAGGAAGTTCTTTGGACTGAGGGCTTCGCAGTGGTGGTGGCGGCGAGTCGTGAGGTGGTCGGAGCCGGCCGGACGAAGCTCCGGTGAAGGTGGGTTGCGCGGCTAAGTTTCTGGTGAGGAGGTGCATGCATTGGTCTGCATGCGTGCCGAGGGTGGTGCTGTTGCAGGCGTGCCGCTTCTGCTGGATGCTGCTGGCAGATGATGCAAGGAAGGCGCACGGCGGGTAGAGATGGCGCTGCTGCAGGCTGGAGGCAGGCGTGAAGGAGGTCTTGTGCAGCAAGGGCTTGCGCTGTGGGTGCTGCAGGCGCTGCAGGAGGTGTGCGTGGGTGGTGCGGGTGTGAAGGTGATCTTGTGTAGGCGATGCACGCGCAGAGAAGAGCGTGTGGTGCTGGCGGGCTTGGCGTTGGGGCACTGCAGGAGGTGGTGGCGAGGCACGGAAGGAGCGCGCTGGAGTGGCCGCGCTGGAGGTGCTGGCGGTCTTGTGCAGGCGATGCACGCGTAGAGAAGAGCGTGCGGTGCTGGTGGTCTTGGCGTTGGGGTGCAACGGGATGTGTGCATGGCTGCTGCAAGAGGTGGTGCAAGTGTGCAATCGGAGGGGCACGAGCGTGGAGTGAGCGGTCGGTTGCTGTTGGAGTGTGGGTCGAAGCTCCAAACGTCCGGGAAATTTCCCTGACGTCTTAACTGACTCAGGAGATGAAAATGCAATGGCTGCGGCGGTGGTTGTTGGTGATGACGGCGAGGGTGGTGCACGCTGAGGTGCTCACGGTAATGCGGATGAGCTCCAGATGGCGGAGTGGCCTGTCACACCACACGCCCACGGTGGTGGAGGCTCGTCCCCATGGTTGAGGCCGACGGTGTGGAATGGACGAGAGATGAACTCTCTGCTCAGTGGTGGGTCGGGGGTGGAGAACTCTTGAGCTCGGCTGCCTCCTCCTCTCTTTTGAAATCAGCTGCCCCAACCAGATCCAACACATCCGCTCCTCCTTGATTGGGTTCTTCACTGCGGCAGCTGGAGGAAGAAATGCAGCCGTTGCACGTAGAAGAAGAAATAAAAAATAATGATAAAATATTATGGTTATTTATATACAAACCCTAAACTTTTATGTTAACTTAAATTAATGCATGCAATGCACCTAATTGGTTAACTAATTAAATGAATGCAATTCTAAGTTAATTCTAAATGCATTTAAATATGAATGCAATGCATGAATTATGTAATTAAATTAGAAATATGAATTAATCTATTTACATCCTAATTTATGCTAAATAAATGTTAGAATTAACTTAATGTCTAGGTACTTAAATACTTAAATAGCCCACAAATATGGGCTAATCAAATACCCCCATGCCTAATTTTTGCTTGTCCTTAGCAAATCCAAGCAAAACCTAGCACTCCAAGTAGACTAGTCAACCCAATCAATCTTCCTTTAGAAACATATTAAGTTTACACTCTAGACCTAAGGTTCCCAAGTAGTTGCTAAGTTACAGACTAGGTCGGCTAAAGACAAGTTGCAGGCACGAGTTTCCCTGATTTCTGACTCTACCTTAAGGTTAATTGATCCCTGAGATTAAAGCATCCATGCATGTGCGTTGGTCTGAGTTATTTGAGTTAAAGGAAAAAGGATTTTTTTTTAATATATATATATATTACTTTTGTTTGATTCCCCTAAGTCTAACCTCGGATTAGCTATCAACAAGGTCTGTCTTGGATTCATTGTCCCCATTACCGTACCTCGAAGGGACCCTGGCTTTCAATGCTTCGAGATAGCACCGCCCATAGTGACCCCAAGAACTCCTAGCAATCGACACTTCGAGATAGTATCGCCCATGGATTTCTTAAGCGAATTCAGGCCTATGGCAATCGGCACTTCGAGATAGGGCCGCCCATGGTACCTGAACCGAACAATGCGCTTACATGCCCCCAGTAGGATGGATATCCTAAGAGACAAGTGTCGAGGAGGTAATATGTTATCATCGCATCCTCAAGGTGAGTATATACTCCACCTCTCCCGCGGCAGGAACTCTTCCAATCAAATTGTGTTTTCAAGCCTCTCCTAAGTCAAAACTAGGAGAACCAAATCTCTTTTAAGAAAGAAATTAAGTTGATTACCAGACCAAGTGTGTGAAATTTGGATGCTTGGGTTACAAGGACCCGTAAACCAAAAGATAAAACAAGGCTCCAAGTACTACCCCACCTTTTAACTCAAACCCTAGCTTTCCTTCCTCAACCTCTTGAGGAATGGTCTGCAACTTAACTCCTACTTAAGTTTTTAAGTCCATAAAGGACCCTAAAGGTCTAAAGCTAGTAGCTTATTTAGCTTCTAAAGTTTGACCCTATAATTAACTTAGTCTAACCTAGAGTTCTGATTTACTTAAGAATGCAGGACCTAGCAAGTTAAGCTCAAATCTTTTTTTTTTTTAATGCAAATGTATGCAATGAATGCACTATGCTATGTATATCCCCAAGTACACCCCCCCATGCCTAAAATATGCAATGTCCTCATTGCATAGAAGGATATTACCTGGGTCAGAGCTGGGCTGCCGTTCTTTTGTTAGCAGCCGAATAGCCAAAGAACCTGCAAATCAGGTTCAAGGATTGCAGAAATAGGCCCTAAAAATGAGCAAAGTAATGCTGGCCTAGAAAATAGGTAACCTAGGATGTTGGCGAGCTGATGATGAATCCCGATAGCAAATGCTCGCCCAACTAAGATGGGAATGAAATCTTCCCAGTTCACTAGAGGAGGTTCTAAAGGATAAACAGGTATAACAACCTCCAAAGGGGTAGGGGGAGGATAACAAGGATCCTCCAAAAGGAATGGGAAAGGAATGGTGCAGAGTTAAACCCCCAGGGCAATGGACTGACTAAAGAAATCATCAATCCATACCCGATACTCCATTATGGGAAATATTGGTTTGTTAAGCTCCCCGGTCAGAACAAAAGTGAGCAATTCTCTAAGGCAAGGATCGTCTAGGTTGTCCAAGTTTCGAGGTTGAGGGATGGCCATAAGATCTAGGTTGGGTTTAATCATCTCGGTGTCCATCCCTAACACTCTTTCCAAATCCTCAATTGCATCCCTAGCATTCCTTGCACCATCACATTTATCTTCCTGCTCTTCATCAGGAGTCACAATTTCGCTTTCAGATATAAGCGAATCAAAGGGTGACTTCGAAATGAATGAAGGCGGGTTGGAAGCAACAGATCTAGGGATTATCCTATCAATGTTATCCCCAGGTTTTTGTTCTTTACTCAAATCTTCTTCGAAGTCTATATGTGAATCCACATAAATCTTAGAAGTTGCTCCCAAATTTTCCATCATTTCATCATGAGGAGAAATACTATCAATGGGTGTGCTAAGTGACTCGTCGATCTTTGGCTTTAAAGTCGTTTGTAGTTTAATGTGGTGGAAAAATCGACTAATCAATATTTAACAAGAAATAACCACTCGCAGAGGAGCGGGTCGTATCCACAGGGAGGCAATGACGTATTAAAATTTGCACTAGTTAAAAACGTTTGTTCGTAGTCAGTTTGGACAAGAATCAAGCCAAGATTGCCTTTAGATTAAGGTTTAAGCAAGAAATAATGCTGAAATGGCAATTATGAGAAACTAGAGGATATTTTCCGCAATGCAGAATCAATAAAATATGATTAAAAAGTGGCAATGGCAGAAAATGTAATTTCTAATTGACGATTTACTATAGCAAAATAGGGGAATTTTTCCCTTTGTCTTGCGCGACGAGGAGCGGATGGCCGAGCGCGGGAAGCTCGGAGGAGGTCCCTTGGACCAAGGGCTTCGAATCGGTGGTGGCGGCGAGTCGCACGGCGGCCGGAGGTGGCCGGACGAGGTCCGGCGGAGGTGCTGCAGCCGATGAGCTTTCGCGGCCTGCTGGCGTGAGATCTGCCGCGTGCTGCTGCTGGCGGGTCTGCAGGAGCGGGCGGACAGGTTTGCAGGCGCGGCTGCTGGTCTCGCAAAGGCAGGCGCGGGCATGCGGGTTTGCAGGTGCGGGGAAGGTGTGCACTGCAGGCTGAGGAGGGTGTGGGCTGGAGGAGCTGCTGGCGGTTGGCGTGGGCGCGCAAGCTGCAGGCGCGGGAGTGCGGGTCTGCAGGCACGGGGAAAGTGTGCGCTGCAGGCTGAGGAGGGCGTGGGCTGGAGGAGCTGTTGGCAGTTGGCGTGGGCGCGCAAGCTGCAGGCGCGGGTGGAGGCGTGCGCGGTTCTACAGGAGCGGGCAGACTTCAGACGTGTGCGGTGGAAGTGAAGTGGGAGGACGGAGATGGCTCTGGATTGGGAGGTGGACTTCAGACGTGTACGCAGGCGAGTGGGTGCAGGTGAGTGGGTAGCTTCAGATGTCTGGGAAATTTCCCGGATGTCTTAAGTTACTGAAAGGGTGGCTGAATCAGTAGCTCGGTGGTGGTGGTCGGCGACGACGGCGAGGGAGATGCACGCTAAGGTGCTCAAGGTGATGCCGACGAGCTCCGAATGGCGGTGTTGCCTGTCACACCACATGCCCACGGTGATGGAGACTCGCCGCCACAGTAGAGGCCGGCAGTATGGAGTGGAAGAGAGAAGTTCTCTCTGCACAGTGGTGGGTCGGTGGTGGAGGCCTCCTGAGCTCGGCTGCCTCCCTCCTCCTTTTGTAGTGGCCTGCACACATTTGAAATCATCCGCCCGACCAGATCCACCACATCCGCTCTCCCTTGAATGGTTCTTTACTGCGGCCGTTCGACGTTGGAGCGGCAGCCAGCCGTTCCTGCAAGGAGAAGAATAAAGAAAATAATGTTAAAATATTAGGGTCATTTATATACAGGCCCTCAACTTCTATGTTAATGAAAATAATGTACCTAATTGGTTGTCTAATTAGATGAATGCTATTCTAAGCTAATTTTAAATGCACTTAAGATATGAATGTAATGTATGGATTATGTAATTAAATTAAAACTATGAATTAATCTATTTACATCCTAATTTATGCTAAATAAATGTTAGAATTAACCTAATGTGTAGGCACTTAAATACTTAAATAGCCCACAACTATGGGCTAATCACTAAGGAAACCTAATTTGATTAAATTTGTGACATCCTCAGGGGCTAACTCTTCAAATAAGACATAATCACCCTTAGTGTCACTCCAAATTTTGAATGTAGGTTCCTCATATAATTCGTCTTTCTCCTCATCACATAATTCATCATATACCCGAGGTCTAGAATCATTTAATATCTCAGCAGATCCCCTAGGGTACTCTATCTGAGATAAATGGTTTACATTGGTAACATCAGACTCCTCAGATAAGTCAATTTCTTCAGGGTTAGGTTCCCTAAGGGTGGGCTTGAGTTCCATCTCGTGATCAGAAGGGAGGGTAGGATTAACAACTTGACTTCGACCCACTTCATCAAATGTCATGAAAATACTATCATCTAGGTCGAGGTCATCCAATTGTACCATCATTCCCTTCTTTCGACTCCAATATAATTCAGGTGGATACTCAACCTTATCATCATCTTCCTTGGGTTGCCACCTTTCTTCATCCAATGCATAGCTACTTTCATATGTATCTTCCTCCCATTTAAGGCATGGATCTCTCAAGGAACTATCATCTAATGGGGAGGTTTCAAAATCGAACCTCGAAAAGTAGCTATTCTCCCCAGAATTTCCCTCCAACTTAAAGTGTAGCTCTCCCACAGGAGATGCATCTATTGTAGAAGGGTGTACGTCATCCTCAATGGGGTAGATTGGGTGGCTAATTTCATCTCTTCCTTGTTGGTCTACTCTCGAAGATTCTCCTAATAATTCAATCATTTGTTTTGCATTTTACGTATTTCCATCTTCAAGGAGGAGAGGTCATTTCTATTATGAGAGAAGTCAGGCTCAGGCTTATAGTACCCAGGAGTGTCTGTCCAACCATTATAATTATTCAAGGAGGGTGGGTTGGGTATTTTCATGGTGTGTAGGATATTGGGCAAAGCAAATCCCACTCCTAGGTTCTGCTCACTGATTTGGGGCTTAACCAGGCCAATACTCCTATAATAGGAGTAAAACGGATCCCAATGATTGTCATTATGTCCATCAAGGGATGGACCATCTCGGCGTATGGGATCGAAGGATGCAGAGTGGGGGTGAGGGTGTGGGCAAGATGTGAAAGGATGAAAATCAATGTAATCCATTCCAACTCACACCTCAATCAAAATTCCCCAAACAAAACACAATGCAAAAAGGGCTTTTTAGGTCTTTCCCAATTTAGGCTTTTGATTTTAAGTCAGATTGTAGATGACAATACAATTTGTTCAATCAATTTACGTGCTTACTGTCAACCTACGGCTCGCCTAAGATGACCTAGTTGGAGCTTGGGTGTTCTTCCCTAAATCTCAAATGGTAGAGCAACTCCAAAGACGGAAGATCGAGGGATGCAAGTAGGCCTAAGCCTTCCTTTGAAGTTGTGCTTTCGCGGTGCTTCTCAACTACCCCCAAAAATTCGTGACAGGGTATCCCCCTCTTTGGATTTACAAAACCTTTAATCTCAAGTTCCGAACACTTCAGAATCCAACGATAGGAGGGCTCTTGTCCTACTATTTCCAAACCTAAGGAGTGTCTAAAAGTGTGATGTGGTGCAAGCGAAATAAGTGTGCATACACTGCAAAAGATTTTGAATTTTGAATCGCATGCCAAGTTTGAAAATCAAATCCTTGGTTTTAAAATGTCCCTCCTTTAATTAGTCCTTTTTCTAGAAAATATGTGACCACTTGTTAGATTTATTCAATACAGATTAGGTGGTCTTCTCATTAAGTCCAAATGCAATGCGTGATCAAGAATAGGATGCAAAGTAAGAGAATGCATACCTTGCTTCCAGCAATCAACAATGCGACAATGCATGCAATGCAAAGAAGTAAATCTAGAGGCTACTCATACAGACCTAAATGGTTCGTCCTAGGGGTATGCAGCTTCTAGCAGGTAGCTCATTTTTTTTTTATATTTTTTTTATAACTACTTATGCACAAACAAAAAAAGTAAACAATCCACAAAATAATTAAAAAGAAAACCTAAATCTAAAGAAAACGGAACAGGCTCCCAAAAATTACCCAACACAGGCCTAAAATAAAATTGGGGAATAAACCCCTCAAAATACACCCCAGAACAAGGGTTTCAAACCAAATGCATGCAATGAAAAATTAAATCTAAAGTCTTAATTCTACTCTAATCAAATTAGCGACTAAATGTACAATGATGATCGTCGCGTCCTCGTCCTTCTCCTCCTTTGCAAGGTAGCTCGACCAATTCCTCCTCTGGCGACGTCAAGGGTCGCCTCTCACGATGGCTGATTCCTCGCACAAATTTCTCGCACAGAAAAAAAAAATGGTCAGATCACTGTACAATTGAGAAATAATCAAAATAAAATCAAGTGAAATTATTGCGTCTATTGCCTCCTCGACAACGGCGCCATTTGATGAGTCGATTCTTCGCTTTTACAGTCGTTTATTACATAAAATGTCATGTCGTTTGTAGTTATATGTGGTGGAAAAATCGACTAATCAATAATTAAAATAACCACTCAATTAGGAGCGGGTCGTATCTACTAGGAGGCAATGACGTATTTAAATTCACACTGGTTAAAAACGTATGTTCGTAGTTAATTTCGACGAGAACCAAGCCAAATCTGCCTTCAGATTAAGATAGTATCAAGAGAACATGCTGAAATGGTAATTTTGAACAACTAACGGATATTTTTTGCAATGTAGATTTAATAAAATATTAATAAAAGATGACAATGGAAGAAAATGTAAATATTAATGGGTCATGTACTGTTGCAAAACAGGGTATTTCTTCCCCTTGGCCGTGCGCGAAGAGGAAGGATCGGCCAGACGCGTGAAGCTTGGAGGAAGTTCTTTGGATTGAGGGCTTCGCAGTGGTGGTGGCGGCGAGTCACGAGGTGGCCGGAGCCGATTGGATGGAGCTCTGGTGAAGGTGGTTGTGCGACTGTGTTTTTGGCGAGGAGGAGCATGCATTGGTCTGCGCGCGCGCCGAGGGTGGTGCTGCTGCAGGCGCGTCGCTGCTGCTGGATGCTGCTAGCGGACGCTGCAAGGAAGGTGCACGACGGGTAGAGATGGCACTGCTGCTGACTACTAGCGGGCGCGCTGGAATGGGCGCACTACAGGCAGGAGATGGCACTGTTGCAGGCTAGAGGCAGGCGTGAAGGCGGTCTTGTGCAGCAAGGGCTTGCGCCGTGGGTGCTGTAGGCACTGCAGGAAGTGCACGTGGGTGGTGTAGGCGTGAAGGCGATCTTGTGCAGGCGATGCACACGCAGAGAAGAGCGTGTGGTGGTGGCGGGCTTGGCGCTGGGGTGCTACAGGAGGTGGCGGTGAGACGCGGAAGGAACGTGTTGGAGTGGGCGCGCTAGAGGCACTGGCGGTCTTGTGCAGGTGATGCACGTGCAGAGAAGAGCGTGCGGTGCTGGCGGGCTTGGCGTTGGGGTGCAACAGGATGTGCGCATGGCTGCTGCAAGAGGTGGTGCAAGTGTGCAATCGGAGGGGCGTGAGCGTGGAGTGAGCGGTCGGTTGCTATTGGAGTGTGGGTCGAAGCTCCAGACGTCCGGGAAATTTCCCTGACATCTTAACTGACTCAGGAGATGAAAATGCAGTGGCTGCGGCGGTGGTTGTTGGTGATGACGGCGAGGGTGGTGCACACTGAGGTGCTCACGGTAATGCGGACGAGCTCTGGATGGCGGTGTGGCCTATCACACCACACGCCCATGGTAGTGGAGGCTCGTCGCCACGATTGAGGTCGGCGGTGTGGAATGGACGAGAGATGAACTCTCTGCTCAGTGGTGGGTCAGGGGTGGAGGCCTCTCAAGCTCGGCTGCCTCCTCCTCTCTTTTGAAATCAGCTGCCCCAACCAGATCCAACACATCCGCTCCTCCTTGATTAGGTTCTTCACTGCGGCAGCTGGAGGAAGAAATGCAGTCGTTTCACGTAGAATAAGAAATAAAAAATAATGATAAAATATTATGGTTATTTATATACAAACCCTCAACTTTTATGTTAACTTAAATTAATGCATGCAATGCACCTAATTGGTTAACTAATTAAATGAATGCAATTCTAAGTTAATTCTAAATGCATTTAAATATGAATGCAATGCATGAATTATGTAATTAAATTAGAAATATGAATTAACCTATTTACATCCTAATTTATGCTAAATAAATGTTAGAATTAACTTAATGTCTAGGCACTTAAATACTTAAATAGCCCACAAATATGGGCTAATCAGTGTGTCTCTAAAACCCTAGCTTAGAGTCCTAGGTTGGCTCTAATTAGTCTAGTTAGTTGCCTCAGGATTAGGTAACTAGGGCTCAAGCAAGAAGGTTTTAGCCCTAATTACCCTTAGTGGATATGCAGATAGGATATGTTGAAATTAAAAAGCAGGCAACTCTTGTGATTTACTACGTGTAAAAGGCAGGTAATCCCTATATTGCTTTTCTTTTTCTTCTTCCTCTTTAGAATTTAAGGGGCTTAAAAGAGAGGATAGAAGATTACCTGGCCCTTGGTGTGGTTGTTATGCGACTGCTTGTTCCTTCTTTGCCTTCCTGTACCTGTACAACAAAAAGAGAGATTAAGCCAGTAGCCAATTGTGATTTAATAGCTTCTAGAATGCCCGTTGCTCCCCAGCAACGGCGCCAAAAACTGATAGCCATCTTTCGTTGCTGTTTTTTAAAAATATATTCGTTGCAGTATTACCATGAAAAACGATTATCAATTTAAGTTAATTTAGTACTCGAAATTTAGAATGTTCTGAGGACAAACTCAGGGAGCAAACTAAATGCTAGAAGCATACAAAATTCGCAATTCACTACAATATATTACTTTACAAAAATAAAAGAGAGAGGGAACAAAAATCTTTTTTTTTTTCTTCTCCTCCTCTTCTCTCTTCCTTCTCTTCTTTCTCTGCCTTTTCTTTCTTGGACGTCTGATTCTTTGAATCAGATGCCTTATCTGCCTCTTGCTACAGTGCCTTTGCAGGTTCTTCTCCTCTTGGCTTCTTCTTCTTCTCTTCACTGCTCGGCCTTCTTCTTTTCCCTTTCCTCTGTGCCGCAGGCTTCCCTCCTTCTCTTTTCTTCTCTTTTCCTTTGGCTTTCTTATTCAGCTCCTTCTATTGCAGCTCTTGGCTGCTTCTCCTTCTCTTCTCTTCAGCCGTGTCTCTTCTTCTTCTCTCTGCTGCGCTCCCTCCTCCTTCTTCAACTTCTACTACTCTGTGCGGCTAAGTCCTCAGCTACTCCTCCTTTCCTCTTCTCCTGCTTCCCTGCACAGTACAAGGTTAGGCAAAACCTAACCCCTACCCTGCCCACATCTCTCTCTCTCTTTCAAATTCACTCCAGGGTTCACTCCTAGAGCCTTAATCGGGTAAGCGGGTTAGGTAACGCGCTCGGGACCAGGCGCACCGACGTGGGTGGTGTGCGAGGAGTGCTTGGTCGGGTAATCGGGTTTGGACCCAGGCCCGCGGGGTGAGACCAATCAGGGGATTGTAGGATAGGTGCCTGGGTGACTCGGTCACTCAGGTTTTCAAAGGCTAGTGTGCATTCCTTGGAGATTTCAAAGGGTACATCCTTAGAGAGGAGAGAAGTCAGGGGGCGTGCGATTTTTGAGAAATCCGGAATGAAACAACGGTAAAAACTGACGTTCCCCAGAAAAGAACGGATGTCCCTGATCGAGCTAGGCAGGAAGGCGAGAGATCAAATCAACCTTAGCTCGATCCACTTGGATGCCTTTTTCTGAAATTAAGTGTCCCAGGACAATTCCCTTAGGCACCATGAAATGTCTCTTTTCCCAGGAAAGAACCAAATTTACCTCAATGCACCACCTGAGTATTTGGACCAAGTGTTGGAGGCAATCGTCAAAAGATTCTCCAAAAACTGAAAAGTCATCCATGAAGATTTCCAGAAAATCGCCCACCATATCTGAGAATATGGCAAGCATGCACCGCTGAAAGGTAGTGGGTGCATTGCAAAGACCGAAAGGCATCCTTCGGAAGGCGTATGTTCCGAAGGGGCAGGTGAACGTGGTCTTTTCTTGGTCCTCAGGATGGATTGCCACCTGGTTGTAACCGGAGTACCCGTCAAGAAAGCAGAAGAACCTATTTCCCGCTAGTTTCTCGAGAATTTGGTCAATGAAAGGTAGTGGGAAATGATCCTTCTTTGTGGAGGAATTGAGTCGGTGGTAATCTATACAGACTCTCCACGCGTTGGCTAATCGGGTAGGAATGATTTCTCCGGTCTCAGTCGTTATGGTGGTGAGTCCTGCCTTCTTAGGCACAACCTGAATTGGGCTCACCCAACGACTATCGAAGATCGGGTAGATGATGCTGGCATCTAACCACTTGATGATCTCCTTCTTCACAACCTCCTACAGATTAGGGTTCAAACGTCTCTGCATTTCACGAGAAGGTCGTGCGCCCTCTTCTGAATAGATATGATGAGTACAATAAGAGGGACTTATTCCAATCAAATCATCGAGAGTCCACTCGATGGCTCTGCGATGTTGCTGGAGGACAGTAATCAGACGGGATTCCTGTTCGGGATTGAGGTTGGAATTGATAATCACAGTGAGGGTCTGATTAGAACCCAAAAGGATATATTTCAAGTGAGCAAGAAGAGGCTTCAACTCGGGGATAGGGTTATCAGCAGCGGCGGGTGGTTCAGTATAGATGTGAGGTTCAAGGGTAGGAGTTACTGGGTTGTTTATATCTGGATTCGACTCCTCTGTTTGCGGGTCAAGATCTTTCTGTGGTTGATGAGGTATAATCAGGTCATTCTGGAAGTGTGTTTCATCAACCAAAGCCCTAATGTCATAAATCTGTTCGATGACACCGTAATTGATTCCTTGTTGGGCCTTAAATATATCAATTTTCAAGGTTTGATTCCCAAATTTGAGCTCTATTTGGCCCTCCTCACAGCTAATGTTGGCTCTAGCAGTAGCCAAGAAAGGTCTCCCTAAAATGATTGGTGTATCCCTAGGGTTTTCAGGTACGTCCATGTCTAAGACTATGAAGTCTACAGGAAAGTAGAAATCCCGTATCCTTACAATAACATCCTCGAGAATCCCTTTTGGTGACTTTATAGATCGATCTGCTAATTGTAATGTCACCTCGGCTGGTTTTAGCTCAAATTCTTTAAGATGGTTGAGTAAGGATGTGGGTATCAGATTTGTGGATGCACCCAAGTCTAGCAAAGCTCTATCAAATTGGGTATCACCTATCTTGCAGGAAATCAGGGGAGTACCAGGATCTTTTGCCTTGGGTGGGAGTCTACTTAGGATTACAGAGCTGGCTTGCTCTGACAGAACAATTGGACTCCCACCCTTGGTTCGCGGCTTACGCTGGGGTGTACACACATTCTTTAAGAATCGTGCGTAAGCCGGTACGTGGCGGATTGCATCCATCAAGGGGATGTTTATGTGGACCTGCTCAAAGAGCTTGACCAGGTCCTCCTCAGGTGCCACGGGCTTGGTGGTCTTCTTTCCCTTTGTCAAAGCCTCGGGAAACGGGATCTTGGTTGGTTCTTCTAGGATAGGTCCAGGTCTTGGATTTGGGACAGGGGTAGGAACGTCCTGGATTACTATCCTAGGCTTGGGATCACTACCAAGCTTGGAGTGGTTTGGATGAGGTGGGTCTTGGGTTTCCTTACCACTACGAGTTGTTACGGAATTAAGTCCTGCCTGGTTTTGGTTGGGATTGGGTAAGATAGGTTGCTGCTGGTAACCTGCAAAAGAAGTGGAGGCCTCCATTCCATCGGGTGAAGGAACAGAGGGGGCCTGATAAATCATATGGGCATGGCCCGGGTTTGGGTTCATAACGCGCCGCTGGGTTGGCACGTTATTGGGATTAGGAAGAGGTTGGGAAGGAAGAGTGCCTGGCTGGCGAGAGTTTGCCAACTGGGCCAATTGGTTTCGGACCTCTGTAAGTTCATCCTTGTGTTGCTTTTGAATAGCTGCATTCGTTCTTTGAATGTCAGCCAGAGTCTGAAGGATAAGGGACATTTGATCCCGATTTGGCCCTGAAGGATAAGTAGGGTTGGGCCGACGCTGAGGCGGCTGGTAAGGACGAGGGGGTTGTGGGCGGGGCTGAAAGGGTGGTCTTTAGGTTTGGGGATTTCCCGCCCACTAAAAGTTGGGATGGTTTCACCATCCAGGGTTATAGGTACTGGAGAACGGGTCGTTCTGGATGGCGTTGAGGTCCTCGCAGGTCTGAGGAACCTCCAGAGAGTCAGAGAAAGAGGGGATGGTATTCCCTGGGCTGGTATAGAAAGGATCGGATGGACCTCCGGTCAGAGAATCAGATGGTGGATATGGATCCATCCTAGGAGAAGATCGATGGAGAATGTTTTGCACAGTTTCCCTTGTGGAAGGAGGTTGTGCAAAGGGGTTATGCGTAGAGGTGGCTCGCTGCAGGTGCTGAGTCAGCTCATCCACCTTCTTTTCAATAATCAAGACCTTGTCCAATCGACTGGCCATTAATTCCAGGTCGACTGATGCGGATAGGCCCTGCGTCTCATGTGCTCCCCTAAGATTTGTCGATGCGCGGGTATTCGTCCTGTCAAATAATCCCATGGAGTCATTGTTGATGGAGTTCTCACACATGTTTTCGAGAATCTCCCACACGGTGTCCTCATGTTGACCCATGATATTTCCTCCGTAGGTTGCATTGACAAAAACACGGATGTCCTCAGGAGTCCCTGGTAAAAAGATTGGACCTGTTCCCATTTAGGAACTCTGTGATGGGGGCACTTTCTCATGAGATCTTGAAAACGATCCCATGCCTCATGGAGAGGTTCCCCTGTTTGTTGAGTGAAATGAGTAATCTGATGGCGCAAGGCGTTGGTCCGACCAACGGGAAAGAACCTTTTCCAAAACTCGGACTGAAGTTCTTCCCAAGTGTTGATCGGCCAGGTCTGAGTTTGATACCAATGAGCGGCCTTGTCCATAAGAGAAAAGGAGAACATCTTCATGAGAAGAATATCCCGATTTTACGCATCTGACCCAAAAGTTTGGGTCAGATGTTTTAGCTGCTTGATGTGCTGGAAGGGATCTTCGGAATTAAGCCCATGGAATTTAGGTATAGCATGAATCATGTTGGGCTTCAATTCGGAATCAGGTCCTCCAGTCGGGATTCTGACTCGAGGCTCAATGGCCACCGCAGCAGGATTATAATGGTCTCGCATCATAGGACGCTGCGGTGGGTGCACAAAGTTTTGGAAGAGGTCGTTGAGTCGCTGGAGCTGGTGCTCCAGATTGTTTTCTTCCTCAACAGGCTGAGCCATGATGGGGGAAGAAGAAGAGTTTGGTTCAGAATCAGATGAGAGAATGATAGGGTAGGGTTGCTGTTCAAACACGGGCGTCGAGGCTTGGCCTTGACGAGAGTGAATTCCTAAAGGAGATCTTAAGGGTGGTCTTAAGGATCTCCTACCGTTCATGCATTGTTGGAATAGAGGAGTTTAGAAGGTGCTGGACCCAATCAAGACACCCAAAAATGTGTTGGGTGACTATAGAGGTGCCGGGCAGATGGACCCCTTGATCAGAAAGATCGTCCACCTGAGAATTACCTGGGCAGCCAGAGAGGGTGAGACCTGCAAAGACCCCTACACGGTAGAGCGTCCCCACGGGTTACAGGGTTTCCCCCACCCGACCTCTCTTGTCACTGCGGTTCCAGGTAGACCAGAATGGGGATCTTGACCTCTTAAGTCTACCTTTTTTACTTTAAGATCATGGTGCTTAAGGTTTCACTTGAACTCTTAGGTGTTTTTGTGAACAAGGTGGCCTAATTTGAAGGTTGGTTGACCCTAGGGGTCAACTTCACCCAGTGGTTCCCTTGAGAATTTAGGCCTTGTTTTTTAGGATTCAAGTGTTTAGAGAGAGCCAATTGTTTAGGATTTTCCTTATTAATTATTTTCAATCAATGGCTTGGGCACACCTCTTTTGGATTTCCTCAATTCTTGATTAAGGGGTGTGTCTCTGAAATCCTAATATTTGACCTTATGTTGGCTCTACTTGGTCCATTTAACTCCTTGTTTGGGTAATTAGGGCTCAGGCAGGGAGGTGTTAGCCCTTAATTACCTTTAAAATTGTGTGCAGGAATAGTGGTTCTAAGAACATGCAGCTATTACTATGCATGAAAGACAAGTTATATCTATTATTTTTTTGTTTTTCCTCTTTAAATTTTAAGGTTTAATAGGAAGTCACCTGTCCTTGGAGTGGCTGTGGTGCGGCTACGTCTTTCTTTCTTCCTGTACCTGCACCAAAGAGAGATAGAGTTTATTAGAAACTTATGAATAGAACTTTTATAACTTCTAGAATAGCCGTTGTTCCCCGGCAACGGTGCCAAAAACTGGCTCGCCTCTCGTCTGTAGTTCTAATATTTCGTCGTAGTATAGTATAGAGAAGCGGTTACCAGTTTAATACAATTTGTTACTCGAAAATAAAAGTTTTCCCGAGGTCGAACTCAGGGAGCAAACTGTATTCTAGAAGTATAATGTTTCTATTACAAAAATGAGAGAGAGAGAGAGAGAGAGAGATTTGTCTTGTTGGCTTTTTCTTCTTCTCTTCTCTTCTCTTCTCTTCAGTTCTTTGGTCTTCTTTCTTCTTGTTTCTCTTCTGTTCTCTTGTTCCTTTCCTTTTTCTTCTTTCTCTTCTTGTTCTGCTTCTCTCTTCTTTCTCCTTCAGCTCTTTGCCTTCTTCCTTCTGTTCTTTTTCTTTCTTTCTTCTTTGCGGTGCCTTTCCTTCTTCTCTGCAGAGCGTCGTCTGATTTTTCAATCAGACGACTTAAGTAGCCTCTGCTACAGTGCGTCCTCCTTTCTTCTTTCTTTCTTCTTCTTCTTCTCGCAGTCCTTCTTCTGCTTTGCTTCAAGCAGCCACAGCTCTGGCTACTTCTTCCTTCTATTCTCTTCTTCTTCTTCTGCCTCGGCCTCCACACTCACAGCTTGTTCAGAGGGCAAAACCTAATCCTACCCTCCCCCGCGTCTCTCTCTCTCAGATTTCGCTCATAGGATAGCTCTCCCAGAGCCGTCGGGTATTCGGATACAGGTCGCGCCCGGGCCCAGGCCCACCGGCGTGCGGTGGTGGGCGAGGAGTGCAGGTCGGGTATACGGGTCGGGCCAGGTCCGTGGGGGGTGGTCGCGGACGAGGCTGGGTAAGCGGGTGAGAGGGACCTCACCCCGTGGAACTGAGGCGATAAGCCTACAGCACTTTTACAATTTATGTAGGTGTGCAGCTTCAGAATCTACCGAGTTTGTCCCACCCCAATTTGGCACCTGCAGCTGAGAAAGCTGCAGGCAATCGCGGCTGTTGCGAGGCTTTCACCCTAGCTACAGGCATGGGCAGCTGCGTGGGGGCGAACTGCGCATCCTGGAGTGCAAGCCTGGGCGAGAGCGAAGCTGCAGCTGCAAGCGGAAGAAGCTCCACCTGCTCAGCAATGGCGGCGGAGGACGGGTGACCTGTTCACAGAAATATGGCCTCTTAGCCTAGTCAGAAGGTGCAGGGAGCTTCGCCAGAGTGCGACGAAGCTCGTGCGGGTGGTGACGAGGCGTGGGGCGGTGATGAGAGCCTCATCATGAGCCATAACTATCTCATTTTGACCCAATAAAGAAGATAAAAGCTCCTACATAACCTAGAAGAAGGCTTAACTGAAGGAACAAGTGCTCTGAGAAGAAAACATGAAATAAAGGTTACAACTGCAATTTTACCATTGCAGTACATAAACGGAATTTCTCAGAAGCAAAACATATGTCAAATGGTCCAAATAAGATAAAAAGTGGGTTGAGTTAATCAGAAATGGGTTTATGTGCAATCTAAGAACTAAATGACACTTGGTAACCCTAAAACAGATCTGCTTAAATTAACAAGGTTTCGATCAGAATAAAAATCAAGTAAACCCTCTAAAAATCATATAAAAACATCCTCTAGGGTTTAGAACACTTAATTTGGCCTTTGGAACCTAGTTTGACCTAGATTAGGGTCCTAGATCTTCAATTAACCTAATTTGGGTTTTTACGCAAAATGTCCAATCAAACGTGGTCAAAAATAAAATCCAACTTCACCATTCGATTCCTTAGGTCCAAATTAGGTTTGTAAAAAAATTTGGACCTGAGGAGAGGTCATCTTGACCTACTTTGCAATTTAGTACACCCAAATCACAAATTGGTCCCTATCTTTTGAATACCTTTGCAGAGAGCCCCCTAGGTTCTTCGCCTCCTTTGCAAATCGGTCCAACCGCCATTGCTAGGGCAGAACCGAGCTCCGGCAAAGTTTTGAGAGAGATTGCTCTCTAATTCCTCAGAGATTCTCCCCCAGAAATGGAAGGGGGATCCTCTGAGGAATTCCCTTCCCTCTAAAGCCAATTACAATCGCTGGTGTGAACCCAATCTCTCGTGCGAACGCACGAGAGATTTGGGTATCCACCTTCCTTCCATATCCGGTGAGCCGGCAGTGTTGATTGCGTGGTCTCCACGCGCTGGTAGGTGCGGCCAGCACCTATAAAAGACACCCCAGACCCTGCCGCATAGGCAAGCTTGATTTTGACGGAGATCCCTTCCAAATTCCTCCCTCTCCCATCTCCGGCCAAACGACCCACAAGCTTCGGCGACCTTCTCCCCTCCTTCTCGTCGCTCTGGTGCCATACCAGCAGCAGAGTCCTCTCCGCCGCTTCCTCCCGCGTCACGTTGTACCCCGCGCGCGCGCTTCTGACCTCATCTTCGTCGCCGCTTCCTCCCTCAGGGTCTTTCTTCCCCGACGACGGCAGTTACGAGCCGTCCTCTCCGCCGCCTCCATTCCTTCCAGACAACCCCAGATACGTTCTCCATCCTCTCCTCTCTCTTTTCCCCCAACTATTTTACTTGATTACCCCTCGACAGTACCTAACCGCCTCCATCTTCCTCGCCTCCGACCTCACTCCGGCGAACCGCCCACACCACTCCGCCACTCCACACGGCTCGCCAACCACCTCGTGAGCTTCGCCTCACCACCAGGAACCCATCCCACCCCATCACTGCCACTCCAGACCTCCACAAGCACCCCCCGACCAACCCACCATCTCCGGCCACAGGTCGACCTAGGCACGCACGCCTAGGCCGACCTGCGGCTTGCAGCATCGTCCATCGCCTTCGCCGTGCCACGGCGAAGGTCTCTAGCTGATCTGATTGGGCCGAGAGGCTCGTTTTGTGCATGACAGTGTTTGAGCCGCTGCCGCCATGGACGACCTCCGGTGAAGCTCCAACGAAGCTCCAGGCATCAGGCTTCCCAGGCTGCAGATGCAGGAGACTCACGCGAGTGTCGCGAGGTGAGTGAGCCCAGCACGGAGCGCCAGCAGAGCCATCCGCTTGGGCAATTGCATACGAGAGTCTGCGGGCGCGCGTGAAATCAGGGTGGAACCTTTAGTCCCACATCGTGGGATTGCAGCACTCAGGTACGCTATAAATTGTATTTGTGCTTTAAGCCGGTTGCCTCCGTAAGCATAGGGGTGAGGTCCCTCACTGCCCTCACACGCCTCGTCCGCGGCTTGACCTCGCGGATCTGGCTGATCCGACCCGACCTGGACCTACACACTCCTCGCACATCACCACTTGCCGGTGCGCCTGGTCCCGGGTGCGAACCCGACCCGACTACCCGTGTGGCTCTGGGAGAGCGTCCGTGAGTGCATTGCTTGAGAGAGAGAGACGCTTGGGTAGAGGGACGGGGGTAGGTTTTTGCTACTGTGTGGTGTGTGCAGGAAGGAAGAACTGACCCAGGCAGCGAACACTTAGCGGCTGCAGAACAGGAAGAGAAGAAGGAAGAGGCTGTGTAGCAGTGAAAGGAGAATTCTTCGCAGAGAAGAAGAAGAAGGAAGACAAGGCAGAAGAGAGAGAAGAATGAAGAAGAAGACAAGGGAAGACTGCAAAGAGATCAGAAGAAAAAGAAGAAGAAAGAAGAAAGGCAAGGCAGGAGAAGAAGGAAAGATACCAGAAGCAAAGAAAGGAGAAGAGCCACGAAGAAGAAGAGAGAAAGAGAGATCACAATTAAGACGTCTGATACACAAATCAGACGTCCAATTCTATTTTTTTTTCCCAAATCTTTTTTTTAAAATTCTCTCTTTGAATGAATTATATTTGCATTTGAATAGTTGTATTCTTTGGTTTTACAAAGTACTGAGATTGCTCCCCGTGTTTAACCTCGGATACTCTAGTTGTTCGAGTAATAAAATTCTTTATATTTGTTTAAACATTTTGTCGGTTATACTACAACGTGACATCCTTTAAACCCGCACAAAACGTTGACAACATTTTTGGCGCCGTTGCCGGGGAGCAACGGGCACTTTTAAAGCTTTTGAGTACAACTTTTCTATCTAATATCTGACTTAACTTCTCTCTTTTGTTGTGTTCAAGCAGGGAAAGTAAAACAAAAAGGAAAGAATAGCAACTGCACAATAGACTCTCCAAGGAACAGGTAATCTCCATAAGCCCTCTCTCTTAACCCTCTCACAATCTAAAAAAGGAAAAAAAAAGAGGGAAATCAACTTAGGGCTACCTGTTTCATATTTAGTAACTCATCAAGTTGCCTGATTTTCATTTCAACATATTTTTGTCTGTTCATCCAACTAAGGCAATTAGGGCTAAAACTTTCTTGATTGAGCCCTAGGTGCTAATTTCTAAGGCAACTAAATTGGACCCACTAGAGCCAAGTTAAGGATTGCAAAGCTAGGGTTTTTAGAGACACATCTTCTCTAAAACAAAGAAACAAACTTTCCAAAAAGAGGTGTGCCTAAACCATGTCTGAAACGATTTATACAAGAGGAACCCTAAGCAAATCAGGCTGATAATCCATTTGAACCATAAAAGGAAGGACCTAAAAGCTCTCAAAGGAACGAGAGGTGAAATTGATCCCTTGGGTCAACCAACCTTAATATTAGGTCACTTTTGCACTCAAAATACTTAAAAGTTCAAGTGGAACATTAAGCACCTTGATCTTAAAATAAAAAAAGGTAGACTTAAGAGGTCAAGATCCCCATTCTGGTCTACCTGGAACCGTAGTGACAAGAGAGGTCAGGTGGGGGAAACCCTGTAACCTGTGGGGACGCTCTACCGTGTAGGGGTCTTTGCGGGACTCTCCCTCTCTGGCTGCCCAGGTATTTCTCAGGTGGACGATCTTCTGATCCAGGGGTCCATCTGCCCCGAACCTCTATAGTCACCCAACAATTCTTGGGTGTCTTGATTGGGTCCAGCACCTTCTAATCTCATCACATCTTTTGGTGCATGTTCTGTAGGAGGTCCTTAAGACCACCTTTAAGACATCCTTTAGAAATTCATTCTCGTCGAGGCCAAGCCTCGACGCCCTTGTTTGTGCAGCAACCCCACCACATAAATCTTTCATCTGACTCACACCCTGATTCTCCTTCTTCTCCCATCATGGCACAACCCATTGAAGAGGAGAATAACCTTGAACACCAACTTCAACGCTTGAATGATCTCTTTCAGAACTTTGTAAACCCACCGCAGCGACCTATGATGCGAGATCACTATAATCCCGCTGCGGTGGCAATCGAACCCCGAGTACGAATCCCAATTGGAGGACCCGATTCTGATCTGAAGCCCAATGTGATTCATGCCATACCGAAGTTCCATGGGCTTAACTCTGAGGATCCATTCCAACACATTAAACAACTCAAGCATTTGGCCCAGACCTTTAGGTCAGATGTACAAAACCGGGATATCCTACTCATGAAAATGTTTTCGTTCTCCCTCTTAGACAAGGCTGCACATTGGTATCAGACTCAGACCCGCCCGATCAACACATGGGAGGAATTACAGTCCGAATTTTTGAAAAAATTCTTCCCTGTTGGCCGGACAAATGCCTTGCGCCACCAGATCACTCATTTCACTCAACAACCGGGAGAACCTCTTCACGAAGCTTGGGATCGATTCCTAGATCTCATGCGAAAGTGCCCCCATCACGGAGTTCCTAAGTGGGAATAAGTCCAATCTTTTTACCAGGGACTCCGTGAGGATATTCGTCTATTCGTCAAAGCAACATGTGGAGGAAACATCATGGGCCAACACGAGGACACGGTGTGGGATATTCTCGAAAACATGTGCGAGAACTCCATAAACAATGACTCCTTGGGCTTATTCGACAGGACGAATGCCCGCGCATTGACGAATCTAAGAGGGACACATGAGACGCAGGACCTGTCCACTTCTGTCGACCTGGAACTGATGGCCAGTCGGTTGGACAAGGTCTCTATCATAGAAAAGAAGGTGGACGAGCTAACTCGACATTTGCAGCAAGCCACCTCTGCACAAAACTCTTTTACACGACCTCCTCTGGCAAGGGAAACAGTGCAAAACATCTATCACCAACCTGCCAAGGGGATGGACCCATATCCACCCCCGTCTACCTCTCGGATCGGAGTGACCTCCGATCCCTTGTACTCGAGTTGGGGGAACTCTGAACCCTCGTATTCTGACTTTCCTGAGGTTCCTCAGAACTGCGAGGACCTCAACGCCATCCAGAATGACCCATACTCCAATACCTACAACCCTGGATGGCGAAATCATCCTAACTTTCAGTGGGCGGGAAATTCTCAAAAACCACCATATCAACCCCGTCCACAAGCTCCTCGTTCATATCAGCCGCCTCAGCCTCGGCCCAATCCCACCTACCAATCCGGGCAAAATCAGGATCAATTGACTCTTATCCTTCAAACACTGGCTGACATTCAAAAGACGAATGCGGCAATGCAAAAACAGCACAAGGACGAGATCACAGAGGTTCGCAACCAACTGGCCCAGATGGCAAATTCCCGCCAACCTGGCACCCTTCCTTCGCAACCTCTGCCCAACCCAAATAACATACCGACCCAGAGGCGCGTTATGAATCCAAATCCAGGCCACGCACATTTGATTTATCAGGCCCCTGCTACTCCATCACCAGACGGGATGGAGGCTTCAACATCTTATGCAGGATTACAGCAGCAGCCACCCCTCCTACCTAACCCAAACCAAAATCAAGCCGGATTAAACTCTGTAACAACACGTAGTGGTAAAACAACACAAGACCCACATTATCCGAACCACTCCAAGCCTGATAATCGCCAAGACCCTAGGGTAGTCATCCAAGATACTACTGTCCCAGATCAAGAACCTGGACCTATCCTAGAGGAACCAGCTAGGATCCCATTTCCTGAGGCCTTGACCAAAGGAAAAAGGGCAACCAAACCTGTGGCTCCTGAGGAGGATCTGGTCAAGCTCTTTGAACAGGTCCAGATAAACATCCCGTTGATGGATGCAATCCGCCACATACCGGCTTACGCAAGGTTCTTGAAAGACATGTACACCTAAACGTAAGCCGCGAACCAAGGATGGGAACCCAATCGTACTATCAGAGCAAGCCAGCTCTGTCATCTTGAGCAAACTCCCACCCAAGGCTACAGACCCAGGAACTCCCTTGATTTCTTATAAAATTGGTGAAACCCAACTTGATAGAGCCCTACTAGACCTAGGTGCCTCCATAAATTTAATACCTACATCCCTCCTTGACCACCTTGAAGAATCTGAACTTAAACCCACTGAGGTGACATTGCAGTTAGCCGATCGATCCATCAAGTCACCCAAAGGAATACTCGAGGATGTCATTGTTAGGGTACGAGATTTTTATTTCCCAGTGGACTTCATAGTACTGGACATGGATGCACCTAAGAACCCAAGGGACACACCAATCATATTAGGGAGACCCTTTTTGGCCACTGCTAGGGCCAATATAAACTGCGAAGAGGGCCAGATAGAATTAAAATTTGGGAATCAAAATATGAAGATTGACATTTTCAAGGCTCATCAAGGGATTAATTGCGGGGTTATAGAGGAAATTTGTGATGTCGAAGCCGTAGTTGATGAACTGCATATAGAGGACAACCTGATTATTCCTGATCAACCACTAGAGAATCAAAAACCGCTAACAGAGGAGTGCGGACATGATCTAGACACACCTATGACTCCTACCATTGCTCCCGATACAAACCCCGAACCACCCGCTGCTGCTGAAAATCCTGTCATGGAACTCAAGCCCCTTCCCGAACATCTAAAATACGTCTTTTTGGATTCAAATCAGACGTTTCCTGTGATTATCAATTCTCGACTCACACCTGACCAGGAACTCCGTTTGATTTCTGTTCTCCAGCAACATCGTAGAGCCATTGGATGGACTCTAGATGATTTGACTGGTATAAGCCCTTCATACTGCACACATCGAATCTACACAGAAGAAGGCTCACGACCTTCAAGAGAAATGCAAAGATGCCTAAACCCTAACCTACAGGAGGTCGTGAAAAAGGAGATCATTAAGTGGTTAGATGCAGGGATCATCTACCCGATCTCCGACAGTCGTTGGGTGAGTCCAACACAAGTGGTGCCTAAGAAGGTAGGACTTACCATCATCACGACTGAAACCGGGGAAGTCATTCCTACCCGAATAGCTAATTCGTGGAGAGTCTGCATTGATTACAGAAGACTAAATTCCTCCACGAAGAAGGATCATTTCCCACTACCGTTTATTGATCAGATCCTCAAGAAACTAGCGGGAAATAGATTCTTCTGCTTTCTTGACGGGTACTCCGGTTACAATCAGGTGGCAATCCATCCAGAGGACCAAGAAAAGACCACATTCACCTGCCCCTTCGGGACGTACGCATTCCGAAGGATGCCGTTTGGTCTCTGCAATGCACCTGCAACTTTTCAGCGGTGCATGCTTGCCATATTCTCAGATATGGTAGGTGATTTTATCTGGAAGTCTTCATGGATGACTTTTCAGTTTTTGGACAATCATTTGACGATTGCCTCCAACACTTGGTCCATATACTCAGGCGGTGCATCGAGGTGAATTTGGTTCTTTCCTGGGAAAAGAGCCATTTCATGGTGCCTGAGGGAATTGTCCTAGGACATTTAATCTCGGAGAAAGGCATCCACTGGATCGAGCTAAGGTTAACCTGATTTCCAAGCTCCCTATGCCTAGCTCGATTAAGGACATCCGATCTTTTTTGGGGCATGTCGGTTTCTACCGTCAATTCATCCCTAATTTCTCCAAAATCGCATGCCCCCTGACCAATCTTCTCTCCAAGGATGTGCCTTTCGAAATTTCCAAGGAATGCACTCAAGCATTTGAGATCCTACGTGACCGAGTCACCCAAGCCCCAATCCTACAATCCCCTGATTGGTCTCAACCCTTTGAGATCATGTGCGATGCATCTGACTTCGCTGTAGGAGCGATTTTGGGGCAGAAAATTGACGGGAAACCTGTGGTCATTTACTACGCCAGCAAAACACTGGATGAGGCTCAGCGTAACTATATGGTTACTGAGAAAGAGCTGCTGGCCATAGTATTTGCCCTGGAAAAATTCAGATCATACCTTCTGGGTTCCCGTATTATCATATACTCGGATCACACAGCTGTAAGGCATCTCCTTGCCAAGAAGGACGCGAAACCTCGACTAATCCGCTGGATCTTGCTGTTGCAAGAATTTGACCTCGAGATTCGCGACAAGGCGGGAAAGCACAATGTGGTAGCTGATCACTTGTCCCGCCTTCCTTCTGAAATTATTGATCCTTCCGGACCTATTACAGAACATTTCCCTGATGAGCACCTCCTGACTATCAGTACAAGTCTTCCATGGTTCGCCAATATAGTTAATTACCTGGCATCACATCAGATTCCGCCCGATTGGTCGAAGGCCAAAAAGGACAAATTGCGTTCCGATGCCAAGTATTACCTATGGGAAGACTCGTATCTTTTCCGCATTGGTGCTGATCAGATAATCCGACGGTGCATCACGGAAGTGGAAATCAAAGACATACTCTCATTCTGCCATGACCAGGCATGCGGTGGACATTTTTCTGGACATAAAACCGCATCGAAAGTCCTCCAGTGTGGCTTCTACTGGCCCACAATTTTCAAGGATGCATACGATCACTGTAAGGCATGTTCCCGTTGCCAGACTCTGGGCAACATGAGCCATAGAGACATGATGCCTCTACAGTCGATCTTGGTATGCGAAATTTTTGATATTTGGGGGATTGATTTCATGGGACCCTTTCCGACCTCGGATGGCTTCGAATACATCTTACTCGCAGTTGACTATGTGTCCAAGTGGATAGAAGCCATTCCGACCCGAACCAACAATCATAAAGTCGTTATAAAATTCCTCCATCAAAACATTTTCTCAAGGTTCGGGATTCCGTGTGCTATAATTTCTGACGGAGGGACCCATTTTACGAACGCTCAGTTCAGGTCACTGATGACCAAATACGGGGTGTCACACCGAATCTCTACTCCTTACCACCCCCAAACTAATGGTCTAGCTGAGCTATCTAACCGAGAGATCAAGAAGATCCTTCAAATTACTGTTCGACCTGATAGAAAAGATTGGTCTTCTCGGCTTCCGGAAGCATTGTGGGCCTATAGGACCGCCCACAAGACCTAATTAGGAATGTCTCCCTTCCGACTAGTGTACGGGAAGGCATGTCACCTCCCCGTCGAATTGGAGCATAAAGCCTATTGGGCAGTACGGACCTGTAATCTCGACCTTTCTAAGGCTGGAACCCACAGAAGACTTCAAATGAGCGAGATCGATGAATTACACCACGACGCGTATGAAAACTCGCGAATTTACAAAGAACGGGTTAAAGCTTTTCACGACAAACACATTTCTAGAAAGGTCTTTCATCCTGGTCAAAAAGTTTTACTCTTTGATTCCCGACTCAAATTATTCCCAGGAAAGCTAAGATCCAAGTGGGTCGGACCCTACCTAGTCCGACAAATCTTCGGAAATGGAGCCATTGAAATCAGCCCACTCAGCCACGATTCTGAACCCTTTGTCGTGAACGGTCAGAGACTCAAGCCGTTCATTGACATGACCGATATAGATTTGGCTGAGTCATCCTTTACCCTCCATTCCTCTTGAGCTCATTGCGCCCAGCCGATGGCGTAAAACTCGGCGCTTAACGGGAGGCAACCCGTCATTCTTTGAAAAACCCGAAACCGTTTCTGACATCTCTATGTGGAACTCATATTGCACTTTAGGGTTCATCCATTAGAACAGCCGACTTCACCTTAGGTATACCTACCCGAGATTAGAAATCATTCGCAACAAGTCACTTCGACCCATTCACTCACCACACACCTGTCCTAATACATGAACTAAGCTGAATTCGAACCCACCTAATTTACAATGGGGACATTGCAAATCTTAGGCATGGGGGGGTATGAAAGTGCAAAATGTCAAATGTCAGAAAATTCATATCAAGAAAGGGTTTCACAAAAAAAAAAAAAAAAGAGAGACTTGATAGAGGGGAGGAATAATTCAGGGTCATACAAATGAGAGGAGGAAAAGAAAGAAAAATGACAAAAAGGAGCACAAAATGAAAATGAAAAGAAATAGTCATTAGTAAAAGATTAAGGGGTTAACTGAAGTTCTAGACCGAATCAAGAAAAAGAAAAGAAAAGTGCTACGGAGATATAACAAGAGATTAGCGGGAACGCTGGTCTTAGGCCTTTTGGGCTAGTACCTTTAGCTTAAAAATTCACGTATCCATTAAAATCTGGATAATCCTCAAGAAGTTGAGGAAAATGCCAAGCTTGAGTATTAGGTCTAAGGCCTAGGAAGTATTCGGCCTTGTTAACTGACCTCCGATTTGCGGGATTCGGTAACCTAAGCACCCAAATTCACACACAGTCTGGTTCAGTGCGCATAAACATCCAAATCACGCGAAAAGCGTTTAATGTTCTGAAAAAGTCACCTAGATTAGGAGCGGTCAATCAACACAAATTGATTTGGATGAGTTCCCAGCGCGGAGAGGCGGGAAATTCCCCTCGAAGATGCGTAACAACATATCGTCTCCTCGGTGCTTGTCTCTTAGGATATTTAAATATCCTACCGGGGGCATGTAAGCACTTTGCTGGTTTAGATACCATGGGCGGCATTATCACGAAATGTCGATCGCCAGGGTCTGGATTCGGCCACGGAACGCCATGGGCGGGACTATCTCGAAATCTTGAAAGCCAGGGTTCCGGGGGTTGCCATGGGCAGGATTATCTCGAAATCTCGAAAGTCAGGGACCTTTGAGGATTGATGATGGGGACGAGGAATCCGATACAGACCGTGTTGAGAAGCTAATCCGAAGCTAGAAATAAAAAGAAAAGAGAGAGAAAAGCACTCCAAACAAATAAATCTTCTATCTCTCTCTTACAAAAAACGCACTGCAAACTAAACTTAGGCTAAAAATGTCTCAAGCACGGGTGCTTTAACCGCGGAGTCCAACAAACCCTAGGTTAGTTTCTGTGAGCCGTAGAAACCTTTGCAAAAGACTGAGGCTAAAGCGGAACAGGTTCGGATTTTGGTTGGTACTTGAGTACCTCTAGGCCTATTGTCAGCATTCCCACCTAATCACAAAAGAAAAGGAGAATCACTTATCATTGTTGACAGACATTCAGGGTCTAGAATGGAAGTTAAAACTTTGAAATTTTGCTAAGGGACTAGAAAAATCTAGGCATGGGGGTATGATGAGAGCCTCATCATGAGCCATAACTAGTTCATTTTGACCCAATAAAGAAGATAAAAGCTCCTACATAACCTAGAAGAAGGCTTAACTGAAGGAACAAGTGCTCTGAGAAGAAAACATGAAATAAAGGTTACAACTGCAATTTTACCATTGCAGTACATAAACGGAATTTCTCAGAAGCAAAACATATGTCAAATGGTCCAAATAAGATAAAAAGTGGGTTGAGTTAATCAGAAATGGGTTTATGTGCAATCTAAGAACTAAATGACACTTGGTAACTCTAAAACAGATCTGCTTAAATTAACAAGGTTTCGATCAGAATAAAAATCAAGTAAACCCTCTAAAAATCATATAAAAACATCCTCTAGGGTTTAGAACACTTAATTTGGCCTTTGGAACCTAGTTTGACCTAGATTAGGGTCCTAGATCTTCAATTAACCTAATTTGGGTTTTTACGCAAAATGTCCAATCAAACGTGGTCAAAAATAAAATCCAACTTCACCATTCAATTCCTTAGGTCCAAATTAGGTTTGTAAAAAAATTTGGACCTGAGGAGAGGTCATCTTGACCTACTTTGCAATTTAGTACACCCAAATCACAAATTGGTCCCTATCTTTTGAATACCTTTGCAGAGAGCCCCCTAGGTTCTTCGCCTCCTTTGCAAATCGGTCCAACCGCCATTGCTAGGGCAGAACCGAGCTCCGGCGAAGTTTTGAGAGAGATTGCTCTCTAATTCCTCAGAGATTCTCCCCCAGAAATGGAAGGGGGATCCTCTGAGGAATTCCCTTCCCTCTAAAGCCAATTACAATCGCTGGTGTGAACCCAATCTCTCGTGCGAACGCACGAGAGATTTGGGTATCCACCTTCCTTCTATATTCGGCGAGCCGACAGCATTGATTGCGCGGTCTCCACGCGCTGGTAGGTGTGGCCAGCACCTATAAAAGACACCCCAGACCCTACCGCAGAGGCAAGCTTGATTTTGACGGAGATCCCTTCCAAATTCCTCCCTCTCCCATCTCCGACCAAGCGACCCACAAGCTCCAGCGACCTTCTCCCCTCCTTCTCGTCGCTCTGCTGCCATACCAGCAGCAGAGTCCTCTCCGCCGCTTCCTCCCTCAGGGTCTTTCTTCCCCGACGACGGCAGTTACGAGCCGTCCTCTCCGCCGCCTCCCTTCCTCCCAGACAACCCCAGATACGTTCTCCATCCTCTCCTCTCTCTTTTCCCCCAACTATTTTACTTGATTACCCCTCGACAGTAGCTAACCACCTCCATCTTCCTCGCCTCCGACCTCACTCCGGCGAACTGCCCACACCACTCCGCCACTCCACACGGCTCGCCAACCACCTCGTGAGCTTCGCCTCACCACCAGGAACCCATCCCACCCCATCACTGCCACTCCAGACCTCCACAAGCACCCCCCGACCAACCCACCATCTCTGGCCATAGGTCGACCTAGGCACGCACGCCTAGGCTGACCTGTGGCCTGCAGCATCGTCCATCGCCTTCGCCGTGCGACGGCGAAGGTCTCTAGCTGATCTAATTGGGCCGAGAGGCTCGTTTTGTGCATGACAGTGTTTGAGCCGCTGCCGCCATGGAAGACCTCCGGTGAAGCTCCAACGAAGCTCCAGGCATCAGGCTTCCCAGGCTGCAGATGCAGGACTCACGCGAGTGTCGCGAGGTGAGTGAGCCCAGCACGGAGCGCCAGCAGAGCCATCCGCTTGGGCAATTGCATACGAGAGTCTGCGAGCGCGCGTGAAATCAGGGTGGAACCTTTAGTCCCACATCGTGGGATTGCAGCACTCAGGTACGCTATAAATTGTATTTGTGCTTTAAGCCGGTTGCCTCCGTAAGCACAGGGGTGAGGTCCCTCACTGCCCTCACACGCCTCGTCCGCGGCTTGACCTCGCGGATCTGGCTGATCCGACCCGACCTGGACCTACGCACTCCTCGCGCATCACCACTTGTCGGTGCGCCTGGTCCCGGGTGCGAACCCGACCCGACTACCCGTGTGGCTCTGGGAGAGCATCCGTGAGTGCATTGCTTGAGAGAGAGAGACGCTTGGGTAGAGGGACGGGGGTAGGTTTTTGCTACTGTGTGGTGTGTGCAGGAAGGAAGAACTGACCCAAGCAGCGAACACTTAGCGGCTGCAGAACAGGAAGAGAAGAAAGAAGAGGTTGTGTAGCAGTGAAAGGAGAATTCTTCGCAGAGAAGAAGAAGAAGGAAGACAAGGCAGAAGAGAGAGAAGAACGAAGAAGAAGACAAGGGAAGACTGCAAAGAGATCAGAAGAAAAAGAAGAAAGAAGAAAGGCACGGCAAGAGAAGAAGGAAAGATACCAGAAGCAAAGAAAGGAGAAGAGCCACGAAGAAGAAGAGAGAAAGAGAGATCACATTTAAGACGTCTGATACACAAATCAGACGTCCAATTCTATTTTTTTTTCCCAAATCTTTTTTTTAAAATTCTCTCTTTGAATGAATTATATTTGCATTTGAATAGTTGTATTCTTTGGTTTTACAAAGTACTGAGATTGCTCCCCGTGTTCGACCTCGGATACTCTAGTTGTTCGAGTAATAAAATTCTTTATATTTGTTTAAACATTTTGTCGGTTATACTACAACGTGACATCCTTTAAACCCGCACAAAACGTTGACAACAGGCGGAGTGTAGGGGCTACCCTAGGTCGGACTGTGGCCGGGGGAATGGGTTTGTTCGGGGGTTCTTTAGGTAGTGAATGGCAGGAAATGGCGGGGCAAAAGTGGTTCAGCGTGAAGGGGCAGAGGTTTTGGGTCAGTCGGCGAGTCGTGTGGAGTGGTGGAATGATGGGGGCGATTCGTCGGAGGTTGGCCGGAGATGGAGAAGGTGAGGGTGATCAGGCGCGGTCGAAGGATAGTTGAGCAAATTGAAGTAGGGAAAAGAAAGAGGGGAGGAAGGGAGACAACTGTACCTACTTGGAGGGACAGAAGGGGGACGGAACAGGGCGGCAGTCGTATCGACTGTCGGCGGAGAAGAAGGTGCCAAGAGGGAGCTGGAGGGCTTCTGCCAGAGTGGGAAGAGAGGAAAGCTGTGGGTGATTCTCCGTCAGAACCGAGCTGCTGAGTTCGGCAGACGGGGGTAGCTTTTATAGAGGTGAAATCAGAGAGGAGGGCGGAGGGAGGCGACGTGCCTCCCTCGCCGGAGGACGGCCGGAGATGGAGACCCATACCTTCCGTGCGTTCGCACGGGAGGTATGGGCAGCCGCAGCGACCATGGAGGTGTCCCTGCGACAGCAGACGTCGTAGGGAACCCCCGGTTGTCTTGGCAGAGGGTCTCCCTCACCCTGCGCGGCGCCATGCTCCGCGCAAAGTCGCCGGAGCATGGTGCTACTCAGGGTTTTGCAGGGAGGACCAAAATGTAAAGAATGAAGAAGACTTAGGAGCCAAAATGTGAGGGTTTCAAAAGTTGAGGGTCAAAAAGTAATATATGAGGACCAAAATGTAAAGTTGGTCAAGAAGGTCTCTTCTTAGGCTCAAGTTTTTATACATGACTAACTAGGACCTAAGGATTATAATGGTGAATTTTATTTCTAGAATAGACCTTGTTTGACCGATCAATTTACGTAAAAACCTAAATTAAGTCATTAATTGGGCATGATTCTCAATGTAGGTCAAAATGGGTTCCTAAGGCCAAATTGAAGGTTATAAACCCTAGAGATTATTTTTCTATGAATTTTAGAGGGTTTAGTAAATTTTTTATTTACCTTGAACCTCGTGAATTGAAGTGGGTTTATTTTTAGGGTTACAGGATGTCATTTAATTCCTTGGAGTTGCTGTAGCCCTTATTGGATCAACTCATCCCACTTTTCTTCTTATTGGGTTAGTTTGACCTATGTTTGGATCCTGAGTTACCCTATTTTCAGATTGAGTTGGTGAAATTGCATTTTTACCCCTTAGTTCCTGTTTTCTTCACAAACTCAGAATTTCTCTGAGTCAAGCCTTTCTATAGTTATGTAGGAGCTTTTTCTTGCAAATCTAGGTTAGATGGTGCTAGTTTAGGATTTATGATGAGGTTCTCATCAACTTCCCTCCACCACCTGTGTGCCACACTCTCCAGCTGGTACGTGGCAAAGGCCATGCAGCACTTCTCAAGGCGGCGAAGGGTGTCAAACACCTTCTCAATCTGCTCCAGCAAGTCCTCTGCCTCAGACAGGGCCTCATCCCCCTTGAAGGAGGGGCGCTTCAGCTTCCGGAACTGTCCGAAAAGCTCCTAGTGTAGCTGCAATGGGGGAACGGGCATGCCTCCAGGCAGCGAGGGCTCATGCTCAGAACTGTCAGAGTGCGGTGAGGACGGTGGAGGACCACCCCCTCCCCCTTGTCCAGCGCTGCGTCGGTCTCTCGGCCCCACAGAGGACTCCCCCTCCACGTCCCCAGGGAGAGGCGCCCATGGAGGCAGGTGGAGCTCCTTTCGTACTATCTCGTATCAACTGAGCAAGGTCCTGGGCCTGAACGCCCGGAAGAAGTGGCTGGTCAACTGGTACCTCGGGCCCGGCACGTTCGCCTCTCCGACCTCATCCACAGCCACATCGACGACCCACCTCAAGAACTCCTCATCAAGGCATCTCTTGCAAGGAGACGCGGAAGACAGAACAAAAGAAGTCAACTCTAACGAACTTCAGCGAAAGAAGCTCAGAACCGATGTCAACCGGTACATTGTGGTGGTTACTCTAGTTTCATGCATGTGAATTGGTTATTCTCAAGCTAGTTGGTTCATTTCTCGGGACAACCTTGCTCTAATACCATCTTGTTACAACCCGGTTCCCGAATCCCTACAGGACACGAGACCGGCTCAACTCGACTAATTCCAAAACCTAGTCGTCCAACAAGAAAAAACCAAAACGCAGGAAAGTAAACCACATTCACCATGCTAAGTAACTAACAGTAAAAGAGTATAAGCAGTAAAGGAAATAAAAGCTGCTAACAGTATATATCTCCACCACAACAGTAAAGTAGAACAAGGTACAGAAACAGAAACAGTACAACAGTCTAACTCACTAGCAAAAGGAAGTACAACAATAACAGGAACTACTGTTGGGCTCGACTAGGCCCAGCACCCTCTGTAGCCGGTGGCTCGGGCTGCTCAACTCCTGGACTAGTAAAGGGGTACGAGTAAAACGAAGTCAGCGAATGCTGAGTAGAGTGGTAACCAACTAACTAAAGTAGTAAAGGCTAACAGGTAAATTATCTTTTCCAATTATTTATTTTACAAGTCATTCTTTTTCACCCATTGGTTTACTTTTCGGATCTCTTTCTTGATCTCATATGTTCCTCGTGGGAACGATCTTGATTGTAGTCTTTTCCGAAGAGTAGAAGGCACACGTGGTGCTCTCCTAGCTGGGAGAGTCTCCTGTGGTGATCCTACACCCAGTCAACCACCCTGAGGTCACGGACAAACATAGCGGTGACTACGACATGCACGATAAGCGCACGGGTAGCTACCCCGCAATGGCACGCAGTCAGTCATTTCTGCTAGCGGATACGCCTAAAGTACAGCATGGAACAGTATAGGGCCTAGCCCTCTCAGTAATAGGGGTCTAACCCCTCAGAACCAAACAGGGGTTTCGCCCCTCCATAGTCTGCGCACCCTTGTTTGACTACCCCGGTTTGCCTAGTGGGCCTAACAAGTCGGCATAGGATGGCTAACTAAACCCTGGGCCCTGTGGGGTGGCTAGCTCTCTTCCTACACTAGTAGCTCTCCTTGGTACAGTGTATGCGAGGGCCAAAGAAGTTAGTGTAGAGTGGTCAATCCTAACCCCAGGTCCCAACCCAAGGGCGACTAGCTTCGCTCTACACTAAACAGGGGACAGTTGCTCTCCTTGGTACCACGTACTCAAGGGCCAACATACTTCCCACTCACATTTCCAGATCCATTCCATTTATCCACAGGAGCTCTACTCCTAATTCCCCATAGGGTTCGTGCTCGTATTCACCATATTATTCCATACCAGGTTTCGTCATTCACAATTCCATTCTCAGATTATACACATGCAGCTCGTATTTCCACAATTTGCATATACAACAAGTAATGTCACAGGTATCTATTTAACTAGCACAGGCATTTCATATTTCACAGGCAGCTCTTATTTATTAACAGGTAATTGTTTACATTTCTATTCATTCATTTAAGACTGCAATCTCAAACACGCATACAAACAATGCAAGTATCTCTTGTCCTAGGATTCATGCCACATCTTAGGTTTCTATTTATACAATTCCACATATGCATTTATGATTTATAATTAAAATAGGGGAAACCACTCTACCAGACAATCCGGGAGTATTGGGGGCTCGAACGGCAAGCTCACGTGCTTCTGTAGGCCCCGAATGCGCAATAGAGCGAAGTCCTATACCAAGGGACATGTCACAACGGAATGTTCAGAATAGTATAAAAGGTCTTCTAACATGTAGAGGAACTCACAAGGAATCCACAGATATCTTGTTTGCGTAAAACAGACATCAAACAAACCCTAAACGGGTCAAAAATAGAACTGCAGACCTAAATCAGACGTCTGGCACAAGGTCCAGACGTCTTAAAAGTCACCAGGGTCTCACCTCAGGTTCCTGCGTCGACTTCAAATGTTTAGAACCCCTACTTGACCATCTAGACCTAACTCCAAACGTCCGACCTCTCCCTTAATCGTCTGGGAGTGCTTCCGGTCATCTGGTAAGCTGTCTAAACATCCGAAATGCGTGGGAGGGCATGCCCCGCACCTTCCCAAAGCTATCCCTACACGCGATAGGCAAATCACCCACTTTTAGCCATACAGATTAGCTTTGTGGTGTGGCCTGCATGGCCGTAACTGCAAGAGGAACGTACTTTCGCGAAACACTGCTTTCAGACATCCGGTGTCGTCACCAGACGTCCAACCCGTCGTTTGGATGGCACGCCAGACGTCTGATTCTGGGAAAATCCCAGAACCAGACCGACCTTCTGCTCCTCTCGCCGCGCGCAGCCGTGGCCTCTCCTCCCCTCCTGCAGCTCTAGCTGCAGCAAAGTGTCGGGGATGTCTCTCGACGAGCTCCTCCTCTCGCACGTGCCACTCTGGCCGTGCGTCCTCCGACGAGCTCTCACGAGCTCGCGAGCTCAATCTCTTCCTCCTCTCTTCATGCCACCACTCCTCCTCGTCGCTCGCTCTCGCACCCTCTCTCGCGCTCGTCCCTCTTGCTATAGTGGAGAGGAAGAAGGAAGGTGGTGGCGGTGGAGTGGAGAAGAGAGGAAGGGGGGAAGAGGGTCTTATTTAGATGGTGCTGCTAGGGTTCTAGTGAAGGAGAGAAGAGAGAGAGAGAGAAAAGAGTGCGACTATCTGCATGTAGCCAGCTCGCAGACGCGAAGTTACGTACAAAATTTTCAATTTCCAGACATCTGGGAATGAGTCTAGACATCTGAATGACAGTTCATACGTCTTAAAAGGCTCAAAACAGAACGGGTCTTTATATCATGATAGATTAGGCTTCGAAGTAAGGTTAGAGCTACCTAGTTGGGATGACGGAGCTCTAACCAAGGTCGAGCCCAACTTCTCTAGCATAGGGCATCTAGCTTCCACCCTTCGATATGTTTACAAGATAATATTACATGGTGTGTTGGACCTCTTGATTGATTGCACCATCATTTTGTACATCTTTTATGCCTAATTGTTGCTAATTTAAGCCATTTAGATTGTAAATAAGTTCGCTTAGTTATGCATATATTTGCATGTGTTAGTTTTAATGTCATTCCATAGATATCAATTATATATGACATACACATCAAAATTTTTTAAGAAAGTTGATATTTTACATTTCTTCTTACATTACCAACACTGCCAAGATATTTTTGCGGTAATTGAAGATTCAACTATGAGGAGGGAACGTGTTGATAAAGTAAAAGAAACCATGGAGGTTCATTTTCGTAAAGAAAAAGAGTCTGAGAGTGGTTAATATGCAAAATGTATAAAATACGAAGGCCTTTGGTGCAAATGACCAAGATGAATGAACTTCCTAGCTTAAGCCAAAAATTAGGGGGTTGTAAGTGCAATTTCTATGTTTTTTAGGGGCTTAAAATTGCTAGAAGGGGCATCCAAGCAAAAAGAGTAAGCAACAAGGGCTTCTGGATGAATTACAACCCACCAGAGGAGCCTCTATGAAAAGTTACAGAAGAAAATAGTAAAAGGAAAAAGTAAGCTGAAGAGAAAGAAAAAGAATTTAAAAAATAGTTACAATACTTAAAATGGTGGGCACTCAGTGACCCAGGAGGTGCTTAAAAAAAAGAGCAACCGGGACATGCATTCAATTCCCCTGTCGATCCCACATGGCTCAATCTTCGCCTCTCATTTCGTCACCTACAGTCGATGACAACCAGGGGATACAAATGCACCCATTTTTTCGAGGGGTGAGAAAAAAGTCGTAGGATTGGCATTATTTTTCTCATTTCTCTAACAGAAAGGGCAAAAAAAAAAAAAAAATCTACATCCACTGTAAGTTTTGCATGAAGTCAGATAAAATAATTTTAATCGATGAATTTTAATTTTTTATTGATAAAAATTATTTTATAAATAAAAAATCATCATTTTATAGGTAAGTTTATTTTTAATTGATATATTTTAATTTTTAATTAATAAAAAATTATTTTAAATATCTATTAATTGATAGGTAAAATATAATAGTATATTTTATTTTTAATTGATGTATCTTGATGATTTTAATTTTTAATTAATATATTTTAAATTTTAATTAATTTATTTTAATTTTTAAATAATTAATTCTTTAAATGAAGATGCAGGGAAAATCACACACTATAAAATACATTATAATATCCCTTTCCGTACTCGGACCCTCGAAGAAACAAAAACAGCAAGGAAGCGAGAGGTGCATGACGCCGCAGCAAAAGAAAACATATATAAAAAAAATGAAAACTGCAGGCGAGGTAGGCATGGGAAGAGGGTGGCTGACATCAGCCGATTGAGTGGGCGACATTGATGGAACGTGAAGTGGAAAAGAAAGTAAAGGGTAAGCGGCGCGTGAAAAAAAATACATATATTATTTAAATATTTTTTTGAAGTCTTTTTCAACGCTCTCTTATTAAAAACAAATCTCATAGCCGGTAATCAGTGCCTGCTGTGTCTTTTGCCATTTTACGTAATCGGACGGGGGAGCAACCATAGAAGGCCATGAATGAATCAACGTGCAAAGGTGCGCAGGCGCATTGGCGTGCAAAGGTGCGCGTGCGTAGACTTTGCGTAAGATTTTACGGGCTTTTACGCGATTTTTACCCTCAAAAAATCACATTTAAATGTGGATTCAAAGGATCCTTGCCTAGATAAAATCCTAAATTTCTGATTTCGACACCTTTAACCCTAACATGAATTTGAGAGCTAATTTTCACTTGAGTTCAAATATATTCTCTAGGTATCTTTTCTATGTGCTGTAGTGAAAATCTCGTTGGTAGTGTGCACGCTATTATATTGAGATTGGATCAAGGGCATCCTCTTCAAAATTGGATTGTATCCACGTTAATCCCAAGCATCGGAGTGAGAAATGGGTTTTACAACACATGCGTAAGGACGAAGGGTACCATTGTTAAGGTGTATTGATATTCAGAAGTGTTTTCCTTCTCTCATATTTTTAATCTCCTATTACTCATGTAATTTGATGTTACATTATTTGCAAGTTTATGCATCAAATTTTGTTTCCTATATCTCTTGTGATACTTAGAATGCCAGTATAGTATGTTTATATCGTAAATTATGTGTAGAATGTGATTTACTTTGCTTTTACGATTTTCTGCTTGTTGGTTGGATTGATGAAATCCTGTTGGTTAGTTAACATCAAATCTGTTATGTTTGCACTTGATATCTACGCACGCGTGTGTTCACAGTAAATCATGTAGGGTGCTAGACTCTACAAAGATTTAGACTTAGAAATTCGTAATTTCAAACATCAAACTATGAATAGAGAGAAATTTTGTTACAATTTAAGCTATTCAATTCTTAGTTTAAGGTCGTTAGATCTTAGTTTGCAATTTTCATTCTTGAATTTGTAAAAAATCAAGAAATTTAGTAGAATTTGCATGCACTATTTGGTCATGAAATCTTCACATAAATTTTTGTTAATTTGTATGATAAAATTAGATTAAGTTAGCTTTCATATGCAACTTATTTTATGCAAAAATCATCTGTAAAAAAACAATTAAATTCTCAAAAATGACATGTCTCTAGATTGACACGCAGGTTTGATAGGATAGCTTTTGTGAATCACTATTAATTTTGTGTTGCATGAATTTTCATGAAATTTATTTTTTTATTCTTGGTTTACTCAAGTTTATCCAAAAAAAATTATCAAAATTTTATACAATGATTTAACTAGGTTGCTAAGTATGTTTTTTCATATGATGCAATTTGAAAGTGTCATCGATTTTTAAGCATGTCTTATAAAATAGTTGCATGAGTAATTAGATTATTGAAACATGATTCTAAATGGTAAACTAAGTTAAAAATAAGAGTTTTTAACATAATCCACATCCTTATGGGATCAACCCTTGCTTATCTTATCCGCTTTAGTTAGGAAAAATTCAAAATTATTATAAATTGAATGCAGTGATGATACGTGACTAATTTTTGAGGTCATTGCTAGGAAAGTAGCACACTTATTTGGATTCCTTCTTAGGATTTATTTTGCCGATTTAGAATTTATTTTTATTAATTTAATTGTATATATTTGCAACTGCCTGCATTGCGTCTTACCTTGTCTTCCTGTGACTTTACTTTAGGTACATGTTTCAAGATGAGATCGATAGTGACCAATATACGTGGGCTCTAGAGGATGAGTTGCAAAATTGAGGAGGCTTGGATATCGTTGCCTTGCATCTAGTTTTAGGATTAGTTTAATTTAGATTAGGACTCAAAATTTTGTAATTAGGTTAGAAATGAGAGTTTTATTTCCTTTTCTCTCCTATAACTGGACTCTCATGGTAGGTGGGCCATCGAGTTTCCCACTTGTTTGTAATAGGTTTCACATTCTATCTTTTTCCATCTCTGTCATCCCCCTCTGTCCTTCTAACCCCCTTTTTCTTATTTTGGTTGTCGTAGTTTCTCAATTTACTTCCGTGTACTTTTTGTCGAGGTTTTATATTTGTTTAGGCCTATGGTATCTATTGGTTAGGGCCTAATATAAATAATAACACGAGCACTTGTGTAACGAGCTAAGTATGTAAGTTTTGTTCATAAGAGAGACCCTATGGTATAATAATTATGTGACCAACCAATGGTATCATGTATGTACATTTCATTTGTGGTATGCACATTTTAATTTTTTCTTGCATGTGTACGCACATAAGGTTAGAGCCCTTACACTAGAGTTTTGCATTAGGCATATCGCAGATCGGATTAGAATTTGGTAATAATTTTTTAACTTATTTTCTCATATTCTCATATAAAAAGAAAAAAACAAAAAAATCCAAAGAAAAGAAATTCGATCTCTTATTTGTTGTTTGCTTCTTGATTGTGTTTCTTGGTATATGCTTGGTAGGTGATTACTCAAGCCACAGTTAAAACCTATGAATCTTTACCTTGAGAGAATCGAAAGATTAAGGACTCCACTCTTACTACATATGGCTAACAAAAAACAACACCTTGAGCTCGAAAATCCTATATAGAAAGCAAGACCTTTAAGACAATACTTCCAATCTATTGAGTTCGGGATAGCCTCTTGCATTTGCATTCTCGAGACGAATGCACTGAGCTACGAACTCAAAACTAGCGTAATTCAACTATTGGCCTCTTTCATGGAATGAGCAATGAGGACCCATACAGACATCTGAATGACTTCCTAGAAGTTTGTGCCATGGTTCACATACAAAACATGATAATCGAAGTATTTAGATTAACACTCTTCCCATTTTCTCTGAAAGACAAAACTAAACAATGGCTTAACTCCCTCGACATCAAGATTATGACTTAGGATCAGCTCTACATCGAGTTTCTAAAGAAGTACTCCCTGATAGAAGGACCAATCAGTATAGAAGAGCGATCACCACTTTCCTCCAACATGAGGGAAAGTAGTTTCACAAGATTTGGGGTGCTTCAAAGACCTACTTAGAAAATGCCACATCATAAGGTCAAGAAGTGGCAATAGTTCCAAAGCTTTAGGGACAACCTTGCAGAAAAGCAATGCCAAATGGTGGATAATGCATGTGGTGGTACACTTCTTCTGAAAAGTGAGGATGAAGCATGAAATTTGTTTGAACTCTTAGCTAAAAACTCCATGCATTATGATGGGGATGTAAGTACCTCTATTTTGCTGCACCAAAATTATGTTATCTGCAAAACTAATCTTTCAGGACTCTCTCGTGGATTAAAGCTAGAAGATTGCTGATTTTGTCTCGGTGTCTTTTTATCTTTATTACGTCTAAATTATTTTATAAGGAACCTCAAAATAAGTTTCAAATGTATTTTCGTACTTCTCATAAAAAAAAAAGTTTTTAGGGTTATTGATCTACTAAATAATTAAATTGATTGACCAACATACTTAATTAATCGATCAAATCAGCTCATTTTAGAAAGTTGATATGTACATTTTTGATCAACCATTTAGGTTAATTAATCAATCAATCATTGATGATCAAATAACTAGTTTGATCAACTAAAATTCATTTTGATTGACAAACTATCTTAATTGATAGACTAATTTGATTTCCTTTTCTGGTCGATTTTCTAGTATAAATAGAAGTCGTACGCGTCCTTTTTAAACACACTCTTAAGAAGAAGTCCATCTAAAAAGAAAGTGCTTTTCGTGTTTCCTTTTAAGTGCTTCTACGCTTCTACTTTCATGGCTTTCAAAGCATGATGATTCAAACTTCTGCTGAAATCTGGTTTGACTTTCCTTGAGGTTCCATAGGTTTATACTATTTTTATATTATTTATTGCTTTTGATTACGGATCCCAAGATGTTGGGAGAAATCCGTTGTTGTTGTGCTTTTCTTCAGGTTAGTAAGAGAAGGGATCGTTGTAAGAGGTTATGCCAACCTTGTTTCAAGTGGTGTGTTAGTGAATTGACTAACCTCAACTAGTTGGGAAAATCCTAAGCTGAGAGGCTTAGGTAGTGGTTTTCACACAGGAAAGGGTTTCCACTATAAATCCAGGTATCTTCTGTGCATGAATTTTTATGGTTTGATTTGTCTTTGCAATTACGATATTTAACTTTATAAAAGATGATACTATTCACCCCTCCCCTCTAGTATCCATTAAGATCCGCAAGAGCTCTCATTTGGTATCAGAGCAAGAGCGTCCAGAAGATGCCAAAGTCATCTATCAACACATATGTTGAGGGGCAATCAACAGTTTGGCCTCCACTCTTTGATGAAACGAACTATGGCTATTGGAAGATTTGGATGCAGATATTCTTGGAATCTATGGACTATGAAGTATGGGACATCATCGCGTCCAAATGCACAAGATCAGAGATCAAGGAAGGAGTAGGAGCAACCCCAGATCAAAAGAAACTGGCAATGCACAATGCAAATGCCATGAATGCGATCTTCTATGGACTCTCTAAGGAAGAGTTCAACTACGTATCTGCAAGCAAGACGGCTCACGAGATCTGGAGCATCCTAGAAGTCACCCACGAGGGAACTTCAAAGGTAAAAGAAACTCGTATAAATTTACTAACTCAGAAATACGAGCTTTTCAGAATGAAGAAGGGTGAATCCATAAAGGAGATGTTTACAAGATTTACGAATATTGTAAACTCTCTACGAAATCTGGATCAAGACATGAAGAACGAAGTCTTGGTAAAGAAGATCCTTTGGTCACTCACCAGCGACTGGGAGATGAAGACCACAGTCATACAAGAATCAAAAGATCTGTCTACTTTAAAACTAGATGATCTTGTTGGAAGTCTAATGCCTTACAAGGTCTAGCTTCAGCACATGAAGAAGCATGAGAGTGAAGGAGTGAAGAAGAAGATTGTGGCACTCGAAGCCAACGATCAGTCTAAAGATTCTTCAAGGAAGATGAAGAGGAAGACATAGCTCTTCTCTCAAGGAAGTTCAGGAAGTCCCTCAAAAATAAGAGGAGTTGGAGAAAGAAGAAAGAAGAATTTAAGGCAGATGAGTCAACCATCATTTGCTACAACTGCAAGTGGAAGGGACACATTAAAAAGGATTGTTCACATCTTAGGAAGGAATCAAAGAAGAAGAAGAAATTCCCAAGAAAGGATGGGAAAAAGAAGGCTCTTCAAGCCACCTGGGATGAGTCAAACTCAAGCTCAAAGGAAGAAGAGACCTCCAGAGAAGAAGCTCTTCTACGACTTATGGCCTTAGAAGATGAGGTAACATCTTTTTCGCAAGATGAATTATTTGAAGCTTTCTTTGAAATGCATGACATAACTAAATCACTAAAAATAGAAAATAAAAGCTTAGTAAAAGCCTTAGGAGAAGAGAAAGCACAAAAAGATACACTTGCTTCACAAAATAAGGAGTTATCTATTGAAATTACTTCACTAAGATCACAGATAAATAACCTAAAAATAGATATAGACAAACTAAAAGAGAACTCTGCTATTCTTTTAAATAATCTAGCTAAATTCACTAAAGGTAGTCAAAATTTACATAAACTCTTAGGAACACAAACTCAAAGCACCAAAAAATTTGAGTTAGGATACATACCTAAAAATGATCATGAAGCATCTAATTCTAGTCAAAGAAAAGAGAAAGGTAACTTACCTAAACAAGCGGCACCAGCTATCCACCATAGACCCAAGCAAAAATGGGTACCAAAAGCACTCTTGTAATCCTATTTTGTAGGTCAAGTAGATTATAAGAGATGGACATATCGAGAAACAAATGGAAACCTGAAGCCAATTTATATATCCAACAATGCAAGACCTCACAAATGCAAACAAATGATAGGATCGAGAAGAAAGAAGGTGGATCATGACAGCGAGTGTTCCAAGCATATGATAGGAGCGGAAGGCCTGTTCCTGCAACTCCACTACCAAGAAGGTGGTACAGTCACGTTTGGGAACAACCACAAGGGTCGTATTATTAGTACTGGCCAAGTTGCTAACTCTTCTACTTATTTTGATAATGTGCATCTAGTTAGTAGATTAAAACATAATCTTCTTAGTGTAAGTCAAATATGTGATAATGGATACAAAATTACTTTCACCGCAAATGGTTTTAAAATAAGAGATAAGGAAACCAAACAAATTCTTCTAAAAGGAAACAGATATAAAGATATTTATATTGTCAACTTCGACAAATGCAACAACTTTGAATGTCTTGTTCCATCTAACGAAGAGGCAATACTTTGGCAGAAATGGCTAGGTCATGTTCACATGAAGAACATCAGTAGACTTGTGAAACATGAGCTTGTCAAAGGCCTACCAAAGATCAACTTCAAGAAAAGCAAAGTCTATGATTCTTGTCAAGTTGGTAAACAAACCAAAAATCCCTTTAAACCAAAAAGGATGGTTAACACCTCTCGACCCTTGAAGTTACTTCACTTAGACTTGTTTGGATCAACCAAATTCAAAAGCTTAAGTGGGTGCAGATATTGTTTAGTTATAATCGATGATTTTTTGAGATTTACCTAGGTATCTTTCTTGAAAAATAAGGATCTAACTATTGATGTTTTTAGTAAACTAGTAAGAAGACTGCAAAATGAAAAAGGATATGAAGTCATTAGGATTAGAAGTGATCATGGCGGAGGATTTGAGAATAAATCTTTTTCTAATTTTTGTGATCAAAATGGGATAAAACATGAGTTTGCTTTTCTTGAAGCCACACCTCAAAATGGAGTAGTTGAAAGGAAAAATAGGACCTTGCAAGAGTGTTCCCACACCATGCTGTGCGAGTCAAAGTTATCTCAATATTTTTGGGCTGAGGCTGTAAACACTACTTGCTATATCCAAAATAGATCCCTGATTAGACCAATCCTAAACAAAACACCCTATGAACTCTATCATGGAAGAACACCTAGAATTTCCTATTTCAAGATATTTGGTTGTAGATGTTTTATACTTAATACTAAGGATAATCATGATAAATTTGATGCTAAGAGTTTAGAAGGAATCTTCTTAGGTTATTCGACTTAAAGTAAAGCCTATAGAGTATTCTATTCAACAAGAAGAATTCTGTTGTTGAGGAAACTATGAATGTATCATTTGATGAGATATTAGTTCAACCTCAATCTTCTGTAAATGATGATGATGACCAAGTAGGAGATCCTTCAAACACACCAGAGGAAAACATTTCGGATAATTTTCAAAGATATATTTTACATGAAAGATCATCCAAAGAATTGGTGATAGAACTATCTAAAGGAGTTCAGACCAGATCTTCCATCAACACCTTAGATTTCACAGCTTTTGTTTCTCAGTTAGAACCTAAAAATGTTAAGGATGCCTTTTCTGATAAATGTTGGATTATTGCAATGGAAGATGAATTGAATCAATTTAAAAGAAATCAAGTATGGGAACTTGTCCCAAAACCTAACTCTCAGACCATCATAGGAACCAAATGGGTTTTAGGAATAAACTAAACAAATTAGGAGAAGTAGTTAGGAACAAAGCTAGACTTGTGGTCCAAGGGTATAATCAAGAAGAAGGAATAGATTTTGATGAAATATATGCGCCTGTAGTTCACCTAGAATCCATTATAATGTTGCTAGCCTTTGCCACCCACATGGAGTTTACACTCTTTCATATGGACATCAAAAGCATCTTTCTAAATGGGTTTATCAAGGAGGAAGTCTATGTTAAACAACCTCTAGGTTTTGAAGACGCAAACCATCCAAAATGTGCATATAAACTAAACAAAGTATTATATGGTCTAAAACAAGCTCCATGAGCTTGGTATGAGAAATTAAAAACTTACCTAATTGAAAATGGTTTTAAAATTGGCAAAATAGATCCAAATCTATTTACAAAAAGAAAAGAAAATTATATCTTAATAATACAAATTTATGTAGACGACATCATTTTCGGTGCTACTAATGATCTTTTATGCTAAGAATTCACAAAGGTAATGCAGGATCAATTTGAGATGAGTATGATGGGAGAACTTCGATCCTTTCTCGGACTTCAAATTGACCAGCTATCCTCCGGAATATTCATATTTCAAACCAAGTACACCAAGAAGATCTTGAAAAAATTTTCCATGGACAAGATAAATGGAAAAGAAACACTTATGACAGCTTCTACGTAGCCCAAAACTGATGAGACAGGTAAGTCTGTAGATCAAAAGTTGTATAGAAGCATGATAGGTTCTCTATTATATTTAATTGCTAGTAGACCTGATATTCTCTTTAGCACCTGCATGTGTGCTCGTTTTCAAGTTGACCCTAAAGAATTACACCTAAATGCAGTTAAAAGAATACTTAAATACTTAAATCACACACCAGATCTAGGACTTTTCTATCCAAAGTTAGCCACATTGGATCTTTATTCCTTTTGTGATGCTGATTATGTAGGCAACTTTATTGACTGAAAGAGTACTGGTGGAACATGTCAATTTCTTGGAAATTTCCTAGTCTCTTGGTTCTCTAGAAAACAACACACTGTTTCATTATCAATAATAGAAGCTGAATATGTAGCTGCATCTCTAGCTTATTCACAACTCTTATAGATGAAACAGACACTAGAAGATTTTGGCCTATCCTATAGAAATAACAAAATGCTTTGTGATAACACTAGTGCCATCAATTTATCTAAAAACCTTGTTCAACATTCTACGACTAAACACATTGATGTTAGGCATCACTTCCTAAGGGATTATGTCCTAAAGGGTGAAATCAACTTAGAATTTGTTAAAACTAAAGATTAGTTAGCTGATATCTTTACAAAACCTTTACCAAAAGATAGATTTAACCTTATCTGCCATGCGCTAAGGTTATCTAGGTTGAAAGAGCTAATTTGATAATTTTAATTGCATTGTTTTCAACCTTTGATCGATCAAAATTTTCAAATTAATTGACCAAACTGTTTGATCAATCAATATTCCTTGATTGATCGACCAAAATCTTTCGCGAGAATTTTTCTTCCAAAAATTTGAAGTTTGCTTGATCAACATTGTTATTTGATCTACCAATCTAGTTGGACGGGAATTTTCCCTCCAAACCTTTGAACCTTGATCGACCAATGAGCTTAATTGATTGATCAGTTTCTATTTTGATCAACCAAAACATGGTTTTGATAGACCAAAATAGGGTGGAATTGCTTTTTGCATTTGTGATCCTAATCACCTCTAATCTCACCCCTTATCACCTAAAAGGTACCTAATCTACCCAATTACCTCCCTAAATGTATTTACCTTTTTCAACAAACCAACTTTGTATAAAACTCATCGATTTTACCACATACACTTTTTCTTTACAACACCTTGGTCCCCACATCTCCTCTCCACCACCAACCAAAACACAAACCTGACCCCACACCTCTCCTCCTCTGGCCACCGTGGTCGATTGTTTATCGTGCTAAGTCAAGGTTTTAAAAAGTGTTGTGTTGTATTACAGCCGAAATAGCATTCAAAACAAATACAATTTTATCACTTGAAAAGATTTCCGAGGTCGAACACAAGGAGAAAATTGGTATTTAGAAATCAAGATCACAATTCAGAATTAAAAGAGTATGCAATAATATCAGTATCAGAGTGCAAAAATATGGGAGTAAAATGATGATGTAGATCACCAAATACTCCTACAATATCACCAAATAATTCAATGTATGAATATGCAATGTAAATTAGAATTTGTCATCTGATTTGTGAATCAGATGACTTAAAGTGTCTGATTCTACTTTCTCTAACTCTGCCTTTCTCTTTCTGCTTTGGCTTCCTCTTCTTCTTCAACTTCGTCTTCTTCTGCTTTAATTCTTCTTTTTCTCTTCAACTTCTTCCTTTGGCCTTCTCTTCTTCTTTCTCTACCTCTACCTTGTCCTTCTCTGAGGTCCTTCTCTTTCTCTTCTTCTTTTCTTCTGCTTGACCTCTTCTTCCTCTGAATTGGCTAAGTGTTGGAGCCAATATCTCCAGGGCAAAAACCCCCCCCCTTTCCCCGCATAGCTCTCCTCTCTCTTTCTCTCTTTCTATTTCAGTCTCGCTCTCCTAAAGCCTTAGCCAAGTTGGGTAATCGGACCTATCGTATACTCGGGTCTAGGCTCATCGGCATGTGTGGTGAGTGAGGAGTGAAGTCAGGCGGGTAGTCGGGTCGGCCAGGTCTGCGTGGCCAGTGTCGCGGACGAGTTCGGTGAAGGGGGGGAGGAGGACCTCACCCTCAGTGTTGGAGGCGAATAGCCTTCTGCACTTTTTTAATTTATTTGGGTGCAGGTGCTCTTTCACTTCTGAAGTGGGACTAAATGTCCCACCTTCCTTTCGCGCACCGCAGCAGCAGGGTCTTGACCAAATTGGTGAGGCTGTGGAGGCACACGACTTTAGCTGAAGGCCTGGATGCGTGCGCAAGGGAATTCCACACATCCTGGGACAGCAACACCTAAAGTGGTAGCACCTAGAGTGGTTGCAAGCAAGCTTCAAGCTTGCGCTAATGGCAGATGGGGCCTGCTACCTGAAAACACAAGAACAGCCTCGCGGCCACATCAAATCATTCAGGAAGGTTCACTAGAGCACGGTGGATGTGCTGGGGGTGTTGGCGTGGCTCGTGGGTGCCTGTGAGTGCGTGCCTAGGGCACATTGTGTACGAGTGAGTGGGTGTGTTCGGGGAGGTGTTCAGGTGAATGGCGCGGTGAGTGGAGTAGGGGGAAATGATCAGTGATGTGAGGTGGAGCTCGTGGGCTTGTCGGTGAGGGTTATGGTGGCCTGTGGAGGTGGGATGGCTTTGCCAGAGTTGGTGGTCGGAGATGGAGGTGCGACGGGCGGCAGTGGTCGATTTTTGAAAGTAGAGGGTGGAGAAGAAAGTAGGGGGGTCAGGGACTTATCTGGGAGATCAAGGGACGAAGGGGGTGAGCGAAGGCGTCGGGTCTGGTGTGGCCGACGCCGGAGATGAAGACGGCTTCGGTGAGGTGGGATCGGCGAGGACGAAGAGGGAGAAGTGCCTGCTGGTACGGCGAGACGCGGACGAAGTTAGGGAAGATGGGTCCTCCATAGGATGGCGGTTGGACGACGAGAAGGAGCAGGGAAGGGTCACCGGACGTCAAGGAGCCTACGACCGTGAGGGGAAGAGAGGAATTTGAGGTATTCGTGGCCGAAATCGAGCATGGAGAGGTCGGGGAGGTCTGATTTCCTTTAAATAGATCTCTGAAGGGCGGTTAGGGCTTGGGAAGCAAGCTTCCCAAGCTTGGAAGGTCACCGGAGATGGAAGTTGTTGAGATACCTACATCTCTATGCGTCCGCATGAGAGATTGGGAGGGAATCAGATCTCAAGGGGGGGTTCATACTGACGGGAATTTCTCAGAGGATCTTCCTTCCAAGTTTGGAAGAGATCCTCCATGCAATCAAGGAGATCTCCTCTGTCAAAGGTCACCGGAGGAGGTTTCCTCCATGATAATGGAGGAGGGACCTACTTGTGAAGATGACGAGAAAGCTAGGGGGCTATTAGCAAAGGTTTTTGAAAGTTAGGCGTAGAAATGTAATTAGACTGGACCTTTTTGCAAACTAGGTCAAGGCAAACTCATCTTGGGTCAAAATTTTGATAGAAACCTAATTTAAACTTAAGGAATCCAATGGTGAAGTTGGATTTTGTGTTTGACCACGTTTAATTGAGAAATTTATGTAAAAACCAAAATTAGGGCAAATATATATCTGAGACCCCATTCTAGGTCAGGATGGGTTCTAATGGCCAAATTGAAGGCACTAAACCTTAGAGAATATTTTTCTATGATTTTTAAAGGGTTTAAGTGATTTTTTTCCTGACCAGAACCTTGGTTAATCAAGTAGGTCAGCTTTTATGGTTTCAGGAAGTCATTTAATAAACAAGACACACACAAATCCTTTTCTGTCAAATCCAACCCACTTGTTATCTTATTAAGACAATTTAACCTTTGTTTAGCCCTTGAGAAAATCTGTGGTTGTACTGCATTGGTAAAATTACAGTTTTAGCCCTTATTTCTTGTGTTTCTCTCAGAAAGGTTATGTAGTGAATTATAACCTTCAATTGGTTATGTAGAAGCATTTATTCTCTTCATTGGGTCAAAATGAGCTAGTTCTGGCTCATGATGGTGTTCCCATCATCGATTAACAACCTCCGGTGCCACTGACCATTACCACTTGTCGCAAGAGCAAGCTGCGCTGCCCTCGTCAACGCCACGCTCTACCTTGCCGTCAACACCATCCTCCTTGTCGCTGGCCATACTCGACATCCCTACCGTGCGTCCTCCCTCACCGATCGGGCTCATCATCAATGACAACTATGACGACTCCCTTTGATCGACTTTTTGATTGATCATGGTAACGGTCGAAACTTATTTTGAATCCATTCTTGAGTGGATTTTTCTTAAGTTTAGATGTTACATGTGATGATCCTGTTGATCATGTGATTACTTGCACTATTTTGTAGTATTTGTGAGCAAATCAATCCATGGATCTCTCATTTTTTTCGAGTCTGAATGGTTTTGGTCGACCAATTAACTTGGTTGTTCGACCAAAAGTAATTTTTTCTAGAACAAAAGTCAAACCCCTTTTGATCAACCAAAAATCCTTGTTTGATCAACCAACATGATTTTTTAGAACTAAAATGGCTTCGAAATGCGTAGTTGCCTCCTCTTCAGATTCTCGTGATAACACTTTTCACCGATTTTTCATTACCGAGGCCACTTGTGAGGATTTCTCCATACTCGCCAAGCTTTCCCCCCACGTCGATTGTCTTGTCAATTTCCCTTATTTTGAGTCTATCTTTCCTGAAATTCGCAAGAAATTTTCATATCACCAAATTCTACGTCTTTTTGAGTGGAATATTTATGTGGGTTCCAAGAACAGCTGCATTTCCGATGTTGACCCCATGGCTTATCACCTATTTTATGCCAATCTCAATAATATAGGTGAAGGGGTTCAACATTGAGCTTACCTCGAATGTCTACAACATTGAGGTTTTGGTTAATGCGGATGTTATCTCTGAGATTCTTGGTTGTCTGTTTGTTGGACCTACTTTTCTTGAACTTCACTAGCAGACACAGATGGAGTCTACTCAGGAGACCCTACTCACTCCCAATCATTATGACTAGGGCTGTCCTGCCAAGTCACCATATTTTTGTCATCTTCCACGTTTTCCTAATAGAGTTTTTCTATGGAATTTCATGTCTACCTCTACCTCTTTTGAGAACTGCCCCGGTATCATGCTCATTACCCTCTACGCATTTCTTAAGAACATGCGGTTCAACTGGAACCACTTGATTTTTTATTTGATGAGCAAGCAACCCACCAGCTCCTTCCAGTTTGGGACAGTGATGAGAGACTCATCATGGCTCCTAATTATCACTAATTAGCTAGTTTCCCTTGCAATTACCTAAGAATATTATAAATACAGGGTTAATTATACTATAAGGGTTGAAATATCAAGGATCTGCAAAACAAGTTAAAAACACAAAATTAAATATCAATTAATCTTAATAATAATTTAATTAATAATTTTGACTCAAAATAATAATAATTGGCTACATAAAAAGTATTTAAACTAACTTAATTAATATTATGGCCTAAGTATGTAATTAACTTAATTAAATTAATCATTTAAATAAATATAGCTAAAAGGAAAAAAAACATAATTTCAAGGAATAAATATAATATTTACCTAATTTATAATTATATATAAAAAGTTGAAAAATAAATAAATTAAATAAGCCTTCAAAGTCAATGTTTACGTTTAAGTCCTTAACTTCTTTTACAATCAAGTCCTTTTATATCATTTAGGTCTGTCACTTATTGTAAAAATGCCCCTATGAGCACAGTCCTTCTTCATCTTCTTCACTTCAGACGGTTGTGGACAACCAATATTTACACCCTTTGATCACCAAATATTTGACGTCATTTAGCCACTGCCATTGCAGCAACACTCCGCTCATTGTCTCCTTTTCATCCGACAGACCAGATGTCTTCAAAATCCTGCTTTCCTTAGGCGATTAACCTCACCGATGTCGGAGACTACGTCGGAGGTTACATCAAACCTAGACACTTTCCCATCTCGATACAACCCCCTATACCATCACTGACACCTATAAATACCTAGGACCACCTTCGATTTCCAGGAGCGACCCCCTACCCCCTTCCTCCCACTATGGTTGTTCTTAGGTTTCATCCTAACTCCGGCGTCTTCCCATCCCCTTTCTTGAGCGCTACCACCGAGGAGTGCTGCCTCCCTCACCTCCTCTTCTTCTTCGCCTTGCCAACGACGTTGGAGCACCCCATAGTTGTGAACCTCTTCGCTTCTCTTGGCTAGAGATTCTTCTCTCAACTACTCTAATTTCGCTCTTGTCTTCGCCCTTCCACCAGTGAATTCCCTTACCTCCCTCATCTTGGTACTCGTACGTAACCTTAGTTCTTAGTGTAGATTAGTTTAGAGTAGATAGATAATTTGATTAGTGTAGATTTCATGTTGATTTCACATCGTCCTCTCTTACTCTGACAAGCTCTTTGAGCTTGACCAGAGCTTTCTTTCGTCTTTTTGATACACAGATCATCCTTTTTATCTTTCCACGAATCCATTCCACTTCTTTTCATCTTAATTTGATTAGCTTATTCACCTAATCCACTCACCTTCACCGGATCACCTCCGCTGTTCATGGCAGAGGTATCTGTACTATCCTCACACACATTTGGGGCCCTCTATCGCTTAAACATCACATAAGGGCCCCGATCGATTCTATAATTAGACCTACTAACACCTACACACAAAACGCCCAAATTCACTCAACCTTTGAGCTTGCTATCAATGGAGAGTTCAGAGGAGTTTCTCCACCTAATTCCACACACACATAGCATCGTCACACCGTTCTTAACCTTTCCCCTTAATTAAGTGAGATTTTTATCCTTGAGTTCATGTGAAATCAAGATTGATTCTCGAAGATTTATCGCTAAATCTGTGTCACTAATCATCAATTGATTCAATTGAGGCATTCTTAAGGTTCCTTGTGACCTCAGGAATCGCTCAAGACCCTTTTGGAAGTGTTTCATGGAGATTCACTCTCCAGTGACTTAATTTAGTATTTATCGGAGCTCCAGTGAACCAAACTAGAGCTTAAGAATTCCAGATCTTCTGTGAAGTTCCAAATAGGGTTATTTTGATGAGTGGATCTAATTCCATTAATTAGATTGGAATTTTAATGCTGATTATTCACTGTTGATCATCGTCTTCTCCAACTTCGGCAGAGTTGGAGAAACGAAATCATCAGGGCTTAGATGTTGAAAATAAGTCCTAAAGCATAAGGGAACTTCATAGAACCTACTCTAGACTTTACTTAGGTCTGAGGATCCCTGAAATCGTCTATTGAACACATCTCCATTCAAGCTTAAGCGACAGTGATTGAGAGCACTTGTTGAGTGATAAAAACATGATTTTGACATGTCGAATAGATTCCTAGGATTGAATTAAACCTATTTAGACCTTTAATTTAAGTTTGTATGCTCTGATTTCGAAAGTCTAATTTGAGTTTGACGTGCTTGAGAGCGCTTGTTGAATCAACTCTCGTTTGATTCTGGTGATTAAGAGATTAAATCTTAGATTTGTTGGGTTATTTGAATTCTTGTGAGTTAGTTGAATCATTTGGGATTTAATTGAATGAGTTTTACTGAGATTTAAATGTGATTTCAAACTCTAACCAGTTTGGGTTCCAACTGGAACCCAAAGTTGTTCTTGGTGTTTTTGTTGAGATTTAAATTCAAATCTTACCTAGATAAGTGTTGAAGGGCTAGATACGAGGTTTAAATTATGTTTATTTATAGCAAAATCTTCTAAATAGCTCAATCAACAAATACATTTTATAACTCGAATGAAATCCGAGGTCGAACACAGGGAGCAAGTATTGTAATTCACGTGCTAATCGAAATGAATGTATATATGAGCACAATAAATAAGCCAAAAATGATATTCAATGAATAATCTCTATTCAAAATTGATATTCAATGCCAAGCATGAGTTCTTCAAGAGTTAAATATGACAAAAAAGAAAGATAAGGCAAAATAATGGTGGTTTAGATCAATTATTAGCCTAACACATATATATACTAATTATTCAATGAATTAAATAAATGTACAGTGGCCTGAACCACTTAAACCATAATTCCAAGTCAGCAGTGCACAATGTCCGAGCCAATCAGATGTCGGCTCCTTGGATCAGATGACTTAAATGTCGTTGCTACAGTTCTCTTAGAGAGTCTTCCTCTTCTTCCTTTATGCTCTTCAGCCTCTTCCTCTTCTTTCTTTTCTTCAAGTCTTCTCCTTCTTCTTTCATGAGTCTCTTCTTCCTTTCCTCTTCTTTTCTCCTTCTTCTTTCCTTCTTCAGAAACTTTCTCCTTTCTTCTCAGCGACCAAGTGCCGCATGGTGCCTGCAAGAGCAAAACCCATCCCTCCCCCACTCTCTTTCCTATCTCTTCCTCTTCCTCAGATAACCGGGTAACCACTCGGGTATTTAGATCATGCGGTATCGGGTCTAGGCCTACATTCATGGTGTCGCAGACAAGGAGTGAGGGCTTAGGCGGGTTGGGTGTGCCTGTGAAGCGGGGACCTCACCCCCAGTGTGTCTTGACGCAATAAGGCCTATTCACAAAATACTTTTATGCACTACCAAGTGCTTTTCTCCCACAGATGTGGGACTAAACCAGTCCCCCCTCCTTCGTGCATCAACTGAAGGAGTCTTCATTTAATTGGTGCTGTGCTGCAGCTGGGATCTTCAATCAAGGACCTGGAAGTGGTCCTAGGGCTCTTCCGCACAGCCTAGGTGTGATTTCCACAAAGAGTAAGGTTGGAGCTTGATAATCGAGATCGGAGATGATGGCAGCTGCGACGACGAACGAAGTGGCTAAAATCAAGAATACGGGCTCAAAAGCCCTAATTAGAAGGTTCAAGAGCTTCGTTGGAGGATGGTGAAGGTGATGGCAATGTCCTCGTGGTGTGGGAGTGAGTGTGGTGGTCGGACGGAGGCGGGAAAGGTCATGCGAAGGTGGGGTGTTCTGTGGCGATTGTGAGTGGGAGATAGGGTGGAATAGGTTAGGGCTTTTGTTCGTGGTGGAACGACGAAGCTTTTGGAGTAGGTGGTGAGTGGTGGGTTGTGGAGGTCGGGCGGACTCGTTAGAGGTGTGGCCGGAGGTGGAGACGAAGGTGGCATGCGATGGCGTTGAGGGTTGATTTTTGGGTTTTAAATAGAGGGAATTAACTTAAGGATCTAAGGGAACCTAACTAACCCTAAACTAATGATTGAAAGAGAAGGGAAGGCATCGACTTTGATTGGCCAGTGCCGGAGAAGGGGAAGTCTCCGGGGGGCGAAGGGCGAGGAAAGAGGGGGTCTGAGAGGTGCTTGCCGGTATTGCGAGACGCAGATGAGTGAGACAAAGAGAAATCCGCTGGCTATTGTCTGTGACAGCGGACATGGAAGGTGGATAGAGAGGCTCACTGGAGCTCATGGAGGTTTCAGCCGGGGAGAAGGGAAGATGGTGGGGAACCAACCAAAAAGGAGCTAAGGAAGTAAGGAACTTGATCAGGGTTCTTTTATAGGCCTAAAGTCGAGCTTCAAGCTTAGAAACCAAGCTTGAAACCTCGGAAATCATGGAGTAGGACATGAAAACTTTCAAGAGTTCGCATGAACCTTAGGGCGAGAATTGGAAGGCAAGGCTGGGTTCAGATCGAAAAGCAACTCTTCATGAATTTCCCTCCCAATTTTGGAAGGGTTTGGTCGCGAAATCAGGGAGTAATCCCTGATTGAAGGTCATCGGTGATGGGTTTAGGATTATGAAGGTAGAAGGGACCTATTTGTGAAGAATATGATGAATTTAAGGGGCTCTTTGCAAGGATTTCAAAAGTTAGGGCATATGTGTGAGAGAAAGAGTCAGACTAGACTCGAATGCACTTAAGTCAAGGTGATCTTTGATTGGGCCTAAATTTTGGTAAAAATCTAATTTTAACCCAAGGAATCTGATGGTGAAGTCGAATTTTTATTTTGACCAAGTTTAACTGGATAATTTGTGTAGAAACCCAAATTAGGGCAACTATCTATCTAAGACAATTTTAGATTAAAATGGGTTCCAATGGTCAAAGCAAGGATACCAAACATTATAGAATATTTTTCTATAATTTTTTAAAGGTTTAGATGAATTTTATCCTGACCATAACTTAGTTAATTGAGCGAGCTTATTTTTAAGATTTCAAATGTCTATTAATTCTTGAAATGCGTGAAAACCTGTTTCATTCTGCATGAACCCACTTATTAGACATTTATGAACATTTGACCTTTATAAACCCTTAGGAAATCCCATGATTGTTCTGCATTTAGGATATTTTGTTAAAACTGTAGTTTTCCCCTATTTTAATGTTAATCTCTTAGAAAGGATGTGTAGTGAATTACGATCTTTTGGCGGTTATGTAGGAGCATTTATCAGTTGATTATGACTAATTAAAGCTAGATATGGCTGATGATAATGTTATCATCATACCCCCATACCTAACTTTTGCTAGTCCCTTAGCAAAATCTTATGGAATTTAACTCGAATTTTAGACCATGCCTTTGATGCTCAGATCTTTGATGTGTACTTTTTCTTTAGAGACTAGGTCAGAATGCCAATAATAGGCCTAGAGGTACTCAAGTACGAATCACGATCCAAACTTGACTAGCTTTAGCCTCAGTCTGCCGCGAAGGTTTCTAAGGCCCACAAAAACTGTTCGAGCGATGAATTGGTGTTTTAAAATTGTCGCGTTGTAGTATAGCCAAAATAACGCTCAAACAAATAAATTTATTACTCGAAAAAGTTTCGAAGTCGAACACAGGGAGCAATATGGAATTCAGTTCTCAAGAATTGCAATTTAAGACAAGAGAGCTATGAAATTGTAAATAAAAACTGCTTCAGAATAAAGTAGCACTAAGATTAAGTGTCAGAATGCAAAAATAATGGAATAAAATGGTGATTTAGATCACCAAATACTTCTTACAATGATAGGTAATGAACTTAATGTATATATAAAATGAAATGCAACCTAACCAATCGTCTGATTAGTAAATTAGATGACTTAAACTGCTTAAGCCTCTCTGTTCTTCTTCTTCTTTTCTCTTTCTCTTCTCTGCCTTTCTTGTTCTGCCAGCTACAGCCCTCATTCTTCCTTTCTTTCCTTCTCTATCTTTCTGTCTCTGCAACTCTTCTTCTTCCTTCAACCCTTCTTCTTTCTCTTCTTTCTTCACACAGCAGGGGAAACTTCTTGAATTCGGCTAAGTGTTAGCTAGTTCTCACCAAGAGCAAAACCCTCCCCCTACCCGCGTAAGCTCTCCTTCTCTCTTTAGGATTCGCTCTCCCAGAGCCACAGGGTAATTGGGTTATCAGACCTAGTGTACCCAGGTCCAGGCTCACCGGTAGTGGGTGATGAGCGAGGAGTGAGGGTTAGGCGAGTTAATGGGTTAGGCCAGGTTCGGGGGCAAAGGTCACGAATGAGGTAGTGTGGGGGTGAGAGGGACCTCGCCCCGTGTTTGGAGGCGAATAGCCTACTTGACAAATACAATTTATGCGAGGCTGCGGAGTCATATGTTCATGATGTGGCACTATCTACTTCCCTTTCGTTCGCGCGAACAGCAGTAGCAGGTGGCCTTCAATTGGCATCCTTGGAGTGGTCGATGCTCCCAATTGACCACTTGGGGACGTTCCTAGAGGCAGTTCGCACTTCCTGAGGGTGTCACCTGGGTACTTCATGGTTAGAACACCACAAACATTGCTAGATAAGACAACATGGCGGCGGAGCTTCGACTTGAACCTGAAATAGAGAATAAGGCCCTTCGGCCACGTCAAAACACCTCAGAAGGTTCGCCATATCACGACGAACGTAATGGTAGTGGTTTCATTATGGATGGGTGTGGATGGTGGCCGAAAGGTCACAAGTTAGGTCGTTGGTGATGGGTTTGTTCGAGGGGTGGTGTGAGTGGATGGAATGGGAAATTGAAAGAGGGGAAATGAGCGGAGAGGTGTGGCAGAGGTTTTGAGGTAGTCGGAGAGGAGTTTGGTGGTGTGTGGAGTGAGATGTTCCTCACCAGATGTGTGGCCGAAGTGGTGGAAGACGAAGTCGCAGAGGCGTGGTCGAGGTCGAAACGGCTTGTCAAAAATTTTGGTGTGATGAGGATGAAGTTAGGGAATAGTTGAAGGTACTAATGGACGAAGTGGGAAGGAGAAGGCGCCAATTGTGGTGTTGCCGGCGTCGGAGAAGAGAGCAGCTCCGGAGAAAGGGAGACGACGAGGAAGGAGATTAAGGCACCGGCTGGTATGGCTCAACGCGGCAAGAAGCGAGGAAGGTGACTCCACTGCCGGTATTGCGAACGGAGGAGCAAGATGGATGGAGGGGCTCACCGGACATCGAGGAGCTTTCGGTTGAGAGAGAGGGAGCAATTAGTGGGGAATCTTGGCTGATTTCGAGCGTAAGGGGGATGGTCTGAGCAGGAGGTTCTTTTATAAGCCTCAGGAGGAGGTTTTGGGCTTGGGAAGCAAGCTTCCTAAGCTTGGAAAGCTTGTCGGAGTTGGGAAATTTTGTGATACCCAAATCTCTCATGTGTTCGCATGAGAGATTGGGAAGGTTATGGGGTATGGGATTTGGTTCAAAAGGAATGGAATTTCTTGACGAACTTCCCTTTCAAATTTGAAAGGGATTCATCAAGAAATCAAGGAGTTCTTTCCAAATTAAGGTCGTCGGAGCAAGTAGGAATAGGTTTAATGGTGGTAGGGGCCTTTTTGTGAGAACGACGATAAAGTTAGGGGTCTATTTGAAAATATTTTGAAAGTTAAGGGTAGAAATGTAACCAGATAGGACTAAGTTGCAACTAGGTCAAGACAAGCTCATCTTGGGTCCAAATTTTAGTACAAACCTAATTTGGACCTAAGGAATCCATTGGTGAAGTTAGATTTTGTTTTTGACCACGTTTGACTAGGTAATTTACTTAAAAACTTAAATTAGGGTAAATGTCTATTTGAGACTGTTTTGGGTCAAAACAGGTTCTGATGATCAATTTGAAGGTTTCAAACCCAAGAGAATATTTTTCTATGAATTTTAGAGGGTTTAGGTGAATTTTATCCTGACCAGAACCTCAGTTAATTAAGCGGGTCTATTTTTAGGGTTTCAAAAGTTATTTAATTCTCATAACATGTGCAAACCCTTTGCTACTTATTCTTACCCACTTGTTATCCTTTTAGGATCATTTGACCTTCATTCAACCCTTGAGAAAACCTGTGGGTGTATTATGTTCAAGTTATGATGATAAAACTGTAGTTTTAACCCTATTTTCTTATCTTTCTCTCAGAATGGATTTGTAGTGACTTATGGCTCTCTGGCAGTTATGTAGGAGCATTTACTGACTTTAATTGGATCAAAATGAGCTAGTTATGGCTCATGATGGTGTTCCCATCATACCCCATGCCTAGCTTTTACTAGTCCCTTAGCAAAATTTCAAGGTATTAACTTTGATTCTAGACCATATGACTTTTGATGCTTAAAACTTTGATGTGTGCTTTCTTTTGTAGATTAGGTTAGAATGCCGATAGTAGGCCTAGAGGTACTCAAGTGCCAACTAAGATTCAGACTTGATCAGCTCTAGCCTCAGTCCACCGCGAAGGTTTTTAAGGCTCACAAGAACTAACCTAAGGTTCGTTGAACTTCGTGGTTAAAGAACCCGTGCTTGTAACATGTTTTAGCCCAAGTTCAATTTGCAGTGCGTTTTTGTAAGAGAGAAACAGAAGAATTTTTCTTTATTTTTGGAGAGTTTTCTCTCTCTCTTTTCTTTTTATTTCTAGCTTCGGATTAGCTTCACAACATGGTCTGTGTCGGATTCCTAGTCCCCATCATCAATTCTCAAAGGGTCCCTAGCAATCGATGCTTCGAGATAGCATCGTCCATGGCAACCCCCAGAACCCTGGCTTTCGATATTTTGAGATAATCCCGCCCATGGGGTTTTGTAGCTAAATCCATACCCTGGCAATCGACATTTTGGGATAATGCCGCCCATGGCATCTGAACCAGCATAGGGTGCTTACATGCCCCCAGTAGGATATGTAGATATCCTAGGAGATAAGCACTGAGGAGATGATATGTTATTGTGAACCTTCGAGGGGAATTTCCCGTCTCTCTGCATCGGGAACTCGTCCAAATCAACTTGTGTTGATCAGCCGCTCCTAATCTAGGTAACTTTTTTTTAGAACAAATTTAACGCATTTGCGTGATTTTGATACTTAGGCGCACTGAACCAGACTGTGTGTGGATTGGGGTGCTTAGGTTACCGAGCCCCGCAAACTAGAGGTCAGTTCACTAGGCTGAATAATCTCTAATCCTTAGACCTGATACTTAAGGTTCACATTTTCCCCAACCTCTTGAGGACTATCCAGATCATAGTGGGCACTTGAATTTTTAAGCTGAGGATTATAGCCCAAGAGGCCTAAGATCAGTGTTCCTACTAATCTCTTTTTGTTTCTTTAGCACTTTTTGCCTTTCATTTTCTTTCTTTTGATTTGGTCTAGAACTAAGTCAATTCCTTAATCTTTTACTAATAACTATCTCTTTTTCTTTTCTTTTCAAATTATGCTCCTTTTTGACATTTTTATCTCCTCCCCTCTTTCTCATCAAAATTTCCTCCTTTCTCCAATTTTTGTTCTATTTCAAAAAATTTTTATTTTTTTTTAGAATATGTTAGTTTTTTTTATGAAACCCTTTCTTGTGAAGTGATTTTCACAGCGTTTTGCACTTTAATACCCCCCATGCCTACGATTTGCAATGTCATCATTGTAAATTAGGTGGGTTCGAGTTTAGCTTAGATCATTCATTAGAATAGGTGTTGGGTGGGTGAATGGGTCGGGGTGACTGTTGCGGACGATTTCAAGCTCGGGTACAGGTACCAAAGGTGGAGTCGGCTGTTCTAATGGATGAACCCTAAAGTGCAATATGAGTTCAGCATAAGATGTGTCAGGAAGGGTTTCGGGTTTTTCAAAATGACGGGTTACCTCCCGTTAAGCGCTGAGTTTAATGCCATCAGCCAGGCGTAATGAGCTCAGGGAGAATGAAGGATAAAAGATACCTCAGCCAAGTTTATATCGGTGAGTTCAATGAACTGTTTAAGTCTCTGACCATTCATGATAAAAGGTTCTGAATCATGGCTGAGTTGATTGATTTCGACAGCTCCATTTCCAAAGATTCATCGAACAAGGTATGGTCCAATCCATTTTGATCTGAGTTTTCCTGGGAACAATTTGAGTTTGGAGTCAAAGAGTAGGACTTTCTTACCAGGGAAAAAGATCTTTCTAGATATGTGCTTGTCGTTAAAGGCCTTAACCCACTCTTTGTAAATTCATGAGTTCTCATACGTGTCATGGTGTAGTTCATTGATCTCGCTCATTTGAAGCTTTCTGTGTGTTCCTACCTTAGAAAGATCGAGATTGCAGTTCCGTACTGCCTAATAGACTTTGTGCTCCAATTCAATCGGGAGGTGACATGCCTTCCCGTACACCAATCTGAAGAGATACATGCCTAATTGGATTTTGTGGGTGGTCCTATAAGCCTACAAAGCTTCTAGAAGTTGTGATGACCAATCTTTCCTGTCAGGTCAAATAGTGACCTGGAGGATTTTCTTGATCTTGCAGTTTGATAACTCAGCTAGACCGTTAGTTTGGGGGTGATAAGGAGTCGAGATTCTATGCGACATCCCGTTCTTGGTCATCAGTGATCTGAACTAAGTATTTATGAAATGGGTCCCTCCATCGGAGATTATGGCACATGGAATCCCAAACCGAGAAAAGATGTTCTGATGAATGAATTTGATAACCACCTTATGATCGTTGGTTCAGGTCAGAATGGCTTCGATCCATTTAGATATGTAGTCAACAACGAGAAGAATGTATTCGGAGTCGTCTGAAACAGGGAAAGGTCCTATGAAATCAATCCCCCAGATATCGAAGATTTTGCATACGAGAATTGACTGTAAAGGCATCTTGTCGTGGCGGTTCATGTTGCCTAAGGTCTGGCAACTAGTGCATGCCTTACAGTGATTGTATGCGTCTTTGAAAATTGTGGGCCAATAGAAGCCGCATTGGAGGACTTTTTCTACGGTTTTATGACCAGGGAAGTGTCCACCACAGGCCTGGTCATGGCAGAAGGACAAAATGTCCTGAATTTTCACTTCTGGAACACATCGTCGAATGATTTGATTAGCACCAATGCGGAAGAGATACGGGTCTTCCCAAAAGTAGTACTTAGCATTGGAAAGTAATTTGTCCTTCTTGGCTTTTGGCCAATCGGATGGGATCTAATGTGATGCCAAGTAGTTTACTAGATTAGCAAACCATGGAAGTCCCGAACTGATAGTCAGGAGGTGCTCATTAGGAAAATGTTCGGTAATGGGTTCAGAAGGGTCGATAATGTTAGAAGGAAGGCGGGATAAGTGATCAGCTACCACATTCTGTTTTCCTGCCTTGTTGCGAATCTTAAGGTCAAACTCTTGCAATTACAAGATCCAGCAGATTAGCCAAGGTTTCGCGTCCTTCTTCGCAAGGAGGTGCCTCATAGCAATGTGATCTGAGTAAATGATAATATGGGAACCCAAAAGATACGATCTGAACTTTTCCAGGGCAAATACTACGGCTAGCAGCTCTTTCTCAGTAATTGGGTAGTTACGCTGAGCCTTGTCAAGTGTCTTACTAGCTTAGTAAATGACCACGGGTTTCCCGTCTATTTTCTACCCAAGTACTGCACCTATAGCGTAATTAGATGTATCACACATGATCTCAAAGGGTTGAGACCAATCAAGGGGCTGTAGGATAGGTGCTTGGGTAACTCAATCATGCAGGACTTTAAATGCCTGAGTGCACTCCTCGGTGATTTCAAAAGGGACATCCTTAGATAACAGATTAGTCAGGGGGTGCACAATTTTTGCGAAATCAGGAATGAATCGACGGTAAAAATTGACATGCCCTAGGAAGGATCGGATGTCTTTGACTGAGATAGGCATAGGGAGTTTGGAAATCAGATTTAGCTTGGCTCGATCAACCTGGATGCCTTTTTCAGAGATAAGATGTCCTAGGATAATTCCCTCAAGTACCATGAAGTGGCTCTTTTCCTAGGAAAGAACCAAGTTCACATTGATGCATCGCCTAAGGATTTGGACCAAGTGCAGGAGGAAATCATCAAATGATTCACCAAATACCAAGAAGTCATCCATGAAGACTTCAAGGTATTCACCTACCATATCTGAGAATATGGCAAGAATGTACCGCTGAAAAGTAGCGGGAGCATTGTAGAGACCGAACGGCATCCTTTGGAATGCGTATGTTCCGAAGGGGTGGGTGAAGGTGGTCTTCTCTTGGTCATTGGGATAGATTGCAACCTGATTGTAACTGAAGTACCCATCCAAAATCAGAAGAATCGATTTCCCGCTAGTTTCTCGAGAATCTGATCAATGAATAGTAGTGGGAAATGATCCTTCTTCGTGGAGGAATTGAGTCTTCTGTAATCAATGCAGACTCTCCACGAGTTTTCTATACGGGTCAGTATGGTTTCTCTGGTTTCAGTTGTGATGGCGGTGAGCCCTTCCTTTTTAGGCACAACTTGGATTAGGCTCACCCACCGACTGTCGAAGATCGGGTAGATGATCCCTACATCTAACCATTTGATAATCTCCTTTTTCACGACATCTTGCAGATTTGGATTCAGGCATCTTTGCATTTCACGAGATGGTCGTGAGCCCTCTTCAGTGTAGATTTGATGTGTGTAGTATGAAGGGCTGATACTAGTGAGATCATCGAGAGTCCATCCAATGGCTCTTCAATGTTGTGGAGAACAGAAATCAGGCATGTTTCCTGATCAAGTGTGAGTTAGGAGTTGATAATCATGGGAAACAACTGATTGGAACCCAAAAAGACGTACTTGAGATGATCGGGAAGAGTCTTTAATTCCAAAATTAGGTTGTCAGCAGCAATGAGTAGTTCAGGATGGGTGTTGGGAGCAAAGGAAGGAGCTATGGGTGTGTCTAGGTTGAGTTCAGGCTCCTCTAATTGGGGGTTCTGATCCTCTTATGGTTGATCAAAAATAGTTTTTTCCTCGATAAAGTCATCCACCACAGCTTTAATATCTCAAATCTGTTCTATGACTCTGTAATTAATTCCTTGTTGGGCCTTAAAGATGTCAATCTTTAGGGTCTTGCTTCCAAATTTTAATTCAATTTGGCTCTCCTCACAATTGATATTGGCCCTAGCAGTGGCCAGAAAGGGTGTCCCTAGTATGATCGGTGTATTCTTCACATTCTTAGGAGCACCAATGTCTAAGATAATAAAATCCACTGGAAAATAGAAATCATACACCCTAACTATGACATCTTTGAAAATTCCTTTTGGTGACTTAATTGATCGATTAGCTAGCTGTAAAGTCATTTCAGTTGGTTTAATCTCAGATTCCTCAAAGTAGTCTAGTAGGGATGTAGGTATCAAATTTCTAGAGGCTCCTAAGTCTAATAAAGCTCGGTCAAATCGTATATCACAGGAGATCAAAGGGGTGCCTGGGTCTTTTGCCTTAGGCGGGAGTTTGCTCAAAATGACAAAGCTGGCTTGCTCTGACGGTACGATTGGATTCCTGTCTTTGGTTCGCGGCTTACGCTTAGGTGTACATACGTCTTTCAGAAATCATGCGTAAGCTGGTACGTGGCGTATCACATCCATCAAGGGGATGCTTATATGGACCTGCTCAAAGAGCTTAACTAGGTCCTCCTCAGGTGCCACGGTTTTGGTTATCCTTTTTCCCTCGGTCAAGGCCTCAGGAAATGGAACCTTAGATGGTTCCTCTAGATGGGTCCAGGTTCTTAATCTGGGATAGAGGTGTCCTGGATGACTATCCTAGGGTTAGGGTTTATATTACCAGGCTGGGTTTGGCTTGGATATGGTGGGTCCTATGTTATTTTTCCAGTGCGGGTAGTAACAGAATTTAATCCTGCCTGGTTCTGGTTTGGTGTGGGTAGAAGAGGTGCTTGCTGCTGGTAACCCGTATACGATGTCAAAGCTTCCATCCCGTTGGGTGATGGAGTAGAAGGGGCTTGATAAACAAAGTGAGCTTGGCCCGAATTTAGGTTCATAATGCACCTCTGGTTCGGCACGTTCTTCGGATTAGGTAGAGATTGTGAAGGAAGTGCACCAGGTTGGCGAGGATTTGCCATCTGGGTACGTTGTTGAACGTACGAATTGCTACGCTAACGTGTTTGGTTCTAAAACCTTGTCGTTGTAGCTTGAAAGTGAAGAATTCGTGTTCAACAAATAAAATTTATACCAAAATTTGAATTCCGGGTCGAACACAGGGAGGCTACGTTGATCTATATTCGCAATTATATTTTTTTAGAATTTTTGAAAAGCGAGGCGATATAATTACAATGAAGCTATCAGACTAAAAGGAAGAGAGAGAGAGAGAGAAAAATAACATGCATTCAATATTTCAAAATGTTTATACAATCAAACCAAATAAAAATTACATTAGAAAGCACGAAATCAGCTACACTAGAAGCAGGAAAATTTTACACTAGAAAAGCTGTAAAGAAGAATGGGAGAGAGAAGTTATCCTCCTCGACGATCGCTTGGAGGACGAGTCGGATGGGACGACGCCTAGACGAAGGAGAACAGAGCAGGACGAAGGAGGACGAAGCAGAAGAACGGGAACGGAGCAGCACATCATCGTCTTCACGGGATCCACTTTCGAAGGGGGACGAAAATTTGGACTTTATCTTGCGAGGAGCATCCCAGGTGTGGGACAAGCTTCTTGTGAGCCTTGGAGAAGTAGAGAAGAGAAGGAAGGGATGAGAATTTCGTGTGGAGGGTTCTCCTTTTATAGTTGCAAGGAGTGGGAGCAAATTAGTCATTACATCTTTAAAACATTAAATAAGGGGTCTTTAGTGACGGATAAAACCGTTGCTAAAGCCCCAACGTGGGCGTAGTGGGCGCTCCCCACGTGCGCCTCCTCAGCTGCTCTTTCTCTCAACGCATCCGCATGCTCAACAAATCTCAGCCGTCCGATCGCGAGATCAGACGGCTTAAGATGCGCCTGACCCGCTCCTTGCTACGTGCCCACTCGCGTTAAATGGCGTGTCCTCGCCTTGCGTGAAATAGCGCGTGGGTGCTATTGGAAGATCTGAGCTGCCCATAGCCGATTGGGTGGTCGCCTTTAATCGCGTGCACCCGCAGATCGCGATTCGAACCCACGTCTTGTGAACGCGGAGCGCCTCGCGATCGCTACGCTACGGAGCGCGAATGGTCGAGCAAACGTTTTTAGGTGCAACTGTTCACAGATCCAACGGCGGAAAGGGGGCGGATGTGGAGGCTTCAGTGGTTGCATGCAGTTGTTTGGGCAGCCGAGATGGCGCCACGTGGTGCCATCTTGGCCGTCCATCTTATGGATGTTGTAGATGGTGCCACAGGTGTTGGATTGACTCGATTTTTACGTCGTTAGGCTGCGATCGTCGATCCAAATTCATCCATGCGGTCGGATTTGTCATTTGAAGTGTGGATTTACACCATCCTGGCCCTTGATCTTTTAGGTTTCCCCGATCACTATTTGATGCTATAGATGCCTGATTAGGGCGATCTTGGAGTCGTTGAACTCCAATCGTCACTCTGATCACATCTGTACGGTTGGATCTTCGATCCGAGGCCCTGATAAGAAGTTTGTCCTGTCCAAGCACATAAAAGGAGACAATTAACCTCCATTTTATTCAAACTACTCTAAATGCAAGATGATGCATGTTATGCAATATTTATATCATGCAATGCAATCCTATGCTTAAGAACATGCATAAATAGACATCTTAGGTAGTGTAAATGTGTTTACATCACACGTTGATTGCGAACCTCTATGATCTCGTCTCTGTGTTGTTTTTGCATAGCCTCATTCGTCTTCTGAATGTCAGCCAGAGTTTGAAGGATAAGAGTCATTTGATCTATCTGAGTTGGCCCAGATTGATAAGTTGGGTTAGGCTGAGGCTGAGGCGGCTGATATGGACAAGGAGCTTGTGGTTGGGGCAGATATTGAGGTCTTTGATTTTGATTATTGCTTGACCATGTGAAATTGGGACGATTACGCCATCCAGGGTTGTAAGTGTTTGAAAATGGATCATTTTGAATGGCGTTGAGGTCCTCGCAGGTTTGAGGTACCTCGAAAAATAAAAATACGAGGGTTTAAAGTTCCCCCAACTAGAGTAGGCGGGTCCAGAGTTCCCTCCGAAATTAGAATCAGATGGGGGTGGATACAGATCCATCCCCTGAGAAGGTCGATGATAGATGTTGTGCACGGCCTCCCTGCCAAAGGGTGGTTGCATGAACGGGTTTTGCGTAGAGGTGGCTTATTGCAAATGTCGAGTTAGCTCATCCACCTTCTTCTCAATAATAGAGACCTTGTCTAGATGATTGGCCATCAGTTCCAAGCCGACGGAAGAGGATAGGCCCTGCATTTCATGTGCTCTATTTGGATTTGTCAATGCATGGGCATTCGTCCGGTCGAACATGCCTATGGATTCATTATTGATGGAGTTCTCGCGCATATTCTCGAGAATCTCCCACACGGTATTTTCGTGTTGACCCATGATGTTTCCTCCACAGGTCGCATTGACGAACAATCGACTATCCTTATGGAGTCCCTGGTAAAAAGATTGGACTTGTTCCCATTTAGGAACTCTGTGGTGTGGGCACTTTCACATGAAACCCAGAAAATGATCCCATGCTTTGTGAAGTACTTCTCTTGCTTGATGTGTGAAATGTGTGATCTAGTGCCATAAAGCATTTGTTCGACCAACAGGGAAGAACTTTCTCAAGAACTCGGATTGAAGTTTTGCCCAAGTGTTGATCAGATGCGTTTAGGTTTGGTACCAGTGAGCAGCTTTATCCATAAGAGAGAAGGAGAACATTTGCATGAGTAGAATATCCCAATTTTGAGCTTCTGACCCGAAGGTCTGGGCCAGATGCTTGATTTGTTTGATATGCTGGAAAGGATCTTTGCAATTACGCCCATGGAATTTGGGAATGGCATGAATCATGTTGGGCTTGAGTTCAATGTCAGGACCTCCAACGGGGATTTGTACTCGGGGTTCAATTGCTACCGCAGCGGGATTGTAGTGATCTCACATCACTGGACGCTGCAGTGTGTTCACAAGGGCTTGGAATAGATCATTGAGGCACTGAAGTTGATTTTCAAGATTATTTTCTTCTGCGGGTTGTGCCATGATGATGGATGAAGGAGAATTAGGTTCAGATGAATTAGAAGAGATATTAATAGGATTGGGTCATTGCACAAATAAGGAGGTCGAGGCTTGGCCTCAACGTGAATGAGTAGCTAAAGGAGGCCTCAAGGGTGGTCTTAGAGACCTCCTCCCGAACATGCATCGATGGAGTAGATGAGAGGTAGAATGTGATGGACCCAATCAAGACACCCAAAAAATTTTGGATGACTATAGAGGTTCGGGGTGGATGATACCCCTTAGTCAGAAAGCAGTCAACCTAAGAATTACCTAGGCAGCCAGAGAGGGAGAGTCCTACAAAGACCCATACACGGTAGAGCGCCCCCATGATTACAGGGTTTCCCCCACACGACCTCTCTTGTCACTGATGTTCCAAGTAGACCAGAATGAGGACTTGACCTCTTAAGTCTTCTAGCTTTAATTAAGAGCAAGGGTACTTAGGATTTCACTTGAACTTTAAGATGTGTTGAGTGCAAAAGTGACCTAATTTGAAGATTAGTTGAACCAACAAGGTGGGTCAACTTCACCTGTATTATCCTCTTGAGAATTTTGAGGTCCCCCTTTTAGTGTTTAAATGAATTTAAGAGCCTGATTTTAGGGTTTTGCTTCAATAGATCAGTTCAATCAAGGCTTAGGCACACATTATTTGGAAAGATCAATTCTTGATTAAGCAAGTGTGTCTCTAAAAACCCTAGACTAGAATCCTTAATTGGCTCTAATTTGGTCCAATTTAAGTTGTCAAAATGTGGTACCTAAGGCTCAAGCAAGAATGTGATAGCCCTAGATACCTTAAGCTTCAAGTAGATGCACAGATCAGGATTTGAATGTTTGTAGAATGTATCAAATCAGGCAACTTGATGATTATTCTAAGAATATAATGCAAGCAGCCCTAATTGATTTTTTTTCTTTTAACCTTTTCAGAATCAGGGTCTTAAGAGAGAGAGAGTAGTTAGAACTTACCTGCCCCTGGTGTGTTTAATGTGCGGTTGATCTTCTCGGAATGTATCCCTCCTGAAACAAACCATAGCAAAAGAGATATAGCAAGTTAGAATCCAAATCAGGGATTGCAATCAAGAGTTCTAAATTGCCCGTTGCTCCCCGGCAACGGTGCCAAAAATGTTTGAGCGGTAAATCGGTGGTTTAAAATTATTGCGTTGTAGTATAGCCAAAATAGCACTCAAACAAATGAATTTATTACTCGAAAAAGTTCAGAGATCGAACATAGGGAGCAATATGGAATTCAGTTCTCAAGAATTGTAATTTAAGACAAGAAAGCTATGAAATTGTAAATAAAAATTGCTTCAAACTAAAGTAGCACTAAGATCAAGTGTCAGAATGCAAAAATAATGGAGTAAAATGGTGATTTAGATCACCAAATACTCCTTACAATGATACGTAATGAACTTAATGTATATATGAAATGAAATGCAACCCAACCAATCATTTGATTAGTAAATCAGATGGCTTAAACTGCTTAAGCCTCCTTGTTCTTCTTCTTTTCTCTTTCTCTTCTCTGCCTTTCTTGTTCTGCCAACTACAGCCCTCGTTCTTCCTTTCTTTCCTTCTCTGTCTTTCTTGTCTCTATAACTCTTTTTCTTCCTTCAACCCTTCTTCTTTCTCTTCTTTCTTCACACAGCAGGGGAAACTTCTTGAATTCGGCTAAGTGTTAGCTGGTTCTCACCAAGAGCAAAACCCTCCCCCTACCTACGCAAGCTCTCCTTCTCTCTTTAGGATCTGCTCTCCCCGAGCCACAAGGTAATCAGGTTATCAGACCTAGCGTACCCAGGTCCAGGCTCACCGGCAGTAGGTGATGAGAGAGGAGTGAGGGTTAGGAGAGTTAACGAGACAAGCTAGGTTCGCGGGTAGAGGTCACGGATGAGGCGATGCGTGGGTGAGGGGGACCTCGCCCCGTGTTTGGAGGCGAATAGCCTACTTGACAAATACAATTTATGCGTGGCTGCGGGGTCGTCTGTTCACAATGTGGCACTATCTACTTCCCTTTCCTTCGCGCGAATAGCAGTAGCAGGTGGCCTTCAATTGGCATCCTTGGAGTGGTCGTTGCTCCCAATTGACCGCCTAGGGATGTTCCTGGAGGTAGTCTGCACTTCCTGAGGGTGTCACCAGGGTACTTCGTGGTTAGAACACCACGAACATTTCCCGAGAAGACAACACGGCGGTGGAGCTCCAGCTTGAACCTAAAAAGTAGAATAAGGCCGTTTGGCTGCGTCAAAACACCTTAGAAGGTTCATCGTAGCATGGCGAATGTAATGGCAGTGGTTTTGTGGAGGATGAGTGTGGATAGTGGCCGGACGATCATAGGTTAGGTCGTTGGTGATGGGTTTGTTTGGGGGGTGGTGTGAGTGGATGGAATGGGAAATTGAAAGAGGGGAAATGAACGGAGAGGTGTGGCAGAGGTTTTGAGGTAGTCGGCGAGGAGTTTGGTGGCATGTGGAGCAAGATGTTCCTCGCCGGAGGTGTGGCCGGAGCGATGGAAGGCAGAGTCACGGAGGCATGGTCGAGGTCGAAATAGCTTGTCAAAAATGTTGGTGTGATGAGGACGAGGTTAGGAAGTAGTTGAAGGTACTAACGGACGAAGTGGGAAGGAGAAGGCATCGGTTGTGGTGTTGCCGGCACCGGAGAAGAGAGCAGCTCCGAAGAGAGGGAGACGGCGAGGAAGAAGGAGATTAGGGTGCCGGTTGGTATGGCTCGACGCTAGAAGAAGCGAGGAAGGTGACTCTGCTGCTAGTATTGCGAACGGAGGACGAAGTTGGACAGAGGGGCTCGTCGGACGTTGAGGAGCTTTCAGCCGAGAGAGAGAGAGAGCAATTAGTGGGGAATCTTGGCCGATTTCGAGCGTAAGGGGGACGGCCTGAGCAGGAGGTTCTTTTATAGACCTCAGGAGGAGGTTTTGGGCTTGGGAAGCAAGCTTCCCAAGCTTGGAAAGCTTGTAGGAGTTGGGAAATTCTGTGATACCCAAATCTCTCATGCATTCGCATGAGAGATTGGGAAGGTTATGGGGCATGGGATTTGGTTCAAAAGGAATGGAATTTCTTGACGAACTTCCCTTTCAAATTTGAAAGGGATTCGTCAAGAAATCAAGGAGTTCTTTCCAAATTAAGGTCATCGGAGCAAGTAGGAATAGGTTTAATGGTGGTAGGGACCTTTTTGTGAGAACGACGACAAAGTTAGGGACTGTTTGAAAAGATTTTGAAAGTTAAGGGTAGAAATGTAATCAGACATGACCAAGTTGCAAACTAGGTCAAGACAGGCTCATCTTGGGTCCAAATTTTGGTTTGACCTAAGGAATCCAATGGTGAAGTTGGATTTTGTTTTTGACCACGTTTGGTTGGGTAATTTACATAAAAACCTAAATTAGGGTAAATATCTGTCTGAGATTCTGTTTTGGGTCAAAACGAGTTCTGATGATCAATTTGAAGGTTTCAAATCCAAGAGAATATTTTTCTATGAATTTTAGAGGGTTTAGGTGAATTTTATCTTGACCAAAACCTCAGTTAACTAAGTGGGTCTATTTTTAGGGTTTTAAAAGTCATTTAATTCTCAAAACATGTGTAAATCCTTTCTTGCTTGCAAATCCCTAAGCCTTAGACCTGATACTTAAGCTTTGCATTTTCCCCAACCTCTTGAGGACTATCCAGATCTTAGCGGGCACTTGAATTTTTAAGCCTAGGATTGCAGCCCAAGAGGCCTAAGATCAGTGTTTCTACTAATCTTTCTTTGTTTCTTTAGCACTTTTTTCCTTTCATTTTATTTCTTTTGATTTGGTCTAGAACTAATTCAATTCCTTAATCTTTTACTAATGACTATCTCTTTTTCTTTTCTTTTCAAATTGTGCTCCTTTTTGACATTTTTATCTCCTCCCCTGTTTCTCATCAAAATTTCCTCCTTTCTCCTATTTTTGTTATTTTTCAAATTTTATTTATTTATTTTCTTTATTTTTTGGAATATGTGAATTTTTTTATGAAACTCTTTCTTGTGAAGTGATTTTCATAGAGTTTTGCACTTTAATACCCCCCATGTCTACGATTTGCAATGTCCTCATTGTAAATTAGATGGGTTCAAGTTCAGCTTAGATCATTCATTAGAACAGGTGTTGGGTGGGTGAATGGGTCGGGGTGACTGTTGCGAACGATTTCAAGCTCGGGTACGGGTACCAAAGGTGGAGTCGGTTGTTCTAATGGATGAACCCTAAAGTGTAATATGAGTTCAACATGAGATGTGTTAGGAAGGGTTTTGGGTTTTTCAAAATGATGGGTTGCCTCCCATTAAGCTCTGAGTTTAATGCCATCAGTCGGGCGCAATGAGCTCAGGGAGAATGGAGAGTAAAAGATACCTCAGCCAAGTTTGTATCGGTGAGTTCAATGAACGGTTTGAGTCTTTGATTGTTCACGATAAAAGGTTTTGAATCGTGGCTGAGTTGACTGATTTCGACAGCTCCATTTCTAAAGATTCGTCGGACAAGGTATGGTCCAATCCATTTTGATCTGAGTTTTCCTGGGAACAATTTGAGTTTGGCGTCAAAGAGTAGACTTTCTGACCAGGGAAAAAGATCTTTCTAGATATGTGCTTGTCGTGAAAGGCCTTAACCCGCTCTTTGTAAATTCGTGAGTTCTCATACGCATCATGGTGTAGTTCATCGATCTCGCTCATTTGAAGCTTTCTATGGGTTCCTACCTTAGAAAGATAGAGATTACAGTTTCGTATTGCCCAATAGGCTTTGTGCTCCAATTCGACAGGGAGGTGACATGCCTTCCCATACACCAATCTGAAGGGAGATGTGCCTAATTGGGTTTTGTGGGCGATCCTATAAGCTCACAAAGCTTCCAGAAGTCAGGATGACCAATCTTTCCTGTCAGGTCAAACATTGACCTGGAGGATTTTCTTGATCTCCCAGTTTGATAACTTAGCTAGACCGTTAGTTTGGGGGTGATAAGGAGTCGAGATTCTATGCAACACCCCGTTCTTGGTCATCAGTGATCTGAACTGAGTATTCGTGAAATGGGTCCCTCCATCGGAGATTATGGCACGTGGAATCTCGAACCAAGAAAAGATGTTCTGATGAATGAATTTAATAACCACCATATGATCGTTGGTTCTGGTTGGAATGGCTTCGATCCATTTGGATACGTAGTCAACAATGAGAAGAATGTATTCGAAGCCGTCCGAAATAGGGTAGGGTCCCATGAAATCAATCCCCCAGATATCGAAGATTTCGCATAGGAGAATCAGCTATAAAGGCATCATATCGCGGTGGCTCATGTTGCTTAAGGTCTGGCAATGAGTGCATGCCTTAAGTGATTGTATGCATTTTTGAAAATCGTGGGCCAATAGAAGCCGCATTGGAGGACTTTTGCTACGGTTTTATGACCAGAGAAGTGTCAGCAATTTTAGCCTAAGTCGTGCCTTGAATTTCACTTGATTAGAAGTTGATTTGACTTGTGACCTAATTTGGAGGTTGGTTGGCCCACAATGTTGACCAACTTTACCTAACCTACCCTAAAAGATGGAGAATGAAATCTAGTTCAAGACCTAGAAATCACCCTGATTTGACTCTCAGGTTGTTAGGTCCAAGATTTTTAAGGTTCAAGTGAATCTTATAGCCTGATTTTAGGGTTCTTCTTGCTTAGGTCTTTTCAAACAAGGGTATGGGTAGCACACAAATGTAGGAGAGTTTATTTCCTTTAATTCAGGCAAATGTGAACTTCCACTTCAAACCCTAATTAGCTTTATTCCAAGTCCAATTAAATCTCAAGATGTACACCTTGAACTCAAATAAGAAGGTGAGTAGTCCAAGGTGATTAGAAATTAAGCAAAATCCCTAATAGGTATAGGCAACTTGGGTAGGGAATCTCTAAACAGAATCACCTCAAGCTTCAATCAGATATGAAAATTTTTTTGCAAATTAGGAAAACTTGCCTTTTAAATGATGATTTACTATGAAAATAAGATAGGTAGTTCCTAATTGATTGTTTCCTTTTTTATCTTCCCAAGATTAGAAGGTTGATTAGGGAAGAATAGAAATTACCTGCCCCGAAAGTGGTTGTTTTGCCCTGAAGATCTCTACGTGATGTACCTTGCAAAAGTCACAAGAAACAAAAAGGGTAAGTTAGTGCTCAAATATAATCAAATAAAATAAGAATAGAGGTGAATTGCTCATTTCTCCTCGGCAATGGCGCCAAAATGTTGAAGGGGCTAGATAGAAGGTTTAAATTATGTTTCATTGTAGCAAAATCTCCGAAATAGCTCAATCAACAAATACATTTTATAACTCGAATGAAGTCCGAGGTCGAACACAAGGAGCAAGTATTGTAATTCACATGCTAATCGAAATGAATGTATATATGAGCACAAGAAATATGACAAAAATGATATTCAATGAATAATATCTACTCAAAATTGATATTCAATGCCAAGAATGAGTTCTTCAAGAGTTAAATATGACAAAAAGAAAGCTAAGGCAAAATAATGGTGATTTAGATCACCAATTATTAACCTAACACATAAATATACTAATTACTCAATGAATCAAATAAATGTATAGTGGCCTGAATCACTTAAGCCATAATTCCACGCTAGCAGTGCACAATGTCAGAGCCAATTAGACGTTGGCTTCTTGGATTAGACAACTTAATGTCATTGCTACAGTGCTCTTAGAGAGCCTTCTTCTTCTTCTACTTCCTTTCTGCTCTTCAACCTCTTCCTCTTCTTTCTATTCTTCAACTCTTCTCCTTCTTTCATGAGTCACTTCTTCCTTTCCTCTTCTTCTTTTCTCCTCCTTCGTTCCTTCTTTAGAAACCTTCTCCTTCTTTCTTCTAAGTGACTAAGTGTCGCACGGTGCCTGCAAGAGCAAAACCCACCCCTCCCACACTCTCTTTCCTGTCTCTTCCTCTTCCTTAGATAATTGGGTAACCAATCAAGTATTCGGATCATGCGGTATCGAGTCTAGGCCTGCGTGCATGGTGTCGCAGGTGAGGAGTGAGGGCTTAGGTAGATCGGGTGTGCGGGTGAAGCGGGGACCTCACCCCTAGTGTGTCTTGAGGAAACAAGGCCTATTCACAAAATACTTTTATGCCTTACCAAGTGTTTTTCTCCCACCGATGTCGGACTAAACCAGTCCCCCTTCCTTCGTAAGTCAGTTGAAGGAGTCTTCATCTAATTGACATCGTGCTACAGCTAGGATCTTCAATCAAGGACCTGGAAGTGGTCCTGGGGTTCTTCCGCATAGCCTGGGTGTGATTGCCACGAAGAGCAGGGCTGGAGCTTAATGATCGAGACCAGAGATGATGGCGGTGGCGACGGCGGATGGCGAGACTTACAATCAAGCATACGGGCTCAAAAGCCCTAATTAGAAGGTTCAGGAGCTTCGCTGGAGGATGGTGAAGGTGATGGTGGTGTCCTCATGGTGTGGGAGTGAGTGTGGTGGTCGGATGGAGGCAGGAAAGGTTGTGTGAAGGTGGGGTGTTTAGTGGTGGTCGTGAGTGGGCGATAGGGTGGAATAGGTTAGGGCTTTTGTTCGTGGTGGAACGACGGAGCTTTTGGAGTAGGTGGTGAGTTGTTGGTGGGTTGTGGAGGTGGGGCGGACTCGCCAGAGGTGCGGTCGCAGATGGAGATGAAGGTGGCGTGCGGTGGAGTCGAGGGTTGATTTTTAGGTTTTAAATAGAGGGAATTAACCTAAGGATCTAAGGGAACCTAACTAACCCTAAACTAATGGTTGAAAGAGAAGGGAAGCCACTGGCTTTGATTGGATGGTGCCAGAGAAGGGGAAGTCTCTGTGGGGCGAATGACGAGGAAAGAGGGGGTTTAAGAGGTGCTCACCGATATTGCGAGACGTGGACGAGTGAGACAAAGAGAAATTCGCTGGCTATTGTACGTGATGGTGGATGAGGAAGGTGGATGGAGAGGCTCGCCAGAGCTCATGGAGTTTTCGACTGGGGAGAAGGGAAGATGGTGGGGAACCAACCAAAAACGAGCTAAGGAGGTAAGGAACTTGATCAAGGTTCTTTTATAGGCCTAGAGTCTAGCTTCAAGCTTGGAAACGAAGCTTGAAACCATGAAAATCATGGATTAGGACATGGAAACTGTTATGACCCGGTTCCTGAATCCCTACAGGACACGAGATCAGACCAACTCGACTGATCCCAAGACCCAGTCATCCAACGAGAAAGTAACCAAAAAGCATTAAAATAAACCGCATTCACCATGCAAGCAACTAACAGTAACAAAAGTACAACAGTAAAGAAGTAAACTACTACAGTACACTCCACCACAATAGTAGAAAATTAAACAAGTACAGGAATATAAAGTTCACAATAAAAGAGTACAGAAGTGTAACAACTACTCACTACAACAGGAAACGGAGTACAACAGAGAGATACAACTACTGGGCTCTACTGGGCCCAGCACCCTCTGTAGCTGTAGGCTCTGGCTGCTCAACACCTGGACCTGAAAAAGGTTATGAGTACACGAAATCAGTGAGCGCTGAGTAGAGTGGCAACTAGCTAACTAAAACAGTAAAAGTGGACAGGTAGCTATTGTTTTTCAATTTCTTTAACTAATTATTCTTTCTTTCATCACTTGGTTTATTTATCAGGTCTCTTTCTTGATCTCGAATGTTCCTCATGGGAACGATCTTGATTGCAGTCTTTTCCAAAGAGTAGAAGTAGTATGTGGTGCTCTCCTGGTCGGGAGAGTCCCCCGTGGTGGTCCTACACCCTGTTGGTGGCGACCTTCCTCTATAGTTTTATTATTTCGTCGTAGTATAGTATAGAGAGAGGTGATTACCAGTTTAATATAATTTGTTACTTGGAAAATAAAAGAGTTCCCGAGGTCGAACTCAGGGAGCAAGTTGTATTCTAGGGGTACAAGTTTCTTTTACAAAAATAAAGAAAGAGAGAGAGAGAATTTGTTGGCTTTTCTTCTTTTCTCTTTGCTTCTCCTCTTCTTCCTTCTCAGATCTTCTGCTCTCTTCCTTTGTTCTTCTTCTTTATCTGCAGTGGTGATGTTCTTCTTCATCTTTCAACTGTTTCTGCTCTTCCTTTTTCTTCTTTTCCTTTCTTCAGATCTTCTTCTGCAGAGTCTTCACTTGGCCTCTCTGTGTTCCTCCTCTGCCTCGCCTTCCTTCTCCTTCGTTGCCTTCAGGATGTCGTCTGATTTTCCAATCAGACGACTTAAACCGCCGCTGCTACAGTGCCGCTCGGTGCTCCTCCTTCCTTCAGCCTTCGTCTTCTTCCACGGTTCTTCTTCACCTGTGCCTGCACACTTACACAGCTTGATCAGGGGCAAAACCTAACTCTACCCTCCCCCGCGTCTCTCTCTCACAGAAGCCACTCTTAGGAAAGCTCTCCCAGAGCTGCCGGGTTGCCGGGTACGGGTCGCGCTTGGGTCCAGGCCCACCGGCATGCGTGGTGGGCGAGGAGTGCAGGTCAGTCTAAGTCGGGTCGGGCCAGGTCCGCGGGGCGTGAGCGCGGACGAGATCGGGTAACCGGGCGGGTGAAGGGGACCTCACCCCGTGTGCTGAGGCAATAAGCCTCCAGCACTTTTTCGGTTTATACCGCTGCGCTCCTTCAGAGCCTTCCGAGGTGGGACTAAATGTCCCACCCCAATTTCGCGCCTGCGCGGCGGAAGCAGCTGGTAATCGCAGCTTTACGCGAGGCCTTCACGTGAAGGATTCGCCTCAACTGCAGCCTAACGCTTTGCCGAAATGCCCCCGCACAGCCTGGGAGCGTGACCTGGGCGCGGCGCACCTGGGGCAGCAGGTGAAGAAGCTGCTTCGCTTCAATAATGGCGGCGGCGAGCGTAGGTACCTGCCCACAGAGAAACGGCCTCTCGGCCCAATCAGAAACGCGGAGGACCTTCGCCGTGGCCGGCGAAGGTGGTCGGGGGGTGTGCAGGCGGCGGGGCGGAGCCTAAGGGCTGCCCTAGGTCGGACTGTGGGTCGGGAGATGGGTTTGTTCGGTGGAGTTGCAGAGGGTGATTTGGGGGAAGTGGAAGGGCGGAGGTTGATCAGGGTGAGGAGGCGGAGGTTCTGCGGTGGTCGGCGAGCCGTGTGGGTTGCTGGAGTGATGGGAGCGGCTCGCCGGAGGATGGCCAGAGGCGGAGAAGGTGAGGGTGATTGGTCGGAATCGAGGGCGACAGTAAATGTTTAAAGTGAGGAAGAGGAAGAGAGGAGGAAGAGGAGGAGTTCTACCTACTTAGCGGGACGAGGAGGGGCCGGAGCGGGCGACAGTCGTATCGACTGTCGCCGGAGAAGAAGATGCCCGGGGGAAGGGGCGGCGGCGAGCAGAGGGCCGGAGAGGCGCCAGCTGGGTGCGGCGTGGCGCGGGAAGAGCGAGGGAAAGAAGTCTCTGCTGCTGGTATTGCGGCAGAGCGAAGAGGAGGAGGAGGAAGAACCGCCGGAGCTGGTGGGCGTCTGCCGGAGTGAGAAGAGAGGAAAGTTGGGGGTTTTCTCCGTCAGATCCGAGCTACTCAGAACGGCGGAGTGACGGGGGTATTTATAGAGGCCGAATCAGAGAGGAAGGCGGAGGGAGACGACGTGTCTCCCTCGCCGGAGGACGCCGGAGATGGAAACCCATACCGTCCGTGCGTTCGCACGGCCGGTATGGTGGGTTGCAGCGACCAGGGGGGTGTTCCTGCGACGGCTGACGACGCAGGGCACCCCCGGTTGTCTTGCCAGACCCTCCCCCTTACCCTGCGCGGCGCCATGCTCCGCGCAAGGTCGCCGGAGCATGGTGCTGGTCAGGTTTTGGCAGGAGGGACCTGAATGCAAAGAACGAAGGAGAGTTAGGGGCAGAAATGCGAGGGTTCAAAAGTTGAGGGTCAAAAAGTAAATATATGAGGACCAAAGTGTAAAGTTGGTCAAGAAGGTTTCTTCTTAGGCTCAAGTTTTTATACATGACTAACTAGGACCTAAGGAATCTGATGGTGAATTTTATTTCTAGATTAAACCTTGTTGGACTGGTCAATTTATGCAAAAACCCAAATTAAGTTATTAATTGGGTATGGTTCTCAATGTAGGTCAAAATGGGTTCTGAAGGCCAAATTGAAGGTTCTAAACCCTAGAGATTATTTTTCTATGAATTTTAGAGGGTTTATTCTATTTTTACTTTACCTCGAACCTCGTGAATTGAAGTGGGTTTGCTTTAGGGTTACAGATTATCATTTAGTTCCTTGGAATTACTGTAGCCCTTATCAGATCATCCCACTTTCCTTCTTATTCGGTTTGTTTGACCTGTGTTTGGACCCTGAATTACCCTGTATGCAGATTATACTGATAAAATTGCATTTTTACCCCTTAGGACTTGTTTTCTCCTTAAACTCAGAATTCTCTGAGTTAAGCCTTTCCTTGAGTTATGTAGGAGCTTTTATCCTTTCTATTGGGTCAAAATGAGCTAGTTATGGCTCATGATGAGGTTCTCATCACCGGTCAACCACCCCAAGGTCACTAACAGACGAAACGGTGACTATGACACGTGTGATAAACGCACGGGTAGCTACCTCGCACTGGCACGCGGTCAGTCATTTCCGTTAACGAGTGCGCCCAAAGCATAGCACGGAACCAGTATAGGGCATAGCCCTCTCAGTAACAAAGGCCTAGTCCCTAAGAACCAAACAGGGGTCTTGCCCCTCCACAGTCCACGCACCCTCGCCTGACTACCCTGGTTTGTCCAGTGGGCCTAACAAGTCAGTGTAAGGCGGCTAGCTAAAACCCAGGCCACGTGGGGTGGCTAGCTCTCTCCTTACACTAGTAGCTCTCCCCGGTACTGTGTACGCGAGGGCCAAAAAGTTGGTACAAAGTGGACAATCCTAACCCCGGGTCCCAACCCTAGGGCGGTTAGCTTCGCTCTGCACTAAACGGGGGGATAGTTGCTTTCCTTGGTACTCCATACTCAAGGGTCAACTCACTTCTCCATTCACATTTCCAGTTCCATTCCATTTATTTCCAGGAGCTCTACTCTTAATTCCCCGTAGGGTTCATGCTCATGTTTCTCAGGCCAAGCCAAACCAGGTTTCATCATTTCTATTTCCATTTCTCAGGTTCTACATATGTAACATGTAACCTTATTGTTCACAATCCAGGTTGATTCGTAGGTAGCTCATGTTTCCAACATTCAATCTTTCATTTCCAGTTCATGTACATGCATCTCATATTATGGCATTTAATGTAAACAATAGGAATTTACATGCAACAGTTTGCTAACACAAGTACTTTACATTTCACAGGCAACTGTTATTTAGTTACAGGCAATTGTTATTAATCTATCTACTCATCCAAGACTGCAATCCATACATTTCATACAAATATTCCAATGTTTCTAGTCCTAGGATTCATGCTATACCCTAGAATCTAACATTCATTCCACATATGCATTCATGTTTGTAATTAAACTAGGGGAAGCCACTCTACCAGTAAACCCAGGAGTAATGGGGGCTTGATCGGCAGGTCCACGTGCCTCAGCAAACCCCAAATCCGCAGCGGAACGAGGTCCTATCACATGGATCAATCATAAGAGACTACTCAGAATGGGATAAAAAGTATTCCAATAAATAGAGGAATTTATACAGAGAACAACCGAATCTTAATTGTGGAAATCGGACCTCAAACGGACCCTAAACGGGTCAAAAACAGTAATTCTGATTCATATCAGACATCTGAAACACCTTCCAGACGTCTTAAAAGAGTCTAGAACCATACCTCAACTCCTGCACCACTCCTCAGATGTCCAGGAACTCTGCTGAACCGTCTGGATCCAGTTCCAGGCGTCCAACCACTTCTCAGGACCTCTGGAAACGCTTCCTGCCATCTGGTGCCTTGCCTAGACATCTGAACTGCGTGGGAGGACGTGTCCCACACCTTCCCAAAGTAAATCCTGCATGCAGCGATGCAAATCTCCTCAATATGGCATGGAATAGTACCTCAGCAGAACAGCCTGCATGGCCGTATCTGCAAGGAAGGTGTACATCGCGGGACTTACCTCTCAGTCGTCTGGAACCTCCTCCAGACGTCGTCTGAATGTCGATCTAGACATCTGATTCTGAGAAAATCCCAGAACTAGAAACTACCTTCGACTTCTCACACTGCGCACGGCCGCGCCTGCCCGCTCGCCCGCTGCTCTGACTGCAGCAGTGTCGGGGAGGACCTCCCCAATGCACCTCTCCGCCTCGCACACGCCCAACCGGCCGTGAGCTCTCCGGCGAGCTCCCTCATGATCTCGCATGCTTGCTCTCCTCTCTTCCCCTCGCTGCTCCTCCTCTCCTCTCATGCCGCTCACGCCCGCTGCTTGCTACTCGTCGCTCACCGCTCTCGCTGGAGGAAGAAGAAGGGTGGCTGAAGGTGAGGTGAACGAGGGAGAGGAGGGGGGTTTAAGTAGGCACTGGGTTAGGGTTGCATCGGCGAGAAGAGAGAGAAGGAGAGAAGAAAATGAGGCTGTGTACTGTCTGCGTGCAGCATGCGTGCAGACACAAGGACATACGCGAAGAATTTGATTTCCAGACGTCTAGGAAGATGTCCAGACGTCTGACCCAAATCCCAGACGTCTTAGAGGGCTCTAATAACACAGGTCTTAACAGAAAATTTCAAGAGTTCACATGAACCCTAGGGCGAGAATTGGAAGGCAAGGCCGGGTTCAGATTGAAGGGCAACTCTTCATGAATCTCCCTTCTAATTTTGGAGGGGTTTGGCCACGAAATCAGGGAGTAATCCCTGATTGAAGGTCGCCGGTGATGGGTTTAGGATTACGAAGGTATAAGGGACCTATTTGTGAAGAATATGATGAATTTATGGGGCTCTTTGCAAGGATTTCAAAAGTTAGGGGCATATGTGTGAGAGAAAGAGTCAGACTGGACTAGAATGCACTTAGGTCAAGGTGATCTTTGATTGGGCCTAAATTTTGGTACAAATCTAATTTTGACCCAAGGAATCTAATGGTGAAGTCGAATTTTGGTTTTGACTAAGTTTAACTGGGTAATTTGCGTAAAAACCCAAATTAGGGTAATTATTTATCTGAGACTCTATTTTAAGTCAAAATGGGTCCCAATGGTCGAAGAAAGGATACAAAACCTTATAGAATATTTTCTATGATTTTTAGAAGGTTTAGATGAATTTCTTCTTGACCAAAACCTTAATTAATTAAGCAGGTCTATTTTTAGGATTTCAGATGTCTATTAATTCTTAAAATGTGTGAAACCCCATTTCATTTTGATGAACCCACTTATTAGACATTTATGAACATTTAACCTTCAATAAACCCCTAGGAAATCCCATGATTTATCTTCATTTAGGATATTTTATTAAAACTACAGTTTTACCCCTATTTTAATGTTAATCTCTTAGAAAGGATATGCAGTGAATTACGGTCTTCTGGCAGCTATGTAGGAGCATTTATTTGTTGATTCTGACTAATTAAAGCTAGATATGTCTGATGATGACGTTATCATCAATTAGTCTCAATTGACCTCCTTACTTGATCTGGATTGCTAAATGGGATCTTTATCTTTCTGTTGGGCTAATTCAATTCTTGAATCAATGTTCTGCACCTTGAGAATATAGCTCAGAAGATCTGGAACTTCTAAAACCTTCCCAAACCTCTCTTCCTCTTCTAGGCCCTGCGGAATGCACTCTGAAGCATTCCTAGTCTCTTAATTGAGAGATATTTCCTATCTGAACGTCAATTGACCTAAGAACACTTCTCTGAGCACATTTCTGGCACATGGTAATAGTGCTATTTCATGCCTTGAATTCATGGATTAAATATGATCCAAGCACAAAATTGGTGCTAAAGTTAGAAAGCTGAGATCAAGAGCTTTCTATCGAGCTCTTAATTGCCTAATTTGGAGTATTGAGCTGGATGAAATCCTCACTCGAAGTTCACAACTTGCAGACGCTGCACTGAAGGAGGACCTCTTGATTGCACAGCAATCATCGAACCTAATCTACCTAAATTAAGTTAGATTTTAGCTTAACTTAGGGACAATGCATGCATCGTCATCATAGTTAATTTGTTAGCTTTATAGATAATAATGCTATTTTATGCTTTAAAAGAGAGACCATTTTAATTGCAAATGATTCAGAGTCACATATGATAGATCAGATCATATGGATCTGCTCAAGATGACGACGGGAGTCTAATGCTTCTGAAATTATCTTGATCAGACTTGCGTAGCACCACTTTTAGTCCGTAGAAGATTAGAGGCCAAGGAGCAAGATAGTAGAGGTCCAAATCTCAGATGTCAAATCTGATTGCACAGATGCATCCGAATCAACGATCGCAGTCCAACGGCGCAAAAATAGGCTCAATTGGAGCCCTGTAGCTTCAACTACAAAGGTAGGGAGATGAATGGCCAAGATGGTGCCATGTGGCACCATCCCAACGATCCACCGCCATGCCCCAACTTCTGAAGCTTCATTTTGGGTCATAGGATAGTCATCCAATGACCACGATCAAGCCACGTCGCCCCTTACCACACCTTCATCAACTGAGAAGAGCATCTCAGCTGTTGGGTCTTCATCCAATGAATGAGAGTGGCTACGCTTGAAAAACAAAACTGCAACACAAAGGCACGCGTAGTGCGTTGGTCTCAGGACCCACACGCAAGTGACCAGTGCGGGTTCTAATCATGCTTAGTTCTAAATCAAGGAGGCGGAGCAACGCGAGAGCGATTGGGCCGTTCGATCGAATTGAGAGGCGAGGACGTGATCATGTGGCACGTGGAGGCGCATTGGATGAGGCAATGCAGATGCACGTGTGGTTGAACACCCGAACCAATGCCGGATCAGAGAGGCGATAGCATGCAAATCATAAGTTGTTCGATCTCATGATCAGATGACTGAAATTGAAAGCACGTGTGAGGAAGGGTGGAGGTGATGGATCTAGAGGCTACGCATGCGCCACATGTTGCCATCTGGTACGATGTGTGTGTTGTTGGCCTGATGAAGGCTATTTTGAGGTGCAATTTGGTCCATTGATCTCCCGATCGACGAATCTGATCACACCTAAGTTGTTGCTAGAGTTGAGAGGCCTATATACCTACTTTACCCCTCATTTAAGCTATAAAAAGAGCCCCAGAGCCCCCAGTTGAGAGAAAACTTCCTCCAGATACATCTCCAGCCTCTCTCCCTATAGTCTCTCTCTCCGATCTTCTTCCTGACACCCTGGATTTGAAGTGCTACCGCACTTCGCAAAAGCATCCCACAAGTAGCACCATCCATTTATTTTCTCTCTCTCTTTTTTAGCATAGTTGTTTTAATTCCTAGTTTGAGAATTGTCTGCCTTTAGCAATAAAAATCCGATTCTTTGAATATTTGGTCTCTATTTCTATGTTGCATTAGGATAAATTAGTTAGTATGAAAAGCTTTGAAAATTGTGTTTTGCCTTCTTGCGAACGACTCAGGACTCAATGATTTTGATTTATAAATTTATTTGTTTCGACGTGATTCGCACTACAATGATAGAAATAATATTTTACGCATTTCGCGGTTAGCACCTCTTGATCTTAGTCCCACCTCGGAAAGGTAGCAACGACTGCTTGGATGTAAAACTGAAAGGCATTGAGACCACTTGGTCATCAGCATAGGGTGCATGAAATGAACATCAGATCTCTTGAGCGCGTGCGTGCACGTGCGTAAGCGTGTGTGTGCACACCTGCGTGTGCGTGGGCCCAGGTGGGCGTATGCATTTGTGAGCCTGATTAGGCCAAGTACTGTACAAAATGACTAAAATTCACATTAATAAACTAGCATTTGGTTCAAGTAGGGTTTGGTCCCACCCTATGGGTGCTGTGTATCCTTAAAAGAATTGGTCCACCAATTAACCAAATTTTTGGTTAAGTAAAAAAAACATGGGTTAAGGGTTGAAAATTTCTAAGTGTGGATTCATGAACAGTGAATTAAAAGAGAGTAAGGGTTAAAGAAAAGAGTCTGAAGAGAAGGTTTAAGAAGAGAAGTTAAGAGCTGAAGTTAAGAGTGAAGAGTGAGAGATACACGAGAGAAAGTGTGTGCTAAATGAGAAGTAAAAGAGAAGGAAGAAGAGATGATATTAAAGAGAGAGAGAGACGTTCGATGATGTAATTAGAAGTCCAATTTTAACATTTAAGTCGTCTGATATTGAAAAGAGACGTCTGATAAGTGAAGGCTGAGCTGAAGGAGAGAGAAATGAAGTATTTGAGGTTTATTGTAATAAGAGGCATTGTTTGTATTAAGAATTTGTTTTATGCCTTATATTTTGTAACACTTGTAATAAACATTCTTTTCCTTGTGCTATTTATTGTAAAATCATTCTTGTACTTTTCTTTCTTTAATGAAATAATTGCAAGTTTAAATTGATGAATTCGATGTGCAATTGTTCATGTGCTTAACATATTTTGTAATTAATATAGTAATTAGGCGGTTGTTAATTTAAAATAATAAAAATGATGAATTGATTGAGTTTATACCACTCATTAAATGACCTAGACTCAACTAGTTAAAAAGAATTAAAATATAAAATGTTAAATTAGCTTGACCCTATACTACAATCAACGACAACAATTTAGCAAATTCAAGTTAACCTAAGTCTATTCTTTACATAATTAATTAAGACTAATAACCTTAATTAACTGTGTTGAAATTATACCATCATTTTAATGGTGCCATTGCTAGGGAGGTTACTTGGTAATTATATTTGCAATTATCAATTTTAATTATTTGCTTTGTAAATATTTCGTTTCTAACTGGTTTGCTTTTGCTTTTGTTTTGTTTTTGTCTTCTTTCAAGGATATCTTCACAGGTATTCTCAGGAGGAATGTGGGTTTTTCTATTTTGTATTTTCTCGCGTATTCACTATACATACCCATTATGAGTATTTCTTTCCTTAATCTTTAGTTTGGTTGTTTGTGGCATTTAGGTTAGAAATATAAAAAAATACCAAAAATGCATACTTTTCTAACTAGCAACAGCATACCACTAGGAATACACTCTTAAGAGTACATATACCTGCTAGTAGCTACAATCTGACTTAGAATTTTTGATATCTCGCAACAGTGAGAAAACACGTGAAAGAAAAACCCGCATAGATCCCTATCTTTGGATTAAAAGCAAGACCATATATTTGTTTGAAAAGATATAAAAAGCAGTCACATTTACTTCTTTCTATCATTTGAAAAAGATTAACTAAAAAGAGGATTCATAAAACTCATGGCATATATTCTATTTGCAGATTGCATGTAGGTTTTTATCGATCACGTCTATTGCATGCTATTCTGCACACAATGTGATCACTAGAGTCACACGAGTCTTATATTTCTATCTCTCCTCTTTGCACCTCTCAAGGCTTTGGTCAAAGATCAACAAGCCCCAGGGAGCCAGTAGTGAGCGGTCTTGATCCTAGACCTTAGACCTTTGAGCCACATATGTGGACACATATAGGACACGTATTTGTATTGACATACTACTTGTTTGCATCTCTGTATATTTTTTTGCGTATTCTAGGATCTTCTTTTCCTTTGGAAAGAAGAAAACCTACTTTTCGTGCTGTATACGGGTTTTGCTTGCCGCTGTTTTACGCAATGGTGTGAGTGTGCCTTTGCACATTTTTGCAGTTTGTGCACGGGAGGCGATCTCTGAAACTGCCTCTCGTATCTCCTTTGACAGGTCTACATAAGCCAGTTGCACTGAGGCAACCAATTTTCCTATCTGCTTTTTTTGCATTTTCTACTTTTGATTCTATGGATCAACCGCAGAACTTGAATCCCAAGATCCCTTCTTCTTTTAGTCAGGGGGAGATGCCGCCTTTTAATATCCATGAGGCACTCTTGAACCAGAATTTGTAGATGCTCAAGCAAAACCATCAAATCAATCTGTTGACGGCTGTTCTCCAGAACCTTTAGGCTCGTCCTCCTCCTCGACCTGAGGCGGGTCCTAACCCTTCTAATTTTCCTCCTCCATCTCATCCTTTACCTAGGCCTCTACTCCGTGACTATTATAATCCATCCAATGCCCAAGTAGAGCTTAGTGTTAGGATTCCTGTTGGGGAAAATGACCCAGAATTAAAGCCAAACATCATAGGTCTAATCCCACACTTCCATGATTACGCATCTGAGGATCCATTTGAACATATTGAGGATCTTAAGAATCTATCCCGAACCTTTGGACCTTGAAGTCAAAATTGAGAAATCCTACTGATAAAGATGTTCTCCTTTAGCCTTAAAGATAAAGTAGCTTATTAAAACTATATCTACTCTGATCTAGACTAATCCATCATCAAATTTTAACATCTAAACTATATCTACTGATCTACAGTACTCTAATTATCATTAAAACTACTCTAGAAAGCATTTAAAATCCTAATCTAATTAGAGGAATGGGTTTCTTGGATCCATAGCCAGTGGCTAAGGAGGAAGAATGGAGGGAGATCTCCAACGAGTGAAGAGGCCACGAGAGGAGCTCCAGCTTAAGTCATCCCTAGCAACATGGTTGATCAAGAAGGAAGAAGCTACGCCCCTGTCACAGGCGTAGCCGAGTGAATGGGGAAGAAGACATTGAAGAGGGAGGAAAGGATCGGCTCAAGAGGTGTAGTAGGGAGTCAATCCCTCGCGCGCAAGCTTAGGGAGGTATTTAAGTAGGTGAGCCAATGGATCAGAGCACCGCTAGGTGTGATTAATCAAAATTAGGTCTAACGGCGGGGATGAGAAGGATGATGTGCGACAAGCTCCAAGGCAAAATCCAATTGCAGGATTAGATCTAGATGAAATTACGATCCTCCATACAAATGCATGCAAAGTTTCGACTGGAATCAGCCGTTGGATGATGGGTTCAACTCATGACAGCTCAGATGACATGAGTTCATCAGGGTGAATAGTGCACCTTGCCCATTAGGTCTAAAGGGAATTTTGCACTCACTCCCTTAAGGGCGAAGGGGTAGAGAAATTACACAAAGACCCATTAATGGTGAAGAATGATGGCAGAGCAATCCTCAAATCTTACAAGTAGGTCCTTGGCAGCTTGTAGAAGAGTCCCTGGAAAGTTTTTAGCTTAATTAAATGCATAAAATGAAGGACCTATTTGTAATGTGATGATTTCGAGGTCCTAATGATGTCCAAATGAAATGAGATTTTTTATGGAATGATAACTAAACATAATAGAACATGATTTCACTCTTGATTTGAACTTTTGAACCTAAAAATGTGTTCAATTTGCAATTGGATCATCATTTTGTATTTGTTAATAGAATATCTCACTTTGTGACCTAATTATGCATTTTTAACACGAATTGGATGTTTTAGGTTATTTTCCTTAATTCTCACACTTAACCCATTTTTTGTGTTAATTATGTAATGTTTAACTCAAGATTGAAACTCTTCTCAAGGAAACTCAGATCCAAATGGACTGGACCTTTCAAAATTCTAAGAGTATTTGACAATGGAGCTATCGAGATCACTGAGTTTGACAAATCTGAACCTTGCACCATTAATGGACAAAGATTGAAACCTTTCATTGAGCCGCATGATCTTAGACTTGTCAATTCTATCATTTTGCTTCAATATCTTGAACCTACTTTTATCGACACATCTTCTACCAAGTTTGCACCTAGATGAAGGCATTAAACTTAGCAAACCTATCTCTTGTATATAACTATTTTCACCTTTCTTATTTTCCATTTCTTGCAATAGGTGTCTATCATTGCATTTTTAGCATGCATTCACCCACATGTCATGCATTTTACTACTTAGCCAAACTTCCCACTCTGATTTCGTATTAGACTTGAAATCATCCGCACAGTGATTTTTATCTCCTCATTTCAACTTCCTTCCGTCACCCAGCCTAAGTTAGTGAAAAGTACAGCATGCATTTGCATCCACCCTATTCATATAATGACATTTCATCATTTAAGCATGGCGAGGTGTATATGATGAAATCATTTACTGAAATGCAATTATAGACACACATGTAGTATATATAGTATAGTATTATCAAAAATACCAAAAAAATGAAAAATTTGGAAAAAATTTTGCAAAGGCAAAAATAAAAAAATAAGATAAAAACAAAAATTCCAAAATATACAATAAGGGACCTGTAGTACCTATTGTTGAGGGAGATCTCCAAAATAGAATTTCTAAGGAGAGAAAAAGTGTTGAAAAGAATTCTAAGTGTTTAATTAAGATCTTCTAGCTGAAAATAAAAATAGAATAAGTGTTTATGGACATTCAACCTTTGCTAGTTAGACTTTCCGAGCCATTGTAGCTTGATTCACTCAGGCTTTGACTTAATACACTTTAAGCAATGACAAGATAGACCAGGATCTCTCCTAACTTAGGACCTATTCTTGTACTTGAGTCACCAGTACAGGATTCACTAATTTGCTTTGGCTTAGGAGTCTAGGTAACTTTGGTTTACACTACACAGTGTCGGGAAAGACCTTGTGAACTTGAAATTCAACCCTAATGTTCATTGCGGAAGGTGGAGTCCTTACCTGTGCGTGCAAGTAGACTCTTTGTCTTAGTATTTAGTCTTGTGTTTAGGAGAGCTATTTCCACCAAAGTACTCACCCAGCAACTAAGTGTGCTCTACCAAATAAAGTTGACAAAGACATACTGACATCCATTTGAAAAAAAAAACAACAAAAAAGTCAAAAAGAATTTTCAGAAAAGGCATTCTTTTGAATAAGTCAAGTATATTCTCTAAGTCCTATAAATACTTTCCACTAAAATATTTTCAAGGTGCATTACAAATACTCTGTTTCCACCAAACATTCTTGAAGCCACAACGTAATAAGAGTTAGGTTTGAGTCTTCCTCACTTTTTTAGAGTTAATCCAAAGACATGAGCTGAAGTTAGGACCAACCTAGAGTTAAAAAGATGTGAAACCCTAGGATTGAGTTTTAGAGTTCACCTGGTTAGTCTTGACCTTTCATTGAGCACAACCATAACTTCTTAGCTTTTGAGCTTTGTAAAACCCTTTATGTCTTGGAAATCACACTTAAGGTTTAAATATCAAGAGTCCTTATTAGTCGAGAGATGGTCTATGTCATATTAGTCTTAAGTTCTAGTTAGTCTTCCTAAGCAACTGGTTCTCACAATGTCCAAACATAAACATAGTTGACTTATCGAGGAAAATTTCTAGCTTACAGATCATCTCTAAACATTTAACATTGAAAAAGAGTAAATACATATCTCATCACACTTACCTAGCTAATGTTGAATGATTTGCACTTAATGAGTTGTTTGTTAAGGGACTAGCAAAACTTAAGCATGGGGTTATGATGAGGTATGGCTTATCATAGCTAAAATGCCTAAGTTAAGCTAGAAACTAGGTTAAACACTACATAATTAACATAAGAAATGGGTTAAGTGTGAGAATTAAGGAAAATGACCTAAAACATCCAATTCATGTTAAAAAATACATAATTAGGTTAATTAATGAGATATTCTATTCATAAATACAAAATAATAATCCAATTGCAAATTGAACACATGTTTGAGTTCAAAAGTATAAATCAAAGGTTAAATTAACTTCTTAAATGTTCAATTGTGCGCCAATAAAAATCTCATAGCATTTGGACATCTATAAGATCCTGCATTCATTAGATTACGTATAGGTCCTCATGCATTGACATTTTATTTACACATTTAAGTTCCAAGGACTTGTTTGTAAGCTGTAAGGACCTAGTTGTAAGACTGCAGGGATTACTCTTCATAAATTCTTTCCACTTATGGGTTGATGCATATATCTTCTACCGCTTCACCCTTAAGGGCTTCCATGCAAAAATCCCTTTAGACCTAACGCGGCGGTTCACTGTAGCTCGCGACAAACTCACGACACCACAGCCGTTGGTTTCGTGAGCCTTCGATCCTATGGCAGACCCTCCATCAAATTTCACACGCCATTGGACGTAGCTTCACCGCACCTCCCAGATCCCATCCAACGGTGTGAATTTGGATTGAAATATTCCGCACTCCTCTCGACCTCTTGTCCACCATTCGCCCTAATCGAGTTTAATCGCACCTTGCGGTGCTCAGATTCACTCGCTCAGCCATATAAGCATCTTCCTAGGTTCACGAGATGCAAATTGACTCCCTACTACATCTCTTGAGCCGATCCTTTCCTCCCTCTCTAGTGTCTTCTTCCCCATTCACTTGGTTGCACCTGTGACAGGGGCGTAGCTTCTTCCTTTTTGACCAGCCACGTCGTTAGGGTTGAGGTAAGCCTGAGGACGTCCCTACAGCTCCTCTCGTGGGCTCTTCACTCGTTGGAGATCTCCCTCCATTCTTCCTCCTCAACCACTGGATGTGGATCCAAGCAACCCATTCCTCTAATTAGATTAGGATTTTAAATGCATTCAAGAGTAGTTTTACTGATAATTAGAGTATTGTAGATCAATAGATATAGTTTACATGTTAAAATTTGATGATGGATTAGTCTAGATTATAGTAGAGTAGTTTAGGAATGATTTAACCCTCTTTGATCAATTCAGATTAGAGAGGTATTTTTCTACCTCCATTGCGATCCATTTTTCTTCCTCTTCACCTCGCTAATCATGCTCACCCACTTGAGGCACAATTTTGTCACCAATCACCCATTCACGAGAGCATTCAATGGATCTGAAGCTCATTAGCTTTCAGATCTGTTGAATTGCTCAAACATCAACTCAAGGGCATTCCATCCAACCGATATAATCATCAATGGCCTTACCATGGATTTAATTGAGCTGGATTCACTTGAGTTATATGGATGTGTTTTTCATGCTTGATCAAGAGATTAAGATTCTATTTTGTTTCAATGCTTTTCAATCAAGTGAATTGAGTTTACTTTTGAGTAATTGGATTGATTGCAATTGGTTTGAGCCTCAATGCTTTGAATTTCAGTTTTCATCAAGCTTTTACCCAATTTTTTAGAGTGGCTATGTTTTGGAGGTAGTCTAGGTCTAGGAATCTCAATTTCACTGAGATGAGGCCTAAACCATGATCCATTAGCTTCTACAAGATTGCCTAAGGTCCTAAACACAGATCCCTAGTGTTTAGGAGCTTTTGGTAATCAGATCACCTATGCAAATCCTAAAACAAAAGCCAAATCAAGGGCAACATGATTTCTGATCCAATGGACTTTTTATACTGATTTCTAAGGTTGAGATGAAGGTTTGAGAGTTTATCATTGTGTAATTGGGTTTTAAATGGATTTCAGAATCTATTTGGAGGTTTTACAACTGAGGAATTTGAATTTCCAAAGCTTAAATCAGTTTGAGTAGATCTGAGCAGCAGATGCCCTAATTTACTATTTGATCAGATTTATTTGTGGATGTTGGATTTCTGATTTCCAATGATTTTGGTGGATATGAATTAGATTTGTTTAGATTCAATTCAGACCTGAAAAGGTCTGATTGAACCCTCTGATTTAACTCTTGTTTGGTCTTTTTGCCAACGACAGCAGCAATTGATGCTTGAGCTGCTAACCGAAGTACACTTTGTTGTAGCAATTTGATTAGCTGCTGGTCCAACTATAGCAATGGCAGTTAACTTGGCTACAATAATGCAGCAGCAAGCACTGTTTTGATGGCTCTGAATTGGAATTTGAGCTGGGAATTTTAAGGTTTACGGAGCTGACTTGTTGTGCATAGTGTTGAATTTATGAAATAAGCATTCATGTATAAAGATAGATTTTAATTTGATGTAAATGCTTGGAATTTTTTGTATTAAATTCATTGACAGCCATTCTTGGATGTCCTAACTGTCCAAATGTTAATTTGCATGCAAATCAAGATGAGAATCAAGTTTAAATGTTTACACATCTTTCTTGATGTGTACTGAATGTTTTTGAATACTTTACTAGCTGTTTAAACCCTTAGAACTCTCTTTAGTGCCTTAGGTTCACTTTCAAAACACTCATCAAGGCCTAAATGGGGTTAACTTGTAAATAAATAAAATGCATAAAAAAATCACAAAAAATAAAATAAGATAAACTTATCTTGAGTAAGATTAGGTATTTTTCTAGGTGCTAGCCAAGTTTCAAAGTATTCTGAACCCCTAGCTTGATAGAACATACCAGCTGACGATTCAGTATACTTTGGAATTTAATAAAAGAAGTAAAGATAAAAAGACCACAAAAAAACTATTCTCTCCTCATCTCACCCTTTCTCTCTCATCCCCTACCTCTACTATATCTATAAAAAATGCAAAAATCAAAAAAGGTCCAAAAATATCTAAAAATACCTTGTACATTGTATTTATACTTGCAAATATAATTTAAAATTAAGCTACATGTATATATTGAAAATTTTGTAAACAATGTACATAATTAACTTAAATATGTATTATACATATTAAATTAAATATTTAGAATGAATTATTATATATATAACTCTATTGTATTATTATATATTAATTTATATTAATCTAAATGTATATTAACTTAAGCAATTATACAAACCTATGTATAGGTGTATAATTGCATCAAATATTGTACATACATATTTAACTAAGTAATATATACTGTAAGATACCTGTAAATTAATTTAATTTTGTATTTACAGTAGGTAATTAAGTTATTAAGTTAATTAAGTAATTTATTAACTTAAAATTAAATAAATTAGTAATTTAAGTTAATACTAAAGTAATTTATCATGTATATTTGTATAGTATTATGTTAAATATTTTCAACCTATTTATACTATATTTATAATATATTACAGTATGTATAAATTAAATATGTATATGATTAACTTAAACGCGTATTTAAATGTAAATAAATTCAAATAAAGATTCTAAAATAAATTAAAAAGTTATAATAAATACTTTAATATGCAAATTAACTTTGTATTAAGTCAATTTCATGTTTAATTAACTAATTTATTTTTTAATTAAGAAATTAACCCCTAAATTAACATGTATAAACACTAACCTTAACTAATTTTTATATATAATTAACTAAGTTATAATTCTAAATTAATTGTACCATTAGGTAGCCCTATATAAGAGCTATGTAAATATATAGTTTATTTTTAATTTAGATTAAATTATAGCTCTCAAATCATGGGCCAAAATCAGCAAATCAGAACTTATTGCGTGTGCAACAATGCTAATTTGGTGCTTAAGGATTGTGCCACATTAGTGGATGAGAACCACGCGACGCGATATAAATTGCTTTTGGTGCATGGCCTCTGTAATCGTCAGGTGCAGGGTGCCAACTAACCCATACCCATTACCCTCTCATGAGCATATACGAGTATATTTGAGCATTGTGAATAGTGCTGGGTTGGGGGCCACGCATTGTAGTTGGGACTATATTGGACCTGTGATGGGCCTAAAATTGGATGAAAATATACGACAATTGAACTAGGGTTGGTCCCTAGTAGTGGTTTGGTCCCACCCATTAAAACCCAATTTTTGGGTTAATGAATAGTGAACCAGCTGTGTGAGAGAGGGAGAGATTCAAAAAAATGCGAAGTGTTGAAATAGAGTGAAGAGAAAAGAGGATCAACAACCTAAAATTTTCTAAGTGTTGTAAGAAGAGAACTCTTTGCTAGGTGAGCCGTGTGAGCAGCTAAGTGTTGGAGAAGTGTGGCTTGTGTGTGTTGTGTGCGTGTATATGTATACATGTATTATGTGTATAAATATATGTAGACTATTTTATACTAGTAGATGTATATATAGTAAATAACTATATGTAATTAGTGTATAGGTATATAGGTAGTATATATGTATAAGTTAAGTGGAACTACTGTTTGAGTCTTAGATATATATAAATAACACTAAGGCTTTAGTGATAGTTACATCCGTTACTATATATATGTATATATGTTAGTATATGATGTGTCGATTTTTGCTTTCGAATAAGATGATTAAGATGATTTGTTGTTGTATTTCTAAGTGGTGGAAAAATCGACAAATCAAGGTATTGAATTGAAATTAACCACTCACAGAAGAGCGGGTTGTATCCACAGGGAGGCAGTGGCCTATGAAAACTTGCACGGGTTAAAAGCAGATGTTCACGATTAATTTCCCTAAGAAATCAAATCAAAATCGCCTTTAAATCAATGTAACAATGATTAGATGAGCTAATATTGCATATACGAGAAAGAGGGAGGTCCTTTGCATAAACTCACCATAATTAAATAATGATAAATAAAAAATCCCTTTTGTGGCAATGGCACTTAAATGTAAATTTTAATAGGAACTTTACTGTAGCAAAACAGGGGAAATTCTTCCTTGTCTGTGCGTAAGGAGGAGGGCAAGGCCGACGGTGAGGCTTCAGCCAGAGGTCGAGTGGGCTGAGGGCTATTCGGAGGTAGTGGTCTCGTGGTCAACGGTGGCTGGAGGCGGCGACGGCGAGGAGAGGAGCGGTGGCGGTCGGCTGTGGCTGTAACTCTGTTGCTGCTACGGGTTGGTGCTTGTGAAGGCACGCATACGAGGAGGCGAGAGCGGGGGTCGGCGAGGACGTGCGCAGGCCATGCAGGCGCGCGCGGGCACTTTTGAGTTCGACTGCAACTGCTGCTGCTGCACGCTGCAGTTCACACGCGTGGAGGTGCTGAAGGATGCAGCTGCTGCTTTGGGCAGGTAGAGGTGCTGGAGGATGCACTTGAAGAACGCAGCTGCTGCAGCTGGACGCTACTGGCCGCAAGCTGCAAGCCATGTGCTGCAGGCCACGTGGATGCGTGGGGAAGCTGCTGCACACAGTAGCTGCATGCATGGGCTGGCAACTCGAGCGGCGGAGGCATCGAAGGAGAGGTGAGCACAGAGAGGGGAGGGGGCACAGGGGGTTGTGTCGTCTGGAGGCGAGGAGGTCTGCGCTAGGAGGAAATCAGTGCGTGTGGGAGAGAAGGAGGGCAGTGAAGTGACGTCAGATGTCCGGGAGGTTTCCTGGACGTCTTAACTGGTGCGGGGGTGAGTTGGAGGTGGTTGTTGGTGATGGCGGTGAGGGTGGTCCTGCATGTTGTTGTTGCAGCGTGGAGGAGTGCACATTGATGTGCTCACAGTAACGCAGCTATTCCGATTTGGCGGAGCATCCTATCACGACACTCGCCTACGGTGGTGGAGCAGATTGCCGCAGTCGAGGCTGGTGGTGGTGGAACGGACGAGAAGCTATTCTCTACACAGTAGGGAATGGGGTGGAGGCCTGCTCTTGATGGTGCAGTTGAGGTCTTCTTTTATGGCTGTAGGAACATGGAGAGGAAGAAGCATTGGAGAAGAGGGATCGTCGATGATGTGCAGTGTCCTTTCTCCTCAGCAATTAAGGTATGCATTCAACTTGGGAAACCGTTGCTGCGAAGAGAATAAAAATAAAGAAAAATGATTATTGGGTTATTTATATGTAAGATCTTAACTTCTATGTTAAATTCAAAACACTAATTGTAATGCAACCTATTTCAATCCATGATATTCTAAATAAATTCTAAATGATATTATCAATGCATGTAATGCATGAAATGCATGAGATTTTATGTTATCCTATTTACACATTAACGTATGCTATATAAATGTACATGTTAACTTAATGTCTAGGCATTAAAATGCATACTTAGCCCACAAATATGGGCTCATTAAATGCCCCCATGCCTAATTTTTGCTAGTCCCTAGCAAATTCCAGCAATAACCCAACTCCTCCAATAGACTAGCCAACCCAATCGGTATTCCTTTAGAAAAATGTTAAGTTAGACTTTAGACCTAAGGTTCCCAAGTAATTGCTAAGTTATAGACTAGTTTGACTAAAGATGAGTTGCAGGCACAGGTTTCCCTAATTTCTAACTCTACCTTAGGGTTTATTGGTCCTAGAGATTAAAGCGTCCGTGCATGTGCATTGGTCTGAGTTATTTGGGGTTGGTTTGATTGCCAACCAAGAAAGAGAGTAAGAAAGAGATTTTTTTTTAATATATAATTTTTTTTTTTGTTTGATTCCTCTAAGTCTAACCTTGGATAAGCTATCAGCACGGTCTTTGTCAGATTCATTGTCCCCATCACCGAACCTCGAAGGGTGCCTGGCTTTTGATGCTTTGAGATAGCTTCACCCATAGCGACCCCAAGAACTCTTGGCAATCGATACTTCGAGATAGTATCGCCCATGGATTTTTAAAGCTAATTCAGCCCTGTGGCAATCGGCACTTTGAGATAGGGCCGCCCATGGTACCTAAACTGCACAATGCGCTTACATGCCCCCAGTAGGATGGATATCCTAAGAGACAAGCGTCAAGGAGGTGACATGTTATCATCTCATCCTAAAGGTGAGTATATACTCCACCTCTCCTGCAGCAGGAACTCTTCCAATCAACTTGTGTTTTCAAGCTTCTCCTAAGTCAGAACTAGGAGAACCAAAATTTTTCTCCAAGAAAGGAATTAAGGTGATTACTACTTACACAAGACCAAGTGTGTGTAAATTATGGATGCTTAGGTTACGAGGACCCATAAACCAAAAGGTAGAAAAAGACATTAGGTACTACCCAACCTTTAACTCAATCCCTAACTTTCCTTCCTCAACCTCTTGAGGAATGGTCCGCAACTTAACTCCTACTTGAGTTTTTTAAAGTCCACAAAGGACCTTAAAGGTCTAAAGCTAGTAGTTCAACTTAGCTTCTATGTCAAACCCTAGAGTCAAATTAGTGTAACCTAAAGTTCTGGTCTGCCTAAGAATGCAGGACCCAGCCAGTTAAGCTCAATAATGCAAAATATTTTTTTTTTTAACAAATGTATGCAATGCAGAATGTTTAAACTAAATGCATGAATGCACTATGTACAGATGCTATGTACATATGACTCAGGTCCTATCCCCACATCCCTAGTTCAAACAATGTCCTCATTGAAAATAAAATGGTCAAGGGAAGATGTTACCTGAGGCAGGAAAGAAAGGAGCTAAGGCTCCTCGAGAGTGACCTTGTCAACCAGATGGCATCCAAAGTTACATAAGGTTTTAATCATTGGCCGTTGATGATAAAGGGTGCTACTGAAGAAGAAGGGCTCTTGATTTCCACAACCCCATGAAGAAATACTTTGATGATAATATAAGGCCCATCCCAACGTGATTTCAATTTTTCGGGAAACAACTTAAGTCTAGAATTGAAAAGCCAGACTTGTTGGTTGGGCTTAAAGGTCTTTCTAAGGATATATTTATCATGCAAGACCTTAATTCTCTCTTTATAAGCTTGAGAGGTGTCATAAGCATCATTCCTCAGCTCCTCAAGCTCAGTCAACTCCAGTAAACGTGCTTTACCAGCTTGCTCTAAATCCAAGTTGACACTTCGGATAGCCTAGAGTGCCCTATGTTGAAGTTCAACGGGTAAGTGACACGCTTTCCCATACACAATTCAGAAGGGAGACATACCCAAAGGGGTTTTGTAGGCCGTTCGATAAGCCCATAAAGCGTCATCAAGCTTTTAGGAAAAGTCCTTATCTAGCCTAATAGTCTTTTCTAAAATGTTCTTGAGGTCCCTATTTGACACTTCAACCTGGCCACTTGTCTGAGGATGATAAGGGGTAGCAATCTTGTGAGTTACTCCCAGAATCCTGAGTAGCCGATTGAAGTGATGGTTCCGAAAATGAGGTCCCCCATCACTTATAATCGTCTTGGGGCAGCTAAAGCGAGATATGATATTGGCCTTCACAAATTTCAAGACACAGAGTGGTCATTTGTGCGCATAGGCATGGCCTCTATCCACTTGGAGACGTAATCCACTGCCACCAAGATATATTCAAATCCATGGGACAAAGGGAAGGGACCCATGAAGTCTATCCCCCAAACATCAAAAATTTCCACAGGTTGGATAGGATGTTGGGACATCTCATTCTGCTTCCCAATCATTCTAGTCCGTTGACATCTGAGACAGGCCTTAACAAAGTAATGGGAATCCTTGAATAAAGAAGGCTACCAAAAATCAAACTGGAGAACCTTAAAAGCTATTTTCTTAGCACCAAAGTGTCCTCCACAATGAAGCTCATGGCAAAATCTCAACACACTCTGTTGCACTTCTTCAGGCACACATCATCTCTAAACTTGGTCTTGTCCAATATGAAATAATTCTGGCTCTTCCCAATGAAAGAATCTAGCTTGGGAAATGAATCGCTTCTATTTTTGCGCATCCCAAGAGCCAGGGGTTTCTTCAGTGACCAAGTAATTAACTATATCCACATACCAGGGTGAAGTCGGTGTTACCGCCATAAGGGTTTCATCGGGAAATGTCTTGCGGATGTCTCCAGATTGAGAGTCATCAAGGGGAAGGAGAGACAGGTGGTCAGCCACCACATTTTCCACTCCTTTCTTTTCACGAATCTCCAAGTCAAACTCTTGAAGGAGTAGAATCCATCTAATTAATCGTGGCTTAGAGTCTTTCTTGGCAATGAGATGTTTCATTACCGCATGATCAGTAAAAATGACCACCTTGGATCCAAGAAGATAAGACCTAAACTTCTCTAGAGCAAAAACTACAGCAAGTAATTCCTTTTCAATGACTGTGTAGTTTTACTGTGGTTCAGTTGAAGTCTTGCTAGCATAGTGTAGCACATGTGGCTTCCCTCAACCCTCTGTCCAAGAACGGCTCCCACTTCATAATCCGAAGCATTACACATCAACTCAAATGGGAGTGTCCAATCAGGAGCTCGGAGAATAGGCATAGAGGTCAAGGCCTCCTTCAGCGTATGAAAAGCCTCGGCACACTTTGAATCAAAATCGAAGGAAGATTCCTTCACCAATAAGTCACAAAGTGGCCTAGAAATTTTGCTGAAATTCTTAATGAATCTCCTATAAAAGCCTGCATGGCCCAGAAAGAATCTAATCTGTTTGACATTCGTGGGCAATGGAAGTTTGGAAATAGAATCAACTTTATCCTTATCTACTTCCAAGCCTCTTTTAGACACAACATGCCCAAGTACAACACCTTTGTGTACCATGAAGTGGCTTTTCTCCCAGCTGAGGACTAAACCAGTCTCCTTACATCTCTTCAGCACATTCTCTAAGTGTAGGAGACATTGGTCGAAAGACGAGCCGTAAATGGAGAAGTCATCCATAAAAACCTCGACGCACTCATCAATCATGTCCGAGAAAATAGACATCATACACCACTGGAAAGTTGCTGGTGCATTACATAATCCAAATGGCATACGGCTGAATGCAAAAGTGTCGTAAGGACTAGTGAAAGTTGTCTTATCCTGGTCATCAGGGAAGACTGCAACCTGGTTGTACCCAGAATATCCATCTAAAAATCAGAAATACTTGTTCCCTACCAATGTCTCTAGGATCTTATCAATAAAGGTCAAGGGAAAGTGATCCTTCTGGGTAGCGGTGTTCAGTTTGCGATAGTCAATGCAGACCCTCCAACCAGTTGAGGGTCTGGTCACCACTTGTTCACCCTGGTCATTTGTTTCAACCATGAAGCCTGCCTTCTTTGGCACCACATGGATTGGACTAACCCATTTGCTAAATACAATGGGATAAATATCCCAGCATCCAACCACTTCAGAATATCCTTTTTAACCACCTCCCTCATGTTGGGGTTAAGATGTCTCTGCATGTCTCCAAAGGGTTTGATGGAATCATCAGTATAAATGTGATGCATGTAGAGCATAGAGTCTATACCCTTAATATTAGCAATCGTCCAAGCTATGGCTTCCTTGTGCCTTGATAAGCAGTCTAGCAAGGCTCCCTCTTGCACTTCAGATAATGCAGATGAGATGATTACGGGGAGCGTATCATTTGGCTTAAGGAATACATACTTGAGAGAGTCTAGGAGGGGTTTCAGTTCAAGGTTGGGGGCTTGTATGGTTAAGGGTTTCATAACAGAAGTCCCCATCTCAGGTAGCAGATCTATCTTAGGCAAACATGATGGGGAAAGAGACTCAGTAGAAACTCCAAGCAATTTCTCAAGTTCTAGCACATCCCCTTCACATTCCTCCAAGAGATGGGAATGGTTATTTAGCATGACATGCTGAAGGGGGTCATCACATAAAATTGCAGGAGTTGTCTCTTCAATCAGATCATCTACCACCTCAACTTGGAACAATCCTCTCCTGCTTGTTTATAAGCATCAAACACATTCAGCCGAATTTTCCTGTTCCCAAAGCCCATTTTTAATGCCCTAGTGTGATAATTAATTGAAGCATTAGAAGTCGCAAGAAAAGGGCGGCCCAAGATGATGGAGGGCTTGGTTGGTTTGTTGGTAATGTTAGTGTCCAGTACTAAAAAGTCAACAGGGAAGAAGAAATCCTCCACTCTCATGAGAACATCTTCCAGCAGGCCCCGTGGTGTCTTCAAAGAATGGTCTGTAACTTGGATGATTACAAGGGAAGGCTTCAAATTGCCTCCTCCAAGTTGTTCATATACATAGCTTGGAAGGATGTTTACCCCCACACCCAGATCAAGCAGAGCCTCGTCTATGTGTAGGTCGCCAACTACCACTGAGATGTATGGGACTCCTGGGTCCTTAAGTTTCGGAGGTGTCCCGTGTTGTATAATTGAGCTAACAGAATCAGGCAAGACAACTTTTGATTGGACCTGTTCCCTCGATTGTTGCTTTTTCATGCACAAGTCCTTGAGAAAGTAGGCATAGGAAGGAATCTGCCTAATAGCTTCAAGCAAAGGCAGGTTAATTTGCACTTGTTTGAAAGTCTCCATAATTTTGTCCGTCCTATCTTTGGCTCTAGATAAGCCAGCAGAAGTCTACCCAGAGTCAGATAAGAGCTCTGGAAAGGGCACTCGGTCTCTGGGTGGAAGGGTTGTCATGTCGGGTAAGTGGGGGAACAGGGACAACCTCTTCTTGTGAGGTGATTTCAAGAGGAGAAGAGTTGGGTGGCTCTTCTTCGGTGGGGGCGTAAGTGGAGGTGGATGGGTTCTAAGAAGGTGGGACTATAGGAGCATCAGGTTTGGAAATTTCTTTCCCACTCCTCAGAATAGTCACTTCCTGGGCATGCTCCCTAAAAATAATCCCTTTCCCTTTAGGGTTCTCCTCAGATGTACTGGGAAGCTTCCCGGTCTCTCTTTTACTCATGGCCTCGACAAGGTGTCCAATTTGTGATTTCATCCCATTGATTGCCTTGTCATGAGATTGGATGATCATGCTTTGATTCTCTTGCATGGCTTTAAGCTCATCCATCTCAGAAGTCTTGGATGGTTGGGAGGGCATAGGAGGTTGATTATACTGTTGAGTCTGAAAGGGTTGGGGTCTGTAATTCCCTGAATTAGAGACATTCCCCTGTCTCCATGAAAAATTGGGGTGGTTCCTCCATCCCTCATTATAAGTGTTGGAAAAAGGGTCATTACAAGGTCTGGGTCGGAACCCTTGGGTGGCATTCAGGTCCGCCTATACAAGGTCAGGGAAGTGGGAGGCCAAATGACAATCCATAGTAGCATGCGTATTGCCGTTGCAAATGGAGCATTCAGAAGCTTGGGAAGTGGTGTCAAGCCCGGATAGGTTGTTAATATGATGATTTTATCATTGAAGTGTGTATAGTGGTTAACCTAAATCGGACCTAACCATCTCTTTACAAAATTTTTTACCTGGCCTACTTGATTTTATCTTGTCACTTTTAGGCCCAGGGTCGAACTCAGGGAAGTGGGGTTACAAGTCAAGTTTCTACGCCTTTCATACAACGAGTTTCTTCCGTTCGTTTATTGTGTTTCTGGTGTTTTTCTTATTTAGATTTTTTTAGGTAATCTTTGTCCTTGAGGCACACCCTCAAAATTGGGTTCTTGGCTTTGAGCCAAAACATGGTTCCAAAACGGGTCTTGCTATTCGCAAGATGGAGTACCTGCAAGTCGAAGATTATCTTTTCTCTTTTATATATTTTTTTATTTTTTTTCTAACGAGAAAGCGAAACAGAAATAAAGTAAATATAGTATATGTATATAGGTATATATTATATATGTATAAAGGGGTGGGGGTGGAGGCGGAGATGGAGTGTAGCACGGTGTCAAGTCGGTTGTCGTCTAGAAAGACGCAACCGACAGGACGAGGTGCCATGTGTAAGGTGTAGGATGGATGGTGGAAGATGAATGCGAACACGCTTTTTGTACACGTGTATCGGGGAATATCAACAACTGGTGTAGATATTCCCGCGATACAGCGTATGGTAAATAATGTGAAAATATATATATATGTATATATGTAAATATGTCTATATGTATATATATATATGGTTATAAATATATAGGTATATATATATGTATGTATAAGTATATAGTAATATATGTATATATAGATATATGTAGCTATATGTATAGATAATATATGTATATATATATGTATGTATATATAGTTATAGATAAATATATGTATAGATGTATATGTACATATATATATGTATGTATGTATATAATACTATATAGATGTATATGTATATATATATATAAATAATAATATATGTATATAGGTATATGTATCTAGATATGTATATATATGTATATATGTATGTATATATAAGTAGGTGTGTATATATGTATATATATATATATATATATATGTATGTATGTATGTATCTATACTTATAATAGTATATATATAGATATATGTATATTTATATATATATATATATATCTGTGTGTGTATAAATATATGTATTTATATCAGTATATATATGTGTATATATATATATATAAGTAGATATATATATATGTATATGTATAGACTAATACATAGTTATATAAGTACTAATATATGTATAGATATATGTATAAATATATATATATATATGTATGTATGTATGTATACTAATACATAAGTATATAGGTACTACTATATGTATAAATCTAACTATATATATATATATATATATATGTATATATGTGCATATATATATGTATATAAAAATATGTATATATATATCAATATATATAAGTCTACGTATATATATATATATGTTTATAATAGTGTATATGTGTGTGTGGGTGCGTGGAAGAGTTAGTGTAGGTGTGTGTGTGCGTCGGTGTAGAGAGAGTGTTGTGAGAGAGAGAGAGAGAGAGCGGGAGGGGAGAGAGCAGCCGCTCTGCTGGAGTGAAAGGGCGCTGTTAAGGCGTCTGGGCATGAAGGGCGTCGTCTGGGGCTTCCACGCGCGTACGCGCACGCGCGTCTGTGCAGAGAGGAGCGTGTGGGAGAGGGGAGTGGAGAGGAACCCGTAGCGCACAGCGTTGCGCGAAGGCAGGCGCGCGTGAAGGAAGCGGGCGATGCAGGTGCTGGGAGAAGGTTGGTAGACGCGCGGGTGTGTGCAGGCGACGCGGGCGGAGATGTGCGAGCAAGCGCACGCACGAGCGAACAGTGGTCGCGGCGCGCTGGGTGACCGGTAAAGTGAGAAGCTCACCGATCACCCCATTTAGCCACAGTGTCGCGCAGACTCGCGTGAACAGTGGCTACAGTGGTCGTCCACGCCGCGCAACCGGCAGTAGGCGGTGCTGTGAGTGAGGCCGGCTTGCGGCTGGCACACGAGGGAGAAGACCTGCACTGGTCAATTGCGAGTGTGGAGAGCTCGCGACAGAGCGCGTGGAGAGGGAGGCGAGGGCGCCTGCAGCTTACGTGGAAGCTTGCAGGTGCTGGCAGGGGGCAGGGAAGCGCTTGGCCGGCTGCAGCAGTGACGCACATAGGCCGGTTGCGGGTGGAAGAGGGTGCGACAGGGCGGAGAAAGCGGAAGGCGGAGAGGGCCTGCAGGCGCGCACGGAGGGCGAGGGCGCCTGCAGGCGTGCGCAAAAGGGGCTGCTGCTGCTGCTAGGCGTGCGAAGCTTTTGAGCTTCAGACCTTGAAGCTGCTCCAATGGCTGGAAGGGCTGGAACGGAAAAAATAGTGAAGAAAGCCACCATGCCCACTGACTCTTTGAAGAGCTGGGCGGTGGTGGTCTCACTGTGGTGGTGTGCACCACAGTGAGGGCTCCTGCCCGCCGGGTGTCTTCGAGGAGGGCTGGCGTATGGAGGGGAATGGAGGAGAGGATGGCCTGGAAGGAGAAGGTTGTGCTGCAGGTTCTTTTCGTGGCTGGGACCAGGCCTGTTGCAAAGGCTGGAGCCGCGGTCTTTAAATAGAAGAGGAAGGCATGGCCGTGCATGGCTCATGCAGGGAATGGCAACCGTAGGGAAGGGCAGCTGCAGGGAAGCATGGCGCGCGGAGAAGAAGAAGATGCAGCCTCGGGAAGGAAGTCAAAATAAAAAAGAAATAAAAATGGAGATGGAAATATTGCAATGATGTACTTGAGAAAAAATGTAAAATGCAAGGCCACTTATTTATTCTCCTCTCCTCTCAATTAAATGCATGCATGCATGTATTTTTACAATGCAACTATGGAGACCTAATATGCATTGGTAATGCTAGGAAATAGCACAAGATGGCACAATTGCAGGCGTATTTTTGCAGTGCAGTCATACCCCCATGCCTATCTTTTGCTAGTCCCTAGCAAAACATTTTTTTTTGTAGTATTTAGAAATGATCTTAAGCTGAAGATTTTCTTCCGAGGCAACATAGGTGTGTTTATTGTTGGATATTGTGAGAACCAATTGTAGAGAAGACTACCAGTACTTTAAGTCTCACGTGACAAAGATCATCTCTCGACTAACCAAGACTCTTGATATTTAAACCTTAAGTATGATTTCCAGGACCCAGGAGGTTTTTGCTGTACTCGAGAGCTCAAGAGATTATGGCTTGTGCTTGGTGAAGGATCAAGACTGATCAGATGAATATTAAGACTCAAGCCCAGGGTTTCACGAATCTTTATGTACAGGTTGGTCCCAGTTTCAGTTTGTGTTTTCGGATTGACCCTTAAGAAGATGACGGAAAACTCAACTCCCATTTTCTGACATTTGTGGGTTACAGGAAAATAAGGTATTTGTAACCTGCCCTAAAGAACTTCTTGTAGGGCGAAGACTTTACAGACATTTGTGAGATATACTGACTTATTTGCATTTTTTTTTTGAAACACGTGTCAGTATATCTCTTACAACATTTTTTTTTTGAAGGAGCACACTTTCCTTTTTGGTGGGAGAGTTTCTTTTTCGGTGGAAAGAGTTTCTCCTAAACACGAGACTAAAACCTGGGATAAAAAGTCTACCTACGTGCACAGGTAAGGACTCCACCTTCCCTAATGAACACTAGGGTTGGATCTTATGTTCACCTGGTCTTTCCTGATATGTGTAGTGTGAACCAAGTTTACTTAAGCTCTCAAGTAAAAGCAAACCAACGAATCCTATACTGGTGTCTCAGGTACAAGAATACGTCCTTAGTTAGGAGAGATTCTGATCTATTTTGTCAATGCTCAAGTGAATTAAGCTGAGCCTAAGCGAATCAAGCTTCTGTGGCCTGGAAAGTCTTCAAAACAGTGGTTGAATATCCATAAACACTTATTGTATTTTTGTTTCATCTTTCAGATCATTACTAAACACCATTTTTTATATATATATTATATATATATAATTTTTTTTATTTTTCTTTTTCTTGCATATTTATAAATAGGTGGGAACTACCTGATACCATAAAATACCCATATCCTATGGATGCCTATCCACCTCCCATGCCAAACAATGCTATGTCCTCATATGCATGCAAGGAAGGGTAGAGAAAGGATGAAAGATCGGGTAACGAGAGCTGAAGTGCAGGGTATACAGCAGGGTGGTAGGGTGGGTGGATGGTGGGTGGTGAAGTGAAAAGTGAAGTGATCACGACAGTGGTGTGAAAAAGGTCTGGCATTTCGTGGGACAAGAGTGTCCCAGGCGAATCGGAGAACAAGTCGGAAAGAAGAAGTTGGCCTTCAGATTGGCCAAGAAGAGGGGCTCTTTGGATGGATGGATCCAAAAAAGGATAGCCCCAGTGAGTAGGATATGGACTCAAGGTCCCAGTGTGGAGTTGCAAATCCGCCTGATTTGGCGGGAAAGAAAGGGTAATCCGATGTTCAGGAGTGTGGACCGGCGGTGAGTAGCCCGGATATGACTCAGACCACGAGGTATGGGAAGTGGAGAAAACCTCATCAGAAGTCTGGTCAGGAGAAGGTACGGGAATAGGGAGGGATTGGGGAACGTCACAGTATGTGTTGATTAGGCAATCGTCAGGTAATCCGTAGCAGTCTGAATAGGTCCCAATTAGTCCGATACACACGCTGACGGTCATGTCCTCGTCAGACGTGTCATCCTCGATGCAATCGCAATCAAAGTTCTTAGCTGCCTTGAAGATGTTAAGCTTGAGCTTTTTAAATCCAACGGCAATCTCAATACAGCCCGACTCGCAGTCGATAAGGGCACGGGCTGTGGCCAAGAAAGGTCGACCAAGGATGATCAGACAATCAGAAAGTGAGCTAGGAACTTCCATATCAAAAACAAGAAAGTCAACAGGAAAACAGAGACTGTTGACCCTAACCACCACGTCTTCCACCACACCCTTCAGAATTTTGACAGAAAGATCTGCCAACTGTAACGTGACAGGGGTGGGTTTCAGATTTCCCAAGGAGAATTTTTCGAGCATGATGGTTGGTATAAGATTTATGGAAGATCCTAGATCAAGCAGGGCACGGTTAAAATTGCAGCCTTGGATGCTACAGGAGATAACCGGTGTGCCCGGATCTTTCTACTTCGGTGGTAGATTTGACAGTATAGCACAACTCGCATGAGGCGAGAGAACCACCGGATTTTTAGTTTTCTTTGACTGTCACCTGGGTGTTGTGTAGTCTTTGAAAAATCGGGCAACAGTAGGTATGTGATCGATAGCCTCGAGAAGGGGTACCTTGATTTCTACATCCCTGAACAAATTACATAGTTTATCAAAGGCCTGCGTGTCTTTCTTTTTGCCTTTTGGCTCCCTCAATAGAGCCTCAGGGAATGGGACTGATTCTGGCAACAATTTGGGTGTATCGTCCTCTCGCGAATGCGGTGTGCATCTAGAATGAGAGGGCGATGAAGAAGAAGACAGGCCAGGATCAGGTCAAGGCGGATCGACGGTCTGCTTACCGCTCCTCGTAGTGATAGCATTGGATGATGCAGGTCCAGTGGGATCATACAGCGGAATAGGGACATAAGAGTGCGGTGCTGCAGTGGGATTAGCCTAAAATCCCGATGGAATGCTCGAAGCCTGCAGAATTTGATGAACCTGCCCCTGAGAAGGTCGTACCTATGGTTGAGGACCACAAGGTATGAAATTTTGTGGGTTTGGGACAAGTTGGGCAGGAAGAGTGCCCTAAGATCGAGTCGCCATGCGTAGTTGACTGATCTCAGCATTCTACTGCGCCAATTGGTGCTGAAGAGAGGTCATGTTCTCTTCATGGCGCTTTGACACATCCATCATCATTCGCATCAATTTGTCAAGAGGACTTGATGCCTGTTCGATTTGCGGTACGCAAGGGCCTGATGGTGGATTTGCCATAGGATTAGACTGGGCCCTTGGGATAACGGGTGCGAACGGTCGCATTGGTCCACCCACTGGGTTTTGGCACTGCGGGTTGTTGGACCATGCGAAGTTCGAATGATTACGCCACCCTGGGTTATAAGTGGCAGAGAACGGGTTGTTCCCCATGGTGCAAGTGTCTTCTATGCCAGAAGACGCGTCCGCATGTAAGTATGCATCTGAGCACACGGAGGCTTGGTCCTCCGTGTCGAAATACTGGCTCACAGAAGCCAGTTCCACATGACTTACCGAGTCGCTCAGCTCGACACTCGGTAAGGAAGGTCTTACGGGGTTTCTTGGGATAAGCCTGGTGTTGGAAGAATTTGGATTGTGATGAAGTGGTGAAGAGGTGGTGTTTGCCAGAGATCGGGTGGGGTTGGCCAGAAGCTCGTCCAGCTTCTTATGCACGACGGAGACTTCATCCAGTTTTTGTGCAATAAGGCTTAGATCAGTGGATGAATGGGAGGGTCCTGTGTCAACTTCGTGGACATTTCGGGGCAGGCTGGTACGATTAAAGGCGACAATGGAAGCATTGTTCATCGAGTTTTCACTCATAGTTTCAAACAGTTCAAATGCTCCATTCTCGTCTCTATTCATAAAGTTCCCTCCACAGGAAGCGTCTGCAATCTGCTTCAAAGTCTCATTTAGCTCGTAGTAGAAGATTTGGGCTATATGCCACTTAGGCAGACCGTGGTGCGGACACTTCCTGAGGAGGTCGTTATACCTCTCCCACGCCTCATGAAATTATTCGACGTTTTGTTGCGTAAAAGAGGTGATAGCACGGCGAAGCGCATTGGTTTGCCCGATTGGGAAGAACTTCTTGAGAAACGTTGTTCGCATCTCTTCCCAAGAGTGGATGGTTCTCCCAAGGTTGCGTAACCACTGTGACGCTTTATCCCGCAATGAAAACGGGAACACTTTGATGAGGACTATAGGTAACCCGACATTTCTTGGTTTAACAATTTCAGCCTGTCGGGTTAGGTCTTCCAAGTGGAGAAAAGGATCTTCACTTGCAAGACCATGGAAGTGAAAATTTATTAGGCCAATTATATTTGGTTTTAGTTCAAAGTCTCCCCCGCCCATGGGGACTCGAATTTGTCCTATGGTCTCTGTAGTAGTGGGATTCTGATATGAGCTAAGAGACCTAGGCTCCTCCCATTCGGGAGGGTTCTGCATTTCCTCCAATGTTTCCCGAATGGCTTCGATTTGGTCAATATACATTTCCATTTGGGCTTGGAGGCGGGTTATGGGATCTAAGGCTCCACCATCTGGTGGGTTCTGAGGGCAGTTTCCTCCCTCGGGATTTGGGGGTGGGCGTGCAGCCATGTTTGTGGAGGAGGAGGACGATTCGGCTTCTTTTCTAGATTTATCAGGTAATTCAATCAGTTCAGGGTTTTGTGACCTCCTCCCAAACATGCACTACCGCAGGAAGAATTGGGGGGATGAGAGGGAGAAGAGATGAGAGAAATGACGCCGCAAAGGTACACTTGATGACAAATCAATGCAATCAAATTCCTAACCTCTACAGTGTGCCCTTAGACCTAAAGATCTAAGTTACCTACTATCACGAACTACGGAACCAAATGCAAGCACCGCAGAACCACCAGGCCAGATTGAAAGGCCGTTTGCCCTAGTCTTAGACACCCGATAGCACGCAGGAACTCTCACCAGCACGTAGCAGCTACACGTAGGTAGTTAGACCTCCAATCCTTAAGAAGGGTCAAGTTACTACCAGTTTTAGTTAGAGGCTTAGGGTCAAGTGCTTTTGGAATGTGAAGCGCGTTGTTTACGCAGAAGGGGCTGCTGCTGCTGCTGTTGCTGTTGCTAGGCGTGCGAAGCTTTTGAGCTTCAGACCTTGAAGCTGCTCCAATGGCTGGAAGGGCTGGAACGGAAAAAATAGTGAAGAAAGCCACCACGCCCACCGGCTCTTTGAAGAGCTGGGCGGTGGTGGTCTCACTGTGGTGGTGTGCACCACAGTGAGGGCTCCTGCCCACCGGGTGTCTCTGAGGAGGGCCGGCGTATGGAGGGGAATGGAGGAGAGGATGGCCTGGAAGAAGTTTGTGCTGCAGGTTCTTTTTGTGGCTGGGACCAGGCCTGTTGCAAAGGCTGGAGCCGGGGTCTTTAAATAGAAGAGGAAGGCATGGCCGTGCATGGCTCATGCAGGGAATGGCAGCCGCAGGGAAGGGCTGGCAGGGAGAGGCAACCGCAGGGAAGGGCAGCTGCAGGGAAGCATGGCACGCAGAGAAGAAGAAGATGCAGCGGCGGGAAGGAAGCCAAAATAAAAAAGAAATAAAAAATGGAGATGGGAATATTGCAAAGATGTACTTGAGAAAAAATGTAAAATGCAAGGCCAATTATTTATTCTCCTCTCCTCTCAATTAAATGCATGCATGCATGTATTTTTACAATGCAACTATGGAGACCTAATATGCATTGGTAATGCTAGGAAATAGCACAAGATGGAACAATTGCAGGCGTATTTTTGCGGTGCAAACAGGAAGTAGAGGCATTTGGCGTGAGTTGGCTAGGGTTTGTCATAAGCACGCAATTGAATCTGGAAGATAAAATTCTGGCTATCCCTATCCTCATTTGCCTCAATCTTTCGCTTCATGAGAGTGGGTTTCCTATCCAAATAGACAGAATTTAGATGGATAGAATTCTCACTCAAGGTCTCAAAAAGATCCCAAGCCTCATCTTCAGTTTTTGTAAGAAAGGTTCCTGCACAGGCTCCATCCACTATTTGCTTGTGCTTGTCATTTAATCCAGTGTAGAACCTTTCTACAAGTTGCCATCTTGGCACTTGATGATGGGGACATAAGTGTAACAAATCTTTGAAGCGCTCCCATGCATCATGAAATTGTTCTCCATCTTATTGAGCAAAACCTATGATTTCCCTCCTATGGTGATTAGTCTTGCTCATGGGGAAGTATTTTTTCAAAAACTCTCCCTTCAAGGCATCCCAAGTATCCACTCTACCATCTAGAGTGTGATACCAATGCTTCACCTTATCCTTGAGGGAGAAAGGAAAGAGGGTTCGCATTTGGGCGTCATCAGTAACACCCTGCAATCTCACCATAGAATAAACCTCGGTGAATTCCTCCAGATGCCTGTAAGGGTCCTCCCTAGAAGTACCATAGAATGAGGGCAACAGAGATATGGTACTACTCTTGATGTCATATGGATTATTCCCCCCAGGTCTTCTCGGTGTATGGCCAAGTTGGCTGGTAGGTATAAAATAATCTCTCAGAGATCGTTGGTTCTCCACAATTCTATTTTCACCTTCCTTGGCCATCTCTCTTCTCTCTTGGTTGGCTCTCCTAAGGATCCTTTCAGGTTCTGAATTAAACACAAGTTGTCTCCTCAGAGATCGCCTTCCAAGCACGCACAAACAAACACAATTCAAAAGGACTTTTATATCTTTAATCAATTAAGGTCTTTGAGATTTTAGTCCAGTTATAGGTGACAATACAAATTGCCCAATCAATTACGTGCCTATTTTCGACCTACGAAATGCCTTAATGAAACCTAATTGGAACTTAGGTGCTCTGCGCTAAAGTTCAACTGGCAAAGTACTCTAAGGACGGAAGATCGAGGGATGAAAGTAGGCCTAAGCCTTCCTTTGAAGCTATGCTTTCGCGGTGCTTTTTAACTACCCTAAAAAATTCGTGACAGGGTATCCCCCTCCTTGGAGTTACAAAACTTTTAAACTTAAGTTTCAAGCACTTTGGTATCCAATGGTAGGAGAGTTCTTTCCTAGTAGCTCAAAACCTAGGAGTGTCTAATTGTGTGCTTTAGTGCGCAATCATGTACATGTGCATTCACTGTAAAATTTGAATTTTTGAACCACAGCACAATGTCTCAAATCAACTCCTTGGGTTTTATATGTTCCTCCTTTAATTAGTTCTTTTTTTCAGAAAATGTGACCACTCGTTTTTTTTTAAACAAAATTGTGACCACTTGTTAAGTCATTTCAAGACAAATTATGTGGTATAGGAATTAAGTCCAAATGCCAATGCATGATTAAAATATGGATGCAAAGTAAGAGAATGCGTACCTTACTTCCAGCAATCAACAATGCGAGAATGCATGCAATACAAAGAAATAAATCTAGAGGCTGCTCATACACACCTGAATGGTTCGTCCTAAGGGTAGGCAACTTCTAGTAGGCAGCTCATGTTTTTTTTTTTGTTTTTTATAGCTACTTATGCACAATCAAGAAAAAATAAAATCAATCCACAAAAGAAGGTAAAAACCTAAATCTAAAGAGAGAAGGAACAGACTCCCAAAAATTACCCAACACGGGCCTAAAACAAAATCGGGGAACAAAGCCCTAAAACTGGCCCCAGAGTACAAGGGCGAGAAAACAAACAGCTAAACTAAACCTAAAGAGTCTATTCTAAAATGCATAATCAAAATTCTAAGAGGAAGACTCCTCCTAGATGGTCCTCCGTGCATATCTATGCGTGTGGGGTTAAGGCCCACAAGCTCTTATGTTTATCTCGGATGTAGCCGGAAGATCCACCAAGATGCGAAGCTCAGTTCCTCCTCCAAGTGGTGAAAACAAAGTCCACCATAGCATTGATGAGGCCGATGTGACCACTCGTGTGTAATATGTGTACCTCGCACCAAATCAGATAAAACTGTTAAATATGCCTCAATTTAAATCAACATGAATAAATGAATAATTGCAAATTAATTAATCCTGTTACCTCCCTCGCAACAACACCATTTGATGTGTCAATTTTCGCTTTCAAATAAGATGATTAAGATGATTTATCGTTGTATTTCTAAGTGGTGGAAAAATCAACTAATCAAGGTATTGAATTAAAATTAACTACTCACAGGAGAGTGGGTCGTATCCACAGGGAGGCAATGGCCTATCAAAACTCGCACAGGTTAAAAGCAGATGTTCATGATTAATTTCCCTAAGAAATCGAATCAAAATCGCCTTTAAATCAATGTAACAATGATTAGATGAGCTGATATTGCATTTATGAGAAAAAGGGAGGTCCTTTGCATAAACTCGCCACAATTAAACAATAATAAATCAAAAATCCTTTTTGTGGCAATGGCACTTAAATGTAAATTTTAATAGGAACTTTACTGTAGCAAAATAAGGGAAATTCTTCTCCTTGACCGTGCGCGAGGAGGAGGGCAAGGCCGATGGTGAGGCTTCAGCCAGAGGTCGAGTGGGCCAAGGGCTATTTGGCGGTGGTGGTGTCATGGCCAATGGTGGCTGGAGGCGGCGATGGTGAGGAGAGGAGCGGCGGCGGTCGGCAGTGGCTGCAACTCTGTTGCTGCTGCGGGCCAGTGCTTATGAAGGTGCGCACGAGAGGAGGCTAGGGCGGGGGTTGGCGAGGATGTGCGCAGGCCATGCGGGCGTGCGCAGGCACTGCTGAGCTCGACTGCAGCTGCTATTGCTGTACGCTACAGGCCGCACGCGTGGAGGCGCTGAAGGATGCAGCTACTACTGCGGGTAGGCGGAGGTGCTGGAGGACGCACTTGGAGAACGTAGCTACTGCTGCTAGACACTGCTGACCCCACGCTGCAAATCGCGTGGGGAAGCTACTATGCACAGCAGTTGCATGCGTGGGTTGGCTGCTCGAGTGGTGGAGGCGTCGAAGGAGAGGCGCGCACGAAGAGGGAAGGGGGCACAGGGGGTCGCGCCATTTGGAGGCGAGGAGGTCTATGCGAGGAGTAGAGCAGTGCGTGCAGGCGAGGAGGGCAGTGAGGTGGCGTCAGACGTCCGGGAAATTTCCTGGACATCTTAACTGGTGCAGGAGCGAGGAGTTGGAGGTGGTTGCTGGTGATGGCGGTGAGGGTGGTCCTGCATGCTGTTGTTGCAGCGTGGAGGAGTGCACACTGAGGTGCTCATAGTAACGCAGTTGTTCTGATTTGGCAAAGCATCCTGTCATGACGCTAGCCTACGGTGGTGGAGTAGACTGCCGTAGTTGAGGCCGGCAGTGGTGGAATGGACGAGAAGTTATTCTCTGCACAGTAGGGAATAGGGTAGAGGCCTGCTCCTATTGGTGCGGTTGAGGTCTTCTTTATGGCACAGGAACATGGAGAGGAAGAAGCGTTGGAGAAGAGGGATCATCGACGATGTGCAGTATCCTCTCTCCTCAGCAATTAAGGCGTGCATTTAGCGTGGGAAACCGTTGTTGCGAAGAGAATAAAAATAAAGAAAAATGATTATTGGGTTATTTATATGTAAGACCTTAACTTCTATGTTAAATTCAAAACACTAATTGTAATGCAACCTATTTCAATGCATGATATTCTAAATAAATTCTAAATGATATTATCAATGCATGTAATGCATGAAATGCATGAGATTTTATGTTATCCTATTTACACATTAATGTATGCTATATAAATGTACATGTTAACTTAATATGTAGGCATTAAAATGCATACTTAGCCCACAAATATGGTCTCATTAGTATAAGTATTTCTTTTTGCCTTATGTTGTGTATGTATTTTACTAAGGCTACACTGACATATATATCTGTTACTGTATGTAGAGAGTATGTTACTAAAGATATTAGTAAGTTAATATGACTTAGTATAATAGATAATTAGTAGTTATTTTTGTACCTATATTTAGATATTACTTAGAGTAGTTGTACATAATTATCTTAGTGTAATTAAATAGAGTTTTTAATGCATGTTATTTGTAAATATGTTTAAGGCATTGCAATGTTAATTAATTGATTCTTTTGTATATAATTAACTAATTCATTCATTGTTTGATTCATTGATTCTTATTGTAAATAAAGTTAATATTTTTAGAATAAAAGAATATTTTGGACATAGAGAGTGATGTATATCAATAATTGCTTGATTACACGGTAATCATACGACCTAATCTACCTGAATTAAGTTAGATTCTAGCATAACTTAGGAACAATGCATGCATAAGCAACATAAATTGCATGGTAGTCAGTTTGGTAGCTTTATAGATAACAGTACCATTTTATGCCCTAAAGAGACACGACATTGATTGTAGATGATTCAAAGCCACAGATGATAGATCGGACTGTACAGATCTAATCAAGACGATGACAATGAGAGCCAAGCGCTTCTGAAATCATCTTGATCAGATGAGCATAGCAACACATATAGCCCGTAGAAGATTAGAGGCCAAGGAGCCAGATAGCACAAATCAAAGACTTAGATGTCAAATCTGACTGCACGGATGGATCTGGATCAGCAATCGCAGTCCAACGGTGTAAAGATCAACCCGATTGGAGCTCTATAGTACCAACTACAAAGGCGGGAAGATGAATGGCCAAGATAGTGCCACGTGGCACCATCCTAGTAGCCCCTCGCCGCGCCGCCAATATTTGTAGGAAAGAAACGGTGGCCGTTGGATCGTCATCCAACGGCCATGAAAGAGCCACATCACCCTTGCCTCCACACTCCATCAACTGAGAAGACATCTCAATCATTGGATCTCCATCCAACGGCTGAGACCGGATATGCTTAAAAACCTAAATGCATCACAAGGTTGGTGGCGCTCGAGCGCGATTGACTGTTGGATCAGATCAAGTGGCAAGAATTCAGTTGCTTGGCGCAACGAGGACCATCGGATGCGACAGTGCGAACATACGCACGGTTGGACGCCTAACCAAATGCCCTGATGCACGCACTCTCTTAAATAAGCTCCCTCCTAAAAAGAAATATCCTGGGACCCCCTTCATTTCATGTGGGATAGATGGTTTTATCTTGGAACGAGCCTTACTGGACCTTGGTGCCTCCATCAATTTAATCCCCACGAAATTATATGAAGAGTTGGATTTAGGTCCCTTGTAACACACTAATGTTACCCTTCAGCTTGCTGATAGGTCAACCAAGACTCCAAAGGGATTCTTACAAAATGTGATTATAAAAGTGAGGGATTTTGAGTACCCTGTGGACTTTCTAGTTTTAGATATGGAGGCATCAGAAAATTTGAACCACACCCTGATAATCTTTGAAAGACCTTTCTTGGCCACAGCCAAGGCTCCAATCAACTGTGAGACAGGGAGTATGCAAATCACTTTTGGGAGGAAAACTTGTCAACTCAATATCTTTAAAGCTTTCCAAAAGAATAAAGTGAATTGTGGTTCTTTTGAGGCCACAGGAACAATTGAAGAGATTTTGGCAATTCACACTAAGGATTATTGGAATTCTGCCAAATCTCACGATCAACAAAAAAGGCAAGAAAGTGATATACTTGAGGATGCTTCTGATTTACCACCTCCCATAGATAATCAAATTGAAAAAGGCATTCGTGAGATCGAGGAACTATTGGAAGTATCTTATGATGAATTAGACGATGACATAAAGAATCCTCAGTATATCTACCCTAAAATTCAAGAATTATTGGATTTTGAGGGGGTTCGAGACATTGGACAACCAAAGGACATGAACCAGGAAAACCAAGAAACAACCCTAGAAAAAGAAGTTCAAGGCATTATGGACTGGGGAAGAACTTATAATCCAACTGGTTGAAATGGATGGCTTGATTCTGAGGAGGAAATGGTTTCTGATGAGGAAGAGGTAATTTATGATGTGGATTTTGAGGAATTCAATACAACTCTACCTTTATCCTCATATGACCCAGAGCCTAGAGAATTCATGATTTTTTACATCAATTACCATTATGAGGATCCTTATGATTCTAATTCAGAACCAGATCTAAATTTCAATCATGATTTCAATCCAGACCCTCCACCACCTCATCTTGAATTATGGAAATGGATTAATGAACAAGCTCTGCAACATGAACCTCATCCATCTGACCCTATTCTATATTTCGAATCAGAAAAACTCCTCAGAGTAGGGCTACATCATTAGTTGGTCCGTATTTGTGGATCACTGATAATAGAACCACATTATCATATCTTTATACTAATCCTAAATCTCTCAGCAACAATTATTACTCCTTTTCTTGACCCACAATATTGAAATACATATTTCTTTTAGGTTTAAGACCGACAAATGACATTAAACTTAGCGCTGATTGGGAGGTAGCCTAGTATTCTCTACAGGTATTTTTCATTGATCAAGCTGACCTGGATTAACAAACTCAGTCAGGTGATATCCCCTCCTCTTGCATATTACTTTTTGATTTTTCTACATACATTTCAATGAGGACATTGTAATGAATAGGCATGGGGGGTGGACATTGCATGCCTTATTATGTCAAGAAAAAAAAATTCTTGCATTCATGCATAAAGAATTTTTATCAAGAAGATTTTATTAGGGATTTATTCTTAAGTTGATTCTTGAACTTAGAATTCAGTACAATTTCACACTTACATGTAGAATTTGCAATGGATCCTCAGTGAAGATCGATAGACATCTTTAGTTTGTCGAGAAAAAGAAATGCTTCTTCTCCTGAATCATTGGACATTAATTAGGGTGTCAGGCAAACAATCTTCTAGTTGATCTACCAAACAAGTGCGATGTGAGAGTAGAGAGTTTACTGATGCTCTAAGGCTAGTATAAGGAATCTTAGTTTCTGGATAATTGGATAATGATACTCGGAGTTAGGCATAGTTTTCGTTCTCAAATCCAATGTACAAATTCTTAGTGTGTGAATTTTTAGAGAGCTACCAAATAAGACAAATACGTAGAGAGTGGGTTCTAATAAAACTAAAACTAAGGTGGATGGTTACGACCATCCTTTATGGAATCATCGTTGAAGGAGGGTATTAATGTCAAGGTCAAAAATACACTATCCCATCCATTCATTTTCCGGTGCCGAGAGTAGGCACTTCTACCAAATAGGTCACCCGATATCCTCTTGAACACCCACAATCCCAAATAATGCTTCGTGAATAAAAATGTGCATAGGTGCCACAATACATTGCGTTGGTAGAAATAAATATATAAAAAAAAAGAAAAAAAAGAAGAAACAGAAAAGCAGAAGAAGAAAAAATATATATAATTTTAAAAAAATAAAAAAAAAGTGTGTTAGTTGCATTGTGTTTACTTCATGTCAAGCACATTAAGGCAACACCCATTTTCTTTACAATCCACCAAATACAACCTTAATGTACTTTTCTGTATTTCTGATCATCCAAATACTGGTCGAGGATTGCTGACTTAGTCATAGGGTTATTAGAACTTAATCAAAGTGTTAATGCCATGAGAGGCCACCAAATATATTGACAAACCTAGTCAGATTGTAAGCTAGAAAAGAAAAAAAAAAAAAGAAAGGAGAAGAAAAAGAGAAAGAAAGAAAAAAGAAAGAGAGAATGAGTATAAAGGAACTAAAGAGAGCACAGTTTCTCTGCCTCTCTTTGAGTTGAATTATTTACTAGTCTTGAAATCTAGGTTCTATAATACTAGTTTATGTGTAACACTAGAGGAGTGTGAGCCACTAAATAGAAACCTACTTGACTGAGACATCTTCTACCCAAACCAAACGTCAAGGCTAAGATTACATATTACTTTATAGCCTTGAGGGAAGAAGTTTGCCTATCCCAATAAAATTTTACCAAGGGTCAAGTACAAGCTTTAGATGAAGATTGACTTTTCACTTGGATCCGTTGCATAGGCTATAACACTACACTTTCACAACTGTCTGGATTTCTAAAGTTTTGGATGAAAACAAAAGAAATAAATCTCTAGTCAAACTCTTGATAGAAATTATTCATTTTGGACCATTCTGCATTTAGCCATGCATTTGCTAGGGACTAGCAAGATTCAGGCATGGGGGTGTGATTGCATAGAAATCATACAACCTAATCTACCGAAATTAAGTTAGATTCTAGCATAACTTAGAAACAATGCATGCATAAGCATCTTAAATTGCATGGTGGTCAGTTTGGTAGCTTTATAGATAGCATTGCCATTTTATGGCATAAAAGAGAGACGACATTGATTACAAATGATTCAAGGCCACAGATGACATATCAAACCATACAGATTTGATCAGGATGACGATGGGAGCCCAGCGCTTCTGAAATCAACTTGATCAGACTACCATAGCATCACATACAACCCGTAGAAGATCAAAGACCAAGGAGTTAGATAGCATAAATCAAAGCCTCAGATGTCAAATCTGACTACACGGATGGATCCAGATCAACGATCGTAGTCTAACGGTGCAAAGATCAACCAGATCGGAGCTCTGTAGCACCAACTACGAAGGCAAGAAGATGAATGGCCAGGATAGTGTCACGTGGCACCATCCCAACAACCCCTCGCTGCGCCCCCAATCTTTAAAGGAAAAAAATGGTGGCTGTTGGATCATCATCCAATGGCCATGAAAGATCCACGTCGCCCCCACCTCCACGCTCCATCAACTGAGAAGACATCTCAACTGTTGGATCTCCATCCAACGGCTAAGACCGGACGCAACACAAGGAGCAAGGTAGCATGTTGGTTCGCATGCTTGCATGCAAGCTCTTGCGTGGTGCAAGATTGACTCATGCTCAGAGTGAATTTGGGAAGGTTGGTAGCGCTCAAGTGCGATTGACCGTTGGATCAAATCAAGCGGCACGGATTCAGTCACGTGGCACGATGAGGACCATCGAATGCGGCGGTGCGGACTTATGTGCGATTGGATGCCTAACTAAACGACCAGATGCACGTGCTCTCTTAAGGCGATGCGACGTGCGACGAGAGTCGTCCGATCATCAGAACGGACGGTTGAGTTTGAAAGCTCGTGATCGTACGCATGAGGAGCATGAGGCGTGCAAGCGAGCACCGCGGATCGTGATGGGATGAGTGGGAGCGCTCCACGTATCAGCTGCAAAAGAAATCCGAGCATTGAAGGTGTGTTTGAGTTTATTTTGAGGTGCGATCAAATCCGTTGATCTCCCGATCGACGGATCTGATCAAACCAAGGGTGTTGCATAGCTTTGGGGGCTAAAATTCCTACTTTTCCCCTCTTTAAAGCTATAGAAAGAGCCCAGGGTCCCCCAGTTGAGAGGAAACTCCCACCAGGCAGATCTCTAGCCTCTCTCTCTGCAACTTCTCTCCGGTCTTCCTCCCGGTGCTCTGAATTTGAAGTGCTATTGCACTTCATACAATCATCCCACAAGCGACGTCATCCTTCATCTACTCTCTCTCTCTCTCTCTCTCTCTACTCCTTAGCATAGTTACATTAGATTTATAAGACATCCTCTTGATCAATAAAATGTTTATCCAATCTCATGAATGCTTGTTTATATATACATATATAAATATATAAATATTTTCTTAGAATGACTTTTGAAAAGCTTTTACATAAAAATCATGTTTTTGCCTCCCTGTGAACGACTCAGTACTCACCGAAAATCTATAAATGTTATTTGTTTCGACACGATTCAGAACTACAATGACAGAACTAATCTTTTACTCGTCTCACAGTCGAACATTGCCTCCTAGTGAATGACCTAGAAACTAACCAATGAAACATATAATTAAAGAAAATGACGCAACATCTATTTGCATTGTGACAATTATACTACAACAATGACATCTAAAACACTATTTTTATCGTAGTTAGATTGTCGACCATCAATGGGGCATGAATATGGTGGTGGTATGGGATGGTGGTTTGAAGGGTGGTGGTTGATTGCTCCCTCTCAAGGCACTTAATTGACCTAAGGCACTATTCTCCCTCTCAAATGTTGTGTTAGCTAAAGGTGTTTAACAAGGGACATGAGGGCTTTCTTTTGCAAGCAAGTGAAGTGGAGTCTTGGAAAAGCCTCTTTGGGTGTTGGAAATGGAGAGAGCATGGAGCATTGTGTCATCTAATTAAAGCCATGGGAGAATGTGTAAGGCTTTAATGGATGAGGTTAAGTGTAAAAGGCTTTGGAAGTGGTTCTTGTGTGGAAAAAAGTGGCTCCTTATTGGGCGTGAGAGGGAGTGGAGTGTGCTATCTTAATGTGCTTTCTTATGGTCATGGAAAGGTGGTCCCTAGGAAATGGGTTGGCCTTAATTTTAAACCTAGGAAGTAGTAAAAGGTACAATGGAGGGTGTGTATCCATGGGAGGCATGTAGAGGCCATTAAGGAGAGGTGTTGGGAGTATAGCCTAGGCTTTGGAAAGATGGAGCCTCCAAGGGGTGGCTTGCCTTATTGACGAAGGGGGTGAGGTGGCTTTGTTGGAATTGGGGAGAGGGATTTATCGAGACCATGGGGGGACGTATGGAGGGGGGCCTAGGCAACTTTAGATGGCATGTTTAATTACCTTAAAGAGGGAGCAACTCAAGGTGAATAATGGAGGTGATTTGGTGGAGGAATTATCAAGTGGATTCAGGGGAGGCATATAGAGTTTATGGAGGAGTAGAGCTTATTAATGGAGGTGGAGGTAGTGGAATTGGAATTCATTTATAGAGGTGAGCATGTGAGCTTGGAAGAGGAAATGTTGGAGGATCTTCAAATTTCTACAATAATTCCCAAGCTCCCAAAAGTTGAGGCAAGCTTTAATCCTAGCTATCATTGGCATTGATCCTCAATCTACTTCAATTGTTGCTTTTCAATTCTAGACCTAACAATACCTAAGTAAGAACATAAGATAAAATCCCTTAATTATTATGAAATCAGTGCATGCCTATCTAAATGCATATGATGTATAATGGATGCAAATTAACCTAATTGAGCTTCCCAAAAACTTAGGTGCTTAACAAATATAGTCATGGGCAACATAAAATATGTTTCATCATATACTAACATTGCTAACTGAAAGAGCGATCTTTGTTTTCGATAAAAATTTTAACATAAAATGATGTGTTGTTATAGTTCGTTGCGTGGTAGAAAATCGCTTTTTAAAACATTTAATATTCAAAATCTAACCATGAAAATAGTTAAGTCATCTCCACAGGGAGGAATTAGCCTATTGGACTAGTGCGTAGTGCTTCATTTATTCAGGAATCTCAACGGGTGTGCACATTACTTAGTGCAACTCATTTTCTCATATAAATGCTCATTTTAATCAATTAATCATGAATGTAGGTATTTATATGCAAAATTACCACAATATAATATTCTATTAAACAATGATCTTGGTAATGGTAATCAATGTAAATACTAATTTCCAATAAAACATTCCTTAGTTGCGATAATCAATGTGTCATGCTCTTATCTAATTCATGAGATACTCAACTAGAAGCAATTTATCAAGAATAGAGAGATATGCATGCAAATTCACCTTAATATATTAAATTGGTAAATAAATGAATAGGAAAGCTTGAAATGGCATTTTTCGTAAATACTAATTGGATGGAAAATAGAGGTTTTTGCCTCTCTCCTCCATGCGCACGTGTGGGTCGACGGCAGTGCGAACTGCTTGCGGCAGAGGTGCGTTAAGATGAGGGCTTCGAGATGGCGATGAAAAGGCATTGAGAGGCGGTTGGAGTTGGCTGGCCGATGGAGGAGAAGCTCGCCGGCGGCAGGTTGTGCGTGCGCACTCATGGACTGCTGTGGCTCGCGTGGAGGCGTGGAAGGGGTTGGCACGCTGTGTGGAGATCCCCGGTGGTGTTGTTGTGGAGAACGGGTGGCCGAAGATGGCCAGCCAGCGAGGAGGTGGCTGCAAGCTTTGGGTTCCCTCGACTGTGCAGGGAGGAGGAACAAGAAGAAGAAGAAGAAGAAGGAGTGTGTACGGGCTGGTGACGTCGGCTGCTTTGGCTACATGCACACTCAAGGAGGAAGCGCTATGGCTGCACGACCGGTGGTTGCGTGCGCGATGAGGAGGCAGACCGTACGCAAGGGTGGTGCACGCAAGAGGTGCTATGCTGCGAGGGAGCTTCTTTTTTGTTTGGTGGAGAAGATGAAGGTGGTGATGGTGGACGGAGCAGTTGATGTTGATGGTGCATTTGTCAGGGAAGAGTGGGAAACGGTGTGGTGCGTGCTGTCACTAAGCACCATTTCATCGGAGATGAGCGGCGATATTGGACCAAGCTATGGCCACGGTGCACGCTTGGTTCACAGGGTGAGTTTATTCCACGGTGATGGAGGAAGGAGGAGATCCCCACAAGGGGGAAGGATAATCTCTGCAAATGGCTAGCTGTGCCTTTTTAAAAACTTCTTCGTCTGTTGTTTTCTTCAGCTGTAAGCCTCTCCAACCACTCGTGAGGATTGCGAGTGGTTGGAACAAAAGGATAAGTCTGGCAGTGACACATTAAACGTCTGATCTAAGCTTCAGATGTCTTAAAAAAAATGTAAAGCCAGTGAGTTTGTGATAGTCGTTCCAGACATCCAATCTAAGCTTAGGACGTCTTATATAAGCAAAAATGGACGTCTGACTTTTGCACCTAGCCTCCATTCATCAAATAAATAATGTTATCATATCATATGTTGTTAAATGTAAAATCAACGCATAAAATTATATGCAGACTAAGGTGAATAACCGTATAACTCCTAATCAATTAACGGCTAAGAATAACTAATTAAAGAGTACTTAGACCAAATAATGATCCACTAAAGTGGACTTATCAAATGCCCCTATGCCTAGGTTTTGCTAGTCCCGAGCAAAAGTGAAAAACAATAGAAGTAACCAAAAGATTTCTTCTTTTCTTATTCCAAAAATTTAGAGATCCAGACAAATGTGAAGTGATAGTAACCTAGGTAATGGATCCAAGTGAAAAGCAAAGCTATATTTAAAGTTTGTACTTAACCTTTGGTAAACATTTTATTAGGATAGGCAACTACTTCCTCAGGGATAAAGCATAAAATAATCTATAATTTGACCCCGGCTTTTTGGCTTAGGTAGGAGATACTGAGTTGAATGGATTTATATTTGGTGGCTCACACTTATCTAGTGCCACCTGTAGTCTAGTACTGCAAACTTTAACTCTCTAGACTATCAAATGAGTCAACCCAGAGAGAAGCTAAACAACTATGCTCTCTTGATGTTCCTTTGTGCTCACTCTTTTCCTTCTTTTCTTTCTGAGATCACAAATCTCACCAGATTTTGTAAATGTACTAACTGTTTGGTGGCCTCACATGGTAGTCACACTTCAATTAAAGTCCTAATAACCCTTCAACTAAGTTAGAGGACCTCAGCCAGTATTCAGGTGATCAGAAATACTGAAAAGTAGGTATGGATCATATTTGGTGAATCACAATGGGTGTTTTTGTTATTGCCTCAAAAACATTGACATATAATAAAAAAATGACAAGAAGATGAAACTCCAAACTCAAACTCTTTTCTTTTTCTTTTTCTCTCTCTTTTTTTTTAATATTTTTTTCTAAATATAAATATTTCCTTTTTTTCTCTCTTTTTCTTCTTTTTTTTTTCAACTACTAACACAAAACGATGCATATTTTTGTTTGTAAAGCATTATTAGGAATGATGATGGTCAGGAGGATATTTTGTGGCTTATTTGATGGAAGTGCTTACTCTCAGTACCAGGAAGGAATGGATACGACAATCGTATTTCTGACCTTTGACATTACTACCCTCCTTCAACTGACTCTATGAAGGACGGTCGTAACCATCCACCATAGTCACAATTTTATTAGGATTCCATCTCTATGTATCTTCCTTATTTAGTGACTCTCAAGAATTCACACAATGTACGCACACAGGAACAAAAAGCAAAAACTATGCCTAACTCTGCAGTATCATATCTAATTATCCAGAACTTAAGAGTCCTTGCACTAGACTTAGCACACCAGTAGTCTCTCTACTTTCTTCTCACAAATATGAGGAGGATCTAATAGAAGATAGTATGCCCGACTCCCTATTAACTGTCCAAGGGTTTAGTAGACTAAAAATGCTTATTGTTTTTCTTCAATGATCCATTACCCTATTTATGTGCAAGTGAAGTAAATGTATTGGAATCTAAGCTTAAAAAATAATTTAATAAAAAAATATTTAATGACACCTCCTTGATAAAAATTTTCTGCTAGGGCTAACCAATTTAGCTCAAGAAAAGAGAGGATTTTTTTTTAATGCACCTAACCGAAATGCATGAATACTGCCTAAAAATGCAAAATGCACCCCCCATGCCTAAATCCTACAATGTCCTCATTGTAAAATTAAAATAGGGGGAGAAAGGAAGGAAATCACCTGATGATGGTGTTATTCTGAACGCTGGGTTGCCTCCCAACAAGCGCTGCATTTTTTGTCTGTAGCCAAACTTATATGGAACCTGTAAGTTTGGTTCCAAACAGAAAGGGCTAGGCCCTAAAAATATGTGTAACAGAGCAAGCCTAGAAAATAGGTAGCCACGGATGTTGGCGAGCTGATGATGCAACATTATCCCAAATGCTCGCCAGAACACATGAAAGCTGACAACCTCGTAGGCTACCTAAGGAGGTCTACGAATAACAAAAGAAACATGAAAAGGGACCTCCAGAAACGAAATAAGTGGAGGATAACAAGGGTCCTCCAAAGTAGGAAGGGTTTTAAAAGATATAAACATAATTATTTCAAACCCTTGAATGGTGAGACTAAAAGTACAAGCATCAATCCGCACTCGCCATTCTACCCGAGGATGTACTGGCCTGATATGCTCCACAAAAAGAATGTATGTGAGTAGAGACCTGAGCCAAGGATCCGTTAGAGAGTGTAAGGGTTGTTTATGGTGTTGGGCGGTAATGGTTAAGTCCAAGGAGGACTTAGTTTGTGTCAAGTCCAACAATTCAGATTCTGTATTATTCTCCCTAACAGTTGTAGAAAAATTCATGTCACCCTGCCTATTGATTGTGCAGAAATCATAGGCCCTAATTTGCCTAAATTAAGGTAGAACCTAGCTTAACATGGGTATTCTACATACATACACATCGTACTTTGCATCTTACATGATTTATATGTTTTATACATAATAATGTGCTATTTGAAAGGTATTAATAATTGTAGGTAATTCAGGACTGCAGACTACCGATCCAACCTCATGGATTTGTTTGGAATGATGACGGGAGTCCAATGCTTCCAAGAGCGCATCAATCAGACTTCCATAGCACCCTAGGGAGTCCATAGAAGCAGGAGCCAACGGGAAAATTGAAGAATATCCGAACCTCAGATGACAAATCCAACCGCATGGATGGATTCGGATCGATGTTCGCAGTCCAATGACGCAAAAATCAACTCAATCGAAAGCCTACATCATTAGATACAAGGAGAAGATGGTCGGCCACGTTGGTGCCATGTGGCACCATTGCAGCTACCCTTCACTGCACCCCAATATGAGAAGGAGAGCCGTGGGCCGTTGGATCATCATCCAACGGCCGCGATGCAAGCACGTCACCCACCTCCAACCGCGATGCAGACCGTTGGATTCCCATCCAACGACCGAGAAGGGCTACACAGGATTTGGAAACCGTGACAATCCGTGTGCATAGTGCAGCGGAGAGCACGCCTAACAGACAACGCAAGATGCGGGTTCGAAGCGCGAATGGGAGTCAGCCGCCCGCAGGTGAAATTCCACCGCAGTATCTTCATCGGGCCGGTGAGCGGCGAACGCATGGCGGGTGCGGTAGCGTTGGATGGAGACGCGTGCGATAACGCGCCCCTTAGGACTCAGCAGGCGCTGCGCGCGCTCTTTAAGCTGTCCAATTGAGAGATCGGATGACTGAGATGAATTAGGATTTGAGGCATGTTTAAGCACTGTGCAGTGGGCATTCGGGCAAGCGACGGGCTTGCGAGTGAGCGAGAGCCGTCACATTCAGATCCAAGGGTGCACAGAGCGCCATGTGTCAGCACCAGAACAAACCGTGGATGGAAGAAGGATTTGAAAGGCATAATCAAGACCGTTGATCTCCCAATCAACGGATCTGATTAATCTGTAGCCTTTGCACGGAATTAAGGGCCCAAATACCCTAAATGCCTTTCACAAAAGCTATAAAAAAGTCCTAAGGGTCCCCTTCGAAGGCATTATTTAGTTTTTCTTCCTCCTACAACTCCTCTCTCTTCTTCTTCCCATCTTCTCTGCCTCTGTCTCTGCACCTCTATCTGAAGCGTCCATTGGGCCATCCCGATGGATCGTTGCTACTCTTCTCAACCTCTCCAAAAGGCCACCACGGACCACCTGTGGTGCCCTCATTTTGTTACTGTAGTAGTTGTTTACATTCATGTTTTCATTCTATTGCATATAGCAAAGTCAATCTCTTTGTGATGTGGGTATTGTGATTGATTATTTCTATTACTTGGTACTTATATTTGGTACAAATGCATGAAATCAAAAGTGCTCTCTGCCTTCCTGTGATCGACCGGGACTCACCAGTTTCGTTAATTTATTTGCTCGAGACATATTTTGTGCTATACTACAACGTGCTAATCTTTTACGCGATCTACGCCCTGAACAAATTGGCATTGTTGTAGGGGAGGCACGGTGACTTTTGATTTCATCTCTAATATAATTTTTGTGTTTAGGTACAATGACAAGAAGTAGCGAATGAGACAAAGCAGGTGCTGTTAAAATCAGGTGCACACATTCTTATTAGAAACTCGACCAGAAATTGAGTATCATATTTAGAATTCAATAGCCGTGTTTCTGATGCTCCAAAAATTATGAAATTTGGATTAGAGCTAGATCTTCAAATTATCTTTCCAATGCCACCTTTCCCAAAAAAGTTTCTTTCTGTCAAATTTTTAAAAATTTGTGGAGTACACACTGGTCAAATTGATTGAAAACAGAACTTTTATGAACTTTAGAAATCAATTCTGACCAACATACAAATCGGATTTACTCATGTTTTGTGGGGTTTGAAAGATAATTAAATTAGCTTTCAATATCATATTTGTACAAAATTGTTGAAGCATATGTGATATTATTTCCAACAGAAAAACCAACACGGGGTCTAAATCCCATATTTGACTCCTAGTTTGTTAAATATTTATAACTAATTGTTGGAAATAGTAAAAATTTTGGAAAAATACTCTCTAAAAAGCTTATTGAAAAAGAAATCTTCTTACCAAATTTAAAATTATTTGGATTCCATCTTACTTTAGAGTATACATTTGAATTGTGGCCTTCAATCTGAAAAAAAACTTAGAAGTGTATGAGCCAATAGGGCCACATAGACTAACTTGGACTCGGACGAGCCCAAGAATTAGTCGGTGAGGCGAGTCACCTTGTGGACCGCCCACCATCTACTAAATTGAAGAAACAGGTTAAAAATTCATGAAACTATATCAAATAACCTGCATTTGACTTGAAACTACTAAGTAGGTCCAACCTTTCTTAAAAAACCTGGTGTCTAAGCCTGCGGGGCAGCATCAAACAATCGTGGCTGTGGGGTAATGGAACCGGAGGCAAAAGCCAAAGGAACAACCTTCCTCGTAATCCCCTTGTAACCAGACTGGCCACACTAGCCTAAGAGGCGGGAATTCCTTGCAGTTGGTCTCTCGCCGAATTTTTTTTAATAACACAAACTTAAATGAAAAATCCGATCATATGATCTAAAGGACCACTCTGATTAACAAGGCCTTAGCCTTGTTCTGCTTGACTACACCAACCCTTTGAGTTGGTGTATACAAGGAAGAAGATCGTTAGGACCTAGACTTGTGGGACCTTGGAAGCAAACCCAAGGCAGCAAAGGCAATTTTCGCTTGACCTCTCTTCTCAACCTTCTTCCACTCGATTAGCTGAAATGGCTAATCCCGATCCTCAAGTTCATCAGGACCCTGAGAATCTGGACCCCATGGCTCGTCTGGCAGCTAAGGTCGAGGAAATAGAACAAAAATACGAGCAAAGCATCAATAGGATTCTTACAACACTTGACAGAATGCAGCATCCACAATGTGGAGAACAACTGCGAGACTTCTATAATCTGGGGGGTAACAATTATAGCACCTCAGGTCAGGATTCCGCAGCCGAATATCATAAGTCCGATTCAAACTCATTTCCATGGAAACTCGAATGAAGATCCCTTCTAGCACATTGAAGATCTGAGTCGGATTGCAGAGTCAGTTCGACCTAAGAATATAGATATTGGAATTGTTCTCATGAGGCTTTTTCCTTTTTTTCTCAAGGATAAAGCTGCTTATTGGTTCAAGACTATTGGGAGGCCAATTGGAGCCTGGGAGGAATTATGTCATGAATTCCTCCAAAAGTTCTTCTTGATCGGTCGAACAAATGCTATGAGGCGTGCGATCACGACTTTTGCCCAAGGCCATAAAGAGAAGCTGGATGACGCCTGGGATAGATTCCACGATCTTCTCAGGAAATGCCCACACCATGGTGTACCCAAATGGCACCTCGCTCAAGTATTTTACCATGGGTTGGATGACACACATCAATACCTGGCCGATGCATGTAGCGGTGGAAACTTCCTCGTGAAGGATGAGAACATCGCATTTGAACTGTTCGAGTCCTTAGCAAAGAACTCGGTGAATGTCGCCTCAAAGAACCAGTTCCAGCGACCTGGACAATAATGAATCAGCATCCACGAAGCTCAAGTCGAGTCTGCCTGAGCCGACATGGACATTATCACCAAAAAGCTAGACAAGGTGGATCTGCTCGATAAGAAGCTTGATGAATTAATGTGAGTGACATCTGGATCTTCTGGCAGCACTACTCCATCTTACTCCTCTCAAGCATCTTGAGCCCCCTCTGCTCATACATATCCGTTCACCCAAGATGTTTTCTCTCCATCTCCATAGGATCTTGCGTACCAGGAACTCGTGAACAATGTGGATCTATCACCGTACAATCAGGGTTACGCACCACATGACGATGCAAATGCATATTCTTTTGATGAATTTGTATCGGAGATGGTTCGGCCTACGAAGATGTTAATGCTATTCAGGGTTACGGGCATAACAACCTGTATTTTGAAACATATAACCCTGGATGGCACCAGCATCCCAATTTCTCCTACTCTGGTAACCTACAGAGACTGAGTCAAGCTCCATACTACCAGACCAAACAATATGGGAATGCGCAAAACATGTATCCTAGGCAGCAACCATTCCCGTCTCAGCAGCAACAGACACGCTTTATCTATCAGCCGCTGCACCAAGTTGACAACTACCCTCCAAAGCAAGCCGACCCTTTGGAGTCTCTGAAGGAGGAATTGTAGGCATCAATTCAGAAATCTACTCATGTCAACCTGCAAATAATGAAGGCAATCGCTGACCAAATACAGAGCATACAGAACATGCAAAACTAGATGATGCAGGAGCATGGATCACTGGGAGCTTTGCTTTCCCAACCTGTCCCAAACCCAAGTTTTGTGCAGAATCAGGGTGCCCCGCCTAGATTCCAAGCACCACAGGGGCAGGTACATGCTGTTCTACAAGCACCTCCCGCACCACCTAGTTATGGGCTCGGTCAGCCACCTCTATTGCCAAACCCTATGTATCCAGACCAACCCGCTCCTTTGCCCCTTCATGGATAGCATGCCAATGAAAAAGCTGTCACCTTAAGGAGTGGAAAGACTGGACAAGACCTGCTACCTAGGCAAGCGAGTAATGATTTTTCCTACACTCTACCGCAAGATGGTTCACAACCCTCTTCCTCTCACAAGCCATCTTCATTAGATAAAGGAAAGAAGCCCCTAGACCTCGAAATTCCCATCCCTTTTCCCACGACTCTAACACAAGATTTAGCACGCAAAAAGAACACACGAAATTTTGAGGACTTGAAATCTATGTTCAATGAAGTTCACATTTAGGTCCCTCTCCTCGAAGCAATAGATCACATCCCTGTTGTTGCTAGGTTCTTCAAGGACTACTGTACTTCGAAGTGATGGTAGAGAATTGGACAACAGGCGGTATTATCTGAGGAAGCCAGTGCTGTTATCTTAGCCGACTTACCACCCAGAAAGGACCCAAGCACACCACAAATTTCCTGCTTTTTGCACTATTCCCCTTTCGATAAGGCCCTTCTTAACTTGGGGTCATCCATCAACCTAACTCTCACTGTAGTATTTGATCGATTTCAATTTGGGGAGTTAAATCCCACCTTGATTACCATACAGTTGGCCGACCAATCGGTGAAATTGCCGAGGGGAGTGGTTGAAAATGTGATCATAAAAGTCCAAGGATTCTGCTTTCCAGTGGACTTTTTTGTTCTTAATATGGAGGTTCCTCCTAATCTCCATGATGCACCGATTATTCTAGGTCGCCCATTTTTGGCAACCACCCACGCAAACATCGACTGTACATCAGGATGCGTGGAGATTGCCCTAGGGAACAAAAAGCTTAGACTGGACATTTTCAGGGCATCAAAGAACTTTGATTGCGATTTAATCGAGGAGGATAGTGAAGATAAAGATTCAACTTTCTGTGGGAACATTGGTGGTTGCACAATAATCATGGGTCCTAATCAACCTAAATAATGTCTGAACCTAGCTTAAATTGTGGATATTGCACTCATATCTTGCATATCATGCATTGCATCAGTCTATTTAGAATAAGAGGAGATATCCTGCTAGTTAATGATTTTTTATTGCTATTTGCAAATAATAAAGTAATCCAAGATGGAGATAGTGAAATAAAGCAATAAAGGAAGAAGAAGACTGATTTAGATAAGAGGAGTGAGGAGGATAGCCTTATCCCTACCCTTAGAAACCCTAAGACAGCCTTCCCAAACCCAAAACAACCTCCATTATGGTACCTTAGCCTCAAAACCCAAACATGGATAGCACTATCTATGTTCTTATCCACCCTATCCCTCTCCCAAACACCTAGGAACCAAAACCAACCTTGGAAAACCTAAAACCCACTCTCCAGCACATTTTAGGATGTCCAGACATCTGGCTAGACGTCTGATTTCTGCAGAGTAACAATCCAGGAAGCCAAAACTCATACTGACATAGAATTGGACGTCTAATTTAATGTCCAGACATCCAATTTTGTAGTATAAGACATCTGACCACTATCCTGGACGTCTAAGACTACTGTTTGGTTCCTGATTTTGGTGTTGGAAACCCTAGCTTGCCTATTTTGGCCTAGGAACCCCACCGGACACCCTAGGAAACCTAAGTAGAGACCTCCTAAGCCTAATCCACTATCCATAGCCCTACTTTTCCTATCCCTAACCCAATTGAACCATCCGATACCTAATTGGGTGCATCTACAGTTGATTGGGTGCACTCGAGCCCAATTAGATCCACCCAGGATCTAATTAACTCATACCTATTAGGGTTACCCTAGCCTAATCACATGCACACATTTAATTAGACTTGGCCTAGACCTAATTAGGTTCACTCCTACCCAATTAGACTTTCCTAAGCCTAATTAGGTCCACACCCACTTAATCTAGATTGACCCAACCTATTTAGCACCTAATCATACCAAAACCCACAACCTAGCCCTACGAAAAATACACACCCACACACGCAAGCACTCCTTCCCATTTTACTCCCACCAAACCCATGCACACTCTCTTGGAAACCCTAAAAACTTGTGTCAAACCTAGATCCAAAAAATGTGGCATTGGCTATTTTTGGAGCCACCAAAAGTGGCAACCAAATGGAGCCTTCCATAAGGGCAAAGAGAGAGCCACGAAATTGGACTATCTCCATACACTCTCCCATCCATACTCTCCACTCTAAACTTGCTTCCACCCTCCAAAACCTTAAGGCCATCCTCCTCATCCTCCTCCAAGGCTCCATGGATGGCTAGCTAGAGAAGCTTCCCTCCAAAGCTTCAAGGACGGCCATTGGTAGAGAAAGGGTGCAACACCCCCCTCTCTCCACTTGGGTGCACTAGCCCCCATATTCTTCTCTTCTTGGATGACCATGAAGGCTCACCCATAGCCTCTTGTGGCCAGCCATCTCTTTTGGTAGGCGTGTAGACGGGTTTGCATACCCAAGGTCTAGCCTACACCCTCACACAAGGCCGATGGCCCTAGTGGCAACTTTTCGGCGTGAGGGATTTCTTCTATTTATTTTCTTTTTAATGTAGATGATATGTGATAATCTTTTATGCATAAATAATTTCATGATGTTTCTATGATTGATATTGTCCTCATGTTTGCTTGCCTATATGATACTTAGGTTTGATCACACCATGCACGGCCACCATGGCCTCATTTAGATGCACATAGTCACTTAGGTTTTTGCTATTTATCTAGACCTAGGTTTCCTTTTGTTTTTCAAAATAAAGATCAAAAACACAAAAAAAAGTGAAAAAGACAAAAAGACAAAAAAATATTAGGTTAGATTTAGGTTATAAAAGCCGATTCAAATCTCGATTCGTTTTCACACCTCCAAGGGATGAACGACCGGGACTCAAGTTCTAAAAAGAATAAAATCCACGCGAGTTTCCTTATCACAAATACCTTTGACGAGTGGTTTTTGCGACTATACTACGATTTCCAACGATTTCAAAATACGCGATTTCCACACTCGTCAATTGGGCTCCTCTGCAGTGACCCAATGGCACTTTCATCTTCACTGTCAGGGGTCTTAGATCACGATCCACACGGGACTGAGACTAATGACATACACATTTCATCCCATGGATCTAGTTGTCATGGGTGTTCATCTGCTTCCAACATCGCTGATCTTGACTATCCTGTCCTATCTAACACTAATATGTTAAGGCAGGATTACATGACCACTACTGGAAAATTCTCCAGTAGCCAGGATCAACAGATTTCCACTGTTGTTTCCTCTCCTCCCCTGCATAAACCCTCTCCCCACCCTCCTCTACTATAGTTACAGCCCTTACCTAATTCACTCAACTACGTGTTTCTGGGAGAAAGTGAGACATATCCCATGATTATCAATGCTCACTTGACTCCGGATCAGGAACACCAGTTGATCTCTGTTTTGCAAGCACATAGGGTTGCTATCGAGTGGGGCATTACTGATCTCCACGGGATTCGCCCCTCATATTTCACTCACCATATGTACACTAATGAAGGGGTGAGACCATTGAGACAACCTCAGAGACGCCTAAATCCAAATATGTTGGAGGTTTTCAAGAAGGAGATCATTAAATGGTGGATGCGGGCATTATCTATCCAATTTACGACAGCCAGTGGGTGAGTCCCATTCTGATTGTGCCAAAAAAGGCGGGACTCACTGTAATAAAAAACAAATTGGGCAAATCCATCCCGACCTGCACCATGACTTCTTGGTGGGTCTGCATTGATTATAGGAAGCTAAACTCGGCTACCAAAAAGGATAATTTTCGTTTACCCTTTATTGATGAAATTCTTAAATGACTGGCCGGGCATAGCTTCTTTTGCTTTCTGGATGGATACTCCAGGTACAATCAAGAAGAGATCAACCCGAAAGATCAAGACAAGATGACTTTTACGTGTCCCTTCGGAGCATTCGCTTTTAGGTGGATGCCTTTCGGCCTCTGCAATGCACCAGCTACTTTTCAGTGATACATGATGGTCATTTTTTCAGACATGATCAAGGACTGCGTAGAAGTGTTCATGAATGACTTCGCCGTGTTTTGAGATTATTTATCATCTTGTCTTGATAACCTTAGAAAGATCCTGAGTAGATCTATTGAAGTTAACCTAGTATTTCATGGGAAAAAAATCATTTTATGGTGAGGGATGGCATCGTACTAGGTCGCAAGATCTCCTCTGATGGACTCGAGGTCAACCGAGCTAAGTCTGAAATCATTTCGTGATTACCTTCGCTTAGCTCTATCAGTCAAATCAGATCATTCTTAGGGCATGTCGGATTTTATCGAAGATTCATTCGAGATTTCTTGAAAATTGCTCGTCTATTAACAAATCTTTTGATAACCAACACACCCTTTGATTTCGACTCCTATCTTAGTGCTTTCGAGACATTGCGAAGCACTGTTTCAAGTGCACCTATTCTCCAACCTCTCGACTGGTCTCTCAACTTCGAGATGATGTGTGACACCTCCGACTTCGTTGTCCGAGCCATTCTTGGCCAGCGTCGGGAGCACCAACCATTTGTAATATACTATGCTAGCAAAACGCTGAACGAGGCTCAGCGTAACTATACAGTCACTGAGAAAGAATTGCTAGCTGAGAAATTCAGGTCATACTTACTCAAGTCCAAAATTATCATCTACATTGACCATTCCGCCCTCCAGCATTTGTTGGCAAAGAAGGACGCCAAACCCCGCCTTATCAGATGGATCCTTCTCTTGCAAGAGTTTGATGTCAAAATCCACAACAAAGCAGGGGCCCATAATGTTGTGGCGGATCACTTGTATCAGCTAGACCCAGACTACATTCTATACTCTCCGCCGATATCAGACCGATTTTCGGATGAGTCTCTACCATCTATCAACTCTCTTTAGTTTCCTTGGTACGCTGATACAGCAAACTATCTTGTCGCCGGTGGGCTACTTGCGGGATTATCCAATGATCAAAAACTCAAATTTATATCAGAGGCTAAATTTTAGTTTTGGGACAACCTACTGTTCTTTCGCATTGGGGTTGATCAAATCATCCATAGATGCGTCCCTGATTCAAAAATTTCTAGTGTGATATCCTTCTGCTACAGCGATGCTTGTAGGGGCTATTTCTCGAGCCGAAAGACCATTGCAGAGATTTTGCAGTTAGGGTTTTTCTGGCCAACCATTTTCGAAGATACACACAAGTTTGCCAAGTGCTGTAAGCGATGCTAGGCGATCGGTTCTATGACCCAGAGAGACGTGATGCCTCTCCAATCTATTCTCGTCGTAGAAGTGTTCAATGTCTGGGGCATCGACTTTATGGACGCCTTCCCGAACTCACATGGATTTGAATACATACTCCTCACAGTAGACTATGTCTCAAAGTGGGTAGAAGCTATCCCAGTAAGACGAGCCAACCATAAGACTGTTATATCCTTCGTCCGAGAATTCATTTTTGTGTGATTCAAAGTTCCCCACTCCCTGATAAGCGATGGGGGGAGTCACTTCATCCATGCCCATTTCAGGTCATTATTGAAGAAATATGAGGTGCAGCACCGCATTGCTACCCCGTATCACCCATAGACCAATGGGCAGGCTCAAGCCTATCCTTTAAAAGATGGTTAGACCTGATAGGAAGGATTGGTCCGATCGGTTGATTGATGCACTATGGGCATATCAGACCGTGCACAAGGCCCCACTTGAAATGTTGCCATACCACATGGTGTATGGAAAGGCCTGTCACCTTCCTGTGGAGCTAGAGCACCGTGCCTTTTGGGCAGTGCACAAGTGTAATTTTAACCTCAAGGTCGGAGGTTATGAAAGGAAGCTCCAACTCAGTGAGTTAGAGGAGATTAGGCGGGAAGCTTACGAGAATGCAAAAATATACAAAGACAAGACAAAAGTTTTCCATGATCAACACATCCGGAGGAAGGAGTTCGCACCTAACCAGCAAGTCTGGTTGTTTGACTCCCGACTCAAATTCTTTACGGGAAAGCTCAAGTCTAAGTGGACTGGGCCATTTTTGATGGTCCACCTATATCCTAATGGGGCAGTCCAAATTAGAGACTCGAAATCTGGGCACGTTTTTACAGTTAATGGCCAGCACCTCAAACCATTCTTTGTGCAAGAACCTCCTCCTACTGACGAAACGATACATCTTCTTAAGGATGTGTGACTGATGAGTTGCCCAGTTGGAGGCGTTAGTCTCAGCACGTATACATATATACATACCATATATACATATCATATTTCATTTTCACATATTGTTTCGCATATTGTTTTGCATATTGTGTATGGCATTGCAATGATGGCATCAGCTGAACGACAACTCTAAAGTAGTTTCAGCTGATTTCTATCCACATACACCCTATCTTATTTCTTTTATTCATGCATGAGGACATGCAAATACTTAGGCATGGGGGGGGGTAGTCCATAAAAATTGAAAATTTTCTGCTAACAAGTGGGGGATTAGATCATTTTATCAAGAGGTTTTATTAAAGATTTATTCTTTAGTAGATTCCTAAGCTTAGAATCTAGTATAACCTCACATCTGCATGTAGAATTTGCAATGGATCCACTGTGAAAACCAATAGACATCTCTAGCTTGTCGAGAAGAAGCATTGCTTCTTCTCCTGAAGCCTTGGACAGCAATCAGGGAGTCAGATGAACCATCTTCTAGTATATCCACCAAAACATATGTGAGATGAGAGTAGAGAGTCTACTAGTGCTCTAAGGCTAGTATAAGGAATCTTTAACTTTGAATAATTGAATAATGACACTCGGAGATGGGCATAGTTTTCACTCTCAGTCCTTGCGTACTAATTTTGTGAGAAATTTCGTACGAGAGCCACCAAATAAGGCAAAAACACAGAGAGTGGGTTCTAATAAAACTAGGACTGAGGTGGATGGTCATGACCGTCCTCTACGGAATCCTTGGCTGAAGGAGGGTACTGATGTCAAGGTCAGAAATTCGTCGTCCTATTTGTTCCCTACCTGGTGCCGAGAGTAGGCACTTCCACCAAATAAGCCACCCGAGATCCTCTTGGTCATCCCCAAAAATCCCAAATAATGCCTCATGAATAAAAGTATGAATGTCGTGTTGCATTGTTGCGTTATGTTATGTTGGTAGCATCATTGTGCCAGTAGATATGAAAAGAAAAAAAGCATACAAAAGAGGTATTTGCTTGAAAAGAAAAGGTGTTATGTTAAGAAGTTTGAGTTATGTAAGTCAAATTGTTTTGAGGCAAAAACACCTACCATCCCCATAAACCACCAAATACAGCCTTAACCTATTTGTCTGTATTTCTGATCGCTTGAATACGGGCTGAGGGATCTGACTTAGTCGTAGGGTTATTAGAACCTAATTAAAGTGTAATGCCATGTAAGACCACCAAATACAATTGCAAATCTGGTAAGATGTGAGCTCAGGAAGAAAAAGAGAAAGAAAAAGAAAAAGAAAAAGACAAAAAGATCTCGAAGTGCCGAAGGTTGGCTTAGGTCATGTAATTGGATTGAATAACTGGGAGGGCGATGGAGGGTGATCATGGGGCGATAGGTGGGAGGAACCGTGATGCTGAGGGATGGACTACATGGAGATCTAGGGCACGGAGACGGAAGGAAAGGAGAGGTTTCATGACCAATGGTAGATGGGAGGCGGGTATGAGGAGGACAGATAGGGGGAGGTCATGGGGCAACAGGGAGATTGTCTGCTTCAGATGCCGATGTCGTGGTCATATGGCGGTTGTATGTCGCTTCCCCATTGTGTGCCTTGCGTGTGGAGGACATGGCCATAAGCAGGACTTGTGTAAATCAAATGGTGGGCAGATGAAGGGTTGGACTAACATGCACACTGGAGGTTCGAATTTTAGGGCACAACCGCCACCACCGTCGCCTCCACCTACATACGGGGTCATACGATCAATGTTGAAGTTCCTATGACAGAGGACATAAGAACGGCGGAATTGGTGCTAAGAGGGGCTTTGATTGGTGAGGTAATGGCCAGTAACCCATCCTTAGAGAATCTCCAAAAACTGGTTAGTTCGTTATCCCCATCAACCGACTATTGGAAAATCGCTTTTCTATCCCCCACACGATTTGTGCTTTTTGGCTTGGGGATGATGGATGCCGAACGTCTGTGCTTTCAGTTGAGTTCCTTTGAAGGATTGATGGTGATATGGAGATTAGTCTCTCCTTTTGATGGAGCTTTGCTAGAGAGGCCGCCCTAGAGGTTAGGCTCTAGATCGGGGAGACTAGAGATTAAAGGTCTACCGCTACATTTGAGATCAAGAGAGGTGGTGGCAACCATGATTTCTGGGTTTGCTATATTGGCAGAAGATGCAGATGTTGGTTTGATTGAGGGTGATGGTCTGGTCCTTAGTGTTATGGTGGATGTCTTCAAGGTAGGTTCGATCCCTGATAGCTTGATCCTGCAGTGCGGGGGTAGCTCTTGGTTGCTGATCTTGAGATTCATAGTGGAAGATAATGTTGTGAAGAAGGGGCAGGATAAGACGTCTGATATGCAGGTTGCTGCAGAGACGAACGCATGTGTACCGAGCAGGCTTTCCTCAGATGAGGCACCAGCAACCAAAAAATGTAAGGACCACCACCTTGGGGAAATGGGGGAGATGGTGGATGAGGAGCAGGTGGAATCAGTCAGGAATGAGGCATTGACGGCCGCGACTGAGGCAGCGGGTGATCCACAGTCAACGACTGATAAAACTTAGGTATAAAATTCCTTGAGGACCCAGTCAAATTTAAAAATTGTGGAAGGCCTAAAATTCGGTACTGGACCTACTACCAAGGTTGGCATGGGCAGATCACCCTACAGGCTCAGATAGGGGAGGCTGAAATAAAACTTGATCTTGGATGAAAATATAGTAGCCACGATTATGCAGGTTAGTAAGAGCCAAAACCAAAAGAGGGAGGGGTCTCAAAAGGGAAGATGAGAGTCCATATGTGGAATGTGCGTGGGTTGCGTGACAAGAGCCGGAGGGCTTCTCTAATGAGATACTTGAGAGAGTGGGAGATCGATTGTGCGATAATACAAGAGACCCACATTGAGAATGAATCTGATAGGGTATGGAATGATATGAAGGCTACGGGGGCGAATGAGTGTGTGATGCTTAATGCACATGGCAAGTCTGGGGGCATTGTTATATGGTGGAGAAGGGCTTGATTACATCTGATTGAAGTACACAAAGCTCGCCACCAGGTGGCCTGTAAATTCCAAAGAAATCAGGGGCAAGATGATATCTATATTACCGGTGTGTATGGTCCATGCGTTGCCTCGATGAGACAGGAACTTTGGGATGATTGGGCTGCAGTTGCAGAACTCGTGTAAGGGGAAGCCTGGCTAGTAGGAGGGGACTTCAACTATGTACTGACAGGGAATGATAGGCCGAATGGGGTCATGGACAGTACTTCTATTGGTTTTCAGCTGGTGGTCCAATCTCTTGGTTTGAATGAATATCCATCCTCAGGAGCTGAATTTACTTGGAGAAATGGCAATGACCTTATGTCGAAGATTGACAGATTCTTTGGTAATGCTACTATCCTCGATAGGTTCTAGCTCTCTACTGTTGCTGGACTAGATCGCCCCTTCTCAGACCATACTCCTTTGGTCTGGGACAGTGGGGAAGAGGTCCAAACAGGCTCCCACTTCAAGCTTAGAAGATCATGGCTGAGAGAGCCTAGTTTTCGCGAGATGATTGGCTCGTGGTGGAAAACCAAACAGATGGAGGGCTCAGCTACTATCAGGCTTGCTTCCAAGCTGGCTGCTCTGCGCACAGTCTTGAAAGAGTATGGAGCTACGGTGTTTGCACTAAGGCAGCAAAGGCATTTAGAGGCTCTGAATAAAATCCAGATCTTGGATTCTAAGGAGGCAGCAGGCCCATTATCAGATGAGGATCTTGCAGCCAGAAGAATGTGGCAAGGTGTGGCAGCAGAGGAGGACCTCAAGCAGGAGATGGACTGAAGGGAGAGGTCTAGACAGCTATGGCTCAAGGAGGGGGATGCCAACACAAAATTCTTTCACCTCGAAACCAGCTCTCGTAGATGAGTAAACTTTATTTCATCCATCCTCAAAGATGGGCAAAGACTGTCATCTATGCAAGAAATTAGAGCAGAGGCTATCAGGTATTACGGGGACTCATCACGGACAGCAGAGAGAGGTGGCTGGAGGATGGTTTTGAGTGGTGCACCTAGAGTCTCAGATGATCAGGCTTCCAGGCTGACGGCTACTATCACTGAAAAGGAAACTATAGATGCCATAAAAGAATTAAACAATGAGGGCTCCCCCAGACCGGATGGTATTCAAGTTTTCTTCTATAAAGAAATATGGAGTGTGATTGGCAATGAGGTGATGGATGTTATAAGAGAGTTTGAGAGGGGCAATGCAGGTTTTGACAAAATCAATAAATCCTTTCTCTTTCTGTTGCCAAAGACACAGGGGGATAAGAAATTTTCAGATTTTAGACTGATAGCTCTATCGAATTCCATTTACTTAGTGGTGAATAAGATACTGGCTAATAGATTGAGGACTGTTTTACAGCACTTGATCCACCCTGTACAATCTGCCTTTCTACCTAACAGATCTCTTCAGGAATCGTTCATTATGGCCCAAGAAATGGTGTGTGGGTGGCATAGAAGGAAATGCAAAGCATTTATGTGGAAAGTGGATTTTCAAAAGGCCTATGATTCGGTCTCATGGCCTTACATCTGGGAAGTATTCAAAAGAAGAGGTTTCCCTCCCATTTGGATCTAGTGGATGAAGTGGTGTATTACAACTACTTCCTTCTCCCCACTGATCATTGGGAAGCCATGTGGAGCTTGGATTCAACCCCAATGTGGGGTTAGACAAGGATGCCCATTAGCCCCTTTGATTTTTAACCTTGCAGTTGATGGGCTTGCTAGATATGCATGTAAATTGACAGCGGCTGGTGTTATAAGAGGTTATTCCCTATCCAATAGGAGGGCTATGGCCCCTATTTTACAATACACAGATGACACGGTCTTCTTTGTGGAGGGGACAACTGTTGCAGCCCATGCTCTAGGACACATGGTGAAGATCTTCGGAGACATATCAAGTCTGAAACTAAATAGGGAGAAATCTATCTTGATCTGCTTTGGCCTAAATGAACAGGAGCAAGAAACACTGTCAGCTACGCTGGGAACGCCTCGCTCAAAACTGCCAATTAAATACTTGGGACTGCCACTGCGGTGCTCAAAACTAAGGGAGTGATTGGAATTTTTTTTTTTGACAAGATTTCTGTCAAGTTGGAAGGATGGAGCAGGAAATTTCTGTCAAAAGGTGGAAGACTGATCCTTCTAAATTCAGTTATTACTTCTATCCCGGTGTTCTACTTCTCTATCTTCAATGCCCCAAAATCTACTTGGAAATGTGTAGATGTAATGCGAAAGAAATTATTTTGGAAAGGGGCTCGACATGAGGGGAGATTCATGCAACCTATGAAGTGGGATCAAATATGCCGGCCAAAGGAAGTGGGTGGACTGGGGATCAAGGCTCTTAAAGAATTCAATGAGGCCCTTTTGATTAAATGGGAGATCAAGATTTTTGATGGCAAAGAAGAACTATGGACTGAACTTATTAGAGACTGTTATGGCTGCTCAAATAGTATGCTGAAGTGGCTATTCCCAGCCAAACCATCCCCTTTTTGGAGATCGGTTATTCTAGCTATCAAAAGCAACTGGCATTTGATGCAGCCCAAGCTTGGAGATGGCCATGAATTTAGCTTATGGAATGAACATTAGTCACCACTGGTTATTCTAAAAGACTCCTATCCAAGAGCATACTCAGCTTCTGTAGATAAAGATGCCTCTGTCAATAGTTTATGGTCTGAATCTGGCACCTGCTGGACGTTTGATGAGTCTAAAACCAGCAGAGAGGGTACCTGACAGTGGGAGGAAAGGCAAAGTCTAATCTCAGATTTGCAGAAGTTCAGTCCAAGGCATGGCATGGAAGACACATATAGTTGGAATGGCAGGTACACTACCCAGTAGGCATATGAAAGAATTATCAGATCTATTAGGAGTATGGAAAGTGACCTGGTCGAGAAGAAGATATGGCTATTGAAGATCCCATTGAAAGTGCAAATTTTTTTATGGTTGTGCAGGAGGGAAGGCTTGATCATGGGAGATTTTAGACACAAAAGAATGGGGACAACATTAAATGATTGCTATCTATGCCGGTTGCACACTGACAGTTTATCCCACATATTTTCTTCATGTCTGGTCACTGATATGATATGGAGAAAAATATGTCAGGAACCTCTACCTACATGGGAGTCCCTATGGTAGAGGTTTGCAACACCTGGAAGGCCATATATGCGTATGGCTGCGACCTTGTGGTGTGTTTAGAGGGCGAGAAATGAGAAGTTATTTCAGGAGAGACCAATTTATTGTGAGCAAATTGTAAATGAGTGCTGGTCCCTCATATATAGATGGGGATCCAATGTGTAGTTCTCTATTGTTCTTTTTATATAGTATGAAATAAAATGCCCTCCGGATTGCTATCGTAGCACGACAGCTTTCCTTGCAGTTTCAAAAAAAAAAGAAAAAAAGAAAAGGAAAAGAGAGAAAAGAAAAAGTACAAAAGATTAAAGAGAGCACAGTTTTCCAGCCTTTCTCTAAGTTAATTTATTCAATAATCTAGAAATCTAGATTCTGAAATACTAGTCTCTATGTAGCACCAGAAGAGAGTGAGCCACCAAATACAAATCCAATTAACTCAGACATCTTCTAGCTAAGCCAAAAGCCGGGGCTAAAATCAGAGAATAGTTTATATCCTCGAGAGAAGAGGTTTGCCTATCCCAACAGAATTTTACTAGGGGTCAAGTACAAGCTTTAAATGTATATCGACTATTCACCTAGATCCGTTGCAGAAGCTACAACATTACATATTCATGGTTATCTCGATTTTGAATTTTTGGATGAAACAAAAAGAAATAAGCCTTTAGTTAAAATCCTGATAAAATACATTTAGTCTTGCACTTACTAGGGACTAGAAAGATTTAGGCATGGGGGTATGATTGCGCAGCAATAATAGGCCCTAATTCGCCTGAATTAAGGTAGAACCTAGCTTAACATGAGCATTCTGCATGCATACACATTGTACTTTGCATCTTACATGATTTATATGTTTTATACATAATAATGTGCTATTTGAGAGGTATTAATAATTGCAGGTAATCCAAAACTGCAGACGACCGATCCAACCTCATGGATCTATTTGGATGACGACGAGAGTCCAACACTTCCAAGAACGCATCAATCAGACTTTCGTAGCACCCTATGGAGTCCGCAAAAGAAGTAGGAGCCAAGGGAAAAATTGAAGAATATTCGAACCTCAGATGACAAGTCCAACCACATGGATGGATCCAGATCGATGTTCGCAGTCCAACGGCGCAGAAATCAACTCAATCGGAGGCCTACATCATCAGATACAAGGAGAAGATGGACAACCACGATGGTGTCACGTGGCGCCAACATAGCCGCCCTCACCACACCCCAATCTAGGAAGGAGAGTTGTGGGCCGTTGGATCGTCATCCAACGATCGCGATGCAGCCACGTTGCCCGCCTCCAGCCGCCTCATCAACCAAGGGAGAGATCTAGACCGTTGGATTCCCATCCAACGACCGAGAGCAGCTGCACAAGATTTGGAAACCTTGACAATCCATGCACGTAGTGCAGTGGAGAGCGCTCCTAATAGACAACGCAAGACGTGGGTTCTAAGCGCAATTGGGAGTTGGCCACCCGCAGGTGAAATTCCACTGCAGGATCTTCATCGGGCGAGTCAGCGGCGAACACGTGGCGGGTGCAGGAGCGTTGGATGGAGACGCACGCGACAACACGTGTCTTAAGACTCAGTGGGTGCTGCACGCGCTCTTTAAGCCGTCCAATCGAGAGATCGAACGATTGAGATGAGTTAGGATTTGAGGCTCATTTAAGCACTGTGTGGCAAGCGTTCGGGCGAGCGGCAGGTGTGCGGGCGAGTGGGAGCCATCAGATTCATATCCAAGGGCACACAGAGTGCCACGTGTCAGCACTAGAACAAACCGTGGATGGAAGAAGGATTTTGAAGGGTTAATCAGGACCGTTGATCTCCCGATCAATGGATCTGATTAATCTAAAGCCTTTGCACGGAATTAAAGGCCTAAATACCCTCCCCGGATTCTCTTGGTTCACTTGAGTTTTTGTCGAGGTGTATATGTGATTCACCAGTAAAGAGAGAAGTTAGATTAGTATCCTCAATTATTTCTGAAGGAGGATCAATCTTAATGCTTTGGAGTAAGCCTATATCACTCAATTCTTTGTTCTTCTCAAGGCAAAAATCCTCAATTGATGTGTATTGTCCCCGAGAGTCTCTCCTAGGCTTCTCACTATTGTGTTCGTCCTCCTCCAATATCAACTCCTAGTTTTGCAGAGGTGACTCTCAAAATCAAAAGAAGGGAGGAATCCGGATTTCACTAGATTATTTATATCCTCAGGGGTTAAGTCCTCGAATAACACATAATCCGCTGTGATTCACTCCAAACTCTAAGGTCGGGTTCCTCCATCGGATTATCATCCTCCTCTAAAATAGACTCTTTATATTCCTGAGACCAAAATTGATCCAATTCATCCTCCATTCCCTTAGGGTCACCTTCATTAGGTGCATTTAAATCCTCAGAATGCTGAATGGTAGGTGTTGATTCTCTAAGTGGAGGGTTAGGATTAGGCTCACTAAGGGTAGAATGAGGTTCCACCACATGATTAATAGGGGAAGTGGCATAAACAATACGACCTTGACCTGGGTTATTAGGGGTAAGAAAAATACTGTCATCGGGGTCAAGGTCCTCAAGAGGTACCATCTTCCCTTTCTTTTGACTCCAATATAGCTCGGGTGGATAATTGCTAGGGTCGTTTTCCTCTAGTAGCCGTGTCTCATGGGGAGAGTCTAAGTGATAGCTACTCAAAACGGGATCCCTATTGTCATTGGTTTCCTCAGAGTTATTTTGATGATCATGGTTGTTCGGGTAGGGATCAGAATCACTAGTAAGAGCATAGCTAAGCTGTCTAATTCCCTTATTCAATTGTTGACTATTCCTCAACATCTCTCCCATAGACTCCATCATTTATTTTTGTTGTTTTTACATTTCTATCATAAAAGAGGAGAGACTACTACTATCAGATTGGGGAGGATAGTCAATCCCAGGCTCTAGTTGCCTAGGTGTATCGGTCCAACCTCGATAAGGAAAATCATGAAGTGTGGGAAGGTTGGGTGTTTGCATAGTAGTGGGGATTCCAGAAGTGGAAAATCCCACTCCTAGACTCTACTCAAAAGTGGAAGTTATCAGGCCAGTGCTCCCAGGATAGGAATATGATTGATCCCATGAATTGTCATTGTACCCATCAAAGGATGGATACACTCGGGGCATGGGATCCTAGTTAAAAGATGGAAAGTATTGACCCTAATAATCTGAATGATAGGAGTAAGGGTGATCCATTTCTTTAAGCCAATCAGGTTTAACTCTCTTAGGATTTAGAAGAAATCAGAACAAAAGCAGAAACTTCCTAGAGAGTTCTACCACTGTCAAAACAAACGCAAATACAGTGGGATCTGTTTTTAGTAGATTCTAGGTCTTAGAATTAAGTGTTTAGTTTGTGGCCAAACAAGTTTTACAAGAATTACATTTCCTAGGCCGACCTTCATTGGTGCCTACAACCTACTCGCAAGGGATGGAAGTCTCAAATCGAGCCAACACATGAGGAACTGAAGTAACTTGGTGGATAGGCTTGTTAATTTCCGACTAACTTCCTGACAGTCCCATTTTTGCGCATTTTAAAGTCGTCGGAAATCGTAGTATAGTCGAGCTAAAACGCTCGTCAAAAATGATTTTTGTAAAGATAACGAGACTTGAGTCCTGGTTGTTCATCTCTGGGAGGCATTTATGCAAATCTGAAATCGATCTTTTCTAGCTCTACTTGCTTAAAATCGCATGGCAGTTTATGGTTATTACGTATTTAAGCATGACATGCTTAGTTGCAAGAATATCAGAAAGTAAAAGCAAGCAACTTTAATCACACAAAATATATTGTAACAAGCTCATGGTGATTCTTAACACATAGACGTATATATATAGAAAAATTTCTTTCATTCATTCAAGACAATGTTTGCAACATGGAACTAGAGGAAAGCTTAAAAACATCAATCTAGCTAACAGAAAACGATCGCATGCAGGAATATATGGGGGGATTTTGCATGCATCATTGGGGGAGAGTAGAGAGCTACACTACTAAGCAGTAACAAAAGCATGTAAACTATGAAGAACTAGCTACTAATCTAGCAGAAATAAGGGCATTCGGAGGTGGGCTCCGATGGCCTTTGAATGGTTGAGAGGAGGAGGGGCAGCCAATGGTGCTGAGGTCGGCCCTTGGAGAGAGGTTGGAGAGGTGATCCAACATCCTAGCATGGAGATGGTGGTAGCCATGGTGAGCAACTCGTGGAGGTGGAGTGGAAGTGAATGTAGCTAACCTAAATGGAAATGAATAATGCCAAGAGATGGATGGGTGCAAATGGCCACCCCTTAGGTCTTTTTATAGACCTAAGGGAAGCTCTCTAGAGAATTATGGAATTCTCTAGAGAGGCCTATGGTGGGAACTCGTGGGAGAGTGAGAGAGAGAGGATGGATGGTGGTTTTTAGATCCACCAAATGTGGATCTAAAAATTGAATGGCTCTTGGTTGCTAATTTTAGCAACCAAGGCAACAACACATGGTAGAGAGTTCTAGAGAACTCTAGGCTAGGTATTTTCGTGTGGATGGTGTGTGTGGGTGTTTGTGGGTCGAAACTTAGGTGGTTAGGTTGATTAGGTTAGGTTCTAGTGGGTTTAGGTCAAGCTAGGTCTCCAATTAGGGTTGTAAACCCTAATTCACTAAGGTAAAGTGCAATTAAACTTAATACAAGTTTAATTGGGTGTGTGAAAACTTAATTGAGAGTAAAATAACTTAATTAAGTTAGGTCTAGGTCAATTGGACTCTCACTAAGTCCAATTGGATAGTGTGTGCTGAGATCAAGGCTCAATTGGACTCAATGAGTCCAATTGAATAGGCTGATGGAATTGATTAAGATCCAAGTCAATTAGGTTTGGTGAGGACCTAATTAGGTCCTTAGGGAGGTCTAGAGGTGATGTACGAGGTGTAAATCCCTACTTGGAGTGGGTGAGATTAGCATGACGTAAAAATAAGAAATTAAAGATATAACAATCTCACAGAAATAGCAATCACACAATGTACACAATTATTTTTAGGTGGAAACCCAAATCAGGTGAAAACCACCACCTAACCCTATCGAGTTAGGATTTTCCAATCAACCAAGTTGATCGAATCCACTAAATGAATCACTTAAACGATGGTGATTCAACCTCAATTACAAACCACGTTACAAGTGCGAGGGTAGCGTTCCTTAACCCCTTCTCTTCACAAGAAGGATTTTGCCCCTCGATGGAGACGGGAATTCGCAACGCAAATACCCAACCAAATAACAAAGTAAAATACAAATAGAAATCCTATAGAACCACAAAGATATTCTTAAACTAAGCTTCTATAGGAGTTAGGATCCTTCCCTTTGCTGGAAGTGCTTCGAATCGGTGACGTGGGTGTGTGAGCCACGCAACGGCGCAACGGTGCTCTCCTTAACTAAGGCGGGAGAGCGGGTGCGCAAATGATCGATGCTCTCTAGATGTAGAACTTAAGCTTGGAGACTAAGAGCTTCAACAACTTCTTTTGGACACAAAAGATGTGGAAAGAGGTTTGCTTAGTGTGTCTTGGTGTATATTTGAGTGGCAAAGGTTCTCCTCTATTTATAGAGGCCCTAGGAAGGCTTTGGAAGGCCTTGGAAGGCTTCCATAGCTGTTGGGTACAACCTCTAAGAGAATTAGGCCCAAATGGGGGTGGTGGATGCCACATTGGATGGGGCTCCCATCCGTAGCTTGGAGGCTCGGGCATTGGCACTGGTCTCCAGTCTGGCGGTCAACGTGCGGCGAGTTGTTCGGTTGTTCGTCGTCTCTTCGATCTTCTCATTCTCCTCCTTGGTCTACTCCTTGGTTCTCCCAACTCGAGTTGACCAACCTTGAGCTTGTAGGTCTAGTCCTTTGTGTTATAGTCACCTTTGAAACCTACAAAACAAGATTCCAAATCTTTCTTCAGTATCCAAGTGAGCTTGGATCCGGATTTGTTAGCGGGTCTCCTTGACAGAGATCCTTTCTCAACCTTAGGGCTATGCAAATTTTCTACTTTGTTGATTAATTTGTTAGAATTTTTCCTAAGACATGCAATTTCTTTTTCTATAATATTCATCTTAGTCTTTAAATCAGAAATTTCTAACTTTAGACTAGCATTTTCCTCAACTAACTTATTATTTTCATCGAATAAGTCATCATTTTTAGGACTAGCTTCTAGATCCTTAAGTTGTTTTTCTAACCTTTCATTTTCATTTTTAAGAAAACTAAGGTTCTTTTTAATATTTTTATTTTCTACCTTAAGTGATTTACTAACTTCAAAAAGCTCATTAAAAGCATTTTGTAAACCTGAATTTACCTCGTTGTCGAAGTCGCTTCCGCTTTCGCTGTCGCTTTCTCCTAAAGCCATGAAACCAAAGTAAGCGGTTTCATCCTTCTCAGGCTTCTCTTCTTCTTCCTCTGAGCTTGAGTCGTCCCATGTTGCTTGGAACACCTTCTTTTTAGGCTTCTTCTTCTTTTCCTTTTTCTTCTCCTTCTTAAGAAGTAGGCATTCTGGTCGCAGATGCCCTTTCTCGTTGCAGTGGTAGCAACGTCTTGGGCTTTCCTTCTTCTCCTTCTCTTATTTTTAATCCCCTACAAAACTTGGAAAACTTTTTAAGTAAAAACTTAAAGTCTTCATCATCGGAACTTACCTCGCTATCTGACGCGACTTTGAATACAAGGGTCTTCTTCGATTTTGGTTTCGATGTGTCCTTCTTCTGCTTTAGCTTTGTCTCGTAGGCCATTAGGTTGCCTAGGAGATCCTCCATGTTAAGCTCCTCCACTTCATTCGCCTCCTCGATGGCGATTGATTACACAACAAAAATACACCAATAAAAATGCCATCTTGTGTTATTCCCTAGCATTGCCATTGCATATTAGGTAGCCATAGTTGCATCTGTAAAAATTGACACGTGCATGCATTTAATTAAGAGGGGAGGAAAGTGAATAATTGGCCTTGTAATTAACGTCTTCATCAAGGGTTGCATCGCAATTTTCACCTTCTTTATTTTATTTGGCTTTGAACATCTTCTTCCCTGCGCGACTGCAGGGCATGGCTTCTTCGCGCCACTCTCTGCCACAGCATGCTCTGCCAACCGCATGCTTGGACATGCATGAGCCCAGGGCATGGCTGTGCATGCCTCATTCTTCTTTAAAAAGACTAGTCATCTTCCTTGCGCAGGGGGCCTGGTTGATACAACACAGTAGCAACCTTCACCTCCAGGCTATCTCCTCCCCTCTCCCCTCCATATGCAGCATCTCTTCCACTAAAGAGATACGCTGCGGGCAGGAACAGCTCACAGTGGTCCCACGACCACCACTGCGGGCTCCACCATCGCCCAGCTCATCAAAGAGCCGGTGGGCGTGGTGGTTCATTTCTCTGTTTCCACCTCTCAAAGCCTTCACGCCATTGCCGCAGCCCCGAGCTCTTAAGCTCAGCAGCAGCAGCATGGCACCAATAGCCTCAACCCGCATGCAAGCCTCCGCGCGCAAGCCAGCAGCTAGCACCAGCTTCTTCTGCGCGGGCATGCCTGCTCCAGAGCGCCCGTGCACGTAGAACCGGCGGCAACCGGTTGTCCGCGTCGCGCGAGCACTGTAGCTACTGTTCACGCGTTTCTGTGGAACACTATAGCTACAGTGCGGTGACCGGAAAGTTTCTCACTTATCCGGTCACCGCGCGCTCTCTCTCCACACCGCAACCGTCTCCAGCCTGTCCCCGTGCCTGCTCCCACGTACACTCATGCCCGCAGCGTCTGCTCCAGCGCCCTCGCCCGTCTGCGCCCATGCCCACTTCTTCGCCCGCGTTCACTCCAGCGCATAGCGCGATGTGCTGCGCTGCAGCCTCACGCCCACTCCCTCCAGCATGCGCGTGTCCTTGCGCGCCTGCGCCTGCGCGCATTCGCGCCATCAGATGACGCCTACGTGCTCTGGACGACTTAACTCGCCCACACCCTCTCTCACAGCCACTCTCTCACTCTCTCCCGCAGACACACACACCACACTTGTACACACTCACGTGTACACACACACTCACTTGTACACGCCTATATATATACTTATATATATACATAGTATTACCTATACAACTAAATATAAATATATATACATATATATATCTATCTACATATATCTATATACATAGATACTTATAGTAATATATCTATATACATAAATACATACATATATATATATATCTATATACATATATTACTATATATATATATATATATAGTTAGACATATATACATATATATCTAGTTATAAATATATATATATACACACATACATCTATCTATATATTTACATATCTATATATATACATATATATATATATATATATCTACATATACACCTATATAATTATAACCCTATCTATATATATACATATAAATATATACTTACATTCATATCACCTACCACACGTTATATAGCGGGAATATCTGCACCAGTTGCTGATATTCCCCGATACCTGCGTACAGAAAGCGCCTCAACACATACCTTCCACCCATCCATCCTAAACTCCACATGACACTTCGTCCTGTTGGTTGCGTCTTTCTAGACGTCGATCAACTCGATACCGTGCTACACTCCATTTCCACCTCCACCCCCACCCCTATATATAATATATATATCTATATATATGTAGACTATATTTATCTTGTATCTATTTCTCTTTTGTTTCCTGCTATTAAAAAGATAAAAAAAAAATAGTAAAAGAGAAAAGATAATCCTTGTCTTGCAGGTACTCGATCTTGCGAATAGCAAGACCCATTTTTGGAACCCTAATTTGGCTCAAAGCCAAGAATAATTTGGCTCTAAGCCAAGGACCTGATTTTTGAGGGTGTACCTCAAGAACAAAATTATCAGAAAAAATTCTTAAATAGAAAAACACCAAAAACATAATAAATGCACGGAAGAGATTCGTTGTAGGAAAGGCATAGAAACTTATTCACCTCTAATTCCCGCCTCCTTGAGTTCGACCCTGGGCCTAAAAGTGACCAAGATAAAATCAATTAGGCCAGGTTAAATTTTTTTCTTTTTTGTAAAAAGATGATTAGGCTCAATTTAGGTTAACCACTATACTCACTTCAATGCTAATTTCGTCATATTAACATAACCTATCCGGGTCTCGACCAGCGGTGACGTTTTGTTCCCACTCCGGTCCAAGGGAATGGAGTAGCTTTCCTTGAAGCTCCCCCTTGATGAAGGTCTTCCCTAAAACTTTCAAATTATTTACTATGAGAGTGAACCTAGTGTTCATCTCACTTAAAGATTCGTTAGACTTCATAGAAAAAGATTGAAATTCTTGAGAAAGTAAATTTATTTTAGAAGTCTTTACCTTTGAGGTACCTTCGTGAGTTACCTCGAGTGTGTACCAGATCTCGTATGCGGTGGCACATTGAGAGATTCTGTTAAACTCCTCTAGGCTCAAAGCGCAGTACAATGCGTTCATAGCTTTCGCGTTGAGTGAGAGTTCTCGGATCTGCTGCTGCGAGTATCCTACGTCAGGTCGCTCTGGGATCTCGTATGGGGTTTCGCAACGTCCCCATAGAGCGAAGTCGGTGGCTTGAAGCCACATCCTCATCCTCAGCTTCCAGTAGCTGTAGTTGTTTCCGTCGAAGTAGGGTGGTCGGATGGTGGACTACCCCTCTGATATTCTGATCGCAGATGTGCTTCCCTCCATTTGATCTCTTGCTGGTGTGTAACATCGATTTGAAAAACCTGCTTTGATACCAATTATAAATCCTTACTTGGAGGGGGTGAGATTAGTGTGACATAAAAATGCGGAATTAAAGATATAACAATCTCACAGAAATAGCAATCACACAATGTACACAATTATTTTTAGGTGAAAATCCAAACCAGGTGAAAACCACCACCTAACCCTCTCGAGATAGGATTTTCCGATCAACCAAGTTGATCGAATCCTCTAAATGAATCACTTAAATGAGGGTGATTCAACCTCAATTACAAACCACGCTACAAGTGCGAGGGTAGCGTTCCTCAACCCCTTCTCTTTACAAGAAGGATTTTGTCCCTCAATGGAGACGGGAATTCGCAACGCGAATACCCAACCAAATAACAAAGTAAAATACAAATAGAAATCCTATAGAGCCACAAAGATATTCTTAAACTAAGCTTCTATAGGAGTTAGGATGCTTCCCCTTGCTAGAAGTGCGTCGAATCGGTGACGTGGGTGCGTAAGCCACGCAACGGCGCAACGGTGCTCTCATGAACTAAGGCAGGAGAGCAGGTGCGCAAATAATCAATGCTCTCTAGATGTAGAACTTAAGCTTGGAGAGTAAGAGCTTCAACAACTTCTCTTGGACACAAAAGATGTGGAAAGAGGTTTGCTTAGTGTGTCTTGGTGTATATTTGAGTGGCAAAGGTTCTCGTTTATTTATAGAGGCCCTAGGAAGGCCTTAGAAGGCTTCCATAGCCGTTGGGTACAACCTCCAAGAGAATCAGGCCAAAATCAAGGTTAATCATTACACTGACAGGGTTATCAGACGTCTGATCCTGGCATCGGACGTCTGAAAAAATAGTTTAAGACATCTGGGAACAAAGTCAGATGTATGATTATAGGCAGGTTTCCTTCCTGACTTGAATTAGATCGAAACAGGGTTCTAGTGAATTATCATCAGACAACATACAGGACATTTGGCACTAAGTCTGGACGTCTGGAAACCTACTTTTCTGCGGAAATGAATTCCCAAGAGAGTGCAACGGCTATAAAATCTCTGAGAAGAGATTTTGGGTCAACCGAGGCAAAACGGTCATGTATCAGATGTCTGGGGTCCTCTACAGACGTCTGATACGAGGCTAACGGTCATTTCCTTCGGTGTTTACTAAGGCAACCAATGGTCCACTAATTGGACATCTGGCAAAAACATCAAACGTCTTCTAAGACATCTGGACTAAGGTCTGGATGTCTGATTTCATCAGACAGAACTAACTAAGTCCAGCCTAAATATTATCGGACATCTGAGTCAACAATCAAACGTCTTAAAAGTCATTATCAGATGTCTGATTTTCATATTAGACATCTGAAAATGTTGTTTGAACCCTATTTTGGCTTTTCTAAGTTCTCTATAGAAAACCTAAGTATCCTAGGATTGTGCAAGTGTTCTTAGGACTACTATTAGGGTACTTTGAGGCTCTTTAATAGATATTCTAAGAAACAAAAAGAGCAAGGAAATAAAGACAAAAGTACATAGAAAAAGATAAACAGAAATCTATCCTATTCTTCTTGTCCTTCCATCTTCAAGTTATCGCTCCTCGCGAAGTTACTTTGTTCTCCGTTAAGCTCCTTCAATCCGCCATGGATGCGAGCTCGAACTCCGTCTAACCATGTCTCCATTTGCAATTAACCTGAAATCTAAGACTTCAAGTGCAAATGTTAAATGACACATGTTTTGTTATCATCAAAATAAACAATCGTGGTGCTCTAGCACCAACACTAGGGTTAAGGCACCTTAATTTAGGTTCCTATGGAGTTGGAATTGGGTTTAAGGACCTAGAGATCTAAGATCAAGGCTTGAATCTCAAAACAGGAACTGGAGAGCAGTTCCAGACATCCAATAAAAGTTCCAGACGTCTTATAGTGAAAAATCAGAAATCCAGACTTGTTGTCTGGACGTCCAATCATAGTCAGGAGGGATTCTGGGTTCTGTCTTGGCTATTCTGCAGAAATTGGATGTCTGACCAAGTGTCTGGACATCCAATAACACTACAGAAGTGGGTTTAAGGTGTGCGGGAGTTGGCTAAGGGTTCTAGATGTCCTATAACTTATCTGGACGTCTAGATAGAAGTTGGAATTAGGGTTTTAAGGTTTCCTAGGGTGCGGTGACCTAATCTAAGGGTGGCTAAGGCTTGGGGAAGCTTCTAGGTTGTCCTAGGGCTAGGATGGTCCTAAGTTCTTCATATTTTACTGCTTTATTCCTACTTAATAGAATAGCATACCTTAACTCCCTTACATTATTATCTATTACATCTAATCTAAGTCTTCCGCTCCAGCTCTGCTGCAACACCAGTTATTCCAGCTTCAGATCCAGCTTCCAATCTACCTTTTGGTTAGCTTATTACCTGTAATTGTCATAATGCACCTAATCAGTACATTATAGCATTATTTTATGCATAGCTAAAAGAAAGTAGTAAAGATGCAAGTAATGCTTATGCATGCGTGAATTACCCTAACTTATGCTAAGCCCTAGCTTAATTTAGGTCAATTAAGACCTATGATTGCTACGCAATCACTTTCCTTGTGGTGCAAAAGAGGAGAGGTAGAAATTTGTCTAGTAACCTTATGTGTGATGTGCACAGTGTCTCAGGTGTGCAACACACGTTCGCATTTTGAATTTTGAAATCTTGCAAACAAGATCCTTTTGCACACAATTTCAAGTCACAAATTTTAAGGTCAACCTATTAGCAGTCCTAATTTTTAAAGTGGCCACTAAATTAATTCGATTCAAAGAATTTAGTGGTCTTAGATTTAAGTCCAATGCAAATGCATGACAAGTAATTGATGCTTAAGAGAAGACGTACCTTACTCCAACTTTCTTTGTGCACGGATGTATGCGATGCAAAAATATATACTAAATGCTGCTCATTCAATCCTAGATGGTCACCCTATTGATATGCAGCTTCTAGCAGGTAGTTAGAATATTTATTTATTTATTTTTATTATTTTTTAATAATAAGCAAACAAACCAAATCTAACTAACTAACTAATATGTAGTTCAAATAATTCAAATAAACCTATAATCAAAATGAAATGGGAACATACTCCCAAAAATACGCTCCCACATACAAGAGAGATAAGAAATAAAAAGCACTGGGAACACGTTCCCAAAAATGCCCAACAAGGGTCCAAAAGACAGAAATTAAATGTCTAATGTCTATCTAGCCTAAATCTAAACTAAGAACTAATGACTTAATCAAGAAAGACTCCTCTATACACCTTCACGTGCATGGGATCAAGGCCCACAAGCATCCGTTGCTGGCCTCTAGGTGGTGTCAAGGTCTACCAAAAATATCATCTCCGTCTGCGTGCCTGTCGTGTTCATCGTTCCATTCGTGCACACAAAAAAAACTAATGTCAATAATTTAGAAAAGCTTTCAAAATGGCATAAAAATAATATAAATTTCCCAAAAAAAATTAATAGGTGTGTTTCCTCCCTGGCAACGATGCCATTTGGAAGAGCGATCTTCGTTTTAAACAGAAATTTTAACATAAAATGGCGTATCGTTATAGTTCGTTGCGTGGTAGAAAATTATCTTTCAAAACATTTAACATTCAAAATCTAACCACGAAAATAGTTAGATCATCTCCACAGGAAGGAATTAGCCTATTGGACTAGTGCGTAGTGCTTCGTTTATTCGAGAATCTCAACGGGTGTGCACATTACTTAGTGAAACTCATTTTCTCACATAAATGCTCGTTTTAATCAATTAATCATGAATGTAGGTATTTATATGCAAAATTACCATAATATAATATTCTATTAAATAACGATCTTGGTAATGGTAATCAATGTAAATCTAATTTCCAACAAAACATTCCTTAGTTGCGATAATCAATGTGGGCATGCTCTTATCTAATTCATGAGATACTCAACAGAAGCAATTTATCAAGAATAGAGAGATATGCATGCAAATTCACCTTAATATATTAAATTGGTAAATAAATGGATAGGAAAGCTTGAAATGGCATTTTTCGTAAATACTAATTGGATGGAAACTAGAGGTTTTTGCCTCTCTCCTCCGTGCGCACGCGTGGGTCGACGGCGGTGCGAACCGCTTGCGGTAGAGGTGCGTTGCGATGAGGGCTTTGAGATGGTGGTGACAAGGCGTTGAAAGGTGGCCAGAGTTGGCCCGCCGACGGAGGAGAAGCTCGCCAGCGGCGGGTTGTACGTGTGCGCACGTGGACTGCTGTGGCTCACGTGGAGGCGTGGAGGGGGTTGGCGTGCTGCGTGGAGATCCCCGGTGGTGTTGTTGTGGAGAACGGGTGGCCGAAGATGGCCGGCCAATGAGGAGGTGGCTGCAAGCTTTGGGTTCCTTCAACTGTGCAAGGAGGAGGAACAAGAAGAAGAAGAAGAAGGCGTGCGCACGAGCTGGCGGCACCGACTGCTTTGGCTATGGGCTCGAGCGTGCACACGCACGCAAGGTGGAAGCGCTGCGGCTGCACGTGCGTGGTGAGGAGGCAGGCCGCACGCAAGGGTGGTGCACGTGGGAGGTGCTCTGCTGCGAGGGAGTTTTTTTTTGTTTGGTGGAGAAAATGAAGGTGGTGAAAATGGACGAAGCGGCTGATGTTGGTGGTGCGTTTGTCAGGGAAGAGAGGGAAACGGTGTGGTGCGTACTGTCACTACGCACCACTTCGTCGGAGATGAGCAGCGATGTTGGAGCAAGCTGTGGCCACAGTGCGTGCTAGGTTCACAAGGTGCATTTGTTCCACGGTGATGGAGGAAGGAGGAGATCCCCACAGGGGGGAAGGATAATCTCTGTGAATGGCCAACCATGCCTTTTTAAAAACTTCTTTGTCAGTTGTTTTCTTCGGTCGTAAGCCTCTCCAACCACCCGCAAGGATCGCGGGTGGTTGGAACAAAAGGATAAGTCTGGCGGTGACACATCAGACGTTTGATGTGAGCTTCAGACGTCTTAAAAAAATGTAAAGCCAGTGAGTTTGTGATAGTGGTTCCAGACGTCCAATCTAAGCTCAAGATGTCTTATATAAGCAAAAATGGACGTCTGACTTTGGCACCTAGCCTGAATTTATCAAATAAATAATGTTATCATATCATATGTTGTTAAATGTAAAATCAATGCATAAAATTATATGCAGACTAAGGTGAATAATCGTATAACTCGTAATCAATTAACAGCTAAGAATAACTGATTAAAGAGTACTTATACCAAATAATGATCCAATAAAGTGGACTTATCACTAACTATTTTGCTGTAGGACATCTACCTAAAGGATTGAGCCCTTCTCAAAAGGAGAAGTTTCTCTCCTGTGAAAAGACCTCTTTATGGGAAGATCCTAAATTGTTCAAAATAGTGTAGATTAGGTAATAAGGTGTTGTGTCCCAGAGTTTAAGTAGGAGAGTATACTTGAGTTGTGTTATAGTATAGTATGCAAAGGGCACTTTGGTGCCAGAAAGACAACGACCAAGATGTTTCAATCTAGATTTTATTAGGTGACCATAAACAAGGATGTCCATTCCTTTTGCTTAGCATGTCCTCATTACCAACAGATTGGCAACATCTCTAAGGAGAGGATAAGATGCCCCAAAATCCAGTTCCTATTGTTGAGATCTTTGATGTTTGGGGTATCAACTTCATGGGCCCATTCTTGCCTCCGAACGACTTTGAATATATTATGGTGGCGATTGATTACGTATCAACATGGATTGAGGCCATCCCCACAAACACTAGTAATCATAAAGTAGTCTTGAAGTTCCTTGAAACTAATATCCCTCACCAAATATGGATTCCCAAGGACTATTATAAGTAATGGGGGACCTCATTTTAGAAATGTCCACTTCATACTCTACAAGAGATATTCTATAACCCACAATATTTTCACTCCATATCATCCTTAGACAAGTGGATAGGTAGAGGTCTCGAATCAAGAGATCAAAATGATTCTAGACAAGATAGTTAGGATGGGCATATCGTATGACCTACAAAACCCCAATTGGCATGTCTCCTTATAGGCTCATCTTTAAAAAACCATGCCACTTACCTATTGAGTTCGAGTACAAGGATTATTGGGCTATAAAGACCTTTCAATTTCGATATGGCCAAAGCTGGTTCACATAAGAGATTGTAGTTAACTTAGTTAGAAGAGCTACGTAATGACACATATGAGAACTTGGGGATATATAAGAAGAGGGTCAAGGCCTTCCACAATAAGCACATTTCTCAAAAATCCTTTAAGTCTGGTCAAAAAGTTTGGCTCTTCAACTTTAGGTTGAAACTTTTCCTTGGAAAACTTAAGTCTAAATGGGAGGGTCCCTTCATGGTAGAGAGTGTAGTCTCTCATGGAGTGATTGAGATCAAGGACCTAAAGAATGGTAACACCTTCAAAGTTAATGGCCAAAGACTAAAGCCACATATTGACAATATCATAGATGGCTAGATTATTAAAGTCTTTTGATTCTCTAACCCAACTCACTAATTGCACTATGTCTAGTTGAATATATTAAACTTAGCACTTGTTAGGAGGCAACTCTACATAATATTGCTTGTAGATAGTAGGCTTCCATTAGGTTAACTTTGCAAATGCTTAGAGTTAGTCAAACTTAATGCAACAACTTAGATTAATTTTAGGTGATATCTATTCTCTTCTCATGCATATTTCTGGGCACACAATGACAGCATTGCTTGAAATAGGTATGGGGGAAGGACTCTTTTTGCTAAGTTGATTTTTTATCTAGTCTCTAGCATTTTTTATCGATTTTCTATAAGTTTCACTTGATTTTCAATTTTGAAAAAAGAAAGGAAAAAATGGTTTTGAATTGATTTTACCTTAATTTTGTCAGAAATTTTAAGGGCCCTAAGTTAGGTGAGGATGATGATACTTAGGTTTCAGAAGTTGCTGATCATAAGGGTGTCTATTTGAAGTTTTGTCACCTAGACTCTTCAGGTCATTTCTTGACTTAATTGACTTAAGTATTTACTAAGATGTGAATTCTTTTTCCCAGTCCTTGATGTGTGTATTTAAATATGCACTACATGAAATAAGGTTGGGTGTCTTTTACTGAATGACCCTTCTCAAGGGTCGTTCAAGAATTTTTCGAAATGGTAGGGGTGTGAATGCAATTTTAAACCCTTTGGTTTAAGTTTGTGGGCTCTACAAGGAAAAAGGAGCCTTGCAGGGGTAACCTCACAATTTCCCCCTCACTTTCCACCATCAACCCACACACACACACACACACCCAAAACCCTAAACCCTAACCCTCTTCTTTAAAAATCCCCCTCACCTCTCCACCCTCCCCACACCCAATGCCACCACACCTCCACCTTCACTCCACCTCCTTACAACCGACGGCCTTTTCCCTCTCCCCTCAATTCCCTTAACATCGTGCATGAGGGAGGAGGAGAGGTGTTCATCGTGCTAGATCAGTATTTAAAAGTATTGCGTTGTAGTACAGCCGAAAAAGCATTCAAAATAGATATAATTTTTTTACTCGAAAGGATTTCTGAGATCGAACACAGGGAGAAAATTGGTATTTAGAAATCAAGATCATAATTTAAATTGAAAGAAATTGCAATAATAGCAGTATCAAAGTGCAAAAATATGGGAGTAAAATAATGATATAGATCACCAAATACTCTTACAATATCACCAAATGATTTAATGTAAATATGCAATGGAGACTAGAATATGTCGTCTGATTCCTTAATCAAATGACTTAAATGTCTGAGTTCTTTTTCTCTTTCTCTATCTTGTCCTTCCTTCTTCTTCTTCTTTGGCTTTTGTCTGACTTCCAATCCTTCTCTTTCTCTTCTCTGTCTTTGCCTTCCTTTTTCCTTAGCTTCTTTTCTTCTTCTCTTTCTCTGTCGTTTGCCTTCTCTTCTTCTTCTTCTGGCCTTGGCTTCAACTCCTGCCTTAGCCTTCTTCTGCCTTCTTCCTTTTTCCTTTCTCTTCAGCTTTCTCTTCTTCCTTCTAGCTACGGCTAAGTGTTGGCCTGTAAAACCTATAGCAAAACCTACCCCTACCCGCGCACAACTCTCCTCTCTTTTCTCTCTTAGGATACGCTCTCCCAGAGCCACACAGTCTGTCAGGTAATTGGGTCGAGTGCGTACCCGAGACTAGACCCACCGACGTGCGGTAGTGGGCGAGGTGTGCAGTTGGATCGGGTCAGGCCAAGTCCACAGGGCGTGAGCGCGGACGAGATCGGGTCGAGTGAGTGGGACCTCACCCCATGGATATGAGGTGAACAACTTACTTCACTTTTTCCTCTTATGCAGGTGCGAGTGCGCCTTCAGTTCCGAGGTGGGACTAAATGTCCCACCCTTTCCTTGCGTGCACCTGCTGAGATGGCCTTCGTGATTGCAGTAGCAGCAGAGGTCATCAACTCCAATTGAGGACCTGAGTGTGTGCGCGAGGGGCTTCCACACACCTGGGACAGCTGCACCTGGGCTAGCAAGGCCTGGAGCTGCAGTAAGCTTTCTTCAAGCTTCCTCGTCATTGGCGGAGGGGCAATGAACCTAAAATCAAAAGATCGACCTTGTGGCCACGTCAAAATGTTCAGAGAGGGTTGTCGGAGCACGATGAAGATGCTAGGGTGGTTGGCGTGGCAAGGGGGTGCCTGTGCGAGCGTGCCAAGGGCAAACTATGTGCGAAGGTGTGGGTGTGTTCGGTGAGGTGCGTGAGTGAGTGGAGTGGTGCGTGAAGTGGGGGAAAAGGATCAGTGGAGCGAGGGGAAGCTTACGGGGTTGTTGGTGAGGGTTGGGATGGCCTATAGAGGTGGAGCGACCTCGTCGGAGTTGGTGGTTGAAGATGGAAGGGATGGAGGTGATGGAGGTCGGCAGTGGTCAGTTTGGAAGAATAAAGGGTGGAGAAGAATGTAGAGGGGAAAGGGAGCTTATCTAAGAGGTGAAGAGACGAAGGGGCGAGCAGAAGCATTAGGTCCGGTGTGGCCGATGCTGGAGATGAAGAGTGGCTTCGATGAGTGGAGAACGGTATGGACGAAGAGAGGGAGACACCTGCGGGTATGGCGAGGCGCAGACGAAGTCAAGGAAGAGGAATCCGCCGCAGGTATGGCGATCGGACGAGGAGGAGGAGTAAGGGAGGTCGCCGGACGTCGAGGAACCTACAGCCATGAGGAGAAGAGAGGAATCAGGGGTGTTCACGGTCGAATTTGAGCGTGGAGTGATCGGAGGGGTCTGGGCTCCTTTAAATAGAGCTCTAAAGGTCAGTTAGGGCTTGGGAAGCAAGCTTCCCAAGCAAGGAAAGCTCGCTGGAGTTGGAAGCCGTTGAGATACCCACATCTCTCATGCGTTCGCATGAGAGATTGGGAAAGAATCAGGGATCAAAGATGGGTTCAAATTGGAGGGATTTTCTTAGAGAATCTCCCTTCCAATTTTGGAGGAGATCCTCTGAGCAATCAGGGAGAACTCTCCTTCCAAAGCACGTCGGAGTAGGATTCCTCCGCTATAATGGTGGAGGGACCTAATTGCGAAAATGATGAAGAAGTTAGGGGGTAGTTTGTAAGGGTTTTTGAAAGATAGGGGTAGAAATGTAATCAGGCTGGACCTTTTTGCAATCTAGGTCAAGGAAAATTCATCTTGGGTCCAAATTTTGGTAAAAACCTAATTTAGACCTAAGGAATACAATGGTGAAGTTGGATTTTATGTTTGACCACGTTTGACTAGGAAAGTTATGCAAGAACCCAATTTAGGGCAAATATCTGTCTAAGACCCTATTCTAGGTCAAGATGGTTCTAAACTCTAAAGAATATTTTTCTATGATTTTTAGAGGGTTTAAGTGAATTTTATCCTAACCAGAACCTTAGTTAATCAAGTGAGTCAGTTTTAGGCTTTCAAGAAGTCATTTAATTCACAGAACTCACACAAACCCTTTTCTGTCTGATCCACCCTACTTATTATCTTGTCAAAACCATTTACCTTTGTTTAGCCCTTGAGAAAGCCCGTTGTTGCACTACATTGCTAAAATTGCAGTTTTACCCCTAGTTTCTTATTTTTCTCTCAAAAAGGTTATGTAGTGAATTGAGACCTTCAGTTGGCTACGTAGGAGTATTTAGTCTCTCAATTGGGTCAAAATGAGCTAGTTAGGGCTCATGATGGTGTTCCCATCATACCCCCATGCCTAGCTTTTGCTAGTCTCATAGCAAGATTTTAAGGTTTTAACTTTGATTCTAGACCATGTAATCGTTTTGATGCTCAAAATTGTGATGTGTGCTTTCTTCTGTAGATTAGGTTAGAATGCCAATAGTAGTCCTAGAGGTACTCAATTACAAACCAAGATTCGGACCTGACCAGCTCTAGCCTTAGTCTGCTGCGAAGGTTTTTAAGGCCTACAGGAACTATCCTAAGGTTCGTTGAACTCCACAGTTAAAGACCCATGCTTATAACATATTTTAGCCTCGGTTCAGTTTGCAGTGCATTTTTGTAAGAGAGAGAAATAGAGGAATTTTCTTTGTTTGGAGAGTTTTCTCTCTTTTCCTTTTATTTCTAGCTTCGGATTGGCTTTCCAACATGGTCTGTATCGGATTCCTAGTTCTCATCATCAATCCTCAAAGGGTCCCTGGCAATCGATGCTTCAAGATAGCACCGCCCATGGCAACCCACAGAACCCTGGCTTTCGAGATTTCGAGATAATCCCACCCATGGCGTTCTGTAGCTAAATCCAGACCTTGGCAATCGACATTTCGTAATAATGCTGCCCATGGCATCTGAACCAACACAGGGTGCTTACATGCCCCCGGTAGGATATGTAGATATCCTAGGGGACAAGCACTGAGGATATGATATGTTATTGCGCATCTTCGAGGGGAATTTCCCGCTTCTCCGCGCTGGGAACTCGTCTAAATCAACTTGTGTTGATCAGCCGCTCCTAATCTAGGCGACTTTTTCAGAACGATTTAAATGCATTTGCGTGATTTTGATACTTATACACACTGAACCAGACTATGTGTGGATTGGGGTGCTTAGGTTACCGAGTCCCGCAAACCAGAGGTTAGTTAACGAGGTCGAATACTCCCTAAGCCTTAGACCTAATACTTAAGCTTCGCATTTTCTCCAACCTCTTGAGGACTATCCAGATCTTAGCGGATAATTGAATTTTTAAGCCTAGGAGTATAGCCCAAGAGGCCTAAAATCAGCATTCCTACTAATCTATTCTGTATTTTATTAGCACATTTTGCCTTTCATTTTCTTTCTCTTGATATGGTCTAGAATTCAGTTAATCCCTTAATTTCTTACTAATGACTATCTCTTTTTCTTTTTCTTTGCAACTTGTGCTCCTTTTTGACAATTTTCACTTTTTCCCTTTTTCTCCTCAAGATTTGTATGGCCTCAAAATTTTCTCTCCTCTCATTTTTTTTATTCTTTTTCAAGAATTTTTTTCTTTTTTTTTTTGTATTTTTGGAATATGTGATTTTTTGATGAAACCTTTTCTTGTGAGATGATTTTCATGATGTTTTGCACTTTCATACCCCTCCATGCCTACGATTTGCAATGTCCCCATTGTAAATTAGGTGGGTTCAAGTTTAGCAAAGATCATCCATTAGAACAGGTTCTGGGTGGGTGAACGGGTCGAGATGACTATTTGCAGACGATTTCCAGCTCGGGTACGGGTACCTAAGGTGAGGTCGGCTCTTCTAATGGATGAACCCTAAAGTGTAATATGACTTCAGCATAGGAATGTCAAGAAATGTTTCGGGTTTTTCAAAAATGACGGGTTGCCTCCTGTTAAGCGCTGAGTTTTACGCCATCGACTAGGCGCAATGAGCTTAGGGAGAATGAAGGGTAAAGGATGTCTCAGCCAAATTTGTATAGATAAGGTCAATGAACGATTTGAGTCTTTGACTGTTCACGACGAAAGGTTCTGAATCGTGGCTGAGTGGACTGATGCGAAAAATCGCGTGTTTTGTAATTCGGGTTTTTAATGTCGCTACAACACGTAAATTCACGTACGCTTTTAAATTTATATTCCTATATAGGGGAGTATCTAGGGTCATCCAAGGAGGCAAATTTGCAATTTAAATCTCTTGCTTTAAAGGGAAACTCAATCTTTCTTTTTGGTATTTTAAATATATAATTTTTTTTAAAGTTTTGAAATAATGTGGGCAAAATGAGAATTGTGACAAAAAAGTACTAACACCTATAATTACTAAGCTAAAACTTAAGAGATAAATATGTCCCCTCCCTAAGCTCACTCTAGGCAAGTGGAGGCCTAGAGTAATTAGGAAGTGGAAGTGAAACAAGTGCTAGAACAAAGACAAACAATTGCAACAAGAATTTAAAAAGAAGGCAAATTAATTTAGCAGAATTTGTGTTCTTTTACAAAGACAAGTAGAGGAATGCTTCTACTAGAAATGAATATAAAAGTAATAGAAGAAACACAAATCCTCTTATAGAATCTGGTGAAGAAGGGAGTCTTCTTGCTCCAAGCCTAGCTGCTCTTTGGCTTGAAAAGAGGATCTCCTTCTTCTCCTTCCTTGAAAGCTCCTCCAAGGTGGATGCTCTCCACCTCAAGTCTTTCCTCCAAGGGTGGGCATGCACCACCCTCAAGCTCTCCTCCAAGGTGGCGTGGACCACCTTCAAGGCCTCCTCCAAAGGTCTTCCTTGCCTGGCTCCTCCTTTGGCTAGCGTGGGCACAAGAAAGAAGGGAAGAGGGGAAGGCACCAAGGGGACAGAATATCCCCTTAATCTACTTCTTCTTCTTCTCTCTTGGGTGTGGGCTTTAGGTAGAATATGAGAGGAAATTTGCTAGCCAAGGATGGGTTGTAAGGTGGTGGGTGGTGGTTTTTTTATAGGGTAGGATGAGGGGTTAAGGTGACTCTTGAAATGGAGGGCCAAGATGGGAAGATGGAGGTGGTTAGGTGATCCTAGGGCTAAGGAGAGTTGGCGCCACCAAAGGGGTGTAAGGGGGTTAGTTATGGGTGGCCAAGGGACACCTAAAAGTGGCACCAACCATGGAGAGGTGCCATGGGTTGGCGCCAACTTCTAGGCTTCTAGAAGGGGGTTGAGGTGGATGGTGGAAATGGCTTGGAGGGGTTATGTGTAGGGTGGATATGGGGGTTGAGGTTGGAGCCAAAAGGGGGGTAGTTAGGGTTAGTGTTGGCACCAATTTTAGGTGTCTTTTGGTGGTTAGTTGAGGGGTGAAAGGTGGTGAAGAGGTGGCGCCAACTTGAGTAGAGGTGGAGCTAGCATAAGTAGGCTTAGGTGGACTTGGAGTGGTAGGTTATGTAGGTGGAGTTAGGGTTAGGTTTTTGGTGCCATGGAGGTGGATGCTAGCTAGGCTAAGCTAAGCTAAGCTAGCTTAGCTAGCTATAAAGTAGAGGAATATGCATGTGGAGCTTAGGGTTTGAGGAGAGGAGCTGGATATGCAGAGTCTGGAGTTGCATTGGAGCTGGCAGCTACTGAAGAGGTCAACATGGGGCTACTCTAGCTGGCTTAGCTTGCTAGTTCTTTGCTAGCTGCTAAGCCAAGCTAAAGTGAGCTGGCTTCTGTTGAATGGAGCTGAGGTGAGCTGGGTCTGGTGCTCCCGGGGAGAATTAAGCTGGTTGAGACAGCTAAGGTAGCTTAGCTCAATTAGCTTGAGCTAAGTTGGGTCCCCGGGAGCTGGACTTGAGCTTCCTGAGCTGGAATGAATTTATCTTCAGCTGGCTGGAGTTGAGTGTAGCTGGACCTGAGCTGGGGTGAACTCCAGTCAACTCAGTTGAGCTAGCTAGAGCTCCCTGTGAACTAGTGGGAGCTGAGATGAGCTAGACTCAGCTAAGTTGAGCTGGATCTGAGCTAGACTCATCTAAGTTGAGCTGGATCTGAGCTGAATGGAGTTAGGATGAGCTAGCCCTAGTCCAAGTGAGCTAGATTCTAGCTGTGGTGAGCTAGATCAAGCTGAGTTCCAACCAGTCTGAGCTTCTTCTTCACCAGTTGCCTTCTTGAGTGCTAGGGTTTTAGGGATCTGTATATCTGTTCATCCCTAACACTCACAAAAACACATTAAAATGACAAGAAAAAATGCAATGCATGCCTAACCTAGTTAATGCCTAAATGCAGCCTAAAAACCCATTTGCGGAGCAAAATCCTAAGAGCTAGGTTTGTTTTAATGTATAAGAATGACGATAAACTGGCGTTTATCATGGACTAATCTCGATGGCTCCATTTTCAAAGATTCGTCAGATGAGGTAAGGTCTGATCCATTTCGATCTGAGTTTTCCTGGGAATAGTTTAAGCTTGGCATCAAAAAGTAGGACTTTTTGACTAAGGTAAAAATATTTCTGGATATGTGCTTGTCGTGAAAGTCCTTAACCTGCTCTTTGTAAATTCGCAAGTTCTCATACGCATCGTGGCGTAATTCATCGATCTCGCTCATTTGAAGCTTTCTGTGGGTTCCTACCTCAGAAAGATCTAGATTACAGGTCCATACTACCCAATAGGCTTTGTGCTCCAATTCGACGGGGAGGTGACATGCCTCCCCGTACACTAATCTGAAGGGAGACATACCTAATTGGGTTTTGTGGGCGGTCTTATAAGCCCACAAAGCTTCTGGAAGTCGGGATGACCAGTCTTTCCTGTCAGGTCAAACAGTGACCTAGAGGATTTTCTTGATCTCCCGATTTGATAGCTCAGCTAGACCATTAGTTTGGGGTTGATAAAGAGTAGAGATTCGGTGTGACACCCCGTATTTGGTCATCAGTGACCTGAACTGAGCATTAGTGAAATGGGTCCCTCCATCAGAGATTATAGCACGTGGAATCCCGAACCAAGAAAAGATGTTTTGATGAATGAATTTGGTAATCACCTTATGATCATTGGTTTACGTCGGAATGACTTCGATCCATTTGGACACATAGTCAACAGTGAGTAGAATGTACTCGAACCCGTCCGAAACAGGAAAGGGTCCCATAAAATCGATGCCCCAGATGTCAAAGATTTCGCATACGAGAATCGGCTGTAAGGGAATCATATCACGGTGGCTCATGTTGCCTAAGGTCTGGCAACAAGTGCATGCCTTACAATGATTGTATGCATCTTTGAAAATCGTGGGCCAATAGAAGCCGCACTAGAGGACTTTCGCTGCGATTTTATGACCAGAGAAGTGTCCACTGCATGCCTGGTCATGGCAGAAGGACAAGATGCCCTGAATTTCCACTTCCAAGACACATTGTTGAATGATTTGATCAGCACCGATGTGGAAGAGATGCGGGTCCTCCCAGAAGTAATACTTGGCATCGGAAAGTGGTTTATCCTTCTTGGCCTTTGGCCAATCGGACGGGATCTGATGTAATGCTAGGTAGTTTACCAAATCAGCAAATCATGGAAGCCCTGTACTAATAGTCAAGAGGTGCTCATCCAGAAAATGTTGCGTAATGGGTCCAGAAGGGTCGATAATGTCAGAAGGAAGGCGGGATAAGTGATCAGCTACCACGTTCTGTTTTCCTACCTTGTTGCGAATCTTGAGGTCAAATTCTTGCAATAGCAAGATCCAGCGGATTAGTCGAGGTTTTGCGTCCTTCTTCGCAAGGAGGTGCCTCATAGCTATGTGAACAGAGTAAATGATAACACGGGAACCCAGAAGATACGATCTGAACTTTTCCAAGGCAAATACTACGGCTAGCAGCTCTTTCTCAGTAACTGTGTAGTTACGCTGAGCCTCGTCAATTGTCTTGCTAGCATAGTAGATGACCACGGGTTTCCCGTCAATTTTCTGCCCAAGTACCGCTCCTACAATGAAATCAGATGCGTCGCACATGATCTCAAAGGGTTGAGACCAATCAGGGGACTGTAGGATCGGAGCTTGGGTAACTCAATCATGCAGGATCTCAAATGCTTGAGTACATTCCTTGGAGATTTCAAAAGGAACATCCTTAGATAGTAGAGTAGTCAGGGGGCGCACGATCTTTGAGAAATCAGGAATGAATCGATGGTAAAAATCGACGTGCCCTAGAAAAGATCGAATGTCCTTGATCGAGCTAGGCATAGGGAGTTTGGAAATTAGATACACCTTGGCTCGATTGACCTAGATGCCTTTTTCTGATATGAGATGTCCTAGGAAAATTCCTTCAAGTACCATGAAATGGCTCTTTTCCGAGGAAAAAAACCAGATTCACGACAATGCACCGCCTGAGGATCTGGACCAAGTGCAGGAGGCAATTGTCAAATGATTCGCCAAATATTGAAAAGTCATCCATGAAGACTTCCAGATAATCACCTACCATATCTGAGAATATGGCAAGCATGCACCGCTGAAAAGTAGCAGGTGCATTGCAGAGACCGAATGACATCCTTCGGAACGCGTACATCCCGAAGGGCAGGTGAATGTGGTCTTTTCTTAGTCCTTAGGATGGATTTCTACCTGGTTATAATCGGAGTACCCGTCCAAAAAGTAGAACCTATTTCCCGCTAGTTTCTCAAGGATCTGATCAATAAACGGTAGTGAGAAATGATCCTTCTTTCTGGAGGTATTGAGTCTTCTGTAATCAATGTAGACTCTCCATGAATTCGCAACACTGGTCGGTATGATTTCTCCAGTCTCAGTCGTGATCACGGTGAGTCCTGCCTGGTTTTGGTTTGGTGTAGGTAAAATAGGTGGCTGTGGCTGAAATTCCGAATATGATGTCGAAGCTTCCATCCCGTCAGGTGATGGAGCAGAAGGGGCCTGATAAATCATGTGGGCTTGGCCTAGATTTGGGTTCATAACATGCCTTTGGTTTAGCACGTTATTCGGATTTGACAGAGGTTGAAAAGGGAGTGTGCCAGGTTGGCAGGAATTCGCCATCTAAGAGAGTTGATTGCGAACCTCTATGATCTTATCTTTGTGCTGTTTTTGCATAGCTGCATTCGTCTTTTGAATGTCAGCCAGAGTCTGAAGGATAAGAGTCATTTGGTCTATCTGAGTTGGCCCAGATTGATAGGTATGGTTGGGTCGAGGCTGAGGCGACTGATATGGATGAGGAGCTTGTGGACGGGGTTGATATGGTGGTCTTTGATTTTGATTATTTCCCGCTCGCAGGAAATTGGGATGATTCCGCCATCCAGGGTTATAGGTATTAGAGAATGGGTCATTCTAGATGGCGTTGAGGTTCTCGCAGGTCTGAGGAACCTCGAAAAGATCAGAGTATAAGGGTTCAGAGTTCCCCCAACTAGAGTAGGCAGGATCGGGGTTTCCTTCGATCCTAGAGTCAGACGGAGGTGGATACGGGTCCATCCCCTAAGAAGATTGGTGATAGATGTTATGCACAGCTTCGCTCCCAGAGGGTGGCTATGCGAATGGATTTTGCGCAGAGGTGGCTTGCTGCAGATGTCGAGTTAGTTCATCCACCTTCTTCTCAATGATAGAGACCTTGTCCAAACAACTGGCCATCAACTCCAAGTCGACTGATGAGGACAGGCCCTGCATCTCATGTGACCCCCTTGGATTCGTCGATGCATGGGCATTCGTCCTGTCGAATAAGCCCATGGAGTCATTATTGATGGAGTTCTCTCACATATTCTCGAGAATCTCCCACACAGTGTCTTTCTGTTGACCCATGATATTGCCTCCGCAAGTTGCATTGACGAATAAACGGATATCTTCATGGAGTCCCTGGTAAAAAGACTGGACTTGTTCCCATTTAGGAACTCTGTGATGGGGGCACTGCCTCATGAGATCCAGGAAATGATCCCATGCCTCGTGAAGTGGTTCTCCAGGCTGCTGTGTGAAGTGCGTGATCTGGTGTCGTAAAGCATTTGTCTGACCAACTGGGAAGAACTTTTTCAGAAACTTAGATTGTAGTTCAACCCATCTGTTGATTGGACAAGTTTGAGTCTGATACCAGTGAGCTGCTTTGTCCATGAGAGAGAAGGAAAACATCTTCATGAGAAGAATATCCCGATTTTGGACATCTGACCCGAAGGTCTGGCCAGATGCTTGAGTTGTTTGATGTGCTGGAAAGGATCCTCGGAATTGAGCCCATGAAACTTTGGAATAACATGAATCATGTTGGGCTTGAGTTCAGAATCAGGACCTCCAGCCGAGATTTGGACTCGAGGTTCGATCGCCACCACAGCGGGATTGTAATGATCTCACATCATAGGACACTGCGGTGGATTCACAAAGGCTTGGAATAAATCATTTAGGCGTTGAAGTTGGTTCTTAAGGGTATTCTCTTCTTCTGTAGGTTGTGCCATGATGATGGAAGAATGAGAATTGGGTTCAGATGAATCAGAGGAGATGTTTATGTGATGGGGTTGCTACACAAACAAGGAAGTCGAAGCCTGGCCTCAATGGGAGTGAATAACTAAAGGAGGCCTCAAGGATGGTCTTAAGGACCTCCTACCGAACATGCACTAATGGTTTGGATGAGAGTAGAATGTGATGGACCCAATCAAGGCACCTAAAAAATTTGGATGACTATAGAGGTTCGTGGCGGATGATACCCCTTAGTCAGAAAGTCGTCCACCTGAGAAATACCTAGATAGCTAGAGAGGGAGAGTCCCGCAAAGATGAGAGACTCATCATGATCTCTAATTACCCCTAATTAACTAGTCTTCCTAGTTAATTAGCAAGGATATGAGTATATATGGGTTAATTATAAAATAAGGGATATATAGTAAAAGACCTTAAAATAAGTTTAAAATGATATTTTATCATTCAATTAATATTATTAACAATAATTGGACTCGAGATCTTATCAATCATTCCTTTAATTAATAAGTTAATTAGCTTAAGCATAATGTATACCTAAGTATATAATAACTTAAGTAACTTTACCTAATTTAATAAATTAACCTAAAAATGTCAAAAATGTAAATTCAAGGTCTAAACATAATAATTACCTTATTTATAATCATATATAAAAAGTTGGAAAAGATCTAAGTTAAAATAAACCTTTAAAACCTGAGTTTACATTTAGGTCCTTATTACTCATTTCAATCGGCTCCTTAATTTCATATAGGTCCTTAGGTTTCATTGCACAAAGGTCCCTATCTTCTTCTTCTTCTTCCTTCAGCCGGTTGAACGGCTGACGATAGAGGGTGCTTCCACCACTCGATCACTGCACATCCGACGTCGTTCCACCTTCTCCAAGCTCCTGGAGCTTGTGCTAACCATCCCATTCTCATCCATCGGTCTGGATGATTCTTTAATCCTAATTTTAGGTGGGATTTAACCTCACCGTCATCGGAGACAACGTCGGTGGTTAACCTCCTCTAGCTTCTTACACGTCCAGACTCCGCCACCCTCTTCATCACCGTCAACTATAAATAAACCCCTACCCCTTCGATTTCTGTAAGTTGTCTCCCTTCCCTCTTCTATCACTGAGCCAACCCAATAGGCTATTCGTCTACAACTTCGGCGATCTTCCACATCAATCTCCAACTTCTTCCATTCATCCTAATCAGCTTAGGAACTTTGCTGAGGTCTACCGCATCTCTGGACAAAGGCAACGACCAAAGAGATCCTCTGCTCCATCCATTTTCGCCTGCCAGAGATCTTCCTCATCAACCTCTGATTTCATCCTCCGTGATGAACCATCGATGGAGTCCCTTTGACCCCTTCGTCCAGGTAACAGTAGGTAGGAGTAGGAGTAGGAGTAGGAGTAGTCTAGGTAGTTAGTTAGGTAGTTAATGTAGTTTAATGTCAGATTTCTAAGATCATCTTCCTCGACTCCGGCGAGCTCCTTGAGCTTGCTGAAGCTCTTGTTTTGTCTTGTGAATTCGCTGTTCACCTTCCTTTATCACTCATGATCAATTCTAAATCATTTAAACATTAATTCTATCACTGATTCGCCTAATTCATATCCACCTTCATCAACTACTTCTGCTATCCATGGCAGCAGTAGTTGACCTAAATTTCACCTCCATCGGATCCTCCATCATCAACTCATCACTAAAGGATCCTAATTATCATCTTAATTTGATTAAATACTATACATAACTTAAAAACCTAATTCTATTTAAGCTCTTGAGCTCGCTGTCAATAGCGGCTCAGGAGTAGTTAAAACTTAAAATTAATTAAGTATTTATGATTGCAATTACATTTCGACTTGTCTCAACTACTCAATTGAGTGGGATACCAGGTTCTGAGCCTCAATCACTAAAATCTATTAAACTTGAATTGCACTGATTAATTATTCATGTAACAAATTAAAGAGGAATTAAAGGTGATTCTGAGGTTCCTTGCAACCTCAGGATCCTTTTAAGATCAAAAACGACAAAAATTCACCATTCTGAACATAATTTGAATTTTTCTGGATTTGAACTTCAGCCTACAGAATTTGTTGAAAAGCTCCAGATTGACATGATATTGATTACTGAGTAATTTGAGGTCTTTAATTTGGAATTTTAGCCACTGGAGTTCTAAGTGAGATGTTTTCTTCTCCAACTCCGGTGGAGTTGGAGAAGCTTGCACAGAAGATTAAAAGATGTTTTTAAAGAATCTAGAAGCTTCAGTGCAGTGCACTGAAGCTTATCCTGACCTCAGTTTAGTGTAGAAACCTCCCAAACATTCTGACAAACAAAACACATTTTGAGTGCAGGCGATGAGCCTGAAACCCTATATTTTTAGGTTAAAATACCTGATTAAGGGATTGGGAAGATTTCTGAGGCTGAGAGGATTCTGTTTAAGGTGTTAATTTTGTGAAATGAAGCTTAAATCAGAAAGTCAAAATTCCAAGCTTCACAATCAAACTGAGGTTGAGATCTTGATTCTGAGCTCAATCTGAGGAATTAAGGAGTTAGAATTGTTTTTGAGATTTTGTTTAATGATTTGAGAGAGATTAAATTGAGATCAGACTTGTTATTATGTTGGAATTCACAACCTGCCAATTTGGGTTGTGTTGAACGCGCTTTTCGAATCGCTACGCTTACGTGTTTGGTTTTGGAAAACCTGTCGTTGTAGTTCGAAAGCGAAGAATTCGTGTTCAACAAATAAAATTTATACCGAAAAGAATTCTGGGTTGAACACAGGGAGGCTACGTTGATCTATATTCGCAATTATATTTTTTTAGGATTTTTTTATAAGCAAGGCGATATAATTACAATGGAGCTATCAGACTAAAAGAAAGAGAGAGAGAGAGAGAGAAAGAGAACATACATTCAATATTCCAATTGTTTATATAATCAAACTAAATAAAGGTTACACTAGAAGGCGGAAAATCAATTACACTATTAAGCAGGAAAATTCTACACTAGAAAAGCTGTAAATAAGAATGGGAGAGAGAAGTTATCCTCCTCGACGACTGCTTGGAGGACGAGCGGAACGGGACGACGCCTGGACAAAGGAGAACGAAGCAGGACGAAGGAGGACAAAGCAGAAGAACAGGAACGAAGCAGCACGCCGTCGTCGTCGTGGGATCCACTTCCGAAGGGGAACGAAAATTGGACTTTATCTCGCGAGAAGCATCCCGGGTGTGGGACAAGCTTCTCTTGAGCTTTGGAGGGGTAGAGAGGAGAAAGAAGGGATGAGAATTTCGTATGGAGGGGGTCTCCTTTTATAGTTGCAAGGAGTGGGGCAAAATGGACATTACAACTTCAAAACAATAAATAAGGGGTCTTTAGTGACGAATAAATCCGTCACTAAAGCCCCAACATGGGCGTAGCTTCCGCGCCCACGTGCGCCTCCTCTGCTGCCCGCTCATCAACGTCCACGCACGTCCAGCGATCCTCAGCCGTCCGATCGTGAGATTGGATGGCTTAAGTCGCGCCTTCTCCCACTGCATCGCACCCCCGCCCGCGCGTCTGATTGTGCGTCCGATTGCACGTCCAATCACGCGTCGACACTATCGGGCACGCGCGACCGTCTGATATCCATCTGACGCTCCACTAGCGCCCAATCGCCCGCGCCTACCGCTCCTCGCCACGGCTCGAACCCGCGCCCGGCGCTCGCGATAGCGCGCTCGACCACTGCGCTATGGGGCGCGGATGGTCGAGCAGACGCTTTTAAAAGCGAGCGCCCACAGCCGTTGGATTAAGATCCAATGGCGGAGAGCGATCGGGCACGGGGCCTTCACAAGATGAAGCGACCGCTTAGGCGGCTGAGATGGCGCCACGTGGCGTTATCTTGGCCGTCCATCTTCTGAAAGTTGTAGATGGTGCCACAGATGTCGGATTGACTCGATTTTTGTGTCGCTGGGCTGCGACCGTCGACAAAATTCATCCGTGTGGTCGGATTTATCATCTGAAGTGCGGATTTACACCATCCTGGCCCTTGATCTTCTAGGGTTCCCGGGTCACTATCTGATGCTACGGATGCCTGATTATGGCGATCTTGGAGTCGTTAAACTCCAATCGTCGCCCTGATCACATCCATACGGTTGGATCTTTGATCCGAGGCCCCGATAAAATGTTTACCCTGTCCAAGCACATAAAAGGAGATAATTAACCTCCATTTTATTCAAACTACTCTAAATGCAAGATGATGCATGTAATGCAATATTTATATCATGAAATGCAATCCTATGCTTAAGAACATGCATAAATAGACATTTTAAGTAGTGTAAATGTGTTTACATCATACCCCCATGCCTATCTTTTGCTAGTCCCTAGCAAAAATTATATGTTATTTATAAAAGAATTAGGTTAGATTATTTGGACTTGAGTTATTTTTCAATCATTAAGAAATTGTCTACTTAGGAACTAAACTTTCAGAAACACAACAGTGTCCGGGTATCAGCCAAAATGCAGACCGCTTCAAGCCCTCACCTTATTGAAAGAAAATTTTCTTTTTTTCTCTTTTCAGCCTGGGTTTAAGAGTGGCTTTCTACGGCCATTCAACTCACCCAAAATTTGATGAGAACCCTAAGCTTTAAGCATCTTATTGTGATTGTGATAGACTAATTGACCGGCAATTAGAACAGACTTCGAATTTCTACGCCTCTAGGTGACCTAACCAGAATTCTACCTAAAAGTGTATCTTTACAACCGGTAGCTTTTTCCCTACTTTTATTTTTTTTTACGGGGTCAACATAAGGGTGAATCCAGTGTATATCTCCCCGGTTTATTCTACTTCTCCGCTTCTTCCTAAGTGTTTTGGGAATTTTTAGTGCATTTTCTGAGCTGGGTTATGGACAACCGGTCGATGAGCTGTTACCACCGACAACTTGCCAGCCATACTCGTGCGGCGAAGTGCGGCTTATTTCTTTTTGTTCTTTTCTCTTTTTTTTCTTTTTTTTTTAAAGTAGGTGGCTTCCCTAGTCTAAGATTTACCTAAAGGCAGCAAACTAAGAAAGGTCCAGTGACTGGGCTCTGGACAACCTACCTATGGGTTGTTACCCACGATAACTTGCCAGCCATATCACCCTAGAAGGTTCATTAGCTACCCAATTTCCGTTAGAATTGCTGAACAACGAGTCAGTGCAAAGAAAGTGTGTAGATGCTTAAAACTCAAAATTCCCTCAAATCAGAGGGCGGGTTGATAAGTCGTGTACTTATCACCCAAACTTATTTATTCCAATTATAATAGAATTAAGATGGCGAGGACTTAAAAACAAATCCACATTTTAGTGGATACACAGGCTAATTAAGTCTAAAGACCTGAGGGATCTTTGTGTTCAGATCCTAATGTAAAATTTCTTAGGATTGAAAAGTCCTAATGTCCAACTAATCCTTCCTAATTTCTTTTTTTTTTTAAATAAGAAGAGAGACAATTTATATGGATTTCACAAAGCTGACCAAATAATTCAAGAATGAATCCACCCCCCCATGCCTAGCTGATGCAATGTCCTCATTGAAAAAGAGACATGAAAGAAAGGGTAGAATATGAAAGATGTCACCTGGATATGAAGCTCGTATCAGCCTTGTGTCATATGTATAACTGCTGAGTTTAATGCCATCAGCTAAGCGAAGTCCAGCCAAAGAAGTCACAGAATGGCTAGAGCAACAGAGTCTAAGACGGGTTCTGGAAGATTACGGTCAACAACAGGCTTCAAACGTTGACCATTGACTTTAAAGGTGTTACCCGTCTTTGGGTCAGAAATCTGAACGGCACCATTAGGAAAAATCTGATCAATTATTGTTGGTGCTAGAGCACCACGATCATTTGTTTTGATGATAACAAAACACGTGTTATTTAACATTTGCAATTTGAGTCCTAGATTTCAGGTCAATTGCAAATGAAGACGTGTTTAGACGGAACTCGAGCTCGCATCCAGGACGGATTGGAGGAGCTTGACGGAAAATAGAGGAGGTTCGCGTGGAGCGAAAGATTGGAGATGGAAGACAAGAAGAATAGGATAGATTCTTTTTTACCCTTTCATGTATCTCTTGTATTTATTTTCTTGCTCTTTATTTTCCTTAGACATTATGTTAAAGAGCCTCAAAGAACCCTAACAGTAGTCCTAGGAACACCTGCACAACCCTAGGATACGTAGGTTTTCTGTAGAACACTTAGAAAACCAATATAGGGTTAAAACTGACTTTCCAGACGTCTAATTCACTAATCAGACGTCTGATAAAGGATTTTAAGACGTCTGACTGTTGTTTCAGACGTCTGATAACTGTTAGGCTGGACATAGTTAGTTCTGTCTGATGAATTCGGACGTCCAGACCTTATACCAGACGTCTTAGGAGACGTCTGATGACTTTGCCAGACGTCCAGTCAGTGGACCGTTGGCTGGCTTATAAGACACTCAAGAATATGACCGTTAGAGCCTTATCAGACGTCCATAGGACTTCACAGACGTCTGATAAATGACCGTTTTGCCTCGGCTGACCCAAAATCTCTTCTCAGAGATTTTCTAGCCGTTGCAACGTTTGGAAATCAATTCCCACGGCAAAAGTAGGTTTCCAGACGTCCAGACTTAATGCCAGACGTCCTCTATGTCGTCTGATGGACTTGTACAAAAACCCTGTTTAGATCTGATTCAAGTCAGGGAGAAACCCGCATAGAATCAGACGTCTGACCTTGGAATCAGACGTCTTAAAGTGGCCTTCCAGACGTCTGATGCCAGAGTTAGACGTCTGATAACCCTGTCAAATGCAATCATTGTCCTGATTTCGGCCTGATTCTCTTGGGCTTTGCACCCAACGGCTATGGAAGCTTTTCCAAGCCTTCCAAAGCCTTCCTAAGGCCTCTATAAATAGAGGGGAACCTTTGTAAACAAAAACACACAAGATATACACTAAGAAAGACACAAGACACACTTAGCCATACACTCTCACACTCTTGTGTCCAAGAAGCTCTTGCTCTCTAAGCTCAAGTTCTACATCTTGAGAGCATCCAGCCGTTGCGCACCCGCTCTCCCGCCGTTGTCTACGAGAGCGAAGTTGCGCCGTCGCGTGGCTCACGCACCCGCGTCATCGTCGACGCACTCCTTGCAAAGGGGAGTTTCCTAAATCCTATAGAAGCTTAGGTTTATTACTTTGTTGGCTCTATAGGTTTGTTGTTTTATTTTACCTTTGTAATTTGGTTGGGTATTCGCTTTGCGAATTCCCGTCTCCTTCGTGGGACAAAATCCTTCTCGTGGAGAGAAGGGGTTGAGGAACGCTACCCTCGTACTTGTAGCGTGGTTGTACTGAGGTTGAATCACCCTCGTTCAAAGTGATTCGGTTAGTGGATTTGATCAACTTGGTTGATCGGAAAATCCTAACTCGAGAGGGTTAGGTGGTGGTTTTTACCCGGTTTGGGTTTCCACCTAAAAATCTTTGTGCACATTTTGTGATTGCTTGTTTTTGTGATATTGTTTATATTCCGCAATTATTACGTCACCCCCTCCTAGTAGGGACGAACCTTCAATTGGTATCAGAGCAGGTTTTCCGCCGACAGGAGTAACATCCGCGGAAAGATCACATGGAGGGAAGCTGTTCCACAAGCAGGATTTCCGAGGGGCAGTCCACAACCCGTCCGCCGTTCTTCGACGGGAGCAACTACCCCTACTGGAAGCTGCGGATGAAGACGTGGCTTCAAGCCACCGACTTCACGGTCTGGGCTAGATGCGAGACGCCATTCGACATCCCAGAAAAACCCGCGGGAGGATACTCGCAGCAGCAGATTCGGGAACTCTCTCTCAATGCAAAAACAATGAACGCATTGTATTGCGCGCTCAGCTCAGAGGAGTTCAATAGAATCTCGCAATGCGCCACCGCATACGAGATCTGGCACACACTCGAGGTAACTCATGAAGGTACCTCTAAGGTAAAAAGTTCCAAACTCAATTTACTTTCACAAGAATTTGAGGCTTTTTCTATGAAATCTGACGAAACTTTAAGTGAGATGAACACTAGGTTCACTCTCATAGTGAATAACTTGAAAGCTTTAGGAAAGACTTTCATCAAGGGGGAGCTTCAAGGGAAGCTTCTTCGTTCCCTTGGACCGGAATGGGAACAGAAAGTCACCGCCATCGAAGAGGCGAACGAAATGGAGGAGCTCAACATGGAAGATCTCCTAGGCAATCTGATGGCCTACGAGACTAAGTTGAAGCAAAAGAAGAAGGATACATCGGAGCCTAAACTAAAGAAGACTCTCGCCTTCAAAGCCGCGTCGGATAGCGAGGTAAGTTCCGACGACGAAGACTTTAGGATTTTACTTAAAAATTTTTCCAAGTTTTGTAGGGAATTAAAGAAAGAGAAAAAGGAGAAGAAAGAAAGCCCGAGACGTTGCTACCACTGCAACGGGAAAGGGCATCTGCGACCAGAATGCCCTCTTCTCAAAAAGGAGAAGAAGAAGGAAAAGGAGAAGAAATCCAAGAAGAAGGCGTTCCAAGCCACTTGGGACGATTCTAGCTCGGAGGAAGAAGAAGAAAAGACCATAGAAGAAGAAACCGCTTGCTTCGGTTTCATGGCCAGAGGAAGCGACAGCGAAAGCGAAAGCGACTCAGACAACGAGGTAAATCTCGATCTTCAAGAAGCATTTAATGAACTTTTTGAGATTAGTAAATCACTTAGGGTAGAAAATAAAGGCATTAAAAAGAACCTTAGTTTTCTTAGAAATGAAAATGATAGGTTAGAAAAACAACTCAAGGACATAGAAACTAGTCCTAAGGATAATAACCTATTATTAGAAAATCAAGACCTCATCAATGAAAATAATAAATTGATTAAGGAAAATGATAGTCTAAAAATAGAAATTTCTGATTTAAAGACTAAGATGGATATTATAGAAAAAGAAATCACATGTCTTAGGGAAAATTCTAACAAATTAATCAACAAAGTTGATAATTTTTATAGCCCTAAGGTTGAGAAAGGATCTCCATCAAGGAGACCTTCTAACAAATCCGGATCCAAGCTCACTTGGATACCGAAGAAAGAATTAGAATCTTGTTTTGTAGGGTTCAGGGATGACTACAACATAAAGGACTGGACCTACAAGCTCAAGGCTGGTCAACTTAAGTTGGGAGAACCAATGAGTAGACCAAGGAGGAGAACAAGAAGACCGACGAGACGGCGAACAAATGACGGACCCGCCGCACGTCGACCACCAGATTGGAGACCGGCGCCTATGCCCGGGCCTCCAAGCTACGGATGGGAGCCCCATCCAATGTGGCATCCACCACCACCATTCGGGCCATTTTATTGGCCATGGTAGGTGAGGTAAAATTCTTAACCCTATCCTTTTTATAAGCATTTAGATAGGGGGAGTTAAAAATGATGAGCTTATTGTCAATTTTTAAGGGGGAGATACAAGTTAGCTAAATTTCCTTTAGTAAGGGGGAGAAAAATAATAGCTATCTTGTTGTTATAAAAAGGGGGAGGACATTACCTTTGTTAAAAATAAATAGAAGAGCATGTTTTAAGGGGGAGTAATAGGAAATATAAAATCAATCAAACCTTTTTGATAATGTCAAAAAGGGGGAGGAGTTTTATGCATTATTATTTACGGTTTTGTCATCATCAAAAAGGGGGAGATTGTTGGTGCTAGAGCACCACGATCATTTGTTTTGATGATAACAAAACACGTGTTATTTAACATTTGCAATTTGAGTCCTAGATTTCAGGTCAATTGCAAATGAAGACGTGTTTAGACGGAACTCGAGCTCGCATCCAGGACGGATTGGAGGAGCTTGACGGAAAATAGAGGAGGTTCGCGTGGAGCGAAAGATTGGAGATGGAAGACAAGAAGAATAGGATAGATTCTTTTTTACCCTTTCATGTATCTCTTGTATTTATTTTCTTGCTCTTTATTTTCCTTAGACATTATGTTAAAGAGCCTCAAAGAACCCTAACAGTAGTCCTAGGAACACCTGCACAACCCTAGGATACGTAGGTTTTCTGTAGAACACTTAGAAAACCAATATAGGGTTAAAACTGACTTTCCAGACGTCTAATTCACTAATCAGACGTCTGATAAAGGATTTTAAGACGTCTGACTGTTGTTTCAGACGTCTGATAACTGTTAGGCTGGACATAGTTAGTTCTGTCTGATGAATTCGGACGTCCAGACCTTATACCAGACGTCTTAGGAGACGTCTGATGACTTTGCCAGACGTCCAGTCAGTGGACCGTTGGCTGGCTTATAAGACACTCAAGAATATGACCGTTAGAGCCTTATCAGACGTCCATAGGACTTCACAGACGTCTGATAAATGACCGTTTTGCCTCGGCTGACCCAAAATCTCTTCTCAGAGATTTTCTAGCCGTTGCAACGTTTGGAAATCAATTCCCACGGCAAAAGTAGGTTTCCAGACGTCCAGACTTAATGCCAGACGTCCTCTATGTCGTCTGATGGACTTGTACAAAAACCCTGTTTAGATCTGATTCAAGTCAGGGAGAAACCCGCATAGAATCAGACGTCTGACCTTGGAATCAGACGTCTTAAAGTGGCCTTCCAGACGTCTGATGCCAGAGTTAGACGTCTGATAACCCTGTCAAATGCAATCATTGTCCTGATTTCGGCCTGATTCTCTTGGGCTTTGCACCCAACGGCTATGGAAGCTTTTCCAAGCCTTCCAAAGCCTTCCTAAGGCCTCTATAAATAGAGGGGAACCTTTGTAAACAAAAACACACAAGATATACACTAAGAAAGACACAAGACACACTTAGCCATACACTCTCACACTCTTGTGTCCAAGAAGCTCTTGCTCTCTAAGCTCAAGTTCTACATCTTGAGAGCATCCAGCCGTTGCGCACACCGCTCTCCCGCCGTTGTCTACGAGAGCGAAGTTGCGCCGTCGCGTGGCTCACGCACCCGCGTCATCGTCGACGCACTCCTTGCAAAGGGGAGTTTCCTAAATCCTATAGAAGCTTAGGTTTATTACTTTGTTGGCTCTATAGGTTTGTTGTTTTATTTTACCTTTGTAATTTGGTTGGGTATTCGCTTTGCGAATTCCCGTCTCCTTCGTGGGACAAAATCCTTCTCGTGGAGAGAAGGGGTTGAGGAACGCTACCCTCGTACTTGTAGCGTGGTTGTACTGAGGTTGAATCACCCTCGTTCAAAGTGATTCGGTTAGTGGATTTGATCAACTTGGTTGATCGGAAAATCCTAACTCGAGAGGGTTAGGTGGTGGTTTTTACCCGGTTTGGGTTTCCACCTAAAAATCTTTGTGCACATTTTGTGATTGCTTGTTTTTGTGATATTGTTTATATTCCGCAATTATTACGTCACCCCCTCCTAGTAGGGACGAACCTTCAATTATGAATGGGTCATTCCATTTATATCTAAGTTTACCAGGAAAGAGCTTAAGTTTAGAATCAAATAACCAGACCTTCTGGTTTGGCTCAAAGCTCTTGCGGGAAATCAATTGATCATGTAGAGCTTTGATCCGAGCCTTGTAGATCTTGGCATTCTCATAAGCATCATTTCTAAGCTCATCCAACTCAGATAGTTGGAGTTTCCTGGTCTTTCCAGCTAGATTCAGATCTAAATTGCATTGTTTGATTGCCTAGAATGCCCTGTGTTCAATCTCTACGGGTAGATGGCACGCCTTTCCATACACCAAATGGAATGGAGACATGCCGATGGGATTTTATACGCCGTACGTTAGGCCCAAAGAGCGTCTTCAAGCTTTTGAGTCCAATCCTTACGATCAGGCCTAACCATTTTTTGCAGAATGTTCTTGATCTCTCGATTGGAGATCTCGGCTTGTCCATTCGTTTGGGGATGGTAAGGTGTGGAAATTCGATGATTAACCCCGTATTTGGCCAATAAATTTCGGAATTGGGCATTAGTAAAATGAGTGCCACCATCACTGATGATAGCCCTCGGAATCCCGAACCTACTGAAGATATTTTTCTTGACAAAATTGATGACCACCTTGTGGTCATTGGTTCGGGTGGGAATTGCCTCAATCCATTTGGACACATAATCAACAGCAACAAGAATGTACTGATGTCCAAATGAAGGGATAAAGGGTCCCATGAAATCGATGCCCCAAACATCAAAAATTTCTACAGGAAGAATAGGGTTTAGGGGCATCATGTCTCTCTTAGTTATGTTCCCGAGTGACTGACATCGAGAACATGACCTTGAGAAGTCCTGGGCATCCTTGAATAAAGACGGCCAATAGAAGCCAGATTGCAAGATTTTTGCAGCCATCTTTCTCCCGGAGAAATGTCCACCACACCCAGATGCATGGCAGAACTCGAGTATATTGTTGAATTCATTCTCCGGTATGCATCGGCGAATAATCTGATCAGAGCCGATGCGATACAGTTCAGGGTCCTCCCAAAAGTAGTATTTGGCCTCAGATTTGAGTCTACCTCGTTGTTGCTTGGTCCAATCCTGGGGGATTTGACCAACGGCCAAATAGTTAACAATGTCAGCAAACCATGGGGTGTGGACACCTAAAACTGTAAGAATGGTTTCATCCGAAAAAGTGTCAGCAATCGGAATGTCCGGACAAGAAGAATCATTTAGGAGTCTCGACAAATGATCTGCTACCACATTTTGCACCCCGGCTTTATCCTTGATTTCAAGATCAAATTCTTGAAAAAGAAGAATCCAACGAATAAGTCGGGGTTTAGCATCCTTTTTAGCCAAGAGATGTCTCAAGGCCGAGTGGTCGGTATAAACAATAACATGAGACCCCAAGAGATAAGCCCTGAATTTTTCCAACGCAAATACTACAGCTAGTAATACCTTTTTAGTAACAGTGTAATTCCTCTGGGCTTCATCCAGAGTTTTATTAGCGTAGTAAATGACAGAGGGCTTTCGGTCAATTTTCTGACCCAAGACAGCCCCGACCGCGTAATCAGAAATGTCGGTCATGATCTCAAATGGGGCTATCCAAATTGGTGGTTGCAAAATTGGAGCACAAGTGACTGCCGTTTTCAGAAAATCAAATGCCTTTCGGCATGATTCGTCAAAAACAAACGGCGTTTCTTTGGCAAGAAGGTTGCTCAAAGGACGAGCAACCTTCGAGAAATCCTTGATGAATCTTCGATAAAATCCCACATGGCCAAGAAATGATCTGATTTGTTTAACAGATGTGGGAGGAGGAAGTTTAGCGATAGCATCAACCTTAGCTTTGTCCACTTCAATTCCCCATTCAGATATTACATGACCCAAAACGATGCCTTCTTGGGTCATGAAATGACTCTTTTCCCAGCTAAGGACCAGTCGTGTCTTGATACATCGCTTAAGAATCATTTCTAAATTAGCCAAACAAGAGTCAAATGATTCTCCGAAAACAGAGAAATCATCCATGAAGACTTCCATAAACTCTCCCACCATGTCGGAAAATATGGCTAGCATACACCATTGAAAAGTCGCAGGTGCATTGCATAACCCAAAAGGCATCCTACGAAAAGCAAAGGTTCCGTAGGAACAGGTGAAAGTAGTTTTTTCCTGATCCTCGGGATGGATAAGAACTTGGTTATATCCCGAGTAGCCGTCAAGAAAACAGAAGTACTTCTACCCAGCTAATTTTTCCAAGATTTGATCAATGAAGGGCAGGGGAAAATGATCCTTTTTAGTGGCTGTGTTCAGCTTCCTGTAATCAATACAAACTCTCCAAGAGGAAGCTGAACGAGTTGTGACAGATTCACCTCTCTCATTAGTCACAACAATAATCCCGGCTTTCTTTGGAACAATCTGAACGGGACTTACCCAGGGACTGTCAGAGATTGGATAAATAATTCCTGCATCAAGCCACTTGATGATTTCCTTTTTGACCACTTCTCGCATATTTGGATTCAATCTCCTCTGCATCTGGCGAGAAGGGCGGGATCCATCTTCCAAAAATATTCTATGATTACAGTAAGATGGCTCGATCCCCCTGAGGTCATGAATGGTCCAACCAATTGCCTCCTTATGTTCCTTTAGGACCTTAATCAAGTTAATCTCTTGCTCCTTTGTCAATTTAGCACTAATAATCACAGGGAGCGTATTCTGCAGTCCTAAAAATTGATATTTTAAATTCTCGGGGAATGGTTTCAATTCAAGCTGGGGTAGGGTAATGATTGATGGTAAGGTAGGTGCTGAAGATTCAATAAAAGGAAGAGGTTTTGAGTGAAAAAAATCAGTAACCTCTTCCGAAGATGTCAGGTCAGAGGGTTGCGGGTCAAATTCATCAACCAAAGAGGAACTTTCAATTGAAGAAACTGTCAAACAAGTTTCAATATTAACATTATTCTCATCAAGTTCCTCAATAAATCCACAATCCTCAAATTTGTTGATCGCCTTAAAAATATCCATTTTCATTCGTTGGTCCCCAAAGGCGATTTCCATGCTACCGCTTTCACAATTAATGTTGGCCTTTGCGGTAGCCATGAACGGACGCCCCAGAATAATGGGCGTGTTCCTCAGATTATCTGGTACATCCATGTCAAGGACAAAGAAATCTACAGGAAAATAGAAATCCTTGACCTTAGCTATAACATCTTCAATAACGCCTCGCGGGTTTGTGACCGAACGGTCTGCTAACTGTAGCATTACTGAAGTTGGCTGAAGTTCACCTAACCCAAACTTCTCGTAAAGAGAAGTAGGAATTAGGTTGATGGATGCACCGAGATCCAAAAGTGTTCTATCAAATGTGTAATCTCCGATAACGCAAGAAATCAAAGGAGCACCAGGATCTCTCTTTTTCTGAGGGAGGTAGTGCAGGATAACAGAGCTAGCCTGCTCGGAGAATACCACCTTCCTCGGAACAGATTCTCTCGACTTACGCTTTTGTGTACATAATTCCTTTAAAAATTTTGTGTAAGCCGGTATGTGCTTGATAGCATCAAGGAGCGGAATATTGATCTCAACATTCTTAAATAAATTCAGAAACTCCTCATTGCTATCAACAGACTTCTTCTTCTTTGCTTTGGCTAAGGCCTCAGGAAAAGGAACATGAGTCAGATCTTTGGAATCAGGTTCCTGAGCCTTGATTTCTCCTCTAGAATTCTCCTCTCTCTCCTCAGATTCTTCAGGATTCAAAAGATCAGAATAGTGTGGTTGTGGATCCTGAGTCTTCTTACCACTCCTCAAAGTGACAGAATTTGCAGAAGCGTAAGAATTTGGGTCTTGGGGAGGGTTAAGAAAGATTGGAGGGGCTTGATTGACCATGAATTGTTGATTAGCAGAAGAAGAAGATGAGGAACCCTGCTCAACCACCTGAGCATGTGCGTGCGGGTCCCTCTGATTTCCTTACCCTTGGGCTTGATTGCCCGAATTTATAATGTTTCGTGGGTTGGGTATGGGTTGGGATGGTAGAGATCCGGGTTGACGAGAGTTAGCGATGAGCCCGGATTGCAAGTTGTCCAGCGAGTTTTTCATTTGCTGCATAAGCTGGAGCATAGATCCTTGCATCTCTACCATTTGACGGTTCAAATCAGCCTGCCCTGCGAGTTGACGGGCATTCCAAGCTGGCTGATTGACCTGATTCGGAGGCAACTGAGTATATACTTGACCCTGACCCATTGGTCATTGCGGAGCATAGTTGCTGGGTCAGAATTGGGTCTGTTGCCCCAGATTTTTCCAAGAGAAGTTAGGGTGGTTTCTCCAACCTGGATTATAGGCATTCGAGTAGGGGTTGGATCTAACATTCTCTTGTACAGCACAGACATCCTCATAGGGTGAGGATGGAGAGAAAGAAAGGGAAGGATCAGAAAAACTGGGATCAAAAGCCCCAGTTGGGAACCCATGGGGTTCTGAAAAATGCTGACTCATAGGTTGAGTCGCATCAAGTTAATTCACGAACTCCCGTCCAGAAGGAGCTCGTGAGGAATGGAATCCCGAATTTTGGGATTGAGTGGATTGAGAGTTGTTCATAGAATTGCCAGCCATCCACTCTTCCATTCTTTTAGCAACCAAGTCCACCTTATCAAGTTTATTACAAATCAATTCCATATCAAATGAATGAGAGTCATGGACTTCATTGACATTTGATCTGGGTTGCTGGGACCGGTTAAAAGTATCCATGGAGGCATGATTAATTGAATTCTCACTCATTTCCTCAAATAAATCATGTGCACTATCTGCATCTTTATTGAGGAAATTGCCTCCGCAAGAAGCATCCACATGGTTTCTGAGTTGCTCATTCAACCCATGATAGAAGATCTGCACGAGTTGCCATTTCGACACCTCGTGGTGTGGACATCTCCGCAATAAGTCCTGGAATCGCTCCCAGGCCACATGAAACTGCTCCCCCGGCCGCTGGGTAAAGGTAGTGATTGCCTGTCTCAAAGCATTGGTACGACCGACTGGGAAGAACTTCTTCAGAAAGGCCGATTTCAACTCATTCCAAGTTGTAATTGGTCTTCCTATTGTCCTATACCAATGCGCAGCTTTATTCCTAAGAGAGTGGGGGAAGAGCCTCATGATCATTTGCTCCTCCTTAACGTTTCGAGCCTTGGTGTTCTGAACCAAAGTGGTCAAATCTTCCAAGTGCTGAAACGGATCTTCGAAGCCAAGCCCATGATAATGTTTAATCAGGCTTAACACCTGGGGCATGATTTCTACGTCACCGGCTGGAATATGGACGCCGGGACGTTCCCCGTAATTTGAAGGATCATAAAAATCCTTCAAGGGTTGAGCGCCCTGCATTCTCTGGAACCATTCCTACATTCTCTGCATTTGTTCCAGCTGCCTTCGAAATTCTTCCTGTGGATTTTCAAGCAGAGGAGGCTATTGTTCGGCCATGGGATCAAATTGACCAAAATCTAACTTGCGCCTCCTAGAATGTTCTAATGGTCCTTCTAATCGGGGATTCAATGACCGTCTTCCCAGCATAAACTAGGAGAAGGTCGGAAGGACTGGGGATAGGGACCCTGCAGCACAACAAAACAAGGATGTCCTTAAGTGGGGTAGCCTAAGTATCTACTGACTCCCAAAACCAGCCTTAAGACTGTAAGTGATTTATTCTACTTGCGTCTGTTTAATCCAACCAGTTAGAAGGAGGGACTGGGGAGAAGGTTCTTCCTTTGGCTTTCGCCTCCGGTTCCTAGTGTACCCCCAGCCGCGATCGTTTGACTCTGCTCCCCTAGCTAGACATCAGATTAATCAGTACAAGTAGGTTAATCAAAAATAATCTCAGACTAGGCCCTAAAGAGCGAATCAAACCTTAAGGCCAACGTCTACTCAATTTTATTAAGGCCTGGGATTGTGGTACTTATGGAATGTGATGAGCCCTTACAATGGGTTGTGCCCTTAATGATTGATTGAGATTTGTATAAGTGCATGCACAACCAGGGTTTTCAAGTAAGATTATTGATAATGTGTGAATTTTAGTGTTCAAATCTTGCTTAAGTAGCATTTAGGGTTTTAAATTAGGTGAATTGCAATCAAGTTTCTAGGCAAACCAAGTTGTAAAACATGGGTGAAGATTGTTTTCCTTTAAAATCAGAAAGAAAGTGGAGTGCCTGGAATATACCTAGATTGAAAACCCTAAGGAGGAGCTACTTGATGAGTTGGTTTTAAAATAAAGTGGTGCGGCCCAAACAACTCAAACAACTGGCCACAAATGCACCACTAAGTTAGGCACTCAAAGATGATTAACCTAGAATGATTTCTACTCTGTTATATGTTGCTTTGTGTGTACCGGTTCCACAGATCAGAACCCGGTTGAGTAGAAAACAAATCAAGTTGATCAAGTGCCTTGAATGTGAGTGTGTGTTGTGTGTTTGTTGAAAATTACCCCACAAGATTATCTTTTCATTATTATTTTTTTTTTTATGAATGAAGGTGGAATGAATGTGAGTGAAAATCCAAACAACCAAACTATTCCTAGGATTTATGCAAACACCTAGGTTAATTGGAATTTGGATTTAATGTGGCGAATGAAATCTATGAAGGGGAAAAGAATGGGGGATAACTTACAAAACCTTCCACAGCACTTTACTCCAATCTATCGCTTTTGCTCGTCTCAAAAGAGTACCTGCAATTACAATAAGAAAGGAGAAAAGTGAGGTAAATAATTTGTAAGTTACAAAACGCGAAGAGAGATCAAAGATCGTTGCCTCCCCGGCAACGGCGCCAAAATGTTGAACGCGCTTTTCGAATCGCTACGCTTACGTGTTTGGTTTTGGAAAACCTGTCGTTGTAGGTCGAAAGCGAAGAATCCGTGTTCAACAAATAAAATTTATACCGAAAAGAATTCCGGGTCGAACACAGGGAGGCTACGTTGATCTATATTCGCAATTATATTTTTTTAGGATTTTTTTATAAGCAAGGCGATATAATTACAATGGAGCTATCAGACTAAAAGAGAGAGAGAGAGAGAGAGAGAAAGAGAACATGCATTCAATATTCCAATTGTTTATATAATCAAACTAAATAAAAGTTACACTAGAAAGCGGAAAATCAATTACACTATTAAGCAGGAAAATTCTACACTAGAAAAGCTGTAAATAAGAATGGGAGAGTGAAGTTATCCTCCTCGACGATTGCTTGGAGGACGAGCCGGACGGGACGACGCCTATACGAAGGAGAACGAAGCAGGACGAAGGAGGACGAAGCAGAAGAACGGGAACGAAGCAGCACGCCGTCGTCGTCGCGGGATCCACTTCTGAAGGGGAACGAAAATTGGACTTTATCTCGCGAGAAGCATCCCGGGTGTGGGACAAGCTTCTCTTGAGCTTTGGAGGGGTAGAGAGGAGAAAGAAGGGATGAGAATTTCGTATGGAGGGGGTCTCCTTTTATAGTTGCAAGGAGTGGGGGCAAAATGGACATTACAACTTCAAAACAATAAATAAGGGGTCTTTAGTGACGGATAAATCCGTCACTAAAGCCCCAACATGGGCGTAGCTTCCATGCCCACATGTGCCTCCTCGGCTGCCCACTCATCAACGTCCACGCACGTCCAGCGATCCTCAGCCGTCCGATCGCGAGATCGGACGGCTTAAGTCGCGCCTTCTCCCACTGCATCGCACACCCGCCCGCGCGTCTGATTACGCATCCGATTGCACGTCCAATCGCGCGTCGACGCTATCGGGCATGCGCGGCCGTCCGATCTCCATCTGACGCTCCACCCGTGCCCAATCGCCCGCACCTGCCACTCCTCGCCACGGCTCGAACCCGTGCCCGGCGCTCGCGATAACGCGCTCGACCACTGCGCTATGGGGCGCAGATGGTCGAACGGACGCTTTTAAAAGTGAGCGCCCACAGCCGTTGGATTAAGATCCAACAGCGGAGAGAGATCGGGCGCGGGGCCTTCACAAGATGAAGCGGTCGCTTGGGCGGCTGAGATGGCGCCATGTGGCGTTATCTTGGCCGTCCATCTTCTAGAAGTTGTAGATGGTGCCACGGATGTCTGATTGACTCAATTTTTGTGTCGTTGGGCTGCGACCGTCGATCCGAATTCATCCGTGTGGTCGGATTTATCATCTGAAGTGCGGATTTACATCATCCTGGCCCTTGATCTTCTAAGGTTCCTGGGTCACTATCTGATGCTACGGATGCCTGATTAGGGCGATCTTGGAGTCGTTGAACTCCAATCGTCGCCCTGATCACATCCATATGGTTGGATCTTTGATCCGAGGCCCCGATAAGATGTTTGCCCTGTCCAAGTACATAAAAGGAGACAATTAACCTCCATTTTATTCAAACTACTCTAAATGCAAGATGATGCATGTAATACAATATTTATATAATGAAATGCAATCCTATGCTTAAGAACATGCATAAATAGACATTTTAGGTAGTGTAAATGTGTTTACATCGGGTTGTTTTCAAATCCAAACTGATGGCAATGACATTTGGATGAGATTTGATTTCAAATCCTACCCAGATTAGTTTGTTTTAACCCTTAGAACTTGTTGAAATCGATAAGAAATGTTCTTAAGTGTCTGTTCACTTAATGAGAGTAGAAATTTGTTCTCTGAAGCTTTCAGAGAAGCTTGAAGCCTCTCTGCAGTTTCAGAAGCTTAAAGAGCTTCAGAACCTTTACTTACAGATGCGGAATTACTTGCAAAGTTAGTTCGGACCCTTAGTTAAGCTAGAAAAGCCATCCTGTAGACACTGTAAACATAACTTCAATTCCAAGCAAGTTATAACCCTTAGATTCACTTTTCAAATCAAAGAGGAAAACATCCTCTTAACTTAAAATTGACCCTGTAATCTTGTAGAGCCATCTTAGAGGATTCCATCAAGCTTTGAATCGCTTGATTTGGAGCTCTGAGTAGGGAGAATCACCTTATCTTAAATCCAGTGCGCTTATTGCGCGTGCCGTAGTCACCGCTATGTCACGACCATGACCCCAGGGTGATAGACCGGGTGTAGGATTACCACAAGGTGCTCTCCCAGCCAAGAGAGTGTCACATGTATATCCTGCATCATGGGAAAACTACATCAAGATCATTCTATTAGGGAACAAGGGGATTAAGAAAGGTTGTAGACACTTACTACAAACTGAATTAGAAACACATATATGATATAAACGAAAATAGTTGATAATACATAATTGGAAAATTGCATAATAGTTAGCTGCTTGTTCATTTATGTTTAATTTCATGTAAATGACATATACACCACTCTACTCAACGTTAGCTAACCACAGATTTATATAACCATGTTCAGGTTAGGGAGTTAAGTAGCTAGTGCCACCGGCTACAGAAGGTGCTGGGCCCAGTCGAGCCAGCCGTAGTAGTTCTTTCTCTTTTCCGTTGCAGAGGCTTTTTGTTAGTAGTGAATACCTTTAGCATGTAGTAACTATTTCTATTATGTTTCTCTCTATTTTTGTGTGATGACTGTGTCAATGAACATTTATATTCCACTGTGGCATGTAATATATTTAAGATATTCTGTTCTATTTCCATTGCAGTCTATTATCTATTTCTGCTTAGTTACATTGCATGTATGGTTGTGGAATGTTTTATGCATTTGGTTATCTCTCGTTGGATGACTGAATCTTGGGATTTAGTCAAGGCGAGCTGTTCTCAGGTTCTGTAGGGAGTCGGGATCGGGTTGTAACATTTACGGGGTCATCTTAAGATATCAAAGTATAGGGTTTGGCTAGGAGGGTGCCTCTCATAACATCATCCCAAGACGTCGAACTACAGGGCCTTCCACCAGATATAGAGAGACAATGACTCCAATTTTGTAGTAAGCTAAATCCAAAGTGGGATGTAGGGAGTGATAGGTAGACTTACGCCATAGCGAAAACTCGATTTTCTAGAGAGCATGCCCACTTGTTAAGCCAGCTATCACAATGCACAAATGCTTAAACTTTCAATCTCTATTCAAACCTTTGGGTGGATTTTCAAGCCATAGAAAACCTTTTAGATTCCCAAAATGAAGATTGATCGGAAGTTGATGGACAAGACGGTTTGTATTTTGGTCAATACTCTAGAATTGTTGAATCTGTGCCTAAGATTTTGCACATATTCAATGTGATTAGTGATAATTGTGCCTCCTAACTTGATAAAAGCTTAACTCAGACTCTCTGTCATGTTTATCACAAGTTTTGTTTTTAATTTTGTAGGTGTGTCGACTAAAACCTTTCAAGAGACTACAACTCCACTAGGGAAACCGCAGGATTTAAAGTCTTGTTTCATTTATTTGTTTTACTTGGGATTAGAAAAATTTAGGTACGTGGGTTTGATTGCATTTTGGTTATTGCATGTGACTCGAATTTTTCTTAAGCAGATCTTGACGAGGATTCAAGAAATTCTAGCCCCACCAAACATTATGAGGAGCGATGACGAGTTTTAAAGAGACTAGATGAGCTATATACAAAATCAGGTAATAAATCTTCATGTTACCTAGCTTTTCTCCTTATTAAAGGTACATCAAATGGTCAAAGAGTATTGAGATAAAGAAAAGATAAGTGTGTATGATCCTAACCAACTCCATTAACGTGTGAGACATCTAGAGTAAAGGGATGACCTCCACGTTTGTTGTCTCTTCCCATTGCTATGTATTTAATAGTATACTACAACCTACTAATTAAAATTTGGTGAAATTATAAAAGGTTTCTAAGATTTGCAGAATTCACTTGGTGAAATTCACAAGTTAAAGCTCGGTGAAATTCACTTGGTGCTGCAACGTTGACAACCTACCTTCATAATAACCCTTTTTTAGCCAACTAATGCTCAATCTTTTACTGAAGCTCAATCTAATAGCATTAAAAACCATCAATGGATTATCTGGAGAAAAACGTCTAAATAAGCAATGACAACGTTTCCATTGGCACATTTTGATGTTGTTGAAAGAGTTGGTAATTCTTATGCTTTATAAGGCCCAAAGCTATTATTTGAACAGTAAGTTACAGAGTTTACAGCTAAGAGGATTGCGAACGGCAAGTAATTATATATACAAAAAATTCTATCAACACCGACAATAAATATAAAAAACTGTTAAAAAATATAAAGGTGTAGCAATCCCAATACTGTTCATCTCCTCCTTCACGTAACTTTTTTTTTTTTTTTTTGGAAAAGAATAATTATTAATAAGGGAAGAAACCGATACAAAAGAATGCACTCAAGCAGGGAGAGAGAAGAGAAAAGAAAAGCCTGACATCCTCACAAAGAGGAGAAAGTTACGCTATGTAGAAATGGGGGAGGTCAAAATACAGAAGCAAGACAAAAATTAAAAAAAAAAGAAAAAGAAAAAAAATTCCAAAATCAGGAATCGGATAACCTCCCAAATGAGAATGACCCCACATTCATAGATACAGCAAGTGCCAATAAAAAAAATCTTGAAGATCACACAATAAGAAAGTCGATATAAATGATCAAAAGGTCAAAATCGACCTCTGACAAGCATCAGAAACCTCAATCGGAAAAACCCAGGTCACACCTGATCTCCAATATTGAAAAAAAAAACCTCCACTAACAAAGAAAAAGAATGGATCCAACAATCAACGAGGCACAAATAAGCCACCACAACAAGAAGTAACCATCATGTCAAACGAGACACCCATCCCCCACAACTGCATCCGATCCACGGCCACAACATGAAGGCACAGTCCAGCCAATCACCAGCTGAGCACACTCTGGCCGAATGTCAGCCAACCGCACACCCCACAAGCACACCATCCACGTCGCCAATGAACTCCCCCGCCCTGCATCCACGCCGACGATGCTCGCACCAACGAAAGACCTCAACGAATCACACTAGCACCAACCGCCGGACGGACCTCGAACGAGGGTCTCCACTGCCATAGCACACGCCGACCACCACAGTTCACCGATTGCAGAGCACTATGACGCCACGTCCAAGGCCAATCGCTCCTCGTCGTTAGAAGCTGTGCATGTCACCCACGTCGACGTAGTAAGGACCCGAAGGGAGGAGGAATATATCCGACAAGAGGGAGGGGCCCAGATCAGCCTTGATAGGTCAATCGGGGCCCTCTGTAGATAAGGGGTCAGGAGGTTGATGAGAGTGGAGAGGAGGAGTTGCTTCTGTTAACACTTGGTATAAAGAAGACCAATGTTATACAGTAATGTAGGATTGATGTACTTTCAGTTATAAAGCACCAATGTTTTCCAATATAAAATTGAAATTGCTAATGCTTTTTTTTTTTGAAAATATTTCCATTAAAGGGGAAGAATCCGATACAAGCGAATGCGAAGGGAGACAGAATATCCTCACCCACAAAGAGGGAAATACGTTCCGTAGAAACGGGGGAATGCAAAATACAAAAAATAAGACAAAAAACAAAAGAAAAAGAAAACGCTCCACAAGAACGGGGACCAGACGACTTCTCGAAGAAGAGTGACCCCACACTTGTAAGTACGGCAAAGCACCAACAAGACGAATCTTGAAAATCATGCCAATGAGTTAATCGTATAAATCGACCAAAATGCCAAAAATGACTGGAAACTCGACCGTATAAACCTGGGGTCCCCAACAAAATAAAAACCACACTACAATAAAGAAAAAGAAGGGCTAAAACTCTCCAAAGCATGAAACCATCCCGGCAACCGCAGATCGAGCAAGCCTCCTACAACATCCACACCGCGACCACCAAGCACCAATCGCTGATGTGACGATCGGAGCCATCGAGTCCGTAAGCGTTGGCGAGCAACTCCGCAACCGTAGCCGACACATAGCCACAGCAACCGGTCGATAACGACCTCTGCAACCACCGCACACCATCGTGACCAATCGTCGACGAGTCACGCGACAATGGCCACCGTGAGAAGTGAGCAAGTGCCATGAGCTGCTATCCACCTTGCATGTCGAGGAGGCGATCTGTGCATTGAAGAGGAGAGACCCAAGGAAGAGGAAAGCATTTCCGGAGGTGGAGAGGGGCTCCGATCAGCCAGGTCTTCGGTTTCACATGCTCTCTCTCTCTCTGCGGAAGGGGGAACAAAATGCTGAGTCTTGTAGGGAACAGTTGAAGCATGTGAAGTCTGAAATTGCTGATTTTTTTTGTTTTGAAAATAAACATTCCATTAAAGGGGAAGTATCCGATACAAGAGGATGCCCCAGAGGGGAAAGGAAAAGTGGAGAATCCTCACCCACGAAAGGGGGGAAATACTATTATGTATTACTATTTATAGTTTTGTCATCATCAAAAAGGGGGAGATTGTTGGTGCAAGGGCACCAAGATCGTTTATTTTAATAATAACAAAACACTTGTTATTTAACATCTGCTTTTGAGTCCAAGATTTCAGGACAATTATAAATGGATACAAGTGTAAAGACGGAATTTAAGCTCGCGATTGGAGGAGCTTGACAGAGGAGACGGAGCTTCGCGAGGAACGATAGCTTGAAGAAGGCATGAAAACAAGAATAGGATATATTTCATTTTATCTTGTTCTATGTATTTTTGTTTTGTTACTCTTTATTTTTTCTTTATTAGATTCATGTTAAAGAGTCTCAAAGTACCCTCATAGTAGTCCTAGGAACACTTGCACAACTCTAGGATACTTAGGTTTTCCGTAGAGAACTTAGAAAACCTAAATAAGCTTCAAACATTCTTTTTAGATGTCTAACACAAAAGTCAGACATCTGATAACGAACTTTAAGACGTCTGAATATTGAATCAAACGTCTAATCTTTTAGGGCTAGTCTTAGAACCTTCTATCTGTTGATTTCAAACGACCGACCTTTAGTCCAAACGTCTTATCAGACATCTGATGACTTAGCCAGACGTCCGATTAGTGGAACGTTGGCTTAGAAAATGATCGTTGAGGTTTTGACCTTTGATCTTCTATTAGAAGCCTTAGAGGACTCCAGACGTATAATCAGTATGTTTTTCCTCGATTGACCCAAATTGCTTTCCTAGACAAATATAGCCATTTGGACCTCAGGAAATCAATTCATGTAGTTATCTAGGTTTCCAGATGTCCAAATCTAGTGCTAGACGTCATGTATGTCATCTGATTGATTTACACTAGAACCATGTTTAGGTCTGATGAAAGTCAGCAAGCGAACCCATCTAGTATTAGATGTATGATCTAGTTTCCAGACATCTTAAACTTGTTTTCTAGACATCTGGTACTTTGACCAGACGTCTAATGACCCTGTCAGAATCATTATTGATTCTAATTATGGCCTGTTCTGCACTGGGATAATTCCCAATGGCCATGAAAGCCTTCCAAGTCCTTCCAAAGCCTTCTTAGGCCACCTATAAATAGAGGGGTAGCCCTCCCTTGTTTAGATACACTAGAAACAATTTCCACATCCAATTGTGTCATAGAGAAGCTATCCTCAAGAAGAGAAGTGATCTTGCACTCCAAAGCCCCACTCGTCACATCTGAGAGCTTCAATACTCTACCGAGATCATGCCTACACACTTCCATCTAAGGGAAGTTCTTCTTTTCCTATAGAAGCTAGTATTATTCCCTTTACATTGTTGCTCTATAGGATATTTGTATTTGTTTTTGTTTGGGTATTCGCTTTGCGAATTCCCGTCTCCTTTGCAAGACAAAAAGCTTCTCATGAAGAGAAGCGATTTGAGAAATACTACCCTCGTACTTGTAGCGTGGTTGTATTGATGCTGAACTACCCTCGTTAAAGTAGTTCGATTAGTGGATTTTGATCGACTTGGTCGATCGGTAAAATCCTAACTCGAGAGGGTTTGGTGGTGGTTTTCAGCTGGTTTGGGTTTTCACCTAAAAGTCTTTGTGTATCTTGTGTGATTGCTTATTGTGAGATTATTTTATTTTAATTTTGTATTTTATATTATATCGTACAAATCTCACCTCCTCCCATAAGAATCTTCAGTTGGTATTAGAGCAGATTTTTCACCTTTAGGAGTAACTTCCGTAGAAAGATCAATGGAGGGGAGCATATCTACAATCAGGATATCCGAGGGGCAATCTACCACCCATCTGCCATTCTTTGATGAGAGCAACTACCCCTATTGGAAGCTCGGGATGAAGACGTGGCTTCAAGCCAACGACTTCACGATTTGGTCCAGGTGTGAGACGCCGTTTGACATCCCGAAGAGACCAGCGGGAGGCTACTCGCAACTATAAATCCGTGAGCTTTCACTCAACGCCAAGATGATGAACGCACTCTATTGCGTGTTGAGCCCAGAGGAGTTCAACAGAATCTCGCAATGTGCCACCGCATACAAGATTTGCCACATGATTGCACAGTAAGATACACCAATAAATATGCCATCTTGTGCTATTTCCTAGCATTACCCATGCATCTTATGTAGCCATACTTGCATTTGTAAATATACACCTGCATGCATTTATAAAGAGGGGAAGAGAGTGAGAATAAATGGCCATCCAATCCACTTCCATTATTAACATTTTCCTACAGTGTGGCATTGCAATTTCACCATTTCATTTTTTCCCATGCAGCTGCAGGGCATGGTGTGCACCTCTCCTCTCCACTCCTCCTGCCAGCAGCATGGGGTGAGGTGTGCTCTCCCTCTATAAAAGGCCTTGCACTCCCCTTGCTGTAGCAGCCGACATCCCACCTTCATATAGACCCATCACCACCCTCAGACAACACCTCACGCACAGCCAGCCACTCTCCTTGCCTCTCTGATGAGAACCTCATCATGAGCCATAACTAGCTCATTTTGACCCAATACAAAGGATAAAAGCTCCTACATATCTCAAGGAAAGGCTTAACTCAGAGAATTCTGAGTTTGAGAAGAAAACCAGTCATAAGGGGTAAAAGTGCAATTTTACCAGTATAATCTGCATACAGGGTAATTCAGGGCCCCAACACAGGTCAAAACAGCTTAATAAGAATAAAAGTGGGATGAGATGATCTAGTAAGGGCTACAGCACTTCCAAGGAACCAAATGATAATCTGTAACCCTAAAACAACCCACTTCAATTCACAAGGTTCGAGGCAAAGTAAAAATAGAATAAACCCTCTAAAATTCATAGAAAAATAATCTCTAGGGTTTAGAACCTTCAATTTGGCCTTTAGAACCCATTTTGACCTACATTGAGAACCATGCCCAATTAATAACTTAATTTAGGTTTTTGCGCAAATTGACCGGTCAAACAAGGTTTAATATGAAAATGAAATTCACCATCAGATTCCTTAGGTCCTAATTAGTCATGTATAAAAACTTGAGCCTAAGAAGAAACCTCCTTGACCGACTTCACACTTTGGTCCTCATATATTTACTCTTTGGCCCTCAACTTTTGAACCCTCGCATTTTGGCCCCTAACTCTCCTTCGTTCTTTGCAATCAGGTCCCTCCTGCAAAACCCTGCCAGCACCATGCTCCGGCGACCTTGCGCGGAGCATGGCGCCGCGCAGGGTGAGGTGGGGGACCTGGCAAGTAAACCGGGGGTGCCCTGCGTCGTCAGCCGTCGCAGGGGCACCCCCCTGGTCATTGTAGCCCACCATACCGGCCGTGCGAACGCACGGACGGTATGGGTTCGTCTCCGACCATTCTCCGGCGAGGGAGACACGTCGTCTCCCTCCGCCTTCCTCCCTGTTTCATCCCTATAAATACCCCCCGCTGCTCCACCGACCAGGGCAGCTCGGGTCTGACGGGGAAAACCCCCAACTTTCTTCTCCTCTCCCTCCGGCAGACGCCCACCAGCTCCGGCGGTTCCTCCTCCTCCTCCTCTTCGCTCTGCCGTAATACCAGCAGCAGAGACCTCCTCCCCTGCTCTTCCTGCGCCACGCCGTACCCAGCTGGCGCCTCTCCAGTCCTCTGCTCGCCGCCGCCCCTTCCCCTGGGCATCTTCTTCTCCGGCGACAGTCGATACGACTGTCGCCCTGTCTCGGCCCCTTTCGTCTCCATAGCTAAGTCAGAACTCCTCCCCATCTCCCCCTCTTTCTTTTCCTCACTGTCTTTTATTTGATTAAACCCTCGACCGCTCCTGTTCACCCTCACCCTCTCCGCCTCCGACCACCCTCCGGCGAGCCGCTCCCATCACCTCAGCGACCCACACGGTTCGCCGACCACCGCAGAACCTCCGCCTCCTCACCCTGATCCTCTTCCGCCCCTCCACTTCCCACCAAACGCCCTCTGCAGATCCACCAAACACACCCACTTCTTCGCTCACAGTTTGACCTAGGACGACCTGTTGGCTCCATCACGCCCCCTGCAGACCCCCTGACCACCTTCGCCGTGCCACGGCGAAGGTCCCCCGCCTGTCTGATTTGGCCGAGAGGCCGTTCTTCTGTGACCAGGTGACTCGCCCGCCGTCGCCATTACTGAGCAGGCAGAGCTCCTTCACCTGCAGGTGCAGGCACGCCTTCGCCCAGGTTCGACTCCCAGGTTGCGCGGGGAGTCTCCGCGAAACGTCCCAGGCTCGCAGATGGGGCGAAGGCCGCGCGTGAAGCCACGATCGCCCACTGCTCCCTCCGCGACGGGCGCTCAATTGGGGTGGGACATTTAGTCCCACCTCGGAACTTCTCGGAGGCGCGCGGACGCATAAAGGCAAAAAGTGCCTTATGCTGTCTGCCTCCTGACCACGGGGTGAGGTCCCTCTCACCCGACCCGGCCTCGTCCGTGACCACGCTCCGCGGACCTGGCCCGACCCGATTAAACCGACCTGCACTCCTCGCCCACCACCGCACGCCGGTGGGCCTGGACCCGGGCGTGACCCGAACCCGATTACCCGGTAGCTCTGGGAGAGCTTTCCCAAGAGTGGTTTCAGAGAGAAAGAGAGACGCGGGGGGGGGGGGGGGTAGAGTAGGTTTTGCCTCTTGACGAAAAACTCTGAAGTGTGCAGGCCAAAGAAGAAGAAGAAGACCCGCGGAAGAAGAAGTGCAGGCGAAGAAGAAGGGGCTGCACTGTAGCAAATGCATAGTTAAGTCGTCGAAGCACCGGGTCAGACGACGGAAAGTCAGCAGCCAGAGCAGGAAAGAAGGCAGGCTGAAGAAGAAGGAAGAGCAACGGCCAAAGCAGAAGAAGAAGAAAGGAAGACTTAGTAGCTGAAGGCAGAAGCTCTGCAGCCATAAAAAAAAAGGGGAAAAGAGAAAGGGTCACCGCGATTGCAGAAGAAGAAGAAGAGAGGTCAAGGCAGAAAACCAAAGAAGAAGAAGAACAAGGAGCTCTGAAGAAAGAAGAACATCACCAACGCAGGAACAGCAGGAAGAAGAAGAAGAGCATCACCATTGCAGAAGAAGAATATCACCTCTGCAGAACAGAGAAAAGAAGGAGATCTAAAGAAAGAGAGAAAGAAGAGCATCCCCCTCTGCAGAACAAAGAGAAAACAACAAATTCTTTCCCTCTCTCTTTCTTTTTGTAAAAGAAACATGTATATCTCTAGAATACAACTTGCTCCCTGAGTTCGACCTCGGGAACTCTTTTATTTTCCGAGTAAAAAAATTATATTTGAAATGTTGGCAATAACCGGCTTTACTACAACGTTATAACAAAACCAAAAACCCTCAAACCCGGTTGCCGCGACGTTTCACTCTCCATCTCTATACATAGTTCCTCTTCTCACAAGTTGAGAAGAGGCACATCGTGTGCAGGAGAAAGCTTACAGTGGTCTCAGACCACCACTGTGAGTTCCACCACCGCCTAGCTCCATTGTGAGCAAGTGGGCGTGGTGGTTTCTTGCTTCATTTTTTTATTTGCATTTTTCTTTCCTTTTTCATTTTGTTGCTATTCTTCTCCTCCGCCACTAATTCAGGGCTCCAAGCTTTGAAGCCCACGCCCTCCGCGCACCTCCAGCACGTCCGCACACCTCCATCCGGTCACTGCCAGACCAAGTAGACTGCTCAGGGCTTCTTTCCGCGCGCGTGGGCACTCCACAGCGTCGGTCGTGCACCAAACCGCCTCCAGTCGGTCGCCAGACCGCACGTGCACTGTAGCGCACTATAGCGCGTGATCTACGGGACATTGTAGTCACCGGCTCGTTTCTCACTTAACCGATGGCTATGTCGCCCTCTCTCATCTCCCGCACCCACCCCACGCTCCCGCGAATCGCGTGTGCTGTGCTCACCCGCTTAGCGTGTACATTCACCTTTGCCTATGCGCCCGCGCGCCTGTGCCTCCAGACGACGCCTCTGCACTGCAAACGTCTTAAACGGCTGCCTCCATCCCCTCCAACGCACACACACACACCCTGATGCACACGCACTCACAAACACTCACACCTACATGCATACACATATATATATATACTCACACACCCTCACCCTTAAATATTTATACATACGTAATTAAATATATATATATTCCTATACATATATATATACACACACATCTATATCGTTATAGCTACTTATATAGATATATACATATATACTTATATATCCACACACCCACATTCTCCCATACACACCACATATACTACCCACATACCCGTGCACTCACCCCTCCACCGCGCATCGTATCGCGGGAATATTCGCACCAGTTGTTGATATTCCTTGATACCCGTTCAAAGCAAGTGCTTCCGCCCACACTTGCACACATCCGCTCTACACTCCTCACGGCACTTAGTCTTGTTGGTTACGTCTTGCTAGACGTGAACCAACTTGACACCATGCTACATCCCATCCACATCTCCATTTTCACCCCTATTTATATAACATCTATATAAATATATATATATTCTATATCTACTATATACACAGATATAGATATACTAAGCTAAGTATTTCTTTTCATTTCTTTTGTTGCATTCTATTTTGCTTTCAATTTGTCTTTTCTTCTTGCTACTAAAAAAACTAAAAAGTATAAAACAGAAAAGATAAATCTTGATTTGTAGGCACACGATTTCGCGTGTGACGAGACAGGATTCGTTGTATTTTGGCATATAGCTAAAGACCTATTTGAGGGTGTGCCTCAAGGACAAGTTTATCGAAAAAGAAAAGAAACCTAAAAATCAAGAAAACCAAAAATATAATAAACGCAAGGAAGAGATACATTTTAGGAAAGGCGTAGGAACTTCGCATTCTCCTAATCCCCGCCTCCCTGAGATCGACCCTGGGCCTAAAAGTAATCAAGATAAAATCAAGTAGGCCAGGTTAAATTTTTTGCGAAACTGGTGTAGACTCGATTTAGGTTAACTCACTATACTCATTTCGACATTAATATCACCATATTAATAAAGCCTATTCGAGTACGCATCATGATTTTCTGGTGCCGTTACCAGGGAGGCGCTATTTGAAGTAAGTTTCTACTCTCTTTGATTTTCTCTTCTCCCACCCTTCTCTTCACGGGTGTTTTGTTTGTTTGTGTGCAGGTGTACCTGTTGTAAGGAGGAGACACCTAGAGCAGGTTGGAGACATGGGCAAATCCAAGGCGGGTGCGAGAGCGTGAAATCGCCAACGCTGCAATTGGAGCTTCGCCCACATTGCTGAGGAGGTAGGTGTCTTCCTCGTAGTAACTTAGGTCATCTTGTCACCTTGAAAGAAAAGAGAAAAAAAAATCTAAAAATTTCAAAAACCTAAAAACACTTCTTGGGAGTTTCTTGGGGCAAGTGGACTAAAACTCACTTATTGATTGTTTGCCATCACCCCCACTGCCCCTTGATTTCCCTCAAACTTCGCATAGCAAAAATCCAAGAATCTTGATTCTTGCCTTTTTCGTTGTGTGAAGTCTTCTTAGAGGCAAGATAAAAATTGAGTGATTGCCATCCTTCCATGCCTCATTTATTAACATTTCGGGATCACATTTTTTTGGTGGGGAGTCTTGAATTGAGTTGATTCCAAACCCACCACTACTTTACATCTGCCTTAGATTCGATCTAGAATATTTCAACCCCAACATTTTCATTTTTACATCATTTTGGTGGTTGAGCCTTGTATGGATTATCATTTTAGTGATTGGGAGCACTTGAATTGAGTGTGTTGGCTCCCTCTCACATTAAGCTAAAATTGACTGGTGCATCCACACCTAGAAATTTCCATATAAGGAAGCCCATTACATTTTTAGCATGCATTAACTAATTCACATTGAAGAAGAGTTTGTTGGGCATAGAAAACTTGTATTTTCTGAAAACCCGGAGATTGGTTGAATTGGTAATCCAGTGGAATCCTAAAATCGATGCTACTTAAGGTTGAAATTCTAAAAGCCATTCACCATCTAAAACTTCAATTCGGGGAGATTTCCCCGTTACATGCTTGATTTACACACTCTTAAAATTAACGCACTTGGGCGTTACCCGTATACAACACCCTTCACATTCCTGGAGCACTTGATCCTAAGCCTCTAAATTAAAATAGGTATAAACTTGACCCCTCTTATGGATTGGAGGTCTACTTACCTACATGTAGCACCTACGTGCTGGTGTGGGTTCCCGCGTGCTATCGAGTGTCTAAGACTGGGGCAAACGGCCTCTCAATCTGGCCCGGTGGGTCCACAGTGCTCTCATTTGGTTCTATAGGTTGTGATAGTAGGTAACTTAGACCTTTAGGTCTAAGGGCACATTGTAGAGGTTAGGAATTTGATTTCTTTGATTTTTCATCAAGTGTATCCTTACGGTGTTTTTTCTCTCATCCCCTTTCCCTTCTCATCTCCTAAATTCTTCCTGCGGTAGTGCATGTTTAGGAGGAGGTCACAAAACCCTGAGTTGTTTGAATTGCCCGATAATTATAGAATGATAGAAACTGGTGAATCGTCGTCCTCCTCCACAAACATGGCTGCATGCCCACCCCCAAATCCCGAGGGAGGAAACCGCCCCCTCCAATCCCACTAGGTGGTGGTGGAGTTGTAGACCCCATAACCCACCCCCAAGCACAAATGGAACTATATAATGAACAAATGAGGCCATAAGGGAAACATTGGAGGAAATGAATAGCCCTCCCCCTGAAAGGGAGGAACCCAGGTGATGAGAACCTCATCATGAGCCTTAAACTAGCACCATTTAACCCTGATTTACAGGAAAAAGCTCCTACATAACCTTAGAAAGGCTTGGCTCAGAGAGATTCTGAGTTTGCAAAGAAAACAGAAACTGAGGGGTAAAAATGTAATTTCCCAATCCAATCTGAAAACAGGGTAACTCAGGGTCCAAACATAGGTCAAAGCAACCTAATAAGAAGGAAAGTGGGATGATTTGATCCAATAAGGGCTACAGCAATTCCAAGGAACTAAATGATAATCTGTAACCCTAAAAACAAACCCACTTCAATTCACGTGGTTCGAGGCAAGGTAAAAATTAACTAAACCCTCTAAAATTCATAGAAAAATAATCTCTAGGGTTTAGGACTTTCAATTTGGCCTTAGGAACCCATTTTGACCTACATTGAGAATCATGCCCAATTAACAACTTAATTTGGGTTTTTACGTAAATTGACCGGTCAAACAAGGTTTAATCTAGAAATGAAATTCACCATCAAAATCCTTAGGTCCTAATTAGTCATGTATAAAAACTTGGGCCTAAGAAGAAACCTTCTTGACCAGCTTTACACTTTGGTCCTCATATATTTACTTTTTGGCCCTCAACTTTTGAACCCTCACATTCTGACCCCTAACTCTCCTTCGTTCTTTCCGTTCGGGTCCCTCCTGCAAAACCTGAGCAGCGCCATGCTCCGGCGACCTTGCGCGGAGCATGGCACCGCGCAGGGTGAGGGAGGGGCCCTGGCAAGTCAATGGGGGGTACCCTGCGTCGTCAACCACCGCAGGGACACCCCCCTGAGCGCTGCACCCACCCATACCGGCCGTGCGAACGCACGGACGGTATGGGTCTCCACTTCCGGCATCCTCCGACGAGGGAGACAGGTCGTCTCCCTCCGCCCTCATCTCTGATTCTGCCCCTATAAATACCCCCGTCGTTCCGCCATTCTTCCCAGCTCGATTCTGACGGAGAACCACCCACAACTTTCTTCTCTTCCCACCCCGGCAGACACCCAGCGAGCTCTGGCGAGCTCCCTTTCCTTTCCTCTTCGCTCTGCCATAAAACCAATGGCAGAGACTTCTTCCTGATTCTCCTCCGCGTCGCGCAATACCCGCGCGCGCTGCTTCAGCCCCGTCGTCGCCGCCGTCCGCCCCCACTGGGTACCTTCTTCTCCGGCGACAGTCGACATGACTGCCGCCCTGCTCCTCCTCCTTCGTCCCTGCAAGTAGGTAACAGTTACTTCTCTTCCTCCCTTCTTTCTTTTCCCTATTTTAGTTTGCTCAATCAAACCCTCGACCGACTCGACCACCATCATCTTCCACGCCTCCGGCCCACCTCCGGCGAGTCGCTCCCATCATTCCGCCACTCCACATGACTCGCTGCCCGACCCAAAACCTCCGCCCCGTCCCACTGAACCATTTCCACCCCTTCACTGCCACTCCTCGCCTCCACATCACTCCCCCGAACAAGCCCATTCCCCCGGCCACAGTCCGACCTAGGGCAGCCCCTACACGTCGCCCCACTCCTCGCCACCACCCGCACGAGCTTCGCCGCACTCCGGCGAAGCTCCCTGCACCTTCTGACTTGGCCGAGAGGCCGTATCTCTGTGCACAGGTTACCTGCCCTTTACCGCCATTGCCGAACAGGAGAAGCTGCTTCAACCTGCAGCTGCAGTTGCGCTTCCGCCCAGGCCTGCGCTCCAGGACGCGCGGATTGCAACCACGCAGCTACCCAGGCCTTCAGCTGAAGAGAAGACCTAGCAGCAGCCGCGAATGCCTGCAGCTTTCTCAGCTGCAGGCGCCGAATTGGGGTGGGACATTTAGTCCCACCTCGGAGGATCCTGGAGCCGCGCACCCCTTTAAATTATTTTTGTGAAATCACCTTATCGCCTCAGCACACGGGGTGAGGTCCCTCTCACAACGCTTCACCCGGCCCGTCCGCGAGCTCATCACGCGGATCCGGCCGACCCGACCCGACTTGACTACCACTCCTCGCCCACCACCGCACGTCGGTGGGCCTGGACCCGAGCGCGACTCGTACCCGATTACCCGGTTGCTCTGGGAGAGCTGTCCTAAGAGCGAATTCTGAGAGAGAAAGAGACGCGCGGGGGAGGGGGGTAGCGTAGGTTTTTGCCCTCTGATGCTGAACTCTTAAGCGTGCAGGCACAGGTGAAGAAGAAGAAGGACTGCGGAAGAAGAACTGAATCGACACTGTAGCATCCGCGGGTTAAGTCGTCTGATTGAGAAATCAGACGACGTCCTGAAGACAGGTGAAGGCAAAGAAGAAGAAGGAAGGCAAGGCAGAGGAAAGAGAGGAACACAGAGAAGCCAAGTGAAGACTCTGCAGAGATCAGAAGACAAAGAAGAAGAAGAACAGAAGAGAGAAGGAGCAGCCAAGTGAAGAAACAGAAAGCAGAAGAAGAGAAGCAAGAAGAAAAGAAGAAGAAGAGCACGGGAGGAAGATCTGAAGCAAGAAAAGAAGAAACAAAGAAAATAAAAAGAAGAAAAAGACAGGATCGTCCAACCAAGAAATAGAGGAAGAACACGAAGAACAAAAGCCAAAGAGGAGAGAAGACAAAGAGGAAGAAAGAAGAGAAGAAGAAGAGCCAAACTTTCATCTCTCTCTCTCTCTCTTTATTTTTGTAATAGAACATGTATATCTCTAGAATACGACTTGCTCCCTGAGTTCGACCTCGGGAGAACTGTATTTTCCGAGTAACAAATATTAGCAAATGATGGCAATAACTATCTGTACTACAACAACTTAAGAAAAGCTAGTTGCTGCCACCGTTCGCCAGTTGGCGCCGTTGCCGGGGAGCAACGGCTATTCTAGAGGTAAACATTCCTGTTTTTCTTTTTAGTTCTGATAATCTCCTCTCTTTTGTGCAGCTACAGGAAATCAAGAAGACAAGCAACCGCACGACAACCACTCCGAGGACAGGTAATTTTTTTTTTTTCCTCTCGCTATTAACCCCTAAACTCTAAAGAGGAAGAAAAAAAAAGAACAAGCAATATAGGGCTAACCTATCTTCTATACTTAGTAAACCATAAGAAGTTGCATGTTTTCAACCCATTATTCCTGTACACTATTAAGGGTATTTAGGGGCTAACACATTCTTGCTTGAGCCCTAATTACCCACCAAAGAACTAACTGGACCAAGTAGAGCCAACATAAGATTCAACATTAGGAATTTAGAGACACTTCTTAAACAAGAATTGAGAAACCTTAAAAGAAGTGTGCCCAAGCCATTATCTGAAAATACCTATCCAAAGAAACCCTAAAATAAGATTGGCTCTTTAAACACTTGAACCCTAAAAGACAAGACCTAATAAGCAAAACTGGCAGGTAAAGTTGACCATTTGGGTCAACTAACCTTCAAATTAGGTCACTCTTTGCACTTAAAAGACTAAAGTTCAAGTGGAACCCTAAGCACCTTGCTCTTGCACTAAAATTGGTAGACTTAAGAGGTCAAGATCCCCATTCTGGTCTACCTGGAACCGCAATGACAAGAGAGGTCGGGTGGGGGAAACCCTGTAACCCGTGGGGACGCTCTACCGTGTAGGGGTCTTCGCGGGACTCACCCTCTCTGGCTGCCCAGGTAATTCTCAGGTGGTCGATCTTTCTGATCAAGGGATCCATCTGCCCCTCACCTCTATAGTCACCCAACACATTTTTGGGTGTCTTGATTGGGTCCAGCACCTTCTAAACTCATCTCTTCCAACAGTGCATGTACGGTAGGAGGTCCTTAAGACCACCCTTAAGACCTCCTTTAGAAATTCACTCTCGTCAAGGCCAAGCCTCGACGCCCGTGTTTGTGCAGCAACCCCCTCACATTATTCTCTCTTCTGATTCAGAACCAAGTTCTTCTTCTTCCCCCATCATGGCTCAGCCAGTTGAGGAAGAAAACAATCTGGAGCACCAGCTCCAGCGAATCAACGACCTCTTCCAAAACTTTGTGCACCCACCGCAGCGTCCCATGATGCGGGACCATTATAATCCTGCTGCGGTGGCCATCGAGCCTCGAGTCAGAATCCCGACAGGAGGACCTGATTCTGAATTAAAGCCCAATATGATTCATGCTATACCTAAATTCCATAGGCTTAATTCTGAAGATCCCTTCCAGCACATCAAACAGCTAAAGCATCTGGCCCAAACTTTCGGGTCAGATGCACAAAATCGGGATATTCTTCTCATGAAGATGTTCTCCTTTTCTCTTATGGACAAGGCCGCACATTGGTATCAAACTCAGACCCGGCCGATCAACAATTGGGAAGAACTTCAGTCCGAGTTCCTGAAAAAGTTCTTCCCTGTTGGACGGACCAACGCCTTGCGCCATCAGATTACACATTTCACCCAACAAACAGGGGAACCTCTCCATGAGGCATGGGATCGTTTTCAGGATCTCATGAGAAAGTGCCCCCATCACGGAGTTCCTAAATGGGAACAGGTCCAATCTTTTTACCAGGGACTCCGTGAGGACATCCGTCTTTTCGTCAATGCAACCTGCGGAGGAAATATCATGGGTCAACATGAAGACACCGTGTGGGAGATTCTCGAAAACATGTGCGAGAACTCCATCAACAATGACTCCATGGGATTATTCGACAGGACGAATACCCGCGCAGCGACGAATCTCAGGGGAGCACACGAGACGCAGGGCCTGTCCGCATCAGTCGACTTGGAGTTAATGGCCAGTCGATTGGACAAGGTCTCGATTATCGAAAAGAAGGTGGATGAGCTAACACAGCACCTGCAGCGAGTCACCTCTGCGCATAACCCTTTCGCACAGCCTCCTTCCACAAGGGAAATTGTGCATAACATTCTCCATCGATCTTCTCCTAGGATGGACCCATCATCCGAATCTTTGCCCGGAGGTCCTTCCGATTCCTTCTACACCTGCCAGGGGAATTCCATTCCCTCTTTCTCTAACTCTCTGGACGTTCCTCAGACCTGTGAGGACCTCAACGCCATCCAGAACGACCCGTTCTCCAACACCTATAATCCTGGATGGCGTAACCATCCTAACTTTCAGTGGGCGGGAAATTCCCAAACCCAAAGACCATCCTTCCAACCCCGCCCACAACCTCCTCGTCCTTACCAGCCGCTTCAGCCTCGGCCCAACCCTATTTATCCATCTAGGCCAAATCAAGATCAAATGTCCCTTATCCTTCAGACCCTGGCTGACATTCAAAGAACGAATGCGGCTATCCAGAAACAACACAAGGACTAACTTACAGAGGTCCGAAACCAATTGACCCAGTTGGCAAACTCTCGCCAGCCAGGTACTCTTCCTTCCCAACCTCTGCCTAATCCCAATAACGTGCCCACCCAGCGGCGCGTTATCAACCCAAACCCGGGCCATGCCCATATGATTTATTAGGCCCCCTCTGTTCCTTCACCTGACGGGATAGAGGCCTCCACTTCTTTTGCAGATTACCAGCAGCAAGATATCTTACCCAATCCCAACCAAAATCAGGCAGGACTTAATTCCGTAACGACCCGTAGTGGTAAGGAAACCCAAGACCCACCTCATCCGAACCACTCCAAGCTTGGTAGTGATCCGAAGCCTAGGACAGTAATCCAGGACGTCCCCACCCCTATCCCAGATCCGCAACCTGGACCTATCCTAGAAGAACCACCCAAGATCCCGTTTCCCGAGGCCTTGACCAAAGGAAAGAAGACCACCAAGCCCGTGGCACCTGAGGAGGACCTAGTCAAGCTCTTTGAGCAGGTCCACATAAACATCCCCTTGATGGATGCAATCCGCCACGTACCAACTTACGCACGATTTTTAAAGAATGTGTGTACACCCCAACGTAAGCCGCGAACCAAGGGTGGGAGCCCAATTGTTCTGTCAGAGCAAGCCAGCTCTGTAATCCTCAGTAAACTCCCACCCAAGGAAAAAGATCCTGGTACTCCCCTGATTTCCTGCAAGATAGGTGATACCCAATTTGATAGAGCTCTGCTAGACTTGGGTGCATCCATAAACCTGATACCCACATCCTTACTTGACCATCTAGAAGAATTTGAGCTAAAAAAAACTGAGGTGATATTACAATTGGTAGATCGATCTATAAAGTCACCAAAAGGGGTTCTCGAGGATGTTATCGTAAGAGTGCGGGATTTCTATTTCCCAGTGGACTTTATAGTCTTAGATAAGGATGCGCCTAAAAACCCTAGGGATACACCAATCATTCTAGGGAGACCTTTCTTGGCTACTGCTAGAGCCAACATCAGCTGTGAGGAGGGCCAAATAGAGCTTAAATTTGGAGATCAAACCTTAAAAATTGATATATTTAAGGCCCAACAAGGAGTCAATTGCGGTGTCATCGAACAGATTTGTGACGTCAGGACTTTGGTTGATGAATCACACTTCCAGAATGACTCGATTATGCCTCATCAACCACAAAAGGATCTTGACCCGCAAACAGAGGAGTCAAATCCAGACATAAACAACCCAATAACTCCTACCCTTGAACCTCACATCTACACTGACCCACCAGCTGCTGCTGATAATTCTATCCTCGGGTTAAAGCCTCTTCCTGCTCACTTGAAATACATCTTTTTGGGTTCCAATCAGACCCTCCCTGTGATTATCAATTCCAACCTCAATCTCGAACAGGAATCCCGTCTGATTGCTATCCTCCAGCAACATCGCAGAGCCATCGGGTGGACTCTCGATGATTTGACTGGAATAAGCCCCTCTTATTGTACTCATCATATCTATTCAGAAGAGGGCGCACGACCTTCTCGTGAAATGCAGAGACGTTTAAACCCTAATCTGCAGGAGGTCGTGAAAAAGGAGATCATTAAGTGGTTAGATGCCGGGATCATCTACCCGATCTCCGACAGTCGTTGGGTGAGCCCAATTCAGGTTGTGCCTAAGAAGGCAGGACTCACCACCATAACGACTGAAACCGGAGAAATCATTCCTACCGGAGTAGCCAATGCGTGGAGAGTCTGTATAGATTACCGCCGACTCAATTCCTCCACGAAGAAGGATCATTTCCCACTACCCTTCATTGATCAAATTCTCGAGAAACTAGCGGGAAATAGGTTCTTCTGCTTTCTTGACGGGTACTCCGGTTATAACCAGGTGGCAATCCATCCTGAGGACCAAGAAAAGACCACGTTCACCTGCCCCTTCGGAAGTACGCTTTCCGAAGGATGCCTTTCGGTCTTTACAATGCACCTGCTACCTTTCAGCGATGCATGCTTGCCATATTCTCAGATATGGTAGGTGATTTCCTGGAAGTCTTCATGGATGACTTTTCAGTCTTTGGAGAATCTTTTGATGATTGCCTCCAACACTTGGTCCAGATACTCAGGCGATGCATTGAGGTGAACTTGGTTCTTTCCTGGGAAAAGAGCCATTTCATGGTGCCTGAGGGAATTGTCCTGGGACACTCAATTTCGAGAAAAGGCATCCAGGTGGATCGAGCTAAGGTTGATCTGATTTCTCGCCTTCCTATACCTAGCTCGATCAGGGACATCCGCTCCTTTTTAGGGCACGTCGATTTTTACCGCCGTTTCATTCCAGATTTCTCGAAAATCGCGCGTCCCTTGACTTCTCTTCTCTCTAAGGATGTACCTTTTGAAATCTCCAAGGAATGCACGCTAGCCTTTGAAAACCTGCGTGACCGAGTCACCCAGGAACCTATCCTACAATCCCCTGACTGGTCTCAACCCTTTGAGATCATGTGCGATGCATCTGACTTCGCTGTAGGAGCGGTCCTGGGATAGAAAGCTGACGGGAAACCCGTGGTCATCTACTACGCTAGCAAGACACTTGACGAGGCTCAGCGTAACTATACGGTTACGGAAAAAGAGCTGCTAGCCGTAGTATTTGCCCTTGAAAAATTTCGATCGTATCTGCTGGGTTCCCATGTCATCATTTACTCGGATCACACGGCTGTAAGGCATCTCCTTGCCAAGAAGGACGCGAAGCCCCGACTAATCCGTTGGATCTTACTGTTGCAAGAATTCGATCTTGAGATTCGCGACAAGGCGGGAAGGCAGAATGTGGTAGCCGACCATCTGTCCCGTCTTCCTTCTGAGATCATCAACCCTTCCGGACCCATCACGGAGCATTTTCCTGATGAGCACCTGCTTTCTGTTGGTACTAGACTTCCATGGTTTGCTGATATAGTAAACTACTTGGCATCTCATCAGACACCATCTGATTGGCCGAAGGCCAAGAAAGACAAATTGCGTTCTGATTCCAAGTATTACATTTGGGAAGACCCGTACCTTTTCCGCATGGGTGTTGATCAAATTATTCAGAGATGCATCCCGGAAGAGGAAATCAGCAATATCCTATCTTTCTGCCATGACCAGGCATGCGGTGGCCATTTCTCAGGGCATAAAACCGCATCCAAAGTCCTCCAGTGTGGCTTCTACTGGCCTACACTTTTCAAAGACGCATACAGTCACTGCAAGGCATGCAGTCGTTGCCAGACTTTGGGCAACATGAACCATCGTGACATGATGCCTTTGCAGCCGATTCTCGTATGCGAAATCTTCGATGTATGGGGGATTGATTTTATGGGCCCCTTTCCTGTTTCGGATGGTTTCGAGTACATTCTGCTTGCGGTGGACTACGTGTCCAAATGGATCGAAGCCATACCGACCCGAACCTGCAATCACAAGATTGTTCTTAAGTTCATACATCAAAACATTTTCTCAAGGTTCGGGATTCCCCGTGCTATTATCTCTGATGGGGGGGGCCATTTTACAAACGCTCAGTTTAGGTCACTGATGGCCAAATATGGGGTGTCTCACCGAATCTCTACTCCTTACCACCCCCAAACAAATGGTCTAGCTGAGCTATCAAATCGGGAGATCAAGAAAATCCTGTAAGTCACTGTTCGGCCTGACAAGAAGGACTGGTCGTCCCGACTTCCGGAAGCATTGTGGGCCTATAGGACCGCCCACAAGACCCAATTGGGCATGTCTCCCTTTAGACTGGTGTACGGAAAGGCATGTCACCTTCCCGTAGAACTGGAGCATAAAGCCTATTGGGCAGTACGGAACTGTAATCTAGATCTTTCCAAGGCTGGAACCCACAGAAAACTCCAAATCAACGAGATCGATGAATTACGCCTAGACGCGTACGAGAACTCGCGAATCTACAAGGAGCGGGTTAAAGCCTTCCACGACAAGCACATCTCGAGAAAGATCTTTCATCCTGGTCAAAAGGTCCTACTCTTTGATGCCCGACTCAAACTTTTCCTGGGAAACTGAGGTCCAAGTGGGTCGGACCGTATTTAGTTCGACAGGTTTTTGGAAATGGAGCAATTGAAATCAGTCCACTCAGCCATGATTCCGAACCTTTCATCGTGAACGGTCAGAGACTAAAATCGTTCATTGATGTGACTTCTACTGATTCGGCTGAATCATCCCTCACCCTCCATTACCCTTGAACTTACTGCGCCCGGCCGATGGCGTAAAACTCAGCGCTTAACGGGAGGCAGCCCGTCATTTCTTGAAAATCTAAAACCTTTTTTCTGACACCATTGTGCACTTAAGGTTCACCCTTTAAGACAGCCGACTCCACCTTAGATGCTTGCATCTGAGATTAAAAATCGTCCGCAGAGTTCATCCCGACCCATTCACTCACAAAAATATCTGTCTTAAGGAATAAATTAACTAAATAAAAACCCCTAAATCACAATGAGGACATTGCAAGTCTTAGGCATGGGGGGGTATAAGTGCAAAACTTGTAGAAAAAAAGGTTTTAAACAAAAAATTCACATATGCCAAAAACACCATAAAAATTAAAAATTTTTCGAAAAAAGATAATAAGAGGAGAAAGGAAATTTTGTGGAGAAACAAAATGAAAAGGAGCACAAAAAGATGAAAGAAAATAGTCATTAGTAAGAAGCTAAGGAATTAACCTTAGTCTAGACCATTTTTCAAGAAAAGAAATGAAAAGTGCTTGGTAAGATTAGTAAGAACGCAAACCGTAGGCATTCTTGATAGACTCTTAGTACCCATTAAGATCTAGACAATCCTCAAGAGGTTGAGGAAAATGAAAAGCTTGAGTACTAGGTCCAAGGCTTAGGGAGTATTTGACCTCGCTAACTAACTTCTGGTTTACGGGACTCAGTAACCTAAGCACCCTAACCTCACACACAGCCTGGTTCAGCAAGCGTAAAAATCAAAATCACGCAGAAGCGCCAAAAAAATTCTGAAAAGTACACCTAGAATAGGAGCGGCCGATTAACACAAGTTGATTTGGACGAGTTCCCAGCGCAGAGAGGCGGGAAATCCCCTCGAAGATGCGTAACAAAATATCATCTCCTTGGTGCTTGTCTCTTAGGATATTAACATATCCTACTGGGGGCATGTAAGCACCCTGCTGGTTCAGATTCCATGGATGGCATTATCACGAAGTGTCAACTGCCAGGGTCTGAATTCAGCCACGGAACACCATGGATGGGATTATCTCAAAATCTCAATAGCCAGGGTTCTGGGGGTTGCCATGGGCGGTGCTATCTCGAAGCATCGATCGCCAGGAACCCTTGAGGATTGATGATGGGGGCAAGGAATCTGATACAGACCATGTTGAAAAGCCAATCCTAAGCTAGAATTAAAAAGAAAAAGAGAGAGAAAACTCTCCAAACAGAAAAACTTTCTATCTCTCTCTTATTAAACGCACTGCGAACTGAACCAGGGCTAAAATCATTTCAAGCACGTGTGCTTTAACCACAAAGTCCAATAGACCTTAGGTTAGTTCTTGTGGACCTTAAAAACCTTTGCTAAGGACTGAGGCTGAGGCTAGACAAATTTGGATCTTGATTGGTACTAGAGTACCTTTTAAGCCTATGGTCAGCACTCTAACCTAATCTAAGTTTAAATGAAAAAGCACTTATCTGAAGCTATTAAGAACTTCATGGTCTAGAACAAGGGTTGAAACCTTAAGTTTTTGCTAAGGGACTAGCAAAAGCTAGGCATGGGGGTATGATGAGAACCTCATCATGAGCCCTAAACTAGCACCATTTAACCCTGATTTGCAGGAAAAAGCTCCTACATAACCTTAGAAAGGCTTGGCTCAGAGAGATTCTGAGTTTGCAAAGAAAACAGAAACTGAGGGGTAAAAATGTAATTTCCCAATCCAATCTGAAAACAGGGTAACTCAGGATCCAAACATAGGTCAAAACAACCTAATAAGAAGGAAAGTGGGATGATCTGATCCAATAAGGGCTACAGCAATTCCAAGGAACTAAATGATAATCTGTAACCCTAAAAACAAACCCACTTCAATTCACGTGGTTCAAGGCAAGGTAAAAATTAACTAAACCCACTAAAATTCATAGAAAAATAATCTCTAGGGTTTAGGACTTTCAATTTGGCCTTAGGAACCCATTTTGACCTACATTGAGAACCATGCCCAATTAACAACTGAATTTGGGTTTTTACGTAAATTGACCGGTCAAACAAGGTTTAATCTAGAAATGAAATTCACCATCAGAATCCTTAGGTCCTAATTAGTCATGTATAAAAACTTGGGCCTAAGAAGAAACCTTCTTGACCAACTTTACACTTTGGTCCTCATATATTTACTTTTTGGCCCTCAACTTTTGAACCCTCACATTCTGGCCCCGAACTCTCCTTCGTTCTTTGCGTTCGGGTCCCTCCTGCAAAACCTGAGCAGCGCCATGCTCCGGCGACCTTGCACGGAGCATAGCGCCGCGCAAGGTGAGGGAGGGGCCCTGGCAAGTCAATGGGGGGTACCCTGCGTCGTCAGCCACTGCAGGGACACCCCCCTGAGCGCTGCACCCACCCATACCGGCCGTGCGAACGCACGGACGGTATGGGTCTCCACTTCCGGCATCCTCCGACGAGGGAGACACGTCGTCTCCCTCCGCCCTCCTCTCTGATTCTGCCCTTATAAATACCCCCGTCGCTCCGCCGTTCTTCCCAGCTCGATTCTGACGGAGAACCACCCACAACTTTCTTCTCTTCCCACTCCGGCAGACACCCAGCGAGCTCCGGCGAGCTCCCTTTCCTTTCCTCTTCGCTCTGCCACAAAACCAATGGCAGAGACTTCTTCCTGATTCTCCTCCGCGTCGCGCAATACCCACGCGCGCTGCTTCAGCCCCGTTGTCGCCGCCGTCCGCCCCCACTGGGTACCTTCTTCTCCGGCGACAGTCGACATGACTGCCGCCCTGCTCCTCCTCCTTCGTCCCTGCAAGTAGGTAACAGTTACTTCTCTTCCTCCCTTCTTTCTTTTCCCTATTTTAGTTTGCTCAATCAAACCCTCGACCGACCTGACCACCATCATCTTCCACGCCTCCGGCCCACCTCCGGCGAGTCGCTCCCATCATTCCGCCACTCCACATGACTCGCCGCCCGACCCAAAACCTCCGCCCCGTCCCACTGAACCGTTTCCACCCCTTCACTGCCACTCCTCGCCTCCACATCACTCCCTCGAACAAACCTATTCCCCCGGCCACAGTCCGACCTAGGGCAGCCCCTACACGCCGCCCCACTCCTCGCCACCACCCGCACGAGCTTCGCCGCACTCCGGCGAAGCTCCCTGCACCTTCTGACTAGGCCGAGAGGCCGTATCTCTGTGCACAGGTTACCCGCCCTTCACCGCCATTGCCGAACAGGAGAAGCTGCTTCAACCTGCAGCTGCAGTTGCGCTTCCGCCCAGGCCTGCTCTCCAGGACGCGCGGATTGCGACCATGCAGCTACCCAGGCCTTCAGCTGAAGAGAAGACCTAGCAGCAGCCGCGAATGCCTGCAGCTTTCTCAGCTGCAGGCGCCGAATTGGGGTGGGACATTTAGTCCCACCTCGGAGGATCCTGGAGCCGCGCACCCCTTTAAATTATTTTTGTGAAATCACCTTATCGCCTCAGCACACGGGGTGAGGTCCCTCTCACACCGCTTCACCCGGCCCATCTGCGAGCTCATCACGCGGATCCGGCCGACCCGACCCGACTTGACTACCACTCCTCTCCCACCACCGCACGCCGGTGGGCCTAAACCCGGGCGTGACTCGTACCCGATTACCCGGTTGCTCTTGGAGAGCTGTCCTAAGAGCGAATTTTGAGAGAGAAAGAGACGCGCGGGGGAGGCGGGTAGCGTAGGTTTTTGCCCTCTGATGCTGAACTCTTAAGCGTGCAGGCACAGGTGAAGAAGAAGAAGGACTGCGGAAGAAGAACTGAATCGACACTGTATCATCCGCAGATTAAGTCGTCTGATTGAGAAATCAGACGACGTCCTGAAGACAAGTGAAGGCAAAGAAGAAGAAGGAAGGCAAGGCAGAGGAAAGAGAGGAACACAGAGAAGCCAAGTGAAGACTCTGCAGAGATCAGAAGACAAAGAAGAAGAAGAACAGAAGAGAGAAGGAGCAGCCAAGTGAAGAAACAGAAAGCAGAAGAAGAGAAGCAAGAAGAAAAGAAGAAGAAGAGCACGGGAGGAAGATCTGAAGCAAGAAAAGAAGAAACAAAGAAAATAAAAAGAAGAAAAAGACAGGATCGTCCAACCAAGAAATAGAGGAAGAACACGAAGAACAAAAGCCAAAGAGGAGAGAAGACAAAGAGGAAGAAAGAAGAGAAGAAGAAGAGCCAAACTTTCATCTCTCTCTCTCTCTCTTTATTTTTGTAATAGAACATGTATATCTCTAGAATACGACTTGCTCCCTGAGTTCGACCTCGGGAGAACTGTATTTTCCGAGTAACAAATATTAGCAAATGATGGCAATAACTATCTGTACTACAACGACTTAAGAAAAGGTACTTGCTGCCACCGTTCGCCACCAGGTCTCTTAGTTCTTATCAAAATCCCGCTGCTACAGAGAACATTGGGCAAATTCGAGTCCCCATGGGCGGGGATGATTTTGAATTAAAACCTAATGTCATTGGCCTAATTAACTTTCACTTCCATGGTCTTGCAAGTGAAGATCCCTTTCTTCATTTGGAAGACTTAACCCGATTAGCTGAAACTGTTAAACTAAGAAACATTTGGTTATCAATTGTCCTCATGAAAATGTTCCTGTTTTCATTGCAGGACAAAGCGTCGCAGTGGTTGCGCACCCTTGGGAGAACCATTCATTCTTAGGAAGAGATGCGCACAGCATTTCTCAAGAAATTCTTCCTAATCGGGCGAACCAATGCACTTCGTTGGGCTATAACTTCGTTCGTGCAACAAAATGGTGAGCAATTTCATGAGGCTTGGGAGAGGTATAATGACCTCCTAGGGAAGTGCCTGCACCATGGTCTTCCAAAGTGGCATATAGCCCAAATCTTCTATTATGGGCTAAATGAAACTTTGTGACAGATCGCCGACACTTCCTGCGGAGGGAAATTTATGAATAAAGACGATAATGGAGCATTTGAATTATTTGAGAACATGAATGAAAACTCAATGAACAATGCCTCCATTATCACCTTTAATCGTACTAGCATGCCCCGCAATGTTCACGAAGTTGACATGGGACCCTCCCATTCATCCACAGATCTTAACTTAATTGCACAAAAATTGGATGAAGTCTCTGTCGTGCACAAGAAGTTGGACGAGCTTCTGGCCAACCCCGCCTGCTCTATGGCAAACACCCCCACTCCATCACTCCATCACAACCTTAATCCTTCCAATACCAGGCTAATTCCCAAGAATCCTGTGAGACCATCCTTACCGAGTATCGTGCCAAGCGATTTGGTAAGCAATGTAGACCTAGCTTTTGCAAGCCAGTATTTTGACACGGAGGACCAAGCCTCCATGTGCTCGGATGCATATACGCATGCAGACTCGTCTTCTGGCTTAAAAGACACTTGTGCCCTGGGGAACAACCCATTCTCGGCTACTTATAACCCAGGGTGGCGAAATCATCCTAATTTCACATGGTCCAGTAACCCGCAGCGCCAAAACCCCGCTAGTGGACCAATGCGACCATCTGCACCTGTCATTCCAAGGGCCCAGTATAATCCTGTGGCAAATATGCCATCGGGTCATTGCGTAGCTCAAATAGAACACGCATCAAGTCCTCTTGATAAATTGATGCGAATGATGACAGAAATGTCCAAGCTCCATGAAGAAAACATGACCTCTTTTCAGCATCAATTAGCACAGCAGAATGTTGAGATCAATCAACTACGCATGACGACTCAATCTTAGGGCACTCTTCCAGCCCAACCTGTTCCTAACCCATGAAATTTTGTACCCCATGGTCCGCAACCACACGTACAACCTTCTCAGGGGCAGGTTCATTAGATTCTGCAAGCTCTGAGCACTCCACCAAGATTCCAGGCTAATCCCACAGCAGCACATCACCCTTATGTCCCTATTGTGAACCCTCCTCCGCCTTATGATCCTATTGGACCCGCGACGTCCAATGCGATTACTATGAGGAGTGGTAAGAGAACCATCGATTCGCCTCGACCTGATTCTGGCCCATCTTCTTCATCGCCCTCTCAATTGGGATGCGCACCGCAACCTTATGAGGATGATACGCCCAAACTGGTGCCAGAAGCGATCCCATTCCCTGAGGCTCTACTGAGGGAGATAAAAGGCAAGAAAAAGAATACATAGGCCTTTGATAACCTGCGTAATTTATTCAGGGATGTTGAGATCAAAGTACCCCTGTTGGAGGCTATCGACCATATACCAACTGTCGCCCGATTCTTAAAAAACTACACTACACCCAAGCGACAGTCAAAGAAAACAAAGAATCCGGTGGTCCTCTCGCCCCATGCGATTTGTGCTATACTATCAAATCTACCACCGAAGCAGAAAGATTCGGGCACACCGTTTATTTCATGTAGCATCCAAGGTTGCAATTTTAACCGCGCTTTGCTTAATCTAGGATCTTCCATCAACCTTATACCAACCATCATGCTCGAGAAATTTGCCTTAGGAAATCTGAAACCCACCCCTGTCACATTGCAGTTGGCAGATCATTCTATCAAAATCCCGAAGGGTGTGGTGGAAGAAGTGGTGATTAGGGTCAACAGTCTCTATTTTCCTGTTGACTTTCTTGTTTTGGATATGAAAGTTCCTAGCTCACTTTCTGATTGTCCGACCATCCTTGGTCGACCTTTCTTGGCCATAGCTTGCGCCCAAATCGACTGTGAGTCGGGTTGCATTGAGATCGCCGTTGGCTCTAAGAAGCTCAAGCTAAACATCTTCAAGGCTGCCAAGAACTTTGATTGCAATTGCATCGAGGATGACACATCTGACAAGGACATGGCCGTCAGTGCATGTATCGAACTAATAGGGACCTATTCTGATTGTTGTGGATTGCCCCTGAACATAGACCATCGCCTGACTGACATATATTGTGATGTTTCCCCATCCCTCCCCTTACCCTTACCTTCTCTTGACCAGACTTCTGACGAGGTTTTCTCCGCTTCCCACACCTCGTGGTCTGAGTCATATCCAAGCTACTCACCTCCGGTCCACCCTCTTGAAGACCGGATTGCCCTTTCTTTCCCACTAAATCAGGCGGACATGCGACTCCACACTGGGACCTTGAGCCCAAATGCTGATCACTGGGGCTCTCCTTTCTTGGATCCATCAATCCAAGATGCCCTCTTCTTGGCCAATCTGAGGACCAGCTTCTTTCTCCTACCCTTCTTTCTCCTGATCCTCTTGGGACACTCTCATCCCAAGAAATGCCAGATTTTTCACCATCCACTCCCGAGCTGAAAGCGTTGCCTAACACACTCAAATATGCTTTTCTTGGGCCAAATGAAATGCTCCCCGTAATTATTAGTTCAAAACTGACCAAAGAGTAAGAGTGCAAGCTAATGAAGGTCCTCATGGAACACAAGGCAGCCATTGGATGGTCATTATCTAGCTTAACTGGCATTAGCCCCTCTTGCACTCACTGTATATATACAGAGGAGGCTCGACCTTCCCACGAGATGCAGCGACGTCTCAACCCTAACATGTGGGAAGTCGTTAAAAAGCAAATCATTAAGTAGCTAGATGCGGTTATAATCTACCCGATCAGCGACAGCCCCTGGGTGAGCCTAATTCATGTCGTGCCCAAAAAGACGGGACTCACCATCCGTGTCAATGATAGAGGTGAATCCATCCCAACACGCACTCTTACATCTTGGAGAGTGTGTGTAGATTATAGGAAACTAAATGCTGCAACAAAGAAAGACCATTTTTCGCTATCTTTTATTGACCAAATCCTGGAGCGGTTAGCGGGAAATAAATTTTTCTATTTCTTGGATTGATTCTTTGGATATAACCAAGTGGCTATCGACCCCTGGGACTGAGAGAAAACGACCTTCACTTGCCCCTTTGTCACCTTCACATTTAGAAGGATGCCATTCGAACTTTGTAATGCGCCAGAAACCTTCCAGAGATGTATACTGGCGATATTTCATGATATGGTGCGTGACTTTCTTGAGGTCTTCATGGATGACTTTTCAGTCTTCGGACCTTCATTTGATGATTGTCTAGCCAACCTGACCCGCATCCTTCGAAGATGTATTGATGTGAACCTCGTGCTTTCTTGGGAGAAAAGTCATTTTATGGTACACGAGGGGATTGTTCTCAATCACATCATCTATGATAGGGGTATTGAGGTTGATAAAGCTAAGCTTGATGTGATTGTTGATTTACCTGTGCCTAGCTCTGTCAAGCAAATCCGCTCCTTCTTAGGACACGTCGGTTTCTATAGGAGATTCATCAAAGACTTCTCCAAGATTTCTAGACCTTTAACTCATCTCCTATCAACTGACATACCCTTTGATATGGACCCCAGTAGTATACGAGCATTCACACAACTGCGTGATGCTGTCACTAAGGCCCCTGTTCTCTAGCCACCTGATTGGTCCCTCGACTTTGAACTCATGTGTGACGCTTCCGACCTTGCAGTCGGAGACATCCTATGACCAAGATGCGATAGACACTCCTTCGTGGTGTACTACTCTAGTAAGACGTTGGACGAGGCCCAGCGTAATTATACGACTACTGAGAAAGAACTACTGGCGGTCATCTTTGGGCTGGAGAAATTCCGCTCTTACCTTCTGGGCTCGCATGTTACTGTATTCACTAATCACGCGGGCATTCGTCATCTCATGCACAAAAAGGATGCTAAGCCTAGACTAATTCGTTAGATCCTTTTACTCCAAGAATTTGACCTTGAGATCCGCGATAAGGCCGGAGCGCAGAATGTTGTTGCTTATCATTTCTCAAGGCTGGACCATGACCACATTGAACTTACCCGACCGATTAATGAGGTTTTCCCCGATGAGCACCTACTGGCAATTAATGTGGCAAGTGGACTTTGGTATGCCGACATTGCCAATTACCTTGCTTCTGGCTCCCTTCCACGTGGCTGGCCTAAAAACCAGCGCGAGCGTCTCATCGCAGAAGCAAAGTATTATTTCTTGGATAATCTACTACTTTTTCGAGTAGGTGCTGACCAGATCATCCGTCGTTGTATTCCTGATAGTGAATTCCCCAGTGTGCTATTCTTATGTCATGATCAGGCCTGCGGAGGTCATTTCTCTAGGAGGAAAACTGCAGCCAAGGTGTTGCAGTGCGGCTTCTTTTGGCCCTCCCTTCACCAGGATGCACACAATTATGCTAAATGTTGCATTAGGTGCCAGTCATTAGGATCAATGTCATGTTGTGACATGATGCCCTTGCAACCCATTCTAGCTGTTGAAATCTTTGACATTTGGGGAATTGATTTCATGGGTCCCTTTCCTCCTTTCAACGGCTTTGAGTACATCCTCGTTGCTGCTGATTATGTTTCAAAATGGATCGAGGCTATTCCCACGTGCCACGCTGATCATGTCATATCTACTCGATTTGTCAAAGACCACATTTTTGCATGCTTTAGGATCCCTTGAGCCATTATCTCTGATGGAGGAAGTCATTTCACCCATACTTCTTTTCGAGCACTTCTGAGGAAATATGGAGTCCACCATCGTATCGCATCTCTGTATCATCCTCAGACGAACGACCAGGCTGAGGTGTCAAACCGGCAAATCAAGCAAATTCTCCATAAAATGGTTCGGCCTGACCGTAAGGATTGGTCCGACAAGCTGATTGACGCACTTTGGGTGTATCGGACCACCTTCAAGGCTCCCCTTGGTATGTCTCCTTATAGAATTATTTACGGGAAGCCTTGTCATTTTCCCGTTGAGCTGGAGCACCATGCTCATTGGGCAGTTCGCCAATGTAACCTAGACCCAGACCTATATGGTCGAGAAAGGAAACTCCAACTCTAGGAGCTGGAAGAGCTCCATCGTGAAGCCTATGATTCTGCCTTAACTTTCAAACAATGCACTAAGGCCTTTCACGACAGCCGAATTCTTGGATATTTAGCAATGATCTGAAAACTAAAACAAAAATATAATAAGTGTTTATGGATATTCAACCGCTGTTTTGAAGATTTTCCAGGCCACAGAAACTTGATTCGCTCAGGCTTGGCTTAATTCATTTGAGCATTGATAAGATAGATCAAAATCTCTCCTAATTAAGAATGTATTCTTCTACCTGAGTCACCAGTACAGGATTCGTTGGTTTGCCTCTACTTGAGAGCCTAAGTAATATTGGTTCACACTACACATATTAAGAAAGACCAGGTGAACATAAGATTCAACACTAGTGTTCATTAGGGAAGGTGGAGTCCTTACCTGTGCACGCAGGTAGACTTTTTATCCCAATCTTTATTCTTGTATTTAGGAGAAACCCTTTTCACCGAAAAAGTACTCACCCACCAAATAAGTGTGCTCTTCCAAATAAAATTGTAGGAGATATACTGACACCTGTTTCAAAAAAAAGAAACTTATGAATAAGTCAGTATATCCTCCAAATATCTGTAAATTCTTCTCCCCAAAAGTTTTCAAGGCAAGTTACAAATACCCTATTCTACCATAAATTCTTTGAGCCACAAAAACAATAAAAGTAGGGTTGAGTTTTTCCATCATCATTTTGAGGGTTAATCCGAAGACATGAGCTAAAGCTAGGACCAACCTGTACTTAAAAATTTGTGAAACCCTAGGCTTGAGCCTTAATGTTCACCTGATCGGTCTTGATCCTTCACTATGCACAAACTATAAGCTCTTAGCTCTTGAGTACTACAAAACCCTCTGAGCCCTGGAAATCGTACTTAAGGCTTAAATATCAAGAGTCCGGGTTAGTCGAGAGATGGTCTATATCATGTAAGACTTGAAGTACTGGTAGTCTTCTCTGCAATTGGTTCTCACAATATCCAATAGATCAGCACATTAATGTTGCTTCAGAAAAAAAAGTCTTCAGCTTAAGATCATTTCTAAACACAATACAATTGTTTTACTAGGGACTAGCAAAAGATAGACATGGGAGTATGATTACACAGCAAGATACACCAATAAATATGCCATCTTATGTTATTTCCTAGCATTACCCATGCATCTTATGTAGCCATACTTGCATTTGTAAATATACACCTGCATGCATTTATAAAGAGGGGAAGAGAGTGAGAATAAATGGCCATCCAATCCACTTCCATTATTAACATTTTCCTACAGTGTGGCATTGCAATTTCACCATTTCATTTTTTTCCCATGCAGCTGCAGGGCATGGTGTGTAGCTCTCCTCTCCACTCCTCCTACCAGCAGCATGGGGTGAGGTGTGCTCTCCCTCTATAAAAGACCTTGCACTCCCCTTGCTGTAGCGGCCGGCATCCCACCTTCATACAGACCCATCACCACCCTCAGACAACACCTCACGCACAGCCGGCCACTCTCCTTGCCACTCCCTCTCCATACATAGTTCCTCTTCTCACAAGTTGAGAAGAGGCACACCGTGTGCAAAAGAAAGCTTGCAGTGGTCTCAGACCACCACTGTGAGTTCCACCACCACCTAGCTCCATTGTGAGCATGTAGGCGTGGTGGTTTCTTGCTTCATTTTTTTATTTGCATTTTTCTTTCCTTTTTCGTTTTGTTGCTATTCTTCTCCTCCGCCATTAATGCAGGGCTCCAAGCTTTGAAGCTCACGCCCTCCGCGCACCTCCAGCACGTCCGCGCACCTCCGGCCGGTCACTGCCTGCCCAAGCAGACTGCTCGGGGCTTCTTTTCACGAGCGCGGGTGCTCCACAGTGCCAGTCATGCACCAAACCGCCTCTAGCCGGTCGCCAGACCGTGCGTGCATTGTAGCGCACTGTAGCACGCGATCTGTGCAACACTGTAGCGCACGGTCTGTGCGACACTATAGCCACTAGCTCGTTTCTCACTTAGCCGGTGGCCACATCGCTCTCTCTCCTCGCCCACACCCACTCCAGTCGGTCACCGCCCGTGCTCCTGCGTAGCATGTGTGCTACACTCACCCACCTGCGCTCCCCCACATTGCGTGTGTTGCGCTCACCCACTCCGCGCGTGCATTCACCTTCGCCTGTGCGCCCACACGCCTGTGCCTCCAGACGATGCCTCTGCACTGCAGATGTATTAAACGACTGCCTCCCTCCAGCGCACACACACACACCCTGATACACACACACTCACAAACACTCACACCTACACACATACATATATATATATATACTCACACACCCTCACCCTTAAATATTTATACATACGTAATTAAATATATATATATTCCTATACATATATATATATGCACACACATCTATATAGTTATAGCTACTTATATAGATATATACATATATACTTATATATCCACACACCCACATTCTCCCATACACACCTCACATATACTACCCACATACCCGTGCACTCACCCCTCCACCGCACATTGTATTGTAGGAATATTCACACCAGTTGTTGATATTCCTCGATACCCGCGCAAAGCAAGCATTTCCACCCACACTCACACACATCTGCTCTACACTCCACACAACACTTAGTCTTGTTGGTTAAGTCTTACTAGACATGGACCAACTTGATACTGTGCTACATCCCATCCACATCTCCATTTTCACCCCTATTTATATAACATCTATATAAATATATATATTATATATCTACTATATATATAGATATAGATATACTAAGCTAAGTATTTCTTTTCATTTCTTTTGTTGCATTCTATTTTGCTTTCAATTTGTCTTTTCTTCTTGCTACTAAAAAGACTAAAAAGTATAAAATAGAAAAGAAAAATCTTGATTTGCAGGCACACGGTCTCGCGTGTGGAGAGACAGGATTCATTGTATTTTGGCGTATGGCCAAGGACCTATTTAAGGGTGTGCCTCAAGGACAAGTTTATCGGAAGAAAAAAACTTAAAAATCAAGAAAACCAAAAACATAATAAACGCAAGGAAGAGATACGTTTTAGGAAAGGCGTAGGAACTTCGTAATCTCCTAATCCTCGCCTCCCTGAGATCGATCCTGGGCCTAAAAGTAATTAAGATAAAATCAAGTAGGCCAGGTTAAAATTTTTGTAAAATTGGTGTAGACTCGATTTAGGTTAACTCACTATACTCATTTCGACATTAATATCACCATATTAATAAAGCCTATTTGAGTACGCATCACCACACACTTGAGGTAACTCATGAGGGTACCTCTAAGGTAAAAGCTGCTAAAATCAATATTTTATCTCAAAAATTTGAATCTTTTTCTATGAAATCTAATGAATTCTTAAGTGAGATGTATTCTAGGTTCACTCTTATAGTAAACAATTTCAAGACTTTAGGTAAGACCTTCATTAAGGGGGAGCTTCAAGGCAAGCTACTCCGTTCACTTAGACCAGAATGGGAACAGAAGATCACTGCGATCGAAGAGGCAAACAAAGGGGAGGAGCTCAACATGGAGAATCTCCTAAGCAATCTAATGGCCTACGAGATGAAGTTGAAGCATAAGAAGAAGGATGCACAAGAACCAAAATTGAGGAAGTCTCGCATTCAAAGCCACTTCGGACACCGAGGTAAGTTATGATGACGAGGACTTTAAATTTTTACTTAAAAAATTTTCCAAGTTTTGTAGAGATTCCAAGAAAGAGAAGGAAAAGGAGCAAGGAAGCCCAAGACGTTGCTATCATTGCAATGAAAAGGGGCATCTTCAACCTGAATGCCCTCTTCTCAAGAAGGAGAAGGAGAAGAAATACAAGAAGAAGGCGTTCCAAGCTACTTGGGATGACTCGAGCTCAAAGAAAGAAGAGGAAGATCCCGAGAAGAAGAATGAAACTGCTTGCATAGTTTCATGGCCATCGCAAGTGATAGCGACTCCTACAATGATGAGGTAAATTCTGAACTTCAAGTTGCTTTTAATGAGCTATTTGAACTTAGTAAGTCACTTAAGATAGAAAACAAAAGCTTTAAAAAGAAACTTAGTTTCCTTAAATCAGAAAATAAAATAATAGAAAAACAACTTAAGGATGTAGAAACTAGTTCTAGTCCTAAGGATGATAACTTGTTGTTAGAAAATATAGACCTAATCAGTGAAAAAAGTAAATTAATTGAGGAGAACATTAGTTTAAAAATTGAAATTTCTAGCTTAAAAATAAAAATGCTTGCTATTGAAAATGAACTTGCATACCTTTGGGAAGAATCTAATAACTTGGTAAAAAAATTAGATAATTTTTATAGTCCTAATGTTGAGAAAGAATCTCCTTCAAGGAGACCAACTAACAAAACCAGATCCAAGCTAACTTAGATACCGAAAGATCAACTTGAAATTTGTTTTGTAGGTTTCAAGGGAGGTTACAACATCAAGGATTGGAATTACAAGATCAAGAACAATCGACTCGAATTGGAAGGACCAAGAAGTAGATCGAGGAAGGAGAAGAGAAGACCGACGAGACAACGAATAAATGTCTGAGCCATCTCGTGTCAATCGCCCTATTGGAGACCGGCACCAATGCCCGGACCTTCAAGCTACGGATGGGAGCCCCATCCGGTTTGGCATCCACCTCCATATGGGTCATTTTATTGGCCATGATAGGTGAGGTAATCCCTTTTTCCCTATCTCTTTATCAATAGCATATAGATAGGGGAAGTTAAAATTAATGAAATAATTATCCATCTTTAAGGGGTTGTTGTTAACATAGCTATACTTTCTTTATAAAGGGGGAAATAATCATATAGCTATCTTTTTGTTTCAAAAAAAGGGGGAGAATATTATTCTTGTTAAATGAAAGTAACCCAAGTTTAGAAGAACATGTCTTAAGGGGGAGTTTTAGGAGCATTAAAATTGGATAAACTTTTTTGATAATGTCAAAAGAGGGGAGATTGTTATGTATTATTATTTATAGTTTTTTCATCATCAAAAAAAGGGAGATTATTGGTGCAAGGACACCCTGATCGTTTATTTTGATGACAACAAAACACTTATTATTTAACATTTGCTTTTGAGTCTAGGATTTCAGGACAATTGCAAATGGATACAAATGTAAAGACGGAATTCAAGCTCGCATCCATGGTGGATTAGAGGAGCTTGACGGAGGAGATGAAGCTTCACAAGGAGCGATAGCTTGAAGAAGGCATGAAGACAAGAATATGATAGATTTTGTTTTATCTTATTCTATGTATTTTTCTTTTGTTTCTCCTTTTTTCTTTCTTTCTTAGATTCATGTTAAAGAGCCTCAAAGTACCCTCATAGTAGTCCTAGGAACACTTTCACAACCTTAAGATACTTAGATTTTCTGTAAAGAACTTAGAAAACCTAAATAGGCTTTAGACTGCTTTTTCATATGTCTAACACAAAAGTCAAACGTATGACAACGAACTTTAAGACGTCTGAATGTTGAATCAGACGTCCAATCTTTTAGGGCTGGTCTTAAAACCATCTGTCTGTTGATTTCAGACGACCGACCCTTAGTCCAGACGTCTTAGCAGACATCTAATTAGTGTAACATTGGCTTAGAAAATGATCGTTGAGGTTTTGACCTTTGATCTTCTATCAGATGTCTTAGAGAACTTCAGACGTCTAATAAGTGGTTGTTTTGCCTCGATTGACCCAAAATCGCTTTCCTAGACGAATATAGTTGTTTGGACCTCAGAAAATCAATTCACGCAGTTATCTAGGTTTCCAAACGTCTAGACCTAGTGCCAGACATCATGTACGTAGCCTAATTGATTTACACGAGAACCCTGTTTAGGTCTGATGGAAGTCAGTAAGGGAACCCGTTTAGTATTAGATGTCTGATCTAATTTTCAGACATCTTAAACTTATTTTCTAGACGTCTAATACTTTGACCAGACATCTGATGACCCTGTCAGAATCATTAATGATTCTGATTACGGCTTGTTCTGCCTTGGGATAATTCCCAACGGCTATGGAAGCCTTCCAAGTCTTTCCATAGCCTTCTTAGGCCACCTATAAATAGAGGGGTAACCCTCCCTTGTTAAGATACACTAGAAACAATTTCCACATCCATTTATGTCATAGAAAAGCTATCTTCAAGAAGAAAAGTGATCTTGCACTCCAAAGCCCCACTCGTCACATCTGAGAGCTTCAATACTCTGTCGAGATCACGCCTACACACTTCCAGCTAGAGGAAGTTCTTCTTTACCTCTAGAAGCAAGTATTATTCACTTTACTTTGTGGCTCTATAGGATATTTGTATTTTTTTTTGTTCGGATATTCGCTTTGCGAATTCCCATCTCCTTTGCGAGATAAAAAGCTTCTCGTGAAGAGAAGGGATTTGAGGAACGCTACCCTCGTACTTGTAGCATGGTTGTATTGAGGTTGAACTACCTTCGTTAAAGTAGTTCGATTAGTGGATTTCGATCGACTTGGTCGATTGGGAAAATCCTTAACTCGAGAGGGTTTGGTGGTGGTTTTCACCTGGTTTGGGTTTCCACCTAAAAATCTTTATGTATCTTGTGTGATTGCTTATTGTGAGATTGTTTTATTTTAATTCCATATTTTATATTATATCCCGCAAATTTCATCTCGACCCATAGGAACCTTCAAATACGCACTGTAGAAATGGGGAATTCAAAACACAAAAAGTAAGACTAGAAACAAAAGAGAAAGAAAAAGAAAGCGCCTCGAGATCGGAAATGAGACGAACTCTTGAAGGAAATTGACCCCACGCTCGTAAAATGGCAACACACCAACGAGATAAAAATCTAGAAGATCACGCTAACGAGAAACCAAATAAATCAGCCCCTGACTCACGTCAAGAATCTCAGCCATGATAACACGGGGTCACCCATGGTCCCCAACCAAACAACCTAAACTAAAAAAAAAAAAGAAAGAAAAAGAATGGATCAAACACCAACATCGAACAAGAACAAACAGCCATTGTGACACAACCTGATTCCAAACTAAGACAACGCATCGGACTACAACTCCGAACCATCGCCGCCCTACGCCGACTGGAGACACGTCAACCAGAGATCGCTGCATCGTCGCTGCTATACCAGCTATCGCACCTGCTGAAGCATGCTTCTAGTGCCGATGAATATCCATCGCCTTTGAACCCACTGCCCAACCACAAGCGAAGATGCACGCCAGTCAATGCACACCCTGCAGCAGCATGAGCCAATCATAAGTGCCTTCCAACCACGCAAGTGACAGCTGAAGCAGCAGCATCCTTTGCAACCTTTCCCACGATCAACCGCTACAAGTCACCATCAATGAAGGTGAAGAGATCTGAAGGAAGAAGAGGAGGTTCTGGCAGGAAAGGGGGGCCCGATCAGCCTAGGTGACCAATCCGAGCCCCAGATGAATAGTCATTTTCTTTTTTGCTAGGGACAAAAAAGGGGAGGGGTGAGGGTGCTCAGTTTTCGTTGTGATGTATTCGTGGCTGGAGTTGTTGGAACACGACCTATATCTTGAAATTGCTGATGTTAGTACTTGAAAAATGTTTAAGAAAAGCATCAATCCTATTTGGTATGGAAAGGGAGCACGTGAATGAGAGGATGAAGCATTTTTGCAAAAATAAAAAGGAATGCTTGAAGAAAATGCATGGATACTGATTGATATTTGTTAAGACCATGACATCAAAACACTTTAAGATGTCTGGGAGTTGGCCCAGACATCTGGTCAGACGTCTGGATGCCTTCCCAGATGTCTGGAAATTAATTTTTGCGTGCATACGATCACGAGTCTGCACGCGTGCCGCACGCAGATTGAAACCCGCCGCCCTCTTCTTTTTCTCTCCCCTCGCCGACCTGCAGAAAACTTCCCCCAACGCCTACAAATACCCCCCTCTTCTCCCTCACACCACCACACCCCACCCGTCTTCTCCTTCCTCCAGCGCGAGAGCGAGAGTGAGAGCGAGCCGCAGCTGCTGCCGGGTGCAGTGGCGAAGAGGAGAGGTGCAGCGAGAGGGAAGAGGAGAGAGCGCATGAGCCGTGAGAGAAGAGAGCTCACCAGAGCAGCTTAAGGCCGACCGGCGTGCATGCGGAGGAGTGTTGTGCTGGGGAGGTTTCCCTCGGTGGTGCTGCAGCTCGGGCAGCAGGCGGACAAGCGCGGCGTGGCCGCGTGCAGCGGGAAGAAGCCGAAGGAGCTTCTGATTCTGGGATTTTCTTCCCAGAATCAAACGTCTGGACCTACATCCAGACGACGCGGGTGTCGTCTGGAGGGAGCTCCAGACAATTGAAAGGTACGTATTTCATCCTATGTATCCTTCTACGGATACGTCCATGCAGGCCGTTCCGCTGAAGCTCTGTCGCGTGCCTTGCTGAGGGATTTTTGCGTGCGCGTGCAGGTTTAGCTTCGGGAAGGCGTGGGACATGCCCTCCCATGTGGTTCAAACGTCTGGGCGAGTCACCAGACGGCGGAGAGCATCTCCAGATGTCCGGAGAGGTGGTCGGACGTCTGGAACTGGGTCCAGATGGTTCAGCAGGACCTCTGGACGTCTGAGGAGCAGTGTAGAGTGAGGTATTACCTGGACCCCTTTTTAAGACGTCTGGAAGATGTTCCAGACATCTGATTTGAGTCAGAGTTGTCGTTTTTGACCCGTTTAGGATCCGTTCGAGGCCCGATTTCCACGTTTAAGATTCCTCTCTCAGAATAAGTTCCTCTACTTGTTTGGAATACTTTTATCCTGTTCTGAGTGGTTTCTTGTGGTTGATCCTTGTGTAGGACCTCATTCTGTTACGGACTTGGGGGTTGTGGAGGCACGAGGACCTATCGATCGAGCCCCATTACTCCCGATTTTGCAGGTAGAGTGGCTTTCCTTAGTTACTTATAAACATAAATGCATATCTGAAATAAATGATAGATCCTAGGGTATGGCATGAATCCTAGGACCTGAAAACTAGATTGAATGATAGATCCTAGGGTATGGCATGAATCCTAGGACTTGAAAACTAGATTGAATGATAGATCCTAGGGCATGGCATGAATCCTAGGACTGAACTGTAGTCTTGGATGAGTAGATAGAGTAATAATAATTTCCTGTAATTGGAATACTAGCTGCCTGTATATAAATTGGAAAAAAAAGTTTGAACATTGGAAACACATGCATATGCATGATGAGACCCTCATCATGAGCCCTAACTAGCTCATTTTGACCTAATAAAGAGAATAAAAGCTCCTACATAACCTAGAAGAGGGCTTAATTGAAGGAATAAGTGTTCTGAGAAGAAAACATGAAATAAAGGTTAAAACTGTAATTTTACCATTGCAGTACATAAAAGGGATTTCTTAGAGACAAAACATAGGTCAAATGGTCTAAATGAGATAAAAAGTGGGTTGATTCAATCAGAAATAGGTTCACGTGCAATCCAAGAGTTAAATGACATCTAGTAACCCTAAAACAGACCCGCTTAATTCAACAAGGTTTTGGTTAGGATAAAAATCAAGTAAACCCTCTAAAAATCATGGAAAAATATCCCCTAGGGTTTAGAACATTCAATTTGGCCTTTGGAACCTAGTTTGACCTAGATTAGGGTTCTAGCTCATCAATTAACCTAATTTAGGTTTTTAGGCAAAATATCTAGTTAAATGTGGTTAAACCTAAAATCCAACTTCACCATTGGATTCCTTAGGTCAAAATTAGGTTTGTACCAAAATTTGGACCTAAGGGGAGGTCATCTTGACCTACTTTGCAATTTAGTACACCCAATCACATTTTAGTCCCTATCTTTTGAAAACCATCACATAAACCCCCCTAGCTTTCTCGCCAATCTTACAATCAGGTCCCTCCTCCATTAATGGGGAGGAATCCTTCTCCGGCGAGGAAGGCAGGGGGGATACACTCTGATCCCTCAGAGATCTCCTTCCAGAATTGGAAGGGAGATTCTCTGAGGAATCCCCTTCCATCTGAAATCAATCATGATCCCAGATTTGCACCCAATCTCTCGTGCGAATGCACGAGAGATCTGGGTATCTAACTACCTTCCATCTCTGGTGAGACGTTGGTGGCAGAAGGCGTGCCCTCCACGCACCAGAAGCTCGGCCAGCACCTATAAATTAACCCCCAACTTCGGCCACACCTCTTCAGCTCGACTTGGCCGGGATTCCACCTCATTTTCCTCTTCTTCTCCGGCCAAGGGGTCCAGCGAGCTCCAGCGAGCCCCCTCCTCTTCCTCGTCGCTCCGCCACAAAACCAGTGGCAAAGCTGTCCTCTTCATCCTCCTCCACGTCGCGCAACACCCGCGCAAGCTGCCTTAGCCCCGTCATCGTCGTCTTCCTCCAATGGACACTTTCTTCTTCGGCAACAGCAGGTACCGTCGGCTGCCTTCTCGTCCCCTTCGTCCCTTTAGTTAGGTTAAAATTATTCTTCTCTATCCCCTCTTTCATTTCCCTCATTTTATTTCACCAAACGCCCTCAATCGCCACTGTCCACCACCACCTTCCTCATCTCCGACCACCCTCCGACGAGACGCTCCCGTCACTCCGTAGCCCCACACGTCTCGCCGACCATTGCATAACCTCCGCCTCACCTCACTGAGTACCCTCCACTCATCCACAGTCCCTCTACACCGCCACAACAACCCCCCGAACACACCCATCCGTCCGACCACAGAGTGACCTAGGCACGCACTCCTAGGCCGCCCCGCGGCCTGCCACCTAGTGCTTCACCTTCACCGTGACACGGCGAAGGTCCCCCGATGATCTGATTAGGCCACGAGGCTCTTTTTGTGTCAGACAGATTTGAAGCTTCAACCGCCATTGGTGGCAACTTGAGGAAGCTTCTTGCTTTCTCCAGGTCGCAGGACTGCAGGATTCCAGGTGCTACAAACTTGGGCAGGTCATGCGAAGACAGTCAACCGAGCGAGTGATGCCACAGAGCCTGTAGTTGTGGGAATTGAAGGCACGGTCTGCTGCGGGTGCACGAGAGAAAGCGGTGGGCATTAGTCCCACATCGGTAAGTCACAAAGCGCTGGAGTAATTTATATTATTTTTGTGATATGAGCCCATTGCCTCTGAAAGCACATGGGGTGAGGTCCCTCACCTATTCTCACCGCCTTGTCCGTGAGTTCACCACATGGATCTGGCGACCCGACCCGACACCACCCTGAGCACTCCTTGCGCACCACCCTCACGCTAGTGCTCCTGGACCCGGGCGCGCGACCCGACCCGTTTACCCGGCTTTGGGAGAGCGTGCTGAAGAGTGGTTTACACAGAGAGAGACGCGCGGGTGTGGGTAGAGGGATAGGTTTTGCTTTCCATTGGTTTGTGCAGGGAAGGAAGAAGGAAGAAGTGAAGCTAACACTTAGCTGCTAAGGAGAAGAAGCAGAAGGAAGGAAGCCTTCGCAGAGGAAAAAGAGAAGGAAAGGAAGAGGCAAAGGAAAAAGAGAAGAGGAACTGAAGAAGACAAAAGAAATAAAGAAAGGTAAAGACAAGCAGAAGAAGAAGAGAAACTGAAGGAAACAGAACCAAGGAAGGAAGCAAAAGGAAGTAGAGCCAAGGAAGAAGAAGAAGACCTGCAGAGAGAGAAACTGCAGAGAAAAGAAGACAGAAGAAAATAGGAAGAAAGAAGCAAGGCACTGCAGAAAAGAAAGAAGAAGCATAAAGAGGAAGAAAATCAGAAGAAGAAGGACAAGGGAATCATCTTTTAAGACGTCTGATCCCATGATCAGATGTCCAATTTCTTCTTTTTGCCACAATTACTTTTCAAACTCATGCATTTATATACTTTGAATTAAGTTTTGAGTAATTAAGTGTTCAATTACATTCTTGATATTAGTAATAAATTCCAATTGCTCCATGTGTTCGACCTCGGATACTTAGGTTTTCGAGTAATAAAACTTTTATTTGTTGACGACGCTTGATCACCTATACTACGACGTAACTAACTGTTAAAACACAATCGAGAACACGTCAACAATGCAATAAACCTGAAATGATGAAACCTAGTATGACTTGGCCTGAGAAATATGAGCACGGACCCTATGGGGAATTAGGAGTAGAGCTCCTAGAAAATACATAGAATGGAACTGGGGAAGTGAGCTGGCCCTTGAGTACGGAATACCAAGGAGAGCGACTATCCCCCATGTTTACTGCAGGGCGGAGCTAGCTGTCCTAGGGTCGGGGCCCGGGGTTAGGACTGGCCACTTTGTACCGACTCTGTGGCTCTCGCGTACATAGTACCGGGGAGTGCTACTAGTGTGGGGAGAGAGCTAGCCACCCCACGGGGCCCAGGGTTTAGCTAGCTATCCTACACCGACTTGTTAGGCCCACTGGGCAAACCAGGGTAGTCAAGCGAGGGTACGCGGACTGTGGAGGGGCAAGACCCTTTTTTGGTTACTATGGAGGGGCTGGACCCCTGTTACTAAGAGGGCTCTGCCCTATACTAGTTCCGTGATGTGCTTTGGGCTCACCCGTTAACCTAAATGACTGACCGCGTGCCAGTGTGGGGTAGCTACCTGTGTGTTTATCACACGTGTTGTAGTCACCGTTACGTCTGTTAATGATCTTGGGGTGGTTGACTGAGGGTAGGACCCCCACGGGGGACTCTCCCGGTCAGGAGAGCACCACGTGCTACTTCTACTTTTCGAAAAAGACTACAATCAAGATCGTTCCCATAAGGAACAGTCGAGATCAAGAAAAAGACCTGATAAATAAACCAGGTGGTGAAAGAAAGAATAATTGGTTAAATAAAGAAGGAAATTAAAAACAACAGCTACCTGTCCACCTTTACTGCTTTTCTTAGCTAGCTAGTTGCCACTCTACTCAGCGTTTCACTGACGTGTCGTACTTACCACCTTCTTCAGGACTAGGTGTTGAGCAGCCAGAGCCCAAGGCTGCAGAGGGTGCTGGGCCTAGTAGAGCCCAGTAGTTGTACTTTTGTTGTACCCATTTTTTTGTAGTAGTGAGTATTCTGTTACACCTTGTACTCTTTTATTATAAACTTCATATTTCTGTACCTGTTTTTAATTCTCTACTGTTGTAGTGGTGTGTACTGTAGTAGTTCCTTTCTTACTGCTGTATTTTTGTTTATGTTAGTTGCTTGCATGGTGAATGTGGTTTATTTTACTGCTTTTGGGTTACTTTCTCGTTGGACGACTGGGTCTTTGGATCAGTCGAGTTGGTCCGATTCTTGTGTCCTGTAGGGATTCGGGAACCGGGTCGTAACAAGATAGTATCAGAGCAAGGTCATCCCGAGAAGTGAACCAACTGGTTGGAAAAGAACCAATTCACGTGCTTGTAACTAGAGTAGCCACCACAATGTACCTTTTGACATCTGTTTTAAGGTTCCTTCGTTGAATATCGATTAGTATTAACGTCTTTTCTATTCCGTGTTCGCGTCTCCTTGCAGGAGATGCCTTGACGAGGAAGTAGCGAGGCGGGCCGCGGATGCGGCCGAGGACAAGGTCGGAGGGGTGGGCGCACTGAGCCCGACGCCTCAGTGGACCAGCCACTGCTCCCGGGCATTCAGGCCCAGGACCTCGCCCAGCTAATACGAGAGATCGTGCGAGAGGAGCTTCACCCGCCGCCACGAGCGCATCTCCCTGGGGCTGTGGAGGGGGAGTCCTCTGTGGGACAGCGAGACGGACACGGTGCTAGACGCGGGGGAGAGGGGGGGCCTCCACCACCCCCACCTTCCTTCAGCACTTCCGAGCACGAGGCTTCTTTACCTGGAGGCGTACCAGCTTCTCCACTTCAGCGCCACTACTAGCTTTTCGGACAGTTCCTGAAGCTAAAGCCCCCCTCTTTCAAGTGGGATGAGGACCCGACCAAGGCGGAAGACTGGCTCAAGCAGATTGAGAAAGTATTTGACACCCTTCGCCCCCCTATGGAGTGTCGCGTGGCCTTTGCCACGTACCAGCTGGAGAGCGCGGCACACAGGTGGTGGAGGGAGGTTAGAGATTAGGAGAGGGACGAGTCGACTTGGGACCAGTTCGTCACCCTCTTCTGTGAGCAGTACTTCCCCCAGACGTGGTAGGACCGGAGGAGGCGGGAGTTCCACACTCTCCGCCAGGGGACGATGACCGTGAGCACGTACCGCATGCATTTCCTGGAGCTGTCTCATTTCGCAGCGACAGCCATGGCTACCGAGGAGGAGCGCCTTTGGAGGTTCACCGAGGAGCTCCGGCCTACTATTCGGGGGTATGTTAAACCCCTGAAGCTACCTACGTTCTCAAGGGTGGTGGAGGCAGCTATGACGTATGAAGAGACTAACCCGTCTGCACGTGACACTAACAGTGGGCGAAAGAGGCTCTACCAGCCAGAATACTCACAGGGTTGACGAGAGAGGAGGCACGTGGCACCTGCAGGAGAGCCGTCACTCTTTGCGAGGCTGTCAGCGGCCTTTGGGGGCCCCCGATAGGGGCTAGCTGCCAGCACCGGACCCCCGCCCAGCCGTCAGCAGGGACCCACTGAGGGCGGGAGTCGAGTCCCCCTTTGCTACCAGTGTGGCCAGCCGGGCCACATCAGGAGGGACTGATGCTTCTCACGCAGAGCACTGGAGGGCAAGCAGGAGGCTGCGATTTCCAGGCGCGAGGAGGAGGACAGCAGTCGCAGGGAGGGTACCGGCCAGCGGCTACCCGTCTGACTCAGAGTGTGGCTGCTTCGTCCACACCTAGGGTTGAGGGGCGTATCAACGCCCTGACACATAGGTGGCAGCTTCAGGATCAGTGGTGGCAGGTATGGTTTCAGTTTCCGACAGACTTGTTTACATGCTTTTCGATTCCGGTGCTACGCACACATTTGTCGCTGCCAGTTTTGCGATTAGTCTAGGGTAGGACTGTGTGTTGTTAGAGGATCCGTTCGTGATCAAAGGTCCGGGTGGTCAGCTATTTGTAGCTGAGGAGGTGTGCATAGGTTGTAAGGTCAGTGTTGGGGGACACAGCCTTCCCGCTGACCTGATCGTGATACAGATGGAGGACTTTGGCGTGATTCTGGGAATGGACTGGTTGTCCGCTTACCACGCCTTGGTGGACTGCTTTGAGAGGAAGATCATCTTCTCCATACCAGAGTTGCCTTCTTTCGAGTTCCACAGGCAGCCAGTGGACGGAGGCTTCAGGTGCATTTCTGCACTTCGGGCGGCGAGACTTTTGGGCCAGGGGTGTGAGGGCTTCCTAGCTTGTGTGGTGGCGGAGCCCAGCCCTGTGGCAGACTTTTAGAGTGTCCCGATGGTCAGAGAGTACCCCGACGTGTTCCCAGATGAGTTGCCAGGACTACTTCCCGAGCGTGAGATCGAGTTTGAGATCTCACTGGTATCGGGGACCTGCCCCATCTCTACAGCACCGTACAGGATGGCTCCACTTGAGTTGCGAGAGCTCAAGTCTCAGTTGCAGGACCTTCTGGAGAAGGGCTTTGTGAGGCCCAATGCGTCTCCGTGGGGAGCCCCGGTATTATTCGTAAAGAAGGATTGTACCCTACGCTTTTGTGTGGACTACAGACAGCTGAATAGGGTTACCATCAAGAATAGGTATCCGTTGTCGAGGATTGACGATTGTTTGACCAGTTGTGAGGTGCCATGGTATTCTCCAAGGTGGACTTGAGGTCTGGGTACCACTAGTTGAGGATCAGGGAGGCAGACGTCTCCAAGATGGCTTTCCGCACCTGGTACGGACACTACGAGTTTTTGGTCATGCCGTTTGGGTTGACCAATGCCCCGCTGCCTTCATGGACTTGATGAACCGGGTGTTCAGACCGTACTTGGACTAGTTCATGGTGGTATCCACTGATGATGTGCTCATCTACTCTCGAGATCAGGCGCAGCACGGATAGCACTTGCAGATGGTTTTGGACACACTGAGACGACGTAGGTTGTACGCCAAATACAGCAAGTGCGAGTTCTGGTTGAGGGAGGTGACCTTCTTGGGCCATGTGATCTCCAGTGATGGCTTGGCTGTGGACCCAACCAAGGTTGAGGCAGTGCTCCGGTGGGAGAGACCGCGTAGAGTTACTGAGGCACATGGTTCCAGGTTCACCATACATCCTGGAAACACAAAGATGTACCATGATTTGAGACGCAACTTTTGGTGGAGGGGAATGAAGCGGGATGTAGGTGAATTCGTACAGCAGTGTTTAGTGTGCCAGCAGGTGAAGGTCGAGCATCAGAGGCCTGCAGGGCCGTTGCAGCCACTTCCAGTGCCAGAATGGAAGTGGGAGAGCATCACCATGGACTTGGTGGTGGGCTTGCCTGTTACCCAGCGAGGACACGACGCAGTCTGGGTGATCATTGACAGATTGACAAAGAAGGCACGTTTCTTACCGATCCGAGTCACCTTGGGACCAGCACAGTTGGCAGAGAGGTATATCCGCGACATGGTACGTCTACACGGAGTTCTGCGGGAGATCATATCCGATTGGGATACCCGTTTTACGTCCCAGTTTTGGGCTGAGTTTCAGCAGGCCTTGGGGACATGGTTGAGGTTCAGTACGGCGTACCACCCCCAGACTGACGAACAGTCTGAGTGCACGATACAGACACTTGAGGACCTTTTGCGTGCTTGTGTACTGGACTAGAGGGGCTCTTGGGAGGAGCACTTGCCCCTGGCGGAGTTTGCATATAATAACAGCTATCACTCGAGCATCGACATGGCACCCTACGAGGCTCTGTATGGACAGAGGTGTACGGCACCCTTGAGTTGGGTTGGGGTGGGGACCAAGTGGGAGGTTGGCCCCAAGCTGATTCGGCAGAGTTAGGAGGTGATCGAGCAGACTCACAGGCAACTCCGCACTGTCAAGAGCAGACAGAAGAGCTATGCAGATCGGAAACGTAGAGAGGTGTAGTTTGAGGTTGGGGACCACGTCTTCTTCCGTGTTTCGCCCATGAAGGGCCTGTAGCGGTTCGCGGTGAGAGGGAAGCTCACGCTGAGGTTCGTGGGACCCTTTGAGGTCCTGGAGCAGGTTGGACCCGTTGCTTACAGGCTTGCCCTCCCTCCCCAGCTTTCTGGTGTGCACAACGTGTTCCGCGTGTCCAACCTCAGGAAGTACGTCACCGATTGTTCGCACGCTTTTGTGGGGTTTTAAAAGATAACACGTTGTAATATAGCCGACAAAACGTTCAAACAAATATAGAGAATTTGGTTACTCGAAAAACTAGAGTCTCCGAGGTCGAACACAGGGAGCAATCTCAGTACTTTCAAAACCAAAGAATACAACTTTTAAATGAACATAATTGATTCAAAGAGAGAGAGTTATAAAAAGTATTGCTAAAAGAGAACAAAATTGGACGTCTGATTTCTTTATCAGACGTCTTAAAAGTAGAGTCTTCTTTCTCTCTTCTTTTTCATTGGCTCTTCTTCTTCTTTTCTTCTGATCCACAGATCTTCTTCTTCCTGCCTTTGTTTCTCTTCTGTCTTCTTCTTTCTTTTTGTCTTTTCTGCGGTCCTTCCTTCTCTCAGATCTCTGCCTTGCTCAGCTTCCTTTCTTCAGAGTTCCTTCTTTTGCTCCTGCTCTTCTATTTCTTCGGTTCTTCTTTTTGCTTTCCTTCGCCTCTTCCTTCTCTTCTTTTCCCTTGCTGCAGCGGCTAAGTGTTTGCTTCTTCCTCTCTCCCTTCTTCCCTGCGCACACCACAGCCAATGCAAAACCTACCCCCTTCCCTCTACCCAAACGTCTCTCTCTTTCTCTGTAATTCGCTCAAGGACGCTTTCCCAGAGCCACACGGGTAATCGGGCTGGATTTCGCACCCGGGACCAGGTGCACCTGCAGGTGGGTGATGCGCGAGGAGTGTGTAGGTTAGGGTAGGGTCGGATCCCGCCAGATCCGCAAGGTGAAACTGCTGACGAGGCAGGCGTGGGTCAGGTGAGGGACCTCACCCCTGTGCTTTCGGAGGCAGTAAGCAGAGAACACAAATTCAACTTAAAGCGTACCTATGCGTTGTGTTTAGCCGATGTGGGACTATCTGGCCCGCCCCAATTTCGCGCGCGCCCGCAGAGGATTCCTCGTGCAATTGCCAAGGCTGGGAGCTTCGCAGCGTCAATGCTAGCCTTGATCACTTCGCAACACCCGTGCGAGTCTGCTGCGCCTGGAGCCTGGAGCTGCTGCACCTGGAGCTGCTTCAACCGTCAATGGCGGCAGAAGCTGAAACCTGTCAAACACGAGCACGGCCTATTGGCCTAATCAGACTAGCTGGGCACCTTCGCCGTGGCACGGCGAAGATGGTGCACGATGCTGCAGGCCGCAGGATGGCCTAGGCGTGCGTGCCTAGGTCAACCTATGGGTGGAGGTGTGGGGTTGTTCGGGGGGCTACTGTGGAGGTGTGGAGTGACAGTGGAGGGTCGGAAAGTGTTCCTTGTGGTGAGGCGAAGCTTACGAGATGGTTGGCGAGCCATGTGGAGGGGCGGAGTGGTGGGAGCGGCTCACCGGAGGTCGGTCGGAGGCGAGGAAGATGGAGGTAGTCAGGCACTGTTGGGGGGGGCGATTAACTAAAATAACAGGGGGAAAAGAGAGAGGGGAAGATGGAGAAGGTATCTAGAGTGGTCTGGAAGGAAGGGAGGCAGCGGAGTGGACGGCACGTAACTGCCGTCGTCGGGGAAGAAGCACCCTGAGGGAGGAAGCGACGACAAGGACGAGGTCAGGAGAACGCGCGCCTGGTACTGCGCGATGCGAGAGAAAGAGGCGGAGTTGACTCTGCTGCAGGTATGGCAGCAGAGCGACGAGAAGGAGGGGAGGAGGTCGCCGGAGCTTGCGGGTCTCTTGGCCAGAGATGGGAGAGAGGAAAACTTGGGGGAATCTCCGTCAAAACAAAGCTGAGAGTCTACGGCCGGGTCAGGGGATCCTTTTATAAGTGTTGGCTGAACCTTCTAGTGTGTGGAGATCGCGCAATCACCTCCGCCGGCTCACCGGAGATGGAAAGAGGGTGGATACCCAAATCTCTCGTGCGTTTGCATGAGAGATTGGGTTCACACCAGAGATTGTGATTGGCTTTAGAAGGAAGGGAATTCCTCAGAGAATCTCCCTTCCATTTCTGGGAGGGAATCTCTGAGGGATTAGAGAGGAATCCCTCTCTAAACCTCGCCGGAGATCGGTTCTGCCCTAACAATGGCGGCAAGACCTGATTGCAAAGGTGGCGAGGAACTTAGGGGGCTCTCTGCAATGATTTTCAAAAGATAGGGACCAAGTTGTGATTTGGGTGTACTAAATTGCAAAATAGGTCAAGATGACCTCCCCTTAGTTAGTGCAAGTTTCGGGGACGAAACTTCCTTTGAGTTTGTTATGTTGTTAAGACAGTGACATCAAAACACTTTAAGACGTCTGGGAGTTGGTCCAGACATCTGGTCAGATGTCTGGACGCCTTCCCAGATGTCTGGAAATTAATTTTTGCGTGCGTACGATCGCGACTGCCCTCTTCTTTTTCTCTCCCCTCGCCGACCTGCAGTAACTTCCCCCAACGCCTACAAATACCCCCCTCTTCTCCCTCACGCCACCCCACCCCACCCGTCTTCTTCCTCCAGCACGAGAGCGAGAGTGAGAGTGAGCCGCAACTGCTGCTGGGTGCAGTGGCAGAGAGGAGAGGTGCAGCGAGAGGGAAGAGGAGAGAGTGCGCGAGCCGTGAGAGAAGAGAGCTCACCGGAGCAGCTCGAGGCCGGCCGGCGTGCACGTGGAGGAGCGTTGTGCTGGGGTGGTTTCCCTCGGTGCTACTGCAGCTCGGGTAGCGGGAGGATGAGCGCGGCGCGACCGCGCGTAGCGGGAAGAAGCTGAAGGAGCTTCTAATTCTAGGATTTTTTCCCCAGAATCAGATGTCTGGACCTACATCCAGATGACGCAGACGACGTCTGGAGGGAGCTCCAGACGATTGAAAGGTACATATTTCCTCCTATGTATCCTTCTGCGGATACGACCATGCAGGCTGTTCCGCTAAAGCTTTGTTGCGTGCCTTGCTGAGGGATTTTTGCGTGCACGTGCAGGTTTAGCTTCGGGAAGGCGCGGGACATGCCCTCCCACGCGGTTTAGACGTCTAGGCGAGTCACCAGACGGCGGAGAGCATCTCCAAACGTCCGGAGAGGTGGTCGGACGTTTGAAACTGGGTCCAGACGGTTCAGTAGGACCTCTGGATGTCTGAGGAGCAGTGCAGAGTGATGTATGACCTGGACCCCTTTTTAAGACGTCTGGAAGATGTTCCAGACGTCTGATTTGAGTCAAAGTTGTTGTTTTTGACCCGTTTAGGGTCCGTTTGAGGCCCGATTTCCGCGTTTAAGATTCCGTTCTTCTCAGAATAAGTTCCTCTACTTGTTTGGAATACTTTTAGCCTATTCTGAGTGGTTTCTTGTGGTTGATCCTTGTGTAGGACCTCGTTCTGTTGCAGACTTGGGGGTTGCAGAGGCATGAGGACCTACCGATTGAGCCCCCATTACTCCCGATTTTGTAGGTAGAGTGGCTTTCCTTAGTTACTTATAAACATAAATGCATATCTGAAATAAATGATAGATCCTAGGGTATGGCATGAATCCTAGAACCTGAAAACTAGATTAAATGATAGATCCTAGGGTATGGCATGAATCCTAGGACCTGAAAACTAGATTGAATGAGAGATCCTAGGGCATGGCATGAATCCTAGGACTAGAAACTCTGGAACGATTGTATTAAATGCCTGAACTGCAGTCTTGGATGAGTAGATAGAGTAATAATAATTGCCTGTAGTTGGAATACTAGCTGCCTGTATATAAATTGGAAAAGAAAGTTTGAGCATTGGAAACACGTGCTATATGAAATAAACCTGAAATGATGAAACTTAGTATGGCTTGGCCTAAGAAATATGAGCACGAACCCTATAGGGAATTAGGAGTAGAGCTCCTAGAAAATAAATAGAATGGAACTGGGGAAGTGAGCTGGCCCTTGAGTATGGATGTTAAGACCCGAGACGTCAAACACTTTTTAGGATGTCTGGGAGTTGGTCCAGACGTCTGGACGCCTTCCCAGATGTCTGAAAATAAATTTTGGCGTACGTACAATCGTGAGTCTACGCGCGTGCCACGCCTAGACTGCAACCCGCTGCCCTCTTCTTTCTCTCTCTTCCCTCACCGACCTGCAGACACCTCCCCCACGCCTTCAAATACCCCTCCCCTCTCCTTCGTTCACCACCCCACCGTCTCCTTCTTCCTCCAGCATGAGCGCGAGAGAGAGAGAGAGCGAGGGCAACAGCTGCTGCCGAGTGCATCGTGGAGAGGAGAGGTGCAGCGAGAAGGAAGAAGAGGGAGAGCGCGCAAGAAAGAAAGAGAGAGCCCGCCGGAGCAGCTGGAGGCAGGCTGGCATGTGCGAGGAGGAGCGTCGTGCTGGGGAGATCTGCCCTGGTGCTGCTGCAGCTAGAGCAGCGGGCGAGTGGTTGCATGGCGAGCTCGCACGCAGCAGGAAGAAGGTGAGGGGGTTCTGATTCTGGGAATTTTTCCCAGAATAAGACATCTGGACCTACGTCCAGATGACGCGGGAGACTTCTGGAGGGAGCTCCAGACATCTGAGAGGTACGAAATTTCTCCTCTACCTCCTTTTGCGGATACGGCCATGCAGGCCGTTCCGCCGAAGTGCTGAGACGTGTCGTGTTGAGGAGGCTTTCGTCGCGCGTGTAGGTTTCGTTTCGGGAAGGTGCGAGGACACGCCCTCCCACGCAGTTCAGATGTTTGGGCACAGCACCAGAAGGCGAAGAGCGTCTCTAAACGTCCGGAGAGGTGGTCGGACATCTGGAACTGGGTCCAGACGATTCAACAGGATCCCTGGATGTCTGAGGAGTAGCGCAGAGTGAGGTATGACCTGGACCACTTTTTAAGACGTCTGAAAGGTGTTCCAGACATCTGATTTGAGTCAAAATTATCGTTTTTGACCTGTTTAGGGTCCGTTCGAGGTTCGATTTCCGCGTTTAAGATTTCTTTCTTCTCAGAATTAGTTCCTCTACTTGTTTAAAAATACTTGTATCCTGTTCTAAGTGGTTCCTTGTGATTGATCCTTGTGTTAGGACCTCGTTCTGTTATGGCTTTGGGGGTTGCGGAGGCACGTGGACCTGCCGATCATGCCCTCATTACTCCCGATTTTGCGGGTAGAGTGGCTCCCCTTAGTTATTTACCAACATTAATGCATCTTTGAGATGAATGATAGATCCTAGGGTATGGCATGAATTCTAGGACCTGAAAACTAGATTGAATGATAGATCCTAGGGTATGGCATGAATCCTAGGACTTGAAAACTATATTAAATGATAGATCCTAGGGTGTGGCATGAATCCTAGGAACAAAAACACTGAAACGAATGTCGTGAATACCTGAATTGCAGTCTTGGATAAGTAGATAGAATAATGATAATTACCTGTAATTGGTTAACAGCTGCCTGTGAAATGTAGAGTACTGTTGCTAGTAACTACTACATGTGATTCCTGTTGTTGGAAACTAAATTTGAGCTACTTATATATAAATTGATATTAAATGTTGGAAACACGGGCTTTATGAGAATGAAACTGAAATGATGAAACCTAGAATGGCTTGGCCAGAGAAATATAAGTATGAACCCTACGGGCAATTAGGAGTAGAGCTCCTGAAATATAAATAGAATGGAACTGGGAAAGTGGATGGGGAAGTGAGCTGGCCCTTGAGTACGGGGTACCAAGGAGAGCGATTGTCCCCCTGTTTAGTGCAGAGCGGAGCTAGCCACCCTAGGGACCCAGGGTTAGGTCTGGCCACTTTGTACCGACTTTTGGCCCTAGCGTACACAGTACCGGGGAGAGCTACTAGTGTAGGGAGAGAGCTAGCCACCCCACTGGCCCTGGGGTTCAGCTAGCCATCCTACACCGACTTGTTAGGCCCACTGGGCAAACCAGGGTAGTCAGGCGAGGGTGCGCGGACTATGGAGGGGCAAGACCCCTGTTTGGTTACTGTGGAGGGGCTGAACCCCTGTTACTGAGAGGGCTCTGCCCTATACTGGTTCCGTGCTGTGCTTTGGGCGCACCCGTTAACGGAAATGACTGACCGTGTGCCAGTGCGAGGTAGCTACCCATGCATTTATTGCGTGTGCCATAGTCACCGTTACGTCTGTCAGTGACCTTGGGGTGGTTGACTGAGGGTAGAACCACCACGGGGGACTCTCCCTGCCAGGAGAGCACCATGTGCTACTTCTACTTTGCGGAAAAGACTGTAATCAAGATCGTTCCCACGAGGAACATTCGAGATCAAGAGAAAGATCTGAGAAATAATTCAAGAAAGAGTAAATAGAAAAATAAAGAAAGAAATTAAAAACAACAGCTACTTGTCCACCTTTACTATTTTCTTAGCTAGCTGGTTGCCACTCTACTCAGCGTTTCGTTGACGTGTCGTACTTACCACCTTTTTCAGGACTAGGTGTTGAGCAGCCAGAGCCCACGGCTGTAGAGGGTGCTAGGTCTAGTAGAGTCCAGTAGTTGTACTTTTGTTGTACCCATTTTTCTGTAGTAGTGAGTATTCTGTTACACCTTTGTACTCTTTTATTGTAAACTTCATATTTCTGTACCTGTTTTTAATTCTCTACTGTTGTGGTGGTGTGTACTGTAGTAGTTCCTTTCTTACTGCTGTATTTTTGTTTCTGTTAGTTGCTTGCATGGTGAATGTGGTTTATTTTACTGCTTTTTGGTTACTTTCTCATTGGACGATTGGGTCTTGGGATCAGTTGAGTCGGTCCGATTCTTGTGTCCTGTAGGGATTCGAGAACTGGGTCGTAACAACGGAGTACCAAGGAGAGCGACTATCCCCCCTGTTTAGTGTAGAGCGGAGCTAGCTACCCTAGGGTTGGGACCCGAGGTTAGGATTTGCCACTTTGTACTGACTCTGTGGCCCTCGTGTACACAATATCGGGGAGTGCTACTAGTGTGGGAGAGAGCTAGCCACCCCATGGGGCCCGAGGTTTAGCTAAGCATCCTACACCGACTTGTTAGGCCCACTGGGTAAACCAGGGTAGTCAGGTGAGGGTGCGCGGACTGTGGAGGGGCAAGGCCCCTATTTGGTTACTGTAGAGGGGTTTGACCCCTATTACTGAGAAGGCTCTGCCCTATACTAGTTCCGTGATGTGCTTTGGGTGCACCCGTTAATGGAAACGACTGACTGCGTGCCAGTGCGGGGTAGCTACTCGTGCTTTTATCGCGCGTGCTGTAGTCACCGTTACGTCTGTCAACGACCTTGGGGTGGTTGACTAAGGGTAGGACCACCACGTGCTACTTCTACTTTTCGGAAAAGACTACAATCAAGATCGTTCCCATGAGGAACAGTCGAGATCAAGAAAAAGACCTGATAAATAAACTAGGTGGTGAAAGAAAGAATAATTGGTTAAATAAAGAAAGAAATTAAAAACAACAGCTACTTGTCCACCTTTACTGCTTTTCTTAGCTAGCTGGTTGCCACTCTACTCAGCGTTTCGCTGACGTGTCGTACTTACCACCTTTTTCAGGACTAGGTGTTGAGCAGCCAGAGCCCACGGCTGCAGAGGGTGCTAGGTCTAGTAGGGTCCAGTAGTTGTACTTTTGTTATACCCATTTTTCTGTAGTAGTGAGTATTTTATTACACCTTTGTACTCTTTTATTGTAAACTTCATATTTCTGTACCTGTTTTTAATTCTCTACTATTGTAGTGGTGTGTACTGTAGTAGTTCCTTTCTTACTGCTGTACTTTTGTTACTATTAGTTGCTTGCATGGTGAATGTGGTTTATTTTACTGCTTTTTAGTTACTTTCTCATTGGACGACTGAGTCTTGGGATCAGTCGAGTCGGTCCAATTCTCGTGTCTTATAGGGATTCAGAAATCGGATCGTAACAATATTCTCTGATGTTTTCATCCTAAGAAAGTTAGCAATATGGGTCTTTTTTTAAAGAATTGTACACATATTTACATAAAATATGATATCATGAGGTGATATGATATGTTTTGTATGTTGTGATTTTTTTAATAAAGAGAAAATGTCGTGGATGTTTATTTTTGCGTATTACTTTGTTCCAATTTTTTTTTTTAAATGAATGAAAAATATTCGAGCACAAGTCATTTACGCGAAACTCCTTGCCATATTCCACGGGTAACAAGTGATTTTCCATAAAATCAGATACTTAACAAGCTGCAAATTTATCGTGGATCCACTAGAGGGGCATAGCGATGAGCGCCCCCACTCGTTTTTCTTTTTTTTTAGTTTTTCAAATGTAAAGTTTACCATAAAAGTAAATTATTCCCACTAATACAATAGAATTCATCAGAGAAATAGGTTGCAACAACATTCCGTGAGTCATCTATAAAATGTGAGTTAGGAGAGAAGTCAAAATTATGTTAAATGGGAAGTATATTGTAATAAAATATATTATTTAAGTATCTTGATTTTATAAGTAAAAAATAAAAAATATTAATTAGAAATTAAAATACACCGTGCAATATAAAATATATTATTCAGTAAATTTTAATTTTCAATTAATATCTTCGACTGTGTTTACACTCTCTCATTTTATATATATATTATTTATACTCTAGTAAAAATATATTTAATATTAATCTCTAATGGAAGAATACAAGATGATAAAGATGAAATTCAAAACGAACGTGTACGTTAAATAATGTGTAAGAAAAATTAAATAAAATAAAAAAAATGAAAAAAAGAAAAGAAAGAGAGAGAGTGCTATGTTGATCAAGTTTAAAAAAAATGAATAGCATCAAAACTAATAACTACAGTGTCATCTCAACAATAAGCATAGAAAAGTCAAAATAATATCAAATGGAAAGTATATTGTAACAAACTACATTTCTCAATGTATCTTGAGTTTTGATCGATGGAAAATAAAAAATACTTATCGAAACTCAGAATACATCACATATTGCAAAATATATTATTTAGTGATTTTAATTTCCAATCGATGTCTAAAATTATTTTATACTATCTCATTTTGTATATGTATTATTTTATACTCTCAAAGAAACATAGTCAACATTGATCTCTAATAAAAAATATAAGATAAAAAAATTAATGACGACACAGAATTTGAAACAAACATACATATTAAATAATATATAAGAAAAAATAGTAATAATAAAAACAGAGAACGACAAAGAAAAAAAGACTAACAAAGAGAATGCACTCTAACCACCAAAGTTTAAAAAAGTTTAAAAATTATAGTATCGAAACTAATGAATACATTATCATCTCTACGGCGATTAATATATGTAAAAGATTATATTAATAAGAAAAAGTCAAAGAGGAACTTAGTTTAACTGCAAGTCAAAAACATCCATTTTTCCATGATTTTAGACATGATATATAAAAACTTAAATCCGGTGAAAGAAAATAAATAAGAGGTCTATATTGTGAAATTCATTATCTAATTAAGGTGCTAGAATCCAAATTAAGGTTTTGTTTGGAGGTGGAATAAATATTGTAACCATAGATTAAAATAAAATAAGTAAAGATAGATATTTATTTGGGTGATAGAATAAGGAGAGAATTAAATGAGAGATAAAATGATTGGTGTAATAATATAATTTTAATACATACTTGTTAATAGTATAAGAGTAAGTACATAGCGTTAGTGGCTATTTATTTAATATTAAAATTGAAAGTAAACATGTAGTGTGTATTTATTTATTATTAAAAGTAAAAATTAATGTTATTGTGATTTAATTGGAATAATTAAAAGTAAGGATGCAGGTATAAAAATGTAAAAGTTGACGTATTTTATAATATGTTGATGTGGTGCATCAGTGCAAAATAACCATCAATTATATTTACGCACCGATGTACTAAAAATAACTGTATATGAGTTTTGTGTTGAAGTAGTAGAGAAAACCCCAATAAAATCTCACGGTGAAATAAAACTTTCTAAATCCTACCACCAAGCAAAACCTAAGTAAAAATCTTTCTGAAGTAATCTGAATTGCAATCTATATTCTTCAACGCTCCTTTTTTATCATGTCTTTCTTGTAATAAAGAGTTATTAGGTCATGCATTCCTTTTGAAATGTGAAGTAGGTACCTTTGGCCAAGCTCATTATCGACCAAGGTGACATCATTGATGAAGAGCGGATGCTAAAGGCAGAAGTGATGGACTTCTACTCCAAACTCTTTGCCCAGGACCCAGACGTGCCTTCAGTTGAGAACCTCTCCTGGCCGGTCCTTGCCCAACTCTCCCCTTCTGATAATGAGAGCCTTACTTCTATCCTATCTGATAAGGAGATTCGTGATGCCCTCTGGTCTATTGGATTAGATAAGGTGCCAGGTCCAGATGGCTTTAATGTATTCTTTTTCTACAAAGCATCATCAAATCCAAAATCATTGATGGGGTCTGCCACTTCTTTAGTAGTGATGGGGGTCTGGTAAGGGAAATCAACCACTCCTTTCTTACTCTCGTCCCCAAAGAGCCAAATGTTTCTTCCTTGAAGGATTATAGGTCCATCACCTATTGCAACATGTTGTACAAGATCATCTCTAAAATCCTAGTGGGTCGGTTTGGTTAGTACATGGCCAAATTGGTTACTCCTAATCATAGAGCTTTCGTTAAAGGGAGATGGATATCTTATTACTCTTTACTTGCCTAAGAATTCTTGAAGGGATTTCACATGCTGGGGTTGGTGCCTAGAATGTGTGTCAAAGTCGACATTTCTAAAGCTTTCGACACCATCATAAGGGACTTTGTCTTCAAATCTCTCCATCTCCTGGGATTTTGAGATACTTGGATCAATTGGATCCGTATGTGCATCTCCGCACCCACCTACTCTCCACTGGTGAATGGGGATCCAGCTAGGTTCATTCCCACTGGCCGGGGTTGAGGCAAGGAGATCCCCTCTCCTTGCTTCTTTCCACGCTTGCTATCAATGCCCTCTCCACGATCCTGCAATATCAGACTCAGCATGGACGGATTCTACCCTCCAGGATTAAGGGAACTCTCTTCCCCACTCACCTATTATTTGTTGCCGATATTCTTATATGCTGCAAGGCTAATCTTCGCTTAGCACGGGCCATAAAAAATGCCTTGGATACCCTCGCACACATATTGGGGCTCAAGCTCAACAGTGCTAAAAGCCGTGTTTACATCTCCAAGCATTGCCGCCATAAAATGGAAATTTGTCTCCTCTTAGGCATGCTTGAAAGTAGATTCCCCTGCTACTACTTGGGGATCTCCTTAACTGTTGGAAGGGTCGCTAATTCTTTTGCTACTTTGGAAGATAAAGTCAAGGACCTCCTAGCTAGGTGGAAGAGGAAATCACTCCTAGGATAGGGAGGGTGAGATGGGTCAAATGGGGGGTTAAAGGCCTCCTAAGGTTTTGGCTTTCTTGCACTATCATTAAGAAGATCTTGTTGGACAAAATCAAGGGTTGGATTGCAAATTTTATTTGGGATGGTAAATCCCACCTGGTCACTTGGGATGACATGTGCAAGCCTCTCCAGGAGGCGGGCTGAATCTTTGTAGCCTTGAAGAACTTCAGTTGGGTGCTTACGGTAAGCTCGCCTATTGCCTGGTTCATGCCATTGATTCCATCTGGAGCACTTGGATGAACCTTAGGTATGGGGACTGGGTCTCTACCACTCTTTTAGCTTCGGATTCTCCTTGACGCTTCTTGTCCTACAGAGATACCCTGCTTTCCTTCATTCACGACCCTAACGGTTGGAAGTGGCTGATGATCCTTGATGGATCCCTCTCTTCCAAGCAGGTCAGAGAATACATTAGAGAAAAGGGCACGGTCTTGGATATCTGGACATCAATCTGGAACAAGAAATCTACTCCTAAGTGGAGTTGCTGTGCTTGGCTCGCTACCGAAGGCAGGTTTCTTACTTTGGACAGACTTGCAAAATGGGGGCTGCCTATTGATACTTCTTGTAATCTTTGTGGCACCTGTGAGGAGATTCATGATCATCTATTCTTCTCTTGTAGCTACTCCTATTCTGTCAGGATACAGGTCTACTCCTCTTTGGGACTTGATGGTTCTCCAACCATAAACCCCTATGCTTCACCTACCTCCCTATGTAGCACTGACATGTGGTTGGCAATCAATGCCATGACATGGAGACTTTGAAAAGAGAAAAATGGGAGGAGACATGCCATGCCGACCAACACTTTAGCTTCACTCATTGTTAACGATTGTATGTAGGCAAGTATTTGTTTGTTATTCCCTATCCTCGAGATATTGTAACCTGATTTTACCAATCTTTTTTATGTATTGACTAGTTGATCACCTTTTGAGTTAATACATTAACAATTACTTAAAAGAAAAAAAAAAGTGAAGTAGGTAGATCTTGAATGGATGTTATCCGACAAAATATCTTAGACCCATCCCTTCATCCATCATTATCCCTAATCAATCCTACTGCATCAAAATGATGTGTCAGTGGAGTCTTCCATTTAGCAAAATAAAAACATTTAATGCATACCTTTTTCGACATGGGTCCTAGCAAAATGCACAACAAACCAGCAGGTGATGTTGCCCTAACCCAACCCATAGCCCTAGGTCCCATCAGCTTGTTACGAGGGTGGTTGGAGTGGTAGCCGTTGGGTCCCCTGGCTTCAGTGGTCCCAAGGGGAAAGCTTTTATGACTCACAAATTAAGCAAAATATTTAAAAAAACAAAGAAAATTGGTCCGATGTGTCAGCATTTGTTTTCTGGATAGGTTATACCATGAGCCCTACTTTGTTTCCAATAGTCACAGAGATAGGGAACGAGTCAGAGGAAAGCTATTGGTACAGGTCAACGCTGCTACAGTTATATGATATACATCGGTTATTGCATCTACCTTACCAATTATCCCGTGATACAACCAAACAACTTAGCGAAATCTATCCCATGCATAGGTTACGGTAGGACTAACTTACCTCCCAACCATACGTCACCAAATGCTGCCGATCATAGCTAAAAATAAAAGGGTAAAACATCACTTGAACGTCACATTAAAAAAAAAATCTCCTGCCAACTGCACCACATCATTTTCTTCCTCAGGTTAACGTAACTATATTTTAAGGCACAGAGCAAAGCGTTTGCCAAAGTTTCCGAAGAGATTATTTCCCGACGATAGTCCTCGGCGTGGGGGCCATACTGAGACGATGCGACCAGGGAGGGTTGTGGAATTCACAGGGAGGTGAGGCCCATACCCGACATATTCCCTGCCGACTAATGGGAAGGGTGTCTCGCTGGAACGCAAAGGACGTTTCCTACCCTGCTTGCCGAGGCGAAAAAGGATAAATAAATAAGGACTTGAGTTGAAAAACTTAAAGGGTGACGCATAATTATAAGTGTGGTTTTTTTTTTAATGTAAAAAAATATTAACATGCCGTGTGATACATTATTATTGAAATTAATAATAAATTATTTTTTAAGGATGAGTGATTATGTAAAATTATTTTATATCTTCAACAAAATTTTGTAAAATGTAAAATAAGATTATATCGTTGTAATTTTACTTTAAACTACTTTACACCGGTGTAATAAATTTTTTGTACCGGTGCAGTATTAAATTTTAAGTATTTCTTCACGTATGAGAAGTGATTTTTTACTCGAAAGGTAATTTTTTTACCTTAGAATTTAGGGTTTAATTTTGAGTGTTTAGGGTTTAGTACCTTAAATCCTAAACCTTAAATTCTAAGGGGAAAAATCACCTTTCAAGTAAAAAATTACTTCTCATACGTGAAATCACTTTTATAAATCTAAACAGTAAACCTTAAATCTTAAATTTATAGGTTAAAATAACTTTGGATAGGTGAAACAACCCTTAAAATAATTTATCATTAATGTAAAATTTTTTATCATCTATGTACCTTTTAAGGCAAAGTGGTGTGACAATTTTTTTAAATGTAATAGAAATTATCATGTAATAAGCATTAGATTCTTTTATTTTTTTACATTAAATATCAATTATCAAGTAGCTAATATTATGTAAAATATGAAAATAATATTTACATCTTTTTTACGTCATAGTTTGTATTTTTTATTTTTTTAATAATACATAAATAAATAAATAAAATAATGATGGAGACATGCCGACACCTAACTCGGAAAAATTTTGGAATTCGAGAGGTGCAGAATGTGTAATTTGGCCGAATATCCCGAACGGAGATTTGGGTTGCGCCCCGCCCCGCAACTCCCTATATAACGCCACCACCAATCGCCACCACTTCACGTTCCTCTCACCGCCTCTGTCTCTCTTGTTCTCATCCTATCCAACTCAACTCGCAAGTGTCAGTGCGATCATGGCGTCCCTCTCCGTTCCGGCTTGCGTGCCATCACCCACGGAGGACGCCGAGCAGCTCCGCAAGGCCTTCGAAGGTCCATCCATCCTCTCTCTCTCTCTGTAAAAAAACGATCTTCTCTCCTCCCCTCCGTCTATATACGGAGTATTTACTACCGATAGACCGATAGAACGTCGCATGTGGTCCAAATGCGCAGATCGGTGCCATCGGATGCTCGATCGAGGGTCTTCCCTTGCAGATCGCTCGTCAGCGCCATCTATGCGCGTCGCCGCTTTAATGCGGCTTCCTCGTGGGGCTAAAAATGTTGATGATAGATACAATTAGCACAGATCAGTGTAACAAAAACGGATAATGGCTGCAATCGGTGTGGAGACAAATCGATAATCTTAGCAATCAAAAGTAGTAAGTTTGGTGTTGTTGTTTAATATCAAGTACAAATATCCATCTGGAACCACCTACAGAATATAACAAATGGAAAATTTCGGAAAATAATTAAGTTCCATGGTTTTGAGACTAATCTGAAAAGCAATGTGCTTTGTAATAATTACTTTCGCAAGCAAGCTTGTTACTCTCAACTTGTTTGTTGTTCAGACATAACGAAATTATATGACTTGCAGAATTGCGCGCTAAGTGGTTTCGTCAGATCTAGGATGGTAGAAAGATAGAAATTGCGGTAGGAATGAATTGTTGGTAGATAAGGAAATTCAGACCTTACTGGGGAGTCTTTTCACTCCGCAGGAAGTGCCTGCTTCTGCCATTGGAGACGGTATGCTTAGCTTAATTAGTTGTTGGTTTTGATGATGGTGGTGATTGTTGTCATACTTATTGGTTCCTTGCTTCTTATTTCTGTAATTGGGGCTCACGATGTGTAGGGTATGTGTAGAATATGTCTTGGTTCGACATCTTGGATATATTTTATGTCGAACTTTGAATTGGAGCTGGATTGGATTTTGTATGGGGCATCTTGTTGGTGTTGAGTTTTGATATGTGCCAGGTCTGATCTTTCTTGTTCCAAAGATGGTTAGATGGTTTGTAGGGTGGTGCAGATGGATGCAGGGATTCTGTGTTTGGTTGAGCAATCTGTGCTTGGTCAACACAGACACGAAACTGCAATTACATGAAGATGGATGTGGTCTTAGATCCGAGTTTGTTTACCTGTAGATATCTGTGACTATCCATATCATTTTTGGAGGGTAGCACATATATCTTTAGGTGTATTTGTGATTCATAGTAAGAATATTTGATGCCTTACGTAATTGTGGATGTATAAGCTTCTATGCGATGTATACAGTTAACCAAAACTTATATAGCTTATTATATATCTAAATATGCATCTGAGGTTGTTTAAAAAGTAGTATCTCGTCTCTAATATGCACATCAGGATAACCATATTGGAAACAAATTGATATTGCATACTATAAATTTGCAATGTAGATCTCCTTTGATCATACAATATTGAGATCGCATCTTCCACTTTGCATTATACTACCACTCCAATGATCTCCTACAAGAAAAAAGGTTTCTCGTGTAGACCATGTACCATCCATTTGGTGTTTTCCCTTCCAACAGGAGACCTACAAGTTTTATAAAGATTGACCTATCCCCCATGGCACATTCTCAGAGGCATCTATTTAATCAAATTATTGTAGACTTTCTGGAAGAATCTGTGTTAGGCTCATTGGGTTTTTTTTTTCTTTTGTTTTTTGTGGGTAACTTATATATGCTCTCTTCCCATATTCAGTTATAGTCAAGATTCTTCTCTGTGTGCATGGAATAGTGTGATTTGATTAGCAGCCATAACAATGACTGAAGTATGGACAAGAACAGTTTGACCCAAGGTCTCACCGTATTCTTCATTTGCTTAACATAAATATATTTATCTTCGTTTTGAGGTGAGGCCAAGCTGTCTGAGTTGAACACTTGTTTGGCAATAAATAGTTCAGTAGTACCATATCATTCTACATAGGAGGAATATATATATGCCTGCAAACACATTTACTTTTTACAAAGAATTTTTGCTATTTTATGTGTGAATGTTAACCGGTGCACCTATTTGTGTGTACCATTTTTTGAAGTTTTAATCAATCCATATTTCATCTACTGATGGTACAATCTTTGTAGAAGATTGCATTGGACATTCTGCTAACTTATTTACCTTATTTCAAGGGGAAAAATGCCCAGATGCCCTTCCCTGGGGATTTTCTTTTATTGACTATTCATGAAGATTTATGTTTCGATAGAAGTCTTTACTCTCTCAAGTGATGATGGTTTCATCTTGCAGGGTGGGGCACCAATGAGAAGTTGGTAATATCCATACTAGCTCATAGGAATGCTGCCCAGCGCAAGCTAATTCGTCAAGCCTATGAAGATATATATAAGAAAACTTTATTGAAAGATCTGTCTTCAGAACTTACCAGCCACTTTGAGGTTAGTTTCCTTTTGATGGTCTTCATAGTAGAAATGAGTGACAGGATTTCTTTTTGTCATGGCATAATAGTGGTGGTATGCATCTTTCGAATTTGGAGGGCAAGACTTCACCCAGTGAGTATGGTAACAGTATGCGGTGACTTTAGCTATTTATTACCTCCGATATCCTTTGATGTGATGCAAAACGGCTTTGGCTATTAAATAACAACCTGTGAAGTGCCATATACATGCATGGCTTAGTTTCAAATATGTGGAGAAATAAAAAAGCTGTGGCTTTTGCTTTGATCTTCAATAAATCAATCTTCCTTTGGTAAGAAAGCCTGCTTCAATAAACACTGACTTCATAGCCTGGTTTTCTTTAATAAAGAACATTATTTTGAGCAGGAGTTTTCTGTACACTGTTGTGGCATAGGTAGGTTGTTTCTTATGTTTCTGGAGAGTCAGTTTGTTTTCTTAAGATAATTGGCATTCCCTACTGAACTAGCCATATTGTGGAGTAAATTATCATCTTTCTAGTTGAGAACACAATTTTTCTTGATTAGCTGTTGTTAGTGATTTTGGGGAACCCTAGTGTTCATATTTTCAAGATTTTTGTTCTGTGCCTCTGGAACGTGATTCTGATGTTGGTTGGTTCCTTTTTGACATATAAAAACAAGTACTCTAAATGCTTGCTTTAAATCATAAGTGATGTTTGGAGAAGTGAGTAGTTACTTGCACCTTATCCCTCATGTCTATAATCTGAAATCTGCCTACGAAGTAGTCTGATCGGGTAAAAACTCATGAAAGGGGGTTCCATGCCAAGCAAGTAGTTTCATGGGCTAGCACGTCTCTGCCCCCCTCAGTTAAATCTCCAAGTCTGTGAAAAACTGGTGGTAAAATACTAAAAAGTGATGTAGTGAAAAAAAACTGCGGAAGAATAAAAAAATGCTAGAAGTGGGTATATCTCAACAGTCAAAATAACTTGAATCAGGAGAAAGTATGGAAAAAAGTATTTTATTTATTTATTGGAAGAATTCAAAGTTAGAGGTGGGTAATGACACAAGACTGCCTAAAATTTACTTAAATTGTGAAATTGTGCCAGCTGAGTTGGAACTTTAGTACAAATCATGGTCTGAGAGATACATCTGTAAGTACACATCTATCAGAGAAATTCCGAAATCAGAAATGAGAATTATCTCTTTCTTATTTTAATTTTTTCTATTTTATTTCTATGTTTTAGGTAGTTTGATATATGAAGGAACATGATTTGTTTTCTTTCCAGTTGAATTAGGATTGGATCCCTCTCTATGTAAAGGGACCAACTCCTTGGACTTTTTTTTGAAGATTGATAATAATAAAAGCTCTCAGATTCTAGTAATCTCTATATGGTATTAGAGTGAGCCATTCTTGAGAGTTCCATGACCCCCACTATATCTAAGAGGCAACGTCAGCCTCTTCTTTGCCAGGAGAACCATGTATGATCCCTCATTCTGAGTTGGCAACACCATTTGTCACCCAGTAGCCATTGAAAATCACCAAGGCATGTTCTTGGCCTTGTCTTCTCTAGGGATGCAAACAGGTTAGGTTCGAGTCGAGTTTGGCTAAACTCATATCATATTCATTTATAAAATCCATACCTATACCCTATTCATTTATCCGTCAGGTACAAAAATCCAAACGTATATCCATACCCATCTACTCATCAGGTATTCATTTATCTATTGGGTATCCATTTATAAATTGATCTTATAATCAAATTTTATCCAAATTAGAGTCAAAGAAGAAAAAAATCTATAGCACGATTCATCAATTGTTTATTTTTAACAAGCCTGAAACATATGGGTTCGAGCTACTGCAATTTTATTGATCTCTATTTAAATTATTACAAAAGGAGTCATTCAAGGGGAATATATTAAAAATAAAAAGCTTTAAAAAATATTAAAAATAAAAAATAAAAAATACAAAGAAAGATAAAATACAAGTACATTTCAAATAAAAAATCTCTATTCATGAAAATAATGTTCAATGGAAGCTCTAAGAGTACTCCCAACCTTCAAAATCACAGAGAGAATCATGAGAGATTAGGGTTGAGGGAATGAGGGATTTAGGCAGATACTTATATATCTCGGGTAAATGGGGATTTGATTTCGGTACTTGGGTATTGATCCATACCCATACCCATACCCATACCCAGTTGGATTTTTTTGGATAAAACTGATACTTGAACTCAGTTGGGTTCAAGTCAGGTTTGACCCATTCTTTTCAGGTCGAGTTGAGTCAAGTTTACCAAAACTTACGTCCCTAGTCTTCTCTTCAGCATCGATCCTAGGGGACCATGTAGGCACCTTCATCTCGTGGAGCTTCTCAACCAAGCAACAATCATGTTGCAAGGTTGGGCATGTAAAGAGAAATGAATTTAGTTCTTATTCCAAAGCCCTAGGCCTCTATTTATAAAGAAGAAACCTAAGGGAAAAGTACAGGCATGCCCTTTTACTATAGAGAAATAACACAAAACATAAAATAAAAATGACATGAAACTCTTAGCACTCTCTCTTAAGCTGGAGTATAGATGTCAATCATGCTTAGCTTGGAATTGCATCTGCCAAATGTGGGTCGAGGGAAAGCCTTAGTAAACATGTCTGCAACTTGGTCTCCTGAAGATATGTGAACAGTGCGAACATGTTCCTTTTGAATCATGTCTTTGGTATAGTGATAGTTCACCTTTACATACTTCGTCCACTTATGGAAGGCTAGGGTATTGGAAATGGATGTGGTTGCTTTGTTGTCACACCTCAATTCCATAAGGTCTGCAATCAGGATCTGAAGATCCAAGGTGATTGATCGGATCCACATGGGCTCTGTTGTAATTTGGAAACGGATTGTTTCTTACTTTGCCGTGTGACAAGATTTCTTGCTACACAGGTGTAAAATCCTGTGGTAGACTTCTTGTCTTTTGGACACCCAACATAATTAGCATCGATGCAGTCTATCACTTTAGGAGTATTTCCATGGGTGAACAATGATCCCTTTCCTGAAGTAGACTTAAGGTGTCTTAGGATCATGATTGTTGCATCCTAGTGGACTCTCTTTGGTTTATCCATGAACTCACTTTGCTAACTGTAAGTGTAATAGCAGGACACGTAACTGTCACATACAATAACTTTCCCACCAAGCCTCTGAACTGTCTTGCATCCACTAGAGTTGAAGTTTCTTCATAGAGATGCACGCTATGGTCCATAAGAATGGAAGTCGATTTGGCACCCAACATGCTTGTCTCATGGATGTACTCTCTGAGAAAGTACCACTCATTTGACATTTTAAGCTACCTCAATTTCAAGGAAATACTTGAGTGAGCCCAGGTCCTTCTTAACAAAATGCTTCTTCAAGAATTCCTTGGTGGTAGCGATGCCGCTAGTGTCATTTCCTATCAGGATGATATCATCTGCATACACAAGCATCACATGTCCCTGAGCTATCGTCCTGACAAATAGGGAACGATCTGCTACATATCTCTTAAATCCAATTTGTTCAACCACTTAGTTTTGGGAACCATGCCTGTGGACTTTGCTTAAGCCCATAGATGGTCTAATGTAGTTAGCAGACCTTAGAACACTCCCCTTGTGACTTAAACCCTAGTGGTTGTTGCATATAGACTTCATCATCAAGATCTCCATAGAGATGTGCATTCTTGACATCTAACTGATGCAGACCCTAGTCTAGGTAAATAGCAATAGAGATAAGAATATGGATCGTGGGAAGCCTTGCCACGGGGGAGAAAGTAGCAAAATAGTTGATGCCGTAAGTTTGCGTGTATTGTTTGGCTACTAGTCGCACCTTGTAACGTTCCACGAAACCTATAGGTAGGTACTTGATCGTGAAGACCAACTTGTAGCCAACAATTTTGGCATCAGATGATGGATCTACAAGGGTCCACATTCCTTGCGAGAGAAGTACGGACATTTCATCCTCTATCGCTTTCTTTCACTATGGATGTCCAAGAGCTAACTGATGTGTAGAGGGAATCTGCACATTGGAGAGAGCTATGGTAAACTTTTGGTGTTCTGGAGAGAGCTGGGCAAGAGACTTGTTGAGATAGATGATCTAGAGTGCAAAATTGAGTCCCTTTCCTCAATGTAATTGGTAGGTTAAGTCGACTTCGTTTCTGTTACCAAGTGATGACTCGGTATAAACATAACCTGTTGGCTTCGAAGGAACTAGAGTATCTGTAGCACCATGGCAAGAAAAATCATTAGTATTTCTAAGTGGATTACTTCTTGAGAAGGTGAAAGTGCAGGCACTTGACTTGGGGAGGGGTCATGTTGCTATCCAGGTCTATGAGAATAAACCACTTGAAACTTGCGGTCCTATCCATTCTCAAGTATCTCCCTATGCTCAGTATCAGGAGTTAGGATGGGAATATCTGATTCTCTCTAGGGAAGAAGCAACAATATGAGAACTTGCTGAATAGTAGTAAGCAACGAACTCAAAAGAGGAGACATTTGCATTGACATACTGTCTTCTCCCCACAGGATCATAACATTTATACCTCTTCTAGGTCCTAGAGTAACCCACGAAGATACATTTTACAACCTTGGCATACAACTTGTCCTTGTTGGGACCATTAATATGGACAAAGGAGATGCATTCAAATGCTTCAGGAGGGACTTCAAAGAACTTGTCAGGAAGCAAAATGAAGTAAGGAGCTTCCTCATCCAAAACGGTGGATGGCATACAGTTTATCAAGTAACAAGCAATGAGAATCACATCCCCGTAATATAAGGGAACATTGTTTTGGATAAGCAAGGTTCGGGCAACATCTGGAATGTGACAATGCTTTACCTCAGCAATGCTATTCTGCTAGGAGGTATAGGGACAAGTTGTCTAGTAAAGCATGCCTTGTTCTTGGAACATCGACTGAAGGGAATAAGAACGAAATTCTAAAGCATTATCAATTCTAATAGAATCTTTATTTCAATAAGAAAGTTCTTTATTACAGATCCAACTTTAGACTTAAACTTTAAAAGGAAAACCCATGATAGATGTGAAATCATCCACAACAAGATAAAATTGGTGCCCTATATGATTAGGAGCACGACTAGGACACCAGACATCAAAGTGAAGTGATTGAAATAGGGACTTAGAACTACGGCCCTATTGACTAGGAAAGGAGCTTTTGTTATGTTTTCCAACTTCCAAGTTGACAGGCCTCGTGCTAAAAAAAACTGTGGGTGGTATCTACGAAATAAGACATCTTAAGTTTGACCAGGGGAGATGAATGAATTTTAGGTGCCACAAGTAACTCGATGGGTCTTCAGCAGATGTTGTAGCATGACTTGCATCGGGTGATTGGAGTAAGCGATAGACCCCCCTTCCTCGTGCCACAGCTAATCACCTGATTTCTCAGTATATCCTGAAACACAAGTGTCGTAGCATCAAACACTGCGTGACAATTCAATTCCTTGGTAATACAACTAACATAAACTAGATTCAAAGGAAAATTTGCAGCATGAACATTTTGCAGCTAGATGTGGGGTGCTATTTGAACTTCCCCTGACCTGTAACAGGGGAATTTCGTCCATCTGCTACAATGGTCCTCCCTGATGTGTTTGGGTGTAGACTAGCTAATTGTTGTGCTTTCCTACAAATATGGTGAGTGGCACTAGAGTCAACAAGTCAGTCTGCGTCATCAATCCTGGCATGGCAGGTTAGACACATACTTGAGGATTTGGCGATTGCAGCTGTATCTCCAAGTTTAGAATATGAACTAGGAGTCGTAGGGGGCGTAGTAGATATCTGGGAAAACCTTTGGATCATGTTATCATATTCGGCCCTAGTGATAGGTGTAGCTTCTGAACCAAACTCTAAACTAGCAACAACCTGGTGGGCACTGGTGGATTTTCCATGCTTGGACCAACATGAGTCCTCGGTGTGCCCAATCTTTATATAGGAAGAGCATTAGGGCCTAGCAAACCGCTGACCACCTCATCCACTTCCACGTCCATGAGTGGGTTGCCCAGCTCCCCTTCCTTTGCCTTGAGATTGAGGATAGCACGCGGGGGGGGTTATTGTGCAATATAACAATTATCAAATAAAATTGAACTTTAAAAGCATAATAATTCAAACCACAAATTGAACATAATAATTTAGAAAGGAAACCCTTCAACCGGGAAAAACCTCTACTTTGTCTCCCAATAAGGATTTGTCACTTGCTACACACAAGTAATCCATTATACTATCACATTTCATCCAAGGGTGGTAAATCTTGAATTTGTGCTCTTTCAACTTTGAAAAAGTTCAACTTTTTCAAAGTTGAATTCTTGAATATTTTTTAGTAGATATTGCATGTGTGTGTGTCTAAAGAACCATCATGAGTATTTATAGAACTACTAAGGTCCTTTGAAGAGACATGAACGTTGAATCTTAAACGTTTAAGTAGTTATAGAAAATAATCAAGTAAATTAGTCAAAATATGTCCAATGACGGAGTTGCGGACTATTTTGATATCACTGTTGGTTTGCATCAAGGTTCGACTTTAAGCCCTTATCTTTTTGCCTTGGTCATGGATGAGTTGACGAAGCATATCTAAGTTGTGGTGCCTTGGTGTATGCTTTTTGCTGATGACATTGTGTTGGTTGATGAGACAAGAGATGGAGTGAACAGAAAACTTGAGCTTTGGAGAGAAGCTCTGGAAGATAAAAGATTATGCATAAGTAGGACGAAGACTGAGTATATGGAATGCAAGTTTAGTAGTTGAAGGAACAATGAAGGGATTGATGTAAAATTTGGAGAAGAGTGCATTCGAATAAAGTATATTTTTAAGTACTTGAGATCCATTTTCGAACATGATGGTGGAATTGATGGAGATATTACACATAGAATTAATGTAGGGTAGTTGAAATGGAGGGGTGCATCTGGTGTTCTCTGTGATAAGAGGGTTCCTTTAAAAGTTAAAGGAAAATACTATCGAGCTGTGGTAAGACCAACCATGTTGTACGGTTTTGAATGCTGGGTTATAAACTATAGGCATGTACAGAAGATGTCTATGGCAGAAATGAAGATGTTAAGATGAATGTGTGGTCATATAAGAAATGACCGTATTTCAAATGAGATTATTAGAAAAAAGGTTAAGGTGGCACCGATAGAGGATAAAATGAGAGAGGCACATCTAAGGTGGTTTGGACATTTACAAAGAAGGCCATTAGATGTTCCAGTTAGGAGATGCGAGAAGTTGGAGGTTGAACCCGCTAAGAGGGGGCGAGGAAGACCAAACAAGTGTTGGAAGAAAACTATTAAGTATGACCTCAATTACTTTAATTTAAATCCTAAAATGGCTGAAAATCGATATTTATGGAGGCAAAGAATCCATATAGTCGACAACATTTAGTGTGGGAAAAGACTTAGTTGTTGTTGATAGCCATGGGCGGTTACAATGTTAAAATCTTGAGAAGATTCAATCAAAATATTGACATGTGATGATAATGACTTCTACAATATCTTATAATGTTCACATAAATGTTCATATAAAGTATAGGTTAATAAAAGTCAACTTAGTAATTTTTGTATGGAAATTTCACCAATCAAGCTCATAATAAAAAGAACTTATGATTTATTAAATGATTAATAAAATGAATTTTAACGTGAATGTGCAAGTGAATAGAGCTCTTTAATAAAGTTCTAAAATAAAATAAAGATAGCCTTTGTGAAACTTGAGAGCTTCTTGAATCGATATGAATGTCCATGTTTTCAATCCTTTCAGTATCTTCATCAAACTTATGTAATGGATAATCCGCAAATCAAGAATAACATACAATACAATAATAGTTACATATTTTGTTAAACATCAAAATAGAGTTATATAGTACTAATGTACTAATAGAGATGTCGTCATGGTAAAGGTATTCTTAACATATCTAGACGGAGAAAGGGAGACAGTGAGTATGCTCAGAAGATTGTAGGCCTCCTTTATGGTGGGTATCTCTAGAGTCAGCATTTGTGATCTTGTAACCTCATAGGAGGGATATAACCTAGGCAAAAAGTGACCTACCATGGTTTGTGTCCTGTAGAATTTGTGACTTACAGAAGGACACGAGAGTATAGGCATTTGGCCTCTCAAAAGCTAACTTCGGGATGGAATAGTATTGGGAGAGTGGTCTCCCATCTTGCCTCATATGGGCAATCTCATGATGAAGCTACAAAACCAGAGTTGCGTTCTTATCCTTTGGTGAAGAACCTCCCACATTTCTTTTGCAGTATTGTAGTACATTATCTCTGTTGTAATCCTTGGAATGGTGGTATTTATAATCCACGAATGAATCATAGCATTGTCCTTCCAAGAGGCATACTTTCTAGTCTAATTGTGGGCTCTGATTCAAGTAGTACATGTTCCTTGTCATAATCCTCAACTACATTGAGTATCGATTGAGACTAGAGTTTGTAGTTGGTACTGTCAAACTTGATGGTTGGTCCAAATAAGGGATTTTTGAGATCCCCATGACTTCCCTCCTCTTGGGTGAGAGAATCGACAATTCGAAGGCCATAACATGCTCGATCAGAGACCTAATCTTTTAAATAGCAATAAACTTCAAATACGGAGCACTTCAATTGTCAATTTCTATCTTTATGGCCTCGGTGAGAACAAAGCCCACCAAGGTGAACAAGATCTCTATTGATTACATAACGGGCCACTGGCGATGCTCTGGCGACCATTCCAATGGTCGAATAGTTATCAATGGGGGCATAAGAGGTAGAAAGGGTTAAGGAGACCTTAGTTACTCTCCAACGAGGAGGATCAAGGGTTTCTTGAAGCCCCCTTGGTTCTATCTAGCGACAGTATTGGTAGTAGGAACCTTATCAACGACATTGCTGTGGTGATCAGTGGCTCCATTGGAAGAGGTTGGTTTGGTGACACCCTCACCAGTGGCTTGAAGGCAAAGGTCAACTAGTAAAGCTTCTTCGAGTTCTTCCTACCGATGGAGTTTAAGAACGATGAAGGAAGAAGGGAAAAAAATGAAAATCTTCTCTTAGAATCCCAAGATAGGAAAAGAAAACCTAATTTCTAATTTAGGAGGGGAAGAAAGAGAATAAGAATTGAGTAGGTACAGAGCTTTAGCCTAGGATCGCTTCTGATATCATATTGAGAGAAATGAATTTAGCTGAACTTATTCCAAAACCCTACGCCTCTATTTATAAAGGAGAGGTCTAGGGGAAAAGTATGGACATGCCCTTCTACTATAAGGAAATAACATAGAACATAAAATAGAAAGACATGAAACTCTCAGTAGAATGAATCCACTCAAGTCGCCAAAACCAGATTGCAGAATCGGTTAGATTGATATTCTTGATTCACTCTTCATCGGTTTGCTTTGTGCTTGTGAACCGAGTTCGAGGGCGACGCCATGGCTGAAGGAGACTCTTCCATGGTGACATTTGAGGCCAAAATCTTGGCCTCTGTACTAATTCAAAGAACCACTATCAAGTTGGCTGGTTCCTCGAATTATATCCTGTGGTCCTATGTGTTCTAGATCTTCGTAGGAGGGCAAGATAAACTCCACATCTTGACAGACAAAGTTCCTGAATATCGTAATGGGTTGAAGTACAAAAAGTAGGAGAACATCCTTATGATGAATTGATTCATGAACAATATCATTTAGTCCATCACTCTCAACATGCTATAAAGAGACGATGTAAGAGATCTAGGATACTCTTGAGAAGTGGTATTCCTAGAAGACAAGTAGCACAAGATTGGTAGGCGTCTATTGGAAAATCTAGAATATTAATTAGGGAGATATGTTCCTGGTTAGGTATTTCATGGTTTTCAAAGGTCTGTTTAAGGAGCTTGGTGTATACTAGCCTACCTATTGCGACAAGCAAATCGTAGAACATGTGCAGTGGCAGGCCTACAAATTTTTTGGAGGTCTCAGCCCTAGGTACCACTCGACATGCAACCAGATACCATCCTTTGATGTGGTGCCTAAGCTGGGGACGATCTACATTCACCTTTAGAAGATTAAGATAAAGGACTCCCCATCGTCTGCATCGATACTTCTCAAGAGTCCTATGTGCTGACAACATTTTGAGGAGGAAGCAATGTGTCATTCTTTGCAGGATGTGGTTGTGGATATGGGAGAGGTTGTGGAAATGTGTTTAGTTCCTGTATCTATTGTAATTGGACCAACCATGTGTCTGACAAGTGTTGGAACAAGTATAGGAGACCTGCCTAGGCTAACAAGTCAATAGCTGCACCACCAGAAGCACAGCCGTTCACAGTCATAGATGGAGTGCCTACGTAGGTTGTTGAAGGGTGAAGAATCCTCGTCCTCTACTACTGCAATTGCGACCAATGTAGAAGTTGCAAAAGTATTGTCTATGCAGCTTGTGCCTAGCTTGAAAGAAAGTTTGAAGCCTCGGGTCACGTGATTGATGTCAAAGATGCCAATGTGTGATAGGGAAACTGAGCTACAGGCTTAGCCTCATTTATAAATGCTTAGAGCCAGTTCTCTTCTCTTGGTGTGAAGAGTTTTTTCTTTGGTGACGGGAGACTATTAGTGCTTCGGAACGTATCTCATACAAGTAAAAGTATTTAGATTAGTTTAGTTTTAGTTTCAATTTAGTACTAATGCTAGTTGATTGATCTATAAGTTCAGTTAAATTACTTTGTATCAGTGCTCGAGATTGACTCCCCTTTGGATGCTGAGTATGTGCATGATCCCCAAGTCTGCGTGCTCAAGCCTCAAACAAGGTTCGAAATGCTGATTTCGATGCCGTGCTGATGAAATTCTAAATGTATATTTCGTGGGCATGCTGAGGGTACGCCATGGAAATGCCAAGGGCACGTTGATTCCTGCTGACAAAAATGGCAGAAGTAGTCAAAATGATATCAATTTCAAGAAAGTCAAATGTTAATTATGTAACAATAAGAGTGTTTCATCATAACCATACCATGTTAAAGTTCAATAATGAAATATCAAATATTCTTACCATGTTAAGAATTCGAGTAACAAATAGATGGCATCTGAGAGCACAATGGGCCTATAATATTTTGTTCTTTCAACCACCTCTTTTTTTTTTTAGATGAGGTAAATGGGAGGCTTCTCAAACTCCTTTGATAATAATAACTCCTTTACAATCTACTTAAGACATCATTCATCAACGGACCAAAACACCTTAAACAATAAAATTGGAAACCCATTAGGTTCCAAGGCCCCCTTCACATTGAGTCTAGCCACACCTGCTTTCACCTCAAATTCAGAAAAAGATCGCACCAGCAATTTTGGATACAGATAAAAGGGAAGAATCCCCCTTCTACTCCATCTCCCACTATCTTGATTACTTCTCCTTGAATACTCTAAAATGTTTTTCCACAATCTCCCAATGTCCTCTCTGTCATTATACTCTATTTCATTAACTTTGGATTTTACCAATGAACTTCCTCTTTTCATTGGTTGCCATGTGAAAGAAACATGCTTGCACCCCCTTCCTTCAACCAAAGAGGTCATGATCACTTTCTCCACCCCACCTCTTCCTTATCTTCTAGAGAAATAATTTGTTGGGCATGCTTCCTCTCGAACACCTCCGAAATCATCGATATGGTATTATCCTCAAGTCTGTCAAACTTAGTGATCTTACCTAAAGCCTTAGTCATCTTGAATTTTAACTCTCTTCATTTACCTTTTATTATGCAATAAAGTGTGGGTCTACAACCCTCCTGCCTTAGTCAGATTAGATAAACCAAAGGATCGCACTACCCACTACCAATCTCTCACTATTCATTTGATGTCCACCTCCAGCAACTAAGTATGCTCAAACTTGAAACAGCCAAGGTCAGCCTCAATTACACTAAGGAAATGTCTCCAAAATCTCTATGGAATCAAGAAACATATCAATGGATCACTGCACTCCTCCAAGTATGCCAGCAATAGGCTTGACCAATCTCCTCCAAGTTAAATGCTACCATAACCTACAAAAAGTCCATCAATCCAACATTAGCACCACCTCCATTGTCAGGTAAATAATGAAAAAAAGACCTATATCAAAGCCATTGTCAACCAACAATGCGACCTCACAAAAGAATCAATAACAAATGGGCCATACACATACATGATCCCAAATAAGAAGCTATCACTCCTCTTCAAGAGCACAACTACCACATTTTGACCTATCCAATAGCCTTCTAGATCAAATAAATCATTGCTCTATGAGATAAACCCACAAACCAATCGTGGAGCCTTTGCCCCCAATCTACCTCTAAGTCCATTTGATCATAAACCAACAGCAGCCTTGGCATTAGCATCGATATTATCGGCATGCCCTCGATATTGTCGGCATGTCAGCGAAATCCTAGTATTTCGACAACATAGTCATCTCGGCATGGAGGCTTTCCAAAATAGGCCTTGCCGGCGGCCTTTAAATCGCTGGCCTCAAATACACCAGATGGGAGGAGTGTCTACTAGTGCACTACTCCTGCAAGTTGGGTGTACACGCTCCAACTTGGGGGAGAGTGTTAGAGAAAATAAGAAATTAGGAAGTAGAATTATCTTATTTTGTTCTTTTCTATTTTGTTTCTTTCTAAATTTTAAAGGTATGTTTTAGGTTGTTAGAGATATGATGGGACGTGATTTATTTCCTTTTTAGGTAAATTAGGATTGGATTTCTCTTTATATGAATGGATTAACTTCATGGTTTTTTTTTTTTTGAGACTGATAATAATAAAAGTTCTGTCCTAGTAATCTCCACAAGATCAAATAAGCATGATATTAACCATTGCACTCAAAAGTTGGATGCTCCCACTTTTGTCTATGCAATTTGTAGATTCCCTTCCGTAGATGCACAAAGGATAACAAATATAGCTGTGATTCATAAGCTCATCATTGCAATGATGTATGTTCAGCTGTGTGATTAGATTCAGCTTGGTGAAGTATAGGGGAGATTGGTCAAGGTTTTATGTATTAGTGTTCCTCATTCAGAGTCTATATGAATTACAGCTTTACAGTAATGGTTTGAATTATGTGTGTGATAATGAAATCAAACAACAGGGGATAGCATGTGAAATACACTGCTAATCAATTTATAATTCCAGGTATCTTGCATTGTGAAATGGCAATTAGTTTGGAAACGATAGCAAGCCCAATAGAAAAGGGAGTGATGATTGCACTGTATGAACGAAACAAAGCTGCTGGTCTTGATTAAAATAAAGAAAATAAGAACCCAAAGGAGCAAAAAAGATAACTGGCTATAGTTTGAATGTAACTGGATTTTCCGGTTAATTCAGTTGCTGTGCAGCCAAACAACAGAGCTTTTTTTTAAAAAAATTATCCCTCAATACTTGGTTTCTCACATTGTTGTATTATATGAGAAATAGTTGTGTTTAGAGGTTAACAAACTAAGAGGCTGCTAACGATGAGAGGCTAAGAACAGAGTGGGTGAGATATGCAAAAAGACAAGGAAAACATGTGTAATATGATGGATTGGAATAGCGGTTGCGGAGAAGCAATATTGTGCAAAGAACATCAAATGTAGTTATAAAGCAAGGTCTAAAAATTTATAGATTTCATCTTTGTTTATTACCATTGATAGATTATTAAACCAATTGGCAAGCTTATGAACGGTGGTTCTATTGTGACTGATTAATGGCTTGTGCAATTGGTTGAAATTGATGAAACTGTAATTTTCTGCTGAGGGATCGGATGTATGTTCCCTCTGAGATAAATTTAGAAAGTCAAAGTTTCTGCTAAAAATGATATCCTCCAAAGTTTTAGCTGCATATTTCTTTGGGGCAAAATATATGTGGGCAAACCTGATTTTTATTACAAGATTCAGACTGTATTCTTTGGGGGGTGGAAAATTTTCGATCAATAATTTTTGAACAAGAAATTCAAGCAGCATGGAAGATGTTTTTTAACATATGAAGCTCCTTTTCTGAAACAGAGACTTGTCATACTCTGGACATTAGGTCCTGCAGAACGGGATGCAGCATTGGCTAATAGAGCTGTCAGGAATCGGCACCCTACCAGCATAGATCTGATAGAGATATCATGTTCAAGATCTTCGGATCAGCTACTTGTGGTTCGGAAAGCATATCAGGATCTTTACAAGTTGTCACTTGAAGAGGATGTTGCTGCACACACGAAGGAAAGCTTCCGCAAGGTACTCTATTGTGTATTACCAAATGTGTCCTCTCATGTCAATTTTCTGGTAAAAATTAAGAATAGTCACCATGGGAGAGCCCAGAGCCTTTTCCTCTGATTTGTCAATGCTCATCATTCAGCTCCTCGTGCCTCTCGTGTCTGCATACCGTTATGAAGGACCTGAAGTGAACATGTCACTGGCAAAATCTGAGGCTAAGCTGCTGCATGCAAAGATATGTGATAAGCAATATGATGATGATGAGGTCATCAGGATCTTGGCCACCAGGAGCAAGCTGCAGATTGGAGCTACTTTGAATCATTACAATGATGAGTTTGGTCACCCAATTAGTGAGGTATTGTGACTGCTTGTATTTACTTGCCACTAAGCTTACCATTTTTATCTTGAGGCTGATTGTGGTGATTTGCCATGGGAAACAGGATCTGAATGTTGACAATGATAACAAGTTTCTTGCTGCTCTAAGTGCTGCCCTGAGCTGCCTGACGTGCCCAGAGAAGTATTTTGAGGATGTACTTCGAAGTGCAATCAACAGGAGGGGAACTGATGAGGACTCACTGACTAGAGTCGTGGCTACTCGCACAGAGGTGGACATGGAACGAATCAAGGAGGAGTACTTCAGAAGGAACAGCGTCCATTTGGCCCATGCAATTGCCAAGGATACTCATGGGGATTATGAGGACATGCTTCTTGCTCTAGTTGGAGAGGAAAATGCTTGATGGCTTTAATCTCTAAGGAGGTACTTAAATATCCAAGCATGCTTTGAATAAGGAGGGTGGAGTGTGTGTTCTTACCCTCTCTCAGCTTTTCATTCTGAGAAAGAACTGTTTGTTGCTTATCAGTGGTTGTTTGTAAGATTTCAATCGATGTCTTTTAAGTATGCCATACTTTTTGATGCATGGATTCAGTACAAATGTGATGCTGTAATTGAAATTTTGCAAGGGTGGCAAAATGACTCAAAGGACTTGGTTTTATCTTCGTCTAAAGTTCCATCCGGGCTAGAAATTCGCATTTTCAGATTACTTTACCCATCTTGATACCCAAGCTGATCCAAAGTGACAAATCGAGTCGATGGTGGGTGTGTTTTTACCATTTATGATTTGTGCCTCAGTGTGCATGGCCATGTGTGTCTGACGTGGCAGCTGCATTAGCGGTGATGCATTACTTTGGTAGCAAGTCAAAGAATCCTAGGTGTCCCTTTGTTTTGTCTCTCAGGTCTTGTTTGGTTGGCGGGTTAAGCATTTAACCCACCACTTAATTCGCTTCCTGTCAGGTCAAGTAGACTTAATCTGACGTAAAGTTATTCCACCTCTTTGTGGAATAACTTCAATTCGTCAAAACGTCCAAACGAGTTAACTTACTTATTTCATCATTTATTCTACTTGTTCAACTTATTTCACAAATTTGTTCCCCTTACCAAATGAGGCCTCAAGGATTTAGTCCATTTTGTCTCTTTTGAATGTAGACATAGGATCTGATATCTCCTCCATTAATGTTGTCAAAGGGTCTTCAGAGGAGCGGGAATGCATTTTGGGTGATTAGGAGTAGGAAGGCCCCTTTGCATGATAAAGCGATGCACGTAAAGGGCATTTTGTGGGGTAATGTTCTGAATCAGTGCACGGTGAGGGGTGGCCTGCTGAGACCTCCTATGCCTCGTGGCCTTCCCTTGGCCTTGGTCTTGTTGGTCTACAAGGCCTCTCAATGGTTTGGTGGCCTTTCTCTGGCATGCCTTGTTAGGATGGAGCTTAGAGCTTTGTGGATGAGGTTCTAGTTTTCTTGAGGTATCTGGAGCTTCTATTAAGGATTTGAGATCGAAGCTCCCTCACATTATAGCTGGTGATCTTCTATGGCAAGTTGGTGGTGAGATTTTGTGAAGATGGAACAGACTACTCCGAGGATAGTATCTCCTGCAACTGCTACTCTTTGATATGCTATTGTCATTGCTTGTTACTCCGTCTCCGATGCGATTGTTTTGCTTGTATTGCCACTTTATGTTGTTATTTTTGTTGCAAGTTCTATCTCTCTCATCATTCTCTCGACTTGTTAGGTTTACCCCCTCTATTTCTTAAGTACTAAAATTTATATACCACTTAAAAAAAAAGGAATGTTTGAAATTATTTGTATGACCTGACCATGTCCACACCATGTCCCTTTAAGGGGACATTTGAACTTTAATGATGCAAGATGTTTGCTCCTCAATTGCTTTTACTCTTTATATTGGTCGTTGATTGGTTGCTTCACCAACTGACATGGATCAACAACACACTCTATGTACGTCCATTTCGTTGCTGATGAGGGAGGAAAAGTCTGGTCCATCATGAAAAAGCTTATGAAGCATTTGGCCCAAGTAGAGACAGATCTAGAGATCAAAACCTTGCAAAGGAGCCTCAACCATACGAGCAAAGTGTGATTAGCCGACATGATTGCTAAACTAGTGCTAGGCAGCTCCTATCTTGGTGGGAGTCCCTAAGCAACCCTACTCGGATCTATCAGGCTAGAGCTAGAGCCTCCCAGTGCCATCCTTACTTAAGCTGTCCAACTCGCTTAGGCAGCTTGCAAAGCACTCAGGCAGCGGGAGCGACGAAGTAGAGTGGCGGCTAAAGAACCACAGTAGTGGTGCAGGGCTTTGTCAAACCACATGCCTTTTATTCTTTCTATCTTTTTTGTTGTGGCTTGTCCCTCAAGTATGTTGTATGGCCAACCTTGCATCACCTATGTGAAGAAGAGCTAATGGTCAGTGGTAAGTGGTCCCCGTAATCTTTACACATGTTGCACATACCTCCTTGAGGAGGCTGCTCAAGTGGGCTTCCTTAAGGGGTACTTGCCTCATGTCTTGTAAAAGGGAGCCTTGTAATGGAGAGGAGCACCCTCAATCTGGTCACCTTGTACTCAAAAGGCTCCTACAAAATATTGAGATACTACAAATTTTTAGGGTTAGAGCCCCTTCCCAAATATATCCCTTCGTGGTGGAATTGGGTCATCAATCCCTACGTAGTTGTATGTTTTGCACTTTCTTTCATAACCTTGATCAGTTGGTGTCGTCTGGAGGAAATTGCTCTATCTGTTGAAAGGCTAAAGACCACACCTAAGCAAAGATGAACACCAAGTTTAAGAAGTTCTACAAACCACCCACCATCCCCTCGAGGGACTTGGGTAAGAACTCTGAGAAGGAAGCTAACTCCTCCGTAGCGAGAGAAGTTTCCTCACTGCTAGAGGGGGAGGAGGTTGAAGAATCTCCCAAGCTCGAGACCTTGAGCTAGAGGGTCCTTGACCCCCTCTACTAGGTAGAGGACGAGGATAGGCACTATTAGGCATAGAGGAGAGGCGTTATCAAGCATGCCTTTAGTCTCTTGCGGACAAGATGCACAGACTAGTAGGGATGATTGGGGATGCCTAAGCTCGAAATGATGAGGTTGCCAAGACTAGGGAGAGCCCTGCAACCCACAAGGACTTGCTTGAGGAGCTGCATGAGCATCATGTCTATTGGGTCAAAGTAGAAAATGCCTACCTCCAACAATAGTTGGAGGAGCTGTGCCAACTAATCTGGGTGGAGAGAGAGTCGAAGGACCTTCCAAGGGTCTCAGAGGTAAACTTTCAATCCTCTCTCAACTTATCAAACCCTTGCTCAGAAGACCACATGCCAGACCTCGTTCGGTAGGTTACCCAAGCGATGAGGGGGTTTCACAAGAAGTTGTACATTATGTCCTCGTTCATGGAGAAGGTGATGAACACTCCCCTCCTATAGCATTTCAAGTACCCCTCACTACCCTAATATGACGGGACCATTGACTCGACAAACTATGTTAGGAACTATCGACAATACATGCTTATCCATGGTTACCTCAATCCCATGAAGTGCTAGGTGTTCCCCTCCTATCGGCGAGACGGATTGGAAACTTCCAAGAGATGGCAGACAAGTTCTGCTAATACTTCTCCAAGTAGCAATAGATTTGGGAAAATCCTGAGAAGTTTGTGAAGGTTTACCAAAGAAAGGGGGAAACTTTCTAGGTTTACCTTACCCAGTACAAGAACTAGTACTTTTGATATCGGAGGCCCCACTACTAGGTAGCTATTCAATTGCTCAAACAGGGCCTCCTATATTGAGACTTTTGGAGCAACATGGAACACCACTCACCATAAGACATGACGAAGTTGTGGGATTGCGTGAGTCACCCCACGGATTGATGAGTCTTTCATTCGCACTTGAAGGCAACCAGGATGCTCGAAGAGCCCCAGAAGGATTAGGCGGCCAGAAGAAGCGCGGAGTGCTGAGATAACACGAAACCTCGCAAGTGGGGCAATTGTTGGTTGGGTCGCTTCAACCGCGGTTAACAAGGTCATCGGAAGGATCAGGATAGAAAATGCCACCACGAACCAAGGAGAGATGTGTACCAAGAGTACACCTAGGTGGATATCTTGGATTAAGTCCTCAACATCAACCATGCGAAGCTCCTCCCACCTCCACTACCACTGTGCTACCCTCCTAGGAATGATCCATGTTGTTGCTACCACAGGGCAAAGGGTCGCTCTACAAAGAACTGCCAGGACCAAATCAAGTCCTAGATTTGGGAGGGCAACCTCACCCAGTATGTCCATAGGAACGACGTGGGAAAGGGGAAAAGCCACTCAAAGAGCTTGAGAGTTTCATTGCGTGTACCTTTAATGATTCCAGGGTGCAAACATGGTGCTAGTGGAGGATTGTTGAGGGAGCGAGGACACCCCCCTATCCCCAAAGGAAGAAGGTCTCACCCAGTCTTTTTGCTTGAGGATTCACCTTTGAGCCTTGGACTTCCTTGCTTGCCAACGAGGAAGGACCACCTACCCTGCCTTAATCGCCACACCAACCTTGCTTCACCCAGCAACTAGCAGAAAAGAGTTGTGAACATGATCTTTGAAGGTGGCACCTAGTATCATCCACTACCAGGCTAGCTGGTTGACTTGAGCCAGGCCACCCTCGCCATTTCGAAAAGGAGTAGAAGGGCTCTTCACTAGGAGGTCGAGATGGCTGCTTTGGCCATGTTCTGGTGCCTCCTTGACCTCAACCGACACAATGACCCCCTGTTTGTCACCCTCATGGTGACTGGGTGGAACTAGCTTTGCTTTCTTGTCGATGAAGGCAGCGTCGTTGATAACCTCTTTATGAAGACTATCACTTAACTTGGGTTTGAAAAGAAAGACCTTAACTCGTCCCGTTTCCTAGTAGCAGGGTTCGCCAACCACAAAGTTATGCCAAAGGCAAAGATCAACCTACCCATCACCCTTTGGGATTATAGCTACTACCTGAATCAAATAGTTCATGGTAGCAAACTTTTCCACCACTTTTGACTGAATTATCGGGTGGCCATCCACTCACATCTTCGCAATGGTAGCATCCTCCTAGTTCTAGATGATCATCTTTTGCTCCCTGACAGGCATCGACATCATCCATGGAGACTAATCCATCGGCAGGAAGCTCCTTCGCTTGAAGATGGAATAGGCAGTTCAATGGGCTACCTCGAAGCCTAAAAAATGGGGCAAAAGGAGAGCAATAGCTACCATACCCAATCAGGAAAGCGTCCTAGTAGAGGAGCCCCTAAAGAGTGTCCAACCTGGCTTCACCACCATGATAGTGCAACTGTACTCCAACAACCAGGCCAGGTTTGTCCAAATTGGTGAGGACCTCAGCAAAGACCAAGTGGTGGACCTTCTTCACCTACTACAAGAGAATGTTGATGTATTGGCATGGTTTGCTAAGGACCCCTCGGTGTCAACCGGTGTTAAACTACCTTGCTTTATTAAATTGTCATAATTGTATTGTAATATAATGAGCAAGATAGTCCATATATTTTATAAATTTGTACTGGTTTAGAGTCTAGGCCGTTTGCTAGGAGGCTAAATGAGCATTTTATTTTACCAATTATTCTTAAATTATTTCTTATTCGTAATTATAATGATTAACTAACTAATATACACTTAATTAACTTATAATAGATTACTTAGCTTAATTACTAACTATAAATACATTACTATTATAATCATACTTACTATAGCTTAATTACTTTACATAGCTTATGACTTAGTCTCTACTTAAGTTACTTAACTTAATTAATAATTAATTACTTGATTAATCTCTATACTTAACTAAGAAATAAATACTTAAATTAGATTGTGATACTTATCTAACTAACTTATTTAGTTATGATTATAATAACTGAACTTAGATTTCTACCCACTTAAGTTTTAACTATTTAATTTATAACTACATACTTAATTAACTAACTTAATAAACTACCTAACTATTTAAGTTGTATAATTACATTAACTATTTAATTAACTATATAATTATAATATGTTAACTACATGAGTTAATTGCAAACAATTAAACATTGATCAATAGCAATCGCTCCATAAGATATACAAATATATGCATTGAATTTGTAAAAAGAACACACTAAAAATGTTGTTTTAGAACAACATATATGCCCTCAAATTTCTTTCATTTCAAACTTAGGCCTCAGTACATTTCTCACATAAACTTTAATAGCCTTAACAGTGCCTTCTCAAAATATACATAGCCCTTCTCAACACAAGAGCTTCGTAGAATTGGCTTAGTGTTAGCCACACTAAAGCAACACACGAGCATGCTCACGTATAAAAAGAATGGAGAATCCCTTGGCACAGATCAACGATTAAGATGCCTGGATCAGTCGCTAGTAGGATTCTCCCCACAAAGGACACGTGTCACAACACCTAATGCCCAGAGGTCACTCCGCAGAGCCACATCATCAATATGGTTAAAGTCAATAGGGTATCTGTAGGCCAATGCACGCACACAGTGCACGCAGCCTGTGGTGATGTCACTCGGTGGGGTAAGGAAGGCGATTTCTTTGATACTGCTCTAAATGCTCCTACATTACTATGGTGGGACTAAGTGAGTCCCCCTTTCTTTTGCATGAAGATACAGCTGACTCCAGTGCTAGATTCAAGTTCAAATTCCCATTGATCTTTAGTAGCTCCTAACAAATTGATCACTGAAATCTATAGAGCTATCATACCTCTGTTGAGTGCATCCTTCAATTGATCATTTGGAGCATAAAAGCTCCTCTGAATCAGATCCCAAAAATAGATCCTCACCATGGTTCAGCAGCAGTAGCAATAGTTTCAACTTGGCTCTCCTAATTAACATCTAAATTCTCTCTCTCTTGAACCTATAGAGTGCACTCAATGCCTATGAGGATTTCACGGAACTGGAAGCTTAAAGAAAAGCTTCAGAACCTTCAAGAGCTTAAGGAAGCTTCAAAGCTTGCCCTAATCATTAGAGTAGACCAAACAAGGTTTCAAAAGGCTCAATCCAGAGATTAGATCTTCTAATGTAGATCTAGGTAACTTTAGAGGATCAAAACCTAATGTTCTAAGCTAATTCTGGCTTGATATTTCACCCTAAGCTCTTTAAAGCTCAACTGCAGGTATTAAGAACCCAAACAATACAAGAATGAAATCAATCATTAATCCACTCTGAAACTTACTAAAATTAGCCTAACAAACTTGTAACAAACTAAGGACTATGAATCAATTCCTAGATCTGAGCTTAGGAGCTTAGATCTCCATAGACATCATAGGTTGACCATTCAACCTTGAATTTTGACTTTTAACTCTATAGGGTTTCAAATCAAATTAAAGGCCGAGAAAGACTCCAAATCAACTTAGGAACTCATTGGACTCTCAAAGATCAAGTTTTGACACCTGGAAAACAAGGTTCCAGGTCTTCCACCTAAGATCCAAGGGTGCTTTGTTTGACAGATTAAACCATTGATTAAATGGTATATCTAAGACCTGATCTAGAATCTCTAGATTCTAAGGATGCTCACAGACCTATTGCAAAGGTCTAAGATTGAGTAAATCATCATCCTCAGCTCCACCGGAGTTGAGGAAGACAAAGTCTACCTGGATGATTAGATCAATGAAACATCAAATCTACGAGTGAAATATAATCGGTAAGTTCTAAATAAAAGATCTAGAGTTTCATGTGAAGATTCAAGCTCTGTAGCTTAGGGTTGATGTTGTCGGAGCTCCGGTGACTGCTGGATTTGACTATCATAATCAAAAACTCCATGAAATTCTTCAAGAAATAGCTTAGGAGCTTCTTGAGGACATCAATATCCTCAAGAACACATTAATTAAATCATTGAAAGCATGGATTAGCATTACATTCTTAACTTGGTCATCAACAGAGCTCAAGAACAAAGGTCTTAATTAATTGATTGAGGCATTTAGTTCCTAGAGGTGTTGTAAAGGTGATTATGTGGTTATTTTGATGGATAAAAATCCTCCGACCTACATTATAGACAATGGTGGATCGAAGGTTGGTGCGATTTAGGCATTTAGTGATTGTGGACTAATCAGGGGAATGAAGAAGTGGAATGAAGTCATGGAAGGTTAGAGAAGGTGAAAATGAAGTGTATTTGTGATTTGAAGACCATGCAAGGTCGGATTTGATCTTGCCAGTGTCGGAGAAGAAAGAGGAAGAACATAGATTTAACTATACTAATCTACCTAATTCACTATGCTAAGCTACTCTAAACTAAGATCTAAAGCTATTCTATTGTTACCTGGACGAATTGGGGATAGAAGTTACCTACAAAGCCTTGTTGGATTAGACAAAATTAGAGTTGGTGAAGTAGCAGCTCCGGTGAGAAAGGAAGGTGGAGAGGAAGAAGAGTTGGACGCTCCTAAGCCCTATCACGGCATCGGAGAGGAAGAGGGGTTGAGAGAGATGAGAGATTCCGCTAGAATCACTTTGAAGGAGAGGTGAGAGGTTGTTGGAGCGGAGGACAAATAGCCTATTTTCAGTCGCAGTTGGGGAAGAGGGATAGGGGACTGACCCTTGACATCGGAGGGTAGGGGAGCGATTTATAGGTGGAGAGCAAGCTCAGGGGAGATGTATCTAGCTGTGAATGTGTTTAGATGGATAGGAACCACCGTCATCGTCTCCGACGACAGTGAGCTTAATCACCTTGGAAAAATAGGATTAACTCATCAGAGCCATTGAATGGAAAGAGGGAGGTGAGAGACGTCTTAATAGCCAAAGAGGAAGAATTCCAGCATTTGATGAGTGGTCAGCGGAGGTTCAGGTCATTGGTGCACGGTGACCGTCCATAGGGAAGAAGAGAAGCAGAAGGATGTGCTCATAGGGACCTGTGCATAATATAAAAAGGACCTGAACGTATGAAAATGACTTAATTGAACTGAAAGTTAAGGACTAAAATGTTAACTGTTTGATTTTTTTTTGAAAAGGTAAACTGTTTGATTTTAATGATTAAATTAAATTATTTCTTTTTCAACTTTTTATATATTATTATAAATATGATAAATAATATATTGATGTCATGAGATTACATTTTTGTCCTTTCTAGCTTTATTTAATTTAGTGATTTAGATTATTACTTAAATTACTAACTTAAGTATTATAAATCATATAAGCTCATGTGAAATAATTATGGGTAGCTAAATGATTGGATTTAAGTCCTAATTATTAATTAAACATAAAAGAATGCTTATTAACTAATAATTTAGGTATTTCATCATCTACTTAAGGTTCTTGCTATTATTACCTTATTATATAATTAACCTTCTTCTAATGTTATTTCCTAGTTAATGAACTAGGTAAACTAGCTTTTTTGTGTGAATTAAGAGCCATGATGAGTTCCTCATCATCAACCCCAGAGGGATCAAGCATCATCTGAAGATCACCCCTGACTCCAATCCCATCAAACAGGTGTGACAACACAAGTCCGAGTAGTGGCAAGCAGCGGTCGAGAAGTTCGAGAAGCTCTTCTAAGTAGGTTTCATTAAGAAGGCTATCTACCTTGACTAGGTCATTGACGTTGTGATGGTTAAGAAGCAAATGGTAAGTAGTGGATGTGTGTAGACTTCACCAACCTCAATGCAACTTGCCCCAAAGATGAGTTCTCCTTGCCAAAAATTGACGAATTAGTTGACTCGTGTGGGACAAATGCACATGTCGTTCTTGGATGCCTATAGCAGCTATCACCAAATAAGCTTAGCTAAGGCAGATAGGCTTCACACATCTTTTATAACTGATAAAGGGACTTTTCCAATATCATGTAATGCCCTTTGGGCTGAAACTTGCTGAGGCTTCTTGCCAGTAGCTTATAATCTTTATTTTTGCAAAGTTAATGGGAAAGTCACTTGAAGTATACATTGATGACATGCTCATTAAGAATCCCAACTTCTCCCAACATCTGACCAATTTGGCGAAAGTGTTCCAAACCTTAAGGCGATTTCACCTAAAGCTTAACCTGGGAAATGTGCTTTCAACGTCTCCTCGGGCAAATTCTTGGGCTTCCTTGTGTCGAGTATAGGCAAAGAGGCCAACCCTGATGAAATCCAAGCAGTTATGGACCTTTAGTCACCTGGGAATCTCCATTCAATGCAATGGCTAATTGGGTAGATTGCTGCCCTTGGATGTCGTTTCTTATCAAAGGCCTCTAACAGATGCCTCCTATTTTTTGAGTGCTTAAAGATGGGAAATTGATTAGAGCCCTCTCAAAGAGTCCTATCGGGTTCAAAATAAGATGAGAATCCAATCATAGAAATAAAGCAATCATACAATAGCATACAAGGATTGATAACCCAATTCCACTCCATGGGGAGGGTGTATGTCTAGGGAGAGAATTTAACCATCGAAATTTTTACTAAGTATGTGAGAGAAAGGGGAGAATAAAGAGTGCAAGTAATCTCTCTCATGGGGTTGCGTACCCATGACGTGGGCTACCATTACCCTTTTATAGAGATGATCCCCCCGATATTTCCAGTAACCATAAACTGTTAGCGAGATCATTGGGATTATCCTTCCATAACCATCTTGAGATTTCCAATGCTCGATTTGCTTAGATTTTGCACCAATTGGATTTGACCATGTCATCCATGTTGGCTAGGGATAATGGTGGTGAGGTGCCATCTGCCTTATTGTTTGGCAAAGCCTTTCCATTTGACTTCCCTATCGGTATTCTAGCTGATCCTTTCGTTGGGATCTACAACCGCTCTATTAAGTGAGCATCGTAAGTTGTTTGGTCGGATGGCCGTTTGACCTCTCTTGTTGGGTCCCTCTGTCGAGCAATGGATCTTCCTACTTCTATCAAGCAATCAACATTACTTGATTCCTCTGTTGGGTAGGGAATTCACTTGCCTCAAATGAGTTGTCGACATTTATTATTTGCCTTGGATCCTAATCGTGCTCTTGAGCTTGTAATCCGTGGACCTCTTTTTGGTTGGTCTTAAAGGAGAACTTTTCCTCCCTTATTAGAAATGGATACTTAGCCATCCATTGGATGCCTCAGTGCTAAGAGGCTTTTGAGAAGGTCAAAGAGCAACTCTAATCCCCACCCATCCTAGCGGCTCCCAACCGAGGGGAGCCCCTCTTCCTCTACATGGCCGCTTCTAACTCAACCATATGCAAGGCCCTGGTGAAGGAAGGAGGAACACAAAAGGTAATATACTTCATAAGCAAGACTTATCAGGGAGTAAAGGCCAAGTACGATTGAGAAGTTAGGTCTGGCTCTTATCAATGCTACTAAAAAGCTATTCCCTACTTTCAAGCATACACAATCACAATCTTAGCAGACCAGCCACTATAAAGGATGCTTTGTCAACCATCTAGCTTTCCTCTCCAGATGAGGAGGGCGCTTGAGCTTGCGAAGTACGACATCAAATACCAGTCTCGCTTGGTGAAGGGGTAAGTTCTTGTTGACTTCATGGCTGAGCTCACACTTGCTTTGCCTTCAGCCGATGACACTTGGCAGTTTCAAGTGGATGGCGCATCCAATAAAAGTGGCATCGACATAAGGGTTTCCTTCACATCTTTGGATGGATTCGTTAGAAAATACTCTATTCGCTTCATGTTCAAAGCGACAAACAATGTAGTAAAGTACGAGACCCTCTTGTCAGAACTCCACATTGCAAAGATGGTGGAGGTTATCAGTGTTGAGGTATTCAAAAAATCCTAGCTAGTTGCCTAGTAGGTCTAAGGCAAGTTCTAGGATAAATATCAGGCTATGGCCCTCTACACAGAAGAAGCCCGGCTTGTCCTAGGAGACTTCCACCTAGTGCATATCAATTAGGTACCCTAGGCAGAAAACCCCCTGGTGGACACTTTAGTGAAGCTTGCGTCTACTGTCTAGCCAAGAGAGGATGACAACGATAACTTGGAAGAGCTAACATGCCCATCCATTCACCTGTACCTTGTCATGGCTATCAACCAAATGTGGATGGACCTCTTCATTAGGTACCTGCAAGATGGAATTGTCCCGACCAAAGTAAACAACCAGAGGCATTTCTCCTGAAAGTTGCAAGGTCTGTCCTCCTTTGTGGCATTCTCTATAAGAGGGGGCTGATGTAGACACAATTATTGAGGATAAAATGCCTATTCATGCATATTCCTAGGCTTACATTTGTATTTCATATTATAAATATTGCATAGCATGCATCATTTTGCATTTAAAGTATTGCATATTTTAGGTTAATTGCATTCTTTTTATGGCTAGGAGGGAAGGAGATTAACATTAGGGCCTTGGATTGACGTTGGATTGACGATCTAACCGTACGGATTTGATTAGGATAACGATCGTAGTCTAACGCCTCCGAAATCATCTAGATCGAAATCCCATAGCATCATATGAAGTTTGAGGAAGATCAACAGCTAGGGGGCAATGTGACATCCTTATGAGCTTTGGATGAAAAATCCGACTGTACAGATGAATACGGAGCAATGATCGCAATTCGGCAACGTGAAAATCATCTCGATCCGAGCACTGTGGCACCCTCTGCAACTGAAAGAAGATGGACGACCCAGATTACGCCACGTGGTTCCATCTAGGCCGCCCAATGACAGATAACGGTTCTCATGCATGTTTTGAAAACAGAGATCTCATCATAGTATAGTGCGCGAAAACGCTCGTCAAAAATAATTTATAAAGATAACAAGACTTGGAGTTTCGGTCGTTCGTCTTTGGGAGGCATTTTGGAAATGCAAATTAGAAATCGATCTCGCTCGCTCTACTTATTCAAAATCGCATGTCGATTTATGCTGAGTTCGTATTGATACACGACATACTGTTGCCAGAATATCAGAAATTGAAAACATGCAACTTTAATCACACCAAAAGATGATAATCAGACACATGGTGATTTTCAACATATATATATATATAAAGATGATGATAACAGAGTTGTAGAGCACCAGTAGCGGAATGCTTGTACACGAAACGTAAAAACTAACAGCTATCAGAAAATGACTGCATACATGAATCTACGGGGGATTATGCATGCATCATTGGGGGAGAATATAGAGCTACACTACTAAGCAGTAATAAAATATTAATCTATGAAGAACTATGCTACTTATCTAGCTAACAAAATGAAGGGCATTCGGAGGTGGCCTCCTATGGCCTTTGAATGGGTGAGAAGAGAAAGAGGGGCGGCCAATGGTGGGTAGGCTGACCCTTGGAGAGAGGTTGGAGGTGATCTAGGCCTGGCATGGAGGTGATGGAGATGCCATGTTGTGCTTGTGGAGATGGAGGTGGAGTAATGGAGGTGGAATGAAGCCAAGAGACCAAGATGGACCAAATGGCCACCCCTTAAGTCTTTTTATAGACCTAAGGGAAGCTCTCTAGAGAGTTATGGAATTATCTAGAGAGGCCTATGGTGGGAGCTCATGGGAGAGGGAGAGAGTGGATGGATGGGTGGCTTTTAGATCCACATTTGGTGGATCTAAAAATTGAATGCATCTTGGTTGCTATTTTTAGCAACCAAGGAAACAACACATGGTAGAGAGTTCTAGAGAACTCTAGGCTAGATATTTTTGTGTAGATGGTGTGTGTGGGTGTGTGTGGGTCAAAACCTAGGTGGCTAAGTTGATTAGGTTAGGTTCAGTGGGTTTAGGTCAAGGTAGGTCTCAAATTAGGGTTGTAAACCCTAATTCATTAAGGTAAAATGCAATTAAACTTTATATAAGTTTAATTGGATGTGTGAAATCCTAATCGAGAGTAAAACAACTCAATTAAGTTAGGTCTAGGTCAATTGGACTCTCTCTGAATCCAATTGGACAGTATGTGCTGAGATCAGGGCTCAATTGGACTCGATGAGTCTAATTGAATAGGCCGATGAAATTGACTATGATCCAAGTCAATTAGGTTTAGTGAGGACCTAATTAAGTCTTTAGGGAGGTCTAGAGGTGATGTACTAGGGTTAGGGCACCTTAATTTAGGTTCCCAAGGGGTTAGAATTGGGTTTAGGGACCTAGAAATCCAAGATTAAGGCTTGAATTCCAAAATAGGAACTGGAGGACAGTATTAGATGTCTAATAAAGTTGTCACATATCTTATAGTGAAAAATCAGAAGTCTAGACTTGTTGTCTGGAAGTTCAATCAGAGTCAAGGAAGAATCAAGGTTCTGTCTGTAGAAATTGGACGTTTGACCAAGTGTCTAGACGTCTTAAAATGTTGCAGAAGTGGGTTTTAGGTGCGCGGGTTGTGGCTAAGGGTTATAGACGTCCTGTAACTCATCTGGACATCCAGATAGAGGTTGGAAATAGGATTTTAGGGCTTCCTAGGGTACAGTGACTTAATCTAAGGGTGGCTAAGGCTTGGGGAAGCTTCTAGGCTGTCCTAGGGCTAGGATGGACCTAAGTTCTTCGTAATTTACTGCTTTATTCCTGCTTAACAGAATAGTATACCTCAACCTCTTACATTATTGTCTACTACATCTTATTCTAGGTCTTCTGCTCCAGCTCTGCTGTAACTCTGGCTTCAGGTCCAGCTTCAGATCCAGTCTCAGATCCAGCTCTTAAGCTTCTTATTTCCTACAATTTATATAATGCACCTAATTAGTATATTATAGAATTATTCTCTGCATAGCTATAGGAGGAACAGTAAATATGCAAATAATGCTTATGTATGCATGAAGTACATTAACTAATGCTAAGTCCTAGCCTAATTCTGGACAATTATGACCTATGATTGCTACGCAATCATACTCCCATGTCTAAATCTTGCTAGTCCCTAGCAAATGCAAAACTAAATTATTCATAGAAGGATCCCTAAGGGATTGATTATTTTAGCAAGTGTATGCCTAGAGATTTTTCTCCTTTTTGTTTTCATCCTATGTTCTAGAAATCCAGACAGATGTGAAAGTGCAGCAATGTAGCTTTTGCAATGGATTCGAGTGAAGGCTTGATTCACCTCTAAAGCCTGTACTTGACCCCTAGTAAAAAAAAATTCTATCGGAATAGGCGGACTTCTTCACTTGGGGTATTCACGATATTCTTTGAATTCCACCCAGGCTTTAAGCTTGGGTAGAAAATGTCTGAGGGATGCGGGTGTTTATTTGGTGGCTCACTCTCACTTGGTGCTACATAGAAATTGGTACTTCAGAATCTAGATTCCTGGATTATCAAGTAACTCATCTCAAAGAAAGACGAGCAAAACTATGCTCTCTTTTGGTTCCTTTGTATTCATTCTCTCTTACTCTGTTTTTTTTTTCTTAGAGCTCACAATCTCATCAGATTGTCACGTATGATTCGTATTTGGTGGTCTCACTTGTCATTAGCACTTTAATTGAGTTCCATAACCCTAACACTAAGTCGGAATTCCTCAGCTAGTATTCGGGCGGTCAGAAACACAGAAAGATAGGTTAAGGCCTTATTTGGTGGATCTCAAATTTACTTAGTGGTATTGCCTGAATGCAACTTAAATAAATACTAAATATTCACACTCTCTTTTTCTTTGCTTTTTCTTCTTTTTCTAATTTTTTACTTTTTCAATTTTTCTTTTTTTTTCATTTCTTTTTTCTTCCCTTTTCTTTTCTATGTATAATTTTTTTTTTCAACACAACACAAGCTAACATACATTCATAAACCTTATTGAGGAGGCATTATTAGGGATTGGTGGTACTCAAGAGACATTGGGTAGCTTATTTGGTGGAAGTGCCTTCTTACGGCATCGGGAGAGATGGGTAGGATGGTGTATTTCTGACCTTGACATCAATACCCTCCTTCAACCGAGGATTTCGTGAAGAATGGTCATAACCATCCATCTTAGCCCTAGTTTTATGAAAACTTGCTCTCCGCGTATTTGCCTTATTTGGTGGCTCTCAATATTTCGCACAAAAATATATATGCAGGAACTGAGAGTGAAAACTATGCATAATCTTTGAGAGTCATCACCTAATTATCTAGGATTCCAGATTCCTTACACTAATCTTAGAGCACCAATACATTCTACTCTCATCTCACATTATTTGGTGGATTTTTGGAGGAAAATCTGCCTAGCTCCCAAAACATTGTCCAAGGGTTCAGGAAAAGAAGCATCGCTTCTTGATAGATTAAAGACGTTTATCAGCTTGCATCGTAAATCCATTGCAAATTCTACGTGTGTGTGAAAAGTTGTACTGGATTCCAGATTATAGGAATCAACTAGAGGATAAATCCCTAATGCATTCTCTTAATAAGATAATCTTATTCATGGATGCATTATGTATATATGCTATAAATAAGTAACCTCTTATATTCGTACTTCATGAAATTTCTCTTTCAGGTTACATTCAGCTTGATCCTAAATTTAGAACAAAAGGTGAGTGGGTGAGTCGGAAGTAGCTGTTGCGAATGATTTTTAGCTCCAACGGGAACATTGGAGGTGGAGTCGGTTGTTCTTTTATTTAGGGTCTTAAAGTACATTTGACATGCAGCTCTAAAGTTTTCCTAAGTGTTGGCATAAGAATTTTCAGTTTTGTCTTATCTACCAGCATAAAAATTTTCAGTTTTGTCTTATCTACCCCCCATGCCTAAGTTCTTGCATGCTCTCATGCATGAATATAAAAGTAGATAAATACAGCAAGGATTAAATGGGTAGAAATCACCTGAAATTGCTCCTGAAGTTTAATGTTCAGCACCAACCAACCTGACAATATGCAATATGTGAAAGGGAAATATGCTAAAAGAAAAATATGCTATGTATAAAAATGGTATGTATAGGTGATAGTAGAATGTGAGGTAGATGCTGAGTTTAACGCCTCCAGCTGGGCGAAAACTTAATCACATGTCCTCAATAAGACGAATGACTTCGTTAGCTGGAGGAGGTTCCTGGGCCAAAAATGGCTTGAGGCGCTGGCCATTGACTGTGGAGATATGCCCAGATTTTGGGTCCATGATTTGGACTGCTTCATTGGGATAAGGGTGAATCACAATATAAGGGCCAGTCCACTTGGACCTGAGTTTCCCCGCAAAGAGCTTCAGTCGTGAATCAAACAACCAGACTGTTGGTTGGGTGTGAATGCTTTCCTTCGGATGTTGCGGTCATGAAAGGCTTTGGTCTTATCCTTGTATATCGATGTGTTTTCATAGGCCTCCTGTTGGATCTCTTCTAATTTGCTGAGCTGGAGTTTCCTTTCCTGACCTCTCACATCGAGGTCAAGGTTACACTTTCCCACTGCTGAAAAGGCACAGTGTTCCAGCTCGATAGGAAGGTGACAAGCCTTACCATATACCATACGATATGGTGACATTCCGAGTGGGGCCTTGTAGGCAGTTTGATATGCCCAGAGTGCATGAACTAATTTATCGAACCAGCGCTTTCTGTTCGGTCTGACCGTCTTCTGGAGAATCAGCTTGATCCGACGGTTAGACACTTCAGCCTGCCCATTGGTCTACGGGTGATATGGGGTGGCTATACGGTGATGTACCATGTATTTCTTTAATAACGACCTAAAGTGGGCGTGGATGAAGTGGCTTCCCCTGTTGCTAATTAGGGTGCAGGGTATTCCGAATCTCGTGAAGGTATATTCTGGTACGAAAGAAACAACGGTCTTATGATCAGCCTGTCTCGCCGGGACGACCTTGATCCACTTCGAGACATAGTCAACAGCTAGCAATATGTAGTCGAAGCTATGCGAGTTCGGAAAAGGGCCCATAAAATCGATGCCCTAGACATCGAACACCTCTACGACCACGATGGGTTGGAGAGGCATCATGTCTTTCTTGGTCATAGAACCGACCAACTGCATCGTCTACAGCAATGGGCATATTTGTGTGTATCTCTGAAAATAGTTAGCCAGAAGAATCCTGACTGCAAAATCTTTGCAACGGTTTTCCGTCCCAAGAAATGACCACCACAGGCATCGTTGTGGCAAAAGGATAACACACTAGGGATCTCAGAGTCTAGGACACATGTTCTAATAATTTGATCGGCTCCAATGCGGAAGAGCAGTGGGTTGTCCCAGAGGTAGAATTTGGCCTCTGCAGTGAATTTGAGTTTCTGGTCCTTAGATAGGTTCACGGGAATCTTGCCTGCAACAAGATAGTTCACGATATATGTGTACTAGGGGATCTCAACAGAGTGAACTGCTAAAGGAGATATGTCCGAAAATTGGTAAGAAATAGGCAGAGAATAAGGAATGTGGGCTGGGTTCAGTCTGGATATGTGATCCACCACAACATTCTGCTTTTCGACTTTGTTGCGGATTTCAATATCAAATTCTTACAACAGAAGGATCCATCTGATAAGACGAGGTTTGGCATCCTTCTTTGCCAGCAAATGCCGGAGGGTGGAGTGGTCAGTGAAGATGATAATTTTGGACCCTAATAGATAAGATTTGAATTTCTCCAACCCGAATACTACTACTAGCAGTTCTTTTTTGGTGACGGTATAATTACGCTGAGCCTCATTTAGCGTCTTGCTAGCATAGTATATGACAAAGGGTTCCTTCTCCCGACGCTGGCCTAAAACAACACCGACGGCAAAATCCGAGGCATCGCACATCATCTCAAAATCAAGAGACCAGTCGGGTGGTTGGAGAATCGGGGAATCAGAGACAGTGCTTCGTAAAGTCTCGAAGGCACTGAGACACGAGGTGTTGAATTCGAAGGGGGTATCGTCTACCAGGAGATTCGTCAAAGGTCGTGAGATTTTTCAGAAATTGCATATAAATCTCCCGTAAAATCCGACATGACCCAAGAATGATCTGATCTGCTTGACCGGGCTAGGTGGGGGTAATCGGGATATGATCTCAGATTTAGCTCAGTCGACCTCGAGTCCGTTTACAGAGATCCTGTGCCTTAGTACAATGCCATCCCTCACCATGAAATGACTCTTTTCCCAGGATAGTACTAGGTTTACCTCAATACATCGTTTCAGGATCTTGGTGAGTTTGTCAAGACAAGATTGAAAATCATCTCCAAAATGGAGAAGTCATCCATAAAAACTTCTACGTAATCCCCAATCATGTCAGAGAAGATGGTCATCATACAACGCTGAAATGTCGTTGGTGCGTTGCAGAGGCCGAAGGGCATTCGCTTGAAGGCGAATGTTCCGAAGGGACATGTGAAAGTGGTCTTGTCTTGATCTTTCGGGCTAATCACTACTTGATTGTATTCGGAGTATTCATCCAAAAAGCAAAAGAAATTGCATCCGACTAACCGTTCTAAGATCTGATCAATGAATGGTAAAGGAAAGTGATTTTTCTGGGTAGCTGCGTTCACTTTTCTGTAATCTATGTAAACCTGCCATGATGTCATAGTGCGGGTTGGGATGGATTCGCCCTTGTTATTTTTCACTACGGTAAATCCGACTTTCTTGGGCACTATTTGGATCGGATTCACCCATTGGCTGTCAGAGATTGGGTATACAATGCCCGCATCCAGCCATTTGATGATCTCCTTCTTAACAACCTCTAGCATATTTGGGTTTAGCCGTCTTTGAGGTTGTCTAGAAGGTTTCACCCCCTCATCAGTGTAAATGTGATGAGTGCAATACGAGGGGCGAATACTGCGGAGATCAACAATGCTCCACCCTATAGTAGCCCAATGGTCTTGTAGCGTAGAAATCAGTTGATGCTCCTGTTCTCGGGTTAAGTGGGCACTAATAATGACCAGGTATGTCTCACTTTTGCCCAAGAACACATTTAAGTGAATCAGGTAAGGGCTTCAATTCAATCACGGGTGGGTCGGAGTCAGAAATGGGAATAGGAGGAGCAAAATCGAAGGTGGGAATCTGATGATCTGGATGCGCATGAATTCCCACTGACTCGCTACCAGGGAGATAGTTCGTTGTGATTGCATCAACGGGAAACCCGTTAGCTGTGGTCACGTCTTCCTGCAACAATAGGGGCAATCCAGTAGTGTACAGATCAAGATAGCTAGAGTCAGGGGTGCTGTAGTCAGATGTACACCCTAAACAATCGGATCCTTGGGGAGATATGTGCAGTGCAGTGGTCTCAGTCTCGTGTGGATCAAGGTCCAAGAACCCTGATAGTGCAGACAAATGAGACATTGGGTCGTCGCAAAGGAGCCCAATGTTACCATAGTATGCTGAATCTTCGTCTTCACCATCCTTCTTGATTTGATCACAGTTGAAGTTCCTTGATGCCTTGAATATATCAAGTAGAAATCACTCATTACCTAGGGCGATCTCCATACATCTGGATGCACAATCAATGTTTGCGTGGGTTGTCGCCAGAAATGGGCGACCTAAAATAATTGGTGCACATGGCGCAATCCCGTAGGCTAGATTCGCACATGCATGCGATCACGAGAAATTGCATGCGCCATCGTATGCGGGCGCAAACTTAAGACGTTCGCTGGAGTTGCAGCCGTTTGATGTCGATCCAGCAGTGCTCGCACCTCTCTTCAACAATAGTGGTACGTGTCATCCAATGCGCCTTCAAAGGGTGCGATTAGCGGGTGTGCCTCAGCCTTTAGATCTTGATTGAACGGCGGGGAGGCACTCCAACAGATGCCAGCGGGGATAGAGCACGAGCACTAGTAGGCTTTAGCGACATTTGGGGCATTGGTTGATGTGGATCTTCAGTGACGCATTTGATGTCGCTATAGCCTTCTCCACGAATTTCTTCTTCCTTCCACTATAAAAGGACCTACTTTTATATATATATTTTTGGATTTTTATATAATGCAACAAACAAAAACAAAAGAAAAAGAAATTGATACGAAAAACTCGCGAACGGAAAAACCACGTCGATGAGAGATGAGTAGAGAGAAAAAGAGAGTCGAGAGAGTCCACAGTTATTACAAACTAATGTGTGAGAACAGGCTCTTACAACTTATATCTAACAAATATATCCTAAGTAATATACCTAAATCTAAACTATATTATACTAAACTAGTCTAATGCAGCTCCAAAGGCAAAAACTCTGCCTAGACGTAGTGTCAGAATCGCAGCGACTCTGCAAGGAAGATGAACTCCACCTGGAAGACGACGCTACTCCTCTTCAAGTGCTACAAAAATAACAAATGATTAGTAAAAGAATCAAAGAATTTATATACAAAAGAATAATAAAAGAATCTATATACACTGAAAAATTTGAATGAATAAATGTTTATTTACAAAAGCAAAAATTATTTACAAATAGAAGAACTAAAGAATAATTTTGGCATATAGAGAGTTACCTCCCCGACAACGGTGCCAAAAATAATCGACTTTCTGTGACATGCTAATCAATCACTCACAATAAAGTGCTGTTGTCGAATTTTTATCCCCAGCAACGACACCAAAAATATGAAGCGTTCGATCACGGTTCATATAAAAAATCATCGTTGTTGTAGTATATGTCACAAATACAAACCGTTATCGCATTAATTTTATTTAATTACATAATTTTTACTGGTTTATTCCAGGTCGTTCACTGGGAGGCAGTTATTGATATACATCTCTCTAAGTCCAATATTATTCTTTAATTCCAAAAATATTAGTTTTATGTACAATTATGAATGAATGAATGATCAATGAATGACATAATAACTCAATTATGTACAAAAAAATGAACTAAAATACTTGCAAACAGATATATACAAACAAGCATCAAACACTATAACTAAATACTATATACTATCTATTTATAACTTATAATACTAATACTTACATATCTATACAATAGTATGGAATAAAATAGATTATACTAACCTAACTTAATATATTAACATCTATAGTAACATGTATAGTATGTACAACGACTTCTATAAACGTCGCTAAACCTTAGGAAAAAGTATGTACATAAGCTAAGGTAAAAGTAGGATATATACTAACATTTATTCTATATACAGTGACATATACAAATGTCGGTGTAGCCTTAATAACATATTTACAATACATAAGGCATACACTACTTATACTAACAGATATATCTATGTACAGTGACATATGTATTCGTCGCTAAAGCTATTATGTTATTTATATATATATAAGAGCTTAAACACTATATGTATACCTATTATTTATTTACAGTATACATATATACGTTTATTCTTATATACAATATATATATATATTTATACTACATATACATATTTACGGTCGGTCTTCTTTCTCTTCTGTTCTTAGCTTAAGGCTCTCATTCTCTCTTCTTCTCACACTTAATCTGCACGGTGCCCTCTTTTTCTTAATTAACCTCTTATTAACCTTCATTTAAACAAAATTAGGTTTTTAATGAACGGGTAGCCTTTTCGAGGGATACACAGCACCCTCAAGGGGTGGGACCAGACCTCTACTAAGGCCACCCTAACTCTTTAATTAGCCCATTAATCTCATTTTATTCTCAATACTTGGCCCACATAGGCCAACGTACAGTGCACGGCTCCCAACCTGTGCACTGCACACACATCTCATCATCGCAAACCATAATCTCATTCATGCTTAGGAGGAAAAGGGTAAAGGGGTTTCGGGCACCCAGCGCCCGTGACGACTGAGTGATGGGAGGAAAACAAAATATAGTGTTGCGGGAGCTCTAAAACTCTCGATGTGGCGCTATTCCAGCACCTCCTCAGCAGTGAAATCTCAGCACGCAAATATTGAATTTTGTAATTTTGGCCCTCGATTTGAGGGCCATAAATTATTATAATTTAAAATTAAATTATAGGGTATTAAAGCATTTACATAGGGCTACATAATGATATAATTTATTTTCACAATTAATTACATTTATTATATAAGTAAATTAGTCAAAGTTTACTGTTTATTCATACTGTTAATTAGGTTTATTCCTTAATTACAGGTTAAAATTGTTAATTAATGGTCTAATTGACCCTATATAGAGTTAATACATATAATAAAGTATTTAATACATATTTTTATTGTATTTTGCATGTTTTATTTTAATTTATATACATTTAAATATCAATTTTCAGTGCATTTTAGATATAAATTAGGTATAAATAATATAATATAGTATAAATATATTTAAATTAGTTTAAATTACTTAACATACAATAATACAAATATACAGTATAAATTATCTCTATTTTAACTGAAATTACTAATTTATTCTAATTTAATCTAATAACTTACTTAATAACTTTATAAATTAATTATTTAATATATATATATATATATATATATATATATATATATATATATATATGTATATATATATAATTAAATTAAATTAAGTTACAGGTGTATTAATGTACATTATTCATATATAAATACATATGTACAATATCATTAGTAAATATAGTTATTTACATGGTTTTATTAGTTTAATTAGATTATAGTACATATAAGTTAGTATAATTAATAAATAATTATACAAATAAGTTATATACATAATAAGTTATCTTAAATACTTAAATTATGCTATAGCCTACATACATAAATTATATATACGTATTATATACATATTATACATTATATACATAAATAGTTTAGTTTGTAGCTTATATATACATGCATTTACATAATATACATAGTGTTTTTGAGCATTTTTGGGATTTTTCTTCTTTTTATGGGTTTTATATATTTTGTAGAGATAGGGGATGAGAGAGAAAGAAAGAGATGAAAGAGTGTGTGTCTTTTTGTCATTTTTAGTTTAGGGATTTTTATTAAGTTAAGAGATATACTGAACTGTCGATTGGTATGTTCTACTAACCTCAAAACTTTGCACATGTATAGAGAATTAGTTAATCCTACTCACTACATCTTTATTTTATTTTTTTTAGATTTTTTATAAAGTTTTTATTTATCTACAATTGAGTACAATTCTAGGCCTTAAAGAGTGCTTTCAAGAATAACCTAAGGCACTAGAGTGTATGTTGGAGGCTAGAATATTAGTAAAGACATTCAGTGATGTTCCACAAGGCACACAGAAGGTATTCAACATATAAAAGTGAATTTCAACTTAATTTCATCTAATTTCTATGTTTAGGCACATTTATACACATTTTAGCTGACAAAGGAATTTAAACATAAGTCAAGCTTCTTTTCAAAAAAAAGAAAACATAAATCAAGCTATTCCAAGTTGGATTTAAGTCAGATTACAGTCCAAGAAAGCTTGTTTACAATATATGCAACAGTTAGACATATGTTAGCCATTTTTAACACTTTAAATCAACCACTGCCCAATTCATTGCAGTTCAAAAGCACAACAGAACAGCAACATCAACAGACATAAAGCAGCAGCAGTAGCTTCTGATCTCAAGTAACTGAATGAGCTGCTGAGATTAGGAGTTGGCTAGAAGGTCTAGGTTGTGCTAGATGTCTTAAATATATCAGATGGCAACTACTACCTTTATAGTAGCAATAGTTGCTATTGCCAAACATGGTAGTAGAGCTGATGCTGCAATCTCAGTGGGCATTTGCTTAGATCAGGCTAAATAACTCTCATTCCAAGAAGGCCTAAATAACTAATTAATCACCCTAGTGTGTTATAGACAACACAAAGAGTAAATTAAAATAGTTATTCAAGTTTTCCAAAATGTCATATCCTTTCTTTAATTTCTTAGTTTGATACAATTCTTCTCAAATCTCAAGGAGAAAAAGGAGTTTTCATTGAATTTTTATCCCTTACAAATTGGACAGTACAGAGATCAAAACATCAAATAAAATCTATCAATTAAGAGAAAAACTCTAATCTATGCCTCTTCTCATGTTATAGACAACATAAAGAAAAGGGGTTAAATCAAAATTTTGAAATCCATTGAACAAGTGCTCCAATCAACCATGCTTGAAATCAGAAATTATCCCAAGAACATGTTGCTGCTATGCAACCTTTTGATGTATTGAAATAAGGGGATTTTGACTCTAAAATCACAAATTCAAGCAACCATTTGAAACATAACTCATTTAAATATAGATTCAATCAATTCAATCATTATCAACACTTAAGAACTCGAAAGACAAATCTGGAAAACTCTTTGAGTTACCAAGAAAACCAAGAGAAATTCAGATCAATGTCCCCCAAAAATATATTGAAATCCTAATGAGCACCTCACGTTAAATTATAGATAATGTAAACTAAGGTGGAAAATTAGGATTCCAATGCGAGAAATCCATATCAAAAGTGTCTCAAATAAACCCTAAAAAATTTGGGATTCTTTCCCTCTTGAGGGAAGCTTGAAAACCTCATAGAAAAATGATTTATCATCTCTCTTGTGCCATAGATAGCACGAAGAAAGAATCAAAATCCCACAATGAAAAACACCAAAAACAAACCCCAAATTATCAGATCTTCATTGAAAATCAAATACAACCATGGCTCATATGAGGAAAAATCTATCAATAAAATCATCTCAGATCCACTGCCATGGACTGAATAACACAAAAATACATCAGTTCACTTGATCAAAAAAATCCCTTAGAACTAAAATGGATCAAAATCTTACGATTTTGCATTGAAAATCAAATTAAAATCAGATCAAGTGAATGATTCCATTTCAAATTAGATTAGGGGTCTTTGTGAATAAGATGACATGAGTGAAGAGACCCCTAAATGATTTTTTAGTGCAAATCCTCACCTCAAAGCTCGAAAACAATGGGATGAGGATTTGGTTCTAAATGGATGGGTGGATTGCGGATTAAAATTCGAGGGAAATCAGAAAGTGAAATGGAAATATGAAGAGGGAGAAAACAGTGATCAATGAGGGGGTGAAATCATCTCCTATGATCTGAAATGATTAGAGGAGGTGGAGTGCATGGATTCTACACTACACTACTCTAAGCTAACTAACATCACACGATCAGATCAGAGTGAGTCTACGTTTAATTTCTACTTCTAAACTAGTCTAATTATCACTGCAACTACTCTAGAAAATAGTAAATCCTAATCTAATCAGAGGAATGGGGCCTTTGGATCTCCACCCGGTGGATGGAGAGGAAGAATGGAGGGAGGAGGTGCTCCAACGGCGAGAAAACTCTCTAGTGGAGTTTTGGGTCGCCCTCAGGTGCTATGAGGTCCTTAGCAGCGAGGAGAGTTGGGGAAGAAATGGAATTTCATCGCTAGTGGCCGTGCATAAGGGGTACTGTGGGGAGAAGAGCTGGAGTGGATGAATGATCGGCTCGAGAGGTGTAGAAGGGAGTGATCCCTTGCGCGCGAGGTAGCGAAGGTGCTTAAGTAGCGAAAGGGAGTGATTCTCTTTATCGTAACGGTGAGATTAGGCGTTAGTGGCTTTGGCGATGAGGATGAGAGGGGAGGCACGTGCGGGGATTTAAATCAAAAAGTGGCCGTTGGATGGGGTTTGGGGGTAGTGGTGACCACACGTACCAATTTGCGCGAAACTTCGAATCAAATCGAGCCACAGATCAAGAGGTAAGGGGAGATCAATAGCCAGGATGGCCCATGTTCTTCTCGTGCTACGGTGCACGTGCGGCTGCAGGTGGTGGCTGGGTTCTATTGGTGATTTTGCAGGAACACCACTCAGCGAAGGGGTAGAAAAAGTGCCAGCAAGCCCATAAGTGGTTGTGAATGGTTACAGAAAGATCCTTAAAGGCTTTCAAAAAGGTCCCTGGTCCTACAAATAGGTCCCTAGTTAGTTTTCTAAGGATGAAATGTGATGTACTAAGGACCTAAATGTAAATCCTTAATTGCAAGGTTCTAATGATGTCCAAATGCACCTAAGTTTTTATAGAAGCTTAATTGAACATTTAGGAAGTTAATTACACTTTGGGTTTGGAATTTTAAGTTCATTTGTGTTCAATTTACATTTGGATCATCATTTAACCTTATTTAAAAGAATATCTCATTTGATAACCTAATTATATGTTTTTAGTACACAATTGATGTTTTAGGTCTTTTTCTCTATTTCCCACACTTACCCCTTTTTTATGTGTTAATTTGATAGTGTTTAATCTCATTTCTAGCTTAACTTAGGTGATTTAGCTATGATGAGTCGCAACTCATCACCTACCCCCCTTCATTCTTCACCATCTCTTTCTTTCTTCTCCTCACCACCTCCAAGGCTCTAGAGAGAGCTTGTCCCAAGCCCAGGATACTCCTCTAGAGTAAAATCAAATATTTTCCAGCCTCTCATCCCCATTTGTGGATCATCCTGTAGCCGTCCTCTTACCTCCTTTGAGAAGAAGATCCTCGCTGCAATGACGTCCTGCCCCATCCTCCTTCCTTCATTGCCGTTCTCCCTCATCCAGCTCCTCATCACCTTTTTCGGGCCGCCGTCAGAGTGAGCCATCCTCCAAGCGACCATCGAGGGAAATTCTTCTCACCTATCTCTATCTTTTCCCTTTCGTAGTGTAGTTTTCCAGCTTTCATAGTTGTAATAAATATTTGATTAGAAATCCATGATTGTTTCTCTCTCTCTCTCTCTCCATTATTTTTGCAAGTAGATTAGTTAGATAATGTTTTCATCGATCTGATCTCTTTCTTGATAAAAACACCAAAAAAAATATAAAAGATAAAACGAAAAAAATAAATAAAAAGCGAAATGTGGATTTTTTGAACCAAGCATTCGCCTCCCCGTATTTGACTTGGGACTTACCTTTCGAGTTTTAGTTATAAATATTATTTGATCAACGGATTTTCTTGCAAATCGAACTATGACGACGGGTTTTCCAAACTAAAACCTTTTCGCGACGAATCTCCACCCTCATCAGGGGCATTCAACTCCCCTTCTTAGGTGCTTGAGTCCTATGGAGGCCCCAAGTAGGTGTTTATGGCAACCATGAGGGAATGAAGACATGGTTGGATGACAGGAAGGATGGCCGGCAGTAGGGGCTGTCAACGTGTGTGCGTGGACCGTGGTTGGCGTGGCTGAGGGCATGGTCGGGTTCGTGGTGTCGAGGTGAGGCCGATGGCGTCGTTGGTGCGAAGATTCGAGGCCGGTGGAGGTGGTTGTGTGGAGGGCGTTGACAGTGGACTTTAGGTTCTTTTTCCCTCTACCAGTGGAGAAGAAGAGGAGGAAGCCGGGTGTTGGCTTGTGGCTGTGCATGCACACGCGAGGAGTGTGCACGAGGGTCTGTTAGGTGAAGGGCTTGGGCGTAGCTCTATGGTTGCAGGTGAATGTGACCGCGCACGTGAGGGTAGAGAGAGGAGGTCATGGAAGGGCTACTCACGGCTGTTGTGGATGTTGAGAAGGATGAGCATGCCCTGTGGTTGGAGAGAGATGGAGTGTGGTGGTTAAATGAAGGTCGTCCTCTATGGAGGTGCGTTCATGGAGGTACGCGGCGTTGGTCTTGTGCATGATAGGGAAGGAGCAGAGAGAGTAGGGCCTGTGCGCGTGGGCGGTGGTTGTGGCTAAGCGGTGGCGCGTGTGGGCTGCTTGTGCATAGAGGAAGGTCACGCAGTGGTGACTCTTTGCTTGGAGCGGGAACAAAAGTGAAGAGGCATAGGTGCGAGACTTCAAATGTCCGGGAACCTTCCTGAATGACTTAACTGAAGAGGACGATGCAAGGTGGTGATGTCGGAGACACAGTCGTGGTTGCAGTTGTGGACGCGGTGGCATTGTCGTGTTGTCGAGGCGAACGCAGTCGATGATGATTCGTCGTGGTTGTAGATGCTGGTGCTGTCACCACCGATTGTGGTGATGGGAATGTCATGTGCGAGATGCGGTGGTGATCGTAGATGTGGTAGCTATAGTGGATGGCACATGATGGTTGTTGTTCGTGGAGAGGGTCTTCCTCCCCATGAGGAGGATGATGGATATGGAGAGGGACTTCCTCTCATGAAAGAGGTGATGACCCCCTGTCCTTGCTGCCTTCCTGTTATAAAGAGAGAAAGAATTAGAGAGATATTTGAGGGAGAGATTTGAAGGAGAGAGAAAGAAAAACAAGGAAAGTTTCCTTTATTTATTTTCTCTTTCTTTTTTTTCCTTTCCTCTTGTATGTGGTTTCTAAAACTTTTTTTGGGGAAGATTTTTAATTGTGAAATGAAGAGTTCTTTCCTTTCTTTTATGTAGCAAATTAAATCTCCGAAAATGGCATTCCAAATTGAGGTATAATTCCATCCAGATTGCCCCCTCCATACTGACTCGAATTGATTAAGATGTAAAAATTGATGTAATGCATGAATTGATAATTCTGTAGCTTTATTAAATTTATCCATGCAATGCATGATTTAGGTTACATTTTTATTCCAATAATGAGGTACTTAGGCTCTAATTTAGTCCACTAACATGGACTTATCAAATACCCCCATGCCTAAGTTTTGCTAGTCCTGAGCAAAATCTTATGGATCAGACTAGGTCTATAGGCCAGATTTTATCGTCAGGATGCCTTATCGTGCTGCACTCTAGAGATCAGATTGAAATACCAACTATAGGCCTAAAGGTACTTAAGTGGCAGCCAAGATACGGACTTGACCAACCTCAGCCTTGGGTCTGCCGCGAAGGTTTCTAAGACCCTCAAAAACTACTCAGAGGTTTGTTGACCCTAGCGGTTAAAGCACCCGTGCATATGTGCAGCAAGTCTAGGTTTAGTTTGCTAGTTGATTTTTAGTAAGAGAGATGGAGAGAGTTGTTATTTCGAGAGTTTTCTCTTTCTTTTTAAATTCCCCTAAACCCAACATCGGATTGGCCCTAAACACAATATGTATTGGATTCCTTGTCCCCACCATCAATCCTCGCAAGGTCCCTTACAATCGATGCTTTGAGATAGCACCGCCCATGGCAACCCCCATAACCCTGGCTTTTGACACTCTGGGATAGTGCCTCCCATAGCGTTCTGTAGCTAAATTCAGACCCTGTCAATCGACATTTTGGGATAATGCCACCCATGGCACCTAAACTAGCACAATGTGTTTCCATGCCCCCGGTAGGATATTTAGATATCCTAAGAGACAAGCACCGAGGAGATGGTATGTTATAACGCATCTTCGAGGGGAGTATTTTTCATTCCTCCTCTCCGCATCAGGAACTCGTCCAATCAACTTGTGTCTTCAAGTCACTCTTAAGTCAACTTCTCGGGAAAACATTTTCAGAATAGACACTTTTTGGCACTATTTTTCATTATGCACACTGAATCAGATTGGTGTGTGATTTTTGGGTGCCAAGGTTACCAATTCCTACAAACCAAAGGGCAGGCAACAAGGTTGAATACTCCCTAGGCCTTAGATATAATACATCAGCCTCGTAACTCCCTCAACCTCTTGAGGAATAGTTCAGATCTTAACAAATACGTGAGTGTTTAAGCCTTAGAATAGACCCAGGAGGCCTAAAGTTGGTATCCCTCACTTATCTACTTTTCTCTAGCACTTCAGGACTTAATTAATCATTCATTCTAGCCCAGAACTTAGGTATTCTTCCATAATCAAATGTTGGGACCCGCACAATTTTGCACATTTTTCTCTCTCTTCTCCTCAATATATTTGCAATTTAGCTTACAAAGATTTTATCTCCTTCTCTCTTTTCTTCTTTTTTTTTCCTTTTTTTGCAAAATATGTATAAATGCTATGAACAACCTCAGGTTATACCCCCCCTCATGCCTAAATCTGACAATGTCCTCATTGGAAAGCAAAAGCAAGGAAAGATATTACCTAAGGTGGAGTTGGGAGGTCTCGCAAATCAGGCTCTAGAAGTGAAGCAGAAGGAGATCCAAAGAAGATACATAACAAACCTGACCTCGCAACTAAATAATCCAAGATGTTGGCAAGCTGGTGATGAAGAATGATGCCAAATGCTTGCCAGATGCAGGTGAAAATAGGGTACTCTTGAGCTCTTGTTGTAGGTTTTACATGATACACATGAGTACTGACCTATGGTAGTGTGCGGCGAGGAGGCAAAGGCTCCTCAAGCAAATATGTGTAGAAAACAGAGGGTGCGACGAAGGATACCCTAAGATTGATGGGTTAACATGGACAAGTGTCGATCCATACTCGCCACTCTACCACAGGATGTATTGGTCTGGTGATACCCTCATTTATCAAGAATGTGAGTAGAGATTTTAGGAAGTTGTTTCTGCAAGAGTGTAAGTCTCTCAATTGCATGGTCGGGAAGAGGGTCAAAGAAGGTTTGAGCGGTTCGGCATTCATCCTCAACAATCATTCCAATTCCCGAATGTCATCAAAAGCAGCCTTAGTAACTGATTGACTTTCATGCTACCTATCATTGGCATGTGCATCTTGAAATGGGCCCAAATGCTTATCTTTCAAATTGAATCGATCAAGGTTGTTGCCTATTTGATTCTCATGTAAAGGTGAGTTGGAAGCAATAGGGTTGTGAGTGTCCTCAACAACAACCTCCCCAGGTTCTTGTTCGATACTATGATCCTACCCATGGGGTGTATAGATTCCTTCCTCAAAAGTAGTAATTGCTTCCATTTCTTCCAAATGTTTGAGAGGATGATCTTGATAGTCAAAGGTATGTAGGAATCTGGATTTGGCTAAATTAGTAAGATCCTTAGGGGGTAAGTCCTCGAACAAAACATATTCTCCCCTTGAGTCATTCCATACTCTGAGTTTGGACCCCTCAAGGTTATCATCATCCTGTTCTATGTTTCGTCCCTCTTGCCCTTAAGACTCAGAAAAATCTTCCACGCCAGGATCAAGTGTTTCCTTTTCTTCCTCAAAAATCAATTCTTCATGTCCTTAAGAGCAATATTGATCCAAGTCTTCTAATTTAGTATCAATTTCCTCATAAACACTTGTGTTGGGTACTTGTGAATCCTCAGAATATTCTATGACAAGTGTTGGTTCCCTAGATAGAGGATTGTGGTTATTATCACTTCCTTCCAATATGATTTCGTTCGACATCCAAAACTCTTGGAATTTGTTAACTTCAGAATCACAATTCTCAGGGAGATCTAATTGAGGTGCAAGGTCCTCAGAAGTGTAAGGTATATGTTCAGCATCGCATCCCTAGTATGGGGTACAGATTCCACCTCAAAATTTAGACTGGAAATTGGGTTGACTATTTGACTGCGACCCATTTCATCAAATGTAATAAAGACTATCATTCGAGTCGAGTTCATCTAATGGGACCATCTTTCCTTTTGATTAGCTCCAATAAAGCTCAATTGGAAAATCTGAGGAGTCCTCCTCTACTTGCTACCACCATTCTATATCACAATTTCAGTGATTGGCTACTCCTTTCAATTCCCATTGTATCCATGTAGCCTCCCTCCCCCTTAATGTGAGGACTTCTCAAAGACGAGTTATCGAGTATGGAGGGGTCTACATTATCCTCAAGAAGGTAGCTATACTCCAAGATTGAGTCCCTAATGTCCCCTTCCATCTTGTGGGGTGGCTCTCTCAAGGGAGATGCATCTAGCGTGGAGGGGTTATAATCAACCTTAAGGGAGTAAATCAAGTGACCAATTTCTTCATTTAATTGTTGACTTGTCCTCAAAGACTCTCCTAAATATTCCATCATTTTCATGTGTTGTTTTTGCATTTCAAACTTGAATTTGGAGAGGCTATCATTCTTTTCAGGAGGAAAGTCAAGCTCAGGGTTATAATACCTAGGAGTTGCTGTCTAATTGAGAGTGTAAGAATCATCACGGGCAGGTGGGTTGGGCATAGTCATGGATGGGTTAGGGATGGTGTATCCCTCTCCTAGGTCCTACTCATGATCACAAGATTGGGGAATAATCAGACCAATGCTCCTATAGTAGGAGTAGAAAGGATCCCATTGTTCATTAAATGATGGATAACTACAGGTCATGGGATTGGGATTGGGTGTTCTAGGGTGAAAGTAAGAAGTGAAGTAATTGTAATCCATTGGAAAACACGACTTGAACAACACACCCTAATCAAACACAAGGTAATGAGACTCCTTGTTCTTAGAGAAAATTTGAGCCGACCTCCAACCTACCCCTAAAAGTTGTCAAATGGGGTCAAGTTTGCGCCTGTCTATTCCCACTTTAGTGGTATAAGAGGGGGTTGTGACTTGAGATCCTTAACAAGCTCTTTGAAGAAGAACAGAGGCTGGTTACGTTATCGCTTGGTGGCCAAAGAAGTTGCACAATCAATTACGTGTCCTAAGTCAATCTTCGTGTGCCCTAGGATCTATGCCTTGCTTCAATGACTCTCAAGTGATCAAGTGAGAAGTTACTCCAAGGATGAACAAAGGGATGCAAGTAGGGCGAACCCTTCCTTTGAGGTGATGCATAAGCGGTGCCTCTTAACTACCCTTTTGTTCCTTTAAGGGATGTCCCCTTCCTTGAAATATCAAAACACTTGGTCAAAAGATAATACCACTACCACAAAGTGAAATAGGAGGGTCAACATTGATAAAGAGATCGGTGCCTATAGCCTTAAGGGATCGAGACATACTGCACTGCCTAATGTGCGTGCTCAGTGTTAGAAGTGTGCATCACACCGCAAATCAGTTTGTTTTTGAGAAGAATCACAGACAAGTCCCTTTTGATCAGATCAAATTTGAGTTTGATTTTAAGGTTGAATCTGATTAGCAATCCCAATTTCAGTTAGGCGACCATTGAATTAGGTCAATTCAATCAGCTTGGTGGTCTTGAAATTTAATCGAAATGCAAATGCGTGAACAGGAGCTGGATGCAAAGATAGAACGGTATACTTGACTCTAGCAATCTCCGTGCAGATATGTACGCAATGCAAAAATGAGATCTAACGTGCTGCTCAATCACCCCTATGCAACTCCTAAACATGCAGCTCGATATTTTTGTTTTTTTCTTTTTAGAGAAATCATGCAAAAAATGACACACACATAGAGAAAAATAGCCCCTAGCTGCTAAAGAAAGTGGGAACAAAGTTCCGTAAATTAGCTCCAATTGCTACAAGGGTGAGAAGACTGAAATGAAATAAACTCGACGACAAAAGAGAATCCCTTGTGAAAGCAGGATCCAGGTCTCCTCTTCGCATCCTCTCTGTATGCGTGGGCGTCGCTCAAGGTCAACATCGTCGCTCAACTGTGCTTGTCACCTTGTTAGATTCCTCACATAGAAAAAATAACAACTACTCAGATCAATGTGCACCCTAGAATAATTTCAAACTATAATCGTGAAAATCTATTGCGTCTGTTGCCTCCGTAGCAATGTCATTTGATCGGGAGTTTTGCTTTTCAGAAATATATGTCAGAAAAATACGTCGTCGCAGTAAAATTGCGTGGTGAAAAAATCCCAGATCAAAACTATTTATCAGTAAAACTAACCATGGTGGATTAGGTCGTATCCACAGGAAGTAACGACTGCAATAAATTCACAGGTATGTAGCAATCATGTTCGCAGAATCATTTGCTAAATCAATTCAATGGATATGTTGCTCTGAATGTGAATTCCGATTTATGGAGAGTTAAGGGCTGTTTAAGTAAATTTCATATCAGAAATCAAGCTCCCAAAATATTTGAATAGTGCATGTGTAGTGGCATATCACGTAATTTTTAATTGCATGCATACTGAAGCGCAAATCTGAATCCAAATGTGGTGCACATTGAGATGTATCACATGAGTTGAACAAATATGTAGAAGAACAAGTGTAAGGCCGCAATTTCACCATAATAAATTAATAAAAATCATAAAATCAAATGTTGGCAATGGCATGGAGATGTAAATAGAAATTAACCAAAAAATAGAGGATTTCGTCCTCTTTAGCTCCTGTAAAGATGAGGTGATGGCGGGCCGTGGGAAGCTTGGAGGAGGTCGACGTGGTCGAGAGCTATACGTGGGTGGTGATGGCGTCGACAGAGGCGGCTGGAGGCGGTCGGACGACGAGAAGGGTGGTAAGCAGCAGGGTTGTCTACGTGTGTGCGTGGATCGCAGTTGGCGCGATTGAGGGCTTGGTCGGGTTTGTGACGTCGAGGTGAGGTTGATGGCATTGTTGGTGCGAAGATTCGAGGCCTGTGGAGGTGGTTGCATGGAGGGCATCGACGGTGGACTTTGGGTTCTTTTTCCCTCTGCTAGCGAAGAAGAGGAGGAAGCCGGGTGTTGGCTTGTGGTCATGCATGCGCATGCGAGGACTATGCGCGAGGGCCTGTCAAGCGAAGGGCTTGGGCGCAACTTTATGGCTGTGAATGAACATGACCGCACACACGAAGGCAGAGCGAGGAGGTCGTGGAAGGGCTACTCGCGGCTGTTGTGGTTGTTGAGAAGGATGAGTGCGCCCTGCTTTCAGAGAGAGATGGAGTGCAGCGGTTAAATGAAGGTGGTCTTCTGTGGAGGTGCATTCATGGAGGTGCACGGTATTGGTCCTATGCGTGATAGGGAAGGGGTAGAGAGAGTAGAGGCTGCACGCGAGGGCGGTGGCTATGGCTAAGCGGTGGTGTGTGTGGGCTGCTTGTGCGTAGAGGAAGGTCGTGTGGTGGTGACTCTTTGGTTGGAGCGGGAACAAAAGTGAAGAGGCGTAGGTACGAGACTTTAGACGTATAGGAACCTTCCCAAATGACTTAACCAAAGAGGACGGCGCACGGTGGTGATGTCGGATATGCGATCGCGGTTGCAGATGTGGTGGCGGTGTCGCATTGTTGAGGCAAACGCAGTCGACGACAGGTCATTGTTGTTGCAGATGCCGGTGCTGTCACCACCGATAGCGGTGATGCGAATGTCATGGGTGAGACACGGTGGTTATCGTAGATATGGTAGCGAACGTGGTGTAGTGGATGGTGAATGGTGGTTGCTGTTCGTGGAGAGGGTCTTCCTCCCTGTGAGGAGGGTGATGGATATGGAGAGAGACTTCCTCTCGTGAGAGAGGTGATGACCCCCAGTCCTTGCCGCCTTCTTATTATAAAGAGAGGAAAGAGAGAATTAGAGAGATATTTGAGGGAGAGAGAAAGAAAAACAAGGAAAGTTTTCATTATTTATTTTCTCTTTCTTTCTTTTCCTTTCCTCTTGTATGTGGTTTCCAAAACTTCTTTTGGGGAAGATTTTTAATTGGGAAATGAAGACTTCTTTCATTTCTTATATGTAGTAAATTAAATCTCCGAAAATGGTATTCCCAATTAAGGTATAATTCCATCTAGATTGCCCCTTCCATACTGATTCGAATTGATTAAGATGTAAAAATTGATGCAATGCATGAAATGATAATTCTGCAACTTTATTAAATTTATCCATGCAATGCATGATTCAGGTTACATTTTTATTCTAATAATGAGGCACTTAGGCTCTAATTTAGTCTACTAACATGAACTTATCAACTACTTCTAGCTCCAAATCACTCGAGATGTCAAGGAATATACACAGTGGTGAGACGAGTGCCAGAGATTCACCAATTTCCCTCATGTCTTGCCTAAAGTGATGACACCCATAATGGTTGCCACACCATTTGCGCGATGGGGAATGGACTACATCAGGACCTTCCCCATGGTGCTTGTTCAAAAGATGCAGGTTCTCCCTATCGAGGGACCTCAGGAGGAACCTAAGCCCAAGCTCACACCTCGACTTGACCCTATGCTCCCCATTCTCTCAGGATTGAAGCCCCACCGTCTGCCTTTGACGAGAGTTGGGACCTCGATGATGGTTGTATCGCTGAAGGACTCTCCATCTCCCTACGACGATAGGAGATCTACCTCTCCCTTGGGTATCTTTGCACAGACACGCAACAGATGTGCGAGGACATCTGCGCCTTGTAGATGGAACAGGGACCTCTGCGCCAACGTCACCAGGATGAATAGGAGTAGCATTGATGTGACAGCAGCACCACTCTATTTTTCTCTTTCTTGTGTTTTCCTTTATGTATGGATGGATGGATGCTAGTTGATGTTGTGCCCATTTTTTCTTTTTTCTTTCTTTCTTGTCTTGGCCTATATTAAGGGGTTATAGCACCCTACTTTCTACTAAGTTGGGAATAGTGCTAGGATTGATTAGGGGCACAAACATTATTCGTCTATTAAGCTTTTATATTGAATTCAATTTCAATAGAATGCTCAAGTCTATTACCTATACTAAAGCTTTCATTTGCAATCTTTAAATATCTTACTTCATGCTTGATAAACGTCAGTTTATCATCATTCTTATGTCCTAAAATAAACCTAGCTCTTCGGATTTTAACTCCGCAAATGGGTTTCTAGGCTACATTTAGGCATCACTTAGGTTAGGCATGCATTGCATAATTTTGTTGTTTGTTTTTAGCGTTAGGGATGAATAGATGGTCAGATCCCTAAAACCCTAGCATTCAAGAAGGCAACAGGTGAAGAGGAAGCTCAATTCAGCTGAACCATAGCTAAATCCAGCTCATTATAGTTGGATACTAGCTCACTTGGGTTAGAGTTAGCTCTCTTAAGCTCCATTCAACTCATCTTAGTTGGATGGTAGCTCAGGGTAACTCAACTTAGCTCAACCTATCTCAAGTTAGCTCAGATCCAGCTCAATTTAGTTGAGTCTAGCTCATTTTAGCTCCAATCAGTTCATTGAGAGCTCCAGCTAGCGCAACTAAGTTGACAGGAGTCATCCTTAGCTTAGGTCCAGCTACTTCCAACTCCACTCAACTCAAGTCAGTTGAAGATGACCTCAACTAGCTCAGTCCAGGTCTCGGAGACTCCACTCAGCTCAACCTAGTTGAACTAGACTATTTAATCTAAGCTTGCTGTTTCAGCTAACTAGGTTATCATCGGGAAGATTAGTCACAGCTCACCTCAGCTCAATTCAGTAGAAGCCAGCTTACTTTAGCTTGGCTTAGTAGCTAGCAAAGAACTAGCAAGCTAAGCCAGCTAAGGTAGCTCCTTGCAGTTCTCTTTAGCAGTCACCAGTTCCAATATAGCTCCTCTCCCTCAAAACCCTAGCTCACTCTACCTCCTACCCTACTCTATACTAGCTAAGCTAGCTAAGCTAGCTTAGTGTAGCTAATCATCTCCTTGGCACCAACAACTAACCTTAAAAACCCTACCTAAATAGCTCCACCAAATACACCTAACCCTAAGTCCACCTAAGCTACCTAGTCCGCTCCTTTTTTGGCGCCAACTTTAAATGTCCCTTAGCCAACCAGAACCACCCCCATAGCACCCCCTTAGGTGGCACCAACCTACCCTCTCCATTGGATCCCCATAACTACCCTTTAAACCCATCCTAGCCCTACATGTGTCCACGCCGACCATATCCTCATCTCTTCTTATATATACCCCCATTAACCACCACCATAATTTCACCTTTGGCTTCATTATTCTATCACATTTCCACCTTTATTCTACCTATCATCTCCATGGCCAAGAGAAGGAGAAGATTAAGGAGACACTCTGTCCCCTTGATGCCTTCCCCTCTTCCATTCTCTCTTGAGCCCATGCCAGCTAGAGGACTAGGCAGGCAAGGAGGACGTCCAGGAGGAGGTCTTTAGGGTGGAATTCTTCCACCCTTAGAGGACCAAGGGCATGCCCATCTAGGGCTTGCCAAGGAGAGAGTAGCATCTCTGGAGGAGCACTTCAAGAAGGAATTAGAGAGATCCTTTTTAAGCCTAGGAGCAACTAAGCTTGGAGCAAGGATCTTCTCCTCTTCACCATCATCACAGGAGCATTTGTGTTTACATTTTTTTTTTGTATTCTTATTCATATAGTAGAGGCATTCCTCTACCATACTTGTAAAACATTTGTTCTTTTATAAAAGTTGCCATTTCATCATTTTGTTGCATCTTATTTAATTGCCTTTTCTAGCATTTTTCACTCCCTCTCTTTAATTACCCTAGGTCTCCACGTACCTAGGGTGAGCTTAGAGAAAGGTTACTTTTGTCACTTAGGTGTTAGCTTTAGCAATTTAGGTGGTCTTTTCTTGCTTACTATTTCGTTGTTGCCCATTATTTTAAAACTAAAAAAAAAATTTTATATTCAAAAATCCCAAAAAGAAAGTTGATTTCCCAATATCAAGCGATAGTCTTTAAATTGCATTTCTACCTCCCTTGGGATGACCCGAATACTTTCCCAAGTACTCGATTTAATAAATTTTAAAAGCAATCAAAAGTGCACATTACAACGATACAAACCTTAATTTTAAATCTCACGTTTTTCGCTATCACTTTTTGGCACCATTGTCGGGAAGGCACGACTTTGCATTCATTCATATCTCTTAATAAGCGGATCTCATCCCCTTCTCTTTCTTTCTCTCGTGTGTGCAGGCACTATAGGAAGAGGCAGGACTTTTGAAAGCGAAAGCTTAAAGTCCTTGTCTTCCAACGAATTTGAGGTTAGCATCTTCTTACTTGTCACATTAAATCTAAAACCTATCAAAAAAATACTAAACCAGGCTTTCAGGATCAAGAACATCTAAATTTGGTAAAGTGGTGATTCATAAAAACCATTGTTTGCTTGTTTGAATCATTTAACACCACTTTATCCTAAATATTGGTATTTTGATTTTCAGGTCTAAACTTTTATTCGGACTTCAAAAATCAATTTCTGATGCCATAGGTCTTCTAAAATCTTGAAATTTCACCCAAAGATTTCAAATCAAGTTAGAAACATCTGTTCCAAATTTTAGAGCATTTGGAGTTGTAGAGAATTTTTAAAAATTCTCAGACCATAGGGGGTTCATCTCCTTTGATTTCATTATTTTGTTACTGTTCGACATCACAGGCCTCCTAAAATCTTGACATTTCACCTAAAGATTCCAAATCAAGTTAGGAACATCTATTCCAAATTTTAGACCATTTGGAGTTATAGAGAATTTTTAAAAATTCTCAGACCACAGGGGGGTCATCTCCTCTAATTTCATTATTTTGTTACTATCCGCGAATTTTAGGAATTTTTCTACTTATCCAATTTCTTTGAAATTTAGCTTTCTAGAATTCTTGTGAAATTCTTCACAACATATATAATCATAAAAATTTTTGGTAGCTGGTGGTGGTACTGAAAAGTCCAGGATACCCACGGGTATTATTTTTGGACTTTGACACCAACACAAATAAAAATCTCAAAAAGATATCAAACGAATTCTTAAAATCATAAAAAAATATTTTTTGGAACCTTGTTTGATTTGCCTTCCAGTAGTGGTGTTGTTCACTCTATTTGGACCACTACATAACATGAAAAGCCTGAACTAATTTACTGATAGTAACATTTCTGCTTGGAGATTCAAATCAATTTGGGTTTTCTTTTCATTTTATAGTCCCACATTATAAAGGAAATCTGCATTCATCAGTACAACTTGATTTCTCTTTGTTTGTAGAACTCAAACTTGTTTGAAAGCATAAGAAGAAAACCCTAAAAGACATTAATCTAAATCAAATCCTAAAAGTAGAAACACAACAAATTTTGTGTGACAAGATTGATTTGGCATTGGACTCACTCCATCCAATTTGCACACACAAAAAAAAATTGAAATAATAGGGCAATACCCCAATCAATGCCCTCCACATTCTTGTGCACATTTAGGTACCCAAGCTTAATTAAAATAAGTAGTCACTTGATGACTTAAGGACTTTATCCAATTTAGGCTTGATATCTGACATTTAAGAATCATTAAGCTCTCCCAATTCCCTTAGAAAACGTGGCTACAGATTTGGAGGGAAGTCAAACACTGGGTAAGGGTTTACACAAGCCCTTGGTGATTTTCTCAGGACATGCATGGGCCCAAGCCACCACTTTAGTCTAGCTGGGTGCTCTTTGGGAAGTGGATTCACTTGTTGATCCCTTACTTACCGGGTTCCCAAGTCTTAGGTTTTTAAGGAATCAACCCTAAGCTAGAATTAGGCTTGTTTGCTTGATTTGCACACCTTCTCTCATCTATCTCTTCTCCTCCCCTCCCCATCTTCCAAGTGCATGCACGAGTGAAGGTCCCAGAACCCACATCTCGAGGGACCATTTGATTTTGCCCCACGCTCCAAAAGATCCTTATTTTCTTCCTTTGATTCGGACAAGGAAAACATGGAAAACCGTTCAAAAAATTCTGCTTCCACTTCCCAACCCGAACCTAACTTCCAAAACCTGTCACCTAACCCACAAGCTAACTTTTCCATCCCTAACCTCCTACATTTAGAGCTACCAAAAAACTCAGAACAACCAGGTGGGGCTCAAAACCCTCAAAACCAAAATACAAACCCCTTTTCTCTTATGGTCGACCAATTGGTTTGACTTCAATAAAACCAGCAGCAGTTGGCTAGAACAGTCATGAACCTAGCTGATAGTATGGAATTTCGTAGCGAAAAGATTTGAGTTTAGAAAATGCTGTTATCGTAGTGCACTTCGTAAGAAAATCCGTCAGTCAAATAATTTTTACCGAAACTCAGAATGAGTCCCAGGTTGAATGTCGATTCTAAAACCACAACTATATTTTTTTTGTAATTTTTGTTTATAAAAGAGACAATGATGCTATCCTACTTGCAATATAAATAATAAAACTAGAGAGAGAGAAACAACTTTTATAATAAAAGTAATGTCGTTACAACTACAACTAGAAAGCAGGAAATCTAATCTAGAAAGCGATAAAAAGTGAAGGGAGTGAGAAGTTATCCTCCTTAACGGCTGCTTGGAGAATGAGTCGAACGGACGACGCTTGGAAGAAGAAGAGCAAAGATAGAGGATGGAGGGTAGATTGGGAAGAATCGGAGATGAGGCAAGGCGTCAACGTCGCGGGATCCACTTCCGGAACAAGGGTGAGAAGACGGTTAACGAGAGCTTCGCGAAGGGGATGAGAGGTGGAAAATTTTATGTTTAACTCTAGCAGAGCTTCCCTTAGCTTGGGAGCATTAGAGTGGGATTTAGAGCTTGAGTTCTTAGCTCTTAGAGATGGAGAAAGATGATGGAAAGGATGAAGAAAAAGTGGAGGGCATAGGGGCTTTATATAGTTGAGGTACAAGGGCGAAAAGGGCATTTTATCTTGGAAAAATTAACTTTGCTGCCTTTAGTGACACATGTGCACGTCATTGTAGATAAGCGTTGGTGAAGACACGTGCTTCATCTCTGCCGTAGAGTGCTGATCGGAGCGCTCTCGTTCGGCCACGTTGAGGCTGGCTCGCCCCCAAATGTTCAGCCTTCATCGCGTCCAATTGCCCTCAGCCGTTCGATCACACGATCGAATGGTCGCGATCGCGCCGTGCCGCTTCACCTTCGAGCGTTTTGTGCACCTACGTCAGATTAGGCATGTGATGGTGCATCATCGTGTGCGTCCACCCTATGCTTCCATCCAACGCATGAGGATGTGCCACATCACGCCTACCGCTGACGTTGATTGCTGATCGAGTGGCGGAATTTTGCTGCGCTCGCGCCCTTGCTCAATTTGAGGTGAGGCTGGGCTTGAACCTGCACCTCCCTCTTCGTGAATGGAGGCGCGACTGCTGTGCCAAGTTTCCAACTTTGTCACATTTACGTTCCATGGCTACGACACTCAACCGTTGGATCTCGATCCAATGGCTAAGATTGAATCTTGATCATGCCTTTAGAGGTTAAGTGTAGGGCCTTGGCAGATTTGAATGGTTAAGAGAGTGCCACATGATAGCATCCTAGCCGTCCATCTTCTTTTATTTGTAGGTGGTGCCACGAATGTCGAATTGAACTGATTTTCACGTCGTTAGGTTGTGATCGTCGATCCGAACCCATCCGTGCCATTAAATTTGTCATCTGAGGTATGGATTTACACCACCTTGGCCCTTGACCTCTAATCTTTCTTAGACTGTATCTGATGCTACAGAGGTACGATCGGGGTGATCTCGGTGGCGTTGGACTCCAATCGTCGCCCTGACAGATCCGTACGGTTAGGTCTCAAATCCGAGGCCCCAAAATGATCTCTCCCTGTTCCCTGACCATAAAAAGAGGTGAATTACTGATGATAACATCTTCATTAGCCATCTCTAGCTTTTATTAACCATAATCAACAAATAAATGCTCCTACACAACCACCAAAGAACTGTAATTCATTGCATATCCATTCTGAAAGATAAAAAGGAAACCAGGGTTAAAACTAGAATTTTACCATCATATCATGAATGTAGAACAACCACGGATTTTCTCAGGGGTTTATTAAAGGTCAACTATGCATTAAAGTCTAACAAGAGGGTCCGTGCAGATAGAAACGGGTTTGCACGCATTCCGAGAATTAAATGACATCTGAAAACCTAAAAATAGACCTGCTTAATTTAGTAAGGTTCTAGTCAAGATAAAATTCACCTAAACCTTCTAAAGATTATAGAAAAATATTCTCTAGGGTTTGACATCCTTGATTTGATCATCAAAACCCATTTTGACCTAAAATAGAGTCTCAGACAGACAATTACCCTAATTTAGGTTTCTACATAATTTACTCAGTCAAACTTAGTCAAAACCTAAATCTGACTTCATCATCATATTCTTTGGGTCAAAATTAGGTTTGTACCAAAATTTGGGCCCAATCAGATATCACCTTGACAAAATTTGCATTTTGGTCCTACTTAACTCTTTTCTCTCACACACAGGCCCCTAACTTTCAAATTATTTGCAAATATGCCCCTAACTTCATCATTTTATTCACCAATAGGTCCCTATCACCGTCAACTCCTAAACCCACTTCGTTGGTGACCTTCAATCAATGATTACTCCCTGATCTCGCGGCCAAACACTTCCAAAATTGGAAGGGAGATTCCTGAGAGGATCCTCTACAATCTAAACCTATTCTTAGGCTCTAACTCTTTCCTAATCTCCCATGCGAACGCATAGGAGATGTGGTTTTCCTATTGAGTGAAGCTTTCAAGGTTTCAAGCTTGGTTTCCAAGCTTGAAACGATCACCTAAGCCTTATAAAAGGACCCAGGTTGCAAGGCCGAGTTCCTTAGCTAGTTTTGGCCTAAAAAATCTTCCCTTTTCCCTATCTCTGGCCTCCTCTGACCCACGCTCCGGGAATCCTCCTCGTTCTCCTTCGTCCACACCTCCAACCGTCAAATTGGAGGCATAGTTGTCCTCCCCTCCCTCCGATGGTGGCTGGCCAAAGCTTCGTCGATTTCGAACTTTCCTCGCCGCTGTCTCCCTCAACGGAGAACTTCTCTTCTACGGTGCCGGCGAGCCACAACCGGTGCACTTTCCTCCCTTTCGTCCAATTAAATTAGGTCAATTAGGTTTAGCTAGGTCCCTAGGTTCTTTTCCCCTCTTCAAAACCCCCAATCGACCCTCGACACACCGCCATCCATCATCGTCCCCATCTCCAGCTGCACCTCCGGCGAGGTCATCCGCTCACTACACCCATCCATCCACCTCACCAACACTCCCACGAGCTCCATCATCACCTCACGATCAAAATCCCTCTCTTTCTTTGCCATTCCACCCACCCAAATTGCCCACCGTACTAACCCACCCTCACGCTCCTCCGACTTCAACACACTACCATACGCACCTTCACGCTACAAAATCGCCACCACCATCTTTATCGTGCTTGGGCGAAGCCTTTGAGCCATCTGACTAGGGCTTTCAAGTTCGTATTCGCGATCGCAGGTTCTCGCCATTCTCCACTGCTACAAAGTATCTCCGACGTTGTTCTTCGAGCTCCAGGTCATGCATGCCCTAGGCGACACCCCCAAGCTATGCGAAAACATCCCAGGACCACTCCTAGGTGATCAATCAAAGGCGCCACCACCTGCTGCTGCTCCAATTGAGGAAGCCTCCTCTGCTACAGATGCATGAAGAAGAGGGTGGGACATAGTCCCACATCGTGAATCACTGAGAAGTTGCAGCGAGATATATTGAATTTGTGCTTTAGGCTATTAGCCCAAGCACAGGGGGTCGGGTCCCCATACACCTCAACTGCTTACCCGACCTAAATGCACTCCTCGGCTACTACCCACTCCTGGTAGCCCTAGTCACCCAGATCCGTATACCCGATTAAAGCCTGGCTTTAAGAGAAGAGAAAGGGAAGGAAGGAAAGAGAGACTGCGGGGAAGGGGGGGTTTTGCTTTGTATAGTGACTAATAGTTAGCCAAATTTGAGGGGTTGTTTCCCTTGTGCTGCGAAGGGAAGAAAAAGAGAAGGGAAGCTCTGAAAGAAGAAGAGAAGAGTTGAAGAAGATGACCAGTGCCTTTGCACTGTAGCATCTAAGTACTTGTCATCTGATTGAGCGTTATTTGTTACTATTGAATAATTTAAGTACTATAGCTTACAATTGAATTCTGATTGAATAATTTTATACATGCTTAATTAAGATGATTAGTGGTGATCTAAATCACCATTATTTTTTATTCTCCTCTTTTTATTCCATGCCATCTCTAGATATGTTGAATAAATAATGTGATAGGTGATGAGAACCTCATCATGAGCCATAACTAGCTCATTTTAACCTAATACAAAGGATAAAAGCTCCTACATAACTCAAGGAAAGGCTTAACTCAGAGAATTCTGAGTTTAAGAAGAAAACAGAAAGTAAGGGGTAAAAATGCAATTTCACCAATTCAATCTGAAAATAGGGTAACTTAGGGTCCAAACATAGGTCAAAATAACCTAATAATAAGAAAAGTGGGATGAGATGACTCAAAGAGGGCTACAGCAACTTCAAGGAATTAAATGACATCCTGTAACCCTAAAAACAAACCCACTTAAATTCATGAGGTTCGAGGCAAATAAAAAATCGAATAAACCCTCTAAAATTCATATAAAAATAATCTCTAGGGCTTAGAACCTCCAATTTGGCCATAGGAACCCATTTTGACCTACATTGAGAACCATGCCCAATTAACAACTTAATTTGGGTTTTTGCGTAATTTGACCGATCAAACAAGGTTTAATCTAGAAATAAAATTCACCATCCGAATCCTTAGGTCCTAATTAGTCATGTATAAAAACTTGAGCCTAAGAAGAAACCTTCTTGACCAACTTTACACTTTGGTCCTCATATATTTACTTTTTGGCCCTCAACTTTTGAACCCTCACATTTTGGCTCCTAACTCTCCTTCGTTCTTTGCGTTTAGGTCCCTCTTGCAAAACCTGAGCAGCACCATGCTCCGGCGACCTTGTGCGGAGCATGGCGCCTCGCAGGATGAGGTGGGGGGCTTGCCAAGTCAAATGGGGGTGCCCTGCGTCGTCAGCCGTTGCAGGAGGACCCCCCTGAGTGCTGCAACCACCCATACCGGCCGTACGAACGCACGGACGGTATGGGTCTCCTTCCTCCGGCGTCCTCCGGCGAGGGAGGCACGTCGCCTCCCTCCGCCCTCCTCTCCGTCTCTACCTCTATAAAAACCCCACAAACTCTGCTGTTCTCCTGAGCTCGGATCTGACGGAGAAACCCCCCCTTTTCCTCTCTTCCCACTCTGGCAGAAGCCCTCCAGCTCCGGCGGTTCTTCCTCCTCCTCGTCACCCTGCTGCAATACCAGCAGCAGAGCCACCTTCCTGATCTTCCTCCGCTTCGCGCAATACCAGCGCACGCTGCCTCCGCCCCGTCGTCGCCGCCGTCCTCCCCCACTGGGCACCTTCTTCTCCGGCGGCAGCAGGTACAGCCGTCCGCCTCCTCGCCCCCTTCGTCCCTTTAGTTAGGTTAGAACTACTTCCCTGCCTCCTCTCTCTCTTTTCCCCCTGCTATTTTTATCTAATCACCCTCACCTTCTCCATCTCCGGCCAAACTCCGGCGACCCGCTCCCGTCACTCCAGCACCCCACATGGCTCACCGACCCTCACAGAACCTCCACCTCCTCACCCTGATCAACCTCCGCCCTTCCACTTCCCACCAATCGCCCTCTGCAGACCCACCGACCAAACCCATCTCTCAACCTGCAGTTTGACCTAGGGCTGCCCTTAGGCTCCGCCCCGCCACCTGCAGACCCCCCGACCACCTTCGCCGTGCTACAGTGAAGGTCCTCCGCGTATCTGATTAGGCCGAGAGGCCGTTTCTCTGTTAGCAGGTACTTCGCTCGCCGCCGCCATTGCTGAGTGAAGCAGCTTCTTCGACCTGCTCCTCCAGGCGCGCCACGCCCAGGTCAGACTCCCAGGCTGCGCGGGGCATCTCCGCAAAGAAGTTCCAGGCTGCAGTTGGGGCAAAGCCTTCGCGTGGAGCCTCGATTGTGCGCTGCCTCCTCCGCGCGGGCATCCAATTGGGGTGGGACATTTAGTCCCACCTCGGAAACTCACTGAGGCGAGCAGGCGCTTAAAGGCAAAAAGTGCCTTAAGCTGTTCACCTCAGATCACGGGGTGAGGTCCCCTTCACCCGCCCGATTACCCGGCCTCGTCCGCGCTCACGCCCCGCGGACCTGGCCCGACCCGATTAGCCCGACCTGCACTCCTCGCCCACCACCGCACGCTGGTGGGCCTGGAGCCGGGCGCGACCCGTACCCGACTACCCGGCAGCTCTGTGAGAGCTATCCTAGGAGTGATTCTGAGAGAGAGAGACGCGGGGGAGGGTAGAGTAGGTTTTGCCCTCTGATCGAACCTTGAGTGTGCAGGCACAGGTGAAGAAGAAGAAGAGAAGGCAGGAAGAAGAAGAAGAAAACCACAGAGGAAAGAAGAAAAGACGCACTGTAGCAGCAGCTACTTAAGTCGTCTGATTGAGAAATCAGACGACGCTCTGAAGGCAAAGAAGGAGAAGAAAAGAGAACAGGACCGCAAGGAAGAAGAAAAAGAAAGAGACGGACAGAAAGAAGAAGAACAGAAGGAAGAAGACAAAGAAGAGAAGCAGAAGACGAAGAGAAAGAAGAATGCACTTGGCCGAGAAAAGAAAGAGCAGAAGAAGAGGAAGCAGATTGCAAGAGAAGAGAAGGAAAAAGAAGAAGAAGAAGGCCAAGAAAGAAGGACTGTGAGAAGAAGAAAGAAGAAAAAAAAGAGAAGAGAAAAGAAGACAAATGAGAAAGAAGGAGAAACCAACAAATTCTCTCTCTCTCTCTTTATTTTTGTAATAGAAATACTGTACTTCTAGAATACAACTTGCTCCCTGAGTTTGACCTCGGGAGAACTTTATTTTCCGAGTAAAAAATATCTGTAATAATGGCAATGACTATCTGTACTACAACGTAATTTCTGTAACAAAACAATGAAACATAGTCAGAACGGCCGTTATCACTTGGCGCCGTTGCCGGGGAGCAACGGCTATTCTAGAAGCTTTGAATTTCTTTTTAACAATTGCTAATCTTTTTCTCTCTCTTATGTGCAGGTAAAGGAAGAAAGATAGACGCAGTCGCTCCAAGGACAGGTAACCTCCTATTAAAGCCCTAAAAATTCAAAGAGGAAAAATAAGGAGAAAAACAAAGAAAAACTAGGAGTAACCTGTCTTTCATAGTAATAGCTGCATGTTCTCAGAACCACTATTCCTGCACACAATTTTAAAAGGGTAATTAAGGGCTAACACATCCTTGCTTGAGCCCTAATTACCTAAACAAGGAGTTAAATGGACCAAGTAGAGCCAACATAAGATTCAACATTAGGGTTTTAGAGACACATTACTTAAATCAAGAATGGAGAAAATCCAAAAGAAGTGTGCCTAAACCATTGCTTGAACATACTTATTCAGAGAAATCCTAAACAATTGGCTCTCTAAACACTTGAACCCAAAAAGAAAGGACCCAAAAGCTCTCAAAGGAACAAGAGGTAAAGTTGACCCCTTGGGTCAACCAACCTTAAAATTAGGTCACTTTCTCACTCAAAATGCCTAAGAGTTCAAGTGTAACTTTAAGCACCCTGATCTTAAACTAAAATTGGTAGACTTAAGAGATCAAGATCCCCATTCTGGTCTACTTGGAATCTCAGTGACAAGAGAGGTCGGGTAGGGGAAACCCTGTAACCCGTGGGGACGCTCTACCGTGTAGGGGTCTTTGTGGGACTCACCCTCTCTGGTTGCCCAGGTAATTCTCAGGTGGACGATCTTTCTGATCAAGGGGTCCATCTGCCCCGAACCTCTATAGTCACCCAACATTTTGGGTGTCTTGATTGGGTCCAGCACCTGCTTATCTCATCCAGTCCTTCAGTATTTTGCAGGAGGTCCTTGAAACCTCCTTTAGAAATTCCCCCCCCCCTCGAGGCTGAGCCTCGCTGCCCTTGTGCAACAAACACTCCACAGAGCCCTTTTCCTCTGATTCTGAACAACGTCCCCTTCTTCCATCTTGATTCAAATTTCGATTCTATATCTTGATTCCACCACTTGATTCAAAGATGCAGCCATACCATTTAAGACTACCTTTCAAGAAACCTGAATATCGGAGAACCATGAAAGATAAAATGATTGATGATGCCCTTGAATTCTATGAAATCAAATGTAAACCCTCAACACCAATAGAAAACATTCAGGTTGATGTCCCAACAACCACAGCTTTCATCATAAACTGTGCCCAAATTCTATTGACTGAAATTTCAAAAGGATCAACTCGAGATATGCTCATGACAGGATACATTGAGATAGAAAAATTACACCAATCTGAATACCTTCAATGCTTGACAAATCCTGTACTTTGGGAACAACACCAAGATGACCTTATAAAACGGGTAGAAATGATGAGATCACTAGAACAAATTATCAACCAGAAATACCCGTATATACCAGAAACAGAGGAGGAACCATCTTGGAACAGTATTAAGGAACAATCCAGTTTCCCAGATCTCGGGACTAAGGCACAAAGTGGTTGTAGAATCCCAACCCAGATAGAAGACAACATTGAATTAGGTTGGGATATTGCAGGAGAACACAATGATGAGCTGAACTTAGAACATGAATTGCCAAGCTTAGAGTTCCAAAACTCCTGCAACAATGAGATCAGAACTGAACCTTTTGAGGGTATAAATTCCGCCCTTTATTCTGATAAGGTGGCCCTCGAAGGTTATTCAGACTTAGGTTCTAGTAACTCTACCCACATCCTAAGCCTAGAACCTAGATCTGAAACTTATTGGGAAGATTATGAGGCCCCTTATGAGAAAGATCAAATTTTTGCAGAATATGATTCCGGGCCTCTATTTGATGAATGTCCCTCTCCAACATCCTCAGGAAATCTGATCGATTTTTCAGAAAACATGACAATTTATGATACAGAAACTGAGGAGTTGGATGAGCAGGGTTTTAATTGGGTCTACCCTACCAGCTTGGAGCTTGAGCCTAGACAGAATACCTTTTCGAGCCCAGAATTGACATATAGGCTAGACCCCAGTCAGGCTGCTGATTCCACATCTGATGATTTTTGCTGTGGTGGAATTCATGATCATGAATCTCATTTTCGCCAACTCTCCGACAATTTCAGATCTGACTATAATTGCAGAGAGACTCTCCTTCCTAAACACACCAAGCCTATTTACGACCTCAGTCCACATGACTCATTCTCTGACTCCGACTCTGAGGTCCTGGTTCCCGAGATCACTGATAACACAGAATCATTCTTTTTCGATCCTCAGGAACCAAAAACAGAAAATGCCAAGAGTGCTTGCAACCCAAAATCCAAATTTTTTCTCGAATCAGATTTCTTTCATCCTACAGACACTCTTCTGGAATTTGATAGTTACCCAGAGGACTCTTTACAGGAAACCACCTATCATCCATTTCTAGAAGAGCCCTCGTACACAATGGTCACCTTGTCCGCACACACAGAACGGATCAAAACCTCTTCCCAACCCTGACCCGCAACCGGACTCAATTTCTATTCAGATTCACCTCTCGCCGAGTCGATTGCATTTCCACATCGGGTTTGGAGCACTGATCAGACTACATACCATGCTCCATCATTCTCTGATCACCTCTATAGGGTTCCCGCGTCACTCATTGATTATTCTACGGGTCCCTATTCTGACCAGGCTGATTCGACTCAGCCAAACCCTGTATTCACACTTCCATATCCATCTGAGTCACATTGCATATGGTGGGTTCCACACCTTTTGATCTTCATCTATCAACCCACCAGATTGATTGGGTTTGGGCTGCATCATCAGCCTGTTGATCTAAACAAGCACTTGGTTGGACCAACCAGGCTCTTAATCAAGGTGCTTGCTATATTAAACTCTGCTGATTTGACCATCCCCTCTTTACTCCATTTTCCCGCTTGGCTGAAGGCATCAAATTTAGTGCTTAACGGGAGGCAGCCCGTCATTCTCTTTGAAAACCTGAAACCTTTTCTAACACTTTTGTGCACTTAACGTTCACCCTTGTAGACAGCCAACCCCACCTCAGATGCTTGCATCTGGGATTAGAAATCGTCCGTAAATTCATCCTGACCCATTCACTCATCCAAACATCTGTCATAAGGAATGAACTAAGTAAATAAAAAACCCCTAGGTCACAATGAGGACATTGCGAATCTTAAGCATGGGGGGGTATGAAAGTGCAAAACTTGTAAGAAAAGGTTTTAAACAAAAATTCACATATGCCAAAAATACCATAAAAATTAAATTTTTTTTTGAAAAAGATAATAAAATGAGAGGAGGAATTTTGGGATGTGGGAGGAGAAAAAGAAACAAAATGAAAAAAGGAGCACAAATATGAAAGAAAAAAGTGATAGTCATTAGTAAGGAACTAAGGAATTGACCTAAGTTCTAGTCCTCATTCATGAAAAAAATTGAAAAGTGCACAATAAGATTAGTAAGAGCGCAAACCTTAGGCATTCTTGGATAGACTCTTAGTACCCATTAAGATCTAGACACTCCTCAAGAGGTTGAGGAAAATGAAAAGCCTAAGTATTAGGTCCAAGGCCTAGGGAGTATTTGGTCTCATTAACTAACTTTTGGTTTACGGGACTTAGTAACCTAAGCACCCTAACCTCACACACAGCCTGGTTCGGTAAGCGTAAAAAAATCAAAATCACGTAGAAGCGTCGAAAAATTCTGAAAAGTACACCTAGAGTAGGAGCGGCCGATCAACACAAGTTAATTTAGACGAGTTCCCAGCACGGAGAGGCGGGAAATCCCCTCGAAGATGAGTAACAAAATATCATCTCCTCGGTGCTTATCTCTTAGGATATTTACATATCCTACTGGGGGCATGTAAGCACTCTGCTGGTTCAGATTCCATGGATGGCATTATCACGAAGTGTCAATTGCCAAGGTCTGGACTCAGCCATGGAACACCATGGATGGGATTATCTCGAAATCTCAATAGCCAGGGTTTCGGGGGTTGCCATGGGCGGTGCTATCTCGAAGCATCGATTGCCAGGAACCCTTGAGGATTGATGATGGGGGCAAGGAATCTGATACAGACCGTGTTGAAAAGCCAATCCTAAGCTAGAATTAAAAAGAAAAAGAGAGAGAAAACTCTCCAAAACAGAAAAATTTTCTATCTCTCTCTCTTACAAAACGCACTGCGAACTGAGCCAGGGCTAAAATCATTCCAAGCACGGGTACTTTAACCACAAAGTCCAATAGACCTTAAATTAGTTCTTGTAGGCCTTAAAAACCTTTGCTAAGGACTAAGGCTGAGGCTAGACAGATCTGGATCTTGATTGGTACTAGAGTACCTTTTAGGCCTATGGTCAGCATTCTAACCTAATCTAAGTTCAAATGAAAAAGCACTTACCTGAAGCTATTAAGAACTTCATGGTCTAGAACAAAAGGGTTGAAACCTTAAGTTTTTGCTAAGAGACTAGCAAAAGCTAGTCATGGGGGTATGATGAGAACCTCATCATGAGCCATAATTAGCTCATTTTGACCTAATACAAAGGATAAAAGCTCCTACATAACTCAAGGAAAGGCTTAACTCAGAGAATTCTGAGTTTAAGAAGAAAAAAGAAACTAAGGGGTAAAAATGCAATTTCACCAATTCAATCTGAAAACAGGGTAACTCATGGTCCAAACATAGGTCAAAATAACTTAATAAGAAGAAAAGTGGGATGAGATGACTCAAAGAGGGTTACAGCAACTCCAAGGAATTAAATGACATCCTGTAACCCTAAAAACAAACCCACTTAAATTCACGAGGTTCTAGGCAAAGAAAGAATCGAATAAACCCTCTAAAATTCATATAAAAATAATCTCTAGGGTTTAGAACCTCCAATTTGGCCTTAAGAACCCATTTTGACCTACATTGAAAATCATGCCCAATTAACAACTTAATTTAGGTTTTTACGTAATTTGACCAGTCAAACAAGGTTTAATCTAGAAATAAAATTCACCATTCGAATCCCTAGGTCCTAATTAGTCATGTATAAAAACTTGAGCTTAAGAAGAAACCTTCTTGACCAACTTTACACTTTGGTCCTCATATATTTACTTTTTGACCCTCAACTTTTGAACCCTCACATTTTGGCCCCTAGCTCTCCTTCGTTCTTTGCGTTTAGGTCCCTCCTGCAAAACCTGAGTAGCACCATGCTCCGGCGACCTTGCACGGAGCATGGCGCCGCGCAGGGTGAGGTGGGGGGCCTGCCAAGTCAAATGGGGGTGCCCTGCGTCGTCAGTTGTCGCAGGAGCACCCCCCTGAGTGCTGCAACCACCCATACCGGCCGTACGAACGCACAGACAGTATGGGTCTCCTTCCTCCGACGTCCTCCAGTAAGGGAGGCACGTCGCCTCCCTCCGCCCTCCTCTCCGTCTCTACCTCTATAAAAACCCCACAAGCTCTGCTGTTCTCCTGAGCTCGGATCTGACGGAGAAACCCCCCCCTTTCCTCTCTTCCCACTCCGGCAGAAGCCCTCCAGCTCCGGCGGTTCTTCCTCCTCCTCGTCGCCCTGCTGCAATACCAGCAGCAGAGCCACCTTCCTGATCTTCCTCCGCGTCGCGCAATACCAGCGCGCGCTGCCTCTGCCCCGTCGTCGCCGCCGTCCTCCCCCACTGGGCACCTTCTTCTCCGGCGGCAGCAGGTACAGCCGTCCACCTCCTCGCCCCCTTCGTCCCTTTAGTTAGGTTAGAACTACTTCCCTGCCTCCTCTCTCTCTTTTCCCCTGCTATTTTTATCTAATTACCCCTCGACTGCGCCTAATCACCCTCACCTTCTCCATCTCCGGCCAAACTCCGGCGACCCGCTCCCGTCACTCCAGCACCCCAGACGGCTCGCCGACCCTCACAGAACCTCCACCTCCTCACCCTGATCAACCTCCGCCCTTCCACTTCCCACCAATCGCCCTCTGCAGACCCACCGACCAAACCCATCTCTCAACCTGCAATTTGACCTAGGGCGGCCCTTAGGCTCCGCCCTGCCACCTACAGACCCCCCAACCACCTTCGCCGTGCTACGGCGAAGGTCCTCCGCGTATCTGATTAGGCCAAGAGGCCGTTTCTCTGTTAGCAGGTACTTCGCTCGCCGCCGCCATTGCTGAGTGAAGCAGCTTCTTCGACCTGCTCCTCCAGGCGCGCCACGCCCAGGTCAGACTCCCAGGCTGCGCGGGGCATCTCCGCAAAGAAGTTCCAGGCTGCAGTTGGGGCAAAGCCTTCGCGTGGAGCCTCGATTGTGCGCTACCTCCTCCGCGCGGGCATCCAATTGGGGTGGGACATTTAGTCCCACCTCGGAAACTCACTGAGGCGAGCGGGCGCTTAAAGGAAAAAAGTGCCTTAAGCTGTTCGCCTCAGATCACGGGGTGAGGTCCCCTTCACCCGCCCGATTACCCGGCCTCGTCCGCGCTCACGCCCCGCGGACCTGGCCCGACTCGATTAGCCCGACCTGCACTCTTCGCCCACCACCGCACGCCGGTGGGCCTGGAGCCAGGCGCGACCCGTACCAGACTACCCGGCAGCTCTGTGAGAGCTATCCTAGGAGTGATTCTGAGAGAGAGAGACGCGGGGGAGGGTAGAGTAGGTTTTGCCCTCTGATCGAACCTTGAGTGTGCAGGCACAGGTGAAGAAGAAGAAAAGAGAAGGCAGGAAGAAGAAGAAGAAAATCACAGAGGAAAGAAGAAAAGACGCACTGTAGCAGCAGCTACTTAAGTCGTCTGATTGAGAAATCAGACGACGCTCTGAAGGCAAAGAAGGAGAAGAAAAGAGAACAGGACCGCAAGGAAGAAGAAAAAGAAAGAGACGGACAGAAAGAAGAAGAACAGAAGGAAGAAGACAAAGAAGAGAAGCAGAAGACGAAGAGAAAGAAGAACGCACTTGGCCGAGAAAAGAAAGAGCAGAAGAAGAGGAAGCAGACCGCAAGAGAAGAGAAGGAAAAAGAAGAATAAGGCCAAGAAAGAAGGACTGCGAGAAGAAGAAAGAAGAAGAAAAAGAAAGAGAAGAGAAAAGAAGACAGACGAGAAAGAAGGAGAAGCCAACAAATTCTCTCTCTCTCTCTCTCTTTATTTTTGTAATAGAAATACTATACTTCTAGAATACAACTTACTCCCTGAGTTCGACCTCGGGAGAACTTTATTTTCCGAGTAAAAAATATCTGTAATAATGGCAATGACTATCTGTACTACAACGTAATTTCTGTAACAAAACAACAAAACATAGTCAGAACGGCCGTTATCAATAGGTTATTATTCATTGAATATCTATTTTCAATACTCAATTAATTATGCTCATTGATTCTAATTAGTGATTAGTGCGTGAATTCCATATTTGCTCCCCGTGTTCGACCTCAGACTTCAATTCGAGTAATAAATTGTATTTGTTGATTGAGCGATTTAGGAGACTTTACTACAACGAGACACTTTATTCTCCTCAAAAGCTCCCTTAAACATTTTGATACCGTTGCCGGGGAGCAACACGCAATTCACCGCTATTCTTTGCTTTATTTGATTATATTTGAACACTAACTTGCCCTATTTGATTTCTTGTGATTTTATGAGGTACTTCATGAGGCAATCTTCCACACAAAACAGCTACTCCCGGGGAAGTAATTTCTGATTCTTCTCTAATCAACCTCCTAATCTTGGGAAGATAAAGAGGAAATGATAGAGTTTCACTTAATTAAAGTAGCAATGGAATGATATGTCGTAATTAATGTGGTGGAAATCTCTCAATCAAAGATTAAAATAGATATCAATTTAAACCATGAAAAGGATGTCGTATCCACAGGAAGGAACAGATTAATAAGTTCACAAAATATTTTTCCTTTGTATTTGTTCAATCAAGTGTGCAATCCGTGTTCAAATATGATGCGAAACAAGGTGAAAAGAAGGAACACGTAATAATTTAGAAATGTAGGGGTATGAATGTAATTTTCCTTTCATGAAATAACTTGCAATGGCATGTAACATAATAGTATTTTAAGACATGGGGCTTTCTCTTTTAGGTCATGTGAGTGTCTTGATGAGATTTTATACATTTATCAAACTCAACATCTAAGAGTTAAGTGCATGAAAGAAATAATATAACACCTAAGAGCATGCATGCAATTTCAGTCAAATATATTAATCAATCAAATATTGAAATAGTGTTTTTGGCAATGGCACATTTGGTAATTTTTAATGTCACCAAAAACAGAGGAAACTTCCTCTCTCCTCTTTATGCGTGTGGAGGCGTGGCGGTCGGTCGACTAAAGCTCGGCGGTGGTGCGTGGGAGAGAGATGGTCACGACGGCGGTGGAGGCACGACCGGAGGTGGTCGCTGGCGGTCAGCCAAAGAGCTTGACGCCAGCGGAGCTGGCTGCAGGAGAGGACGTGGGTTGCTGCTGTTGCATGCGTGCGTGGCTAGGCGTCGTGGCCGGCCGACCGCTGGTCGCGCGAGGAGGTGCGCCGCGCATAGAGAAGATGGGTAGGCTGGAGGCGTGCGCTACTGCTGTTGGTTGCCTGCTGGCCATGCGTGGAGGGGAGATGGAGGCATGCGCTGCTGCTGTTGGTTGTGTGGTGTGCGCGGAGGGGAGATGGAGGCGTGTAGAGAAGATGGGCAGGATGGAGGCGCGTGCTGCTGCTGTTGGTTGTGTGGTGTGCGCGGAGGGGAGATGGAGGCGCGTAGAGAAGATGGGCAGGATGGAGGTGCACGCTGTTGCTGTTGGTTGTGTGGCATGCGCGCGCTGCTGCTGTAGAGAAGCAGAGGAAGAAGAAGACGGAGAGGGACAGGGGTGCTGCTGCGTGCGGTGTGCGCACCTGTGAGGCGGGTGGGGGTTGTGCGCACAAGGGCGTGGTTGTTCGCACGAGGGCTGCTACGTGCAGGCGAGGGTTGCGCATGGGCGTGGGTTGTGCTCGAGCACCCTACTGCAGTACTTGAGAGGTGCGCTTGGCGTGGCTAGCGCTGTTGTCTGAAAGGGCCACAGTGCAGGTTCTCCTCACGGTGCACGCAGGGTCCTCAGTGGTGTGTTCCAGAGATCTCCCCCGCCAAGTGCACCCCCATGCGACTTTTATCTCCTCCCCGTCCATTCTTCTTCCCCAGCGCAAGTCAAGAGATTTTAAATCCCTTACTAAAATTGGCCGCTTGTTGAGAGGTGGGTGGCCAATTTGTTGAGGCCGGCCAACTATTGAGAGGTGATCTTGTTGAGGCCGGCCGACTGTTGAGAAGTCCCCGTGGGGGGGGGAATTCTTTTCAAAAGATCCTGGTTTCTTTGCAAAATTATTCCTCCTCATCTCTCACTTTCCCAGTTACTTGTTAACTCTTAAATTGGCCTGATGGAGTGGATCAAGTGGAGGAGATGGATATGATGCGCTGTGTGAGAGACCTGCATGAGAGAGTGGCACATTGAAATATAACATAAGTTATTCCTACAATAATGAAATATAAAATAATTATTTATATACATAATAAGTTATAGAATGCAATAGAATAGATGTAAACTTAAGTAATGATGCATGCAATCATTCTACGACCTAATGTAGTTATTAACAAATATAAAATGTAAGAATAAAGTTAACTTAGGCGTAATAATAGTCCATTAAAATGGACTCATCAGGAAAATCAATTAGGATTCATTTACCTTATTTTCATAGTAATTTTCATTTAAAGGCAAGGTTTCCTTATTTGTAAAAAATTTTCATACCTGATTGTAGCTTGAGACGATTCTATTGGAGATCCTTACCGTAATATCCTATAACTATTAGGGATTACGCTTAATTGCAAATATCCTTGGATTACGCACTTCTTGTTTGAAGTTCAAGGAAAACATTTTAAGATCAAATTGGACTTGGAAATAGAGCTACTTAGGGTTTCAACTTTAGCGTTTCTGGAGTGTTTGTACACACTTTCTTGCAAAAAAAGAAACATACCCTCCATCATCTATGTGCCACCTAAGCCCTTAATTGAAAAGATCTAATCAGAAAAGTCCTAAAAAAATAAGGCTCTAAATTTCACTTGAATCTTAAAATTGTGGATCTAATAACGTGGGAGTCAAATCAGGGTGATTTCTGGGTCTTGACTTAGATTTCATTCTTCATCTTTTAGGGTAGGTCAGGTGAAGTTGGTCTACTTTGTAGACCAACCAACCTTCAAATTAGGTCACAAGTCAAATTAACTTCTAATCAAGTGAAATTCAAGGCACAAATTAGGACTTAAAATTGGTAGACTTAAAGTCTCAAGTTCATACATTTCGGTCTACTTGGAATCATAGTGACAAGGAAGGTTGGCAAGGGGAAACCCTGTAACCCATGGGTATGCCCTAGTGTGTAGGGGTCTTTGCGGGACTCTCCCTTCTTGGTTTCCCAGGTATTTCTCGGGTGTGCGGAGTTCTGATTCAGAGGTATCATTCGCCTCGAAATTGCCTTAGTCATCTAAAAATCTTTGGGTGCCTTGATTGGGTCCAAATAACATCCAGTCCCTGTTCGAGCGATAAATCGGTGTTTTAAAATTGCTTCGTTGTAATATAGCCAAAATATCGCTCAAACAAATAAATTTATTACTTGAATAAAAGTCTGAGGTCGAACACAGGGAGCAAATAGGAATACACACACTAATCTCAAATACTGTAAATGAACACAAGAATTTAAACCACAAAATGATATTCACTAAATACTAATTTGTCACTTTTAGAGATTCAATGAATTCTCATGTATTGTGAGACAATAAAAAGGTAGAGAAGCTAAAATAATGGTGATTTAAATCACCAATTATTCTCTAAGCATGTGTGTGTGTTATATCAAGCATTCAATGTTTCAACAGTATCAAGCCTCAAGCCTCAAATCAGTCGTTAGGTCTAATGACCAGATGACTTAACCATCAAACTTAAGTCTTCTTCTTCTCTTCTGCTTCTGCTTTCTTCTTCTTTCCTTCTTCATCTTTAGGCATAGGGGAAAGGGCTTGGATTTTGGCTAAGTGTTAGCCAATGTACAGAAGAACAAAACCCTCCCCTGCCTCGCACACTCTCTTCCTTTCTCTCTCTTAGGTTTTGCTCTCCCAGAGCCATGCACATCGGGTTATCGGGTAATCAGAGGATCCCCATACTCGGGTTCAGGCTCACCGGCAGTGGATGGTGAGCGAGGAGTAAAGGCTTAGGCAGGTTGGGTGCGCCAAGTCAATGGGGGAAATATTGCGAATGAGGCATGAGAGGGCACGGGGGACCTCACCCCCTGTGTGTTACTTGAGGCGGTAAGCTGGAGGCATAAAATCAATATATAAGACTCTTTGTGGCCGCTCGCTTTCGAGGTGGGACTAAAGTCCCACCCTTTCTCTTCGCGCAGTAGTAGGTGGTGGCATCTGCGATTGGAGTGGCTGCTGAGGATGTAGCACCTAATCGAGGCTTTGGAACGTGACTTGGAGTGCAGCTCCGTCTCCTGAAGATATCGCTTGGAGCTACAGGTGCTGAAGATAGCTTTAAGCTTCTATCGAAGCTTTGCGGTAATGGCGCAGAGGAGAAAAGCCTGAGAATCAAAAATACGGCCTCACGGCCACATTAGAACAGCTAATAAGCATCGCTGAACCACGACAAAGGTAGTGGCGGTGGTTTCGTGAAGTTTGAGTGGCTGAGGTGGCTGGACGTAGTCGGGAATGACAGTGGAAAGGTGGGTTGTTTGGTGGATGATGTGGGCAAGTGGAGTGGCATATAGGGAGAGGGGTTTTATAGAGGGTGGTGTAGCGAAGGTCGTGAGGTGGTTGGCGAGTCATTTGGTGGTCTATGGTGGTGGCGCGGGCTCGCCGGAGCCTGACCGATCGTGGAGAAGACGGTGAGGGAGATAGGTGGTCGGCGGTTGAATTAAGAAGTTAAGGGGACGAAAAGAAAGGAGAGAGAAGAAGGGAGCTTAAGGACCTAGAATTGTAGATGAAGGAGGTAGGGTGGCATCGGCTGTGGTTGGCTGGCACCGTGGACGAAGGGTTTTTCGATAAGGGAGGTAGCGAGGATGAAGGGGCTAGGGTGCCTTTGAGTTGGCCGTCGAGAGGCGGAGGAAGTCAGGGAGGAAGGAGACGCTCCCAATTTGGCAGTTGGGAGGCCATAGGATGACGGAGGGAGATGCTCGCCAGAGCTAGGTCAGAGGAGGCTGGAGGTAGGGTTAGGAAGAGCTTTTTGGCCTCAAAACTAGCTGCCCTCCACGGCTGTGCCCTGGGAATCTTTTTATAGGGCTCAGGAGGGGGTTTTGAGCTTGGAAGCCAATCTTCCAAGCTAGGAATTGTTGCTGGAGTAGGAAACCCAAATCTCTCTTACGTTCGCATGAGGGATTGGGAAGGTTATGGAGCTCATGAACGGATTCAGAAGGAAGAGGACTCCTCAAAGAATCTCCCTTCCAATTTTGGAAGGGATTGGTTGAATACAAGAGTTCTCTTCAATCAAAGGTCACCGGAGAAGGATTCCTCTGCGATAATAGTGGAGGGACCTATTTGTAAAGAATGACGACAAAGATAGGAGCCTTTTTGTAAGAAATTCAAAAGTTAAGGATCTAAATGAGATAGAAAGAGTCTGACTGGACCAAACTGCAAACTTGGTCAAGATCATCTTAGATTGGGCTCAAATTTTGGTACAAATCTAATTTGGACCTAAGGAAGCCAATGGTGAAGTTAGATTTAGGTTTTGACCAAGTTTGATTAGGTAATTTATGCAAAAACCTAAATTAGGGTAAATGTCTGTCTAAGACTCTATTTTAGGTCAAGACGGGTTTTGATGGTCAAATTGAAGGTTTCAAACCCTAGAGAATATTTTTCTATGAATTTTAGAGGGTTTAGGTGAATTTTTTTCTGACCATAACCTCAGTTAATTAAGCAGGTCTGTTTTTAGGATTTCAAAAGTCATTTAATTCTCAAAACATGTGCAAATCCTTTTCTGACTGTTCTAACCCACTTGTTAGCCTTTTAGGATCATTTGACCCTTAATTATCCTCTCGGACAACTCGTGATTGTATTGCATTCATGCTATGATGATAAAATTATAGTTTTAACCCTATTTTCTTGTCTTTCCCTCAGAATGGATTTGCAGTGAATTATGGTTCTTTGGCAGTTATGTAGGAGCATTTAATGACTTAATCAAGTCAAAATGAGTTAGTTATGGCTCATGATGGTGTTCCCATCATACCCCCATGCTTAATTTTTGCTAGTTTCTTAGCAAAATCTCATGAAATTAACTTTAATTATAGACCATATGTCTTTTTATGCTCAAAACTCTGATGTGTGCTTTCTTTTGTAGATTAGGTTCGAATGCCGATAGTAGGCCTAGAGGTACTCAAGTACCAACCAAGGTCCAGACCTGACCAGCTCTAGCCTTAGTTTGCCGCGAAGGTTTCTAAGGCCTACAGGAACTAACCTAAGGTTCATTGAACTTCGCAGTTAAAGCACCCGTGCTTGTAACATGTTTTAGCCCAGGTTCAGTTCATGGTGCATTTTTGTAAGAGAGAGACAGAAGAATTTTTCGTTATTTTTGGAGAGTTTTCTCTCTCTTTTCTTTTTTTATTTCTAGCCTCAGATTAGCTTTACAACACGGTCTGTATCGGATTCGTAGTTCCCACCATCAATCCTCGCAGGGTCCCTTGCAATCGATGCTTCGAGATAGCACTACCCATGGCAACCCCAAAACCCTGACTTTCGAGATAATCCTGCCCATGGTGTTCTATAGCTAAATCTAGACCCTGGCAATTAACATCTCGTGATAATGCTGCCCATGGCATCTGAACCAGCATAAGGTGTTTACATGCCCCCGGTAGGATATTTAGATATCCTATGAGACAAGCACCAAGGAGACGATATGTTATTGCTCATCTTCGAGGAGAATTTCCCGCCTCTCCGTGCAAGGAACTCGTCCAAATCAACTTGTGTTGATCTGCCGCTCCTAATCTAGGTAACTTTTTCAGAATAGATTTAATGCATTTGCATGATTTTGATACTTAAACGCACTGAACCAGACTGTGTGTGGATTGGAGTGCTTAAGTACCGAGTCCTGCAAACCAGAGTTCAGTTAATGAGGCCGAATAATCCCTAAGCCTTAGACCTAATACTTAAGCTTCTTATTTTCCCCAACCTCTTGAAGACTATCCAGATCTTAGCAGATACTTGAATTTTTAAGCCTAGAATTACAGCCCAAGAGGCCTAAGATCAGCGCTCATACTAATCTCGTTTTGTCTCTTAGCACTTTTTGTCTTTCATTTTCTTTATTTTTGATTTGGTCTAGAACTAAGTCAATTCCTTAATCTTTTACTAATGACTATCTCTTTTTCTTTTCTTTTCAAATTGTGCTCCTTTTTGACATTTTTATCTCCTCCCCTTTTCCTCCTCAAGAATGTTATGTAATTAATTCACTCAAAATTTCCTCTCTTCTCCATTTTTTTTGTTCTTTTTCAATTTTATTATTTTTTTGATTTTTTGAAATATGTATTTTTTTGTGAGAACCCTTCCGATCTTGTGAAGTTTTGTATGTTTGTACTTTACCATCCCCTCATGCCTAAGTTTTGCAATGTCCTCATTGTAAATGGAGGGTGTGAAATAGTTTTGGGTGTAGGTATTAGAACAAGATTTATTGGGTGGGCGAATGGGTCGGGAATGATTGTTGCTGATGATTTCAAACCCTAATACGAGTACCAAAGGTGGAGTCGACTATTCTAAAATTGAATTCAGGGTGCAATAGATGTGAAGTTTAAAAAAAGATAATAAGAAGGATCTTGGATTTTTGGAATGACGGGTTGCCTCCTGTTAAGCGCTAAATTCAATGCCTTCAGCCGAGCAGAAAATGATATAGAGAGCGAGTGGTGAAATCAGACAAGTTTTGCAGAATAAGCACCTTGATCAATAGCCTGGTTGGTCCAACCAGGTGCTTGTTCAGATCAACAGGCTAATGATGCAGCCCAAATCCAATCAATCTGGTGGGTTGATAGATGTGGATCAAGAGATGCGGAACCCACCATATGCTGTGGAGCTTAAGATGTGGAAGTGTGAATCCAGGATTTGGCTGAGTTGGATCAGCCAAATCAGAGTAGGGATCCTCAAATGAAAAAGAATTAGTGGAGGATGTAGGAATCCTATGAAAATGATCAGAGAAGGATGGGGTGTGATTTATAGTCTGATTGATGTCTGAAACCCAATTGGAATGTGGAGGAGAATCATCAGCAATTGGCTCATTGAGAGGAGAATCAGAGTAAAAATTAAGTTCGGTTGCGGGTCGGGGTTGAAAACGGGTTCGGGAAGGCTCTATATGTGCTGTGGTAGAGGTGTTTTCTTTCAAATCATTGACCTCAGTGTCAGAATCAAAAGATGGGTCGTAGTTGCTAAGGTCGTAAATTGGATCGAAGTCATCAAGAAACAATAGTTCTCTGAAATCAGAGTAAGATTCGAAATCGTTGGTGAGCTTGCGAGAATCATGTTCTGAATCTGATTCAAGATTAAAGGTTCCACCACAGGATAAATCAAAAGATGTAGAATCAGCAACCTGACTTGGATCTAACCTAGTTTCAAATTCTGAATTTTCAAAGATGTCCCTATTAGGTTTAGGCTCATGTTCTTGGTTTGTAGGGCAGATCCAATTAAAACCCAACTCGTCCAACTCCTTGGTTTTTGTATCATAGATTGGCGTGACTTCTGAAAAATCAATATGTATCTCTGAGGAAGTTGGAGAGGTGTACTCATCACATACAGGCCCAGACTCGTAGTCCCGATTCGAAATCTGATTTGTTTCGCATGGGGCCTCATAATCATCCCAATAAGGCTAAAATCCTGATTTTAGGTTAAGGATGTGGGTTGGATCACTAGAATCTAGGTTGGGCTCTACAGGGATGTCAAAATTGTCCTCGAGGGTCACCTTATTAGAATAAGGAGTGGAATTTACACCCTCGAGAGGTTCTGAGTCAATCGCATTATCATAGGAGTCTAGGAAATCTAAGCTTGGCGAACCGAGGTTCTGTGTCTCTAGGGCTTGCTCAAAATCGTGTTCTCCTGCAATTGGATCCTCCCAACCCATCTCAAGATTAGGAATGTTTTATTCGTAATTTGAGTCAGGTTCCATTTGGTTTGGGGGTCCATCATCAAATTCAGGATTTGGGAGATTGTGCTAGTTAATCCAAGATGTCATAAGGGTGTACTAATGCCTCTGATCGATAACACATTTCAACATCTGCATTATCTTATCTCTTTTTTCAGGTCATCTTGGTGTGCTTTCCATAGTGATGGTTCAAATCTACACAAGATATACTCACTATTATGCCATCTCTTAATTTCCTGGTATTTTGGCATAAGAACATCCCTAGTTGCCCCATTTTCTAGTTGTGTCAAAAGTAGTTGTGCTTGTTCTAGAATGAATGTTGTTGTGTTTGACACATTAACCTGTATATCCTCAAATGGGTCTACTAAAATGTCAGGTTGCATTTTGAATCAAGTGGTGGAATCAAGATGTAGAATCAGTACTCAGGTTAAATTGAAGTTGATCAGATCTGACAGAATTCCTTAAGATAATCTATGTATGTGCTCTAATAGAAGGGCTGAGGGACTGGATGTAATATCGACCCAATCAAGGCACCCAAAGATTTTTGGATGACTAAAGCAATTTCGAGGTGGATGATACCTCTGAATCAGAAATTCGCACACCTGAGAAGTACCTGGGCAGCCAGGAAGGAAGAGCCCCGCAAAGACTCCTACACGATAGAGCATCCCCACGGGTTACAGGGTTTTCCCCATCTGACCTTCCTTGTCACTGAGGGTCCAGGTAGACTGGAATGTACGAACTTAGGACCTTAAGTCTACCAATCTTTTGTCATAATTTGTGCCTTGAGTTTCACTTGATTAAATTTTAATTTGACTTGTGACCTAAGTTGGAGGTTGGTTGGCCTACAATGTAGACCAACTTCACCTGACCTACCCTAAAGATGGCAAAATGAGATCTAGGTCAAAACCTAGAAATCACCCTGATTTAATTCCCAGTTTATTAGGTCCAAGTATTTTAGGGTTCAAGTGAGATTAGGGACTGATTTTAGGATTTTTCTGATTAGATCTTTTCAACCAAGGGCTTGGGTAGCACACAAATGCAGGTGGGTTTGTTTCCTTTTATGCAGGAAAGTGTGAACTAGCACTCCAAAACCCTAAAAATTGAAACCCTAATTAGCTCTATTTCCAAGTCCAATTGATCTTTAAAATGTTCTCCTTGGATTTCAAACAAGAAGTGCGTAGTCTAAGAGGATTTAGAAATTAAGCATAGTCCCTAATAGGCACAGGCAATTTGGGGTAGGGAATTCTAAATAAAATCATCCCAATCTTCAATTAAATTTGAAATTTTCGCGAATTAGGAAACTTTCCCTTTAAATGTTGATTACTATGAAAAATAAGGTAGGTGATTCCTAATTGATTGGTTCCCTTTTTTTTATCTTCCCAAGATTAGAAGGTTGATTAGGGAAGAATGGAGATGTTACCTGCCCTGTTGCGACTGTTTCGCTTAGAAGATCTCCTCGTGAAGTACCTCACAAAATCACAAGAAAGCAAATAGGGCACGTCAATGCTCAAATATAATCAAATAATGTAGAAAATAGCGGTGAATTGCACGTTGCTCCCCGACAACGGCGCCAAAATGTTCGAGTGATAAATCGGTGTTTTAAAATTACTTCATTGTAATATATCCAAAATAGCACTCAAACAAATAAATTTATTACTCGAATGAAAGTCCGAGGTTGAACACAGAGAGCAAATAGGAATACACACACTAATCTCGAATACTGTAATTAAGCACAAGAATTTAAACCACAAAATGATATTCACTAAATACTAATCTGTCACGTTTAGATATTCAATGAATTCTCATGTATTCTGTGGTAATAAAAATGTAGAGAGGCTAAAATAATGGTGATTTAAATCACCAATTATTCTCTAAGCATATGTATATATATATATATAGCAAGCATTTAATGTTTTAGCAGTATCAAGCCTCAAGCCTCAAATCAGTCATCGGGTCTAATGACCAGACGACTTAACCATCAAACTTAAGTCTTCTTCTCTTCTTCTGCTTCTGCTTTCTTCTTTTTTCCTTCTTCTTCTTTAATTACAGGGGAAAGGGCTCGGATTTTGGCTAAGTATTAGCCAATGTACAGAAGAACAAAACCCTCCCCTGCCCCACACACTCTCTTCATTTCTCTCTCTTAGGTTCTGCTCTCCCAGAGCCATGCACATCAGGTTATCGAGTAATTGGAGGATTCACGTACCTGGGTCCAAGCTCACCAGTAGTGGGTGGTGAGCGAGGAGTGAAGCTTAGGCGGGTCGAGTGCACCAGGTCTGCGGGGGAAATATCTCGAATGAGGCACGTGAGGGTGCGGGGGACCTCACCCCCCTGTGTGTTACTTGAGGTGGTAAACTGGAGGCATAAAATCAATTTATGCGCCTCTTTGTGGTCGCCTGCTTCTGAGGTGGGACTAAAGTCCCACCCTTTCTCTTCGTGCAGCAGTAGGTGGTGGCATCTGCAATTGGAGTGGCTACTGAGGATGTAACGCCTAATCAAGGCTTTGGAACGAGACCTAGAGTGCAGCAGCGTCTCCTGGAGATATCGCCTGGAGCTGTAGGTACTGAAGATAGCTTCAAGCTTTTTTAAAAGCTTTGTAGTAATGGCGTGGAGTGAAACTTGAGAATAAAAACTAGGGCCTCACGTCCACATTAGAATAGCTCATAAGCATCATCGGACCACGACGAAGGTAGTGGCGGTGGTTTCATGAAGTTTGAGTGGCTGAGGTGGCTGGACAGAGTCAGGAATGATGGTGGGAAGGTGGTTGGACGAATTCAGAAGGAAGAGGACTCCTCAAAGAATCTCCCTTTTAATTTTGGAAGGGATTGGTTGAACAGAGGAGTTCTCTTCAATCAAAGGTCACCGGAGAAGGATTCCTCCGCGATAATGGTGGAGGGACCTATTTGCAAAGAATGACGACAAAGATAGGAGCCTTTTTGTAAGGAATTCAAAAGTTAAGGTTCTAAATGAGATAGAAAGAGTCTGACTGGACCAAAATGCAAACTTGGTCAAGATAATCTCAGATTAGGCTCAAATTTTGGTACAAACCTAATTTGGACTCAAAGGAGCTAATGGTAAAGTTAGATTTAAGTTTGACCAAGTTTGATTAGGTAATTTATGTAAAAACCTAAATTAGGGCAAATGTCTGTTTGAGACTCTATTTTGGGTCAAGACGGGTTTTGATGGTCAAATTGAAGGTTTCAAACCCTAGAGAATATTTTTCTATAAATTTTAGAGAGTTTAGGTGAATTTTATCCTAACCAGAACCTCAGTTAATTAAGCGGGTCTCTTTTTAGGGTTTCAAAAGTCATTTAATTCTCAAAACACGTGCAAACCCTTTTCTATCTGTTCTAACCCACTTGTTAGCCTTTTAGGACCATTTAACCCTTAATTACCCCCTAGGATAACTCATGAATGTATTGCATTCATGCTATGATGGTAAAATTATAGTTTTAACCCTATTTTCTTGTCTTTCCCTCAGAATAGATTTGTAGTGAATTTTTGCTCTCTGGTAGTTATGTAGGAGCATTTACTGGCTTAATTAGGTCAAAATTAGCTAGTTGTGGCTCATGGTGGTATTCCCATCAGTCCCTCATCTTTTCTCTAGAGCACACACAGGAAGGTCATTAGATTTTTAACCTAAGAGACCTCATTAGATCTTCTTGGGAATCTCTTTTCTGATCTAATAAATTTCAATCTGAACCTGAATTTGATTCTACATTTTGATCCAGCACCTGATTTGAAGATGCAGTCTAGTAATTTAATAAGACCATTTAGGAAACTTGAATCCTGAATGTCCATGAGAGACAGAATGATTGAGGATGCCCTGAAATTTTATGGAGTTGATGACAAAACCTCAAATCTAGCCAGCACTATTCAGCTTAATTTCCCAGAAACAATAGCCTTTATTGCAAATTGTGCTCAATTAATATTGACATAAATAACAAATGGATGAACCCGGGATATACTCATGACTAGATATATTGAATTAGAGAAATTGCATAACTTTGAATATCTCTAATGCATGACAAATCTTGTACTGGGAAAGACACTAAGATGCCCTTGAGAAACGAGAAGAGATGATAAAATTGTTGAAATAGATTATCAATCAAAAATACTCGTACATTCTCCAGGAGATTAACGAAACATCTTGGAATAAGACTAAGAATCAATCGGATTTCCCAAATCCTAGGTTCGAGAATCGAGGTTGTTCTGGATCCCCAACCCAGATGGAATATGATCCAACTTATGTGCAAACTGATATGCCTAATCTTGAGTTGGGTTGGGAAGATCCAATTACAGGTGTTCCTGATTTTGAGCGAGCCCTAAAGATACGAGAACCTGGTTCGCCTAACTTTGAATTCCTAGACACCTGTAATGATAAGCTAAAAATAGAACTCCTTGAGAATGTAAATCCCAAGCCTTATCTTGTTAAGGTAATTCTCATGGACGATTTTAACATCCCAATAGAGCCCAGCCTAGATTTTAGTGATCTAATCCCTACCCTTAACCTAGAATCTGGATTCGAGCCTATTTGAGATAATTATGAGGCCCCATATGATGAGACTCAGATTTTTGAGTTGAATTACGATTCTGGGCCTATGTTTGATGACTACACCTCTCCAGACTTCTCCGGGATACAGATCAATTTTTTGGAAATCATGCCAATTTACGACACAGAAACAGAGTTGGAAGAGTTGCGATTTGATTGGATCTCTCCTAGGAGCCAAGAACCTGAGCCCATGCCTAATAGGGGCACCTTTTTGAGTTCGGATTCTGAGCTTAGGTTAGATCTAAGTCAGGTTGCTGCTTCTCCACATCTCGATTCACTCTGTAGTGGAACATCCGATTTGGAATCAAGTTCAGAACACGATCTTTGCAAGTTCTCCGACGATTTCGAATCTTACTCTGATTTTGGAGAATCATTATTTCCTGACGACTACAAGCCAATTTACGTCCTCAACATCCAAGACCCATTCTTCGACTGTGGCTCTGAGGTCCCTGATCCTGAGGTCATTGATTCAAAATCAAGTTTCATTGACTTGGAATCATTCCTTTATGATCTACAGGATTCAGAAACTACAAGTGCCGAGAGTGTATGCAATCCAAAGTTTGAATCTTTTCTTGACTCCAATTTTCATGATCCTATAAGCACTCTCTGGGCCTTTACATTTGATTTTGATAGGCTCTGTAAGGACTCTCTAGATACACCTACCTTTGAACCTTTTCTAGAGGAGCCCTCACACAGTTCTCTTGGAAGCCACCTCTTCTACAGCACATACGGAACCCGCTCAAATCCGATCCCACCTCCGACCCACAACCGGAATCAATTTCGATTCTGATTCTCCTCTCTCTGATTTGGTCGCATCTCCACATTTTAATTGGGTTTCGAACTTTGATCAGACTACTAATCATGTCCAATCTTTCTCTGATCACTTTTGTAGGGTTCTTACATCCTCCACAGACTCTTTTTCATTTGAGGATCCCTACTCTAATCAGGCTGATTGTAATTAGCCAAACCCACAATTTTCTCTTCCATATCCTCTTGAGCCTCATAGCATCTGGTGGGCATCGTATCTCTTGATCCATATCCATCAACCCACCAGATTGATTGAGTTTGGGCTACATCATTAGCCTGTCGATCTGAACAAGCACCTGGTTTGACCAACTAGACTTTTGATCAAGGTGCTTGTTCTACAAAATTTATCTGATTTGATCACTCCTCCATGTCCATTTTCTGCTCGGCTAAAGGCATTGAATTTAGCACTTAATGGGATGCAACTCGTCATTTCAAAAAATCGAGATCCTTCTGATTATCCTTTTTTGAACTTCACGTCTACTGCAATCTGAGTTCAGTTTTAGAACAGCCGACTCCACCTTTGGTATTCGTATTGGAGCTTGAAATCATCCGCAACAGTCATCCCGACCCATTCACCCACTCTTTTGACCCTGTTCTAACCCATGAACCAAGCTGATTCCTTACCCTCTGCTTTACAATGAGGACATTGCATAACTTAGGCATGGGGGGTGTTAAAGTGCAAACACATAAATTCAAGTTTCTGAAGGGTTCTCACAAAAAAATACTCATTCAAAAAAATAAAAAAAATAAAAAATTGAAAAAGAACAAAAAAATGGAAAGGGGAGAAAATTTTGTGAGATTAATTTCATATCATTTTTTAGGAGGAAGAGAGGAGGTGTTTTAAATGTCAAAAAGGAGCAACATTTTGAAATAAAAAAAGGGATAGTCATTAGTAAATGATATGGAATCTACTTAAGTTTTAGACTAAATCTAAAGAAAAGAAATTAAGTCCTAGAATGACAGAGAGACAAACAAATTAGTATGAGTGTTGATCTTAGGCCTCTTGAGCTTGTTTTAGGGCTTAAAAATTCACATATCTGTTAAGATCTGGATAGTCCTCAAAACGTTGAGGAAAATGCGAAGCTTATGTATTAGGTCTAAGGTTAAGGGATTATTTGGCCTCGTTAACTGACCTCTGGTTTGCGAGACTCAGTAACCCAAGCACCCTAATCTACACAGTCTGGTTTAGTGCGCTTAATAATCAAAATCACGTAAAAGCATTTAATTCTGTTCTGAAAAAGCTACCTAGATTAGGAGCAGCTTATCAACACAAGTTGATTTGGACAAGTTCCCGATGCAGAGAGGAGGGAAATTCCCTTCGAAGATGCACAATAACATACCATCTCTTCGGTGCTGTCTCCTAGGATAACTAAATATCCTACTGGGGGCACATAAGCACCTTGTGCTGGTTCAGGTATCATGAGTAGGATTATCCCGAAATTTCGATCGCCAGGGTCTGAATTTAGCTACAGAATGACATGGGCAGGACTATCTTGAAGTGTTCAAAGCTAGTGTTCTGGGGGTTGCCATGGGTGGTGCTATCTCGATGCATCGATTGCAAGGGACCCTGCGAGGATTGATGGTGGGAGTAAGGAATTCGATACAGATCGTGTTTTTGAGCCAATTTGAAGCTAGAAATAAAGAAAAGAAAAAAGTGAGAGAAAGCTCTCCAAAAATGAAAAAAAAAATCTTCTATCCCTCTCTCTTACAAAAACACACTGCAAACTGAGCCTAGACTAACCATGTTATAAGCATGGGTGCATTAACCGCGGGATCCAACGAACCATTGGATAGTTTTTGTGGCCTTAGAAACCTTCGCGGCAAACTAAGGCTAAAGCTAATCAGGTACGAATCTTGGTTGGTACTTGAGTACCTCTAGGCCTACTATTAGCATTCTGACCTAATTTCTAAAAAGAAGAATAAATCAGGACTTTGAGTATCAATCATGGTCTAGAATTCAACTTAATTCATAAGATTTTGCTAAGGGACTAGCAAAAGTTAGGCATGGGGGTATGATGATAACGTCATCATCAGCCATATCTAGCTTTTATTAGCTATAATCAACAAATAAATGTTCCTACATAGTCGCCAAAGGACTGTAATTCATTGCATATCCATTCTAGAAGATAAACAGGAAATTAGGGTTAAAACTATAATTTTACCATCATGTTATGAATGCAGAACAACCATGAGTTTTCTCAATGGTTTATTAAAGGTCAACTATGCATTAAAGTCTAACAGGAAGGTCCGTGCAGACAGAAACAGGTTTTCATGCGTTTCAAGAATTAAATGACATCTAAAACCTTAAAAATAGACCCGCTTAATTTAGTAAAGTTTTGGTTAGGATAAAATTCACCTAAACCTTCTAAAGATCATAGAAAAATATTCTCTAGGGTTTGGCATCTTTGATTTGACCATCAGAACCCATTTTCACCTAAAATAGAGTTTTAGACAGATAATTGCCCTAATTTAGATTTCTACGTAATTTATTTAGCCAAACTTAATCAAAACCTAAATCTGACTTTACCATTAGGTTCTTTAGGTTCAAATTAGGTTTGTACCAAAATTTGGGCCCAATCAGATATCACATTGACCAAATTTGCATTTTAGTCCTATCTAACTCTTTTCTCTCACACATATGCCCCTAACTTTTGAATTATTTGCAAATATGCCCCTAACTTCATCTTCTTCACCAATAGGTCCCCACCACCTTCAACTCCTAAACCCACTTCGCTAGCAACCTTCAATCAAAGATTACTCCCTGATCTCACGGCCAAACCCTTCCAAAATTGGAAGGGAGATTCCTGAGAGGATCCTCTACGATCTAAACATATTCTTGGGCTCTAACTCTTTTCCAATCTCCCATGCGAACGCATGGGATATGTGGGTTTCCTATTGAGTGAAGCTTTAAAGGTTTCAAGCTTGAAACGATCACCTAAGCCCTATAAAAGGACCTAGGTTGCAAGGTCAAGTTCCTTAGCTAGGTTTAGCCTAAAAAATCTTCCCTTTTCCCTATCTCTAGCCTCCTCTGACCTATGCTTCGGCGGTCCTCGTTCTCCTTCGTTCGCATCTCCAACCGTCAAATAAGAGGCACAGCTGTCCTCCCCTCCTTCCTACGATGGTGGCCGGCCAAAGCCCCGTCGATTTCAAACTTTCCTCGTTGCCGTCTCCCTCAACGGAGAACTTCTCTTTCACGGCACCTGTGAGCCACAACTGGTGCCTTTTCCTCCTTTTCGTTCAATTAAATTAGGTCAATTAGGTTTAGCCAGGTTCCTAGGTTCTTTTCCCCTCTTCAAAACCCCCAATTGACCCTCGACACACTGCCATCCATCATCGTCCCCAACTTCGGCCGCATCTCTGACGAGGTCATCCGCTCGCTACACCCATCCATCCACCTCACCAACACTCCCACGAGCTCCGCCATCACCTCATGATCAAAATCCCTCTCTTGCTTTGCCTTTCCACACACCCAAACCACCCACCGTACTGACCCACCTTCACGTTCCTCCGACTTCGACACACTACCATACGCACCTTCACGCTACAAAGTCACCACCACAATCTTCGCCATGCTTGGGCAAAGCCTTTAAGCCATATAACTGGGGCTTTCAAGCCCGTATTCATGATCGCAGGTTCTCGGCGTTCTCCGCCGCCGCAGAGTATCTTCGATGTTGTTCTTCGAGCTCTAGGTCATGCACGCCTTAGGTGACACCCCCAGGCTATGTGGAAACATTCCAAGACCACTCCCAGGTGGTCAATTGAAGGCGCCACCACCTGTTGCTGCTCCAATTGAGGAAGCCTCCTCTGCTGCAAATGCGTGAAGAAGAGGGTGGGACATAGTCCCACATCGTGAATCATTGAGAAGCTGTAGCGAGATATATTGAATTTGTGCTTTAGGCTATTCGCCCAAGCAGAGGGGGTTGGGTCCCCATATACCTCAACTGCTTACCCGACCTAAACGCACACCTCGACTACTACCCACTCCCAGTAGCCCTGGTCACCCGGATTCGTATACCCGATCAAAGCCTGGCTTTGATAGAAGAGAAAGGGAAGGAAGGAAAGAGAGCGCAGGGAAGGGGGGGTTTTGCTCTGTATAGTGACTAACAGTTAGCCAAATTTGAGGGGTTATTTCCCTTGTGCTGCGAAGGGAAGAAAAAGAGAAGGGATCCTCTGAAAGATGAAGGAAGAGAAGAGTTGAAGAAGATGAACAATGCCTTTGCACTATAGCATCTAAGTACTTGTCATCTAATTGAGTATTATCTATGTTACTGTTGAATAATTTAAGTACTATAGTTTACAATTGAATTATGATTGAATAATTGTATACATGCTTAATTAAGAGGATTAGTGGTGATCTAAATCACCATTATTTTTATTCTCCTCTTTTTATTCCATGCAATCTCTAGATACATTGAATAAATAAAGTGATAGGTTATTATTCATTGAATATCTATTTTTAATGCTCAATTAATTGTGCTCATTGATTCTAATTAAAGATTAGTGCATGAATTCCATATTTGCTCCCTATGTTCAACCTCAGACTTCAATTCGAGTAATAAATTATATTTGTTGATTAAGCGATTTAGGAGACTTTAATACAACGAGATACTTTAATCTCCTGTAAAGCCCCCTTAAATAATTACTATACAATTTAACCTAAATGCATGATGATGCATGTTATGCAATATTTATAATGCATGATGCTTCTATGACACTAAGATATGCATAAATAGACATTTTAGACTAATTAGATATATGCACATTACACCTCCATGCCTATCTTTTGCTAGTCCCTAGTAAAACTATATGCTATTTATAGACAGAATTAGGATTAAATTACTTGGGCAATAGTTATTTTTCAACACTAGGAAATTTCTACTAAGACCTGAACTGCAGAAACACAACAGTGCCCGGATGACTATCGAAATGCAAACCACCCAAGCCCTCGCCTTATTCAAAAGCAAAAGCATTTTTTTTTCTTGTTCTTCTTTTCTATTTTTTTTGGATTTTTGAGTTTAGAGTTTTGGGGCAGCTTTCTACAGCTACCGAACCCACCTAAGACTCGAAAAGAACTCTAAGTACTAAGCATCTTTTTGTGTGAAATGTGATAGTCTCACTGATCGACAATCAGAATGGACTTCAGGTTTCTATGCCCCTAGGTGACCTTGAAAAGGAATTCTACCTAAAGGTGTATTTATACGACTGGTAGCTTTCTCCCTACTTTTTATTTTTATAGGATCAACACGAGGGCGAACCCAGTGTATGTCTCCCCGACTTTTTTTTTAAGTAAGTGGCTTCCATGATCTAAGATTTACCTCAAGGTAGAAGAAAGAGAATGGTCGTGTGGCTGGTCTCTAGACAACCGGCCGATGAGCTGTTACCACCGACAACTTACCAACCATGCCACCCTAGAAGGTTCATTAGCTACCCAATTTTCATTAAAATTGCTAAATAGTGAGTCAGTGCCAAGAGTGTAGATGCTTAGACTATAAGTTCCCTCAAATTAGAGGGTGAGCTGATAAGTCATGTACTTATCGCCCCAACTTATTAACCAATTAGAAATGAATTTTCAAATGGCAAGGACTCGAGAATCAAGTCCACATTTTAGTGGACACCTGGGCTTGATTAAGCCTGAAGACCTGAAGGGTCTAAGTGTTCAGGTCCTACTGTATTATTTCCTAAGGTTGAAAATTTCTAAAGGCCAAGTTTTCTTTTCCTAATTTAATTTTTTTTTAAATAAAAAGGAAAAATAAGGAAAGTTTACAAGGAATCCACAGAGCTAATAATATGATTAAAAAGTGAATCCACCCCCTTATACCTAACTTATGTAATGTCCTTATTGAAAATAAAAGGCATGAAAAAAGATAGAATGGAAAAATATCACTTGTATTCAATGATGCTAAGGTCAGCTCTGAGTCAGACTGTACAAATACTGAGTTTAATGCCATCAACTAGGCAGGGTCCAGCTAAAGAAGCTAGATCAAAGTTAAAGCAACCTTATCTGAGATGGGTTCTGGAATAACGCGGTCAACATAAGGTTCCAGACGTTGTTCGTTGACCTTGAAAGAATTACTCGTCTTTGAGTCAGAAATCTCAACGGCCCCATTTGGGAATATTCGAACAATGATGAACGGGCTATTCCACTTTGGCCTAAGCTTGCCGGGAAAGAGCTTAAGTCGAGAATCAAAGAGCCAGACCTTCTGGTTCAGCTCAAAGCTCTTATGTGAAATTAGCTTGTTATGGAGAGTTTTGGTCCTAACCTTATAGACCTTGGCATTCTTATATGCATCATTTCTAAGCTCCTCTAACTCAGATAGTTGGAGTTTCCTAGTCTTCCCGGCTAAACTTAAATCAAACTTGCATTTCTTGATTGCCTAGAATTCTTGATGTTCAATCTCTATGGGTAAATGGCACATCATTCCATACACCAGACGAAATAGTGACATGGCGATAGGTGTTTTGTACGCCGTACGGTAGGCCCAAAGTGTCATCAAGCTTTTGAGTCCAGTCTTTCTTATTAGACCTAACCATTTTCTATAGGATGTTCTTGATCTCCTGATTGGAGATCTCATCCTGTTCATTTGTCTGGGGGTGGTAAGGTGTGGAAATTTTGTGATTCACCCCATATTTTGCCAGTAAATTGTGGAACTGGGCATTGGTGAAGTGAGTACCACGATCGTTGATGATGGCCCTCGGAATCCCGAACTGACTAAAGATACTCTTCTTGACAAAATCAATGACCATCACGTGGTCATTGGTTTGGTTAGGAATAGCCTCAATCCATTTGGACATGTAGTCAGTAGCTACGAGAATGTACTGGTGTCCAAATGAAGGGAGGAAGGGTCCCATGAAATCAATGTCCCAAACGTCAAAGATTTCAATGGGAAGAATTGGGTTTAAAGGCATCATGTCCCTCTTAGCTATGCTTCCGAGTGCCTGGCATCGAGAACACGACCTTGAGAACTCCTGAGCATCCTTGAACAAAAGAAGACCAATAAAATCCAGAATGTAAAATTTTTGAAGCCGTCTTTGTCTCGAAGAAATGTCCACCACATGCAAGTGCATGGCAAAACTCAAGTATAATTTGGAACTCATTCTCCGTAATACATTGGCGAATAATCTGATCAGAGCCAATGCGGTACAGTTCAGGGTCATCTTAAAAGTAATATTTGGTCTCAGATGTAAGTCTATCCTGTTGTTGCTTGGTCCAATCTTGGGGGATTTGACCAACGGCCAAATAATTTACTATGTCCGCAAACCAAGGGGTTTGGACACCTAAAACTGTAAGAATAGTCTTGTCTAGAAAAGTATCAGTATCCGGAATATCCGGACGATAATCAATTAAGAGTCTCGAAAGATGATCCGCTACCACATTTTGTGCCTGGACTTATCTTTAATTTCAAGATCAAATTCTTGAAGTAATGAGATGCCTCAAGGTCGAGTGGTCGATATAGGTAATTCCATGAGATCCTAAGAGATAAGCCTTAAAATTTTCTAATGCAAATACTATAGCTAGCAATTATTTTCCTACAATAGTGTACTTTCTCTGGACCTCGTCCAGAGTTTTGTTAGGGTAGTAGATGACAGAGGGCTTCCTATCTATCTTCTAACCCAAAACAGCCCCGATTGCGTAATCAGAAGCATCGGTCATGATCTCAAATGGGGCTGTCCAGATCGATGGTTGCAACACTGGAGCACAAGTGACTGCCGTTTTAAGAAAATAAAATACCTTGTGGCATGATTCATCAAAATCAAACAGCATGACTTTGGACAGAAGGTTGCTTATGTTGGTGCTAGAGCACCACGATCATTTGTTTTGATGATAACAAAACACGTGTTATTTAACATTTGCAATTTGAGTCCTAGATTTCAGGTCAATTGCAAATGAAGACGTGTTTAGACGGAGTTCGAGCTCGCATCCAGGACGGATTGGAGGAGCTTGACGGAAAATAGAGGAGGTTCGCGTGGAGCGACAGATTGAAGATAGAAGACAAGAAGAATAGGATAGATTCTTTTTAATCCTTTCATGTACTTTTATCTTTATTTTTCTTGCTCTTTATTTTCCTTAGAAATTATGTTAAAGAGCCTCAAAGAACCCTAACAGTAGTCCTAGGAACACCGGCACAACCCTAGGATACTTAGGTTTTCTGTAGAATACTTAGAAAACCAATATAGGGTTCAAACAGCACTTCCAGACGTCTAATTCCCAAATCAGATGTCTGATAAAGCATTTTAAGACGTCTGACTGTTGTTTCAGATGTCTGATAACTGTTAGGCTGGACATAGTTAGTTCTGTCTGATGAATTCAGACGTCCGGACCTTAGACCAGACGTCGTAGGAGACGTCTGATGACTTTGCCAGACGTCCAATTAGTGGACCGTTTGCTGGCTTAGAAAACACTCAAGATTATGACCGTTAGAGCCTTATCAGACGTCCATAGGACTTTACAGACGTCTGATAATTGACCGTTTTGCCTCGACTGACCCGAAAATCTCTTCTCAGAGATTTTCTAGCCGTTGCAAATCCATTGCGTAGTAAAAGTTGGTTTCCAGATGTCCAGGCATAGTGCCAGACGTCCTGTATGTCGTCTGATCGACTTGCACAAGAACCCTGTTTAGATCTGATTCAAGTCAGGGAGAAACCCGCACAGAATCAGACGTCTGACCTTGAAATCAGACGTCTTAAAGTGGCCTTCCAGACGTCTGATGCCAGAGTTAGACGTCTGATAACCCTGTCAAATGCAATCATTGTCCTGATTTCGGCCTGATTCTCTTGGGCTTTGCACCCAACGGCTATGGAAGCTTTTCCAAGCCTTCCAAAACCTTCCTAAGGCCTCTATAAATAGAGGGGAACCTTTGTAACACAAATACACAAGATATACACTTAGAAAAACAAGATATACACACTAAGACACACACCTTGCAATACACTTTCAAACCTTTTGTGTCTAAAGAAAAGACTCTCTTGCTCTCCAAGCTCAAGCTCCATTTTCTTGAGAGCATTCAACCGTTGCGCACCTGCTCTCCCGGCGTTGATAACGAGAGCGACGTAGCGCCATCGCGTGGCACACGCACCGCGTCATCGTCGACGCACTCCTTGCAAAGGGGAGTTTCCTATTTCCTATAGAAGCTAGGTTTAATTTTGTTGGCTCTATAGGACTGTTGTTTTATTTTATCTTTGTATTTTGGTTGGGTATTCGCTTTGCGAATTCCCTTCTCCTTCGTGGGACAAAATCCTTCTCGTGGAGAGAAGGGGTTGAGGAACGCTACCCTCGTACTTGTAGCGTGGTTGTACTGAGGTTGAATCACCCTCGTTTTAAAGTGATTCGTTTAGTGGATTTGATAAACTAGGTTGATCGGAAAATCCTAACTCGAGAGGGTTAGGTGGTGGTTTTTACCCGGTTTGGGTTTCCACCTAAAAATTCCTGTGTACATTTTGTGATTGCTTATTTTTGTGAGATTGCTTTATATATTTCAATTCCGCATTTTTTTTGTTACGCTAATCTCACCCCCTCCTAGTACAAGGGTAGAACCTTCAATTGGTATCAGAGCAGGTTTTCCGCCGACAGGAGTAACATCCGCGGAAAGATCACATGGAGGGAAGCTGTTCCACAAGCAGGATTTCCGAGGGGCAGTCCACAACCCGTCCGCCGTTCTTCGACGGGAGCAACTACCCCTACTGGAAGTTGCGGATGAAGACGTGGCTTCAAGCCACCGACTTCACAGTCTGGGCCAGGTGCGAGACCCCCTTCGACATCCCAGAGAAACCCGCCAGAGGATACTCGCAGCAGTAGATCCGGGAGCTCTCTCTCAACGCGAAAACAATGAACGCGTTGTATTGCGCGCTCAGCTCGGAAGAATTCAACAGAATCTCGCAGTGCGCCACCGCATACGAGATTTGGCACACACTCGAGGTAACTCATGAAGGTACCTCTAAGGTAAAAACCTCAAAAATTAATTTACTTTCTCAAGAATTTGAATCTTTTTCAATGAAATCTAACGAGTCTTTAAGTGAGATGAACACTAGGTTCACTCTCATTGTAAATAACTTGAAAGCTTTAGGAAAGACTTTCATAAAGGGGGAGCTTCAAGGGAAGCTTCTTCGTTCCCTTGGACCGGAGTGGGAACAGAAAGTCACCGCCATCGAGGAGGTGAACGAAATGGAGGAGCTCAACATGGAAGATCTCCTAGGCAATCTGATGGCCTACGAGACTAAGTTGAAGCAGAAGAAGAATGATACACTGGAGCCTAAACCAAAGAAGACTCTCGCCTTCAGAGCCGCGTCGGATAGCGAGGTAAGTTCCGACGACGAAGATTTTAGAATTTTACTTAAAAATTTTTCCAAGTTTTGTAGGGAATTAAAGAAAAAGAAAAAGGAGAAGAAGGAAAGCCCGAGACGTTGCTACCACTGCAACGGGAAAAGGCATCTGCGACCAGAATGCCCTCTTCTCAAAAAGGAGAAAAAGAAGGCATTCCAAGCCACTTGGGACGATTCTAGCTCGGAGGAAGAAGAAGAAAAGACCATAGAAGAAGAAACCGCTTGCTTCGGCTTCATGGCCAGAGGAAGCGACAGCGAAAGCGAAAGCGACTCAGACAACGAGGTAAATCTCTATCTTCAAGAAGCTTTTAATGAACTTTTTGAGATTAGTAAATCACTTAGGGTAGAAAATAAAAGCATTAAAAAGAACCTTAGTTTTCTTAGAAATGAAAATGATAGGTTAGAAAAACAACTTAAGGACATAGAAGCTAGTCCTAAGGATGATAACCTATTATTAGATAATCATAACCTCATCAATGAAAATAATAAATTGATTGAGGAAAATGTTAGTCTAAAATTAGAAATTTCAGATTTAAAGACTAAAATGAACATTATAGAAAAAGAAATTGCATGTCTTAGGGAAAATTCTAACAAATTAATTAACAAAGTTGATAATTTTTATAGCCCTAAGGTTGAGAAAGGATCTCCATCAAGGAGACCCTCTAACAAATCCGGATCCAAGCCCACTTGGATACCGAAAAAAGAATTAGAATCTTGTTTTGTAGGATTCAGGGATAACTACAATACACAGGACTGGACCTACAAACTCAAGGCTGGTCAACTCAAGTTGGGAGAACCAAGGAGTAGACCAAGGAGGAGAACAAGAAGACCGACAAGACGGCGAACAAACGACGGACCCGCCGCACGTCGACCACTAGATTGGAGACCGGCGCCAATGCCCGGGCCTCCAAGCTACGGATGGGAGGCCCATCCGATGTGGCATCCACCACCACCATTCGGGCCATTTTATTGGCCATGGTAGGTGAGGTAAAACCCTTTACCCTATCTTTTTATCAGTAGCATTTAGATAGGGGGAGTTAAAAATTTTATGAGCAAATTGTCAATTTTTAAGGGGGAGAAATAAGGTAGCTAAATTTCCTTTAGTAAGGGGAAGAAAAATAATAGCTATCTTGTTGTTACAAAAAGGGGAGAATATTACCTTTGTTCATAGAAGAGCATGTTTTAAGGGGGAATTATAGGAAATTTAAAATCAATCCTTTTTGATAATGTCAAAAAGGGGGAGGATTTTTATGCATTATTATTTACGGATTTGTCATCATCAAAAAGGGGGAGATTGTTGGTGCTAGAGCACCACGATCATTTGTTTTGATGATAACAAAACACGTGTTATTTAACATTTGCAATTTGAGTCCTAGATTTCAGGTCAATTGCAAATGAAGACGTGTTTAGACGGAGTTCGAGCTCGCATCCAGGACGGATTGGAGGAGCTTGACGGAAAATAGAGGAGGTTCGCGTGGAGCGACAGATTGAAGATAGAAGACAAGAAGAATATGATAGATTCTTTTTAATCCTTTCATGTACTTTTATCTTTATTTTTCTTGCTCTTTATTTTCCTTGGAAATTATGTTAAAGAGCCTCAAAGAACCCTAACAGTAGTCCTAGGAACACCGGCACAACCCTAGGATACTTAGGTTTTCTGTAGAATACTTAGAAAACCAATATAGGGTTCAAACAGCACTTCCAGACGTCTAATTCCCAAATCAGACGTCTGATAAAGCATTTTGAGACGTCTGACTGTTGTTTCAGACATCTGATAACTGTTAGGCTGGACATAGTTAGTTCTGTCTGATGAATTCAGACGTCCGGACCTTAGACCAGACGTCGTAGGAGACGTCTGATGACTTTGCCAGACGTCCAATTAGTGGACCGTTTGCTGGCTTAGAAAACACTCAAGATTATGACCGTTAGAGCCTTATCAGACGTCCATAGGACTTTACAGACGTCTGATAATTGACCGTTTTGCCTCGACTGACCCGAAAATCTCTTCTCAGAGATTTTCTAGCCGTTGCAAATCCATTGCGTAGTAAAAGTTGGTTTCCAGACGTCCAGGCATAGTGCCAGACGTCCTGTATGTCGTCTGATCGACTTGCACAAGAACCCTGTTTAGATCTGATTCAAGTCAGGGAGAAACCCGCACAGAATCAGACGTCTGACCTTGAAATCAGACGTCTTAAAGTGGCCTTCCAGACGTCTGATGCCAGAGTTAGACGTCTGATAACCCTGTCAAATGCAATCATTGTCCTGATTTCGGCCTGATTCTCTTGGGCTTTGCACCCAACGGCTATGGAAGCTTTTCCAAGCCTTCCAAAACCTTCCTAAGGCCTCTATAAATAGAGGGGAACCTTTATAACACAAATACACAACATATACACTTAGAAAAATAAGATATACACACTAAGACACACACCTTGCAATACACTTTCAAACCTTTTGTGTCTAAAGAAAAGACTCTCTTGCTCTCCAAGCTCAAGCTCCATTTTCTTGAGAGCATTCAACTGTTGCGCACCCGCTCTCCCGGCGTTGATAACGAGAGCGACGTAGCGCCATCGCGTGGCACACGCACCGCGTCATCGTCGACGCACTCCTTGCAAAGGGGAGTTTCCTATTTCCTATAGAAGCTAGGTTTAATTTTGTTGGCTCTATAGGACTGTTGTTTTATTTTATCTTTGTATTTTGGTTGGGTATTCGCTTTGCGAATTCCCGTCTCCTTCGTGGGACAAAATCCTTCTCGTGGAGAGAAGGGGTTGAGGAACGCTACCCTCGTACTTGTAGCGTGGTTGTACTGAGGTTGAATCACACTCGTTTTAAAGTGATTCGTTTAGTGGATTTGATCAACTAGGTTGATCGGAAAATCCTAACTCGAGAGGGTTAGGTGGTGGTTTTTACCTGGTTTGGGTTTCCACCTAAAAATTCCTGTGTACATTTTGTGATTGCTTATTTTTGTGAGATTGCTTTATATATTTCAATTCCGCATTTTTTTTGTTACGCTAATCTCACCCCCTCCTAGTACAAGGGTAGAACCTTCAGCTTAAAGGTTGAGCAACGTTAAAAAAGTCCTTGATGAACCTCCTATAAAATCCTACACGACCAAGGAATGATCGGATTTGTTTAACAGATGTAGGAGGAGGAAGTTTTGAGATAGCATCCACCTTAGCTCGATCCACTTCAATTCCCCACTCAGAGACTACATGACCCAAGACGATACCTTCTTGTGTCATGAAGTGACTCTTTTCCTAGCTAAGGACCAACCATGTTTTGATGCCTCTCTTAAGGATCAATTCTAGGTTGGTTAGGCAAGAATCAAACGAATCACTGAAAATGGAGAAATTGTCCATGAATACTTCCATAAATTCTCCCACCATGTTTGAGAAGATGGCTAGCATGCACCTTTGGAAAGTCGAAGGTGCATTGCAAAGCCCAAATGGCATTCTACGGAATGCAAAGGTTTCGTAGGGATAGGTGAAAGTCGTCTTTTCCTGATCCTCGGGATGGATAGGGACTTGGTTGTATCTCAAGTAACCGTCTAGGAAATAGAAATACTTTTGCCCGACTAACCTTTCAAGGATTTGGTCGATGAAGGGCAAAGGGAAATGATCCTTTTTCGTGGTTGTATTCAGCTTTATGTTATTGATATAGACTCTCCATGAGGAAGCTGAACGGGTTGTGACAAATTCACCTTTCTCGTTAGTCACAACGGTAATCCAGGCTTTATTGGGAATAATTTGCATAGGACAAACCCAAGAACTATCCGAGATTGGATAAATGATTCTTGTGTCGAGTCACTTGATGATTTCTTTCTTGACCACTTCTCGCATATTGGGATTCAGTCTCAGCATCTAGTAAGAAGGGCAGGATCCATCTTCCATAAAACTCCAATGATTGCAATAAGATGGCTCAATCCCCCTGAAGTCATGGATGGTCCAACCAATTGCCTCCTAATGTGCTTTTAGGACCTTAATTAGTTTTATCTCATGCACCTTAGTCAGTTTTGCACTTATAATCACAGGGAGCATTTTCTTAGGTCCTAAAAATTCATATTCTAAACTCTCGGGCAATGGTTTCAGTTCAAGATGAGGCGAGTTTAGAATGGAGGGTAAGGAGGATGCTAATGAAGATCCATCAGGACAGTCCAATGGAAGAGGTTAAGACTGAAGGAAATCAACAACCTCTTTAGGGTGTGGCAGGTTTGCCATGGAGGGTTGTGGGTTGGGCTCATCAGTGTAGGAGGAATTCTCAAGAATAGTAACAACCATACAAGTTTTGAGATTCAGATTATCATCCTCGAGTTCCTCAATATATCCATAATCCTCAAATTTGTTAATCGCCTTGAAAATATCAAGTTTCATTTTTCTATCCCCAAAGGCGATCTCCATACTACCGCTTTCACAGTTGATATTGGCCTTAGCAGTAGCTAGGAGCAGACACTCCAGATTGATGGGCGTGTTCCTTAAATCTTCAGGTATATCCATGTCAAGGATAAAGAAATCTATAGGAAAGTAGAAGTCTTTAACCTTGACAAAAACATCCTCAATAACGCCTTTCAGGTTTGTGACCGAACGGTCTGCTAATTGCAGCATTGCTGAGGATGGCCTGAGTTCACCTAATCCAAACTTTTCATAAAGAGAAGTCAGAATTAGGATGATGGATGCACCAAGATCTAAAAATGCCAGTCAAAGGTGTAATATCTGATAACACATGAAATGAAAGGGGCACCTGTCTCTCTCTTTTTCTGAGAAAGGTGATGTAGGATAACAGAACTAGCTTGCTCGGAGAGTATCACCTTCCGTGAGGTAGATTCCCTCGGCTTACGCTTTTGAGTGCATAAATCCTTCAAGAATTTAGCATACGCCGGAATGTGCTTAATAGCATCGAGGAGCGGGATATTGATTTCAACATTCTTGAATATATTTAAGAGTTCCTCGTTACTATCAACAAACTTCTTCCTGAGTTTAAGCAAGGTTTTAGGAAATGGAACATGAGTAAGATCATTGGATTCAGGTTCCTGAGCCTTGATTTCTTGTTCAATATTCTCCTTTCCTTCCTCAGGCTCACCAGGGTTTGATTGACTGGAAGATGGTAATTTTGGGTCCTAGGTTTGCCTTCCACTCCTCAAGGTAATAGAGTTTGCAGAAGCATACGAGTTTGGATCTTGGGGAGGGTAAGGAAAGATCAGAGAGGCTTGGTTCACCAAATATCCCAGATTAGATGAAGCAGAAGAGGAAGGACCCTACTCAACCACCTGAGCATTTGTGTGTGGGTCCATCTTATTCCCGTACCCTTGGGCTCGATTTCCCTAATTTTGTATGTTGCGAGGGTTGGGTATGGGTTGAGATGGTAGAGATCCAGGCTGACGAGTATTAGCAATGAGCTTGGGTTACAAATTGTCCAATGAGGTTTTCATTTGTTGAATGAGTTGGAGCATGGATCCTTACATTTCCACCATCTGACAGTTCAATTCAGCCTGCCCTATGGGTTTACGGGCATTCCAAGTTGTCTGATTGACTTGATTAGGGGGCAGCTGAGTGTACATGTGACCCTGACTCGTTGGTCTTTGCGGTGCATAGTTGCTAGGTCAAATTTGGGTCTGTTGCCCCAGATTTTTCCAGGAGAAGTTAAGGTGGTTCCTCCAACTCAAATTATAGGAGTTAGAATATGGGTTGGACCTAACATTCTCCTGTACAGCATATACATCCTCATAGGGCGATGATAGTGAGAAAGAAGGAGAGGGATCAGAGAAACTGGGATCAAAGGCCCAAGTTTGGAACCAGTGGGGTTCCGAGTAATGCTGACTCGCAGATTGAGCTGCTTCTCTTTGATTTGCGAACTCCCGTCTAGTAGGAGCTTGTGAAGAATGGAATCCCAAGTTATGGGATTGAGTGGATCGAGAAGTATTTGCAGATTTTCCAACCATCCACTCTTCCATTCTTTTTGTAAGCAGGTCCATTTTAACAAGTTTATTACAAATCAGTTCCATATCGAATGAATGAGTCGTGGACCTCATTAACATTCGATATGGGTTGCAAGGACGTGTTGAAAGTATCCATGGAGGCATGATTGATAGAATTTTCACTTATTTCCTCAAATAATTCATGTGCACTATTTGTATCCTTGTTGAGGAAATTGCCTCTGCAAGAAGCATCCACATGGTTATAGAGTTGCTCAGTCAACCCATGATAAAAGATCTGCACGAGTTGCCATTTCGACACCTCGTGGTGTGGACACTTCCGCAACAAATCTTGGAATTGCTCCCAGGTACCATGAAGCGGTTCCCCTTGCCACTGGACGAAAGTAGTAATCTCCCGTCGCAAAGCATTAGTATGCTAGACTAGGAAGAATTTCTTTAGGAAAGCTGGTTTAAGATCATTCCAAGTTGCTATCAGCCTTCCAATAGTCTGGTACCAATTGGCGGCCTTATCCCTAAAAGAGTGGGGGAAAAGCCTCATGATCATCTGCTCCTCATCCACATTTCGCGCTTTGGTGGTCTGGACCAAAGTGGTCAAGTCCTTCAAATGCTGAAACGGGTCTCCAGAGCCAAGCTTGTGAAAATGTTTGATCAGGCTTAACACCTAGGGCTTGATTTCTACATCACCAGCTGGAATCTAGAAACTGAGACGTTCCCCGTAATTTGAAGAATCATAAAAATCCTTCAAGGGTTGAGCGCCCTGACCATGCATTTGCTGCATTTGTTCCAGCTGCGTTTGCAGCAACTCTTGCAGATTCTGAGGCAAAGGAGGTGGTTGATCAGCCATGGGATCAATTGGATTAAAATTCAACCTACGCCTCCTTGAATGATCTAATGGTCCTTTCAAGCGGAGATTCAATGACCTCCTTCCAAGCATAAACTAGGAACGGGTCGGAAGGAATGGTGACAAGAATCCTGTAGCACAACAATACAAACCTGTCCTTAAGTTGGGTAGTCTAAAGACCTATGCTCCAAGATAGACTCAAACCACAACATGAATTTTATGTTGTCTTTAATCTAGAAGTTGGTTAAGTTGGGCTGGCAAAGCAGGGGGAGTGTGTCTCGAAGGCTGCTAATTATGCCAAACCCCTACCTGCTTAAGTTGTTTGACAATTCGGACACCCAACTTAGCACCTTCTGGAGAAAGCACACGTCACAAATTCTCACCACAGTATGAGAAATACCTTGAAATGGACTGATGAGTCCTAGGGCCAACGCCTACTTGATTTTAAATTAGGCTTGGGATAGTAGTGCTTTTGAAATGTGATGGGCTCTTAAAATAGGTTATGCCCTTAATGATTGATTGAATAAGTGTGATTGAGTGCACAACTAGGGTTTTCAAGTAAGATTATTTGGATGAGTGGATTTTAGAGTTCAAATCTTGCTTAGGTAGTTTTTAGGGTTTGAATTAAGGTGAATTCAATCAAGTTTAGAAGGCACACTAGGATTTGCAAATACGAGTGAAGATGTTTTTTCTTTGAAATCAAAATAAAGTGGAGTGTCTGGTACTGACCTTAAATTTTAACCCTAATGAGCAAGCTACTTGATGAGTTATTTTTATATGAAGTGGTACGACCCAAACAACTCAATCAATTGGCTTGAATGCACCTCTGATTTAGGCGCACAAGTGGTTACCTAGTCTGATTTCTACTTAATTATGTGTTTGTTTGTGTATCGGTTCCAAAGATCGGATTACCGATTGAATATGAATCAGAAGAGATTGTGTACCTCTGTGAGATTTTTTTTAGCGTTTTTTTTTCTTATAAGCGAGGGTGTGGTGAGTGGTGGTAGCAATTAAAATAACCAAACTAATCCTAGGATTTCTGAAAACACCTAGGTTAATTAGGGTTTGAATTAAGGTGATGAAATGAAATTTATGGAGGGGGAAAGAACGGGGGAACACTTACAGTTGTCTTCAACTGCACTTTACTCCTTTCTATTGCTTGAAAATTCCTGATTCAAGTACCTGCAAGACAATAGAGAAGGAATATAAGAGAGTTAGAGAGCAAATAAGTGCGAGGAATGCGGAAAAATACTCGAAATCTGTTGCCTCCCTAGCAAAGGTGCCAAAATGATAATACAGAATTTTGTAGCAAAAAGATTTGAGTTTAGAAAACCGTGTCGTCGTAATGCACTTTGCAAGAAAATTTGTCGATCCGATAATTTTTACCAAAACTCAGAATAAGTTCCGAGTTGAACATGGGGAGGCTACGTTGATTCTAAATCCGCAGTTATATTTTTTTGTAATTTTTGTTTATAAAAGAGACATTCACAATGATGCTATCCTACTTGCAATATAAATAATAAAATTAGAGAGAGAGAGAAACAACTTTTATAGTAAAGGTAATGTTGTTACAGCTACAACTAGAAAGCGAAAAATCTAATCTAGAAAGCGATAAAGAGAAGGGGGTGAGAAGTTATCTTCCTTGATAGTTGCTTGGAGGACGAGCCGGACGGACGACACCTGGAAGAAGAAGAGTGAAGATGGAGGACGGAGGGCGAATTGGGAAAATCGGATATGAGGTAGGGTGTCAACATCACGGGATCCACTTCCGGAATAGGGGTGAGAAGACGGTTGACAAGAGCTCTGCGAAGGGGGTGAGAGGTGGAAATATTTGTTTTTAACTCTAGTAGAGCTTCCCGTAGCTTGGGAGCACTAGAGCGAGCTTTAGAACTGGAGTTCTTAACTCTTTGAGAGGGAGAGAGATGATGGAAGAGATAAAGAAAAAGTCGAGGGCGTAGGGGCTTTATATAATTGAGGTACAAGGGCAAAAAGGACACTTTATCTTTGAAAAATTGACTTTGCTACCTTTAGTGACACATACGCACGTCATTGTAGATAAGCGTTGGTAAAGACGCACGCTTCATCTCTACCGTCACTACATCAAATAACGATTTTGGTAACAGTTAGAAACCGTGACCAAAGGTTTATAACTGTCACCAAAAGTTGCGTTGTGAAAGGGTCTTTGGTGATGATTCCATCCAAAGCCATCACCAAAGCTTAAGAAACCGTGACCAAAGGCCCCACCATTAGCTAGGTTCAATAGTTTTGGTCATGGTTATAAACTATGACCAAAGACTTTTACTCACAGAGCGGTTAATAACCATGACCAAAATTTGGTGTGGAAGATAAAATGGTTCCTTTAGTTATGGTCATCCAATCGTCACCAAAGGGTACCTTTGGTCACGGTTTGACAATTTTTGGTCAGGGTTCATTCATTGTCACGAAAGGTCCCTTTGGTGATGGTTTACAACCGTGACCAATGGTATCTTAAAATATAAAAATAAACAAAATTAATTAGACCCTCTTTTGGAAAATAATAAATTACCGTAGATTCAAGACACAAATTACAAGATAACTTAGTTGTCAAATTATTACAAAAGCCTAAAAATTATAATAGACTGATAAAGATACAACAAAATTATATGAGAAGAAAAAAAGTACAACGAGAAAAGGAAAAAGAGAAGAATCCTGTTTCATCAATGGATCTTATATCCTTCTCTACAAATTTAGACAGCAAATCCAATACATTACTTAATATGTACCTTTCATCTGTAAGCACATTATTGCACATTACGAGAAATGCTGATAGTTACCGGTATTCACTAAGCTTAAGTCTTGCATTGTGCATGGATATTCCATATTTTAGACATTATCCAAATTGAAAAATAGAAAGAAAAAATAACAATGAACTAAGAGATTGAAATTTGTAATCTTGATAGTTTTACTATCAATAATAGTATCAAATCACGTAATATATGCCATTTGAAAATTAATAGAAAATCAATTAAGTGCCACTATAATTAAACATGGTAAAAAAAAAAATCAAGAAGCTGACCTTCTCGAGTGTTTCCTCAATGGCTTCATCACTTAATTTCTCACTTCCACCCTTCTTGAGAATATTATCATTGCTAGCAACTCAGCACTTGAGCTGCCAGCAACACCCTTGTTGCATAAGACCTCAAAAGCCACTTTGAGTGCCTATAGAAAAGGAAAACAAGATTAAGAAATCTCTAAAAAGGATAATAGATAAATGAGAGAATATCAAGATGTTCTTCCTTAGTCTGAGTTATATTGAAGCACACATAGAACCTAGCCCCTCATATACCATTATATTGGCATGTGTCTAGTCATGTTTATCAGGAAAATATTAGAAAATAATTAAAGTTAACTCTTTTCTTTATCACTCCCATCTTTTTTTTATGCATTCAAGTTTATTACAAGCAAAGGAAGGCATAATAATGAAGGCACAACAGGCATGTCCTTAATTGCACAAATGGCATTGATGTTTCCCCTACTCATTGCTTTTGAAAGGAATGATTCTTCAAAGAATGAGCCATGTGAGGCATCTCTCAAGGACAGCTTTTGTGTCGAGATGGTAGACCATTTAGAGGTATGCAGCATTTGTTCCAAGATGTTAGGAGGGGTCTACAAATAAGTGATGGGCTTTCCAATGTCATTATCTTCTTTAGTCTTCAACACTTTGTAAAAACTCAAATACATAAATGCCTAGTCACATAATGTGGTGAGATCATATCCTATACTATTCTGAGCATACATTTTTGTTATATTTCAGTTTACAATGTGCTTTAGTTAGTTCTAAGATTCAAGTCAATTGGATCACATAACATTTTTTGCTTGAGAGTTATTTTTATTGATTTACCTTGAAAACTTCCATTATGTTGGAGTTGACCATTAAGTTGCAGTAGTCAACAACAAATGTTATAATCTACCCTACCAAACCAATAACTTTCTCATATATACTTTTGAGAAATTCTGCTTAAGACATGGTTATAATAAATAGAGACCGAGTTGCCATAACCAATTTGTGCTCATCAATAACGATTAAATAAATGCATGAAAAAATGTTTGTAGTCAATACAAACGTTGTGGAAAAGAGTGTGGTTTTGAAAACAATAACTGACATATGCTATATACTTGTCATGTGGCTCAATAACCTTTTTAACAAAAACCTACAATTACTAGATATGAGCATCAAGAATATGATCTCCGATGTGAAATATGCGTGATTTGTAATTGGGATTTTCAAATCGTTGTAACACGTGAATTCGTAAATACTTTTAAATTTTTAATCTTAGATAGTGGAAGTATCTATGGTCGTCCAATGAGGCAATGTTTTCAAAATTCTAATCTCTTACTCGAAAAATGGGAAATCAACTTTCTTTTTTATTTTTGAATATGAGATCTTTTTGATTTCGAATAACAAGGCAATTGCACTTAAAAACTGGTGAAGAACTAACACCTAAGAACTAAACCTAGAGTGACAAGAATGACCTCTCCCTAAGCTCACTCTAAGCATGTGGAGGACTAGAGTAATTAGGAAGAGGGAGTGAAAAAGTGCTAGAACAAGACAAAAACAAATGCGACAAGAATTAATTGAAAAGAAGGCAATTTGATTTGATAGAATTTGTGTTTTACAAAATCAGTAGGGGAATGCTTTTACTTAAAATTAAAAATACAGAAATGCTAAAAACATAAATCCTCTTACAAAATCTAGTGAAGAAGAGAGTCTTCTTGCTCCAAGCCTAGCTGCTCCTTGGCTTGAAAAGAAGGCCTCCTCCTTCCTTGAATGGAATTCCACCTTCAAAAACTCCTCTAGAGGTGGCGTGGACCACCTTTAAATTATCCTCCAGGGGTGGTTGTGTACCACCCTCAAATCCTCCTCCTAGGGTAGGCGTGTACCCTAGATCTCGTTCTTTTGCCTGGCTTCTTCCCTTGGCTGGTGTGGGCTCAAGAGAGAAGAGAAGAGGGTAAGGCACCAAGGGGACAGAGTGTCCCCTTAATCTTCTTCTTCTCTTGGCCGTCTATGTAGGTGGAAGTATAGGTAGCAAAAAAATGTAGCCAAAGGTACTGCTTAATGGTGGTGGTAGGGGGTTTATTTAGGAATGGTGATGGGGGTGTAGCTGTAGGTGAGGTGTAGGGTTAGGATGGGCTTATGAGGGTGGTTAGATGATCCTAGGGCTAAGGTTATTTGGCACCAAGGGAAAGGTTGTGTAGGTGGTAGTTATGTTGGTGGAGAGGCACCATTAATGGTGCCAACCATAGGAGGGTTAAGGTGTTGGTGGTTAGGTTGGAGAATGGAAGGCTAGGATGAAGTTATGAAGTAGATGGAGGGTGGATGTGTGGTAGTAAGTTGGCGCCAACTTAGATGTTCGTTAGGTGGATTTTTGGCGCCAACTTAAGGAGAGTTAGGATGGGTTTTATAGGTTAAGGGGTTGGCACCAATATTGGATGGTGGTGATGGTCTTATGAGGGTAGGTGTAAGGTGGACATTAGGGAAGATGTTGGCGCCAATTTGTAGGAGTGTAGGTAATGTATTTTGGCGCCAACTAGGGTTGGTTAGGAGGTGGTCATGGTGGTGGAGGGATGCTTCAAGTTGGCACCAAGGGTAGGTGTTCTAGAAGGGGTTAGGTGGGTGGTAGAGATGACTTTAGGTGGTGATGTGTAGGTTTAGGATTTAGGTGTGTGTTGGTACTAACATGAAGGGATGCATGTGGTGTTCTTGGCGCCAACATGAAGGGATGTGATGAGGTGGTAGTTGGTGTGGGTTGGCACCAATTTAAGTGGGTTAGGTTGGGGTTTAGTTGGGGTCAAGGGGAAGGAGTGGACGGCCATATACGTAGAGCTTGTTAGGAGCTTAGCTAAGCTAGCTTAGCTAGTAGAGTAGAGGTGGTGGAGCTAGGGTTTCAGGAAGGAGCTGAGGAAGGGATGTTTGGAGCTGATGGTTGCTGTACTGGAGCTGAATCTGCTGAGGCAGCTTCATGAGGAGCTCAACTACTTAGCTAAGCTATCTAGTTTTTATGCTAATAGCTAGACTTGAGTAGTTGAGCTGGTCTCAACCTAACTAGAGCTAGGTTCAGCTAGAACTGCCTCTGATGAGAACTCCAGAACTAGCTAAGCTACTAGTTAACAAGTAGTAGCTCAGCTAGCATGGAGTTCAACTACCATGAGCTGGGCCTAAGCTGAGATGGACTCCTGTCAACTCAGTTGAGCTAGCTGGAGCTCCCAATGAATTGATGGGAGCTGAGATGAGCTAGACTCAACTAAGTTGAGCTAGATCTGAGCTGTCTTAAGCTGGATTGAGCTGAGATGAGCTGCTCTGAGCTGGGTTGAGCTGAGATGAGTTGCCCTGAGCTGCCATGCAGCTAAGATACGCTGAATGGAGCTACCCCTAATCCAAAGGAGCTGGTATCTAGCCATGATGAGTTAGAATTTGCTGAGTCCTAGCTTGATTGAGCTTCCTCTTCACCAGTTGCCTTCAAGAGTGTTAGGGTTTTAGGGATCTATTAATCTGTTTATCCTTAAAACTCAACCAAACATATTAAAAACATAATAAAAAAATGCAATACATGCTTAATCTAATTGATGCCTAAATACAACCCAAAAACCCATTTGCGGAGCAAAATCCTAAGAGCTAGGTTTGTTTTAATGCATAAGAATGATGATAAACTGGCGTTTATCAATCTCACACATAGAAAAAAAGAAAATGTTTCACAATTTATCTGCTGTTGAAGATCAATAATGTCCTTTCTGCCTGTAAATAAAATTACATTAGTGTATTCAAATTGTCAGGCAACCAAAAGGCACAATTGTATATATCATATAAATCCATATCAATGACAACAAATGAATTTCCCAGATGCATGTATCCTTGGTAAGAATAGCACGATGCTTTTAATCCAGAATAGTTAAACATATGCAACATGAAAAGATTCAGGTTTAAAGCATAATGATTAAAAAAAACTTTTTTCTTTTGAAATGGCTGATTAAAAAAAGAACTTAAAGGATATCATGGAAATATTAAAGAAAGCATGTTATGAAATATAGAACGAATTTGCTGGCTTCTGAAGAGAATAATGTAATAAAAGATCACACTAACAAAGAGTTGTACTTATGAAGAGAATGAGGAATATCTGAAAAGTTGGCAGCCAACAAAAATAGGAAGAGAGGTCCTAAAAGTTTTTCAAGTGAAGGTCCTTAAATAGATTTCCTTAGTTTTTACCAAAACCTTTGCTGACGCAGGGCCTTTTTTTTTGGAAAAGAAGGCCATTTCATATCTTCACATGCAACTTTCATTCCTTTTCATCATTTTCTAGACCTAAGATACAAAGATGTAGAAGTGTGAAGCTTCTTTTGCTTCACGAAAAATCCCCTATCTGATCCATGTGTGAAACCTAATAATATAACCACCAAAACTTTTTTTAAATGAGAAACAATCTGATTTTGAAGAAGAATGCAAGGGACCGACATAAATTTTGTTAGAATCCAATACGAACTACTCTTAAAGTTTTGAGCAACCACATATTTCACTTGCTTAGAATGGTTATGACTTTCAACCATTGCCCTTGGAACCCCCAACAAATTAACAATAACATAAGCAACCATTGGAAGGGAGACGTTGGGTACCCCTCCAATGGCTAAATGGAGTTTTCCCAAGTTATATAAAGATTGGTATAGACCTTCTTTTGAACACAAAAATTTGAAAAAAGAGATTTTTGAAGGCAAATAGCATTTCATTCAACTTTTTCAAGTAAAAAGGTTCAAAAATGCATTGCAGCAGTTATGGATCAAATTTCACAAGAGTTATATAGTTATACATCTAAAGAGAGATATGAATCATCATAAAATCATGGAAACATCTTCTCAATCATCATTCACCAAACATCTTGGAAACATCTTCTCAATCATCTAAAGAGACGTTGATTAGTCACTACTACCAAACAAGGGGAGATAGAAAGCTCCTAAGTTAAACTAGAACACTAGTAAATGCAAAACCTACTGTTTATTAAAAGTAGTCCAAAAAAATGCTAAAAGCTTCATATAGCTAATAGAAGCAGATACCGAAATTCCAAAATTGCAATTAGGCTTAGGTTTTGTAATTTTGTTGTTCCTACTATTTGCGTTAAGTGCTAATGTAATATGTTGGGCCTTCCCACTCAAGTCAATTGGTTTTGAGTTGGATGCACCCATAATTTATTTCTATTTTTCCTATGCTTTCCTAGTACTTGATCTTAAAAGTCACCTTGTAGGATTTGGTAGTGATATCCAAAGAAATAGTAGCCATGGTAATCCAACGAAGGTACAAGATATAACCAATGCACAATCAAACATCAAAATAGAAACCAAGAAAAAGCTTGAATGGTTAGAACTAAGCCCTTCAAGGTTGATACCAGCCCAAACACAATGAAGATGATGATAATGGAGAACTACATGTAATTAAAGTAGACATTAAATCTCAAAAAGTAAAGTGTGAAGCCACCTAGAAATCAAATAACTCAAGTGAGTACTGACAATACCAAAGCAATGGAGACCTCCAATGTAATTAGACTAGCCATTAAGTGCAAAGTATGAGCCAATTGGAAATCAAATAACTTAAGCAAGTACAGACAACAATATATCGATTTTGTGAGAATTCAATACTGTATTTGTCAAGGGGGCATAAATTGTTTGGCTGATTCATTATCATACGAAGAACAATGGTGGCAGTAGATGGGATCTAGTAAAAGAAGTGAACTACAACTAGAAGGGTGAATGAGGTACCTGTCAAAAAGGTAAAGTGGAGGAAATGTATCTGACTTAATCATTACAAGTTGCACATTACATGCATTTATAAACCACACAAGAGGATAGAGTTAGTTTTTACATTTGTTTTGTTGAGAAGTTAAATAAAATAAAAGAGGATTAAATATCAGTACGCCAATTCTTCAAAAATAAGTCTTGGATAAGACATTGAATCAGAATACAAGATTTAGTCAATGCTATTGGTTAATTAACCAAAATCCTCACCTGAGAACAGAAAAATATAGCACAGATAATACTATCCTCGGAAGGACAACCTCTAATCTCAAATAAATAATCCATGAATCTATGAAGGGGATTCCATGAAGACATTCAATGACTTTCCGCTTCAAGTGTCTTGCATTAGAATCTAAATGTCTTTCTTCATGAGCATTGATTTCGTCTTCCTTATTAAATGATGGGTTGCCCTTAAAATCAGTTAGCAAACTTCTGTTACTTTGACAATTCCCTTGTATACCGAGATCAAAAGAAAATACTCCAACCACACTGATATCGTGTTCCATGATGCCAAAATCAAAGCAGACACTCTAAGTGATATGAAGCTCATAATAAAGTCAGTAAAAGTAGGAGCTAGTATTATTAATGGCACGTATGGGACATTCTAGGAAGCCATTTCCATCAACAATACAGAAATGAAGGGTGGGTGATAGTGAAAGAACAGAACTGATGTTGAGTACCATTGATTGGGCTTATTGGGATGTAGAAGTTGAATCAACCTCTATGATGTTACTTTTATAGATCCATCCCATTAGATCTTAAAAGAAAACAGATATTAAAAATAATGACGAGCACCAAGTAAGTAAATTAGCCTTGTCCTTGAGTGCTTTCATTTTGATTGTTGCACATGGTTTTTCTTATCTACATCAATGGTCAATGACGAAATGGTCTTCAGATATATTTTGGATCTCATTCTGTGAAGATGCCACATCATATTGCTTACTTTTGGATCTTCATTTACTTCAAATTACCTTCTATTCTAACTAAATCATCCTGGATATTTGCCTATCTTTAGTGGAGCTGTTATTAAAATGACCAAGCACTTGGAAAACAGACCATACATGAAACAACACAAAAGTTAGCAGAGGTATTTACAGACAGTGCCTCTGATATAAACCAAAAGTGGGCTTGGTTGGTAGCACATCTTTTACCTTATCTTTATGTTGATAAACAGTGTCTTTTTTTAGAATAGTATGTGGTTGTTTCTTGGTGAGTTATCATTCATCTTTCTTGGTGGATAAAAGAGGGTGATTTCTCGAGGTCAGGGATCATCCATATCATTAATGCCTTGGACAAAAGTTACAAACATTAAACTTTTTATTTGAAAAAATAAAAAAGTTACAGGCATTATAAAGAAAACAAACCGTCAACATTGTAGCTAACTAGTGCTGAAAGACAGCTCTGAAAATAATATTTTCAACATTGGGTGGCTGTTGACTCTTGGGAGAGCTTTTAGGAGTCCATGAATTGAGGCTCTTTCAGATCAAAGGAATAAGCAGAGCCTTTTGTGGGGTGTTTGGCTCCAAAGAAATGTGGTGATCTTTAAGAAGGGTGGACTGTTTATTGAAAATGATTGTGGGGAGATTTAGGGTCTTTTGTCTCTCTAGAACTTTCTTTTTTTTTGAAACAGAAAGGAAAGCTATCATCTTACGATAGCAATCCGGAGCAGTATATTATATAAACAAGTAAGAGAAATTACAAAAGAGATCCCCAAAAATGTATGAGGGACCAACACTCTCTTATAATACTTTCACAGCACACCAGTCTCTCCTGAAAAAGTCTCTCATTTCTTGCCTTCCATACACACCAAATAGTGGCAGCCATGCGTACATGTAGCTTCCCTCTCACACCAAACCCATGCCAGATAGAATCCCACTTTGGTAGTGGCTCCTGACATGTCCTCCTCCAAATAGCATTAGTGACAAGGCAAGAAGAAAAGATGTGATTTACATTGTCAGTATTCATCTCACACAAAAAAAAAACATGGTGATCAGTTCCCAACCTTCTATGTCGCAGATCACTTGTGATCAATCCATCTCTCCTACATAGCCAGAGAAATATCTGTACCTTGAGAGGAATTTTTAACAACCAGATCTTCTTGTCAATGAAGTCGCATCTCCACCCACATTCAAGGCTCAACATTCTGTTATAGCCAAATTGCACACTATAAGTCCCCTCCCAAAGGTATTTGTCCTCCACTCCAGGCCTAGGTCTGAAGCTCTCAAGGTCTGAAATTAGCCTCCTCCTTTCTTCCCACAGTCGAGTAGCTCTCCTGCTAGAATTCTCATCAATCATATTCCAGTTGCTGCTGCTGCAGGACCAGACCCTGCTGACAGTGGCATCATTGTCAGATGCTGCAGCAAAAGCTCTTGGATAGAGCTCCTTCAAGACACCCAGCCCAGACCACCCCTCCTTCCAGAAACTGAAGGACCTGCCATCTCCAAAAGCCGGCTGCAGCAGGTGGAAGTGATCAGCCAATGCCCTTGTCACTGATTTCCAGAACGGAGGACTGCTGGCTGAAGTCTGGACAGCGCACTGTTGGATGCACCATATCTATCTCTGATCAGGACAGTCCATGGCTTTTGATCTCCTTGCAAGAGTTTAACAGCCCATTTAAGTAGCAAGGCATCATTAAAATGTTTCAGAGATTTAATCCCAAGTCCACCCCTATCTTTTGGACAGCAAATCTGATCCCATTTGAGTGGCTGCAAGAATCTGCCCTCATGTTTAGCTCCCTTCCAAAAGAACCTCTTCCTCATCACATCCAACCTTTTCCAAATGGATTTAGGTGCTTTAAATATGGAAAAGTAAAAAATAGGGATGGAGGTGATCATAGAGTTGAGCAAGATAAGTCTTCCACCTTTGGAGAGGAAACTGCTATGCCATCCATCTAATTTCACTGAGATCTTGTCAAAAAGGCAGCTCCAATCACTTTTCTTCATCTTGGAACACCTCAAAGGCAACCCCCGATATCTGATAGGAAGACTGATGCGGGGAGTCATCAAAATAGCTGCTAAAGCTCCTTGCTCCTCCTCAGGTAAGCCAAAGCAGACCAAACTAGACTTCTCCCTATTCAACCTCAAGCCAGAGAGCTCACCAAAGATATTAATCATATGATGCAAAGCCAATGCTTCATCCATAGACCCTTCAACAAAAAAAATAGTATCATCTGCATACTGAAGAATCGGAGCCAAATTACTCTTGCATGATAAAGAATATCCTCTAATAAGACCAGCCTCAGCAAACTTACAAGCATACCAAGCCAAGCTGTCAATTGCCAAATTGAAAATTAGGGGAGCCAGGGGACATCCTTGCCTGATACCACATTGGGGCTGAATCCACGATCCACAGGGCTTTCCATTTATCAGGGGGGTGAAGGAGGCAGTGGTGATACATCTCTTTACCCAACGGATCCTCTCTAGAACTTTCTGAAACGTTCTTTTAAACTTATACACCATTTTATTTTTAACAAAGCAGACAATCACGAATCACGTGTGATCATTTTCTTTCATTTCAAAAAAAAAGAATCCCAGAGTACTCTCCCATAAAGATAACACCATTTTAGTGTAGCAAAATAACTCAAAGAAAAGCCAAGGGGTAAGCATATTGTTGTAAATGACTTAGTGCTACATGTGATCTCAAAAAAAAATTTGCAAGAGCAACTACATTCCTTTAAAACTTGGAAAAGATTTTGTAGAAGACAAAAATGTCATATCTCTATTGGTTATCTTTTGTATATTCTGATTGTTATTCTTCCTTGCAAGCCTATTTTTTTTGGGTTGATCAATATACTCTAAGTACTTTTCTATTGGTTCTTATATTCAGTTGACGTTGCTATCATGAAATCAGCACTAAACAAGCAAAAATGATCCTAGAAGGATGGTGTGATGGTGATTAGCGAAATTTAGGTCGCCAATCCAGCAATGTTTGGTTGAGGAATGGGTCCACTTATCAGTCCACTTGTGCACATTTTACTCCTAAACAAAATTTAGAATAGGCACCACCAAGTGATTGGCTAAGTGGAAGAGCATGCCACTAGTATCTAAGAGGCCATGGATTCAAATTCCATATCCATCGTATTTGCCTTCTCAAAAAAAGAAAAAAAGAATTTAGAATAAGTAGGGGTGTTCTAGATAAGTGGATTGCATGTGTATCCAACTTGAAGAAAAAATCCATGTTGAGCACTGTTGATACCAATGTGTTTTTTCCCATGGACCTCTGTCCCAACTTATGGGCTGTGGTACCATAAGTTGAGTACCGCGATGGCTTGCCTGCTCCACCTGATTAGATCTCCCCACTCTTAGCTCAAACATCGGCTGCCAAAGTTGGATTATTCCTGTGGTCACAGCTTGGATTCGAGTTCTTGCAGCCATCAACTTGATCCTATCTGAATCTTCGTGCAGTTTGAAGTTCTATGCTTTAGCTTTAAAGGTGAGATAGGTGATCTGGATATTGTTTGAAGTCTTTTCCCTTTGGTATGACTGGAAATTCTGTGTTGGAGATAGTAGATTGATTTATAATCGTGTTTTATGTTTTCCTAAGTTATCTGGGGTGTTTAGAGCCTTGTGTCAAAATTAGATTGGGTTACTCATCAAGAGACGACGGAGTATGCATACAAGTCCTTTGATCCATTATACAGAATCAATGTATAATCTGTAACATGTAAGTGAACTCTGATTTGCGGTCCTTGCCTATATTAGTGGTTTCTTGGGGGGAATATATGAAGCACCTCAATTGGTAATTACCTGCATTGTAAATTGGTCCCTCTTATAACTTTCTACTCAATTTTTTGATTTCCTCATTTGATACGAATACAATTTATAATAAACTATGCATACAATTAAGGGAAGGAAAAAAGGGATAAGCCTTTATCGCTGGGTTCGACATGCGAAGATCATCCCTGTCTTCCTCGCGTAGGCAAAGATCTCATCAGCCTTAATGACTGGTCCGGCATCCCCAATGGGCGTCAATTGGTACACCTTCCCCGTGGTATGATTGATCAGCTTGCTCTCCTCATTTTCGACCTCGACGGGGTAGATTTCTTCCGTGGTGATGGAGTCGTGGAAGAAGATTATGGTGAAGGACCCTGCGATAGTGGAGCAAACCCCGAAGGCGTTGAGGGCGACGAGTGCGTGTTCGCGGGAGGTGCCATAGCCGAAGTTGGAGCCGGCGATGACGATGGGGAAGTGGGTTGTGTTGGCGTCGGAGTCGACGAAGGAGAGGAGGTGGAGGGTTGAGGGGAGGCCGTAGAGGGCGAGGGCACGAGGCAGGGATGGTGGAGTGTACCACAGGGTGATGGGGGGAGTGGAAAGGGGAAAGGGTTTTGGGGAGAGTTTTTCCTTTTAAATGCAAAAATCTCTTGTCACGGTTTTGAGTGGAAGGAAGGGGAAATTTTTGGAGGGAAGGTTATGATCACGGTTTTATTTGGAATCATCACTAAAGGAAAGGTTATGGTCATGGTCCCATTTAGAATCATTACTAAAACCTTTTGTCACGGTTCTCAAACCTATGATAAAAGGTTAAAATAGAAAACAAATCTTACTCTCCCTTTCTGGTCACGGTTTTGAGTGGAATTGTGACCATAAGTTACTTTTAGTCAGTTTCCAAAACCGTGACCAAATACCGATGACCAATTCCCGATTTTCTAATAGTGCATAGAGTGCTGATCGGAGCACTCTCGTTCGGCCACATCGATGCTGCCCTACCTTCATACATTCAGCCTTCATTGCGTCCAATCTCACGATCAAACGATTGAGATCGCGTCGTGTCGCTTCAACTCCGAGTGTTCAGCACGCCTGTGTCAGATTGGGCGTGCAATGACGCGTCATCGCGTGCATCTGCCCTACGCTTCCATCCAGGGCATGAGGATGCGCCATGTCGCGCCCGTCGTTGACGTTGATTGCTAATCGGGCGACAGAATTTTGCTGCACCCGCGTGCTCGCTCAATTTGTGGTGAGGCAGGGCTTGAACCCGCGCCTCCCTCTTTGCGAATGGAGGTGTGACCGCTGTGCCAAGTTGCCGACTTTGTCGTGTTTACATTCCATGACCGTAGCACTCTCAGCCGTGGGATCTCAATCCAACATTTGAGATCGAATCTCGGCTGTGCCTTCAGAGGTTGAGCAGAGGGTCTTGGCAGGTTTGAATGGTTAGAATGGTGCCACGTGGCTTCATCCTAGCCATCCATCTTCTTTTACTCGTAGGTGGTGCCACGGATATCAGATTAAACCGATTTTCACATTGTTGGGCTGCGATCGTCAATCCGAACCCATCTGTGCAGTTAGATTTGTCATCTGAGGTACGTATTTACACCACCTGGTCCTTGACCTCTGATCTTTCTTGGATTGTATCTGATGCTATGGAGGTCCGATTGAGGCGATCTTTTAGAGGCATTGGACTCCAATTGTCGCCCTGATCAAATCCGTATGGTTGGATCTCAAATCCGAGGCCTCGAAATGATCTCACTCTGTCCCTTGACCACAAAAAGAGGTGAATTACTATACAATTTATACAAATTAACCTAATGCATGATGATGCATGTTATGTAATATTTATAATGCATGATGCTTCTATGACACTAAGAACATGCATAAATAGACATTTTAGGCTAATTAGTACATGCACATCACTAGACAACCAAAGACCGGGTCCGCCACTTGAGGAACCTCTCGTACCTCTTAAGGATTTCTATGATCCTTTTAATTATGAAGAGAGACCTGGAGTGGTTATACCCTAAGGGGATTTTGAAATTAAACCTGCCATTCTAAATTTAATCAAACATTGTGATGGTCTTCCGAGAGAGGACCCCTTTTTCCACCTCAAGGAGCTAACTGTCTTCTCTCAAACCATCCGTTCTCGCAATGTGCAGGAAAAGGTGTGGCTTATGAGACTTTTCCTCTCTCACTAAAAGATAAAGCATCACATTGGTTTAGAACGGTCGGGTGTCCTATCATCGCCTAGCCCCAATGAAAAAGTGTTTTCCTTAAAAAAATTTTTCCGATAGGTCGTACAATTGCTTTATGTCGATCAATAATGACCTTTTAAAAAAATCTGGTGAACCTCTCCATGAGTCTTGGGAGAGATTTCAAGAATTACTTAGAAGTTGGCCCCACCATGAAATTCCACAATGGCAGTTAATGTAAATCTTCTATCATGGATTAGAAGATCAATTAAAATGATTTGTGGATGCTTCATGCGGGGGTAATTTCCTTAACAAAGATGACGAAAGTGCCTACCTCCTTTTTGAGGAAATGAATGAAAACTCATTTAATATGGCCTCAATGGACACTTTTGGTAGAGCCAACAACCCAAGACTTGGAGTCAATGAAATTGACTCCAAATCCACATCTGTTCCAGTCACACTGGATGATCTACACATGATAGCTCAATGACTGGATCAGATGCAAATCAACTAGAAGAAAATGGAAGAAAACTCACCTAAAAATAAGCTCCTTACCCTAACTCCCCTCACCTTCTTAGAAGAGAAAATCTTCACAATATTAACGCTACCCCTACCGGGCAACAATTTTCATTTGAATTCTCACAAGATCTTGACTGGGACCTTTGATTTTATGAATCAAAATATTTTTGACCCCACCATTGAAAATATTTCGGTTCTCTAGGAGCAATTTAAAAATTCCTTCAATTTTTACAATCAAAATTGGACGACCAAGCCGAATCCCTCCTGGAAAGCCCAAATCAAGTTTTGTTTCCCAAACAAAATCAATTTGGGACTTTTGGGAAAAACACTTATCAACCTGGACCATCCCAGGAATATATCAACACCCAAGTCATGAAGACTCTATAAGGAATGCAGACTCCAATGACTGAAGTAACCTACATGATCACCAATTTACAACATCAAGGTTACTCCTGATCACAAACTTACTCGCAACCTGCCATCCCAACCCATGCCCAACCCTAACAATCAATGGAATCAATATGAAGATGGATATCCAAGTCAACCTATTTACCTAGCACACCAACATCTACCAGGTTTTAATCAAAATCAGGCCTCCTGTCCTCCTCCTAGAAACAACCATATTGCAAATGCAGTTACTCTTAGGAACGGAAAACTACTCATGATCCTTTGCCTGCTCAAGAAACCCACCTAAGAGAAAAGCAGATCAATTCTCTTCCTCTAACCTTGTTCAGGAACCCGAAAGTGCAAAATAGGAGAATCCCATACCTTTTCCACGAGCCCTTCACTCTTCACACACCAAGAAAAAGAAATCCGAGCCCACTGGTAAGGAATTGATGGGTTTTTTTGGGCAAGTAGAAATCAATATCCTTCTCTTAGATGCCATTAAATATATCCCTGCTGTTGTCAACGTTTCTGTGCGGATTTAAAGGCGTATTACGTTGCAGTAGAACCGACAAAACGTTTAAACAAATAATTTTATTACTCGAACAACTAGAGTATCCGAGGTCGAACACAGGGAGCAAACTCAGTACTTTGTAAAACCCAAGAATACAACTGTTTAATGCAAATATAATTGATTCAAAGAGTTGTTAAGAAAGATGTAAAAAAAATAGAATTAGACGTCTGATTTATGTATCAGACGTCTTAAATGTGATCTTTCTTTCTCTTTTTCTTCTTCTGCTTTGCCTTTCGGATCTCTTTGCAATCTTCCCTTGTCCTTCTTCTTCTTCTCCTGCGAAGACTTCTTTCTTTCTTCTTCTTCTGTCTTGCTTCTCCTTTCTTCTTTGTCTTCTTCTTCTTCTTTGTCTTGCTTCTCCTTTCTTCTGCAGCGGCCACGTCCTTCTCCTGCAATCAGCCTGCCTGCACAGGGGAACAAAACCTAACCCTTCTCCCTCTACCCGCGCGTGTCTCTCTCTCAAGCAATTCACTCTAACCGCTCTACCAGAGCCACAGTCTCAATCGGGTCGGATCGTACCCGGGACCAGGCGCACCTGCAGGTGTGTGATGCGCGAGGAGTGCGTAGGTCTAGGTCGGGTCGGATCCGCCAGGTCCGCGTGGTCAGGCCACGGACGAGGCGGGTGGGGTCAGTGAGGGACCTCACCCCTGTGCTTTCGAGGCGATAAGAATAAAGCGTAAAAACAACTTATACGGTACCTGCCGGTTGCAATCCCACGATGTGGGACTATCTGGTCTCGCCTTCACGCGCGCCTGCAGCAACCTCGTCGTGCGATTGCCCCGCAGCTGCTGGCTCTGCTAGCGCTCCTCGGCTGGATTCGTTCACCTCGCGACACTTGCGTTAGTATGCAGCACCTGTAGTCTGGAAGACCGGGTGCTTGGAGCTTCGCGGGAGCTTCATCAGAGGTCGTCCATGGCGGCAGCAGCTCGAATCCTGTCGTACACAAAACGCGCCTCTCAGCCAAATCAGAATAGATAGAGACCTTCGCCGTGGCACGGCGAAGGCGGTGGGCAGTGCAGCAGGCCGCAGGTCGGCCTAGGCGTGCGTGCCTAGGTCAACCTGTGGCCGGAGATGGTGGGTTGGTCGGGGGGTGGTTGTGGAGGGCTGGAGTGGCAGTGGGAGGGTGGAGTGTGTTCCTGGAGGTGAGGCGGAGCTTCCGAGGTGGTTGGCGAGCCGTGTGGAGGGCTGGAGTGGTGTGGGCGGCTCGCCGGAGTGCGGTCGGAGGCGAAGACGATGGAGGTGGTTAGCGTCTGTCGAGGGTCGATCAAGGGAGATAACAGGGGGAAAAGAGAGAGGAGAGGATGGAGAACGTATCTGGGGTTGTCTGGAGTGAAGGGAGGCAGTGGAGAGGACGGCTCGTGACTGCCGTCGTCGGGGAAGAAAGACCCTGGGGGAGGAAGCGGCGACGAAGATGAGGTCAGGAGCTTGCGCGCAGGGTACAGCGCGCCGCGGGAGGAAGAGGCGGAGAGGACTCTGCTGCTGGTATGGCAGCAGAGTGACGAGAAGGAGGGAAAGCGGTCGCCGGAGCTTGTGGGTCGTTTGGCCGGAGATGGGAGAGAAGAAATTTGGAGGGGATCTCCGTCAAAATCAAGCTTAAGATGAGTGGTCGGGTCCGAGGGGTGTTTTATAGGTGCTGGCCGCTCCTATCAGAGCGTGAAAGACGTGCAATTAGGTCAGCCGGTTCGCCGGAGTTGGAAGGAAGAAAGATACCCACATCTCTCGTGCGTTCGCACGAGAGATTGGGTTCACACCAGCGAATTTGATTGGCTTTAGAAGGAAGGGAATTCCTCAGAGAATCTCCCTTCCATTTCTGGGAGAGAATCTCTGAGGAATTAGAGAGCCATCTCTCTCGAAACTTCGTCGGAGCTCGGTTCTGCCCTAGCAATGGCGGCAGGACCGGTTTGCAAAGAAGGCGAGGAACCTAGGGGGCTCTCTGCAAGGATATTCAAAAGATAGGGACCTCTTTGTGATTTGGGTGTACTAAATTGCAAAGTAGGTCAAGATGACCCCTCCTTAGGTCCAAATTTTGGTACAAACCTAATTTGGACCTAAGGAATCCAATGGAGAAGTTAGATTTCAGGTTTGACCTTGTTTGACTGGATATTTTGCGTAAAAACCCAAATTAGGTTAATTGAAGAGCTATGACCCTAATCTAGGTCAAACTAGGTTCCAAAGGTCAAATTAAGTGTTCTAAACCCTAGAGTATGTTTTTTCATGATTTGTAGAGGGTTTACTTGCTTTTTGTTCTGACCGAAACCTTGTTAATTTAAGCGGGTCTATTTTAGGGTTACCAAGTGTCTTTTAGTTCTTAGATTGCACATGAACCCATTTCTGCTTGACTCAACCCACTTTTTATCTCATTTAGACCATTTGACCCATGTTTTGCCTCTAAGAAATCCTGTTTATCTACTGCAATGGCAAAATTGCAGTTTTAACCTTTATTTCATGTTTTCTTCTCAGAGCACTTGTTCCTTTAGTTAAGCCTTCTTCTAGGTTATGTAGGAGCTTTTGTCTTCTTTATTAGGTCAAAATGAGCTAGTTATGGCTCATGATGAGGCTCTCATCACCTGCTTATGCCAAATTTTTAAAAGATTTATGTATCCCCAAAAGGCAGCCAAGAAACCTAGGAAAGGTGATTCTCCCAGAGACAGTGAGCTTAGTTGTGCAGTGTAAATTGCCTCTGAAAGGAAAAGATCCAGGTGCCCCCCTGATTCAAGTAGTCATTAATGACACTTCTTTTAATCGTGCCTTATTGGATCTCGGTGCAACAATTAATCTCATCCCCACTGTCATTTTTGAGGAATTTAAGAAAGGTGAATTAAAGCCTGTCGAGGTAGCACTTCAACTAGCAGATCGGTCTATAATCAAATCAAAGGGGATTGTTGAGGATGTCATCGTCCGGGTCAAAAACTGTCTATTTGTTGTAGACTTTTTGGTCCTAGATATAGAGGTACCAGAAGCTTTAAAGAATGCCCCCATAATTCTTGGAAGACCATTCTTAGCCACCGCCAAGGTCAATATTGATTGTGATTCTAGAATGATAAAAATCATGTGCGGTGGTGAGTCTATTACCCTAGATATTTTTCAAGCTTCTAGGCATTTCCAAGAACCAGATTTCTTTGATGACTCAGATTTTGAGATTGAAAATTTAGTAGAGGAAACAATGCAAATTTCACACATGGGTTCCTGCTTTGTAGCTAACACAGTTCCTGAACAATCTGATTTAACCCACCCTCCCACCCTAACCACACCTTCTCCATCTGATTCTTTATCTAACTCCTTCCCCCTCACTTCACCCCTAGATGAAAAAGCAGAAATCATCTTGGAGTTGGGCCCCCAACTTGAGTTAAAACCCTTGTCTGACTCCCTTAAATATGTTTTCCTTAGACCAAACCAGTCCATGCCCCTAATTATCAATTCTGGATTTACAGGGACATAAGAGGAAAAACTTCTCCAGGTTTTAAATAAACATAGAAAAGCTATTGGTTGGACCCTTGCTGATCTTAAGGGCATTAATCCATCCTATTGCATCCATCGCATCTATCTTGAGGATGATTCTCGCCCCTCTCACCAACCACAAAGGCATGTGAACCCTAATATGCAAGAGGTGGTAAAAAAGGAAATTATAAAGTGACCTGATGATGATATCATCTACCCCATTTCTGACAGCTCCTGGGTTAGTCTCACGCAAGTAGTTCCTAGAAAAGCTAGACTAATAGTTGTCACTAATGAACATGGGGAAAATATAGCCACTAGGACCGCTTCTTCTTGCTGCGTGTGCATTGATTACTGAAAACTAAACACTACCACCAAGAAGGACCATTTCTGCTCCCTTTTATTGATCAGATATTGGAGCGATTAGCTGTACATGATTATTACTATTTGCTAGATGGTTATTCTAGCTATAATCAAGCTCCTGTCTATCTTGAGGATCAAGACAAAACTACATTCACTTGCCCATTTGGAACCTTCACTTTCGGAAGGATGCCCTTCAGTCTTTGTAACACACCTGCAAATTTTCAAAGGTGTATGCTGACAATTTTTTCAGACTTGGTAGGTGAATGTCTTGAAGTCATTATGGATGACTTCTCTGTATTTGGAGACTCCTTTGATCTTTGTCTTAGAAATCTTGAAAGGACTCTCTAGAAATGCATAGAAGTTAACTTGGTCATCAGTTGGGAAAAAAGTCATTTCGTGGTCCAAGAAGGCATCGTCCTAGGCCATGTCATCTCCAAAAAGGGAATTGTGGTAGATCGTGCCAAAATTGATGCTATCTCTAAACTCCCACCGCCCACTACTGTAAAACAAATCCAATCTTTCTTGGGGCACATGGGCTTTTACCGCCATTTCATTAAAAATTTTTCCCAAACCTCCAAGCCCTTAAGTTAATTATTTACTAAAGACCAGCCTTTCCACTTTAATGACCAATGCCTAAAGAGTTTCAATAAGTTGAAGAAGGATGTGATAGAGGCACCAATTTTATAGGGACTTGACTGGAATTATTCCTTTGAGTTAATGACAGATGCCTATGATTTTGCTATGGAGGTCGTTTTAAGGCAAAGAATTGACAAGAAGCCCATTGTGATCTACTATGCTAGTAAAACTCTTGATGATGCACAATGGAATTACACAGTAACTGAAAAATAACTTCTTGCCATTGTCTTTGCCCTAGAAAAATTTCGCTCATATCTGTTGGGGTCACATGTCACTGTATACACCGACCACTCAATACTCAAATATCTGTTGAACAAGAAAGATGTGAAACCCCGCCTTATCCGTTGGATCCTGCTACTCCAAGAATTTGACCTCAAAATCAAGGATAAGGCAAGGTCACAAAATGTAGTGGCCGACCACTTATCTCGTCTTATGACGAATGACAAGTTGACCCCTCCTGATGTTTTCCCTGATGAGACTATCTTAACTGCCAATACCCTCCCTTGGTTTACACCTATTGCAAATTATTTAGCAATAGAATGAAACCCCTTTGACTGGCCAAAAACCAAAAGAGATAAGTTCTTTGCTGACATCAAATATTATTTTTAGCAGGAGCCCGACCTTTTCCTCATCTACGCTAATCAAGTCATTCGACGGTGTGTCCCCGACTCAGAAATTCATGATATTCTGACGCATCGTCACTCAATGGCCTGTGGCGAACATTTCTCGGGTAGCAAAACTGCAACTAAGGTCCTCACTTCTGGTTGCTTTTGGCCTAGCTTGCACAAAGATGCTCATTCTTTTGTTTAGTCCTGTGTTCATTGCCAGAGCATCGGCAACATGACTCGGAAGGATATGATACCCCTAAATCCAATATTAGAAGTTGAAATTTTCGATGTATGGGGCATCGACTTCATGAGATCATTCATCAACTCTTGTGGGTATTTATATATACTAGTCGTAGTCGACTATGTATCAAAATGGATTGAAGCAATACTCACCCACATCAATGATCACAAAGAAAAATATTTTCTCAAGATTCGGCATTCCAAAGGCCATCATTAGTGACGGAGGATCACATTTCACTCACTCTCAATTCCGTCACCTTTTATCCAAATATGGGGTTAATCGTAAAATTTTCACTCCCTACCACCCCCAAACAAATGGCCAAGCTGAAGTTTCTAATCGGGAAATTAAAAATATTTTATAAAAGAGAGTCAGGCCCGATTGTAAAGACTGATCCACTAAATTAGACGATGCTTTATGGGCCTACCATACGTCTTTTAAAACTCCTCTCAGCATGTTTCCTTTCTATCTGAGTTTTGGAAAGGCAAGCCATCTTCTGGTAGAACTTGAACATAGGGCTTTTTGGGCAATCAAACAATATCTAAAGCCAGTACCCACAGTAAGTTACAATTAACTGAATTGGGAGAATAATGTAATTTCTCTTACGAAAACACACGGATTTATAAAGGTCGAACAAAGAAATTTCATGATAAATATATTGTTCAGAAAAATTTTGATGTCAATCAACGCGTTTGTCTTTTCGACGCCAGATTATGAATTTTTCTAGGAAAACTCAAATCCAAGTGGACCGATCTGTTTATTGTCCTTAAAACTTATCCATATGGCACTGTTGATCTTTTAGAACACAAAACAAATACTACTTTTCAAGTCAACGGCCAACGTTTAAAGCCTTATTTGGATAATACTCCAAATCTCCCATCCAACACTCTTGATTTAACCGACTTACCCTCTAATGATCATTGATACAATTCACGTTTGGTTGAATGGTGTAAAAGATAGCATTGGATGGGAGGTATCCCATCGTTTTCCTGCTTTACATTTTTTTTTCTTTCAGAGGTTTTGCCTATCTTGATTCGAACTACCATCACTACGGTAATCACTTTTCCCTTCTTATTGCATACAGACATTCCATATCTTAAGCAAGGGGGGTGTTTTTAAATTTTGATGATCAAATCAGGATTTTTAAAACCCCAAAACATTGAATTTTGTTGTTTTATTTTGGCATGCATATCCAAAAAAATAAAAATGTTGAAAACTTTTTGAGGAAATTTTGAAATCGAGACCAAGGTTGATGATTCACTTTAAGATACAATGGGATTTAATCTTTAATAAACTAGAGATGATGATACAGATCTGATTATTAGAAATTCTAAGTCTATATTTCGATTAGATCAAGTATCCTTCTTTAAATTCCACCTGAACTTATGATGGTTTAGGTGACTTGATCTCTTGTGACCTGGAAATTACCTAGCTTAGTTTCTGATCCAAAACTTGCATCTCTTGCAAAATTCTTATGTCAAATTTCACACACAAGCCAACACCTAAAAAATATTTAGAAATTAGAAAAACCCCTTGTTTAGTCTCAGTCAAATTCGAAGCAGATCATTGGTTTGAGTTCCCATCGTCGAGAAGGAGGAAAATGACTCCTTTGAGGATGCGATGTCAACATATTACCTCCTCAGCGCTACTCTATATCTATATTTCATATCTTTAGATGGACATTAATGAGCATTTTTGTGGCTTAAGTGTCTTGGACGGTGCTCTCCCATAGCATCGGAGTAAGAGCTTGAGTTTTCTTGGAGTTGGGAACACCATCATGGGCCCTAACTAACCACATTTAGTCAGATTTGATTGATTAAAGCACCTACATAATCATCTGGGGTTGTAATCCCGCATTATCCTAAATTGAGAGAACAAGAAATTAAGGTTAATTCTATAATTTTAATAGTATATCATAAACACAGATTAACCACGGGGCCACTAAGGGGTTAAATAAAGGTCAAATGAGCTCAAAAGTCCATAAAGTGGGCCATCATTGACGGAAATAGGGTTTCACACATTTTAAGAACCAAAACAGCGCACTAAAACCCTAATTTCAGACCTGCTTAAATTAAAGAGGTTCTTGTCATGATAAAATTTATTTAAACCTTCTAAAATTTATAGAAAAATATTCTAAGAGGTTCAGTACCCTTGGTTTGATCATCTGAACCTATTTTGACCTAGAACAGGGTTGCAGATGGAATTTTGCCTTGATTTGGGTTTCTGTATAATTTTTTCAGACAAACATGGGCAAAACTGAAATACACCTTCACCATTAGATTCCTTGGGTTCAAATTAGGTTAAGGCCAAAATTTGGGGCCAATTAGAGTCCATCTTGACCTAGTTTGCAATTTATCCCTTTAAAACTCTATTTCTTACAGCTACCCCCTCAGGTTTTGAATTATTTGCAAATGGGTCCCTAACTTCTTGTCATTTCTTCACTTAGGTCTTTGCCACCATTGGTAGTAGGAACGCACCTTCAACGATGATTCGAGGGAGGTTTCTCCCTTAAATCAGGGCCAATCACCTCCAAATTTGGGGAAAGATCCGTGAGAAGATTCCCAAACTCTTAAACCACCTCTTGATCTCCAAATCATGCTCTAGAGCTCAATCGAACTCGAGAATTTTAGGGATTTTTATCCCTGAAAATTCGAGCTATCCAAGCTTCTTCCCAAGCTTAGAGCTCGACCTGGGCCCTATAAGAGGATCCCCATCGCCAAACCATCCTCAACGTGGTTTGAGGCCAGAAAACCCTCTTCTCCTTCCCCCGACCTGCTTTGACCAAGCTCCGACGACCCTCTCATTCTGCCTTCGTCACCCTCTGTTACATATGATAGGCAGAGGGAACCTTCTTCCCTCCATCTTCCGCTCCTCACCCTGATCCTCCTCCTCACTAGAGCATTCATCTTCCTTGACGCCTGCCTATCATAGCCGGCCTTGACCTTTCTCCGTATCATCTCCTAACTCCCCTAGATCTCTTCCTCTCCTTGTCCTCTTCACTTTTATCCATCCACACTTCGATTTTGACTGCCGATCGCTTCAAACCACCTTCGTCTTCCACCATGTCACAAAGCTGCGGCGACATCATGCGAACACCACACTGCACTAAACTGCCCGCTACCGAGTCTACAAGCATCTCCTCGTCTCACTGATCAAATTCCCTAAGGAAATTTGGGTCTTTGATCTCTCTCACGCTCCACCGAACACCATCACCTCCGTTCACCATCTCTGACTTCGCCACATGCCCACACACTCTCAACCATCACAAGAATGCCACCAACACCTTCGCCACCACTTGGCGAAGCTACCGAGTTTTCTAATTAGGGCGATAAGCCCATATTTTAGCTTCTCAGGTTTGCTGGATCACCGCCACCCCCCACCGTCCTCTCCGGTGTTGTTTGTTCATCTCCAGCTATCACTCACCCACCTGTTGCCAGCAATCGATGCAGATAGATCCCAAAAGCCCACTGTTGAAGCTACGGGCTACTACACTAACGTATTTGGTTTTGAAAACCTATCGTCGTAGTATGAAAGCGAAGAACTTGTGTTCAACAAATAAAATTTGTACCGGAATAGAAATCCCGGGTCGAACTCAGGGAGGCTACGTCGATCTATATTCTCAATTATATTTTTTTAGAATTTTTGTTGAAAAGTGGAGCGCTGTAATTACAACAAAGCCATAATAACAATTAGAATAAACGAGAGAGAGAGAGAGAGAGAGAGAGAGAGAGAAAACATGCATTCAATAATTCAAAATGTTTATACAATAAAACCAAAGAAGAATTAAAATAGAAAGCGGGAAATCAGCTACACTAAAAAGCAGGAAAATTCTACTCTAGAAAGCTATAAAGAAGAATGGGAGAGAGAAGTTATCCTCCTCGACGATTGCTTGGAGGACGAGCTGGATGAGACACCACCTGGATGAAGGAGGATGAAGCGGGAAGAAGGAGGTTGAGGTAGGAGGAACGAGAATGGGGCAGCACGTCGTCGTCGTTAGGGTATTCGCTTCCGAAATGAGAGCAAAAATTTGACTTTATCTCAGGAGGAACATCCCGGGTGTGGGACAAGCTTCTCTTGAGCTTTGGAGAGGTAGAGAAGAGAAGGAAGGGATGGGAATTTTGTGTGGAGGGGGTCTCCTTTTATAGTTGCAAGGAGTGAGGGTAATTTGGTCATTTTAATTTGAAAAACATTAAATCAAGGGTCATTAGTGATGGATAAAACCGTCGCTAAAGCCCCATCGTGGGCGTAGTGGGGCGGTGCTCACGCGCTCGCTCGCCTCCCACGTGTAATGAGTGCTCCATGTTCTGCCAATCTTAGCAATCGGACGGCTTATCTCGCGCTTTGCAGTGCCTCCTTTGCACGCAACGCCCACGTGTGATCTCGCATCACGCGCGGGCGTGCGATACGGCGTGAAATGGATTGAGCACCCGTACCCGCTTGATCGCGATGGAGCGGTCGCAGAGCCCGCTCACCCGCTCGTTTGCGATCGATCGGTCGCGGAGCCCGCTCACCCGCCCCCAGCAACCACTCGCGTAGGCTCGAACGTGCACCTCGCCTTCTCATGAGCGTGTTCACCAGCTGTGCTACAGCGGCGCTTGTGTCGCGGAGATGAATTTAGGCGTGCGCATCCACAGCCGTTGGATGCGCATCCAACGACGAAGAAACGATGAAAAAGAGAGGGTGAGGAGAGTGCAGCGGCTAGTTGGGTGGCTAAGATGGCGCCACGTGGTGCCATCTTGGCCGTCCATCTTCTGGATGATGTAGATGGTGCCACGGTTGTCGGATTGAGTCGATTTTCACGCCGTTAGGTTGCGATCGTCGATCTGAATCCATCCGTGTGGTCGGATTTGTCATTTGAAGTGTGGATGCACACCATCTTGGCCCTTGATCTTCTAGGGTTCCCCAGTCTCTATCTGTTGCTACAGATGTCTGATTAGGGTGATCTTGGAGTCGTTGAACTCCAATCATCGCCTTGATCACATCTGTACGATTGGATCTTCGATCCGAGGCCCTGATAAAAATTTTGCTCTGTCCCTGAACATAAAAGGAGACAAGTAACCTCCATTTTATTCAAACTAATCTAAATGCAAGATGATGCATGCTATGCAATATTTATAGTATGTAATGCAATCATATGCTTAAGAACATGCATAAATAGACATCTTATGCAATGTAAACATGTTTACATCACACCCCTATGCCTATCTTTTGCTAGTCCCTAGCAAAAACTACATGCTATTTATAAAGGAATCAGGTTGGATTATTTGGGCATGAGTTATTTTCAATCATTAAGAAAATGTTTACTTAGGATCTGAACTTTCAAAGACACAACAGTGCCCGAGTATCTACCAAAATGCAGACCGCCTCAAGCCCTCGCCTTATTCAAAGAAAAATTTCTTTTTCTCTTTTTCTTCTTTTCTAATTTTTTTTTGGATTTTTGAGTTTTAGGGTTTAAGAGTGGCTTTCTACGGCCATTCAACTCATCCAAGATTTGATGAGAACCCTAAGTTCTAAGCATCTTATTGTGAATGTGATAGACTCGTTGATCGGCAGTTAAAACGAACTTCGGGTTTTTACGCCTCTAGGTGATCTTAAAAAGAGAATTCTGCCTAAAGGTGTATCTTTACAACCGGTAGCTTTCTCCCTACTTTTATTTTTACGGGGTCAACATAAGGGTGAATCCAGTGTATATCTCCCCGGTTTATTCTACTTCTTCGCTTCTTCCTAAGTGTTTTGGGAATTTTTAGTGCATTTATTGAACTGGGTTCTGGACAACTGATCAATGAGCTGTTACCACCGATAACTTGCCAGCCATACTCGTGCGGCGAATTATGGCTTATTTCTTTTTTTCCTTCTCTCCTTTTTTTTATTATTTTTTTCTTTTTGACTTTCTTTTTCTCTTTTTTTTTTTAAGTAGGTGGCTTCCCTGGTCTAAGATTTACCTAAAGGCAGCAAAAAGAGAATGGTCCAGTGACTGGGCTCTGAACAACCTACCTATGGGTTGTTACCCATAATAACTTTCCAGCCATATCACCCTAGAAGGTTCATTAGCTACCCAATTTCCGTTAAAATCGTCGAACAACGAGTCAGTGCAAAGAAAGTGTGTAGATGCTTAAAACTGAAAGTTCCCTCAAATCAGAGGGTGGGTTGATAAGTCGTGTACTTATCACCCAAACTTATTTACTCAAATTACAATAGAATTAAGGTTGGCGAGGACTCGAAAAACAAATCCACATTTTAGTGGATACACGGGCCGATTAAGTCCAAAGACCTGAAAGGTCTTTGTGTGCAGATCCTAATGTAATATTTCCTAAGATTGAAAAGTCCTAATGTCCAACTATTCCTTCCTAATTCATTTTTTTTAATGTATAAATAAGAAGAGAAAAACAATTTACATGAATTTCACAAAGCTGACCAAATGATTCAAAAATGAATCCACCCCCCCATGCCTAGCTGATGAAATGTCTACATTGAGAAAGAGACATGAAAGAAAGGGTAGAGTATGAAAGATGTCACCTGAATATGAAGCTCATGTTAGCTTTGTGTCATATGTACAACTGCTGAGTTTAATGCCATCAGCTAGGCGAAGTCCAGCCAAAGAAGTCACAGAATGGCTAGAGCAACCGTGTCTGAGATGAGTTTTGGAAGAGTACGGTCAATAACAGGCTTCAGACGATGACCATTGACTTTAAATGTGTTACCTGTCTTTGGGTCAGAAATCTGAATGGCTTCATTTGGAAAAATCTGGTCAATTATGAATGGGCCATTCCATTTAGATCTAAGTTTGCCAGGAAAGAGCTTAAGTTTAGAATCGAATAACCAGACCTTCTGGTTCGGCTCAAAGCTCTTGCGGGAAATCAATTGATCATGTAGAGCTTTGGTCTGAGCCTTGTAGATCCTGGCATTCTTGTATGCATCATTTCTAAGCTCTTCCAACTCAGATAGTTGGAATTTCCTGGTCTTCCCAGCTAGATTCAGATCTAAATTGCATTGTTTGATAGCCCATAATGCACTGTGTTCAATCTCTACGGGTAGATGGCACGCCTTTCCATACACCAAACGGAATGGAGACATGCTGATGGGCATTTTATACGCCCTACAGTAGGCCCAAAGAGCGTCCTCAAGCTTTTGAGTCCAGTCCTTGTGATCAAGCCTAACCATTTTCTGCAAAATGTTCTTGATCTCCCAATTGGAGATCTTGGCTTGTCCATTCGTCTGGGGATGGTAAGGTGTAGAAATTCGGTGATTAACCCCGTATTTGGCCAACAAATTTCGGAATTGGGCATTAGTAAAATGAGTGCCACCATCACTGATGATGGCCCTCGGAATCCCGAACCTGCTGAAGATATTTTTCTTGACAAAATTGATGACCACCTTGTGGTCATTGGTTCGGGTGGGGATCGCCTCAATCCAATTGGACACATAATCAACAATAACAAGAATGTACTGATGTCCAAATGAAGGAAGAAAAGGTCCCATGAAATCGATGCCCCAAACATAAAAAATTTCAATAGGAAGAATTGGGTTTAGGGGCATCATATCTCTCTTAGTTATGCTCCTAAGTGCTTGACATCGAGAACATGACCTTGAGAAATCCTGGGCATCCTTAAATAAAGAGGGCCAATAGAAGCCAAATTGCAAGAATTTTGCAGCCATCTTTTTCCCGGAGAAATGTTGACCACACCCAGATGCATGGTAGAACTCGAGTATACTGTTGAATTCATTCTCCGGTACACATCGGTGAATAATTTGATCAAAGTCGATGTGGTACAATTTAGGGTCCTCCCAGAAGTAGTATTTGGCCTCAGATTTGAGTCTATCCCGTTGTTGCTTGGTCCAATCCTCGGGGATTTGACCAACGGCCAAATAGTTAACAATGTCAGTAAACCATGGGGTGTGGATACCTGAAACTGTAAGAATAGCTTCATCCGGAAAAGTGTCAGCAATCGGAATGTTCGGACGAGAAGAATCACCTAGGAGTCTCGACAAATGATTTGCCACCACACTTTGTACTCTGATTTTATCCTTGATTTCAGGATCATATTCTTGAAGCAGAAGAATCCAATGAATAAGCTAAGGTTTGGCATCCTTTTTGGCCAAGAGATGTCTCAAGGCCGAGTGGTCGGTATAGATGATAACATGAGACCCTAAGAGATAAGCCCTGAATTTTTCCAAAGCGAACACTACAGCTAGTAATTCTTTTTTAGTAATAGTGTAATTCCTCTAGGCTTCATCCGGAGTTTTACTAGCGTAGTAGATGACAGAGAACTTTCTAGCAATTTTCTGACCCAAGACAGCCCCGACCGCATAACCATAATCAAAAGGGGCTGTCCAAATTGGTGGTTGTAATATTGAGCATAGGTGACTGCCATTTTTAGGAAATCAAATGCCTTTCGGCATGATTCGTCAAAAACAAACAATGTTTCTTTGGCAAGAAGATTGCTCAAGGGATGAGCAACCTTTGAGAAATCCTTAATGAATCTTCGATAGAATCCCACATGACCAAGAAATGATCAGATTTGTTTAACAGATGTGGGAGGAGGAAGTTTAGCGATAGTATCAACCTTAGCTTTATCTACTTCAATTCCCCGTTCAGAGATTACATGACCCAAGACGATGCCTTCCTGGGTCATGAAATGACTCTTTTCCCAGCTAAGGACCAATCGTGTTTTGATACATCGCTTAAGAATCATTTCCAGATTAGCCAAACAAGAGTCAAACGATTCTCTGAAAATAGAGAAATCGTCCATGAAGACTTCCATAAACTCTCCCACCATGTCAAAAAATATGGCTAGCATACACCTTTGAAAAGTCGCAGGTGCATTGCATAAACCGAAAGGCATCCTACAGAAAGCAAAGGTTCTATAGAGACAGGTGAAAGTAGTTTTTTCCTCATCCTCGGGATAGATAGGAACTTGGTTGTATCCCGAGTAGCCATCAAGAAAACAGAAGTACTTCTGCCCGGCTAGTCTTTCCAAGATTTGATCGATGAAAGGCAGGGGAAAATGATCCTTTTTAGTGGCTGTGTTCAGCTTCCTGTAATCAATACAAACCCTCCAAGAGGAAGCTGAACGAGTTGTGACAGATTCTCCTTCTCTGGTTAGTCACAACGGTAATCCCAGCTTTCTTCGGAACAATCTGCACAGGACTTACCCAGGGACTATCAGATATTGGATAAATAATTCCTACATCGAGCCACTCGATGATTTCCTTTTTTACCACTTCTCGCATATTTGGATTTAATCTCCTCTGCATTTGGCGAGAAGGGAGGGATCCATCTTCCAAGAATATTCTATGATTGCAGTAAGATGGTTCGATCCCCCTAAGGTCACGAATGGTCCAACCAATTGCCACCTTGTGTTCCGTCAGGACCTTGATCAATTTAATCTCTTGCTCCTTTGTTAATTTAGCACTGATAATCATAGGGAGCGTCTTTTGAGCTCCTAAAAATTGATATTTCAAATTCTCAGGAAATGGTTTCAGTTCAAACTGGGGCAGGTTGATGATTGATAGTAAGGACGATGTTGAAGATTCAACAAAAGAAAGAGGTTGTGAGTGAACAAAATCAATAACCTCTTTAGAAGATGGCAGGTCTACCATAGAGGGTTGCGGGTCGAATTCGTCATCAAAGGAGGAACTTTCAATTGAAGAAACCATCAAACAAGTTTGAACGTTTTCATTATCCTCTTCAAGTTCCTCAATAAATCCACAATCCTCAAATTTATTAATCGCCTTAAAAATATCCAATTTCATTTGTTGATCTCCAAAGGCAATTTCCATGCTACTGCTTTCGCAATTAATGTTGGCCTTAGCAGTAGCCAGGATTAGACACCCCAGAAGGATGGGCATGTTCCTCAGATTTTCAGGTACATCCATGTCAAGGACAAGGAAATCTATGGGAAAATAGAAATCCTTGACCTTAACTATAACATCTTCAATAACGCCTCACAGATTTGTGACTGAGCGATTCGCTAACTCTAGCATTACTGAAGTTGGCCGAAGTTCACCTAATCAAAACTTCTCGTAAAGAGAAGTTGGAATTAGGTTGATGGATGCACCCAGATCCAAAAGTGCTCTATCAAATGTGTAATCTCAAATGACACAAGAAATCAACGGAGCACCTGGATCTCTCTTTTTCTGAGGGAGGTGGTGCAGGATAACAGAACTAGCCTACTCGGAGAGTACCACCTTCCTCGAAACAGATTGTCTCGTCTTACGCTTCTATGTACATAAATCCTTTAAAAATCTCGCATAAGCCGGTATGTGCTTGATAATATCGAGGAGCGGGATATTGATCTCAACATTCTTAAATAGATTCAGAAGCTCCTTGTTGCTATCAACATACTTCTTTGATTTGATCAAGGCTTCAGGAAAAGGAACATGAGTCAGATCTTTGGAATCAGGTTCCTGAGCCTTGATTTCTCCTCCAGAATTCTCCTCTCTCTCCTCAGGTTCTTCAGGATTCAGTAGATTAGAATAGTGTGATTGGAATTTGGATTTAATGTGGCGAATGAAATCTATGGAGGGGGGAAGAATGGGGAGCACTTATAGTTGTCTTCAACTGCACTTTACTCTGGTTTACCACTTGATGATTCCCTGATGGAGGTCTCTGCAAAACAATAGACACAAGAGAAAGCAAGTTAGAAAACAATAAAGTGCGTGAAATGCGAAAAGAAGATCGGAAATCATTCCCCCCGGCAACAGCGCCAAAATGTTGAAGCTATGAGCTACTATGCTAACGTATTTGGTTTTGAAAACCTGTCGTCGTAGTATGAAAGCGAAGAACTCATGTTCAACAAATAAAATTTGTACCAAAATAGAAATCCTGGGTCGAACTTAGAGAGGCTACGTCGATCTATATTTACAATTATAGTTTTTTAGAATTTTTGTTGAAAAGTGAAGCGCTGTAATTACAACGAAGCCATAATAACAATTAGAATAAACGAGAGAGAGAGAGAAAGAGAGAGAGAGAAAACATGCATTCAATAATTCAAAATGTTTATACAATAAAACCAAAGAAGAATTACACTAGAAAGCGGGAAATCAGCTACACTAAAAAACAGGAAAATTCTACTCTAGAAAGCTATAAAGAAGAATGGGAGAGAGAAGTTATCCTCCTCGACGATCGCTTGGAGGACGAGTCGGATGAGACACTGCCTGGATGAAGGTGGACGAAGCGAGAAGAAGGAGGTTGAGGTAGGAGGAACGAGAACGGGGCAGCACGTCGTCGTCGTTAGGGGATTCGCTTCCGAAATGAGAGCAAAAATTTGACTTTATCTCGCGAGGAACATCCTGGGTGTGGGATAAGCTTCTCTTGAGCTTTGGAGAGGTAGAGAAGAGAAGGAAGGGATGAGAATTTCGTGTGGAGGGGGTCTCCTTTTATAGTTACAAGGAGTGAGGGCAATTTGGTCATTTTAATTTGAAAAACATTAAATCAGGGGTCTTTAGTGATGGATAAAACTGTCGCTAAAGCCCCATCGTGGGCGTAGTGGGGCGGCTCTCGCACGCCCGCTTGCCTCCCGCACGTAACGCACGCTCCACATTCTGCCAATCTTAGCCGTCTGATCGTGAGATCGAACGACTTATCTCGCGCCTCGCAGTGCCTCTTCTATGTGCAACTCCCGCGTGCGATCTCGCGTTACGCGCGGGGGTGCGATACGACGTGAAATGGATTGAGCACCCGTAGTTGCTCGATCACGATCGAGCGACCGTGGAGCCCGCTCGCCTGCACCCCAGCAGTCGCTTGCGCAGGCTCGAACGCGCGCCTCTCCTTCTCGCTAGCGCGTTCACCCGCTACGCTACAGTGGCTGTTATGTCCGGAGATGAATTCAAGTGCGCTCATCCACAGCCGTTGGATGCGCATCCAATGGTGAAGAAGCTGCGAAGAAGAGAGGGTGCGGTGAGCGCAGCAGCCGGTTGGGCGGCTAAGATGGCGCCACGTGGCGCCATCTTGGCCGTCCATCTTCTGGATGATGTAGATTGTGCCACGGTTGTTGGATTGAGTCAATTTTTGCACCATTAGGCTGCGATCGTCGATTCGAATCCATCTGTGCAGTCGGATTTGTCATTTGAAGTGTGGATTCACACCATCTTGGCCCTTGATCTTCTAAGGTTCCTCAGTCTCTATCTGATGCTGCAGATGTCTAATTAGGGCAATTTTGGAGTCGTTGAACTTCAATCGTCACCCTGATCACATCTGTACGGTTGGATCTTTGATCCGAGGCCTGGATAAAAATTTTGCTTTATCCCTGAACATAAAATTAGACAATTAACCTCTATTTTATTCAAACTAATCTAAATGCAAGATGATGCATGCTATGCAATATTTATAGTATGTAATGCAATCCTATGCTTAAGAACATGCATAAATAGACATCTTTTGCAATGTAACCATGTTTACATCACCCACCTAGGGCTTCAATTGATTGAAGGAACCACTCCAGTGCCTCCAATTTCACGACTCCATCAATTGTTAGGCACTCGGAGCTTCATTCGACAAACAGCAATGGGATTAGACCCACATCGTTAGCGAGGAACCATCTGAAGACGTATAAGTGTAATTTGTGAAGAGGACCCTTCACCTTAGACACGGGGGTCAGGTCCCCTGATGTGAAGTTTGGCGTGATTTGTAAAAGTGGGGTTTTAAGTCATTGTAATAAGCCAAATCACATACGCTTTTAAATTTATATTCTTAGATAGGGGAGTATCTAGGGTCGTCCAAGGAGGAAAATTTGCAATTCAACTCTCTTGCTTAGAAAATAAATCTCAACTTTCTTTTTGGTATTTTAAATATATAATTTTGTTTAGTTTTGAAATAATGAGGGAAAAATGCGAATTGTGACGAAAAAGTACTAACACCTATAATTACTAAGCTAAAACTTAAGGGATAAATATGTCCCCTCCCTAAGCTCACTCTAGGAAAGTGGAGGCCTAGAGTAATTAGGAAGTGGAAGTGAAACAAGTGCTAGAACAATGACAAACAATTGCAATAGAAATTAAAAAGAAGGCAAATTAATTTAGCAGAATGTGTTCTTTTACAAAGACATGTAGAGGAATGCTTCTAGAAATGGAGAATATAAAAGCAATAAAAGAAACACAAATCCTCTTGCAGAATCTGGTGAAGAAGGGAGTCTTTTTGTTCCAAGCCTAGTTGCTCCTTGGCTTGAAAAGAGGGTCTCCTTCTTCTCCTTCCATGAAAGCTCCTCCAAGGTGGATGCTCTCCACCTCAATTCCTTCCTCCAAGGGTGGGTGTGCACCACCCTCAAGCTCTCCTCCAAGGTGGCGTGGGCCACCTTCAAGACCTCCTCCAAAGGTCTTCCTTGCTTGGCTCCTCCTTTGGCTGGCGTGGGCACAAGAGAGAAGGGAAGAGGGATAGGCACTAAGGGGATAGAATATCCCCTTAATCTTCTTCTTCTTCTTCTCTCTTGGGCATGGGCTTTAGGTAGAGTATGAGAGGAATTTTGCTAACCAAGGATGAGTTGTAAGGTGGTGGGTGGTGGTCTTTTTATAGGGTAGGATGAGGGGTTAAGGTGACTCTTGAGATGGATGGCTAAGATGGGAAGATGGAGGTGGTTAGGTGATCCTAGGGCTAAGGAGAGTTGGCGCCACCTAAGGGGTGTAAGGGGGTAGTTATGGGTGGCCAAGGGATACCTAAAAGTGGCACCAATGATGGAGAGGTGCCATGGGTTGGCGCCAACTTCTAGGCTTCTAGAAGAGGGTTGAGGTGGATGGTGGAGATGGCTTGGAGGGGCTATGTGTAGGGTGGATATGGGGGTTGAAGTTGGTGCCAAAAGTGAGGTGGTTAGGGTTAGTTTTGGCGCCAACTTTAGGTGCCTTTTGGTGGTTAGTTGAGGGGTGAAAGGTGGTGAAGAGGGTGGCGCCAACTTTAGTAGAGGTGGAGCTAGCTTAAGTAGGCTTAGGTGGACTTGGAGTGGTAGGTTATGTAGGTGGAGTTAGGGTTAGGTTTTCTGTGCCAGGGAGGTAGATGCTAGCTAGGCTAAGCTAAGCTAAGCTAGCTTACCTAGCTATGGAGTAGAGGAATATGCATGTGGAGCTTAAGGTTTGAGGAGAGGAGCTGGATATGTAAAGTCTGGAGCTGAATTGGGACTAGCAGCTACTGAAGAGGTCAACATGGGGCTACTCTAGCTGGCCTTGCTTGCTAGCTCTTTGCTAGTTGCTAAGCCAGGCTAAAGTGAGCTGGCTTCTGTTGAATGAAGCTGAGGTGAGTTGGGTCTGGTGCTCCCGGGGAGGATTGAGCTGGTTGAGATAGCTATGGTAGCTTAGCTCAACTAAGTTGAGCTCAGCTAAGTCCCTGGGAGCTGGACTTGAGCTTCCTGAGCTGGGATGAATTTATCTTCAGCTAGCTGGAGTTGAGTGGAGTTGGATGTAGTTGGACCTGAGCTGTGGTGAACTCCAGTCAACTCAGCTGAGCTAGCTAGAGCTCCCTGTGGACTAGTGGGAGTTGAGATGAGCTAGACTCAGCTAAGTTGAGTTGGATCTGAGTTGACCTAATCTAGGGTGAGCTAAGATGAGCTCTCTTGAGCTGCCATTCAGCTGAGATTAGTTGAATGGAGTTAGGATGAGCTAGACCTAGTCCAAGTGAGCTAGGTTCCAACTGTGGTGAGCTGGATCAAGCTGAGTTCCAGCTAGTCTAAGCTCCTCCTTCACCAGTTGCCTTCTTGAGTGCTAGGGTTTTAGGGATCTGTATATCTGTTCATCCCTAACACTCACAAAAACACATTAAAATGACAAGAAAAAATGCAATGCATGCCTAACCTAGTTAATGCCTAAATGCAGCCCAAAAACCTGTTTATGGAGAAAAATCCTAAGAGCTAGGTTTGTTTTAATGCATAAGAATGATGATAAACTGGCGTTTGTCATCCCCTTCCCATGCTCACTCGCACACCTCGCCTACCATACACGCCGGCGAGTCTGGTCCCTAATCTGCTTACCCGGATACTGTTTGGCACGTAATTTGCATTTTAAAAGTTAATTCAGCTGTATTATAGCGCGAAAACACATCGACAAATAAATTTATATAATCAGTAAGTATCGGGTCATTCGTAGGAAGGCAATCGCAATTTATACAGAAGCGTTTCAATAGAACTTGTTCTAAATAGATATGTATATATGTATAGGAATCAAGTATATGCATTCAGAAGATCAAAATTTTATTGCAATTAAAATAGAGTTTTCACAATAGAGAATGCTACTAGAAATAGATAGATAGATAGGGAGAAAGATAGAGAGAGAGAAATGAAAGTGGTAGAGAGACAACGCTGCTTGTAGGATGCTTGTGCGAGGTGCAGCAGCACCTCAGATCCAGAGCGTTGGGATGAAGGTCGGAGCGGAGTTGCAGAGGAATAGAGAGTTGCAGAGAAGGTGGAAGAATTGTATCTAGAGATGCCTTCAACTGGGGGATTCTGGGCCTTCTTTTATAGCTTTGATGAGGGCCAAGGTGGGCAATTTAGTCCTTAATCTCGTGTAACAACTCCTAGGCAATTAGATTCATAAATCGGGAGATCAATGGATCAAGTCTGGCCTCAAAATAACCTCTAACACGCCCTCTACGCGCGGATTCAATCTGGCCTCGACATGTGGCGCGCTCTTGTGTGTCGGATCAGGATCGGATGGCTCTTGCTCCTCCATGCTTGTTCTCTTTTTCTCGCTCGCTGCTTGCTCAATCTGAGCGTCTCATCCTCAACCGTTCGATCTCATGATCGGACGGCTCTCATGCGTGCACGCCTTGCCTTTTTTGCAAAATGAATGGTTTGTTTGTGCACGCAGCCGCAGAGCATCCTGATCGTGCCACATGGTCGCGTTTGCATGCACTGATGAAAATCCAATGGGCAATAGTGCCAGCACGCCATCGCCTTTCGAATCCTCTCACATCACTGTTCGAACGGGCGTCTCGTGCTTGCGGTTGAGCACACTCACCGCTGCGCCACGCATCCACATTGTTAGGTTTTAGTTTTAAGGAAACTTATTCTCGTCTGTTGGATGAAGATCCAACAGTCAAGATTTTCTTTCCTTTGATGAAGCGCGGCTGGATGGGTGGCATGGTGTGCTTGTGGCCGTTGGATGACGATCCAATGGCCCATAGCATGCGAGGGTGGACTTCCTAGATGGGGCGGTGATGAGGGGGCAACTGTGATGGTGCCATGTGTTGCCATCATGGCTGTTCATCTTCTTTTCCTTGTATCTGGTGCTGTAGACCTCTAATCGGGTTGATTTTTCCACCGTTGGACTGCGATTGTCGATTTGGATTCATCTGTATGGTTGGATTCTTTATCTGAGTCTTGGATCTTTGTCTTTTGGCTTTATGATCTCCATACTTTTATAGACTACACAAGATGCCCTAGTTATCTGATCGAGACGATTTCGAATGCGTTGGACTCCCATCGTCATTTTGGTCAAATCTGTATGGTCAGATCTGTCATTCATGGCTTCGAATCATCTGTGATTAGAATCATCTCTCTTTTAGGTCATAAAATGACAATATTATCTATATGACTAACAAACTAGCTATTGTGCAAATTACGATGCCTATGAATGTATTAATCCTAAGTTATGCTAGGATCTAGCTTAATTAAGGTGATTTAGGTTGCATGATTGCTGTGCAATCACACCCCCATGCCTAAATGTTGCTAGTCCCTAGCAAATGCATGATTAAATGCAAAGTGGTCCTACATGAGTAATTTTTATCAAGAGTTTGACTAGAGGTTTATGTCTTTTGTTTTCATCCGAAGCTTTAATAATCCAAATAATTGTGAATGTGTTTTGTTGTAGTCTATGCAACGGATCCAAGTGAAAAGTCAATCCACACCTAAAGCTCATACTTGACCCTTAGTAAAAATCTATTGGGATAGGCAAACTTCTTCCCTCGGGGTTATCTGTAAATTCAACCCCGATTTTTGGCTTAGATAGAAGATTTTTGAGTCAAGTAAATTTGTATTTGGTGGCTCACACTCGTTTGGTGCTACATATAGGCTAGTACTTTAGAAACTAGATTTCTAGATTATTAAGTAATTCAACTCAAAGAGAGACGGAGAAACTGTGCTCTCTTTAATTCCTTTGTACTCATTCTCTCTTTCTTTCTCTTTCTTTTTATTTTTCTTATCCTTTTTTTTCTTTTCTTGTTGAGCTCACAATCGCACTAGATTTATTAGTATATTTGGTGGTCTCTCTTGGTATTAACACTTTGATTAGGTTCTGATAACTCTAAGACTAAGTCAGAATTCCTCAGCCCGTATTCAGGTAGCCAGAAATATAGAAAAGTAGGTCAAGGCTGTATTTGGTGTATCGTGAAGGTCGTAGGTATTCTTGCCTCAATACATTTGAAATAAATTCTAAAAACACTTATAAATTCTTTTTTCTTTTCTGCTTTTTCTTTTTAAATTTTTTTCTATGTATATATATATATTTTTTTTCTTTTCTTTTCTTTTGCCTCTATTTTTTTCTATAAATGTATATATATATATATATTTTCTTTTCTCTCTTTTTTTTTTCTTTTTTTCTCTTTTTTTTTCACATCCAAATATCTACTAACACAATGCAGTATACAAACTTTTATTTACGAGGCATTATTCAGGATTAGGGGTGTTCAAGAGGATATCGGGTGGCTTATTTGGTGAGAGTGCTTATTCTCGGTATTAGGAAGGAAATGGATAGGACAGTGTATTTTTGACCTTTACATTAATACCCTCCTTCAGCCAAAGATTCCGTAAAGGACAGTTGTGACCATCCACCTTAGTCCTAGTTTTATCAGAACCCACTCTCTGTGTAATTGCCTTATTTGGTGGCTCTAAAAAATATTTGCACTAAGAACTTGTACGCAGAAACTGAGAGTGAAAACTGTGCCTAACATTGAGTATCATTATTTAATTATCCAGACGTTAAGATTTCTTATACTAGCCTTAGAGCACCAATAAACTTTCTATTCTCACCTCACATGTGTCTGGTGGATTTGTTAGAAGATAGTTTGCCTGACTCCCTAATTACTGTCCAAGGGCTTCGGAGAAGAAGCACTGCTTCTTCTCGACAACTAAAGATGTTTATCGGTCTTCACAAAGGATCTATTGCAAATTCTATGTGTAAGTGTGAAATTGTACTGCATTCTAAACTCAGGAATCAACTTAAGAATAAATCCTTAATAAAACCTTAATAAAAATTCTTTATGCCTAAATGCATTCTTTTTTTGACATAAAGATAAGACATGCAATATTCACCCCCCCATGCCTATTCATTACAATGTCCTCATTGAAATGTATGCACGAAAAGCAAAATATAATAAGGAAGAGGAGGGGATGTCACCTAACAATGCTTTTAATCCAGGTCAGTATGGATGCAGAAGATGCAGAGCTACCTATACAGAGTACTGGGTTGCCTCCTAGCCAGCACTAAGTTTAACGTCATTTGCTGGACTTAAACCCAAAAATATGTAGTTCAATACTGTGGGTTAAGAGAAGTAATAACTATTGCAGGGGAATTTAAGATTAGTAGAAAGATATGATCATTTGGTCCCAGAATAAGTGATGCACAAATACAAACCAGCTAATGATGTAGTCCTACTCCAAAGAGTCTTTCTGATTTGGAATATGGACTAGGGTTAGGTGGATGGGGTTGAAGATGCAGAGCCTGTTCGTTAATCCAGTTCCATAGATCAAGAAGAGGTGGTAGAGGGTCTGGATCGAGATCATGATTGAGATTTAGATCTGGTTCTGAATTAGAATCATAAGGATCCTCATATCAATAGTTGATATAAAAAATCATGAGGTCTCCAGGCTCTGGGTCATATGAGGACAAAGGTAGAGGGTGCTGAATTCGTCAAAATCTTCATCAGATATTACCTCTTCCATATTCGAAGTCATTTCTCCCTCAGATTCAAGCCATCCATTTGAATCGGTTAGTTTATAAATTCTTCCCCAGTCCATTATGTGTTGAACTTCTTCTGGGGTTATTTCCTGGTTCATGTCCTTAGATTGTCCACTCTCTTGAACTCCCTCAAACTTTAATAGTTCCTGGATCTTGGGGTGAGTGTAATGAGGATTCTTCACGTTATCATCTAACTCGTCATAAGTTACTCCCAGGAGTTTATCAATCTCACTAATGTCATGTTCAAATTGATTTTCCATGGGAGATGGTAGATTAGAATTATCCTCAAATACATCCCCATCTTTCCCTTCGTGATGGTTATTCGCCACGTAATTTGCATTTTAAAAGTTAATTAGTTGTAGTATAGTGTGAAAACACGTTGACAAATAAATTTATAAAATCGGTGAGTACCAGGTTGTTTGTAGGGAGGCAATCTTGATTTTTGCAGAAGCTTTTCGATAGAACTTGCTCTAAACAAATATTTATATATGTATATATGTATAAGAATCAGATATATGCATTCCGAAGATCAGAATCTTATTGCAATTAAACAGAGTTTTCATAATAAAGAATGCTACTAGAAACAAATAGATAGAGATAGAGATAGAGAGAGAGAGAGAGATAGAAAGTGGTAGAGAGATCATGCCACTTGTAGGATGCTTGTGCGAGGTGCGGCAGCACCTCAGATCCAAAGCGCTGGGATGAAGGTTAGAGCGGAGTTGCAGAGGGACGAAGAGTTGCAGAGAAGGTGGAAGAGTTGTATCTAGAGATGCCTTCAATTGGGGGACCCTGGGCCTTCTTTTATAGCTTTGATGAGGGGCGAAGTGGGTAATTTAGCCCTTAATCTTGTGTAACAACTTCTGTTTGATCAGATCTGTTGATCGGGAGATCAACGGATCAGATCTGGCCTCAAAACACCTTCAAATTCGCCCTCTACGTGCAGATTCAACCTGGTGGCGACACATGGCGCGCTCTCGTGCCTTGGATCGTGATCTAACGGCCCTGCTCCCACCTCGCACCCGCCCAATGCCCATCACCACTTCTCCCTCGAGCACCTGCACGAATTCAAATTGCGCCCAACAATCTCAGTCGTCTGACGCATGCGCAACTTTCCAATTTTGTAAAACATGTGGGATCACACGTCCGCCCCCGGTGCGCTCTGATCGCACCACGTGGTCACGCCTCCTCCCTCTGATGGCTCAATTGTGCCCACGTCCAACACCGCTTCAATTTTGCACAACACATGGCTCAAACGCGCGTCATGCGCTTCCACGCGAGCATGTGAGCCAACGCACTGTGCGAACATTCTATTATACTTCCTTGTTTGTTTCTATTTATACTTATTTGGCTAGACGGGTGACGTGGCACCCTCGTGGCCGTTGGATGAAGATCCAATGACCCACAGCATGCGGTGTGGCCTTCCTAGATGGGGCGGTGGTGAGGGAGCGGCTGTGATGGCACCACGTGGCACCATCATGGCCGTCCATCTTCTTTTCCTTGCATCTGGTGATGTAGACCTCCGATCGAGTTAATTTTTGCACTGTTGGACTGCAATCGTCGATCCGAATTCATCCGTGCGGTTAGATTATTCATCTGAGGTTTGTATCTTTGTCCTTTGTGCTTTATGATCTCCATTCTTTTATGGATTGCACAAGGTGCCCTGGTTATCTTATCGAGACAATTTTGGAAGTGTTGGAAATCGATCATCATTCTGATTAGATTTGTCCGGTCTAATCTAACATCTGCAGCTTTGAATCATCTGTCACTAGAATCGAGATGATTTTAGGTAATAAAATGATGATATTATTTATATGACTAATAAACTAACTATTGTGCAAATTACGATACCTATGAATGCATTTTTCCTAATTTATGCTAGAATCTAGCTTAATTCAGGTGATTTAGGTTGCATGATTGCTATGCAATCATTGACAAATAAATTTATAAAACTCTGATGAGTACCAGGTTGTTCGCAGGGAGGCAATCTCGATTTTTGCAGAAGCTTTTTAGTAAAACTTGCTCTAAACAGATATTATATATGTATATATGTATATGAATCAGATATCATGCATTCAGAAGATCGGAATCTTATTGCAATTAAACAGAGTTTTCACAATAAAGAATGCAACTAGAATTAAATAGAGAGATAGAGAGAGATATATAGAGAGAGAGATAGAAAGTGGCAAAGAGACAACGCCGCCTGTAGAATGCTTGTGCGAGATGCGGCAACACCTTAGATCCATGGCGCCGAGATGAAGGTTGGAGCAGAGTTGAAGAGGGAGAGTTACAGAGAAGGTGGAGGAGTTGTATCTAGAGTTGATGGGAGAGAGATGCTTCAATTGGGGGTGTTGAAGTGGAAAACTCATGATCTGAGTTGGATTTGAAAACCCGTCGTTGTAGTTCTATTTGAGAAAAAAATTCGTCAACAGATAAATTTATACCAAAACTCTAAGAATTTTATGTCGAACACAGGAAGGAGGATGTTTGATTCAAAATCGTGTTTGTTTAATTGTTATGAAGCAAATTAGCTAATCGAATTGAATCTAAATTAGCTATCTACTTAAAGAATAAAGAATAGAAGACAGAGAGAGAATATTACAAATAAAGAGAAAATAGAGGTAGAATAAACATGGATTTCATTACCACAAACTGATGTTCATTACAATTACAACTACTCACTACACTAGAAAGCAGGAAATCTACACTAGAAAGTGGGAAATCTATACTAGAAAGCAGTAAAAGAGAAGATAGAGAGAAGTTATCCTCCTCGACAACCGCTTGGAGGACGAGCCGGACAGGGCGACGCCTGAAAGATGGAGGACGAAGCGGGAAGAAGGAGAATGAAGCGGGAAGGAATGAGATAGGACGTCGTCGTCGTCGCGGGATCCACTTCCCGAATGGAGTGAGAAGACAACCGTGGGATGCTCCACGAAGGGGGGAGAAGGTGGAAAAATTCTAATTTTAACTCTAATGGAGCATCCCGAGTTTGGGACAAGCTCTTAGAGCTTTGGAGGGGGTGAGAGAATAGAGGAAGGGATGAGAAATATGTGGGGTCGTAGGGCTATATATAGGTGTAGATTGGAGGGGATACAAAGGTCATTTCACTTAAAAAGTTAAATCAGGGGTCTTTAGTGACGAAATTAAATGTCACTAAGCCCCCAAACATAGGCTTAGTGCACGCCTGCCTGCGCCCTCTCTCCTTCCACGTGCCTCAATGCTCATTGACCATGCATTCTCAGCCGTCCGATCGAAAGATCGGACGGCTTAAATGTACTCGAGCCCCTCTGACTTCAGACGTTAAGCGGCTGAGAGTTGATCTCAGCCGTCCGATCAAGATCAGATGGCAACGATTGAGTCGCTACCGTTTCGTCTTCACCCGTTATGGTGTGACGTAGCCCCATTCCAAGCTGCTGGATCCAGATCGAAGGGCCATCATTGCACACCAACCCGCCCTTTACATCGCACATCTGATCACACGTATGTGGCGAGCATTCAATTGCGCGTCCGCCTGATTTGAAGATCTGGGCTGTAGGCATCAGATCGGGTGGTTGGATTTTGTGCCTGCGCGGGAAGAGGAGATGCGTTACGCACGACTTGAACGTGCACTCTCAGCTCCCGCAACGCCTTAATCTCTGCTCTGTGCCTTCTTCTTTATCAACTTTTTAACCGCGGCGCACGTGCTTGTGGTTGTTGGATCAAGATCCAATGGCCCATGTTTGATCTTGCATTAAGGAGAGAGTGAGACCGTGGCAGATCTTCGAACTTCTGCTAGGCTGGTTTGGGTGGTCGAGATGGTGCCACGTGATGCCATCTTGGCCGTCCATCTTCTATGACTTCTAGAAGGTGCCACAGATGTTGGATTGGGCTGATTTTTGCATCGTTAGGCTGCGATCGTCGATTCGAACCCATCCGTGTGGTCGGATTTGTCGTCTAAAGTGTAGATTGACATCATCTTGGCCCAAGATCTTAGATCTTCCTTGGACTATATCTGATGCTACGGATGTCCAATTGGGGCGATCTTAGAGTTGTTGAACTCCGATCATCGCCCTGATCAAATCTGTACAGTTGGATCTTCAATCCAAGGCCCTGATTAAAAGTCACCCTATTACTTGATCACAAAAATAGAAAATTAACCTAAATTTTATACAAACTAGCCTAAATGCAAGATGATGCATGTTATGCAATATTTATAATGTATGATGCAACTCTACACCTAAGAACACACATAAATAGATAGTTTATGTGATATAAACATGTTTACATCAGGGGGCCTTGGGCCTTCTTTTATAGCTTTTGTGGAAAGCAAAAAAGGTATTTTAGCCCTTAGTCTTGTGTAACTCCTGTTTGATCAGATTCGTTGATCGGGAGATCAACGGATCAGATCTGGCCTCAAAACACCTTCAAATTTGCCCTCTACGCGTGGATTCATCCTAGTGGCGACACGTGGCACACTCTCGTGCCTCGGATCATAATCTGACGGCCCCGCTTGCACCTCACGCTTGCCCAACGCTCGCTGGCCGCTTACTGCTTTTCCCTCCTTGCGCACCTACGCGAATTCAATCGCACCCAATGATCTCAGCCGTCCAATTGTAATATCGGACGGCTCACATGTGTGCGCAACTTCCAATTTCGCAAAATGCGTGAGATCACGCGTCTAGCTGCGGCGTGGTTCGATCGGACCACATGGTTACGCGTCCACCCTTCTATGGCATAATTGCACCTGTGCCCAACGCCGCATCAATTTCACCTAAGGCCGGGCCCAAACGTGCGTCACACGCTTCCGTGCAAGCGTGTGAGCCAATGCGTTGCGTGAACATTCTATTATACTTGTTTGTTTCTATTTATACTTATCCGGCTGGATGGGAGACGTGGCGCACTCGTGGCTGTTTGATGAAGATCTAATGGCCTACAGCATTTGGTGTGGCCTTCCTAGATGGGGTGGTGGTGAGGGAGCGGCTGTGATGGTGCCATGTGGTGCCATCATGGCCATTCCTCTTCTTTTCCTTATATCTGGTGAGGTAGACCTCCGATCGAGTTGATGTTTGCACCGTTGGACTGCGATAGTCGATCTGGATTCATCCGTGCGGTTAGATTGTTTATATGAGGCTTGGATCTTTGTCCTTTGACTTTATGATATCCATTCTTTTATGGACTGCAAGGTTCCCTGATTGTCTGGTCGAGATGATTTCGAAAGCGTTGGACCTCCGTCGTCATTCTGATTAGATCTATATGGTCTAATCTATCATCCGTGTTTTGAATCATCTGCGATTAAAATCATATCTCTTTTAGGTCATAAAATGACTATTTTCTATATGACTAATTAATTAGCTATTGTGTGAATTACGATGCCTATGAATGCATTATTCCTAAGTTATGCTAGAATCTAGCTTAATTCAGGTGATTTAGGTTGCATGATTGCTGTGTAATCACACCCCCATGCCTAAATCTTACTAGTCCCTAGCAAATGCATGACTAAATGTAAAGTGGTCCTACATGAGTAATTTTTATCAAGAGTTTGTCTAGAGGTTTATGTATTTTGTTTTTATCTGAAGCTTTAGTAATCTAGATAATTGTGATTGTGTTTTGTTGTAGCCTATGCAACGGATCCAAGTGAAAGCTAATCCTCATCTAAAGCTCGTACTTGACCCTTAGTAAAAATCTATTGGGATAGGCAAACTACTTCCCTTGGGGTTATAAAGTAACTTGTATGTTCAACCCAGGCTTTTGGCTTAGGTAGAAGACTTCTATGTCAAGTAGATTTGTATTTGGTGGCTTACACTCAACTGGTACTACATGTAGGCTAGTACTTTAGAACCTAGATTTCCAGATTATGAAATAATTCAACTCAGAGAGAGATGAGAAACTGTGTTCTCTTTAGTTCCTTTGTACTCACTCTCTTTCCTTCTCTTTCTCTTTCTTTTTCTTTTTCTTATCTTATCTTTTCTTATCTTTTCTTTCTTTGTGAGCTTACAATCTTACCAGATTTATCAGTATATTTGGTGGTCTCTCCTTGCATTTATTGGTGCTAGTGCACCACGATCGTTTATTTTGATGATAACAAAACACGTGTCTTTTAATATTTGCTTTCGAGTCTTAGTTTTCAGGTCAAATTGCAAATGGAAACATGTTTAGATGGAGTTCGAGCTCGCATCCATGGCAGATTGGAGGAGCTTGATGGAGAAGGAGCTTCGCGAGGAGTGAAAGCATGAAGAGAAGAATATGATAGATTCTCTTTTCATGTATTCTATTGGAATTCTTTTGCTCTTTATTCTTTATGTCTAGATATATGTTAAAGAGCCTCAAAGTACCCTCAAAGTAGTCCTAGGAACACTTGCAAAACCCTAGGATACTTAGGTTTTCTATAGAGAACTTAGAAAATCAAAATAGGATTTTGTTAGCCTAATCAGATGTCTAATCTGTAAATCAGATATCTGATAGTGACTTTTAAGACGTCTGACTATTGACTTAGATGTCCAATAACTTAGGCTGGACTTAATAGGTTCTGTCTGATCAAATCAGACATCCAGACCTTAGTCCAAACATCTTAGAAGACATTTGATGGTTGTGCCAGACGTCCAAGTAGTGGACCATTAGCTAACAAAATGTACGTTGAGGAAAATAACCGTTAGTCTTCTATCAGAAGTTTGTAGAGGACCCTAGACATTTGATATGTGACCATTTTGCTTCGACTGACCCAAAATCACCTTTGCAAGATTTTCTAGCTGTTAACCTATCTTGGGAATCCATTCCTACAGTACAATAGGTTTCCAGACGTCCAGACGTAGTGTCAGACATCCTGTACGTCGTCTAATGTCCTTACACTAGAATCCTGTTTAGGTCTGAATCAAGTCAGGAAGGAAACCCGCCTAGATTCAGATGTCTGACTTAGTTCCTAGACATCTTAAACAAGTTTTCCAGACGTCTGATACTTGGACCAGACGTCTGATGACCTTGTCAAAATCATAATTGATTCTGATTATACCCTATTTTGCCTTGGGTTCAACCCCAACAGCTATGGAAGCTTTCTAAGGGCTTCCAAAGCCTTCTTAGGCCTTCTATAAATAAAGGAGGACCCTTGCCTTGCATATATACACCAAGACACACCAATCATTAGCAATTCCACATCTTTTGTGTCTAAGTCAAATAGAAGAAGATCTTGCTCTCCATTTTGCCATTCCAAATCTAGAGAGCTTCAATCCAGTTGCGCACCCGCTCTCCCTCCACGATTACGAGAGCGACGAACCGTCACCGCATGGTTCACGCACCCGCGTCGTCACATCAATGCACTTCCACCAAAGGGAAGTTTCCTAACTCCTATAGAAGCTAGGTTTTAATATTTGTGGCTCTATAGGATTGTTGTACTTTTATTTTTCTTTGGTTTAGGTATTCGCTTTGCGAATTCCTGTCTCCATCGAGGGACAAAATAGCCCTTGTGAAGAGCATTGGTTGTGAGGTATATGATGGGAACACCATCATGAGCCCTAACTAGCTAATTTTGACCCAATGAAGAGAATAAATGCTCCTACATAATCAACTGAAGGTCATAATTCACTGCATAATCTTTCTGAGAGAAAAAATAAGAAACTAGGGGTAAAGCTATAATTTTACCAATGTAGTACAACAATGAGCTTTCTCAAGGGCTAAACAAAGGCCAAAGGGCCTTAATAAGATAATAAGTGGGTTGGATCAGACAAAAAAGGGCTTGTGTGAGTTATGTGAATTAAATGACTTCTAGAAACCATAAAATAGACCCACTTGATTAGCCAAGGTTCTAGTTAGGATAAAATTCACTTAAATCCTCTAAAAATCATAGAAAAATATTCCCTAGGGTTTAAAACTTTCAATTTGGCCATTGGAACCCATCTTATCCTAGAATGGGGTCTCTGACAGATATTTACCCTAAATTAGGTTTTTGCATAAATTTCCCAATCAAACGTGGTCAAACCCAAAATCCAGCTTCACCATTGGATTCCTTAGGTCCAAATTAGGTTTGTACCAAAATTTGGACCCAAGTTGAGTTTGCCTTGACCTAGTTTGCAAAAAGGTCGAGCTTGATTACATTTGTACCCCTATCTTTTAAAAACCTTTACAAAAGGTCCCCTAGCTTCGTCATCATTTTCGCAATTAGGTCCCTCTGCCATTATAGCGGAGGAATCCTACTCCAGCGAGCTTTGGAAGGAGAGTTCTCCCTGATTACTTGGAGGATCTCCTCCAAAATTGGAATGGAGATCCTCTGAGGAATTCTCTCTCGTCTGAACCCTCATTTGATCCCTGATTCCTTCCCAATCTCTCATGCGAATGCATGAGAGACATGGGTATCCTAATGGACTCCTCCGGTGAGCTTTCCTTGCTTGAAGCTTCCCAAGCCCTAACTGACCTTCAGGGCTCTATTTAAAGAAGCCCAGATCGTCCCGACTCCTACACGCTCAAATTCAGCCATGAACACCCCTGATTCCTCTCTTCTCCTCACGGCAATAGGTTCCTCGACGTCCGACGACCTCCCTTACTCCTCGTCGTCGTCTGACCGCCATACTTGCGGTGGATTCCTCTTCCTTGACTTCGTCCGCACCTTGCCGTACTTGTAGGCGTCTCCCTCTCTTCATCCTCGTCGATCTCCACTCACTGGAGCCACTCTTCGTCTCCGGCGTCGGCCATACTAGACCTGACGCTTCCGCTCGCCCCCATCTTCTCTTCACCACCCAGATAAGCTCCCTTTCCCCTCGACCTTTTTCTCCACCCTTTATTTTTCCAAACTGACCACTGTCAACCTCCATCACCCTCATCTCCATCTCTAGCCACCACCTTTGGCGAGGCCGCTCCACCACCACAGGCCATCCCACTCCTCTGTGATAAGCCCATAAGCTTTCCCTCGCTCCACCGATCCTTTTCCCCCACTTCACACACCGTGTCACTCACCCAAACGCACCCCCAAACACACCCACACCTTCACACACAATATGCCCTAGGTACGCTCGCATAGACGTCCCCACGCCATGCCAACCACCCTAGCATCTTTGCCGTGCTCCGGCGACGCTCCCTGAGCGCTCTGACGAGGCTGCAAATAGTGATTTCAGGTTCAGGCACCAATCTGTCATTGTTGCAGAGCTTGAAATAGGCTTGAGGTCGCTCCAGGCCTTGCCAGTTCCAGGCTCCTGTCCCAGGCTACGTGGAAGACTCTCGCACACGAATCCAGGCTCTCAATCCAGTCGAAGGTTGTAACAGCTGCTGCAATTGGAAGACCACCTCTGCTGCAGGCACGCGAGAAGAAGGGTGTGCGGATAGTCCCACCTCAGAAAGTCCTGAGGTCGCGCACCCGCATAAGTTGATTTTGTGCTTGTATTTGTTCACCTAAAATCCACGAGGTGAGGTCCCTCTCACCCGACCCGGTCTCGTCCGTGCTCACGCCCCGCGAACTTGGCCTGACCTGACTGCACTCCTCTCCCACCACCGCATGCTGGTGGGCCTGGTCCCGGGTATGCACCCAACCCGATAACTCGATTGTCTATGTGGCTCTAGGAGAGCGAAACTTAAGAGAGAAAGAGAGGAGAGCTGCACGTGGGTAGGTGATGGGAACACCATCATGAGCCCTAACTAGCTCATTTTGACCTAGAAAAGAGAACAAAAGCTCCTACAAAACCTAGAGAAGGGCCTAATTCAAGGAATAACTATTCTGAGAAGAAAATAAGAAATAAAGGGTAAAACTGCAATTTTACCATTGCAATACATCAATGGAATTTCTCAGGAGCTAAACATAGGTCAATTGGTCTTAACAAGATGAAAAGTGGGATGGTTCAATCAGGAAAGGGTTACTGTGCAATCTAGGAATTAAATGACTTCTTATAACCCTAAAATCGACCCACTTAATTCAAAAAGATTATGATTAGGATAAAAATCAAATAAATCCTCTAAAATTCATGGAAAAATATCCCCTAGGGTTTAGAACCTTCAAATTGGCCTTTGAAACCTATTTTGACCTAAATTGGGGTCTTAGTCAGATATTTGCCCTAAATTAGGTTTCTGTGTAAAATATCTAGTCAAACGTGGTCAAACCTAAAATAAAACTTCACCATTGGATTCCTTAGGTCCAAATTATGTTTCCAAAATTTGGACCTAAGTGGAGGTCACCTTGACCTACTTTGCAAAATAGTCCACCCAATTACATTTGACCCCTAGCTTTTGAAAACCATTGCGATGACCCCCTATCTTCCTCACCACTCTTTGTAATTAGGTCCCTCCACCATTACAGCGGAGGAGTCCTGCTCTGACAAGGATTCGAGGAGGATTTCTCCCAAATCCCTCAGAGACTCCCTCTCAAATTTGAAAGGGAGATTCTATGAAGAATTCCCTATCATCTGAACGCAATCTCGAGCCCTAATTGTCACCCAATCTCTCGTGTGAACGCTCGAGAGATTTGGGTCTCTCGCACAGTCCTACTTCGGTGAGGATTCTTGCACTTGAAAGCTTGCCTTCTAAGCACAAGGACCTCTGCCAATACCTATAAAAGGATCCCCTAACCCTTCCGCTCAAATTTAGCTTGGTTTGGCCGGAGAACAACCTCCAATTTCTTCTCTTCTCCTCCAGCCAAGCGTCCAGCAAGCATTGGCGACTCCTCCTCCCTCTTCTCGTTGCTCTGCCATAATTCTAGTGTCAGAGCTGTCTTCACCTCCTTCCTCCATGTCGTGCCATACCAACGCTGGTGCCCAATACCCCTTCGTCGTCGTCATTCCCTCTCCATGGGAATTTTCTTCTCCAGCAGTGGCAGGTATGCGCCAGCCGCTCTCCTTATCCTTTCGTCCCTTAATTAGGTTATAACTCTTCCCCTTTCTCCTCTCTTCATTTCCCCCTTCTTCATTTCTATTTTCAACCCCTTGACACCGTAGACCACCATCGTCTTCTCCACCTTCGGCAGACCACCGGCGAGGTGTCTTCGTCACCTCCACACACCCATCCACCTCGCCAGACCCCTCAAAACCTCCGCCACCATCCACTGACCACTTTCCCCATCTCCATTGATCGCCATACCCTCCACAAGCTCCCCCCAACCACACCCATCACAACAGCCACAGACAGACCTAGGCATGCATGCCTAGGCCACCCCGTGCCATGCCACCCACCTAGACACCTTCGTCGTGCCACGGCGAAGCTGCCTGTGTGTTCTAATGAGGCCGCAAGGCCGTATTGCTTGAAACGCAGGTCCGACCTCCTCTGCCATTAGAGCAGATGTGAAGGAGCTCGTAAGCTTGCTCTAGGCAATCAGGCTCTAGGCGAACAGGTCCAGGTGATGCGGAGTTGTCTCGCACACACATCCAGCCAGTAAGGGGCTTTGAGAGGCATCAAAACCATGACAATTGAGTGAAGTAGCCTCCTACGGGTGCGAGTGAAGCAGGTGGGACTTTTAGTCCCACCTCGGAAAGCTTTGAGCATGGAGTGTGGTTTAAATTATTTTTGTGTCAGATGCTATTCGCCTTCGATCACAGGGTGTGGTTCCCTCGCCCGCTCACCTACCTCATCCGCGACCCACGCTCCATGGACCTGGCCTACCTAACCCGTTTATTATGCACTCCTCGCGCACCACCCACGACGGTGCACCTGGACCCAGGTGCGCTTGACCTGACTAGAATACCCGATTGGCTCTGGGAGAGTGAACCTAAGAAAGAAAAGCGAGAGAGCGTACGCAGGGGAGGGTAGGGGTAGGTTTTGCACTTGTGTACAGGGAAAGGAAGAAGAAGAGGAGGCTGAAGCTGAAGGAGTCGCAGAGGAGGTAAGGATCAGAGGATGCCAAGTAAAGAAGGAAGAAGAAGCACTGTAGCAGAGAAGGAGAAGGTGCGGCAAAGGCAAAGCCCAAGAAAGAAGGAAAAGGAAGGAAGGAGAAATCAAAGAAGAAGAAAGAAGGCACAGCTGAAGGAGAAGGCAAAAAGAGTTGAAGTTAGAGGAAGAGAAAGTCAAAGAAGAAAAGAAAGAGTGAAGCTAAATGCCAAAGTCAGAGAAGGAAATCAAAGAAGAAGAAGGAAAGAAGCCAAAGAAGAAGACATCTCGGCCCAAGTCAAGAAAACAAAGAAGAGAAGCCAAGAAGGAGAAGGCAGAAAGAAGAACCAAAGAAGAAAAGAAGAGGAAGCTAAAGAGAGAGCCAAGAGAAGAAGAATCAAATTTTTTATCCTATTCCTCTCAATTTCTCTTTTATTGCTACCTTTTAGTATTCATAAACTCCTGCATTATATTTTGAATTAGATTTTGAGTAACTTTAAGTGTTCAAATTACATTTACTGAGATTAGTGAATAAATTCCATTTGCTCCTTGTGTTCGACCTTGGACTTAACATTCGAGTAATAAAATTTTTATTTGTTTTCAACGCTTTTTCGACTATACTACAATGCCACCTTTTTAAAACTAGATCTAGCGTTGTAAATATTTTGGCACCGTTGCCGGGGAGCAATGCGCAATTCATCACTAATCTCTGCATTCTTTTGATTATTTTGAGCACTAACTTACCCTATTTTGTTTTGCTGTGATTTTGCATGGTATTTCACGAGGAAATCTCCTACGCAAATCAACCACTCTAGGGTAGGTAAACTCTCTATTGTTCCCTAAATCCATCTCCTAATCCTGGGAAGACAAAAGGAAGCAATTAAATTAGGAATCAACCACCTTCTTTCTATAATAATTGCCATCTTTAAGGTAAAAGTTTCCTGATTTTACGAAAATTTTGAAATCTTATTGAAGTCGAAGCAATTTTTAGAGATCCTACCCCACAAGTTCTTGTGCCTATTAGAGATCACGCTTAATTTCTGAATCTTTGCAGACTACACACTTCTTATTTTGAAGTCCAAAGAGAACTTCTAAAAAATCAAAGAGGGTTGGAAATAGAACCAAATTAGGGTTTCTACAGTAGGGTTTTGGAGTGCTAGTTCACACGTGCCTGGTTAAAAGGAAACAAACCCACCCGTATCTGTGTACTACCCAACCCTTGATTGAAAAGATCTAAGCAAGACAAACCCTAAAATTGAGCTCTAAAGGCACTTGAACCTTAAAAACCTTGGACCTAATAACCTGGGAGTCAAATTAGGGTGATTTCTAGGTCTTCACCTAAAATCATTCTGCCATCTTTTAGGACAGGTCAAGTGAAGTTAACCCCTTGGGTCAACCAACCTTGAAATTAGGTCACAAAACCAAAACATTTAAAGTTCAAGTGAAACCCTAAGCACCTTCAATCTAAAAGTGGTAGACTTAAGAGGTCAAGGTCCCCATTCTGGTCTACCTGGAATCTTAGTGAGAAGAGAGGTCGGGTGGGGAAAACCCTGTAACCCGTGGGGACGCTCTACTGTGTAGGGGTCTTTGCGAGACTCTTCCTCTCTGGCTGCCCAGGTAATTATCAGGTGGACAACTTTCCGATCCAGGGGTAGCATCCGCCCCGAACCTCCATAGTCATTCAAACATCTTTGGGTGCCTCAATTGGGTCAAAAACACATCTAGTCCCTCATCCCTTCTCTTTAGAGCACACACATATTTTCAAGTAGGACTCTCTATTCTGATCTATTCACTTCACAACTTGATTCTACATCTTGATCCAAATTCTGATTCTACACCTTGATTCCACCACTTGATCTAAATATGCAGCCAAATTACTTAGGACTACCTTCAAAAAACCTGAATCACAGAGATCCATGAGAGATAGGATGATTGAGGATGCCCTTGAATTCTATGAAATTGAATATAAACCCTCAACATCAATAGAAGACATTCAGGTTAATGTACCAACAGCCACAACCTTCATCATAAACTGTGCCCAGTTTTATTGATTGAAGCCACAAAAGGATCAACCCGAGACATTCTCATAACAGGATACATTGAGATAAAAAAATTACACAACTTTGAATACCTTCAATGCATAACAAATCCTGTACTTTGGGAACAACACCAAGATGATCTTGAAAAATGGGAAGAGATAATGAGATTATTGAAACAAATTATTGGTTAGAAATACCCGTATATGCCTCAAACCGATGATGAACCATCTTGGAGTAGTATTAAGGATCAATCTGATTTCCCAGATCTCGGGTTTGAGGTACAGCGTTGTTATGGATTCCCATCCTAGATGGAGTACAATGTGTTTGATAATAAAGAAGGTTGGGAAGTTCCAATTGCAGGAAAACACAATGTTGAGCCACCCTTAGACCATGGATCCCAAGCATAGAATTCCAAAACTCCTGTAATAATGAGATTAGAACTGAACCTCTCGAGGGTGTAAACCTCGCCCCTTATTCTGATAAGGTGACCCTCGAAGGTAATTCAGACCTAGATTCTAGTGATTCAACCCACATCCTAAGCCTAGAATCTGGATATGAAACCTATTGGGAAGATTACGAGGCCCCATATGATGAAGATCACATTTTCAATGAAGAGTATGATTCCAGGCTTTTATTTGATGATTATCCCTCTCCAACATCCTGAGAGAATCAGATTGATTTTTTGGAAGTCACGCTAATTTACGATACAGAAACTAAGGAGTTGGACGAGTGGGGTGTTGATTGAATCTTTCCTACCAGCCTAAAACTTGAGCCGAGAACATATAAAAACACCTTTGTGAGCTCAAAATTGACATATAGGCTAGACCCCAGTCAGGCTGCTAAGTATACATCCTATGATTTATTCTGTGGTGGAACCCATGATCTTGAATCTCATTCAAAACTTGATTTTCGCAATATCTCATATGATTTCGAATTCGACCATGATTTTGGAGACACTCTACTTCCTGAATACAACAAACCAATCTATGACCTCAGCTCACATGATTCATTCTCCGACTCCAACTCTGAGGTCCCGGTTCCCGAGATCATTAATTTAAGCTCAGGTTCCAGTGACATGGAATCATTTCTTTTCGATCCTCAGGAACCAAAACCAGAAAATGTTGAGAGTGACTGCAACCCAGAGTTTAAATCTTTTCTCGACTCAAATTTCCATCATCCTATAGACACTCTTTAGGCATTCACTTTCGATTTTGAAAGCCATTATAAGGACTCTCTACATGAAACCACCTGTAACTTCTTTCTAGAAGAGCCCTCATACACAATTCTCATTGAAGCCACCTCTTCCACACATACAGATCCCATCTAAACCCGTTTTCAACCCTGACCTGCAACCGGACTCAATTTCTATTCTGATTCCCCTCTCACTGAGCTGATTGCAGATAATTCAACTCCACACATACACCGGGTATCAAGATTGATCAGACTGAAAACCATGCTCCATCCTTCTTTGATCACCCCTGTAGGGTTTCCGCATCATTCACTGATTACTTCACGGATCCTTACTCTGACCAGGCTGATCTGACTCAGCCAAAACCTGAATTTATACTTCCACATCCATCCGAGCTCTATTGCATATGGTGGGTTCCACATCTCTTGATCTACATCTATCAACCCACTAGATTGATTGGGTTTGGGCTGCATCATCAGCCTGTTGATCTTAACAAGAACCTAGTTGGACCAACTAGTCTCTTAATCAAGGTGCTTGTTCTACAAAACTCTGCTGATTTGACCACTCCCTCTCCATCCCATGTCCCGCTCGGCTAAAGGCGTTGAATTTAGTGCTTAACGGGAGGCAACTCGTCATTCCAAAAAAACCAAGATTCATCTGATTATCCATCTGTACTTCACGTCTATTGCACCCTGAGTTCAGTCTTAGAACAGTCGATCCACCTCTGGTACACGTACCAGAGTTCAAAATTGTCCATAAAAGGCATTTCCTGACCCATTCGCTCACCCGATAAATCCTGTTCTAAGTCCCTGAACCCAACACTATTTCACACCTTCCGTTTACAATGAGAACATTGCAAAACTTAGGCATGGGGGGGTGGTAAAGTGCATACATACAGAAACCAAGAAAAGTTATAAGGATTCTCACAAAAAAATCACATATGTCAAAAATACCTAAAAAAAAGAGAAAATTGTAAAAAAGAACAAAAAAATGGAGGAGAGACAATTTTGAAGTCACATAAGCATGAGGAGGAAAAGAGCATAATGACAAAGAAAGGAGCACAAAATGAAAAAGAAAAAGAAGAGATAGTCATTAGTAAGAAATTAAGGGATTAACTAAAGTTCTAGACCACATCAAGTAAAAGAATAAAAGAAGGAAGTGCTAATGAGACCTAAAAAAGAGATTAGTAGGAACGTTGATCTTAGGCTTTTTGGGCTAGACTCTTAGGCTTAAAAATTCAAGTATCTACTAAGATTTGGATACTCCTCAAGAGGTTGGGGAAAATGCGAAGCTTAAGTATTAGGTCTAAGGCTTAGGGAGTATTCAGCCTCGTTAACTAACCTTCGGTTTGTGGGACTCGGTAACCTAAGCACCCCAATCCACACACAGTCTGGTTTAGTGCGCATAACTATCAAAATTACACAAAAGCATTTAAATGTTCTGAAAAAAGTTGCCTAGATTAGGAGCGGCCAATCAACAATAGTTGATTTGGACAAGTTCCTGGCGTGGAGAGGCGGGAAATTTCCCTCGAAGATGCGTAATAACATATCGTCTCCTCGGTGCTTGTCTCCTAGGATATTTACATATCCTACCGGGGGCACATAAGCACTCTACTGGTTCAGATGCCATGGGCGGCATTATCATGAAATGTCGATTGCTAGGGTCTGGATTTGGCTACAGAACACCAATGGGCGGGATTATCTCAAAATCTCAGAAGCCAAGGTTCTGGGGTTGTCATGGGTGGTGCTATCATGAAGCATCGATTGCCAGGGACCTTTGAGGATTGATGATGGGGACAAGGAATCTGATACAGACCGTGTTAAGAAGCCAGTCTGAAGCTAGAAATAAAAGGAAAAGAGAGAGAAAATTCTCTAAACAAATAAATCCTCTATCTCACTCTTACAAAAACGCACTGCAAACTGAACCAAGGCTAAAATATGTCTCAAGCAAGGGTGCTTTAACCGTGGAGTACAACGAACCTTAGGGTAGTTCCTGTGGGCCTTAAAAACCTTCGTGAAGGACCGAGGCTAGAGCTGGTCAGGTCTGGATCTTGGTTGGTACTTGAGTACCTCTAGGCCTACTGTTGGCATTCTAACCTAATCAAAAAGTAAAAGAAAAGCACTTATTATAACTGGTGAAAGAAACTCATGGTCTAGAACATAAGTTAAAACTTTGAAATTTTTCTAAGGGACTAGCAAAAGCTAGGCATGGAGGTATGATGGGAACACCATCATGAGCCCTAACTAGCTCATTTTGACCTAGAAAAGAGAACAAAAGCTGCTACATAACCTAGAGAAGGGCCTAATTCAAGGAATAACTATTCTTAGAAGAAAATAAGAAACAAAGGGTAAAATTTTAATTTTACCATTGCAGTACATCAATGGGATATCTCAGGGGCTAAACATAGGTCAATTGGTCTTAACAAGATGAAAAGTGGGATGGTTCAATCAGAAAAGGGTTACTATGCAATCTAGGAATTAAATGACTTCTAGTAACCCTAAAACAGACCCACTTAATTTAGCAAGGTTTTGATCAGGATAAAAATCAAATAAACCCTCTAAAATTCATGGAAAAATATCCCCTAGGATTTAGAACCTTCAAATTGACCTTTGGAACCTATTTTGACCTAAATTGGGGTCCTAGTCAGATATTTGCCCTAAATTGGGTTTCTGTGTAAAATGTCTAGCCAAACGTGGTCAAACATAAAATCAAACTTCACCATTGGATTCCTTAGGTCCAAATTAGGTTTTTAACAAAATTTGGACCTAAGGGGAGGTCACCTTGACCTACTTTGCAAAATAGTCCACCCAATTACATTTAGACACCTAGCTTTTGAAAACCATTGTGAAGACCCCCCTATCTTCCTCGCCACTCTTTGCAATTAGGTCCCTCCCTCATTACAATGGAGGAGTCCTACTCCGGTGAGGATTTCTCCCAAATCCCTCAGAGACTCCCTCTCAAATTTGAAAGGGAGATTCTCTGAGGAATTCCCTATCATTTGAATGCAATCTCAAGCCCTAATTGTCACCCAATCTCTCGTGCGAACGCTTGAGAGATTTGGGTCTCTCGCATAGTCCTACTTCGGTGAGGATTCTTGTGCTTGGAAGCTTTCCTTCCAAGTAAAAGGACCTCTGCTAGTACCTATAAAAGGGTCCCCTAACCTTTCCGCTCAGATTTAGCTTGGTTTGGTTGGAGAACAACCTCCAATTTCTTCTCTTCTCCTCCGGCCAAGCATCTTGCAAGCTCTGATGACTCCTCCTCCCTCTTCTCGTCGCTTTGCTACAATACCAGTGGCAGAGCTGTCTTCACCTCTTTCCTCCACATCGCGCCGTACCAACGCTGGCGCCCAATACCCCTTCGTCATCGCCGTTCCCTCTCCACTGGAATTTTCTTCTCCGGTGGCGGTAGGTACGCGCCAGCCGCTCTCCTTATCCTTTCGTCCCTTAATTAGGTTAAAACTCTTCCCCTTTCTCCTCTCTTCATTTCCCCCTTCTTTATTTCTATTTTCAACCCCTCGACACTGCAGACCACCACCGTCTTCTCCACCTTCGGCAGATCACCGGCGAGGTGTCTCCGTCACCTCCACACACCTATCCACCTTGCCAGACCCCTTAAAACCTCTGCCACCATCCACTGACCACTTTCCCCATCTCCATCGACCGCCATACCCTCCACAAGCTCCCCCCAACCATACCCATCACAACAGCCACAGACCGACCTAGGCACGCACGTCTAGGCTGCCCCGTGCCACGCCACCCACCTAGACACCTTCGTCGTGCCACAGCGAAGCTGTCTGTGTGTTCTAATGAGGCCACAAGGCCGTATTGCTTGAAACACAAGTCCGACCTCCGCTGCCATTAGAGCAGACGTGAAGGAGCTTGCAAGCTTGCTCTAGGCAGTCAGGCTCCAGGCGAACAGGTCCAGGTGATGCGAAGTTGTCTTGAGTACACATCCAGCCAGTAAGGGGCTTTGAGAGGCATCACAGCCACGATAATTGAGCGAAGTAGCCTCCTGCGGGTGCAAGTGAAGCAGGTGGGACTTTTAGTCCCACCTTGGAAGGCTTTGAGCGTGGAGTGTGGTTTAAATTGTTTTTGTGTCAGAGGCTATTTGCCTCTGATCATAGGGTGAGGTCCCCTCACCCGCTCACCCACCTCGTCTGCGACGCATGCTCCGCAGACCGGGCCTGCCTGACCCATTTACCGTGCACTCCTCGTGCACCACCCACGCCTGTGCGCCTAGTCCTGGGTGCCCTTGACTCGACCCGAATACCCGATTGGCTCTGGGAGAGCGAACCTAAGAGAGAAAAGAGAGAGAACGTACGCAGCGGAGGGTAGGGGTAGGTTTTGCACTTGTGTGTAGGGAAAGGAAGAAGAAGAGGAGGCTGAAGCTGAAGGAGACACAGAGGACCTAAGGATCAGAGGACGCCAAGTAAGGAAGGAAGAAGAAGCACTATAGCAGAGAACGAGAAGGCGCGGCAAAGGCAAAGCCAAAGAAAGAAGGAAGAAGAAAGAAGGAGAAATCAAAGAAGAAGAAAGAAGGCACGGCTGAAGGAGAAGGTAGAAAGAGCTGAAGTTAGAAGAAGAGAAAGTCAAAGAAGAAAAGAAAGGAGAGAAGCTAAAAGCCAAAGTCAGAGAAGGAAATCAAAGAAGAAGAAGAAGGAAAGAAGCCAAAGAAGAAGACATCTCGGCTCAAGTCAAGAAAACAAAGAAGAAGAGAAGTCAAGAAGGAGAAGGCAAAAAGAAGAACCAAAGAAGAAAAGAAGAGGAAGCTAAAGAGAGAGCCAAGAGAAGAAGAAACAAACTTTTTATCCTATTCCTCTCAATTTCTCTTTTATTGCTACATTTTAGTATTCATAAGCTCCTGCATTATATTTTGAATTAGATTTTGAGTAACTTTAAGTGTTCAAATTACATTTATTGAGATTAGTGAATAAATTCCATTTGCTCCCTGTGTTCGACCTTGGACATAACATTCGAGTAATAAAATTCTTATTTGTTTTCAATGCTTTTTCGACTATACTGCAATGCCACCTTTTTAAAACCCGATCTAGCATTGTAAACAGTAGGGGTAGGTTTTGCTACAGGCGAAAGCTGAAGAGAAAGAGAAGTTGAAGCTAAGGCTGAAAAGGAAGAAGAGAAGGCAGATGACAGAGAGGCAAAGAAGAAGAAGGAAGTCAAAGGCAGAATGAAGAAGAGAAAGAGAAAGATTGTGAAGGCCAAGGAAGACATAAGCCAAAGAAGAAGAAGAAGGAAAGAGAAGACAAAGGCAAAGGGAAAGAAGAGGAAGAGTAGAAACAAAGCAGAAGAAGCAAAGGCAGATCAGACACTTTAAGTCATCTGATTAAAGGATCAAATGACAGATTTTAGCCTCATTGCATCTTTAGATATTGAATCATTTGATGATATTGTAGGAGTATTTGGTGATCTACATCACCATTTTACTCCCATATTTTTGCACTCTGACACTGCTACTATTGCAATTTCTTTCAGTTTAAATTGTGATCTTGATTTCTAAATACCAATTTACTCCCTGTATTCGACCTCAGAAATTCTTTCAAGTAATAAAATTATATCTATTTTGAGCGCTATTTCGGGTGTACTACAACGCAATACTTTTAAAACACGATCCAGCATTCCCAAACAGTACACTACCCTTAGGTATAAAGTAGCATGGTTGTACTGAGGTTGAACTACCCTCATTTTAAATAGTTCGTTTAGTGGATTTGATCGACTTTGTCGATTGGGAAATCCTAACTCGAGATGGTTAGGTGATGATTTTCACCCGGTTCGAGTTTCCACCTAAAAATTCTTGTGCCTATTGTGTGTTTGTGCTTTTTGTGAGATTGTTTACATAATTCTGCATTTTATATTACGTTATGCATATCTCACCCCCTCCCATAGAGAATTTACAGCATTAACACTTTGATTAGGTTCTGATAACTCTAAGACTAAGTCAATTTCTCAACCCGTATTCAGGCGGCCAGAAATACAGAAAAGTAGGCTAAGGCTATATTTGGTGGATCATGAGGGTCGTAGGTGTTGTTGTCTCATTACACTTGAAATAAATTCTAAAAATACTTATAAACTCTTTTTTTTTCTTTTCCTTTTTTTCTTTTTCTTTCTTTCTAAATTTTTTTCTATGTATATATATATATTTCTTTTCTTTTCTCTCTCTATTTTTTTTTCAAATATCTACTAACGCAACACAGCATACAAACTTTTATTTACGAGGCATTATTTAGGATTATGGGTGTTCAAAAGGATATCAGGTGGCTTACTTGGTGGAAGTGTCTATTCTCAGCACCTGGAAGGAAATGGATAGGATAATGTATTTCTAATCTTGACATTAATACCCTCCTTCAGTCGAGGATTCCGTAAAAGATGGTCGTGACCATCCACCTCAGTCCTAGTTTTATCAGAACCTGCTCTCTACGTATTTACCTTATTTGGTGGCTCTCAAGAGATTCGCACTAAGAACTTGTACGTAGAAATCGAGAGTGAAAACTATGCCTAACTCCGAGTATCATTATCTCATTATCTAGAGTTTAAGATTCCTCATACTAGCCTTAGAGCACCAGTAGACTTTCTACTCTCACCTCACACTTGTTTGGTGGATCTGTTAGAAAATAGTTTTCTTGACTCCCTAATTACTATCCAAGGGTTTAGGAGAAGAAGCATTGCTTCTTCTTGACAAACTGAAGATGTTTATCGGTCTTCACAGAGGATCCATTGCAAATTTTACGTTTAAGTGTGAAATTGCACTGGATTCTAAACTTAGGAATCAACTTAAGAATAAATCCCTAATAACACCTTAATAAAAATTCTTTATGCCTAAATGTAATTTTTTTTTGACACAAAAATTAGACATGCAATGTCCATGCCCCCATGCTTATTCATTACAATGTCTTCATTGAAATGTATGCATGAAAATCAAAATATAATAAGCAAGAGGAGGGGATATCACTTGACTATTCTTTTTAATCCAGGTCAACATGGATGCAGAGGATGTAGAGCTACCTGTAATGAATACTGGGTTGCCTCTCGGCCAACGCTAAGTTTAATGTCATTTGCCGGACTTAAACCCAAAAATATGTAGTTCAAATAAATGGGTTTGAGTCAAGATTAAAATGAAGATGTGATCATGTAATGCAAGGGTCAGTGATCCACAAATGTGGATCAGTTGATGGTGAATACCAACCCAAAAGGTTATAAAAATAAAGTGAATAGGCTTGAAACTATTTGCAACCAGATGCTACAAAAGAAAGAAATATTAGTGCGGGTGCCATAGTGGAAAATAGATAATGGCAACCTTAAGATGTGATGCATGAGGAGGATACAGGGTGGTTTGTGGGGAATAAATTGTATGGGTCTTGAAAGTGATCGGAAATAAAAGGAGGGACCCGAGTGGTGTAGTCTGAAATGGTATAAGAAACCACTTTGCAAGTCAAGTTAGGTATGGATGGATGTCGAGTAGGTGAGTCAAATAAGATCCAGTGGTCCATCTCAATAGTTTTGGACTTATCAGAATCCTCAATCTTATCCCTGGGGTGATCAAAAGTCTCATTCAAGTCGCCCAAATCATGATGCAAATCTTCAAATGTAATGGATAGAAATTCATTATTCCTTAGAATCACAGTCCCAGGGGGAGTAAGATTGGGATTTAGATTAGTCAACACCTCAAATCCTTTTTGTTTTGTGGACTTCTGAGTTTGATCCCAATTGTTTTTCTCTTGGACTATATCTTCTGAGGGAATGTCTTCTTATTTCTCATCAATCAAGTCAAGCTCCTCAGGATTCCATGATTCAGCTAAATTGTTTGCTTCCTTAGATAGATCTTCATAAGTCATCCCCAATAATTCTGCAATTTCTTGAACATCTTTTTCATAAGGGGATTGTCTGTCTTGCTCAATCTCAAGATGTCAGGGATAAGGGTCAGATTTTTCTTCAGAACTCTGGTTGATGGGAAGAGAAGGGTGCGAATTAGCTGAAACAGAAGTGACAATAGATTTGGCTTCTATATAGGATATCTTAGAATGATTGGTATTGCCAAATCCAAATATCGAATCATTTAAGCACATCTGATCATGGTAATCCTCAGACAAGATGACATCAGAGCCTTCCAATCGTGCTTGGCTGGGAGTGTCAGTGTTCCCAATCTTTCTGTCTTCTTGATCTTGCTCTGATTCTCCCAAATCATCCATGTAGTCTAATTGTGCATCTTTAAGCATAAAAGACTCATACTCCGGCCCACTATAGATTGGCTTCTCAAAATAGAATGGTTGCAATTCAGGGCCTAAATCAAGATGTATTTCTTCAAGTGAGTCTTCCTCCTCAAAGTCAGTTTTTGGGATATCAAAATCATTTATTAGTTCATCTGTAGGCCTCGGTAGGATCTGTTCTGCATAATCACAGGGCTGGTGGATGGGCTTAGTGTATGTAGAGGTTTGGATTGGATAAGATGTCATACATAAGGTTGGATCCTCAACCTTGAGTGGCTTACCACCAACTTGTGGCATACTCGGACCATTTTTATCACCTTGTGCTTTCCAGATTCTGTTGAGCTAGTTTGTCAGATTATCTGTGTTTCTTTTATTAGCTTCTTTCATCCCCTGGACTACTTGGAGTAATTGGGTGATCTCAAGATCACTACCATGGTCAGGGATTTGATTAGGTTGAGGATAATAATTTCTAGGATTTCTTTCCTCAGTTGAATCAGAATATCTATCATCTGAATACCTAGGGCAAGAATCATATCCTTGGTTTGGTGTTGTAGGGTTATCCCAAAGAGAAGGTAAAGTTGTTTGGGTGGAATTGGGATAATTTATAAAGTGATTTCGTGGATAGGATTGATATTCTAGGTATTGGGATTCTGAGGCATATCCATGATCTGGGGAGAGATGAGTTTGGCTGAATCGGTGAAGATAGTTGGTCATGCCAATCAGGTGCTGGTACTACATGGAGAGTGTCTTTTGAGGTTGTAGAGATCCTTGATATCTAGCGATTCGTATGGGATTCAAGGTAGGCCTATCTATACCCGAGGAATATGAGGCGTAGGCAAAGGAATCAACTCCCGGGTGTTGAGGAGAGTTCTCCCATCCTGAAGAAGTTGAAGTAAGGGAAGGGTTGGGATAGGGAGAATAGTGGGAGGCAAAAGAGTATGGGTCCATGATTTTCTCCTCAATCAGTTCTTTCTCATGGTAATTAGTCATTGGAATGTATTTAGAAAAATTAGGTCTTCTCCTTAGTTTACTCTCTAAAGGTGGTACCAAATCAAGGTTCAGAGACCTTTTAGCATCCATGTACCAGAAGAAAGTTAATAGATGAGAGAATACCCCGCTCTTTCAATACAAGCAATCAAACTGGTCCTTAGAGTGTCAACCCTAAATTGACCTAATCTTGGCTCCCCAAAACACAACTGGGTTAGATCAACCCTTGAATTACTTGGCTGGCCAGAAGGGTGGGACCCCTTAGGACACTCCGCACGGCAGGACAGCACTAAGGGTTAACGCGGTTATCGCACCGACCTTTCTTGTCACCAGTAGGTCCAAGTAGAGAACGCCTTGAACTTAACCCATTCTAGTTTCAAGTCCCCAAGTCTATTAGTCCTACCTAAGGTACGTCTACTCAGTTTTAGGCATGGGTTTGATGTGGTTTTGGAATATGATGGGCGTTAGGGGGTGTTTGCCCTTAAAATTGATTTTGAAATGTGTGAAGTGATTAGCCAAATAGGGTTTAAAAGCAATTTCTTATGATGAAGTGAATTTTAAGATTTGAATGATTGTGTCAATGCGTTTTAGGGTTCACTTGAGTTAATATTTTCAATCAAGGTTTTAATGAGGCACACAAGTGTTTGCAAATCCCAATTTGTTGATAGATTTTCTTTAAGTATGGAAATGCAAGTGTGCTCCATCCTTAGTGTGAAATCCTAAATGCAGATAGTTCTAGATGTTCTTTTAATTCAAATTCAGAGAATTGGTGCGACTCAAGTAATACAATCACTTGGTCATATTGCACCACTAACTAAGCACTCAGAAAATAATTTTCAAGAATTTTTAATACATGTTTTCTATTTTTTCTGATTTAAAGTGTATTGGGTGTTTTGTAATCTATTTTGACCCCTAGTTTGTGATTGGATAATCCATGTAATCAAATGTGCAAGAAATATTTTTTTCAGATTTTTTCCTAAATTCTCGATTATCTCACAAATTCAATACTTCAAATTTCAAGTCAATCAGAACTGTATAGAAATTCCCATAATTTTTTGAGCTTTGAAAAATCAGGAACAATAATCGTATTGATAATAGATCAGTATGTGAATTTTTAAAATTTTTCTATAATTCATATTTGCTCAAAATTTGGATATGGTGTTCCTAACTTTAAAATCTACATCTATTAAAAATTTAAAAATTTTTGGATATACGGATCTTTAGGAATTGAATTTTTAACATAAAACCTTATTTTAGCCAGAAAATCAAAAGAATTTTTTTTATGCAAACAAATTCTAAATAATCCTAGGGTTCAAGCAAATCCTAGATCTAACTAATCTAAATTATGGGTTGTTTAACAGGCGAGATCAATGTTTTAAAATCGATGCGTCGTAGTATATTTGAAATCGCTCGAAAACAAATAAATTTTATTAGTCAAAGTTTTAAGTCTGAGGTCGAACACAAGGTGCAAATTGGGGTTTAAAATCAAGAGTACAACTTTGAGAAATTGAATATGCAATGAAAATTAGAGTTGTAATGCAAAAATGTAAATATAAACATTGGATATCAATATATATAAAGAGAGCACAAAAAATGGACGTCTGATTTTGTGAATCAGACGTCTTAAACTTAGAGTTGCTATAGTGCTTCTATTTCTCTTCTTCTCTAATTTCTGTCTCTGGCTACTTCTTTCTTCTTTCCTTTTCTGCTCTTTTCCTTTGTATTCTTCTCTTTCTTCTTCTTCTTCTTCTTCTTCTTCTTTCTCTGGTGACTCCTCTTTCTTCTTGGCTTCTTCTTCTTCTTTCTTTCCTTCTAGCAACTCCTCTTTCTTCTTGGCTTCTTCTTCTTTCTTTCCTTCTAGCAACTCCTCTTTCTTCTGCCTTCAGCTCCTTCTCCTTCTCTTTCTCTTTCTTCAGCTCTTCAGCTTCTTCCTCTTTAGTCCTTGCCTTCTCCTTCCTGCATTTGCTGGCTTCAACCCTCTTCTTCCTTGGCTTCTTCTTCTTCTCCTTGCCTGCGAGAGAGCAAAACCTACCCCTACCCACCCCCATGATCTCTCTTCCTCTTTCTCTCTTAGGATCGCTCTCCCAGAGCCGCTTCTCAGGTAATCGGGTCGAGTGCGCACCCTGGACCAGGCCCACCGACGTGCGGTGGTGGGCGAGGAGTGCAGGTCGGGTATACGGGTCAAGCCAGGTAAGCGTGGGCAGTGCCGCGGACAAGGCAGTGAGAGGGTGAGTGGGACCTCACCCCGTGTTCGGGTGGCGATAAGGCATATGCGCGTTTTCAATTTATCTTGTAGCGCTCACTCATCCACTTCCTAGGTGGGACTAAACGTCCCACCTTGCTGTTGTGCGTGTCCGCAACAGATGGCAGATCCAATTGCAGCGACTACTAGGGTCTTCAGTGCCAATTGCTTTGCTGAAGCTATGCACGAGGAGAGTTTGCACACCCTGGGACTCTTAGCATGGATCGAGGAGACCTGGGGGAAGCTCCCAAGCAAACGCCTCGCTTGCGTTAATGGCGGCGGGCCTCCAAACCTGTCAACCACGAAAACGGCCTTGCAGCCTCGTCAAAAGGGTCAGGAAGCTTCGCCGAGACACAACGAACGTAGTGAGGGGGTCAGTGTGGCGTGGGGTGGTCGTAGTGTGCGTGCCTAGGGCACCTTGTGTGCGTGAGAATGGGTGTGTTCGGGGAGCGGTTTGGGTGTGTGGCATGGTGAGCGGAGTGAGGGTTTAGGATCAGTGAGGTGTTGTGGTGCTTATGGGGTGGTTGGTGAGGCGGATGGAGTTGTGGAGTGGTGGGGATGCCTCGTTGGAGTGTGGCTGGAGGTGAAGAAGGTGGTGGTGATTTGTGGCATCGAGGGGCGTTTTCAAGAGATAAAGATGGGGAATAGGAAGAGGAGAGAGAGAGATGTTATCTGACCTAACCTAAGGTTGAAGGAGGTAGGGATGGTAGCTGGCTCATGTTGCCGTCGCCGGAGACGAAGCTCTCCGTAGGTGAGGTGGTGGCGACGACAGGGGCAGAGGTAGCATCATGGCTGGTGTGGCCGACGCGGATGAATGAGAGGAAGGTAAACCAACCACTGGTATTGTGGTTGGGCAATGAGAGGGAGAGAGCGGAGTCGTCGGAGCTTGTGGAGTTGTGGCCGGCGAGGAGTGAAGAAAGTAGGGTGGACCGACCTAATTCCAAGCTGAGGAGGTGAGGAATGAATTAGGGTTTCTTATATAGGCCCTGGAGGTTGGGTTTATGCTTGGAAGCCAAGCTTCCAAGCACAGAAATCTTGCCGGAGACGGAAACTCAGAGGGACCCAAATCTCTCATACGTTCGCATGAGAGATTGGGTAGGAATTAGGGCTCATCAGTGGGTTCACATTGGAGGAGATTTCCGAGAGAATCTCCCTTTTAATTTTGAAGGGGATTCTCTGAGAGATCAGAGAGTTCTTGCCTTTGAAACCTCGTCGGAGTAGGATTCCCTCCGCTATAATCCTAGAGGGACCTAATTTCGAAGAACGAAGACAAAGATAGGGGGATTTCTGCAGAAGTTTTCAAAAGTTAGGGGTATAAATGTAATTGGATTGTACCTATTTGCAAAATGGGTCAAGATGAATTCCTCTTAGGTCCAAATTTTGGTACAAACCTAATTTGGATCTAAAGAATCCAATGGTGAAGTTGGATTCTGGGTTTGATCACATTTGACTGGGCAATTTATGCAAAAACCCAATTTAGGTTAAATATTTGTCTGAGACTTTAATTTAGGTCAAAGTAGGTTCCAAGGGCCAAATTGAAGGTTATAAGCCCTAGAGAATATTTTATCATGATGTTTAGAGGGTTTAGGTGGATTTTATCCTGACCAAAACCTTGTTAAATTAAGTGGGTGTGTTTTAGGGTTACAAGAAGTCATTTAATTCCTAGAATTCACATGAACCCTTTTCTATTTGAACCAACCCACATTTTATCTTGTTAAGACCATTTGACCTGTGTTTAGCCCATGAGAAATCCCGTTGTTGTACTGTAATGGTAAAATTGCAGTTTTACCCCTTGTTTCTTACTTTTCTCTCAGAATGGTTATTCATTGAGTTAAGACCTCCAGTTGGTTATGTAGGAGCTTTTGTTCTCTTTTCTGGGTCAAAATGAGGTAGTTAGGGTTCATGATGGTGTTCCCATTATACCCCCATGCTTAGCTTTTGCTAGTCCCTTAGCAAATTTTGAGGTTTTAACTTCTGTTCTAGACCATGAGTTCCTTTGATGTTCACAAATTATGATGAGTGCTTTTTTTTTCTTTTTGATTAGGTTAGAATGCTGATAGTAGGCCTAGAGGTGCTCAAGTACCAATCAAGATCCGAACCTGACTAGCTCTAGCCTCGATCTTCCGCGAAGGCTTTTAAGGCCCACAAGAACTATCCTAAGGTTCGTTGGACTCCGCCGTTAAAGCACCTGTACTTGTAACGTATTTTAGCCTCGATTCAGTTTGTAGTGCATTTTTTGCAAGAGAGAGACATAAGATTTTTTTGTTTGGAGAGTTTTCTCTCTTTTCTTTTTATTTCTAGCTTTGGATTGGCTTCTCAACATGATTTGTATTGGATTCCTCATCCCCATCATCAATCCTCGAAGGGTCCCTGGCAATCGATGCTTCGTTATAGCATCACCCATGGCAACCCCCAGAACCCTGGCTTTCGAGATTTCGAGGTAATCCCGTCCATGGCATTTTGTAGCTAAATCTTGACCCTAGCAATCGACATTTCGTGATAATGTCTCCCATGGTATCTGAACCAGCACAGGGTGCTTGCATGCCCTTGGTAGGTTATGTAAATATCCTAGGAGACAAGCACCGAGGAGATGATATGTTATTGCGCATCTTCAAGGGGAATTTCCTGCCTCTCCGCGTCAGGAACTCATCCAAATCAACTTGTGTTGATCGGCCTATCCTAATCTAGGTGACTTTTTTAGAACACTTAAATTCTTTTGCATGATTTTGATAATTATGCGCACTGAACCAGATCGTGTGTGGATTGGGGTGCTTAGGTTACCGAGTCCCGTAAACCAAAGGTCAGTTAATGAGGCTGAATACTCCCTAAAACTTAGACCTAATACTTAAGCTTCGCATTTTCCCTAACCTCTTGAGGACTATCTAGATCTTAGCGGATACTTGAATTTTTAAGCCTAGGAATTTAGTCCAAGAGGCCTAAGATCATCGTTTCTACTAATCTCTTTTGTGTTTCATTAGCACTTTTTCTTTTCATTTTCCTTTTCTTGATGTGGTCTAGAACTTAGTTAATCCCTTAATTTCTACTAATGATTATCTTTTTTTTCGTTTCATTTTGTGGTCCTTTTTTTTGATATTTTTCACTTTTCCTCCTTAAGCTTTGTATGGCCTCAAAATTTTCTCTCACCTCATAATTTTTTTTTCTTTTTCACCATTTTCTATTTTTTTTTGGTATTTTTGGCATATGAGATTTTTTTGTGAGAACCCTTCTGAATTTTGATTTCTATATGTTTGCACTTTACCACCCCCCCATGCCTAAGTTTTGCAATGTCCTCATTGTAAACAGAGAGTGTAAAATAGGTTTGGGTTTAGGGACTTAGAACAGGATTTTTTGGGTGGGTGATGGGTTGGGAATGACTGTTGCGGACAATTTCAGGCTCTGGCATGTGTACCAGAGGTGGGATTGACTGTTCTAAGACTGAACTCAAGGTGCAATAGATGTGAAGTATAAATGGATAATCAGAAGGATCTTAGGTTTTTGGAATGACAGGTTGCCTCCAGTTAAGCGCTAAATTCAACGCCTTCAGCCGAGTGGGAAATGGTATGGAGAGGGAGTGGTCAAATCATCTGAGTTTCGTAGAACAAGCACCTTGATCAAGAGCCTGGTTGGTCTAACCAGGTGCTTCTTCTGATCAATAGGCTGATGATGCAGCCCAAACCCAATCAATCTGGTGGGTTGATAAATGTAAATCAAGAAATGTGGAACCCACCATATACTATGGAGCTCGGAATGATATGGAAGTGTGAATTCAGGGTTTGGCTGAGTTGAATCAGCCTGGTTAGAGTAGAGATCTGTAAGGTAATCAGTGGATAATGACGAAACCCTACAAGAGTGATTAGCGAATGATGGAGCATGGTTTGTGATCTGATCAATGTCTGAAACCTGATAGAGATGTGGAGGTGAATCATCTACAATCGGCTTAGTAAGAGGGGAATCAGAATAGAAATTGAGTCCGATTGTGGGTCAGGGTTGAAAACGGGTTTGGATAGGTTCTGTATATGTGGAAGAGGTGGCTTCAATAAGAATTGTGTATGAGGGCTCCTCTACAAAGGAATTATAGGTGGGTTCATTCAGAGAGTCCTCATAGTAGCCATCAAATTCAAAAGTGAATGCCTGAAGAGTGTTTATAGGATGAGGAAAATCTGAGTCAAGAAAGGATTCGAACTCTAGGTTGCAATCACTCTCGGCATTTTCTGGTTTTGATTCTTGAGGATCGAAAAGAAATGATTCCATCTCACTGGAACCTGAATTTAAATCAGTGATCTCAGGATTCGGGACCTCAGAGTCAGAATCGGAGAATGAATCATGTGAGTTGAGGTCGTAGATTGGCTCATCGTAGTTAGGAAACAAAGGTTCTCTGAAATCATGGCAAGATTTGAAATCATCAGAGAAATTACGAAAATCATGTTCTGAATGAGATTCGAGAACAGAGGTTCCACCATAAAATAAATCATACAATGTAGACTTAGCAGCCTGACTTGGGTCTAGCCTATATGTTGATTCTGAGCTTAAAAAGGTGTCCTTATAAGGTCTAGGCTCAAGTTCTAGGCTTGTAGGAAAGACCCAATCAGAACCCCACTCGTCCAACTCCTCGATTTTAGTATTGTAGATTGGCGTGACTTCCAAGAAATTGATTTGTACCTCTGAGGATGTTGGAGAGGGATATTCATCAAATAAAGGCCCATAATCATACATTTCATTTAAACTTTGATCTTCGTCATACGGGGCCTTGTAATCTTCCCAATAAGTTTCAGATCCAGATTCTAGGCTGAAGATGTGGGTTGAATCACTAGAATCAAGGTCAGAATTACCTTCGAGGGTCACCTTATCAAAATAAGGGGTGGGATTTACACCCTCGAAAGGTTCGATTTTAATCTCATCATTGCAGGAGTCTCGGAATTCTATGCTTGGTGAACCAGGATTTTGGTTTTCTAGGGCTGGCTCAAAATCGTGTTCTCCTGCAATTGGGACTTCCCAACCTAATTCAGTGTTAGTCATGTTATACTCCATCTGGGTCGGTAATCCACAACAACCTTGTGCCTCAAACCCAGGGTTTGGGAAATCAGATTGGTCCTCAATACTATTCCAAGATGGTTCATTATCTGTTTGGGGCATGTATGGGTATTTTTTATCAATAACTTATTTCAATAATCTCATCATTTCTTCCTATTTTTCAAGATCATCTTGGTGTTGTTCCCAAAGTACAGGATTTGTCATGCATTGGAGGTATCCAAAGTTATGTAATTTTTCTATCTCAATGTATCCTGTTATGAGAATGTACCGGGTTGATCCTTTTGTAGCTTCTGTTAATAGTAATTGGGCACAGTTTATGATGAAGGTTGTTGTTGTTGGTACACTAACCTGAATGTCTTCTACTGGTTTTGAGGTTTTGTATTCGATTTCATAAAATTCAAGGGCATCCTCAATCATTCTATCTCTCATGGATCTTTGCGATTCAGGTTTCTTGAATGGTAATCCTAAGTAACCAGGCTGCATATTTGGATCCGATGGTGGAATGAAGACGTAGAATCAGAATTCAAGTTTGGATCGAAGTGATTTGATCTGAATAGAGACTCCCAAAGAAAATCTATGTATGTGCTCTAAAGAGAAGGGATGAGGGACTGGATGTTTGACCCAATTAAGGCACTCAAAGATGTTTGGATGCCTATGGAGGTTCGGGGCGGATGATACCCCTGGATCAGAAAGTCGTCCACCTGAGAATTACTTGGGCAGGTAGAGAGAGAGAGTTGCACAGAGACCCCTACATGGTAGAGCGCCCCCACGGGTTACAGGGTTTCCCCCACCCGACCTCTCTTGTCACTGAGATTCTAGGTAGACCAGAATGAGGACTTTGACCTCTTAAGTCTACCACTTTTATTTAAGAGAAAAGGTGCTTAGGATTTCACTTGAACTTTAGATGTTTTGAGTGCAAAAGTGACCTAATTTCAAAGTTGGTTGACCCAACAAGGGGGTCAACTTCACCTATTTGTCCTTTGAGAGTTTTAGGTCCTTTCTTTTCAGGTTCAAGTGAAATTAAGAGCTTTAATTTTAGGGTTTCTCTTGAATAAGTCTTTTCAACCAAGGCTTAGGCACACATCATTTTGGATAGTTGATTCTTGCTTAGAGAGATGTGTCTCTAAAACTCTAAATTGGAATCCTTAATTTGGCTCTAATTTTGGTCCAATTTAGTTGCCAAAAATATGGTATCTAGGGCTCAATCAAGAAGGTGGTAGCCCTAGTTACTTTAAATGGATGCACAAGTCAATATTTGTTGTTGAAATCAAAATCAGGCAACTTTGGTGACTTAGCTAAATATGGAAAGCAGGTAGCCCTAAATTGATTTTTATCTTGTTTTTCCTTTTCAGAACAAGGGGATTAAGAGAAAGGGCTAATCAGAGATTACCTGACCTGGGTGTGCTTGCTGTGCGGCTGTCTTCTTTTGAATCTTCTCCCCTGAAACAATCACAACAAAAGAGATATATCAAGTTAGTACCAAATCAGAAATTGTGATCAAGATTTCTAAATCGCCTGTTGCTCCTCGGCAAAGGTGCCAAAATGTTTAAAGGGCGAGATCAATGTTTTAAAATCGATGCGTCGTAGTATATAGTTGAAATCGTTCAAAAACAAATAAATTTTATTACTTGAAGTTTTAAATCCGAGGTCGAACACAGGGAGCAAATTGGGGTTTAAAATCAAGAGCACAACTTTGAGAAATTGAATATGCAATGAAAATTAAAGTTGTAATGCAAAAATGTAAATATAAACATTGGATATCAATGTATATAAAGAGAGCACAAAAAATGGACATCTGATTTTATGAATCAGACGTCTTAAACTTAGAGTTGCTATAGTGCTTTTATTTCTCTTCTCTGATTTCTATCTCTGGTTGCTTCTTTCTTCTTCTTTTCTTTTCTGTTCTTTTCCTTTGCCTTCTTCTCTTTCTTCTTCTTCTTCTTTCTCTGGTGACTCCTCTTTCTTCTTGGCTTCTTCTTCTTCTTCTTCTTTCTTTCCTTCTAGCAACTCCTCTTTCTTCTGCCTTCAGCTCCTTCTCCTTCTCTTTCTCTTTCTTCAGCCCTTCAGCTTCTTCCTCTTCAGTCCTTTCCTTCTCCTTCCTTAGCGTTCGCTGGCTTCAGCCCTCTTCTTCCTTGGCTTCTTCTTCTTCTCCTTGCCTGCGAGAGAGCAAAACCTACCCCTACCTACCTTCGTGATCTCTCTTCCTCTTTCTCTCTTAGGATCGCTCTCCCAGAGCTGCTTCTCGGGTAATCAGGTCGAGTGCGCACTCGGGACCAGGCCCACCGGCGTGCAGTGGTGGGCGAGGAGTGCAGGTCGGGTATACAGGTCAAGCTAGGTCCGTGTGGGCAGTGCCACAGACGAGGCGGTGAGAGGGTGAATGGGACCTCACCCCGTGGTCAGGAGGCGATAAGGCATATGCACTTTTTCAATTTATCTTGTGGCGCTCGCTCATCCACTTCCGAGGTGGGACTAAGCGTCCCACCTTGTTGTTGCGCGCGTTCGTAGCAGATGGCGGATCCAGTTGCAGTTGCTACTGGGGTCTTCAGTGCCAATTGCTTGGCTGAAGCTGTGTACGAGGAGAGTCTGCACACCCTGGGACTCTTAGCCTAGAGAGAGGAGACCTGGGGGAAGCTCCCAAGTAAACTCCTTGATAAGTCCACTTTTGTGGACTATTATTTAGCTTAATTACTATTTAATTATTTGTTCTTAGTTGTTAATTAATTAGGAGTTATATGGCAATTTACCTTGGCCTGCATTTAAATTTATGCGCTAATTTTACATTTAATAGCATATGATATGATCTATTTGATGAATGCAGGCTAGGTACGAGAGTTAGACATCCATTGTTGCTTCTATAAGACATCTTGAATTGAGTTTAGACGTCTGATGAGCAGGGATCCTAGTACTGTCAATTTTTAAGAAGTCCAGAACTTATTTTGAACATCTGATGATGTTCAAACTGCAGCCACCTTTCCTCCGCCAACCGTGCCTCATCTCTTCAACCACCCTAACCACTCACGATCTTCGCTGAGTGGTTGGAGAATTCGCCAGCCAAAGCAAAACAAACTAGGGATGTTTAAAATGAAGGCTGGATAGATGATCATTACCTTCCTCCCCCCTGCGGGGATATCCTCCATTTCCACCACCGTGAAGGAGGCGTGCACTGTGGACTTCAGCGAGCACCGTGGTCTCTACGCACCTGCCTCCCACCTTCGTCCTCTCGACGGTCGCACGGTGACAGCATGTGGCCACCACTGTGAACCCCCTCATTGCGCGTAGCACACCACGCACTGCCAGCCTCTCATCGCCCTCACCGTGTGCAGCACACCACGCACCGCCAGCCTCTCATCGCCCTCACCGTGCATAGCACACCACGCACCGCCAGCCTCTCACTGATCTTACCATGCGCTACGCCCTTATGCACCCGCAATCCCTCGCCTACGCCAACTCCAACCCACATGCGCACATGGCAAACCTCGCTCTCCAACCGGGTTCTAGTTGCATATGTGCGCAGCCGAAGACGTGCCCTAGCCTGCTTGTGTGCTCCTCCTCTCCTTCATCTTCTTCTCCACTGGCAGTGAAGGAACCCAAAGTTACTGCCACCTCCTCGCTTCATACGACCATTACAAGCACCCAAACTCACCGTCGACCTCGCCATTCTCCTCGTCTCATGCCCCCGACCCCTGTGCGCCCACCAGCTGCCTGCCATGATGCCTGATTAGCCCATAGTTGTGGGTTATTTAAGTATTTAAGTGCCTACACATTAGGTTAATTCTAACATTTATTTAGTATAAATTAGGATGTAAATAGATTAATTCATAGTTTTAATCTAATTACATAATCCATACATTGCATTCATATCTTAAGTGCATTTAGAATTAGCTTAGAATAGCATTCATCTAATTAGATAGCCGATTAGGTACATTGTTTTCATTAACATAGAAGTTGACGGTCTATACATAAATAACCTTAATATTTTAACATTATTTTCTTTATTCTTCTTATTTCAGAACGGCTGGGTGCCGCTCCAACGCCTGGCTTCATGGTGGATCTGGTCGGCGGCTGATTTCAAACTTGTTCAGGCCACTACAAAAGGAGCAGGGAGGCAGCCGAGCTCGGGAGGCCTCCGCCACCGACCCACCACTGTGCAGAGAGAACCTCTCTCTTCCACTCCACACTGCCGGCCTCTACTGTGGCAGCGAGTCTCCACCACCGTGGGCGTGTGGTGTGACAGGGCACACAGCCATCCGGAGCTCGCCCGCATTACCGTGAGCACGTTAGCGTGCAACTCCCTCGTAGTTGTCACCAACCACCACCGCCGCAACCACAGTCACTGCAATCACCTTCTCATTCACTTAAGACGTCCGGAAAATTTCCCGGATGTCTGAAGGTACCCACTCACCTACGATCACCCACCCATCTCACCGTTCATGCCCGCACCACCACCCCCGCGCCTGCGCCTTCATCCGTGCGCACCCATGCCTGCAGCGCAACCGCGCCCACCATCAGCCTTCGCCATCTCCACGTGCCTGCAGCTTACTCCATCTCCACACACTCACCGGCTGCAGCGCCCTCCTCCAACAGCGCTTGCAAACCCGCACAACCGAGCACGCCTCCTCCTGCGCCTGCCGCTTGCATGTGCCATTCACTCGCGCCTGCAGAGCCCTTCGCCCACGCGCCTGCACCCTCCAACAGCGCCTGCAGTCCACGCCGTTCACCACTGCGCTTGCAGAACCGCCAGTAGCGCCCTCCGCCCGTGCTTGCTGCCCGCGCTTGCTGCAGCCTGCGCATCCCCGCCAGCTGTAGCCGCACCCGCTCAACCGCCTGCAGACCCGTCCTCCCGTGCCTGCAGAGCCGTCAGCAGTAGTGCGCGAGCAGATCTCACGCCAACAGCCGCGCGAGCTCACCGGCTGCAGTACCTCCGCCGGAGCTCGTCTGGCCACCTCCGGCCGCCGCGCGACTCGCCGCCACCATCGATTCGAAGCTCTTGGTCCAAGGGACCTCCTCCGAGCTTCCCGCACCCGGCCATCGGCTCCTCGTCGCGCAAGACAACGGGGAAAAATTCCCCTATTTTGCTACAGGAAACCTTCAATTAAAATTTACATTTTCTGCCATTGCCAAATTTTAATCATATTTTATTAACTCTGCATTGCGGAAAATATCCTATAGTTTCTCATAATTGCCATTTCAGCAATGTTTCTTGCTTAAACCTTAATCTAAAGGCAATCTTGGCTTGGTTCTTGTCCAAATTAACTACGAACAAACATTTTTAAGTGGCGTGAATTTTAATACGTTATTGCCTCCCTGTGGATACGACCCGCTCCTCTGCGAGTGGTTATTTATTATTAAAAATTGATTAGTCGATTTTTCCACCACATTAAACTACAAACGACTTAAAAGCGAAAGATCGACAAGTCAACGCCCGCCAATGCCACCTGCTGTCGACGTGGCCAACGTTCTCCTCCGCCGTCCAGCCACATTCAACCACCTCCGGTCGCCACGTCACCACCATCGCGAAGGCGACACCTCAAAGACCCACCACCGGCGACCACACCGTCCGTCGACTCCTCTTTGCGCGAGCACGAGGGGAAGTATTCCCTTGTTTCTCTTTAGTAAAGTCCCTATTAGTAATTACGAATAATGCCATTGTAGAGAATACTATTCATTTATTTATCTCCTTATTATAATAAGATAAAATTGCATGAATGTCCCTCAAGTTCAATTGAATGACGAATGGTGCATTTATCCCTTAACTAATCAAATATGGGATATTGATTATAGGGAATGGGTTCGATTTTGATTTATATTGACGATATTTGTCAGTACTATGATTACGATTCACGTATGCCGTGGTGGTGATTTTACATAAAACCTCCCTATATTTTTAAGTAATTACATAAATGCTAAACTTATGCTGAAAATGAAGTGCAATAATTAGTATGCATATCCACTGAGATTCCCTAATAAACAAGACATGATTCACTAGTTTAAATAGGCTAATTTTTCCCTGTGGAGATGACCTAACTCTTCGTGGTTAGTTTTGAATTATTGAATATTTTTGAAAAGCGATTTTCTACCACGCAACGAACTGCAACGACATGACATGTTAAAGTTTTCAACGAAAACGAAGATCGCTCTTTCAAATGACACCGTTGCTGGGGAGGAAACATGCCTATTAATTTTTTCAGGAATTTTAGGTTATTTTTATGCTATTTTGAAAGCTTTTCTAAATTACTAACTGTGGATATTCTTCTGTGCAAAAACATGCAACGAACGCGACGGGCGCCCACGGTGGAGAAGATCTTTTTGTTGGACCTTGACTCCACCTGGAGGCCAGCAACGGATGCTTATGGGCCTTGATCCCACGCACGTAGGCGTACGGAGGAATTTTTTTTTCTGATTTAGTCATTAGATCATAGTTTAGATTTAGTTTAGATAGACATTAGAACTTAATTTCTGTCTTGTGGACACTTGTTGGGCATTTTTGGGATCGTGTTCCCAGTGTTTCTTTATTTCTTATCACTCTTGTATGCGGGAGCGTATTTTTGGGAGCATGTTCCTATTTTATTTAGAGTATAGGATTATTTGAATTATTTGAACTGCATTTTGGTTAGTTAGTTAGATTAGGTTTGTTTGCTTCTTATTAAAAAAAAAAAATTTGAACTGCCTGCTAGAAGTTGCATATCTATAGGGCAACCATCTAGGATTGAATGAGCAGCATCTAGCTTTTCTTTTTGCATTGAAAACATTCTGCATTGAAGAAAGCTGGAGTAAGGTACATCTTTTCCTTGAGCATCAATTACCTGTCATGCATTTGCATTGAATCTAAAACTAAGACTACTAAAGTGCTTGAATCGAATTAATTCAGTGGTCACTTTAAAAATTGGGACTGCTAAGAGGTTGGACCTTAAAATCTGTGACTTAAAATTATGTGCAAAAGGATCTTGGTTGCGAGATTTCAAAACTCAAAACGCGAACGTGTGTTGCACCAATGAGACATTGTGCACATCACATATAAGGTTACTAAATAAATTTCTACCTCTTCTCTTTTGCACCATAAGGGAAGTTAGTCGGAAATCAACAAACCTATCCACCAAGTTACTTCGGTTACTCGTGTGTGGGCTCGATTCGAGACTTCCATCCCTTGCGAGTAGGTTATAGGCACCAACGAAGGTTGGCCTAAGAAGAGTAATTCTTGCAAAACTTGTTTGGCCACCAATTGAACATTTAAGTCTAAGACCTAGAATCTACTAAAAATAGATCCCACTGGATTTGCGTTTGTTTTGACAGCGATAGAACTCTCTAGGAAGTTTCTTCTTGTGTTCTGAATTCTTTTAAATCCTAAGAGAGTTTAGCCTGTTTAATTGAAAGAAATGGACTATCCTTATTCCTATCATTTTAACCAGGATCCCATTCCCCGAGCGTATCCATCCTTTGATGGGTACATTGACAATTCATGGGATCATTCATATTCCTATCCTGGGAGTACTGGCCTGATAACTCCCACTTTTGAGCAGAGCCTAGGAGTGGGATTTTCCAACCCTGGATTCCCTACTTTTATGCAAACACCCAACCCTCCCACACTTCATGATTCTTCGTATCGTGATTGGACCGATACTCCTAGGCAACCAGAGCCTGAGATTGACTATCCTCCCCAATCTGATAGAAGTAGCCTCTCCTCTTTTATGATAGAAATGCAAAAACAACAAAAGGAAATGATGGAATCTATGGGAGAGATGTTGAGGAATAGTCAACAATTAAACAAAGAAATAAGATAGCTTCGCTACACTCTTCCCAGTAATTATGATCCCTACCCATAGGACCATGATCATGAAAATAATTCTGAGGAAACCAATGACAATAGGGATCCCATTTTACATAGCTATCACTTAGACTCTCCCAATGAGACACGGCCACTAGAGGAGAATGATCCTAGTAATTATCCAACCGAGCTATATTGGAGTCAAAAGAAAGGGAAGATGGTATCTCTTGAGGACCTTGACCCCAATGACAGTATTTTCCTTACCCTTGCTAACCCGGGTCAAGGTTGTATTGTTCATATCACTTCCCCTATTAATTATCTGGTGGAATCCCATTCTACCCTTAGTGAGCCTAATCCTGACCCTCCACTTAGGGAATCAACACCTACCATTCAGCATCCTGAGGATTTAAATGCAGCCAATGAAGGTGACCCTAAGGGAATGGAGGATGAATTAGATCAATTTTGGTCTCAGGGATATAAAGAGTCTATTTCAGAGGATGAGGATGACCCAATCGAGGAACCTAGACTGAAAATCTGGTGTGAATCATAGGGGGATTATGTGTTATTTGAGGAATTACCCCTGGAGGATATAAATAATCTGGTGAAATTCGGATTCCTCCCTTCTTTTGAGAGTCATCCTCCATCAAACCAGGAGTTGATATTAGAGGAGGACAAACACAATAGTAAGAAGCCTAGGGGAGACTCTCGGGGATAAAACACGTCAATTGAGGATTTATGCCCCGAGAAGAACAAAGAATTCAATGATATAGGCTTTCTCCATAACATTGAAGATGATAATCCTCCTAAAGATATTAAGGATAATGAAGTAGCACACAAAGTCCTTAGAAAGGATGTAATTGACAAGAAAGAACCCAGGGATGATAATTCTGATCTCGCTACTTCCCAAGAAACCCAACTGTCGTCAGAACATGCTGATCATGAGTCTACTAATGAGATATTGAATTCTATTCATGACCCATCCCTTGTAGAGGAGCAGTTGGAGGTTCATAAAATAATGACGCTAGGTAAGGATGTGAAATATGAATTCTTATTGGGAATGGAACCTAAACAGCCTAAGCCCTCTTTGGACTTAATAATTACCACCCAATCACTCAAGCAACCAGTAGATTCCTTACCTAATCCTTGGCTCAGGTCTCTGCTCAGTTACATTCTTTCTAGAGAACATATCAGGCCAGTACATCCTCGAGTAGAATGGCCAGTGTGGATTGATGCTTGTACTTTTAGTCTCGCCATTCAAGGGTTTGAAATAATAATGTCTATATCTTTTAAAACCCATCCTGCTTTGGAGGATCCTTGTTATCCTCCACTTATTCCATTTCGGGAGGTCCCTTTTCATATTCCTTTTGTTATCCCTAGACCTCCCCAGGTAGCCTATGAGGTTCTCTATTTTCATATCTTCTGGTGGGCGTTTGGAATCACGTTGCATCATCAGCTCGCCAACATTCATGGCTACCTGTTTTCTAGGCCCACGTTGTTATGCATATTTTTAGGGCCTAGCTTTTTCTATCTGGAACCAGACTTACAGGTTCCCTATAAGTCTGGCTGCTGACAGAAAATGCAGTGCTTGTTGGGAGGCAACCTAGCATTCTGAATAGCACTGTCATCAGGTGATTTCTTTCCTTTCTCCCCCTATTTTAATTTTACAATGAGGGCATTGTAGGATTTAGGCATGGGGGGATGCATTTTGCATTTTAGGCAGTATTCATGCATTTATATTAGGTGCATTAAAATAAAAAAAAATTAAGCTGAATTGGTTAGGCCTTAGCAAACATCTTTGTCATGAAGTGTCATTGAAGATTTTTCTTCTTGAATTATTTCTTAAGTTTAGAATCCAGTACATTTACTTCACTTGCACGTAGATTGGGTAATGGAACTTTGAAGAAAACCAATAAGCATTTTTAGTCTTCTGAACCCTCAGACAGTTAATAGGGAGTCAAGCATACTATCTTCTAGTAGATCCACCTCATATTTGTGAGAAGAAAGTAGAGAGATTACTGATGTGCTAAGTCTAGTGCAAGGACTCTTAAGTTTTAGATAATTAGATGATGATACTTTAGAGTTAGGCATAGTTTTCGCTCTCTGTTCCTGTGGGCGTACTTTGTGTGAATTCCTGAGAGTCACCAAATAAGGCAGATACACAGAGATTGAGTCTTAATAAAGTTATGACTGTGGTGGATGGTTACGACCGTCCTTCATAGAGTCCTCAGATGAAGGAGGGTAATAGTTGAGATTTCCCCTACTTGGAGGGGTAAGATCAGCGTGACAAAAAAAATGCAGAATTGAAATATATAAAGCAATCTCACAAAATAAGAAATCACAAAATGTGCACAAGTAATTTTTAGGTGGAAACCCAAACCGGGTGAAAACCACCACCTAACCCTCTCGAGTTAGGATTTTCCGATCAACCAAGTTGATCAAAATCCACTAAACGAATCACTTTAAACGAGGGTGATTCAACCTCAGTACAACCACGCTACAAGTACGAGGGTAGCGTTCCTCAACCCCTTCTCTCCACGAGAAGGATTTTGTCCCACGAAGGAGACGGGAATTCGCAAAGCGAATACCCAACCAAAAGACAAAGGTAAAATAAACAACAAACCTATAGAGCCAACAAAGTAATAAAGAACCTAGCTTCTATAGGATTTAGGAAACTCCCCTTTGCAAGGAGTGCGTCGACGATGACGCGGTGCGTGAGCCACGCGACGGCGCAACTTTGCTCTCGTGAACTACGGCGGGAGAGCGGGTGCGCAACAGCTTGATGCTCTCAAGAGAATGGTGCTTGAGCTTGGAGAGCAAGAGCTAGCTAGGACACAAGAGAGTGGAAAGTGTAATACAACTTGTTTCTTGTGTATCTTGGTCTCTCTAGGTGTTTCTTGTGTATCTCTTGTTGTGTGTAGGTGTGTAAAGGCTCCCCTCTATTTATAGAGGCCTTAGGAAGGCTTTGGAAGGCTTAGGAAAGGTTCTATAGCCGTTGGGAACAAAGCCCAAGAGAATCAGGCCGAAATCAGGACAATGATTACATTTGACAGGGTTATCAGACGTCTAACTCTGGTATCAGACGTCTGGAAGGCCACTTTAAGACGTCAGATTTCAAGGTCAGACGTCTGATTCTGGGCGGGTCTCTCCCTGACTTGGATCAGATCTAAACAGGGTTTTTGCGCAAGTCCATCAGACGACATACAGGACGTCTGGAACTATGTCTGGACGTCTGGAAACCTACTTTTACTGTGGGAATTGATTTCCAAACGTTGCAACGGCTAGAAAATCTCTGAGAAGAGATTTTGGGTCAGCCGAGGTAAAACGGTCATTTATCAGACGTCTGGAAAGGCCTAAGGACGTCTGATAAGGCTCTAACGGTCATATTCTTGAGTGTTTGCTAAGCCAGCCAACGGTCCACTAATTGGATGTCTGGCAAAGTCATCAGACGTCTTCTAAGACGTCTGGACTAAGGTCTGGACGTCTGAACTCCAGCCTAACAGTCATCAGACGTCTGAAACAACAGTCAGACGTCTTAAAATGCTTTATCAGACGTCTGATTTTGGAATTAGACGTCTGGAAGTGTTGTTTGAACCCTATATTGGTTTTCTAAGTATTCTACAGAAAACCTAAGTATCCTAGGGTTGTGCCGGTGTTCCTAGGACTACTGTTAGGGTTCTTTGAGGCTCTTTAACATAATTTTCTAAGGAAAAATAAAGAGCAAGAAAAAGATAAAAGTACATGAAAGGATTAAAAAGAATCTATCCTATTCTTCTTGTCTTCTATCTTCAATCTGTCGCTTCCACGCGAACCTCCTCTGTTTTCCGTCAAGCTCCTCCAATCCGTCCTGGATGCGAGCTCGAGTTCCGTCTAAACACGTCCACATTTGCAATTGACCTGAAATCTAGGACTCAAATTGCAAATGTTAAATAACACGTGTTTTGTTATCATCAAAACAAATGATCGTGGTGCTCTAGCACCAACAATAGTGTCAAGGGTTAGAAATACGCTTATCCTATCCATTATTTCTCGGTGCCGATAGTAGGCACTTCCACCAAATAAGCCACACAATATCCTCTTGACCATCATCATCTCTAATAATGCCTCATAAATAAAAGTCTGCGTCATGTTATGTTGATTTATGAAGAAAGAAAAAGAAGGAAAAAAACAAAACAAAATAAGAAAAAGAAAGAAAAGAGAGAGAGAAAAGAAAAAGAAAAGAGTCCAAGTTTATAATGTTATTTTTGTAACGTTGTTTCTGAGTCATCAAAAACACCCATCGCGATCCACCAAATATGACCCATACCTACCTTTCAGTGTTTCTGATCGCTTGAATACTGGCTAAGGACTCTAACTTAGTTGTAGGGTTATTAGGACTTTAATTAAAGTGTGAATGCCATGTGAGGCTGCCAAACAACGAGTACATTTACTAAATCTGGCGAGATTTGTGATCTCAGAAAGAAAAGAAGGAAAAGAGTGAGCACTAAGGAATATCAACAGAGCACAATTGTTTAACCTCTCTCTAAGTTGACTTGTTTGATAGTCTAAAAATCTAGAGTCTACAGTACTAGATTACATGTAGCACCAGATGAGTGTGTGCCACCAAATATGTATCTATTAAACTCAGCATCTCCTACCTAAGCTAAAAAGCTGAGGTCAAATTTCAGAATATATTCTGCTTTATCCCCGAGTGAAGTAGTTGCCTATCCTAATAAAATGTTTACCAAGGGATAAGTATGAACTGTAAATGTAAGTTGGCTTTTCACTTGGATCCGTTACCTAGGCTGCTATCGCTTCACATTTGTTTAGATCTCTAAATTTCTGGAATAGAAAAAGAAGAAATCTTTTTGGTGATTTCTATTGTTCTTCACTTTTTGCTAGGGACTAGTAAAACTTAGGCATGGGGGCATTTGATAAGTCTACTTTTGTGGACTATTATTTAGCTTAAGTACTATTTAATTATTTGTTCTTAGTTGTTAATTAATTAGGAGTTATATGGTAATTCACCTTGGCCTGCATTTAAATTTATGCGCTAATTTTACATTTAATAGCATATGATATGATCTATTTGATGAATGCAAGCTAGGTACGAGAGTCAGACATCCATTGTTGCTTCTATAAGACATCCTGAATTGAGTTTAGACGTCTGATGAGTAGGGATCCTAGTACTGTCAATTTTTAAGATGTCCAGAACTTATTCTGGACGTCTGATGATGTTCAAACTGCAGACGCCTTTCCTCTGCCAACCATGCCTCATCTCTTCAACCACCCTAACCACTCACGATCTTCACTGAGTGGTTGGAGAATTCGAAGGCCAAAGCAAAACAAACTAGGGATGTTTAAAATGAAGGCTGGATAGATGATCATTATCTTCCTCCCTCCTGCAGGGATACCCTACATCTCCACCACCGTGAAGGAGGCGTGCACCGTGGACTTCAGCGAGCACTGTGGTCTATACGCAACTACCTCCCGCCTTCGTCCTCTCGATAGTCGCACGATGACAGCGTGTAGCCACCACTGTGAACCCCCTCATTGCGTGCAGCACACCACGCACCGCCAGCCTCTCACCGCTCTCACCATGCGCTACGCCCTCATGCACCCGCAATCCCTCACCTACGCCAACTCCAACTATGTGAGCACACAGCAGACCCCCTCTCCAGCCGCATTCCAGCCACGTGCGTGCGCAGCCGAAGACGTGCCCCAGCCTGCTTGCGTGCTCCTCCTCTCCTTCATCTTCTTCTCCACCGGCAATGAAGGAACCCAAAGTTGTAGTTGCTTCCTCACTTCATACGACCATTACAAGCACCCAAACTCATCATTGACCTTGCCGTTCTCCTCGTCTCACACCCCTGACCCCCATGCATCCACCAGCTGCTCGCCACGACGCTTGCGAACGCCACCTGCCGTCGATGTGGCCGACGTTCTCCTCTGCCGTTCGGCCACGTTCAACCACCTCTAGCCGCCGCGTCACCACCATCGCGAAGGCCACACCTCAGAGACCCACCATCGGCGACCACACCGTTCGCCGACTCCTCTTCGCGTGAGCACTAGGGGAAGTATTCCCCTGCAGTAAAGCCCCTATTAGTAATTATGAATAATGCCATTGTAGAGAATACTATTCATTTATTTATCTCATTATAATAAGATAGAATTGCCTGAATGTCCCTCAAGTTCAATTGAATGACGTATAGTGCATTTATCTCATTTTCTTTTGAAACATTGAGGATTGCTATCATGAGCTGATAGCAATCCGGAGGGTAATATATTTCATATCAAAAAACTATTACAAGAAAGAAGCCCAACTATGTATGAGAGACCAACACTCCTTTACAATATTCTCACATCTCACTGATCTCTCCTGAAAAAGCTTATCATTATGCACCCTCCACATACACCACAAAACGGCTGCCATAGCCCCCAAGGGTTGACCAGGAGTGATGAACCTCTGCCATACAGAATCCTAGGAGGGGAGGGGTTCTAAGCAAACCAACCTCCAAATTTTGTCTGTGATCAAACAAGAGGAGGAAATGTGTGAAGCACTATCAGAATGTAACCCACAAAGAGGGCAGGCATTTAGAACAATCCGAGCCTTCTATGTCTCAGATCGCCAGTGATCAACTCTTCTCGTCTGCAGAGCCACAGAAATATCTGAACCTTCAAAGGAACTCTCAGAAGCCAGATCTTTCTATCAACAGGGTCCCATTCCACCTCACTATTGGCTCCAATAACTTTCTCATACACTTGCTTCACTGAAAAATTGCCCTGCCAGTAGTAATTATCCATCTCATTACTCACAAGTTGCATCTGCTGTAGACTCGCCATCAGTTTCTGCCTCTCCTTCCACAATCGAGTGCCCGACCTGCATTGTTGCAGCCCTTCCAGCCGCCAGCATCCCTCTGCCTGAGACCACAAACTGCTAACTATGGCTTCCTTATCTGCAGCAGCGTCATACACCCTCGGGTAGGTCTCTTTCAGTAGGCCCAAGTCAGACCATCGCTCATTCCATAAGCTGAAGCTTCTGCCATCTCCAAGCTTAGGTTGCAGCAGGTGCCAATAGCTGGTAACTGTAGTAATCACTGATCGCCAAAAGGGAGAAGGTTTCTTCGACCGAAGCCTTTGCAAACTGCTGTTAGAACGACCATAGCTGTCCCTGATCAGATCATACATCAGCCCCTCCTTGCAATCCAAAATCCTGATGGCCCATTTCAGCAACAAGGCTTCATTGAATTCTTTAAGTGCTTTAATTCCCAACCCCCCAATCTCCTTTGGTCTGCAAATACAATTCCATCTGATGGGCTACATGAATCCACCCTCATGACCTGCACCCTTCCAGAAAAATCTCTTCCTCATAACATCCAATCTCTTCCAAATACATTTAGGGGACTTAAAAATGCTAAAAAAGAAAATCGGTATGGCTGTACTGATTGAATTGAGTAGGATTAATCTTCCACATTTGGAAAGGAATTTACTACTCCAACCCTTCAGCTTTCCAAACACCCTCTCAAAAAGAACATTCCAATCTGATTTTTTCAATTTTGTGGCCCTCAGAGGTAGTCCAAGGTATCTCAATGGCAATTTAGCATGGGGTGACCCCAATACACCCTCCAACTCCATCTGCTCCTATTCACTCATGCCAAAGCAAATCAAAATTGACTTATCCTTGTTCAAACATAAGCCTGAAATGTCACCAAATATCTTTACCATTAACCCCAGAGCATGTGCGTCAGACTTGGACCCTTCCACAAAGAACATCGTGTCGTCTGCATATTGTAAACTGGGGGCCAGGTTTCCCCTGTTAGACAGTGAATACCCTTTAATAATACCCACCTCAGCTAATTTGCAAGCATACCTTGCAAGCCCATCCACCGCAAGGTTGAAAATCGAAGGGGCTAGAGGACATCCTTGTTTAACCCCACACTGAGGTTGGATCCAGGCTCCACATGGCTTTCCATTGACCAAAGGAGAAAAAGAAGCCGTAGTGATACAGCGTTTCATCCATTGGATCCAGAGGGGGGGAAATCCTCTTCTTCTAAATATCTCCCAAAGGTACGACCAAGAGATCGAATCATAGGCTTTCTGGAAATCCACTTTCCACATGAAGGCCTTGCACTTCCTTTGATGCCATCCATTAACCATTTCCTGAGCCAGTATAAAGGATTCTTGAAGTGATCTGTTGGGCAGGAAACCAGCCTATACTGGATGAATCAGGTCCTGTAGAACAACTCTTAGCCTATTAGCCAAGGACTTGCTGATGATAAGGTAGATGGAGTTTGAGAGGGAAATCAGCCTGAAATCTAAAAATTGCTCTGCTCCCATTGATTTCGGCAAAAGAAAAAGGTAGGACTTGTTAATCCTCTCAAAACCCGCATTTCCCACCTCAAATTCTCTGATAACATCCACACCTCCTTACCCAGCTCACTCCACATCTCCTTGTAAAAGAAAACTTGCATTCCATCAGGGCCCGGAGAGCCTTCCACATTTAGTTCGCTGATTGCCTCCAGGGTCTCCTGTTCAGTAATAGGCGCAGTCAAGTGCTCAGCCTGTTCACATGTCACCCTAGGACCCTCGTTTCCTGCCATTCTCCATTTCCCCCTCTTAGATACCCGAGATGCCCCTCTAAAATATTTGATAGCTTTAGATTTAATCTCCTGATCAGAAGAGACCCTATGTCCCCCACATAGAATAGAGGAAATAAAATTAGCACGTCTCCGAGAACTAGTTGCAAGATGAAAGAACTTTGTATTGGCATCCCCCTCCGTAAGCCATAGTTGCCTGGATCTCTCCCTCCAATCGATTTCTTGTTTCAGTTCTTCATCAAGAACCACACCCTGCCACATTTTTCTTTCAGTCAACTCATCTTCAGACAAATGGCCAGCTTCTTCCTTGGAGTCCAGCTCCTGAATTTTACTCAGAGCTTCCCTTCTCCTTTGCCCCCTCAGCAAGCCAACAGTAGATCCATACTCTTTTAAGACTGTGCGCAAACCAACCAACTTGGCTGATAGCCTGACAGTAGTAGACCCCTGCACCTCTTTAACTCTCCACCAAGAGCTGATCATCTGGTAAAAGCTCGGTTCATATAGCCATGAACATTTCATTTTGAAGTAGGATCCAGCATGGGTTTCTTCCCCACTGTCCCATACCAAAGGGGTATGATCTGAAAAGGGTCGGCTCAACCCACTCACATTTGACAATTGAAATCTAACAAGGATGTCCACATTCCCAAAGAATCTATCAAGCTTGGATGCTAGCCCGTTTCCATTGCACCAAGTGAATTCCACACCAGAGGAAGGATATTCATTCAACTGCAGATATTGAACCATCATCTGAAATCCAATAGTCGAACTGTCCATGCTGTCATTTAGCCAATCAACCCCTGTTAACACAATTAAAATCCCCACCCGTCAGCCACATTCCCCCCTGCACCAACTTAGCCACCGCAGACCACTCCTCCCACAGCTCCTGCTTGGTAGATGCAATACAAGGACCATATACTCCAGTAATCCAAATATATTCCTGCCCCTGGTGAATCTAAAATTTACATGTCAGCATATGTCTGGCTTTGTGAACCTCCAAACACTGAGCCCACCTATTCCTCCACCATATAGCAATGCCCCCCGACCTCCCATGTGCATCAATCTACACACAATCATTCATCCCTGAAGCTATCAAGTCAGACCACAGCCTATCAGAATTACCTTCAATGTGTGTCTCTTGAATGAGTGCACAATCGATTCCCCATTCTCTCAAATATCTCATCAAGGATGCCCTCCGGCTTTTGTCGTGCAACCCACGCACGTTCCAGGTGAGGATTCTCATCAATCCTCACTGGATCCCTCTCTCCTGAAGGAATGGCATTTGCACACTTGCATGACCTTCGCAACCTCATCTTCATCCATCAGTATAATAGACTTTGATTTTCTCTGTCGTAGGCTATACGGTGATCTCCCCTTACCATTCTTTGCACGAGATTCCCCTTCACATTTATGATCTTCTTTCTCCTGCAGGTCCTGTTGATCCTTTACAGACCCAGGCTGCATGTCCAGATTCCCCTGCTCCTCATTCTCCACACCAACTGACAGTACATCCCCTGCCACCGTGGATGACGGTTCTGCCGTTTCCCCTCCGCCCAGTTCCTCCATTTCTTCATTCTGAAGCCCCCACATCTCCCCATCACAGTAGTCCTTACAAGCCTCAGCAATTAGGGGTTCATCGCCATGAGTCGTGTACAACTCCTGAGCAATCACCTCCTCATCAGCTGTAGATCCAGATGACTTAAATTTTCTCTGCTACAGTATCCCCCACCAAGAATTTCAGCCTCAGCATCTAGGAGCTTCCACTGCACCTCAAAATCAGACTATTTGGTATAGAGCCAGCAATGAAGACATCGACCTTCACACTTAGCAGACGTCCATTCCCCTCCAGCAGTCCGACGATCGCATCCTCTGCCACAGATGCAAAGCCTGAGATCATCGTCAACACAACCTCCTTTGACCTCAAATGTAGAGGCAGACCCTCGATCTTGAGTTTTCTCGACCTGCTCCCCACTCTCTGGGGCAGTCTCTCCTGCAAGGCACCATCAAAAGGAGAAACCAATCTCTAGATCACCGTGCAGCCATCGCTACAAGATGTTTGAAAGCGCAGCTTCTTGACATCCCCTATACCCAACCCAAAGAGAATAAAGCGTGTATTTGATAGAAAAGAAATTTGCCATGAGTTGGTCGAGAGGGATAACGAGGTTACCAGGGTGCGAACACTCTCTGCCGACGGTCTTCCAGACATAACCCCCCCACCAGAGCTCCACGCAAGGCCATCTCCGTAGCTTTGATGTTCTCCGTCATCGGCACCTCCACATCAGCCACAAATCCTCCTGGTTTACGCAGAGATGGGGGTGGAGGCGGAATTTGCATAGCCCTAGAATTCAAATTTCCCTAGCGTGGGAAAAGGCAATTACTCCTCGGTCCTCCCCAACTCCTACATGAATCCCTTTTGTGACCGAAACCCCAACATCCCAGACAAACCATGGGGAATCGGCAGGTGGCCGCCATATGTCCCCGCCGTCAGCAACAGAAACACATAACCTTGCTGAGCAGCTTTATTCCCCTTCTATCAAACCACCTCGCCTCCATCCCCCTTTTGCCGCAAGTAGCAGATTCCCCTTGCTCCTTCCTCCTCCAACCCTTAGGCCTCCAAGTATGCTAACCTTCCCCCTCCCAACTCCCGCCAGCCGTCACCCCTAAGTCGCCTGTCATTGGGACAACCATCGTCAAACTATTCCCCCAGTGCATTTATCTCTCAACTAATCAAGTATGGGATATTGATTATAGGGAATGGGTTCAGTTTTGATTTATATTGACGATATTTGTCAGTACTATGATTACGATTCACGTATGCCGTGGTGGTGATTTTACATAAAACCTCCCTATATTTTTAAGTAATTACATAAATGCTAAACTTATGTTGAAAATGAAGTGCAATAACTAGTATGCATACCCACTGAGATTCCCTAATAAACAAGACATGATTCACTAGTTTAAATAGGCTAATTCCTTCCTGTGGAGACGACCTAACTCTTTGTGGTTAGTTTTGAATTATTGAATATTTTTGAAAAGCTATTTTCTACCACGCAACGAACTGCAATGACACGACATTTTATATTAAAGTTTTCAACGAAAATGAAGATCTCTCTTTCACTCCTCGCTTGCGTTAATGGTGATGGGCCACCAAACTTGTCAACCACGAAGACGGCCTTGTGGCCTCGTTAAAAGGCTCAGGAAGCTTCGTCGAGACACAGCGAACGTAGTACAAGGGTCGGCGTGGCGTGGGGTGGTCGTAGTGTGCGTGCCTAGGGCACCCTGTGTGCGTGAGAGTGGGTGTGTTCGGGGGGTGGTTTGGGTGTGTGGCGTGGTGAGCGGAGTGAGGGTTTAGGATCAGTGAGGTGTTGTGGTGCTTATGGGGTGGTTGGCGAGGTAGATGGAGTTATGGAGCGGCGGTGACGCCTCGTAGGAGTGTGGCTGGAGGTGAAGAAGGTGGAGGTGATTTATGGCGTTGAGGGGCGTTTTCAAGAGATAAAGAGGGGGAATAGGAAGAGGAGAGAGAGAGAGACGTTATCTGACCTAACCTAAGGACGAAGGAGGCAGGGATGGTGGCCGGCTCGTGTTGCTGTTGCCGAAGACGAAGCTCTCCATAGGTGAGGCGGCGGCGACGACAAGGGCAGAGGTAGCGTCTGGGCTGGTGTAGCCGACGTGGATGAATGAGAGGAAGGTAACCCAACCACTAGTAATGTGGTTGGGCGATGAGAGGGAGAGAGTAGAGTTGCCGGAGCTTGCGGAGAAGTTGTGGCTGGCGAGGAGAGAAGAAAGTGGGGTGGACCGGCCCAATTCCAAGTTGAGGAGGTGCGGAATGAATTAGGGTTTCTTATATAGGCCCTGGAGGTTGGGTTTGTGCTTGGAAGCCAAGCTTCCAAGCACGACAAGCTTGTAGAGGTCGTAGGTTGGCTCGTTGTACAGAGTTTCTCTGAAATCATGGTAAGATTCGAAATCGTCGGACCTATTGTGAAAATCAAGTTCTGAATGAGATTCGAGATCATGGGTTCCACCACTAAATAAATCATACGATGTAGACTCAGTAGCTTAACTGGGGTCTAGCCTATATGTAGATTCTGAGCTCAAAAAGGTGTCCTTATTTGGTCTAAGCTCAAGTTCTAGGCTTGTAGGAGAGACCCAATCAAAACCCCACCCGTACAACTCCTTGGTTTCTGTGTCGTAGGTTGGCATGACTTCCGAAAAATTGATTTGTATCTTTGAGGATGTTGGAGAGGGATATTCATCAAATAGAGGCCTGGAATCATACTCTTCATTGAAAATTTGATCTTCATCATACAGGGCCTCGTATTCTTCCCAATAAGTTTCAGATCCAGATTCTAGGCTAAGGATGTAGGTTGAATCTCTAGAATCTAGGTTAGAGTTACCATCGAGGGTCACCTTAACAGAATAAGGGGCGGGATTTATACCCTTGAGAGGTTCAGTTCTAATTGGGAATCCACAACAACCCTGTGCCTTAGACCCGAGATGTGAGAAATTGGATTGATCCTCAATACTATTCCAAGATGGCTCGTCCTCTGTTTGGGGTGTGTACGGGTATTTCTTATCGATAACTTGTTTCAATAATCTCATCATCTCTTCCCATTTTTCAAGATCATCTTGATGTTGTTCCTATAGTACAGGATTTGTCAAGCATTGAAGGTATTCAAAATTGTGCAATTTTTCTATCTCAATGTATCCTGTTATGAGAATATCTCGGGTTGATCCTTTTGTGGCTTCTGTCAATAACACTTGGGCACAGGTTATGATGAAAGTTGTGGTTGTTGGTACACTAACCTGAATGTCTTCTACTAGTGTTGAGGTTTTGTATTCAATGTCATAGAATTCAAAGGCATCCTCAATCATCCTATCTCTCATGGATCTCTGTGATTTAGGTTTCTTGAATGGTAATCTTAAGTAAGCAGGCTGCATGTTTAGATTAGATGGTGGAATCAAGATGTAGAATCAGAATTCATATCAAGATGTAGAATCAAATTGTGAAGTGATTAGATCTGAATAGAGAATCCCACTGAAAATCTGTGTGTGCTCTAAAGAGAAGGGATGAGGGGCTGGATGTGTTTTTGACCCAATCAAGGCACCCAAAGATGTTTGGATGACTATGGAGGTTCGGGGTGGATGATACCCTTGGATCGGAAAGTCATCCACCTGAGAATTACCTGGGCAGCCAGAGAGGGAGAGTCTGGCGATGACCCTTACATGGTAGAGCGTCCCCATGGGTTACAGGGTTTCCCCCACTTGACCTCTCTTGTCACTGAGATTCCAAGTAGACTAGAATGGGGACCTTGACTGTTTACACAAAGGCGAGATCGATTTATAAAGAAAATACTATGTCGTAGTATAATTGAAATCACCTTGTAAACAAATAAGAATTTTTATTACTCGAATGTTAAGTCCGAGGTCGAACACAGGGAGCAAATGGAATTTATTCACTAATCTCAATAGATGTAATTTGAACACTTAAAGTTACTCAAAATCTAATTCAAAATATAATGCTGGACTTTATGAATACTGAATTGTAGTAATAAAAGAGAAATTGAGAGGAATAGAATAAAAAGGTTGATTCTTCTTCTCTTGGCTCTCTCTTTAGCTTCCTCTTCTTTTCTTCCTTGGTTCTTCTTTCCTTCTTCTCCTTCTTGGCTTCTCTTCTTCTTTGTTTTCTTCTCTGACTTTGGCTTTTAGCTTCTCACTTCTTTCTTTTCTCCTTCCTTCTTCTTCCTTCTTTGGTTTCCTTCTCTGATTTGCCTTTTAGCTTTTCTTCTTGCCTTTTACTTCCTTCTTATTTTCCTCTACCTTAGCTTCTTGCACTTCCTTCTTCTTCCTTCTGCTTTGGCTTTGCCTTTGCCACACCTTCTCCAGCTACACCCTCTCTGCTATAGTGCCTCTTCTTCCTTCCTTACTTAGCATCCTCTGCTTTTCTTCCTTAGCTCCTCTGCGGCTGTAGCTTCCTCTCCCTTCTTCCTTTCTGTGCACACACAAGTGCAAAACCTACCCTACCCTCCCCCGCGTATGCTCTCTCTCTCTTCTCTCTTAGGTTCGCCCTCCTAGAGCCAATCGGGTATATGGGTCGGGTCAAGTGCAACTGGGTCCAGGCACACTAGTGTGGGTGGTGCGCGAGGAGTGCAGGGTAAACGGGTCAGGTAGCCAGGTTTGTGTAGCGTGGGTCGCGGACAAGGCAGGTGAGCGAGCGAGGGGACCTCACCCCATGATCATAGGCAACAAGCTGATATCACAAATTCACTTTATACCACTCAGCGCGCTTCAGACTTTCCAAGTTGGGACTAAAAGTCCCACCCGCTTCTCGCGCACCCGTAAGAGGTTGCTTTACCTAATTACTGCAGCTGTGATGCCTCTCAAAGCCAATTGCCTAGCTGAATGCATGCGCAAGGTGATTCCACATCACCTGGATCTGTTTTCCTGGAGTTTGACACCTGGGTTGAAGCTTGAGAACAAGCTTCATGCCGATGCTAATGGCAACGGAGGCTCAATCCTATGATCAATTAATATGGCCTTTCGGCCTCATTAGACCACATAGGAAGCTTCGTTGTGGCACGACGAAGGTGTTGTGGTAGGTGGCTAGCCGTGGGGCTGCCTAGGTGTGCGTGCCTAGGTCGATCTGTGGCTGTGATGATGGGTGTGGTCGGGGGGAGAGTGAGGTGTGTGTGGCAGTCAATGGAGAGGTGGGTGATGATCAATGGATGGTGACGAAGGTTTTGAGGGGTCTGGCAAGGTGGATGGAGGTGTGGAGGTGACGGAGACACCTCGCCGATGGTCTACTGGAGGTGGAGAAGACGGTGGTGGTCTACGGTGTCGAGGGGTCAAAAGTAGAAATAAAGAAGGGGGAAATGAAGAGAGGAGAAAGGGAAAGAGATCTAACATAACTAAGTAGACGAAAGGATAAGGAGGGCAGCTGGCGTGTACCTACCGCCACCGGAGAAGAAGATTCCAGTGGAGAGGGAACGGCGACGACGAAGAGGCTTTTGGTGCGTGCGCAGGTATGGCGCGATGCGGAGGAAGGGGGTGAAGAAAGCTTTGCCACTGGTATTGTGGCAGAGTGAACGAGAAGAGGGAGGAGGAGTCGCCGAAGCTCACTGGATGCTTGGTTGGAGGAGAGGAGAAGAAATTGGAGGTTGTTCTCCAGCCAAACTAAGGTGGATCTGAGCGGCAGGGTCAGGGGATCCTTTTATAGGTACTGGCAGAGGTCCTTGTGCTTGGAAGGCAAGCTTCCAAGTGCAAGAATCCTCATCGGAGTAGGACTGTGTGAGAGATACCCATGTCTCTCGAGCATTTGGATGAGAGATTGCGTGCGAATCAAGGTTAGAGATTACGTTCAGATGAGAGGGAATTCTTCAGAGAATCTCCCTTTCAAATTTGAGAGGGAGTCTTTGAGGAATCAGAGAGAAATCCTCCTCAAATCCTCAGTAATGTAGGACTCCTCCGCTGTAATGGCAGAGGGACCTAATTGCAAAGAGTGGCGAGGAAGATAGGGAGGTCTGCAAAATGATTTTCAAAAGTTGGGGGTCAAAATGTAATTGGGTGGACTATTTTGCAAAGTAGGTCAATGCGACCTCCCCTTAGGTCCAAATTTTGGTAAAAACCTAATTTTGACCTAATAAATCCAATGGTGAAGTTGGATTTTAGGTTTGACCACGTTTGAATAGACATTTTGCATAAAAACCCAATCTAGGGCAAATAATTAGCTAGGACCCCTATTTAGGTCAAAATAGGTTCCAAAGGCCAAATTGAAGGTTATAAACCATAGAGGATATTTTTCCATGAATTTTAGAGGGTTTATTTTATTTTTATCTTGACCAGAACCTTGTTGAATTAAGTGAGTCTATTTTAGGGTTATAAGAAGTCATTTAATTCTTAGATCGTACATGAACCCATTTCTGATTGAACCAACTCACTTTTTATCTTGTTAAAACCAATTGACCTATGTTTAGCCCCTGAGAAATCCCGTTGATGTACTGCAATGGTAAAATTGCAGTTTTACCCTTTGTTTCTTATTTTCCTTTCAGCATAGTTATTCCTTGAATTAGGCCTTTCTCTAGGTTATGTAGGAGCTTTTGTTCTCTTTTCTAGGTCAAAATGAGCTAGTTAGGGCTCATGATGGTGTTCCCATCATTGACCTCTTAAGTCTACCACTTTTATTGAAAAGGTGCTTTAGGGTTCCACTTGAACTTTAGATGTTTTGGTATTGTGACCTAATTTGGAGGTTGGTTGGCCTACAATGTCGTCCAACTTCACCTGACTTGCCCTAAAGATGGCAGAATGATTCTACGTTATGACCTAGAAATCACCCTGATTTGACTCCCAGGTTATTAGGTTCAAGGTTTTTAAAGTTCAAGTGATTTTAGAGCTTAATTTTAGGGTTTGTCTTGTTTAGATCCTTTCAATCAAGGGCTTGGGTAGCACACTGATGCGGGTGGGTTTAATTCCTTTTATGCAAGCATGTGTGAACTAGCACTCCAAAACCTTACTGTAGAAACCCTAATTGGTTCTATTTCCAATCCTCTTTGATTTTCACAGAAGTTCTCTTTGGACTTCAAACAAGAAGTGTGTAGTTCGCGGAGATTTAGAAATTAAGCGTGATCTCTAATAGGCATAGGAATTTTGTGTAGGATCACAAGAAATCGCTTCAACTTCAATAAGTTTTGAAAAAATTTTCGCGAATTAGGAAATTTTGCCTTAAAAATGATAATTACTGTAGAGAATAAGGCAGTTGCTTCCTAATTGATTGCTTTTTTTTTATCTTTCTAGGATTAGGAGATGGATTAGGGAAGAAGAGAGTAGTTACCTGCCTTGAAGTGGTTGATTTGCGCGGGAGATCTCCTCATGAAATACCTCGCAGAAATCACAGCAAAACAAATAGGGCAAGTTAGTGCTCAAATGTAATCAAAATAATTCAGAGACTAGTGATGAATTGTGCGTTGCTCTTAGGCAACGACGCCAAAATGTTAAGAGCGCTTGATCAAGTTTTAAAAAGGTCACGTTGTAGTACAGTCGAAAAAGCGTTCAAAACAAATAAATTTTATTACTCAAAGTTTAAGTCCGAGGTCGAACACAGGGAGTAAATGGAGTTCATACGCTAATCTCAATAATAGATGCAATTTGAACACATAAAATTACTCAAAATCTAATTCAGAACGTAAAGCAGGAGTATATGAATAATAAAATGTAGCATCAAAGAGAAATTGGACATAATTAGACGCCTGAGTATGGAATTAAGACGTCATAAAAATGTTTGATTCTTCCTTTGCTTCTTCTCTTGGCTCTTTCTTCTTTGTCTTCTTCTTCTTCCTTCTTTCTTTCTCTGGCTTTTCTTTCCTTCTTCTTCTTTCTGCCTTGGCCTATGCGCTGGCTTTCAACTACTTTGCTCTTCCTTTCTTCTTCTTCTTCTTCCTTCCTTCTTCTTCCTTTCTTCCTTCTTTCTTTGGCTTTGGCCTTACCTTTGTCATTGGCTTCTTTCTCTTTTGTTCCTTCTTGGGCTTCTCTTTTCTTCTTGCCTTCTCCTTCCTTCTTCCTTCCTTTCTGCTTTAGCTTTCTCTACCCTTAGCTTCTTTGCCTTGGCTTATGATCTCCTTTTTTTCTCCTTCAACCGTGCCTTCTCTTCAGCCTTCTTCTCTGCGGCTTCTTCTTCTTGACTTCTTCAGCTTCCTCCTCCTTAGCTTCCTCCTTTAGCTTCCTCTTCCTTCTTCCTTTCCCTGCAAGCAAGTGCAAAACCTACCCCTACCCTCCCCCGCAAATGCTCTCTCTCTTTTCTCTCTTAGGCTCGTGCTCCCAGAGCCTTTCTTGGGTAAACGGGTCGGGTTAACGTGCCAAGTCCAGGTGCACCGGCGTGGGTGATGCACGAGGAGTGCACGGGTTACAAATTCATCTTATACCACTCTGCCTCTTCTAAAGTTACGGATGTGGGACTAAAAGTCCCACTCACTTCGCATGCACCCACAGGAGGTGCCTTGCTCAATTGCCGTGGCTGCGATGCCTTGCAAAGGCAATTACCTGGCTAAAGGTGTGCGTGATGCGAATTCACGTCGCCTGGAACTTGGGACCTAGAGCGCGGTGCCTGGAGTGAAGGTTTGCTTACTACTTCAAGTCGGCTCTAATGGCGGCGGAAATCAGACCTATATTCAAGCAACACGGCCTTGAATCCTGATTAGAATAAGTAGGAGACTTCGTCGTGGCATGACAAAGATGGCTCGGTGGGTGGCGTGACACAGGGTGGCCTGGGCGTGCGTGCCTAGGTCGCTCTGTGGCCGTGAAGGTGGGTTTGATCAGGGGGAGTGAACGGAGGTTGTGGTGGTCGATGGAGAAGGGGAAAATGATCAGTGGAAGGTGGCAGAGCTTTTGAGGGGTTTGACGAGGTGGATGGGTGCGTGGAGTGACGGAGGGCACCTCATCGGTGGTCTGCTGGAGGTGAAGATGGTGGTGGTCTGTGGTTGTCGAGGGGTGTTTTGGGAAATAAAGAGGGGGGAAATAAAGAGTAGAGAGAGGGGAAGATATTTAACCTAGTTTAAGGATGAAAAGAGAAGAGATGGCAGTCGATGTGTACCTGCTGCCATCGAAGACGAAGATCCAGTAGGAGGGGGGCAGCGACAATGAAGAGGATGAAGGCGCGTGCGCAGGTATGGTGCGATGCGAACGAAGGAGGCGGAGATGACTCTGCCACTGGTTTTGTGGCAGAGCGATGAGAAGAGGAGGAATATGTTGCCGGAGCTCGCTGGATGTTTGGCCGGAGGAGGAGAGACGAAGTTGAGGGGTTGTCTCCGACCAAGACAAGTTGAAAATGGACGGCCAGGTTGGGGGACCTTTAAATAGCCTCTAGCAGAGGGCCTTGTGCTTTGAAGACAAGCTTCCAAGCATGGGCATCCTCACTGGAGTAGGATTGCGAGAGATACCCAAATCTCTCATGCGTTTGCATGACAGATTGGGTGATAATCAGGGCTTAGGATTTGGTTCACATGATTGAGAATTCCTCAGAGAATCTCCCTTTCAAATTTGAGAGGGAGTCTTTGAGGGATTTGGGAGAAATCCTCCTCGAATCCTTGCCAGAGTAGGATTCCTCTGCTGTAATGGTGGAGGGACCTAATTGCAATGAATAGCGAGGAAGCTAGGGGGCTTTGCAATGGTTTTCAAAAGCTAGGGGTCTAAATGTAATTTGGTTGAACTGTTTTGCAAAGTAGGTCAGGGTGAACTCCCCTCATATCCAAATTTTTGTATAAACCTAATTTAGACCTAAGGAATCCAATGGTGAAGTTGGATTTTAGGTTTGACCACGTTTGATTGGGAATTTTACACAAAAACCCAATTTAGGGTAAATAATTAACTAGGACCCTTATTTAGGTCAAAATAGGTTCCAAAGGCCAAATTGAAGGTTCTAAACCCTAGAGGATATTTTTCCATGAATTTTAGAGGGTTTAGGTGAATTTTATCCTAACTAGAACCTTGTTTATTAAGTGGGTCTGTTTTAGGTTACAAGAAGTCATTTAATTCCTGGATTGCACATTAACCCTTTTTTGATTGAAGCAACCCACTTTTTATCTTATTAAGATCATTTGACCTATGTTTAGCCCCTGAGAAATCTTGATATTGCATTACAATGGTAAAATTGCAGTTTTACCCTTTGTTTCTTACTTTTCTCTTAGACTAATTATTCCTTGAATTAGGCCCTTCAATTGGTTATGCAGGAGCTTTTGTTCTCTTTTCTAGGTCAAAATGAGCTAGTTAGGGCTCATGATGGTGTTCCCATCAGCCCTCTACATGCAGATTCAACATGGTGGCGACACATGGTGCGCTCTTGTGTCTTGGATTGTGATCTGACGGCCTCGCTCGTACCTCGCGCCTGCCCAACGCTCGCTCGCTGCTTCGCCCTCCTTACGCGCCTGCGTGAATTAAAATCGTGCCCAATGATCTCAACCGTTCGATCGTAAGATCAGACAGCTCACATGTGTGTGCAACTTCCCGATTTCGAAAACGCGTGAGATCACACGTCCAGCTGCGGTGAACTCTAATCATGCCACGTGGCCATGCCTCCGCCCTCTGATGGTGCAATTGCGCCCGCGCCCAATGCCGCTTCAATTTCACGCAAGGCCAGGATTGAACGCACGTCACACGTTTCCACGCGAGCACGTGAGCCAACTCACTGTAAAACATTCTGTTATACTTTCTTATTTGTTTCTATTTATACTTATCCGACTGGATGGGCGACGTGGCATGCTCGTGGCCATTGGATGAAGATCCAACTGCCCACAGTGTGCAGTGTGGCCTTCCTAGATGGGGTTGTGGTGAGGGAGCGGCTGTGATGGCACCACGTGGAACCATCATGGCTGTCCCTCTTCTTTTCCTTGTATCTGGTGATGTAGACCCTTGATTGAGTTGATTTTTGCACCGTTGGACTGCGATCGTCGATTTAGATTCATCCGTGTGGTTAGATTCTTTGTCTGTGGCTTAGATCTTTGTCCTTTGGCTTTATGATCTCCATTCTTTTATGGACTACACAAGGTGCCCTAGTTTTTTGATCAAGACGATTTCGGAGGCATTAGACTTCCGTCATTGTTCTGATCAGATCTATATGGTCAGATTTTTCATCCATGGCTTTTAATCATCTGCGATTAAAATCATCTCTCTTTTAGGTCATAAAATGATGATAATATCTATATGACTAATAAACTAGCTATTGTACGATTTACGATGCCTATGAATGCATTATTCCTAAGTTATGCTAGAATCTAGCTTAATTCAGGTGATTTAGGTTGCAAGATTACTATGCAATCACACAACTTGTTTGGAGCTCTCTCATTCCTTGCCCACCACACACACCAGAGGGTCACAGCCATGCACAGATGTGGTCTCCCAGCTGTCCCAAAACTATGCCACAAGGACTCCCAAGGTGGGAGCGGCTCCTGGCAAGTTTTTCTCCAAATCATATCTGTAATCAAACAGGAAGAAAACATATGATTCAGACTATCGGTGTGCATCCCACATAGGTGACATTCATGTAGTGTTGCCCCCATCCTCTTGTGTCTATGGTCCCCTGTGATCAAGCCTTCCCTTCTACAGAACCAGAGAAAAATTTGCACCTTGAAGGGGACCTTCAAAAGCCAAAGTTTTTTGTCAATGTGATTGCCCCCCATACCACTGCCAGAATTCATGATTTTTCCATAGGCACATTGAGCCGTATAGATGCCATTCCATGCATAAGTGTCCACGCCGGCCCTTGGACTAAAACTTTGCAAGTCTGAAATCAGGTTTTGCCTTTCTTCCCATAATTGAGTTCCCTCCCTGATGGCCTTAGATTCACTCAAGTACCAACAGTCGCAAGACTCAGACCAATAATTGCTGACTGCCCCTTCTTTATCAACAGCAGCCGAGTATACCCTCGGGTAAGACTCTTTCTGAATGCCCAGCGACGACCACTGCTCCTTCTAGAAGTTGAAGGCCTTGCCATCTCCAAGTATCAGCTGCAGCAAATGCCAATTATTTCTAATAGCCTGAGTGATAGAATGCCAAAATGGGGATGGTTTGGAGGGGTATAATATCTTCAATGCACTATTAGAGCTGGCATAGCCATAGCCATAGTCATACTTAAGGTTGGATCCTCAACATTGAATGGCTTACCACTAACTTGTGGCATACTCGGACCAGTTTTGTCACCTTGTGCTTTTCGGATTCTATTGAGCTGTTTTGTAAGATTATCTATATTTCTTTTATTAGCTTCTCTCATTCGTTGGACTACTTGGAGTAATTGGGTGATCTCAGGGTCACCACAATGGTTAGGGATTTGATCAGGCTGAGGATAATAATTTTCAGGATTTCTTTCCTCAGTTGAATCAGAATATCTATCATCTGAATACCTATGGGAAGAATCATATCCTTGGTTTGGTGTTGTAGGGTTATCCCAATGAGAAGGTAAAGTTGTTTGGGTGGAATTGGGATAATTTGCAAAGTGATTTCGAGGATAGGATTGATATTCTAGGTATTGGGATTCTGAGCCATATCCCTGATCTGGGGAGAGATGAGTTTGGATGAACCGATCAAGATAGTTGGTCATGCCAATCAAGTGCTGGTTTTGCATGGAGAGTGTCTTTTGAGGTTGTAGAGATCCTTGATATCCAGCGATTCGTGTGGGATTCGAGGTAGGCCTAGCTATACTCGGGGAATATGAGGTGTAGGCAAGGGAATCACATCCCGGGTGTTGAGGAGAGTTCTCCCATCCTGAAGAAGTTGAAGTAAGGGAAGGGTTGGGATAGGGAGAATAGTGTGAGGCAAAAGAGTATGGGTCCATGGTTTCGTCCTCAATTAGCTCTTCCTCATGGCAATTGGCTGTTGGAATGTATTCAAAAAAATTGGGTCTTCTCCTTAGTTTACTCTCTAAAGGTGGTACCAAGTGAGGGTTCAGAGACCTTTTAGCATCCATGTGCCAAAAGAAAGTTAATAGATGAGAGAGAGAAGACAGATGAGAGTATATCCCACCCTTTCAATACAAGCAATCAAACTGGTCCTTAGAGTGTCAACCCTAATTAGACCTGATCCTGGTCCCCAAAACATGACTGGGTTAGATCAACCCTTGAATTACTTGGCTGGCCAGAAGGGTTGGACCCCTTAGGATACCTCGCATGGCGGGACATCACTAAAGGTTAACGCGGTTACTGTACCGACCTTTCTTGTCACTAGTGGGTCCAAGTAGACATGGCCTTGACCTTAGCCCAATCTAGTTTGAAGTCCCTAAGTCTATTAGTCCTGCCTAGGGCATGTATACTCAGTTTTAGGCGTGGGTTTGATGTGCTTTTGGAATATGTTGGGCGTTAGGGGGATGTTTCCCTTAAAAATTGATATTGAAATGTGTGAAGTGCTCAGGCAAGCAAAGTTCACAAGTAATTTCTTATGATGAAGTGAATTTTAAGATTCAAATGCTTGTGTTAATGAGTTTTAGGATTCACTTGAGTTAATATTTTCAATCAAGGTTTTGATGAGGCACACAAGAGTTTGTAAATCCCAATTTGTTTGAAATATTTTCTTTAAATATGGAAATGTAGGTGTGCTCTACCCTTAATGTGGAACCCTAAGCATAGATAATTCTAGATGATTCTTTTAAGTTCAAAATCAGATGAGTGGTGCGACCCAAGCAATGCAATCAATTGGTCTTCTTGCACCACTAACTAGGCACTCAAAAAATATTTTTCAAGAATTTTTAATACACGTTTTCTATTTTTTCTGATTTAAAGTGTACTGGGGGTTTTGTAGTCTGTTTTGATGCCCAATTGGTGATTGGATAATCAGTGCAATGAAATGTGCAAGAAATATTTTCTTTAGATTTTTTCCAATTCTTGATTATCTCAGAAATTCAGTGCCATAAATTTGAAGTCAATCGGAGTTTTATAAAAATTCTTATGATATTTTGAGCTCTGAAAAATCAGGAACAATAACCGTATTGATAACAGATCACTGTAAGAATTTTTTAAATTTTCTATAATTCGATTTATGTGAAATTGGATATATTGGCCATAGCTTTGAAATCTACATCCGGTAAACATATGAGAATTTTTGGACGTACAAATTTCTGGGAATTGAATTTCTAAGATAAATTTTTATTTCAACTCGAAAATCAAGAGAATTTTTTTTTATGCAAACAGATTCTAACTAATCCTAGGGTTCAAGCAAATCCTAGATCTAACTAATCTAAACTATGGGTACTTACCTGAGGTTCGAACCCACAATTCCCATTGTCGTGTTTTGTTCTGATTTCCTTGTTTTCTTGCACACACGATTTCAACAAAAATTGCAAGTTAGAAATCTCAAATTTGCACCAAAGAAAGCTTGAAAAATTTTCGTTGCCGCCCCAGCAACGGTGCCAACTTGTTCGGCGTGTAATTTGCATTTTAAAAGTTAATCAGTTGTAGTATAGCGCGAAAACACGTCGACAAATAAATTTATAAAACTCTGGTGAGTATCAGGTCATTCTCAAGGAGGCAATCTCGATTTTTGCAGAAGCTTTTCAATAAAACAAGTATTTATATGTGTATATACATATAAAGAGGCATCAGATATTCATGAGATCAAATTTCATTGCATTGATAAAGAGTTTTTCACAGTAGAAATTCTATGCTAAATAGAAACAGATAGATAGAAAGAGAGAAAGAGAGATAGAGAGAGAGATAGAAAGTGGTAGAGAGACGACGCCGCTTGTAGGATGCTTGTGCGAGTTGCGACAACACCTCAAATTTAGAGCGTCAAGATGAAGGTTGGAGCGGAGTTGTAGAGGGACGGAGAGTTACAGAGAAGGTGTAAGAGTTGTATCTAGGGTTGATGGTAGAGAGAGATGCTTCAACTGGGGGGCCCTGGGACTTCTTTTATAGCTTTTATGAAGGGCAAAAAGGGTATTTAACCCCTTTATCTCGTGCAACAACTCTTGTTTGATCATATCAGTTGATCGGGAGATCAACGGATCAGATCTGGCCTCTAAACACCTTCAAATTCTCCCTCTACACATGGATTCAACCTGGTGACGACACGAAGCGTGGTCTCGTAACTTGGATGGCGATTTGATGGCCCCGCTTGCACCTTGCGCCCGCTCGTCTCCTTCCTTTCACTGCTCGCCTCATTTTAGCGCCTAATCATTAGCCGTCCGATCACGATTTGCGGCTTAAACGCATGCTCGCATCTCCTTCGCACTGAAGGAAATGTGTGAGTTCGCTCGTTATGTGCACGTGGGATCCAGCATTCGGCTGTGGCACACTTAGATTACGCCACACGGTCACTCTTGCGCCCTTTGATCAAGATCCGACGACCAATTGCGCCTGCACCCAATGCACCTACAATTTCACGCAAGGCGCAACTCGAACGTGCATCACGTGCTTCCGCGCAAGCGCATGAGCCAACGTGCTGCACGAACATTCTGTTATACTTTCTTGTTTGTTTCTATTTATACTTATCTGACTGGACGAGCAACATGGCGGGCTCGTGGCCGTTGGATGAAGATCCAATGGTCCAAAGCATGTGAGGTGGCCTTCCTAGATGGGGCTATGGCGAGGGAGCAGCTATGATGGCGCCATCATGGCCATCCATCTTCTTTTCCTTGTATCTAGTGATGTAGACCTCTGATCGAGTTGATTTTTGCGTCATTGGACTGCGATCGTCAATTTGAATTCATCCGTGGAGTTAGATTCTTCATCTAAGGGTCTGATCTTTATCCTTTGGATTTATGATCTCTGTTCTTTTATGGACTGCACAAGATGCCCTGGTTGTCTGATTGAGACGATTTTGAAAGTGTTGGACTCTCGTTGTCGTTCTGATAAGATCTGTTTGGTCTAATCTGATATCCGTGGCTTCGAATCACCTGCGATTAAAATCATCTCTCTTTTAGGTCATAAAATGATGATATTATCTATCTGACTAATAAATTAGCTATTGGTCAAATTACAATGCCTACGAATGTATTATTCCTAAGTTATGCTAAAATCTAGCTTAATTCAGGTGATTTAGGTTGCATGATTGCTATTCAATCACACCCCCATGCCTAAATCTTGCTGGTCCCTAGCAAATGCATGACTGAATGCAAAGTTGCAGGGAGGCAATCTTGATTTTTGCAGATGCTTTTCGATAGAAGTTGCTCTAAACAAATATTTATATATGTATATATGTGTATAAGAATCATATATATGCATTCAGAAGATCTGAATCTTATTGCAATTAAATAGAGTTTTCACAATAAAGAATGCTACTAGAAATAAATAGATAGAGATAGAGATAGAGAGAGAGAGATAGAAAGTGGTAGAGAGACGACGTTGCTTGTAGGATGCTTATGCGATGTGTGGTAGTACCTCAATCCAGAGCACCGGGATGAAGGTCGGAGCAGAGTTGTAGAGGGAGAGTTGTAGTGTAGGTGGAAGATGTCTGGAGTTGATGGAAGAGAGATGCTTCAACTAGGGGGCCCTGGGCCTTCTTTTATAGCTTTTGCTTAGGGAAAAAAGGGTATTTTAGCCCTTAATATCGTGTAACAACTCTTGTTTGATCAGATCCATTGATCAGGAAATCAACGAATCAGATCTGGATTCAAAACACCTTCAAATTCACCCTCTACACGTGGATTCAACCTGGTGGTGACACGTGGCGCGCTCTTGTGCCTTGGATCGTGATCTGACGGCCCCGCGTGCACCTTGCACCCACCTAATTCCCGCTTGCCACTTCTCCATGCTCGTGCACCTGCGTGAATTCAAATCGCGCCCAATGATCTCAGTCGTCCGACGTGCATGCAACTTTCTGATTTAGCAAAATGCGTGGGATCGCGCATCTGCCCGTGGTGCGCTCTGATCGTGCCACGTGGTTACACCTTCGCCCTTCGATGGCTCAATTGCACTTGTGCCCAACGTTGCTTCAATTTCGTGCAGCACACTACTTGAACGCCCGTCACAGTCTTCCGCACGAGCGCGTGAGCCAATGTGCTGCGCAAACATTTTGTTATACTTCATTGTTTGTTTCTATTTATACTTATCCTGCTGGACGGGCGACGTGGCGTGCTCATGGTCGTTGGATGAAGATCCAATAGCCCACACATGCAGTGTGGCCTTCCTAGATGGGGCGATGGTGCGGGAGCGGCTGTGATGGTGCCACGTGGTGCCACTATGGCCGTCCATCTTCTTTTCCTTGCATCTGGTGATGTAGACCATCGATCGAGTTGATTTTTGCACTGTTGGACTGTAATCGTCGATCCGAATTCATCCGTGTGGTTAGATTTTTCATCTCAGGGTTGGATCTTTGTCCTTTGGCTTTATGATCTCTGTTCTTTTATGGACTACACAAGGTGCCCTGGTTGTTTGATCGAGACGATTTCAGAAGCGTTGGACTCCCGTAGTCATTCTGATTAGATCTCTCTATTCTGATTTGACATCCGCAGCTTTGAATCATCTATGATTAGAATCGAGACAATTTTAGGTAATAAAATGATGATATTATTTATATGACTAATATACTTGCTATTGTGCAAATTACGATGCCTATGAATGCATTATTATTAAGTTATGCTAGAATATAGCTTAGTTTAGGTGATTTAGGTTGCATGATTGCTGTGCAATCACACCCCCATGCCTAAATCTTGCTAGTCCCTAGCAAATGCATGACTAAATGCAATGTGGTCTTACATGAGTAATTTTTATCAAGAGTTTGACTAGAGGTTTATGTCTTTTGTTTACATCCGAAGCTTTAGTAATCCAGATAATTGTGAATGTATTTTGTTGTTGCCTATGCAATGAATTCAAGTGAAAGGAAATCCTCCTCTAAAGCTCGTACTTGACCCTTACTAAAAATCTATTGGGATAGGAAAACTTCTTCCCTCGGGGTTATAAAGTAACCTGTATATTCAGCCCCTGCTTTTGGCTTAGGTAGAAGATTTCTGAGTTAAGTAGATTTGTATTTGGTGGCTCACACTCATCTGGTGCTACATATAGGCTAGTACTTTAGAACCTAGGTTTCCAGATTATGAAATAATTCAACTCAGAGGGAGGCAAGAAAATGTGCTCTATTTTGTTCCTTTGTACTCATTCTCTCTCTTTCTTTCTCTTTCTTTTTCTTTTTCTTATCTTATCTTATCTTTTCTTTCTTTTTGAGCTCACAATCTCATCAGATTTATCAATATATTTGGTGGTCCTTCCTGGCATTAACACTTTGATTAGGTTTTGATAACTCTACGACTAAGTTAGAATTCCTCAACTCGTATTCAGGTGGCTAGAAATACAGAAAAGCAGGTCAAGGATATATTTGTGAGGGTGGTAGGTGTTGTTGCCTCATTTCTTTGAAATAAACTCTAACTCATAAACTTTTTTTTTTTTCTACTCTTTTCTTTTTCTAATTTTTTTTGTATATATATATTTTTTCTTTTCTTTTCTTTTTCCTTTATTTTCTTCTATATATATATAGTTTCTTTTCTCTCTCTCTTTTTTTCTATTTTTTTCGTATCCAAATATCTACTAACACAATGCAGCATATAAACTTTTATTTACGAAGCATTATTCGGGATTAGGGGTGTTCAAGAGGATATCAGGTGGCTTATTTGGTGGTAGTGCCTATTCTCAGCACCGGGAAGGGAATGGATAGGATAATGTATTTCTGATCTTGACATTAGTACCCTCCTTTATCCGAGGATTCCATAAAAGATGGTCGTGACCAACTACCTCAGCGTAGTTTTATCAGAACTCGCTCTCTGCGTATTTGCCTTATTTGGTGGCTCTCAAGAGATTCGCACTAAGAACTTGTATGCAGAAATCGAGAGCGAAAACTATGCCTAACTCCGAGTATCATTATCCCATTATCTAGAGTTTAAGATTCTTCATACTAGGCTTAGAGCACCAGTAGACTTTCTACTCTCACCTCACCTTGTTTGGTGGCTTTGTTAGAAGATAGTTTGCCTGATTCCCTAATTACTGTCCAAGGATTTAGGAGAAGCATTGCTTCTTCTCAACAAACAAAAGATGTTTATTGAGGATCCATTGCAAATTCTATATGTAAGTGTGAAATTATACTAGATTCTAAACTTAGGAATCAATTTAAGAATAAATCCCTAATAAAACCTTAATAGAAATTCTTTATGGTTAAATGCATTTATTTATTTATTATTTATATTATTTATTATTATTTATTTTTTTTTGACATAAAAATTAGACATCCAATGTCCACCCCCCCATGCTTATTCATTACAATGTCCTCATTGAAATGTATGCATGAAAATCAAAATATAATAAGCAAGAGGAGGGGATATCACCTGACTATGCTTGTTAATCCAGGTCAGTATGGATGCAACAGATGCAGAGCTACCTGTATAGAGTACTGGGTTGCCTCCCAGCCAGCGCTAAGTTTAACGTCATTTGCCAAACTTAAACCCAAAATTATTTAGTTCAATACTATGGGTTAAGAGAAGAAGTAATAACAATTGCAGAGGAATTTAAGATTAGTAGAAAGATATGATCATTTGGTCCCAGAATTAGTGATCCATAAATGCAGACCAGCTGATGATGTAGCCCTATTCCAAAGAGTCTTTCTGATTTGGAATATGAAATAGGGTCAGGTGGATGATGTTCAAATTGCAGAGCCTGTCTATCAATCCTGTTCCATAATTCAAGAAGAGGTGGTATAAGGTCTGGATTGAAATCATCATTTAGAATTAAATTTGGTTCTTCATCAGAGTAATAAGGGTCTTCATAATGGTAGTTGATATCGAAAATCATGAGTTCTCCAGGCTCTGGGTTATTTGAAGATAGGGGTAGAGTTGTGTGGAATTCATCAAAATCTTCATCAGAAATTTCCTCTTCCTCATCCAAAGTCACTTCTTCTGAGTCATGCCATCCATTTGAACCAGTTGGCTTATAAGTTCTTCCCCAATCCATTATGTGTTGAACTTCTTCTTCTAAGGTTACTTTGTGGTTCATGTTCTTAGATTGTTCATTTTCTTGAACTCCCTTAGAATTCAAAAGTTCTTGAATTTCAAGGTGGATGTATTGAGGATTCTCTATATTATCATCTAATTCATCATAAGTTACTCTCAGAAGTTTCTCAATCTCACTAATGTCCTATTCAATTTAATTTTCCATGGGAGAGGGTAGATCAGAATTATCCTCAAGTACATCCCCTTCTTTCCCTTCATGCTGGTCTTGAGCTTTGGTAGGAATGGGAACATCTTTAGTATGAATTGCCAACACTTGTTCAATTGTTCCTACAACCTCAATGGAACCACAATTCACCTTATTCTTTTGGGAAGCTTTAAAGATGTTGACTTGACATTCTTCCTTCCAGAGGTGATGTGCATAATCCCCGTCTCACAATTGATTAGAGCCTTGGCAGTGGCCAAGAAAGGTCTTTCTAAGATTATTGGGGTGTGGTTCAGGTTTTCTGATGCCTCCATATCCAGAACAAGGAAGTCCACAGGGTACTCAAAATCCCTCACTTTTATAATCACATTCTGTAGAAGGCCCTTCGAAATTTTGGTTGACCTATTAGCAAGCTAAAGGGTCACATCAGTGTGTTGCAAGGGGCCTAAATTCAATTCTTCATATAATTCTGTGGGGATTAAGTTGATAGAGGCTCCAAGGTCTAGTAAGGCTCGATCCAGGATGAATCCATCTATTTCACATGAAATTAAGGGGGCCCTGGATCTTTCTTTTTAGGAGGGAGCTTATTTTGGATGATGGCACTGGCTTGTTCAGAAATCACTAAAATTTTTGATGATTTGGCCTGGCGTTTCGATGTGCATATTTCCTTCAGAAATTTCGCACAAGCCAGGATGTTCTCAATAGCCTCAAGGAGTGGTATGTTCACTTGGACTTGCTTTAGAATCTCAAGCCACTCCTTGGACTAATCAGTTTTCTTTTCCCTTGGTTTGATCAAGGCTTCAGGAAAAGGTGCTTAAGAAAAATCATGACCATTCAAATTATGAGTCTTGTTTTCTAGATTAGTTTGGTCTCCTAGGTCAGTTCAGGCTCTTCAAGATCTTGATAAGATTTTGATGTAGAAGGATCTTGGATTTGTTTCCCACTTCTCAAAGTGACAGTAGGGGCATGTGCATTAGGGTTAGAAGGGTAAGGTGGGTTTTGCAAAATGGGTTGAGCTTGGGTTAGGTTAGGGTTAACAAAACCTAGTGGGTGCTGGGGAGCAAGTAGAATTAGGTGTGCTTGTTGCTCATGTGTGTTGTGCTGATTAACCCTATTGAAGTTTCTTGGCTTTGGGATGGGTTGGGATGGCAACATCTCGTGTTGTATAGCATCAACTAGCTGGTCTAATCATCCCACCAAATCTGTCCTTAATTGATTCATTTCTTGTTTATGTCTTAGATTCATTTCTCACATTTCTTTGAGGACCAAACTCAGATCGGTGGGCTGGTTTTCCTGAGTAGGTTGTGGCTGATATGTGCGTAGTTGTGTGTACCTACTAGGTTGCCCGTACATGTTTGGCTTGGTCAAGTTAGGACCCTGGGAGGGTTTCTGACTTGACCAAGTGTTTAAGGATGCTTGATCGAGTTTTAAAAAAAGGTCATATTGTAGTACAGTCGAAAAAGCATTCAAAACAAATATAATTTATTACTCAAATTTTAAAGTCCGAGGTCGAACACAGGGAGCAAATTAAGGTTTAGAAATCAAGATCATGACTTGATAATTTGAAAGAATATAATATGCAATAAGATCAATGTTATAGTGCAAAAAGATAGGAATAAATGTAAGCAAAAAATATTAAAGAAATCAATGTATATATGAAGCTAAAAATTAGACGTCTGGTTTGTGAATCAGACGACTTAAAATGATGATGCTACAGTGCTTGACTCTTTCTTTTCTTCTTCTTCTCCTGTTCTTCTTTCTCTGTCTCTGACGGCTGCCTTCAATCTTCTTCTTCTTTCTTTCTCTTCTTCTTTATCTTCTTTCTTTGCCTTTCTCTTCCTTTTTTCTCTTCTGATTTTGGCTTCAGCTTCCTTGCCTTAGCCGTTCTCTTCCTCTGCCTTCTTCTCTCTCTCTCGGCTACCTTCAACTTCTTCTTCCTTCAGTTCCTTCCTTCTCTTTTCTTTCTTTCTCTGCCTTCCTTGCTCTTTCCTTTAGCTCCTTCTTCTTCCTTCTTTCTTCTTTGCTGGCTTCCTTTCCTTAGATTCTCTTCAGCCTTGTCGTCTCCTTCCTCTTCCTTTGGCTTGTCTTCACCTTTCTCTGCAGAGCAAAACCTACCCCTACCCCCACGAGCTTTCTTCTCTCTTTTCTCTCTTAGGTTCACTTTCCCAGAGCTGCAGCTTCTCTCTTAGGCCCATCAACGTGCGGTGGTGGGCGAGGTGTACGGACAGGTCGGATCACCAGGTCCGCGGGGTGTGATCGCGGATGAGGCATCGGGTCGGGTGAGAGGGGACCTCACCCTGTGTGTTGGAGGCAATAAGCCCTATGTAGAAATTCCTTTTATGTGGGTGCAACACTCCACAACTTTCCGAGGTGGGACTAACTTCCCACCCTCTTTCACGTGCGCCTGCAGTTGAGTGTCTTCATTTGATTGCAACTGCTGTGTTGGCTCTTGGCTTCAATTGGTCACCTGGAGATGTTTACGAGAGTGCCCCGCGTAGCCTGGGACTGACCTGGAGTGGGCACGGCCTGGAGAATCTTGCAAGGAAGCTTTAGGTGGTGCATTAATGGTGGCGAACCCCTGGACTTGAAATCACACAAACAGCCTTGCGGTGATGTTAAAAAGCTCAGGGAGCTTCGCCAAGGTGCGACGAATGTGCGGAAGTGGTCAGCGTGGGGTGGGCATGCTTGTGGGAGCGTGCCTAGGGCACACTGCGGTCATGTGTGTGGGTATGTTCGAGGGCGCTTTTGGGTGAGTGGTGGAGTGTTGTGAGAGGGGGGTTATGATCAGTGAGTCGGGGCGGTGCTTATAGATCGGTCGGTGAGGAGGGAGGTGGTCTGTGGAGGTGGAGCAAACTCACCGGAGTGGTGGTCGGAGGTGAAGGGGATGATGGTGGTGGAGTGCGGCAGTGGTCGTTTGAAGGAAATAAAGAGGGGCTAAGAAGTAGAGAGTGAGAGAGACTTATCTGGGAGTGAAGAGATGAAGGGGGAGGTAGGGGCGTCGACGGGTGCTACGCGATGCGGATGAGTGTGAGGAAGAGGGACTTGTCACTGGTATTGTGGCTAGGTGATGAGGGAGAGTGGGAGAGGTCGCCGGAGCTTGATGAGCAGGTTGGCCGGAGGAGGAGAGACGAAATTGAGGGAGTTCTCCGATTAAATTCAAGCTTAGGAGATGTGGGGCAACTTGGGGTCTCTTAAATAGGCCCTGGAGGTCGGGTTTGTGCTTGGAGGCCAAGCTTCCAAGCATGGCAAGGTCACCGGCAATGGAAACTCGAGAGAGATCCAAATCTCTCATGCATTCGCATGAGAGATTGGGTACCAAATAGGGCTTTTAATTGGGTTCACATTGGAGGAGATTTCTTAGAGAATCTCCCTTTCAATTTTGAAGGGGATTCTCTGAGAGATCATGGAGAAATTTCCCTTTCAAGCTTGTCAGAGTAGGATTCCCTCTGCTATGATGGCAGAGGGACCTAATTGTAAAGAATGAAGAAGAAGCTAGGGGGTCAATGTAAGGGTTTTTGAAAGATAGGGGTAGAAATGTAATTGGGTTGGACCTATTTGCAAAGTGGGTCAAGATGAATTTCACTTAGGTGAAAATTTTGGTGCAAATCTAATTTAAACCTAAGGAATCCAATGGTGAGGTCAGATTTTGGGTTTGACCACGTTTGACTGGGCAATTTACGTAAAAACCTAATTTAGGGCAAATATATGCCTGAGATCCCATTCTAGGTTGAAATAGGTTCCAATGGCCAAATTGAAGGTCTAAACCCTAGAGAATATTTTTATATGATTTTTAAAGGGTTTAGGTGAATTTTATTCTGACCAGAACTTTGTTAAATCAAGTGGGTTTGTTTTAGGGTTACAAGAAGTCATTTAATTTCCAGAATTCACACGAACCCTTTTCTATTTGAACCAACCCACTTTTTATCTTGTTAATACCATTTGATCTGTGTTTAGACCTTGAGAAAACCTGTTGTTGTACTGCAATGGTAAAATTACAGTTTTATCTCTTATTTCTTGCTTTTCTCTTAGAATGGTTATTCATTGAATTAGGACCTTCAGTTGGTTATGTAGGAGCTTTTGTTCTCTTTTATGGGTCAAAATGAGATAGTTAGGGCTCATGATGGTGTTACCATCACCAAGCAAAGTTAGGATGGTTGCGCCATCCAGGGTTGTAAGTGTTTGAATAAGGTTCATTTCTAGTGTAACCTTGGAGTGCATTCACATCCTTGGGATAACTAGGCATCAGGATGCCTAGTTCAGAATTTGAGGGCATCAGGGTACCTCCTTGGTACCCAGAAAGAGATGGGTCCAAGTACAGTTGGCTCATAGGTGGTGCCATGGTTAGGTCATTGATGTTGTGCATTGATTCCTGACCTAGTGGGTTGGGGAATTGGTTGTGGGTTAATATAGGCACTCCTTGGGTAGGCATAGGATTTAAGCTAGATTGTGTACCTGAGGAATTCCCACCCTTTAGAAGGTTATCCAATTTCCTATCCAAATTCTCCACATTCTTTCGCACGAGTTTCACCTTATCTAATCGTTGTGCAATTAGCTCTGAATCAACCAAGTTTGAATTATTGTTAACTTTATAAATTCCGCTCCTTGGTTGATTAGCTCTATTAAAGGCAGACATTGTGGCATTGTTGAGGAAATTTTCACTCATATTCTCGAACAATTGAAAGGCTCCCTCAACATCTCGACTCAGGAAATTGCCCCCACATGCAGCATCAACAAAATTCTTGAGATTATCACTCAACCCATAATAGAAAATATGGGCAAAGTGTCACTTTGGAATCCCATGATGGGATCATTTCCTAGCTAAATCATTGAACCTCTCCCAAGCCTCTTGTTGTTCCTTGAGGTTTTGCTTAAAGGTTATGGCACATCTAAGGGCATTAGTTTTTCCTACGGGGAAGAATTTCTTTAGGAATGTGCTTCTCAGGTCTTCCCAAGTTAGGATTAGTCTACCAATTGTTCTCAACCAATGTGCAGCTCTATCTTTCAAGGAGAATGGGAACATCTTCATCATCAGGGTACCTTCATTCATGTTCCTAGGGCCAAAGGTCCTTCCTATGTGTAGGAGCTCTTCAAGGTGGTGGAAGGGGTCATCTGGCTCACAGCCATGGAAGTGGGGAATCAAGTTAGTGATCTGATGTTTGAGTTCAACATCATCCCCATCCTGAGGTACCCTGACAAAGGGTTCAGGTTGGGCATTAGGAGGGTTATAAAAGTCATGGAGAGGCCAGTCTGCCCTTTTGTTTTGGGGTCGAGTGATGTCCTGCACTATGACTTCCATCTGTCGATCATGATGCTGGCCCTGCTTAGTGATTTTCCTTTGTAAGAGAGTCATAGGATCCAGATTTTGTTCATCGATCTCTTCTTCCTTGTGATGACTAGCCATTGCAGTGGGTTTAGATTCAGATTCTAGATAAATAGGTCTTCTCCTAGGATTTCTTTCTAATGGTGGTAGCAAATCAGGATTTTGAGATTTTCTACCTTGCATGGACTAGAAGAACATCTATAGATGAGAGAGAAGACAGATGAGAGAAACCCCACCCACTCAATGCAAGCAATCAAACTGGTCCTTAGAGTGTTGATGTAAACACAATTACACTACTTAAGATGTCTATTTATGCATGTTCTTAAGCATAGGATTGCATTTCATGATATAAATATTGCATAACATGCATCATTTTGCATTTAGAGTAGTTTGAATAAAATGGAGGTTAATTGTTTCCTTTTATGTGCTTGGACAGGGCAAACATTTTATCGGGGCCTCGGATCAAAGATCCAACCGTATGGATGTGATCAGGGCGACGATTGGAGTTCAACGACTCCAAGATTTCCTTAATCAGGCATCCGTAGCATCAGATAGTGACCGGGGAACCCTAGAAGATCAATGGCCAGGATGGTGTAAATCCACACTTCAAATGACAAATCCGACCACGCGGATGAATTCGGATCGACGATCGTAGCCCAACGACGCAAAAATTGAGTCAATCCGACATCCGTGGCACCATCTACAACATCCAGAAGATGGGTAGCCAAGATGGCACCACGTGACGCCATCTCGGCAGCCCAAACGGTCGCATACAATCTCTGAAGGCTCCACATACGCCCCCTCTCCGCCGTTGGATCTCGATCCAACGGCTGTGGATGTGGCTCGTTGAAATTGTCTGCGCGACCTTTTGGGCGAGGCAGTGCAGCGGTCCAACGCCTTATCGCGAGGCGCTGGCGCGCGTTCGAGCCTCGCCACGCGAATTCTGAAGCGAGCAGGCACGCTGTTATCAACTGTCAGATCACAATCCAACGGCCACGCGCGCCCAATAGCATTCATGCGCTATTGCACGCGCGGCGTCACGCGGCATCGCACGCGCCAGGCGAGCGCGCAGCAGCGGGTGAAGACGCATCTAGATCGGACGGCCGTGGATGAAAGAACATGGGCGGGCGTTGAGAAAGAGAGCAGCTGAGGAGGCGCGCGTGGGCGCGGGTACTACGCCCACATTAGGGCTTTAGTGACAGTTTTATCCGTCACTAAAGACCCCTCATTTATTGTTTTAAAGATGTAATGACCCATTTGCCCTCACTCCTTGCAACTATAAAAGGAGACCCCCTCCATACGAAATTCTCATCCCTTCCTTCTCTTCTCTACCTCTCCAAAGCTCAAGAGAAGCTTGTCCCACACCCGGGATGCTTCTCGCAAGATAAAGTCCAAATTTTCGTCCCCCTTCGGAAGTGGATCCCGCAACGACGACGGCATGCTGCTCCATTCCCGTTCTTCTGTTTCGTCCTGCTTCGTCCTCCTTCGTCCAGGCGTCGTCCCATCTGGCTCACCCTCCAAGTGACTGTCGAGGAGGATATCTCTCTCCCTATTCTTTTTACTGCTTTCTAGTGTAGTTCTGCTTGTCCTCCAAGCATTCGTCGAGGAGGACATTTCTCCCTCCATTCTTTTAATGTTTTCTAGTGTAAATTTATCGCTTTCTAGTGCAATTGTTTTATGCTTTCTAGTTGTAATGAACAATCTCCTTAATGATAAATTCTCTGTTTATTCTACATCTCATTTTTTATTCCTATGTGTAATATTCTCTCTTTCTTACCCTGTCTTTCTCTCTTCTATTTATTGTAAATAATTAGATAGTTTTAAATTGAATACTTCGTGACAAATAAAAAGAAACGCGTAATTTTTAAATCAAACGTTCGCCTCCCTGTGTTCGACCTAGAATTTTTATTTCAGTATAAATTTTATTTGTTGAGCACGAATTCTTCGCTTTTAAGCTACAATGACAGGTTTTCCAAAACCAAACACGTTAGCGTAACAATTCGAGCGTTCAACATTTTGGCGTCGTTGCCGGGGAGGCGACGCTCTTTGATTTCTCTTCGCGTTTTGTAACTTACAAATCATTTACCTCACTTTTCTCCTTTCTTATTGTAATTGCAAGTACTCTTTCGAGACAGGCAAAAGCGGTAGATTGGAGTAAAGTGCTGTGGAAGGTTCTGTAAGTTATCCCCCACCTCCCACCCATTAGATTTCATTCTACAACATAATAATTCAAACATCAATCAACCTAGGTGTTTTTATAAACTCTACGGTTAGATTGTTTGTTTTTTGACATCCATACTCACCCCAACCCCCACATTAAAAGAAAAATAAAAAAAAATCTCATAGAGGTACACAACCTCATCTGATTTTCAAACTCAACCGGTAAATCGATCTTAGGAGCCGGTACACACATTCAAACACATAATTGAGTAGAAATCAGATTAGGTAATCATTTGTGTGCCTAATTAAGTGGTGCAATAGGCCAATTGTTTGATTTGATTGGGTCGCACCACTTCAAATAAAATCAATTCATCAAGTAGTTGCCACTTAGGTTCAACTCTTAGGGATTTACCAGGCACTCCACATTCTTTTAAATTTTAAAGGAAAACATCTTCACCTGTGCTTGCAAAACCTGGTGTGCCAACGAAACCTGTTTGAAAACACCTAAAGTTGAATCCTAAAAGATACTAAGCAAGATTTGAACCTTAGAATTCACCGCATCAAAAACAATCTTGCTTGAAAACCATTGGTTGTGCACGCACACACAAATCAATCAATCATTAAGGGCACAACCTATTTAAAGGGCCCATCACATTCCGAAGCACATGCAAACCTAGCCCTAAATAAAACAGAGTAGACGTTGGCCTTAAGGATTGGACTCGCTCTTCAGAACCCAGAACGAGATTATTTTCGATTAGTCTGTTTCTACTATTCAATCTGATGTCTAGCTAGGGGAGCAGAATCAAACGATCACAGCTGGGGGGTACACTAGGAACTGGAGGCGCAAGCCGAAGGAAGAACCTTCTCCCCAGTCCCTCCTTCTAACTGGTTGGATTGAACAGACGAAAGTAGATCAAATCGTTTCTTTATCTCAAGATGGGTTTTGAGAGTTTGTAGGTCTGTAGGCTAACCCACTTAAGGATAGATTTGATTGTTTGTATTGCAGGGTGACTTTCTTCCTCTCGCTTATCATGAATCCTTCCACATATTACACGCATTCCCGCTCTTTCCCTCCTGTTGTGAATTATCCTCAACATGACAATTATCCCGACTCGTACTGTAATCAACCATCAGTTAATTGGGATAACTTGGATTGGGGATACAGTTCTGGACCATTATGTTTAGGGTCTAACCCTGAACACTTTGATTCTGATTTCTATCCTTCTCAGAGCTACATCGATTATAAATCGTCTTCCTTTCATGAACAACCCAATACGATCTACAATCAAGAACGATACACCGATCCTTACCCATCCTCTGATTTCACTGTCTTTAGGTCATCACCATCTTTTGAACAATCTGAAATGACCTATTATCAGGAAGGGTATAACGAATCTCAATTCGTTAATTCCTCTGCATTGATGTCAAACCCGCCCAATCCTGAACTAGCTCCTTTGGTTCAGGTTAACTAGGTTCAAGATAAGGTTCTGGCTAACTTGAGGAATATCATTCACTCTTTAGAAGTTCAGCCAATACCTTGCATTGAGAGATTGGAGCCCCTGATTGAAATGATTGATGATTTAAGCAAGTCATTGTTGGATTGGCTCCAGGATGTTAAGGATAAGAACCCGAGTGAGTTTCTACTTGGGAAATTAGCGAAATTGAGGATGAGATTCGTGGTTGCTTTGATTCAATCTTGGGATGATTCCTAGGATGAACCCTCTTCAGGAAAGCTAATGACAGAACCCGCTCAGGCACCTGTTGGGGGGACACATGTTATGAGGTTGACCAGATTGAATTAAAGTAACCAATTAAGGATGATCTGATTTCTTCACCTAAGATCCCTGAGCCGAGGTATGAGGAAACGTATATCTCCTTGGAATAGAAAGTGACAAATGATTTTGGGACATACATTGATATGGATCCTGATTTCTTTGATGGTGAAGATCCAAGTTGCGAAGTCTCACACGAGTTTTCAGAACACGATTTTTGTGAGACGATTGGGCCTGAGGAATCTAATAGATCATTTGATAGCCCAATAATTGAGGAAACTGATCTTAGGGCACACATTACGGATCTAGAATTACATTTTCTGGAGGATTCAATTCAATGCCCTAATTGTCAGTTACACCTCGTTGAGCTTATTGATGATTCTAATTCTAAGATAATTAGACCCAAGTCAATTTTGATTCTGCCACATCATTTAGACTTGGAGATTTCAGATGGGGTGATTAATATAGAAGAGGTCCTGGAATTCGACATGCTGAATGAGGAGGATAGGAGCTGGGAAGTTCTGATTTGGGAAGTTAATTTTGGAGGAAATGGAAGATTGAGTCGAAGGGTTCCTTTTAAGCTGAAACCATCAAATCAGAACCCTTACGACATTTGTTTTGAGGATGTCAAACCCAAGCACACATTCAACGATTATCCTTTTGAGCTTAATTTCTCTGTAACTTGACTTTTTGGTCTTGGGTTGCATCCTCATAAATCGTAGGTACGACCCCGCTTGCATTCTGATTTTAGGTTTTGGGTAATTTTTATCCAGAACCTAAGATATTCTCGATTATGGGGGATGGGTCTACACCACAATCTGGTCCACATCTGTGGACCTCTGTTGATAGGTCAGAGAATTCTTCTGTTTATTCTGATTCTGACCTGCACTTGTGAATTCTTCATTTCTTTTCTTTGTATAGTGTGCCTAGCTGAAGGCACTAAACTTAGCACATATACAGTTCTTTTTAGTTTTCATCTCGGAGCGGACCTGACATTCACTCAATTCAGGTGCTTTCTACGCTTTTCCACTCTTTTTTATGTCTTTTTAATACAATGAGGACATTGCATTAGATAGGCATGGGGGGTGGACATTCATCTCTGAATTTATTCGTCAACTCCGTAGATTTGTTTTATTATTATTATTTTTTTTAAAAAAATTTTAAAATTAGGAAAGAGAATTTGGGTTTAAGAAAAATTTCAATCTTAGGAAATACTACATTATGATTTGAACACAAAGACCCTTCAAGTCTTTGGACTTAATCAGCCCGTGTATCCACTAAAATGTGGATTTATTTTTCGAGTTCTTGCCAACCTGAATTTTATTTTAATTGGAGTAAATAAGTTTGGGTGATAAGTACACGACTTATCAACCCGCCCTCTGATTTGAGGGAATTTTGAGTTTCTAGCATCTACACACTATCTTGTCACTGACTCGTTCGGCGATTTTAACGGAAATTGGGTAGCTAATGAACTTTCTAGGGTGATATGGCTGGCAAGTTATCATGGGTAACAGCCCATAGGTAGGTTGTCCAGAGCCCAGTCACTGGATCTTTCTCTTTTTACTGCCTTTAGGTAAATCTTAGACCAGGGAAGCCACCTACTTAAAAAAAAAAAATCAAAATAAAAAAAAAATCAAAATCAAAAAGAAAAGGAGAAAAGAAAAAAAAGAAATAAGCCACACTTCGCTGCACGAGTATGGCCGGCAAGTTGTCGGTGGCAACTACTCATCGACTGGTTGTCCAGAACCCAGCTCAGTAAATGCACTAAAAATTCCCAAAACATTTAGGAAGAAGCGAAGAAGTAGAATAAATTGGGGAGATATACACTAGATTCACCCTTGTGTTGACCCCGTAAAAAATAAAAGTAGGGAGAAAGCTACCAGTTGTAAAGATACACCTTTAGGCAGAATTCTTTTTCAGGTCACCTAGAGGGGTAGAAAATCGAAATCCGTTTTAATTGCCGGTCAATGAGTCTATCACAATCACAATAAGATGTTTAAAACTTAGGGTTCTCATCAAATCTTGGGTGAGTTGAATGGCCGTAGAAAGCCACTCTTAAACCCTAAAATTTGAAAATCCAAAAGAAAAAAAAATAGAAAAAAAGAAAAAGAGAAAAGGAAATTTTTCTTTGAATAAGGCGAGGGCTTGAGGCGGTCTGCATTTTGGCTAATACTCGGGTGCTGTTGTGTCTTTGAAAGTTCAGTTCCTAAGTAGACAATTTCTTAATGATTGAAAATAAATCAGGTCCAAATAATCCAACCTAATTCTTTTATAAATAGAATATAGTTTTTGCTAGGGACTAGCAAAAGATAGGCATAGGGGTATGATGTAAACACATTTACACTACTTAAGATGTCTATTTATGCATGTTCTTAAGCATAGGATTGCATTTCATGATATAAATATTGCATAACATGCATCATCTTGCATTTAGAGTAGTTTGAATAAAATGGAGGTTAATTGTCTCCTTTTATGTGCTTGGACAGGGCAAACATTTTATCAGGGCCTCGGATCAAAGATCCAACTGTATGGATGTGATCAAGGCGTTGAACTCCAAGATCACCTTAATCAGGCATCCGTAGCATCAGATAGTGACCGGGGAACCCTAGAAGATCAAGGGCCAGGATGGTGTAAATACGCACTTCAAATGACAAATACGACCGCATGGATGAATTCAGATCGACGATCGTAGCCCAATGACTCAAAAATCGAGTCAATCCGACATCCGTGGCACCATCTACAACATCTAGAAGATGGACGGCCAAGATGGTGCCACGTGGTGCCATCTTGGCCACCCAAACGGCCACATACAATCTCTGAAGGCTTTGCATCCGCCCCCTCTCTGCCGTTGGACGAGATCCACCTGCTGTGGACACGGCTCGTTGAAATCGTCTGCGCGAACTTTTGGGCGAGGTAGCGTAGCTGTCCAACGCCTTATCGTGAGGCGCACACGTTCGAGCCTTGCCACATGAATTCTGAAGCGAGCAAGCGTGCCGTTATCAACCGTCAGATCGCAATCCAACGGCCACGTGTGCCTGATAGTGTTCACATGCTATTGCACGCGCGGCGTCACGCGGCATCGCACGCGCCAGGCGGGCACGCAGCAGCGGGTGAAGACGCATCTTAAGCCGTCCGATCTCGGGATCGGACGACCGTGGATGAAAGAACATGGGCGGGCGTTGAGAAAGAGTGCAGCTGAGGAGGCGCGCGTGGGCGCGGGTACTACTCCCACGTTGGGGCTTTAGTGACGGTTTTATTGTTTTAAAGATGTAATGACCCATTTGCCCTCACTCCTTGCAACTATAAAAGGAGACCTCCTCCATACGAAATTCTCATCCCTTCCTTCTCTTCTCTACCTCTCCAAAGCTCAAGAGAAGCTTGTCCCACACCCGGGATGCTTCTCGCAAGATAAAGTCCAAATTTTCGTCCCCCTTCGGAAGTGGATTCCGCAACGACGACGGCATGCTGCTCCATTCCCGTTCTTCTGTTTCATCCTCCTTCGTCCTGCTTCGTCCTCCTTCGTCCAGGCGTCGTCCCGTCTGGCTCGTCCTCCAAGTGACTGTCGAGGAGGATATCTCTCTCCCTATTCTTTTTGCTGCTTTCTAGTGTAGTTCTGCTCGTCCTCCAAGCATTTGTCGAGGAGGACATTTCTCCCTCCATTCTTTTAATGTTCTCTAGAGTAAATTTATGCTTTTTAGTGAAATTATTTTATGCTTTCTAGTTGTAATGAACAATCTCCTTAATGATAAATTCTTTGTTTATTCTACATCTCATTTTTTATTCCTATGTGTAATATTCTCTCTCTTTCTTACCCTTTCTCTCTCTCTTCTATTTATTGTAAATAATTAGATAGTTTTAATTTGAATTACTTCGTGACAAATAAAAGGAAACGCGTAGTTTTTAAATCAAATGTCCGCCTCCCTGTGTTCGACCCAGAATTTTCATTTCGATATAAATTTTATTTGTTGAACATGAATTCTTTGCTTTCAAGCTACAACGACAGGTTTTCCAAAACCAAACATGTTAGCGTAGCAATTCGAGCGTTCAACAAGTGTCAACCCTAATTAGACCTGGTTTAGGCTCCCTAAAACATGACTGGGTTAGATCAATGGTCGGGCATGTTTCACGTGTTTGAAATCGAGGTTACGAGTAACCCGTCATCATAGTTGTAAAACACGTCGATCAGATAAAATTTATACTGAAACTCTAAGGGAGTCTTGGGTCGAACACAGGGAGGCGACGTTTACTTTAATTGAAAATCGCGCTTCGATTTGTTTCTTTTTGGTATTTTAAGGTTTTGTTATTTTTTTGTATTTTTTATAAGAAGTAAACAAGCAAACGAATCACAAGATAGAGATGGAATGAAAATGGTATAGATATCACTTCAATGTCTATTACAATCTACTATGAAAGCATAGAAAGAGAGTGGGGTGAGAGGGAATCTCCCGAATCAGCTGTTCGGCGAGACAACGACGCCTGGCGGAAGCTCAGACGAAGGAGGTAAGGAGCGGGACGATGGAGGTGAGATGCAGGAGGACATCGGGTTGAGGAAAGCTTTTGTGTGGCTCCAGAATGGAGGTGAGAAGACGGAGATGATATTCTACTGGAATGGAGGTGGGAGGATGGCTCTAAGGTGACCTATGAAGGGGGATGGGAAGTTGGAGGAGTATTTGGTGGGGCAGAGGTTCGTTATACTAATAGGCACCTTGGGAGCTTGAGAACAAGCTCTAATAGAGCGTTGGTAGGCTTGCTAGAGCTTGGGAGTAGGTGGGAGTAGAGTAGGTAGAGATGGCTTGGAAGGGAGGGGGTGTAGGTCCTTTTATAGTGGAGGAGAAGAGGCTAAAAATGGGTAAAGGACCTTTAGTGATTTTCAGACTGTCACTGGAAATGTTGCTGTAGACAGCTCACGTCCGCTCACGTCCTTAGCTGGCTTTGTTGGTTTGCAATGAAGTAGCGACGGCTGTAAGCGTCACTGTAGGTCATCCTAGCTGTCACTGAAAGCTGGCACCAACCACGCACGTGCCCGCGCTACGCTATCGCCCATCACACGCACTGATCGCATGGCGGCCTACTGTGTGCTTTGGCGCACGTGTGCGTTGTGCTGCCGCTACTACTTGTGTGCGCTGCTGATTTGAGGATTGGGGGGGCTGTGGGGATTCGAACCCGCGCCCCTCCCTTGAGAACGGCCGTTCCCACCAATGCGCTAGGTCGTCCTTTGTGTCGCGATGAGGAGCTTGGTGCAGATGCTTCCCAACCATTGGATCTTGATCCAACGGCTAGGATTCAAGGGTGCGTATGATGAAGGGAGTGGGCGGTGGCTGTTGGTCGATGTTGGGCGGCCTAGATGGTGCCATGTGGCGCCATCTGGGTTGTTCATCTTCTTCTTGTAGAGGGTGCCACGGTGCTCAGATTGAGATGATTCCCGCGATGCCAAATTGCGATCGTCGCTCCAGATCCATCCGTACGGTCGGATTTTCCATCCGAAACCCATATGGATTTCGCATTGCCCCCTGGCTATGTAAAATGAAGGAATTTATATACAAAACATACAATCATCCTAAATGCCATGCAATGGATGTTATGCAATATTTATAACATGATATGTAATGCTAAGCCTAGGAACTATCATAAATAAGCAATTTATCATGAATTCATGTGTGTTCATCATACCCCCATGCTTATTTTTTGCTAGTCCCTAGCAAAATTAACCTAAATGTTATGTATAAAAATAGAATCAGGATTCGAGTATTTAGGCAAAAGTTGGTTACTTTAGAAAATCTCAACCCCAAGACCTAATTACAAAAACTCAACAGTGCCTGGGTGCCTGCCAGAATGTAGACCGTCCAAGCCCTCGCCTTATTTGAAAAGGGAAAATACACATGTTTTTGTACTTTTGGAGTTTGAGAGTTCTGGGATAACTTTTTACGGCTACCCAACCCGCCCAAGACTCGAAAAGGATTCTAAGTGCTAAGCATCTTGTGAAAATAGTGAAAGACTCACTAGACGGCCGTTAAAACGGACTTCGAGTTTCTACGACCTTAGGTGACCTTGCCTAGAGGTTTATCTTTTCGATCAGTAGCTTTCTCCCTACTTTTTTATGGGGTCAACACAAGGGCGAATCCCAGTGTATATCTCCCCGATTTATTCTACTTCCCCGCTTCTTCCCTAAGTGCTTTGGGAATTATATTGCATTTTTTTTTGTGAGCTGGGTTCTGGCAACTGGCTGCTGAGTTGTTACCACCGACAACTTGCTAGCCATACTTGTGCAGTGAAGTGTGGTTTTATTTATTTATTTATTTATTTTTATTTTCTCCTTTTTCTTCTCTCTCTCTTTTTTTAAGTGGCTTTCCTGATCTAAGATTTACCTAAAGGCAGTACAATGAAAATGGTCTTGTGAATGGGCTCTAGACAACCGGCCGATGAGCTATTACCATCGACAACTTGCTAGCCATACCACCCTAGATAGTTCATTAGCTACCCAATTTCCGGAGAAACCACCGAAAAGTGAGTCAATGCAAAAAAATGTGTGTAGATGCTTAGGCTCAAAGTCCTCCCAAATTAGAGGGTGGGTTGATAAGTCGCATACTTATCATCCCAATTTATTAGCCAAATTAAAAATAAATTTGAATTGGCAAGGACTCAAGGCCAAGTCCACATTCGAGTGGACACCCGGGCTAATTAAGCCCGAAGACCTGAAGAGTCTATGTGTTCAGGTCTCAAAGTATTAATTCCTAAAGTTTGCAACTCCTAATGCCTACGTTCTCGTCTCCTACTTCTAATTTTTTGTTTCTTTTCTAAATGGAATAAAAGAGCACAGGAAATTACTATTACAGCTGACAAAATGATTATAAGTATTTCCACCCCCCCATGCTTATCTATTGCAATGTCCTCATTGTGAAAAATGAAAGCATGCAGGAGAGTAGAAGTGGAAGAATAGCACCTGGTTTCCGTGAGACTCTGGTCAACTTGGAACAGTCTTTACATGTGCTGAGTTTAGTGCCTTCAACTAGACAAGGTCCTCAATAAAAAATAACTAAACATTGAGGCCACAACAACACAGTTTCCTGGCCCCCAGGTATAGGTCCCAAAGAGTGAAAATGGACTTGCCAAAGAGCTGAAAAATGAAAGTGGCAAGCTGGTGGTGCAGGGAGAGCCCAAATGGTCTCCAATAGGAGTTTTGTTGATTTATTACGGAGGAAGTGTGGTTGGGTATAAAATTTGTGCAATGGTTGGGTGAAAAAGGACGATAAGGGTTTTGTGATGTGCTGGGGATTTGTGGGTACTCTAGAATACCTAATGTTTGAAGAGCTCTTCCCCAATGTTCAATTTCATCCTCACACTTTGGGTTCTTAAACCAACCATCCTGATCCTCAGAATTCCCACCCACAAGTTGGACCTCAAACTCTAAGCATTCAAGATAAGGATGTTGTTGGGTTTTATCTTGATCATGTGAATCATCCAACAAATTTTTGATTTCATTATATCTTCCTCATCTTGCATTGCTACAATTGGTCGCTGATTGCGTATCAATCATAGGTCTTAATTGACCTAAATTAGGCTAGGACTTAGCATAAGTTAGGGTAATTCACGCATGCATAATCATTACTTGCATCCTTACTGCTTTCTTTTAGCTATGCATAAAATAATGCTATAATGTACTGATTAGGTGCATTATGACAATTACAGGTAATAAGTTGATCAGAAGGTAGATCTGAAGTTGGATCTATAGCTGGATCAGAAGAATAGAAGAATAATTGGTGTTGCAGTAGAGCTAGAGCGGAAGACCTAGAATAAGATGTAGTAGACAATACTGTAAGGGAGTTAAGGTATGCTATTCTATTAAGTAGGAATAAAGCAGTAAAAGGTGAAGAACTTAGGTCCATCCTAGCCCTTGGATAGCCTAGAAGCTTCGCTAAGCCTTATCCACCCTTAGATTGGGTCACCACACCCTAAGAAACCTTAAAACCCTAATTCCAACCTCTACCTGGACATCCAGATGAGTTATAGGACATCCAGAACCCTTAGCCAACTCCCGCACCCCTTAAACCCACTTCTGCAGTGTTATTGGACATCCAGACACTTGGTCAGACGTCCAATTTCTGCAGAATATCCAAGATAGAACCTAGAATCCTTTCTTGACTCTGATTAGACATCCAGGATTGAAGTTTGGACTTCTGATTTTTGAGTATAAGTCATCTGATGCTATTATTAGACATCTGGAACTGTTCTCCAGCTCCTGTTTTGAGATTTAAGCCTTGATCTTAGATCTCTAGCTCCCTAGACCCAATTCCAACCCCATAGGAACCTAAATTAAGGTGCCCCAACCCTAGTACATCACCTCTAGACCTCCCTAAGGACCTAATTAGGTCCTCACTAAACCTAATTGACTTAGATCATAGTCAATTACCATTGCATAGTCAATTGGACTCATAGGGTCCAATTGAGCTCAGATCTCAACCCATACAAGTCCAATTGGACTCAGTGAGAGTCCAATTGACCTAAGCCCAACCTAATTGAGTTATTTCACTCTCAATTAGGTTCACACCCATTCAACTAAACTTGTGTTAAGTTTAATTGCAATTCCCCCTTAGCAATTAGGGTTTGCAACCCTAATTTAAGGCCTACACCAACCTAAACCCCTTAGGACCTAACCTATATCTCTTAGACACCTAGGGAACGACCACACACATACACACACACACCCACTCACGCACTCCCACACAACCTAGAGTATTCTAGGTTCTTCCAAAGGTGGCACCACTCTTGGTTGCTAAAATTAGCAACCAAGAGCCATTCAATTTGAGATCCACTTTTTGTGGATCTAAAAACCACCATGGCCGTCCACTATTGAAGCTCTCTCTAGAGAGCTTCCCTTAGGTATATGAAAAGACCTAACGGGTGGCCATTTGCACCGATCCATCTCTTGCCATTATTCACTTTCATTTAGGTTAGCCACATTCACTTCCACTCCACCTCCATGAGTTGCTCACCATGGCTACCATCATCTCCACGCCAAGATGCTGGATCACCTCTCCAACCTCTCTCCAAGGGCCGACCTAAGTACCATTGGCCGCCCCTCCTTCTCCTCTCAAACACTCAAAGGCCATCGGAGACCACCTCCGAATGCCCTTCTTTTTGCTAGATTAGCTTAAGTTCTTCATATTTACATGCTTTTATTTACTGTTTAGTAGTGTAGCTCTTTATTCTCCCCCAATGATGCATGCAAAATCCCCCCATAGATTCCTGTATACAATCATTTTCTGTTAGCTAGATTGATGTTTTTAAGCTTTCCTCTAATTCCATGTTGCAAACACCCTCCTGAATGAATGAATGAAAGAAATATTATATATATATATATGTCTTCGTTGAGAATCACCATGAGCTTATTGATTGCAATATATTTTGTGTGATTCAAGTTGCCTGCTCTTCATTTTTATCTATTGCAACCAGCATGTCAGTACCGAAAAATATTGAAGATCTAACGATTAACACATTGTTTGTAAACAACCACCACATAACTAGAATCGTGTATACTGAAACTGATACTTTCACATTTGTCATCTATTTAACACATGCGCACGTAATTAGGGTTCACAATGAAAGTGGCAAAACTTTAATCCGACGATTGGAAACCGACATGCGATTTTAAACAAGTAGAGTGAAAGAGATCGATTTCAGATTTGCATAAATGCCTCCCAGAGATGAACGAATGGGACTCAAAGTGTCGTTATCTTTAGAAATTATTTTTGACGAATGTTTAAAGCGACAATACTATGATTTCTGATGACATCAAAATGCGTGAAAATGGCTTCTGTCAAATGGCACCGATGCCGGGGAGGCAACATCTTTTTTTGATTTCGATCTCTTGAATTATTATTGACAAATCTTCCTCTACTTGTCTTTGGATGTGCAGAAAAAATTGGGAAAAAATGGGATCTGCGCACACAAGCGCGGAAAAAAAAAATTCCAGGTGCACATCATATCTACCTTAGTCTAGGTTTTTTTTTGAACCTTAGGTTAGATTTGCTTCTAGCAAGTTCATATGAAAAAAAAAGGAAGCTTATTCATTTTCGTGAAAAAGAAGAAAAAAAAATCTAGGTAGTTAGATTACGTTTCTTTTTGAATTCTAGGTTAGTTTTGAAAAAGCAAAAGAAAAAATATATTTTTGAAAATCCTTTGAAAAAAAAATCCTTCTTGAAAAAAAAAATTCAAAAGTTTTTGAAAATAAAATAGAAGGGAATTTTCTTTGGTGGGAAGTTTGAATTTTAAACTCAAACACCTTTTAGAAGTTTTTCCACCATTCTTTGATTTTCAGCCAGATTTCAAAGTCTGTTTTAAAATTCAATTGCCGAAAAATTAATGAGCGAAAAATTCTGAAGTTTGGGGTACACCTTCATTTTCAAACCATCTTTCAAACTACACCATTTTTTTGAAAAAATTATGAGTAAAAATTTTTTCAAAATTCCTGAAGTGCAAGGGGGTCAGACTGACCTAGATTTGAGATTTTTCAAAATTCAAAAAGCAATTTCAAGCAATCTGTGAATATGTTTTGACTAAAAACTATGGGGTTTGAAAGATGATCTCATTGGCTTTACTTTTCATATTTTTTCTGAATTTCTGAAAATTATTTGATACTGTTTCAATTTGAAAAACTGACTAGGGGTTAAAATTCTAGATCTGACCCCTTGACATTTAAAAATATCTATGAATTCGGTTGAAATAGTAAAAATTACAAAAAAATATTCTCTAAAAATATAATTGAAGGAAGAATCTACTCGTCATATTTCAATTTAATTGGATTCCAATTTTGCTTAGAGAACTATTTTTATTCTTGTGGTCTACTGAAGAAGAACAAAACAAAAGAACAAGAAAACCCTAGAATTGCATGAACCCTAAGTTACATCTTTAGGGTTACAATCTGGAGAGCACATTTGAGCTAGACTAGACTTAATCAAGTATAGTGCTTAGCCGGTGAGCTTGGTCATCTTGTGGGCCACTCACCACAAATCCCAACTGAAGAAAAAATGGGCTAAAAATCAATTCTAAAACACAAAATCAACTTGAATTTGTTGTCATACTATTGGGTGCTTTCAACCTCTTCGCTAGGTTAGCTTGAGAGGTGGGAATCACTTTCAGTTGGTTGTACGATGAATTTTTCTTCAGGAATTCGAACTCAAAACGAAAAAATCCGATCCATCGATCATAAGGTCCATCTGATTGACAGAGCCTTAGCCTTGTCTGGCTGGGCTACACCAACCCAGGGGTTGGGTGGTGTATGCAAGGAAGGAGGTCACTTAGACGTCAACTGGTTGGACCTTGGGAGCAGCTCCCAAGGAGGCGAGTCACCTCACCAGGACCATCTTCTCCCCCCACTTCTTCTACTCCCTTAGCCGTAATGGCTAATCCTGGACCTGGACCTAGATCGGGTCAGGACGCCGGTAATCTGGACCCGATGGCTCATTTGGAGGCTCGGGTTATTGAATCAGAGGAGCGGCATCAGCAGAGCATGGACTGTATTTTGACGACGCTTGACAGAATGCAGCATCCACTACGAGGAGAACAACTGCGGGATTTCTATGATCCAGCCGCACCGATCATCGCACCCTTAGTCAGGATTCCCGTAGGCAGAGACGCATTTAAACTCAAGCCCAATATGATTGGTTTGATCAGCACTCACTTCTATGGAAACTCAAGCGAAGATCTGTTCCAGCACTTAGAGGACCTGAGTCGACTTGCAGAAACGATTCGACCCGGGAATATTGATCTTGGGATTGTTCTGATGAAGCTTCTCCCATTTTCTCTAAGGGACAAAGCTTCATACTGGTTCAAGACCATTGGGAAGCCAATTGGAACCTGGCCGAAATTACGACGTGAATTCCTGCAAAAGTTCTTCCTAATCGGTCGAACAAATGCAATGAGGCACACAATCATGACCTTCTCCCAAGGAGTTGGGGAGAAGTTGCATGAAGCCTGGGACCGATTTCACGACCTTCTCCGGAAATGCCCGCACCATGGTACACCCAGATGTCACCTAGCTCAGATTTTTAACATGGGCTGGATGACACACATCAGTATTTGGCCGATGCATCTAGTGGTGGGAATTTCCTCATGAAAGATGAGAACAGCGCATTTGAGTTGTTCGAATCTTTGGTGGAGAACTCAATGAATGTCGCGTCCATGAACCACTTCCAGCGGCCTGGTCAGCAGCGGGTTGGTGTCCATGAGGCTCACACCGAGTCTATTCGAGCCGACATGGATATCATCGTCAAGCAGCTGGATAGAATAAACTTGATTAAGAAAAAGATTGACCAAATTAGTCAGGGTCAATCTGACCTGAACTCTACTATTCTAAGACCCTCCTATGCACCCCGAGCCCCCTCTGCTCGAGTTAATCTACCCACTCGGGATGCATCTTATTTACGAGATCCTGCATATCAGGATCCTGTAAACAATCCCGATAAGGCACCATATGACCAGGGTTACGCACCAACTGCAGACTATAATACGTATCCCCTTGATGGATATACATCTCAGACGTCTTCGGTCTACGAGGATGTTAGTGCTATTCAAGGATATGGGTGTAATAACCCGTATTCAGAGTCGTATAATGCTGGTTGGGGCTAGCATACGAACTTCTCCTGGTCGGGTAACTCACAGAGACCACATCAAGATCCATACTACCAGACCAGGAAATATGGGAATGTGCAAAACACATACCCTAGGCAGCAGCCATTCCCGTCTCAGCAGCAGCAACCCTGTTCTTTATACTAGCCGCTGCACGAAGCTACCAGTCACCCTCCAAAGCGGGCTGACCTCTAGAGGCACTGAAAGAGAAGCTGCAAGAATTGATGAGGAAATCTACACAGGATAGCTTGCATATAATGAAGGCGATGGCTGACCAGATACAGACTATACAGAACATGCAAAACCAGATGTTGCAAGAAAATAGGACTCAGGGAACCTTGCCCTCCCAACCTGTCCCGAACCCTCGGTATGTGCAGAACCAAGGTGCCCCGCCTAGGTTTCAGGCACCACAGGGACAGGCACATGCCATATTACAGGTGCCTCTTGCACCACCTGGTTATGCTCAAAGCCAGCTGTCTTTGATGCAGAACCCCACATACTCTGCCCCTTCCGCTCCCCCACCACCTCATGGATAGCAAGCCGATGCAAATGCTGTCTCATTGAGGAGTGGAAGGAAGACATTCGACCTACCACATAGGCAGGCGGGTCCTGATTTTTCTCACCCTTCGTTGGAGGCGAGTTCGACTCCTTCATCTCAGGAGCCACCTACGGTGGATAAGGGTAAGAGGCCACTTGACCCTGAGATTCCCATCCCTTTTCCTGAGGCTTTGACGTGAAATGTAGTGTGGAAGGACATGCAGAATTTTGAGGACCTTAAGTCAATGTTCAAGGAAGTACATATTCAGGTCCCCCTCCTCGAGGCAATTCATCACATCCCCACTGTCGCTAGGTTCTTCAAGGACTATTGTACCCCGAAGTGACAGCCTAGAATTGGACGACAGGCGGTACTGTCAAAAGAAGCTAACACTGTGATTCTAGCCGACTTGCCGTCGAAAAATAATGACCCTGGTACCCCAGTTATATCCTGCTTCTTGCAGGATTCTCCATTTGATCGAGCCCTTCTAGATCTGGGTTCGTCCATCAACCTAACTCCCACTGCTGTATTTGATTAATTTCGATTTGGGGAGTTAAAGCCTACCTCGGTCACGATTCAGCTAGTTGATAGATCAGTAAAAACATCGAGGGGGGGTGGTTGAGATCGTGATCGTAAAAGTCCACGGATTTTGCTTTCCCGTGGACTTTTTCATTCTCGATATGGAAGTTCCTCCTAATCTCCGAGATGCACCAATCATTTTGGGTCCCCATTTCTAGCGACAGCCTGAGAAAACATTGATTGTGCATCCAGGTGTATGAAGATAGTCCTAGGTAATGAGAGACTTCATCTTGACATATTTAGGGCATCAAGGAGTTTTGACTATGATCGCATAGAGGAGGATGATGAAGATGAAGATTTGGCATACTGTGGTAACATTGGGCTCCTTTGTGTTGACCCAATGTCTCATTCGTCCGCACTATCAGGGTTCTTGGACCTCGATCCACACTGGACTGATACCACTGCACTGCACATATCTCCCCAAGGATCCGACTATTTATGGTGTGTTTCTGACTACAGCACTCTCGAATCTAGCTATCCTGACCCACACACTACTGAATCACCTTTGTTGTTGCAGGAAGATGTGACCACAGCTAATGGGTTTCCTGTTAACGCAGTCACAACCGACTATCTCACTGGTTGCGAATCAGCGAGAATTCACATGCATCCGGATCACCAGATTTCCACCTTCAAGTTTGCTCCTCCTATTCCCATCTCTGACTCTGACCCACCCGTGATTGAATTGAAGCCCTTACCAGACTCACTTATGTGTTCTTGGGCGAAAATGAGACATACCCAATCATTATTAGTGCCCACTTAACCCAAGAATAGGAGCATCAATTGATTTCTATGCTACAAGACCATAGGGTTACTATAGGGTGGAGCATTGCTGATCTCCACGGTATTCGCCCCTCGTATTGCACTCATCACATTTACACGGATGAGGGGGTGAAACCTTTGAGACAACCTCAAAGAAGGCTAAACCCGAATATGCTAGAGGTTGTTAAGAAGGAGATCATCAAATGGCTGGATGCAGGTATTGTATACCCAATCTCTGACAGCCAATGGGTGAGTTCGATCCAGATAGTGCCCAAGAAAGTAGGACTCACCGTAGTAAAAAATGATAAAGGCGAATCCATCTCGACCCACACTGCGACATCTTGGCAGGTCTACATCGACTATAGGAAACTAAACATGGCTACCCAGAAGGATCACTTTCCTTTGCCTTTCATCGATCAGATCTTGGAATGGTTAGCTGGACACAGTTTCTTTTGCTTTCTGGATGGATACTCCGGGTATAATCAAGTAGTGATTAGCCCGGAAGATCAAGACAAGACCACATTCACATGCCTCTTTGGAACACTCGCTTTCAAGCGGATGCCCTTTTTCCTCTGCAATGCACCAGCAACATTTCAGCATTGTATGATGGCCATCTTCTCTGACATGATTAGGGACTATGTGGAGGTGTTCATGGATGACTTCTCCATTTTCAGAGATGATTTCACATCTTGTATTGATAACCTCACCAAGATCCTGAAATGGTGTATTGAGGTAAACCTAGTACTATCCTGGGAGAAAAGCCATTTCATGGTGAAGGATGTCATAGTACTAGGACACAGGATCTCTAAAAATGGACTCGAGGTCGATCGAGCTAAATCTGAGATTATTTCCCACTTACCGCCACCTAGCTTGGTCAAGAAGATTAGATCATTCTTGGGTCACGTCGACTTCTATTGAAGATTTATACGCGATTTCTCAAAAATTGCATGACCTTTGATGAATCTCCTTGTTGCCGATGCCCCATTTGAATTCGACACCTCGTGTCTCAGCACCTTCGAGACTTTACAAAGCACTGTCGCTAATTCCCCGATTCTCTAACCACCCGACTGGTCGCTTGATTTCAAGATGATGTGCGACGCTTCTGATTTTACCGTCGGTGCTATTTTAGGCCAGCGTCAGGAGAAACAACCTTTTGTCATATACTATGCTAGCAAGATGCTGAATGAGGCTCAGCGCAATTATACTGTCACCAAAAAAGAACTGCTAGCAATAGTATTCAGGTTGGAGAAATTCAGATCTTATTTATTAGGGTCCAAAGTCATCATCTTCACTGACCACTCTGCCCTTCAACATCTGCTGGCAAAGAAGGATGCCAAGCCCCGACTCATCAGATGGATCCTTCTATTGCAAGAATTTGATATTGAAATATGCAATAAAGCCGAAAAGCAGAATGTTGTGGCAGATCACCTATCTAGACTGGACCCAGGCCACATTCCTTATTCCCTACCTATCCACGAGAAATTTTCGGATGAGTCCCTTTTGGCAATTCACTCTGTTGAGTTCCCCTGGTACGTGGATATCGTAAACTATCTTGCCGCAAGCAAGATTCCCGCGAACCTATCCAAGGACCAGAAACTCAAATTCACTGCGGAGGCCAGATTCTACCTCTGGGATGACCCACTTCTCTTCCTCATTAGAGCAGATCAGATTATTCAAAGATGCATCCCAGATTCTGAGATCCCCAGTGTGTTATCTTTTTGCCACAATGATGCTTGTGGTGTCATTTCTCGGGATGGAAAACCACTGCAAAAACTTTGCAGTCGGGATTTTTCTGGCCAACTATTTTCAGAGATACACATGAATACGCCCAACACTACAAATGATGCCAGTAGGTTGGTTCTATGACCAGGAGAGACATGATGCCACTCCAGCCCATCATGGTTGTAGAAGTCTTCGACGTCTGGGCATTGATTTTATGGGCCCTTTTCCGAACTCGCATGGCTTCGAGTACATATTACTAGCCGTTGACTATGTCTCGAAGTGGGTCGAGGCCATCCTGGCGAGATGGGTTGATCATAAGACCATCATTTCTTTCATACGGTAATACATCTTTGCCAGATTCGGAATACCCCGCGCTCTGATTAGCGATGGGGGAAGCCACTTCATCCACGCCCACTTCAGGACATTATTAAAGAAATACAGGGTACATCACCATATAGCCGCCCCATATCACCCGTTGACCAATGGGCAGGCTGAAGTGTCTAACCGTCAGATCAAGTTGCTTCTCCAGAAGACGGTTAGAATAGATAGGAAGGACTGATCCGATAAATTAGTTGATGCACTCTAGGCATATCAGACAGTGTACAAGGCCCCACTCGGAATGTCACCATATCGTATGGTATATGGCAAGGCCTGTCACCTTCTTGTAGAGCTGGAACATCGTGCCTTTTGGGTGGTGCGAAAATGTAACCTTGACCTCGACGCAGGAGGTCAAGAACGGAAACTCCAGCTCAGTGAATTAGAAGAGATTTGGGGGGAAGCCTATGAGAACACATTGATATACAAGGACAAGACCAAGGCCTTTCAAGACCGCCACATCCGAAGGAAAGCATTCACACCCAACCAGCAAGTCTGGTTGTTCGATTCACGATTAAAACTTTTCGTAGGGAAGCTCAAGTCCAAGTGGACTGGCTCATATGTTGTGATTCACCCATACCCTAATGGGGCAGTCCAGATTAGGGACCCAAAATTTGGGCATATATCTACGGTAAATGGCTAGCACCTCAAGCCATTTTTGGCCCAGGATCCTCCTCCAACTGTCGAGATCATTCATCTTATTGAGGACGTGTGATTGAGTTTTCGCCCAGCTGGAGGCGATAAACTCAACATCCATCACCCTATACATATTCATTTTTATATATAGCATATTTTTCTTTTAGCATATTTTCTTTTTGCATATTGCATACTGTTAGGTTGGTCGGTGCTGATTGTATAATTTCAGGAGCAATTACAGGTGATTTCTACTCATTTACTCCCTGCTGTATTTATTTCCTTTTATATTCATGCATGAGGACATGCAAGAACTTAAGCATGGGGGGGTAGATACAGTAAAATTGAAAAATTTTTATGCCAACATTTAGGAAAAACCTCGGAGCTGCATGTCAAATGTACTTTAGGACCCTAAATAAAAGAACAACTGACTCCACCTCTAATGCACGCATTAGAGCTAGAAATTGTCCGCAATAGCCATTTTCAACTCACCCGCTCACCTCTTGTTCTAAATTTAGGGTCAACCTAAATCTAACCTAATACGGGAATCTTACGAAGTACAAATTATACGAGGTTACTTGTTTATAGCATATATACATATTGCATTCATGAATAAGATTATTTTATTAAGAGAATGCATTAGGGATTTTATCCTCTAGTTGATTCCTGTAATCTGGAATCCAGTACAACTTTTCACACACACGTAGAATTTGAAATGGATTCACGGTGAAGGCTAATAAACGTCTTTAGTCTGTCGAGAAGAAGCAGTGCTTCTTTTCCTGAACCCCTAGACAGTGTTTTGGGAGTCAGGTATATTTTCCTCCAAAAATCCACCAAATAATGTGAGATGACAGTAGAGTGTACTGGCGCTCTAAGATTAGTACAAGGAATCCGGAGTCCTAGATAATTAGGTGATAATACTCTGAGATTAGACATAGTTTTCGTTCTTGGTTCTTGCGCATACATTTTGTGTGAATTTTGAGAGCCACCAAATAAGGCAAATACGCGAAGAGCGAGTTTCCATAAAACTAGGACTAAGGTGGATGGTTACAAACATTCTTTACGGAATTCTTGACTGAAGGAGAGTATTAATGCCAAGGTTAGAAATACACCATCCTATCCATCTCTCCTTGTGCCGTGAGTAGGCACTTCCACCAAATAAACCACCGAATGTCTCTTGAGTACCACCAATCCCTAGTAATGCCTCCTCAATAAAGTTCATGGATGTGTGCTAGTTATGTATATGTTGAAAGAAAAAAAAAAGGAAAAGAAAAAGAAAAAAAATTAGAAAAAGAAGAAAAAGCAAACAAAAAAGTGTGGATATTTAGTGTTTATTTCAGTTGTATTAAGGCAATACCACCAAATAAATTTGAGATCCACCAAATATGGCCTTAACCTATTTTTCTGTGTTTCTGACCGTTCGAATACTGGCTAAGGAATTCCGACTTAATGTTAGGGTTATGGAACTCAATTAAAGTGTTAATGCCAAGTGCGACTACCAAATACAGGTCATAAGTGTGAATCTGGTGAGATTGTGAGCTCTAAGAAAAAGAAAGAAAACAAAAGAAAAAGAAAAAGAGAATGAGAGAATGAATACAAAGGAACCAGAAGACAGCATAGTTTTTCTCGTCTTTCTCTGGTTGAGTTACTTGATAGTCCGGGAATCTAGATTCTGAAATACTAATCTCTATGTAGCACCAAGTGAGAGTGAGCCACCAAATAAACACCCGTACCCCTTAGAGATTCTCTACCTAAGCCTAAAGCCGGGGTGAAATTCATAGAATATCTTGAATATCCCGAGGGAAGAAGTTCGCCTATCCCGCTAGAATTTTTACTAAGGGTCAAGCATAGGCTTTAGAGGTGAATTAGTTTTTCACTCGAATCCGTTGCAAAAGCTAAATAGCTACACTTTCACGATTGTCTCGATTTCTAGAGCATAGGATGAAAACAAAAAGGAGAAAAATCTCTAGGCAAACACTTGATAAAATAATCAATCCCTTAGGAACCCTTCTATGAATAATTTAGTTTTGCATTTGCTAGGGACTAGCAAGATTTAGGCATAGGAGTATGATTGTGCAGCAATCATAGGTCTTAATTAACCTAAATTAGGCTAGGACTTAGCATAAGTCAGGGTAATTCATGCATGCATAAGCATTACTTGCATCCTTACTACTTTCTTTTAGCTATGCATAAAATAATGCTATAATGTACTGATTAGGTGCATTATGACAATTACAGGTAATAAGCTGATCAGAAGGTAGATCTGAAGTTGGATCTAAAGCTGGATCTAAAGAATAGAAGAATAATTGGTGTTGCAGTAGAGCTGGAGTGGAAGACATAGAATAAGATGTAGTAGACAACAATGTAAGGGAATTAAGGTATGCTATTCTATTAAGTAGGAATAAAGCAGTAAAATGTGAAAAACTTAGGTCCATCCTAGCCCTAGGATAGCCTAGAAGTTTCCTTAAGCCTTAGCCACCCTTAGATTAGGTCACCACACCCTAGGAAACCTTAAAACACTAATTCCAACCTCTATCTGGATGTCCAGATGAGTTATAGGACATCCAGAACCCTTAGCCAACTCCCGCACCCCTTAAACCCACTTCTGCAGTGTTATTGGACATCCAGACACTTGGTCAGACGTCCAATTTCTGCAGAATATCCAAGATAGAACCTAGAATCCTTTCTTGACTCTAATTAGACATCCAGGATTGTAGTTTGGACTTCTGATTTTTGAGTATAAGTCATCTGATGCTATTATTAGACATCTGGAACTGTTCTCCAGCTCCTGTTTTGAGATTTAAGCCTTGATCTTAGATCTCTAGCTCCCTAGACCCAATCCAACCCCATAGGAACCTAAATTAAGGTGCCCCAACCCTAGTACATCACCTCTAGACCTCCCTAAGGACCTAATTAGGTCCTCACTAAACCTAATTGACTTAGATCATAGTCAATTACCATTGCCTAGTCAATTGGACTCATAAGGTCCAATTGAGCTCAGATCTCAACCCATACAAGTCCAATTGGACTCAGTGAGAGTCCAATTGACCTAAGCCCAACCTAATTGAGTTATTTCACTCTCAATTAGGTTCACACCCATTCAACTAAACTTTTGTTAAGTTTAATTGCAATTCCCCCTTAGCAATTAGGGTTTGTAACCCTAAGTTAAGGCCTACACCAACCTAAACCCCTTAGGACCTAACCTATATCACGTAGACACCGAGGGCACGACCACACACATACACACACACACCCACTCACGCACTCCCACACAACCTAGAGTATTCTAGGTTCTTCCAATGGTGGCACCACTCTTGGTTGCCAAAATTAGCAACTAAGAGCCATTCAATTTGAGATTCACTTTTTGTGGATCTAAAAACCACCATGGTCGGCCACTCTTGGAGCTCTCTCTAGAGAGTTCCACACTTCTCTAGAGAGCTTCCCTTAGGTCTATGGAAAGACCTAACGAGTGGCCATTTGCACTGATCCATCTCTTGGCATTATTCACTTTCATTTAGGTTAGCCACATTCACTTCCACTCCACCTCCACGAGTTGCTCACCATGGCTACCATCATCTCCACACCAGGATGCTGGATCACCTCTCCAACCTCTCTCAAGGGCCTGGCTAAGCACCACTGGCCGCCCCTCCTTCTCTCAAACACTCAAAGGCCATGGAGACCACCTCTGAATGCCCTTCTTAATGCTAGATTAACTTAAGTTCTTCATATTTACATGCTTTTATTTACTGCTTAGTAGTGTAGCTCTTTGTTCTCCCCCAATGATGCATGCAAAATCCCCCCATAGATTCCTGTATGCGATCATTTTTTGTTAGCTAGATTGATGTTTTTAAGCTTACCTCTATAAGCTTTCCTCTAATTCCATGTTGCAAACACCCTCCTGAATGAATGAAATATTATATATATATATCTGTGTTGAGAATCACCATGAGCTTGTTGATTGCAATATATTTTGTGTGATTCAAGTTGCCTGCTCTTCATTATTATCTATTGCAACCGGCATGTCGGTACCGGAAAATATTGAAGATCTAACGATTAATGCATTTTCTGTAAACAGCCACCACATAACTAGAATCGTGCGTACTGAAACTCATACTTTCACATTTGTCATCTATTTAACACATGCACACATAATTAGGGTTCACAATGAAAGTGGCAAAACTTTAATCCAACGATTGGAAACCGGCATGTGATTTTAAACAAATAAAGAGAAAGAGATTGATTTCAGATTTGCATAAACGCCTCCTAGAGACGAACGACCGGGTCTCAAAGTGTCGTTATCTTTAGAAATTATTTTTGATGAATGTTTAATGTGACTATACTACGATTTTCGATGACATCAACATGTGCGAAAACGGCTTCTGTCAGCCACATTTTTGTTTTGTCCTCAGTTATTTCCGCAACCGTGTGATCTTCTTCCCGAGTTTGGGTTGATTTGGCCATTAAAAGGTTGTCTAAGGTATGTATGGCCATTACTTCTTCTATTCTACCAAGCTCCTCCATCGAACCACACTTAATTTTATTCTTCTTTGAGACCTCAAGAATATTGAATTGATTTATCTTATCCCCTGAGGCCATTTCTATATTTCCCGATTCACAATCAATCCTCGCCTTGGCAGTAGCTAGGAAAGGTCTTCCCAAAATAATCAGGGTGTGGTTGAGCTATTTTGGGGTTTCCATGTCCAGGACCATGAAATCAGCAAGGTAATGCAAATCATTAACCTTGACTAAAACATCCTCCAAAATACCCCTTGGTTTAGTAATTGATGTATCAGCTAACTGCAAGGTTATGTCAGTGTGTTTTAGGTAGCCTAGACCTAATTCCATGTGCAATGAGGTGGGGATCACATTAATGGAAGCACCCAAGTCGAGGAGGGCCCGGTCAGAAGTAATGTTTCCTATTGTGAAGGAAATCAGTGGGGCTCCTAGGTCCTACTTCTTAGGAGGTAGCTTGTTTAGGATCAGTGTGCTTGTGTTATCAGACAATACTACTCTCCTATTATTTTCAAATTTTGCTCTACGCCTTTCTTTATATGCATTTAGTAAACCTATGGCGTAGGTGGGGATTGATTTGATAGCTACGAGGAGTAAAATGATTGTCAATTTGAAAGCCTGAAGTAAGGACATCCTTTCCTCCAATTTCTCCTCCGACTTTTTCTATTTGCCCATACAACAACATACTCCCGAGTCAGACTCTGGTGTTTTGTTGATCATATTCTTTGTTGGGAGTTTGGAATTCTTGATACAGGGCCTAATGGGGTTGACATGGGGTTGGGTAGGTCCCTTGTGTCTACTACCACTCCTTAAGATGATGGTGTTTACCATGGCAAAATGCTGTTGGTTAGTGCCTTGAGGAGGGTTGGGCAAAATAGGAGGCTCCCGATTGATTATGGTAGGAACTTGGTTCACTCTCGGAGGGGCTGGGGTAGCTTGATAGATAGCATGAGCTTGAGCATGCGACTCCCCATCATTACCAAACCCTTGAGGCCCAGCACCTCAGTTCTGCACATTCCTTAGGTTTGGTACAGATTGTGATGGTAGAGATTCAGGTTGTCGGTTGTTTGTACTAAGTCCGGATTGCAAGGTGTCTAGTGAAGTTTTCATCTGTTGCATGAGTTGGAGCATTGACCCTTTCATTTCTACCATTTTCAGGTTCAAGTTAGCCTGCTCGGCGATTTGTTGAGCATTCCACATGTGCTGATTAACCTGATTCAGGGGAAACTGAGTGTGTATATGATCTTGATCCATTGGTTTTTGCGATACATAATTGTTGGGTTGATATTGGGTCTGCTGCCCCTGATCTTTCCAAGAGAAGTTAGGATGATTTTTCCAAGCAGAATTGTAAGAATTCGAATAAGGGTTGGACCTAACATTCTCTTGCATAGCATGAACATCCTCATAAGATGAGGATGAAGAAGGATCAGAAAGACTGGGATCAAAGGCCCCAGTTTGGAACCCATAAGGTTTTGAGAAGAGTTGGCTTGAAGGTTGAGCCGGTTCCAGTTGGTTCACAAACTCCCGTCCCGTAGGAGCTTGCGAAGAATGGAATCTCGATCCCTGGGATTGAGTGGATCTAGAAAAATTGGAGTTTCCAGACATCCACTCTTCCATTCATTTAGTAACTAGATCCATCTTATCTAATCTATTGCAGATCAATTCCATATCAGATGTATGAGAATCTTGGACCTCATTGGCATTTGATCTAATTTGTTGGGATCGATTGAAGGTTTCCATGGAGGCATGGTTTAAAGAATTTTCGCTCATTTCCTCAAACAAATCATATGCACTATCAGCGTCCTTGTTGAGGAAATTGCCTCCGCAAGAAGCATCCACATTACGGAGTTGATCATTCAACCTGTGATAAAAAAATCTACACAAGTTACCATTTAGGCACCTCATGGTGTGGACACTTCTGCAACAGATCCTAGAATCTCTCCCAGGACTCACAAAATGGTTCCCTTGCCACTGAGCAAAAGTAGTAATTTCCTGTCGCAATGCATTGGTTCACCAAATTGGGAAGAATTTCTTTAGGAAGGTCGATTTCGAAGCTGTCCAGGTAGCAATCGATCTTCCAATGGTACGATACCAATGTGCGGCCTTATCCCTGAGTGAATGGGGAAAAAGCCTCATGAGCATTTGTTCTTCATCCACATTCTGTGATTTGGTGGTTTGAACCAGAGTGATCAGGTCCTCCAAATGTTGGAATGGGTACTCTAAGCGAAGCTTGTGAAAGTGTTTAATTAGACTCAAAACTTGGGGCTTGATCTCAACATCTCCGGCGGGAATCACAATGCCGGGATGATCCTCATAATTTGAAGGATCATAAAAATCCTTCAAGGATCAAGCACCCTGACCATTCATTCGTTGGAACCATTGCTGCATTTGCTACAATTCCTCCAATTGCCTCTGAATTAGCTCTTGCTAGTTCGGGAGCAGGGGAGGTGGTTGTTGATCAGCCATGGGATCTGCTTGGCTAAAGCTCAACCTCCGCCTCTGGGAATGGTCTAAAGGTCCTTCCAATCTAGGGTTCAATGACCTCCTTCCAAACATACACAGGAAGGAAGTCGGAAGGACGGGGAAGAGAAGGGACCCTGCAGCACAAAAATACAAGCCTGTCCTTAGGTTGGGTAACCCAAAGGTCTACAGACTCTTAGAATCTATCCTTAGACTATGGAAGATTTACTCTACTTATGTCCAGGAAATCCAACCAGTTAGAAGGATGGACTAGGGAGAAAGTTCTTCCTTTGACTTGTGCCTCCAGTTCCTAGTGTACCCCTTAGTCGTGGTCGTTTGATGCTACTCCCCAAGCTAGACATCAGATTGACTAGTATAAGCAATTTAATTGTGAATAATCACAATGTGGATCCCGACGAGCGAATGAATCCTTAGGGCCAACGTCTAATTGATTTTAGTTAGGCTTGGGAAATTGGTGCTCTGGAATGTGATGGGCCCTTAATGGATTGTGCTCTTAATGATTTATTTGAGAATGTGTGAATGTGCACAACCAAGAGGTTTTCAAGCAAGATTATTAATGATGACGTGAGTTTTAGGATTCGAATCTTACTTAATAGCTTTTAGGATTCAAATATTAGGTGTTTTCATCCAAGTTTTGTTAGGCAAACCAAGTTTGTTGTTGAAAGCGCGTGTTCAAGTATTTTCCTTTAGAAATCAAGAAAAATATGGAGTGCCTGGCTTGACCTAATTATTGAATCCTATGGGACAGCTGGAAAATGAACCTCTTTAGTTTAGGGGGTGCGGCCCAAACAATTCAATCAATTGGCTCAAATGCACCACCGATTAAGTCACACAAAAAGGTGGTTAACCTAACATGATTTCTACTCTTTTATGTGTTGAATTCGTGTACTGGGTCCACAAGTCGGAAGCCCGGTTGAGTATATGAAAATCAAGTCCCATTATGTGCCTCAAATGTGGATGTATAGTGTGTATATTGATTTGTCCCACTGAAAGTATTTTTTTTTTATTTTTTTTTAAATGCAGGGGTGAGGTGGATGAAGGTGGCAAACAAGACAAACAATTCTATCTTAAGGTTTATGCAACCACCTAAGTAGATTAGGTCATGGTTATGAGTGTGGCGAAATGAACTAGTGGGGGGGATGTGGGGGACACTTACAGAGTACTCTACCCGCACTTTACTCCGATCAACCGCACTTGGATCTCTATGCTAGGGTACCTGCAAGACAGTAGATCAAAGACAAGTAGGGTTAGTGCTATATAAATGCAAAGAAACACAATAAATAATAAAGTAAATTTCGTTGCCTCCCCAACAATGGTGCCAAAATGGTCGGGCGTGTTTCGCGTGTTTGAAGTCAGGGTTACGAGTAACCCGTCGTCATAGTTTCAAAACACGTCTATCAGATAAAATTTATACTGAAACTCCAAGGGAGTCCCGGGTCAAACACAGGGAGGCGACATTTACTTTAATTGAAAGTCGCACTTTGATTTGTTTCTTTTTGGTATTTTAGGGTTTTGTTATTTTTTTGTATTTTTTGTAAGAAAACAAGCAAATGAATCACAAGATAGAGATGGAAAAAAAATGGTATAGATATCACTTCAATGTCTATTACAATCTACTATGAAAGCATAAAAAGAGAGGGGGGTGAGAGGAAATCTCCTAAATTGGCTATTCGACGAGACGATGGCACTTGGCGGAAGCTCGGACGAAGGTGGTGAGGAGCGGGACGATGGAGGTGAGATGTAGGAGAACATTGAGTTGAGGAAAGCTTTTGCGTGGCTCCGGAATGGAGGTGAGAAGACGGAGATGATCTGCTATCGGAATGGAGGTTGGAGGATGGCTCCAAGGCGACCTATGAAGGGGGATGGGAAGTTGGAGGAGTATTTGGTGGGGTAGAGGTTCGCTATACTAATAGGCGCCTTGGGTGCTTAAGAACAAGCTCTAATGGAGCGTTGGTAGGCTTATTAGAGCTTGAGAGTAGGTGGGAGTAGAGTTGGTAGAGATGGCTTGGAAGGGAGGGGGTGTAGGTCCTTTTATAGTGGAGGAGAAGAGATTAAAAATGGGTTAAAGGACCTTTAGCAATATCCAGACTGTCGCTGGAAACGTTGCTGTAGACAACTCACATCCGCTCACGCCCTTAGTAGGCTTTGCTGGCTTGCAATGAAGTAGCGACGGCTGTAAGCGTCGCTGTAAGTGAGCCTAGCTATCACTGAAAGCTGGCATAAACCACGAACGTGCCCACGCTGCACTGCCGCCCATCATGTGTGCTGATCACGCGGTGGCCTATTGGTGTGCGTGCTGGCGTGCGCTAGTGCGCACGCGTGCACTGCACTGCTGCTGCTGCTAATTTGAGGATTGGGGGGGGCTGCGGGGATTCGAACCTGCACCCGTCCCTTGAGAACCGTCGTTCCCACTAATGTGCTAGGTCGTCCTTTGTGTCGCGAGGAGGAGCTCAGTGCAGACACTTCCTAACCATTGGATCTTGATCCAACGGCTTGGATTCAAGGGTGCGGATGATGAAAGAAGTGGCCGGTGGCTACTGGACGGTGTTGGGCGGCCTGGATGGCACCATGTGGCACCATCTGGGCCATCCGTCTTCTTCTTCTTGTAGAGGGTGCCATGGTGCTCAGATCAAGATAATTCCCGTGATGTCGAGCTGCGATCGTCGCTCCGGATCCATTCGTACGATCAGATTTTCTATCCAAAACCCACATGGATGTTGCATTGCCCCCCTATCCATATAAAATGAAGGAATTAATATACAAAACATACAACTATCCTAAATGCCATGCAATGGATGTTATGCAATATTTATAACATGATTTGTAATGCTAAGCCTAGGAACTATCATAAATAAGCAATTTATCATGAATTCATGTGTGTTCATCAATCAACCCTTGAATTACTTGGCTGGCCAGAAGGGTGGGACCCCTTAGGATACCCAGCACGGCGGTATAGCACTAAAGGTTAACGTGGTCACCGCATTATCCTTTCTTATCACCAGTGGGTCGAAGTAGACAATGCCTTGACCTTAGCCCAATCTAGTTTCAAGTCCCCAAGTCTGTTAGTCCTGCCAAGGGCATGTCTACTCAGTTTTAGGGGTAGGTTTGATGTGCTTTTGGAATATGATGGGCGTTAGGGGGTGTTTTCCCTTAAAATTGATTTCGAAATGTGTGAAGTGCTCAGGCAAGCAGGGTTCACAAGCAAATTCTGAAGATGAAGTGAATTTTAAAATTCGAATGCTTGTGTTAATGTATTTTAGGATTCACTTGAGTTAATATTTTCATTCAAGGTTTTGATGAAGCACACAAGAGTTTTGCAAATCCCAATTTGTTTGATAGATTTCCTTTAAATATGAAAATGCAAGTGTGCTCTATCCTTAGCGTGAAATCCTAATAGCAAATAGTTTTAGATGTTCTTTTAAGTCAATTCAAAGAAGTGGTGCAACTTAAGCAATACAATTAATTGATCTTATTGCACCAATAACTAGGCACTTAGAAAATATTTTTCAAGAATTTTTAATACACGTTTCTATTTTTTTCTGATTTAATGTGTACTAGGGGTTTTGTAGTCTGTTTTGACCCCCAGTTGGTGATTGGATAATCAGTGCAATCAAACATGCAAGAAATATTTTTTTCAGATTTTTTATAAGTTCTTGATTATCTCAGAAACTCAGTGCCATAAATTTCAGGTCAATCGGAGTTGCTTAAAAATTCCTATGATATTTTGAACTCCAAAAAGTTAGGAATAATAATCGAATTGATAATAGGTCAGTGCATGAATTTTAAAATTTTTTCAATAAATTTGATTTGTGTGAAATATGGATATTTTATTACTGACTTTGAAATCTACATCCAGTAAAAATTTGAGAATTTTTGGACGTACGAATCTCCAGGAATTGAATTTTTAAGATAAAACTTTATTTCAGCCTCAGAATCAAGAAAAATTTTTTTCAATAGGCAAATAAATTCTAACTAATCCTAACGTTTAGCAAATCCTAAATCTAACTAATCTAACCTAGGATACTTACCTGAGATTTGAACCCACACTTTCTCCGTTGCGTCCTGTTCCTAGATTTTTGCACTTCCTACACATGCAAATAGAATAGGTTAAAAATCTCAAAGGCTTCAAAAATATCCATTGCCTCACAAGCAATAGTGCCAACTTGTTTGTCGTGTAATTCATGTTTTAAAAGTTAATTAGTTATAGTATAGCGTGAAAATACGTCGACAAATAAATTTATAAAATCGGTGAGTACTGGGTCATTCGTAGGGAGGCAATCTCGATTTTTGCAAAAGCTTTTTGATAGAACTTGCTCTAAACAGATATTTATATATGTATATATGTATAAGAATCAGATATATGCATTCAGAAGATTAGAATCTTATTGCATTTAAACAGAGTTTTCACAATAAAGAATGCTACTAGAAACAAATAGATAGATAGAGAGATAGAAAGTGGTAGAGAGACGACGTCGCTTGTAGGATGCTTGTGCAAGGTGCAGCAACACATCAGATCCAGAGCATCGGGATGATGGTTGGAGCAGAGTTATAGAGGGAGAGTTGTAAAGAAGGTGGAAGATGTCTGGAGTTGATGGAAGAGAGATGCTTTAACTGGGGGGCCCTAGGCCTTCTTTTATAGCTTTTGTTGAGGGCAAAAAGGGTATTTTAGCCCTTAATCTTATGTAACAACTCCTTTTTGATCAGACTCGTTGATCGGGAGATCAATGGATCAGATCTAGCCTCAAAACATCTTCAAATTTGCCCTCTACGTGGGGATTCAACCTAGTTACGACATGTGGCGTGCTCTCGTGCCTTGGATCGCGATCTGATGTCCCTGCTCTCACCTTGCACCTGCCCAATGCCCACTCGCCACTTCTCCCTCCTCGCGCGCCTGCGTGAATTCAAATCGCACCCAATGATCTCAGTCGTCTGACGTGCGCACAACTTTCCGATTTCGTAAAATGCGTGGGATCACGTGTCCGCCTACGGCGCGCTTTGATCACCCCATATGGTTGCCTCTCCACCCTTCGATGGCTGAATTCTGGCCGCGCCAATGCCGCATCAATTTTGTGCAAGCACGGCTTGAATGGGCATCACGCGCTTCCGCACGAGCGTGTGAGCCAATGCACTGCAAAAGCATTCTGTTATACTTCCTTATTTGTTTCTATTTATACTTATCTGGCTAGACAAGCGACGTGGTGCGCTCATGACCATTGGATGAAGATCCAATGGTCCACAGCTACGGTGTGGCCTTCCTAGATGGGGCGATGGTTAGGGAGCGGCTATGATGGCGTCACGCGGTGCCATCATGGCCGTCCATCTTCTTTTCCTTACATCTGGTGATGTAGACTTCGGATCGACTTGATATTAGCGTCGTTGGACTGCAATCGTCGATCCAGATTCATCAGTGCAGTTAGATTCTTTATCTGAAGCATGGATCTTTGTCTTTTGGCTTTATGATCTCCGTTCTTTTATGGACTACATAAGGTGCATTGGTTGTTTGATCGAGACGATTTCGGAAGCGTTAGACTCCTATTGTCATTCTGATTAGATTTGTCCGATCTGATTTGACACCTGCGGCTTCGAATCATCTACGATTAGAATCGAGGTGATTTTAGGTAATAAAATGATGATATAATTTATATGACTAATAAACTAGCTATTGTGCAAATTACAATGCCTAAGAATGCATTATTCCTAAGTTATGCTAGAATCTAGCTTAATTCAAGTGATTTAGGTTTCATGATTGCTGTGCAATCACAGGTCTTGAGCTTTGGCAAGATTCAGATCATCTTTAATGTGAATTGCCAAAACTTGTTCAATTGTTCCTACAACCTTGATGGAACCCACCTTATTCTTTTGGGAAGTTTTAAAGATATTGAGTTGACAAATTTTCCTTCTAGAGGTGATGTGCATAATCCTTGTCTTACAGTTGATTAGAGCCTTGGCTATGGCCAAGAAAGGTCTCCCTAAGATTATCGAGGTGTGGTTCAGGTTTTCTGATGCCTCCATATCTAGAACAAGGAAGTCCACAGGGTACTCAAAATCCCTCACTTTTATAATCACATTCTGCAGAAGGCCCTTCGAAATTTTGGTTGACCTATCAGCAAACTAAAGAGTCACATCAGTGTGTTGCAAGGGTCCTAAATCTAGCTCTTCATATAATTATGTGGGGATTAAGTTGATGGAGGCACCATGGTTCAGTAAGGCTCGATCCAGGATGAAACCATCTATTTCACATGAGATTTAGGGGGTCCCTGGATCTTTCTTTTTAGGAGGGAGATTATTTAGGATGATGGCATTGGCTTGTTCAGAAATCATGACCCCTTTTTGATAATTTGGCCTGGTGTTTCGGTGTGCATAATTCCTTCATAAATTTTGCACAGGCCGGGATGTTCTCAATAGCCTCAAGGAGTGGTAAATTTACCTGGACTTGCTTTAGAATCTCAAGCCACTCTTTAGATTGATCGATTTTCTTTTCCTTGGGTTTGATCAAGGCTTCAAGAAAAGAAGCTTGGGAAAAATCATGAGTGTTCAAATCCTGAGTCTTGTCTTTTTTATTATCTTGGTCTCCCAAGTCAGATTCAAGCTCCTCATGATCTTGGTAAGATTTTGATGTAGAAGAATCTTGGATTTGTTTCCCACTTCTCAAAGTGACAGGATAGGCATGTGCATTAGGGTTAGAAGGGTAAGGTGTTCTCTGCAAAATGGGTTGAGACTGGGTTGGGTTAAGGTTAACAAAACCTGGTGGGTGCTGGGGAGCAGGCTGAATTAGGTGTGCTTGTTGCTCCTGTGTGTTGTGCTGATTAACCCTATTGAAGTTCCTTGGGTTTGGGACAGGTTAGGATGGCAACATCCCGTGTTGTCTAGCATCAACTGAAAGTTCGTCCCTACCAGGAGGGGTGACGTAATAAAATTACGGAATTGAATATATAAAGCAATATCACAAAAATAAGCAATCACACAATGTACACAAGTAATTTTTAGGTGGAAACCCAAACCGGGTGAAAACCACCACCTAACCCTCTCGAGTTAGGATTTTCCGATCAACCAAGTTGATCAAATCCACTAACCGAATCACTTTGAACGAGGGTGATTCAACCTCAATACAACCACGCTACAAGTACGAGGGTAGCGTTCCTCAACCCCTTCTCTCCACGAGAAGGATTTTGTCCCACGAAGGAGACGGGAATTCGCAAAGCGAATACCCAACCAAATTACAAAGGTAAAATAAAACAAACCTATAGAGCCAACAAAGTAATAAACCTAAGCTTCTATAGGATTTAGGAAACTCCCCTTTGCAAGGAGTGCGTCGACAATGACGTGGGTGCGTGAGCCACGCGACGGCGCAACTTCGCTCTCGTAGACAACGGCGGGAGAGCGGGTGCGCAACGGCTGGATGCTCTCAAGATGTAGAACTTGAGCTTAGAGAGCAAGAGCTTCTTGGACACAAGAGTGTGAGAGTGTATAGCTAAGTGTGTCTTGTGTCTTTCTTAGTGTATATCTTGTGTATTTTTGAGTTGCAAAGACTCCCCTCTATTTATAGAGGCCTTAGGAAGGCTTTGGAAGGCTTGGAAAAGCTTCCATAGCCGTTGGGTGCAAAGCCCAAGAGAATCAGGCCGAAATCAGGACAATGATTGCATTTGACAGGGTTATCAGACGTCTAACTCTGGCATCAGACGTCTGGAAGGCCACTTTAAGACGTCTGATTCCAAGGTCAGACGTCTGATTCTATGCGGGTTTCTCCCTGACTTGAATCAGATCTAAACAGGGTTTTTGTACAAGTCCATCAGACGACATAGAGGACGTCTGGCACTAAGTCTGGACGTCTGGAAACCTACTTTTACCGTGGGAATTGATTTCCAAACGTTGCAACGGCTAGAAAATCTCTGAGAAGAGATTTTGGGTCAGCCGAGGCAAAACGGTCATTTATCAGACGTCTGTGAAGTCCTATGGACGTCTGATAAGGCTCTAACGGTCATATTCTTGAGTGTCTTCTAAGCCAGCCAACGGTCCACTAACTGGACGTCTGGCAAAGTCATCAGACGTCTCCTAAGACGTCTGGTATAAGGTCTGGACGTCCGAATTCATCAGACAGAACTAACTATGTCCAGCCTAACAGTTATCAGACGTCTGAAACAACAGTCAGACGTCTTAAAATCCTTTATCAGACGTCTGATTAGTGAATCAGACGTCTGGAAAGTCAGTTTTAACCCTATATTGGTTTTCTAAGTGTTCTACAGAAAACCTACGTATCCTAGGGTTGTGCAGGTGTTCCTAGGACTACTGTTAGGGTTCTTTGAGGCTCTTTAACATAATGTCTAAGGAAAATAAAGAGCAAGAAAATAAATACAAGAGATACATGAAAGGATAAAAAAGAATCTATCCTATTCTTCTTGTCTTTCATCTCCAATCTTTTGCTCCACGCGAACCTCCTCTATTTTCCGTCAAGCTCCTCCAATCCGTCCTGGATGCGAGCTCGAGTTCCGTCTAAACACGTCTTCATTTGCAATTGACCTGAAATCTAGGACTCAAATTGCAAATGTTAAATAACACGTGTTTTGTTATCATCAAAACAAATGATCGTGGTGCTCTAGCACCAACAATCTCCCCCTTTTTGATGATGACAAAACCGTAAATAATAATGCATAAAAAATCCTCCCCCTTTTTGACATTATCAAAAAGGTTTAATTGATTTTAAATTTTCTATTACTCCCCCTTAAACATGCTCTTCTATTTATTTTTAACAAAGGTAATGTCCTCCCCCTTTTTATAACAACAAGATAGCTATTATTTTTCTCCCCCTTACTAAAGGAAATTTAGCTAACTTGTATCTCCCCCTTTAAAAATTGACAATAAGCTCATCATTTTTAACTCCCCCTATCTAAATGCTTATAAAAAGGATAGGGTTAAGAATTTTACCTCACCTACCATGGCCAATAAAATGGCCCGAATGGTGGTGGTGGATGCCACATCGGATGGGGCTCCCATCCGTAGCTTGGAGGCCCGGGCATTGGCGCCGGTCTCCAATCTGGTGGTCGACGTGCGGCGGGTCCGTCGTTTGTTCGCCGTCTCGTCGGTCTTCTTCTTCTCCTCCTTGGTCTACTCATTGGTTCTCCCAACTTAAGTTGACCAGCCTTGAGCTTGTAGGTCCAGTCCCTTATGTTGTAATTATCCCTGAACCCTACAAAACAAGATTCTAATTCTTTTTTCGGTATCCAAGTGGACTTGAATCCGGATCTGTTAGCGGGTCTCCTTGATGGAGATCCTTTCTCAATCTTAGGGCTATATAAATCATCTACTTTGTTGATTAGTTTGTTAGAGCTTTCCCTAAGACATGCAATTTCTCTTTCTATAGTATTCATCTTAGTCTTTAAATCAGAAATTTCTAACTTAAGACTATCATTTTCCTCAATCAACTTATTATTTTCATTGATGAGGTCTTGATTTTCTAATAACAGGTTATTATCCTTAGGACTAGTCTCTATATCCTTGAGTTATTTTTCTAACCTATCATTTTCATTTCTAAGAAAACTAAGGTTCTTTTTAATGCTTTTATTTTCTACCCTAAGTGATTTACTAATCTCAAAAAGTTCATTAAAAGCTTCTTGAAGATCATAACTTACCTCATTGTCGCTGTCGCTTCCGCTTTCGCTGTCGCTATTGCTTCCTCTGGCCATGAAACCAAAGCAAGCGGTTTCTTCTTCTTCTTCTTCCTCCGAGCTGGAATCGTCCCAAGTGGCTTGGAACGCCTTCTTCTTAGATTTTTCTTTTTCCTTTTTCTTCTCCTTTTTGAGAAGAGGGCACTCTGGTCGTAGGTGCCCTTTCTCGTTGCAATGGTAGCAACGTCTCGGGCTTTCCTTCTCCTTTTTCTCTTTATTTAATTCCCTACAAAACTTGGAAAAATTTTTAAGTAAAATTCTAAAGTCTTCGTCGTCGGAACTTACCTCGCTATCCGACGCGGCTCTGAAGGCGAGAGTCTTCTTTAGTTTAGGCTCCGGTGTATCCTTCTTCTTCTGCTTCAACTTAGTCTCGTAGGCCATCAGATTACCTAGGAGATCTTCCATGTTGAGTTCCTCCATTTCGTTCACCTCCTCGATGGCGGTGACTTTCTGTTCCCACTCCGGTCCAAGGGAACGAAGAAGCTTCCCTTGAAGCTCCCCCTTTATGAAAGTCTTTCCTAAAGCTTTCAAGTTATTTACAATGAGAGTGAACCTAGTGTTCATCTCACTTAAAGACTCGTTAGATTTCATTGAAAAAGATTCAAATTCTTGAGAAAGTAAATTAATTTTTGAGGTTTTTACCTTAGAGGTACCTTCATGAGTTACCTCGAGTGTGTGCCAAATCTCGTATGCGGTGGCGCACTGCGAGATTCTGTTGAATTCTTCTGAGCTGAGCGCGCAATACAACGCGTTCATTGTTTTCGCGTTGAGAGAGAGCTCCCGGATCTGCTGCTGCGAGTATCCTCTGGCGGGTTTCTCTGGGATGTCGAAGGGGGTCTCGCACATGGCCCAGACTGTGAAGTCGGTGGCTTGAAGCCACGTCTTCATCCGCAACTTCCAGTAGGGGTAGTTGCTCCCGTCGAAGAACAGCGGACGGGTTGTGGACTGCCCCTCGGAAATCCTACTTGTGGAACAGCTTCCCTCCATGTTTAGATCCTCGCCGGTTTGTAACGCCGAAAATGCGAGACCTGCTCTGATACCAATTGAAAGTTCGTCCCTACCAGGAGGGGTGACGTAATAAAATTGCGGAATTGAATATATAAAGCAATATCACAAAAATAAGCAATCACACAATGTACACAAGTAATTTTTAGGTGGAAACCCAAACCGGGTGAAAACCACCACCTAACCCTCTCGAGTTAGGATTTTCCGATCAACCAAGTTGATCAAATCCACTAACCGAATCACTTTGAACGAGGGTGATTCAACCTCAATACAACCACGCTACAAGTACGAGGGTAGCGTTCCTCAACCCCTTCTCTCCACGAGAAGGATTTTGTCCCACGAAGGAGACGGGAATTCGCAAAGCGAATACCCAACCAAATTACAAAGGTAAAATAAAACAAACCTATAGAGCCAACAAAGTAATAAACCTAAGCTTCTATAGGATTTAGGAAACTCCCCTTTGCAAGGAGTGCGTCGACAATGACGTGGGTGCGTGAGCCACGCGACGGCGCAACTTCGCTCTCGTAGACAACGGCGGGAGAGCGGGTGCGCAACGGCTGGATGCTCTCAAGATGTAGAACTTGAGCTTAGAGAGCAAGAGCTTCTTGGACACAAGAGTGTGAGAGTGTATAGCTAAGTGTGTCTTGTGTCTTTCTTAGTGTATATCTTGTGTATTTTTGAGTTGCAAAGACTCCCCTCTATTTATAGAGGCCTTAGGAAGGCTTTGGAAGGCTTGGAAAAGCTTCCATAGCCGTTGGGTGCAAAGCCCAAGAGAATCAGGCCGAAATCAGGACAATGATTGCATTTGACAGGGTTATCAGACGTCTAACTCTGGCATCAGACGTCTGGAAGGCCACTTTAAGACGTCTGATTCCAAGGTCAGACGTCTGATTCTATGCGGGTTTCTCCCTGACTTGAATCAGATCTAAACAGGGTTTTTGTACAAGTCCATCAGACGACATAGAGGACGTCTGGCACTAAGTCTGGACGTCTGGAAACCTACTTTTACCGTGGGAATTGATTTCCAAACGTTGCAACGGCTAGAAAATCTCTGAGAAGAGATTTTGGGTCAGCCGAGGCAAAACGGTCATTTATCAGACGTCTGTGAAGTCCTATGGACGTCTGATAAGGCTCTAACGGTCATATTCTTGAGTGTCTTCTAAGCCAGCCAACGGTCCACTAACTGGACGTCTGGCAAAGTCATCAGACGTCTCCTAAGACGTCTGGTATAAGGTCTGGACGTCCGAATTCATCAGACAGAACTAACTATGTCCAGCCTAACAGTTATCAGACGTCTGAAACAACAGTCAGACGTCTTAAAATCCTTTATCAGACGTCTGATTAGTGAATCAGACGTCTGGAAAGTCAGTTTTAACCCTATATTGGTTTTCTAAGTGTTCTACAGAAAACCTACGTATCCTAGGGTTGTGCAGGTGTTCCTAGGACTACTGTTAGGGTTCTTTGAGGCTCTTTAACATAATGTCTAAGGAAAATAAAGAGCAAGAAAATAAATACAAGAGATACATGAAAGGATAAAAAAGAATCTATCCTATTCTTCTTGTCTTTCATCTCCAATCTTTTGCTCCACGCGAACCTCCTCTATTTTCCGTCAAGCTCCTCCAATCCGTCCTGGATGCGAGCTCGAGTTCCGTCTAAACACGTCTTCATTTGCAATTGACCTGAAATCTAGGACTCAAATTGCAAATGTTAAATAACACGTGTTTTGTTATCATCAAAACAAATGATCGTGGTGCTCTAGCACCAACATCAACTAGCTGGTCCAGTCGTCCCGTTAATTCTTTCTTAAATTTATTCATTTCTCTCATTTCTTTGAGGACTAGACTCAGATCAGAGGGCTAGTTTTCCTGTGCAGGTTGTGGCTTATATGTGCGTGGTTGTGTGTACCTACTAGGTTGCCCATAAGTGTTTGGCTTAGTCAAGCTAGGACCATGGGCGGGTTTCTGACTTGACCAAGAAAAATTAGGATGGTTGCGCCATCTAGGGTTGTAAGTGTTTGAATAAGGTTCATTTCTAGTGTAACCCTGGAGTGCATTCACATCGTTAGGATAACTAGGCATTAGGCTGCCTAGTTTAGAATTTGAGGGCATCAGGGTCCCTCCTTGGTACCCAGAAAGAGATGAGTCCAAGTACAATTAGCTCATAGGTGGAGCCATGGTTAGGTCATTATTTTTTGACCTAGAGGGTTGGGGAGTTGGTTGTGGGTTAACATAGGCATTCCTTGGGTAGGCATAGGATTTACTCTAGATTGTGTACCTAAGGAACTCCTGCGCTTCAGAAGATTATCAAGTTTCTTATCCAAATTCTCCACATTCTTTCCCACGAGTTCCACCTTGTCTAATCATTGTGCAATTAATTCTAAATCAACTGAGTGTGAATTATTGTTAACTTCGTAAACTCCGCTCCTTGGTTGATTAGCTCTGTTAAAGGCGGACATTGAGGCATTGTTGAGGGAATTTGCCCCCACATGCGGCATCAACAAAATTCTTGAGATTATCACTCAACCCATAATAGAAAATATGGGCGAAGTGTCACTTTGGAATCCCATGATGGGATCATTTCCTAGCTAAATCATTAAACCTCTCCCAAGCCTCTTGTTGTTCCCTGGGGTTCTGCTTAAAGGTTGTTATGGCACATCTAAGGGCATTAGTTTTTCCTACGGGGAAGAATTTCTTTAGGAATGTGCTTCTCAGGTCTTCCCAAGTTAGGATTAGTCTACCAATTGTTCTCAACCAATGTGCAGCTCTATCTTTCAAGGAGAATCAGAACATCTTCATCATTAGGGTACCTTCATTCATGTTCCTAGGGCCAAAGGTCCTTCCTATGTGTAGGAACTCTTCAAGGTGGTGGAAGGGGTCATCTGGCTCACAGCCATGGAACTGGGGAATCAAGTTAATGATCTGAGGTTTGAGTTCAACATCATCCCCATCCTGAGGTACCCTGACAAAGGGTTCTGGTTGGGCATTAGGAGGGTTATAAAAGTCACGGAGGGGTCGGTCTACCCTTCCATTTTGGAGTCAAGTGATGGCCTGCACTATGACTTCCATCTGTCGGTCATGATGCTAGCCCTGGTTAGTGATCTGCCTTTGTAAGAGAGTCATAGGATCTAGATTTTGTTCATCAATCTCTTCTTCCTCATGATGACTAGCCATTGCAAAGTGTTTAGATTTAGATCCTAGATAAATAGGTCTTCTCCTAGGATTTCTTTCTAATGGTGGTAGCAAATCAAGCTTTTGAGATCTTCTACCTTGCATACACCAGAAGAATGTCTGTAGATGAGGAGAAGATAGATTAGAGAAACCTCGCTCGCTCAATGCAAACAATCAAACTAGTCCATAGAGTGTCAACCCTAATTAGACCTTATCCTGGTTCCCAAAAACACGACTGGGTTAGACCAACCCTTGAATTACTTGGTTGGCCAAAAGGGTGGGATCCCCTAGGACACCCTGCATGGTGGGACACCACTAAAGGTTAACGCGATTACCAGACCGACTTTTGTTGCCACCAGTGGGTCCAAGTAGATAAGGCCTTGACCTTAGCCCAATCTAGTTTCAAGTCCCCAAGTCTATTAGTCCTGCCTAAGGTATGTCTACTCAGTTTTAGGTGTAGGTTTGATGTGCTTTTGGAATATGATGGGCATTAGGGGGTGTTTGCCCTTAAAAATTGATTTTGAAATGTGTGAAGTGCTCAGGCAAACAGGGTTCACAAGCAATTTCTTATGATGAAATGAATTTTGAGATTCGAATGCTTGTGTTAATGCGTTTTAGGGTTCACCTGAGTTAATATTTTCAAACAAGGTTTTGATGAGACACACAAGAATTTCACAAATCCCAATTTGTTTGATAGATTTCCTTTAAGTATGGAAATGCAAGTGTGCTCTATCCTTAGCATGAAACCCTAAACGCAGATAGTTTTAGATGTTCTGTTAAGTCAAATTCAGAGAAGTGGTGAGACCCAAGCAATGCAATCAATTGTTCTTATTGCACCACTGACTAGGCACTTAGAAATTATTTTTCAAGAATTTTTAATGCATGTTTTCTATTTTTTTCTAATTAAAGTGTACTGGGGGTTTTGCAGTCTATTTTGACCCCTAGTTTGTAATTGGATAATCCTTGCAACCAAACGTGTAATAAATATTTTGTTATGATTTTTCCTAAATTCTTAATTATCTTATAAATTTACTGCCTCAAATTTCAAGTAAATCGGAATTGTATAAAAATTTCTATGATATTTTGAACTCCAAAAAATTAGGAACAATAATCGTATTGATAACAGATCAGTACGTGAATTTTTAAAATTTTTCTATAACTCTGATTTGCGTAAAATTTGGATATGTTGTTCTTGACTTTGAAATCCATGTCCAGTAACATTTAAGAATTTTTGGACTTACGGATCTTCAGTAATTGAATTTTTAAGATGAAACTTTATTTCAACCCAAAAATAAAGAGAGAATTTTTCTTTTAATAAGCAAACAAATTCCTACTAATCCTAGGGTTCAAGCAAATCCTAAATCTAAATAATCTAAACTACGGGTACTTACCTGAGATTTGAACCTGCAATTCCCATCGTTGTGTTTCGTTTTGATTTCCTTGCTTTCCTACAAACACGAAATCAACGAAAATAGTAAGTTAGAAATCTCAAATTTTCACCAAAGAAAGCTTCGAAAATTTTTGTTTCCTCCCCAGCAACAGCGCCAGCTTGTTTGGCACGTAATTCACGTTTTAAAAGTTAATTCGGTTGTAGTATAGCACGAAAACACATCGACAAATAAATTTATAAAACTGGTGAGTACCGGGTTGTTCACAGGGAGGCAATGGCAATTTATGCAGAAGCATTTCAATAGAACTTATTCTAAATAGATATTTATATATGTTTATTTGTATTGGAACTAGGTATATGCATTCAGAAGATCAGAATTTTATTGCATTAAAATAGAGTTTTCACAATAGAGAATGTTACTAGAAACAAATAGATAGATAGATAAAGAGAGAGACAGAGAGAGAGAGATATAAAGTGGCAGAGAGACGACGTCGCTTGTAGAATGCTTGTGTGAGGTGCGGTAGCACCTCAGATCCAGAGTGTCGGGATGAAGGTTGGAGCAGAGTTACAGAGGGATGGAGAGTTGCAGAGAAGGTGGAAGAGTTGTATCGAGAGACGCCTTCAATTGGGGGACCTTGGGCCTTCTTTTATAGCTTTGATGAGGGGCAAAGTGGGCATTTTAGCCCTTAATCTCATTTAACAACTCCTGGGCAATCAGATCCATCGATGGGGAGACAACAAATCAAATCTGGCCTCAAAATAACCTCCAACGCACCCTTTATGAGCAGATTCAATCTGGGCTCGACACTTGGCACGCTCTCATGCGTCGGATTAGGATCGGACAGTTCCCGCTCCTCTTCATGCGTTCTCTTCTTTTTCTCGCTTGTCGCTTGCTCAATCTGAGCACCTCATCCTCAGCTGTTTGATCTCACGATCGATGGCTCGTGTGTGAGCACCTCGCATTTTTCCTAAAACGTGTGGTTTGTTTGCGCATGTAGCCGTGAGAGTCCTGATCGCACCACGTGGCTACGTCTGCGTGCGTCGATGCAAATCCAATGGGCAATAGCGCCTACGCGCCATCACCTTCTGAATCCTCGCACATCACCGCTCGAACGCACATCTCGCACTTGCAGTTGAGCGCGCTCACAGCTGCGCCACGCGTCCACATTGTTAAGTTTTTATTTTAAGGAAACTTATTCTCGTTCGTTAAATGAAGATCAACGGTCGAGATTTTCTTTCCTTTGATGAAGTGTGGCTGGTTGGGCAGCATGGTGCACTCTTGGCCGTTGGATGAAGATCCAACATCCCAGATCGTGAGAGCGTGGCCTTCCTAGATGGGGCGGTGATGAGGGGGCGGTTGTGATGGTGCCACGTGGTGCCACCATGGCCATCCATCTTTTTTTCCTTATATCTGGTGCTGTAGACTTTCGATCGGGTTGATTTTTCCACCGTTGGGCTACAATCGTCGATCCGAATTCATCCATGCGGTTGGATTCTTCATCTGAGGCTCAGATCTTTATCTTTTGGCTTTATGATCTCTGTTCTTTTATGGACTGCACAAGATGCCATAGTTGACTGATCGAGATGATTTCGGAAGCATTGGACTCCCGTCGTCGTTCTGATCAGATCTCTATGGTCTAATCTGTCATCCGTGGCTTCGAATCATCTGTGATTAGAATCATCTCTCTTTTAGGTCATAAAATGGTAATATTATCTATATGACTAACAAACTAGCTATTGTGCAAATTATGATGCCTATGAATGCATTAATCCTAAGTTATGTTAGGATCTAGCTTAATTCAGGTGATTTAGGTTGCATGATTACTGTGCGATTAGATACCCGTTTACCTGGTGCTGTTCACCTGTGTTTGATATGAGAAGAAAGAAAGAGATCTGAGAGGGAAGAGGGGTTTTGCTACCTCAGGATTCGTGCCCTCCTCTCTCAGCACTTAGCCTGAAGACCCTTGTGTCTCTTCTCTGGTGCTTTGCCTTGGTTCTCTGATGTGCTGAGTTAAGGCGTCTGAAGCCTAAACCTGACGTCTGATTTGTCTTTGCTTGTGTTGGTTCTGATATTGAATATTCATTTGATTTCAGATACTGTTGGTTTATTTGGCTTAATTAGAACTTGATTATTAGGTTAAATTGGTGGTTCAAACCACCATTTTAACCTAATCTTTTTTCCCTCTTACTCTTGAATTTATTGAAATATTATTTTGATTACATTGAGCATTATTCTTGCATATCTTTCTTGATATTGTGATTAGTTGATTGAAATTGCTAATTTGCTCCATGCGAACGACCTCGGACTCAATTTCTTGATTTTGGGTTTTATAAATTTAAGTGTTGTCGTGATTTATGTCCTATACTACGATGCATATTTTTAAAAAGATGATTCTCACACCGCAACATTTTGGCATTGTTGCTAGGAAGCAATGAGCAGTTTCATTCACTGATTACAATCTTGATTTGATACTAACTTGATTTCTGTGATTGGCTATGATTTTTGCAAGGTACACAGGAGAAGATCAGCCGCACAATAGCCACTCTAAGGATAGGTAACTTCATTTCCTTCTTCTTAAGCCCCTTATTTCTGGAAAGTTTAAAAAGGAAAATCAATTAGTATCAACTCAGATTATTTCATAGATTTAGTCACTTGAGTTGCCTGATTTGGTTGATTTGATTAGAAATCCCCATCCAGATATTTGCACCTATTAGGGACTAGGGGTGCCTAGGGCTATTCACCTTTTTGATTGAGCCCTAAGTGTTAATTTTGGAAAGAATTGGAGCTGGAAAACTGACTGTTGTGAAACGTGTTTGTGTAAAATCACTTGTTGTAGCATGTTTTATGATGCCAATTTTAAATAGAAGCTTCGGATGTGAGTCTGAGTGTCTAACACAGGGAGGCAAAAATCCGAATCATTTACTCGCTTCAATGTCACAAAAATGCATCATTTTGTTTTCGCTTGTAGAAAGAATAAAAAGGAAGAGAGAGAGATTGGGGGAGAGAGAGAGGAGAGAGATAGTGTTAGAGAATCATGATAACAATGCGAGAATAGCTAACTATGGAAGAAACAAAAATCATGATGATAGAATAAAGAATCTATTGCATGAGTGAATCGATTTTACAACTACAATGATAGACAAAAGCTTAAGAAATACAAATAATAGACTAAAAACTAGCTAAGGAGAGAGGCGAGGCAGCTACGGCAATGGGGAAGGCTTTCGTTGGTGACTCGGCAACTCCAAGGATTTGCTCTTAGTTCTAGAAGGTGGTGGGAACTCTTGGGTGGAAGATTATCAAAAGTGGAGGGGGGTAGGCCCTTTTATAATGGAGGGAGAAGGCCAAAAATCATCCTTGGGTCAACAACGACCTTCAAAGCATCGCTGAAGACCCGCCGCAAGCATTGTCGTACCCCCGCCCTCACGTCCACTGCCTTCAACACGTGTTGTTCCACGCGCCCCGCACAATGTGTTGTGCACACATGCGCTGTGCCCGTGGCCACTGCTGTGCATGCGGCCGGTGCATTGTGCGTTGCTCCAAATGCAAAATTGGAGGGGGCTGTGGGGACTTGAACCCGCACCCCTCCCTTGAGAGTCCACGCCTCCACCAACAGGCCACGCCCATCTTTGTGTCGCTAGGAGGAGCTCTGAAGAGTGGTGTGGATGGCTTCTCAGTCGTTGGATCTTGATTCAATGGTTGGGAATGGAGGGTGTGGATGATGAATGGTGTGGGTGGGTGCTGTTGGCCAGAGTTGGGTGACCTAGATGGTGCCACGTGGAGCCATCAAGGCCGTCCATCTTCTTTTTGTTGGAGAGGATGCCACGATGCTCGGATCAAGATGATTCCTACGTTTCCGGACTACGATCGTTATTTCGGATCCATTCGTACTATCGAATTTTTCATTCGAAGCTCGTAAGCATGTCACATTGCCTCCTAGCCATTGATCTTCCTTAGACTTGTTGTGGGAGCTACGAAAGTCGGATCGAGGTGATTTTGAGTCCGTTAGACTCTATTTGTCGATCCGGGTCCATCTATACAGTCTGATTTCTCATCTGAGACCTATTTCAATATGGTCTTGTACACAAGGTCATTAAACATTGATTCTAAGCAATTTAAATGTAAAAATTAGGTAATATGCATGTAATACTACCAAACCCATTATAATATGACACTATCGCATAAGTACCCTTGAAATTGACTCTAATTTATAATATTAATACTGATAATTGTAGAATCATCAAAAATAAAGCCAAATTAGGGTTTCCATTTTAGGGTTTCAGGAAAACACACTTGCTTGATTTTAAAGAGAATTGATTTCCCGCATCGTGTGTTACCTAAGCCTTGTTTGAATTGACATAATCAAGCAAACCCTAAAAGAAGACTTTAACAATCACTTGAATCACTAAAAATTGGGACTTAATGACCTATTTGTAAATCATTGAGGGTGATTTTGGGTTCTTTACCCAATGTTTGCACCTCAAAATACGCCTGCAATAAAACCTTCTTATGCTATTTCCTAGAATTAACATTGCATATTAGGATTCTATAGTTGCATTTGTAAAAACACTTGCATTAATGCATTTAATCAAAAGAGGAGGAGAAATGAAACAATGACTTGCATATTTACATTTTTTCTCAAGTGCCTCTTTGCAAAAAGTCCCTTCTCTATTTTTATTCCCTCTTGATTTCCATTTTCTTCTTCCCGTGGCTGCATTCTTCTTCCCGTGCCCACATGCACGCCATGCCTCCTGCAGCAGCCATTCCCTGCGGTTGCCACTCCCATGCCATCCCCCCTGCTGCAGCCATGCGTGCAGCCACGCTCTCCTCTATTTAAAGCCACAGCCTCTTCCCCGCGAATAGACCCACATACGCGCTGCTGCACGAAGCCACCCTGCAGCTCCACCACCTTCCTCTCACCCGTTCTCCCCTCCCATACGCCGGCCCTCCTTCGAGGAGACACCCGGCGAGCAGGAGAACCCACTGTGGTGCACACCACCACAGTGGGAACACCACCGCCCAGCTCTTCAACGAGCTGGTGGGCGTGGTGTCTTCTTTTCTTTTCGTTTTCATCTCCACGCCATTGCTGCCTCTTGAAGGTCCGAAGCTTGAAACCGCAGCAGCAGCAGCCAAGAGGCGGCAGCAGCAGCAGCAGCTCCCCCCGCCTCCTCCGCGACCGTCTCCGCAGCCACTCACCGCCTCCGCGCGCGCCTGCAGGGCGTTCTCTGCTGAATCTCTTTCCTGTCGTCTCCACTGTTGCACCCCTTAACTGGCCGTTGCACGCACTGCAGCGGCCGGCTAAGGCCTCGCGTCGTCCCCTGCCCTCCTCCGCGACCGCCGCAGACCCTCCTCCATGCTCGCTCCTCCGCGCCATCGCCCGCTCGTCGTCTTCGCGTGGGCCTGTAGAACCCTACGCGAAGGCGCGCGCCCGCACCAGCCATTTTCAGACGTCCGCCTCCGCCATCAGACGACGCGGCACCAGACGTCTGCCGCCTCTGGCAGACGTCTTAACTCGCGCATTTGCCAACTCTCCCGCCCGCTCTCTCTCTCTGGCGCGAGTATTCCCGCGCGCGTCCGCCCTCTCTCCCGCCCGCTCTCTCTCTCTCTCCCGCTCTCTCTCTCTCTCTCTTTCTCTCTCTCTTTTTTCACTCGCTCACAGCACACACTACACCAACGCACACACACATCTTCACCAACGTACACACACCTACACTCACACTTACACTATACATATAGTTATATATAGTAACATATATATACATATATATATATATACATAGTAATATCTATATATTTATGTATACATACATATATATATAATATATCTATATATATATATATCTATATACTTATACATATACTTATATATATACATATATACTTATATACATATATATATATATATATATATATATGCATATCTATATACATATATATATACCTATATATATATATATCTATATACATATACTTATATACCTATATATATATATATCTATATAGTATTATATATATATACTTATATACATATATACATACATATACACCTATATATATATACATATATATCTATATATATCCATACATATATACTTATACATTTATATACATATAGATATATTTACTTATATACATACATATGCACATATATTTTCACGTTATTTACTATACGCTGTATTGTGGAAATATCTGCACCAGTTGCTGATATTCCCCGATACACGCGTACAAAAAGCGTGGACACAGTCATCATCCATCATCCATCCTCACTCCACGCGGCACATAGTCGTGTTGGTTGCATCTCTCTAGACGTCGACTGACTCGACATAGTGCTACACTCCATCGCCACCTCCACCACCACCCCTTTATATATATAATATATACCTATATATATATATACTATACTTACGTTATTTCTAGTTGCTTTTCTGTTAGTAAAAAGATAAAAAAAATACATAAAAGAGAAAAGATAATCTTTGACTTGTAGGTACCCCGTCTTGCGAGTAGCATGGCGTGTTTTGGAACTCTGTTTTGGCTAAAAGCCAAGGACACAATTTTGAGGGTGTGCCTCAACGACAAGGATTACCAGAAAAAAATCTAAATAAGAAAAACACCAAAAACAGAATAAACGAACGGAAGAGACACGTTTTAAGGAAAACGTAGAAACTCAACTTGAACCCCACTTCCCTGAGTTCGACCCTGGGCCTAAAAGTGACAAGATAAAATCAAGTAGGCCAGGTTAAAAATTTTGTAAAGAGATGGTTAGGTCCGAATTAGGTTAACCACTATACATATTTCAATGATAAAAACATCATATTAACAACCTATCCGGGCCGACCCATCATTCCTTTTCTGGCGCCGTTGCCGGGGAAGTGCACCTTCAAGTAAGTATCTATTCAATTCCTTTCGATTTTTCTCCTCTCTTCACGGGTATTTTTGTTTTTGGTGTGCAGGTAAACTTGGTGGAAGGAGAAGGAAGGCAGACGAAGTGGAAGACGTGAGCAGATCCAAGGCAGGAACGAGAGCGTGAAGACGTCGACACCGCATTAGAGCTTCGCACACGTTGCCTAGGATTAACTTGCCACATCAATAAAAAAAAAAAAACTAAAAACTAAAAAAAAAACTAGAGAAACTTCTTGGGATCTTTTGGGGCAAGTGGATTAAAATTCACTTGTTTGATTGGTTGTCTTCACTCCCACCGCCCTGGGATTTCCCGCCTTACTTCGCATAGTGAAAATCCGAGAATCTTGATTCTTAGATTCTTCGCCGTGGGAAGTATTCTTTGAGGCAAATAAAAAGATTGTTTGCATCCCTCTTTTGCCTTACTTATCTTTAATTCAGGATCACATTTTTGGTGGGAAGACTTGGAATTGAGTTGATTCCAATCCCACCACGACTTTTCAACTTGCCTGAGATTCGATCCTGAATACTTCAACCCCAACAATTTGATTTTCTTTATCTTTTGGTTGAAACCTTTTGTGTGGAAATCATTTCTGGTGATTGGGAGCACTTGAATTTAAGTGCTTTGGCTCCCTTTCGCACTGATATAAAATTGACTCGTGCATCCACACATAGAAATCTCCATTTAGGGTAGCCCATTGCACTTTAGCATGCATAAACCAACTGATATTGAAGAAGGGTTTCTTGGCTTAGAAAGAAAACCTGTATTTTTGCAAAAACCCGGAGATTGTTGAATTGGTAATTCAGCAAAATCCTAAAATTCATACTACTTAAGACTGAACTCTAAAAACCATTCACCAATTAAAAACTTCAATTCGGGGAGATTTCCCCGTTGCATGCTTGTTTTACACACTCTAAAAATCAATCACTTGGGCATTACCCGTAAACCACGCCATTCACATTCCAAAAGCACTTGACCTAAGCCTCTAATTAAAACTGGTAGTAACTTGACCCTTCTTAAGGATTGGAGGTCTAACTACCTGCGTGTAACGGCTACGTGCTGGTGAGAGTTCCCATGTGCTATCGGGTGTCTAAGACTGGGGCAAACGGCCTTTCAATCTGGCCCGGTGGTTCCGCAGTGCTCGCATTCGGTTCCGTAGTTCGTGATAGTAGGTAGCTTAGATCTTTAGGTCTAAGGGCACACTGTAGAGGTTAGGAACTTGACTGTATTGATTTGTAATCAAGTGTACCTTTGCGGCGTCATTTCTCTCATCTCTTTTCCCCTCTTATCCCCCCAATTCTTCCTGCGATAGTTCATGTTTGGGAGGTCACACAACCCTGAATTGTTTGAATTGACTGATAAATCTAGAAAAAGAGCCAAACCCTGCTCCTCCTCCACAAACATGGCACACACCCCTTCCTCACCACTTCATCACAATTCCAATTCTTTCAACACCAGGCTTATCCCGAGAAACCCTGTAAGACCTTCCTTATCGAGTATCGCTCCAAGCGACTCGGTAAGTCATGTGGAACTGGCTTCTGCGAGCCAGTATTTCAACATGGAGGACCAAGCCTCCGTGTGCTCGGACGTATATTTACATGCGGACTCTTCTTCTGGAATAGAAGACGCCTGCACCCTGGGGAACAACCCGTTTTCTGCCACGTATAACTCAGGGTGGCGCAATCATCCAAATTTCGCATGGTCCAACAACCTGCAGCGCCAAAACCCCGCTAGTGGACCGATGTGATCGTCCGCACCCGTCATCCCAAGGGCCCAATCTAATCCTATGGCAAATCCGCCATCAGGCCCTTGCATACCGCAAACCAAACACGCATCAAGGCCTCTTGATAAATTGATGCGAATGATGACGGAAATGTCAAAGCGCCATAAAGAGAATATGACCTCTCTTCAGCACTTGGCGCAGCAGAATGCTGAGATCAGTCAACTAAGCATGGCGACTCGATCTCAGGGCACTCTTCCCGCCCAACCTGTTCCAAACCTGCAAAACCTCGTACCCTGTGATCCGCGACCACAAGTACAACCTTCTCAGGAATAGGTACATCAAATTCTGCAAGCTCCGAGTATTCCTCCGGGATTTCAGGTTAATCCTGCTGCAGCACCGCACTCTCATGCTGATAGCAATTACATCAAGGATGACACGTCTGACGAGGACATGACTGTCAGTACGTGTATTGAACTAATTGGAGCCGATTCAGATTGCTGCGAATTACTTGATGACTACCTAACCTATACAAATTGTGACGTTCCCCAATCCCTCCCTATTCCCGTACCTTCTCTTGACCAGACTTCTGACGAGGTTTTCTCCGCTTCCCATACCTTGTGGTCTGAGTCATCGTCGGGCTGCTCACCGCCGGTCCACACTATGGAAGACCAGATTGCCCTTTCTTTCCCGCCAAATCAGGCGGATTTGCAAATCCACATTGGGACCTTGAGCCCACATCTTACTCACTGGGGCTATTCCCTTTTGGATCCATCTATCCAAAGAGCCCCTCTTCTTGGCCAATCTAAGGGCCAACTTCTTCTTCCTGATCTGTTTTATGATCCGCCTGGGACACTCTCGTCCCAGAAAATGTCAAATCTCTCTCCATCCACCATCACTTTTCACACTGCTATCACGATCACTTCACCACCCACCATCCACCCACCCTACCACCCTGATCTATACCCTGAACCTCAGCTCTTGTTACCTGATCTTTTGTCCTTTCGTTGCCTTTCCCTGCATGGATATGAGGACATAGCATTGTTTGGCATGGGGGGGTGGATAGGCATCCATAGGATCCGGGTATTTTATGGTATCATACAGTTCCCACCTATTTATAAATATGCAAGAAAAAGAAAAAAAAAATATATATATAATAAATGGTGTTTAGTAATGATCTAAAAGCTGAAACAAAGATATAATAAGTGTTTATGGATATTCAACCTCTGTTTTGAAGAATTTCCAGGCCACAAAAGCTTGATTCGCTCAGGCTCGGCTTAATTCACCTAAGGCATTGACAAAATAGATCAAGATCTCTCCTAACTAAGGACGTATTCTTGTACCTGAGACACCAGTACAAGATCCGTTGGTTTACTTTTACTTGAGAGCGTAGGTAAACTTGGTTCACACTACACATATCAGGAAAGACTAGGTGAATATAAGATCCAACCCTAGTGTTCATTAAGGAAGGTGGAGTCCTTACCTGTGCGCGTAGGTAGACTTTATATCCCAAGTTTTAGTCTTGTGTTTAGGAGCGACTCTTTCCACCAAAAAGAAACTCTCCCACCAAAAAGAAAAAAAGTGTGCTCTTTCAAAATGTGTTGTAAGAGATATACTGACACGTGTTTAAAAAAAAAAAAAAAGATGTTGCAAAAGAGTCAGTATATCTCATAAATGCCTGTATACTTTATTTTTCTGTGAGTCACAAAAAATCAGAAAATGGGAGTTGAGTTTTCCGTCATCATCTTAAGGGTCAATCTGAAGACATGAGCTGAAACTGGGACCAACCTGTACTTAAAAATTCGTGAAACCCTGGGATTGAGTCTTAATATTCATCTGGTCAGTCTTGATCCCTCACTATGCACAAACCATAACCTCTTGAGCTCTCGAGTACGGCAAAACCTCCTGGGTCCTGGAAGTAGTACTTAAGGTTTAAATATCAAGAGTCCTGGTTAGTTGAGAGATGATCTTTGTCATGTAAGACTTAAAGTACTGGTAGTCTTCTCTACAATTGGTTCTCACAATATCCGATAATAAACACACCTTTATCACCTCAGAAGAAAATTTTCAGCTCAAGATCATTTCTAAATACTGTTTTGCTAGGGACTAGCAAAAGATAGGCATGGGGGTATATGTTTGCACCTCAAAATACACCTGCAATAAAACCTTCTTATGCTATTTCCTAGAATTAACATTGCATATTAGGATTCTATAGTTGCATTTGTAAAAACACTTGCATTAATGCATTTAATCAAAAGAGGAGGAGAAATGAAACAATGACTTGCATATTTACATTTTTTCTCAAGTGCCTCTTTGCAAAAAGTCCCTTCTCTATTTTTATTCCCTCTTGATTTCCATTTTCTTCTTCCCGCGGCTGCATTCTTCTTCCCGCGCCCACATGCACGCCATGCCTCCTGCAGCAACCATTCCCTGCGGCTGCCACTCCCACACCACCCCCCTGCTGCAGCCATGCTTGCAGCCACGCTCTCCTCCTCTATTTAAAGCCACAGCCACTTCCTCACGAATAGACCCACATACGCGCTGCTGCACGAAGCCACCCTGCAACTCCACCACCTTCCTCTCACCCGTTCTCCCCTCCCATACGCCGGCCCTCCTTCGAGGAGACACCCGACGAGCAGGAGAACCCACTGTGGTGCACACCACCACAGTGGGAACACCACCACCCAGCTCTTCAACGAGCCGGTGGGCGTGGTGTCTTCTTTTATTTTCATTTTCATCTCCACGCCATTGCTGCCGCTTCAAGGTCCGAAGCTTGAATCCGCAGCAGCAGCAGCCAAGCGGCGGCAACAGCAGCAGCAGCTCCCCCTGCCTCCTCCGCGACCGTACCCGCAGCCGCTCACCGCCTCCACGCGCGCCTGCAGGGTGTTCCCTGCTCAATCTCTGTCCTGTCGTCTCCGCCATTGCACCCCTTAACTGGCCGCTGCGCGCATTGCAGCGGCCGACTAAGGCCTCATGCCGTCCCCTGCCCTCCTCCGCGACCTTCCGCGACCGCCGCAGACCCTTCTCCATGCTCGCTCCTCCGAGCCATTGCCCGCTCGTCGTCTTCGCGTGGGCCTGCAGAACCCTACGCGAAGGCGCGCGCCTGCACCCGCCATTTTCAGACGTCCGCCTTCGCCTTCAGACGACGCGGCACCAGACGTCCGCCGCCTCCGACAGACGTCTTAACTCACGCGTTTGCCAGCTCTCCCTCCTGCTCTCTCTCTGGCGCGAGTATTCCCGCGCGCGTCCGCCCTCTCTCCCGCCCGCTCTCTCTCTCCCTCTCTCTCTCTCTCTTTCTCTCTCTCTTTTTTCACTCACTCACAGCACACACTACACCAACGCACACACACATCTTCACCAACGTACACACACCTACACTCACACTTACGCACACACACACACTTACACTATACATATAGTTATATATAGTAACATATATATACATACATATATATATATACATAGTAATATCTATATATTTATGTATACATACATATATATATAATATATCTATATACTTATACATATACTTATATATATATACATATATACTTATATACATATATATATATATATGCATATCTATATACATATATATATACCTATATATATATATATCTATATACATATACTTATATACATATATATATATCTATATAGTATTATATATATATACTTATATACATATATACATACATATACACCTATATATATATACATATATATCTATATATATCCATACATATATACTTATACATTTATATACATATAGATATATTTACTTATATACATACATATGCACATATATTTTCACGTTATTTACTATACGCTGTATTGTGGGAATATCTGCACCAGTTGCTGATATTCCCCGATACACGCGTACAAAAAGCGTGGACACAGTCATCATCCATCATCCATCCTCACTCCACGTGGCACATAGTCGTGTTGGTTGTATCTCTCTAGACGTCGACTGACTCGACATAGTACTACACTCCATCGCCACCTCCACCACCACCCCTTTATATATATAATATATACCTATATATATATATATATACTATACTTATGTTATTTCTGGTTGCTTTTCTGTTAGTAAAAAGATAAAAAAAATACATAAAAGAGAAAAGATAATCTTTGACTTGTAGGTACCCCGTCTTGCGAGTAGCAAGGCGTGTTTTGGAACTCTGTTTTGGCTAAAAGCCAAGGACACAATTTTGAGGGTGTGCCTCAACGACAAGGATTACCAGAAAAAAATCTAAATAAGAAAAACACCAAAAATAGAATAAACGAACGGAAGAGACGCGTTTTAAGGAAAACGTAGAAACTCAACTTGAACCCTACTTCCCTATGTTCGACCCTGGGGCTAAAAGTGACAAGATAAAATCAAGTAGGCCAGGTTAAAAATTTTGTAAAGAGATGGTTAGGCCCGAATTAGGTTAACCACTATACATATTTCAATGATAAAAACATTATATTAACAACCTATCCGGGCCGACCCATCACCCAACTCATCCTAAACTTTTGGATAGGTTAGGTGAAGTTGACCTACCTTGTGGGTTAACCAACCTTCAAATTAGGTCACAAATCACAATCAAATCTAAAGTTCAAGTAAAACTCAAGGCACATGTTCAGAAATAAAATTGGTAGACTTAGGGGTCAAGCTTTCTCATTTTGGTCTACTTGGATTCTCAGTGACAAGGAAGGTCGAGTGAGGGAAACCCTGTAATCCGTGGGGATGCTCTATCGTGTAGGGGTCTTTGTGGGACTCTCCCGTCCTAGATGCCCAAGTAATTCTCGGGTGAGTGACTTTCTGATCTAGAGGTATCATCTGCCTCGAACCTCCTTACTCATCCAAAAATTTTTTTTGGGTGCCTCGACTGGGTCCATCACACACTCTGTCCCTCATCTGGCTCTTTAGTGCATGTTTGGGAGGAGGTCTGATGTGCATACATCTGATTAACCTAAAATGTCTATTAATGCATGTTCTTAGTGTCACATTAGCATCATACAATATAAATAGTGCATAACATGCATAATCATGCATTTAGATTAAGTTGTATAAATTGTATAGTAATTGTCTCCTTCTTATGGTCAGGGACAAGGCAACTTTTTATCGGGGCCTTGGATCGAAGATCCAACCATACAGATTTGATCAGGGCAACGATTGGAATTCAACGACTCCAAGATCGCCCTAATCGGACATCCATAGCACTAGATAGCGACCGAGGAACTCTAAAGATCAAGGGCTAAGATGATGTTAATCCACACCTCAGACGACAAATCCGACCGCACGGATGGATTTGGATCGATGATCGTAGCCTACTGGCGCAAAAATCGATCCAATCCGATACCCGTGGCACCATCTACATCACTCAAAAGATGGATGACCAAGATGGTGCCACGTGGTGCCATCTCAGCCTCCCAAACCGACCCAGCCAATCTAGAAGACTGTTGCGCCCTCTCTTTCTCCTTACCCGTGAGATGGACCTTGGCCATTGGATCACCATCCAACGGCCATGGACGCTCACACCTTAAAAACATCCACGTGACAAACTCATCGCAGTAGCGCAGTGGTCGAAAGCTCAAACGTGAAGAAGAGGCGCAGGTTCGAGCCCCCGCAAGCCTCAATCTAGCACAGATACAAGGGACGACTCAAATTGGGTCATCGGATCAAGGATGGGCGGCAGCAAGAGCAGAGACGTGGCACGCTTAGAGGTCATGATGCATGAATGCGTGATTAGATGTGCCAGACGAGCATTCAAAGGCGGTGAAGTGCTGGTGGGTAGCGATTTTTAAGTCGTCCGATCTTACAATCGGACGACTGAAGATCAACAAACGTGGGCAGTTGAGCACGGCACGGGAGAGGAGCAGATGGCAGGCACGGGTGCACGTCACCCACGATCTGGGCTTTAGTGATGCTTAATTCCGTCACTAAACGGCTCTCATTTAATATTTTGTATTTGTAATGACCAAATTACCCCCAATCCTTGCAACTATAAAAGGAGACCCCCTCCATACGAATATCTCATCCCTTCTCTTCTCTCCCTCTCCAAAGCTCAAGAGAAGCTTGTCCCACACCCGGGATGCTCCTCAAGAGATAAAATCAATTTTTTGCCCCCATTCCAGAAGCGGATCCCGCGATGACGACGACGTGCTGCCTCATTCCCATTCCTCCTACCTCGACCTCCTTCTTCCCACTTTGTTCCTTATCTTCCAGGCATTGTCTCGTTCGGCTCGTCCCCAAAGTGATCGTCGAGGAGGATAACTTCTCTCTCCCATTCCTTTTCCTGCGTTCTAGTTGTAATAGTTTTCCTGCTTTCTAGTGTAATTTCTCACTTTCTTATATATACAAACATTTGCAACTTCAAGTGGATGTTTTCTCTCTCTCTCTCTCTTTCTGATTGTTTATGTTGATTCCATTGCATTGTAATTACTTTACTCTTTAAACAAAAACAAAAAAAAATATAATTGCAAATTTTGATCGACGTAGCCTCCCTGAGTTCAACCCAGGATTTCTATTCTGGTATAAATTTTATTTGTTGAACCCGAGTTCTTCGCTATTCAAACTACAACGACAGGTTTGCAAAACCAAATCTGATAGCGTAGTCCTCCGACGTTTCAACATTTTGGCGTCATTGCTGGGGAGGCAACAATTTTTCGATCTTCTTTTCGCATTTCACGCACTTTACTGTCTTCTAACTTGCTTTCTGTTGTGTTTATTGTTTTGCAGAGACCTCCATTAGGGAATCGTCAAGCGATAGATCAGAGTAAAGTGAGTTGAAGTCAACTGTAAGTGCTCCCCATTCTTCCCCCTCCATAGATTTCATTTGTCACATTAAATTCAAATTCCAATTAACCTAGGTGTTTGCATAAATCTTAGGATTAGTTTGGTTGTTTTGATTTCCACTCACACTCATTTCACCCTCGCTTATATAAAAAAACAAAAAAATAATTTTGTGGGGTAATTTTCAACATACACACAACATGCACCCACATTCAAGGCACTTAACCTACTTGATTTTCTTTTACTCAACCGGATTCTGATCTGTGGAACTGGTACACACAAATCAACATATAAAGAGTATAAATCATTCTAGGTTAACCATTTCTATGTGCCTAACCTAGCAGTGCAGTTGTGGCCAATTGTTTGAGTTGTTTGGGCCGCGCCACTCAACCTAAAATCAACTCACCAAGTAGCTTCCTCTTAGGGTTTTCAATCTAGGTTCATACAAGACACTCCACTTTATTTCTGATTTTAAAGGAAAGCAATCTTCACCCGTGCTTGAAAACCTGGTTTGCCTCAAACTTGATTGAAATCAACCTAATTCTAAACCCTAAAAGCTACTTAAGCAAGATTTGAACATTAAAATCTATGCATCACAAATAATCTTGCTTGAAAACCCTGGTTGTGCATGCAGTTACACATACTCAATCGATCATTAAGGGGACAACCCATTTTAAGGGCCCATCACATTCCATAAGCACTACAATCCCAGGCCTCAATAAAATCGAGTAGACATTGGCCTTAAGGACTGATTCGCTCTTCGGGGCCTAGTCTGAGATTGTTTACGATTAACCTACTTGTACTGATTAATCTGATGTTTAGCTAGGGGAGTAGCGTCAAACGACCACGGCTGGGGGGTACACTAGGAACTGGAGGCGTAAGCCGAAGGAAGAACCTTCTCCCTAGTCCCTCCTTCTAACTGGTTGGATTGAGCAGACACAAGTATAGTAAATCGTTTATAATCTTATGGCTGGTTCTAGGAGTCTGTAGATCCTTAGGCTACTCAACTTAAGGACATGCTTGTTTTGTTGTGCTACAGGGTCCTTATCCCCAGTCCTTCCGACCTTTTCCTAGTTTATGCTGGGAGGAAGGTCATTGAATCCGCTATTAGAAGGACCACTAGAGTATTCTAGGAGGCATAGATTAGATTTTGGCCAAATTGATCCCATGGCCGATCAATAGCCTCCTCTGCCCTGGGATCCACAGGAGGAATTTCGAAGGTAGCTAGAACAAATGCAGAGAATGCAAGAGTGGTTCTAGAGAATGCAGGGTGCTCAGCCCTTGAAGGACTTTTATGATCCTTCAAATTACGAGGAATGTCCCGGTGTCTAGATTCCTGTCGGAGAGGTAGAAATCAAGCCCTAGGTGTTAAGCTTGATCAAACATTACCACAGGCTTGGCTCTGAAGACCTATTTCCGCACTTGGAGGACTTGACCACTTTGGTCCAGACCACCAAGGCACGAAACGTGAATGAGGAGCAAATGATCATGAGGCTCTTCCCCTACTCTCTTAAGGATAAAGCCGCTCATTGGTACAAGACTATATGAAGACCAATTGCAACTTGGAATGAGTTGAAATCAGCCTTTCTGAAGAAATTCTTCCCTGTCGGATGTACCAATGCTTTGAGACAGGCAATCACTACCTTTACCCAGCGGCGGAGGGAGTAGTTTCATGTGGCCTGGGAGTGAATCCAGGACCTATTGTGGAGGTGTCCACACCACGAGGTGTGGAAATGGCAACTCGTGAAGATCTTCTACCACGGGTTGACTGAGCAACTCAGAAATCACGTGGACGCTTCTTGCGGAGGTAATTTCCTCAACAAAGATGTAGATAGCGCGCATGATTTGTTTGACGAAATGAGCGAGAATTCAATCAATCATACCTCCATGGATATTTTTAACCAGTCCCAGTAGCCCAGATCGAATGTTAATGAAGTCCATGACTCTCATTCATTTGATATGGAATTGATTTGCAATAAACTTGATAAGGTGGACTTGGTTGCTAAAAGAATGGAGGAGTGGATGGCTGGAAATTCAATGAACAACTCTCGATCCACTCAATCCCAGAATTTGGGATTCCACTCGTCGTGAGCTCCTTCTGGATGGAAGTTCGTGAATCAACTTGATGCGGCTTAACCTATGAGCCAGCATTATTCGGAACCCCACGAGTTCCAAACTGGGGCCTTTGATCCCTGTTTCTCTGATCCTTCCCTTTCTTTCTCTCCATCCTCACCCTATGAGGATGTTTGTGCTATACAGGAGAATGTTAGACCCAACCCCTACTCCAATACTTATAATCCGAGTTGGAGAAACCACCCTAACTTCTCCTGGAAAAACCCAATGCAGTAGACCTAATTTCGACCCAGCAACTATGCTCTGCAACGACCAATGGGTCAGGGTCATGTTTATACTCAGTTGCCCCCAAATCTGGTCAATCAGCCAGCTTGGAATGCCCGTCAACCCGTAGGGCAGGTTGATTTGAACCGACAAATGGTAAAGATGCAAAGATCCATGCTCCAGCTCATGCAGCAAATGAAAACCTCACTGGACAACTTGCAAACTGGGCTCATAGCTAACTCTTGTCAACCTGGATCTCTACCATCCCAACCAGTACCCAACCTACGAAATATCCTGAATCCGAGTAATCAAGCCCATGGGTACGGATATCAGAGGGACCCACACGCACATGCTCAAGTGGTTGAGCAAGGTCCTTCCTCTTCTTCTTCTTATTCTGCAAATCAACAATTCTTGGCTAATGAAGCCCCTCCAATCTTTCCTAACCCTCCCCAAGACCCAAACTAGCATGCATCTGCAAATTCTGTTACCTTGAGGAGTGGTAAACAAACTCAGGATCCACAACCACACTGTTCTAAATTATCGAATCCTGAAGAACCTGAGGAGAGAAAGGAGAATTCTGGAGAACAAATCAAGGCTCAGAAACCTGATTCCAAAGATCCAACTCATGTTCCTTTTCCTGAAGCCTTGATCAGATCAAGGAAGAAGAAGTTTGTTGATAGTAATGAGGAGCTTCTGAATATTTTCAAGAATGTCGAGATCAATATCCCGCTCCTCGACGCTATCAGGCATATACCAGCTTACGCGAGATTTTTAAAGGATTTATGTACACAAAAGCGTAAGTCGAAAGAATCTGTTCCAAGGAAGGTGGTACTCTCCGAGCAGGCTAGTTCTGTTATCTTGCACCACCTCCCTCAGAAAAAGAGAGATCTAGGTGCTCCGTTGATTTCTTGTGTCATCGGAGATTACACTTTTGATAGAGTGCTTCTGGATCTGGGTGCATCCATCAACCTAATTCCGACTTCTCTTTACAAGAAGTTTGGATTAGGTGAACTTCGGCCGACTTCAGTAACGCTGCAGTTAGCGGACCGTTCAGTCACAAATCCGCGAGGCGTTATTGAAGATGTTATTGTTAAGGTTAAGGATTTCTATTTTCCTGTAGATTTCCTTGTCCTTGACGTGGATGTACTCGAAAATCTGAGGAACACACCCATCATTCTGGGGCGTCCGTTCCTGGCTACTACTAAGGCCAACATTAACTATGAAAGAGGTAGCATGGAAATCGCCTTTGGGGATCAACGAATGAAATTGGATATTTTTAAGGCGATTAATAAATTTGAGGATTGTGGATTTATCGAGGAACTTGAGGATGATAATGTGAATATTGAAACTTGTATGATGGTTTCTACAATTGAAAGTTCCTCCTTTGATGATGAATTGGACCCGCAACCCTCTATGGCAGACCCGCCATCTTTTGAAGAGGTTTTTGATTTTGTTCACTCTCAACCTCTTCCTCTTGATGAGTCATCAACATCTTCCTTACCTTTAATCATCAACCCACCCCAGCTTGAACTGAAACCATTGCCTGAGAATTTGAAATATCAATTTTTAGGACCACATAAGATGCTCCCTATGATTATCAATGATAAATTAACAAAGGAGCAGGAGATTAAACTGATTAAGGTCCTGAAGGAACACGAGGCAATTGGTTGGACCATTCATGACCTTAGGGAGATTGAGCCATCTTACTGCAATCATAGAATATTTTTGGAAGATGGATGCTGCCCTTCTCGCCAGATGCAGAGGAGATTAAATCCAAATATGTGAGAAGTGGTCAAGAAGGAGATTATTGAGTGGCTCGATGCAGGAATTATTTATCCGATCTCTGATAGTCCCTGGGTAAGTCTTGTGCAGATTGTTCCCAAGAAAGTTGGGATTTCTGTTGTGACTAATGAGAGAGGAGAATCTGTCACAACTCGTTCAGCTTCCTCTTGGAGGGTTTGTATCGATTATAGGAAGCTGAACACGGCCACGAAAAATGATCATTTCCCTCTGCCTTTCATTGATCAAATCTTGGAAAGATTAGCCGGGCAGAAGTACTTCTGTTTTCTTGATGGCTACTCTGGATACAACCAAGTTCCTATCCATCCCAAGGATCAGGAAAAAACTACTTTCACCTATCCCTATGGAACCTTTGCTTTCCGTAGGATGCCATTCGATTTATGCAATGCACCTACGACTTTTCAAAGGTGTATGTTAGCCATATTCTCTGACATGGTGGGAGAGTTTATGGAAGTCTTCATGGATGATTTCTCCATTTTTGGAGAATCGTTTGACTCTTGTCTAGCTAATCTAGAAATGATTCTTAAACGATGCATCAAAACAAGATTGGTCCTTAGTTGGGAAAAGAGTCATTTCATGACACAAGAAGGCATCGTCTTGGGTCATGTAATCTCAGAACGGGGAATTGAAGTGGATAAAGCTAAGGTTGATGCTATTACTAAACTTCCTCCTCCCACATCTATTAAACAAATTCGATCATTTCCTAGTCATGTGGGATTATACAGAAGATTCATCAAGGAATTTTCGAAGGTTGCTCGTCCTCTGAGTAATCTTCTCGCCAAAGAAACGCCATTTGTTTTCGACAAATCATGTCGTAAGAATTTGATTTTCTTAAAATGGCAGTCATTTGTGCTCCGGTGTTGCAACCACCAGTTTGGACAACCCCTTTTGAGATCATGATCGATGCTTCTGATTACGCAGTCGAGGCTGTTTCGGGTCATAAATTTGACAGGAAGCCCTCTGTCATCTACTACACTAGTAGAACTCTGGACGAAGCCCAGCAAAATTACACTGTTACTGAGAAGGAATTACTAGCCGTAGTATTTGCTTTGGACAAATTTAGGACTTATCTCTTAGGGTCTCATGTCATTATTTATACTGACCACTCGGCCTTGAGACATCTCTTGGCCAAAAAGGATGTCAAACCCTAGCTTATTCGTTGGATTCTTCTGCTTCAAGAATTTGATCTTCAAATCAAGGATAAATCCGAGGTACAAAATGTGGTGGCGGATCATTTTTCGAGACTTCTGTGTGATTCTTCTCGTCTAGACATCCCGATTGCTGATACTTTTTCGGACGAAACCATCGTTACAGTTTCGGGTGTCCAAATCTTGTGCTTTGCTGACATTGTTAATTATTTGGCCGTTGGTCAAATCCCCCAGGATTGGACCAAGCAACAATGGGATAGACTCAAATATGAGGCCAAATATTACTTTTGGGAGGACCCTGAATTGTACTGCATCGGCTTTGATCAGATTATTCGTCGATGTGTTCCGGAGAACGAATTCAATGGTATACTCAAGTTCTGCCATGCATCTGCGTGTGGTGGATACTTCTCCGGGAAAAAGACGGCTGCAAAAATTTTGCAATCTGGATTCTATTGGCCGTCTTTATCCAAGGATGCCTAGGATTTCTCAAGGTCGTGTTCCCGATGCCCAGCACTCGAGAGCATAACTACGAGAGATATGATGCCCCTAAACCCAATTCTTCCTATCAAAATCTTCGACATTTGGGCCATCGATTTCATGGGGCCCTTCCTTCCTTCATTTGGACATCAGTACATTTTTGTTGCTGTTGATTACGTGTCCAAATGGATTGAGGAAATTCCCACCTGAACCAATGACCACAAGGTGGTCATCGATTTTGTCAAGAAGAACATCTTCAGCTGGTTCGGGATTCCGAGGGCCATCATCAGTGATGGTGGCACTCATTTTACTAATGCACAGTTTCATAATTTGCTGGCTAAATACGGAGTTAATCACCGAATCTCCACACCTTACCATCCTTAGATGAATGGACAGGCCGAGATCTTCAATCGAGAGATCAAGAATATTCTGCAGAAAATGGTTAGGCCTGATCGCAAAGACTGGACTCAAAAGCATGAGGATGCTCTTTGGGCCTACTGTATGGCATATAAAACACCCATCGGCATGTCTCCTTTTCATCTTGTGTATGGAAAAGCATGCCATCTACCCATAGAGATTGAACATAGGGCATTCTAGGCAATCAAGCAGTGCAATCTAGATCTGAGTTTAGCTGGGAAGACCAGGAAACTCCAACTATTTGAGTTGGAGGAGCTTAGAAATGATGCATATGAGAATGCCAGGATCTAGAAGGCTCGGACCAAAGCTTTACATGACCAATTGATTTCCCACAAGAGTTTGAGCCGAACCAGAAGGTTTGGTTATTCGATTCTCGACTTAAGCTCTTTCCCGACAAACTTAGATCGAAATGGAATGGCCTATTCGTTATCGACCATATTTTTATAAAGGGAGTCATTCAGATCTCTGACCCGAAGATGGGTAATTCATTCAAAGTCAACGGTCAATGTCTGAAGCCTATTATTGACCGTACTCTTCCAAAACCCATCTCAGACACGGTTGCTCTAGCCATGTTGTGACTTCTTTGGCTGGACTTCGTCTAGCTGATGGCATTAAACTCAGCAGTCGTACATATGACTTAGAGCTGACCTGAGCTTCCTATTTAGGTGATATCTTCCATACTCTACCCTTTCATGTTTCTTTTTCTCAATGTGGACATTGCATCAGCTAGGCATGGGGGGGTGGATTCATTTTTGAATCATTTTGTCAGCTCTATGAAATTCTTGTAAATTCTATTTATACATTAAAAAAAATTTTGAATTAGGAAGGAATACTTGGACATTAGGACTTTTCAATCTTAGGAATATTACATTAGAATCTGAACACAAAGACCCTTCAGGACTTTGGGCTTAATCAGCCCGTGTATCCATTAAAATGTGTATTTGTTTTTTGAGTCCTCGCCATCTTAATTCTATTGTAATTTGATTAAATAAGTTTGGGTGATAAGTACACGACTTATCAACCCACCCTCTGATTTGAGGGAACTTTAAGTCTAAAGCATCTACACACTATCTTTTCACTGACTTGTTGATCGGTGATTTTAACGGAAATTGGGTAGCTAATGAACATTCTAGGGTGATATGGCTAGCAATTTATTGTGGGTAACAACCCATAGGTAGGTTGTCCTAAGCCCAATCACTGGACCATTCTCTTCTTGCTGCCTTTAGGTAAATCTTAGACTAGGGAAGCCACCTACTTAAAAAAAAAAGAAAAAAAAGAATGACAAAAAGAAAAGAAAAAGAAAAAGAGAAAAGAAAAAAAAAGAAAGAAATAAGCCACACTTCATCGCACAAGTGTGGCTGGCAAGTTGTTGGTGGTAATAGCTCATCGGCCGGTTGTCCAGAACCCAGCTCAAGAAATGCACTGAAAATTTCCAAAACACTTAGGAAGAAGTGGAGAAGTAGAATAAATCGAGGAGATATATACTGGGTTCACCCTTGTGCTGACTCCATAAAAATAAAAGTAGATAGAAAGCTATCGGTCGTAAAGATACACCTTTAGGTAGAACTCTCTTTTTAAGGTCACCTAGAGGCATAGAAATCCGAAGTCCGTTCTAATTGTTGATCAACGAGTCTATCACATTCACAATAAGATGCTTAGAACTTAGGGTTTTCATCAAATCTTAGGTGGGTTGAATGGCCGTAGAAAGCCACTCTTTAACCCGAAACTCAAACATCCAAAAAAATTAGAAAAGAAGAAAAAGAGAAAAAAGAAAATTTTCTTTGAATAAGGTGAGAGCTTGAGGCGGTCTGCATTTTGGTAGATACCCAGGCACTGTCGTGTCTTTGAAAGTTCAGATCCTGAGTAAAGGAATTTCTTAATGTTGAAAATAACTTATGCCCAAGTAATCCAACCTAATTCTTTTATAAATAGCATGTAGTTTTTGCTAGGGACTAGCAATAGATAGGCATGGGGGTGTGAGGTGCATACATCTTATTAACCTAAAATGTCTATTAATGCATGTTTCTAGTGTCACATTAGCATCATACATTGTAAATAGTGCATAACATGCATAATCATGCATTTAGATTAAGTTGTATAAATTATACAGTAATTGTCTCCTTTTTATGGTTAGGGACAGGGTGACTTTTTTATCGGGGCATCGGATCAAAGATCCAACCGTACGGATTTGATCAGGGTGACGATTGGAGTTCAACGACTCCAAGATTGCCCTAATTGGACATCCGTAGCACCAGATAGAGATCGAGGAATCCTAAAGATCAAGGGCCAAGATGGTGTTAATCCGCACCTTAGACTACAAATCTGATCACACGGATGGATTCGGATCGACAATCGTAGCCTAATGGGGCAAAAATCAGTCCAATCCTATACCCGTGGCACCATCTACATCACTCAGAAGATGGACGACCAAGATGGCGCCACATGGCGCCATCTCAGCCACCCAAATCGGCCCAACCAATCTGGAAGACAGTCGCGTCCACTCTCTCTCCTTACCCGCGCGATGGATCTTGGCCGTTGGATCACCATCCACGTGACAAACTCATCGCAGTAGTGCAGCGGTCGAAAGCTCAAACGCAAAGAAGAGGCGCGGGTTTGAGCCCCTGCAAGCCTCAATCTAGCGTAGATGCAAGGGACGACTCAAATTGGGCCATCAAATCAAGGATAGGCGGCGGCAAGAGTAAAGACGTGGCGCGCTCAGAGGCCGTGATGCGTGAATGCACGATTGGACACGCTAGGCGTGCACTTGAAGGCAATGAAGCTCTGGCGGGTAGCGATTTTTAAGCCGTACGATTGGAAGATCGACAAACATAGGCAGCTGAGTACGGCACGGGAGAGGAGCAGATGGCAAGTGTGGGTGCACATCGCACACGATTTGGGCTTTAGTGACGCTTTTCCGTCACTAAAGGCTCCTCATTTAATATTTTCCATCACCAAATTGCCCCCAATCCTTGCAACTATAAAAGGAGACCCCCTCCATATGAATATCTCATCCCTTCTCTTCTCTCCCTCTCCAAAGCTCAAGAGAAGCTTGTCCCACACCCGGGATGCTCCTCAAGAGATAAAATCAATTTTTCGCCCCCATTCCGGAAGCGGATCCCGCGATGATGATGACGTGCTGCCTCATTCCCATTCCTCCTACCTCGACCTCCTTCTTCCCACTCTGTTCCTTATCTTCCAGGCATTGTCTCGTTCGGCTCGTCCCCAAAGTGATCGTCGAGGAGGATAACTTCTCTCTCCCATTCCTTTTTCCTGCTTTCTAGTTGTAATAGTTTTCCTGCTTTCTAGTGTAATTTCTCACTTTCTTAGATGTACAAACATTTGCAACTTCAAGTGGATGTTTTCTCTCTCTCTCTCTCTCTCTTTCTGATTGTTTATGTTGATTCCATTGCATTGTAATTACTTTACTCTTTAAACAAAAACAAAAAAAAATATAATTGCAAATTTTGATCGACGTAGCCTCCCTGAGTTCAACCCAGGATTTCTATTCTGGTATAAATTTTATTTGTTGAACCCGAGTTCTTCGCTATCAAAACTACAACGATAGGTTTGCAAAACCAAATCTGATAGCGTAGTCCTCCGACGTTTCAACATTTTGGCGTCATTGCTGGGGAGGCAACAATTTTTCGATCTTCTTTTCGCATTTCACGCACTTTACTGTCTTCTAACTTGCTTTCTCTTGTGTTTATTATTTTGCAGAGACCTCCATCAGGGAATCGTCAAGTGATAGATCAGAGTAAAGTGAGTTGAAGTCAACTGTAAGTGCTCCCCATTCTTCCCCCTCCATCGATTTCATTTGTCACATTAAATTCAAATTCCAATTAACCTAGGTGTTTGCATAAATCTTAGGATTAGTTTGGTTGTTTGGATTTCCACTCACACTCATTTCACCCTCGCTTATATAAAAAAACAAAAAAATAATTTTTGGGGTAATTTTCAACATACACACAACATGCACCCACATTCAAGGCACTTAACCTACTTGATTTTCTTTTACTCAACCGGATTCTGATCTGTGGAACTGGTACACACAAATCAAGATATAAAGAGTAGAAATCATTCTAGGTTAACCATTTCTGTGTGCCTAACCTAGCAGTGCAGTTGTGGCCAATTGTTTGAGTTATTTGGGCCGCGCCACTCAACCTAAAATCAACTCACCAAGTAGCTTCCTCTTAGGGTTTTCAATCTAGGTTCATACCAGGCACTCCAATTTGTGGGAAATAATAGAAATGACCTACAACATCCAATTTGTGCTAAAAACATGAAATTAGGTAATAAAATGAGATATTCTATTCATTAAGGTAAATTGATGATCCAATTGCAAATTGAAGAAACATTTGAGTTCAAAAATACAAATCAAAAGTGAAATTAACTTCCTAAATGTTCAATTAAGCTTTAATAAAACTTGGGTAGCATTTGGACATCATTAGGACCTCACATTCATGATATCACATCTAGGTCCTTATTTCATTTAATTTATTCACCTTTAAGCCTTTAAGTACCATTTTGTTAGCCACCGAGGATCTTTTTGCAAGAGATAGGGTTGCTCTGATATCTTTCCTTGCCACTTACGGGTTTACATGCAAATCTTCTACCATTTCACTCCATGGGCTTCTCCACAGTTTTTCCAAAAGAGTTGCAATTGCGATGCACCTCTAGGCGCACTGTTCACTCATAAGAATTCATGAGATCACAACCGTCCATTGCATGAGTCCTTGATCCAATGGCCAAACCAAATTCCATTTTCGCGCATCTTCGCGAGTGTGATCACCTCCTGTGCCAAATCTGATCCAACAGCCACGATTTGATTTGGAGCTTCGTGCACCCTTCTTCCTTCCATCTCACCATTGAAGCCCTAGTTGCCTAATCTCACCAATGCGGTGTTTGGAATCACTCGCGTGCCTACTTAAGGATCGTATTAAGCTCGCGCGAATGCTGAACCAACTCCCTAACCCCTGAGTGGTTCCTTTGGATCCATTCCCTCAGCGTCCACCCCCTTTCATCGCCCACGGTGATAGAGTGGGTTTCTCTCCCTCCGTCAATCGCCTCCAGCTACTAGCCGTTGGCTCTTGGACACCTCCCTCATTAGCTGAAGGGTCTTCCCCCTTTGCTTCATAATCGGCTGCCAGCTGGTGACCTTGGATATCACCTTTTTCCCTTAGCTAGATTTACTGCTTTCATAGGATAGTTTTCCTGCTTTCTAAATTAGTTGTAGTATTAGCTAGTGTAATTTAGGTCAGTAGATGTAGTTAGAGATCAAATTTGGATGATGGAATAGTGTAGCTTAGGAGTAGAGTAGCATAGATCCGATCTCACCCTCTCTGATCAATTCAGATTAGAAAGGTGTTTTTCCACCTCCATTTTGACTCATACAGCTTTCCTTACACATCAAAATTCATTTCTGATTTTCCCTCATAGTCTATTCATCATCCACCTATCCATCAAGGTCAAATTCAGATATGAAGCCTTGACTTCTAGAACTGAATTTGCACCAAAAATTCACTCTGGGGTTCTCCCATTCGCATCATAAATTCACAAAGACCCTCGATCTAGATTCAAATGTATCATATTTTCTTGATGTATTTGTATTTGGATTTTAAGCCCAATCGTAAGATTTGGTGTCGATTTGAGTTGTAATGGATTCAATTGAGCTGTGTGAGATTTTTAATTGCTTAATTGGGTGTAATGCAAGTAATCCAAGGTTTTGGATTTGGTTTTGAATTTGTGGATGAGCATGCACCCAATTTGAGCTTTATTTTGGATAGTTTGACCAAGGATAATCAGTGATACTGATTTGAGGTTGAACAAGGACCCAATGGATTCTAAGATGATTACTAGATCACCTTGAACACCATCAATGGTGTTCAAGATGACCATGTGATCAGATCAGTGTGAGATCCATAGCAATAGCCCAATTAGGGCAACATTTAATTTTCACCTCAAAATTATTTCTGAATTCAAGAATGGCTTAAATCTGATCTGTAGAGGTTGAATGAGATTTGAAATGGTTTAATGAAGGTCTAGAAGTAGTTTGATTCGATTTTAATGTCTATTATGGTCATTTACTTACACACTGTCTATAGTGTGAATTAAAGACCATATTATAGTTTTAAGGGTTATCAAGTCCTTGATGTGGTTTTGAGAGGATTTTAGACCTTCTGATCACTAGTTGTGACTATTCCAATATGAATATTTTTGGTTTCAAAGGATTTTGGGAAGATTTGATATGCCAGAAGTGCTTTTGGGAATTTTGTGCCTTAGATCAGACCTTCTCAGGTTTGATCTAGGTTGATTTCAGTCAACAACAGCAGCAACAATTGTTGGGTTTTCAAAGGGTAGAAGTTACACAATTGCTGCATTTTTTTGGTAGTAAGAACAATAACATACAACAGCAGTTGCTGCTACAGTAGTTCAGCCACTGTTTTGGCTGGAAAAGGATCTGATTCATGTGGATTTTGGGAGGATTTGAGATTAATTGAAGCTAACTTTCTTTGTAATGATAGGGTTTCATGTATATGCATTCATGTACCCGAATTTGACTTTAATTCTATCCAAATTTCTTGTAAATTTAGTTGGAAAGTCTTTTGTCAGCTACATTCATAAATTAATTGTCCAAATGATGGTTTTAGTGAAATTGAAGTATAAATGTATGTTTTAATGTTTAGATCTATTGTGAGAAGATGTATGGACAGTTTGAGTGTTGAAACTTCCATGCTAGCTATTCAAACCCATTTTAGAGCTTTAGGTTCCACTTTGAAAACCCTTTTATGGCCTAGAATTGGGTTGGTTTGTAAATAAATAAAAAACTTCAAAAAAATCACAAAAAAATAAAATAAATCTTTCCTGAGTAAGATCAGGTATTGTTCTAAATGTATGCCAAGTTTCAAGGTAATTTGAATCCTTGCCTTGGTAGAACAAATCAGTCGATGGTTCAGTATACCTTAGAACTTAATAAAAGATCAAAACTAAAAAATTGCAAAAAGAGATATCTCTCTCTCATCTCACTCTTTCTCTCTCATCCCCTACCTCCCCTAAACCTATAAAAACCCTAAAAATCATAAAAAACCCCAAAAACTATAAAAAATACCCTATATACTTTTTTATATACTTATATATATATATTAAACCTAAGCTAAGTGTATACACTAAAGAATATGTACATAATGAGTGTAAATAATTTATATCTGTATTCTATATATTAAACTAAGTATCTAGAATAATTTATTATATATAAAACTTTATTATATATTAATTTATATAAACTAAATACATGCTAAACTAAGTAAATAGATAGACTTATTCAAATGCACATAATTGTAGCCAATACTTTACATACATATTTATATATGTATTATGTATTATATAATACCTGTAATTTAATTTAATTATATATTTATAGCAAATAATTAGGTTATTAAGTTAATTAGGTAATTTATTAGCTTAAAATAAAATAAATTAGTAACTTAATGTAATACTGAAGTAAGTTATAATGTATATTTGTATAATAAAATATTAAATATTTTGAACATATTTACACTATATTTGTATTGTATTATAGTATTTATAGATTATTTATATGTAAAACTAACTTAAACATGTATTTAAATGTAAATAAATTAAAATAAAGTTTTTAAAATATAATAAAAATGTGTAATGAATAATTTATTATGTATATTAACACTGTATAAAGTCAATTTTATAATTAAGTCACTAATTTATATGTTAATTAACAAATTAAACTCTAAATTAATATGTATAAACTGTACACTTTACTTAATTTTATTATATGCTTAAATAAATTATTCTTGTAAATAAATTACATAATTATGTAGCCCTATATAAGGGCTCTTTAATGGTATAATTTAATTTAAAATAACATTAAAATAAGGCCCTCAAATCGAGGGCCAAACCTTCAAATTTCACACAACCTCGCGATGCTGCTGCAGCACCAATTGGCAATGGAGAAAGTCCCGTATCATGGGATGTTGGAGAGCCACTGCGGTATTTATTGATTTTTCATTGCCGGCTTTTCAGCTGACAGCGCAGGGTGCACATTAAATGCACATATCCTATCCTCTCGATACATGAGCATGTGATTGTGAATGAAATTGTGAGTAGTGTGGGTCGATGGCCTGTGCACTGTAGGTGGGCTTGTGTAGGCTCAATAACGGGCCTGAACCGGATAAAACACACCTAAATATGAACTAGGGTGGCTTTAGTAGAGGTCTGGTCCCACCCGTGAGGATGCTGTGCATCCCTCAAAAAGGCTGCTTGCCCATTAAAAAACTAATTTATGGTTTGAGTGAACCTTGAACCGGCCCTAAATAACTTAGTGTAAGAAGGAGGAAGAAAAGAAGGCTGCTCATGCGGCTAAGTGTTGTGCACTTAGTGCCTGTGTGTGTTGTGTGCGTGTATATATGTAAAAGTATATAATATATATGTATATAAATAATGTAATTAAATGTAAATAAATAAGTATGCATATATATATATGTGTGTGTGTGTAATATAAGTAGAGTATAGTATGTTTGAGCTCTTATATGTAAATAAATAACTAGAGCTTTAGTGACTGATATGTCAGTCACTGTACATAGATATATATGTTACTATAGACAACTATTTTGCCTTATGTATATAATTTTACTAAGGCATTAGTGACACTTATATATGTTGTATATAATATATGTTACTATAGATATTGGTATGTTATAATAATTTAGTATAGTAAATATTATTAAGTATTTTTTTGTACCTATACTTAGGTATTAACTATATTAGTTTTAAATAATTAACATAGAGTAATTATATATAATTTTTTATGCTTGTCTGTGTACATATGTTTTCAGGCATTGTAATTGGTTCTTTTGTAAATAATTAACTTATTCATTTTGTAAATAAAATCAACATTTTTGGAATTAAAGAATATTTTTGGACTTAGAGAGTAATGTATATCAATAATTGCCTCTTAGTGGATGACCTGGAAACAAACAGTAAAAATTATAACTAAATAAAACTGATGCAACATCGATATATATTTTGTAACATATACTATAATAATGACATTTAAACACAATTTTTAATGCGAATTGAAGGTCGATGATCATATTTTTGGCGCCGTTGCCTGGGACAAAAACCCATCAATAGTGTTTTATTGTGATTGACAATTGTCACAGAAAGTCTATTATGCTACCGACCGACTAGATTGACATCTCTTTCGACTCATCTGCTTCTGAGCCCAGATCTCCATCATCTGCATCCATGGAGAACCAAGAAGAACTCTATCTCCAAAATCAGCTACAGTGCCTCAATGATCTAGTTTAGGCACACATGTATCCGCCACAGTGTCCTCAGATGCGAGATCACTACAATCCCTCTGCGGTGGAGATCGAACCCAGGTTACAAATCCCGTCTAGAGGGCCTGATGCTGAGCTCAAGCCGAATATGATCCAGGCTATTCCCAAATTTTGTATTTTAAACTCTGAAGATCCCTTCCAGCATATCATGCAGCTGAAACATCTAACCCAGACCTTCGGGTCTACTGTTCAAAATCAGGATATCATACTCATTCTCCTCTCTCATGGATAAAGCTACCGACTGGTATCAGACTCTGACCCATCCAATCAACACATGGGGGGAAGCTCCAAACTGAATTCCTGTAGAAATTTTTCCCAGTTGGTCGGACGAATGCTTCAAGGCACCAGATCACGCACTTCATGCAGAATGTGGGAGAACCACTTCACGAGGCATGGGACCATTTTTTGGATCTCATGTGGAAATGCCCCCATCACGGAGTTCTTAAGTGGGAACAAGTCCAGTCTTTTTACCATGGGCTCAGTGAGGATATCAAGCTCTTTGTCAATGCAACCTATGGTGAGAGCATCATGGGTCAACATGAAGATATAGTTTGGGAGATTCTTGAGAACATGTGCAAGAACTCCATAAACAATGAATCTATGGGTGTGTTCAACCGGACAACCACCCATGCATTGACGAACATGTGAGGGGCACACAAGACTCAAGGCCTATCCTCATCCATCGAGCTAGAGTTGGTGGCCAGTTGCTTGGATAAGGTCTCGATCATAGAGAAGAAGGTGGATGAATTGGCTCAACATCTTTAGAGAATCACCACCACACATCAAAACATGTACGGGCAACTGCCCTCAGGTAGGGAGGCTATGCATAACGTTTACCACCACTCTCACCAGGGGATGGGTCCATATCCACCCCCTTCTGATCTCGAGTTCGAAGGAAGCTCTGAACCCACCTACTCTTGTTGGGGGAACTCTGAACCCTCGTATTCTGACTTTTCTGGAGTTCCTCAGACCTGCGAGGATCTCCATACCATTCAGAATGATCCATTCTCCAATACCTACAACCCTGGATGGTGCAATCATCTCAACTTTGCATGGTCGGGAAATAATTAGAACACCAGACCTCAATTCCAACCTCGACCATAGGCTCTATGTCCATATCTGCCTACTCAGCCTAGGCCCAACCCAAATTATCAATTTGAGCTGTCAAGGGAAGATTACATGACTCTAATTCTACAAACCTTGGCTGACATCCAAAAGACCAATGTAGCTATGCAGAAACAACATAAAGACGAGATCGCAGAGGTTTGAAATCAGCTCACACAGATGGCTAGGTCTTGCTAGCCTGGTGCACTTCCATCTCAACATCTGTCGAATCCAAATAACATGTCGACCTAGAGGCACGTTATGAACCCAAATCAGGGTCAAGCTCACTATGTTTATCAAGCCCATTCTGCTCCATCGCACGACGGGATGGAGGCTTCGACTTCGTATACAGGATATCAGCAACAATCACCTATTTTGCCGACTTCGAACCAAAACCAAGCAAGTCTTAATTCTGTTATCGCTCGTGGTGGAAAGTCAACTCAGGATCCACCTTATCCTAGCCACTCTAAGCCTGGCAGTTCAGAGCATAACCCTAGGATGGTGATCCAAGACACCCCTATCCCAGATCCAGAGCCTGAACCAATCCTAGAGGAAACTACAGAGGTTCCATTTCCTAAGGCCTTGATCAACGGAAAGAGGAAGCCCAAGCCTATGGCACTTGAGGAAGATCTTGTCAAGCTCTTTGAGCAAGTCCAGATAAACATCCCCTTGATGGATGCAATCCACCACATACTGGCCTACACAAGATTTCTGAAGGATTTATGTACACCAAAGCGTAAGCCACGAAATAAAGACGGGAGTCCGATCATATTGTTTGAGCAAGTCAGCTCAATCATCTTGAGCAAACTCCTGTAGAAAGTAAAAGATCTTGGCACCCCTTTGATCTCCTGTAAGATTAGTGACTTAGAATTCTATCGAGCCTTGTTGGATTTAGGAGCTTCCATAAACCTAATTCCTACTTCCTTATTAGGTCATTTCAAGGAAACTGAGCTCAAACCGACTGAGGTGACCTTGCAGTTAGCAGACAGATCAATCAAGTAACCCAGAGGTGTTCTCGAGGATGTTCTAGTTCAGATCTGAGATTTTTATTTCCCCATGGACTTCATCTTATTAGATTTGGATACTCCTGAAAATATGAGGAACACATCGATCATCATAGGGAGACCATTCCTTGCCGCAGCTAGGGCAAACATCAACTGTGAAGAGGGCCAGATCGAGTTGAAATTCGAGAACAAAACTATAAGGATTGATATTTTTAAGGCCCAGAAAGAAATAAACTGTGGGGCAATCGAAGAAGTCTGCTACATGAATTCTGTGCTTGAGGACCCAATTTGGAGGAAATCCCGATTATCCCCGATCCTCAACCTCAAGAACTTGACCCGCAAATAGAGGGGCCCAGAGCTGATTTAAATTCACCCATGGCTTCCACCTTATCTTCTGAGGCCCATCCCGAACCTCCACCCGCTACTGATACCCCAGTATTGGAATAAAAACCCCTCCCAGATCATCTAAAATACATCTTTTTGAGTTCTAATCAAATGTTTTTTGTTATCATCAACTCCTGACTCACATCTGATTAGGAAAATAAGCTGATTTCTGTTCTCCAACAGTATCGAAAAGCCATTGGATGGACTCTCGATGATCTGACTAGGATAAGTCCCTCATATTGCACACACCGTATCTACACTGAAGAGGGCTCACGACCATCTCGTGAAATGCAGAGACAACTCAATCCGAATCTTCAAGAGGTCGTGAAGAAAGAGATCATCAAGTGGTTAGATGCTGGTATCATCTACCCAATCTCTAACAGCCACTGGGTGAGCCCAATCTAAGTTGTGCTTAAGAAGGTAAGGCTTACCGTGATTACAACCGAATATGGAGAGACCATCCTGACTCACATTGCGAATTTGTGGAGAGTCTTCATAGACTATCGGAAACTGAATGCCTCCACGAAGAAAGATCATTTCCCGCTTCCATTCATTGATCAAATTCTCGAAAAACTAGCAGGAAATTGATTTTTCTATTTCCTGGATGGATACTCCTAATATAATTAGGTGGTAATTCATCCCGAAGATTAGGAAAATAGTACATACGCATTCCACAGGATGCCTTTTGGGCTATGCAATGCACCCGCCACCTTTTAGTGGTGCATGCTAGCCATATTCTCAGATATGGTAGGTAATTACCTTGAGGTCTTCATGGACGACTTCTCGATATTCGATGGGAGCATTCCTCTACTATACTTGTAAAACAACATATGTTCCTTTATAAAAGTTGCCATTCCATCATTTTGTTGCATCTTATTTAATTGCCTTTTCTATCACTTTTCACTCCATCTCTCTACTTACCTTAGGTCTCCACGTATTTAGGGTGATTTTAGAGAGAGGTTACTTTTGTCACTTAGGTGTTAGCTTTAGCAATTTTGGTGTAGTCTTTTCCCACTTACTATTTCGTTGTTGCCTGTTATTTCAAAACTAAAAAAAAATCTTATATTTAAAAATCCCAAAAGGAAAGTTGATTTCTCAATATCAAGCAAGAGTATTTAAATTGCATTTCTGTCTCCCTTGGGATGACCTGAATACTTTTCAAAGTACTCGATTTTATAAATTTCAAAAGTGATGCATGTTATAACAATACAAACCCTAATTTCAAATCGCATGTTTTATGCTATCAATGCTCTACTTATTTTTAATCACGAATTATGGCACCCACTCATTAATTTTTTGATGATATTCAAAAAGGGGGAGAAAAACTTAGGATGAGTGATAGGTCCACTTTGGTGGGCTAAATTTAAGCCTAAGTGCAATATCACTGAAATGGAAATTAAATTTCAAGCATTCATTACATGAAAAAATTAATTAAACTCTTATTTTGACATTCATGTAATTTTATAAAAATACACTACTTGTAGGCATTGATTGATTAGATTCTTCTTCTCAAGAAATATTTGAATACCACATTCACATAAAATGAAATTAGAAAAATTTTTATTACCTGCAAAATAAAATCACGTTGATGCATGAGATTTTGTTCTCGTTAATTTCTCCCCATCCCTTATTCTCTATTCTCTATTTCTTTATTTAACAGGAACATGCAGGGAAAATCCACCATCTTCCTCCTCCCGCTCCACCCAACTGCGAGCCTACCCTCCACCTTCATCACCTTCCCACGCAACCACAATTGCGAGCCTCCATACGACATTCCCGTCCTCGACTTTCATCTCCTTTACCGTGACCTCTGCCTACGACCACCATTATGCATTGTCTTCCTTCCCGCAAATGATCGTGACAGCCACGTAGTGACAACGTGTGGCGATCATCGTTCTCCCACGACCACCGCACCACCGCGACGTCCGCGACCTCCTCCGCTCTGAATGCTGACCGCACCACCACCACTGCGTTCTTCCTCAACCGACCTTCTTCTTCTTCGTTTGTTCTTCTTCATCTCCTGAAATGAACCCAACATCACCACCTCTAGCAGCAGTCCTCTCCTCGGCGTCAACGACCCACCGGCGCCACCCGTCTGCCATGGGCGGCTACGCGCGCGTGCAGCCAGCCCCCGTGCGTGCCCTCATGAGTGCCCTCGCGTCGCCTATAGCCACTCCAAGTGCTTCTCCAGAATCAACAAGGTAGCCCCAAAACCAGCTACTCCTCGCCGATGACAACCCACCGACGCCGCCCCATCTACCACGCGCGCCCTCGCACGCGCACGCAGCCAGCCCTCGCCTCCAGCTACCCCATGCGTGCAGCTACAACATCGCCGATAGACCCTTCGCCGCCGCTCCCTCTCCACGACGTTCGACCGACTCCGGTCATCCCAGCCCTCGCCACAACCACCGCCGTGAAGTCCTCTGCGGCAACCACCTCCGACAGCCTTCACGCCTCCGGCCATCTCCTCCTCTATGCGTACGGCCAAGGAAACGATTTCCCCTGTTTTTGGCATCAGTTAAATTTTACATTTTTTGACATTGACAAACTTGGGTTTACAATGATTATTATTTTATCAACAAAAAATGTGTGCATGCCCTCAAGTTTCCACACGATTTCCCCCATGCACTCACATTCTTTATATGTGTCACCATTTGTGCCCAACGTACTTTCAGTAACTAATCCTTGCCATAATTATCCCATGATTTTATGAGCATGATTTAATGATCCATATTTAAACTCTTATTAGTTCTGTTCTTTTCGGTAGATACGATGTAACTTTCATGGTTAGTTTTGATTTATTATTTTGATTGAGGATTTTTTCCACCACATTATTTACTATATCGATGTATTTTTTTGATATCATTTTGCAAATGAAAAAGTCTCGATCAAATAGCACCATTGCCAAGGAGGCAATAGTCGTAATAAATTTACGCAATCATTTTTCTGATCTATTTTGAGGTGCACATTGATTTGACCATTTGCTATTTTTTTTGTGTGAAGAATCTGATGAGGTGACAAGTGTAGCTGAGTGAGACATCGACCTTGAGCAATGCCCACGCACGTAGAGAGGATTCGAAATGGAGACATGGATCTCGCTTTCATAGAGGATTCTCCTTTGTCACGAATTTTATTTCATTTCAGTCTTCTTGACTTTATAGGGGGCTGATTTATGGGGGTTTGTCTCCACTTTCTTTAGCGACTAGGGCAATTTATCTATGGTTGGCTGCTTGCCTACCCTATAAGAAAAGGAGTTGCATACCCTTAGGTGCACACAATTAGGGGTGATTGAGGGTATGTTAGATCTCATTTTGCATTGCGTACATTATTTTCATGAAGATTGTTGGAGTCAAGTATAACTTTCCATCTTTGCATCTAGCTCCTGTCACACATGCATTGGGATTAAATCTCAAGACCACCAAATTAATTGAATTGACCTAATTTAGCGGTCGCCTAATCGAAATTGGGATTGCTAATCAGATCAGCCTTAAAAACAAATCACATTTGATATGATCAAAAGGGACTTGTGTATGATTCTTCTAAAAAAGAAAATCGATTTGTGATGTGATGCATGCTTCTAGCACTGAGCACGCACACTAGGCACCGCACCAGGTTTCGATCCCTTAAGACTATAGGCACCGATCCTTTTATTAGTGTAGACCCTCCTATTTCACTTTGTGGTGGTGATACTATCTTGTGACCAAGTGTTTTAATACTTCAAGGAGGGGGACACCCCTTAAAGGAACAAAATGGTAGTTAAGAGGCACATCATTTACATTGCCTCAAAGGAAGGGTTCGCCCTACTTACATCTCTTAGTTCCATCCTTAGAGTAACTTTTCACTAGGTCACCTGAGAGTATCATTGAAGCAAGGTATAGGTCCTAGGGCACTCGAAAGTTGGCTTAGGGAGTGTAACTGCATTGAGTAACTTGTTTGGCCATTTATATTAACCAATTTAACTTCAGCCCCCTCAAAACAGAGTTCGTTAGGATCTCAAGTGGCCACTTTCCTCGTATACCACTTACGTGGGAACAGAGGGACATTGCCTTAACCCTTTTTGACTGATTTGTTGAGTGGGGGTTTCACTTATGCAATTGGCAAGAACTTGAATTGTGATTAGTAGGTATTGTATGCTTGGTAGACACTCTCTTGAGGGTAGTCTAGTGTTTGATCCTAAGCCCGAGAGAATCCTCAAGAGAGACCACTAGTGAGAAAGGAAAGAAGAGATTGCTGATCAAGGACCGATCAACAAAGGATCCTAAGAGACTACTTCATTTCGACAAACCAACCCGCTTAAGCACTGAGACGACCGGCAGGGGATAATCCATATGAGATCAAGAGCAGTACCATATCCTTGTTGCCCTCCTTTTATGGTATTACTAGGGAGGACCCCTATTGGCATGTAGAGGAATTCACCAAGGTCTGCTCCACGGTGAAACTTCAAAACTTTACTTACAAAGCTCTAATGTGGACCCTTTTTCCCTTCTCCCTTAAGGACAAGACAAAACACTGGTATCACACATTGGATGCAATGGTGAATGATTGGAACACCCTTAAGGGAGAATTCTTGAATAAATACTTCTTGATGAGCAAAACCAACCTCTTCTGGAGGGAGATCATGGGCTTTACTCAATTAGATGGGGAACAATTCGACGAGACTTGGGAGCACTTCAATGATTTGATTCGATTATGCCCCCATCATCAAGTGCTTAAATGGCAACTAGTAGAGAAGTTTTATATTGGACCATCTGATAGGCATAGGCAAATAGTGGATGTTGCTTGTGCTGGAACCTTTCTTACCAAAATGGAGGATGAGGCCTGGACATTATTTGAGTTACTGAGTGATAATTCTATCCACTTGACCTCAGCTTATCAGGATAGAAAACCTTCTATCCTCCAAAAGAAAGTGAAAGCTAATGAAGCCAGGGCTACTTAGAATTTAGCCTTCCAAATCCAATTGTTGAACCAAAACTTTGAAAGACTCATGTCAAACCCCAGCACATTCTCGCAATCAGCTTCCCAAGTCCAGGCTCTTTCTGTATGCTCCATTTGCCAAAGCGCTCTTCATGCCACTATTGAGTGCCATTTGGCTAATCCATTCCTTGAATTAGTTCAGGCAGACCTAAATGCTGCCCAAGGGTTTCGTCCACCTCCCAGGAACAACCTTTTTGGAAACACCTACAATCTTGGGTGGAGAAATTATCCCAATTTCTCATGGAAGCAAGGTGATGCTTCCAACTTAGGGAATTCAAGAGCCCAACCAACCCAAACCTTTCAAGCACAACAATTCTAGCCTCCTCCTTAGCCCAACAATTCTGAGATGGATGACCTTAAAGCTATGATGAAGGCCATGCAAGAAAGCCATAGTATGATCATTCAATCTCAGAATAAGGCAATCCAAGAAATGCAATCTCAAATTGGCCATCTTGTTGAGGCTGTTAGACAACGTGATCCTGGGAAGTTGCCTAGCTCATCTAAGGACAATCCTGGGGGTAAAGGGCCCTTCATAAGGGATCATGCTAAGTCTATGACCATTCTGAGGATTGGCAAAGAACTCTCCAAACCTGAAATCACTCCTATGATCACCTCTCCTACTAACTCGATGACCACTTACACATCCACCGAGGAAGAGCCACTCAGCCCCTCCTTGCTTGAAATCACCCATTCAAAAGATGTTGTCCCCATTCCACCTCTGTCTGCCATGACAACCCATCCACCCAGAGGCTGAGAGTGCCCTTTCCTAAGCGCTTATCCACCCCTGAGGCACCTTTTGTTGTCTCATCTGGAGCCAACGATAAGATGGAAGAAATAATGGAGACATTCAAGCAAGTTCACATTAACTTGCCTCTATTGGACGCTATTAAGAAAATCCTATCCTATGCTAAATTTCTGAAAGGCCTATGCATGTAGAAGAGAAAATCAAGGAAATAGGTCTAGGCTAAGGTCATCCTACCTAACCTAGTTAGCTTGATCCTCTAACAAGGTACATCCCCCAAAATGAAGGACCCAGTAGCCCCATATATTTCTATGGTCATTGGAGACCAATGCATCGATGAGGCTCTCTTCGATCAGGGTGCGAAGGTTAAATATATTGCCAAGCTCGATCTATGAGTTATTAGGAGTAGGTGAATTGAAGCCTAGTCCTATTATCCTCCAAGTAGCTGATAGATCACTGAAGACACCACGTGGGCTTTTAGAAGATTGATGTATACACATCCATTTAGGTTAAAATGCTTATTTATTCATGTTCTTAACCTTATAGATGCATTCCATATTATAAATATTGAATAGCATGCATCATTCTACATTTAGAATAGTTTGTATAAATTATAGGTTAATTCGCATCTTTTTATGGCCAGGAGAGAAGGAAATTTATTTTAGGGTCTCCGATCGATGATCCAATTATATGGATTTGATCAAGACGATGATGGGAGTCTAATGCCTCTAAAATCGTCTTGATCAGAGTCTCGTAGTACATCATGCAATCCAAGAAAGATCAATGACTAAGGGGCTAGGTGATGCAAATCAGAGCTTCAAACGACAAATCCAACCACATGGATGGATCTGGATTGACAATCACAGCCCAATAATGTGAAAATCGACCCAATTCGATGTCTGTAGTGCCACCTACAAAGCAAAGAAGATGGACTGCCATGATGGCGTGACATGGCGCCATCATAGCTACCCAATGTTGCCAGTCGACCCTCTTCTCTCAAGCATCCTTCAATTTGGACTGTTGGATTTTCATCCAACGGTTGCAGATGCTCGTGCCTTATTTCAACTTTTGGACACAAAGCTCCTCTAGCACAATGGTCAAAGTGTCTCTACGCAATGAAGGATGCTGGTTCGAATCACCATGCGTGGCCCCAGCGCGTCCAATTGAAATAGGACCGCACGATCTTGATCGTGCGGCCCTGATCAGCCCATGCTAGGGTCGTTTATCTCCTCACTGCGTGATTAGGTGGCTAATGTTCCTCCATGTGATGCGATCAGATGAACACGCGATCGAACACACGATCCCATACGACATCCGACGCAATCAAGAGGCATGATCTCCACGCGATCCTCAATTGAGAGATGATGATCCAACGACTGTCCGTTGACCACGCCTTAGCAGCTGTGCAAGCGGGTGCCAACGGTGGTGTGCAAGGGCTTTAGCGACATTTGTGGCAAAGGTACAGTGACGATTATAAATGTCGCTATTGGCCCGTACACTTATTTTTCCTCCTCTCCACTATAAAAGGACCACCACCCCTCCCATTCTTCTTCATCTCTGCCTTTCTCTCCCTCACCACCTCTAAGGCTCTAGAGATAGCTTGTCCCATGCTCGAGATGCTCCTCTAGAGTAGAAAAGAAATATTTTTTCATGCTTCTCACCCCCCTTCATGGAACATCCTGTGGCCGTCCTCTTACCACATTTGGGAAGTAGATCCTCGCCGTGACACCATCCTATCTCACCCTCTGTCCTCTGCCTTTGTTTTTTTTTTTCGTCCAGTTTCCTACCACCTTCATCCAGGCATCGTCAAAGTGAGTCATCCTCCAAGCAACTGTCGAGGGGGATTCTTCTCAACTCATTCTATCTTGTATCATTTTCTAGTGAAGTATGAGATTAGTTGTAATAGACATTACTTGATCTATGAAATATTTTCTCTCTCTCTCTCATTTTGCAAGTAGATTAGCTAATTAAGTTTTTGTCAATATGATCTTTTACCTTATAAAAATACTAAAAAATCACAAAAGATAAAAATACCAAAAGTAAATAAAATCGAAAGCGCGGATTTCATAAACCAAATATTTGCCTCCCTGTGTTTGACTCAGGGCTCTATGTTTCAGTATAAATATTATCTGGTTAGCGAATTTTTTACACACTACAATGACGAGTCTTCAACTCCAATCTTTTCTCGTATGAAATCTCGCCCACCATTTTGGCGTCGTTGCCGGGGAGGCAACGGACTTTGATTTGATTTTTCGCACTTTCCCTCATTAGTTACATATTTTTCTAACCTATCCTTTTTCGTTTCATAGTTTTACAGGAACTCGATCATGGAGTCGAAGATGGTAGATTGGAGTAAAGTGCAGGTAGAGACATTTGTAAGTTTTCCCCCACTTCCCCCACACATTAGCTCATTCCACCACATAAATAACTAAGACTTAATCTACTTAGCTGTTTGCATAAACCCTAGGATAGAAATTATTTGTCTTACTTGCCACCTCCACTCATTTCACCCTCGCAGATATATGTAAAAGAAAAAAACTTCTTCTGATTGTGGGATTAAATTAAAAGAGATACTTGACACCTACAAATTCTCATCCTAAGGCGCACAATTACTTTGATTCTACCACTTAACTGGGATCTAACCTGTGAACTCGGTACACGTCAACTCAATACATATAGGTGAGTAGAAATCTTACTAAGTTAAACATTGGTGTGCCTTAATCTGTGGTACAAATAGGCCAATTGATTAAGTTGTTTGGGCCACACCACTTAAGATAAAAGTGAATCATCAGTAGCTTGCCCCATAGGGTTGATTTTTAGGGATAAACTAGGAACTCCACATTATTTCTTTTTTTTTTTAAACGAATATATCATCACCCATGATTTCAAAACTTGGAGTGTTCTACTGAACCTGATTGAACGAACCTAAAGCTCACAAAAAAAAAGCATAATAATTCCCAAAACACTTAGGGAAGAAGCGGGAAAGTACAATAAACCAAGGAGATATACACTGGGTTTGCTCTTGTGTTGACCCCATAAATAAATGAAGTAGGGAGAAAGCTACCAATCGTAAAGATAAACCTTTAGGCAAGGTCACCTAGGGTTGTAGAAACCCGAAGTCTATCTTAACGGCCGTTTTGTGAGTCTATCACTTTTCACAAAGATGCTTAGTACTTAGAGTCCTTTTCGAGTCTTGGGTGGGTCGAGTAGCCATAAAAAGTTATCTCGGAACTCTCAAACTCCAAAAGTACAAAAAAATTAGAAAAGAAGAAAAATAATAAGAAAAATGTATCTTCTCTTTTCAAATAAGCCGAGGACTTGAGCGGTCTGCATTTTGGTAGGCACCCGGGTATTGTTGAGTTTTTGTAGTTTAGGACCTTAGTTGAAATTTTCTATTGTTAATAAACGACTTAGGCTTAAGCGATTTAATCCTAATTCTACTTTTATACATACCATATAGTTAAATTTTGCTAGGGACTAGCAAAAGATAGGCATGGGCGTATGATGTAAACTCATTTATTAAGGGTAAAATGCCTATTCATGTATGTTCCTAGGCCTAGATTTGCATTTAATGTTATAAATATTGCATAGCATGCATCATTCTACATTTAGAGAAGTTGTATATAATTTAGGTTAATTGCACCCTTTTTATGGTTAGGAGAGAATGATATTTATTTCAGAGCCTCGGATTGGTGATCCAACCGTACGGATTTGATCAAGACGATGATCGGAGTCCAATGCCTCTGAAATTGCCTTGATCGGAGTCCCGTAGCACCATATGCAGTTCGAGGAAGATCAACGGCCAAGGGACTAGGAGACACAATTCGGAGCTTCAAATGATAAATCCGACCACGCGGATGGATTTGGGTTGACGATTGCAGCCTAACGGCGCAAAAATCGACTCAATCCGACCTTTGTAGCAGCACCTACAATAAGAAGATGGACGGCCCAGACTGCGCCATGTGGCGTAGCCAAGGCTGCCAGCGCATGCACGTAGCACTGCACGCATGTAGCAGCGGGGGTGCGCACGCGCGTGCAGGCGCACATGCACACAGCGCTGCGCTAGCGCAGAGTGTGCGTGCGTGGCAAGGCTGGGGAGCAGCGCCAGCTATGCGTGAGCTGGACCTACAATGACGCATGAGCTGGACTTACAGCGACGCTTACAGCCGTCGATAATTCATCGTGTGCCAGCAAAGCCAGCTGTGGGCGCTAGTGGGCATGAGCTGCCTACAACGATGCTTCCAGCGATGGCCTGGATGTCACTAATGGTCCCATACCTATTTTTTCCTCTTCTCTTTCACTATAAAAGGACCTACACCCCCTCCCTTCCAAGCCATCTCTACCTACTCTACTCCCACCTACTCCCAAGCTCTAGCAAGCCTACCAACACTCTATTAGAGCTTGTTCTCAAGCTCCCAAGGCACCTATTAATATAGCGAACCTCTGCCCCACCAAATACTCCTCTAACTTCCCGTCCCCCTTCATTGGTCACCTTGGAGCCGTTCTCCCACCTTCATTCCTGTAGTAGATCATCTCCATCTTCTCACCTCCATTCTAGAGCCATGCCAAAGCTTTCCTCAACCCGACGTCCTCCTGCATCTCACCTCCATCGTCTCGTTCCTCACCTCCTTCATCCGAGCTTCCATCAGGTGCTGTCGTCTTACCGAACAATCGATTCGGGACATTTCATCTCACCCCTTCTCTTTTTATGCTTTCATAGTTTATTATAATTGACATTGGAAGTAATATATATCAGATTTGTTCCACATCTCTATCTTGTGATTCATTTGCTTGTCTTTTATTTCAAAAGCACAAAAGAATTAACAAAACCCTAAAATACCAAAAAGAAATGAATTGAAGTGCGATTTTCATGTAAAGTAAACGTCACCTCCCTATGTTCGACCCGGGACTCCCTTGGAGTTTCGGTATAAATTTTATCTGATCGACATGTTTTGCAACTACGACGATGGGTTACTTGTAACCCCAATTTCTAACACGTGAAACATGCCCGACCATCGAGGTTGTTCTCTTCTTTTGCTGGTTGTGCCATGATGATGGATGAAGGAGAATTAGGTTCAGATGAATCAGAAGAGATGTCTATGTGATGGGGTTGCTGCACAAACACGGAAGTTGAGGCTTGGCCTCGACAAGAAAGAATGACTAAAGGAGGCCTCAAGGATGGTCTTAAGGACATCCTACCAAGCATGCACCAATGGACTAGATGAGAATAGAATGTGATGGACCCAATCAAGACACCCAAAAAATTTTGGATGGCTATAGAGGTTCGGGGCGGATGATACCCCTTAGTCAGAAAGCCGTCCACCTGAGAATTACCTGGGCAACCAGAGAGGGAGAGTCTCGCAAAGACCCCTACATCGTAGAGTGCCCCCCACGGGTTACAGGGTTTCCCCCACCCGACCTTTCTTGTTACTAATGTTCCAGGTAGACCAGAATGAGGACTTGACCACTTAAGTCTGCCAGTTTTATTAAGAGCAAGGGTGCTTAAGATTTCACTTAAGCTTTAGATGTATTGAGTGCAAAAAGTGACCTAATTTAAAGATTGGTTGACCCAACAAGGTGGGTCAACTTCACCTATTTGTCCTTTGAGAAGTTTTAGGTCCCTCTTTTAGGATTCAAGTGAGATTAAGAGACTGATTTTTAGGGTTTGTTTGAATAGATCAATTCAACCAAGGCTTAGGCACACATCATTTTGGAAAGATCCATTCTTGATTATGTAAGTGTGTCTCTAAAACCCTAACTTGGAATCCTTAATTGGCTCTAGTTTTGGTCCACATTATAAATGTCATATCTAGGGCTTAAACAAGAATGTGATAGCCCTAGTTACCTTAAGTGGGTGCACAAATCAGGTTTTGTTGAAATCAAATCAAGCAACTTGATGAATTATTTAGGAATGGAAAGCAAGTAGTCCTAATTGATTTTTCCTTTATAATCTTTTCATAATGAGGGGCTTAAGAGAGAGAGTGATGAGTGGCTACTCATCATAGCTAAAAGGCCAAAATTAAGCTAGACACTAAGCAAAATAATATCAAATTAACATATAAAAAGGGTTAAGTGTGGGAATTAAAGAAAAGACCTAAAACTTTTAATGTGTGTTAAAACCTCCTAATTAGGTCACAAAAATGAGATATTCTGAAAACTAAAGAACAAATGATGATCCATGCATCAATTGAACACATAAACAAGTTTGAAAAGATAAATCAGAAGTAAAATTAATGTCTTAAATGTTCAATTAAGCACATGTAAAAATTTGAAAGCAATTGGACATCATTTAGGCTTAGAAATAAATAGATTACAATTAGGTCCTTCATGCATTACATTTCTACCCTTCAAAACTCCTTCTTGGACCTTTTTGCAAGCCGCAGGGACCCTTCTGTATGACTGCAAGGCCCTTCCAGTTATAGTTCCTTTCACTTTTGGACCTGCACGCTATTCTTCTACCCCTTCGTTCAAGGGTCTTCCTGCAAGTTTTCCCTCATTTCAGAGAGAAGCCTGTGTTCTTCACGCGCACTGTAGCACGCGAGGAACACAGCCATTCTCGACCGTCCATCGCACTTTTGATCTCGATCTGCGGCTGGAATAAAATGGAACCTTAGCGCGATTTGGTGCGTGCGTTCACCTCTCTTCCCAGATCTCATCTGATGGTCAGATCTCTCTCTTGACTCGCCGCGCGCTCTACCCATTTCATCCTCACCGCCAGCTTAATTTTGATTAACCTCACCCTTGCGATGATTCCAATCACTGAGCTGCTACTTAAGCACATCAGTGGTGTCGTGCGCAAAGGGATCGCTCCCTCCTACATCTCTTAGCGATCAGTTCGTCCACTCCAGTCTCTCCTCCTCATCTAGACCCTGATTTCACAGCCACCGGCTGTGGAATCATCGCCTGCTCTCGACCCTCCTCGTCGCTAAGGACCTCGTAGCACTTGAGGACGACCCTAGAGTCTCACTAGCAGACTCTTCCCTCCGCTGGAGTCACCCTCCTCCTTTCTTCCTCCTTAGCCGCCGGCTAAGGACCCATAGGTCCCATTCTTCCTTTTAGTTTAGGTTTTTAATTCTGCACAAGTAGTGTTAGATTTAGTTTGCAGTAGTTTAGAATAGATTTAGTTTTAATTGTTAGTGTTTAATGTTAGCTGTAGTTAGATTAGTCTTAGGAGTAGAATTAGTATTAGATCCCCTCCCTCACCTCCTCTGATCAGTCCAGATCAGAGGGGAAGAATCATCTGTTCATTGTTCAATTTATCTCCCTCTTCATGTTTTGTTTTTCCATCATCCAAATTCTGATTCTTGTTTTTCCTTTTAACGACGAATTTTTCATCAACCACCCACACATCCTGACCCAATTTCAGATCTGATGGTGCACTGCCTCAGATCTGAAAGTGGCGTCACAAGCACCATTTGGGGCTTCTCACTCACTCCATTTGTTTCACAAAAGCCCCTCTGTTTTAAATGGATTGCCTCAGTTTGTCAGAGCACTTTTGATTTGGATTTTAAAGGATTTTTACTCTCTGAAATGTTTTGACAGATCTGACAAATTGAAGGGATTTTTGGTTTTCATTGTGGGCAAGGACTCTGAGAAATTCTCTGGTGACAGAGAACCAATCAGAAGAGCCTTTCATGATTCTGTTTATACTTTGTTTTGAATGCATTCGCCAGCTTCCATTAAATTTCCTTAATGCATTCTTAGTCTCTTTTTGCTATTTCAGAACTGCCATACACTATTTCTGTTGATGATCATTTCTGTATGGTGATTCTCTAACCTAAGGAGTTTTCCATACTCCTTAAGGTTGCAAGAAATTGGGATTGTATGTTGTTGGTTTTAATTGATTGAGCTAAGTCTTCCTTCATGCTGTCTATGGCATTAGGAAGACTAACTCAATGCCATTTGAGTTTTGATCTGAAAGGATGCTTCTGATAGGGTTTTTCCTAATGAGTGTTTGAGCTGAATTTACATGAGATTTTCGTGAGATTTAAACCCTTATCAGATTTGGATTTCAACTCTCAAAATTTTTAGTTTGTTTTGAATTTTCTCTTATTCCCAGTTATACAGTAACATGCTGCAACTTGCAGCTACATTTCCCTCCATCTCTAAATTCTCCTCTTCTCTACAATTCCCCTCTCATCTGTGAATACATCCCTCTCTTCAAGTGGACTAACTGCAGCAGTAGTTAGCCCATTTAGCAGTGGCTTAAGCCACTGCTGCTGCTACAAAACTCACCCTGAACAGCACACCTTCTCATCCCTCTCCATCTTCTCTGACAGTAGCTTAGCTGCTGTTTAAGTTGAAATCAAAACTTAATTAACCCTTCTTCCCTCATTTCCTAACTTCCTACTAAAACCTAATTATACATACTTATTTTAAAACTGTAAATATACCTATCTATATCATTCTAACTATAATATACAGACTAATTATGTAAGTATAAATACATAGATATACTGTAATTACTGTACAAACTTGTATATATATATATCTATGTACATATGTAATCTATGTAAATATATGTATAAATACTAAACTATTATGTATGTATTTACTTAATTATGTTTATATAAAGATACAGATTTCTATTTGCATATTTAGTAGCTAGATTATAGATTAACTTAGCTAAATTAATAATTTAGAGCTATAATTAAATCAAATAAATCTATAAACTTAGGATAATATTTATAGTAAGTAATTTAAGCTTAATTAAAGTGTATTTATACCTAGTACAGCTTACTGTAACTTAGTTTTAATTATAAACTACACAGAATTGCTATTTTAGCCTAAATAAAACATAAATAAATTCGTAAAAATATAATAAAAATATGTATTAAATATTTAAGTATGTAAATTAAAACTGTTTAAGGTCAATTAGACCATTTACTAATTATTTTATAAGTAATTAACTATTTAATCACCTAAATCAACCTGTATAATCAGCCTAGTTTAGCGAATTTATTTGTATAGTAAAAATATTTAAAATTCAAAATTAATTAATCAATTATGTAGTATTACGTAAACATTTTATTTACCATATTTTATTTTATTTTTTTTAATAATTTATGGCCCCCAAATCGAGGGCCAAAAACGCGCACAGACGCAGCTGCGTCTGATTTCCACCGCACGATGTGGCGCTGGAATAGCGCCACATCGTGTGTTGCAAACCAAACGCAGCCATATAAATATAATTTATGCTATAGGCTAAGCAGTCGTCACGGGCGCAGGATGCCCGAAACACCGCCGATTTGATCTGATTACCCGATGTGTGCTGAACTCTGATATGTGTGTGGGGCCGGGGGCCTGATCGTGTGCGAGCTTGAAGGCGTCGGGCTAAGGCCTGGCGCTGTATGAAAATGTAATTAAGCCACCTAATTCGAGATTAGGGCGCGCTTAGTAGAGGTCTGGTCCCGCCCTCTGGGTGCAGCGTATCCCTCGAAAAGCGCACCCGCAAACTAAGCACGTTTTAAACTAATGACATTAGCCTAACCCCCTCCCCACCGCAGCCTCTGAAGTATCTTAAGACAGAAGAGTTAACACAGAAGAAAAGAACAGACGAGTTAAGTTATAACACAAAGAGAAGAAAAAGAGAGAACACGAGATAACAAGAACAGAAAAGACTTACTGTACATACAGCAGTAGAATAAGTAATATACATACGTATAAGTAAACCCACATAATTACTAACAGAATAAAACGACACTATAAACGTCGCTAAAGACCTCAGTTTGCTTCTTTAGGTTGTATATAGTGTTTTCTGAGATTTAGCGACGTTTATATCTGTCACTAAAACTGATATATATGTCACTATAAATAAAAGACTAGTAAGTTAAGTTTTTACACTATGGTATCCTAATGTAGTATGAACTAACATATTAGTGTTAATAGTATAGCTTGTAAATACATAGTTTAGAGTATAATAATAGATTGTTTGATGCTTGTTCATAGTTAGTATTTTTGCAAGCACTTCTTAGTAACTAGGTAAATAAAACATTCATTCATTCTTTAAGTGTAAAGTTTCTTTTTGAATAAGAAGACAATTTTGGAGATAATCAAAGAGCGACCGAATTAAATTCAATAAATTGCCTCCCAGAGAACGACCTGGAACAAAATCAGTAAAAATTAGATAAATAAGCAAATGATAATAATGGTTGTAATGACTGGTACTCACCCATACTCACCATTATACGACATCCTTAATATTATATTATACACCCTATACTACAACGACATGATCATAACAATAATCATTCATCATCATACAACCATTGTGTTATATACACATTGTAGATCATCGGTGTCATTGTTATCATTGTCATTCACACATTACACACATTACACCATCATCATCAGAGAGTAATTAGAATTTACCTACCCCTGGCATGTTTGTGTGCGGCTGCACTTTCTTCAATGTATCTTCTCCCTGAAACAACCACAGCAAAAAGGGATATAGCAAGTTCGTACCAAATCAGGAATTGCAATCAAGAATTCTAAATTGCCTGTTGCTCCCTGGTAACGGTGCCAAAATGTTCTATCATGCTAAGTCAGTGTTTAAAAAGTGTTGCATTGCAGTATAGTCGAAATAGTGTTCAAACAAATATAATTTTTATTAATCGAAAAAATTCTGAGGTCGAACACAGGGAGCAATATGGGATTTAGAAATCAAGATCATAATTCAAAATTAAAAGGGATTGCAATAGTATCAGTAGCAATGTGCAAAAATATGGGAGTAAAATGGTAATTTAGATCACCAAATACTCCTACAATATCTCTAAGGAACTCAATGTAAATGTATGAAATGAGAGCTGATTCTGTCATCTGATTTGGAAATCAGACGACTTAAAGTTGTCTGCTTCTTCTTTTCTCCTTCTCTTTCTCTATTTTCTCCTTTCTTCTTCTTCTTCTTCTTCCCTTTCTCTGCTTTCTCTGATTCTTCCTTTCCTCTTTAGCTCTTTCTTCAGACCTGCTTCTTTTTCTTCCTTGGCTTTCTCAGCTACGACCTCTACAAGCCTTCTTCCTTTGAATTTAGCTTTCTTCTTCTTTGGCCCTTAGCTGCTTTCTCTTCTTCTTCAGGTTTAGGCCTCTTCTTCTTCCTTTGCCTTTAGCTTTCTTCTTCTTTGTCCCTTAGCTGCTTTCTCTTCTTCTTCAGCTTCAGGCCTCCTCCTCTTCTTCTTTGGCTTTCCTCCTTAGAATTGGGCTAAGTGTCAGCTGAAGGTTCCTATAGAAAAACCCTCCACCTACCTACGTGACTCTCCTCTCTTTTCTCTCTTAGGATCCACTCTTCCAGAGCCACAGGTATCCAGGTTATCGGGTCAGGTGCGTACCCAAGTCCAGGCTCACCGGCGTGCGGTGGTGAGCGAGGAGTGCAGGTCGGGTTGGGTTAGGCTAGGTCTGTGGGGGTGTGTTGCAGATGAGGCCAAGTGAAGGTGAGTGGGACCTCACCCCGTGGATTTGTGGTGAATAGCTACTAGCACTTTTTTAATTTATGCGGGTGTGAGGCTTCAACAGCTTCCAATGTGGGATTATCCACGCACCCTTTCTTTGCACGTCTGTAGCAGGGAGTGTCCTTCCAATTGGAGCAGCTACTGAGGCTTGTGACTTCAATTGACGACTTGGGATCGTGCGCGAGATAATTTCGCACGTTCTGGGACTTCAATCTGGGACAACAAGGCCTGGAGTGAACCTGCAAGCAAGCTCGAAGCTTGCTTGCCAATGGCAGGCATGTTCATGCACCTAAAATTAGTGAAATGGCCTCTCAGCCACATCAGAGTGCTCAGAGAGTATCGCCGGAGCATGGCGAATGTGATGGGGGTGGTGGCGTGGAGCGAGAGTGACTATGAGTGTGTACCTAGGTCAAACTGTGTGCGTGTGAGTGGGTGTGTTCGGGGGTGTGTGTGAGTGAGTGGATGGGTAAATGAAGAGAGGGGAAATGCTTAGTGAGGTGTGGTGAAAGTTTTGCGATGGTCGGCAAGGGTTTTGGTGGGCTGTGGAGGTGGGATGGCCTTATCGGAGGGGGTGGCTGGAGATGGAGGTGCGAAGGGGCGTCAGTGGTTGGTTTAGGAAAGTAAAGAGCGGAGAAGAAAGTAGAAGTGATAGGGAACTTAGCTAGGAGGTTGATGGACGAAGGGGAACAGCGATGGCATCAGGTCTGGTTGGGCTGACACTGGAGACGAAGGTAGCTCTGGTGAGGTGGGAACGGCGAGGATGAAGGGGAAAGGGACATTTGCTGGTATGGCAACATGCGGACGAGAGCAGGGAGGATGAATCCGCCGTAGGTATGGCGGTCGGATGATGAGAAAGGGCAGAGGGGATCATCGGATGTCGAGGAGCCTTCTACCGTGAGAGAGAGGAATTTGAGAGGATTTACGGCTAAATTCGAGCGTGAGGAGTTCGGGAGGATCTGGGCTTCTTTAAATAGGGATCTGAGTGTTGGTTAGAGCTCGGGAAGCAAGCTTCCCAAGCTTGGAAGGTCACCGGACTTGGGAGCTTTTTAGATACCCAAATCTCTCATGCATTCGCATGAGAGATTGGGAAAGAATTAGAGCATCTTGATGGGTTCAAAGTGGAGAGATTTTCTCAGAGAATCTCCTTTCCAATTTTAGAAGGGATTCTCCAAGCAATCAAGGAGAAATCACCTTTCAAAGGTCGTCGGGGTAGGTTTCCTCCGCGATAGTGGTAGAGGGACCTAATTGTGAGGATGATGAAGAAGTTAGGGTGTTGTGCGCAATTGTTTTTGAAAGTTGGGGGGTATAAATGTAATCAGGTAGGACCTTTTTGCAAACTAGGTCAAGGCAAGCTCATCTTGGGTCCAAATTTTGGTACAAACCTGATTTAGACCTAAGGAATCCAATGGTGAAGTTGGATTTTAGTTTTGAAAATGTTTGGCTGGGTAATTTATGCAAAAACTCAATTTAGGGTAAATATCTGTCTGAGACTCCATTTTAAGTCAAGATGGGTTCTGATGGCCAAATTGAAGGTACTAAATCCTAGGGAATATTTATATATGATTTTTAGAGGGTTTAGTTGAAGTTTATCCTGAACAAAACCTTGGTTAATTAAGTTGGTCTATTTTTAGGGTTTCAAAAAGTCATTTAATTCTCAGAAGACACAAACCCTTTTCTGTCTAATCCAACACACTTGTTATCTTATTAAGATCATTTGACCTTTATTCAGCCATTGAGAAAATCCGTGGTTGTACTGCATTCATGATGTGCTGGTAAAATTACAGTTTCACCCCTAGTTTCTTATTTTCCTCTCAGAATGGTTATGCAATGAATTATGACCTTCAGTTGGTTATGTAGGAGCATTTATTGACTTAATTGGATCAAAATGAGCTAGTTATGGCTCATGATGGTGTTCCCATCACCTTGCTTCATGAATTCCATAAAAGGGGCTGCTTTCAATAGTGTTCTTTGGCCTTCTTCATCTAGTTGTTAGAACATATCAATCATGGCTTGTTTCCTCTCAATCAATTCTTAGTTCTATCTATATAACTCCAACTGAAGGCTATCTAGAATTGACTGAGTGCCATTAGGTTTCCCTTGGATTTCCTCTTATTGTAGTTAGCATTCAACTCAGTGTTAGGGGGTATAAGTGAGGATGTGTGTTAGGGTCCGTATTGGGGTTTAGGTTCTTGGGTAGGTCCTCTATTCTATCATTTTCAAGGTCTAATTCCTCAAGAGGCACCATTTTCTGTTTAGTCCTACTCCAAAATAATTGAGGTTCTAAATTCTCCCCCCAGTCAAAAATTGACATCGAGAAACGCGTTTGTTTAATTCATTCATTGTAGCAAGCATTTACGACATCAATTTTAATAAGAAAACCAAATGGTGAGTCTAAGTGTTGAACATAAGGAGGCGTAAAATTGGATCAATTAATCTCTTAGTTGCCACGTGATATTTATTCAGTTTGCTTGCATGAAAGAGAGAGAGAAAGGGAGAGAATAGGGTTAGAAATCCAAGGTAGACAAAAGATCACTAACTACACATGAAATAAAAACATGATGAAGCATAAGATGAGAGAAGAAGAAAATCACTTGGAAAGCATAAGATAAAACCAATCACTTCTCTAGATTATGCAGCCAATGTATTACATATATGAGCAAAAAACTAGAGAAATGCTTGACAACTACAAGATAAAAGAAAACTAGCAATCAAAAGCAAAAACAAGGGTCATCTAGGCAGCCACGGCGATGGAAGGACTTCCATCAGAGGCTTGGTGACTCCGAAAACACACTTTGAGCTCTAAAAGTTGGTGGAAACGTGCTTGCTAGCTAATAGGAAGAGATGCCTGCAAATGGAGGTCCATAGGGTATTTTCTAGACTTGTGCCAAATCATTTGGCACAACAATTGTGCCTAAACACGCATTCATCCGGTTCCCGTGCATGCTGCTCGCGTGCACAGCTGCATGCTAACATATGATGGCCAACACATGCACAACGCAACCCACATGCACTTAGCCATGATCCTTGTGCTCACGTTTTCAGCCATCCGATGAGAGATGAAGGGTCCAGATTGCTCCTTCCACATGCTCGTGACCGTGTCTCTCCTGCCCCGGGTGTATGATCACGTGTGGGATAGAGCGTGGATTCGCACATGGGTGAATCGCATGCTCTGGGAGGGCCATGTAGCTGCTATCTTCGCCATTCATCTTCGATCGAGTGGTCCAATTTCGCCCTCCGCTCACGTGCCATGTATTTGAGCCTTGCAAGGGCTCAAACTTGCGCTTGCCGGTCATGGTTTGAAGCATTGACCAATGTGTTGCCCCTGCGAGTTTATTACGTTTTTGCAATTCCCTCATGTGCTCTCAGTCGTTGGATCAAGATCCAATGACTGAGATTGCTTAATGAAGGTGCGCTGGAGAGCGGTGAGCTGTTGGTGGTTGTTGGGCAACCTAGATGGTGCACGTGGTGCCATCTGGGCCGTCCATCATCTTTCCTTTGCACCGAAAGCTACAGGGCTCCAATCAAGTTGATTCTTGCTTCGTTAGACTGCGTTCGTTGATTCGGATTCATCCGTGTAGTCTGATTGTTCATCTAAGGCATGTTTCAATTTGCACTTGCATGTATGGCCATTCAACATTAATTATAAGCAATTTAAATGTAGAAATTAGACAATATGATGTATTGCTCCCAAACTCTCTATAACATAGTATTAATGTGCATGCACCCTCAAAATTGACTCTAATTGATATAATTATTGCTATTATATGCAGACTCATCACCAACCTATGATAGGTTAGGTGGGGTTTGGGTATGAAAGTTGGGTTCCCAGTTATGCTAGGTCTAATAAGGGCTAAATTGGCTAGGGTTTAGGGACAAGTTCAGCCCAAATAAGAACATATGAGCTCAATCTGATTTCTCATTCTTGTAGGGCTCCAATCAGTTCCATACATGGTACTTGCAAACATATAAACAAATTCATCAAGGAGCCATATATAAGTACGAAAAAATTTCAATTTAACCCCTAAAATGTAATATTTACAAAATGATGCAAAAATAGCTAATTTGACCTAATGCAAAGCAATAAGATCCAAATCACCCTCAAATTAGCAATAAATAGGTAGAAATTAAGTAATTAAATCTAAATCTATCAATAGCAGGCCTTTATCTCAATATCGCTCCACCTTAAAGTCAGTCTTTGAGAGGTTGAATGCATATATTCCTTGATCTACATGAAGTGTTATTTGTAAAAACACATTCATTGTAGTAAGAATAATGAAGATACTTTTGAAAATTTTTAATCGAACACGGAAAAACAAATATTTTGAAAATGTAGTCTAAGTCATCTCAGGGAGATAATTAGTATTTTTGCTTTCTATATTATTTCTTTTTGGTCTTTTTCTATTTTCTAATTTTTTTTAGAACAAGATAGAGATGATTTGACCTAACAATGAAGCAAGCAAATAAAAATGAAATAGGGATAGAAAGATATTTAAACAAAACTTCATTAATAATTAAAAAGAGTTTAGTACATCAAAACAAAACTAAAATTACTAGAACTGCAATGAAATAAAATAAAGTGAAAAGAAGAAGATTTGGCATCAAAGGTGGTGCAGAGATAGCCATGAAGACATAGCCAGGAGAGATGTAGCAAAAGTTGGAAGTAAAGTCACCACCAACAGAACCTCGACCAATGGAAGATCCTTGGCCAATGTAGAGGAGGGTAGAGGGGTTGAGTAAGGTTAGTAGGAAATTTAGAAGGGAAGAAGAAGTGGAGAGGAGGCCCCCCTTGGGGGACGTCCAAGGAGAAGAACTACCCTAATGGCCAGCCATAGTGTCTATTTTATAGAATTCATGGTGAATTGTGATTGGTTGATAGGATGGGCCATGGATTAATGATGGTGGGTGGCTAAGAAGTGGCATGAATTGAAGGTTTGGGATACAAGTAGGGTTGGCATTGGATAGGTTTAGGGTTGTTGGGATCAAATGGATGGTTAGGATGCATGATGGCATTGGATGAAGGGTTAGGATGGCACTCAGTGGCCGACTAACATAGACTTTATTTGGAATTAGTGTAGCTGACCATAGATGGGTCTTAGGTAGGGATTAGGAGGGCCCTTAGATCATGGATGGCTAGTGGAGATGAGGATCTACATGGCTAGCTATATTTAGGTTGGTGGGTTGATATTTGAATTTGAATTTAAATGGTTTTTAGGTGGGAAACTATGATTAGTTTTGGTGATGAATCGAGGCCATCAATGTGTAGATCAAAGGTGGTTATCACTTTATAGTGGTTGGCCATAAGAAGCTTCCAAGTAAAGCTTCAAAGCCGACCAAGGGCAATTTTTAGCAATCTAACCTAGGCCTTAAGATGAAGGATCTAAGGTAGGGATGTGTAGGTGGTTTTCTACAATTAGGTTGGTGAATCATAGCCTTTGGATGAAAGATGAGTGATGATGTTGTAAAGGCTGAAAATAGCTTTAAGACATGGTTTTTAGACTTGGTTGTGTTGTGCTAAGTCTAAGGTGTAAGGAGAGTAAGGTGGTGATAAGTCATAATTACTGATGATAACTTGCCTACTTTATGCTAGATCAGTGCATATAGGTTGTATATATGATGCATTATAACCATAGGTGCATAGTTAGGTCATGCATATATTTTAATGTCAATTTGCATCTAATTAAGATTTATTGTGAATAATGTACGTATTAGGTCTAAGTGAATAAGCCAAGAAGCTGAATAATAAAGTTTGGGTGAAGATAGAACTGCTTAGGAGCTTGAATACTGAAGATACAAGGAAGATTAGGACATGAGCTCAACAATAAAGACAAGGAGAAGACTTGAAGACAAGAGAGGACACATGTCCCCTCCTAACTCCTCCCTACATTTGACCTTTAAGATAAGGCCTTCCACCAAAAATGCCTTGTCCTAGACCTACCTAATTTTAGAAAACCCAACCCTAGATAAATCCTAACCCTCCACTTATGTTCTAAGGCCTGTTGGTGCAAGTGCACCACGATCGTTGATTTTGATGATAATAAAACACTTGAGTTTCAACATTTGCAATTGAGTTTAAGATTTTAGGATTATTGTAAATGATAACAATTGTGAAGGAGCTCAAGCTCAAGTCCATGGAGGCATGGAGGAGCTTGATAGGAGCAAAAGCATGAAGCATGAAGATGGAACTTTAGCCTTAAAGCTTGAAGAAGGAAAATGAAGAATAGGATTTGAAATCTCTTATAATATTCTATTTGCTCTTTTTCATTTTTGATTTGTTGTAAAGAGAGCAAAGTATAACACCCTTAGTCTTAGGAACACTTACCCTACCTTAGGATACTTCGACAAAATTGGGAGTTAAATTAGAAAGACAAAATAGGAATTATATAACCTGATCAGACGCCCAATCTATTTACCAGACATCTGATATCAGCTTATAAGTTGTCTGATATTTTCACCAGATGTCCAATAACCTAGGTTGGAATCCCTGGTCTCTGATCTTTGTATTTTGATGACCTGACCTTGTTCCAGACGATCTTTAAGACATCTGATAACCTTGACAGATGTCCAATAATTGGACCATTGCATGTCAGGTCAATATCTTCGCAAACTCACCTAGAAATATTTTATTATATTCCCAGACATCCAAAGAGACCCATAGACGTCTAATAAAGAGATGTTAGATGAAAATCCTAAGATGTTAAACCAAATATAACCATTGGCTTCTCGGAATTCGATTCCCGTAGAGAACCTTTATCATCAGTTGTCCAATAGTATTTCCAGACGTCTGATCTCTTTGCACTAAAACCCTGTTTGGATCTGATTGATTTTAGGAACTAACCCCTACATGATTAGATGTCTTAACATTCACAATGAGACGCCTGGTCTTTGTTGACAAGATCCCTATTTAGATCCAATCAAATCCAGGACACACGCCCTACAGTATTAGACGTTCAGAATTTATATTAGTTATTTGACTAGATGTCTAACCCAATTTTCAGATGTCTTATTTTGCTTTCAGAGTCATTATAACCATGATTTCAGCCTGATTTGTCTTGGAATCTTTCCCAATGGTTATAAAGCCTCTCCCAAGCCTTCTTGAGGGTTTCTAACACATCTATAAATAGATGGGAGCTGTTCGTCGCTCGTGAGACGCATTTAGAAAGATCAAATATTATCATCGTAGTGCGAATCACAATGGAACAAATAAATTTATAAAAGTTGGGAGTACCGGGTCATTTGCAGGGAGGCAATCACGATTTTGGTACAGAAGCTTTCCAGAAAACTCGCTTTAAACAGATATATACAAATATGTATATATGTATAGAGTAGATATGCAGAAGATCAGAATTTTATTGCATTCAGAAATAGTTTCTCAAAATAGAATTTGCTATGCTAGAGAGAGAGTGTGAGGGAGTGACAGAGAGAGAGATAGAAGGTAGATAGATGACGATGTCGCTTGTAGGATTCTTGTGTGAAGCACGACAGCACTTCAGATCCAGAGCACCAAGATGAATGGCGAAGCAAAGTTGCAGAGAGACTACTTTGGAGGAAGGTGGAAGAGAGAGATAGCAGGAGTTATCTAAGATGGAAGAGATATATCTCAATTGGGGGGCCCTGTGCCTTCTTTTATAGCTTTGATGAGAAACTAAGAGGGCAAATTGGTCCTCCAACTTGTGCAACAACTCTGGTTTGATTAGATCTGTTGATCGAGAGACCAACAGATCAGATCTAGCCTCAAAATCGCCTTCCACGCACCTTCTATGTTCTGGGCGCACGAGATGCTGACACGTGGCATGCCCGCAGCCTTCTAATCATGATCGCACGACTCTACTTCCTCTTCACACATGCCCAACGCTTCCTTTCTTTGTGCACCCTGCATGCCTTAATCAAGCACCTTATCCTCGGCCATTCGATCTTACGATCAAATGGTTCAGATTCACACCCACGTTGCCTCTTTCTCTCCTTGCGTGTGCTTCGCATTCAAATTTCATGTACCTTCACCTCAGCTGTCCAATCTTACGATCAGACGGCTTAAATGCATGACTGCAGTGCCTTAGTTGAAGGCGTGTGTGATTATGCGTTCCAATCGCATGTTTTTTCGTGCGTTCTCCTCAAACGCCTCTGTTTATGCCACGTGGATGCTCCCTCACCATGCGATCATCATTCGACGGCCAATAGCGCCCGTGCCTCCACCACTTCTTCAATTTTCATGAAGTGCGGATCGAACACGTGCTCCTCGATCACGTGCGTGGGTGCTAACCACTACTCTACTCCTTCTCTTATGTTGTGTTTCCAAATCGTGCGCAGCTGCTATCAGCCTTTGGATGAAGATCCAACGGCTGATCTTTATTCCTCCTAGATAGAGCGTGGGTATGATGGCGGCATGGCACGCTTGTGGCCGTTGGATGGCAATCCAATGGCCCACAGTGCATGGGGAAGTCTTCTTCAAGGGTGGGGTGGCAATGTTGGGCGGCTGCAATGGTGCCACATGGTGCCATTGTGACCGTCCATCTCCTCTTCTTTGTAAATGGTAATGAAGACCTTCGCTCGAGATGATTTTTGTGCCGTTGGACTACGATCTTTGATCTAGATCCATCCGTGCAGTTGGATTTTTCATTTGAGTTTTGCATCTTTGTCATTTAGCTCCATGGCCTTTGTTCTTCTATGGATTGCACAAGATGCTATAGTTGCCTGATCAAGACGATTTCGAGAGTGTTGGACTCCCGTCGTCGTCCTGATTAGATCTATACAGTCTGATCTACCATCCGCAGCTTTGATTCATCTACAATTAATGTCATCACTCGTTTAGTGCATAAAATGATAATATTATCTTTGCAGCTAACAAACTAACTATTATGCGAATTACAACACTTATGCATGTGTTCCTCCTAAGTTATGCTAGAATCTAAGTTAATTCAGATGATTTAGGTTGCATGATTACTGTACAATCAAGAGCCTCTCCTTTGCTCCATACACAAAAGAGATAATTTTTCCCACTATTATGGAAAATTTTTGAGAGATCAAACGAAAAAAATTGTAGCCTTGCTCTCCAAGCTTTATACTACACTTCCGAGAGCATCGAATCGCTATGTAAACATGCTTACTCACTTCCATCTTAGGGAAGTCAGTTTGCCTGTAGTAGCATTGTCTAAACTACACTTTGTGGCTCTATAGGTTTCTTTGTATTTTGCTTTTGGTTGGGTATTCGCATAGTGAATTCCCATCTCCTTCGTGAGATAAAATACTCTTCGTGGAGAAGAGGGTTTTGAGGTACACTACCCTCGTTGTTAAGTAGTGTGTTGTATTGAGGTTGTACCAACCTTGATTTAAGTGGTATGGTCAGTGGATTTGATGGACTCGATCGATCGGGAAATCCTAAGTCGAGAGACTCAAGTGGTGGTTCTTACCCGAGTTGGGTTTCCACTTACAAATATTTGTGTCTTGTGGTGAATGTTATTTGTGTGATTGCATTTCATTTGTATCAAATTTTAATTCACTATTCATTTCTCCTCTAGTGGAATTTCAAGGGCCTACACCACTTCTCGAAAAGATCTTATCCTCTCCTTAGCTGCTCACTTATCCCCTTCAAAAAAAAAAACCAAGATCATATCCCTTCTTAAAAAGCCTACAAAAAAACATATCCCCTTAGGATAAATCCTATCCATCCAACACCTATCCAAAGTCCATAGGCCATAAGACCCTCCATGTGGCTGGCCACTTGGCTTCCACAACATGCCACCGACAAACATATGTGTAAATCCACTCCCTCCATCTTCCATCCTATGGACCACATTAGTCTTAGATTTAAACTGACCTATGCCACATCATAGCATTTAATCTAGACCCTACAAAACCTATCCTAAGGCCCACTTTATTCCTCCACTTAACCAAACCTTCCTTAGCACCCTTAGATCCTAATCTAGTGGTCCTCCTTCACTTTGATTAAGTGGGCTAACTACAACCCTTGATCTAGATCCTACAATCCACATTTTCCTACACTTCTATAAAAACACCTAAGCCCCCACTGATGAGTCCATTTTAATGAACTATTGTTATGCCTAAGTTAACTTTAATCTTACCTTTTAGGTTTGTTAATAACTACATTAAGTTATAGAATGTTTGCATGCATCATTATTTAAGTTTACATCTATTTTATCGCATTCTATAACTTAATATGTAATGATTTTATGTTTTTATGTTGCAGGAATGATATTGGGAAAGAACAAGGTGGGGGGAATAAATTTACCCAACAAACAGCCGGCTCAATCCCTTCCTCATCCTCCGGCCAGCCGCAACACCTCCCTCAACAAATGAAGCCATATTTAGAAAGGATTTTGAAAATCCCTTGAAGGGCGGAAGAGAGGAGTTAAGAGGAGGTGGAGCAAAGGAGAGGAGGATCTTTGGGGGTGATCTTCTTCTCCCCCTGGCGGGGACCAATTGTGAGAGGAGTGTGCACTGTGGGAAGACCGCTTGCACTGTGGATCTTCACTGCCCCCTCCAGCGCCCTTCATCGTAGGTGCTGCACCGCTCACCGCAGGCACTGCACCTCACCCCCACAGGCGCACCGCTATAGGCGCACCCCTTCCAGCACCATCTCCGCTCCTGCACCTGCCTCACTGCACGCTGCACCAAGTGCCCTCTCCAGCCGCCCCATCCTGCAACTGCTACAGCACCTACAGGTGCTGCGTGCCCTCACCCGCACCTGTTCACGCCCTCTGCAGATTGCACCAAGTGCCCTCTCCAGCCGCCCCATCCTGCAACTGCTACAGCACCTACAGGTGCTGCGTGCCCTCACCCACACCTGTTCACGCCCTCTGCAGATTGCCCTTGCGCCTTCTGCCCCGCAGGCGCTCCCACACCAAGTGCTCGCAAGCAGTAGCACGCCAAGCACTCGCAGGCACCCAAGCCAGCAGCTGCTAGTAGGCGCGGTGCCTCCCTACAAAATGCTTTGTGGGCTCGCGCCCAGCGCACAGCCGTGCTGGCTACAGTAGCGGCCTCCTCCTCCAATAGTCCGATGGCCATCCTCCTCCGTCCGACCGCCGCCGGCCACCTTCGGCCGTCACGTCACCACTGTTGCGTAGCCCTCATCGAGGCGCACCTCCCTGTCGACTCTCGCCGCCAACCGTGCATGGCCGCACATGCGAGGAAGAGAAAGGAGAAATCCTCTGTTTTTGTCTGAATTAATAATTACATTCAATGCCATTGCCAATCTTATATTAATATTTTATTCAGGCCACATTGCATTGATGCACTCAGACTTTCCTGAAATTACTTTACTTGTGTTATGTGCATGATTCTACATTGAATTTCAAATCAAATTTGCATGCAAGTTGAATTTATATGATATGCCATTACACATGCATCATATGCATATTTTTGGAGCTTAATTGCTGACGTGAAAATTGCATAACTGTTTGTACGCTTTTGTGATCGGATTTTAAAAGATAACACGTTGTAATATAGCCGACAAAGCGTTCAGACAAATAGAGAATTTTATTACTCAAAAAACTAGAGTATCCGAGGTCGAACACAGTGAGCAATCTCAGTACTTTTAAAACTAAGGAATACAACTTTTAAATGAAGAACAATTGATTCAAAGGGGGAGAGTTATAAAAAGAATTGCTAAAAGATAACAGGATTAGACGTCTGATTTCTATATCAGAGTCTTAAATGCAACTATTCTTCTTCCTGTTCGATTCTGCCTTGGCCTTCTCTGATTTTTGCTTGCTCTTCTCTCTGCTGCCTTCTTCTTCTTCATAGGTTCTTCTTCTTCTTTTCTTCTGGTCTACAGGTCTTCTTCTTCCTTGAACTTCTTTCTCTTCTTTTCTCTTTCCTGCGAAGTCTTCTCCTTCCTTGGTCTTCTTCCTTGGCCTTTCTGCGAAGGCTTCTTCTTGTAGCTAAGTCTCTCAATGCTCAGCCTACCTGCACAGAGAGGTGGAAGCAAAACCTACCCTGTCCCTCTACCCGCGCGTCTCTCACTCTCTCTGCAATTCACTCAAGGACGCTCTCCCAGAGCCACGGGTAATCGGGTCGGATTTCGCACCCGGGACTAGGTGCACCGGTAGGTGGGTGATGCGCGAGGAGTGCTCAGGTTGGGTCAGGTTAGAGCCCACCAGATCCGCGAGGTCAAACCGTGGACGAGGCGAGCGTGGGATAAGGTGAGGGACCTGCACTTCGTGTTTCGCCGATGTGGGACTATTAGTTCTGCCCTGCTCCCACGCAAGCCCGCAGAGCCTTCGTGCAATTGCCATAGCTGCGGACGTTGCTGCACTCCTTGCTGGACTTAGATGCTTCGCACTACTTTCCCGAATATGCTGCACCTGATGATTGGAGAACCTGACGCCTGGAGCTGCTGAAGCTTGGAGCTGCTCCAACTGTCAATGGCGGTAGGGGCTGAAATCCTGTCAAACACAAAACAAGCCTCTCGGCTTAATCAGACCAGCTGGGGACCTTCGCCGTGGAACGGCGAAGGTGGTGCACGGTGCTGCAGGTCGTGGGACGGCCTAGGCATGCGTGCCTAGGTCGACCTGTGACCAGAAGTGTGGGGGTGTTCGGGGGGCTGTGGTGGAGGCATAGAGGGATGGTGGATGGGCGGAGATTGTTCCTTGCGGTGAGGCGGAGCTTATGAGATGGTTGGCGAGCCGTGTGGAGGGGCGGAATGGTGGGGGCGGCTCACCGGAGGTCGGTCGGTGACGTGGAAGATGAGGGTGGTCAGGCAATGTCGGGGGGAAATTAAATGAAATAAAAGGGGGAAAAGAGAGAGGGGAAGATGGAGAAGGTATCTGGAGTGTTCTGGAAGGGAGGGAGGCAGGGGAGTGGACAACACGTAGTTGCCGTCGTCGGAGAAGAACCCTGAGGGAGGGAGTGGCGACGGGGATGAGGTCAGGGGCATGCGTGCTTGGTATGGCGCAACGCGGGAGGAAGAGGTAGAGTTGACTCTGCTGCTGGTATGGCAGCAGAGTGATGAGAAGGAGGGGAGGAGGTCGCCGGAGCTTGCGGGTTTCTTGGCCGGAGATGGAAGAGAGGAAAATTTGGGGGAATCTCCGCTAAAACAAGTCTGAAGATCAGCGGCCGGGTTTGGGGATCCTTTTATAGGTGCTGGCCGAACTTTCTAGTGTGCGGAGGGCTGCGCAATTATCTCTGATGGCTCGCCGGAGAAGGAAAGAGGGTGGATACCCAAATCCCTCGTGCGTTCGCACGAGAGATTGGGTTCACACCAGAGATCGTGATTGGCCTTAGATGGAAGGGAATTCCTCAGAGAATCTCCCTTCCATTTCTGGGAGGGGATCTCTGAGGAATCAGAGAGTATTCCCTCTCTAAACCTCACCGGAGGTCGATTCTGCCCTAACAATGGCGGAAGGACTTGATTGCAAAGGTGGCGAGGAAATTAGGGGGCTCTCTGCAATGATTTTCAAAAGATAGGCTCCAAATTGTGATTTGGGTGTACTAAATTGCAAAGTAGGTGAAGATGACCTCCCCTTAGGTCCAAATTTTGGTATAAACCTAATTTTGACCTAAGGAACCCAATGGTAAAGTTGGATTTTATGTTTGACCTCGTTTGACTGGACATTTTGCATGAAAACCCAAATTAGGTCAATTAATGAGCTAGGACCCTATTCTAGGTCAAACTAGGTTCCAAAGGCCAAATTAAGTGTTCTAAAGCCTAGAGGATATTTTTCCATGATTTTTATAGGGTTTACTTATTTTTATCCTGATCGAAACCTTGTTGATTTAAGCAGGTCTGTTTTAGGGTTACCAAATGTCATTTAATTCCTAAATTGCACATGAACCCATTTCTGATTGACTCAACCCACTTTTTATCTTATTTAGACCATTTGACCTATGTTTTGCTTCTGAGAAATCCCATTTATGCACTGCAATGGTAAAATTACAGTTTTAACCTTTAATTCATGTTTTCTTCTCAAAGCACTTATTCCTTCATTTGGGCCTTCTTCTAGGTTATGTAGGAACTTTTATCTTCTTTATTGGGTCAAAATGAGATAGTTATGGCTCATGATGAGGCTCTCATCATACCCCCATGCCTAGCTTTTGCTAGTCCCTTAGCAAAATTTCAAGGTTTTAACTTCCGTTCTAGACCCTGAGTGTCTGTCAACAATCATGATAAGTGCTTCTTCTTTTCTTTTGTGATTAGGTAGGAATGCCGACAATAGGCTTAGAGGTACTCAAGTACCAACCAAAATCCAGACCTAACCCTCTTTAGCCTCAGTCCTCCGCAAAGATTTCTACGGCCCACAAAAACTAACCTAGGGTTTGTTGGACTCCGCGGTTAAAGCACCCGTGCTTGAGACATTTTTAGCCTAAGTTCAGTTTGCAGTACGTTTTTTGTAAGAGAGAGATAGAAGATTTATTTGTTTGGAGAGCTTTTCTCTCTCTTTTCTTTTTATTTCCAGCTTCGGATTAGCTTCTCAACATGATCTGTATCGGATTCCTTGTCCCCATCATCAATCCTTAAGGGTCCCTGACTTTCGAGATTTTGAGATAATCCCACCCATGGCAACCCCCAGAACCCTAGCTTTCAAGATTTCGAGATAATCTCGTCCATGGCGTTCCGTGGCCGAATTCAGACCCTGGCGATCGACATTTCGTGATAATGTCGCCCATGGTATCTGAACCAGCAGAGTGCTTACATGCCTCCAGTAGGATATTTAAATATTCTAAGAGACAAGCACCGAGGAGACGATATGTTGTTACACATCTTCGAGGGGAATTTCCTGCCTCTCCGTGCTGGGAACTCGTCCAAATCAACTTGTGTTGATTGGCCACTCCTAATCTAGGTGACTTTTTCAGAACATTAAACGCTTTTGCGTGATTTGGATGTTTATGCGCACTGAACTAGACTGTGTGTGAATTTGGGGTACTTAGGTTACCGAATCCCGCAAATCGGAGGTCAGTTAACGAGGCCGAATACTTCCTAAGCCTTAGACCTAATACTCAAGCTTCGCATTTTCCTCAACCACTTGAGGATTATCCAAATTTTAACGAATACGTGAATTTTTAAGCTAACAAATCTAGCCCAAGAGGCCTAAGACCAGCGTTCCCGCTAATCTCTTGTTATGTCTCCTTAGCATTTTTTTTTCTTTTTCTTGATTTGGTCTAGAACTTCAGTTAACCCCTTAATATTTTACTAATGACTATTTCTTTTCATTTTCATTTTGTGCTCCTTTTTGTCATTTTACTTTTTTCCTCTTCTCATTCGTATGACCCTGAATTGTTCCTCCCCTCCATCAAGTCTTTTTTTTTTATTGAAACCCTTTCTTAATATGAATTTTCCTGACATTTTGCACTTTCATACCCCCCCATGCCTAAGATTTGCAATGTCCCCATTGTAAATTAGGTGGGTTCGATTTCAGCTTAGTTCATGCATTAGGACAGGTGTGTGGTGAGTGAATGGGTCGAAGTGACTTGTTGTGAACAATTTTTAATCTCGGGTAGGGATACCTGAGGTGAAGTCGGCTGTTCTAATGGATGAACCCTAAAGTGCAATATGAATTCCGCATAGAGATGTCAGAAAAGGTTTCAGGTTTTTCAAAGAATGACGGGTTGCCTCCCGTTAAGCGCTGAGTTTTACGCCATCGGCTGGGCGCAATGAGCTTAAGAGGAATGGAGGGCAAACGATGACTCAGCCAAATCTATATTGGTCATGTCAATGAACGGCTTGAGTCACTGACCGTTCACGACAAAGGGTTCAGAATCATGGCTGAGTGGGCTGATTTCAAAGGCTCCATTTCCGAAGATTTGTCGAACTAGGTAGGGTCCAACCCACTTAGATCTTAGCTTTCATGGGAATAATTTGAGTCGGGCATCAAAGAGTAAAACCTTTTGACCAGGATGAAAGACCTTTCTAGAAATGTGTTTGTCGTGAAAAGCTTTAACCCGTTCTTTATAAATTCACGAGTTCTCATACATGTCGTGGCGTAATTCATCGATCTCGCTCATTTGATGTCTTCTGTGGGTTCCAGCCTTAGAAAGATCCAGATTACAGGTCCGTACTGCCCAATAGGCTTTATGCTCCAACTCGACGGGGAGGTGACATGCCTTCCCGTATACTAGTCTGAAGGGAGACATTCCTAATTGGGTCTTGTGGGCGGTCCTATAGGTCCATAATGCTTCCGGAAGTCGAGAAGACCAATCTTTTCTATCAGGTCGAACAGTAACCTGAAGGATCTTCTTGATCTCTCGGTTAGATAGCTCAGCTAGACCATTAGTTAGGGGGTGGTAAGGAGTAGAGATTCGGTGTGACACCCCGTATTTGGTCATCAGTGACCTGAACTGAGCGTTTGTAAAATGGGTCCCCCCGTCGGAAATTATAGCACGCGGAATCCCGAACCTTGAGAAAATATTTTGATGAAGGAATTTTATGACAACTTTGTGATTGTTGGTTCGGGTCGGAATGGCTTCTATCCACTTGGAAACATAGTCAACTGCGAGTAAGAAGTATTCGAAGCCATCCGAGATCGGGAAGGGTCCCATGAAATCAATCCCCCAAATATCAAAAATTTCGCATACTAAGATCGGCTGTAGAGGCATCATGTCTCGATGGCTCATGTTGCCTAGAGTCTGGCAACGGGAACATGCCTTACAGTGATCGTATGCATCCTTGAAAATTGTGGGCCAGTAAAAGCCACACTGGAGGACTTTCGATGCAATTTTATGTCCTGAGAAATGTCCACCGCATGCCTGGTCATTGCAAAATGAGAGTTGTCTTTGATTTCCACTTCCGCGATGCATCGTCGAATTATCTGATCAGCACCAATGTGGAATAGATACGGGTCTTCCCATAGGTAATACTTGGCATCGGAATGCAATTTGTCGTTTTTGGCCTTCGGCCAATCGGGCGGAATCTGATGTGATGCCAGGTAATTAACTATATCAGCGAACCATGGAAGACTTGTACTGATAGTCAGGATGTGCTCATCAGGAAAATGTTCTATGATAGGTCCGGAAGGGTCAATTATTTCAGAAGGAAGGTGGGACAAGTGATCAGCTACCACATTTTGCTTTCCCGCCTTGTCGCGAATCTCGAGGTCAAATTCTTGCAACAGCAAGATCCATCGGATTAATCGAGGTTTCGCGTCCTTCTTTGCAAGGAGATGCCTCACAGCTGTGCGATCCAAATATATGATAACACGGGAACCTAGAAGGTATGATCTGAATTTTTCCAGGGCAAATACTACGGCCGACTGCTCTTTCTCAGTAACCGTATAGTTACGCTGAGCCTCATCCAGTGTTTTGCTGGCGTAGTAAATGACCACAGGTTTCCCATCAATTTTCTACCCCAAAACCGCTCCTACAGCAAAGTCAGATGCATCGCACATGATCTCAAAGGGTTGAGACCAATCAGGGGACTGTAGGATCGGGGCTTGGGTGACTCGGTCACGTAGGATCTTAAATGCTTGAATGCATTCCTTGGAAATTTTGAAAGGCACATCCTTGGAGAGAAGATTGGTCAGGGGGCGCGCGATTTTGGAGAAATCAGGGATAAATCGACGGTAGAAACCGACGTGCCCCAAAAAAGATCGGATGTCCTTAATCAAGCTAGGCATAGGGAGCTTGGAAATTAGGTTAACCTTAGCTTGATCCACTTGGATGCCTTTCTCCGAGATTAAATCTCCCAGGACAATTCCCTCAGGCACCATGAAATGGCTCTTTTCCCAGGAAAGAACCAAATTCACCTCGATGCACCGCCTGAGTATTTGGACCAAGTGTTGGAGGCAATCGTCAAATGATTCTCCAAAAACTGAAAAGTCATCCATGAAGACTTCCAGATAGTCACCTACCATATCTGAAAATATGAAAAGAATGCACCGCTGAAAAGTTGCAGGTGCATTGCAGAGACCGAAAGGCATCCTTCGAAATGCGTACGTCCCGAAGGGGCAGGTGAATGTGGTCTTTTCTTGGTCCTCTGGATGGATTACCACCTGGTTGTAACCGGAGTACCCGTCAAGAAAGCAGAAGAACCTATTTCCCGCTAGTTTTTCAAGGATGTGATCAATAAATGGTAGTACGAAATGGTCCTTCTTCGTGGAGGACTTGAGTCTTCTGTAATCAATGCAGACTCTCCATGAGTTAGCTATTCGGGTAGGAATGACTTCTCCTGTTTCAGTCGTGATGATGGTAAGTCCTGCCTTTTTAGGCACCACTTGTATTGGACTCACCCAACGACTGTCGGAGATCGGGTAGATGATCCCTGCATCTAACCACTTTATGATCTCCTTTTTCACGACCTCCTATAGGTTAGGGTTTAGGCGTCTTTGCATTTCTCTTGAAGGTCGTGCGCCTTCTTCTGTGTAGATTCGATGTGTGCAGTATGAAGGGCTTATACCAGTCAAATCATCGAGAGTCCATCCAATGGCTCTACGATGTTGTTGGAGAATAGAAATCAAATGGAGTTCCTGGTTAGGTGTGAGTCGAGAGTTAATAATCACAGGAAACGTCTGATTCGAATCCAAAAAGACATACTTCAGATGCTCGGGAAGGGGCTTGAGTTCCATGACAGGATTTTCAGCAGCAGCGGGCGGTTCGGGGTTTGTATCAAGAACAAGGGTAGGAGTCATAGGTGTCTCTAGATCATGTTCGCACTCCTCTGTTAGCGGGTTTTGATTCTCTAGTGGTTGATTAGGGATAATCAGGTTGTCCTCTATATGCAATTCATCAACCACGGCTCTAATATCACATATTTCCTCTATAACCCCGCAATTAATCCCTTGCTGGGCCTTAAAAATGTCAATCTTCAGGTTTTGATTCCCAAATTTTAATTCTATCTGGCCCTCTTCGCAGTTTATGTTGGCCCTAGTAGTGGCCAAAAAGGGTCTCCCTAATATGATTGGTGTGTCCCTTGGGTTCTTAGGTGCATCCATGTCCAGTACTATGAAGTCCACCGGGAAATAGAAATCTCGTACCCTAACAATGACATCCTCAAGTATTCCTCTAGGTGACTTGATGGATCGATCGGCTAACTGTAATGTCACCTCAGTGGGTTTAAGTTCAAATTCTTCAAGGTGGTCAAGGAGGGATGTAGGTATTAAATTTATGGAGGCACCTAAGTCTAGTAAGGCTCTATCAAATTGGGTTTCACCAATTTTACAAGAAATCAAGGGAGTTCCTGGGTCTTTAGCCTTGGGTGGGAGTTTGCTCAAGATGACAGAGCTGGCTTGCTCTGACAGTACGATTAGATTCCCATCCTTGGTTTGCGGCTTACATTTAGGGGTACATATGTCTTTCAAGAATCTTGCGTAAGCCGGTATGTGGCGAATTGTATCCATCAATGGGATGTTTATCTGGACCTGTTCAAAGAGCTTGACCAGATCCTCCTCGGGAGCCATGGGTTTAGTTATCCTTTTTCCTTTGGTCAAGGCCTCAGGAAATAGGATCAAGTTGGTTCCTCTAGGATAGGTCCAGGTTCTTGATCTGGGACAGTAGTATCTTGGATGACTATCCTAGGGTCTTGGCTATTATCAGGCTTGGAGTGGTTTGGATAATGTGGATTTTGGGTTGTTTTACCACTACGTGTTGTTACAGAGTTTAATCCGGCCTGATTCTGGTTTGGGTTTGGTAGGAGGGGTGGCTACTGCTGAAATCCCGCATAAGATGTCAAAGCTTCCATCCCGTCTGGCGATGGAGCAGCAGGGGCCTGATAAATCAAATGTGCTTGGCCTAAATTTGGATTCATAACGTGCTTCTGGGTTAGCACGTTATTTGGGTTGGGCAGAGGTTGCGAGGGAAGGGTGCCAGGTTGGCGGGAATTTGCCATCTGGGCCAGTTGGTTGCGAACCTCTATGATCTCGTCCTTGTGCTATTTTTGCATTGCCGTATTTGTCTTTTGAATGTCAGCCAATGCTTGAAGGATAAGAGTCAGTTGATCTTGGTTTTGCCCGGATTGGTAGGTGGGATTGGGCCGAGGCTGAGGTGGCTGATATGGACGAGGGGCTTGTGGACGGGGTTGATATGGTGGTCTTTGAGAATTTCCCGCCCACTAAAAGTTAGGATGATTTCGCCATCCAGGGTTGTAGGTATTGGAGAATGGGTCATTCTGGATGGCGTTGAGGTCCTCGCAGTTCTGAGGAACCTCAGGAAAGTCAGAATACGAGGGTTCAGAGTTCCCCCAACTCGAGTAGAATGGATCGGAGGTCACTCCGGTCCGAGAGGCAGACGGGGGTGGATATGGGTCCATCCCCTTGGCAAATTGGTGATAGATGTTTTGCACAGTTTCCCTTGCCAGAGGTGGTCGTGCAAAAGAGTTTTGCGCAGAGGTGGCTTGCTGCAAATGCCGAGTTAGCTCATCCACCTTCTTTTCTATGATAGAAACCTTGTCCAACCGACTGGCCATCAGTTCCAAGTCAACGGAATTGGACAGGTCCTACATCTCATGCGTCCCTCTCAGATTCATCGATGCACGGGCATTCGTCCTGTCGAATAAGCCCATGGAGTCATTATTTATGGAGTTCTCGCACATGTTTTCGAGAATCTCCCACACCGTGTCTTCATGTTGACCCATGATGTTTCCTCCTCACGTTGCATTGACGAATAAACGAATATCTTCACGGAGTCCCTGGTAAAAAGACTGGACTTGTTCCCACTTAGGAACTCCGTGATGGGGGCCCTTTCGCATGAGATCTAAGAATTGATCCCATGCTTCATGAAGAGGTTCTCCCGGTTGTTGAGTGAAATGAGTGATCTGGTGGCGCAAGGCATTCGTCCGGCCAACGGGGAAGAATTTTTTCAAAAGTTCGGACTGCAGTTCCTCCCATGTGTTGATTGGACGGGTCTGAGTTTGATACCAATGTGCGGCCTTGTCCAAGAGGGAGAACGAAAACATTTTCATGAGTAGGATATCCCAGTTTTGTACATCTGACCCGAAGGTCTGGGCCAGATGCTTGAGTTGTTTAATGTGTTGGAATGGATCCTCAGAGTTAAGCCCATGGAACTTTGGTATGGCATGAATCATATTGGGCTTCAGTTCAGAATCAGGTCCTCCAATCGGGATTCGTACTTGAGGTTCGATCACCACCGCAGCAGGATTATAGTGATCTCACATCATAGGTCGTTGCGGTGGGTTTACAAAGTTCTGAAAGAGATCGTTAAGGCATTGAAGTTGGTGTTCAAGGTTATTCTCCTCTTCAATGGGTTGTGCCATGATGGGAGAAGAAGGAGAATCAGGATCTGAATCAAATGAGAGATTTATGTGGTGGGGTTGCTGCACAAACAAGGGTGTCGAGGCTTGGCCTCGACGAGAGTGAATTTCTAAAGGAGGTCTTAAGGACCTCCTACCGAACATACACCGGAGGATGTGATGAGATTAGAAGGTGCTGGACCTAATCAAGACACCCAAAAATTGTTGGGTGACTATAGAGGTTCGGGGTGGATGGACCCCTTAGTCAGAAAGGTCGTCCACTTGAGAAATACCTGGGCAGCCAGAGAGGGAGAGTCCCGCAAAGACCCCTACACGGTAGAGCATCCCCACGAGTTACAGGGTTTCCCCCACCCGACCTCTCTTGCCACTGCGGTTCCAGGTAGACCAGAATGGGGACCTTGACCTCTTAAGTCTACCTTTTTTACTTTAAGATCAAGGTACTTAATGTTCCACTTGAACTTTTAAGTATTTTGAGTGAAAAAGTGACCTAATTTTAAGGTTGGTTGACCCAAGGGATCAACTTCACCTTTTGTTCCTTTAAGAGCTTTTAGGTCCTTTTCTTTTTAAGGTTCAAATGGATTAAAAGCCTGATTTGCTTAGGGTTCTTCTTGTGTAGATCTTTTCAAACAAGGTTTAGGCACACCTCTTTTGGGAAACTTTGTTTCTTTGTTTAAGAAAAGGTGTGTCTCTAAAAACCCTAGCTTTATAATCCTTAAATTGGCTCTAGTGGGTCCAATTTAGTTGCCTCAGAGTTTAGTACCTAGGGCTCAATCAAGAAAGTTTTAGCCCTAGTTACCTTAGTTGGATAAGAAGATAAAAATGTGTTGAAATGAAAATCAGGCAACTTGATGAGTTACTAAATATGAAACAGGTAGCTCTAAGTTGATTGTTCTCTCTTTTATTTTCAGATTTTGAGAGAGTTAAGAGGGAGGGCTTATGGAAATTACCTGTTCCTTGGAGAGTCTGTTGTGCAGCAATTGTTCTTTCCTTTTTGTTTCGCTTTCCTTGTTTGAACACAACAAAAGAGAGGAGTTAGGTCAAATATTGAATAGAAAAGTTGTAATCAAAAGCTTTAAAAGTGCCCGTTGCACCCCTGCAATGGCGCAAAAATGTTTGTACGCTTTTGTGATCGGATTTTAAAAGATAACACGTTGTAATATAGTCGATAAAGTGTTCAAACAAATAGAGAATTTTATTACTCGAAAAACTAGAGTATCCGAGGTCGAACACAGGGAGCAATCTTAGTACTTTTAAAACTAAGGAATACAACTTTTAAATGAAGAACAATTGATTCAAAGGGAGAGAGTTATAAAAAGAATTGCTAAAAGATAACAGGATTAGACGTCTGATTTCTATATCAGAGTCTTAAATGCAAATATTCTTCTTCCTGTTTGATTCTGCCTTGGCCTTCTCTGATTTTTGCTTGCTCTTCTCTCTGCTGCCTTCTTCTTCTTCGTAGGTTCTTCTTCTTCTTTTCTTCTGGTCTATAGGTCTTCTTCTTCCTTGAACTTCTTTCTCTTCTTTTCTCTTTCCTGCGAAGTCTTCTCCTTCCTTGGTCTTCTTCCTTGGCCTTTCTGCGAAGGCTTCTTCTTGCGGCTAAGTCTCTCAATGCTCAGCCTACCTGCACAGAGAGGTGGAAGCAAAACCTACCCTGTCCCTCTACCCACGCGTCTCTCACTCTCTCTGCAATTCACTCAAGGATGCTCTCCCAGAGCCACGGGTAATCGGGTCGGATTTCGCACCCGGGACCAGGTGCACCGGTAGGTGGGTGATGCGCGAGGAGTGCTCAGGTTGGGTCGGGTCGGGGCCCACGAGATCTACGAGGTCAAACCACGGACGAGGCGAGTGTGAGATAAGGTGAGGGACCTCACCCCTGTGCGTTCGGAGGCAACGAGGCAATATCACAAAAACAATTTAAAGTATACCTGCGCTTCGTGTTTCGCCAATGTGGGACTATTAGTTCTGCCCCGCTCCCGCGTGCGCCCGCAGAGCCTTTGTGCAATCGCCACAGCTGCGGACGTTGCTGCGCTCCTTGCTGGACTTAGATGCTTCGCACTACTTTCCCGAATATGCTGCACCTGAAGATTGGAGAACCTGACGCCTAGAGCTGCTGAAGCCTGGAGCTGCTCCAACTGTTAATGGCGGCAGGGGCTGAAATCTTGTCAAGCACAAAACAAGCCTCTCGGCTTAATCAGACTAGCTGGGGACCTTCGCCGTGGCACGGCGAAGGTGGTGCACGGTGTTGCAGGTCGTGGGACGGCCTAGGCGTGCGTGCCTAGGTCGACCTGTGACCAGAAGTGTGGGGGTGTTCGGGGGGCTGTGGTGGAGGTGTAGAGGGATGGTGGATGGGCGGAGATTGTTCCTTGTGGTGAGGCAGACCTTATGAGACGGTTGGCGAGCCGTGTGGAGGGGCGGAATGGTGGGGGCGGCTCGCCGGAGGTCGGTCGGTGACGTGGAAGATGAGGGTGGTCAGGCAATGTCGGGGGGAAATTAAATGAAATAAAAGGGGGAAAAGAGAGAGGGGAAGATGGAGAAGGTATCTGGAGTGTTCTGGAAGGGAGGGAGGTAGGGGAGTGGACGGCGCGTAGCTGCTGTCGTCGGAGAAGAAGAACCCTGAGGGAGGGAGCGGCGACGGGGATGATGTCAGGGGCACGCGCGCTTGGTATGGCGCAACGCGGGAGGAAGAGGGGGAGTTGACTCTGCTGCTGGTATGGCAGCAGAGCGACGAGAAGGAGGGGAGGAGGTCGCCGGAGCTTGCGGGTTTCTTGGCCGAAGATGGAAGAGAGGAAAATTTGGGGGAATCTCCGCCAAAACAAGTTTGAAGATCAGCGACCGGGTTTGGGGATCCTTTTATAAGTGCTGGCCAAACTTTCTAGTGTGCGGAGGGCTGTGCAATTATCTCCGACGGCTCACCGGAGAAGGAAAGAGGGTGGATACCCAAATCCCTCGTGCGTTCGCACGAGAGATTGGGTTCACACAAGAGATTGTGATTGGCCTTAGATGGAAGGGAATTCCTTAGAGAATCTCCCTTCCATTTCTGGGAGGGGATCTCTGAGGAATCAGAGAGTATTCCCTCTCTAAACCTCGTCGGAGGTCGATTCTGCCCTAACAATGGCGGCAAGACTTGATTGCAAAGGTGGCGAGGAAATTAGGGGGCTCTCTGCAATGATTTTCAAAAGATAGGGGCCAAATTGTGGTTTGGGTGTACTAAATTGTAAAGTAGGTCAAGATGACCTCCCCTTAGGTCTAAATTTTGGTATAAACCTAATTTTGACCTAAGGAATCCAATGGTGAAGTTGGATTTTAGGTTTGACCTCGTTTGACTGGATATTTTACGTAAAAACCCAAATTAGGTCAATTAATGAGCTAGGACCCTATTCTAGGTTAAACTAGGTTCCAAAAGCCAAATTAAGTGTTCTAAAGCCTAGAGGATATTTTTCCATGATTTTTATAGGGTTTAATTGATTTTTATCCTGATCGAAACCTTGTTGATTTAAGCAGGTCTGTTTTAGGGTTACCAAATGTCATTTAATTCCTAAATTGCACATGAACCCATTTCTGATTGACTCAACCTACTTTTTATCTTATTTAGACCATTTGACCTATGTTTTGCTTCTAAGAAATCCCGTTTATGCACTGCAATGGTAAAATTACAGTTTTAACCTTTAATTCATGTTTTCTTCTCAGAGCACTTATTCCTTCATTTAGGCCTTCTTCTAGGTTATGTAGGAGCTTTTATCTTCTTTATTGGGTCAAAATGAGCTAGTTATGGCTCATGATGAGGCTCTCATCAATAACTAACCCTGAACTTTTAAAGATATTGCAAGCTCCATTTAAAATAGCATATTCCTCAAATTAAAGTCACGAAAGTGTCTGCGAACATTATATTCCTCTTCTTGTGAATTTATTGGTCTATTCCTCCCTGTGGATACGACATCTTTATTGTGGTTAAAATTGATATTTAGTTTTGATTGAGAGATTTCCACCACATTAATTACAACGACAAATCTTCTGTTGCTATCATAAGTAAGCGAAAATCTCTCTGTCACCCACCATTTTGAAGGATCCCTAATTAGTCTTCCTGTACCTTAGTGTTCTACCTTAGATCACCATTGCCATCCACCCTCCTAGTCTCCTTACCTTGGGTGTGTGTTCGCCCTTGCCTAGGGCTACAACCACCAGCCTCTGGTGGCTGGCTAGATCTGTCCTTGCTTTCGATCTTTCACTTCTTCAAGGAGGCTTCGTCTCAAGGAACCATTTTATTTTCTTGCATCTTCTACTTTTATATTTTCTTTCATCTTAGTTGTAAAACTATCCTTGCAATTTCAATAAAAATCTTCCATCTAGTCATGTGTCTATTTTTTATATGCTTTATCTCATAGTTCAGATTAGTTCTCTATTTTTGTCATTATTGAAAAAGACAAAAAAAAATCAGAAAAGCTAAAACGAAAAAAAATACTAGGCTTATGAAAGTGAGATTATAGAAGTTATCTCCCTAAGACGACTCAGACTTCGATCGAAAAAATACGTATCCTTGAAGTTCAAATAAAAAAATCTTCGAAAGTGTCAGCTCGATTTCAAATACTACAATGTACATTTTTGAAAGCGATCTCAAGGGCGAAGAGGTGGTGCCATGTGTCTCCTTGTCCTTGAGCTATTTTATTCTTTATTTAGTTCTTCCAATTTTAGCTCAACTACATCTTGCATAGATACAAAATTACAATAATTAGACGCAAGCAAATTTTGTACTAGATGCATGCACCAAACTTAATATGCAACTATGTATAATGCATTTAGCTATAAGACTACCATAAATTAGGCACATTATCATTAATTAATATGTATTCCTTACACCCCCATGCCTATCTTTGACTAGTCCCTAGCAGAAATGTACTAAACCTTATTTAGGACTTATTAAAAGCAAAAAATTAGAAACCACTATAATAGGGAGTATTCTACAAAATTTGTTTATTAGACTCAACATCAAAGTTATTCCCCTAAGTATAGGTTGTTGAACTTTCTTAGCTTCTTGCTAACCTTGGTTTTCAGTTTTTAGGGTACTTTTCCATGTTTTGCTACGTCCACCTATGGTTTGTTAGACATGAGTTCTAAGCATTTGTGCGTAGTGAATTGACTTAACTCGTGGGTAACCAGGTTTTGAAGACCAAGGATAGTCTAATTTTCTTAGAAAACTAGACTATCCTTTTCTTTCCTAGATCCCACATTAGGCTCTGCCATACTTAGGATTGGTAGCTTTCTCCCTACTTTTTTCTATCTTGAAGTCAACACAAAGATGAACCCTATGTATAGTTCCTCAGCAGCACCTAAGGTGTCTTTTTGTTAGACATGAGTTCTAAGCATTTGTGCGTAGTGAATTGACTTAACTCGTGGGTAACCAGGTTTTGAAGACCAAGGATAGTCTAATTTTCTTAGAAAACTAGACTATCCTTTTCTTTCCTAGATCCCACATTAGGCTCTGCCATACTTAGGATTGGTAGCTTTCTCCCTACTTTTTTCTATCCTGAAGTCAACACAAAGATGAACCCTATGTATAGTTCCTCAGCAGCACCTAAGGTGTCTTTTCTTACACTATTTACTTATTTATTTATTTATTGTTTGAAACCAAAAGGAAAGCTATCATTATACGATAGCAATCAGGGAGGGAAATTTATTGATAAATGAATAAAAAATTACAAATCAGTTCCCCATCTATGTATGAGGGACCAGCACTCATTTACAATTTGCTTACAGCAAACCAGTCTCTCATGAAAAAGCCTCTCATTCCTTGCCCTCCACACACACCAGAGAGTTGCAGCCATGCGCAGGTGCGGTCTCTCCACCACTACAAAGTTATGTGATAAATGCCAGTTTATCATCATTTTTATGCTTTAAAACTAACCTAGCTCTTAGGATTTTACTCTGCAAACGGGTTTTTGGGCTGCATTTAGGCATAAATTAGGATATGCATGCATTGCATTTTTTATTGTCGTTTTAATGTGTTTTTGTGAGTGTTAGGGATGTACAGATGCACAGATCCCTAAAACCCTAGCACTCAAGAAGGCAAATGGTGAAGGAGAAGCCCATACTAGCTGGAACTCAGCCTAATCCAGCTCACCTCAGCTTGATCCAGCTCACCTCAGCTGGAACCTAGCTTACTTGAACTAGGGTTAGCTCATCCTAGCTCCATTCAGCTAATCTCAGCTGGATGGCAGCTCAAGAGAGTTCATCTTAGCTCACCCTAGCTCAAGTCAGCTCAGATCCAGCTCAACTTAGCTGAGTCTAGCTCATCACATCTCCCACTAGTTCACAGGGAGCTCTAGCTAGCTCAGCTGAGTTGACAGGAGTTCACCCCAGCTCAAATCCAGCTACATTCAGCTCCACTCAACTCCAGCCAGCTGAAGAAGAATTCATCTCAGCTCAGGAAGCTCAAGTCCAGCTCCCGGGGACTCAGCTTAGCTCAACTGAGTTGAGCTAAGCTACCTTAGCTGCCTCAACCAGCTTGATTCTCCCCGGGAGCACCAGACCTAGCTCACCTCAGCTCATTTTGGTAGAAGCTAGCTCACTTTAGCTTGGCTTAGCAACTAGCAAAGAACTAGCAAGCTAAGCCAGCTAGAGTAGCCCCATGCCAGCCTCTTCAGCAGCAGCCAGCTCTAGCTCCAGCTCCAGACTTCTCCTCCTCAGCTCTTCTCCCTGAAAACCCTAGCTCCAAATGCCTCCAACTCTACTCCCTACTAGCTAAGCTAGCTAAGCTGCTTAACTTAGCTAGTCCACCTCCATGGCACCAAAACCTATTACCCTACTACCTAAGCTCCAGCAAAAAGACCACCTACTCCTACTTTATTTTGGTGCCAACTATCCCTTCCATCACCACCCTACATCCACCATCAAAGCCCATCTCCACCCTCCATTTTTTCCCTCCAAAATTTCCTTCTAGAAGGTATTTTTGGAGGGAAAACCAAGGCACCTCTTCATTTCCCTCCCATTTTTCCCTCCAAAAATAACCAAGCACCCCTTCATTTCCCTCCAAAAACACCATAACCACCCCCCTTCCCATCCTATAAATACCCTACCCTACCACCACATAATTCCCATCCTCCCTTAGTATATTTTCTACCTAAACCACCTATACCTACGGCCAAGAAGAAGGAGTAGAGAAGGAGATTAAAGGGGCACATCACCAGCCCTTTTGGTGCCTTCTTCTCCCCACTCTCTTCAACTTGAGCCACGCCAAGGAGGAGGACTCTCCCACTTCAAGGAGGACGGCCAGGCAAAGGAGAAAAGCTTAGGGTGTACGTCCACCCTTGGAGAGAAACTTAGGGCACGCCCCCTTAGGGCTTGCCTTGGAGGTCATCACTTTGGCGGAGTTCTGCAAGGATGGAGTTGAAGGATTCTTTTCAAGCTTGGGAGCCACCAACCTTGGAGCAAGAAGCCCTCTTCTTCACCATCTATTTAGAGGATTTGTGTTTTCTTTTACTTCAATTATCTAGTAGTAGAAGCATTCCTCTACTAGGCATTTTTGTTAAACACTTTATCAATTATCTAGTTGCCTTCTTCGTATATCTTGTTTGCATTTCTATTTGCTTATTTTCAGCATTCTTCACTTCCTCTCCCTAATTATTCTAGGTTTCCACTTGCCTAGAGTGAGCTTAGGGAGAGGCTCTACTTGCCACTTAGAAGTAGTATTTTAAATTGAAGTGTAAATCACCTTCCCGTCACCATTCCGCATGTTGTCTTAATTTAAAACAAAAAAATGATATATTGAAAAATACCAAAAAGAAAGTTGAGATTGTATTCCAAGCAAGAGAATCACTATTGCAAACATTTGGCCTCCTTGGACGACCCTAGATACTCCCCTATCTAGGAATATAAATTTAAGAGTTGATCGATTTTACGCGTTACAACGACGTATTTTAACAAACCGCGTGAAATCGCTATCATTATGCCACAAAGAGTCCCACGAGGGGAGTGGTTCTTGGCAAGTCTTCCTCCAAATTACATCAGTAATCAAGAAAGAAGAAAAAATGTGGCTAATATTATCAATGTGCATTCCACTAGGTGACATTCATGAAGAGCAGCTCCCATTCTTTTGTGCCTTAGATCACCTGTTATCAAGCCCTCCCTCCTACATAGACAGAGAAAAATTTGCACCTTGAGGGGGATCTTCAAGAGCCATATTTTTTTATCAATGTGATCGTAGCTCCCACCTTGCCACCTTCCATAATTTTTCTATACCCACACTGCACTGTATATATCCCATCCCAAACATAGCTATCATCCACTCCAGGCCTGGGTTTGAACCTTTCCATGTCTGAAATCAGGTTTCTTCTTTCTTCCCATTGCCGGGTGCCCATCCTAATGGACTCATCTTCATTCAGCTGCCAGCAGGCCCTAGTTTCAGACCAGTAGCAACTAATAGTCCCTACTTTGTTGCTTGCTATAGCAAAGACCCTTGGGTAAGACCATTCAAAGAGCCCAGCAGAGACCAGTGTTCACACCAAAAGTTAAATGTTCTGCCATCTCCTAATATTGGCTGCAGCAAATGCCAATTTTCTTTCCATGCTCGAATCACCGACTCCCTGAAAGGTGATGGTCTGATAGGAAACAATCTCTTTAGCGCACTATTGGACTGACCATAACTATCCTTAATCAGCTCAGTCCAAGGTTTCTCTTCCCCTTGCAGAATTTTAATAGCGCATTTGAGCAACAAAGCCTCATTGAATTCTATAGCACTCCTGTTAGAAAGGGAGTATCCTCTGATAATACCTGCCTCAGCAAGTTTGCAAGCATACCTCACTAAATTATCAACAACAAGATTAAAAACCAAAGGGGCCAAAGGGCATCCTTGCCTCACCCCACATTGTGGTCGGATCCAGGCCCCACAAGGCTTCCCATTGATCAAAGGAGTGAAAGAAGTAGTTGTAATGCACCTTTTCATCCATTGAATCCAGAGGGAAATCCTTTTCTCTTGAAAACTTCCCACAAGTAGGGCCACGAAATAGAATCATACGCTTTACAAAAATCAGCTTTCCACATAAAGGCTCTGCACTTCCTTTTTTGCCAACCACACACCATCTCCTGGGCCATGATGAAAGACTCTTGTAAGGATCTGTTAGGAAGGAATGCAGATTGAACTGGATGAATCACACTCTGCAGAATTGGCCGTAGCTTATTTGCCAATACTTTTCTAATCACCAGATAAATAGAGTTCGAGAGAGCTATAGGTCAGAAGTCCTGAAATGTCTCTGCACCTTGTGTATTTGGAAACAAGAAGAGGAAGGATCTGTTGATTTTATCAAAGCCAGAATTGCCCTCCTTAAACTCCTTAATAACATCCATCACCTCTTTGCCAACTACACCCTACATCTCTTTGTAGAAGAAAACTTGGATACCATCAGGACCAGGAGAACCTTCATTGTTAAGGTCTTTGATGGCAGCCACTGTTTCTTTCTCAGTGATAGTTGCTATCAAGATAGATACTTGTTCCCCAGATATTTTAGGTGAATCACTCGCTGCCATTCTCCATTGGCCTCTCCCTACAGCCCTTGATGAATCTCTAAAGTACTTGATGGCTGATGAGAGCCTCATCATGAGCCATAACTAGCTCATTTTGACCTAATAAAGAAGACAAAAGCTCCTACATAACCTAGAAGAAGGCTTAACTAAAGGAACAAGTGCTCTGAGAAGAAAACATGAAATAAAGGTTAAAACTGCAATTTTGCCATTGCAGTAGATAAACAGGATTTCTTAGAGGCAAAACATGGGTCAAATGGTCTAAATGAGATAAAAAGTGGGTTGAGTCAAGCAGAAATGGGTTCATGTGCAATCTAAGAACTAAAAGACACTTGGTAACCCTAAAACAGACCCGCTTAAATTAACAAGGTTTCGGTCAGAACAAAAAGCAAGTAAACCCTCTACAAATCATGAAAAAAACATACTCTAGGGTTTATAACACTTAATTTGACCTTTGGAACCTAGTTTGACCTAGATTAGGGTCATAGCTCTTCAATTAACCTAATTTGGGTTTTTACGCAAAATATCCAGTCAAACAAGGTCAAACCTGAAATCTAACTTCTCCATTGGATTCCTTAGGTCCAAATTAGGTTTGTACCAAAATTTGGACCTAAGGAGGGGTCATCTTGACCTACTTTGCAATTTAGTACACCCAAATCACAAAGAGGTCCCTATCTTTTGAATATCCTTGCAGAGAGCCCCCTAGGTTCCTCGCCTTCTTTGCAAATCGGTCCTGCCGCCATTACTAGGGCAGAACCGAGCTCCGACGAAGTTTCGAGAGAGATGGCTCTCTAATTCCTCAGAGATTCTCTCCCAGAAATGGAAGGGAGATTCTCTGAGGAATTCCCTTCCTTCTAAAGCCAATCAAATTCGCTGGTGTGAACCCAATCTCTCGTGCGAACGCACGAGAGATGTGGGTATCTTTCTTCCTTCCAACTCCGGCGAACCGGCTGACCTAATTGCGCGTCTTTCACGCTCTGATAGGAGCGGCCAGCACCTATAAAACACCCCTCGGACCCGACCACTCATCTTAAGCTTGATTTTGACGGAGATCCCCTCCAAATTTCTTCTCTCCCATCTCCGGCCAAACGACCCACAAGCTCCGGCGACCGCTGTCCCTCCTTCTCGTCACTCTGCTGCCATACCAGCAGCAGAGTCCTCTCCGCCTCTTCCTCCCGCGGCGCGCTGTACCCTGCGCGCAAGCTCCTGACCTCATCTTCGTCGCCGCTTCCTCCCCCAGGGTCTTTCTTCCCCGACGACGGCAGTCACGAGCCGTCCTCTCCACTGCCTCCCTTCACTCCAGACAACCCCAGATACGTTCTCCATCCTCTCCTCTCTCTTTTCCCCCTGTTATCTCCCTTGATCGACCCTCGACAGACGCTAACCACCTCCATCGTCTTCGCCTCCGACCGCACTCCGGCGAGCCGCCCACACCACTCCAGCCCTCCACACGGCTCGCCAACCACCTCGGAAGCTCCGCCTCACCTCCAAGAACACACTCCACCCTCCCACTGCCACTCCAGCCCTCCACAACCACCCCCCGACCAACCCACCATCTCCGGCCACAGGTTGACCTAGGCACGCACGCCTAGGCCGACCTGCGGCCTGCTGCACTGCCCACCGCCTTCGCCGTGCCACGGCGAAGGTCTCTATCTATTCTGATTTGGCCGAGAGGCGCGTTTTGTGTACGACAGGATTCGAGCTGCTGCCGCCATGGACGACCTCTGATGAAGCTCCCGCGAAGCTCCAGGCACCCGGTCTTCCAGACTACAGGTGCTGCATACTAACGCAAGTGTCGCGAGGTGAACGAATCCAGCCGAGGAGCGCTAGCAGAGCCAGCAGCTGCGGGGCAATCGCACGACGAGGTGTCTGCAGGCGCGCGTGAAGGCGAGACTAGATAGTCCCACATCGTGGGATTGCAACCGGCAGGTACCGTATAAGTTGTTTTTACGCTTTATTCTTATCGCCTCGAAAGCACAGGGGTGAGGTCCCTCACTGACCCCACCCGCCTCGTCCGCGGCCTGACCACGCGGACCTGGCGGATCCGACCCGACCTAGACCTACGCACTCCTCGCGCATCACACACCTGCAGGTGCGCCTGGTCCCGGGTACGATCCGACCCGATTGAGACTGGCTCTGGTAGAGCGGTTAGAGTGAATTGCTTGAGAGAGAGACGCGCGGGTAGAGGGAGAAGGGTTAGGTTTTGTTCCCCTGTGCAAGCAGGCTGATTGCAGGAGAAGGACGTGGCCGCTGCAGAAGAAAGGAGAAGCAAGACAAAGAAGAAGAAGAAGATAAAGAAGAAAGGAGAAGCAAGACAGAAGAAGAAGAAAGAAAGAAGTCTTCGCAGGAGAAGAAGAAGAAGGACAAGGGAAGATTGCAAAGAGATCCGAAGGGCAAAGCAGAAGAAGAAAAAGAGAAAGAAAGATCACATTTAAGACGTCTGATACATAAATCAGACGTCTAATTCTATTTTTTTTACATCTTTCTTAAAAACTCTTTGAATCAATTATATTTGCATTAAACAGTTGTATTCTTGGGTTTTACAAAGTACTGAGTTTGCTCCCTGTGTTCGACCTCGGATACTCTAGTTGTTCGAGTAATAAAATTATTTGTTTAAACGTTTTGTCGGTTCTACTGCAACGTAATACGCCTTTAAATCCGCACAGAAACGTTGACAACAATGGCCTCAGCTCTAATGTCTGACATTGATGAGATTCTCTGCCCATCCTTGAGTATTGATGAGATTAAGTTGAACCTTCTGTGAGAGCTGGTAGCTAGGTGAAAAAATTTGGTGTTGACGTCCCCCTCTTTAAGCTATAATTGTCTGGAACATTCCCTCCAATCCATCTCCAATTTCAGATCTTCTTCAGCCACCACATCCTACCACCATCTTCTGGTTTTGAGCTCCTAATCTATCAGAGGGCTAGTAGCTTCTTTTGAATCAAGGCCTTGGATTTCCAGCAATGCCTCATTGCACCTCTGATGTCTCATAGCAGATACAGCAACCCCATATTCCTTTAACATTGTTCGCATAGCAGTCAGCTTGGATGCAAGCTTGATAGTGGTCGTGCCATCTATATGTTTGGTCCTCCACTAGCCTTCAAGCATCTCTCTGAATCCCGGTTCTCTCAACCAAAATTTTTTAAACTTGAAATAAAAGCCGGCAAGCACTTGTTCCCCACTATCCCAAACCAAGGGTGTTTGATCAGAAAAGGGGCATTCGAATCCACACACAGAGGATAACTGGAACATATCCAACAGCCCATCATCACCAAAGAATCTATCAATTTTGGACATGAAGCCACTACCATTTCTCCATGTGAATTCAGTGCCAGAAGAAGGGTACTCACTCAAGCCTAGTGTCTGAACCATCAGTTGGAATCCAGTGGTTGCATTGTCCACCATGACATTTGGTCTATCTCTCCCTGTCAGTACACAATTAAAATCTCCTCCTACAACCCAAGTAGCCCCATTCACAAAGTCAGCAGCCATACTCCAATCATCCCACAACTCTTGCCTTCTATAGGGGTCACAAGAGCCGTAGACTCCTGTAATGTAGAGGTCACACCCCCCTGAGTTCGTTCAAACTTACAAGTCAGCATGTGTCTAGCAATAGAGACCTCAACCATTTGTAACACATTTTTCTTCCATCACACAGCAACACCCCAAACCTGCCATGTGAATTAAGCATCACACAATCATTTGCATCCCCAACCTTTATATCAGCCCAAGCCCTATCATCTTCACTTTTTATGTGTGTCTCTTGAATAATGGCACAGTCAATCTCCCATTCTCTCATATAACTCAATAGAGAAGCCCTCCAACTTCTATTGTGCATCCCACGCATGTTCCAAGATAGAATCCTCATTTAGTTCCTTGGGTGCCCCCCATTTTTGCAGTCAAGACTCTGCTAACCTTCATCACAGCTGCAATGGCATTTTCATCAATTTTTTGTGAAGTGTTTTGTTTCCTTTGTCTTAGTTTATAAGGGGGTCTACCCACACTGGTCCTGGAGATTGTTCCTGAACCAAACTTTAGGCCCTCAACTGTAGGTAAGCTAGTTTGCAGATTCAAGGAGTTTACAGAAATCTCTTGTAACACACATTGATCAGGTGTACCGGCCCTTGGTACAACTACCTTCATATTCTCTACCATGCCACCTTCTACCAATGCCACATCCATCCCTTCCTTTTTCTTTGCCATACCACCTTCTACCAATGCTACATCCATCCCTTCCTCCATTTTCTCTGCCATACCATCTTCTACCAATGCCACTTCCATCTCTTCCTCCATTTCCTCTGTGCAGTGATGGGCCTTGTGCTTTTTAGGCTCAGGCACCTCATCAGGTGTCACACATCGCGGCTGCAATGAGGCTGCCTCAGGTTGCAACACCTCTACATAAGATGGATTGTTTGGATGTAAACCCCCACCCATACTATCCACTGAAAATTCAAAATTGCAACCAAGAGCTCCCCCCACATCGGAGGATCACCTTCTCTGGCATAGAACCTGCTCTGAAAACATCAACCCAGACATTCAGCACATGGCCATCTCCTTCCAGCAGTCCAACCTCAGCATCATCAGCCAATGTAGTAAACCCTGTTATCATAGCTGCCACCACCTCTTTTGATCTTAGATGCAACGGCAGACCCCTGCTTCCTAGTTTACCCGATCTTGAGGCTGCTCTCTGGGGCAGTCGTTCAGGCAGTGAGCCATCAAAGGGAGATTTTTTTACTAGCCTCCAAATCACCATCAGCCCATCCAAATCACTCAAGCAAAAACGCAAACGCTCTACATCCATCATCCCCAAATCGAACATCACAAACCGCGTAGGGGAGAGGGACGCAATCTTCCAACCACTAGTCGACAAAGATAAAGAGCTTACCAGCTGATGAACCTTTCCCAAGGAAGGGTTTCCTGTCATCACCTCTCCAATTAAGGCCCCTTGTAACACCATCTCCGCCATCTTGATGTCATCGTTCATAGGGATTTCCACGTCCACCGTGTGTCCCCCATAGGTAGATGGAGGTAAAGGCAGAGGTGGCTGCATTTTAGCCCTCTTTGCCTTATTACCCATGCTCGTCCTTCCCATTGGTTGTCCATTATTGGCCATGTAGGTGTCTCGTTTGTGGCCATGTCCCTGACAAGCCAGACAGACCAAAGAGAAGCGGCACACCGATGCCATATGCCCTCAACGCTGACACCGAAAGCACATGATTTCCTTGTTGCCCCATGGCCTACCACTGTTAGCCCATCCTCTGCCTGTAGCCCTAGCTCCATTAGCCACCAGGAAGCTTGTCTCCTTCCTCCTCCAAGCCCTAGATCTCCAAGTTGCCCACCCTCCATCGCCATGGATTCTCTCTCCTGTCTCCCTAGGGTTCACCATTGTGCTTAGGTTGGGGCTATTTATTTATTTATTTACTTTCTTTTCTATTTCTTCCTTCATCTACTTTATTCCTATCCCGAGGTCAACACAAGGGCAAATTAAGTGTATATATCCTTGGGTGTGCCATTTGACCTCTTTTATTTATTTTTGTTTTTGTTTTTTTTTCTCACCCCCTTTTTTTTCTCCCTTTGCACTAATTTTTTTGAGGTAGGTGACTCTTTCGAATCCCTTTCTAAATGAATTACCTAAGTAAAGACCTTGAAAAGATCAAGATGCAAAGGTTGGGCTCTAAATACTCTACAATTGGGGAGTGATGTAAACACATTTACTAAGGGTAAAATGCCTATTCATGCATGTTCCTAGGCTTAGATTTGCATTTCATGTTATAAATATTGCATAGCATGCATCATTCTGCATTTAGAGTAGTTGTATATAATTTAGGTTAATTACGTCCTTTTTTGTGGTTAGTAGAGAAGGATACCTATTTCGGAGCCTCGGATTGATGATATGACCATACAGATCTGATCAAGACGACGATCAGAGTCCAACGCCTTTGAAATCGCCTTGATCGGAGTTCCGTAGCACCATATGCAATCCGAGGAAGATCAATGACTAAGGGACTAGGAGACATGATTCAGAGCTTTAAATGATAAATCCGACCATGCGGATGGATTCGGGTCGACGATCACAGCCTAATAGTGCAAAAATCGACTCAATCCGACCTCTATAGCAGCCCCTACAATAAGAAGAAGATGGACGGCTCAGACTGCGCCATGTGGCGCAGCCCAGGCCACCAGCGCACGCACGTAGCACTGCACGTGCGCAGCAGTGCCGGTGCGCGTGGGTGCGCAAGAGCTCATGCGAGTAGTGCCAGTGCGTGGGTGCGCGCGTGCCCGACAAGGCAAAAGCGGTGCCAGCGTAGCATGAGGTGAACTACAGTGACGCATGAGCTGGACTTACAGCGACGCTTACAGTCGTCGGTAATTCATTGCATGCCAGCAGAGCCAGCTGTGGGTGCCAGTGGCCATGAGCTGTCTACAGCAACGTTTCCAGCAACGGTCTGGAGGTCGTTAAAGTTCCGTTATCCATTTTTATGCTCTTCTCCACTATAAAAGGACCTACACCCCCTCCCTTCCAAGCCATCTCTACCTACTCTACTCCCACCTACTCCCAAGCTCTAGCAAGCCTACCAACACTCCATTAGAGCTTGTTCTCAAGCTCCCAAGGTGCCTATTAGTGTAGTGAACCTCTGCCCCACCAAATACTCCTCCAACTTCCCATCTCCCTTCATAGGTCACCTTGGAGCTGTCCTCCCACCTCCATTCCGGTAGCAGATCACCTCCGTCTTCTCACCTCCATTCCGGAGCCACGCCGAAGCTTTCCTCAACACGACGTCCTCTAGCATCTCACCTCCGTCATCCCGCTCCTCACCTCCTTCGTCCAAGCTTCCGCCAGGTGCCGTCGTCTCGCTGAACAGCCGATTCGGGAGATTTCCTCTCACCTCCCTCTCTTTTTATGCTTTCATAATAGATTGTAATAGACATTGGATTGATATATATATACCATATTCGTTCCACATCTCTATCTTGTGAATCATTTACTTGTCTTTTATTTCAAAAACACAAAAAAAGTAACAAAACCCCAAAATACCAAAAAGAAACGAATCGAAGCACGATTTTCAAGTAAAGTAAACGTCGCCTCCCTGTGTTCGACCTGGGACTCTCTTGGAGTTTCGGTATAAATTTTATTTGATCGACGTGTTTTGCAACTACGACGAAAGGTTACTTGTAACCTCGATTTCTAACATGCGAAACACGACGTGAACAGGGAGCACACCTAATGCCAACGTAATAGGCATATCCTGTAAGGGTCTTAGAATTTCAATATGAGTTAAGTTCAATTAAAAGATTAGACCCTCAATCTAATTCTTATCGAAAATTAGATAATCAAGCTTAGGTTACCTATAAATGAACTTAGGGTGTATGTAAGTGAGATGCTTAATTTATATAGACTTTCAAGCTAGAGGGCGGACAACTAAACCATATACTAATTACCCTATAAACATAGATACTAATTACCCTATAAACATAGAAGCTTAATCAACAAGATTCCTTGAAAAATTCAAGGCAAGACCCAATCTTAAGGAAATAACCCAAATTAATTGAGCTTATAACCTGAAGAGTCTAATAGGCAAATTTCTTAAATACATTCTTAGGTTTAGTAATTTCTAAGCATCTAAATTTCCCTTATCCTAACCTTGGTTTATGCAATTATGCTATTTATAGAAATTTTATTTTATTTTATTATTTTTTTAACAAAAATCTGGAAATTAAATAAAGTAACTCAACATAATTATCTACCCCCCCCCCTCAATGCATGCAATAAACATAAGAAGAGGAGTAAATATCAGCTGACAATCTTTGAGTTCTCTCAGGAAAGCTCAATCAACTTCAGATCTAAATCAATTAAATTATGTATAAGTTAATTTAATATGCACAACCTGATATGTTGGGTTACCTCCCAATAAGCATTGAATTTCACATCTACAACTAGATGCAGACATTAAGAAGATGAATTAATTAGAACAAGAGAGAGGGTCAGAATTAAGGTAAAGATAGATTAAGAAGGTCCATAATCAAATGTCGCTGAATGCAAACCAGCTAGTGGTGCAACCCCATACCTAAGGGTCAAATACTCAACAGATGTAGAATCAAGAATTACCACATCCACCTATTTTCCAGTAGTAGGCAATGGGGTGTGGTCTTAAGTTTGGGCCCATGCAACTTGAGTCTAAAGATTCAAACAGACAAAAGATGATCAGAATAGCAATCCTGTGTCCCTTGGCAATTCAACTTGAAGAGTTGATTCTTGGAATGAGCATACTCGAGTTTAGGGGCATTTTTCAAACCAAAAAGATCAAAGGGTCTTGGTGGAATGTAGAGAATTTAAAATCATAAGGAGCCCTTAAATCTTGAAATTCATCTCTTGATAAATGTCCTTCCAAAATGATTATTTCTCTATTCATTTCCTTCAATTGATTTGATTCAATTCTTTAGCCCATTTAAAGTCTAAGTCTTTTGGATCCAAATCAAGATCAAATTCAACATCAAATGACTCAAATTTTGGATCCTTAAATGTTGATGCAAAGGTAAAACTAGCCATTAGGTTCTCATCAAATTCATATTGTAATTCATGTCATTTAGCCTCACCTATGCCACGAAAGGAGTTATCCTCCAACATAAAAGTGAATTGGTCATAATCAACCTCCACTTGCATTTGGTCCTCAAAATAAAATGTCTCATATTCCAGTTTCGATTCAATTAAAAGATCTTCCTTGAAATCAGAATTATGTAATGAGACATCTTCCTCATTATTCTTATTTTCATCTAAATCCTGGATCTCAAATGTAGGGATTATTTCCTCAACCCTAGTATCCCCATCTTTTGAATCCTCTAGATCAATCTCATCATTCAGGGTCTCATTAATCACACTTCGAAGTTCAATTAAGTCTTTCCTTATAAGTCTAGTGGGAGAGTCATGAGTCTGATCTATGATAGGGGCTTCTTGATTACGCAGCAATCATAGGTCTTAATTGACTTAAATTAAATAGCATAAGTTAGGGTTATTCATGCATGCATATGCATTATCTGCATCTTTACTGCTTTCCTTTAGCTATGCTTAAAATAATGTTATAATGTGCTGATTAAGTGTATTATGTCGATTGCAGGCAATAAACAGATCTGGAGCTGGATCTGGAGCTGGATCTGAAGCTGGATCTGAAATAACGGGAGTTATGGCAGAGCTAGAGCAGAAGGCCTAGTTTAGATGTAGGAATAATAATGTAAGGGGGTTAAAGGTTTTCTATTCTATTAAGTAGAAATAAAGCAGTAAAATGTGAAGAGCTTAGGTCCATCCTAGCCCTAGGATAGCCTAGAGACTTCCCCAAGCCTTAGCCACCCTTAGATTAGGTCACAACACCCTAGGAAGCCCTAAAACCCTAGTTCCAACCCTTCTCTAGACGTCCAGATAAGTTTTAAGACGTCTAGGACCCTTAGCCAACTCCCGCACACTTCAAACTCACTTCTGCAGTGTTATTGGACGTCCAGACACTTTGTCAGACGTCAATTTCTGCAGAATACCCAAAACAGAACCCGAAACCCATCCTGACTCTGATTGGACATCCAGACAACAAGTCTGGACTTCTGATTTTTGAGTATAAGACTTATGATTCTATAATTAGACATCTGATACTGCTCTCCAATTCCTGTTTTGAGATTTAAGCCTTAATCTTGGATCTCTAGGTCCCTAAACCCAATTCCAACCCAATAGGAACCTAAATTAAGGTGCCCTAACTCTAGTACATCACCTTTAGACTTCCCTAAGGACCTAATTGGGTCCTCACTAAACCTAATTGACTTGGATCTTAGTCAATTCCATCAGCCTATTCAATTGGACTCATTGAGTCCAATTGAGCCCTGATCTCAGCACACACTATCCAATTGGACTCAGTGAGAGTCCAATTGACTTAGACCTGACTTAATTGAGTTGTTTTACTCTCAATTAAGTTTCCACACACCCAATTAAACTTGTATTAAGTTTAATTGCACTTTACCTTAGTGAATTAGGGTTTACAACCCTAATTTGAGACCTACCTTGACCTAAACCCACTAGAACCCAACCTAATCAACCTAGCCACCTAAGTTTCGACCCACACACACCCACACACACCATCCATGTGAAAATATCTAGCCTAGAGTTCTCTAGAACTCTCTACCATGTGTGGTTGCCTTGGTTGCTAAAAGTAGCAACCAAGAGCCATTCAATTTTTAGATCCACATTTGGTGGATCTAAAAACCACCATCCACCCTCTCTCTCTCACTCTCCCACGAGCTCCCACCATAGGCCTCTCTAGAGAATTCCATAATTCTATAGAGAGCTTCCATTGGGTCTATAGAAAGACCCCATGGGTGGCCATTGGCACCCATTCACTTCCTTGGCAATTGCTCTCCATTGGTGCCGTTCACGCCACCTCCACTTAGCCACTCACTCCACCTCCCTGAGCTCACTACCACCACCATGGAGGACACCATGCCGGGATGCTAGATCAACCCTACCTCTCTCCAAGGGTCAGCCTAAGCTACATTTGCCGCCCCTCATTCTCCTCTCAACCACTCCAAGGCCATCGGGGACCACCCCTGAATGCCCTCTACTCTTTTAGCTCTAGATCATGCTTTTTATAAGTTTTACTGCTTTCATTTATTGCTTAGTAGAGTAGTTTCTCTTCTCCCCCAATGATGCATGAGAAATCCCCCCGTCGATTCTTGTATGCAATTGTTTTCTGGTAGCTAGGTGTAATTTAAAGCATTCCTGTATAAGCTTTCCTCTAGATTTCCTGTACAAACAACTCTCCCCGAATGAATGAATGAAAAATGCATTTATATATATATATATATATATATATATATATATATATATATATATATATATATATATATCTCTTTATGTGTTTGAAATCAACATGAGCTGAATGATTATTTTATTTGCGTGATTTAAGTGCCTGTTCTTGAACCTCCTATATATTGCGCACCAGAATACTAAGTAGAGCGGCTTTAAGATCGATTTCAAAAATAAAACCAACGCCTCCTAGAGACGAACAATCGGGACTCAAAGTCTCGTTATTTTCAAAATAATATCTTTATTGGATCGTATTTCGCAACTATAGTACGACGCTTTTATCAAAAATGCGATCTACGATTTCTCCCAACAAAATGGCACCGTTGCCGGGGAGGGAATGCCATTTTTTTTTATTTCGATCTTTTACTTATCATTGACAAATCTGCCTCTACTTCGTTGTTGATGTGCAGGAACACGGAAGAAAAACGGGATCTGCGCACACATCGAGCGCGGCAAAGAAAGTCAGGTGCACATCACATTCTTATTTTCGTGAAAAAATAAATTTAAAAAAATCAAAAATTTTGAAAAAAAAATCTCTTTAGGTTTCATTTTGAATCTAGGTTAGAAAAAAAAAAGAAAAAAAAGAGATATTTCTATTTGAATCTTTTGAAAAATTCTTTTTTCAAAAAAAATAAAAATAAAAAAAAGTGCAAAAGATTTAAAAAAGAAAACATTTTTGGTGGAAGGCTTAAATTTCAAATTCAAACCTCTTCAAAAGCTTTTCCACCACCTTCTGATTTTCGGCCAGATTTCAAATCTCAGTTGAAAATTCGATTGCCGAAAAATATGTTAGCGAAAAATTTGAAAATTTGGAAAAAACCTTAAATTTAAAACCATTTTTGAAATTCCAGTATTACTTTGAAAAAACACCAAACATAAAATTTTAAAAATTCGTGAAGTGCACAGGGTCAGATTGACCCAGATTCAAAAATTTTCAAATTTCAAAAAGTGATTTCGAGAAATCTGCGAGTCTGTTTTGACTAAAAATAGTGGGGTTTGAAGGCTGATCTAATTGGATTTATTTTCCATATTTTTCCTGAATTTTTTAAGATCATTTGATACTGTTTCAAGGCAAAAAATCATCGAGGGGTCAAAGTTCCAAATCTGACCCCCTGATATTTAAAATTTCGTAAAAATTCGGTTAAAATAGTAAAAATTCCAAAAAAAATATTCTTTGAAAAAATAATTGAAATAGGAATATACTCACAAAATTTCAAATTAATTGTATTCCAATTATTATCAGAGAATCTACATTATTTTTGTGGTCTGTTGAAATAAAAAAAAAACCATAGAAGTGCATGCAACTTAGGTTGAACCTTTAGGGTCACAACTAGAGACCACACTTTTGGCTAACCTAGACTTAATCAAGTCTAGTTAGCCGGTGGGCTTGGTCACCTTGTGGGCCACTCACCACAAACCCCACTGAAGAAAACGGGTTAAAAATAATTTTAAAACACGAATTCAACCCGAGTTCGTTGTCGTACTACTGAACGAATTTAATCTCTCTTGCCAAACCTGGTGACTAAGTTTGCCAGGTAGTGTCAAACGACCGTGGCTCGGGGGTCAACGGAACCGGAGTCGTAAGCCAAAGGAAGAACCTTCCCCTTAGTCCCCTCGTAACCAGACTAGCTGGGTTAGCTTGAGAGGCGGGATTCACGTTCAGTTGGTTGTACGACGAACTTACCTTCAGGAATTCAAATCCCTAACGAAAAAATCTGGTTCCTGATTTATAAGGACAATTTGATTGACAGGGCCTTAGCCTTGGCCTGCGTGGCTACACCAACCCAGGGGTTGGGCGGTGTATGCACGGAAGGAGGTCACTTCGACCTCACTTGGTTGGACCTTGGGAACCACTCCCAAGGAGGCGAGTCACCTCGCCCGGACCATCTTCTCCCCCCATTTCTTCTACTCCAAGAGCCACCATGGTAAATCCTAGACCTGGACCTAGACCGGGTCAGGACATTGAGAATCTGGACCCGATGGCTCGTCTGGAAGCCCGGGTCGCTGAATCTGAGGAGCGGCATTAGCAGAGCATGGATCGTATCCTGACGGCGCTTGACAGGATGCAGCACCCGCCACAAGGAGAACAACTACGGGATTTTTACGACCCAGCCGCACCTATCGTCGCACCGCTAGTCAGAATTCCCGCAGGCGGAGACGCGTTTGAGCTCAAGCCCAATGTAATTGGGTTGATCAGCACTCATTTCTATGGGAACTCAAGCGAAGATCCGTTCCAGCACCTTGAGGACCTGAGTCAACTCGTTGAAACGATCCGACCCAGGAATATTGATCTCGGGATCGTTCTGATGAAGCTTTTTCCGTTCTCTCTAAGGGACAAAGCTTCATACTGGTTCAAGACTATTGGGAAGCCAATTGGAGCCTAGCTGGAATTACGACGTGAATTCCTGCAAAAGTTCTTCCCAATCGATCGAACAAATGCAATGCGACGTGCAATCACGAATTTCTCCCAGGGAGTTGGGGAGAAATTATATGAGGCATGGGATAGATTTCATGACCTTCTCCAAAAATGCCCGCATCAAGGTATAACCAAATGGCACTTAGCTCAGATTTTTTACCATGGGCTAGATGACACACATCGGTATCTGGATGATGCATCCAGCGGTGGGAATTTTCTCGCAAAAGATGAGAACAGTGCATTTGAGCTATTCGAATCATTAGCGGAGAACTCAATGAATGCCGCATCTATGAACCAGTTCCAGCGGCCTGGTCAGCAGCGGGTTGGTGTCCACGAGGCTCACACCGATTCTATTCGAGCCGACATGGACATCATCGTCAAGCAGCTGGATAGAATGAACCTGATTGAGAAGAAGATTGACCAGATCAGTCAAGGTCAATCCGACTTGAGCTCTGTTGCTGCAAGATCCTCTTATGCATCCCGAGCCCCACCTGCTCGAGTTAATCTACTCACTCGGGATGCACCTTCTCCGTATTTACGAGATCCCGCATATCAGGATCCCGTGAATAATCCAGATCTGGCACCCTACGACCAGGGCTACGCACCACCCGTAGATTATAATGCGTATCCCCTTGACGAATATACGTCTCAGACATCTTCGGGCTACGAGGACGTCAGCGCTATCCAAGGATACAGGCGTAACAACCCATACTCGGAGACATATAACCCTGGTTGGCGCCAGCATCCGAACTTCTCCTGGTCTGGTAATTCACAGAGACCACATCAAGATCCACACTATCAGATCAGGCAATACGGGAATGCGCAAAACACATATCCTAAGCAGCAGCCATTCCCGCCTCAGCAGCAGCAACCCCGCTCGTTATACCAGCCGCTGCACCAAGCTGCCAACCACCCTCCAAAGCGGGCCAACCCTTTGGAGGCGTTGAAAGAGGAGCTGCAAGAATCGATGAGGAAGTCCACACAAGATAGCTTGCAGATAATGAAGGCGATGGCTGATCAGATTCAGACCATACAAAATACGCAGAACCAGCTGTTGCAGGAACATAGGACTCAGGGAGCCTTGCCCTCCCAACCCGTCCCAAATCCTCGATATGTGCAGAACCATGGCGCCCCGCCTAGGTTTCAGGCACCACAGGGACAGGCACACGCCATACTACAGGCGCCTCCTGCACCACCCGGTTACGCTCAAGGCCACCACCTCATGGACAGCAAGCCAATGCACACGCTGTCTCATTGCGGAGTGGAAGGAAGACATTCGACCCACCACCTAGGCAGGCGGGTTCTAATTTTTCCTACCCTTCGCCGCAGGTAGATTTGACTCCTTCAGTATCTCAAGAGTCACCTGTGGTAGACAAGGGTAAGAGGCCACTTAACTCTGATATTCCCGTCCCTTTTCCTGAGGCTCTGACATGAAATATAGTACGAAAAAAGGACACGTGGAATTTCGAGGACCTGAAATCGATGTTTAAAGTACATATTCAGGTCCCCCTCCTCGAGGCTATTGATCACATTCCCGCTGTCGCTAGGTTCTTCAAGGACTACTGTACCCCGAAGCGACAACCGAGAATTGGACAATAGGCGGTACTGTCGAAAGAAGCTAGCATCGTGATTCTAGCTGACCTACCGCCAAAGAAGAAAGACCCTGGCACCCCACTCATATCTTCCTTTTTGCAGGATTCTCCATTTGATCGGGCCCTCCTAGATTTGGGTTCGTCCATCAACTTAACTCCCACCGCCGTATTTGATCGATTTCGATTTGGGGAGTTGAAACCCACCTCGGTTACGATTCAGCTGGTTGACAAATCAGTCAAAACACCGAGGGGGGTGGTTGAGAACGTGATCGTAAAAGTCCGTAGGTTCTGCTTTCCCGCAAATTTTTTCGTTCTCGATATGGAAGTTCCTCCTAATCTCCGAGATGCACCAATTATTTTGGGTCGCCCATTTCTCGCGACAGCCCGAGCGAACATCGATTGTGCATCTGGGTGTCTCGAGATTGCCCTAGGCAATGAGCGACTTCGACTAGACATATTCAGGGCAGCAAAGAACTTCGACTGTGATCGAATAGAGGAGGATGGTGAAGATGAAGATTCGGCTTACTGTGGTAACATTGGGCTCCTTTGTGACGACCCAATGTCTCATTCGTCTTCACTATCAAGGTTCTCGGACCTCGATCCACACGGGACCAAAACCACTGCATTACACATATCTCCCTGAGGATCTAACTGTTTGGGGTGTGCTTCTGACCACCGCACCCTTGAATCCAGCTATCTTGATCCATATATTACTGAATCGCCCCTGTTATTGCAGGAAGACATGACTATAGATAACGGGTTTCCCGTTAACATAGTCACAACCGATTTCACAGGAAGCAACTCAGCAGGAATTCACGTGCACACGGATCTGCAGATTCCCACCTTCGAGTTTACTCCTCCCACTCTCATTTTTGACTCAGATCCACACATGAGCAAATTGAAGCCTGTACCCACTCCACACTTTCTTATAGCTAGACTTTTTGGAGTAAGGGTGCACAATCAGCTGGTTCGCATCTCCGGACCACTGATCTTAGGAGCATATGAGCACATCTTTCTCTTAATCTTAGCCAGCTCCTATGCTAGAAATGACACATCTCATTGAGCTTTCGCCCAGCTGGAGGCGTTAAACTCAGCACATATAGATACCATTCGCCCCACATTCCACCATCATTTTTATACATAGCATATTTTTGTTTTAGCATATTTCCCTTTTATATATTGCATATTAACAGGTTGGGCGGTGCTGAATATAATTTCAGGAGCAATTACAGGTGATTTCTACCCATTCTCTTCCTGCAGCATTTATTTTCTTTTACATTCATGCATGAGGACATGCAAGAACTTAGGCATAGGGGGTAGATACAGCAAAAACTGAAATTTTTTTTTTGTTCCAACACTTAGGAAAACCTCGGAGCTGCATGCAAAACGTACTTTAGGACCTTAAATAAAAGAATAACCAACTCCACCTCCAATGCTTGCATTGGAGCTAGAAATCGTTCGTAATAACCAATTCCGACTCAACCGCTCACCTTTTGTTCTAAATTTAGGGTCAAGCTAATTGTAACCCGATACGGGAAATTCACGAAGTACAAATTATATGAGGTTACATGTTTATAGCATATATAGATATTGCATTCATGAATAAGATTATTTTATTAAGAGAATGCATTAGTGATTTTATCCTTTAGTTGATTTCTGTAATCTGGAATCCAGTACAACTTTTCACACACACATATAATTTGCAATGGATTCATGGTGAAGGCTGATAAACGTCTTCAGTTTGTCGAGAAGAAGCAGTGCTTCTTTTCCTGAACCCTTGAACAGTGTTTTGGGAGTCAGGCTGATTTTCTTCCAAAAATCCACCAAATAGTGTGAGATGAGAGTAGAGTGTACTGGTGCTCTAAGATTAGTGCAAGGAATCTGGAATCCTAGATAATTAGGTGATGATACTTAGAGATTAGGCATAGTTTTCGCTCTCGGTTCCAGCGTATACATTTTGTGCGAAATTGTGAGAGCCACCAAATAAGGCAAGTACGCGGAGAGCGAGTTTTCATAAAACTAGGGCTAAGGTGGATGGTTACGACCATTCTTTACGGAATCCTCAGCTGAAGGAGGGTATTGATGTCAAGGTCAGAAATACATCGTCCTATTCGTCTCTCCCGGTGCCATGAGTAGGCACTTCCACCAAATAAGCCACCCAATGTCTCTTGAGTACCACCAATCCCTAATAATGCCTCCTTAATAAAGTTCATGAATGTATGCCAGTTGTGTTATGCTAAAAAATAAAAATTAAAAAAAAAAGAGAAAAAGAAAAAGAAAAAGAATGATGGAAAGAAAGAAAAACTGAGAAAAAAATTAGAAAAAGAAGAAAAAAGAAGAAAAGAATGAATATTTCATGTTTATCAAGGCAATACCACCAAATAAAATTGAGCTCCACCAAATATGGCCTTAACCTATTCTTCTTGTGTTTTTGACCGCCCGAATACTAGCTAAGGAATCCCAACTTAGTGTTAGGGTTATGAGAACTCAATTAAAGTGTTAATGCGTAGTGAGACCACCAAATACAGATCCTATGTGTGAATCTGGTGAGGTTGTGAGCTCTAAGAAAAAGAAAGAAAAAGAGCAAGAGAGAATGAATACAAAGGAATCAAAGAGAGCATAGTTTTTCTCGTCTTTCTCTAAGTTAAGTTACTTAGTAATTCGGGAATCTGGATTCTATAGTACTAGTCCCCATGTAGCACCAAGTGAGAATGAGCCACCAAATATACAATCCTTTCCGTCAAAGATTCTCTACCTAAGCCTAAAGCCAGGGTGGAATTCATAAAATATCTTGAATACCCTGAGGGAAGAAATCCGCCTATTCCGCTAGAATTTTTATTAGGGGTCAAGTACAGGCTTTAGAGGTGTATTAGTTTCCACTTGAATCTGTTGCAAAAGCTACATAGCTGCACCTTCGCGATTGTCTGGATTTCTAGAGCATAGGATAAAAACAAAAGGGAGAAAAATCTCTATGCAAACACTTGATAAAATAACCAGTCCCTTAGGGACCCTTGCTGTAAATAATTTAGTCTTGCATTTGCTAGGGACTAGCAAGATTTAGGCATCGGGGTATGATTGCGCAGCAATCATAGGTCTTAATTGACTTAAATTAAGCTAAGACTTAGCATAAGTTAGGGTTATTCATGCATGCATACGCATTATCTGCATCTTTACTGCTTTCCTTTAGCGATGCATAAAATAATGTTATAATGTGCTGATTAAGTGTATTATGTCGATTGCAGGCAATAAGCAGATCTGGAGCTGGACCTGGAGCAGGATCTGAAGCTGGATCTGAAATAACGGGAGTTGTGGCAGAGCTAGAGCAGAAGGCCTAGTTTAGATGTAGGAATAATAATGTAAGGGGGTTAAAGGTTTTCTATTCTATTAAGTAGAAATAAAGAAGTAAAATGTGAAGAGCATAGGTCCATCCTAGCCCTAGGATAGCCTAGAGACTTCCCCAAGCCTTAGCCACCCTTAGATTAGGTCACAACACCCTAGGAAGCCCTAAAACCCTAGTTCCAACCCTTCTCTGGACGTGCAGATAAGTTTTAAGACGTCTAGGACCCTTAGCCAACTCCCGCACACTTCAAACCCACTTCTGCAGTGTTATTAGACGTCCAGACACTTTGTCAGACGTCCAATTTCTGCAGAATACCCAGAATAGAACCCGAAACCCTTCTTGACTCTAATTGGACATCCAGACAACAAGTCCAGACTTCTGATTTTTCAGTATAAGACGTCTGATTCTATAATTATACGTCTGATACTGCTCTCCAATTCCTGTTTTAAGATTTAAGCCTTGATCTTGGATCTCTAAGTCCCTAAACCCAATTCCAACCCCATAGGAACCTAAATTAAGGTGTCATAACCCTAGTACATCACCTCTAGACCTCCCTAAGGACCTAATTAGGTCCTCACTAAACCTAATTGACTTGGATCTTAGTCAATTCCATCAGCCTATTCAATTGGACTCATTGAGTCCAATTGAGCCCTGATCTCAGCACACACTATCCAATTGGACTCAGTGAGAGTCCAATTGACTTAGACCTGACTTAATTGAGTTGTTTTACTCTCAATTAAGTTTCCACACACCCAATTAAACTTGTATTAAGTTTAATTGCACTTTACCTTAGTGAATTATGGTTTACAACCCTAATTTGAGACCTACCTTGACCTAAACCCACTAGAACCCAACCTAATCAACCTAGCCACCTAAGTTTCGACCCACACACACCCACACACACCATCCATGTGAAAATATCTAGCCTAGAGTTCTCTAGAACTCTCTACCATGTGTGGTTGCCTTGGTTGCTAAAAGTAGCAACCACGAGCCATTCAATTTTTTGATCCACATTTGGTGGATCTAAAAACCACCATCCACCCTCTCTCTCTCACTCTCCCACGAGCTCCCACCATAGGCCTCTCTAGAGAATTCCATAATTCTCTAGAGAGCTTTCATTGGGTCTATAAAATGACCCCATGGGTGGCCATTGGCACCCATTCACTCCCTTGGCAATTGCTCTCCATTGGTGCCATTCACGCCACCTCCACTTAGCCACTCACTCCACCTCCACGAGCTCACTGCCACCACCATGGAGGACACCATGCCGGGATGCTAGATCAACCCTACTTCTCTCCAAGGGTCGGCCTAAGCTACATTGGCTGCCCCTCATTCTCCTCTCAACCACTCCAAGGCCATCGGGGACCACCCCTGAATGCCCTCTACTCTTTTATCTCTAGATCATGCTTTTCATAAGTTTTACTGCTTTCATTTAATGCTTAGTAGAGTAGTTTCTCTTCTCCCCCAATGATGCATGCGAAATCCCCCCGTCGATTCTTGTATGCAATCGTTTTCTGGTAGCTAGGTTTAATTTAAAGCATTCCTGTATAAGCTTTCCTCTAGATTTCCTATACAAACAACTCTCCCCCAATGAATGATTGAAAAATGCATTTATATATATATATATATATATCTCTTTATGTGTTTGAAATCAACATGAGCTGAATGATTATTTTATTTACGTGATTTGAGTGCCTGTTCTTTAACTGCCTATATATTGCGCAACCGAATACTAAGTAGAGTGACTTTAAGATCGATTTCAAAAACAAAAACAATGCCTCCCAGAGATGAACGACTGGGACTCAAAGTCTCGTTATTTTCAAAATAATATCTTTGTTGGATCGTATTTCGCAACTATACTACGACGCTTTTATCAAAAATGCGATCTACGATTTCTCCCAACAGTTCTTCATCGAGCTTTTTGACTTTTGTTTTTGGTGGTTTATCATTTATCTAGTCAACAAAGTTGGGTGTTTGTAGCATTTCCTTTATACATTGGGACCTCAAAATTTTTATCTTTTGAAACAATATCCTAGCTTGCTTTTCTTGAGCTTGATTATCCATTTGGTCCGTTTGTTGTGATAATCTCTCTATCATGTCATCCAACTCACGTAATCTTTCCATCATTTGCTCAAATTGATTACTTCTAGGTGTAGATTGAGAGGTCATAGGTTGATCTTGAGCTTGATCTTGATTGAACCTAAAATTAGAAGTATATGAGTTGATTTGGTGTGGGTCAATCTGCTGAGGGTCAGAATGATCATAAACAGAAGATTCTAAATAGAAATTAGTATTGGAGCTAAGGTTCTTAGGTGGGTCCTCTATTCTATCATTTTCTAGATCTACTTCTTCTGGAGGTATCATCTTTCTTTTAGTTCTGCTTCAAAATAATTTAGATTCGAGGTCCTCCTCCCAATATGATTCTTCATCAGGGTTCAAGGTTGAGGATCACTTGGTTTAGTTAGCCCTTCCAAATTGTGGGTCAAGTAAAAGTAATCAATTGTTTCGGGTGACCCATATGGAAAGTTATCTTGGGTAGGGTAAGGGCTTGGATATCCTCCTTGATTGTGGGGTATATTGTGATAATCATTTGGATGTGATGACCTAGATTGAAAATTGCTTTAAGGAGGATAGGAGTTACAATCATAATTTTGATATCTAGATCGGTATCCTTGATTCAAAGTAGAGTTATCCCAAATAGAAGATGGGTAAAGTTGAGTCGAAATGGGATTGAGGGAATAATCATCTTGGGGATAGAGCATTTGATTTGGATAATGGGATCCCAAGTTATATCCCCAATTAATAGCAAAGTTATTCTAATTAGACTTGGAGTATTGGAAGAATTCAGGGATAAGGAAGAATAGGAGAGAGAAAATGAGACCCTAACTAGATCATTCAAGTAGACAATTCTACCCTATAAAGTTGCATGAATTGGACCTAATCCAAATCTCACTAGACCCAATTGGGTTTCCCCAACACTTGAATTACCTAGTCGACCAAAAGAGTGGGACCCCCTAAAACACTCCACACGGTGGTACACCCTAGAGGTTAACGTGGTTCCTGCATTGACTGTCTCATCACCGGTTTGTCCAAGTAGACAAGTCTCTGGATTGAATTAACTAAGTATGATTTGACTTAAATGATTATCCAACTTGGTTGGCACATCTACTAGATTTTAGGGCTTAGGTAGAATTATACTTTTTCGAATGCCATGGGCGTTATGAGGGTGGTGCCCTTAAAAATCAACTCAAAATTGTGTGAAGTACGTACCAATCAATGCAAACAAGGCCCTTAATTTTACAAGGATTTTAAAGTTCTAGTCTTGTTTAGTGTCTTTGAGGGTTTATTTTGTTACTAGTTCAATTCAAATCTCGTGAGCACAATAGGTTTTGCAAACATGAGTTTAAATAAATTCCTTTACGATAATTCCCAATGTTGTGTTCACTAATCAGTAGATTTTTGCTTTAACAAGATAATAACATAAAATAATTCTGTCGTTGTATTTTGTGTGGTGGAAAATCTTCGATCAATGAATAAAATTTATTGCAATTGTACCACAAATTCAGGTCATATTCATAGAGAGGAACAAACCTAATAAACTCACAAATATTTCCATAATGCTTGTAAATTTGTGGAGAGGTTTATTACACACATTAACAAAGAGAGAGGGTAGAGAGAGAGAGAGAACTAGGAGAAAGAGAGAGAGCCACGTGAGAGAGAAATAAAATAAAAGATAAATGGATGAATAGTGTTTCACATAGATAGTTTTACTGTTGAAAAATAGAGCAAGTGGGATGTGAGCATGTGCACATGAGAGATGGGGCTCAACTGACGACACGCATAGCCAATGCTGGTCTGCCGAAGAGGAGGGACATGACCGTGGCGATAACGTGGCCTGAGGTAGCTAGAGGTAGTCAGCGAGGCAGCCAAATGACCATCGACATTGGGTGCTTGTCACGGGCAGTGGAGGTAGCATTGATGGGTTCTTCATGAAGGAGAAATAAAGGAATAAGAAGAAGACAGAGAAGGAGAAGGAAGAGAAGCAAAAGGGAAAGGAAGAGGAACGTTGGTGAAGGGTGTGGATGTGGAGGATGTACAATCCACGAGGGAGAGGGTGGTGAGTCGACACTATTGTCTGAGAGCGAGAGAGATATGAAGGTGAAGTGGTGGCTTCTCTCGAGTGGTGCATAGAGAGTCAAATTGATGAGGGAGAAGCGGTCAAGGATGGAGTCTGCAAGAGGAGGGGAGGGCATGGTTGATTACGTCGCAATCATAGGTCTTAATTGACCTAGATTAAGCTAGGCTTAGCATAAGTTAGGGTTATTCATGCATACATACGCATTATCTGCATCATTACTGCCCTTCTTTAGCTATGCATGAAATAATGTTAGAATGTACTGATTAAGTGCATTATGTTGATTGCAGGCAATAAGCAGATCTGGAGCTGGATCAGGAGTAGGATCTGAAGCTGGATCTGAAATAACAGGAGTTGTAGCAGAACTGGGGCAGAAGGATTAGTTTAGATATAGGAACAATAATGTAAGGGAGTTAAAGGTTTACTATTCTATTAAGTAGGAATAAAGCAGTAAAATGTGAAGAGCTTAGGTCCATCCTAGCCCTAGGATAGCCTAGATACTTCCCCAAGCCTTAGCCACCCTTAGATTAGGTCACAACACCCTAGGAAGCCTTAAAACCCTAGTTCCAGCCCTTATCTGGATGTCCAGATAAGTTATAGGATGTCCAGGACACTTAGCCTTCTCCCGCATACCTCAAACCCACTTCTGTAGTGTTATTAGACATCCAGACACTTTGTCAGAAGTCCAATTTCTGCAGAGTACCCAAAACAGAACCCTGATTTCCCCATGACTCAAATTGGACGTCCAGAACTAAAGTCTGGACTTCTGATTTTTTGGTATAAGTTGTCTGATACTATTATTGGACGTCCGATGCTGGTCTCTAGTCCCTGTTTTGAGATTCAAGTCTTGATATTGGATCTCTAGCTCCCTAGACCTAATCCCAACCCCATAGGAACCTAAATTAAGGTGTCCTAACCCTAGTACATCACCTCTGGACCAACCTAAGGACCTAATTAGGTCCTCACCAAACCCAATTGACTTAGATCAAGTCAATTACCTTCACCTAAGTCAATTAGACTCATTGAGTCCAATTGAGCTTAGATCTCAACCCACACAAGTTTAATTGGACTTGGTGAGAGTCCAATTGACCTAAACCCAGCCTAATTGAGTTATTCTACTCTCAATTAGGTTCACACTCATGCAATTAAACTTAGGTTAAGTTTAATTGCATTTTCCCCTTAGCAATTAGGACTTGTAACCCTAATTCAAGACCTACACCTACCCAAACCCCTTAGGACCTAACCTAAGCCACCTAGCCACATAGAGCACGACCACACACACACACACACACACACACCCATTCACGCACACACACTTCTCTAGAATTCTCTAGAGAGCTCTTGAGATGGCGCCACCTCTTGGTTGCCAAATTTAGCAACTAAGAGGAATTTGAATTGAGATCCACAATTCTTGGATCTCAAAGACTATCTCCACCCACATGTGGCTGGCCACTCTTGGACTCTCCCTAGAGAGTTCTACACCTCTCTAAAGGGAAGGCATTGGGTCTATAAAAAGACCCCTTGGGCGGCCAAGCACCCCCATTCACTTCCTTGTCATTCATTCCACTTAGGCCAGCCACTCCCATCTCCACTCCACCTCCACGAGTTGAGCACCACCATGGAGGCCACCATCTCCATGCTAGGAAGTTGGATCAGCTCCCCAATCTCTCTCAAAGGGTCAACCTAAGCTCCATTGGCCGCCCCTCCTTCTCTCTGCCACTCAAAGGCCATCGGAGACCACCTCCGAATGCCCTTCCTTCTGCTAGATTAGTAGCTTAGCTCTTCGTATATTCACTGCTTTTATTTATTGCTTAGTAGTGTAGTCTTCTCCCCCAATGATGCATGCGAAATCCCCCCATCGATTCTTGTATGCAATCGTTTTCTGGTAGCTAGGTTTAATTTTTAAGCATTTATGTTAGATTTCCTTGTGCAACAACTCTCCAATGATGAATGAAATTGCATTTATATATATACGTCTCTCTACATGTTTGAAATCACCGCGAGCTTAATAATTATTGTATTTGCGTGATTTAAGTGACTGTTCTTTAACTGTCTATATATTACGCACCAGGATGTCATTTCCTGAGGATATTGAAAATCTAACAATAGATGCTTTCTCCATAACTAGCCACCACCTCACTAGAATTGTGCGCACAGAAACTCACATGTTCACTTTCGTGATTTACTTGACGCATGCGCATGTGATCCGAGTTAATAACAGGAGCGGTGAAGTCTTAGTTAGGAGATTGGAAACTGGCGTGCGTCTTTAAACAAAGTAGAGCGACTAAATAAAAGATCGATTTCAAAAGCGAAAACAACGCCTCCCAAAGACGAACGACCGCCACTCAAAGTCTTGTTATTTTTACAGACTTAATTTTTGATGAATGTTTTTGCGCGACTATACTACGATTTCCGACGACTTTCAAATGCACGAGAACGGCTTTCCGTCAAATGGCGCCGTTGTCGGGGAGGCAACGTCATTTTTCTTGATTTTGATCTTTTAATCTATTTCTGACAAATTTGCCTCTGCTTTGTTTTTTATGTGCAGGACAACACGGAACGAAAACGGGATCTGCGCACACATTGAGTGCGGCAAAGAAAAATCAGGTGCACATCATGTATCTTAGATTAGGTTTATTTTTTGAACCCTAGGATTAGATCTACTTCCTGCAATTTCTTTTTTGAAAAAAAAAGGAAAAAAATAATTTACTCATTTTCGTGAAAAAATAAGAAATATTTTGAAAAAAAAATCTATATTAGATTTCCTTCCGAGCTTAGGTTAGTTTGAAAAAAAAAGGGATATTTTCTATGAATCTTTTGAAAAATTCTTTTTGAAAAAAAAATAGTGCAAAAGTTAAAAAAAAAAAAATCTTTTTGGTGGAAGGTTGGAATTTCAAATTTAAACCTCTTTAAAAGCTTTTCCATTATCTTTTGATTTTCGGCCAGATTTCAAATCTCACTTAAAAATTTGATTGCCAAGAAATTCGTTAGAAAAAAATTCTGAAATTCGGGCTAAACTTTCATTTTCAAATCATATTTCAAATGCCACCGTTACTTTGAAAAACTTCAAAGTATAAAATTTTTAAAAATTCATGAAGTACATAGGGGTCAGACTAATCCAGATTCAAAGATTTTTCAAATTTCAAAAAGTAATTTCGAGCAATCCGTGAATCTATTTTAGCTAAAAATGGTGGGGCTTGAAAGATGATCTCATTGACTTTATTTTCCATATTTTTACCAAATTTTTTAAGATCATTTGATACTATTTCAAAGTGAGAAACCGACCAGGGGTCAAAATTCCATATCTGACCCCCTGATATTCAAAATTCCTTAAAAATACGGTTGAAATAGTAAAAATTCCAACAAAATATTCTATGAAAAAATAATTGAAAAAGGAATCTACTCACAAAATTTCAAATTAATTGGATTCCAATTATTATTAGAGAATCAACGTTATTTTTGTGGTCTGCTGAAATAGAGAAAAACCCTAGAAGTGCATGCAACTTAGGTTAAATCCTTAGGGTTACAACTAGAGACCACACATTGGGCTAACTTAGACTTATTCAAGTCTAGTTAGCCGGTGAGCTTGGTCACCTTGTGGGCCACTCACCACAAACCCCACTGAAGAAAACGTGTTAAAATTAACTTTAAAATATGAAATCAACCCGAGTTCGTTGTCGTACTTCTAGGTGAGTTTAATCTCTGTTGCCAAACCTGGTGACTATGTCTACGGGGTAGTGTCAAACGACCACAACACAGGGGTCAACGGAACTGGAGGCGTAAGCCAAAGGAAGAACCTTCCCCTTAGTCCCCTCATAACCAGACTGGCTGGGTTAGCTTGAGAGGTGGGATTCACTTTCAGTCGGTTGTACGACAGACTTATCTTCAGGAATTTAAATCCCTAACGAAAAATTTGGTCACCTGATCTATAAGGACCATTTGATTGACAGGGCCTTAGCCTTGTCTTGCATGGCTACACCAACCCAGGGTTGGGTGGTGTATGCACGGAAGGAGGTCACTTCGACCTCACTTGGTTGGACCTTGGGAGCCACTCCAAAGGAGGCGAGTCACCTTGCCCGGACCATCTTCTCCCCCCATTTCTTCTACTCCAAGAGCCACCATGGCAAATCCTAGACCTGGAACTAGACCAGATCAGGACATTGAGAATATGGACCCGATGGCTCGTCTGGAAGCCCAGGTCGCAGAATTTGAGGAGCGGAATCAACAGAGCATGGATCGTATTCTGACGGTGCTTGACAGGATACAGCACCCGCCATGAGGAGAACAACTGTGGGATTTATACGACCCAGTCGTACCTATCGGCGCATCGCTAGTCAGGATTCCCGCAGGCGGAGATGCGTTTGAGCTCAAGCCCAATGTAATTGGGTTGATCAGCACTCATTTCTATGGGAACTCAAGCGAAGATCCATTTCGGAACCTTGAGGACCTGAGTCGACTCGTTGAAACAATCCGACCCAAGAATATTGATCTCGGGATTGTTCTGATGAAGCTTTTCCCGTTCTCTCTAAGGGACAAAGCTTCATACTGGTTGAAGATGATTGGGAAGCCAATTGGAACCTGGCCAGAATTACGACGTGAATTCCTGCAAAAGTTCTTCCCAATCGGTCGAATAAACGCAATGCGGCACGCAATCACGACTTTCTCCCAGGGAGCTGGGGAGAAATTACATGAAGCATGGGATAGATTTCAGGACCTTCTCCAGAAATGCCCGCATCATGGTATACCCAGATGGCACTTAGCTCAGATTTTTTACCATGGGCTAGATGACACACATCGGTATTTGGCCGATGCATCTAGCGGCGGGAATTTTCTCGCAAAAGATGAGAACAGCGCATTTGAGCTGTTCTAATCATTGGCAGAGAACTCGATGAATGCCGCATCTATAAACTAGTTCCAGTGGCCTCGTCAGCAGCGGGTTGGTGTCCACGAGGCTCACACCGATTCTATTCGACCTGACATGGATATCATCGTCAAGCAGCTGGATAGAATAAACCTAATTGAGAAGAAGATTGACCAGATCAGTCAAGGTCAATCCAACTCGAGCTCTGCCACCGCAAGATCCTCCTATGCACCCTGAGCTCCCCTGCTTGAGTTAATCTACTCACTCGGGATGCATCTTCTCCGTATTTACGAGATCCCGCATATCAGGATCCCATGAATAATCCAGATCTGGCACCCTACGACCAGGGTTACGCACCACCTGCAGATTATAATGCGTATCCCCTTGACGGATATACATCTCAGACATCTTCTACCTATGAGGATGTCAACGCTATCCAAGGATACAGATGTAATAACCCGTACTCAGAGATGTATAACCCTGGTTGGCGCCAGCATCCAAACTTCTCCTGGTCTGGTAATTCATAGAGACCACATCAAGATCCACACTACCAGACTAGGCAATTTGGGAACGTGCAAAACACGTATCCTAGGCAGCAGCCATTCCCGTCTCAGTAGCAGCAACCCCGCTCGTTATACCAGCCACTACACCAAGCTGCCAACCACCCTCCAAAGCGGGCTGACCCTTTGGAGGCGCTGAAAGAGGAGCTACAAGAATCGATGAGGAAGTCTACATAAGATAGCTTGCAGATAATGAAGGCGATGGCTGATCAGATTCAAACCATACAGAACACGCAGAACTAGCTATTGCAGGAGCACAATACACAAGGAGCCTTGCCCTCCCAACCCATCTCGAATCCTCGATATGTGTAGAACCAGGGCACCCCACCTAGGTTTTAGGCACCGTAGGGACAGGCACACGCCATACTACAGGCGCCTCCTACACCACCCGGTTATGCGCAAGGCCAGTCGCCTTTGCAGAATCCCACATATTCTGCCCCATCCGCTCCCCCACCACCTCATGGACAACAAGCCAACGCACACGCTGTCTCATTGCAGAGCTGAAGGAAGACATTCGACCCACCACCTAGGCAGGCAGGTTCTAATTTTTCCCACCCTTCGTCGCAGGAAAATTCGACTCCCTCATCATCTCAAGAGCCATCTGCGGTAGATAAGGGTAAGAGGCCATTTAACCCTGAGATTCCTGTCCCTTTTCCTGAGGCTTTGACATGAAATGTAGTACGGAAAAAGGACACGTGGAATTTTGACCTGAAATCGATGTTTAAGGAAGTACATATTTAGGGCCCCCTCCTCAAGGCCATCGATTATATTCCAGTTGTCGCTAGGTTCTTTAAGGACTACTGTACCCTGAAGCGACAACCAAGAATTGGACGACAGGCGGTACTGTTGAAAGAAGCTAGTGCCGTGATTCTAGATGACCTACCACCGAAGAAGAAAGACCCTGGCACCCCACTCATATCGTGCTTCTTGTAGGATTCTCCATTTGATCGGGCCCTTCTAGATTTGGGTTCGTCCATCAACTTAATTCCCACTGCCGTATTTGACCGATTTCAATTTGGGGAGTTGAAACCCACCTCGGTTATGATTCAGCTAGCTGACAGATCAGTCACAACACCGAGGGGGGTGGTTGAGAACATGATCATGAAAGTCCGCAGGTTCTGCTTTCCCACAGATTTTTTCGTTCTCGATATGGAAGTTCCTCCTAATCTCCGCGATGCACCAATTATTTTGGGTTGCCCATTTCTGGCGACAACCCGAGTGAACATCGATTGTGCATTTGGGTGTATGGAGATTGCCCTAGGCAATGAGCGACTTCAACTAGACATATTCATGGCAACAAAGAACTTCGACTGTGATCGAATAGAGGAGGATGGTGAAGACGAAGATTCGGCTTACTGTGGTAACATTGGGCTCCTTTGTGATGACCCAATGTCTCATTAGTTTGCACTATCAGGGTTCTCGAACCTCGATCCACACGGGATTGAAACCACAGCATTACACATATCTCCCCGAGGATCTGACTGTTTGGGGTGTGCTTCTGGCCACAGCACCCCTGAATCTAGCTATCTTGATCCATATATTACTGAATCACCCCTGTTATTACAGGAAGACGTGACTACAGCTAATGGGTTTCCCATTAACGCAGTCACAACCGATTTCACAGGGAGCGACCTAGCAGGAATTCACGTGCACATGGATCAGTGGATTCCCACCCTCGATTCTGCTCCTCCCACTCTCAGTTCTGATTCTAACCCACCTGTAATTGAATTGAAGCCCTTACTTGACTCACTCAAGTACGTGTTCTTGGGTGAAAGTGAGACATATCCAATCATTATCAATGCCCACTTAACCCAAGATAGGAGCATCAATTAATTTCTACACTTCAAGACCATAGGGCTGCTATCTGGTGGAGTGTTGCTGATCTCCGCGGTATTCGCCCCTCGTATTGCACTCATCACATTTACACGGATGAGGGGGTGAAACCTTCGAGACAACCTCAAGGACGGCTAAACCCAAATATGGTAGAGGTTGTTAAGAAGGAGATCATCAAATGCCTGGATGCAGGCATTGTATATCCAATCTCAGACAGCCAGTGGGTGAGTCCGATTCAGATAGTGCTCAAGAAAGCAGGACTCACTGTCATAAAAAATGATAAGGGCGAATCCATCCTGACCTGCATGTGACATCTTGGCGGGTCTGCATTGACTACAGGAAACTGAACACGGCTACCCAGAAAGATCACTTTCCTTTGCCGATCATCGATTAGATCTTGAAATGGTTAGCCGGACGCAGTTTCTTCTACTTTTTGGATGGATACTCCGGGAATAATCAGGTAGCAATTAGCCCAGAAGATCAAGACAAGACCACATTCACATGCCCCTTTGGAACATTTGCCTTCAGGCGGATTCCCTTTGGCCTTTGCAATGCACCAGCGACATTTCAGCGTTGTATGATGGCTATCTTCTCTGACATGATTGGGGATTATGTGGAGGTATTCATGGATGATTTCTCTATTTTCGGAGATGATTTCGTGTCTTGTCTTGATAACCTCACCAAGATCCTGAAACGATGTATTGAGGTAAACCTAGTACTATCCCGGGAGAAAAGCCATTTCATGGTGAGGGATGGCATAATACTAAGGCATAGGATCTCTAAAAATGGACTCGAGGTCGACTGAGCTAAATCAGAGATTATCTCCCACTTACCGCCACCTAGCTCGGTCAAGCAGATTAGATCATTCTTGGGCCACGTCGGCTTCTATCGGAGATTTATACGTGATTTTTCAAAAATTGCATGGCCTTTGACGAATCTCCTGGTTACTGATGTCCCATTTGAATTTGATACCTCGTGTCTCAGTGCCTTCGAGACTTTACGAAGCGCTATTTCCGACTCCCCGATTCTCCAACCACCCGACTAGTCGCTTGATTTCGAAATGATGTGCGACACTTCTGATTTTGCCGTTGGTGCTGTTTTTGGCCAGCGTCGGGAGAAACAACCTTTTGTCATATACTATGCTAGCAAGACGCTGAATGAGGCTCAGCGTAATTACACTGTCACCGAAAAAGAACTGCTAGCAGTAGTATTCGGGTTGGAGAAATTTAGATTATATTTATTAGGGTCCAAGGTCATCATCTTCACTGACCACTCCGCCCTCCGGCATTTGTTGGCAAAGAAGGATGCCAAACCACGGCTCATTAGATGGATCCTTCTATTGCAGGAATTTGATATCGAGATCCACGATAAAGCTGGAAAACAAAATGTTGTGGCAGATCACCTATCCAGATTGGACCCAGACCACATTCCTTATTCCCTGCCTATCCATGAACAATTTTCGGATGAATCTCTTTTAGCAATTCATTCTGTTGAGTTCCCCTGGTATGCGGATTTCACGAACTACCTTACCGCAGGAAAAATTCCCGCAAACATATCCAAGGACCAGAAACTCAAATTCATTACAGAGGCCAAATACTACCTCTGGGATGAACCACTACTCTTCTGCATTGGAGCGGACCAGATTATCCGCAGATGCATCCCAGACTCTGAGATCCCCAGTGTGTTATCTTTCTGCCACAATGATGCATGTGGTGGCCATTTCTCAAGATGGAAAACCGTTGCAAAAATTTTGCAGTCAGGATTTTTCTGGCCAACCATCTTCAGAGATACACACAATTACACCCAACACTGCAAACGATGTCAGTCTGTCGGTTCTATGACCAGGAGAGACATGATGCCACTCCAACCCATCACGGTCGTAGAAGTGTTCGACGTCTGGGGCATCGATTTTATGGGCCCTTTTCTGAACTCGCATGGCTTCGAGTACATATTGCTAGCCATTGATTATGTCTCGAAGTGGGTCGAGGCCATCCCGGCGAGACGGGCTGACCACAAGACTGTCATTTCTTTCGTACGGTAAAATATTTTTGCGAGATTCATAACACCCCGTGCTCTGATTAGCAATGGGGGAAGCCACTTCATCCACACCCATTTTAGGTCGTTATTAAAGAAATACGGGGTACATCACCGCATAGCCACTCCATATCACCCGCAGACCAATGGGCAGGCTGAAGTGTGTAACTGTCAAATCAAGCTGATTCTCCAGAAGATGGTTAGACCAGACAGGAAGGACTGGTCCGACAAATTAATCGATGCACTCTGGGCATATCGGACCGCATACAAGGCCCACTAAGAAAGTCACCATATCGCATGGTATATGGCAAGGCCTGTCACCTTCCTGTAGAGCTGGAACACTGTGCCTTTTGGGCGGTGAGAAAATGCAACCTTGACCTCAATGCAGGAGGTCGAGAACGAAAACTCCAGCTCAGCAAATTAGAAGAAATCCGGCGGGAGGCCTATGAGAATGCATTAATATACAAGGACAAGACCAAGGCCTTTCATGACTGCCACATCCGAAGGAAAGTATTCACCCCCAACTAGCAAGTCTGGTTGTTCAATTCACAGCTGAAATTGTTTGCTGGGAAGCTTAAGTCCAAGTGGACTGGCCCATATGTTGTGATGCAGCCATATCCTAACGGGGCAGTCCAGATCAAGGACCTAAAATGTGGGCATATATTCACAGTAAATGGCCAGCGCTTTAAGCCATTTTTGGCCCAGGAACCTCCTCCACCTGACGAGACTGTTCATCTTAGTGAGGACGTCTGATTGAGTGCTCGCCCAGCTGGAGGTGTTAAACTCAGCAAGTATAGATACCATTCACTCCACATTTCACCATCATCTATACATAACCATTTTTATACATAGCATATTTTTGCTTTAGCATATGTCCCCTTTGTATATTGCATGTTAACAGGTTGGCCGGAGCTGAATATAATTTCAGGAGCAATTACAGGTGACTTCTACCCACTCATCCTCTATCAGATTTATTTTCTTCTATATTCATGCATGAGGACATGCAAGAACTTAGGCATGGGGGGTAGATACAGAAAAACTGAAAAAAATTTTTATGCCAACACTTAGGAAAACCTCGAAGCTGCATGAAAAATGTACTTTAGGACCCTAAATAAAAGAACAACTGACTCCACCTCCAATGCTCGCATTGGAGCTAGAAATCGTTCGCAACAGCCACTTCCGACTCACCCGCTCACCTTTTGTTCTAAATTTAGGGTCAAGCTGATTGTAACCCAATACGGGAAATTCACGAAGTACAAATTATATGAGGTTACATGTTCATAGCATATATACATATTGCACTCATGAATAAGATTATTTTATTAAGAGAATACATCAGGGATTTTATCCTCTAGTTGATTCCTGTAATCTGGAATCCAGTACAACTTTTCACACACACATAGAATTTGCAATAGATTCAAGGTGAAGGCTGATAAATGTCTTCAATCTGTCGAGAAGAAGCAGTGCTTCTTTTCCTGAACCCCTGGATAGTGTTTTGGGAGTCAGGCAGATTTTCTTCGAATCCACCAAATAGTGTGAGATGAGAGTAGAGTGTACTGGTGCTTTAAGATTAGTACGAGGAATCTGGAATCCTAAATAATTAGGTGATGATACTCAGAGATTAGGCATAGTTTCCACTCTCAGTTCCCGCGTATACATTTTTGTGCGAAATTTTGAGGGCCACCAAATAAGGCAAATACGCGGAGGGCGAGTTTTCATAAAACTAGGGCTAAGGTGGATGGTTACGACCATTCTTTACGGAATCCTCAGCTGAAGGAGGGTATTGATGCCAAGGTCAGAAATACACCGTCCTACCCATCTCTCCCGGTGCCGTGAGTAGGCACTTCCACCAAATAAGCCACCCAATGTCTCTTGAGTATCACCAATCCCTAATAATGCCTCCTCAATAAAGTTCATGGATGTGTTATGTTAAAAAAAAAAAAACATGAAAAGAAAGAAAAAATAAAAAAAAATTAGAAAAAGAAGAAAAAGTAAAGAAAAAAAGAGTGAATATTTAGTTTAGTTACATTGAGGCAATACCAACAAATAAAATTGAGATCACCAAATTTGGCCCTAACCTATTTTTCTTGTGTTTCTGACCGCCCGAATACTAGTTGAGGAATTCTGACTTAGTGTTAGGGTTATGAGAACTCAATTAAAGTGTTAATGCCTAGTGAGACCACCAAATACAGGTCATATACGTGAATCTAGTGAAGTTGTGAGCTCTACGAAAGAAAAGAAAAGAAAGAAAAGAGTAAGAGAGAATGAATACAAAGGAATCAAAGAAAGCATAGTTTTTCTCGTCTTTCTCTAAGTTGAGTTACTTAGTAGTCCGGGAATTTAGATTCTATAGTACTAGTCTCTATGTAGCACCAAGTGAGAGTGAGCCACCAAATATATAATCCTTTCCCTCAGAGATTCTCTACCTAAGCCTAAAGCTGGGGTGGAATTCATAGAATATCTTGAGTACCCTGAGGGAAGAAGTCCGCCTATCCTGCTAGAATTTTTACTAGGGGTCAAGTATAGGCTTTAGAGGTATATTAGTTTTCACTCAAATCCGTTGCAAAAGCTACATAGCTGCACTTTCACGATTGTCCGGATTTCTAGAGCATAGGATGAAAACAAAAAGGAGAAAAATCTCTACGCATACACTTGATAAAATAATCAGTCCCTTAGGGACCCTTGCTGTAAATAATTTAGTCTTGCATTTGCTAGGGACTAGCAAGATTTAGGCATGGGGGTATGATTGTAGAGCAATCATAGGTCTTAATTGACCTAGATTAAGCTAGGACTTAGCATAAGTTAGGGCTATTCATGCATACATACGCATTATCTGCATCATTACTGCCCTTCTTTAGCTATGCATGAAATAATGTTATAAAGTGCTGATTAAGTGCATTATGTTGATTGCAGGCAATAAGTAGATCTGGAGCTAGATCTGGAGCAGGATCTGAAGCTGGATCTGAAATAACGGGAGTTGTAGCAGAACTGGAGCAGAAGGATTAGTTTAGATATAGGAACAATAATGTAAGGGAGCTAAAGGTTTTCTATTCTATTAAATAGGAATAAAGCAGTAAATGTGAAGAGCTTAGGTCCATCCTAGCCCTAGGATAGCCTAGATACTTCCCCAAGCCTTAGCCACCCTTAGATTAGGTCACAACACCCTAGGAAGCCTTAAAACCCTAGTTCCAGCCCTTATTTGGACGTCCAGATAAGTTATAGGACATCCAGACACTTTGTTAGACGTCCAATTTCTGCAGAGTACCCAAAACAGAACCCTGATTTCCCCCTGACTCAAATTGGACGTCCAGAATTAAAGTCTGGACTTCTGATTTTTTAGTATAAGTCGTCTAATCCTATTATTGGACGTCTGATGCCGGCCTCCAGTCCCTGTTTTGAGATTCAAGTCTTGATCTTGGATCTCTAGCTCCCTAGACCTAATCCCAACCCCATAGGAACCTAAATTAAGGTGTCCTAACCCTAGTACATCACCTCTAGACCAACCTAAGGACCTAATTAGGTCCTCACCAAACCCAATTGACTTAGATCAAGTCAATTACCTTCACCTAAGTCAATTGGACTCATTGAGTCCAATTGAGCTTAGATCTCAACCCACACAAGTTTAATTGGACTTGGTGAGAGTCCAATTGACCTAAACCCAACCTAATTGAGTTATTCTACTCTCAATTAGGTTCACACTCATGCAATTAAACTTAGGTTAAGTTTAATTGCATTTTCCCTTTAGCAATTAGGATTTATAACCCTAATTCAAGACCTACACCTACCCAAACCCCTTAGGATCTAACCTAAGCCACCTAGCCACATAGAGCACGACCACACACACACACACACACACCCATTCACGCACACACACTTCTCTAGAATTCTCTAGAGAGCTCTTGATATGGCGCCACCTCTTGGTTGCCAAATTTAGCAACTAAGAGGAATTCGAATTGAGATCCACAATTCTTGGATCTCAAAGACTATCTCCACCCACATGTGGCCGGCCACTCTTGGACTCTCCCTAGAGAGTTCTCCACCTCTTTTGAGAGAAGGCATTGGGTCTATAAAAAGACCCCTTGGGCAGCCAAGCACCCCCATTCACTTCCTTGGCATTCATTCCACTTAGGCTAGCCACTCCCATCTCCACTCCACCTCCACGAGTTGAGCACCACCATGGAGGCCACCATCTCCATGCCAGGAAGTTGGATCAGCTCCCCAATCTCTCTCCAAGGGTTGACCTAAGCTCCATTGGCCGCCCCTCCTTCTCTCAGCCACTCAAAGGCCATCGGAGACCACCTCCGAATGCCCTTCCTTCTGCTAGATTAGTAGCTTAGCTCTTCATATATTTACTGCTTTTATTTACTGCTTAGTAGTGTAGTCTTACTTCTTCCCCAATGATGCATGCGAAATCCCCCATCGATTCTTGTATGGAATCATTTTCTGGTAGCTAGGTTTAATTTTTAAGCATTTATGTTAGATTTCCTTGTGCAACAACTCTCCAATGATGAATGAAATTGCATTTATATATATATGTCTCTCTATGTGTTTGAAATCACCGCGAGCTTAATAATTATCGTATTTGTGTGTTTTAAGTGCCTGTTCTTTAACTGTCTATATATTACACACCAGCATGTCGTTTCCTGAGGATATTGAAAATCTGACAATAGATGCTTTCTCCATAACTAGTCACCACCTCACTAGAATCGTGCGCACAGAAACTCACACATTCACTTTCGTGATTTACTTGACGCATGCGCATGTGATCTGAGTTAATAACAGGAGCGGTGAAGTCTTAGTTAGGAGATTGGAAACTGGCATGCGTCTTTAAACAAAGTAGAGCGGCTAAATAAAAGATCGATTTCCAAAGAGAAAAAATGCCTCCCAGAGACGAACGACCACGACTCAAAGTCTCATTATTTTTACAGACTTAATTTTTGATGAATGTTTTTGTGCGACTATGCTATGATTTTCGACGAATTTCAAATGTGCGAGAACGGCTTTCCGTCAAATGGCACCGTTGCCGGGGAGGCAATGTCATTTTTCTTGATTTTGATCTTTTAATCTATTACTGACAAATTTGCCTCTACTTTGTTTTTGATGTGTAGGACAACACGGAACGAAAACGGGATCCGTGCACACATCGAGCGCAGCAAAGAAAAATCAAGTGCACATCATCTATCTTAGATTTAGTTTTTTTCTGAACCCTAGGATTAGATCAACTTCCTGTAATTTCTTTTGTGAAAAAAAAGGAGAAAAAATATTTTACTCATTTTCGTGAAAAAAAAAGAAAAATTTTGAAAAAAAATCTAGATTAGATTTCCTTTCGAGCTTAGGTTAGTTTGAAAAAAAAAGGGGTTATTTTCTATGAATCTTTTGAAAAATTCATTTTGAAAAAAAAAAGTGCAAAAGTTTTGAAAAAAAGAAAAATATTTTTGGTGGAAGGCTTGAATTTCAAATTCAAACCTCTTTAAAAGCTTTTCCACTATCTTCTGATTTTCGACCAGATTTCAAATCTCACTTAAAAATTTGATTTCCAAAAAATTTGTTAGTGAAAAATTCTAAAATTCAGGCTAAACCTTCATTTTCAAACCATCTTTCAAATGCCACTGTTACTTTGAAGAAATTCCAAGTATAAAATTTTTAAAAATTAGTGAAGTGCACGGCAGTCAGACTGATCCAGATTCAAAAATTTTTCAAATTTCAAAAAGTGATTCCGAGCAATCTGCAAATCTGTTTTGACTAAAAATAGTGGGGTTTGAAAAATGATCTCATTGGATTTAATCTTCATATTTTTCCTGAATTTTTGAAGATCATTTGATACTATTTCAAAGCAAAAAATCGACCAGGGGTCAAAATTCCAGATCTGACCCTTTGATATGCAAAATTTCCTAAAAATTCGATTGAAACATTAAAAATTCCAAAATAATATTCTCAGAAAAACTAATTGAAAAAGAAATCTACTCGCAAAATTTCAAATTAATTGGATTCCAATTATTATAAGAGAATCAACATTATTTTTGTGGTCTGCTGAAATAGAGAAAAACCCTAGAAGTGCATGCAACTTAGGTTAAATCCTTAGGGTTACAATTAGAGACCACACATTGGGCTAACTTAGACTTAATCAAGTCTAGTTAGCCGGTGAGCTTGGTCACCTTGTGGGCCACTCACCACAAACCCCACTGAAGAAAATAAGTTAAAATTAACTTTAAAATATGAAATCAACCTGAGTTCATTGTCGTACTATTGGGTGAGTTTAATCTCTCCAGTCGAACCTAGTGACTAAGTCTACGGGGTAGTATCAAACGACCGTGGCTCTGGGGTCAACGGATCCAAAGGCATAAGCCAAAGGAAGAACCTTCCCCTTAGTCCCCTCGTAACCAGACTGGCTGGGTTAGCTTGAGAGGCGGGATTCACTTTCAATCGATTGTACGATGAACTTATCTTTAGGAATTTAAATCCCTAATGAGAAATATGGTCACCTGATCTATAAGGACCATTTGATTGACAGGGCCTTAGCCTTGTCCTACGTGGCTACACCAACCCAGGGGTTGGGCAGTGTATGCACGGAAGGAGGTCACTTCGACCTCTCATGGTTGGACCTTGGGAGCCACTCCCAACGAGGCGAGTCACCTCGCCCGGACCATCTTCTCCCCCCATTTCTTCTACTCCAAGAGCCACCATGGCAAATCCTAGACCTGGACCTAGATCGGGTCAGGACATTGAGAATCTGGACCCGATGGCTCATCTGGAAGCCTAGGTCGTCGAATCTGAGGAGCGGCATCAACAGAGCATGGATCGATTCTGAGGAGCATGGCTCCACCTCTTGGTTGCCAAATTTAGCAACCAAGAGGAATTCAAATTGAGATCACAATTCTTAGATCTCAAAGACTATCTCCACCCACATGTGGCCGACCACTCTTGGACTTTCTCTAGAGAGTTCTACACCTCTCTAGAGAGAAGCCATTGGGTCTATAAAAAGACCCCTTGGGCGGCCAAGCACCCCCATTCACTTCCTTGTCATTCATTCCACTTAGGCTAGCCACTTCCATCTCCACTCCACCTCCACGAGTTGAGCACCACCATGGAGGCCACCATCTCCACACCAGGAAGTTGGATCAGCTCCCCAATCTCTCTCCAAGGGCCGGCCTAAGCTCCATTGGCCGCCCCTCCTTCTCTCTGCCACTCAAAGGCCATCGGAGACCACCTTTGAATGCCCTTCCTTCTGCTAGATTAGTAGCTTAGCTCTTCGTATATTTACTGCTTTTATTTACTGCTTAGTAGTGTAGTCTTACTTCTTCCCTAATGATGCATGCGAAATCCCCCCATCGATTCTTGTATGCAATCATTTTCTGGTAGCTAGGTTTAATTTTTAAGCATTTATGTTAGATTTCCTTGTGCAACAACTCTCCAATGATGAATGAAATTGCATTTATATATATATATGTCTCTCTATGTGTTTGAAATCATCGTGAGCTTAATAATTATCGTATTTGCGTGATTTAAGTGCATGTTCTTTAACTGTCTATATATTATGCACCAGCATGTCGTTTCCTGAGGATATGGAAAATCTGACAATAGATGCTTTCTCCATAACTAGTCACCACCTCACTAGAATCGTGCACACAGAAACTCACACGTTCACTTTCGTGATTTACTTGACGCATGCGCATGTGATCCGAGTTAATAATAGGAGCGGTGAAGTCTTAGTTAGGAGATTGGAAACTGGCATGCGTCTTTAAACAAAGTAGAGCGGCTAAATAAAAGATCGATTTCAAAAGCGAAAACAACGCCTCCCAGAAACGAACGACCTGGACTCAAAGTCTTGTTAATTTTATAAAACAATATCTTTGTTGGATCGTACTTCGCGACTATACTACGACGCATTTCTTTCATATCAAAAATGCAATCTACGACTCCCCAACAATGGTGGTGTCACAGTGAGGGCACGGTGGATGCGAGGCTCCCCAGATGGTGGTGAAGTTTGTCACCCTGCATGCCTACGGTGGTGGGGTTCTCTCCGTGGTTGATAGACACAGTAGAGGCATGGTGATGCAGTTGGTGGTGCGTGGTTGTGAAGATGGAGGGGAGGCTCCCTTTTTCTTTCAGCGAGAGAGAGGAGTATATATGAGACCTTCCAGTTGTCCCCCTCTTTCTTTGATTTCGCCTGCCAAAATAGAAAGAGATTAGTGAAAAATGTTCGATTAAGTTCCTTCCAAAAAAAGCTTCTTTCCTAATCATTTTTTGTGTCAAGTTAAAAATGTCAAGATGGTATTTCCAATTTCGATCCACCATCAACTCCTGCAAAAGCATGCATACATAATCAATATACATTTAAGTAATGAACATATGCATGCAGAGTACATCATTTAAATAAAAATTCATGAACGACAAAAAATGAGCTTAACTAATTTCCCAATGCAATGCATGCTTGAAGTCTATTTTAGTCTCAATATTTAATGCTCTTTGGTAAAATTATTGTCCATTAATGTGAACCTATCATTCACTAAAAGTAAAAACCCTAAAATGGCTTCCTAGAATGCACATCTACCAATTTCAGATCAATTTATGGATCAATTTTAATCCTAAGTGGTGAAGCCCAACTCAATCAGAAAAGAAATTTCAAGTTCGGTTACACCGTCAAGGTAGAATAAGAGAAACAATTTTTCCAGAATTTTTCTAAGGGTTTTAATAATTAAAATAGATTTTAAATTGCAAATCAGTCAATCAGATAGAAAATACCCCAAATCGGTAATTTATCCGAACAGTTAGGATTTTGTTTTCATAAAATTTTCAAAAATTTGTTAGATAAACTAGATTTGATTAGGAAACCAATGAAACCAATTTCAAAAAATTTGAAGCACTACATTAGTCAGAAAAAGTTTAGGAATCTAAACTTTTTCTATTCTATTTTTTGTCTGACCCCAGTAGTTAAAGTATTCTTCAGAGAAAAATATAGCGAATTTTAAAGCAAAAATTGATGGGTTTGTTCCTATTTTGATGGGAAACAATCAGTAAAAATGTCAAATTTGTTTTTGCTCCAAATGCTAGGAATAAGTTTTTTAATTTTGGATCACAAGTCTGATCCAAGTACTGTAATGATGGGTATGATATCTTGCAAGCAAACTATCACATCGTTCAAAATTTGTTTTAAGGTTATTTTTAAAGGAATGTGTGAGAGAAGAGAAACTTCACTGTCTGTCTTCACCTATACTTGGACTTGGCCACTATCGATCCACTTTTCCATGTGTTCGTTCTCTAATCTCAAATAAAAGATAGATGGGTTAGTTTCTAATCTCAAACACACGAACTAAAGTGAAAGGACTCACTGTGCCTCCTTGGAAATGGTGCTAAAAAGTGATCTACGTAAACTATTATTTGTGAAAATGCATTCGTTGTAGTAAGAATTGCAATGATACTTTTGAAATTTTTAAATCGAGCTTGGAAAAATGAATATTTTTAAAATAGAGTCCGGGACATCTTAGGGAGGCAACCGGTATTTTCTCTTTCTAGATTATTTCTTTTTTGCCCTTCTCTTTTTTCTAATTTTTTCATACATTTTTTAGCATAAGATATAGGTGACTTGACCTAACAATGAAGCAAGCAAATAAAAATGCAAGAGGGACAAAAAGATATGTAAACAAAACTTAATTAATAATTGAAAGAGTTTAGTGCATCAAAAGAAAACTATAATTACTAGAACTGCAATGAAATAAAATAAAGTAAAAAGAAGAAGATTCAACATCGAAGATGGCATAGAGATGACCACAAAGATGTAGCCTAGAGAGTTGTAGCAAAAGTCGAAAGTGGAGGTGCCACCGATAGAACCTCGACTAAGGGAAGACCTTTGCCAATGTAGAGAAGGGTAGAGGGGTCAGCTAGGGTTAGTAGGAAATTTAGAAGGAAAGAAGTGAAGGCGAGGAGGCTCCCAAGGGGGGATGTCCAAGGAGAATAAGAACTACCCTAATGGCTAGCCATAGTGTCTATTTTATAGAAGTCATGGTGAATTGTGATTGGTTGATAGGATGGGCCATGGATTAATGATGGTGGGTGGCTAGGATTAATTGGCATGAATTGGAGGGTTGGATGCAAGTAGGGTTGGCGTTGGATAGGTTTAGGGTTGTTGGAAATGGAGGGTTAGGATGCATGATGACATTGGATGAAGGGCTAAGATGGCACTTAATGGCCGGTCAAGATAGGCTTTATTTGGAATTAATGTAGCCAGCCATAGAAAGGTCTTAGGTAGGGATTAGGAGGAGCCTTAGATCATGGATTGGTGGTGGAGATGAGAATCTACATGGTCGACTATATCTAGGTTGGTGGGTTTGTATTTAAATTTGAATTTAAATGGTTTTTAGGAGGGAAACTAAGATTACTTTTTGTGATGAATCAAGGCCATCAATGGGTGAATCAAAGGTGGATATCACTCTATAGTGTTTAGCCATAGGAAGCTTCCAAGTGAAGCTTCATGACCAGCCAAGGGCTATTTTTAGCAATCTAACCTAGGACCTAGGATGAAGGATCTAAGGTAGAGATGTGTAGGTTGGTTTTCTAGAATTAGGTTGGTGAATCATAGCCTTTGGATGGAAGATGAGTGGTGATTTTGCAAAGGCTAAAAATAGGTTTAGGACATGATTTTTAGACTAGTTTGTGTTGTCCTAAGGCTAAGGTGTTGGGAGAGTAGGGTGGTGTGATGTGTCTCCTTGTCCTTGAGCTGCTTTATTGTTTATTTAGTTCTTCTAGCTCTAGCTCAACTACATCTTGCATATATACAAAATTACAATAATTAGACTGAAGCAAGTTTTGTACTAGATGCATGCACTAAAGTTAATATGCAACTATGTATAATGCATTTAGCTATGAGACCAACATAAATTAGGCATATTATCATTAATTAATATGTATTCATCACTCCTGTATGTTCTTGTAAGTCCCAAAAAGTTGTATTTGGTGCAGCCCATGGTAGGTCACTTCTTAATTGGACTGGACCCATCCTACAAGGTTACAAGCTCATGGATGATTATCCTACCAGAGATCCCTTCTATAGAAGAGGCCTACAATCGCTTGGGTAGGGTTACAATTTCAATTGCTCCATTTAGATAGTTGGAGAACACATCTGTTGTGGCTGCATCTCCAGGTAGGGGAAGAGCTTCTTGATTGTCCACAAGAGGTCGTGGACATGGACGTGGAGATCAAGGGAACTCTAGACTCCAATGCTCTTACTGTGGCAACAATGGTCATCTTGAGGATAGTTGCTGGTTGAAACCTGGAAAGTTTGCTAGTGCACACCAGGAGGTAGCTGGACCTGATGTACCTCCCGAGTTGGTGCCCATCACATGGGTAGAGTTCGATGACTTGGTTTAGCACTTTCACAGATATCCCAGGGTACCCATCTAGGAATAAGGATACTGCTGCAGTTGCCAATTCATCAGGTATATGCCTTGCCTATAGCTTCAATGTAGATACTCTTGACTAGCCTATTAATTCTAGGTCCTCTCACCGCACTTGTGGAAAGGCCCAGAAGTTTGCAAGCCTAAGACCTGATACTTTCGGGAGATCCATTGTCATGGTAGATGGCAAGAATTCTCCTATTACTGGACAATGGGAGGTTCAACTAACCCACCATATCAGGTTGCAAAATTTTCTCCATTCTCCTAATTTTCCTCTTAACCTACTTTCAGTTAGTTGTATTACTAAAGAATTGAATTGTCGAGCCATGCTTGATACTATAGCCCTTATGTTTCAAGATATACTAACGGGTAGGTGATTGGTTATGGCTGTATGGAAGGGAGGGTCTACCGCCTTCTTCAGTTGTCATATGTTGGACATGCAGTGACTTCTACTGATGGAGCCTCGAGTTACCTTTGGCACTTGCATTTTGGTCACATCACTTCACAGAAACTCCAACATGTTATTCCCTAGATTGCTCCTACGGCCACCTTCCAGTGTGAGACATGTGAAATAGAAAAGCATCAAGCAATTCATTTACCAGTAGACATAGTCAGAGTTCTAGTAATTTCTTTAAGTTATTGCATCTTGATGTTTGGGGGTCGAGTCGATCTTTTGACCATGTGAGACATTACTTTTATTTTGTCATAGTTGATGATTTTTCTCGTCTATCATGATTTTTCTTGTTGAAGTCGAGGTCTAAAGTGGGGTTTGTGATAGACAATTTTCTTATTGAAATAACAATCAATTTAGTGCCCATGTGAAAATTGTTTGATCTGATAATGCATTGGAGTTTTGTACCCATTCGCTTACAACCTTATTTCATATTAAAGGTATTACTTATCAGATGAGTTTCCCGTTCACCTCTCAGCAAAATGGAGGTATTGAGAGGAAACATAGACACACTTTTGATGTGGCGCGTACCTTATTACACAACGGTCTACACCTACACTGACGGTCAATAACTGTCGATATAGGTCAAAATGACCGTCGTTGTAAGTCCAAAGAGCTATTTTGATGGTCATTTGAGCCGTTCTATTAGGAGGAGCCACTATAGGGTATACTGGCGGTTAAAACGGTTGGTGGTGTACCTAAAGCTATAGTGACAGTCATGTTTTCAAGAGCCTTTGATCATGCCAACAGTAATGCTTATGACTGTCGGTATAGACCTATAGTGCCAACAAAAGCCTCTTTGCAAATGTAATGCAAGAGTCTCTACCAACGAAAACATTGTTGGTAAAACCGTCACTATTGATAAACAAGTTATTACCCTTCATAAAACATACATTAACGCTTATTTCTGTTGATGCTACCATCAATCTAAGTCTTTGATGAATATAAAAAAAGTATACCCCTAGTGCATCATCATTGAAATGTCCCTGTATTTAATATTTAATTTTTTATTATATATCATGCATAAATTGAACTTCCTCCTCTTATAAGATCAACTAAGCATGCAAACAAACAATTAAAGTTACAAATCATTCAATCCAAGTAAGACATATTTTCGAAACATTAAGCATTAATAACAAAGAAAAATGATTTTAATCATCAACAAATATTTCCTCTAACTTGAAGTACATAAGTTTCATGATTACTTTCTATGCAAAATTTTTTTAAACAAAAACTATTGTCTAAAATGATATATACAATAAAATATGAAAAAATAATTCTTCACTTGAAGCAATCCTCAAACCCCCAACTTCCATGAATGTCACTAATCCTCGCATTTCCTAAGAAAAAAATCAAAATTAAATATCATTATTAAAAGTACTCAGAAAAAGGATAAAGAAAAAGATAATTACCAAATAAAATAGAAGTTAAATAAGAAATAAACATTGGTATATACATAGACCAAAATCATAGACCACCCAGATTTATATTCATAAACCAAATTTATATTATTGGTATGCACATAATGTATATGAATAGACGAAATTTATAGGTATATGCAAAATCATTGGTTGTTTTATACATGAACCAAATTTATCTACACATCTATACTTATACTCTTATACTAAAAGAGAAGTCATTCTACTACATATCATTTTCGAAGTATTTACATACTCAATAATCATCTAGAAAAGCATAAAATTGAATTTACGTTGGCAGAAAGAAAATAACTTCATATCATTGCAATGGAAGTTAATGCTAACTTCATAGAAAAAATTCATACTAGAAAATCACATGGCCAACTTCCTGCTGTAGTTCATTAAAAGAAAGTGTAACCAACAAGATGATTCAGAGAACCTTTACCAAAAAGGAAGCAACTAAAGTATCTACACTCTTGTTGAAATCTAGTATCGAAGCACTTCATCCTAAAAGTCATGTCAGAAATTAGGTATGACTCAACATTATGAACATAATACTCCATTGGAAGTGTCATGCCCCGTTAACCCTCCGACTGTTCAAGAGTAGATTAGTGGGTGTGACATCATAAGGGTCCTAGTTTCTAGGTTAGTTAGGGCTATAATAATCCACTACAAAGTTACAAGTAGGGAGTACTTATTTGATAAGAGGGTTAAAATTTGCAAAAAATCCAGCAGAGTTTCCCTTGTTTTATTGTGTTTTTCCCAAAGTTCTATACCTGAAAAGGGACATGTGCATGCATACCAAGAAGTAATATGGTGGGTACACCCCACAATCAACTACAATCGGCACAAAAATCAAGATTTTAATACAAGCGGGCACACCCTACAACCACAAGGTGATAAAAGCACGAAAAATCACGAAAAATGCGTATCAAGCAATAGTCACTACATTCATCACATTAGCATTAATAATATTTATAGAACCAACATGTCGACCACAATCCACTATCTATGTATAAATACTTTCAAAAAGATCAAAGTTGCTTATAGATAGGCTTTAAAAGAAAAACTAGTTATGTAGAAAACCATATCCAATGATAAAGCAAATTATAAAGAAAATTACTTTATGATTTTCTTTTGAAACTACATCATTTGTGTTAGAAATCACTTAAAGTTTATAAAAAAAATTATTGTATATCATCTTATAGAATTGCCTGCCTTACATTAGAATTATCACCACCAAACCCTAAGGTAAACATTATCATATTTCCTGATCTTTACATGGACCTGTAATCCATCTTCTTTGTAATTAATATATGAAGTGGTTGAACATTTGCAAGCTTATGGACTCAGGCCATTTAACCATGAAAAATAGCTATAATCTAAAAAATGGCACTATAACAAATACACCCCAAAAGCCTATAATCCATGTACATAGGGAAAAAAAGTCAACGCCAAAGAACAAGAATATGAAAACAAAAGCAGCACCTTATGAAGCTAACCTATATCTTCAACTTCAATTATGATACTCACAGGGATTGTATGTGCAAAAGGCAATCCATGGATGAAGATATAGAACCTCTTAGTGAATTGCTTGAGAAATCTGCATGTTCCATTTGGACATGTACACTATAACCATAAAGGAAAGAATGAACATTCAAATCATTTCTGCATCATATGATCAATAAGAAAGAAGCACTTAGAGGACAATGTGTTGAGTTAAACGACCACAAAGAAACATATTGAAATAACCAGCACTAACAATAAGAGGGTTAGTTACATCCATAAAGTCATATTGAAACGAGAGGTAATTGAGCACTAGCAAAGGGAAAAGTACAAAAAGTTATGAAAACCAATGGAAAATATGCATGGCTTGGCAACCAAGTAATTACCAATGATTTCATGCTTTTGAAAAAGATACTAACAAAATTGCTTTGCTGGATTTTTAGTAAGAAGCACTCTCTAAGACCCACTTTATCAAAAATGTAGAATTAGAAGTTGTAAACATAATACATGATCATCTACAGAGTAAATCACTTGAAATGTACTTTTAGATTTCTAATGCTAATGGCTATCTAAACTCCGAGCGAACTCCAAATATCACGGAATTGTCAACACTACATCTTCGGAAACATGTGATTCAGACCCGACTTGTTTTGCCCAATAATTTCTAAGATTTCTGATATGAACTTTGGATCATATTGGAGGTTTATAAATTGGTTAGAGAAAGATTAGAAATGATCCAAATAAATATCTTCAATGCAAAATTCTATTGTCAATTTAAATACCTTCTAGGACTTCATGACACTTTAAGTCAATTTCTTCCATAGGCACTTTCGCAAGGAATATGAGAGGAAACCTTCAGGGCTTATATCTATGTCAAAGATGACAGGCTTCCCAAGCTTTTTATTAGTTAAATCTGGTTTATAGGCAACTTACATATAGTAAGGGAATTGTATTGTGAAATTGAATCACCCAGATTGTAGAGGTTGATATAGTTAAAAGCGGCATAGAAAGAATCATTCAACAAGCTTAATTATGCAAATTGAAGATCACAACCTAATAAGTTAATATCTTTCAATGTATCAATCTGGATCATAGACAAATGTCGTTAGGAACTAGGAATCCAGCTAGTCTCTAGATTCAAGGACCACTAAAACTTTACTTTTACCTTCCAGTCCTCCTCCTAAGATGGTATAGTAGTTGAGATGTCTCATGCCATATAAACACATTTCAAGGCATCATACCTTATCCAAGATATGTTGCATCATACCTTATTACAAGGGTTGTTCCAAGAGGAAAGTAGCCAAAGGCAATTTATTACAAAGTAGATTAGCTTTTAAAGACATTAAGCAATTGAAATGGTAATTCAAAATTTTAAAGCAATAGATATACCTTATGTCTATGGTGTTGAATTTTGATGGGCTTAGTAGGACCAAGGTAAGATTAAGCCATTTAAGTTCTGCTTCAAGTTGAGCTAGAGTTGCATTCATACTTAACAAATTAAAAATAAAAATCACATATAAAAAATTGATGGGAACACCATCATGAGCCCTAACTAGCTCATTTTGACATAATGAAGAGAATAAAAGCTCTTACATAACCAACTGAAGGTTCTAATTCACTACATAACCTTTCTGAGAGAAAAATAAGAAACTAGGGGTAAAACTATAATTTTACCAATGCAATACAACAACAGGTTTTCTCAAGGGATAAACAAAGGTCAAATGATCTTAAAAAGATAATAAGTGGGTTGGATTAGATAGAAAAGGGTTTGTGTGTATATTGTGAATTAAATGAATTCTTGAAATCCTAAAACAGACCCACTTGATTAACCAAGGTTCTGGTCATGATAAAATTCACCTAAACCCTCTAAAAATCATATAAAAATATTCTCTAGGATTTAGAACCTTCAATTTAGCCATTGGAACCCATCTTGACCTAGAATGGGGTCTTAGACAAATATTTACCCTAATTGGGTTTTTGCATAAATTTCCTAGTTAAACGTGGTCAAACCCAAAATCCAACTTCACCATTAGATTCCTTATGTCCAAATTAGGTTTCTACCAAAACTTGGACTCAAGTTGAATTTTCCTTGACCTAGTTTGCAAAAAGGTCCATCCTGATTAATTTATACCCCTATCTTTCAAAACCCTTACAAAAGGCCACCTAGCTTCTTCATCATTTTAGCAATTAGGTCCCTCCACCATTAAAGTGGAGGAATCCTACTCCGGCGAGCTTTGGAAGGTGGTTTCTCCCTGATTTCTCAGAGAATTCCCTTCAAAATTGGAAGGGAGGTTCTATGAGAAAATCCGTCCAATGTGAGCCCAGTTTGATGCCCTAATTTCTTCCCAATCTCTCATGAGAATGCATGAGAGATTTGGGTCTCTTTTGAGTTTCCTTCTCCGGTGAGCATGCCTTGCTTCGAAGCTTGACATCCAAGAACAAATCCCCCTCCAAAGATCTATTTAAGAAGCCCTAGATCCAACCGACTCCTCTAAGCTTGAATTCAATGGGAAACCCCCTCAAATTCTCCTCTCCTCCTCCAGCCGATTCGCTCTTCAAGCTTCGGCGACCTTCCCTACTCTCCCTCATCGTCTGACTACAATACCAATGGCAGACTCTTCCTCCTTGCATTCGTTCGCGTCGTGCAGCACCCGCCGACGCCCTTTCCCCCTTTCATCCTCGCCGACCGTCTTTCTTTGAGTGCCTTCGTCTCTGACGTCGGCAGTACGTGTTCGATGCCATCTTCATCTCCCCTTTGTCTCCTAACACCCTAGCTAAGTTCCCTTCCCCCTCTACTTCTCCACTCTCTATTTCCCTAAATCGACCACTGCCGCCCTCCACCACCCTCATCTCCTTCATCTCCGGCCACCACCTCCGGTGACGCCGCTCCACCTCCACAGGCCATCTCATCCCTCGCTAGCAAGTCCATAAGCATCCCCTCATTCCACTAAACATTTTCCCCCACTTCACACACCACTCCACTCACTCACGCACCTCCCCGAACACACCCACACCTTTGCACACAGTGTGCCCTAGGCATGCTTGCACATGCATCCCCATGCCATGCCAACCACCACAGCACATTCGCCATGCCTCAGCAAAGCTCCCTGAGCGATCTGACGTGGCCGCGAGATCGTCTTTGTGATTTCACGTAGCAGGCGTCATCTGCCATTGGTGACCAAGCTCGAAGCAAGCTTGAGGTCGCTCCAGGCTTTGCCAGCTCCAAGCCATTATCCCAGATTGCGCGGAAGACTCTCACACATGAATCCAGGCTATCAATTGGAGTCAAAGGTCGTAGCAGCTGCTGCAATTGGAGGCCTTGTCTCTGCCGCAGGCGCATGTGAAGAAAGGTGGGTGGAGAGTCCCACCTCGGATATGAAAGAGTGCCTGCACCAGAATAAATTGAAAAAGTGTTATCACCTTATCGCCTCCGTTACCATGGGGTGAGGTCCCACTCACCCTTCACCGATCTCGTTCGTGACCTTGCCTCCGCGAACCTGACCAGACTCAACCTGACTGCACTCCTCGCCCATCACCACACGTTGGTGGGCCTAGTCCCGGGTACGCACCCGACCCGAATACTCGAATACCTGTGGCTCTAGGAGAGCGAAACCTAAGAGAGAAAGAGAGGAGAGTTGGGTGCGGGTAGGGGGTAGGTTTTGCTACAGGTTGAAGGGAAAGAGAAGTTGAAGCTAAGGCAGAGAAGGAAGAAGCTGAAGGAAGACAGAGGCCAAAGAAAAAGAGAAAGAAAGAGAAGAGGCAGTCGGTAGACAAAGGTAAAGGAAGAGAGAAGGCAAAAGGCAGAGAAAGATCGTAAAGGAAGAAGACAGAAGCCAAAGGTAAAGAGAAAGAAGAGGAGTAGAAGCAGAAGAAGGAAGAAAGAAGAAGAGCCGCAGAAGAGAAGCAGGAAAAGAAGAAATCAAAAAGAGCACTATAGCATTAGTTTAAGTCGGCTGATTTACAAATCAAACATCCAATTTGAGTTTAATTCATATACATTGAGTTCTTTAGTATTTTGTGCTCTACATTTGCTCCCATATTTTTGCACTTTAATACTGATATTATTGCATACTATTTTAAATTCTAAATTGTGATCTTGATTTCTAAATACCAATTTGCTCCCTATGTTCGACCTCGGACTTCAAATTCGAGTAATAAAATTATATCTATTTTGAATTCTTTTTCGGCTATATTACAACGCAATACTTTTAAAACCCAATTCAGTGCGACAAACATTTTGGCGCTGTTGTCGGGGAGCAACGGGCGATTTAGAATTCTTGATTACAATTTCTGATTTGGTACTAAGTTGCTATATCTCTTTTTTTGTGGTAGTTTTAGGGAGAAGATTCAAAGAAAGACAGCCGCACATCAAACATGCTAGGGGCAAGTAATTTCTGATTACTTTCTCTCTTAAGCCCCTCATTCTGAAAAGGAGAAAAAAGATAAAATCAATTAGGGCTACTTGCTTTACTTTCTTAGCTAATCCATCAAGTTGCCTGATTTGATTTCAACAACAAAACTGATTTGTGCACCCATTTAAGGTAACTAGGACTACCACATTCTTGCTTGAGCCCTAGATACCACATTTGGCAAACTAAATTGGACCAAGATTAGAGCAAAATTAAGGATTTCAATTTAGGGTTTTAGAGGCACACTTTCATAGGCAAAGAATCAACTCTCCAAAAAGATGTGTGCCTAAGCCTTGGTTGAAGTGATTTATTCAAGAAAACCCTAAAATTTAGGCTCTTAATCTCACTTGAATCTTAAAAGAAGGGACCTAAAACTTCTCAAAGGATAAATAGGTGAAGTTGACCCACCATGTTGGGTCAACCAATCTTGAAATTAGATCACTTTTTGTACTCAATACATCTAAAGTTCAGGTGAAATCTTAAGCACCCTTGATCTTTAATAAAACTGGTAGACTTAAGAGGTCAAGTCCCCATTCTGGTCTACCTGGAACATCAGTGACAAGAGAGGTCGGGTGGGGGAAACCCTGTAACTTGTGGGGACGCTCTACCATGTAGGGGTCTTTGCGGGACTCTCCCTCTTTGGCTACCCAAGTATTTCTCAAGTGGACGGCTTTCTGACCAAGGGGTATCATCTGCCCCAAACCTCTATAGTCATTCAAATTTTTGGATGTCTTGATTGGGTCCATCACATTCTACTCTCATCCAGACCATCAGTGCATGTTCGGTAGGAGGTCCTTAAGACCATCCTCTAGGCCTCCTTTAGTTATTCACTCCCGTTGAGGCCAGGCCTCAACTTCCATGTTTATGCAGTAACCCCATCACATAGACATCTCCTCTGATTCATCTGAACCCAATTCTCCTTCTTCCATCATCATGGCACAACCCGTAGATGATTTATTCCAAGCCTTTGTGAACCCACCGCAGCGTCCTTTGATGCGAGATCACTACAATCCCACTGCAGTGGTGATCGAACCTCGAGTCCAAATCTCAGCTAGAGGTCCTGATTCTGAACTCAAGCCCAATATGATTCATGCTATTCCAAAGTTTCATGGGCTCAATTCTGAGGATCCTTTCCAGCACATCAAACAACTCAAGCATCTGGCACAAACCTTCAGGTCAGATGTCTAAAATCGGGATATTCTTCTCATGAAGATGTTCTCCTCTCTCATGGACAAAGCAGCTCACTAGTATCAGACTCAAATGCATCAAATCAACACATGGGTTGAACTACAGTACGAGTATCTGAAAAAGTTCTTCCCAGTTGGTCAGACGAATGGCTTACGACACCAGATCACGCACTTTACAGAACAAGCTAGAGAACCACTTCATGAAGCATGGGATCGTTTCCTGGATCTCATGCGAAAGTGCCCCCATCACAGAGTTCCTAAATGGGAACAAGTCCAGTCTTTTTATCAGGGACTTCGTGAAGATATCCATTTATTCGTCAATGCAACTTGCGGAGGAAATATCATGGGTCAACACAAAGACACTGTGTGGGTGATTCTCGAGAATATGTGTGAGAACTCCATCAATAATGACTCCATGGGCTTATTCGATCGGACGAATCCAAGGGGAGTACATGAGATGCAGGGCTTGTTTGCATCCGTCGACTTGGAATTGATGGCCAGTCGTTTGGACAAGGTCTCTATCATTGAGAAGAAGGTGGATGAGCTAACTCAACATCTACAGCGAGCCACCTCTGTGTAAAACCCATTCGCACAGCCGCCCTCTGGGAGGGAAGCTGTGCAAAACATCTATCACTGATCTTCTCAGGGGATGGACCCGTATCCACCCCCGTCTGACTCTGAGACTAGAGGAAACTCCAACCCTGCATACTCTAGTTAAGGGAACTCTAAACCCTCGTACTCTAACTTTTTTGAGGTTTCTCTCAGACCTACAAGGACCTCAACGCCATCCAGAATAACCCATTCTCTAATACCTATAACCCTGGATGGCGGAATCATCCCAACTTCCTATGGGTGGGAAATAATCAAAATTAGAGACCACCATATCAACCCTGTCCACAAGCTCCTCGTCCATATCAGCTGCCTCAGCCTCGGCCCAACCCCACCTATGAATCTGGGCCAACTCAGACAGATCAAATGACTCCTATCCTTCAGACTCTGGCTGACATTCAAAAGATGAATGCGGCTATGCAAAAACAGCACAAAGACAAGATCACAGAGGTTCACAATCAACTTGCCTAGATGGCAAATTCTCGCCAACCTGGCACACTCCCTTCACAACCTCTACGGAATTCGAATAACGTGCTGAACTAGAGGCACATTATAAACCTGAGTTTGGGCCAAGCCCACATGATTTATTAGGCTCCTTCTCCTCCATCACCTAACGGGATGGAAGCTTCAACATTATACTCAAGATTTCAGCAGCAGCCACCTATTTTACTGACACCAAACCAGAACCAGGCAGGACTGAATTCAGTAACAACCCGTAGTGGCAAAGCAACATACGACCCACCTTACCCAAGCCACTTTCAGCTTGGTAGTAACCCAAACCCTAGGATTGTTATTCAGGATACCCCTGTCCCTAATCAAGAACCTGGACCTATTCTAGAGGAACCATCCAAGGTTCTATCTCCCGAGGCCTTGACCAAAGGAAAGAGGATAAACAAACCGGTGGCACCTGAGGAGGATCTGGTCAAGCTCTTTGAACAGGTCCAAATAAACATCCCCTTGCTGGACACAATTTGCCACGTACCGACTTATGCTTGATTTCTGAAAGACATGTGTACATCTAAGCGTAAGCCGCAAACGAAAAGTGGGAGCCCAATTGTATTGTCAGAGTAAGCTAGCTTTGTAATTTTGAATAAATTCCCACCTAAGGCAAAGGACCTAGGTACTCCCCTGATTTCCTGTACAATTGGTGATATCCAATTTGATAGATCTTTATTGGATCTAGGAGCCTCCATAAACCTAATACCTACATCCATATTTGACAATCTTGAGGAAGCTGAGCTTAAACCGACAGAGGTGACATTACAGTTGGCTGATCAATCTATTAAGTCACCTAAAGGAGTTCTTGAGGATGTCATTATTAGGGTTCGGCATTTCTATTTCCTGGTAGACTTCGTATCTTGGATATGGATACTCCAGAAAACCTGAGGAACACACCGATCATACTAGGGAGACCCTTTCTGGCCATAGCTAGGGCCAACATAAATTATGAGAAGGGCTAAATTGAACTGAAATTTGGGAACCAAACATTAAAGATTGACATCTTTAAGAACCAACAAGGGATTAATTACGGTGTTATAGAACAGATATGTGATATCAAGGCCGTGGTTGATGATCCATATATTGAGGAAAACCTAGCAACTTCTGATCAACCATAAGAGGATCAAAACCCACAATTAGAGGAGTCTGAACTTGACTTAGACACACCCATAACTCCTTCCCTTGCTCTTGACACACACCCTGAACCACTCACTGCTGTTGATAACCTTGTTTTGGAACTCAAGCCTCTTCCCGATCATCTAAAGTACATCTTTTTGGGTTCCAATCAGACATTTCCTATGATTGTCAACTCTAGACACACCTGATCAGGAATCCCGTCTGGTCACTGTTCTTTGGCAACATCGAAGAGCCATTGGATGGACTCTCGATGATTTAACTGGAATCATTCCCTCTTACTGCACACATCGAATCTTTACTGAAGAGGGAACACGATCTTCCTGTGAAATGCAGAGACGTCTAAATCCTAATCTGTAGGAGGTCATGAAAAAGGAAATCATCAAGTGGTTAGATGCTGGGATCATCTACCTGATCTTCGACAGTCGGTGGGTGAGTCCGATCTAGGTTGTGCCTAAAAAGGCAGGACTCACTGTGATCACGACTGAAATTGGAGAAATCATACCGACCCGTGTGGCGAATTCGTGGAGAGTCTGCTTTGATTACAGAAGACAATATACCTCCACAAAGAAGGATCATTTCCCACTACTGTTTATTGATCAAATCCTCGAGAAACTTACGGGAAATAGGTTCTTCTACTTTTTGGACGAGTACTCCGTTATAACCAGGTGGCAATTCATCCTGAGGACCAAGAAAAGACCACTTTCACCTGCCCCTTCGGGGCATACGCATTTCGAAGGATGTCTTTCAGTCTCTGCAATGTACCTGCTACTTTACAGCGGTGCATGCTTGCCATATTCTCAGATATGGTAGGTGATTATCTGGAAGTCTTCATGGATTACTTTTCAGTATTTGATGAATCATTTGACAATTGCCTCCTGCACGTGGTCCAGATCCTCAGGCGGTGCATTGACGTGAATCTGGTTCTTTCCTTGGAAAAGAGCCATTTCATGGTGCCTGAAGGAATTGTCCTGGGACATCTCATATCAGAAAAAGGCATCCATGTCTATTGAGCCAAGGTGAATCTAATTTCCAAACTCCCTATGCCTAGCTTGATCAAGGAAATCCGATCTTTTCTGGGTACATCGATTTTTATCGTCGATTCATTCCTGATTTCTCCAAGATCGCATGCCCCCTGACCACTCTACTATCTAAGGATGTTCCTTTCGAAATCTCCAAGGAATGCACTCAAGCATTTGAAACCCTGTGTGATTGAGTTACCCAAACTCCGATCCTACAGTCCCCTGATTGATCTCAACCCTTTGAGATCATGTGCGATGCATCTGATTTCACTGTAGGAGTAGTACTTAGGCATACAATTGATGGGAAACCCATGGTCATCTACTACGCTAGCAAGACACTTGACAAGGCTCAGTGTAACTACACAGTTACTGAGAAAGAGCTGTTAGCCGTAGTATTTGCCCTGTAAAAGTTTAGATCATATCTTCTGGGTTCCCGTGTTATCATTTACTCTGATCACATGGCTGTGAGGCATCTCCTTGCAAAGAAGGATGCGAAACCTTGATTAATTTGCTGGATCTTGCTGTTGCAAGAGTTTGACCTCAAGATTTGCAACAAAGCGGGAAAATAGAATGTGGTAGCTGATCACTTGTCCCGCCTTCCTTCTAATATTATCGACCCTTCCGGACCCATCACAGAACATTTTCTTGATGAGCACCTCCTGACTATCAGTACAGGGCTTCCATGGTTTGCTGATCTAGTAAACTACCTGGCATCACATCATATCTCATCTAACTGGCCGAAGGCCAAGAAGGACAAATTTCTTTCTGATGCCAAGTATTACTTCTGGGATGACCCGTATCTTTTCCTCATCGGTGCTGATCAAATCATTCGGCGATGTGTCTCGGAAGTGGAAATTCAAGACATGTTGTCCTTCTGCCATGACCAGGCATGCAGTGGACACTTCTCAGGTCACAAAATCGCAGTGAAAGTCCTCCAGTGTGGCTTCTATTGGCCCACTATTTTCAAAGACGCATACAATCACTGCAGAGCATGCACTCGTTGTCAGACCTTAGGCAACATGAGCCATTGTGATATGATACCCTTACAGCCGATTCTCATATGCAAAATCTTTGATGTCTGGGGGATTGATTTCATGGGACCCTTTCCTGTTTTGGACGGCTTTGAGTATATTCTACTTGCTGTTTACTACGTGTCCAAATGGATCGAAGCCATTCTGACCCGAACCAATGATCATAAGGTGGTCATCAAGTTCATTCATCAGAACATCTTTTTGTCGTTCGGGATTCCATGTGGTATAATCTCTGATGGAGGGACCCATTTCACTAATGCTCAGTTCAGGTCACTAATGAACAAATACGGGGTGTCACACTAAATCTCTACTCCTTACCACCCCAAACTAATGGTCTAGCTGAGCTATCAAATCAGGAGATCAAGAAAATCCTCTAGGTTACTATTCGACCTGACAGGAAAGACTGGTCATCCCGACTTCCGGAAGCTTTGTGGGCCTATAGGACCGCCCACAAAACCCAATTAGGTATGTCTCCCTTCAGATTGGTGTACGGGAAGGCATGTCACCTCTCTATCGAGTTGGAGCACAAAGCCTATTAGGCAGTACGGATCAACAACCTAGATCTTTCTAAGGTAGGAACCCATAGAAAGCTTCAAATGAGAGAGATCGATGAATTACGCCACGATGCGTATGAGAACTCATGAATTTACAAGGAGCAGGTTAAGGCCTTACACGACAAGCACATATCCGGAAAGGTCTTTCACCCTGGTCAAAAAGTCCTACTTTTTGATGCCATGCTTAAACTGTTCCCAGGAAAACTAAGATCAAAATAGATCAGACCTTACCTCATCCGACAAATCTTTGGAAATGGAGCCATCGAGATCAGTCCACTTAGCCACGATTCAAAACGTTTCGTCATGAACAGTCAAAGACTCAAACCGTTCATTGACCTTATCGATACAAATTTGGCTAAGACATCCTTTACCCTCCATTCTCCTTGAGCTCATTGCGCCCAGCCGATGGCGTAACACTCAGCGTTTAACGGGAGGCAACCCATCATTTTTGAAAAATCCAAAACCTTTCTTGACATTCCTATGCTGAAATCATATTGCATTTTAGGGTTCATCCATTAGAACAACTGACCCCACCTCAGGTACCCGTGCTCGAGCTTGAAATCGTCTGCAACAGTCACCTCGACCCGTTCACCCACCCAGAACCTATTCTAATGAATGATCTAAGCTGAACTCGAACCCACCTAATTTACAATGGGGACATTGCAAATCGTAGGCATGGGGAGTTATGAAAGTGCAAAATGCCATGAAAATCATCTCACAAGAAAAGGTTTCATCAAAAAAATCACATATTCCAAAAATACCAAAAAAATGAAAAAATTCTTGAAAAAGAACAAAAAAATTGAGAGGGGAGAAAAATTTTGAGGTCATACAAATCTTGAGGAGAAAAAAGGGAAAAGTGAAAAATGTCAAAAAGGAACACAAGTTGAAAAGAAAAGAAAAGAGATAGTCATTAGTAAGAAATTAAGGAATTAACTAAGTTCTATACCATATAAAGAAAAAGAAAATGAAAGGAAAAAAGTGCTAATGAAACACAGAAGAGATTAATAGGAACGCTGATTTTAGGCCTCTTGGGCTATGACCATAGGCTTAAAAATTCAAGTATCCGCTAAGATCTGGATAGTCCTCAAGAGGTTGGGGAAAATGTGAAGCTTAAGTATTTGGTCTAAGGCTTAGGTAGTATTCGGCCTCGTTAACTAACCTCTGGTTTGCGGGACTCGGTAACCTAAGCACCCCAATCCACACAGTTTGGTTCAGTGAGCATAAGTATCAAAATCACCCAAATGCATTTAAATTATTCTAAAAAAGTCGCCTAGATTAGGAGCGGTCGATCAACACAAGTTGATTTAGACGAGTTCCCGACACGGAGAGGAGGGAAATTCCCCTCAAGATGAGAAATAACATATCATCTCCTCGGCACTTGGCTCCTAAGATATCCACATATCCTATCGGAGGCATGTAAGCACCATGTACTAGTTCAGATGCCATGGGCGGCATTATCTCGAAATGTCAATTGCTAGGGTCTGGATTTAGCTACAGAATGCCATGGGTGGGATTATCTCGAAATCTCAAAAGCCAGGGTTCTGGGGGTTGCCATGGGCGGTGCTATCATGAAGCATTTGTAGGATCTAAAATATGGAATATATGGCTACGCACACAAACACTCAAGAACAATATCAGTAATAATAAGACAATTTGCACAATCAATCAAATCACAGAAATAGGCACAATATGCATAGTGGTTCCCCTCCCTTTGGTACTCTACTACTTAAGCCTCCCAGCTTAGGGTTTTTAACCTGATTCTCTCAACCCTGAGAGAATCAATTTATTAAACCGAGGTAATTAACGGGTTACCTCAACCCAAGTACAAAAATGGGTTTGTTATAACCCAACGAGCAAATGCTCAAGAACAAATGAAATATAGGTGTAAGAAAGAAAGATCTTATAACTAAGTTGCTAAGCCTCTCAACAAATGTAAATATAATGTTACCGATTTGAGAGCCTAGAATGAGCATGAATGCCTTGACAATGCGTGAAGAAATCACATCGAAGTGTTTGCAAAAGCGTAGAGAAATTGATAGTAGCAAACTATTCCTTCTTCTTCAAAATATTGTGAGAATATGAAATATAGCTCTAGAATTTGTTTTCTCTATTTCTCATATGCAAACTAAGGGTCCAAGGGTTTATTTACAGAGTTAAGACCATAGTGGGTCGTCTACTAGACGTTGGGGTTTAAATCCCAACATTCATATAGCCAAAATTAATTTTCTAGTCGTTGAGTTTTGAACCAATGGCTACCTGGTACCGGTACTAAAGTATGGGTATCGGTACTTGTTGCTTCCAGATTTGGGTTTCAAACTCTTAACACAAATCTGTAACCCACTTGTACCGGTACTGATCATTAGTACTGGTACTCGTTACCTCCAGTACTGATACTGATCATGAGTACCGATACTTGCAGGGTACAGGTTTGTTTCTTTGAAAAACCCAAACCTGTAACTCACATGTACTGGTACTAAACTTTAGTACCGATACTTGTGGTTAACAAGTACCTTTATTAAGTGATTTAATCAATTACGTTCTTTGAAAAGGATCGCAATATAAATCCTAATTTATCTCTAATTATTTTTACGATCTAAGTTATATTCCTTTGTTAAGAGGCATATACAATCTATAAATAAAAATCTAAACTAGAAACACTAAAGGTTGAAGATGATCATCTCCTCCTTGATTCTTCCTTGTCATCTTGCCTCCTTCTTATCATGATCTTCTCCTTTTCATCAAGCCTCCATCATTTCTTGTTTGCCTTGATCTTCACCTAAATCTGAAAGAACTCAATTGCAAACATTAATCCATAATAATTTTGTTAACACCGAAACAAGATGTGGAACAAGGTTCCAACAATCTCCCCCTTTTTGGTGTTGACAAAACTATCTTGCAAATAGATAATTATAAGAATAAAAATAATTTTTAACGGTGTTATATAAAGGAAAAAAACTTTTAATTAAATCCTCTCCCTCAATATATGCTCCCCCGAAAAATATTGCTATTTGCCCTCTATCTTTCTCCCCCCTTTTGATAATCGCAAAAAAATGAAGAAATATCATACAATAAAATTTACCAATAGTAAAATGGAGTTTGTGGATACCAAGCATCTCTCGTCCAACATTCTTAGTCTTCATTCAACCTATAGAAAGGTTGAAGAGTTCCGTTATGTGCCTTGAACACCAACTGATTACTTTGATCTACTCCTGCAAAACAAATATCTTTTCTAGGTACCCATTTTCTTGTGGGTCCTTTAGAGTTAGCAGCTTTCAAATCCTGAGATTTATAGAACTTTTTAGTGTTAGATCTATAATTCTTGGGATTTTTAGCCTTTTGATACATCCATGCATGCCTAGGTGCATGTGATTTAGTATATGTATTATTTTTATTCTGAAATTTTGATTTTATAGCTTCACAAAATTTAGTATTTAACCTAGTTGTTTTGAGATTATGTAAAGTACCTTAAAAGTGCTCATAAATATCTTCTAATTCTACTATCTTTGCATGCAACTAATTGTTAGTTTCTATTGACATTTCTAATTCCATTTCTAAACATGATTTATCTATTTCTAATGTTTGATAATTATTTTTTAAAACCTTATTTTCCTTTTAAAATAACCTAGCTTTATGATATAGTTCTTCATAAGCTTCTAATAATTCTTCAAAAGAAAAATCAGGGTTTACCTCTTCTTCTGTGTCTTCTGATGTTGCAACAAGACAAAGGTGTGCGACCTCATCTTCATCTGATTCACTAAAGTCAGTGTCCATGTTGCTATCATCCCATGTCACTTTAAATGCTTTCTTCTTCTTCTTCCTCTTGAGCTCCTTTGTTTCTTTCCTATTGTCCTCCTTCTTCTTGTTTAAGGGGCAATCCTTTCGTAAGTCGCCCTTCTTCTTGCACTCATAACAAATAATATTAGAAGAAATTTTATTTACTTGCTTACCTTGTTTCTTGAGGAATTTCTGAAATTTCCTAGTGAGCATTTCTATCTCCTCATCTTCGGATTCTTATGTTGTTGAGTCAGAGTCCTCCTTGGTTGCTCTAAAAGCAATGCTTTTCTTCTTGCTTGTCGCCTTCTCCTCGTTCTTCTTGATATTCTCCAATTGGACTTCATATGCCATGAGGCTTCCAATTAGATCATCCAAGGGGAGAGTGGATAGATCCTTTGCCTCTTGGACCGCTGTGGTCTTTGGAGACCAATCGCTTGTAAGTGATCTCAAGACCTTTCTTACAAGCTACTCCTCTTTCAGCTTGACTCCTAGATTTTTCATTGGATTCATGATCTCTCCAAACCTTGTGTACATGTCCTTGATTGTTTCTCCTTTTTCCATCCTAAAACACTTATAATTTTCTGTTAAAATAGAAATACGTGTTTCTTTCACCTTGCTCGTACCTTCATAGGTGATTGGCAAAGTATTCCAAATCTCATAGGCGGACTCGCATGTGGAGATCCGGTTGAACTCTTCCCTTGATAATTCACAATAGAGTGTGTTCATGGCCTTCGCGTTTCTAGCAATCTTTTTCTTTTGCTCAGCTGTCCATTCAACTCCTTCCAGCTGTTCTGGATCCATGTACCTCTCTTGAATGAGAGTCCACGAATCTTCATCCATGGCCTTGAGAAAGGCTTGCATCCTCCTCTTCCAATACCCATAGTCCATCCCATCAAAATAGGGAGGATGGGTAGAAGACTGTCCTTCGGTGCGCCTTGATGTAGATGCCATTGCGAGTTGATTTGTTACATCTTCTCGCAGCCTCTCTCTGATACCACTTCAAGGGATTTTAAAATATGGAATATATGGCTATGCACACAAACACTCAAGACCAATATTAGTAATAACAAGACAATTTGCATAATCAATCAAACCACAGAAATAGGCACAATATGTATAGTGGGTCCCCTCCCATGGGTACTCTACTACTTAAGCCTCCCAGCTTAGGATTTTTAACCTGATTCTCTCAATCCTGAGAGAATCAATTTATTAAACCGAGGTAATTAACGGGTTACCTCAACCCAAGTACAAAAATGGGTTTGTTATAACCCAACGAGCAAATGCTCAAGAACAAATGAAATATAGGTGTAAGAAAGAAAGATCTTACAACTAAGTTCCTAAGCCTCTCAACAAATGTAAATATAATGTTACCGATTTGAGAGCCTAGAATGAGCGTGAATGCGTTGACAATCATGAAGAAATCACATCAAAGTGTTTGCATAAGCGTAGAAAAATTGATAGCAGCAAACTATTCCTTCTTCTTCAAAATATTGTGAGAATATGAGATATAGCTCTAGAATTTTTCTTCTCTATTTCTCATATGCAAACTAAGGGTCCAAGGGTTTATTTATAGAGTTAGGACCATAGTGGGTCATCTACTAGACGTTGGGGTTTAAATCCCAACGTTCATATAGCCAAAATTAATTTTCTAGTCGTTCAGTTTTGAGCCAACGGCTACCTGGTACCGGTACTAAAGTATGGGTATCGGTATTCGTTGCTTCCAGATTTGGGTTTCAAACTCTTAACACAAATCTGTAACCCACTTGTATCGATTTTGATCATTAGTACCGATACTCGTTACATCAAATACTAGTATTGATCATGAGTACCGGTACTTGCAGGGTACAGGTTTGTTTCTTTGAAAAACCCAAACTTGTAACTCACATGTACAGGTACTAAACTTTAGTACCGATACTTGTGGGTTAACAAGTACCTTTTTTAAGTGATTTAATCAATTACGTTCTTTGAAAAGGATCGCAATATAAATCCTAATTTATCTCTAATTTTTTTTACGATCTAAGTTATATTCCTTTGTTAAGAGGCATATACAATCTACAAATAAAAATCTAAACTAGAAACACTAAAGGTCGAAGATGATCATCTCCTCCTTGATTCTTCCTTGTCATCTTGCCTCCTTTTTATCATGATCTTCTCCTTTTCATCAAGCCTCCATCATTTCTTGTTTGCCTTGATCTTCACCTAAATCTGAAAGAACTCAATTGCAAACATTAATCCATAATAATTTTGTTAACACCAAAATAAGATGTGGAACAAGGTTCCAACAGCATTGATTGCCAGGGACCCTTCAAGGATTGATGATGGGGACTAGGAATCCGATATAGACCGTGTTGTGAAGCCAATCCGAAGCTAGAAATAAAAAGAAAAGAGAGAGATAACTCTCCAAACAAAGAAAATTCCTCTATCTCTCTCTTACAAAAACGCACTGCAAACGGAACCAAGGGTAAAATATGTTACAAGCACGGGTGCTTTAACCGCGGAGTCCAACGAACCTTAGGATAGTTCCTATGGGCCTTAAAAACCTTCACGGCAGACTAAGCCTAGAGTCGGTCAGGTCCAAATCTTGGTTGGTACTTGAGTACCTCTAGGCCTACTATTGGCATTCTAACCTAATCCACAGTAGAAAGCACACATCACAGTTTTGAGCATGAAAAATATTACATGGTCTAGAATCAAAGTTAAAACCTTAAAATTTTGCTAAGGGACTAGCAAAAGCTAGGCATGAGGGTATGGTGGGAACACCATCATGAGTCCTAACTAGCTCATTTTAACCCAATGAAAAGAATAAAAGCTCCTACATAACCAGCTGAAGGTCCTTCACTACATAACCTTTCTGAGAGAAAAATAAGAAATTAGAGGGAAAACTGCAATCTTACCAATGTAGTACAACAACGGGTTTTCTCAAGGGCTAAACAAAGGTCAAATGATCTTAAAAAGATAATAAGTGGGTTGGATCAGAAAGAAAAGGATTTGTGTGTGTTCTGTGAATTAAATGATTTCTTGAAATCCTAAAATAGACCCACTTGATTAACCAAGATTCTGGTCAGTATAAAATTCACCTAAATCCTCTAAAAATCATAGAAAAATATTCTCTAGGATTTGAAACCTTCAATTTGGCCATTGGAACCCATCTTGACCTAGAATGTGTCTCAGATAGATATTTACCTTAAATTGGGTTTTTTCTTAAATTTCCAAGTCAAACATGGTCAAGCCCAAAATCCAACTTCACCATTGGATTCCTTAGGTCCAAATTAGGTTTGTATTAAAATTTGGACCCAAGTTGAATTTGCCTTGACCTAGTTTGCAAAAAGGTCCAGCCTGATTACATTTGTACCCCTATCTTTAAAAAGCCCTTACAAAAGGCCCCCTATCTTCTTCATCATTTTCACAATTAGGTCCCTCCGCCATTAGAGTGGAGGAATCCTACTCCGACGAGCTTTGGAAGGTGGTTTCTCCTTAATTTCTCAGAGAATCCCCTTCAAAATTGGAAGGGAGATTCTCTGAGAAAATCCATCCAATGTGAACCTTGTTTGATGCCCTAATTTCTTCCCAATCTCTCATGCAAATGCATGAGAGATTTGGGTCTCTTTTGAGTTTCCTTCTCCGGCGAGCATGCCTTGCTTGGAAGCTTGGCATCCAAGCACAAATCCCCCTCCAGAGATCTATTTAAGAGGCCCCGGATCCATCTGACTCCTCTAAAGCTTGAATTCTACCAGAAATCCCCTCAAATTCTTCTCTCCTCCTTTGGCTAATTTTCTCTTCAAGCTTTGGTGACCTTCCCTACTCTCCCTCATCGTCTGACCACAATACTAGTGGCAGACTCTTCTTCCTTGCGTTCGTCCGCGTTGCGCAGCACCCGTCGACGCCCTTGCCCCCCCTTCATCCTCGCCGACCGACTTTCTCTGAGCGCCTTCTTCTTCGATGTCGGCAGTATGCGTCCTACGCCATCTTCGTCTCCCCTTCTTCTCCTAACACCTTAGATAAGTTCCCCTCCCCCTCTACTTCTCCACTCTCTATTTCCCTAAATCGACCACTGCTGCCCTCCACCACCCTTATCTCCTTCATCTCCGTCCACCACCTCCGGCGAGGCCGCTCCACCTCCACAGGCCATCCCATCCCTCGTCGACAAGTCCATAAGCATCCCCTCATTCCACTGAACATTTCCCCCCACTTTACACACCACTCCACTTACTCACGCACCTCCCCAAACACACCCACACCTTCACACACAGTGTGCGCTAGGTATGCTCGCACAGGTGTCCCCACACCATGCCAACCACCGCAGCACATTCGTCGTGCCTCGACGAAGCTTCCTGAGTGATTTGATGTGGCTACGAGGCCGACTTTGTGATTTTAGGTAGCAGGCATCATCCGCCATTGGTGATTGATAAGTCAATTTTCGCTTTCAAATAATTTGATTAAGATGATTTGTCATTTTATTATCAAACTGGTGGGAAATCGCTTAACAAATCAATTAAAATAAATCACTGGAGAGAGCAGGTCATATCCACAGGGAGGCAATGGCCAATTTAAGCTCGCATAGGTTATAGCTAAATTTTCACTATTTATTTCCCCCGAAAAAAATCAGGTTAAAATCCCATTTAGATTAGGTTAATCTATGACATGATATGCTGAAATAGTAATAATGCAAAAGAGGAGGGCCTCCTTTATAAAATGACTACCATTATAATAACAATAACCTAAAATTTATTGAATCCACAATGGCATTGCAATGTAAAAACAAATACGAGGCAAAATAGGGGAAAATGTTTCCTTGCCGTGAGCGCACACGAGGGGTGATGGCCGAAGGGGAGGAGCTTGCCGGAGGGAGAAGGAGCCACGCTGCTTCCAATGGTGGTGGTCTCATGGAAAATGGTGGTCGGAGCCGACGTTGGGGCGACGAGGAGTGGTTGGCGGTGGTTGTTGCTGCTACTAGTGTAGTAGTTCAACGCACGGTTGGGGGCGAGGAGGAGCACTGGAGAACGCACACTGTGCGTGAGCGGTGCTGGCAGAGGTGTAGCGTGCACTGCGCGTGCCGCTAGAGGCAAGGGCTGCTTGGCTGGAGGTGCTCTACGCATGCAGGCGAGAGCAGGAGAACCTGAAGGACATGCGGCCGCTGCAGCTGCGAGCGTCGACGGCATGCTGTAGGGAGTGCGGGCGGAGGTGTAGCATGCTCTGCGCGTGCGGCTGGAGGGAGTGCAGGCGCATGCAGCTTTAGGGAGCACCGGTGGTTGTGCGGCACGTGCAGCTGGAGTAGCACGCGCGGTTGGAGGCTATGGCCGCTGGCTGGTGGACGCATAGTTGCTGGGAGGAGGATGTGAAGGCTGATGCTGGATCTGGTCGAGAGGCGTGCGAAGACAGTGGTTGGGCATCGCCTACGCACGCGGTGATGCACGGTATGTAGCCAGGGGAGCGCGGCTACTGCTGCATGTGTGGATGTGGCGCGGTCTAGAGGAGAGGCCGCTGTTGTTGGCCGCTTTGGCATGAAGGTGGTCTGCGGTGATGGTGGTGGTGGGTTCGTTGAGGCTTTGTGTGGTCAATGAGGCACACGCTCGCGATAAGTGGTCGAGCTCACCGGCTTGGTGCGGCAGCCAGTCACTCCACCGACCCATGGTGTGGCGAGGCTCAGCCGTGGAGACCATAGTAATGGGCAGATAGACGATGATGGGGCGAGCGACGTCTCCAGGAGCATGGTAGCCTCCATCTTTTCTTTATCCTAGTCGAAGAGACCAGATCCACTTTTGGCACTGGGATCTTCAATGCGGCGGCTGAAGGAAGAAATGCTGTCATTCCTCATAGAAGAAGAATAAAATAATAATAAAATATTATGGTTATTTATACACAAACCCTTAACTTTTATGTTAACTTAAAATAATGCATGCAATGCACCTAATTGGCTAACTAATTAAATGAATGCAATTCTAAGTTAATTCTAAATGCATTTAAATATGGATGCCACACATGAATTATGCACTTAAGCTAAAAATATGAATTAATTTAATTATATCCTAATGTATGCTATCTAAATGTTAAAATTAACTTAATGTCGAGGCACTTAAATACTTAAATAGACCACAAATATGGGCTAATCAAATACCCCCATGCATACTTTTTGCTAGTCCCTAGCAAATCTATGCAATAACCTAGCATTCCAAGTGGACTACCCAACCTAATCGGTCTTCCTTTAGAAACATGTTAAGTTCAGACTTTAGACCTAAGGTTCCCAAGTAGTTGCTAAGTTACAGACTAGGTCGGCTAAAGACAAGTTGCAAGCATAGGTTTCCCTGATTTCTAACTCTACCCTAGGGTTTATTGATCCACGAGATTAAAGCACCATGCATGTGCATTGGTCTGAGTTATTTGAGGTTAGTATGATTGCCAACCTAGAGAGGAAAAATGATTTTATATATATATATATTTTTGTTTGATTCCTCTAAGTTTCACCTTGGATCAGCTATCAATACGGTCTGTGTCGGATTCATTGTCCTCATCATCGTACCTCGAAGAGTGCCTAGCTTTCGATGCTTCGAGATAGCACTACCCATAGCGACCCCAAGAACTCTTGGTAATCGACACTTCGAGATGGTATCGCCCATGGATTTCTTAAGCGAATTCAGGCCTGTGGAAATCGGCACTTCGAGATAGGGCCGCCCATGGTACCTAAACTGTACAATGCACTTACATGCCCTCAGTAGGATGGATATCCTAAGAGACAAGTGCCGAGGAGGTAGCATGTTATCATCGCATCCTCAAGGTGAGTATATACTCTACCTCTCCTGCAGCAGGAACTCTTCGAATCAAATTGTGTTTTCAAGCTTCTCCTAAGTCAAAACTAAGAGAACCAAATTTTCTTTTAAGAAAGGATTTAAGGTAATCATTATTTACACAAGACCAAGTGTATGTGAAATGTGGATGCTTAGGTTTCGGGGACCTGCAAACCAAAAGTTAGAAAAAGACATTAGGTACTACCCAACCTTTAACTCAAACCCTAGCTTTCCTTCCTCAACCTTTTGAGGAATGGTCCGCAACTTAACTCCTACTTAAGTTTTTAAGTCTACACAGGACCCTAAAGGTCTAAAGCTAGTATTTCAACTTAGCTTCTAAATTCAGACACCTAGAGTCAACTTACTTTAACCTAAAGCTCTGGCCTGCCTAAGAATGTAAGGCCCAGCCAGTTAAGCTCAATGAAAAATGCTTTTTTTAAATTTTTTTTTCTTTTCTTCAATGCAAATGTATGCAATGCAGAATGCTTTAAGTAAATGCATGAATGAACTATGTATCAATGATATGTATATCCCCAAGTACACCCCCCATGCCTAAAACTTGCAATGTCCCCATTGCATAGAAGGATATTACCTGGGTCAGAGTTGGGCTGCCATTGTTTTGTTAGCTACCGAGTAGCCAAAGAACCTGCAAGTCAAGTTCCAAAACCAAAGAAATAGGCCCTAACAATGAGCAAAGTAATGCTAGCCTAGAAAATAGGTAACCTAGGATGTTGGCGAGCTGATGATGAATACCAATAGCAAATGCTCACCCAACCAGGATGGGAATGAAATCATTCCAGGTCACCAGAGGAGGTTCTAAAGGATAAATTGGCATAACAACCTCCAAAGGGGTAGGAAAAGGATGACAAGGATCCTCTAAAAGGAATGGGGAAGGAATGGTGTAGAGATAAATCCCCAGGGTAATGGACTGACTAAAGAAATCATCAATCCATACCCGATACTCCATTACAGGAAATATTGGTCTATTAAGCCCCCCGGTCAAAACAGTAGTGAGCATGTCTTTAAGCCAGGGATTGTCAAGGGTGTCTAAGTTTCGAGGTTGCAGAATGGCCATAAGATCTAAGTTGGGTTTAATCGGCTCGGTGTCCATCCATAACACTCTTCCTAATTCCTTAATCACATCCCTAGCATCCCTTGTACTATCACAAGTATCTTCCTGCACTTCATCAGGAGTCAAAATTTTGCCTTCAGACATAAGCGAATCAGAGGGTGACTTCGAATCAAATGAAGGCAAGTTGAAAGCAACAGATCTAGGGATTATCTTATCAAAGTCATCCTCGGGTTCTTGTTCTTTAGTCAAATCCTCCCCAGAGTCTATATGTGAATCCACATAAATCTCAGAAGTTACTTCCACATTTTCCATTATTTCATCATGAGGAGGGATATCATCAATTGGTGTGCTAAGGAAACCTAATTTGGTTAAATTTGTGACATCCTCAAGGGCTAATTCTTCAAATAAGACATAATCACCCTTAGTGTCACTCCAAATCTTGAATGTAGGTTCCTCATATAATTCATCCTTCTCATCATATGATTCATCATATACCCGAGGTTCAGAATCATCTAAAATCACAGCAGATCCCCTAGGGCACTCAATCTGGGGTAAATGGTTTACACTGGTAACATCCAACTCCTCAGATAGGTGAATTTCTTCAGGGTTAGGTTCCTTAAGGGTGGGTTTGAGTTCCATCTCAGGATCAGAAGGGAGGGAGAGATTAACAACTTGACTTTGACCCACTTCATCAAATGTGACGAAAATACTATCATCTGGGTCGAGGTCTTCCAATGGTACCATTGTTCCCTTCTTTTGATTCCAATATAATTCAGGTGGATACTCAACCTGATCACCATCTTCCTCGGGTTGCCACCTTTCTAAATCCAATGTGTAGCTACTTTCATACATATCCTCCTCCCGCTTAAAGCGTGGACCTCTCAAAGAAGTGTCATCTAGCGGGGAGGTTTCAAAATCAATCCTTGAAAAGTAGCCATTCTTCCTTACATAATCCCCAAAATTTCCCTCCAACTTTGGGTGTGGCTCTCCCACAGGAGATGCATCTCGCGTAGAGGGGTGCATTTCATCCTCAATGGGGTAGGCTAGGTGGCTAATGGCTTCTATTTCTTGCTGGCCTACTCTCGAAGATTCTCCTAATAAATCAATCATTTCATCTTGCATTTTCTGTATTTGAATCTTCAAGGAATAGAAGTTAGGCTCAAGGTAATAGTACCTAGGAGTATTTGTCCAAACATTATAATCATTCAGGGAGGGTGGGTTGGGTATTTGCATGGTGTGCGGCATATTGGGCAAGGCAAATCCCGCTCCTAGGTTTTGCTCACTGATTTGGGTCTTAACTAGGCCAATACTCCTATAATAGGAGTAAAAAGGATCCCAATGATTATCATTATGTCCATCAAAGGATGGGCCATCTCGGTGTATGGGATCGAAGATTGCAGAATGAGGGTAAGGGTGTGGGTAAGATGTGAAAGGATGAAAGTCAATGTGGTCCATTCTAACTCACACCTCAATCAGAATTCCCCAAGCAAAACACAATTCAAAAAGGACTTTTTAGGTCTTTCCCAATTTAGGCTTTTGATTTTAAGTCAGATTGTAGGTGACAATACAATTTTTTCAATCAATTTACGCGCTTATTGTCGACCTACGGATCGCCTAAGAAGACTTAACAGGGACTTAGGTGATCCCCTCTGAAGCCCAAAAAGTTTAGTCACCACCAAACACGACAAAGAAGGATGCAAGTAGGGTTAAACCCTTCCTTTGAAGCATTTCTTTTGTAGTGCTTCTTAACTACCCTCAATCCGTAAGGTTTGGAGGCAACTTCACCTCTGAACTCAAGTTTTTGCCACTTTAGACCTCAGTAATAGGAAGCTCTAGTCCTAGTGGTTCCAAACCTGAGGAGTGTCTAAAAGTATGCCTTGGTGCAAAAGATATAAGTGTGCATACAAAGCAAAAGATTTTGAATTTTGAATCGTACGCCAAGTTTGAAAATCAAGTCCTTGATTTTAAATGTCCCTCCTTTATTAGTCCTTTTCAAAAATTAAATGTGACCACTTTATTAGATCACTTCAAGACAAATTATGTGGTCTAAAAATTAATCCAAATGCATTTGCATGACAGGTAGAAATGCAAAGTTAGAAGTGCACACTTGATTCTAGCATTCTTTATGCAAGACAGGAAGTGAGATCTAGATGTTTCTCATTCAATCCTAAATGATTCGACCTAAGGGCAGGCAGCTTCTAGCAGGTAGCTCGTTTCTTTTTTTTTTTATTTTTTTATTTTTAGCTACTTATGCACAAATAAATTAAGGATAAGCAATCCACAAAGAAAACCTAGATCTAAAGAAAAGGGAACAAACTCCTGAAAAGTTACCCAACATGGGCCTAAAAGAAAGTTCGAGGAACAAACCCCTCAACTACACACCAGAACAAGGGTCTCAAACCAAAATGTGCAAGAAAAATTAAGTCTGAAGTCTTAATCCTACTCTAATCAAATCAGCGACTAAATGTGCAGAGACGATCGTCACGTCCTCGTCCTTCCCCTCCTAGCGATCTGGTTCCTTGTAAGGTGGCTCGAATAGTTTTTCCTCTGGCGATGTCAAGGGTCGCCTCTCACAATGGTTGGTGTGATGGCGAGTCGTAGAATATGTGTCATAAATCGTTGCACTTGCATCAGAAAAAAAATCTAGAGTTAAATATGATTCAAAATTTAAATCAATGTGAATGAATGAATGAATGTGATTTAATTAAGCCTATTGCCTCCCAGGCAATGGAGCCATTTGATAAGTCTATTTTTGCTTTCGAATAATATGATTAAGATGACTTGTCATTTTAGTATCAAAGTGGTCGAAAACTGCTTAACAAATCAATTAAAATAAACCACTCGAGAGAGCGAGTCGTACCCACAGGGAGGCAATGGCCTATTTAAACTCGCGCAGGTTATAGCCAAATGTTCACTATTTATTTCCCCAAAAAAAATCAAGTTAAAATCCCCTTTAGATTAGGTTAATCTATGACATGATACACTAAAATAATAATAATGCAAAAGAGGAGGGCCTTCTTTATAAAATGACTACCATTATAATAACAATAACCTAAAATTTATTGAATCCACAATGGCATTGCAATGTAAAGACAAATACGAGGCAAAATAGGGGAAAACGTTTCCCTGCCGTGAGCGCACATGAGGGTGATGGCCGAAGGGGAGGAGCTCACTGGAGGGAGAAGGAGCCACATCACTTCTAGCTGACAGCAGGGCGGCAAGGAGTGGTCGGCAGTGGTTGTTGCTGCTATTGGTGTAGTAGTTCAACGCACGGCTAGAGGCGAAGAGGAGCGCTAGAGAATGCACACTGCGCGTGAGCAGAGGTGGCGGAGGTACAGCATGCTCTGCGCGCGTAGTTGGAGGCGAGGGCTACTATGCTGGAGGTTCTCTGCACGTGCTGGTGAGGGTAGGGCTACTTGGAGGACGTGTGGCAGCTGCAGCTGCGAGCGTCGACGGCGCGCTACAGGGAATGCGGGTGGAGGTGCAGCGCGCTCTTCGCACATGGATGGAGGGTATGCAGGTGCGTGCGGCTAGAGGGCGTGCGGGCGGAGGTGCAGTGCCTGCAGTTGGAGTAGCGCATGCTTTACACACATGGTTGGAGGCTATGGCCACTGGTTGGTGGACGTATGGTTGCTGGGAGTAGGATGCAGAGGCTGCTGTTGGATCTAGCTGAGAGGAGCACAAAGACAGTGGCTAGGCACCGCCTAAGCGTGCGGTGATGGACGATATGTAGCCAGAGGAGCATGGCTGCTACTGCATGTGGGGATGTGGCGCGGTCTAGAGGGGAGGTCAGCTGTTGCTGGCCACTTTGGTGTGAAGGCGGTTTGTGGAGATGGTGGTGGTGGGTTCGTTGAGGCTTTGCGTGGCTGATGAGGCACACGCTCACGGTAAGTGGCCGAGCTTGCCGGCTTGGCGCAGCGGCCTATCACTCCGCTGGCCCACGGTGTGGTGAGGCTTGGCCGTGGAGACCATAGCGATGGACGGATACACGGTGATGGGGCCGGTGGCGTCTCCAGGAGCATGGCAGCCTCCATCTTTTCTTTATCCCAGTCGAGGAGACCAGATCCACTTCTGGCACTGGGATCTTCAATGCGGCGGCTGGAGGAAGAAATGCAGTCGTTCCTCATAGAAGAAGAATAAAAGAATAATAAAATATTATGGTTATTTATACACAAACCCTTAACTTTTATGTTAACTTAAAATAATGCATGCAATGCACCTAATTGGTTAACTAATTAAATGAATGCAATTCTAAGTTAATTCTAAATGCATTTAAATATGGATGCCACACATGAATTATGCACTTAAGCTAAAAGTATGAATTAATTTAATTACATCCTAATGTATGCTATCTAATTGTTAAAATTAACTTAATGTCGAGGCACTTAAATACTTAAATAGCCCACAAATATGGGCTAATCAGTGACCAAGCTCGAAGCAAGCTCGAGGTCGCTCCAGGATTTGCCAGCTCTAGGCCCCTGCCCCCGATTGCACGGAAGACTCTCGCGCATGAATCCAGGTTATCAATTGGAGTCAAAGGCCGTAGTAGCTGCTGCAATTGGAGCCCTTGTCTCTACCGTAGGTGCACGTGAAGAAAGGTGGGTGGATAGTCCCACCTCAAATACGAAAGAGTGCCTACACCAGAATAAATTGAAAAAGTGTTATCACCTTATCGCCTCAGTTACCACGGGGTGAGGTCCCACTCACCCTTCACCAGTCTCCTCCTTGACCTTGCCTCTGCGGACCTGACCTGACCCGACTACCCTCCTTGCCCATCACCGCACGCTGGTGGGCCTAGTCCCGGGTACGCACCTGACCTGAATACCCGAATACGTGCGGCTCTGGGAGAGCGGAACCTAAGAGAGAAGGAGAGGAGAGTTACGTGTGGGTAGGGGGTAGGTTTTGCTGCAAGCTGAAGAGAAAGAGAAGCTGAAGCTAAGGCAGAAAAGGAAGAAGCTGAAGGAAGAAGGAGAAGCTAAGGAAGAAGGAAGACATATGCCAAAGAAAAAGAGAAAGAAAGAGAAGAGGCAGTCGATAGAGAAAGGCAAAGGAAGAGAGAAGGCAAAAGGCAGAGAAAGATCGTAAAGGAGGAAGAAAACAGAAGCCAAAATCAAAGAGAAAGAAGAGGAGTAGAAGCAGAAGAAGAAGATAAGCCGCAGAAGAGAAGCAGAAAAAGAAGAAATCAAAAAGAGCACTGTAGCATCAGTTTAAGTTGGTTGATTTACAAATCAGATGTCCAATGTGAGTTTAATTCATATACATTGAGTTCTTTAGTATTTTGTGCTCTACATTTACTCCCATATTTTTGCACTTTGATACTGATATTATTTTAAATTCTGAATTGTGATCTTGATTTCTAAATACCAACTTTCTCCTTGTGTTCGACCTCGGACTTCAAATTCGAATAATAAAATTATATCTGTTTCAAATGCTTTTTCGGCTATATTACAACGCAATACTTTTAAAACCTGATTCAGCACGATAAACAAAAATTAAAACCCATACTTGAAAACCAAAAATCATGTGGAAGGGCCACAATTCCCTAACTTACCTACACCCATATGTGCACAGGAAACAATCTAAAATGGATAAAAAAAAGGAAAACAAACCACCCAATCACAATCCTATGTACTTAAATTATCCAAAATATGAAAGGCCACATCAAGATCAAACCACATCATTTTTTTAGCAAAAAACTCCAATCGCCCCCTTTTACCTGAAAGAAATTCAACTACAAAGTCTTTCTCGAAGGGAAAACAAGAAATACAAGAAAAACCAAAAGATGTAAAAAACAAGTAGCAATTCAACATGAATTGCTAAACAAATTCAAAAAACTGTCAGTAAACTTTTCTTCATATAGAACCATTCAAAATTAAGATCAGCAGTAAAATCCAAGTGACTTCAAATTAGTACAACATCAACTAAATGCAGCTTTCTAATCCATAGACCCCATGTCCATATTTCTTCGAAGGTTAAAGCAACAATAGCCAAAATATGTAGACCAGCTGAAAGCCCTCTTCTATCAAAATCCCAAAGAAATCATCCATCCAACATTGTAGAGAATCCATGCTCCACATTGTATAATTAATCAAAATGTTACTTTAAAAGTCTATGACCATCTATAAAAATGGGCACAAAAAGCAGCAATAAGAACTTCCATAAAACTTGAATTTTCTGAATCAAAGGATTAAAGATGGAACTTATCTTTTGTGTGCATATCTCTTACATATATGCACACTTCCAAATTTTCACATATTCGAAATATCCAATAGTTCGAAGGCACTTTTTTCCAGGCAGCTACACCCCTATGTAAATCCCCTACTATGCACTCTTATTTAAAAAACATAACTGTAGTCCCAGCCCAATAGCTAGCAATAAGTCAACTCTCCATCTAAAAAAGCAGTATTCATGAACAAAAATCCAATCCAAAGCTCTATTTGAAAGAAGAAATAAAGAGTTAGATAGGGGACTTATCTTTTGTGTGCGCATCCTAAAAGGATATGTGCACTTCCCCAATTCCAAGCCAAAATCTAATCCCAAATAGCCATCTCCTTCGAATTGCAAGAAACTGAATTTAAGCAAACTCCAAATGCCACTGCACCATTTTATGACAGCAAATATGACAGAGAAGAAAATTGCATATCTGATGCATTATATATCAAAATAGATGAAGAAAAAGGACTTAACTCTTGCATGCATACCCTTTTGGATATGCACACTTCCAATTGATAATTCCTCACAAGATTCTTTGAAGCATAATTCATGAAAAACCAAATCCCTCAAAGAGCCTCGATTTATATTATGTAATATGAAAATAACAATAAAGCAAAGTAAACTGAAAATAGTTCTGAAAAAGACCATCAATCTTGAAAGTAGCAGGCTGATCAGTATCATTGCGAAGAACAAAATTAACTTCCCTTTTAGTCAAAAGCCATATTTTAGTTTCAAGCTTTTTATAACAATATGAATTTGACATATTCAAAGAATGACAAATCTTCTACATCTTAGACTCATTAACCATAGGTTCAAGTAGGGCAACCACAAGCACATCATTTCTTCTACAAAGCTTCTTCAAATATGCCATTGTGGACTCATTAAAAATCCCATACAATTCCAGATAATAGTAGTCATGATTCAGTGTTTAATTTTGATGTCTGAAATCTTCTCCTCAATCTGGATGACCTCCTTGAGTTCAAGCCAAATTCCTCATGATCTTGAGAGATATCCTCCCTTTGATTGATTTCCATTAAATATTCATAATTTGAATTTGGAGAACTATAAGACTTCTTTCCTTAGTTAGAATTAAATCGATGTTTAGCATTCCCTCGACCATATTAATAATCAACCTCATCATCTGCTAAGGAAACATCATAGTACTTTTGCTACACAAATGAACTTTCCAAAGCTTCAAACTTATTGTTTATAACCTTGCCATCAATACTGAGATCTATTGAACTTGATCCTTGATTTTTAAACAGCCTCCTTGACCTCTTTCCCATAGAACCCATGCTGCCCATGTTGCCTTTCTTCTTCCCATTAGAAAACATATCATTAATAACATCACTAATCTTAACTCTTTCCAATCTAACCTCTTCAATCGAAAATTTCTCATTAACCTCCTTATCATTGGAAACACCCCTTAGACCCATATCCATCCTTCAAACGAAAACTCTTCTGCTAAGAACCCCTTTCCTTCTTACACTGAGTTCCAAAAGCCTAAGCAGATTGTTTGTCCAGCTGAATGTCTTCACTCTATGTACTATTTGTTGACTCTTATTATAATTTTGCATCTCCACCAAATTTTTCCTCGTCCAAACCTTATTCACAGTAATATGACTTTTCCCATTGCCATTTCTGGTTTCCACCCTTCTATCTCTCTTATATAACTGATTTCTACTAAAATAACAATTCTTAGTTTCATGTCTAAGAACCTAGCAATTACAACAAAAGAAAGGATAAAATTCCACAATCACACATTGACAAAGTGATTCATTTCCATTTTGAATCCACATAAAGTCCAGAAAAGGCTCAGCCAAGTCAACTTTAACACAAACTCTAGCATATCCAGGTCTTAGCATCAAGTGCACATCTCTATCTAACATTAATAATTTTCCTAATGGATTAACAATAGAACGCAAAGCTTCTATATTAAAAAATTGAAAACCAAGACCTGGAAGACCAATCTAGATCGCAACTCTCGAGGATGTTCTTTCAGGATTATAAAATGGATTCCATTTCATTATATGCATTTTAAACTCTCCCAATCTCAAAGAATTCTTGGAGTACGTATACATAAAATCTCCCATATACTTTTAAGGATGATTAGGATTGGATTTGTTTGGAATTTGGAAAATGCTCATAATTATAATTTTCCACCCATAACCTAAATATTTCTCTTGATGGATCTCTTAGGTTCAAAGAAAATGGTATAAACAATTTAAAGCCTCACATAAAGTGGAAAGATTAGCATATCATTTAGGATGGATTCTTTCACATAGCTCACTTTGTTGGTTTAGGGTTAAATCACTTTATGAGAATAATTTCCAATTTAAGAAGTTCCACCACCATGTAAAGCCATATTGATGTTTTTACAATCTATCAACCTTCAGATTATCTTAATAGGTAAAAAAAGAGAGGTAATCTAGGCAAGAATCCTTTTAAAAAATTACAAGTCCTTCTGCATTATGTATATGCTCCTTATAAGGATAAACATAACAACATAGCTAGGGAGCACAAGCAAGGTGAACCCAAAAGGAAGTACGTCAGTTTGGGTTTGGCTCATATGATTGCAAAATTGTGCCATCCCAAGACTGAAATGAAGTATCTTAGATGAGGATTGATGCACTTATCAACAAATCTGATCTAACCTGAAATTGAATTCAAGTCTGAGCTAACCTATCTATCATGTATAAACTAGAAATTGAGTTTAGAAAAGGATGCCCTATGGAGACAGAGCGCACAAAGGTGATGGAAACACCATCATAGACCCTAACTAGTCCATTTTAGTTTGGAATAAAATATAAAAACTCCTACTTATTCATTTGAGGATTATGTCTCCACCATATTATGTTTTGAGAAGAGAACAAGAAGCTATAGTTAATTTTGTAATTTTAACATCATATCATTAACATAGAATAACCAAGGGGTTGGATAGTGGTGAGTTAAAGGTGAAAAGAGCATTAAAGTCAAATAAGTGGGTTCGTGCAGATAGAATGGCTTTTCGTGTATTTTGAGAATTAACAGTAACCCAAAACCCTAATTTCAGACCCACTTAAATAATAGAGGTTCTGGTCAGGATACATTCCATCTAAACCTTCTAAAAATCATAAAAAAGTATTCCATAAGGTTTGGTATCATTGATTTGACCATTGGAACCCATATTGACCTAGAATAGAGTCTTAGCCAGAAAGTTGCCCTAATTTAGATTTCTACATAAATTACCCAATCAAACTTGGTCAAAACTAAAATTTGACTTCACCATCAGATTTCTTGGATCCAAATTAGGTTTGTATCAAAATTTGGGCCCAATCAGAGATCATCTTGACCTAATTTGCATTTTAATCCAGTCAAACTCTTTCTCTCTCAATTAGCCCCTCAGCTTTTGAATTATTTGCAGATAGATCCCTAAGTTTCTCATCATTCTTTGAAAATAGGTCCCTACCACCATTAGTGAGAACAGAAGCTCCACCATCGAGATTTGAGCAAGAATTTATCGCTTGATTCTCAATCAAACAATCCCAAAATTGAACTGGAGATTCCTTGAGGAATTCTCTTCCAAATGGACCTGGCCATGAATCCTATTTCCTTCCAAATCTCCCATTTGAATGCATGGAAGATGTGGGTATCCCACATGCGTGAAATCCCCGAAGCTTGAGATCTTCTTTCCTTGCTTGGGAATGTCCCTTAAGTCCTATAAAATCACCAACGACGAATTTGCTTTAACATTTTAGCACTGTTGCCGAGGAGCAACATGCAATTCACACATTAGCCTTATCTTTTTTTATTTTTATTTGAGCACTAACTTGCCCTGTTTGATTTGATTGTGATTTTGCGAGGTACATCATGAAAGGATCTTCCATGCAAGTCAGCCACTCCAGGGGTAGGTAAACTCTCTCTTCTTCCCTAATCATTCTCCTAATCTTTTGGAATAGAAAAAAGGAAACAAACAATTAGGATTCATCTACCTTATTTTCTTAGTAATCATCATTTCTAAGGTAAGTTTCCTGATTTGTGATTCAAAATCAATATATGATTGAAGATTGAGATGATTCTATTTAGAAACCCCTACCCACATTGCCTATACCTACTAGGGATTTACGCTTAAATTTAAACATCTTGGACTACTCACCTTCTTGTTTGAAGTTCAAGGTGTACATTTTGAGATCAAATTGGACTTGAAATAGAGCCAATTAGGGTTTCTACTCTAAGGTTTTGAAGTGTTAGTTCACACTTGCTTGAATTAAAGGAAATTGACTAGCCTGCATCTGCGCGGTACCCAAAAGCCTTGCTTAAAAAGATCTAATCAGAAAAATCCTAAAATCAGGCTCTAAATTTACTTGAACCCTAAAATTGTGGACCAATAACCTAGGAGTCAATTCAGGGTAATCTTTGGGTTTTGACTCATATGTTATTCTATATCTTTTTAGGGTAGGTCAGGTGAAGTTGGTCTACTTTGTGGGCCAACCAACCTCCAAATTAGGGCACAAATTGAATTAACTTCTAATCAAGTGAAATCCAAGGCACAATCTAGGCTAAAATTGGTAGACTTAAGGTCTCAATTCATACATTCTGATTTACTTGGAATTTCAATGACAAGGAAGGTCGAGTAGCGGAAACCCTATAACCCGTAGGGATGCTCTACCATGTAAGGGTCCTTGTAGGGCTCTCCCTTCCTGGCTACCCATGTACTTCTCGGGTGTGTGGATTTTTGATTTAGAGGCATCATCCACCTTGAAACAAGCCTTAATCATCCAAAAATCTTTGGGTGCATTAATCGGGTTCAATTTACATCCAGTCCCTCATTTATTCTTTATAGCACATACACAGGAAAGGTCTTTAGGTTATTTAACCTAGAGGCCCTCACTAGAATTGATCTTTTTGTGGGATTTCTGATCTAATCCAATCACTTCAATCTGAACCTGAATTTGATTCTACATCTTGATTCACCCACCTGATTTGAAAATGCAACCTGACAAATTAGGAAGACTTTTTAGGAAACCTAAATCCCAACTAAGAATGAAAGAAAAGATGATTGAAGATGCTCTAATATATCATGATGAATATTACAAAAACTTAGATCCATTTAGTCATATTCAGGTGAATATACCAGAAACAACAACCTTCATTATAAATTGTGCCCAACTGATAATAAGACAGATGACAAATGGTTCAACTCGGGATATTCTTATGACAGGATTTATTGAAATGGAAAGATTACATAATTTCGAGTATCTTCAATGTTTGACAAATCCATGACTTTGAGAAAAACACCAAGATGACCTTGAGAAACAGGAAAACTTGATAACTATGTTGAAACAGGTCATAAATCAAATTTACCAATATTAGAAGTTAAGAATTGATGATCTTCCAAATCCTGGGTTTGAGAATAGAGGTTGTTGTGGACCCCCAACCCAAATGGAATCAGATTCAAACTTCATAACAATGGACATGCCTGATCTTGATAAGGGTTGGGAGGATCCAATTGCAGGTGTTCCCAATTTTGAACTAGCCTTAGAAAACCTTGAAGCTGGTCCTTCAAGCCTCGATTCTCTAGACACCTATAATGATAAGCCTGAAGCAGAACTTCTTGAGAATGTAATTCCCAAGCCTTATCTTGTTAAAGTGATTCTCGAGAATGATTCTGACCCCCCAATAGAGCCTAAACCAGATTCTAGTGACCCAATTCCTACCTTTGACTTAGAATCTAGATTCAAGCCTATTTGGGATGATCAAGAGGCCCAATGTGATGAGAACCAGATTTTGGATCTAGATTATGATTATGGACCTATGTTTGATGATTACACCTCTCCAGCCTCCTCAGAGACAAAAATTGATTTTTTGGAAGTCAAGCCAATCTATGATATGGAAACAAAGGAGATGGAAGAGTTGGGATTCAAATTGGGTCTATCCTAGGAGCCAAGAACTTGAGCCTATGACTAACAAGGACACATTTTCGAGCCTAGAATTTGAGAATAGGTTAAATCCAAGTCAGGTTGCTAATTCTGCACATCTTGAGTCATTCTATGGTGGGAATCCTGATCTGGAATCAAGTTCAAACACTAATCTTCGTAAATTCTCCGATGATTTGGAATCTTATGCTGATTTCAGAGATCTGTTGTTTCTTGACGACTATGAACCAATTTATGACCTCGGCATCCATGATCCATTCTTTGATGCTGAGGTCAATGAATTGGACCTTAATGAAGCCACACCTTCTGATCCATATACAGAGCTTTCCAAAACCCATTCCCAACCTCGACCCATCACAGAAATTAACTTCTACTCTGATTCACCTCTCTCTGATCCTGTTGCATATGACTCTCCTCCATTTTTTGATCGGGTTTTAGACATCGATCAGACTGTTAATCATTTCCTATCCTTCTCTGATCTTATTGGTAGTGTTCCTACATCCTCTATAGCTTTATTTTCTTTTGAGGATCCCTACTCTGACCAAGATGAACTGATTCAACCAAACCTCAGATTCTCATTTCCATATCTATTTGAGCCTCAAATTACCTGGTGGACTCTCTATCTTTTGATTCACATCCATCGACCCACCATATTAATTGGGTTTGGGCTGCATCATCAGCCTGTTGATCTGAACAAGCACCTGGTTGTACTAACCAGGCTATTGATTTGACCACCCCTTCTCCTTGACCACCTTCTGCTCAGTTGAAGGCATTGAATTTAGCGCTTAATGGGAGGCAACCTGTCATACCAAAAACCCGAGACCCTTCTGATAATCTCTTGAGCTACACTCCTTCACTTTTGAGTCAACATTAGAACAGCCGACTCCACCTTTGGTACTTTTATCAAAGCTTGAAATCGTCCACAACAGTCATCTCGACCTATTCACCCACCCTTAGATCCTATTCTAATCCTTGAACCAAACTAATTTGGTACCCTCTTGGTTTACAATGAGGACATTGCAAAACTTAGGCATGGGGGGTGTTAAAGAGCAAACATATGGAAATTCAATTCTCTGAAGGGTTCTCACAAAAAATATACATATTTAAAAATTGATAAAAAAAATAAAAAAATTGAAAAAGAAAAAAATTGGAGAAAGGGGAGGAATTTTGAGAAATGAATGAAAATCTTTCTTGATGAGGAAAAGAGAGGAAAATTCAAATGTCAAAAAGGAGCAGAAATCAAGAACAAAAGTGATAGTCATTATGTTGAGAGTGGAAAACTATGCGATTGAAGTTCGATTTGAAAAGCCCGTCGTTGTAGTGCGATTTGCGAAGTAATGCGTCAACAGATAAAATTTTACCAAAATTCATAAAGAAATTCCAAGTCGAACACAGGGAGGTTACGTTGATCTTAAATATGTAATTATATTTGTTTGGCATTTTTGCTTGAAAACGAGATAATTATAATGGAATTGATATAAACAATAAGAGAGAGAAAGAGAGAGAGAATAATCACTTGATAAAATAATGCTATTTTTACAACTAGAAAGTAGGAAATGATTACAACTAGAAAGTGGGAAATTCTATTCTAGAAAGCGATAAAAAGAAGGGAGAGAGATGTTATCCTCCTCGACGAATGCTTGGAGGATGAGCCGGACAGAGCGACGCCTGGAAGACAGAGGATGAAGCAAGAAGGAGGATGAAGCAGGAAGAAGCGGGAACGAGGCAGCACATCATCGTCATTGTAGGATCCACTTCCGGAACGGGGGCGAGAAAACCTGGATTTGGCTTTAGAGTAGCATCCCAGGTGTGGAACAAGCTTCTCTTGATCTTTGGAGAGGGAGAGAGGCGAAGGAAGGGAAGAGAATTTCATAGGGTAGGGGTCTCCTTCTATAGTTGCAAGGATTGGGGGCAATTTGGTAATTCCATATTCAAAAACATTAAAATCAGGTCTTCAGTGATGGATTTATCTACCACTAAAGGTTTGATTATGGGCGACGTGCGCGCACCGCACGTGCCTCCTCCTCTCCCATGCCTTAACGTCAAACGTACGTCCAAGAAGTCTCAGCCATCCAATCGTGAGATCGGATGGCTCAGATCGCTCCTCACCCTCTTCAGCTTCGTGCACCTACACGTGCAATCAAGAGTGAGGCGACGCGTTTGATTGTGCGTGCACCTGATTGGGCAATCTAGGCCGTCCATAGCTGATCACGCGGTCGAGATAAAATGCGTGCGTGCCTTTGATTGCAAGTCGAACTGGCACCTTACGCTTACACAAGGGTGCTTGACTGCTACATTGTGGTCGGTTCTTTGTTGCGCTTACATTTTAAGCATGCGCACCTGTGACCATTGGATCAAGATCCAACGGCCCAGATCTTGCCTCGCCAGCGCCTTCAGAGGGTGAGAAGTGGTGCTGCAGTCAATTTGGGCGGCTGTGATGGCACCACATGGCACCATCCTAGCCGTCCATCTTCTGTGACATGTAGAAGGTGCCACAGATGTTGGATTGAGCCTATTTTCATACCGTTAGGTTGCGATCATCGATCTGAACCCATTCGTGTGGTCGGATTTGTCATCTGAAGTGTGGATTGACACCATCTTGTCCCTTGATCTCTGGGCTTCCTTGGACTATATATGATGCTATGGATGTCCGATCAGGGTGATCTTGGAGTTGTTGAACTCCCGTTATCGCCCTGATCAGATTCGTATGGTTGGGTATCTTTCCGAAGCCCTGATTAAAAGTTGCTCTGTCCATGGCCATAAAAGGAGACAATTACTATATGTTGAGAGTCGTAAATCGCATTTTTGATAGAAAAAAGCGTCGTAGTATAGTTGCGAAGTACTATCCAACAAAGATATTATTTTGTAAAAATTATGAGACTTGAGTCCCGATCATTCGTCTCTAGGAGGCATTGCTTTTACTTTTGAAATCGATCTTTTTGCTGCTCTACTTTATTTAAAAACGCACGCCGGTTTCCAATCTCCTAACTAAAACTTCACCACTTCTATTATTAACTCAGATTACATGTGCATGCGTCAAATAAATTATGAAGGTGAATGTGTGAGTTTCTGTGCGCACGATTTTGGTGAGGTGGTGACTATTTATGGAGAAAGCATCTATCGTTAGATTTTCAATATTCTCGGGAAATGACATGCTTGTTTCGAATAGATAAACAATTGAAAAATAGGCAACTTGAATCACGTGAAAAGAATGACAATTATTAAGCTCATTGTGATTTCAAACATATAGATATATATACATATATAAATGCATTTTCATTCATTCCATTGCAGAGTTGTTTGCACAAGAAATTTAGAGGAAATCTTATACATAAATGCTTGAAACGAAAATCTAGCTACTAGAAAATGACTGCATACAAGAATCAATGGGGGGATTTCGCATGCATCATTGGGGGAGAAGTTAAGACTATGCTACTAAGCAGTAATAAAAGTAGTAAAAATTATGGAGAGCATAAACTAAATCTAGCAGAATAAAGGGCATTCAGGGGTGATCCCTGATGGCCTTGGAGTGGTCAGGAGGAGAATGAGGGGCGGCCAATGTAGCTTAGGCTGACCCTTGGAGAGAGGGAGGAGTGATCCAGCATCCTGGCATGATGTCCTCCATGGTGGTGGTAGTGAGCTCGTGGAGGTGGAGTGGCTAGCTAAGTGGAAGTGGGCGTGAATGGCACCAATGGAGTCAAGAGTGTGAATTTTCCAAGGAAGCGAATGGGGTCACTTGGCTGCCCATGGGGTCTTTTTATAGACCCAATGGCTTCTCTCTAGAGAGTTGTGGAAGTCTCTAGAGAGAGTCCAAGAGTGGCTGGCCAAGAGGTTATGAGATTCAAAAATTATGGATCTCATTTTGAATGCCTCTTGGTTGCTAATTTTGGCAACCAAGAGGTGGTGCCACTTCAAAGAGAGTTCTAGAGAACTCTATAGAAGTGTGTGTGCGTGAATGGGTGGGTGGGTGTGTGTGTGTGTGTGTGTGTGTGGTGTCATTCTCTATATGGCTAGGTGGCTTAGGTTAAGTCCTAAGGGGTTTGGATAGGTGTAGGTCTTGAATTAGGGTTACAAACCCTAATTGCTAAGTTGGAAATGCAATTAAACTTAACCTAAGTTTAATTGAATGAGTGCGAACCTAATTGAGAGTGAAATAACTCAATTAGGTTGGGTTTAGGTCAACTGGACTCTCACCAAGTCCAATTGAACTTGTGTGGGTTGAGATCTAAGCTCAATTGGACTCAATGAGTCCAATTCACTTAAGTGAAGGTAATTGACTTTGATCTAAGTCAATTGGGTTTGGTGAGGACCTAATTAGGTCCTTAGGTAGGTCTAGAGGTGATGTACTAGGGTTAGGACACCTTAATTTAGGTTCCTATGGGGTTGGGATTCGTTCTAGGTCGCTAGAGATCCAAGATCAAGACTTAAATTTCAAAACAGGGGCTGGAGACTAGTATCAGACATCCAATATTGTGGTCAGATGACTTATACTAAAAAATCAAAGTCCAGACTTCAGTTCTAGGCATCCAATCTGAGTCAGGGGAAAATCAAGGTTCTGTTTTGGGTGTTCTGCAGAAATTGGACGTCTGACAAAGTGTCTGGATGTCCAATAACACTACAGAAGTGGGTTTGAGGTGTGCGGGAGATGGCTAAGGGTTCTGGACATCCTATAACTTATCTGGACATCCAGATAAGGGTTGGAACTAGGGTTTTAGGGCTTCCTAGGGTGTTGTGACCTAATCTAAGGGTGGCTAAGGCTTGGGGAAGTCCCTAGGCTATCCTAGGGCTAGGATGGACCTAAGCTCTTCACATTTTACTGCTTTATTCCTACTTAATAGAATAGCAAACCTTTAATCCCCTTACATTATTGTTCCTATATCTAAACTAAGCCTTTTGCTCCAGCTTTGCTACAACTCCTGTTATTCTTGATCCAGCTGTAGATCCAGCTCTAGATCAGCTTATTTCCTGCAATTGACATAATGCACTTAATCAGCACATTATAACATTATTTTATGCATAGCTAAGGAAAAGTAGTAAAGATGCAAATAATGCTTATGCGTGCATGAATTTTCCTAGGTTATGCTAAGTTCTAGCCTAATCTGGGTCAATTAAGACCTATGATTGCTGCGCAATTGCTATACAATTTATACAATTTGACCTAAATACATGATTATACATGTTATTCAATATTTACAATGTATGATGCTAATATGATACTAAGAACATGCATTAATAGATATTTTTGGCTATTTAAATGTATGCACATCACACCCCAATGCCTATCTTTTGATAGTCCCTAGAAAAAACTACATACTATTTATAAAAGAATTAGGATTGGATTATTTGGGCAAAAGTCATTTCAACATTAATAAATTTTTAGTTAGAACCAGAACTTTCTAAGACACAATAGCGCCTGGGCATCTGCCAAAATGTCGACCACCTCAAGCCCTCACCTTATTCAAAGAAGGATCCCTTTTTCTCCTTTTTCTTCTTTTCTAACTTTTTTGGATTTTTTAGTTTAGGGTTCTAGAGTGGCTTAGACGGCCACTCAACCCACCCAAGACTTGATGAGAACCCTAGGTTCTAAGCATCTTTTTGTGAATGTGATAGACTCGCTGATCGGCAATCAGAATGGACTTCGGATTTCTACGCCCCTAGGTGACCTTAAAAAGAATTCTACCTAAAGGTGTATCTATACGACCGGTAACTTTCTCCCTACTTTTCTTTTTATGGGGTCAACACAAGGGTGAATCCAGTGTATATCTCCCTGACTTATTCTACTTCTCCGATTCTTCCTACGTTTTTTAGGAATTAAACGTGTATTTCTTAAGCTAGGATCTGGACAACCTACCAATGGGCAGTTACCCACGATAACTTGCCAGCTATACTCGTGTGGTGAAGTGTGGCTTTTTTTTTTTCTTTTCTCCTTTTCTTTTTCTTTTTCATTTCTTCTTTTTTCTTTTCTTTTTGGACTTTCCTTTTCTCTTTTTTTTTAAAGTAGGTGTCTTCCTTAGTCTAAGATTTACCTAAAGGTAGTAGGAAAAGAATAGTCTAGTGGCTGGGCTCTGGACAACCTACCTATGAGCTGTTACCTTTGATAACTTGCCAACCATATCACCTTAGAAGGTTCATTAGCTACTTAATTTCCATTAAAATCGTTGAACAACGAGTAAGTGACGAATAATGTGTAGATGCTTAAACTTCAAGTTCCCTCAAATCAGAGGGTGGGTTGATAAGTTGTGTACTTATCACCCCAATTTATTTAATCAAATTGAAATGGAATTCAGGATGGTGAGAACTTGATAAACAAATCCACATTTTAGTGGATACTTGGGCGATTAATCCCAAAGACCTGAAGGGTCTTAGTGTTCAGATCCTATTGTAATATTTCATAAGATTGAAAAGTCCTAATACCCAAATATTCTTTCCTAATTCAATTATATATATATAAGAAAACAAGTAGAATTTACAAGAGTTCCACAAAGCTGACAAATTGATTCAGAAATGAATCCACCCCCCCATGCCTAGCTGATGCAATGTCCTCATTGTCTTAAAAGACATGAAACAGAGTGGAGTAGAAAGCACCTGAATTGCATGAATAACTGGTCGGCTCCAAGATGAAAAGAACCTATATATGTACTGAAGTTCGTGCCTTCAGCTATGCACACTATACAAATAAAGAAGAAACAAAGTATTCACAAGTCCAAGTCAGAATCAAAATAAAAAGATTCACCTCAAGACCTGCCAGCAGATGTCCACAGATGTGGACTAGATTGTGGTGCAGACCCATACCCCATGGTCGAATATATCTAAGGTTTTGGATAAAAATTACCCAGAACCTGAGATCAATATGCAAGTGGGGTCGAGCCTACGATTTGTGAGAATGCAACCTAAGACCAAAAAGTTGGACAATAGAGAGATCAAGCTCAAAAGGATAATCAATGAATGTGTGCTTGGGTTGGACATCCTTTGAAAATATGTCATAAGCGTCCTGGTAGAAGGTTTGGAGTTTTAGAGAAATTGGAACCCTTAGACTTAGTTTTTTTCTTCCTCCGGAATCAACTTCCCAAATCAACATTTCCCACTTTCTATCCTCCGCAATCAGGATTTCAAATTCTGGGACCTCCTGCATATTAATCACTCATCTAAATTTTCCAAGTCTAAAAGATGTGACTGAATCAGAATGGACTTGGGTTTAGTGATTTCAAAATCAAAACCGCCAGTAAACTCAAAGGGGTGTAATTGAGGAATGGGGCTTGGAATTAAATCTTTCATGAAATTAGGATTTGAATCCACCAAGCGAGCCCCAACAGGATCAAGTTCATCAATTTCAGGGCCATCAAATGATTTATAGAATTCCTCAGGTCCAGTTGTCTCACTAAAATCATGTTTTGTAACTCATGTGAGACTTCGCATAATGATTCTTCACCTTCAGAATCAAAGAAATCTGAATCCGCATTAATGTATGTCTCAAAATTATCAATCACTTTCTAAGCCATGGAGACATACGTTTCTCGTACCCCAGCTCAAGGATCTCAGGTGAAGAAATTAGTTCATCTTTAATTGGTTGCTTTAGACCAATCTGGTCAATCCCGGTCTCATAACACGTGTCCCCCCCAACAGGTGTCTGAGCGGGTTCTAACATTGACTCTCCTGAAGGGGGTTCATCCTGGGAATCATCCCAAGATTGAACTAAAGCAACCACAAATCTCATCCTCATTTTTGATAATTTCCCAAGTAAAAACTCACTCGGGCCCTTATCCTTAACATCCTGGAGCCAATCCAATAGATACTTGTTAAGATCATCAATCATTTCAATCAGGGGCTCCAATTCGTCAGTATAGTATAGTATTCCTCAAGTTAGCCAACACCTTCTCTTGGACCTGGTTAACCTGAACTAAATGGTTTGGTTTAGGGTTTGGTGGGTTTAGGTTCAGTGCAGAGGAATCAATGAATTGAGGATCTTGATACCCTCCCTGATAATAGGTCATTTCAAGTTGTTCATAAGGTGGTGATGACCTAAAGATAGTGTATTTTGGGGAGGGGTAAGGATCAGTGCATCCTTCTTGATTGTAGATCATATTAGGTTGTCTAAATGAGGGCAATGATCTATAATCAGTGTAGCTTGGAGAAGGATAAGAATCAAGATCATCGTGTCCAGGGCTAAACCCTAAACATGGAGGTTCGAAACTGTACCCCCAATCAGGATTATCCCAACTAAAAGATGGATGAGAATAAGTCTGGTTGGAATAATAATCATTTTGGGAATAAGATGTATTAGGAGGAAAAGAACGGGAATGCGTGTAGAATGTGGAAGGATCCATGATAGAATGAGAGGAAAAAAGGTACCTTGAAATACAAACAAACCTGTCCTTAAGTAGGCTAGCCTAAAGATCTATAGACTTCTTTCAGGTCAATCCAACCAATTAGAGGGAGAGACTAGGGAGAAGGTTCTTCCTTTGGCTTGCACCTCAGGTTCCTAGTGTACCCCCCAGCCACGATCGTCCGATTCTGCTCCCCTAGCTAGACATCAGATTGAACGGTAGAAATCAATTAATCGAAAATAATCTCCGTCTGGGCTTCGAAAAGTGAATTCAATCCATAAGGCCAACATCTACTCTATTTTAATTAGAGTTAGGTTTGAATGTGCTTTGGAATGTGATGGGGCCTTTATCTGGGTTGTGCCCTTAATGATTGATTGGTATGTGTGTACGTGCACAACCTGTGGTTTTCAAGTAAGATTATTTTTGGATGCAGTGAATTTTAGGGTTGAAATCTTGCTTAGTAGCTTTTAGGATTCAACTTTAGATATATTCAATCAAGTTTAGTTGGCACACCAGGTTTTAAAAGCACAAGTGAAGATGTTTTCCTTTGAAACTTAAAAGAATGTGGAGCGCTTGGTAATGACCTAAATTGAAAGACCTAAGGGGAAGCTACTTGGTGAGTTGATTTTAGATTAAGTAGTACAGCCCAAACAACTCAAACAATTGGCCAAAATTGACCACTAAGTTAGGCACACAAAATGATTATCCTAGACTGATTTCTACTCTTTTATATGTTGATTTGCGTGTACCGATTCCATAGATTAGAATCCGATTGAGTAGATAAAAATCAATTAGGTTGTGTGCCTTGAATGTAGGTGTATGTTGTGTGTATGTTGATTTACCCCACAAGAAATATCTTTTTGTTAATTTTTTTATAAGGGTGAGATGAATGGAATGAATGTGAGTGGAAATCCAAGCAACCAAACTGACCCTAGGATTTATGCAAACACTTAGGTTAATTGGGGATTGAATTAATGTTGTGAAATGAAATCTATGGAGGGGGAAGAATGGGGAGCACTTACAGTTGTCTTCAATTGCACTTTACTCCGATCTACTGCTTGAAGATTCCCTGTTAAGGTACCTGCAAAACAATAGATGAGAAATCAAGCAAGTTAGAAAATAATAAAGTGAGCGAAATACAGAAAGAAAAATAAAAAATCGTTGCCTCCCCAACAACGGCAACAAAATGTTGAGAGTGAAAAACTACGCAATCGAAGTTGGGTTTGAAAAACCCATCATTGTAGTGCAATTGCGAAGTAATCCATCAACAGATAAAATTTTACTGAAATTCATAAAGAAATTCCGGGTCGAACATAAGGAGGCTACATCGATCTTAAATCCGTAATTATATTTTTCGGTATTTTTGTTTGAATGCGAGATAATTACAATGGAATTGATATAAACAATAAGAGAGAGAGAAAGAGAGAGAGAGAACAATCACTTGATAAAATAATACTGTTTTACAACTAGAAAATGGGAAATGATTACAACTAGAAAGTGGAAAATTCTATTCTAGAAGCGATAAAAAGAAGGGAGAGAGATGTTATCCTCCTTGACGAATGCTTGGAGGATGAGCCAGATGGAGCGATTCTTGGGAGACGGAGGATGGAGCAGGAAGAAGGAGGATGTAACAGGAAGAAATGGGAACGAGGTAGCACGTCATCATCGTCACGGGATCCACTTTCGGAATGGGGGCAAGAAAACTTGGATTTGGCTCTAGAGTAGCATGCCAGGTGTGGGACAGGCTTCTCTTGAGTTTTGGAGTAGGAGAGAGGTGAATGAAGGGATGAGAATTTCGTAGGGTAGGGGTCTCCTTTTATAGTTGCAAGGATTGGGGGCAATTTGGTCATTCCATATTTAAAACATTAAAATCAGGTCTCTGGTGACGGATCTATCCATTACTAAAGGTCTGATCGAGGGTGACGTGTGCGTGCCGCGTGCACCTCCTCCTCACCCACGCCTTAACGTCAAACCTACGTCCAAGAAATCTCAGCTGTCCGATCGGGAGATCGGATGGCTCAAATCGCTCCTCGCTCGCGTCAGCTTCATGTGCCTGTGCGTGCGATCGGGAGTGAGGCGGCATGTTTGATCATGCGTGCGCTCGATTGGGCGATCTGGGTTGTCCGTAGCTGATCGCGTGGTCGAGATAAAATGCACGCACTCCTCTGGTTACGAGTCGAACCTATGCCTCGCGCTTGCGCAATGGCACTCGACCGTTGTGCTACGTCCGGTTCTTCGTCGCGCTTACATTTTAAGCACGCATGCCCATGGCTGTTGGATCAAGATCCAACGGCCCAGATCTTGCCTTGCCTGCGCCTTCAGAGGATGAGAAGTAGTGCTGCAGCCGATTTAGGCGGTTGTGATGGAGCCACGTGGTGCCATCATGGCCGTCCATCTTCTGTGACATGTAGGAGGTGCCACGGATGTCGAATTGAGCCGATTTTCATGCCATTAGGCTGCGATCATCAACCCGAACCCATCTGTGTGGTCAGATTTGTCATCTGAATTGCAGATTGATGCCATCTTGGCCCTTGATCTCTGGACTTCCTCGGACTATATCTGATGCTACGGATGTTTGAGCAGGGCAATCTTGGAGTCATTGAACTCCCGTCGTCACCCTAATCAGATCCGTATGGTTGGATCTTCCGTTCAAAGCCCTGCTTAAAAGTCACTCTGTCCCTAGCCATAAAAGGAGATAATTATTATACAATTTATACAATTTGACCTAAATGCATGATTATGCATGTTATGCAATATTTATAATGCATGATGCTAATATAACACTAAGAACATGCATTAATAGACATTTTTGGCTATTTAGATGTATGCACATCAATTAGCAATTGATGATGGAAGTAACTTAAGTTTTAGACCTAATCAAAAAGAAAAAATAATCAAGTCCTGAGATGACAAAGAGACAAAGAGATTAGTATAAGTGCTGATCTTAGGCCTCTTAGACTTATTTTAGGGCTGGAACATTCACCTATCCATTAAGATCTGGATTAGTACTCAAGAGGTTGAGGAAAATGCGAAGCTGATGTATTAGGTCTAAGGTTTAGGGATTATTCAGTCCCTTTGCCTGCCCTTTGGTTTGCGGGACTTGGTAACCTAAGCACCCAAAAATCACACACTTAATCAGGTTCAGTGCGCTTAATAAAAAAAATCTTGCAAAAGTGTTCTGTTCTAAAAAGTCATCTCAAAGATCTAGCTTAGGAGCGGCTCGACAACACAAGTTGATTGGACGAGTTCCCAACGCGAAGAGGTGGGAAATTCCCTTCGAAGATGTGTAATAACATAGCATCTCCTCAGTGCTTGTCTCTTAGGACATTTAAATATCCTACTGAGGGCATGTAAGCACCTTGTGCTAGTTCAGGTGCCATGGGCAGGATTATCCCGAAATGTAGATTACTAGGGCCTAAACTTAGCTATAGAATGCCATAGACGGCACTATCCCGAAGTGTTGAATGCTAGGGTTTTGGGGGTTGCCATGGGTGGTGCTACCCCAAAGTATCGAAACCCAGGGACCCTTCAGGGATTGATGATGGTGGGGACAAGGAACCCAATACATACCATGTTTAAGACCAATTCGAGGCTGAATCTAGGGAAATCTAAAAAGAAAAGGGAGAGAAAACTCCCTAAATGAAAAATCTACTTCTATCACTCTCTCTTACAAGAAAAATGCACTGGCAAAATTGAACCAAGACATGCTACATTCTAAGCACGAGTGCTTTAACCACTAGGTTCAACGATCCTCTGGGTAGTTTTGTGGGCCTTAGAAACCATCGCGGTAGACTCAAGCTGAAGCTAGTCAGGTCTGGATCTTTGCTAGTACTTGAGTACCTCTAGGTCTATTGTTGGTATTTTGATCTGATCTCTAGAGATGCAGCTTAGTAAGGAACCTTGACGGTTATTTCCGACCTAAAGATTTGGTTTGATCCATAGGATGTTTGCTAAGGGACTAGCAAAAGCTAGGCATGGGGGTATGATGGGAACACCATCATAGGCCCTAATTAGTCTATTTTAGTCTGTAATAAAAGATAAAAGCTCCTGCATATTCATCTGAGGGTTATATCTCCACCATATTGTGTTTTGAGAAGAGAATTAAGAAACCAGGGTTAATTATGTAATTTTAACAGCATATCATGTACACAAAATAACCAAGGGGTTGGCTAGGGTTAAGTTGAAGGTCAAAAGAGCATTAATGTCAAATAAGTGGGTTCATGTAGACAAAAATGGGTTTTCGCGCATTTTGAGAATTAACAGTAACCCAAAATCCTAATTTCAGACCTGCTTAAATAATAGAGGTTCTGGTCAGGATAAATTCCATCTAAACCTTCTAAAGTCATAAAAAATTATTCCATAAGGTTTGGTATCCTTAATTTGACCATTGGAACCTATTTTAACCTAGAATAGAGTCTTAGATGGAAAGCTGCCCTATTGGGTTTCTACATAAATTACTCAGTCAAACTTTGTCAAAGCTAAAATTTGACTTCACCAACAGATTTTTTGGGTCCAAATTAGGTTTGTACCAAAATTTTGGTTTAATCAGAGATCATCTTGACCTAGTTTGCATTTTAGTCCAGTCAAACTCTTTCTCTCTCAATTGGCTCCTCAGCTTTTGAATTATTTGCAGACAGGTCCCTAAGTTTCCCATCATTCTTTTTAAATGGGTCCCTATCACCAATGGTGAACAGAAGCTCCACTATCGAGATTCGAATGAGGATTTCTCACTCAATTCTCAATCAAACAATCCTAAAATTGAATCAGAGATTCCTCGAGAAATTCTCTTCCAAATGGACACAGCCATGAATCCTATTTCCTTCCCAATCTCCCATACAAATGCATGGAAGATTTGGGTATCTAACATGCATGAAATCCCCGAAGCTTGAGAGCTTCTTTCCTTGCTTGGGAATGTCCCCTAAGGCCTATGAAAGCACCAACGACGAATTCGCTTGAACAAAAGGTGACTTAAAGAAGGATTGCATTTAGAGGCAAAATGAACATGTGGAGGCTTGAAGATGAGGATATCTTAAGGCAACAATGAGTAAGTAATGAAATTTCTATAGTTAACTTAATTCTTAAAGGACAACCACAGTATTTGGTAATGTGAAAAGCCTTTCGCTAAATTAGCAGTCCCTCCAAGTTAGTAAACTTGCTAGTTGTGAGAGAGAATCTAAATGGAACTAGGGGATCCAAAGTAGCCAAATGCTAACAACAGGAAAGAAACTTGGACCAAGTCCAACATTAAACCAAACTAGGTGGCAAGAAAAGGATCACGCAACACTTCATATCTATGACTATCATCTTTGATACACCATGATACATGCACACAAACTCAGCCTCCCACAGCACAAAAAATGGCCATCATACTTAACTTACAAAATTTGGAATATATATATATATATAAATGATAGTATTTCAACAATAAATATCATCCTTTCCTAGAAAAGAATACATGGACTATAATTTCTCTCTCCAAAAAGAAGAGTGGGTTTCTACTTCCATCTCCAAAAACTTAATCTACTTATTGTGATTCTTAATCTATGCTGACATGAGTAGTCCATCTTTTTTAGAGCAAAATGTTTGGGTCATTCTGGCCGTAAAGATCAAAGGCAAAGTTACAAAGCCCCATACATTTTCCCATGTAGTTGACCCATCCACAACATAGACATACATTACTCTATTCAACATCCAGGATAGGTAATGGTTCTAAATATTAATGAAAAGTCCTAAAAAATGAATTTTCCTTTCAGTACCCAAGAAAAGAGCTGCTCCAGCATAGATTGTGTAGGTCTTTGAGAATGTTAGTGGTTGCAAACTTATTTGAGAGTCTTGCAAGAAGTCAACAACAGCTTAAGTAATAGTAAGCGCTATTTTTGAGATAGCTACAAGAGGTTGCTATTCTATCCACAAAAGGGTATAGCAAAGTTTAAGACTAAGCACAATGGTTTATAAAATCTTGCAGATTCATTATCTATTTTATAGAGGGGGCATGTATTTGCCAATCAAGTTCCTTTTCTCTATTATGTAGTGGGAGCGAAGTAAATATAGCAATATAGAGAGTGTCTTTGGAAAGTATTTATTTTATATTTTTTTAGTGGAGGAGAGAGTTCCTACCTCAGCAAGAAGATGGTAAGCTTCTTTAACTATTTCATCATTTATTGAGAAAGTTGGGGGAAAAAATTGTCATTAATATTTGAGAGTTTGATATTCAGAATTAAGATACACATAGCTCACTATAGAAATAAATGCCCATTCCTCATTAACTAACTATAATAATAGTAGATGTGAATCGCATGCATCTACAATAGAGAAATGTATCTAGGATAAACAAAGAAGAAATCCCTTCACCACAGTTTCCAATTCCACTACTCTCTATCCCAAAGAAGAAACCACAAGAATATATCTGATTCACATTCTTACCACCTACATATATTTGCAAACTTCAAGACATGACATTGGGAAAAGAGCATACTTTCAATTCAATCTATTTGTATAACAAAGCTATGGGTTGTTCAATTTCACAACTACACCATAAACCTACATCAAAGCAACAAGTAGCAACCTTTCTTTGAGAACTCAAAGCAAAACACAAAACCAAATCAACTAAATTTCACCAAAACGCAAGCAACTTACCTTCTGGTGCTTTTCAGACATGGAACCAAAAACTTTGGATTGGGGGATGGAGAAAACCTCAACTGATCCTTTAGATTGATGTTGATGTGGGCACAATGATACTCATAAAACATTGCTACACCCATCACCAATCCTTCAATCATCGGAGAATGCACAAAGCTTGAAATTTTCCTTCTACTCCTGGCCTCATAGATTGTCCTCTTGTTTGATTGCCCCATCTTCCCACACTTTGCCTCCTACACTGCAAACCATACAAGTCTCTATGATGAAACCTTTAGAACACCAAGAGAATCCTAAGACCTTACCTCGCACTCATTGCTCCAGAACACGTCCTCTGCCACAATGCCCCATTCTTCCACGGTGGTTGCACCATGACCACCCCACAGACCACTACCACGACAGTCTCCATCCTCAGATCAAGCTAGATCACACACCATGGAAACCCTAGGGATCGCAGGAATGAGCTGCATCAATAGTGAAGGGTGGTGATTTGAGCGAGCCAGAAGAGAAACTGTAAGTGGACAATGTGGTTAGGGTTTGGGAAGTGGGATTTTGTGTGGGGGGAGGGGAGGTGCAGCTGAGTCGACAGAGGGGGAGGCAAGTTCTCAGAGAATGAAGCTAGGAGTATGATGAAGGAAAGTAGTATTTATAATGGAAGGAGGGAAGAGCTGTTGAGCTTCGATTGACATGGTGAAGATGTGTGTGAGAGGTGTGGTTAGAAAGAGGGGAGCGAAGGCTCATATTTCTCCCTCTCATCACTGTTGGTGTAGATAAGAACAACATCGACATCTTTGATCGACCTATAGCTATGTTTATAGGAAGTCGTTATAGGTTCTTTGTCAGTGTTGGTAATTTATTTTGTCGTGACTGTTAGATTATAGAGCAAACTCATGCGCCCAACTCTGAACATCACACTGTTTGAGTTGTGTAGTGAAGTTAGATGAAAATCAATTCATGGCCAAGAAGTTAACAAAAGCATGGTAGACTCTAATTTGAGCCAGCTAGACTATTTAGCTATCCAAGGGCATCAACAGACAATCATGGCACATGACTACTCATCTAGGGATCCATCTTGCAGTTCTCTAACCACTACCAAACTTAATGGCTTTCTTTCTATGTACTTTTAATGTAGGGCTTTCCTATGTAACAAACGACAAACACAACAACAATACAAGTCCACTTCATGTTTCAAAAAAATGACATGAAAAATCAAAACATCATTCCATATCCTAAAAAATATAGCAACAACATTTAGTAGGTAATGACAATTACTATGGCATAAGATATGTGATGCATTATAACTTTGGACAATATGTGATTCATGTGGCTAATAAAAGTGATTTTGGAAACTTTCTTTACTGATCTTTCTTAAAAATATCTATCTCCAAATTTAGCACAATAATTTTCCAACTTATAATCAATACAATGAAAAAAGAAATAAAATTAATATGTGGTAGAATTTGCAGACTCATTCATCCACAAATCCATCCCATAATTGTCTAATTCATGACTTAAGATAGCAACAGTCTCCACAAAAATACCCACCACCAATAGCAATCGGGAATACTTCCCTCAAAACATAACACAATCTGTTTCTAGCTAATAGGAATTATATGGAAAGAAGAAATAAAAATAATGTACCAACAAATTTCGTCATCCATAAACCTATCACATGCTTGTCTATTCATAATTAACCCAACAATTATCTTAAAAGTATATAATAGGTATAACAAATCTAAAATGATAAGCACCAACATATGTCATTTCCAATAAGTGAGTGTATAACCTATTCTCAAAAGAAGAATATATACAACTAAATGTCTTTTCTTCCAAAATGAGCATTCTTTTACTTTTTCCCTAGAACTGAACCACAAGGTGCAGTTAAATGATAGAACCCCAATTTTACATCTAATTTGTATGCTACAATGGAATTGTCACTTGGAATTCATATCTTGTGGTTATTCTTAACTAATAGGATTTATAAACTCCCAATCCATTCTCACCTCACACACCACATTTGACTTTGATCACTTAGGAAACATTAGCAAACACTACCAGGCACACATTCAGCCCATAGAAGCAAGACAAAGGTCAAAGAATCAATCAATCCCATAGAAGACATTGATCCCACCCCAAACTCGTTATTTAGATTTCAATCCCACCCAAAAGAATCAAAAGCAAGAACACACAATCCTAGACATTGATCAGGAAATGCATTATCCAACACTTTCAGACAAAAGATAATCACAATTGAGTGTCCATAACAAAGTTCTCAAATCCATGCAACTTGTAATATGAAACTCTAACAACGAACTAGCTCAGCATAGCATTAAATGCAATCAACACTCCAAAACCTTTAAAACCTCCCCCATTCTGCATGATATATATAATGAAAAATACTTTGGGGATAGATAGGTGGTTCTGAAAATTACATAAGATAAAAGAAAAGAAGATTGCAATGTTTCATGCTATATATCAATAATTAAAGAAAATACTTCTAATTAGCAAGAAGAACAAGATATCAAGAACTTTGATATTCAGTGGTTATCTAGTGTTTATATCTAGGAGATCATAGAACCAATAACTAAGAACTAATATACCTACAGATTAGTTCATGTAGAATCTCAAGTTCTTACTTCGGGCCAGTGCATCCCACTGTAGCCACTAATCCTCCATCGAGCTTGAGAACTAAAAGCTTGTCGAGGAACTACAAGCTTTCTAGTAACCTACTTCATCTCACAATCAGTTAGGCTTTTTGTACTATCAGTTCAGTCAGGTGCATCAAGCTGTAAATGATGGGAATAAAAATGTACTTAAAACAAGAAGCTTTTGAAAGCTCATTGTTCTACGTGCTAAATCGGTGTTTAAGATTGTTGTATTGTAGTATAGCCAAAATAGAGCTTAAACAAATAAATTTTATTACTCGAAAAAGGCTCCGAGGTTGAACACAGGGAGCAATATGGAATTTAGATCTCAAATATTGCAACTTAAGCACAACATAACCAATTTATAATAAAACTCCAAATAATAATGATATAGAAGTGAAAACAGATGTCAATAGTGCAAAAAGAATGGGATAAAATGGTGATTTGAATCACCAATTACCCCTCACAATAATAGTAAATTTCTCAACAATATCAATCAAATAAAGCCTAGCAATATCAGACGGTTGAATGTTTTATCAGACAACTTAACCGTCTAGAACTACAGTGTATAGCCCTCTTTTCCTCTTCTTAGCCTTCTCTTCTTTCTCTGCTGCGACTACTCTTCTCTCCTTGTTTTCTTCTTCCTCTTCCACTACAGGTCCTCTCCTTCTTCTTCTTCTTCTGTTCAGCCCCTTCACACAGGGAGGGGAACTTCTCGAATTGGCTAAGTGTCAGCAAATTTTCCTCTGCAGCAAAACCCCCTACCCTCGCACAAGCTCTCTTTCTCTGGGTCACGCTCTCCCAGAGCCTTCCATAATACCGGGTATATGGGTAATCAGACCTAGAGCATACCCAGGACCAGGGCTATGGGCGTGGGTCATAGCTGAGTGCTTAAGGTTAGGTGGGTTATAGGGCGCACCAGGTCCATGGGGGAGATGTCGCGGACGAGGTGCGTGAGGGGGGCGTGCGGGGACCTCACCCCCTGTGCGTGCTGAGGCAATAAGTGTATAGCACAAATTCAATTTATGCATTGGTGGGTGCTCTTCAGTCCACGATGTGGGACTAAATCCCACCACCTTTCTTTGCGTGTGATTGCAGCAGCTTCTTCACGTGATTGTGGTTAAAGGCTCAATCAAAGGGCCTAATTGGCTCCTTGGTTGTGCTCCTGGAGATGTTCCGTTGCTCCTGAAGTCTACGCCCAGAACCTACAGGCCTGATGAGAGCTTCAAGCTTCAGTCGAAGCTTCGTCAATGGCGATCAAGGGGCCTGCTACTTGAAACATGAAGTACGGGCTAAACGCCCCGATTAAAAGGTTCAATAGCATCGCCGTGAGGTGACGAATTGAACAGCAGTGTTCATGGGGTATGAGAGTGTGTGTGGTGGCCAAACGGTAATGGAAGGTGAAGTGCGAAAGTGCGGTGTTTGGCGGAGCAGTGGGGAGGCTAATAGCCTTGAAGGCCAGAAGGCTTTTGCTCTCTGGAACACGGCTGATGTGGAGGGATGAATGGTGGCCAGATTGGTGGAGTGTAGTGGCCGTGCGAGCTCGTCGGAGGTACACCAGTGAGGTGGAAGATGGAGGACGATTAGGAGAGTCGGTGATTGAAACCAAGTGGCGAGTGTCTGAAAATGAAGAGTGGAAGTCGAGGAGTTGTTTAGGAGCAGAGGCATACGAAGGGGAGCGGAGTTGGCATTGGGTGAGGTGTGGCCAGTGTTGGGTGAGGTGTGGCCAGCACCGGAGATGAAGCTGCTCTGAGAGAGGTGGATGGCGAGGATGAAGGGGGTAGAAGCACCGGCGGGTGCTACGCGACGCGGAAGAAGACAAGGAGGAAGTGGCTGCCACTACTATTGTGATCAGATGACGAGGGAAGGTAAGGAGAGTTTTCGGAGATTGAAGGGCAAATCGGTCGGAGGAGAGTGGAATTTGAGGGATTCTTTAGTCGAATTCAAGCTTGGAGGATCAGCTAGGCCTGGGGAGTTTTTATATTGGTGTTAGGGGGTCGATTAGAGCTTGGAAGCCAAGCCTTCAAGCTTGGAAGGTCGCCGGAGTTGGAAACCCAAATTTCTCATGCGTTGGGAAAGAATTGAAGCACAAGAAACGATCTGATTGAAAGAGGATTTTAAGAGGAATCTCCGGTTCAATTTTGAGGAGGTTTCATCAATCAATCAAGGAGAAATCCTTGATTGATTGTTGCCGGAGTTGTAGGAGTAGGAGTTATATGCAGTGGGGACCTTTTTGTGAAAACGACGATAAAGTTAGGGACATGTTTGAAAGGGTTTTGAAAGTTAAGGGTAGAAATATAATTAAACAAGATAAATTTGCAAACTAGGTCAAGACAAACTCATCTTAGGTCAAAATTTTGTTACAAACCTAATTTGGATCTAAGAAATCCAATGGATAAGTTGGATTTTGGTTTTGACCATGTTTAACTGGGTAATTAATGCAAAAACTCAATTTAAGGCAAATGTCTATCTGTGATTCTATTTTGGGTCAAAACGTGTTCTGATGGTCAAATTGATGGTTCTAAACCCTAGAGAATATTTTTCTATTAATTTTAGAGGGTTTAGGTGAATTTTATCCTGATCAGAACCTTAGTTTATTAAGGGATATATTTTTTGGGTTTTAAAAGTCAATTCTCAAAACATGTGCAAACCCTTTTCTGATTGTTCTAACCCTCTTATTATCTTTTTAAAACCAATTGACCTTTATTCAACCCATGAGAAAAATCGTAGTTGTACTGCATCCATGATAAGTTGGTAAAATTGCAGTTTCTACTTTCTTATTTTTCCTTCAGAATGATTACGCAATGACTTATGACTCTCTGGCGGTTATGTAGGAGCATTTATTCACTTAATTGGGTCAAAATGAGATAGTTATGACTCTTGATGGTGTTTCCATCACTCATTATCTTTGTCAAGGACTCAAGCATTTTGGATATTATTTAAAGGTTTCCAATAATTGTTTCCTCTTATAATCTTATCAAAAGTCCTTTTCTAGATTCCTAAACAAGAGGAAAATAATTTGAAAAAGAAGCATACATGTTATTCTTTTTTTTGTATAGATAACTCCAAAGTTTCCATTTTCAATCACGGCCCACACCTTCCAACAAAATGATAAAGAATAGAGTTGGTATCTAGATTTTAGTAGGTAGCAATTAGTTTCACTAAAACATAAACCAAACTTATTAAAAAAGAAGAACCAACCATGATGGTTTTGTCCAATGAGAAAGGCAACAAAGATTGATCCCAATGACATAACTATTTTTGTGTAACATTGTGCTACTTTTGTGTTAGTAATAGACATTATAAGGTTTCGAAGTCCCAAACCTAAAATACAAAAAGCTATATTGCAAAGATTTTGAAAAACAAATATAATCAAATTAAAATCTCAACACAAATCTAGAATTATTAGGCACTAGTAACTAATTCAAAAGCACATATTCAAAGATTCACTAGCTAAACCTAATTCTCTAAAGGCATTTTTACAAACATTTCTCACACAAAACCTTGGTGAGGCATTTCCGCAAATACTTCTCAAGAAAAAACTCATTGAAGCATTTTGACAAACACCTTGCATGTGATATGAAAGCCCCAAACCAATCACACCACAACTGATTCCCAACCTAAACCCCAATCGAGAACAGATCTGAGCATATTCAAAGAACATCGGTGAGGGATCTTTAGCATTAATTAGAACTTAGATTTGATTTGCAACCTAATCTCTAATTAAGTGATAGATCTAAGGAGATTAAGTGCATATCTAATCACAGTTACGAAAAAGAGCAATTAAATTACATCAAGTGAAGAGATTAAGTGAGATGATCGAGGGAGATGATTGTGGGAGATCATTGAATGAGAGGAATGAGAGCTCAAATGATGATGCGACAGAGAGAGAGAGGTGACAAGGGATCTAACCTAAGATGTTTTGATGGGCATCGAGAGTTCGAGGAGTGATCTTTGCCGAGAGATCATGGTGGGTGGGTGTCGAGAGATCATCGATGTATAGGGCTTTAGCAATCGAGATGTCATGGTTGATCTAGTAAGAAGGAAGGTTCACATTAGAAGGGAGAAAGAAGAGAAGTGGGAGGTGCCTTGTTCAGGTACTGATACAATCAAAAGCTTTAATGAAAAATTTTATCCTGAATCCTAACTTAAGGGTGACCAATGGTATTTATTTAAAATTACTGACATTTTAAAGAGGGTAGAAATGATGTTTATAAACATCGCTATAGTTGCTTCGTCGGTGTTGGTAACTTTTGTTGTAGTGTTAGTTTAACATATTGCCCTATGTCTTATTCGGGTGATGCTATTCTCACCGCGTGTTACTTGATAAACTACATGCCCTCCATGATGCTTGATGAGGAAGTTCCCTACTCAGTGTTGTTCCCTGATAGGGAACTCTTTAGCGTTTCACCTAGGGTATTTGGGTATGTCCCCTTTGTTTATGTCTATAGTGCCAACAGAGACAAGCTATCACCTAGGGCCATCAGATGCACTTTTTTAGGGTACTTTTTGATGGTAACGAACATCCAAAATCATAAGAATGTGTCATTGTCCAGTTTGAATCTTGGCAACGATGCCAAAAAATGACTCTTGATATTTAAACCTTAAGTATGATTTCCAGGACTCAGAGGGTTTTACAAAGCTCAAAATCTAAGAGGTTATGGTTGTACTTAGTGAATAATCAATACTAACCAGATGAACACTAAAACTCAATCCCAAGATTTCATGTCTTTTTAAGTCCAGGTTGGTCTCAGCTTCTGCTCATGTCTTTGGATCAACTCTCAAAAATGAGTAAACATCGAACCCAACTCTTATTTCATTGTGGCTCAAAGAATATTTGGTCAAAACATGGTATTTGTAGTGCACCCTAAAAAATATTTTTGGTGGAAGAATATACTGGAATTTGGAGAACATGCTGACTTATTCAAAAGAATATCTTTTTTTCTATTCTTTTTGACTTTTTCTATTTCTTTTTTTGCTTTTTCTCATTTTTTTGATTTTTTTCTTGATTTTTCTACTTTTTCTTGAAAGCAAACGCCAGTTTGTCTCCTACAACTTTATTTGTTAGTGCACACTTATTTGGTGGATGAGTACTTTGGTGGAAAGAACTTCTCCTAAACACAAGACTAGAGATTGGGATAAAAAGTTTACCTGCACGCATAGGTAAAGACTCCACTTTCCTTAATGAACACTAGGATTGACTCTTAAGTTCATTTGGTCTTTCCCGAGTCTATGTATTGTAAACCACGATTACTTAGACTTCCAAGCAAAAGTAAACCAATGAATCCTGTACTAGTGACTTAGGTACAAGTATGCATCTTAAGTTAGGAGAAATCCTGGTTTATCTTGTCAAGGGTTGAGTGCATTAAGCCTAAGCCTGAGTGAATCAATTTTCTATGGCCCAAAAAGTCTAACTAGCAAATGTGTCCATAAACACTTATTCTAGTTTTGGTTTAGCTATACGATCATAATTAAACATTTATAAATCTTTTCAAATTTTTCTCTCCTTAAAAATTTTTTTCTAGAGTTCTCCCTTAATAGTAAATGTAAGTATGTCCCTTATTGCATTTTTGGAATTTTTGTTTTTCACATTTGTTTGAAATTTGCCAATTTTTTGGATTCTTTTCAATAATACTATACCATATATACTAAAGGTGTGTCTATAATTGGATTTTAGTAAATGATTTCACCATTTACACCCCCCCAATGCTTAAATGATGCAATGTCTTCATTGGACGAATAGGGTGGATGCAAATACATGCTCTACTTTTCATTAACTTAGACTGGGTGATGGAAGGAAGTTGAAATGATGAGATAAAATCTCTGTGTAGATGATTTCAAGTATGATATAAACCAGAGTGGAAAGTCAGGCTAAATAGTGAAATGCAAGACAAATGTGACTAGCATGCATGCTAAAAATGCGAGGATAGACACCTAAGAAAGAAATGGAAAATAAAGAAAGAGAAAACAGCTATATACAAGAGTTGCTAAGTTTCATGCCTTTAGCTAGGTGTAAACCTAGTTATGGTGTCAAAAATTGGTTCAAAATATAGGAGTGAAATAATAGAATTGACAAGTCTAAGATCATGAGGCTCAATGAAAGGTTTCAGTTGTTATCCATTCATAGTGAAATGTTTAGATTTGTCGATGATCTCAACAACTCTGTTGTCAAATACTCTCTTGATGATAAAAGGTCCAGTTCACTTGGATCTGAGTTTTCCTGAGAAGAGTTTGAGTCCTGAATCAAAAATGACTTTTTTGACTAGGGTGAAATGTCTTCCTAAGAATGTGGCTGTCGTGGAAGGCGTTGAGATTATCCTTATTGATCCTCAAGCATTCATAAGATTCATTCTTAAACACATCTAGCTCAAAAATTTGTAGTCTTCTATGACCATCGGCCTTCTCTAGGTACAAATTACACTTTCTGATGGCCTTTGTACTCAAATTCTACTGGAAGATGACAGGATTTCCTGTATACCAGTCTAAAACAAGACATTCCTAATGGGATTTTGTGAGCTATCCTATGTGCCCACAATGCATCAGAAAGGTGGGTAGGGAAATCTTTTATGTCCAATCTGATGGTAGTTGAACGGGAAATTTTTGCTTTAAATAGATAGTAAAAAAAATACGCTTAGATGTGTCATCGTAGTAAAAATCACGTGGAGGAAAAATTTCAAATAAAAATTAACTACAAAGAATTAGAATGTTGTATCCACAGGAAGGAACATATCGACAAACTCACACAAATATCTGTAAATAAATCCCATAGAGCATCGCAGAACAAGATAGTGCACATGGTGATGTGTTCATATTTGGAACATAATGCAATATAAAGAGAGTTGAGTAAATGAGAGGGAACAGAAAGAAACACAAGGGCATACATGCAAAAGTCACTCAAATAGATTAACTCATCAAATATTGGAATAGTGTTTACTACATTTCAGGTAACTTTTAATTGGTCTTATATTGTAGCGCAACAATGGAGCTCCCACGCATGGAAGGAGGATCGGCTGCTGGCGAGGCCTTCACTGGAGGTGGGCGCTACTGAGCCGCTTCCAATGTCAATGGCGACAAGGAGTGGGACAGCTGGAGGTGGCGACGCCAGCCTAGACGAAGGAGTTGGGTGCGTGGAGGCACTCGCGGGAAGGGGCATCGACGACAGCTGGCAGTTGTGTGTGTGGGGGGGGGTCGTCGGTCGACGTGGTCGCACGTGCAGGTTGGCCAGATCTTGGTCGTCCTGTTGGTGGTGGTCGCACGTCCCGAGGTGGCTGGAGGAGGGAGGCTGGCGCGAGGAGAGACCGGCAGGTGTGGGTCCTGCCAGCGACGATGGAGGGTACTGTCGATGGTTGTGGACGTCGGGAAGTGGTCGGCGGTGCTGCAGGGAGGCCGCCGGTTGAGTTGGCGGTGGGGATGGTAGGTGAGGCGTGGCCATTGCGGGGAGGAGGTGTGGCGGAGGTTTTGGGTTTCTCAGGAGAAGGGGAGGTTTGAAGGAGAAGATGACGAGGAAGGGAGTGGTGTGGTTGGTGGCTGTGGCCGTTGCACTCTGTTGCTGAGAGGGGAGAGTGCAGAGGTCGAAGGTGGGTCCTTCGATCGGTGTTGGGACGAGCAGAGGTATGCATGGTCGTGGGTTGTGATGGGTCTCCGTAAGTAGATGTGATGGAAAGATGAGGGTGAGGCCGAGGGATGGCGTGAGGCAGAGGAGAGTGGGGCGGTCGCTGTTGAGGAGGATGGTCTTTGCTGTTGCTGTGGGTTGTCGGGAAGAGAGGTTGACGCTGTCAAGGAGAGTCGGGAGCACATGGGCGTGGTGGTCGCACAGAGAGTGGACGTGTTTGCCGCTGCTGTCGAGGTTGAGACTCGAGCGAGGGAGGCGGGCGCAGTGCAAGGATGATGGTCGTCTGCGGGAAGGAGGCCGACGGTGGTGGTCATGGACATCGGTGTTATTTATAAAGTGATTCTCGCTAAATTAAAATGATTGTTTCTCAATCAAAATAGTAAACTAGTTAAATTGGTTTAGATTGTTGTATCCATAAAAAATTTTAAATTAATTAAACTCATAAATAATTTTCTATTATATTTGCCCAAACATAATGGGAAGGTTAAGAAACTCATTGAAATAAGAGAGAGAGAGAATAGGGTCATGTCACCAAATTTCACTCAATATATTCAACTATTAAAATCTAAATTTATAACAAGGCAATGGCACTTGAATGTAATTATTAATGCAACGCAAAATAAGGGAATTACTCTTGCGTACGACCACGCGAAGGGAAGAGCTAGCCCGACGGTGTAGTTGCATGTGGAGGATCTCTGCAGCATGGGCTTCGCGACGGTGTTGACAGTGAGGTGCAAGACGATAGGAGATGACTGCATAGTTGTGGGGAGATCGGTGGTAGTGGGTCGTCCCGACGACGGTGGAGGGTGCTGCTGGTGGTTGTTGATGTTAGGGAGTGGTCAGCGGTGCTACAGGGAGGTCGTCCATTGAGTCAGTGTGGAGATGGTGACCACTGCGGTGAGGAGATGTGGTGGAGGTTTTGGGTTTCTTAGCAGAAGGGGAAGTTAAAGAAGAACGAAACAAAGGAGAAGAGGAAAAATAAGAGGATGTGGGGAGTGATTTAGGTGTTGGTGCGTGGGATAGGGTTTTGGTGGTGCTCGCGATGGATGCCGGTGGTGTCGACGGTGAGGTAGGAGGCTGAGGTTGGCCGCACAGCATGGAGTGGTGGTCTGTGGTTGCACGACATGGAGTGGGTTGGTGGTTTGCAGTGGGTGATGTGAAGAGGAAGATGAAGGAGGTGAGATGGAGGCATTTATGATGGAGAGTAGATTAGCGGGGCATGGTCGGTTCTGAGCAAAGAGGGAGATGAGTACATGCTATCACCGAGCACTCGTCTATGGTGAAGGAGAGGAAAGGTGGAGCATGCTAAGACTACAATGTGCGCTTTGGTCATAGTGGGCGCATGAGGAACCCTGGTGGAGATGATGGTAAGGACGAGGAAGAAGATTTTAATAACCCTCTCAGCGATAACAGCCTGTTCCCTCAATCACTCCTCTAGTCAAAGGATTTCAAATTCATGCTAATTTTGTCCTCGACCCATATGCAAAGCCAGCTAGTGCAAAACTAATGTGAGCATGTGCATGAGAGGATGTAATTGAATAATGAAATTTCCTTTATCTCCTACATGCAAACAATTCATAGATTAAAAAGAAATTATTGCATCCCATGCAATTTAATCACAAATATGATGTAGGTTCTACATTAAAAACCTCTAATTGATGTGATCTCAATATACTTAGGCCTAATTGTGGTTCATAAAAATGAACCTATCAAATACCCCCATGCCTAATGATCGCACGGGTTTCACGTGTTTGAAATCGGGGTTACGAGTAACCCATCGTTGTAGTTGCAAAACTCGTGATCAAATATAATTTATATCAAAACTCCAAGGGAGTCCTAGGTTGAACATAGGGAGGCGACGTTTACTTTGTATGAAAACCGTGCTTCCATTTGTTTCCTTTTGGTGTTTTGTGGTTTTGTTATTTTTTGTTTTGGAAATAAAATGACAAGCAATCACAAGAGAGAGATAGAATCAAATATGATATATTGCATGAATGTCAATTGCAATAATCTATAAAACATAAAAAGAGGGGGAGGTGAGAAGAAATCTCCTGAAGTGGTCGTTTGGTGAGATGACGGCACTTGGCGGAAGCTCGGATGAAGGAGTTGGGAAGCAGGACGACGGAGGTGAGAAGCGGGAGGATGTCCGGTATAAGAAAGCTTTAGCGCAGTGATGAGAACCTCATCATGAGCCCTAAACTAGCACCATTTAACTCTGATTTGCAAGAAAAAGCTCCTACATAACCTTAGAAAGGCTTGGCTCAAAGAGATTCTGAGTTTGCAAAGAAAATAGAAATTGAGTGGTAAAAATGTAATTTCACCAATCCAATCTGAAAACAGGGTAACTCAGGGTCCAAACATAGGTCAAAACAACCTAATAAGAAGAAAAGTGGGATGAAATGACTCAACAAGGGCTACAGCAACTCCGAAGAATTAAATGACATCCTGTAACCCTAAAAATAAATCCACTTAAATACACGAGGTTCGAGGCAGAGAGAAAAATCAACTAAACCCTATAAAATTCATATAAAAATAATCTCTAGGGTTTAGAACCTTCAATTTGGCCTTAGAAGCCCATTTTGACCTACATTGAGAGCCATGCCCAATTAACAACTTAATTTGGGTTTTTACGTAATTTGATCAGTCAAACAAGGTTTAATCTAGAAATAAAATTCACCATCCGAATCCTTAGGTCCTAATTAGTCATGTATAAAAACTTGAGCTTAAGAAGAAACCTTCTTGACCAACTTTACACTTTGGTCCTCATATATTTACTTTCTGGCCCTCAACTTTTGAACCCTCACATTTTGGCCCCTAACTCTCCTTCGTTCTTTGCATTTAGGTCCCTCCTGCAAAACCTGAGCAGCACCATGCTCCGGCGACCTTGCGCGGAGCATGGCGCCGCGCAGGGTAAGGGGGGGCCTGCCAGGTCAAATGGGGGTGCCCTGCGTCGTCAGCCATCGCAGGAGCACCCCCCTGAGTGCTGCGACCACCCATACCGCCCGTGCGAACGCAGGGACGGTATGGGTATCCTTCCTCCGGCGTCCTTCGACGAGGGAGACACGTCGTCTCCCTCCACCCTCCTCTCTGGTTCTGCCCCTATAAATACCCCCGTCGCTCTGCCGTTCTTCCCAGCTCGGATCTGATGGAGATACCCCCTCACTTTCCTCTCTTCCCACTCCGGCAGAAGCCCTCCAGCTCCGGCGGTTCCTCCTCCTCCTCTTCGCTCTGCCGCAATACCAGCAGTAGAGACTTCTTCCTGATTCTCCTCCGCGTCGCGCAATACCGGCGCGCGCTGCCTCTGCCCCGTCGTCGCTGCCGTCCTCCCCCACTGGGCATTTCTTCTCCAGCTCCGGTAGGTACGAGCTGGCAGCCTCTTCGTCCCCTTCGTCACTTTAGCTAGATTATAATTAGTCTTCTCTATCCCCTCTTTCTTTTCCTCCCTAGTTTACAATCAATTACACACTCGACCGACCCGACCACCGTCATCTTCCACGCCTTCGGCCACACTTTGGCGATCCGCTCCCATCACTCCAGCAACCCACACGGCTCGCCGACCACCGCAGAACCTTCGCCTCCTCACTCTGATCATCCTCCGCCCTTCCACTTCCCCCAAATCGCCCTCTACAACTCCACCGACCAAACCCATCTCCCAACTTGCAGTTTGACCTAGGGCGGCCCTTAGGCTCCGCCCCGCCACCTGCAGACCCCCCGACCACCTTCGCCGTGTCACAGCGAAGGTCCTCCGCATATCTGATTACGCCAAGAGGCCGTGCTGTTATGGACAGGTGTTGCGCTCGCCGCCGCCATTGCCGAGTGAAGCAGCTTCCTCAACCTGCTCCTCCAAACGCGCCACGCCCAGATCAGGCTCCCAGGCTGCACGGGGTATCTTCGCGAAATGTCCCAGGCTGTAGTTGGGGCAAAGCCCTCGTGCGAAGCCTCGATTGGGCACTGCCTCCTCCGCGCGGGCGTCCAATTGAGGTGGGACATTTAGTCCCACCTCGGAAACTCACCGAGGCAAGCAAGCACTTAAAGGCAAAAAGTGCCTTAAGCTGTTTGCCTCAGATCATGGGGTGAGGTCCCCTTCACCCGCCCGATTACCCGGCCTCGTCCGCTCTCACACCCCGCGAACCTGGCCTGACCCGACTAAGCCCGACCTGCACTCCTCGCCCACCACCGCATGCCGGTGGTTCTGGACCCGGGCGCGACTCGCGTACCCGATTACCCGGTTGCTCTGGGAGAGCTTTCCTAAGAGCGAATTCTGAGAGAGAGAGATGCGGGGGGGGGGGGGGGGGGGAGGGTAGAGTAGGTTTTGCCCTCTGACGAAAACCTTGAAGTGTGCAGGCACAGGAGAAGAAAGAAGGAAGGAGGACGCATTGTAGCAGCGGGTTACTTAAGTCGTCTGATTGAACAATCAGACGACGCTCTGAGGACGAAGAAGAAGTAGAAGAAAAGACGAGCAGGACTGCAACAAAGAAGAAAAGAAGAACAGAAAAGAAGAAGACAAAGAAGAAAAGAAAAACACGAGGAGAAAGAGAAGAAGAAGCTCTGAAGAAAAAGAAAGAAGAGAAGAAGCAAGAAAAGAAGAAGAACACGAGAAGAAGATCTGAAGGAAGCAAGCAAAAGAAAGAAAGATTCAAGAGCCAAGAAGAGAGAAGACAAGAAGAACAGGAAGAGAAGAAAGAAGAGACAAAGAGGAAGAAAGAAGAGAAGAAGAAGAAGAAGCCACCAAATTTCCATCTCTATCTCTCTCTCTCTTTATTCTTTTAATAAAAACTTTGTACCCCTAGAATACGACTTGCTCCCTGAGTTTGACCTCGGGAGAACTTTATTTTCCAAGTAAAAAAATATATGTAATGTTGGCAATAACTAGCTGTACTACAACGCTATTTCTATAACAAAACCTAGTTATCGGTCGATCATCACGCAGCTCTGGAATGGAGGTGAGAAGGCGGAGATTATCTGCTACCGAAATGGAGGTGGGAGGATGGCTCCAAGGCAACCTATGAATGGGGAAGGGAAGTTGGAGGAGTATTTGGTGGGGTAGAGTTTCATTACACTAATAAGCACCTTAGGAGCTTGAGAGCAAGCTCTAACAAAGCATTGGTAGGTTTGCTAGGGCTTGGGAGTAGGTGCGAGTAGAGTAGGTAGAGATGCTTGGAAGGGAGGGGGTATAGGTCCTTTTATAGTGGATGAAAAGAGGTTATAATAGGCATGGGACCATCAGCGATCTTCTGGTCGTCGTTGTAAGTGTCGCTGTAGGCAGCTCACGCCTACTTATGCAAGCAGTTAGCCTTGCTAGCGTGTGAACAATTAGCGACAGCTGTAAGCATCGTTGAATGTCTGCCAAGCTGTCACTAAAGGCTGGTGCCAACTGAGCATGCGCCCGCCCATGCGAGCTGCGCTGTCCCGCCTCATGTGTGCAGATTGTGCGGAGACCCTGTTGGCGTGCACACGCGCTCGCACGCTGACGCTGCGTTGGCTGCACGCACGCCAGCGCGCATGCATGCTTGCGCTACGACTGGCCATGCTCTACGTCCTGTGCTCAATTGATGGATTGGGGGCTTCAGTGGAGCTTGATCCCATGGCAGCTGGTTGAGCGGTGAGCACTTCACCAATGAGCTACAGGAGTCAGATGGTCGCAGCTACATTTTGAGGCTCAATTGCTTTAACCGTTGGATGCAAATCCAACTGTGGTGATTGCTCACTCAGAGAAAGAGGAGGTTCTGCTGATGCCTTGGGGCGGTTCGGATGGCGCCACGTGGCGTCATTTGAGCCGTCCATCTTCATTCTATTGTAGAGGGTACCACGGTGCTCAGATGGAGATGATTCCCATGCTGCCAAACAGCGATCGTTGCTTCGGATCCATTCGTACGGTTGGATTTTTATCCGAAGCCTGTATGGATGTCTCAATGCCCCCTTGGCCGTTGATCTTCCTTGAACTTCGTATGATGCTACAAGACTCTGATTTAGACGATTTCGGAGGCGTTAGACCCCGATCGTCATCCTGATCAGATCCGTATGATCCGATCATCCATCTGAGGCCTTGAAATAAATCCTCTTCTCTCCTGACCATAAAAAGGACCTAATTAACCTAAAATATATACAATTACTCTAAATGCAGAATGATGCATGCTATGAAATATTAATAACATGAAATGCAAATCTAAGCCTAGGAACATGCATGAATAGGCATTATAACCTAAATAGATGTGTCTACATCACCCAAGTTTTGCTAGTCTCGAGCAAACTTTATGTTGAACACCAAAAATTCTAGGCTGGAGTTAACCGTTAGGGTGCCTTGTCATACCTCACCTCCAGGAATTAGTTCAAGATACAACCCCTTGACCTTAAGGTATCTAAGTACCAATCAAGATGCAAACCTGGTTAGTGTGGGTATTGGGTCGCTGACAGAGGCTTTCAAACTCCCAAGACTACCCTAAAATTTGTTCATTCCAGAAGTTTAAGCATTCGTGCATAAGTGTAAGTGGTCTTTATTCAGTCTGCAGGTGGATAAATTTGCATTGGTATGATGGCCAACACAAGGGAGAAAAGTGAATGTTTTTGTGATTTTTCATTCGTAATTAATAATAAATTTGTTTTATTTGATCCCTCTAAGTCTAACCTTGGATTAGCTATCAACATGGTCTGTGTCAGATTCATTGTCCCCATCATCTAACCTCAAAGGGTGCCTGGCTTTCGATTCTTTGAGATAGAACCGCCCATGGCGACCCCAAGAAACCAAGTCAATTGACACTTCGGGATAGTGCCACCTGCGATATTCTTAAGCGAATTCAGGTCTGTGGCAATCGGCACTTCGATATAAGCGCATGCCCCCAGTAGGATGGATACTTGAATCTCACAATGCACTTACATGCCCCCAGTAGGATGGATGTCCTAAGAGACAAGTGCCAAGGAGTTGACATGTTATCATCTCATCATCAAGGAGAGCATATACTCCACTTCTCAAGTGGCATGAACTCGTCCAATCAACTTGTGTTTCAAGCTTCTCCTAAGTCAGAGCTTAGAGAATCAAGTTTTATTCAAGAAAGGAATAATTAAGGCGATCACTTTATTAGGCATCCTAAACAAGACCATAGTGTGTGTAAGGTAGATGCTTAGGCTACTAGAACCCGAAAACAAAAGGATAGACAAGGGTATCAAATACTTCCCTAGTCTTGGACTTAATACCTCAGCTTCGCAACATCCTCAACCACTTGAGGAACAATCTCTTTCTTAATGGATACTCAGACATTTTAAGCTCTCAGAGCCTTAGGGATCCAAAGACAGTATCTCTCACTTATCTCTAGAGTTAAGACGGTTAAGGTCTTATCTCATCATTCAATCCAGCCCAGAACTTAGATGAATTCATCCACAGAAAATGCCGAGGCTAACCAATTAAGCTCAACAAAGTGAAAAGTTTTTTTTTTTTCTTTCAACAACTAATGCACCTAAATACATGCCTCTATTTATAAATGCTATAAAATAGCCTCAAGTTATTCCTCCCCATGCCTAAGATTGACAATGTCCTCATTAGAAAATTAAAAACATAGAACAATACCACTTGAGTAGGAGAGTGGGAGGAGCTAAGGCTCCTCAAGCCATAGTGCGTAAATAACCTGGCCATCAGTAAGAGTTATGTATGATTTGAGATGTTGGTCATTTACCTTGAAGCACTCTCCTGAAGTGGGGTTCTGAATTTCTACAGCACCATGAGGGAAGGCTTCAATCACAACGTACGACCCATCCCAACAAGACTTAAGCTTACCAGGGAATAATTTGAGTCTGGAATTGAAAAGCCAGACCCATTGGTTGGGCTCAAAGGTCTTTTTAATGTTGTGCTTGTCATGAAAGACCTTTGTATGTTTCTTATAAGCTTGAGAGGTTTCGTTTGCTTCATTGCGTAGCTCCTCAAGCTCATTCAATTCGAGCATACTAACCTTACCTACTCTATTCAAATTTAGATTAACATTTTTAATGTCCCAAAAGGCATTGTGTTGGATTTCCACAAGTGACAAGCTTTCTCATAAACAAGCCTAAAAGATGACATGCCTAAGGGAGTCTTATACGCTGTCCTGTAGGCCCAAAGAGTATCATTCAGTTTCTTTAACCAATCCTTATGGTTGGGACTAACAGTTTTCTCAAGAGTGCGCTTGATCTCCCTATTCAATACTTCAACTTGACCACTTGTTTGGGGATGGTAAGGTGTCGCTACCATGTAGTTGACTCCCAAATGTTGGAGTAGTCTCGTGAAGTGCACATTTTTGAAGCATGGTCCTCCATCACTTATGATAGTCCTTGGGTAGTGTTGTTCAGATATTCCTTGGCAATGGCACCAAAATGTTGATGCGGAAAATCTACGCAAAAAGGTTTAGTTTGAAAAACCCGTCGTTGTAGTGCGATTTGCGAGGAAAACCGTCAACAGATAAAATTTACCGAAACTCAAAAGGACTTCCGGGTCCAACACACAGAGGCAAACATTTGATTAAAAATTACATTTGTTTTATTGTCACGAAGTAGATTAACTTGTCAAACTGAATCTAAGCTAGCTATCTACTTAAAGAATAATGAATAGAAGAGAGAGAGAGAGAATATTACAAATAAAGACAAAATAGAGATAGAATAAATAGATATTTCATAACTACAGAGTGATGTCTATTATAACTAATCACTACAGTAGAAAGTGGGAAATCTTACAACTAGAAAGTGGTAAATTTACTCTAGAAAGCAGTAAAAAGAAGGTGGAGATAAGTTATCCTCCTCGACAGCTGCTTGGAGGACAAGTCACATTGACGGAGCACTCGGAAGAATGTGGTGAGATGCAGGCTGAAGGAGAACGACGACAAATGATGGAGAATGGGTAGGGCCATGTCGCAGCGGGATCCACTTCCCGAACGGCGATGAGAAGACAACCACAGAATACTCCACGAATAGGATGAGAAGGTGGAAAAATTATATTTTTAACTCTACAGGAGCATCCCGGGTTTGGGATAAGTTCTTAGAGCTTTGGAGGGGATGAGAGAAGAGAGGAAGGGATGAAGAAACAGTGGGGGTCGTAGGGCCTTTTATACGTGAAGATTGAAGGGGGCACAAAGGTCATTTCATCTTAAAACATTAAATGAGGGGTCTTTAGTGACGGATATAAACGTCACTAAAGACCCCACGTCGCTGAAGAATGTGCGCACGCCCCCACCTCCTCTCCTTCCTTTACGCACAACGCTCATGCATGATTGGGCATTCTCAGCCGTCCAATCGTGAGATCAGACGACTTAAAATGCTCCATCGCTTCTTCAACCATTGAGAGGCAACATGACCACATCTCCACCTTTTGATAAGGAATCAACGGCCTAGAACGTGCAATCGCGCGCCTTTACAAATCATGCCTCCCACGCTTGAGATCGAGCATGAGATTAGGCGTCATCTTGCGCATGCGGCCGATTTATCCATCAGAGTTGTTGGCACTTGATCAGACAGCTTGATTTCATGCTCGCGCATGAGGAAGAGGGGCACTGCGCTCGATTCGAACACGTGACCTTTGTGCGCATAATGCCTTGACCACTACGCTACGGTCTCTCTTGAGGTGAGCTTCTGATTTAAGGCACGCACGTCTATGGTCATTGGATCAAAATCCAACGGCCTAGATCAGACGAGTGCATGAGGAGAGAAAGAGCAGCCGGCGTTCTTCAATCGGTGTGGGTAGCTAAGATGGCACCACGTGGCGCCATCTAGGCTGTCCATTTTCCAATGCTTGTAGATGGTGCCACAGATGTCGGATTGGACTGGTTTTTACACCGTTGGGCTGCGATCGTCGATCTGAACCCATCTGTGCAGTCAGATTTGTCATCTGAAGTATGGGTTTACACCATCTTGGCCCTTGACCTATGATCTTTCTCGAACTACATCTGATGCTACAGAAGTCCGATCGAGATGATCTTAGTGTCGTTGAACTCCAATTGTCACTTTGATAAGATCCGTAAGGTTGGAGCTTCAATCCGAGGCCCCGATTAAATGTCGCCCTATCACTTGACCATAAGAAGGAGAAATTAACCTAAAATTTATACAATCTAACCTAAATGCAAGATGATGCATGTTATGTAATATTTATAATGTACGATGCAACTTTATATCTAAGAATACACAAAAATAGACGGTTTATGTGATATGAATGTGTTTACATCAGGCAGCCGTATTGCGAAATGATATTGGCCCTAACACATTCCAACACCACAAAGTGGTCACTGGTTCGTGTGGGTATGGCCTCTATCAATTTAGATACATAATCGACAACCACAAGGATATACTCATATCCGAAGGACACTAGAAAGGGACCAATGAAGTCGATGCCCCATATATCAAAGATCTCAACGGGGAGAATAGGTTGTTGGGGTTTCTCATCTCTTTTTCTAATGGTTACCATCTATTGGCAACGTAGACATGTGCCCACATACGCATGTGCATCTCTGAATAATGTAGGCCACCAAAAGCCAGACTAAAGAACCTTGTGGGTAGACATTTTCCCAGCAAAATGCCCTCCATAGTGGAGGTCATGGCAGAAACTTAGAACAATCCTTTGTTCTTCCTCAGGGATGCAACGGTTGAATAACTGTTAGGGCCTATTCTAAATAGCTTGGGTTCCTCCTAGTGATAAATTTTAGCTTTGGCAAGAAACTTGCCTCGCTTCTGCTTGTGCCAAGTACTAGGGTAATGCCCATGACCAGATAATTCACTGTATCAGCAAACCAAGGAGTTTTAGCCTCCATGGCCATCAGAGACTCATCAAGAAAAGTCTCCCGAATACCGCCAGCTGGGGTTGATGCCTTAGTAGGATCCTAGATAGATGATCTGCTACCACATTCTCGACACCTTTTTCATCCTTGATCTCCAAGTTAAACTCCTGGAGTAGTAGAATCCAACGAATCAAAAGAGGTTTGGTGTCCTTCTTAGCAAGAAGGTGCTTTAAAGTAGAATGGTCAGTGTACACCAAAACCTTGGATCCCAATAAATAAGATTGAAACTTTTCCAAAGTAAACACTACTACAAGAAATTCTTTTTCAGTAATGGTGTATGATGTAAACACATTTATTGGGAGTAAAATGCCTATTCATGCATGTTCCCAGGCTTAGATTTGTATTTCATGCTATAAATATTGCATAGCATGCATCATTCTGCATTTACAGTAGTTGTATATAATTTAGGTTAATTGCATCATTTTTGTGGTTAGGAGAGAAGGATATTTATTTCAGAGCCTTGGATTGACGATCCAACCATACGGATCTGATCAAGACGAAGATTGGAGTCCAACGCCTCTGAAATCGTCTCGATCAAAGTCCCATAGCACCATATGCAGTCCGAGGAAGATCAATTGACAAGGGACTATGAGACATAATTTGGAGCTTCAAATGACATCCAACCACGCGGATGGATTCAGGTCGACGATCGCAGCCTAACGGTGCAAAAATCAACTCAATCTGACCTCTGTAGCAGCCCCTACAACAAGAAGAAGATGGACGGCCCAGACTATGCCACGTGGTGCAGCCTAGGCTGCCCAACGCACGCACGCGGCACCGCACGCGTGCAGGCACGCATGCGTACAGTGCAGCGCCAACGCGTGGGTGCACGTGCATGCATGGCAAGGCAGGGGAGCACTGCCAGTTATGCATGAGCTGGACTTATAGCGACGTTTACAGTCGTCGCTAATTCTTCGCACACCAACAAAGCCAACTTTGGGCGTGAGTGGGCATGAGTGGGCATGAGCTGCCTACAGCGACGCTTCCAGCGATGGCTTGGATGTCACTAATGGTCCCATACCTATTTTTGCCTCTTCTCCACTATAAAAGGATCTACACCTGCTCCCTTCCAAGACATCTCTACCTACTCTACTCCCACTTATTCCCAAGCTCTAGCAAGCCTACCAACGCTCCATTAGAGCTTGTTCTCAAGCTCCCAAGGCACCTATTAATGTAGCGAACCTCTGCCCTATCGAATATTCCTCCAACTTTCCATCCCCATTCATAGGTCGCCTTGGAACCATCCTCCCACCTCAATTCTGATAGCAGATCACCTCTGTCTTCTCACCTCCATTCTGAAGCCACGCTGAAGCTTTCCTCAACCTGTGTCCTCCAGCATCTCACCTCCGTCGACCCACTCCTTACCTCCTTCATCCAAGCTTCTGCCAGGCACTGTCGTCTCATCGAACAGCCGATTCGGGAGGTTTCCTTTCACCCTCCTCCCTTTTGATGCTTTCATAGTTTATTGTAATTGACATTGGAAGTAATATATATTAGATTTGTTCCAAATCTTTATCTTGTGATACATTTGCTTGTTTTCTTCTTACAAAAATAAAAAAATAACGAAACCCTAAAATACCAAAAAGAAACGAATCAAAGCACGATTTTCACGTAAAGTAAAGGTCACCTCCCTGTGCTTGACCTGGGACTACCTTGGAGTTTTGGTGTAAATTTTATCTGATTGATGTGTTTTGCAATTACAATGACAGGTTACTTGTAACCTCGATTTCTAACACGTGAAACACGCCCGACCATTTTGGTGCCATTGCCGGGGAGGCAACGGAATTTACTTTATTATTTATTATGCTTCTTTGCATTTACATAGCACTAACCCTACTTGTCTTTGATCTACTATCTTGCAGGTACCCTAGCATGGAGATCCAAGTGCGGTAGATTGGAGTAAAGTACAGGTAGAGTGTTTTGTAAGTGTCCCCCACACTACCCCACCTTAGTTTTCTTTCCATAACCTAATAACTCAAACCCAAATCACCTTAGGTGCTTTTTATAAGCCCTAAGATAGATTTGGTTATTTGTTTTCCACCTCCACTCACCTCGCCATTGACATAAATAAAAAAAATAAAAAAGTGTTATCTGATTGTGGGATTTTCTGAAAGCTACACACGTAACACCTACAACTTCTTATCCTAAGGTGCACAATTACTTTGATTCTACCACTTAACTGGGATCTGACCTGTGGACCCGGTACACTTCAACTAAATACACATAAGTGAGTAGAAATCTGAATAGGTTAAGCATTCTTGTGTGCCTTAACTAAGTGGTGTAATAGGGCAATTGATTGAGCTATTTGGGCCGCACCACTCAATCTAAAATTGATCCATCAATTAGCTTGCCACTTAGGGTTAATTTTTAGGGTTGAACCCGACACTCCACATTATTTTTGATTTTTAAAGGAACATATCATCATCCGTGCTTTCAAAACTTTGAGTGTTCTACTAAACCTTGATTGAACCAACCTAAGAAATAAACCCTAAAAGCCACTAAACAAGGTTAAATCCTAAAAGACACATCATCAAATAACCTTGTTTGAAAACCTTAGTTGTGCACACGCGCACATTTTAACTGATCATTAAGAGCACAACCCATCTAACGGGCCCATCACATTCCTGAAGCACCACTGTCCCAAGCCTAACTAAAATTGATTAGACGTTGGCCCTAAGGATTGGTTTGCTCATCGGGATCCAGATTGAGATTGTTCACGATTAACCTACTTATACTAGTCAATCTGATGTCTAACAAGGGGAGTAGCGTCAAACGACCGCGGCTGGGGGGTACATTAGGAATCGAAGGTGCAAGCCAAAGGAAGAACCTTCTTCCCAATCTCTCCTTCTAACTGGTTGGATTGCCTGGACATAAGTAGAGTAAATCGTCCATAATCTTAGGTTGGATTCTGAGAGTCTGTAGACCTTTAGGCTACCCAACCTAAGAATTGGCTTGTATTTTTGTATTGCAGGGCTCCTTTCTCTTCTGATTTCTCTCCTTACTTCACCATGTACCCTTCCACATCCTACACACATTTCACATCCAATCCTCCTACCATCACTTACCCCCAAGATGATTACTATCCTGACTTAACTTGTAATTATCCATCCACTAGCCGGGATGACTTTGATTGGGGATATGAATCAGGACCTCAGTGTCCAGGGCCTAACCTTGGACAACAAGACTATGATTACTATCCTTCACAGAGCTACAATGATTATAGATCTCCATCTTTTGACGATCAACCTAACTAGATCTACAACCATGAAGGATATGCTGATTATAACACTTACCCTCCCCAGAATTATGCTGAATTTAGGTCACCACCAACCTTTAAACAACTTGAAATGACCTACTATCAAGGAGGGACCTAAGAACCTCGACATCTTCACTCCCTTAGATTTAACCTGGACCCACTCAAACCTGAGCCGAACCAGTCGGTTCAGATGAACCAGATCTAGGATAGGGTGTTGGCTAATTTGAGGAACACTATACAATCTTTAGAAGCTCAGCCTACACCATGCACTGAAGCACTAGAGCCTATGATCAAAATGATTGATGAACTTAATAGTTCTCTATTGGATTTGCTCCAAAGTGTTAGGGATAGGGACCTGGGTGAGTTTCTTCTTGGGAAATTGTCGAGGTTGAGGATGAAATTTGTGGTTGCACTAGTCAAATCTTGGGATGATTCTCAAGATGAACCCCCTTCAGGAGAGCCAATGTCAGAACCCGCTCAGGCGCCTATCGAGGGGGATACATTTTCTGAGACTGGGGATGACCAGGTTGGGCTAGAGCAACCATTTGAGGATGAATCGATTGATTCACCCGAGATCCCCGAGCCAGGGAGCAAGGAAAAATATGTCTCCACGGACCATGAAATGACATATGATTTTGAGACATATATAAATGAGGATAATGGATTCTTTGACTCTGAGGGTGAAGAATCTTTTGGTGAAGTCTCACTTGAACTTAAGGAAGAGGATTTTAGTGAGACAAATGGGCTTAAGGAATCTGACGAACCAGTTGATAGCCCAATTATTGAACATTTGGATTCGGTTGGGGTTAACTTGGAGGATTCAAATCCTCATTTACTAGAAGATTCAATCAATAGCCCCATTCCTCAACCACATCCCAAAGGGATTGATTTTGATTTGGAAATCATTGTACCCAAGTCAATCTTGAGTCAGCCACGATTTCTGGACTTAGGAGAATCTTATGGGGTGAATGATATGCTAGAGGTCCCAAAACCTATGCACCTGATGTTGGAGGATAGGAATGTTGAAATGAAAATTTGGGAGGTTAATTTTGAGGGAAAAACAAGTTTGGATATAGGGTACCTATTGACCTGAAACCACCTATGTTCTATGCGGACCCTTATGATATCTTTCACGTGCAATTCAAGCTCGAAATAACTGATTATTTTTCTGAGCTTGATGTTAAGTGGACAACCACACCTATTGAACCATCGTTACTCGTTGTCCGACACTTTGGTCTTAGGTTGCACACCACTAAATCGTAGGCCTAGCCCCGCAAACACAACAACCTTCAGTTCTGGGTGATTTTCATCTAGAACCTGAGAACCAGTTGACCCTAGGGCATGGGTCTGCACCATAATCTCGTCCACGTCTATGGACATCTTCTGCGGACAGGTTTCAGGATCAATATTTTGATTTTGATTCTGAACCACAGTTATGAATTCTCAATTTTTTCTTTGTATGTATGTTATGCCTAGAAGAAGGCATTAAACTTAGCACGTGTGTATACACTCTTCTCTCTGCAGAGCTGACCGGATTTTCACTACACTTAGGTGATGTTCTGTTTACTCTGCCCTTTTCATGTCTTTATTTTTACAATGAGGACATTGCATCATTTAGGCATGGGGGGGTAGATAATCAATTCCTAAAATCATTATGTTAACTCCGTAGAATTTCTTTTAGTTTCTTATAAAATTAAAAAAAAATTTGAAAATTTGAGAAAAAGATAAAAAAAAGAAAGAAATTAGGAAAAGAGAACTTAGGCATTTGGAAGTTATTAACTTTAGGAAATGATACGAGAGGACCTAAACACTTAGACTCTTCAGGTCTTCAGGCTTAATTAGCCCAGGTATCCACTTGAATGTAGATTTTGTCTCGAGTCCTCGCCAATTAAAATTTATTTTAATTTGGTAAATAATTTGGGAAGATAAGTATACGACTTATCAACCCACCCTCTGATTTGGGGGGACTTTAAGCTTAAGCATCTACACACATTTTTTTGCACTAACTCACTTTCTGGCGATTTTTATGGAAATTGGGTAGCTAATGGACCGACTTGGGTGGTATGGCTGGTAAGTTGTTGATGGTAACAACTCATCGACCGGTTGTTCAGAGTCCAGCTACAAGACCATTTTCGTTGTACTGCCTTTAGGTAAATCTTAGATCAGGGAAGCCACATACTTAGAAAAAAAAAAGAAAAAGGAGAAAATAAAAAAATAAATAAAACCACACTTCACGAGTATGGCTGGCAAGTTGTTGGTGGTAACAGCTCATCGACTAGTTTTCTAGAACCCAGCTCACTTAAAAAAAAAGAAAATGCACAATAATTCCCAAAACACTTAGGGAAGAAGCGGGGAAGTAGAATAAACCGAGGAGATATACACTGGGTTCACTCTTATGTTGACCCCATAAATAAAAGAAGCAGGGAGAAAGCTATCGATCGTAAAGATAAACCTTTAGGCAAGGTCACCTAGGATCATAGAAGCCCGAAGTCCGTCTTAACGACCATTTTGTGAGTCTATCACTTTTTCACAAAGATGCTTAGTACTTGGAGTCCTTTTCGAATCTTGGGTGGGTCGGGTGGCTATAAAAAGTTATCTCGAAACTCAAACTCTAAAGGTACAAAAAAATTAGAAAAGAAGAAAAATAATAAAAAAAATTGTATCTTCTCTTTTCAAATAAGGCGAGGACTTGGGCGGTCTGCATTCTGGCAGGCACCTGGGTACTGTTGAGTTTTCGTAGTTTAGGACCTTATTTGAAATTTTCTATTGTTAATAAATGACTTAGGCTTAAGCGATCTAATCCAAATTCTGCTTTTATACATAGCATATAGTTTAATTTTGCTAGGGACTAGTAAAAGATAAGCATGGGGGTCTGATGTAAACACATTTATTGAGAGTAAAATGCCTATTCATGCATGTTCCTAGGCTTAGATTTGTATTTCATGTTATAAATACTACCATAGCATGCATCATTCTGCATTTAAAGTAGTTGTATATAACTTAGGTTAATTGCATCCTTTTTGTGGTTAGGAGAGAAGGATATTTATTTCGGAGCCTCGGATTCACGATCCTACCATACAGATTTGATCAAGACGACGATCGAAGTCCAACGCCTCGATCGGAGTCTCGTAGCACCATATGCAGTCCAAGGAAGATCAATGGCCAAGTGACTAGGAGACAAAATTTGGAGCTTCAAATGACAAATCTAACCACATGGATGGATTTGGGTCAATGATCGCAGCCTAACGGTACTTAAATTGACTCAATCCGACCTCTATATCAGCCCCTACAACAAGAAGAAAATGGATGGCCCAGATTGCGCCACATGGTGTAGCCCAGGTTGCCCAATGCATGCACACAGCACCACACGCGCGCACGACAAGGAGGGGGAGCAGCTCCAGCTATGTGTGAGCTGGACCTATAGCGACGCATGTGCTGGACTTACAGTGACGTTTATAACCTTGCGCATGGCAGCAAAGCCAACTTTGGGCATGAGCTGCCTACAGCGACACTTCCAGCGATGGCCTGGATATCACTAATGGTCCCATACCTATTTTTGCCTCTTCTCCACTATAAAAGGGCCTACACCCCCTTCCTTCCAAGCCATCTCTACCTACTCTACTCCCACCTACTTCCAAGCTCTAGCAAGCCTACCAACGCTCCATTAGAGCTTGTTCTCAAGCTCCCAAGGCACCTATTAGTGTAGTGAACCTATGCCCCACCAAATATTCCTCCAACTTCCCATCCCCATTCATAGGTCACCTTGGAGCTGTCCTCCCACCTCCATTTCGGTAGCAGATCAACTCCTTCTCACCTCCACTTCGGAGCCACGCCGAAGCTTTCCTCAACCCGAGGTCCTCCTGCATCTCACCTCCATCGTCCTGCTCCTCACCTCCTTCGTCCGAGCTTCCGCTAGGCGCCGTCGTCTCGTCGAACGGCCGATTCGGGAGATTTCTTCTCACACCCCTCTCTTTTTATGCTTTCATAGTTTATTGTAATTGACATTGGAAGTAATATATATCGGATTTGTTCCACATCTCTATCTTGTGATACGCTTGCTTGTTTTCTTCTTACAAAAATAAAACAAATAACAAAATCCTAAAATACCAAAAAGAAATGAATCGAAGTGCGATTTTCACGTAAAGTAAACGTCGCCTCCCTGTGTTTGACCTGGGACTCCATTGGAGTTTCGGTATAAATTTTATCTGATCGACGTGTTTTGCAACTATGACGACAGGTTACTTGTAACCCCGATTTCTAGCACGTGAAACACGCTTGACCAGTGTAGTTTTGCTGAGGATCCATAAGAGTCTTGCAGCATAATGTAAAACATGAGGTTTACCATCAACCCTTTGACTTAAGACCACTCCAACAGCGAAGTTAGATGCATTGCACATAAGCTCGAAAGGGAGGGTCCAAACTGGTGCTTGGAGAATCATCACAGTAATAAGGGATTTCTTCAAGACCTGGAAATCGTCGCCACATCTATCATCAAAGTCGAAGGAAACATCCTTCACTAATAGGTGATTGACTAGGAGATGGTAATTTTGGGTCTTGGGTTTGCCGTCTAGTCCTCAAGGTAACAGAATTTGCAAAAGCATACGGGTTTAGGTCTTGGGGAGGGTTAGGAAATATCGGAGCGGCTTGATTCACCAAATAACCCAGATTTGGTGAAGAAGTAGAAGAAGAAGGACCTTGCTCAACCACCTAAGCATGTGCATGTGGGTCCCTTTGATTCTCATACCCTTGGGCTCGATTGCCCAGATTCTATATGTTGTGAGGGTTGGGTACGGGTTGAGATGGTAGAGATCCAGGCTGACGAGAATTAGCAATGACCCCAGATTGCAAGTTGGCTAGTGAGGTTTTCATTTGTTGCATGAGCTAGAATATGGATCCTTGCATCTCTACCATCTGTTGGTTCAAATCAGCATGCCTTATAGGTTGAAGGGCATTCCAAGTTGGCTGATTGACCTGATTAGGGGACAATTGAGTGTATACATGACCCTGACCCATTGGTCTTTGCGGTGCATAGTTGCTGGGTCGAATTTGGGTCTGTTACCCCATATTTTTCCAGGAGAAGTTAGGGTGGTTCCTCCAACCCAGATTATAAGAATTAGAATATGGGTTGGACCTAACGTTCTTTTGTACAGCGTACACATCCTCATAGGGCAAGGATGGTGGGAAAGGAGAGAGACTAGAGAAACTGGGATCAAAGGCCGCAGTTTGGAACCCATGGGGTTCTGAGTAATGCTGGCTCACAAGTTGAGTCGCTTCCAATTGATTCACGAACTCCCATCCAGTAGAAGCTCATGAAGAATGGAATCCCAAGTTTTGGTGTTGAGTGGATCGAGGAGTATTTACAAAGTTTTCAGCCATCCACTCTTCCATTCTTTTGGTAACCAGGTCCACCTTATCAAGTTTATTGCAAATTAGTTCCATATCGAATGAATGAGAGTCATGGACCTCATTAACATTCGATCTGGGTTGTTGGGATCGGTTAAAAGTATGGATGGACGCATGATTGATGGAATTTTCACTCATTTCCTCAAACAATTCATGCACACTATCTGCATCCTTGTTGAGGAAATTGCCTTCACAAGAAGCATCCACATGGTTACGGAGTTGGTTAGTCAACCCGTGATAAAAGATCAGCACGAGTTGCCATGTTGGCACCACATGGTGTGGACACTTCTGCAATAGATCCTGGAATCACTCCCAGGCACCATGAAGTGGTTTCCTTGATTACTAGACAAAAGTAGTAATCGCCCGTCGCAAAGCATTGGTATGCTCGACTGGAAAGAATTTCTTTAGGAAAGACGATTTAAGACCATTCAAAGTTATGATTGGCCTTCCAATTGTCCGATACCAATGTCCGGCCTTATCCCTAAGAGAGTGGGGGAAAAGCCTCATGATCATTTACTCCTCGTCCACGTTTCATGCTTTGGTGGTCTGGACCAAAGTGGTCAAGTCCTCCAAATGCTGAAACAGGTCTTCAGAGCCAAGCCTGTGGAAATGTTTGATCATGCTTAACACCTGGGGCTTGATTTCTATGTCACCGGTGATGACTCTACAATTTTCACTGCTAATATTATCAATTAAAGTCAATTTTGAGGGTACTTATGCAATAATGACATATTAATGGCTTGGGAGCATTGCATGCATATTGCATGATTTTTACATTTTAATTGCCTAGAATAGATGTTTAATGACCATGTGCAAAAGTCCATTTTGAAACAGGTCTCAGATGAGCGATCGTACCATACGGATGGATCTGGATCAACGAACGGAGTCCAACGGACACTAAATCACTTCAATCAGCCCTACGTAGCTCCCACAACAAGCCCAAGGAAGATCAATGGCTAGAGGGAAATGCAACATCCTTATAGTCCTCGAATGAAAAATCCAACCATACGGATGGATCCGGAGTGATGATCGCAATCCAATAATGTAGGAATCATCTCGATCTGAGCATTGTGGCACCCTCTACAATAAAAGGAAGATGGACAGCCCAGATGGCACCACGTGGTGCCATCTAGGCTGCCCCTCACGCCCCCAGAAGCCATGGCCTTTTCCCTCCATCACACCTCATGCTCCATCTCAGCTGTTCATCCTTCATCCAATGGTTGGAGAGGCGAGTGCGAGGAATGCTATCACCGACAATCCAACAACTTGGCGCATTGGTCACAATGCCAACCCGCCACCATCAGATGCAAGTCTAAATCCCGCCACACCTTAATTTCACAATTGAGGCTCGGCGCAGCAGGAGTAGCAGCAGTGCAAGCAAGCAAGCACGTGTGCAGGGCAGCAGCGTGCGTGAGTGTGCGGAGACGAGCGCAGCGCCAGCGCATGTACGCGACACGGGCACGTGAGGTGCGTGCCATCGGGTTACATGAGAGGGGGCTACGGTGATGTTTGCGGTGGGTCTTCAACGATGTCTTTGAATGTTGCTGTTGACTCGAGGATGAATTTGAGCCCTCTCCTAACCTATAAAAAGGGACGTATCCCTCCCATTTGCATCCATTATCTACCTAAGAAACTCCACCACTCTTAGAGCTCCCAAGCAAGGTCGTGAAGACGTTGAGCCGCCGACGTAAGCTCCTCCACCACCGTGGCTGCCTCGACGCTTTCATGTTCCTTGTTCTTAGTTTAATTTTATTTGTAGTGTAGTTCATTTTTTTCACTTAAGCATTCGTCTATATTTTCTGGATTACAACATTTGATAATTAATAGAGCAGATCTTTTATACATTGTCCTCATATCTTATCATGGATTTCTAACCCTATCTCTCTCTCTCTTTCTCTCTCTCTCTCCCTCCCTTTCTTTCTTGTTCTATCTTGTTTACAAGTGAAACAAACGATGAATTTTTGTGACATAAAGCGAGTATTTGATCCGATTTCACACCTCCCAGTGTTTGACACTTGAACTCATGTTTGTTTATTCCTATTTAAAATTGATGTCATAAAATGCACTATAATGAATGATTTAATGCAAACGCATCCAGCGAACGTCAGTTTTTGGCACCATTGCCGGTGAGGCAATGAATCTCTTATTCGCTTTCATTTTCTTGGTCATTATTCATATTTATGTTATCTAACTTGCTCTTCTCTCTATAGGATCTGTAAAGCACAAGCACACTAGAAGGGGGGATGAATAGTGTGGTAGATAAAAATTTGCAGCAATAACAAACCACAAAAACACACAAGATATATAATGGTTCCCCTCACTTGGGTACTCCACTACCTAAGTCTCCCAACTTAGAATTTTTAACCCGATTCCCTCAACCCGGAGGGAATCAATTTACTAATACCTGAGGTAATTAACAGGTTACCTCAACCCAATTACAAGATATCAAAAAGAAATAAAGATACAGGTGTAAGTAAGATGCAAATAAAAGCTTACAATAAATTCCTAAGTCTCCAAACAAGTGGATATGTTAATAGATGATAATATACTAATCTAATGAAATCAAACTAAAAAGAAAGACAATACGATAAAGCACGAGATCGCTTGAAAGATATTTGTTGGGAGAGTGTCTCCTTGAAGGATGCAACCAAATAGTAGACCTTGCAGCTAGAAATCTGAAATCTGGAATTAGGAGCAAGGAGACAATATTTTCTTGTTGTTGTGTGCAAATGACGCACACAAGGTGTTTATATAAACCACTAAACACTTTACCTCTGATTACTAGTTGTTAGGGGAAATTTGGTAGATTAGAGATAGGTTTAATTGCAAAACAGCTGTTCAGATTGGTCACAACGGTTAGTTGGTACCGGTACTGATTGCCTACAATCAGCCCAACTAGGTCACTAGGTGCTAGTACTAATGATGAGTACCGGTACTTGTAACTCACAGATTTGGGTCCAGTGACCTACATGTACCGGTACTAGTGATTAGTACCGGTACTTGTAAGGTCCAGACAAAACCAAGTGCACAAACTATGACCACTTGGTACCGGTACTCACGATGGCTACCGATACTTGTTGTTCACAGTTTGGTACTTAGACCTAAACCTGTGCCTACCATGTACCGGTATTTATGACCAGTACCGGTACTTGATACAACTACCAAATAATACAAGCGAAGTCAATTTTTAGAGTTATCCGATCTACTCTATACGACTTTATTTTGACAGAATTGAATTCGAGTTTTGAAACGAATGAATGTACATTATTCTGAACCCTAATTATCTCTACTTTAATTTTAACTCCTAGATTATGTTTTACTTATTAGGAGACAAACAAAGATTCTAAAATACAATGAATACAACAAAAACTATAGTCTTCTAGTCTTCTTCCTTCATATGCTATCTTGTTGCTTGCATCCATAGATTCTTTTGACTTGTAATTCTTCATAAACACATTAGATTTTAAAATGGTTTTGTTAACACCAAAACACAGATGAGAGATGGAACTAGGTTCAAATACTCTCTTCTTTTGGTTGTACGAACCTCGTGCATCGGCAATGGGAGGAGAATGAGCTGGGTTGGATCAAAGGAAGCGCAAGAAGAAGACTGCCATCGACCCAAAGGTTTGATCTTGTCTTCCCATGATCCAAAGGTAACTTCTCATCTTTGCACCAAGAAAAATGGTGGTGTGTTAGAAAAACCCCTCTCATTTGTTTGTCGAAGAAAAACACCACCATGAAGTCCGCAACTCAATAATTTTGCAATATTATTTTCTAGATTTAGGTTGAGGACACCATTTAAGGACCCTAAACACCTCTAAAAATTTTGAGAAAAATCTCAGACGTGATCCTTCCCATAGATGAACTCCCCTTCAAATTTCAGAGCCAATCCTTTTGTGGTTTGGCCATGGGAAAATCTCTACTAGAAGTGTGCAAGGTTGTCCTAAGTTTTGGAGATCTGTAGATTGTTCTTACTGCTGTGAACTTCATGCAGCTCAAATTTATGAGAAATTTATATTTTTAGAAAGATCTAAAAATTTTCTACACTTCTTCTGGAGATCATTTTTGAATTTAAAATTGATTAGTGCTTGCTCCGATCAAGATATTAAACTTGCGCACTGATCTAGAAGTTCTGGACAGATTGACCCCATCTTGGAAAAATGTGAATTTGCGTGGTCTATTGTCCTCAAAAAATTCTCAAATTAATTTTTTTGAAAAGATCACTTGATTTTGGCAAGGATATCATTGATTGTTTTGATTGGACCCTTCTGACGAAATCTTACAAAAATTCATTGAGTAGAAGCTGCACACCCTAGGATTTTCCACACTAGGGAGTTTTGCTTTTACAGCCACATGAAAGGCCCTAAAGAAAATCAATCTTCACCAATTGTGTACTCCACATTGTGCCTTGTTTGAATGTGTAAACAAGTGATTTTTTTTTTAATCCATTAAAGTAAGATTCAAACCCTAAAAGTCACACATATCAATCTTGCTTTCTGAAGAACACTTGTTTTGGCATTGGGTCCTTACACCCAATTGTGTGCGGACATGACCCAGATAGGACCAATCTAAGTCCTGGAAGTGTGATTGGGTTTGTAAGTGCTTGGCCTTAATCTCCATTGTGGAATACAGTGTCTAGGCTATGGGGAAGTGTCAAACGACCGTGGTTGTGGGGTACAAAGGAATCGGCGGCACGAGCCAAAGGAGGAACCTTCCCTTCAATCCCCTCGTAACCAACCTAGCCAGATTAACTTTTGGAAAAGAGGTTTTAAGTGCTTACAGATTTGATCACTCTCTTCAGGACTTCTAGGTCACCTAGGTCTACATTGTAAGGACTAGATTTGTTTGCTTGTTTGTGCACATAATTCTTTCATCTATTCTTTCCTAATCCATCCATGGATTTTAATGCTTATCCATCCTACCCAAACTATCCCCAACATGATTTGTATTCTTACCCAAGTAGATCGTATCAATAGTTTACTTGGGATAACCAGCCACCTAGTTGGGGATATAATCCAAGATCAGATTATCTTGAAGACCCTTCTTATCCCAACTTTCCTAATTTCACTCAACTTGCACCAACTTCCTATTGGGATACATCCAACCCAACAACCCAGGATTACGATCCAAACCTTGGGGATCCTTATCATGTTCTCCTTATGTTGACTCTTCTTTTAGGTCCTGCCCACCCACTAATCAATCTACTAGGACCTACACTCTAGGAGAACACCAAGGCCCCTACCCTTCCTACGACCATAACCAAGATAGGTGTTCCTTGATAGGATCTAAAATATGGAATATATGGCTACGCGCACAAACACTCAAGAACAATATTAGTAATAACAAGACAATTTGCACAATCAATCAAACCACAGAAAATTGGCACAATATGTATAGTGGTTCCCCTCCCTTGGGAACTCCACTACCTAAGCCTCCCAGCTTAGGGTTTTTAACTCGATTCTCTCAACCCTAAGAGAATCAATTTACTAAACTGAGGTAATTGACGGGTTACCTCAACCCAAGTACAAAAATGGGTTTGTTACAACCCAACGAGCAAATGCTCAAGAACAAATGAAATACAGGTGTAAGAAAGAAAGATCTTACAACTAAGTTCCTAAGCCTCTCAACAAATGTAAATATAATGTTACCAATTTGAGAGCCTAGAATGAGCATGAATACCTTGACAATGCGTGAAGAAATCATGTTGAAGTGTTTGCAAAAGCGTAGAGAAATTGATAGCAGCAAACTATTCATTCTTCTTCAAAATATTGTGAGAATATGAAATATAGCTCTAGAAATTTTCTTCTCTATTTCTCATATACAAACTAAGGGTCTAAGGGTTTATTTATAGAGTTAGGACCTTAGTGGGTCGTCTACTAGACGTTGGGGTTTAAATCCCAACGTTCATATAGCCAAAATTAATTTTCTAGTCGTTTAGTTTTGAAACAACGGGTACCTGGTACCGGTACTAAAGTATGGGTACCGATACTCGTTGCTTTCAGATTTGGGTTTCAAACTCTTAACAAAAATCTGTAACCCAGTTGTACCAGTACTCGTTACCTCCAGTACCAGTACTGATCATGAGTACCAATACTTGCAGGGTACAGGTTTGTTTCTTTGAAAAACCCAAACCTGTAACTCACATGTACCGGTACTAAACTTTAGTACCGGTACTTGTGGGTTAACAAGTACCTTTTTTAAGTGATTTAATCAATTACGTTGTTTGAAAATGATTGTAATATAAATCCTAATTTATCTCTAATTATTTTTATGATCTAAGTTATATTCCTTTGTTAAGAGGCATATACAATCTATAAATAAAAAATCTAAACTAGAAACAGTAAAGGTCGAAGATGATCTTCTCCTCCTTGTTTCTTCCTTGTCATCTTGTCTCCTTCTTATCATGATCTTCTCCTTTTCATCAAGCCTCCATCATTTCCTCTTTGCCTTGATCTTCACCTAAATCTGAAAGAACTTAATTGCAAACATTTATCCATAATAATTTTGTTAACACCAAAGCGAGATGTGGAACAAGGTCCCAACAATCTCTCCGTTTTTAGTGTTGACAAAACTATCTTGCAAATAGATAATTATAAGAATAAAAATAATTTTTAACAATGTTATATGAAGGAAAAAAAACTTTTAATTAAATCCTTCCCCTCAATATATGCTCCCCCTAAAAATATTACTATTTGCCCTCTATCTTTCTCCCCCTTTTTGTCAATCACAAAAAAATGAAGAAATATCATACCATAAAATTTACCAATAGTAAAATGGACCTTGTGGATACCAAGCATCTCTCGTCCAACATTCTTGGTCTTCATTCAACCTATAAAAGGTTGAAGTGTTTCGTTATGTGCCTTGAACACCCATTGATTACTTTGATATACTCCTGCAAAACAAATATCTTCTCTAGGTATCCATTTTCTTGTGGGTCCTTTAGAGTTAACACCTTTCAAATCCTAAGATTTATAGAACTTTTTAGTGTTAGATCTATAATTCTTGGGATTTTCAGCCTTTTGATACATCCATGCATGCCTAGGTGCATGTGATTTAGTATGTGTATTCTTTTTATTATGAAATTTTGATATTATAGCTTCACAAAATTCAGTATTTAACCTAGTTGTTGTTTTGAGATTATTTAAAGTACCTTCAAAGTGCTCAAAAATATCTTCTAATTCTACTATCTTTCCATGCAACTGATTGTTAGTCTCTTTTGACATTTCTAATTCCATTTCTAAACGTGATTTATCTATTTCTAATGTTTGATAAGTTTTTTTTAAAACCTTATTTCCATTTTTAAATAACCTAGCTTTATGATATAGGTCTTCATAAACTTCTAATAATTCTTCAAAGGAGAAATCAAGGTTTACCTCATTATCTGTGTCTTCCGTAGTTGCTACCAAGCAAAGATGTGCGATCTCATTGTCATCAGATTTGCTAGTCAGTGTCCATGTTGGAGTCTCTATCATTCCATGTTGCTTTTAAAGCTCTCCTCTTCTTCTTCTTGACTTCTTTTGTGTCTTTCCTTTTGTCTTCTTTCTCCTTATTCATAGGGCAATCCTTTCGCAAGTGGCCCTTCTTCTTGCACTCATAGCAAATAACATTAGTTGAAATTTTATTAACTTGCTTACCTTGTTTCTTGAGGAATTTGTAGAATTTCCTAGTAAGCATTTACATCTCCTCATCTTTGGATTCTGATGTTGTTGAGTTTGAGTCCTCCTTGATTTCTCTAAAAGCAATGCTTTTCTTCTTGCTTGTCGCCTTCTCCTCGTTCTTCTTGATATTCTCCAATTGGACTTCATATGCCATGAGGCTTCCAATTAGATCATCCAAGGGGAGAGTGGATAGATCCTTTGCCTCTTGTATTGCTGTGGTCTTTGGAGGCAAATCGCTTGTAAGTGATCTCAAGACCTTTCTTACAAGTTGCTCCTCTTTCAGCTTGACTCCTAGATTTTTCATTGGATTCACTATCTCTCCAAACCTTGTGTACATGTCCTTGATTGTTTCTCCTTTTTCCATCCTGAAACACTCATAATTCTCTGTTAAAATAGAAATACGTGTTTCTTTTACCTTGCTCGTACCTTCATAGGTGATTTGCAAAGTATTCCAAATCTCGTAGGCGGACTCGCATGCGGAGATCAAGTTGAACTCTTCCCTTGAAGAGGCACAATAGAGTGCGTTCATGGCCTTCGCGTTTCCCGTAATCTTTTTCTTTTGCTCAGCTATCCATTCAACTCCTTCCAGGGGTTTCGGATCCATGTACCTCTCTTGAATGAGAGTCCACGAATCTTCATCCATGACTTTGAGAAAGACTTGCATCCTCCTCTTCCAATACCCATAGTCCATCCCATCAAAATAGGGAGGGCGGGTAGAAGACTGTCCTTCGGTGTGCCTTGATGTAGATGCCATTGCGAGTTGATTTGTTACGTCTTCTCGCAACCTCTCTCTGATACCACTTGATGGGATTTAAAATATGGAATATATGGCTACGTGCACAAACACTCAAGAAAAATATTAGTAATAACAAGACAATTTGCACAATCAATCAAACCACAGAAAATTGACACAATATGTATAGTGGTTCCCCTCCCCTGGGTACTCCACTACCTAAGCCTCCCAACTTAGGGTTTTTAACCCGATTCTCTCAACCCCGAGAGAATCAATTTACTAAACTGAGGTAATTGATGGGTTACCTCAACCCAAGTATAAAAACGAGTTTGTTACAACTCAACGAGCAAATGCTCAAGAACAAATGAAATACAGGTTTAAGAAAGAAAGATCTTACAACCAAGTTCCTAAGCCTCTCAACAAATGTAGATATAATGTTACTGATTTGAGAACCTAGAATGAGCGTGAATGCCTTGACAATGCGTGAAGAAATCACTTTGAAGTGTTTGCAAAAACATAAAGAAATTGATAGCAGCAAACAATTCCTTTTTCTTCAAAATATTGTGAGAATATGAAATATAGCTCTAGAATTTTTCTTCTCTATTTCTCATATACAAACTAAGGGTGCAAGGGTTTATTTATAGAGTTAGGACCTTAGTGGGTCATCTAGTAGACGTTGGGGTTTAAATCCCAAAGTTCATATAGACAAAATTAATTTTCTAGCCGTTCAGTTTTGAGCCAACGGCTACCTAGTACCGGTACTAAAGTATGGGTACCAGTACTCATTGCTTCCAGATTTGGGTTTCAAACTCTTAACAAAAATCTGTAACCCAGTTGTACCGGTACTCATTACCTCCAGTACCAGTACTGATCATGAGTACCAGTACTTGAAGGGTATAGGTTTGTTTCTTTGAAAAACCCAAACCTGTAACTCACATGTACCGGTACTAAACTTTAGTACCGGTACTTGTGGGTTAACAAGTATATTTTTTAAGTGATTTAATCAATTACGTTGTTTGAAAATGATTGCAATATAAATCCTAATTTATCTCTAATTATTTTTATGATCTAAGTTATATTCCTTCGTTAAGAGGCATATACAATCTATAAATAAAAAATCTAAACTAGAAACACTAAAGGTCGAAGATGATCTTCTCCTCCTTGTTTCTTCCCTATCATCTTGTCTCCTTATCATGATCTTCTCCTTTTCATCAAGCCTCCATCATTTCCTCTTTGCCTTGATCTTCACCTAAATCTGAAAGAACTCAGTTGCAAACATTTATCCATAATAATTTTGTTAACACCGAAACAAGATGTGGAACAAGGTTCCAACATTCCTAATTGAAGGATCTCTCCTACTTGAGCTATGGATTGGAAGGGATTCTAGAAAAGTGGAAATCAAAGGATGATCATAAACCTAGGCAAATCAAGAATGATCAAACTTTGCTTTGGACCCCTAATGAAGAATCCAACTAGGAGGAGGACTTAGAACCTCAATTATTCTGGAGTAGGACTAAACAGAAAATGATTCCTCTTAAAGAATTGGACCCCAAAAATGATATAATAGAGGACCCACCCAAGAACTTAAACTGTAGTATGGATTCTGGTACACATCTTCAACCACACCCTCCTAACCCTGATTTGAATGCTAAGGAGGAAATCCAATGGAAACCTGATGACACTCTGTTAATTCTTGATAACCTTTAGTTGGAGTTACATAGACAGAATCAAGAATTGATTGAGTGGCAACAAGCCATAATTGATATGTTCCAACAAATGGAGGAAGAGGACCAAAGAAAGCTGTTACAAGCAACTCCATTTACGGAATTCATGAAGCAAGGCCCTGCAGTGATCGATTGGACTACACCTATTTACCCAAAATTGGTTCAGTCCACCATTGATATTCCCCAGGAGTTAAAAAACTCAATAGGAAATGCCATTAAGGATTCCTCAGAACATGATTTGGGGAGAGTTGAGGATAAACATTAGGAGGAAATTGAGAATTTGGGGGATGATGTCTTTGAATCCAAATCTAATCTTTCCAAGGAAAGTGATTTGGTGGAATAGACATCGAAAATTGAAGATGGAAAGTAGGAATAATCAATTTTGAATCATTTGAAACCCCCATCACAAGTTTAGAGGAGAGCCAAGGGAAAGAATCTGAGCTAGAGGATGAAATTAGCCCTACCTCTAATATAACCTCAAAAATTGAGTCTGATATGAAAGAGGTTGAGGATAATATTCTTAGGGTCACGGAATGGGAGGGAATATGCAATGAAACTCTAGTTGAAGAAGGGATGGATTTTTATTTGGAGAGAAACCTCACGCTTGATTTTAGGGCTCATTGTGAAACTCTTGATTTGGTTACATGCCCTATTAGAATTGAAATCCCACAAACTGAAGGCACTGGAATTGATATACCTTTAAGGGATTACAATTTTAAAGTGACACATGCTAATTACAAAACCTACATCTTTAGTGTCCGACATTTTAGATTCGGGTTGCACTTGTCCACATCAACTTTTCTGCATGCCCGTAGACTAAGAGAGGAACAGACATGGGCATGCATGTTACACCAGTTGTAGAGTTCCTGTCCCTTAGGGATGGGACTCCACCACAACCTAGTTTGCATCTACGGACTTCAAACTCTAGGTCTGGCTAATTTTATTTTCACCTTCTTGACCCAGGCCATTCTTGTTTGTGCACTATGCCTAGCTGAAGGCACTAAGCTCAGAGCTTCCTGGGAGGCAACCCAGAGGATTCAAGCTGACCGGATTTACAAATACAATTTAGGTGATTTCTTTCCTTACTCCCTTGCATACATTTATTTTTCCAATTAGGACATTGTCCAACTTAGGCATTCGGGGGGTTGTAATTCATAGGATTTGAGTACAAAATTGTCAGCTTGAACTAATTTTATTTCTTTTTATAAAAAAAAAATTAAAATTAGGAAAAGAAAACTTAGGTATTACAAGCTTATCGACTTTAGGAAATGATACGTTTGGGACCTAATTTCTTAGACCCTTCAGGTCTTCGGACTTAATTAGTCTAGGTGTCCACTAAAATTTGGACTTGGTCTAAAGTCCTCGCCACCTTAATTTATTTTAATCTGGTCAATAAAGTAGAGTGATAAGTATATGACTTATCAACCGCCCTCTAATTTAGGGGGATTTTTAGCCTAAGCATTTACACACGTTTTGCATTGACTTACTCATCGACGGTTCTAAAGGAAATTGGGTAGCTAATGAACCTTATAGGGTGGTATGGCTAGCAAGTTATCGTGGGTAACAGCCCATTGGTAGGTTGTCTAGAGCCCAGTCACAAGACCATTCTCTTTCACTACTGTCTTTAGGTAAATCTTAGATTAGGAAAGCCACCTACTTAAAAAAAAGGAGAAAAGAAAAAAAAAAGAAATAAGCCACACTTCACCTTACGAGTATGGCTGGCAAGTTGTCGTGTGTAACAGCCCATTGGTAGGTTGTCTAGATCCCAGCTCATAAAATGCACAAGAATTCCAAAACACTTGAGGAAGAAGCAGGGAAGTAGCATAATTCGGGGAGATATACACTAGGTTCACCCTTGTTTTGATTCCTGAAAATAAAACATAGGGAGAAAGCTACCGGTCAGATAGATACACCTTTAGGCAACATTTTTTTCTTTCGGGTCACCTAGGGGCGTAGAAACTCGAAGTCCATTTTAATTGCCGTTGAGTGAGTCTCACTTTCACAATAAGATGCTTAGTATTAAGAATCCTTTTCAAGTTTTGGGTGGGTTGGGAGCTGTAAAAAGTTATCACGAAATCCTCAAATCCAAAAAAAAAAAAAATAGAAAAGACGAAAAAGAAAAAAAATATACTTGCTTCCACTTAGAATAAGGCAAGGACTCGAGTGGTCAGCATTTTGGCAGGAAACTTAAGCACTATTGAGCCTTAGCGAGTTAGGTTCTTAGTAGAAATTTCATCCTGTTGACAAGCAACTTCTACCTAAGCGATCAATTACTAATTTTAGTTGTAAATAGCATTTAGGTCAAACCTTGCTAGGGACTAGCAAGGGGTGGGCATAGGGGTATGATGACTCTACAATTTTCACTATTAATATTATCAATTAGAGTCAATTTCGAGGGTAGTTGTGCGATATTGACATATTAATGGGCTTGGGAGCATTACATGCATATTGCATGATCTTACATTTTAATCGCTTAGAATGAATGTTTAATGACCATGTGCAAAAGTCCATTTTGAAACAAGTCTTAGATGACCAATTAGACTATATGGATGGATTTGGATCAATGAATGGAGTCCAACGGACTCTAAATTACTTCGATCTGACCTCTGTAGCTCTGATAACAAGTTCGAGGAAGATCAATGGTCAGGGGGCAATGTGACATCCTTACAGGCCTCTGATGAAAATCCAACCATACGGATGGATACGGAGTGACGATCACAGTCCGACAACATGGGAATCATCTCTATCTGAGCACCGTGTCACCCTTTACAATAGAAAGAAGATGGATGACCCAGATGGCGCCACGTGGCTCCACTTAGGCCACCCCTCATGCCCACAGTAGCCGTGGCCTCTTCCCTTGATCACACCTCACGCTCCATCTTAGTCATTCATCCATCATCCAACGACTAGAGAGGAGCATGTGAGGAATGCTCTCCACGATAATCCAACAACTTGGTGCATTGGTCACGACGCCAATCCGCCTCCATCGGACGAAGGTTCGAATCCCGCCGCACCTCAATTTCGCAATTGAGGCATGGCGCAATAGGAGTAGCGATAGTGCAAGCAAGTGCGTGCGCACGAGGCAGCAGCGTTCATGAGCGTGCAGAGACTAGTGTAGCACTAGTGCATGCGCGTGGCATGGTGCGTGCGAGATGGGCACGTGAGGCACGCGCCAGCGGGGTGCCTAGGCGGGGACTACGGCGACGCTTCCGGTGGGTCTTCAACGAGCCCTCTCCTCAACTATAAAAAGGGACATATCCCTCCCATTTACATCCATCATTTACCTAAGCAACTCCACCACTCTTAGAGCTCTCAAGCAAGGTTGTGAAGATGTTGAGTCGCCGACGTAAGCTCCACCACCATGGTTGCCTCAATGCTTTCATGTTCCTTATTCTTAGTTTAATTTTATGTGATAGTTTAGTTCATTTCTTTCACTTAAGCATTCCTCTATATTTTCTGGATTACAACATTTGATAATTAATAGAGTAGATCTTTTATATATTGTCCTCATATCTTATCATGGATTTCTAACCCTATCTCTCTTCTCTCTTTCTCTCTCTCTCTCTCTCCCCTTTTCCTTCTTGTTCTATCTAGTTTGCAAGTGAAACAAATGATGATTTTTTTGTGACACAAGGCAAGTATTTGATCTGATTTCACGCCTCCCTGTATTTGACAATCAGACTCATGTCCATTTATTCTTATTTAAAGTTAATGTCATAAAATGCACTACAACGAATGATTTAACGCAAATGCATCCAGTGAACGTCAACTGGCTGGAATCTAGACACTGAGACAATCCCCATAATTAGAAGGATCATAAAAATCCTTCAAGGGCTAAGTGCCCTAATAATGCATTCATTGAAACCATTCTTCCATTTGCTACATTTGTTCCAGCAACTTTTGCAGCATCTCCTATGGATTCTGAGGCAAGGAAGGTGATTGATCAGCCATGGGATCAATTGGATTAAAATTCAGCCTACTCCTCCTTGAATAGTCTAATGGTCCTTCTAAGCGGGGATTCAATGACCTTCTAAGCATAAACTAGGAAGAGGTCGAAAGGACAGGGGATAATATCCCTACAGCACAACAATACAAGCCTATCCATAAGTTGGGTAGCCTAAGGACCTATGCTCCAAAATAAACTCAAACCACAACACGAATTTTGTGTTGTCCTTAATCCAAAAGCTGGTTAAGTTGGCATGGCAAGACAGGGGGAGCGTGTCCCGAAGGCCGTTAATTATTCCAAACCCCTGCCGATGCAGTGGATTTGCATGCATAAAGGGTTCGAGTTTGGAAGCCTATCGTTGTAGTTTGATTTGCAAGAAAATCCATTGATAAAATAAAATTTATAATCGAAACTTGAAAAGTGAGTCCTAGGTCGAACATGGGGAGGCAAACATTTGATTTTGAAAAATATGCATTTTGCTTTATTTCTTTTTTGTCATTTTTTATCTTTTATAATTCTTTTGTATTTTTAATAGGGCAGGAGATCAGGTTGATGAAATTTTATTTATCTAATCTACTTGCAAAATATAAAAGAAAGAGAGAAAGAGAGAGAGAAACATACATATATTTCGAAACAAATATTTGTTAAACAAGGAAAGTAGAAAAACTACAGTAGAAAGCAGTAAAGATCGATAGAGATGAGAAGAATCCCCCTCGATGGCCGCTTGGAGGATGACTCGCTCTGACATTGCTTGGAGGAAGGTGGTGAGGAGCGAGACGAACAGGGATGGAGCTGGAGGACGGAGGATAGGGCAGGATGGCGTCGCGGAGAGGATCCTTTTCCCGAAGGGAGGTGAGAGGACGGCCATGAGATGCTCCACAAAGGGGGATGATAGGTGGGAACAAATGTTTGTTTTCTTCTCTAGAGGAGTATCCTCGGCTTGGGACAAGCTCTCTCTAGAGCCTTGGAGGTGGTGAGGAGAAGAAATGAAGAGATGGTGAAGAATGGAGGTGTAGGGATCCTTTTATAGTGGATGGAAGAGGAAGAAATTCGTGTAGAGGGTTGTAGTGACATCAAATGTGTCGCTGAAGATCCATATGAATCGCGCACTTGAATGTCGCTAAAGGTCAGTGCCAACCACGCACACGCCCATGCTTTACAGCTGCGCGCGCGTTGTCGAAGGACTGTTCGATTGGAGGTCCTGATTGAGCGGAGATCGCACCACTTGGCTGGAATTGGATCGAGTGTGGAGATGTGCGTCGACGCCCATGTGATCACCTCCGCTAGATCGACGGTCATCCATGCACCCATGTAGTTGCATCTCAGCCACTCGTTCATGATCGAGCGGTAGAAATTAAGCGTGCCTTGCCACTGGGTTGGATTAAAGGCTTGGTAGGATTTGACCCCACACCTCTTGTTTGCAAACCGCACACGCTACCAGTGAGGCAAGGGTGCATTTGAGTCACGAGGATAGCGTGGGAGCCTCGGGCACGGAGGGACCTCAGCCGTTGGATCTTGATCCAACGATTGTGGTATGATATCTTGGATGAAAAGGGGGAACCTGTGGTCACTGATGGCCGGTGTTTAGCAGCCTAGATCGCACCACGTGAAGCCATCTGGGCCGTACATCTTCTTTCTATTGCAGTGGGTGCCACATTGCTCGGATCGAGATGATTTCCACATTGTCAGATTGCAATCATCACTCTGGATCCATCCGTACAATCAAATTTTTCATCTGAAGCCCGTAAGAATGTTGCATTGCCTCCTAGCCATTGATCTTCCTTAGATCGCATAATGTTATACGAGATTCCAATTAGGATGATCTCAGAGGCATTGGACTCTGATCATCATCCTGATTAGATCCATACATTCGGATCGTCCATCCGAGGACTCGAAATAAATCTCCTTCCCTCCTGGTCATAAAAAGTATGCAATTAACCTAAAATGTACACAACTATTCTAAATGCAGAATGATGCATGTATGCAATATTTATAATATGAAATACAAATCTAAACCTACGAACATGCATGAATAGGAATTTTAACCTGATTAAATGTATCTACATCATACACCCATGCCTATCTTTTGCTATTCCCTAGCAAAATTAAGCAATATGCTATGTATAAAAATAGAATTAGGACTCGATCACTTAGACCTAAGTCATTTATCAATAATAGAAAATTTCAACTAAGGTCCTAAACTACAAAAACTCAATAGTACTCAAGTGTCTAAAGAATGTAGATCACCCAAGTCCTTGCCTTATTTGGAAAGGGAAAATACATTTTTTTTTCTTCTTTTCTTATTTTTTTGGATTTTTTTGAGTTTAGGGTTTTAAGGCAGCTTTCTATGACTACAAAACCCACTCAAGACTCGAAAAGGACTCTAAGTGCTAAGCATCTTGCAAAAGGGTGATAGACTCACTAAGTGGCCGTTAAAACAGACTTCAAGTTTCTATGACCCTAAGTGACCTAAAAATTTTTGCCTAAAGGTTTATCTTTTCAATCGGTAGCTTTCTCTCTACTTTTTTATTTTTTTATGGGGTCAACACAAGGGCAAACCCAGTTTATATCTCCCTAGTTTATTTTACTTCCTCGCTTATTCGCTAAGTGTTTTGGGAATTATTTGTGCATTTTTGTGAGCTGGGCTCTGACAACTGGCCAATGGGCTATTACCCACGGTAACTTGCTAGCCATACTCGTGCGCTGAAGTATGGTTTATTTTTTTATTTTTATTTTTTTCTATTTTTCTATTTTTCTTTTTATTTTTGAGTACCATTTTTTTCTTTTTCTAAGTAGGTGGCTTCCCTGTTCTAAGATTTACATAAAAGCAGTATAATGAGTATGGTCATGTAGCTGGGCTCTGGACAACCAACCAATGGGGTGTTACCCACGACAACTTGCCAGCCATATTAGCCTAGAAAGTTCATTAGCTACCTAATTTCCATAAAAATCATCGAAAAGCGAATCAGTGCAAATAGTGTATAGATGCTTAGACTTAAAGTCCCCTCAAATCAAAGGGCAAGTTGGTAAGTCATGTACTTATCACCCCAATTTATTTACCAAATTAAAATAAAATTAACTTGGCGAGGACTCGAGACTAAGTCTACATTCAAGTGGACACCTAGGCTAATTAAGCCTGAAGACCTGAAGAGTCTAAGTGTTCAGGTCCTAACTATTATTTCCTAGAGTTAATAACTTCCAAATGCCTAAGTTCTCTTCTCCTAATTTCTTTCTTTTTTGTTTTTTTTTTTTTTTTAAGAAAATAAAAGAAATTCCATGAAGCTAATCAAAATATTTTTAGGATTAAGTATCCACCCCCCATGCCTAAATGATGCAATGTCCTTATTGTAAAAACAAAGACGTGAACAGGACGGAATAACAGAATATCACCTGAATTTTGTGAAAATCTAGTCAGCTCTGCAAAGAACGTGGAATATACACACATGCTAAATTTATTGCCTTCAGCTAGGCATGGTTCACAAGTAAAGAAGACGTTAAATGTTCATAAGTGCAGGTCAAAATTAGAATAAGAAGATTGATTTTGGAACCTGCAAAAGGATGTCCATAGATGTGGACTCGATTATGATGTAGACCCATGCCCAGAATCGAGTGGTTCTCAGGTTATAGGTGAAAATCACCTAGAATTGAAGATTGTTGAACTTGTGGGGCTGGGCCTGTAGTTTTGTAGTATGCAACCCAAGACCAAAGTGTTAGACAATGGGTAGAGATGGTTCAATAAGTTCGGATGTCCTTTTAGATTTCAACTCAAACAAATAATCAATGATTCTGAGCTTGGGTTGCACGTGAAAGATATCATAAGGTTCCTGGTAGAAAGTAGGTGGTTTCAGGTTAATAGGAACCCTTAGATCCAAAATCGTAGTTCCCTTAGAATTAGCTTCCCAGATTTTTATTTCCATCTTCCTATCCTCCAAGATCAAGGTTTCTGGGACCTCCAGATCATTGTACACCCCATCTAAAATACCCAAGTCCAACAATTGTGGCTGAATCAGGATTGACTTGGGTTTGGTCATCTCAAGAATATCATAATTCAGCTCTTTAGGGTGTGGTTGAGCAATGGGGCTACTGATTGAATCGTCAGGATCCGAATCGTCCAAGTTAGCCCCGACATGATCATAATCTTCAATAATCGAGCTATCAAAAGGTTCGTCATGCTCTTCGAGCCCATTCGTCTCACTAAAATCCTCTTCCTTAAGCTCAAGTGAGACTTCACCTAAAGATTCTTCATCCTCAGAGTCAAAGAATTCTTGATCCTCATTTACTTATGTCTCAAAATCGTATGTCATTTCCTAGTCCATAGAGACATATTTTTCCTCGCTCCCTGGCTCAGGGATCTCAGGTGAAGCAATCGGTTCATCCTAAATCGGTTGCTCTAGACTAACTTGGTCGTCTCCGGTCTCAGAATATGTATCCCCCCTGATAGGCACCTGAGCAGGTTCAGACATCGGCTATCTTGAAGGGGGTTCATCTTGAGAATCATCCCAAGATTGGACTAGGGCAACCACAAATTTCATCCTCAATCTTGATAATTTCCCAAGTAGAAACACACCCAAGCCCCTATCTCTAACATCTTGGAGCAAATCAAATAAAGAGCTATTCAGCTCATTAATCATTTTGATCATGGGCTCCAATGCTTCAGTGCATGGTGTTGGCTAAGCATCTAAAGAATGTATGGTGTTCATCAAGTTAGCCAACACCCTATCTTGGACCTTGTTCACCTGAATCGAATGGTTCAGTTTAAGGTTGGGTGGGTTTGGGTTCAATATAGAGGAGTCAAGATATTAAGTCTCTAGGGGTTCTCCCTAATAGTAGGTCATTTCAAGTTGTTCAAAGAATAGTGGTGACCTATATTCAATGGAATACTGGGGAGGGTAGGTGTTATAATCATCATATCCTTCCTGATTGTAGATTGGGTTGGTTTGGTCATCGAAAGGGGAAAGATCTAAAATCATTGTAGGCGTGAGAAGGATGATAATCATAGTTTTGTTGTCCAGGGTCATATCCCCAATCAAAGTTATCCCAGCTAGGAGATGGGTAATCATGAGTCGAGTTAGGATAGTAATCATTTTGAGGATAAGTGATGGTAGGAGGGTAGTGTTATAGGCTCTTTTCGTCAATGTTAGGGAAATGCATTGTAGTACAATTGACAAATAACTCTTCAACAAATAAAAATTATAACTCAAATTCAAAAGAGTATCCGAGGTCGAACTCAGGGAGCAAATATGGAATTCACGCGCTAATCTCGATTAAAATATAAATGAGCATACTAAATGAAGCACAATAATGATATTTCAATGAATACTAATCCACTACATTAAATATTCAATGAAAAACATGAGTATCTCAAGACTTTATGAGACCAAAAAGATTTCTAAGACAAAATAATGGTGATTTAGATCACCAACTATTAGTCTAAGCACATGTATATCAACTACTAATTAATGTCAAATAGATGAACAGTGATCGGACGTTTAGATATCAAGTCAAATGAATTAAATGTTGCCCGCTACAATGTTTTCCTCTGATCTTTTCTTCTGTTCTCTTCTTCTTTCTTTCTTTTCTCTTCTCTAGCACAGCCCCTTCTTTCACAAGCCTTTTCTTTTCTTCCTTCAGGTCTTTTCCTTTAGCCTCCTCCTCTCTTCATGAACCTCTTCTTCTTTTAAGCTCTCACGGCTAAGTGTTGGACATGGTTAAGCATCAAAAAGCAAAACCCACCCCTCCCCCACTCTCTCTCTTTCCTTCCTTTCCTTATCTCTTTGAAATTCGAACCTTAGTCGGGTATTCGGGTATGTGTAACCAGGTCTAGGGCTACGCACATGGGGTTGAAGCCAAGGAGTGGCAGGCTTAGGCGAGTCGGATATGTGCCAATGAGCGGGGACCTCACCCCCAAGTGCTCTGAGGCAAACAACTGCAATCACAAATTTAACTTATGAGACAGTTGTGCCTCCTCCCTCTACGATGTGGGACTAATCAGTCCCACTTCTCTTCGCATGCCCCTGCTGCTGTGATTCTCTCCCAATCAAGGTAGCTTCTGGGGTTTGCACCTTCAATCAAGGACCTGGGAGGGTACTTGAGACTTGTCCATGTGTTCTTGAGTGAAGACTTGGGTTTCAGGTGGATGAGAACACTAAGACCAACGTCGATGATAATGGTGCAGCGGCGGAGCGATGGCGAGAACCTAAAATAAAGAATAAGGCCTTTCGGCTACATTAAAATAGCTTAGAAGGGTTGTTGGGGCACGGAAAATGTGGTGGTGGTCGTGGCTGGGAGCGAGAAGCATCGTGGAGGTCTGGCGATGACGAAGAATGGCATGCGGTAGTGGGTTGTTCGACGGTGTGTTTGGGTGGACAAGAGGATGAAATAGGAGTGCGCTTTTGATGGTGGATGGATGGTGGATCTTTAGGAGGTTTGGCGAGGTGTATGGAGGTGTGTGGTGCGCAAATGATCTCATCGGAGAGGTGGCCGGAGTGGAGGAAGATGATGGCGAACATCAACGTCGAGGGGTTCTCTTTGCTTTTTGATAAGGAAAACTAACGTAAGACTTCTAAAGGAACTAATCTGCCTAATCTAATTGGATGAAGGGGGTGGAGTCTACATCGATTTTGGAAGGCTAGTGATGGAGAAGATGAATCCTTCGGTGATGGAGCGACGAGGAAGATGAGGAAGGAAACGTTTGCCGGTATTGCGAGATGCGGAAGAACGTGGGGAAGAGGAATTCACCGGCTATTGTCCATGACGACGGACGTGGAAGGTGGATGGAGGGGCTCACCAGAGTTGGTGGAGATGGAGGTTGGGGAGAAGGGAAGAGGGGTTGTCCGACCTCCAAACCAAGCTAAGGAGGTGAGGTTGTGCATGACCTGGCTTTATAGAGCTTCAGAGAGAGCTCTGGATTATGAAAGAAGGATTCCATGGCTTGGGCTTGAAGGAAAAGAACCCACAATTCTTATACATTCACATGAGCAATATATGGAGACTTGGGACTCCAAAATGATCTTAGATGATTCGTTTTCGTGTGAACATCAATCTCACCAATTTTGGTTGGATTTGATTGCCATTAGAGTAGGATTCAAGTCAGTCAACGTTACTTGGAGGTCGAGTTTGACCTCAATAGCTACAGAGGTCTTTATGTGAAGATGATGAAAAAGTTGGGGGCTTATTTGCAAAGAATTTGAAAGTTAGGGGCATGTGTGTGAGAGAAAAGAATCAGACTTGACCAAAATGCAAACTCGGGCAAGATCATCTCAGATTGAGCCCAAATTTTGTTACAAACCTAATTTTGATCCAAGGAATCTAATGGTAAAGTCAGATTTTGATTTTGACTAAGTTTGATTGGGTAATTTGTGTAGAAACCTAAATTAGGGCAATTGTCTATCTGAGACTATTTTAGGTCAAAATGGGTTCCAATGGTCAAAGCAAGCATGCTAAACATTCTAGAATATTTTTCTATGATTTTTAGATGATTTAGCTGAATTTTATCCAGACAAAAACCTCAGTTATTTAAGTGGGTCTATTTTTAGGGTTTCAAATGCCCATTAATTCTCAAAATGCACGAAAGACCTATTTCTATCCGCATGAACCCTCTTATTAGACATTTATGAACATTTAACCTTTAATTAACCCTTGAGAAACCCCATGATTATTCTACAATTAAGATATTATGTTAAAACTATAGTTTTACCCCTATTTTAATGTATTTCTCTTAGAAAGGATATGCAATGAATTAGTCTTATGGCGGTTATGTAGGACCATTTATCAATGGATTATGGCTAATTAAAGCTAGTTATGGCTGATGATGACGTTATCATCAGGTAGGATTGGAAATGAGAGTGTGATGTGGAAGAATACTGATGAGAGCCTCATCATGAGCCATAACTAGCTCATTTTGACCCAATAAAGAGAATAAAAGCTCCTACATAACCTGGTAGAAGGCCTAAATGAAGGAATAAGTGCTCTGGGAAGAAAACATGAAATAAAGGTTAAAACTGCAATTTTACCATTGCAGTACATAAACGGGACTTCTCAGAGGCAAAACATAGGTCAAATGGTCTAAATGAGTTAAAAAGTGGGTTGAATTAATCAGAAATGGGTTCATGTGCAATTTAGGAATTAAATGACATTTGATAACCCTAAAAGAGATCCGCTTAAATAAACAAGGTTCCGGTCAGGATAAAAATTAATTAAACCCTCTAAAAATCTTGGAAAAATATCCTCTAGGGTTTGGAACATTCAATTTGGCCTTTGGAACCCAGTTTGACCTAGATTAGGGTCCTAGTTCATCAATTAACCTAATTTGGGTTTTTATGCAAAATATCTAGTCAAACGTGGTCAAACCTAAACTCCAACTTCACCATTGGATTCCTTAGGTCCAAATTAGGTTTGTACCAAAATTTGGACCTAAGGGGAAGTCATTTTGACCTACTTTGCAATTTAGTACACCCAAATCACATTTTGATCCCTAACTTTTGAAAATCATCACAGAGAGCCCCCTAACTTCCTCGCCACCTTTACAATCAGGTCCTTCCGCCATTATTGGGGCAGAATCCTTCTCCAGCAAGGATTAGAGAGGGAATACTCTCTGATTCCTCAGAGAACCCCTCCCAGAAATGGAAGGGAGATTCTTTGAGGAATTCCCTTCCATCTGAGGCCTGCCATGATCTCTTATTTGATCCCAATCTCTCATGTGAACGCATGAGAGATGTGGGTATCTACCCACTTTCCTTCTCCGACGAGCCGTCGGAGACGAAGGCGTGCCCTCCAAGCTCTGAACACATGGCCTGTGCCTATAAAAGAACCCCCAAACCCGGCCGCTCAATTTCAGCTCGACCTGGCCGGGGTTTCACCACAGATTTGTCTCTTCCTTCCCGGCCAAGGTACCCAGTGAGCTCCGGCGAGCTTTCTTTCCTTTCCTCTTCGCTCTGCCACAAAACCAGTGGCAGAGACTTCTTCCTGATTCTCCTCCGCGTCGCGCAATACCCGCGCACGCTGCCTCTGACCCATCGTCGCTGCCGTCCTCCCCCCACTGGGCATCTTCTTCTCCGACGACAGCAGGTACAGCCATCCGCCTCTCCGCCCCCTTCGTCCCTACAATTAGGTTAGAACTACTCCACAACTTCCCCCCTTTCTTTTCCCCCATGCATTTCATTTAATTACCCCTCGACCACGCCTAACCACCGCCATCTTCCATCCCTCCAGCCACCCTCCGGCAAGGCACCCCCATCGCTCCGCAGCCCCACACGCCTCGCCAGCTGTCGCAAAAGTTCCGCCTCACCACACTGAACACACTCCATCCCTCCACTGCCACGCTACACCTCCACAACAGCCCCCCGAACACACCCACACCTCCGGTCACAGGACGACCTAGGCACGCATGCCTAGGCCGCCCCGCGACCTGCTGCATGTCGCACCACCTTCGCCGTGCCACGGTGAAGGTCTGCAGGTGGTTTGATTAGGCCAATAGGCCGTATTCATGCATGACAGGATCGGTGCTGCAGCCGCCATTGACAACGGTTGAAGCAGCTTCCAAGCACGCTCAGGCTCCTTGGCTTCAGGATTTCAGCTGCTATGGAGTGGAGTGAGTTGCGTGCAAGCAGCCAGTTATCCAGTGAAGAGAGTTGAGGCTGCAACTGAGCAGAGTGCAAAGAGCATTCTGCGGGAGCGCACGAGAGCAGGGCGGGACTAATAGTCCCACATCGAAAATCTACGAGGCACAGGTGTAGTATAAAGTGAATTTGTGTTATCTTCTCGTTGCCTCCGAACGCACAGGGGTGAGGTCCCTCACCTAACGCACGCTCGCCTCGTCTGCGGTCTCATCTTGCGAATCTGGCAGGCTCCGACCCGACCCTATCTGAGCACACCTCGCGCGTCACCCTCACGCCGGTGTGCCTGGTCCCGTGTGCGCTACTCGACCCGATTACCCGCGGCTCTGGGAGAGCGTCCTGTGAGTGATTCTCAGAGAGAGAGAGAGACGTGCGGGTAGAGGGACAGGGTAGGTTTTGCTCCCTTGTGCAGGCAGGCTGAGAGTTGAAGAGAAGAGACTTAGCCACAAAGAAGAAGAGAAGAAGCAGAAAAAGAAGCCTTCACAGAAGAGAGGAGCAGAAGAAGAAGAAACTCTGAAGAAGAGGCTGAGCAAGGCAGAGAAGAAGAAGAAGAGGGAAGGCTGCAGAGAAGAAATAGAAGACCAAGGAAGAAGAAGGAAGAAGAGAGAGACTGCAGAGAAAAAGAAAGGCCAAGACAAAAGAGAAAGAAAGCAAGATCAGAAGAAGAAGAATAACCAAAGAAGGGAAAACACTTTTAAGACGTCTGATCTTGTGATCAGACGTCCAATTTTACTCTTTTTCCTGGATTACTTTTTAAATGCATTTGAATTAAACTTTTGAGTAAATTAGAGTGTTCAATTACATTTGATATTAGTAGTAAATTCTGATTGCTCCTTGTGTTCAACCTCGGATACTCCGATTTTCGAGTAATAAAAACTTTTATTTGTTGACGACACTTGATCACCTATACTACGACACAATAACAGTTAAAACACGATCGAGTTTCGCACGTCAACATTTTGGCACTGTTGCCAAGGAGCAACATGCAATTTATCACTAGTCTATACATTCTTTTTATCATATTGAACACTAACTTGCCCTACTTTGCTTTGTTTTCATCTTGCAGGTATTTCACGAGAAAATCCCTCCCGCAAGTCAACCACTCCAGGGCAGGTAATTTCTTTTCTTCCTTAAACCATCCCCTAATCCTGAAAAGACAAAAGGAAGAAAATCAATTTAGGAATCAATTGCCTTCTTTATATAGTAATCACCATCTTTAAGGCAAACATTTCCTAATTTTGCGAAAATTTTTTAATTCTTCTTGAAGTTGGAGCGATTTTTTAGATTCTATCCCACAAATTCATGTGCCTAATAGAAATAACGCTTAATCTCTACGGACAACATGCTTCTTGCTTTCAAGTCCAAAGAGAATTTTTGTGAAAAAGAAAAAAGGATTGGAAATAGAACCAAATTAGGGTTTCTATAGTAGGATCTTGGAGTGTTAGTCACACATGCCTACATAAAAGGAAATAAACCTTCCCGCATCAATGTGTCACCCAAGACCTTGATTGAAGAGATCTAAACAAGACAAACCCTAAGGAAAAAGAAGCTCTAAAATCACTTGAATCTTAAAATTTTTGGACCTAATAACCTGGGAATCAAATCATGATGATCTCTAGGCTCCAAACCTAGAATCATTCTGCCATCTATAGGACAGGTCAGGTGAAGTTGACCCCTTGGGTCAACCAAACTCTAAGTTAGGTCACAATATCAAAACATCTAAAGTTCAAGTGAGACCCCTAAAGCACCTTTGAAATAAAAGTGGTAGACTTAAGAGGTCAAGGTCCCCATTCTGGTCTACCTAGAATCTCAGTGACAAGAGAGGTCGGGTGGGGGAAACCCTGTAACTCGTGGGGATGCTCTACCGTGTAGGGGTCTTTGCGGGACTCTCCCTCTCTGGTTGCCCAGGTAATTCTCAGGTGGACGATCTTCTGATCCAGGGGTCCATCCGGCCCAAACCTCCTTAGTCATCCAAACGTCTTTGGTTGGCTTGATTGGGTCAAAAACATCTCCAGTCCCTTATCTTTCCTCTTTAGAGCACACATACACATTTTCAGTGGGACTCGTTATTCAGATCTGATCACTTCATAACTTGATTGTACATCTTGATTCAAACTCTGATTCTACATCTGGATTCCACCACCTGATCCAAATATGCATCCAAACCACTTAGGACCACCATTCAAGAAACCTGAATATCAGAGATCCATGAGAGATAAAATGATTGAGGATGCCATGAAATTTTATGAAAATGAAGAAACCTCAACACCAGTAGGAAACATTCAGGTTGATGTCCCAATAACCACAACCTTTATCATAACTTGTGCCCAAGTACTATTAGCAGAAGCCACAAAAGGATCAACCCGTGACTTGCTCATTACTGCATACATTGAGATAGAAAAACTACACAATCTTGAATATCTTCAATGTATGACAGATCCTCGACTTTGTAAGCAACACCAAGATAGTCTTGAAAAATGGGAAGAGATACTGAGATTAGTAAAACAAGTTATTGACCAGAAATACCTATATATACCACAAACAGAGGAGCAACTATCTTGGGACAACATCGAGGATAAATCTGATCTCGGGTTTGAGGCACAAAATGGTTGTGGATTCCTAACCCAGATGGAGTATAATGTGCCTGATATTGAAGAAGGTTGGGAAGCTCCAAATGCAGGAAAATACCATGATGAGCCCATTCTAGAATCCTAAAACTCCTGCAAGTGTGACAGTAGAACTGAGCCTCTTGAGGGTATAAATTTCGTCCCTTATTCTGATAAGGTGACCCTCGAAGGTTATTCAGACCTAGATTCTAGTAATTCAACCCACATCCGAAACCTAGAATCTAGATCTGAAACCTATTTTGAAGATTTCAAGGCCCCTTATGAAGAAGATCAATCTTTCAATGATGTATATGACTTTGGGCCTCGATTTGATGAATATCCCTCGCCAACATCCTCAGAGGAACGAATCAATTTTTCGGAAGTCATGCCAATCTACGACACAGAAATCGAGGAGTTGGACGAGCGGGGTTTCAATTGGGTCTGCCCTACTAGCTTAGAACCTGAGCCTCTACCAGATAAGGATACCTTTTTAAGCTCAGAATTAACATTTAGGCTAGACCCCAGTCAGGCTGCTGAGTATACAACATATGATTTATTCTATGGTGGAACTCATGATCTTGAATCTCATTCAAATTTTGATTTTCGCAAACTCTCCGACGATTTCGAATCTAACCATAACATCGGAGAAAATTTGCTTCCTGATTATAATAAGCCAATTTTCTTTGAAGCCACCTGTTCCACATATACAGAACCAATCAAAACCCGTTCTCTACCTCGACCTGCAACCGAACTCAATTTATATTCTGATTCACCTCTCACTGAGCCGTTTGTAGATGATTCAACTCCATATCTATATTGAGTATCGGGCATTGATCTGACCGAAAAACAGGAGCCAACATTCTTTGATCACCCCTGTAGGGATTCCACACCTTACATTGATTATTTTTTGGAACCCTACTTTGACCAGGCTGATTCGACTCAGCCTAAACCCGAGTTTTCACTTCCATATTCATTTGAACTTCACTGCATATGGTGGGTTCCGCATTTGTTAATCTACATCTATCAACCCACCAGACTCATTGGGTTTGGGCTACATCATCAGCCTACTGATCTTAACAAGCACCTGGTTGGACCAACCAGGCTCTTAATCAAGGTGTTTGTTTTACAAAATTCCACTGATTTGACCACTCCCTCTCCACCCCATTTTTCGCTCGGCTGAAGGCATTAAATTTAGCGCTTAACGGGAGGCAACCCGTCATCCCAAAAACAGAGACCCGTCTGATTATCCGTCTGTACTCCACATCCATTGCACCTTGAGTTCAGCCTTAGACAGTTGATCCCACCTCTGGTACAAGTATCAGAGCTTGACATCTTCCGCATTAGTCATTTTCGACCTATCCACCCACCCGATGTATCTTGTTCTAAGTCCCTGACCTCAACACTATTTCACACCCTCCGTTTACAATGAGGACATTGCAAAACTTAGGCATGGGGGGTGATAAAGTGCATACATACAGAACCAAGAAAAAAGCCAGGAGTCTCACACACAAAAAACTTTTTGCATATGTCAAAAACACAAAAAAAATTGAAAAATTATGAAAAAGAACAAAAAATGGGGGAGGGAGGAAATTTTGTGAGCCACATAAACATAAGGAGGAGAAAAAGAGCAAAAATGACAAAAAGGAGCACAAAATGAGAAAGAAAAAGAAATAGTCATTAGTAAAAGATTAAGGAATTAATTGAAGTTCTAGACCAGATCAAGAAAAGAAATAGAAGAAAAGTGCTAAGGAGACATAACAAGAGATTAACGGGAACGCTGGTCTTAGGCCTCTTGGGCTAGATTCTTTAGCCTAAAAATTCACGTATCCGCTAAAATCTGGATAATCCTCAAGAGGTTGGGGAAAATGCGAAGCTTAAGTATTAGGTCTAAGGCTTAGAAAGTATTCGGCCTCGTTAACTGACCTCCGATTTGCGAGATTCGGTAACTTAAGCACCCCAAATTCACACATAGTCTGGTTCAGTGCGCATAAACATCCAAATCATGCAAAAGCGTTTAATGTTCTGAAAAAGTCACTTAGATTAGGAGCGGCCAATCAACACAAGTTGATTTGGACGAGTTCCTAGTGCGGAGAGGCGGGAAATTCCCCTCGAAGATGCGTAACAACATATCGTCTCCTTGGTGCTTGTCTCTTAGGATATTTAAAGATCCTACTGGGGGCATGTAAGCACTCTACTGGTTCAGATACCATGGGCGGCATTATCACGAAATGTCGATCGCCAGGGTTTGAATTCGGCCACGGAACACTATGGGCGGGATTATCTCGAAATCTTGAAAGCCAGGGTTCTGGAGGTTGCCTTGGGCGGGATTATCTCGAAATCTCGAAAGCCAGGGACCCTTGAGGATTGATGATGGGGACGAGGAATCCGATACAGACGTGTTGAGAAGCTAATCTGAAGCTAGAAATAAAAAGAAAAAGAGAGAGAAAAGTTCTCCAAACAAATAAATCCTCTATCTCTCTTACAAAAATGCACTACAAACTGAACTTAGGCTAAGAATGTCTCAAGCATGGGTGCTTTAACTGCGGAGTCCAACAAACCCTAGGTTAGTTTCTGTGGGCCTTAGAAACCTTTGCGAAGGACTGAGGCTAAAGCGGAACAGGTCTGGATTTTGGTTGGTACTTGAATACCTCTAGGCCTATTGTCGGCATTCCTACCTAATCACAAAAGAAAAAGAAAAGCACTTACACTCAGGGTCTAGAATAGAAGTTAAAACCTTGAAATTTTGCTAAGGGACTAGCAAAAGCTAGGCATGGGGGTATGATGAGAGCCTCATCATTAGCCATAACTAGCTCATTTTGACCCAATAAAGAGAATAAAAGCTCCTACATAACCTTGTAGAAGGCCTAAATGAAGGAATAAGTGCTCTGGGAAGAAAATATGAAATAAAGGTTAAAACTGCAATTTTACCATTGCAGTACATAAACGGGACTTCTCAGAGGCAAAACATAGGTCAAATGGTCTAAATGAGTTAAAAAGTGGGTTGAATTAATCAGAAATGGGTTCATGTGCAATTTAGGAATTAAATAACATTTGATAACCCTAAAAGAGATCCGCTTAAATAAACAAGGTTCCGGTCAGGATAAAAATCAATTAAACCCTCTAAAAATCTTGGAAAAATATCCTCTAGGGTTTAGAACATTCAATTTGGCCTTTGGAACCCAGTTTAACCTAAATTAGGGTCCTAGTTCATCAATTAACCTAATTTAGGTTTTTACGCAAAATATCCAGTCAAACGTGGTCAAACCTAAAATCCAACTTCACCATTGGATTCCTCAGATCCAAATTAGGTTTGTGCCAAAATTTGGACCTAAGGAGAGGTCATCTTGACCAACTTTGCAATTTAGTACACCCAAATCACATTTTGATCCCTGACTTTTGAAAATCATCACAGAGAGCCCCCTAACTTCCTCGCCACCTTTGCAATCAGGTCCTTCCACCATTATTGGGGCAGAATCCTTCTCCGACGAGGATTAGAGAGGGAATTCTCTCTGATTCCTCAGAGATCCCCTCCCAGAATTGGAAGGGAGATTCTCTGAGGAATTCCCTTCCATTTGAGGCCTGCCATGATCTCTGATTTGATCCCAATCTCTCATGCGAACGCATGAGAGATGTGGGTATCTACCCACTTTCCTTCTCTAGCGAGCCGTGAAAGACGAAGGCGTGCCCTCCAAGCTCTGAACACATGGCCTGTGCCTATAAAAGAACCCCCAAACCTGGCCGCTCAATTTCAGCTCGACCAGGCCAGGGTTTCACCTCAGATTCGTCTCTTCCTTCCCGGCCAGGGTACCCAGCGAGCTCCAGAGAGCTTTCTTTCCTTTCCTCTTCGCTCTGCCACAAAACCAGTGGCAGAGACTTGATTCTCCTCCGCGTCGCGCAATACCCGCGCACGCTGCCTCAGACTCGCCGTCGCCGCCGTCCTTCCCCTACTGGGCATCTTCTTCTCCATCGACAGCAGGTACAGCCATCCGCCTCTCCGCCCCCTTTGTCCCTACAATTAGGTTAGAACTACTCCACAACTTCCCCTCTTTCTTTTCCCCCTTGCATTTCATTTAATTACCCCTTGACCACGCCTGACCACCGCCATCTTGCATCCCTCCGGCCACCCTCCGGCGAGGCGCCCCCATCGCTCCGCAGCCCCACACGCCTTGCTGGCCGTCGTAAAAGTTCCGCCTCACCACACTGAGCACACTCCACCCCTCCACTGCCACGCTACACCTCCACAGCAACCCCCCGAACACACCCACACCTCCGGTCACAGGATGACCTAGGCACGCACGCCTAGGCCGCCCTGCGACCTGCTGCACGTCGCACCACCTTCGCCGTGCCACGACGAAGGTCTGCAGCTGGTTTGATTAGGCTAATAGGCCGTATTCATGCATGACAGGATCGGAGCTGCAGCCGCCATTGACAACGGTTGAAGCAGCTTCCAAGCACGCTCAGGCTCCGTGGCTTCAGGATTTCAGTTGCTGTGGAGTGGAGTGAGTTGCGTGCAAGCAGCCAGTTATCCAGTGAAGAGAGTTGAGGCTGCAATTGAGCGGAGCGCAAAGAGCATTCTGCGGGCGCGCGCGAGAACAGGGCGGGACTAATAGTCCCACATCGGAAATCTACGAGACACAGGTGTAGTATAAAGTGAATTTGTGTTATCTTCTCGTTGCCTTCGAACGCACAGGGGTGAGGTCCCTCACCTAACGCACGCTCGCCTCGTCCGCGGTCTCATCTCGCGGATCTGGCGGGCTCCGACCCAACCCTATCTGAGCACACCTCGCGCGTCACCCTCACGCCGGTGCGCCTGGTCCCGGGTGTGCTACCCGACCCGATTACCAGCGGCTCTGGGAGAGCGTCCTGTGAGTGATTCTCAGAGAGAGAGAGAGACGTGCGGGTAGAGGGACAGGGTAGGTTTTGCTCCCTTGTGCAGGCAGGCTGAGAGTTGAAGAGAAGAGACTTAGCCACAAGGAAGAAGAAGAGAAGAAGCAGAAAAAGAAGCCTTCGCGGAAGAGAGAAGGAGCAGAAGAAGAAGAAACTCTGAAGAAGAGGCTGAGAAAAGCAGAGAAGAAGAAGAAGAAAGGCTGCAGAGAAGAAGAAACAGAAGACCAAGGAAGAAGAAGGAAGAAGAGAGAGACTGCAGAGAAAAAGAAAGGCCAAGACAGAAGAGAAAGAAAGCAAGATCAGAAGAAGAAGAATAACCAAAGAAGGGAAAACACTTTTAAGACGTTTGATCTTGTGATCAGACGTCCAATTTTACTCTTTTGCCTGGATTACTTTTTAAATGCATTTGAATTAAACTTTTGAGTAAATTAAAGTGTTCAATTACATTTGAGATTAGTAGTAAATTCCGATTGCTCCCTGTGTTCGACCTCGGATACTCTGATTTTCGAGTAATAAAAACTTTTATTTGTTGATGACGCTTGATCACCTATACTACGACGCAATAATAGTTAAAACACGATCGAGTTTCGCGCGTCAACAAATACATAGTGAAACAGGAGGGAAAACAGACAGAGAAAGGTGCCCCGCAATACAATCAACCAAACTTGTCCTTAGGTGGGTTAGCCTACAGATCTACAGACTCCCAGGATCCATCTTGAGATGATAGAAATGATTTGGTCTACTTCTACATGGCCAATCCAACCAATTAGAGGAAGGGGCTGGGGAGAAAGTTTTTCCTTAGGCTTGCGTCTTGGGTTCCTTTGATACCCCCCAACCGCTGTCGTTTGTCACTACTCACCTAGCTAGACATCAGATGGACCAGTAGAAGCAGATTAATCCTAAAAATATCTTAATCTAAGCCTCAAAGAGTGAATCAATCCTTGAGGCCAACGTCTACTCAAATGTAGTTAAGCTTGGGATGATCATGCTCTTGCAATGTGATGGGCCCTTTAGATGGGTTGTGCCCTTAATGATCAATTCAAATGTGTGTGCGTGCACAACCAGGGTTTGCAAAGAAGGTTATTTGATGATGTGTCTTTTAGGGCTTAACCTTGTTTAGTAGCTTTTAGGGTTTAATCTTTAGGTTCATTCAATCAGGTTTAGTAGAACACTTCAAGTTTTGAAAGCACTGGTGATGATATATTCCTTTAGAAATAAAAAAACTAATGTGGTGTGCCTTGTTCAACCCTAAAGATCAACCCTAAGTGGCAAGCTATTGATGGATCACTTTTAATTTGAGTGATGTGGCCGAAATAATTCAATTAATTGTCCTATTGCACCACTTAGTTAAGGCACACAGAAATGTTTGACCTATTCAGATTTCTACTCACTTATGTGTGTTTTGAGTTAAGTGTACTAGATCCACAGGTCATATTCCGATTAAGTGATGGAATCGATGTGATTGTGCACCTTAGGGTGAGAAGTTGTGGGTGTTAAATGTGTAGCCTTCAATTAAATCCCACAAGAGAAGAGTATTTTTTTTATTTTTTAATATTTGTGGGTGGGTGTGGTAAGGCGAAGTGACAATCAAAAAATCAAATCTATCCTAGGGTTTACGCAAGCACCTAAGTTGATTTGAGTTTGAGTTATTAGGTTATGGAATGGACATCTAGTCGGTGGGTGGGGCGGATAAACTTACAAATGTCTCTACCTGCACTTTACTCCAATCTACCGCCTTCGACTCCTCAATCGAGTTCCTGCAAGACAACAAATTAAAGAAGAAAGGTTAGAAAAATATGTAAGTAATGCGAGAAAATGCGAGAAAAACCAAAGAGTGTTGCCTCCCCGGCAACGTCGCCAAAATGATGTAGCGGATTTGCATGCGTAAAGGGTTCGAGTTTGCAAACCCGTCGTCATAGTTCGATTTGTGAGAAAATCTGTTGATTAGATAAAATTTATAACTAAAACTCGAAAAGTGAGTCTTTAGTCGAACACAGGGAGGCGAACGTTTGGTTTTGAAAAATACGTGTTTCACTTTATTTCTTTTTTGTCATTTTTTATCTTTTATAATTTTTTTTGTATTTTTAATAGGGCAAGAGATCTGGTTGATGAAATTTTATCTAGCAAATCTACTTGCAAAATATAAAAGAGAGAGAGAAATAGTCATAAATTTTGAAAGAAATGTTTGTTACAACTAGGAAAGCAGGAAAACTACACTAGAAAGAGATAAAGATAGATAGAGATGCGAAGAATCCCCCTTGACGGTCTCTTGGAAGATGACTCACTCTGACGTCACCTGGAGGAAGGTGGTGAGGAGCAAGACGAACGAGGATGGAGTCGGAGGATGGAGGGTGGGGTAAGACGGCGTCACAACAAGGATCTTCTTCTCGAAGGGAGGTGAGAGGACGGTCGTGGGATGCTCCATGAATTGGGATGAGAGGCAGGAACAAATGTTTGTTTTCTACTCTAGAGGAGCATCTCGAGCTTGGGACAAGCTCTCTATAGAGCCTTGGAGGTGGTGAGGAGAAAAAAGGAAGAGATGGTGAAGAATGGAAGTGTAGGGGTCCTTTTATAGTGGATGGAAGAGGAGGAAATTCGTGTAGAGAGCTGGAGTGACATCAAATGCATCGCTGAAGATCTGCGCCAACCATGCACCCAAATGTCGCTAAAGGTCGGTGCCAACCACACACATGCCCACGTTTCACAGCTGTGCACACATTATTGAAGGAGGACCATTCGATTGGAGATGGATGGTCCTGATTGCGTGGAGATCATGCCGTTTGGCTAGCATTGGATCGTACGTGGAGATGTGCATCGACGCTAGCGTGATTACCTCCGCTGGATCAGCGATCATCCATGAGCCCACGTAGTTGCATCTTGACTGCTCATCCATGATCGAGAGATAGAAATTAAGCATGCCTTGCCGCTGGGCTAGATTAGAGGCTTGGTGGGATTTGGCCCCACACCTCTTGTTTGCAAACTGCACGCGCTAGCGTTGAAGCAAGGGTGCATTTGAGTCGCGAGGATAGCATGGGAGCCCCGGGCGCAGAGGGACCTCAACCATTGGATCTTGATCCACCGGCTGTGGTGCGAGAACTCGGATGAAGAGGGGGCGCTTGTAGTCACTGATGGCCAGTGTTGGGCAGCCTAGATGGCACCACGTGCGCCATCTGGGCCATTCAACACTAGCCATCAGTGACTACAGTGGTGCTATCTAGGCCGTCCATCTTCTTTCTGTTACATAGGGTGCTACGGTGCTCGGATTGAGATGATTTCCACGTTGCCGAACTGCGATCATCGCTCTGGATCCATCCGTACATCGAATTTTTCATTCGAAGCCCATAAGAATGTCGCATTGCCCCCTGGACATCGATCTTCCTCAGATCCCATAAGGTGATACGAAATTCCGATTAGGACCATCTCAGAGGTGTTGGACTCCGATCATCATCCTGATCAGATTCGTGCATTCAGATCGTCCATCTGAGGCCCCAAAATAAATCTACTTGCCTCTTGGCCATAATAAACGACACAATTAACCTAAAATATATACAACTATTCTAAATGCAGAATGATGCATGCTATGCAATATTTATAATATGAAATGAAAATCTAAGCCTAGGAACATGCATGAATAGGCATTTTAACCTAATTAAATCTGTCTACATCACCTGCCTGCTTAGTCATTTGACAATCAGACCACCTAACTTAACACCTTCTAAAAAAAGCAGACATCACAAATTTGCACCACAGTATGAGAAATATCCTGAAATGGACTAATGAATCCTAGGGCCAACGTCTACTTGATTTTAGATTAGGCCTAAGATAGTAGTGCTTTTGGAATGTGGTGGGCTCTTAGAATGGGTTGTACCATTAATGATTGATTGAATAAGTGTGAGTGCATGCACAACCAGGGTTTTCAAGAAAGATTATTTGGATGAGTGGCTTTAGAGTTCAAATCTTCCTTAAGTAGCTTTTAGGGTTTAAATTAGGGTGATTTCAATCAAATTCAGGAGGCACACCAAGATTTGCAAACACGAGTGAAGATATTTTCCTTTGAAATCACGATAAAGTGGAGTGTCTGATATTGACCTTAATTGTTAACCCTAATGTGCAAGCTACTTGATGAGTTGTTTTTATATGAAGTGGTGCGGCCCAAACAATTCAAGCAATTGGACCTTAATGCACCACTGAGTTAGGCACACAAATGATTACCTAATCTGATTTATACTCAATTATGTGTTTGGTTATATGTTCCGATTCCAAAACTTGGGATGCCAGTTGAGTATGAAGAATCAGAAAAGGTTGTGTACCTTTGTGATTTATTTTTTAGATTTTTTTTAAGCGGGGTTGAGGTGGGTGGAGGTGGAAATAAAAACAACCAAACTAATCCTGGGGTTTACGAGAACACCTAGATTAATTAGAGTTTGAATTAGGATGATGGAATGAAATCTATGGAGGGGGAAAGAATGGGGGAGCACTTACTATTGTCTTCAACAACACTTTACTCCTTTCTACCACTTGAAGATTCCTGGTAGGAGTATCTGCAAGATAATAGAGAAGAAATAAAAGAGCATTAGAAAGCAATTAACAGAATGCAGAAAAGAAATCGAGATCCGTCTCCTCGGCAACGGTGCCAAAATGATGTACGAGAATTTGTTGCAAAAAGAATTGAGTTTAGAAATCCTGTCATTGTAGTGCGATTCACAAGAAAATCCGACAATCAAATAATTTTTAATCAAAACTCAGAATGAGTCCTGGGTCGAACACGAGGAGGGTATGTCGATTTGAAATCCGCAGTTATATTTTTTTGTAATTTTTGTTTATAAAAGAGAAATTCATAATGATTGCTATTCTTTTGCAATATAAACACTACAACTAAAGAGAGAAAGAGAGAGAGTGACAACTTTTATAATCAAAATAATGTTATTAGAACTACAACTAGAAAGCGGGAAATCTAATCTAGAAAGCAATAAAGAGAAGGGGGAGAGAAGTTATCTGTAATTCCCTACTTGGAGGGGGTGAGATATGCGTGATGTAATATAAAGTGCGGAATTAAAATAGACAATCTCACCAAAATAAGCAATCACACAATAGGCACAAGTATTTTAAGGTGGAAACCCAAACCGGATGAAAACCGCCACCTAACCCTCTCGAGTTAGGATTTCCCGATCGACTTAGTCGATCAAATCCACTAAACCCAGTCACTTGAATGAGGGTGACTGAACCTCAATTACAGCCACACTACTTAGATCGAGGGTAGTGTACCTTAATACCCCTTCTCTTCACAAGAAGGATTTTGTCTTGTGAAGGAGATAGGAATTCGCAAAGTGGATACCCAACCAAAGACAATAAAATGTACAATAATCCTATAGAGCCTCAAATATTTAAACCTAGCTTCCATAGGAGTTAGGAAACTTCCCTTTGGTGGAAGTGCATTGATGTGACGACGTGGGTGCATGAACCATGTGGCTGCGGTTTGTCGCTCTCGTAATCGTAGAGGGAGAGCGGGTGCACAAATTGGATGAGGCACTTGGATGTGGAAACAAGCCTTTGAGAGCAAGTGCTTCTTCTATTTTAATTTGACACAAAATGAGTGGAAATATTCTTGCAAGGTATGTGTTGGAGTGGCAAGGGTTCTCCTCTATTTATAGAGGGCTTAGGAAGACTTTGGAAGGCCTTGGAAGGCTTCCATGGTTGTTGGGTGCAAATCCAAGGCAAATCAGGGCGTGGTCAGAATTAATCATGATTCTGACAGGGTCATCAGACGTCTGGTCCTAGCATCAGATGTCTGGAAAACCTGTTTAATACGTCTGGGAACTAAGTCAGATGTTTGATTCTAGGTGGGTTTCCTTCCTGACTTGAATCAGGCCTAAACAGAGTTCTAGTGTATGGTCATCAGATGACATACAGGACGTCTAGCATAAGGTCTGGACGTCTGGAAACCTATCGTTCTACAGAAATGGATTCCCAAGGAAGTACAACGGCTAGAAAATCTCCGAAAGGAGATTTTAGGTCAGCCGAGGCAAAACGGTCATATATCAGACGTTTGGGGTCCTCTATGGATGTCTGATACAAGGCTAACGGTCATTTCCTCAATGTTTACGAAGGCAGCCAACATTCCACTAATTGGACGTCTGGCAAAGGCATCAGATGTCTCCTAAGACGTTTGGACTAAGGTCTGGACGACTGATTCTAATAGACAGAACTTACTAAGTCCAGCCTAGATGTTTTGGATGTCTAATCAAATAGTTAGACATCTTAAAAGTCAATATCAAAAGTCTGATTTCCAGATTGGATGTCTGATAAGGCTGTCTGAACCCTATTTTGGTTTTCTAGGTTCTTTACAGAAAACCTAAGCATTCTAGGGTAGTGCAGGTGTTCCTAGAACTACTTTAAGGGTTCTTTGAGGCTCTTTAACATAAGATCTAAGACAGAAACAAAAAGCAAAATAAAGAAACAAAATTACATAGAACAAGATAAAAGGAAATCTATCCTATTCTTCATCTCCTTCCTTCTTCAAGCTTTCGCTCCTCGTAAAGCTCTTCCACCTCTGTCCAGCTCCTCCAATCCACCATGGATGAGAGCTAGAACTTCATCTAAACACTTGTCTCCATTTGTAATTTGACCTGAAAACTAGGACTCAAAAGCAAATGTTAAAAGACTCGTGTTTTTTATCATCAAAATAAACGATCGTGGTGCTCTAGCACCAACATTATCCTCCTCAACGATTGCTTGGAGGATGAGCCGGACGGATGTTGCCTGGAAGGAGAGCGAAGACAAATGATGGAGGAGGGATCGAAAAGAACTGGGGTGAGGTAGGGCATCGGCGTCGTAGGATCCACTTTCAGAATGGGGATGAGAAGACGACTGGCGAGAGCTTTGTGAAGGGGATGAGATGTGGAAAAAATTATTTTTAACTCTAGCGGAGCTTCCCATAGCTTTGGAGGACTAGGGTGAGCTTTAGAACTTGAGTTCTTAGCTCTTAGAGAAGGAGAGAGATGATCAAAGGAATCAAGAAAATGTGGAGGGCGTAGGGCCTTTTATAGGTGAGGAATAGAGGGGCAAATAGGTCATTTCAATCTTAAAACGTTAATGTAAGGGTCTTTAGTGACGAATATAACCATCACTAAAGCGCCAACATTGCTAAACATGTGCACGCATCCCCGTCCCTTCAACTTCATGCGTTGAGTGCTCTTCCCATGTACGCGCATCCTTAGCTGTTCGATCTCTCGATCGGACGACTTAAACGCCCTCTTGATCTTTTCCTCCTCAGCTGTGCATGCAATCACGCATGTGTTCATGCGTCAGATTGCGCATAAAGCATGCACCTTCATCTAGCGCACCATGTCATGCCTGCATCCACCAGTCGATCATGATCCAGTAGTTGAATTGAGCCATGCTTACTCAACGATCCAATTTGAGGCACGCAAGGTCTCGAACTCGTGCCTCACGCTCTACATAGGATGTTCATCCAATGCGTTACACCTGCGGATTGTCTCAAAGACAATCCAAGGGTCCATCATGCGCAACCGTTGGATGAGAATCCAACGGTTGAGAGGCACTGGCGCAGATGGCTTCAGAAGTTGAGCAGAGGGGTGCGGGTGGGTTTGGATGGTTGGGATGGTGCTGCGTGGCACCATCTTGGCCGTCCATCTTCATATGCTCGTAGGTGGTGCCACGGATGTCAAATTGGATTGATTTTCATGCCGTTGAGCTACGATCGTCGATCTGAACCCATTAGTGTGGTTGGATTTGTCATCTAAGCTATGAATTTACACCACCTAGGCCCTTGACCTCTGATCTTTCTCGAACTGCATCTAATGCTACGAAGGTCCGATTCGGACAATTTAGGAGTCATTGAACTCCGATCATCGCCCTGATCAGATTAGTATAGTTGGATCTTCAATCTAAGGCCCCGATAAATGTTACCCTATCCTTGCCTAGAAAAAGAAGCGAATTACTATACAATTTATGCAGATTGACCTAAATGCATGATGATGCATGTTATACACTATTTATAATGCATGATGCTTCTATAATACTAAGAAGATGCATAAATAGACATTTTAGGCTACTTAGATGTATACACATCAACAGGGCTCAATGTGGCTTAGAGATTTTACTGAAATCTCTAATGAAGAACCTATAGAATCTAACATGGCCAAGAAAAGATCTAACTTGATGAACATTGGTAAGCAATGAAAGCTTAGAGATGGACTTGATTTTTGCTTTATCCACCTATAATCCTCTCTCAGAAATTACATACCCCAAAATAATAGTCTGTTGGACCATAAAATGGCTCCTCTCCCAGCTAAGCACCAGCTTTGCCTCTTCGCAACAGGTTAATACTTTATCATGGTGCAAGAAGCATAGGTCAAATGACGAGCCATAGATGGAAAAATCATCCATGAGAATCTCAATAAACTCGTCGATCATGTCAGAAAAGATAGCCATCATACATTGTTGGAACGTGGTAGGAGGTTACATAACCCGGATGGCATTCGATGGAATGCAAATATGCCATACGAACTTGTAAAGGTGGTACGCTCTTGATCATCAGGGAAAAGAGCTATCTAATTATACCCAAAGTACCTGTCAAGGAAATAGAAGTACTTGTTCCTTGCCAGTTTTTCCAAAATCTGACCAATAAATGGCAAGGGGAAATGGTCTTTCTAGGTAGCCATATTCAGATGGCGATAAGCAATGTAGACCCTCCAGCCAGTTGAGGGTCTAGTGGTCACCCACTCACCTTAGTCATTTTCCTCCACAGTGATGCCTACCTTCTTAGGCAGCACATGTATAGGACTGAATGCATCCACCCATTTCAAATTCTCCTTCTTAACAACCTCACGCATATTAGGGTTGAGCCTTCTCTGCATGTCACGAAAGGGTTTCATGGACTCGTCCATGTATATATGATGCATGCAGAGGGAGGGGTCAACACCCTTAATATCAGCTATGGTCCAAGAAATAGCTTCCTTGTGCCTCTATAAGCACTTAAGCAACTCTCCCTCCTGCGATTCAAATAGCGCAGGCGAGATGATGACGGGGAGCGTGTCATTAGGGCCAATGAAAGTATATTTCAATGTGCTCGGGAAGGGTTTAAGCTCCAATTCAGGAACCTTTTGGTTTGATGGTAGTAGCTGAGATGTCCTCGCCTCAGGTAACGAGTCTAACTTCAAAGTCCAGGGAGGGGATAGAGACTTAGTGTGAACTCCCAGCAACTCTTCCAATTCAGGCATAGCCCCTTCGTTTTATTCAATAATCAGAGGATGGTCCTTAGATAGAACCATTTGAAGGGGATCGCTACATAAGAGTGCTGGGGTAATCTCTTCAGTAATTTCATCAACCACCTCGATCTGGAAACAATCTTTTAATTTGAGTTGCCTACAGGTATCAAAAGCATTCAACAAGATTTTCATGTTCCCAAAGCCCATTTTAAGATCTACAATTGATAGAGGCATTGGCTGTGGCCAAGAAGGGACATCCCAGAATAATGGACAGCTTGGTGGGCTTATTAGATGGGTCAGTGTCAAGTACGAGAAAATCAACTCGAAAGAAGAAGTACTACACTCTCACAAGGACATCTTCTAGCAATCCTTGTGGTGTCTTAAGAGATCTATCTGCAAGCTGGAGGATGATAGGACTAGGCTTCAAATCACCTCCTCCAAGAGGTCGTAGACAGAGCTTGGTAAAATGTTCACCCCTATTCCCAGATCGAGAAGAGCCTCGTCAATGCATTGGTTACCTATAACCACTGAAATATATGAGACCCCTAGGTCTTTCAATTTGGGGGGTGTTCCATGTTGGAGCAACGAGCTTATATGTTCAGGCAGGATGACCTTCGCTTGGATTTGTCTCCTAGAACAACATTTCTGGGTGTAAAGGTCTTTCAGAAACTTGGCATAGGTTGGGATCTACTTTATATAATCCAACAAAGGAATGTTAATATGGACTTGCCTAAAAGTGTCCATGATCCTGTTCGTCCTATCCTTGGCTCCAGATGAGCCAACAGAAGATTCCCTAGTAGCGGATATGTGCTTTGGATAGGGCACCCTTGGCTTCTAGGTGGAGGGGTCATCGTGTTGGGACAGGGGTGGTGGAATGATGACGTCCTCCACGTAAGTGATTTCAATTGAGGAAGGGCAGTGTGGCTCTTCCTTGGTGAGGATGAAAGTCAGGTTCGATGTAGGAGGGGAATTTTAGGGGGTGACCATAGGAGTGCTATCAAGTTTGCCGATCTTTTTTCCACTCCTCAGCATGGTCATTGCTTGAGCGTGCTCCATGAATATGACCCCCTTACCCTTTAGGTTCTCCTCAGAAGAGCTAGACAACTTCCCTAGATCCCGCTACCTAACTGCCTTAGTAAGATGACCAATTTGGGATTGCATGTCAGTAATCATCTTATTCTAAGATTAGATGATCATATGTTGGTGCTCTTGCATCGCTTTCATCATGGCTTTTAGTTTGTCCATCTCAAAGGGCTTGTTCTGAGGAGGGTTTGTATAGGATGACTAGTATATGGGTTAGGGAGGTTAGGGTCTTGCATTCCCTAAGTTGAAAGAATAATCTTGCTTCCATGAGAAGTTTGGATGGTTCCACCACCACAGATTATAGGTATTGGAATATGGGATATTATGAGGGGGTGGTCGAAAACCTCAGGCCGCATTTAGGTCGGCCTGAATCAACTCAGGGAATTGATTTGTCAAGTGGCACTCCACGTGGTGTGTGTAGTGCTTTGGCAAATGGAGCATTGACTTGAAGCCTGGACAATAGAGGCTGCTTGCAGGTGCATGTTGGGGTTTGCTAAAAGCCTATCAAAATTTTTGTTTAACAATTGAATCTGATAAGCTAAATCCTGAGTAGCCCCGGCCTCATTGGCCTATACCTTCCTTTGCAAGATCAATGATTTTCTTTCTTGATAGGAAGAAGACATATGAATGGAATTATCACTTAATGTTTCAAATAAAGTCCAGGCTCCATCCTCAGTCTTGGTCATGAAGGTTCTAGCATAGGCTACATCGATGGTTTGCCTATGTCGTTCATGGTAACACCATCACTCGCTATAACTAGCTTGAATTAGTTGGAATCAAGAGAAAATACTCCTGAATAATTGCCTAACGACCATAATTCCACTCAGATCTATTTTGAGGGGAGAACAGTAAAACATGGTTAAATCTACAATTTTAACATCACATAATGAATGCAGAGTAACCACGAGGTCACCCAGTGATTAACTGGAGGTTAATTGAGCATTAAAGACTAAAAAGTGGGTCCAAACTGACAGAAATAGGGTTTCACGCATTTCGAGAATCGAATCGGTACACCAAACCCTAACTATCAGCACCACATGAATTAAAGAGGTTTCGATCAGGATAAAATTCATCTAAACCTCCTAAAATTCATAGAAAAATATTGTAAGAGGTTTGGTACCCTAGGTTTGACCATCTGAACCCATTTTGACCTAGAACAAAGTTTCAGATGGGATTTCTATATAAACAACTGGTGTCCTCGCCATTCTCCTCAGCTAGGTTTTAGGCCAAAAGACCTCTTCTCTCCTTCCTCCGACCAGCTTCGACCTCAGCTTCAGTGAGCTCCTCAATCCTCCTTCATCATCCCCTACCACATACGATAGGCAGAGGGAACTTCTTCCTTGAAGTCTTCTATGTCTAGTTCACATTAGCTAGCTTCATCTACCCCTTCCTCCTCACCGTTCTAATTTCCGGAGCATTCACCTTCTTCGACGTCAACTAATCATAGCTGACACCAAATCCTCCCTCTCTTCATACGTAATTAGGTCTCCTCACTCTCTCTCTCTCCTTAGGTTAGAATCAACCCCCTAGCTTCCTAATTCGACCACCAAATCACCTCCTCCCCCTCCATCTTCTCTGCCTCTAGTAAGGGCTTCGGCGAGCCCGTGCCAATGTTACACACCATCAAATGCCTCACCAACACCCCCATAAGCTTCCACTCGCCTCCGCAAGAAAAAGCCCTTAAGAAATTGATAGCTTTGCTCACCCAAACCCTCGGTCAACCAACCCACCTCCTCGTCGTCATCTCTAACTTCAACTGGCTGCCATTCACATTCAACCAACCCACTTTGATCATCCTGGGCTGGTCTAATTGGGTCGAGAAGCCATACTCTTGTTGTTAGGTATCCACTGGATCTCCTCCTAACGTTATTGACTCGCGACCATGCTCTGCCGCCATCCGATCTCCTAGACTTCAAATCCAACTCTAGGTGCGACGGAATTCCTTCATGACCTCAACCACTCCAATTGGTCGAAGCATCAGACGTAGAGACTCCAATTTCTCAAAGACCTTTACTGCAGTTGAATGAAGAAGAGGCTAGCATTTTTAGTCCTACATCATGGGTTACAAAGCACCAACGCCACATAAAAGGGAAAAGTGAAGAGGGCTTGTTGCCTCTTCACCGGGGGTGAGGTCCCTATTCACCCAACCTTCTCACTCCTTGCCTGCCTCCACGCCAACAAGCCTAAACCTCTGAATCGTATACTCGATTACCTAATTAACCCATTTACCCAATTCTGAGAGGGAGAAAAGGAGAAAATATAAGGGGGTAGGGTAGGTTTTGCCTTGGGTTTCGTGCCCTATGCCTCAAAGTGCATGCCTTATGTGCGAACACTTAACCATTTCGAGAGGACTTGTGCCCTATGACTCAGTGATGTTGTGATGACTTAAGGTGTCTGGTCATTGTAGCCGACATCTAATTTGGGTACTGTTGCTGTGATCACTTAAGGTGTTTGGTCTCTGTGGCCGACATTTGATTTGGGTATTGTTTCTATATTTAAGTTATTGTGGAGATACTTGGTTCCTGGGCTGACGTGGAATTTGAGAATAAGTGGTCCTAACCACTATTGAGAAATTGAGTAAATTGATACATTGGGATATGTGCTTGATTATGGGGATTAATGGGTGATCTAAATCAACATTTCTAGAGCTTTTCTTATTCTTTTTATCCCAATAATTTTTGAGATACAATTGTCACTATTAATATCATTTTGAGTAGATTTTATTCATTGCATATCTTTATCATTCTGTTCCTTGGTTTACATTGTGTTTAGTCTTGTGAAGTCCAATTTACTCCCTACGAATGACCTTGGACTCACTTGTGATTTTCGAGCACTTATAAATTTTAAATGTTGTTGCAATTTTTTTTACTATACTATGATGCTATAGTTTAAACGACGATTCTCGCTAGCAATAGTTTGGCGCCATTGTTGGGGAGTAACGCGTAATTCACCACTAATCTTATCTTTCCTGATTGATTTGATTTCTAACTTGCCCTATCTGATTTGCTTTGATTTTGTGCGGTACATCATGAAGAGATCTTTCGCGCACTCAACCTCTCCAGGGGCAGGTAAAATTTCTCTTCTTCCCTAATCACCTTCTAATCTTGGGAAAGAGAAAAAGGAAATAAAATAAATTAGAATCCACTTGCCATATTTTCTTAGTAAGATGATTTAAAAGCAAAATTTCCTGATTTGTGAAATTGATTGATTTCTGATTGAAGTTGAGACGATTTTGATTAGAGATCCTCATCCTGATTTCTTGTACCTATTAGGGATTTACACTTAAATTCTCGACATGTTGGACTATTCACATTCTCGTTTGAGTCCAAGGTGCCATATTTGAGCTCAAATTAGGCTTGGAAATAGAGCCAATTAGGGTTTTCACATTAAGGTTTGAAGTGTTAGTACCAATTTGCCTGCAATAAAAGAAACCAATCTTTCTGCATTTGTGTGCCACCCAAGCCCTTGATTGAATGATCTATTCAAGTAAACTCTAAAATTAAGGCTCTAAATTCACTTAAACCCTAAAATTTGGGACCTAATAACCTGAGAGTAAATTCAGAGTGATTTGGGTCTTGACCCAAATTTCATCATCAACTTTAGGGCAGGTCAGGTAAAATTGGTTCACCCTGTGGACCAACCAACCTACAAATTAGGTCATAAATTGAATCAACCTCTAAATCAAGTGACATTCAAGGCATAAATTAGGGCTAAAATTGATAGACTTAAGGTCTCAATTTTCATATTTTGGTCTACTTGGATCTGCAGTGACAAGGAAGGTTGGGTGCGGGAAACACTATAACCTATGGGGACACTCTACTATGTTGGGATCTTTGCAAGACTCTCCCTTCCTGGCTGTTGAAGTAATTCTCAGGTGTGTGGATTTTTGATTCAGAGGTATCATCCGCCTCGAAATAGCCTTAGTCATCCCAAATTTTTTTGGGTACCTTGATTGGGTCTAATATACATCCAGTCCCTCATCTATTCTGTAGTACACATACACAGGAAAGGTCCCTAGGTTTGACCTAGAGGCATCCATTAGAGTTGATCTTCTATAAGAAATCTGGTCTGATCTAATCAATTCGATCTGGACCTGAATTTGATTCCACATCCTGATCCACCACTTGATTTGAAGATGCTACCTGATAACATAGGAAGATTGTCTATGAAATCTGAATCCCATATGTGCATCAAGGGAAAAATGATCAAGGATGCTCTTAGACATCATGACGAGCATTACAAAACCTCAAATCCCTTTAGAAGCATTCAGGTTAATGTGTGAAAGACTATAAGTACCTCTATTTTGATACACGAAAATTATATTTATTGCTAGACTAACATTTCAGGACTATCTTAGATTAAGGCATCAAAGCGTCTTTCAAGACAAGAGAAGATAATTTCTGATGTGCGTCTTTTACATTTATTTGAGTCTAGGACATCATTATAAGGAACTTCAAATAAAACTTAAATACAAATTTTTGGCACATCCTTTCAAAACCAAACTTGTAGGGTTATTGATCGACCAAATCACCTTGATCGACCAACCAAATTAATTGACCGATCAAATCAACCCATTTTAGGAAGTTGAGAAACATCCTCTTGATCGACCAACTAAGTTAACTGATTGATCAATTAGTGATCAACCAACCTTCTTAATAGATCGACCAAATTGCCATTTGATCGACCAATTAACCTTAATTGATCGACCAATTTAATTTCCTATTCAAGCAAAACTTTTTGTATAAATAGAGGTCACACGTAGCCCACTCTTTTATAACTTTTAAAAAAAGAAATACCATTAAAAAAATAGAGCTTCTCGTACTTATTTCCAAAGGCTTTCGCACCATGTAAATCACATTCTTCAAAAGCATGACGTCTTGAACCTCTGCGAAAAATTAGTTTGATCATTTATTGTGGTTTCATAGAATTCATTTTCTTGTTATATTATTTTGTTGTTTTAATTTATGGATTTCAAGTTTGTTTGGAAGATCCATGTTGTTGTTTTTGCTTCTCTTCAGGGTAAAAGGGAAGTGAATTGTAGGAGGTTGTGCCACCCTCGTTCAAGTGGTATAGTTTAGTGGATTGGCTAGCATTGCCTAGTCGGAGAAATCCTAAGTTGGGAGGATTAGGTAGTGGTTTTCAGCCAGTTCGGGTTTCCACTATAAATCAAGTATACTCTATGCATGAATTTCTGGCGTTTTATTTTTTATTCTTTGCATATAATTTAAAGCAATAATATTCACCCCTCCCCTCTAGTATTTAGTTGCGATCCATAGGATATTCCTACCACTCTCACTTGGCAGAAGAAAGGAAAATGATCTCTTAATAATTCAAATATATGTAGATGATATCATCTTCGGTGCTACTAATGATCTACTTTGCCAAGACTTTGCAAAGGTAATGCAGGATCAATTTGAGATGAGTATGATGGGAGAACTCAAGTTCTTCCTAGGTCTTCAGATTGATTAGATATCCTTCGGAATCTTCATATCTCAAACAAAATACATAGCAGAGATATTGAAGAAATTTTCGATGGATAAAGTCAAAGGTAAAGAAACACCAATCGTAACTTCTACCCAATTGAAAACTGATGACACAGGTAAATCAGTAGAACAAAAACTATACAGAAACATGATAGGATCTTCATTATATTTAACTACAAGTAGACCTAACATTCCATTTTGTTCTTATTTGTGTGCTCGCTGACGGAGAGAAATTCGCTTATTTATTAATGATAGCAATTAAATGATATGTTGTTGTATTTTATGTGGTGGAAAATCTCTCAATAAAAAATTAAATAATTAAATCTAACCACAGTGGATTAGGTCGTTCCCACGAGGAGGAATAGGCCAAATTAATTTGCAAATTCCTTATCTTATTATTCCAACATGATGTTGCCTATAATTATATTTTAATATGCAATGTATGCGAGGCTAATAGATTGAATAGATATGCAATCAGATAATATAGCAAGAACTCAAGGGGCTGGCTGTAATTCACACAATAAATAAATATTCTAAGAAAAATAACCCACAATATTCTAAACCAAGAAAGTTAGCGAACAACTTAATCCCCTTGCATTATTGAATTAGCTATGTGCATTGGGAGAGAGAGAGAATGCATAGGGGAAAAGAAAGAATCAACCAGATAATTGTAGAAAACCTGAGGGGCTAGCTAGCAATATTAAATGAATAATTTATCAATTCATATTCAAAGAGTATGGTAGTGAATGTAAATTTTAATTAGGATGAAAACAGAGGAATGATTCTCTTTCTTCGTCGTGCATGGGAAGAAGCACGGTGGCTGGAGATGCTCTATGGGAAGGTCGGCCAGCGCATGGGGATTTCGATGACGGTGGTGACGTCGACGGCGAGGAGGAACCCGCCGACGGTGGGTGTTGTTCGTGGTATGCACGGACTGCTGGAGGGCTTGGTGGGGGTGTTGGCAAGTTCCTTAGGGTGAGGTGAATTCAACGACGTTGACAGAGCAGAGGATGGTTGTTAATCAAGGGGGCTGCACATGGATGGTGTGAGACCAATGTTGGGTTCTACTTGGAGAAGAAGAACAGTGCATGGAGGGGAGGCTTGCGGCATGGGCTACTATGCATGAGGATGGCACGCGTAAGGGCACACCGACTGTGGTGATGGTGGGTTTGATGGTGAGGGATGGCTGCGGTGAGGAAGAAGATGTATGTGGGTGCGTTGAGTTGCAGGTGGTGGTGGTGGTGGATCACATTGAAAAGCAAGAGGAAGAAGGAAGATGGTGATGCATGTAGGTGATGATGGTGGTGGTGATGCTCTCTATCATAAACCGCCATAAGTGGAGGGCAGATTGTGGGGTTGATGGTGGACAGCTCAGGCCACGGTGCATGCTTGGTGTTCACGATGCAGGCGAGAGGGCTACAGTGGAGAGCATGAGGAAGGAGAAGACCCCCTAGATTCCGGTAGAGATGCCTCTTTTTAAAATCTCTTGTCTATTTCCTTGCGGCCGCCAACTTCTCCAACCACTCGGCAAGGATAGGGAGTGGTTGGAACAGAAGGATAAGCGCTGGTGGTTCCCATCAGATGTTTGATTGATACTCCAGATGTCTTAAAATGTATGGTTAGCAATGAGTACATGCTAGAGGTTCTAGACGTCCAGACTAGGCTACAGATGTCTTAAAATGTGACTTTGGACATCTGATTGATGCATTCAGGTGTCTTGCACCTAACCTGCATCGACCAAATAATTATCATATCATGTCATATGTTATTAAATATAAGCTTGGTGCATGAGATTATATGCAAAGAAAGGTGAATTCTCATTTAACTCCTAATCAATTAACAATTATGAACAACTAATTAAAGAGTACTTTAGGGCAAAAAATGGTACACGAAAGTGGACTTATCACTCACTTTCAAGTAAACCCTAAAGAATAACATCTACATGCTATTAAAAGAATACTTAGATACCTAAACAACACACAAGACTTAGGACTTTTTTATCCGAAGTAGGACACATTGGAATTATATTCCTTTTGTGATGCTGACTATGTGGGTAGCTTCACAGACCATAAGAGCACTAGTGGAACTTGTCAAATTCTCATAAATTCCTTAGTCTCTTGGTTATCTAGAAAACAAAATACTGTATCACTATCCACAACAGAAGCAGAATATGTAGCAACTTCTCTAGCTTGTTCACAACTATTGTGGATGAAACAAACATTACAAGACTTTGGTTTATCTTATGAGAATAGCAAGATTTTATGCGACAACACAAGTGCTATTAACTTATCCAAGAATCCAGTACAACACTTTAGGACTAAACATATAGATGTTAGACATCACTTTCTTAGGGATTATGTCTTAAAAGGGGATATCAATTTAGAAATTTGTTAACATAGAGAATCAGCTAACTGATATATTCACAAAACCCTTACCAAAAGATAGGCTTAATCAAATCTGTCATTCACTAGGTTTATCAAGATTAAAAGAGCTTAATTAATTGGCCTAATAAATGTCTCTTTTACATTTTGATCGATCAATTTTCAAAAATTGATCGACCAACCTTTGATCGATCAAAACTCCTTTTTTATTGACCAAAACCTTTTTTTGCCTGGTAGGAATTTTCCCTCCACAACTTTGTCCTTCTGATTGATCAAGCAAATTTTTTGATCGACCAATATGTTTGGGTGGAAATTTTCCCTCTAAACATTCAAACTTTGATCAACCAATTACTTCTTTTGATCGATCACTTCTCATTTCAATCGACCAAAAACCATTTTTGATCAACCAAAACTGGCGGTTTCTCTTTTCGAAGATTGCGATCTCGCTTCCTCTTTTCGTGTTCGCAATCCACTCTTACCGTTTCTAACCTATGTGATTAGTTGCCTTAAGTGCATTTACCTATTTTACTAATCACGTTCCCTATAAAACACCCTATTTTTTTTACCATATACACCTATTTTTCACTATATAATATCTTTTGCTCTCCACTGCTCAAAACATACCTGACCCCACTTCTCTTCTCTTCACCATCTGATTGACCAACTCCGACATCGACCTCCTCGCACAAGCCACCTCTGTGTGTGGGTCAACCTTGCACCAGTCCTCATGAGTGTGTGCTCGCTCGTCTCCTCTTCGCACCTCCATGCTCGCGCAACTTCGACCCCCTCACATGCCTACCATCCAACCTTCGTTTTGATCGACCAACTTTGGTTCGATCTCAGTACATTCTAAACCTTAAATACATCCATTCCTTTGGATTTTTCTTGTGTTTATAATGTGCTTTGACTTACTCTCACACTTGTTTGACCTTGCTTGTGTATTTTTTCTTGCGAAATCATGTAGCATATGTGTGTTTATCATCCAATCAAACATTCTTTTTTTGGTCTGAGGTCTTTTGGTCAACTAAACTCCTTGGTTGATCGACCAAAAGTTCGGTGCTTTTTTGGTTGAGTAGTCATCTTATTTGATCGACCAATCGTGTTTTCCAGCTCTTTATCATGGCACTCAAATGTGCACGTGGCTCTTCTAGTCATCGTGATGACACTTTTGATCACTTTTTCATTACCAAGGCCGCTCGTGATCGTTTCTCGTTGTTTGCGAAATTCTCTCCGCATGTTGGTAGACCTGTTGACTTCACTTATTTCGAGTCTATTTTCCCTGGGATCCATGAAAAATTTCCATACCATTAGTGAAATGACCCTTCCAAGGACTGTCGGGAGTTTTCCGGGAAGTTAGGGATGTAAATGCAAAAAATTTTTGACCCTTTGAGTTGAGTGTGAGGGTGTTATGGGGAGAAGGGAGGATGGTAGGGAAATGTTCATAATTTTTCCCTCTCTCTCCTCTCCCTCACCATACTCACTCACGTACACATACACACACACACGCACACTTCCTCCCCTCTCCAAACCCTAACCCACTTCTATTTAACCCTCCACCCCACCACTTCCACCACCTCTACTTCCATCCCCTTGCTGCCAACGAGCCACCACCCCCCTTCCAGTCCCTTTTGTTGCCACAAGAGGAAGGAGAAGGGAGGAGTGTAGGGGATCGGGAGAGAGGGAGAGCAAGGGCATGGGAGAGAGGAGGGAGCTTGGGGAGCTTGAGTGCATGGCCGGAGGAGCACAGCAAGAGAGCTCGCGTGCATGGAGCACCCTTGCTGCTGGTACAGCAGCGAGCGCTGGAGTTGCGAGGGGAGGAGCTGTGGGAGCTTGGAGGAACTCATGCTGGAGGAGACAAGAGAACTCACGGGAGCTCAAGGAGGAGCTCATGGGAGAGAGGAGGATGTCTGAGGAGAGTTTCTCAACCTCCTGTAGCCGTCGAAGAAGCTGTTGCAGGTGCTGTGGGTGGAGGTCTGTGAGAAGATGAGAATCGCAAAGAGTTCTGCATACTGGATTTTTCTGGTATTAAATGTCTGGAGCATCTGTCAGACATCTAGAGCAGTAGCGGACATCCAGATCTGAAGCTAGACGTCTGAAAACTCACGGAATGCCGAGGTAAGCATCCTGAATGCGGATGCATGCGCATACATTACTTACGTAATGTTGCGCTATTGAGGTTTTTAACTTGCGAGCGTGCACGCAGGTACAAGCCTTGGAAAGGTGCACAAGCATGCTCTTCGAGGTGCTTTAAGATGTCTGGGCACCTCCATCGATGTCTGATAGACACTTCGGGCATCCAGGCAAGCTGACAAACGTCTGGAAAGACCCAGGATGACTATAAAGGGGTTCCAAACATTCGCTAGCAACACAGGGAAGCAAGGTGAGGTTCTGAGATCATTTAAGACATTTGGGTCTAGTCCCAGATGTCTGATTTTAGATAGTATGTGCATTTTTGGGTCGTTTAGGGCCCAAACAAAGTCAGATTTACGCAAACAAAATACCATTGCTTTTTGCTCAAGTTTCTCTACATGTTAGTGTCAATTATATACTATTTTGAACTCATTTGATGTGACTTAGTCACTAGTATAGGTCTCTAACCTGTGGCATGTTCGGGGCCAGCGGAGACGACAGGACCTACGGTTCTAGCTCCCATTCCTCGCATGTTTCCCGGTAGAGTGGTTTGCTTTAATATTAAATTTTAATCAAGCAAAGTTCATGTTTAGAATTACTTAATTGAACCCTAGGATGTGAAATGAATCCTAGGGTAGAAGCGAATGAATATTACTTGAGCTACAATGTTTCCTTTGAGATGCATTAATGTAAACATGTTTACATTGCATAAGATGTCTATTTATGCATGTTCTTAAGCATAAAATTGCATTGCATACTATAAATATTGCATAGCATACATCATCTTGCATTTAGATTAGTTTGAATAAAATGGAGGTTAATTGTCTCCTTTTATGTTCAGGGACAGGGCAAAAATTTTTATCGAGGCCTCAGATCAAAGATCCAACCGTACAGATGTGATCAGGGCAACGATTGGAGTCCAACGACTCCAAGATCGCCCTAATCAGACATCTGTAGCATCAGATAGAGATCGAGGAACCCTAGAAGATCAAAGGCTAAGATGGTGTGAATCCTCACTTCAAATGACAAATTCGACCGCACGGATGGATTCGGATCGACGATCGTAGCCTAACGGCATGAAAATCCACTCAATCCGACAACTGTGGCACCATCTACATCATCCAGAAGATGGACGACCAAGATGGCACCATGTGGCACCATCTCGGCCACCCAAACCAGCCCAGCTGATTTTGGAGCCGACTGCACCCTTCTGCCATGCGTTGAATCATGGCCATTGGATTGCCATCCAACGACCATGGGCAGCCGCACCTCAATTCAACCACACACCCATTTCCCCTCCGCAATGCAGTGGGTGAGAGTGCTTCCGTGAAGGAGAGGCGCAGGATCAAGTTGCGAGGAGCGGGCGAGCGGGAGCAAGGAGCATTGGATCTCGATTGAGCAGTTGTGCGCGCTGAATAGCACCCATGCGCCATTGCACGCCCACGCATGACGCACCATCAGACGCGGGCATTGTGGCTTGAACAGGCATGGCGGGGGTGCTCTCAGCCGTTCGATCTCACGATTGAACGGCCGAGATTTAAAGAATGTGGAAAGGCATTGAGCACGGGGCGATTGTTGTCGAGACCGAATAGGTTGTTAATTTGGTTATTTTATCATTGAAATGTGTATAGTGGTTAACCTAAATCGGACCTAACCATCTCTTTACAAAATTTTTAACCTGGCCTCCTTGATTTTATCCTGTCACTTTTAGGCCCAGGGTCGAACTTAGGGAAGTGGGGTAGAAGTCAAGTTTCTATGCCTTTCGTACAACGAGTCTCTTCCTTTTGTTTATTGTGTTTTTGGTGTTTCTTTCTTATTTAGATTTTTTTCTGGTAATCTTTGTCCTTGAGGCACACCCTCAAAATTGGGTTCTTGGCTTTGAGCCAAAACAGAGTTCCAAAACGAGTCTTGATATTCGCAAGACGGAGTACCTGCAAGTCGAAGATTATCTTTTCTCTTTTATATTTTTTTAATCTTTTTACTAACAGGAAAGCGAAACAGAAATAAAGTAAATATAGTATATATATATAGGTATATATTATGTATATAAAGGGGTGGGGGTGGAGGCGGAGATGGAGTGTAGCACGGTGTCGAGTCGGTCGTCGTCTAGAGAGATGCAACCAACAGGACTAGGTGCCGTGTGGAGTGTGGGATGGATGTGGATGATGTATGCGACCACGCTTTTTGTATGCATGTATCAGGGAATATCAGCAACTGGTTCAGATATTCCCGCGATACAGCGTATGGTAAATAATGTTAAAATACATATATATATATATGTATATATGTAAATATGTCTATATGCATATATGGTTATCTATAGGTATATATATGTATATATATATATGTGTATATATATATGTATGTATAAGTATATATATATATATATGTATGTATATATATAAGTATATAGATGTATATATGTATATATATATATGTGTATATAGACTAATACATATTTATATAAGTACTAATATATGCATAGATATATGTAAGTATATATGTATATATATATATATATATATATATATATATATGAGTACATAGATATATGTATATATGTTTACACTGATACTAATACTACTATATATATCGATATAAGTATATATATATATGTATATATATATCAATATATAAGTATAAGTATATATATATATGTATACAATAGAGTATAGGTGTGTGTGTTTGTGTGGAAGTGTGAGTGTAGGTGTGTGTGTGCGTCGGTGTAGAGTGTTGTGAGAGTTCTGAGAGAGAGTGAGAGAGAGAGAGAGGGAGAGAGTGGGAGAGAGAAATGGCAGAGAGGGCGCAACCGCACTGCTGGAGGGTTGAGCTAGGTCGTCTGTAGCTAGCGGGTATCGTCTGGAGACTTCAGGCTTGCGTGCGGGCGCGTCTGTGCAGAGAGGAGTGCGCGGGAGTGGGGAGCGGAGAGGAAACGCAGCGCACAGCACTGCGCGAAGGCTGGAACGGGCGAAGGCAGTGGGTGTGGCGGGCGCACACGGACGAGTGGGGCGGGCTGGCAGATGCGCGGGAGAGTGCGGGCGACGTGGGCGGAGACGCACAAACGGGCGCGCACACGGGAGAGGGCCGGTTGCAGTGCGTCGGGTGACCGAGAAAGTGAGAAGCTTTTCGGTCAGACCACTGTAGCCACAGTGTCGCGATGACTCGCGTGAACAGTGGCTATAGTGGTCATCCACGCCGCGCAACCGGCAGTGGGTGGTGCTTAGAGAGAGGTCGGCTCGCGGCTGGCGTCCGTGGGCTGGCGCACGAGGGAGAAGACCTGCGCCGGTCGATTGCGAGTGCGAAGAGCTCGTGACAGCGCGCGCGGATAGGGAGGCGAGGGTGTCTGCAGCTTGCGCGGATGCTTGCAGGTGTTGGCAGGGGTGCGAGGAGCGCTTGGCCAGCCGCTACAGAGGCGCGCAGCGGCCGATTGCGGGCTAGAGTGAGCGTGCTACAGAGCGAAGAAGCGAAGGTGGAGGCGCCTGCAGGTGCACGAGGAAAGGTGGGGGCGGCCTGCAAGCTTGCGCGGAAAGGTGTGGGGCGACTGCTGCTGCTGTTGGGCGAAGCTTTTGAGCTTCAGATCTTGAAGCTGCTCCAATGGTGGGAAGGTGCGGGAACGTAAAAGAAAATGAGAACAGACCCACCACGCCCACCGGCTCTTTGAAGAGCTGGGAGGTGGTGGTCTCACTGTGGTGGTGTGCACCACAGTGAGGGCTCCTGCCCGCCGGGTGTCTCCGAGGAGGAGGGCTGACGTTTGGAGGGGAATGGAGAGGGTGGTCTGGAGGTGATGGAGTTGTCGGTGGGAGATTTTGGCTGGGACCCGGTTTGCTTTTGAAGAGAAGAAGTTGTGGCTTTTTATAGGAGAAGAAAGCCATGCACGGCCATGCTGTGCATGGCTCATGCATGGCCACGGCAGGGAATGGCAGTTGCAGGGAAGGGCTTGGTAGGGAGAGGGCATTGTAGGGAAGCATGGCACGTGGAGAAGAAGAAGATGCAGTCGCGGGAAGGAGTCAAAATCAAAAAGAAAATAAAAAATGGAGATGGGAATGTTGCAAAGATGCACTTGAGGAAAAAAGTAAAATGCAAGGCCACTTATTTCATTCTCCTCTCCTCTCAATTAGATGCATGCATGCATGTATTTTTACAAAATGCAACTTTGGAATCCAAATATGCATAGGTAATGCTAGGAAATAGCACAAGAAGGCACTATTGCAAGCATATTTTTGCTGTGCAATCATACCCCCATACCTATCTTTTGCTAGTCCTTAGCAAAACAGTATTTAGAAGTGATCTTAAGATGAAGATTTTCTTCTGAGGCGATATAGGTGTGTTTAGTGTTGGATATTGTGAGAACCAATTGTAGAGAAGACTACCAGTTCTTTAAGTCTCACATGACATAGATCATCTCTCAACTAACCTGGACTCTTGATATTTAAACCTTAAGTATGATTTCCAGGACCCAGGAGGTTTTTGCTATACTCGAGAGCTCAAGAAGTTATGGCTTGTGCTTAGTGAAGGATCAAGACTGACCAGATGAACATTAATACTCAAGCCCAGGATTTCACGAATCTTTAAGCACAAGTTGGTCCTAGTTTCAGCTCGTGTTTTCGGATTGACCCTTAAGAAGATGACAAAAAACTCAACTCCCATTTTCTGATTTTTGTGTCTCAAAGGAAAATAAGGTATTTGTAACCTGCCCTGAAGAACTTCTTGTAGGGCGAAGACTTTACAAATATTTGTGAGATATACTGACTTATTTGCAACATTTTTTTTTTGAAACACGTGTCAGTATATCTCATACAACTTTTTTTTTGAAGGAGCACACTTTTCTTTCTTTTTGGTGGGAGAGTTTCTTTTTGGTAGAAAGAGTTTCTCCTAAACACAAGACTAAAACCTGGGATAAAAAGTCTATCTGCACTCACAGGTAAGGACTCCACCTTCCCTAATGAACACTAGGGTTGGATCTTATGTTCACCTGGCCTTTCCTGATATGTGTAGTGTGAACCAAGTTTACTTAAGCTCTCAAGTAAAAGCAAACCAACGGATCCTGTACTAGTGTCTCAGGTACAAGAATACGTCCTTAGTTAGGAGAGATTCTAATCTATTTTGTCAATGCTGAAGTGAATTAAGCCAAGTTTGAGTGAATCAAGCTTCTGTGGCCTGGAAAGTCTTCAAAACGGAGGTTGAATATCCATAAACACTTATTGTATTTTTTTATTTCAGCTTTCAGATCATTACTAAACACCATTTATTATTATATATATATATATTTTTTTTTTCTTTTTCTTTTTCTTGTATATTTATAAATAGGTGGGAATTGTATGATACCATAAAATACCCAGATCCTATGGATGCCTATCCACCCCCCCATGCCAAACAATGCTATGTCCTCATATGCATGCAGGGAAAGGTAGAGAAAGGATGAAAGATCGGGTAACGAGAGCTGAGGTTCAGGGCATACAGTAGGGTGGTAGGCTGAGTGGATGGTGGGTGGTGAAGAGATTGTGATAGCAGCATGAAAAGTGATGGTGGATGGTGAAAGGTCAGGCATTTCATGGGACGAGAGTGTCCCAGGAGGATCGTAGAACAAGTCAGGAGGAAGAAATTGGCTCTCAGATTGGCCAAGAAGAGGGGCTTTTTGGATATATGGATCCAAAAAGGAACAACCCCAGTGAGTAAGATGTGGGCTCAAGGTCCTAGTGTGGAATTGCAAATCCGCCTGATTTGGCGGGAAAGAAAGGGCAATCCGGTCTTCAAGAGTGTGGACCGGCGGTGAGCAGCCCGGATATGACTTAGACCACGAGGTATGGGAAGCGGAGAAAACCTGGTCAGAAGTCTGGTCAGGAGAAGGTACGGGAATAGGGAGGGATTGGGGAACGTCACAATTTGTGTTGGTCAGGCAGTCATCAGTGTTTATAGGTAATCCGCAGTAGTCCGAATAGGTCCCAAATAGTCCGATACATGCACTGACGGTCATGTCCTCGTCAGACGTGTCATCCTCGATGCAATCGCAATCAAAGTTCTTGGCTGCCTTGAAGATGTTCAGCTTGATCTTTTCAGATCCAACGGCAATCTCAATACAGCCCGACTCACAGTCGATAAGGGCACGGGCTGTGGCCAAGAAAGGTCGACCGAGGATGATCGGACAATCAGAAAGTGAACAAGGAACTTCCATATCTAAAGCAAGAAAGTCAACAGGAAAACAGAGACTGTTGACCCTAACCACCACGTCTTCCACCACACCCTTCGGGATTTTGACAGAATGATCTGCCAACTGTAACGTGACAGGGTGGGTTTCAGATTTCCCAAGGAAACTTTTTCGAGCATGATGGTCGGTATGAGATTTATGGAAGATCCTAGATCAAGCAGGGCAAGGTTAAAATTGCATCCTTGGATGCTACAGGAAATCAACGGTGTGCCTGGATCTTTCTGCTTCGGTGGTAGGTTTGATAGTATAGCACAACTCGCATGAGGCGAGAGAACCATCGGATTTTTAGTTTTCTTTGACTGTCGCCTGGGTGTTGTGTAGTGTTTGAAAAATCGGGCGACAGTAGGTATGTGGTCGATAGCCTCGAGCAGAGGTACCTTGATTTCTACATCCCTGAACAAATTACGCAGGTTGTCAAAGGCCTACGTATCTTTCTTTTTGCCTTTTGGCTCCCTCAGTAGAGCCTTAGGGAATGGGACTGATTCTGGCAATAATTTGTGTGTATCGTCCTCTTGCGAATGTGGTGAGCATCTCGAATTAGAGGGCAATGAAGAAGAAGATGGGCCAGGATCAGGTCAAGGCGGATCGACAGTCTGCTTACCGCTCCTCGTAGTGATAGCATTGGACGATGCGGGTCCAGTGGGATCATACGGCGGAGGAGGGTTCGCAATGGGGACATAAGAGTGCGGTGCTGCAGGGGGATTAGCCTGAAATCTCGGTGGAATGCTCGGAGCTTGCAAAATTTGATGAATCTGTCCCTGAGAAGGTTGTACCTGTGGTTGAGAACCACGGGGTACGAAGTTTCACAGGTTGGGAACAGGTTGGGTTGGAAGAGTGCCCTGAGATCGAGTCGCCATGCGTAGTTGACTGATCTCAGCATTCTGTTGTGCCAATTGGTACTGAAGAGAGGTCATGTTCTCTTCATGGCGCTTTGACATATCCATCATCATTTGCATCAATTTATCAAGAGGACTTGATGTGTGTTCTGCTTGCGATACGCAAAGGCCTGATGGCAGATTCACCATAGGATTAGACTGGGCCCTTGGGATGATGGGTATAGACGGTCACATTGGTCCACCCGCGGGGTTTTGGCGTTGCGGGTTGTTGGACCATGCGAAATTCAGATGATTTCGCCACCTTGGGTTATACGTGGCAGAGAACGGGTTGTTCCCCAAGCGCAAATGTCTTCTATGCCAGAAGACGCATCCGCATGTAAGTATGCGTCCGAGCACACGGAGGCTTGGTCCTCCGTGTCGAAATACTGGCTCACAGAAGCCAGTTCCACATGACTTACCGAGTTGCTTGGCGCGACACTCGATAAGGAAGGTCTTACGAGGTTTCTCGGGATAAGCCTGGTGTTGGAAGAATTCGGATTGTGACGAAGTGGGGAAGAAGTGGTGTTTGCCAGAGATCGGGCAGGGTTAGCCAGAAGCTCGTCCAGCTTCTTGTGCACGACGGAGACTTCATCCAATTTTTGTGCAATAAGGCTTAGATTAGTGGATGAATGGGAGGGTCCCGTGTCAACTTCGTGGACATTTCGGGGCTGGCTGGTACGATTAAAGGCGACAATGGAAGCATTGTTAATCGAGTCTTCACTCATATTTTCAAACAGTTCAAATGCTCCATTCTTGTCTTTATTCATAAAGTTCCCTCCGCAGGAAGGGTCTGCAATCTGCTTCAAAGTCTCATTTATCCCATAGTAGAAAACCTGGGCTAAATGCCACTTATGCAAACCGTGGTGCGGACACTTCTTGAGGAGGTCGTTATACCTCTCCCATGCCTCATGAAATTGTTCGCCGTTTTGTTGCGTAAAAGAGGTGATAGCACGGCGAAGCGCATTGGTTCACCTGATTGGGAAGAACTTCTTGAGAAACGCTGTTAGCATCTCTTCCCAAGAGTGGATGGTTCTCCCAAGGGTGCGTAACCATTGTGATGCTTTATCTTGTAATGAAAATGGGAACATTTTCATGAGGACTATAGGTAACTTGACATTTCTTGGTTTAACAGTTTCAGCTAGTCGGGTTAGGTCTTCCAAGTGGAGAAAAGGATCTTCACTTACAAGACCATGAAAGTGGAAATTTATTAGGCCAATTATGTTCGATTTCAGTTCAAAGTCGTCCCCGCCCATTGGGACCCGAATTTGTCCTATGGTCGCTATAGCAGCGGGATTCTGATAAGAGCTAAGAGACCTAGGCTCCTCCCATTCGAGAGGGTTCTGCATTTACTCCAATGTTTCCCGAATGGCTTCAATTCGTTCATTATACATTTCCATTTGGGCTTGGAGGCGGGTTATGGGATCTAAGGCTCCACCACCTGGTGGGTTCTGAGGGTGGTTTCCTCCCTCAGGATTTGGGGGTGGGTGTGCAGCCATGTTTGTGGAGGAGGAGGACGATTCGGCCTGTTTTCTAGATTTATCAATCAATTCAAACAGTTCAGGGTTTTGTGACCTCCTCCCAAACATGCACTACCGCAGGAAGATTTGGGGAGATGAGAAGGGAAAAGAGACGAGAGAAATGACGCCGCAAAGGTACACTTGATTACAAATCAGTACAATCAAATTCCTAATCTCTACAGTGTGCCCTTAGACCTAAAGATCTAAGTTACCTACTATCACGAACTACGGAACCGAATGCGAGCACCGCGGAACCATCGGGCCAGATTGAAAGGCCGTTTGCCCCAGTCTTAGACACCCGATAGCACGTGGGAACTCTCATCAGCACATAGCCGCTACACGCAGGTAGTTAGACCTCCAATCCTTAAGAAGGGTCAAGTTACTACCAATTTTAGTTAGAGGCTTAGGGTCAAGTGCTTTTGGAATGTGAAGGGCGTTGTTTACGGGTAATGCCCAAGTGATTGATTTTCAGAGTGTGTAAAACAAGCATGCAGCAGGGAAATCTCCCCGAATTGAATTTTTTAATTGGTGAATGGTTTTTAGAGTTCAGCCTTAAGTAGTATGGATTTTAGGATTTCGCTGAAAAACCAATTCAACCAATCTCCGAGTTTTGTGAGAGTACAAGTTTTCTTTCTAAGCCCAAGAAACCCTTCTTCAATATCAGTTAGTTAATGCATGCTAAAATGCAATGGGCTACCCTAATTGGAGATTTCTATGTGTGGATGCACGAATTAGTTTTAGATTTATGTGAAAGGGAGCCAAAGCACTTCAATTCAAGTGCTCCCAATCACAAAAAATGATTTCCACACACAACGCTCAATCAACAGATAAAGAAACTCAAATTGTTGGTGTTGAAATATTCGGGATCAAATCTTAGGCAAGTTGAAAAATCGTGGTGGGGTTGGAATCAACTCAATTCCAAGTCTCCCCTCCAAAAAGGTGATCCCGAATTGTAGATAAGTGAGGCAATAGAGGGGTGCAATCAATCTTTTTATTTTCCTCAAAGAATACTTCCTACAGTGAAAAATTCAAGAATCAAGATTCTCGGATTTTCCCTATGCAAAGCAGGGCGGGAAATCCCGGGGCGGTGGGAGTGAAGACAATCAATCAAACAAGCAAATTTTAATCCACTTGCCCCAAGAGATCCCAAGAAGTTTTCTAGTTTTTAGTTTTTAATTTTTTTTTTATTAAGGTGACAAGTTAACCCTAGTTGCTAAGAAAAGAAGACTCACTTGTTCGGCAACGTGTGCGAAGCTCCAATGCAGTGTCGGCATCTTTACGCTCTCGTTCCTACCTTGGATCTGCTAACATCTTCGACTTCGTCTACCTTCCTTCTCCTTGCACCAGGTTCACTTGCAAACCAAAAATAGAGATACCCGTGAAGAGAGAAGAGAAAAATTGAAAGGAATTGAATAGAAACTTACTTGAAGGCGCACCTCCCTAGCAATGGCGCCAGAAAAGAGTATGTTGTCGAGCCTGAATAGGTTGTTAATATGGTGATTTTATCGTTGAAATGTGTATAGTGGTTAACCTAAATCGGACCTAACCATCTCTTTACAAAATTTTTAACCTGGCCTACTTGATTTTATCTTGTCACTTTTAGGCCCAGGGTCGAAATCAGGGAAGTGGGGTACAAGTCAAGTTTCTATGCCTTTCCTACAAGGAGTCTCTTCCTTTTGTTTATTGTGTTTTTGGTGTTTTTTTCTTATTTAGATTTTTTTTCTGGTAATCTTTGTCCTTGAGGCACACCCTCAAAATTGGATTCTTGGCTTTGAGCCAAAACAGAGTTCCAAAACGAGTCTTGCTATTCGCAAGACGGAGTACCTGCAAGTCGAAGATTATCTTTTCTCTTTTATATTTTTTTTATCTTTTTACTAACAGGAAAGCGAAACAGAAATAAAGTAAATATAGTATATATATATAGGTATATATTATGTATATAAAGGGGTGGGGGTGGAGGCGGAGATGGAGTGTAGCACGGTGTCGAGTCGGTCGTCGTCTAGAGAGACGTAACCAGCAGGACTAGGTGCCGCGTGGAGTGTGGGATGGATGGTGGATGATGTATGCGACCACGCTTTTTGTATCCATGTATCGGGGAATATCAGCAACTGGTGCAGATATTCTCGCGATACAGCGTATGGTAAATAATGTGAAAATATATATATTTTATATATGTAAATATGTCTATATGTATATATGGTTATCTATAGGTATATATATGTATATAGATATATGTGTATATATATATATGTATATATGTATGTATAAGTATATATATATATATATAAATATATATGTATGTATATATATAAGTATATAGATGTATATATGTATATATATATGTGTATATAGACTAATAAATATTTATATAAGTACTAATATATGCATAGATATATGTAAGTATATATGTATGTATATATATATGTATATATATATGAGTATATAGATATATGTAAATATGTATATACGGATACTAATACTACTATATATATAGATATAAGTATATATATATATGTGTGTATATGTATATATGTATATACATATCATTATATAAGTATAAGTATATATATATGTACACAATAGAGTATATGTGTGTGTGTTTGTGTGCAAGTGTGAGTGTAGGTGTGTGTGTGCGTCGGTGTAGAGTGCTGTGAGTGTTGTGAGAGAGAGTGAGAGAGAGAGAGAGGGAGAGAGTGGGAGAGAGAAATAGCAGAGAGAGTGCAGCCGCACTGCTGAAGGGTTGAGTTAGGTCATCTGCAGCTAGCGGGCGTCGTCTGGAGACTTCAGGCTCGCGCGCGGGCGCGTCTGTGCAGAGAGGAGAACGCGGGAGTGGGGAGCGGAGAGGAAACGCAGCGCACAGCACTACGCGAAGGCTGGAGCGGGCGAAGGTAGCGGGTGTCGCGGGCGTACGTGGGCAAGTGGGGCGGGCTGGCAGAAGCATGGGAGAGTGCGGGCGACGTAGGCGGAGAAGCACAGGCGGGTGCGCGCATTGGCGAGGGCCAGTTGCATTGTGTCGGGTGATCGGGAAAGTGAGAAGCTTTCCGGTCAGACCACTGTAGCCATAGTGTCGCGATGACTCGCATGAACAGTGGCTACAGTGGTCGTCCGCACCACGCAGCCGGCAGTGGGCGGTGCTGTGAGAGAGGCCGGCTTGCGGCTGGCGTGCGCGGCCTGGCGCGTGAGGGAGATGGCCTGCATCGGTCTTTTGCGAGCATGGAGAGCTCGCAACAGCCCGCGCGGAGAGGGCGTCTGCAGCCTGCACAGAAGCTTGCAGGTGCTGGTAGGGATGCGGGGAGTGCTTGGCCAACCGCTGCAGAGGCACGCAGCGGCTGGTTGCGGGCTGGAGTGAGCGTGCTGTAGAGCGAAGAAGCGAAGGCAGAGGCACCTGCAGGCGCGCGAGGAAAGGTGGAGGCGGCCTGCAGGCTTGCGTAGAAAGCCGTGGGGCGGCTGTTTCTGCTGCTGTTGGGCGAAGCTTTTGAGCTTCAGACCTTGAAGCTGCTTCAATGGCGGGAAGGTGCGGGAACGTAAAAAAAAACAAGAACAGACCCACCACACCCACCGGCTCTTTGAAGAGCTGGGCGGTGGTGGTCTCACTGTGGTGGTGTGCACCATAGTGAGGGCTCCTGCCCGTCGGGTGTCTCCGAGGAGGAGGGCCGGCGTATGGAGGGGAATGGAGGAGAGGGTGGTCTGGAGGAGATGGAGCTGCCGGTGGGAGATTTTGGCTAGGACTCTGCTTGCCTTTGAAGAGAAGCCGTGGCTTTTTATAGGAGAAGAAAGCCATGCACGGCCATGTTGTGCATGGCTCATGCATGGCCACGGCAGGGAATGGCAGCTGTAGGGAAGGGCTTGGCAGGGTGAGGGCATTGCAGGGAAGCATGGCGTGCGGAGAAGAAGAAGATGCAGCCGCAGGAAAGAGTCAAAATCAAAAAGAAAATAAAAAATGGAGATGGGAATATTGCAAAGATGCACTTGAGGAAAAAAGTAAAATGCAAGGCCACTTATTTCATTCTCCTCTCCTCTCAATTAGATGCATGCATGCATGTATTTTTACAAAATGCAACTATGGAATCCTAATATGCATAGGTAATGCTAGGAAATAGCACAAGAAGGAACTATTGTAGGCGTATTTTTGCTGTGCAATCAGCGATGAGCGGGCACACATGCACCGCCCACTATGCCCACGTTCAGACCTTTAGTGACGGATACATCCGTCACTAAAGGTCCTGAATTAATGATTTTCAAATTAAAAAGACCAAATTGCCCTCACTCCTTGCAACTATAAAAGGAGACCCCCTCCATACGAAATTCTCATCCCTTCTCTTCTCTCCCTCTCCAAAGCTCAAGAGAAGCTTGTCCCACACCTGGGATGCTTCTCAAGAGATAAAGTCCAATTTTAGTCCCCCTTTCGGTAGTAGATCCTGCGACGACGATGACGTGTTGCCCCGTTCCCATTCTTCCCACTTTGTCCTCATTCGTCCTGCTCCGTTCCCCATCTTCTAGGTGTTATCCCGTCCAGCTCGTCCTCCAAGCGACCATCGAGGAGGATAATTCTCTCTCCATTATTTTTAACGCTTTCTAGAGTAGATTTACTACTTTCTAGTGTAATCGTTTTCTGTTTTCTAGTCGTAATGTTTAGTGTAACGAATAATTTCTTTGATAATCAATTCCATGTTCATTCTACATCTCTTTTTGGTTTTTGTTTGTAATATTCTCTCTCTCTCTCATTCTCTCTCTCTTCTATTTATTGTAAATAGATAGATAGTTTCTAATTAATTAATCTACTTCGTGACAAATAAAACAAATGCATATTTTTTTAATTAAACGTCCACCTCCCTGAGTTTGACCTAGGATTTCTATTCTGGTATAAATTTTATCTATTGAACACGAGTTCTTCGCTTTCAAACTACAATGACAGGTTTTCAAAACCAAATACGTTAGCGTAGCAACTCATAGTTTCAACATGCATGTTAAACTTTAATTGCTAGCAAGTGTATTAATTTATTGATGTGATGCTTTCTCAGTTAGTAAAACACGAGCTTCCTATTATAAAAATGAAACTTGGGATGTGAATAGTGAGATCTGAATGTTGAGAAAGGGAATGAAAGGAATACCAGCATGAACCCTATGGGGAATTAGGAGAACTCCTATATACGGAAAGAACATTGTATGTCCTTGTGTACACAGTACTAAGGAGAGCAACTGTCCCTTTAGAGTAGAGGGGAGCTTACTGCCCCTTGGGTTGAGACCCAGGTTGGGTTTGGACACTCTACGTTGACTCCTATTTGACCCTCGCGTACGTGGTACCGAGGTGAGCTACTTTGTGTAGGGAGGGAGCTAGCCGCCCCACAGGGCCTGGGATTTGGACTAGCTGCTCTACACCGACTCTTGTTAGGCCCACTGGGCAAATCAGGATAGTCAGACGAGGGTATACGGTCTGTGGAGGGGCGAGACCCCTGTTCTATTCTGAGGGGTGAGACCCCTGTTCTGAGAGGGCAAGTCCCTATGTTGTTCCGTGTTGTACTTTTAGGTGTACCTGCTAGGGAAAATGACTAACCGCATGTCAGTGTGGGGTAGCTAACCGTGCGCTTATCACATGTGCCATAGTCACCGCTACGTCGTGATCGTGACCTTGGGGTGGTTGACTGGGTGTAGGACTACCACGAGGGACTCTCCTGACCAGGAGAGCACCACATGTACATCCTACATCACGAGAAAGATTGCAATCAAGATCGTTCTCTTAAGGAATAGACAAGAGCAAGAGATGACTGGATTAATAAGAGAATAAACAAATTAGAACTACTTAGTTGAGCTAAATGAAAATGAATAATTAATTAGTTGCTTGTCTTATGTTAATTGCATGTAAATGGCTTAATTACCACTCTACTCAGCGTTAACTGACTACGGAATTCTATAACCTTGTTCAGGTCAGGGAGTTGAGCAGCCAGCACCACCGGCTATAGAGGGAGCTAGGCCCAGTTGAGCCCAGCCATAGCTGTTGTCATTTTTTGTTCCAGCACGTTGTTTGGTTGTAGTAGTGAATTTTTGTTATATGTAATACTATTTCTGTTATATTTTCGCTTTATTTTCCATTGTTGTAGTTGTGATGGCCTGTAATATTGTGAGACCTTCCGTTCTGTTTCCTTTACTATCTTTGTATTATTTTCTGCCTAATTACAATGCATGTGTAGTTGTGGAACATTTTCTACTTTTCATTATTTCTCGTTAGACGACTGGATCTTGGGATTAGTCGAGGTGAGTCGATCTTGGGTCCTGTAGGGATCTGGGATCGGGTCGTAACAATCAAATTTTGCGATTGTTTGAGTAGAACTTTTATGCAAGTTCCAAACATAGCCTCATTCCCGGTGTTGATCCCATGTCCTGTCACCTATTTTATGCCAATCTCAAAGATATAAGTGAAGGTGCCAACATTGAGTTGACCTCGAACATCTATGGGATAGAAGTTCTAGTCAATGCAGATGTTTTGACAGATATTCTTGGTTATTCTTTTGTTGGACCTACTTTTCTTGAGTGGCATTAGTAGACTTAGTCTGACACCATCAGGGACACCCTACTCACTCCCTCTCATTTTGACATGGGCTGTCTTGCTAAGTCACCCTATTTTCTATGTTTGCTTCATTTTCTAAATTGTGTATTTTTGTGGAATTTCATGTCTAAGTCCACATCATTTGAGAACTTCCCTGGTGTTATGCTGATCGCCCTCTATGCTTTTATGAAGAACAAACGATTCAATTGGAACCATTTGATTCTGTATCTCATGAGTAAACCACCTAGCAGCTCCTTCCAGATTGGGACACTTCTCCCCTATATCTTTCTTCACTTCAATGTGCCCATGGACATCAATCATAAATAATTTATCACTCGTGTCTCCATATTCGATAAACTCACATATGCGAAGATGGAGCAAGCATAGGGAGCCCGTGGTAAGGAAGTAGCATAGGAGCATCAGCGGCAGTAGGAGCAGACTGCAGTACCTCCTCCGTTCCCACCTTATGAGCACTTCACTATGACATGTCCACCTCCAGTGCGACCATCACCTTCCTTCTACGACTTGGACTGGAGCCTTTTGGACAAACAGTTCTCATGCAAGGATTTCCTCACTATTTAGGATGTGACCACTGGTATATCTTTGATGATGCATAGCCAGCGGGAGACTGACATGGTTATGTTCAGAGTCAGTTTTTGGACAGACTTGAAGAGTCAGTTCAAAGCATTCAGTAGCAGCTTCACTAACAGATAACAATTCTCCATGTGTTTTTCAAATAGAGATCTCATCCTAGTATAGTGCGCGAAAATGCTCGTCAAAAATAATTTATAAAATAACGAGACTTGGAGTCCTGGTTGTTCGTCTCTAGGAGACGTTAATGGAAATGCAGATTTGAAATCGACCGCCCTTGCTCTACTTATTCAAAATCACATGTCGATTTATGCTAAGTTCCTATCTATGCATGGCATGCTTAGTTGCCAGAGTATCACAAATTAAAACATGCAACTTCAATCACACAAAAATATTGCAACAAGGCTCATGGTGATTTTCACAAATATATATATATATAGAAAAAGATTTGCATTGATTCATGGTGATGTTTGCAACATAAAGCTCATGGAAAGCCTGTAGAGGAATGCTTGAAAACATAAATCTAGCTAACAAAAAATAATTGCATACATGAATCTAAGGGGGGGATTATGCATGCATCAATGGGGGAGAATTTAGACCTACACTATTAAGTAGTAAAAAAAGTAGTAAAACTATGAAGAACTATAATCTAATCTATCAGAACTAAGGGCATTCAGAGGTTGGCTCCGATGGCCTTTGACTTGGTTGAGAGGAGGGGTGGCCAATGGTGCTTAGGTTAGCCCTTGGAGAGAGGTTGAGGAGGTGATCCAACATCTTGGCATGGAGATGGTGGTGGCCATGGTGAAGCTACTCGTGAAGGTGGAGTGGAGGTGGAATGAAGCTAGCTAAAATGGAGCCAAGAGTGAATGGGTGCAAAGTGCCAACCCTTAGGTCTTTTTATAGACATAAGGGAAGCACTGTAGAGAATTATGGAATTCTCTAGAGAGGCCTGTGGTGGGAGCTCGTGGGAGAGTGAGAGAGTGGATGGATGGTGGTTTTCAAATCCACCAAATGTGGATCTAAAAATTGAATGGCTCTTGGTTGCTAATTTTAGTAACCAAGGCAACCACACATGGTCGAAAGTTCTAGAGAACTCTAGGCTAGGTATTTTCGTGTGGATGGTTTGTGTGGGTGTGTGTGGGTCAAAACTTAGGTGGCTTGGTTGATTAAGTTAGGTTCTAGTGGATTTAAGTCAAGGTAGGTCTCAAATTAGTGTTGGAAACCCTAATTCACTAAGGTAAAGTGCAATTAAACTTAATACATATTTAATTGGGTGTGTGGAAACCTAATTGAGATTAAAATAACTCAATTAAGTCAAGTCTAGGTCATTTGGACTCTCACTGAGTCCAATTGGATAATGTGTGTTGAGATTAGGGCTCAATTGGACTCAATGAGTCCAATTGAATAGGTTGATGGAATTGACTAAGATCCAAGTCAATTAGGTTTAGTGAGGACCTAGTTAGGCCCTTAGGGAGGTCTAGAGGTAACGTACTAGGGTTAGGGAACCTTAATTTAGGTTCCTAGGGGGTTAGAATTGGGTTTAGGGAGCTAGAGACCCAAGATTAAGGCTTGAGTCTCAAAACATGAACTACAGAACAATTCTGGACGTCGAATAATAGTGTCAGACATCTTATAGTGAAAAATCAGAAGTCCAGACTTGTTGTCTGGACGTCCAATCAGAGTCAGGAGGGATTCTAGGTTCTATCTTGGGTATTCTACAGAAATTGGACATTTGACCAAGTGTCTGGACGTCCAATAACACTGTAGAAGTGGGTTTAAGGTTTGCAGGAGTTGGCTAAGAGTTCTGGATGTCCTATAACTCATCTGGACGTCCAGATGGAGGCTAGAATTAGGGTTTTAAGGTTTCCTAGGGTGCGGTGACCTAATCTAAGGGTGGCTAAGGCTTGGGGAAGCTTCTAGGCTGTCCTAGGGCTAGGATGGACCTAAGTTCTTCACAATTTATTGCTTTATTCCTACTTAATTGAATAGCATACCTTAACTCCCTTACATTATTAGCTACTGCATCTAATCTAGGTCTTCCACTCCAGCTCTACTGCAACACCAATTATTCTTTATTCTTCAGATCTAGCTTCAGATCCAGCTTCAGATCTAGCTTCTGATCAGCTTATTACCTGCAATTGACATAAAGCACCTAATTAGTACATTATAGCATTATTTTATGCATAGCTAAAAGAAAGCAGTAAAGGTGTTAGTAATGCTTATGCATGCATGAATTACCCTAACTTATGCTAAGTCCTATCCTAATTTAGGTCAATTAAGACCTACGATTGCTGCGCAATCATACCCCCATGACTGAATCTTGCTAGTCCCTAGCAAATGCGAGACTAAATTATTCACAGAAGGGTCCCTAAGGGATTGATTATTTTATCAAGTGTATGCTTAGAGATTTTTCTCCTTTTTGTTTTCATCCTATGCTCTAGAAATCTAGACAAATGTGAAAGTGTAGCTACGTAGCTTTTGCAACGAATTTGAGTGAAAGACCTGATTCACCTCTAAAGCCTGTACTTCACCCCTAGTAAAAATTCTAGCGGAATAGGCAGACTTCTTCCCTCGGGGTATTCAAGATATTCTATGAATTCTACCCGGCTTTAAGCTTAGGTAGAGAATCTTAGAGGGAAAAGATTATATATTTGGTGGCTCACTCTCGACTGGTGCTACATAGAGATTAGTACTATAGAATCTAGATTCCCAAACTATTAAGTAACTCAACTCAGCGAAATACGACAAAAACTATGCTCTCTTTTGATTCCTTTGTATTCATTCTCTCTTACTCTCTCTGTTTTTTTTTTTAGAGCTCGCAATCTCATCGGATTCTCACGTATGATCTATATTTGGTGGTCTCACTTGGCATTAACACTTTAATTGAGTTCTCATAACCTTAATACTAAGTCAGAATTCCTTAGCCAGTATTTAGGCGGTCAGAAACACAGAAAAATATGTTAAGGCCATATATGGTGGGTCTCAAATTTATTTGGTGGTATTGCCTCAATGCAATTGAAATAAACACTAGATATTCACACTCTTTTTTCTTTCTTTTTCTTCTTTTTCTAATTTTTTTTCTTTTTTTCCATTTTTTTCATTTTTTGTAATCAACACCACACAACTAGCACACATCCATGAACTTTATTGAGGAGGCATTATTATTGATTGGTGGTACTCAAGAGACATTGGGTGGCTTATTTGGTGGAAGTGCCTGTTCACGGCATCGGGAGAGACGGGTAGGATGGTGTATTTCTGATCTTGACATCAATACCCTCCTTCAACCGAGGATTCCATAAAGAATGGTCGTAACCATCCACCTTAGTCCTAGTTCTATGTCAACTTGCTCTCCGCGTATTTACCTTATTTAGTGGCTCTCAAAATTTCACACAAAATTATATACGCAGGAACTGAGAGCAAAAACTACTCCTAATCTCTATGTATCATCACCTAATTATCTAGGATTTCGGATTCCTTGCACTAATCTTAGAGCACCAGTACACTGTACTCTCATCTCACACTATTTGGTGGATTTTTGGAAGAAAATCTGCCTAGCTCCCAAAACACTGTCCAGGGGTTCAGGAGAAGAAGCACTACTTCTTCTCGACAGACTAAAGGCGTTTATCAGCCTTCACCGTGAATCCATTGCAAATTCTACGTGTGTGTGAAAAGTTGTACTGGATTCTAGATTACAAGAATCAACTAGAGGATAAAATTCCTAATTTATTCTCTTAATAAGATAATCTTATTTATGGATGCACTATGTATATATGCTATAAATAAGTAACCTCTTATATTCGTACTTCGTGAAATTTCCCTTATCGGGTTACATTCAGCTTGACCCTAAATTTAGAACAAGAGGTGAGTAGGTGAGTTGGAGGTGGCTATTGCAGATGATTTTTAGCTCCAATGCGAGCATTGGAGGTGGAGTCGGTTCCTTTATTTAGGGTCCTAATGTACATTTGACATGTAGCTCCAAGGTTTTCCTAAACGTTGGCATAAAAATTTTCAGTTTTGTTGTATCTACCCCCCAATGCCTATGTTCTTTCATGTCTTCATGCATGAATATAAAAGAAAATAAATACAGCAGGGAGTAAATGGGTAGAAATCACCTGGAATTGCTCATGAAATTTTAACGTTTAGCATCAGCCAACTTGACAGTATGCAATATGTGAAAAGGAAATATGCTAAAAGAAAAAAAATGCTATGTATAAAAATGGTATGTATAGGTGATGGATGCGGAGTAGATGCTGAGTTTAACACCTCCATCTGGGCGAAAACTCAATCTGATGTATCAGTTCTTACATAAGAGTCGGTCAAGATTAAGAGAAAGATGTGCTCGTATGCTCCCAGAATCAGTGGTCTGGAGATGCGAACCAGCTGATTGTGCACCCCTACTTTAAAAAGTCTAGCTATAAGAAAGTGTGAAGTAGCAGTGGAAAATAGAGGTTAATCAGAGGGGGGATCATGATGTTGATTCAGGTGATTTATCATGTCCCACAATTCAATAGGAAGTTGCTGAGGGAGTAGATCAAAATGTATCTCAGAACCAAAATCTGAGTCATAGGGATCCTCATAACGATAATTGACATCAAACATCATGCCCTCTCTAGGCTCTGGATCATATGGGGGTATCCGTGAAAGTAGAAGATCTATGGGGAGGCCACTGAATTCCTCGTCAGAAATTACTTCGTCCTCATCAGTACTCATCTCTGATTCATCGGAGGCTGACTCTTCAAGCTCGGAGTCAAGCATCCATTCGATTGACTAGGATGGTAGGTGCGTCCCCAGCTCATTCTAGTCAAAGCTTCACCCTCGTATGCGTTGGGCTCCACAGTAATTCCTGCCTCAGGTAACATATTTATTTCTTCCATCAAGTCATCCATAGCTATTCTGGTCTTCGGATTTCAGGGTCAGGGATAGAAAGCGTCATCTCAGAATCTCTATCATCCGAATTAGGGATATAGGTGAAAGAAGAAGAGTGCAGATCAGAAGATGGCTCTTGCACAAGTTCACCTATAATGGGAAGTGGCCTAGATTGATTAGTAGTGTCACATATAATATTTTCCTTAAGATCCATATCCTCAAATGGATCTACTTCCCCTATCTCAATTGGGTTATCTAACCCAAGAGGTATCTCCCAGGATTCAAGATAATCCAATTGCGGCTCAGTCTTGGAGATATCAATCCTTTCCTTAATTTCTTGAATGGAGTTCTCAGATGAACTCATTTGGAACATTTCCTACTCCTGTCTCATATCCAAGCTAGATTCCTCTTCCCTTGAATTATCTTCTGGCATCTGCTCCCAAGAATCTCTTGTGTGTCCCTCCGGTGTAGTCATTTCAGATTCTTCGAGGTTTTCAAGGCTATTTTCCACTTGATATCTCAAAAGCAATAGTTCTTGAGTTTCTCAATTTTGTCCAATTAGCCTTGTTATCCTTGTTGTTCCCTGAAGGAGCTCCATCATAGATTGTTGATACGGAATCTAGCTTTGTCTTTGGTTTGTCTCAGTGAAAGCTTGGATTTTGTGTAGATAGGATGTGGCCTTTTCCTTAGCACTAGCTATAGTTATCTGTATTCTGTAATGTTGTCACATATGCACTGGTAGTTCTTCAAGGGTTCCAGGGGGTGAATCAGGCCTACCCATATTCCATGGGTGAGAAGCAGGAGTATTGTAACGACCCAATTCTCGAGTCCCTATGAGACACGAGAACCGGACCGACTCAACTAATCCCAAGACCTAGTCGTCCAACGAGGAAGTAACTAAAAGAGCAGTAAAATAAACCACATTCAACATGAATATAACTAGCAGTAACAAAATACAGTAGTAAGAAAAGGAACTAATACATTATATACCACCACAATAGTAGAACAACAATTATAACATAACATGAAGCTACAAGTAAAGAATTACAGAGAGTAACAAGAACTACTCACTACCGTGGGACAAAAGGGGGTACAAAAAGAATTGCGGTAACTCTACTGGACCCTACTCGACCCAGCATCCTCTGCAGCCGCTGACCCTGGCTGCTCAGCACCTGGTCCTGAAAAGTAATGAGTGTAACATGTCAGCGAAACGCTGAGTAGAGTGGCAGCTAAAACTAAGGAAGCAGTAGAGTGTACAGTAGCTGTTATAATTTCTTTCTTCCTTTATTTACGTCTTTCTATTATTTCACAATTTATCTATTTCTCAGATCCTTCACTTGATCTCGAATGTTCCTCGTGGGAACGATCTTGATTGCAGTTTTTTCCAAAAAGTAGAAGTAACACGTGGTGCTCTCCTGGCCGGGAGAGTCCCCCGTGGTGATCCTACTCTCAGTCAACCACCCCAAGGTCGCTGACAGACGTAACGGTGAATACGGCACGTGCGATAAACACACGGGTAGCTACCCCGCACTGGCACGCGGTCAGTCGTTTCCGTTAACGGGTGCACCCAAAGCACAGCACAAAACCAGTATAGGGCAGAGCCCTCTCAGTAACAGGGGTCCGACCCCTCCACAGTTTGCGCACCCTCGCCTGACTACCCTGGTTTGCCCAGTGGGCCAAACAAGTCGGTGTAGGAGGCTAGCAGAACCCTGGGGCCCGTGGGGTAGCTAGTGCTCTCCCTACACTAGTAGCTCTCCTCGGTACTGCGTACGCGAGGGCCAACAAGTCGGTGTACAGTGGCCAAACCCACCCTGGTCTCGACCTGAGGGCGGCAAGCTCCCCTCTACACTAAGAGGTAATGTGTGCTCTTGTTTGTGCCACGTACCCTAGAGACAACACACTTCCACGTCTTTCTTTCTCAGTTCCATCCATTCTCTTTCCAGGAGTTCTACTCCTAATTCCCCGTAGGGTTCCAGCTCTTTTAACTCATCACATTTGGGTTTCACCATTCCAGTTTTACGTTCATACAACCCATGTTCTCAATCATATTTATTCCTTCATAACAGGCAGCGGTTAAATCAATTTACAGGTAGATATTATTTCCTTTCCACCTTTCCAAGACTGTAATATTTATATACATATCACTAGTTTTCCAGTCCTAGGATTCATGCCGTACCCTAGGATCTATCATTCAATCTAGTTTCCAGACCTAGGTTTCATGCAATACCCTAGGATCTATCATTCAATCTAGTTTCTCAGTCCTAGGGTTCATGCAGTGCCCCAGACTCTATCAATTATTCCACAATTGTAACAAATTTGATTAAGTAAATTAAAAGCCACTCTACCAGCTACAACGAGAGTACTGGGGGTGTGGTCTGAAATCCCACGCGCCTCCGCAATCCCTAAGACTGCAATGGAACGGGGTCCTAACACAAGGATCAAACACAAGGAGTTTCTCAGAACGGTTTATAATTATTGTAAACGGGTAGAGGATTTTATTCTGGAAAGAACGCAAGTCGAAACGCGGAAAACAGACTCCAAATGGGCCCTAAACGGGTCAAAAATGACAGAACTGCCCAAAATCAGACGTCTGGAACCTCTTCCAGACGTCTTAAAATGTGGGTCAGAGGGTACCTTTGTTCTGTGTAGTCCCTCAGACGTCCAAAAGCCTGCGGGGGTGTCTGGCTTAGTTCCCAGATGTCCGGTGGTCTCCCTGGACATCTGGAAGTCCTTCCCGTCGTCTGGCACTGTGGCCAGACGTCCGATTCACGTGGGATGGCGAGCCTCGCGCCCACCCGAGCAGAACCTGCACGCACCCACACCTGTTCTCAGTACGATGAGTCGCAGACGAAGGTGCGGCGGACGGCCGCATGGCCGTACATGCGAAAAAGGAAGAAGATAGAAATATCTTACTGCCCATACGTCTGGACGGTGCTCCAGACGTCTTCACCGTCGTCTGGTTGGAAGCCTAGACGTCTGATTCTGGAAAAACTTCCAGAATCAGAGCTCGACTCATTCTCCGCCCGCGACGCACGGCCGCGCCGCGCCCCGTCCGCCTGCTACTCGAGCTGCAGCAGCCCCTCTGCAACACTCCACACCCGCTGCTCCCCCGCCGGCCAGATCTAGTTGCCCTGGCAAGCTCAAGCCCTCACGGTCGAGCGTCTCCTCCCTCGCGCAACACCTCCTCCCGCACACTTGCCGCGGTCGCTGCTGCCGCCGCTCGCTCGCGCTCTCGCACCGGCTGGGAGAAGAAGGGGAGGAACACGGAGGAGATGAGGGTGAGGGATCGGGCGAGGGGCCTTTTAAGGACGCGCGGGGAGAGAGAGAGATGCCGTGCCCTGCAGGAGGAGTGAGGGAAAAAGAGGGAAGAGAGTGGCGGGCGCAGATCTGCGCGTGCATGCGCGCAGACGCAACCCCGTACGCCGCAAAAACTAAATACCAGACGTCTGGAAAGGGTTCCAGACGTCTGGTCAGACGTCTGGGCCACTTCCCAGACGTCTTAAAAAAACGTCTTGAGGCCGCGTTCATAACAATATAACAAACTCAAAGGAGGTTTCGTCCCCGAAACTTGCGCTAACTAGGGTGCGGGAAGGTACGGCATATAAAAACATAACAAACTCAAAGAGGACCGAAGCCGGTCCGAAAAGACGTACCTGCGATGAGCTCCGGGTACCGCTCCCGCATTGCCGCCTCAGGCTCCCAGGTAGCCTCCTCGTACCGCTGGCTCCTCCACAAAACCTTCACCAGGGGCACTTGCTTTCGTCTGAAACTGCGGACGGCTCGGTCAAGAATCTACACTGGCCACTCAGGGTAGGTCAGGTCGTCGCCCACCTCGACGCTCTCGTGACTCAGTACATGACTGGGATCGGCAACGTACTTGCTGAGGTTGGACACATGGAACACGTCGTGCACACCAGAAAGCTGAGGAGGGAGGGCAGGTCTGTAAGCAACGGGTCCAACCCGCTCCAGGACCTCAAAGGGCCCAACAAATCTCAGCACGAGCTTCCCTCTCACCCCAAACCGCTGCAGGCCCTTCATGGGCGAAACACGAAGGAAGACGTGGTCCCCAACCTCAAACTGCACCTCTCTGCATCTCCGATCCACGTAGCTCTTCTGCCTGCTCCTGACAGTGCGGAGTCACCTGTGGATCTGCTCGACTACCTCCTAACTTTGCCGGATCAACCTGGGGCCAACCTCCCACTTGGTCCCCACCTCAACCCAACTCAAGGGTGCCGTACACCTCCGTCCATACAGAGCCTCGTAGGGAGCCATGCCGATGCTCGAGTGATAGCTGTTGTTGTATGCAAACTCCGCCAGGGGCAGGTGCTCCTCCCAAGAGCCCCTCCAGTCCAGTACATAGGCACGCAAAAGGTCCTCAAGTGTCTACATCATGCGTTCCGACTGTCCGTCCGTCTGGGGGTGGTAGGCTATACTGAATCTCAATCGCGTCCCCAGGGCCTGCTGAAACTTGGTCCAAAACTGGGACATAAAGAGGGTATCCCGGTCGGATACGATCTCCCGCGGAACTCCGTGTAGTCGTACCACGTCGCGGATATACCTCTCTGTCAACTGTGCTAGTCCCAAAGTGACTCGGATCGGCAAGAATCATGCCGTCTTCGTCAGTCTATCCATAATTACCCAGACTGCGTCGTGTCCTCGCTGGGTAATAGGTAAGCCCACCACCAAGTCCATGGTGATGCTCTCCCACTTCCACTCTGGCACTGGAAGCGGCTGCAGTGGCCCTGCAGGCCTCTAATGCTCGGCTTTCACCTACTGGCACACTAAGCACTGCTGCACGAATTCACCCACATCCTGCTTCATCCCCCTCCACCAAAACTTGTGTCTCAAGTCGTGGTACATCTTCGTGTTTCCCAGATGTATGGTGAATCTGGAACCGTGTGCCTCAGTCAGGAGCTCTCTCAACAACTCCTCGTCTCTAGGAACGCACAATCGTCCCCTCAGGCGCAGCACCTGGTCTGTGAAAGAGAAGTGCCCTGGGTCTCCTGACAGTACTCTGTCGCATAGGGACTGCAAGTACAGATCGGCCATCTGTCCTGTGATGATGTGGTCTATCAGCTCTGGCCTAGTCTGTTGTGTCATAGTCACTGCCCCACAGTGCCCCCGTAACTCTAGGGGTCGCCAACTGCCCACCTCCTCTAAAAGGCTCCAACTCTGTAACTATAAACTGGCCAATTGTGCGGGCACCTTCCGACTCAAGGTGTCAGCCACCACGTTGGCCATTCCTGGGTGGTAGGAAATGTTGTAGTCATAGTCCTTCAAGAGCTTCAACCAACGTCTCTGTCTCATGTTGAGCTCCTTCTGATCAAAAAGGTATCTGAGGCTCTTGTGATCCGTGAAAATCTCGAAGGTCTCACCGTACAAGTACTGCCTCTAGGTCTTCAGTGCGAAGACGACAGCTGCCAGCTCCAGGTCGTGGGTAGGGTAGGTATGCTCATGGGGCTTCAGTTGCTGCGAAGCGTAAGCGACAACGTGACCCCTCTGCATGAGCACACCTCCTAACCCCTACAAGGAGGCATCCGTGTACACAACGAACCCGCCACTACTGTCAAGGATGATGAGCACGGCAGCCGAAGTCAACCTCTCCTTCAGCTCCTAAAAACACGCCTCACAGGCGTCTGTCCAAGTGAAGGGCACATCCTTCCGGGTCAACTGTGTCATAGGACGCGCAATCTGTGAAAAACCCCTGATAAACCGTCTGTAGTAGCCTGCCAGTCCCAGGAAACTGCGAATCTCGGTGACTGAATGCGGTCTCTCCCACCTGAGCACTGCCTCGACCTTGGCTGGATCCACCGCCAAGCCGTCCCCAGAGATCACATGACCTAGGGAGGTCACCTCCCCCAACCAGAACTTGCACTTGCTATATTTAGCGTACAACCTACGTCGTCTCAGTGTGTCCAGAATCATCCGCAAGTGTTGTCCGTGTTGCGTCTGATCTCGAGAATAGATGAGTACATCATCAATGAATACCACCACGAACTGGTCCAAGTACGGTCTAAACACCCGGTTCATTAGGTCCATGAAAGCAATGGGGGCATTGGTCAGCCCAAACGGCATGACCAAAAACTCGTAGTGTCCGTACCGGGTGCGGAAAGCTGTCTTGGATACATCTGCCTCCCTGATCCTCAACTGGTGGTATCCAGACCTCAAGTCGATCTTGGAGAACACCGTGGCACCTCACAACTGGTCAAACAAGTCGTCGATCCTCGGCAGTGGATATCTGTTCTTGATGGTGACCCTATTCAGCTGTTGGTAGTCCATACAAAGGCATAGGGTACCATCCTTCTTCTTCACAAATAGTACCGGGGCTCCCCAGGGAGACGCACTAGGCCTCACGAAGCCCTTCTCCAAAAGATCCTGCAACTGAGACTTGAGCTCTCGTAGCAAAAGCAGTGCCATCCGGTATGGCGCAGTGGAGATGGGGCTGGTCCCTGGTACTAGTGAGATCTCAAACTCGATCTCACGCTCGGGCGGTAGTCCTGGTAACTCGTCTGGGAACATGTCAGGGTACTCTCTGACCACCGGGATGCTTTGGAAGTCTGCCACTGGGCTGGGCTTTGCCACCACATAAGCTAGGAAGCCCTCACACCTCTAGCTCAAAAGTCTCACCGCCTGAAGTGCCGAAATGCACTTGAAGCCTCCATCCACTGGCTGTCCGTGAAACTGGAAAGAAGGAAACTCCGGTATGGAGAAGGCGATCTTCCTCTCAAAATAGTCCACCAAGGCATGGTAAGTGGACAGCCAGTCCATCCCCAGAATTACCCCAAAGTCCTCCATCTGTATCATAATCAAGTCAGCTGGCAGACTATGTCCCCCGACCCTGACCTCGCAACCCGTGTACACCTCCTCAGCCACAAACAACTGACCACTCGGACCTCTGATTACTAACAAATTCTCTAACAGCGTATAGTCCTGGCCCAAACTAACTGCGAAACTGGCTGCGACAAACGAGTGCGTAGCGTCGGAATCGAAAAGTGTGTAAACGAGTCTGCCGGAAACTGAAACCATACCTGCCACCACCGATCCCGAAGCTCTGGCATCCCTGTGTGTCAGGGCGTTGATACGCCCCTCAGCTCTAGGTGCGGATGAAGCAGCCACACTCTGCGTCGGACGGGTAGGTGTTGGCCGGTCCCCTCCACGTGACTGCTGTCCTCCTCCTCGCATCTGGGAACCACGGCCTCCTGCGCGCCCTCCCGTGCTCGACGCGGGAAGTATCTGCTGACCTCCTGCCCTAGACGGGCAGTCCCTCCTGATGTGGCCTGGCTTGCCACACTGGTAGCAGAGGGGAACCCGACTCCCGCCCTCAGTGGGTCCCTGTTGTCGGCTGGGCGGGGGTCCGGTGCTGGCGACTGGCCCCTGTCGAGGGCCCCCAAAGGCCACTGATGGCCCTGCAAAACGTGACGGCTCTCCCGCGGACACCACGTGCCTCCTCTCTCGCCAGCCCTATGAAAAGTCTGGCTGGAAGGGCCTCTTCTGCCCGCCGTCAGTGTCTCGCGCGGACGGGTTGGTCTCCTCGTAGGTCATAGCTGCCTCCACCACCCTCGAAAATGTAGGCAGCTTCAGGGGTTTGACATACCCCTGCATCGCAGGCCGGAGCCCCTCGGTGAGCTTCCAAAGGCGCTCCTCCTCTATGGCTACCGCTGTCGCTGCAAAGCGGGATAGCTCCAGAAAACGCGTGCGGTACGCGCTCACGGTCATCGTCCCCTGGCAGAGAGTGTGGAACTCCCGCCTCCTCTGGTCCTGCCACGTCTGGGGAAAGTATTGCTCGCAGAAGAGGGTGATGAGCCAATCCCAGGTCGGCTCGTCCCTCTCCTGTCCCCTGACCGCCCTCCACCACCTGTGTGCCTCACTCTCCAGCTGGTACGTGGCAAAGGCCACGCGGCACTCCACCAGGGGGCGAAGGGTGTCAAAAATATTTTCAAGCTGCTCGAGCCAGTCCTCTGCCTCGGTCAGGTCCTCATCCCCCTTGAAGGAGGGGGGCTTCAGCTTCTAGAACTGCCCGAAGAGCTCGAAGTGGCGCTGCAGTGGAGATGCTGGTGCACCTCCAGGTAAAGGTGCCTCTTGCACAGAAGTGTCGGAGGAAGGTGGGGGCGGCGGTGGCCCATCCCCTCCCCCGAGTCCAGCCCCGCATCCGTCGTGTGGTCCCACAGAGGACTCATCCTCCGCACGCCCAGGGTGAGGTGCTTGGGGCGGTGGGTGGAGCTCCTCTCGCACAATGTCCCGTATCAGCTGGGCGAGGTCCTGGGCCTGGACGACCGGGAGCAGTGGCTGGTCCACGGAGGTGTCGACAATGGCACACCCACCTCGCCAGCCTCGTCCTCGGCCGCACCTACGGCCCGCCTCACCAGTCCCGCGACGAGGCATCTCCTACAAGGAGACGCGAAACAAAACGGAAACACGTCAATATGGAACGAGATCTAACGAAAATGTCTAAGAGTTCATGTCAAAAGATATGTTGTGGTGGCTACTCTAGTTACAGACATGTGAATTCGTTATTTTCCAGTCAGTTGATTCACTTCTCGGGACGACCTTGCTCTGATACCATCTTGTAACGACCCGATTCCCGAGTCCCTACGAGACACGAGAACCGGACCAACTCGACTAATCCCTAGACCTAGTCGTCCAACGAGGAAGTAACCAAAAGAGTAGTAAAATAAACCACATTCAGCATGAATATAACTAGCAGTAACAAAATACAGCAGTAAGAAAAGGAACTACTACAGTATATACCACCACAACAATAGAACAACAATTATAACATAACATGAAGCTACAAGTAAAGAAGTACAGAGAGTAACAAGAACTACTCACTACCGTCGGACAAAAGGGGGTACAAAAAGAACTGCAGTAACTCTACTGGACCCTACTAGGCCCAGCGTCCTCTGCAGCAGCTGACCCTGGCTGCTCAGCACCTGGTCCTGAAAAGTAACGAGTGTAACATGTCAGCGAAATGCTGAGTAGAGTGGCAGCTAAAACTAAGGAAGCAGTAGAGTGTACAGTAGCTGTTATAATTTCTTTCTTCCTTTATTTACGTCTTTCTATTATTTCACAATTTATCTATTTCTCAGATCCTTCACTTGATCTCGAATGTTCCTCGTGGGAACGATCTTGATTGCAGTCTTTTCCGAAAAGTAGAAGTAACACGTGGTGCTCTCCTGGCCGGGAGAGTCCCCCGTGGTGATCCTACTCTCAGTCAACCACCCCAAGGTCGCTGACAGACATAACGGTGACTACGGCACGCACGATAAAAACATAGGTAGCTACCCCGCACTGGCATGCGGTCAGTCGTTTCCGTTAACGGGTGCGCCCAAAGCACAGCACGAAACTAGTATAGGGCAGAGCCCTCTCAGTAATAGGGGTCCAACCCCTCCACAGTCTGCTCACCCTCGCCTCACTACCCTGGTTTGCCCAGTGGGCCTAACAAGTCGGTGTAGGAGGCTAGCAGAACCCCGGGGCCCGTGGGGTAGCTAGTGCTCTCCCAACACTAGTAGCTCTCCGCGGTACTGCGTACGCGAGGGCCAACAAGTCGGTGTACAGTGGCCAAACCCACCCCAGTCTCGACCTGAGGGCGGCAAGCTCCCTCTACACTAAGAGGTAATGTGTGCTCTCGTTTGTGCCACGTACCCCAGAGACAACACACTTCCACGTCTTTCTTTCTCAGTTCCATCCATTCTCTTTCCAGGAGTTCTACTCCTAATTCCCCGTAGGGTTCCAGCTCTTTTAACTCATCACATTTAGGTTTCACCATTCCAGTTTTACGTTCATACAACCCATGTTCTCAATCATATTTATTCCTTCATAACAGGCAGCGGTTAAATCAATTTACAGGTAGATATTATTTCCTTTCCACCTTTCCAAGACTGTAATATTTATATACATATCACTAGTTTTCCAGTCCTAGGATTCATGCCGTACCCTAGGATCTATCATTCAATCTAGTTTCCAGACCTAGGTTTCATGCAATACCCTAGGATCTATCATTCAATCTAGTTTCTCAGTCCTAGGGTTCATGCAGTGCCCTAGACTCTATCAATTATTCCACAATTGTAACAAATTTGATTAAGTAAATTAAAAGCCACTCTACCAGCTACAACGGGAGTACTGGGGGTGTGGTCTGAAATCCCACGCACCTCCGCAATCCCTAAGACTGCAATGAAACGGGGTCCTAACACAAGGATCAAACACAAGGAGTTTCTCAGAACGGTTTATAATTATTGTAAACGGGTAGAGGATTTTATTTTGGAAAGAACGCAAGTCGAAACGCGGAAAACGGACTCCAAATGGGCCCTAAACGGGTCGAAAACGACAGAATTGCCCAAAATCAGACGTCTGGAACCTCTTCCAGACGTCTTAAAATGTGGGTCAGAGGGTACCTTTGTTCTGTGTAGTCCCTCAGACGTCCAAAAGCCTGCAGGGGTGTCTGGCTTAGTTCCCAGATGTCCGATGGTCTCCCTGGACATCTGGAAGTCCTTCCCGTCGTCTGGCACTGTGGCCAGACGTCCGATTCACGTGGGATGGCGAGCCTCGCGCCCTCCCGAGCAGAACCTGCATGCACCCACACCTGTTCTCAGTACGATGAGCCGCAGACGAAGGTGCGGCGGACGGCCGCATGGCCGTACATGCGAAAAAGGAAGAAGATAGAAATATCTTACTGCCCATACGTCTGGACGGTGCTCCAGACGTCTTCACCGTCGTCTAGTTGGAAGCCTGGACGTCTGATTCTGGAAAAACTTCCAGAATCAGAGCTCGACTCATTCTCCGCCCGCGACGCACGGCCGCGCCGCGCCCCGTCCGCCTGCTACTCGAGCTGCAGCAGCCCCTCTGCAACACTCCACACCCGCTGCTCCCCCGCCGGCCAGATCTAGCTGCCCTGGCAAGCTCAAGCCCTCACGGTCGAGCGTCTCCTCCCTCGCGCAACACCTCCTCCCGCACACTTGCCGCGGTCGCTGCTGCCGCCGCTCGTTCGCGCTCTCGCACCGGCTGGGAGAAGGAGAGGAACACGGAGGAGACGAGGGTGAGGGAGAGGGCGAGGGGCCTTTTAAGGCCTCGCAGGGAGAGAGAGAGAGACGCCGCGCCTTGCAAGAGGAGAGAGGGAAAAAGTGGGAAGGGAGCGGCAGGCGCAGGTCTGCGAGTGCATGCGCGCAGACGCAACCCCGTACGCCACTAAAATTAAATACCAGACGTCTGGAAAGGGTTCCAGACGTCTTAAGAAAACATCTTGAGGCCGTGTTCGTAACAAGTATGAAATCCATTTCCTGGGTTATAAAATGCAATCCTTTGAGGGACTGGCTGGTATGGGTCATAATATTCAGGGTTAGGATATGGGTTAACCATTTCGGTATCCTTAGGAGAAGGATCAGGTGAAGCGAAAAGTCATCTTCGCCACCTTGGGTTCTGATCCCAAGGTTGAGCTGATTCAATGACTCGGGCTCTTAGATAAGCTCGTGGTTCCAGCTCTTTTGGATCTTGATGAGGTCCAGATCTAGGGTTAACCATTGTAGCTAAGCAGATAGAAGAAGATGGTGGGGGAGAAGATGGTCCTGGAGAGGTGACTCGCCTCCTTGGGAGCATCTTCCAAGGTCCAACTAGTCGAGGTCTGAGTGACCACCTTCCTTGCATACACCACCCAACCCCTAGGTTGGTGTAGCCAAGCTAGAAAAGGCTAAGGCCCTGTCAATCAGACGGTCCTTATGATCGGATGACCAGATTTTTCATTTTAAGTTCGAATTCCAGAAGAAAAATTCGTCGTGTAACCAACTGAAAGTGATTCCCATCTCAAGCTAACCTAGCTAGTCTGGTTACGAGGGGACTAAGGGGAAGGTTCTTCCTTTAGCTCACGCCTCTGGTTCCGTTACCCCTTAGCCGTAGTTGTTTGACACTGCCCTGTAGACTTAGTCACCAGGTTTGGCAAGAGAGATTGAAGCCACCTAGTAGTACGGCAACAAATTTGGGTTTGCTTACGTGTTTTAAAATTAATTTGAGCCTGTTTTTCTTCAGTTGGGATTTGTGGTGAGTGACCCACAAGGTGACCATGCTCACAGGCTCAACACTAGACTTGACTAAGTCTAGGCTAGCCCAAGTGTGGTATCTAGAATGTAACCCTAAAGGTATAACCTAAGGTTCATGCAATTCTATGGTTTTTTTCTTTGCGATTTCAGCAGATTAACGAAACACAAATAATTCTCTAGATAAAATTTGAATCCAAATAAATTGAAATTTTGCAAGTAGATTCCTTTTCCAATTATCTTTTCAGAGAATATTTTTTTGTGATTTTTTCTATTTCAATCGAATATCTAGGGATTTTTGAATATTAGGGGTCAGAACTGGAATTGTGACCCCTGTTGATTTTTCAAATTGAAATAGTATCAAATGATCTTCAAAAATTCTAGCAAAATATGGGAATTAAAGCCAATGAGATCATCTTTCAAACCCCATCATTTTCAGTTAAAATAGATTCACGGATTGCTCCAAATTACTTTTTGAATTTTGAAAATTTTCAAATCTGGGTCAGTCTGACCCCTTTGCATATCATGAATTTTTAAAAATTTTGTACTTAAAATTTTTTCAAATAAATGGTGCCGTTTGAAAGATGGTTTGAAAATGAAGGTCTACCCTGAATATTAGAATAGTTTGCTGATTAATTTTTTGGTAATTGAATTTTAAAGTTAGAATTTGAAATCTAGCCGAAAATCAAAGAATGGTGGGAAAGCTTTTAAAAGTGTTTGAATTCAAAATTCAAACTTTCCACCAAAACGAAATTTTTTTTTTCAAAAGTTTGAAATTTTTTTTGGAAGGGAAAAGCTTTTTTTTCAAAAAATTCTTTTCTTTTTTTCAAGCAAACTAACCTAAGATTCAAATGGAAACCTAATCTAACTACCTAGACCTTTTTTTTAATTTTTCTCTTTCATGAAGATAAATAGGCTTTTTTTTTCAATTGAAATTGCTACAAAAAAAATCTAACCTAAGATTCACATCAAACCTAAACTAAGAAAGACATGATGTGCACTTGGCATTTTTTTTCCGCGCTCGTTGTGTGTGCAGATCCCATTTTTCCCTCTTTCCTACACATCAAAAGAAAAGCAGAGGAAGATTTATCAGTGATAATTCTAGAGATCGAAATAAAAAATGACGTTGCCTCCCTAGCAACGGTGCCATTTTATAAATAGCGATTCTCGCGCGTGTTTTGAAAACAGAGATCTCGTTGTAGTATAGTGCGCGAAAATGCTCATAAAAAATAATTTATAAAATAACGAGACTTGGAGTCTCGGTCATTCATCTCTAGGAGGCATTAATGGAAATGCAGATTTGAAATCGATCTCTCTTGCTCTACTTATTCAAAATCGCATGTCGATTTATACTAAGTTTATTTATGCATGCCATGCTTAGTTGCCAGAGTATCAGAAATTAAAACATGCAACTTCAATCACACAAAAATATTGCAACAAGACTCATGGTGATTTTCATAGATATATATATATATATATATATAGAAAAAGATTTTCATTGATTCATGATGATGTTTGCAACATAAAGCTCATGGAAAGCCTATAGAGGAATGCTTGAAAACATAAATCTAGCTAATAGAAAACAATTGCATACCATAATCTAACGGGGGGATTCTGCATGCACATTGGGGAAGAATTTAGAGCTACACTATTAAGTGGTAAATAAAGCAGTAAAACTATGAAGAACTACAATCTAATATATCAGAACTAAGGGCATTCAGAGGTGGGCTTCGATGGCCATTGACTTGGTTGAGAGGAGGGGTGGCCAATGGTGATTAGGTCGGCCCTTGGAGAGAGGTTGAAGAGGTGATCCAACATCTTGGCGTGGAGATGGTGGTGGCCATGGTGAAGCTACTTGTGAAGGTGGAGCGGAGGTGGAATGAAGCTAGCTAAAATAGAGCCAAGAGTGAATGGAAGCAAAGTGCCACCCCTTAGGTCGTTTTATAGACGTAAGGGAAGCTCTCTAGAGAATTGTGGAATTCTCTAGAGAGGCCTATGGTGGGAGATCATTGGAGAGTGAGAGAGAGGATGGATGATGGTTTTAGATCCACCAAATGTGGATCTAAAAATTAAATGGCTCTTGGTTGCTAATTTTAGCAACTAAGGAAACCACACATGGTAGAAAGTTCTAGAAAACTCTAGGCTAGGTATTTTCATTTGGATGGTGTGTGTGGGTGTGTGTGGGTCGAAACTTAGGTGGCTAGGCTGATTAAGTTAGGTTCTAGTGGGTTTAGGTCAAGGGAGGTCTCAAATTAGGGTTGTAAACCCTAATTCACTATGGTAAAGTGCAATTAAACTTAATACAAGTTTAATTTGCTGTGTGGAAACCTAATTGAGAGTAAAATAAATCAATTAAGTCAAGTGTAAGTCAATTGGATTCTCACTAAGTCCAATTGGATAGTGTGTGCTCAGATCAGGGCTCAATTGGACTCAATGAGTCCAATTGAATAAGCTGATGGAATTGACTAAGATCCAAGTCAACTAGATTTAGTGAGGACCTAATTTGGTCTTTAGAGAGGTCTAGAGGTGATGTACTAGGGTTAAAGACCTTAATTTAGGTTCTTAGGGGGTTTGAATTGGGTTTAGGGAGCTAGAGATCCAAGATCAAGGCTAGAATCTCAAAATAGGAACTAGAGAATTGTTTTGGATGTCTAATAATAGTGTCAGATGTCTTATAGTGAAAAATCAGAAGTCCAGACTTGTTGTCTGGACGTCCAATCAGAGCCAGGAGGGATTCTAGTTTCTATCTTGGGAATTCTGCATAAATTGGATGTCTGACCAAGTGTCTGGACGTCCAATAACACTGCAGAAGTAGGTTTAAGGTATGCGGGAGTTGGCTAAGAGTTCTGGACATCCTATAACTCATATGGACGTCCAGATAGAGGGTGGAATTAGGGTTTTAAGGTTTCCTAGGGTGCGGTGACCTAATCTAAGAGTGGCTAAGGCTTGGAGAAGCTTCTAGGCTGTCTTAGGGCTAGGATGGACCTAAGCTCTTCACAATTTATTGCTTTATTCCTACCTAATAGAATAGCATACCTTAAGTCCCTCACATTATTATCTACTACATTTAATCTAGGTCTTCAGCTCTAGCTCTGTTGTAACACCAGTTATTCTTTATTCTTCAGATCCAGCTTTATGTAAACACATTTATTGAGGGTAAAATGCCTATTCATACATGTTCCTAGGCTTAAATTTGCATTTCATGTTATAAATATTGCATAGCATGCATGCATCATTCTACATTTAATATAGTTGTATATAATTTAGGTTAATTACATCCTTTTAGTGGTTAGGAGAGAAGAATATTTATTTTGGAGCCTCGGATTGACGATCCGATCGCACATATTTGATTAAGACAACGATCGGTGTCTCGTAGCACCATATGCAGTCCGAGGAAGATCAACGGCCAAGGGATTAGGAGACAAAATTCAGAGCTTCAAATGACAAATTTGACTACGCGGATGGATTCGGGTCGACGATTGCAACCTACCTACGTGAAAATCGACTCAATCCAATCTCTGTAGCAGCCCATACAATAAGAAGATGGACGGCGCAGACTGCGCCACATGGCGCAGCCCAAGATGCCCAGCGCATGCATGAGGCACCGCACATGCATAGCAGCGTGGGAGCACGTGCGCATAGGCGCACATGCATAGCAGCGCCAATTATGCGTAAGCTGGAGCTACAGCGACGCATGAGCTGGACTTACAGCGACGCTTACAGCCGTCGGTAATTCATCGCATGCTAGTAAAGCCAGCTGTGGGCGCCAGTAGGCATGAGCTGCCTACAGCGATGTTTCCAACGATGGGCTGGATGTCACTAATGGTCCCATACCTATTTTTGCCTCTTCTCCACTATAAAAGGACCTACACCCCTCTCTTCCAAGCCATCTCTAGCTACATTACTCCCACCTACTCCCAAGCTCTAGCAAACCTACCAATGCTCCATTAGAGCTTGTTCTCAAGCTCCCAAGGCTCCTATTAGTATAGCGAACCTCTGCCCCACTAAATATTCATCCAACTTCCCATCCCCCTTCATAGGTCGCCTTAGAGCCATCCTCCCACCTCCATTCTGATAGCAGATCAACTCTGTCTTCTCACCTCCATTCTAGAGCTATGCCGAAGCTTTCCTCAACCCGACGTCCTCCTGCATCTCACCTCTGTCGTCCCGCTCCTCACCTCCGTCTGAGCTTCCGCTAGGCACCATCGTCTCACTGAACAGCCGATTCACGAGATTTCCTCTCACCCCCACTCTTTTTACGCATTCATAGTAGATTGTAATAGACATTGGATTGATATATATACCATTTTCATTCCACATCTCTATCTTGTGATACGTTTGCTTGTTTCTTCTTACAAAAATACAAAAAAAATAACAAAACCCTAAAATACCTAAAAGAAACAAATCGAAGTGCGATTTTCAATAAAGCAAACGTCGCCTCCCTATGTTCGACCCGGGACTCCCTTAGACTTTCGATATAAATTTTATATGATCGACGTGTTTTGCAACTACGACGATGGGTTAGTTGATAAGTCTACTTTTGTGGACTATTATTTAGCTTAAGTACTATTTAATTATTTGTTCTTAGTTGTTAATTAATTAGGAGTTATATGACAATTCACCTTGGCCTGCATTTAATTTTATGCTTCAATTTTTACATTTAATAGCATACGTTATGATAATATAATGTATTTGATAAATGCAGGTTAGGTGCAAGATCAGGAGCTAATTTTTACTTATATAAGACATCTGGGACTTGGATTGGATGTCAAGAATTATTAATTACAAATCCGCGGCATTATATTTTTAAGACGTCTGATGCTCCAGATACACGTCTGAAGAAGGAACCGCCCGTACTTATCTACCGTTCCAACCACTCGCGATCATCGCGAGTAGTTGGAGATACTTGCGGCCGAAGGAAAAGGAGGAGAGTGCGGTTCAGAAAGAAGCGACGTCCTCAGAGGATAGGGCTGATCTTCCTCCCCTGCCGAGGATCTTCTCCCTCTCACCATTATGGAACAAATGCACTCTGTGTTTCAAGCTTGCACCGTTGTCTCTGCGCCCTGCAATGTCCCTCCGCAAGCGCCTGCCCGCTTGCCATCTTCCAGTGCCCCTCATCACCTGCCTACCCCACCGCACCAAGTGCTTGCAGGCATCACACCATCAGCCTGCACACAACCTGCCCGCGCACCTCCTTCCTGCAAGTAGACCGCAGGCGCCCGCTTGCCATCTCCCGCGTCTTCCCACCTTTGCACCTTGCAGCATGCACAACCCGGCCACAGCGCTGGCGCCGCGCCCTTGTGGCCACGCCCAGTGCGCAACTGCGCTGCGCACAACCCTGCAGCACACACAACCCGCTCGCGTGCAAGCCGCCCTCGCGCAGTGCCACCAGCCACCACACTGTTCATCTTCTTCCCCAAAAGAACCCATCACCGGCCGTCCACCTCCAAGTGCAGCCACCTCCACACGCCACGAAGCTTCACTTGAACAGCGCCATCGACTACGCCTTGACCTCATAAGGCTGCCCACACTCGCGGCAACCCTTCCCGCCGTCCCTACGCATCCCGCGTGCAAGCCACCGCCTATGGCATCCAAGGCTTCGACCGACCGCCGCCGGTCACCTCCGTCGACGCCACGACCACCAACACGAAGCCCACATCCCGGCTGATCAACTCCGAGCACCGCACCTCCAGCCGCGCCTTCTCCTCTGCGTGTGCACGAGGGAACGAAAACCCCTATTTTGCTACAATGATTAGTCCATTAATATGTACCTTAAATGCCATTGCGGAAGTTCCTATTCATTTATTTTATGCATTACATTATTGCGGTGAAATTGCATAGTCCTCCTTCTACTTCACCTAAATTATTTGCACATATATATATATCACATGAATGAATGAATGCATGGATTATGGAGAACAAGTTATGTTTTAGAAATTAGTATTTACGGTGATTACCAGTATAGAGATCAATATTTTACATGTTATTATATTATGGTGAATTTACATAATAGCACCTACATTCTTGATTAATTGGTTAAAATAAGCATTTTGGTGAGAAAAAGAAAAGCACGAAGTAGCAAGCATATCTATTGAGTTTCCTGAATAAACGAGACACTATTTACTAATTTAAATAGGCTAATTCCTCCCTGTGGAGATGACCTAACTATTTGTGGTTAGATTTCGAAATTTTAAATGTTTTGAAAAGTGATTTTCTACCACGCGATTAAATACAACGACACATCATTTTATGATAAAGTTTTCAATGAAAATGAAGATCGCTCTTTCAAATGGCGTTGTTGCCAGGGAGGAAAAATGCCTATTAATTTTTTAGGAATTTTATGTTATTTTTATACTATTTTGAAAGCTTTTCTGAATTATTAACTGTGGATTTTCTTCTGTGCAAAAACACATGGCGAATGCGACGAGCGCGTATGGCGGAGACGATCTTTTTCGTGGACCTTGAAGCCACCTGGAAGACGGCAACAGGAACATGTGGGCCTTGATCCCACGCACATAGGCTTACGGAGAAGCCTATTTCTGATTTAGGCAGTAGGTCTTAGTTAGATTTAGTTAGACATTCGAATTTAAATTACTGTCTTTTGGGGCCATGTTGGGTATTTTTGGGAATGTGTTCCCAGTGCCATTTTATTTCTGATGGCTCTTGTATGCGGGAGCGTATTTTTGGGAGCGTGTTCCCATTTATTTAGATTATAGGATTATTTGAACTATTTTGAACTGCATTTCAGTTAGTTAGTTAGATTAGGTCTGTTTGCTATTCTTATTAAAAAAATATATATTCGAATTGCCTGCTAGAAGTTGCATATCTATAGGACGATCATCTAGGATTGAATGAGCAGCATCTAGTTTATTTTTTTATTGCATTGCATTCATACATTGCACGAAGAAAGCTGGAGTAAGGTACGTCTTCTCTTGAGCATTAATTACTTGTCATGCATATGCATTGAACCTAAATCTAAGACCACTAAAGTGCTTGAATCAAATTAATTCAGTGGTCACTTTAAATAAATTGGGACTATTAAGAGGTTGGACTTTAAAATCTGTGACTGAAAATTATGTGCAAAAGGATTCTGTTTGCGGAATTTCAAAAAATCAAAACACGATCGTATGCTTGCACACTTGAGACACTGTGCACTTCACACATAAGGTCACTAGATAAAATTCTACCTCTCCTCTTTTGCACCACAAGGGAAGTTAGTCGGAAATCAACAAGCCTATCCACCAAGTTACTTCGGTTCCTCATGTGTGGGCTCGATTCTAGACTTCCATCCCTTGCGAGTAGGTTATAGGCACCAACGAAGGTTGGCCTAGGAAGCATAATTTTTGCAAAACTTGTTAAGCCACCAACTAAACATATAACTCTAAGACCTACAATCTACTAAAAACAGATCCCGTTGAATTTGCATTGCCTTTGACAATAGAACTCTCTAGGAAGTTTTCTGTTTATATTCTAAATTTTGCTAAAGCCTAAGTGAGTCAAAATTGTTTTGCTTAAAGAAATGGATTACTCTTACTCCTATCATTCAAATTATCAGAGGCAATACTTCCCATCTTTTAATCAGGATCCCATGCTTCGAGCATATCCATCCTTTGATGGGTACATTGATAATTCATGGGATCATTCTCATTCTTACCCTGGGAGTACTGGCTTGATAACTCCCACTTTTGAGTAGAGCCTAGGAGCAGGATTTTCCAATCCTGAAATCCCTACTTCCATGCAAACACCCAACCCTCCCACCCTTCATGATTTTCCGTATCAAGGTTGGACCGATACCCCTAGGCAACTAGAGCTTGAAATTGACTATCCTCCCCAACCTGATAATAGTAGCCTCTCCTCTTTTATGATAGAAATGCAAAAATAGCAAAAGGAAATAATGGAATCAATGGGAGAGATGTTGAGGAATAGTCAACACAGAAATGAAGAAATAAGACAACTTAGCTACATCCTTCCTAATAATCTTGATCCCTACCCAATAAACCATGATCATGAAAATAATTTTAAGGAACTTAATGACAATAGGGATCCAATTTCATGTAGCGATCACTTAGACTCTCCCAATGAGACGCGACCACTAGAGGACAACAATCATATTGATTATCCACCTGAACTATATTGGAGTCAAAAGCAAGAGAAGATTATTGTTCCTATCACTTCCCCTCTTGATTATTTGGTGGAATCCCATTCTACTCTTAGTGAGCCTACTCCTAACCCTCCACTTAGGGAATCAACACCTATCATTCAATATCTTGAGGATTTAAATGCACCTAATGAAGGTGACCTTAAGGGAATAAAGGATGATCAATTCTGGTCTCAGGGTTATGAAGAGTCTAATTCAGAGGATGAGGATGCCCCAACAGAGGAACATGGACTGAAAATCCAGAATTATTTATCATTTGAGGATTTAGCTCCAGAGGATAGAAATAATATGATTAAATCCATATTCCTCCTTTCTTTTGAGAGTCATCCTCCATCAAAATAGGAGTTGATATTAGAGGAGGACAAACAAAATGAGAAGTCTATGGGAGACTCTCGGGGACAAAACACGTCATTTGAGGATTTATACCCCGAGAACAATAACGAATTCAATGATATAGGCTTCCTCCAAAATATTAAAATTGATCCTCCTTTAGAAATAATTGAGGATACTGATCCAACTCCTAATGAATCACAGATACACCCCGATAAATATCTGAGTGAACCAAACGAATCTGGGGATGAGCTGAATGATAATGATTCTTACATTTTGACCCTGCCATCAAAAGGTTGTAATTTGGAGTCTACCCATGATTCAAATATGACTCCGATCATTAATGCTAGGTAGGATAACTTGAAGTTGTCTACAACTGTTAGGGAGTCTACAAAATTTGAATCATTGTTGGAATTGGACCCAACTAAGCCCTCATTGGACTTAACCATTACCTTCCAACACTACAAACAATCCTTAAAGTCCCTAACCGATCCTTGGCTCAGATCTCTGCTCATGTACATTCTTTCTAGAGAATATATCAAGCTAGTACATCCTAGGGTAGAATGGCGAGTATGGATTGATGCTTGTACTTTTACTCTCACCATTCAAGGGTTTGAACTAATTATGTGTATATCTTTTAAAACCCATCCTGCTTTGGAGGACCCTTGTTATCCTCCACTTATTCTATTTCGGGAGGCCTCTTTTCGCATTCTATTTCTTATTCCTAGACCTCCCCAGGTAGCCAACGAGATTTTCTATTTTCATTTCTTCTGGAGAGCATTTGGAATGACATTGCATCATCAGCTCGCCAACATCCGTGGTTACCTGTTTTCTAGGCCTGCACTGTTACGCATATTCTTAGGGCCTAACCTTTTCTGTTTGGAACCTGACTTACAGGTTCCTTATAAGTCTGGCTGCTGACAGAAAATGCAGCGCTTGTTGGGAGGCAACCCAGCAAATTGTGTCAGGTGATATTTTTCTTTTCTCCTCCTGTTTTAATTTTACAATGGGGACATTGTAGGATTTAGGCATGGGGAAGTGCATTTGCATTTTAGGAAGTATTTATGCATTTAGGTTAGTTTTTCTAAAAAAAAAAATTGAGTTGAATGGGTTAGTCCTTAGCAAAATACCTTTGTTATTGGAAGTTGTTCTTCTTGAATTATTTCTTAAGTTTAGAATCCAGTACATTTATTTCACGTGCACATAGACTTGGTAATGGATCCTTGAGGAAAACCAATGAGCATTTGTAGTCTACTAAACCCTTGGACAGTTCATAGACAGTCAGGCATACTATCTTCTAGTAAATCCACCTCATATTTGTTAGAAGAAGTAGAGAGATTACTGGTGCACTAAGTCTAGTGCAAGGACTCTTAAGTTTTGGATAATTAGATGATGATACTTCAGAGTTAGGCGTAGTTTTCACTCTCTGTTACTGGGTACGTACTTTGAGTGAATTCCTGAGAGTCACCAAATAAGGCAGATACACAGAGATTGAGTCTTAATAAATCTATAACTATGGTGGATGGTTACGACCGTCCTTCATAGAGTCCTCAGCTGAAGGAGGGTAATAGTGTCAAAGGTCAGAAATACGCCTGTCCTATCCATTCCTTCTTGGTGCCGAGAATAGGCACTTCCACCAAATAAGCTACACAACTTCCTCTTGACCGTCATCATCCCTAATAATGCCTCATAAATAAAAGTCTGTATCGTGTTGTGCTGATTGAAAAAGAAACAAAAATAAGAAGAAATAAAATAAAAAAAGAGAGAGAAAAGAAGAAGAAAAAGAAGAAATAGAAAGAAGAAAAAGAAAAAAATAGTTATATTACAAAAAAAAAAAGGATCTAAGTGTATGATGTAACACTATTTCTGAGGCAGCAAAACACCTTTCGCGTTCCACCAAATATGACCCATACCTACCTTCTAGTATTTTTGATCGCCTGAATACTAGTTGAGAACTCTAACTTAGTTGTAGAGTTATTAGGACTTGAATTGAAGTGTGGATGCCATGTGAGGCCACCAAATAGTGAGTACAATTTCTAAATCTGGTGAGATTCGTGATCTCAGAAAGAAAGAAAAGAGAGAGTGTCCAGGAACATCAAGAGAGCACAATTGTGCAGCCTCTCTCAGAGTTGACTTGTCTAATAGTCTAGAGATCTAGAGTCTGCCGTACTAGACTATATGTTGCACCAGATGTGTGTGTGCCACCGAATACAAATCCATTCGATATCTCCTACCTAAGCCAAATGCCGGGGTCAAATTACCGATTATCGTTTACTTTGTCCCCGAGGGAAGTAGGTGCCTATCTCGACAAAAATATTTGCCAAGGGTGATGTACGAACTCCCAATGCGAATTGGGTCTTTCACTTGGATCTGTTACCTAGGTTATCAACACTTCACATTTGTCTGGATCTCTAAAGTTTTGAAATAAGAAAAGAAGAAATCTTCTGATTACTTCTATTGTCTTCCATTTTTGCTCGGGACTAGCAAAACTTAGGCATGGGGGCATTTGATAAGTCTACTTTTGTGGACTATTATTTAGCTTAAGTACTATTTAATTATTTGTTCTTAGTTGTTAATTAATTAGGGGTTATATGGCAATTCACCTTGGCCTGCATTTAATTTTATCCTTCAATTTTTACATTTAATAGCATACGTTATGATAATATAATGTATTTGATAAATGCAGGTTAGGTGCAAGATCAGGATTTAATTTTTACTTATATAAGACGTCTGGGACTTGGATTGGATGTCTGGAATTATTAATTACAAATCCGCGGCATTATATTTTTAAGACGTTTGATGCTCCAGATAGATGTCTGAAGAAGGAACCGCCCGTACTTATCTACTGTTCCAACCACTCGCGATCGTCGCGAGTAGTTGGAGATACTTGCAGCCGAAGGAAAAGGAGGAGAGTGGGGTTCAAAAAGAAGTAGCGTCCTCCGAGGATAGGGTAGATCTTCCTCCCCTGCCGGGGATCTTCTCCCTCTTACCACTATGGAACAAATGCACTCTGTGTTTCAAGCTTGCACCATGGTCTCTGCGCCCTGCAACTTCCCTCCGCAAGCGCTTGCCTGCTTGCCATCTTCCAGCGCCCCTCATCACCTGCCGCCCCCGCTGCACCAAGTGCTTGCAGGCACCGCACCATCAGCCTGCCCACAACTCACCCGCGCGCCTCCTTCCTGCAAGTAGACCGCAGGCACCCGCTTGCCATCTCCCGCACCTTCCCACCTTTGCACCTTGCAGCATACACAACCCGGCCACAGCACAGGCGCCGCACCCTTGTGGCCACGTGCAGTGTGCAACTGGGCCGCGTACAACCCTGCAGCACGCACAACCTGCTCGCGTGCAAGCCGCCCTCCCGTAGAGCCACCAACCACCCCATTGTTCATCTTCTTCCCCAAAAGAACCCATCGCCGGCCGTCCACCTCCAAGTGCAGCCACCTCCACGCGCCACGAAGCTTCACTTGAACAGCGCCATCGACTCCGCCTTGACCTCACAAGGCTGCCCACACTCGCGGCAACCCTTCCCGCCGTCCCTACGCATCCCATGTGCAAGCCACCGCCGACGGCATCCAAGGCTCCGACCGGCCGTCGCCGGTCACCTCTGTCGATGCCACGACCACCAACACGAAGCCCACATCCCGGCCGATCGACTCCGAGCACCGCACCTCCAGCCGCGCCTTCTCCTCAGCATGTGCACGAGGGAACGAAAACCCCTATTTTGCTACAGTGATTAGTCCATTAATATGTACCTTAAATGCCATTGCGGAAGTTCCTATTCATTTATTTTATGCATTACATTATTACGGTGAAATTGCATAGTCCTCCTACTTCACCTAAATTATTTGCACATATATATATATCACATGAATGATTGAATGCATGGATTATGGAGAACAAGTTATGTTTTAGAAATTAGTATTTACGGTGCTTACCAGTATAGAGATCACTATTTTACATGTTATTATATTATGGTGAATTTACATAATAGCACCTACATTCTTGATTAATTGGTTAAAACAAGCATTTAGGTGAGAAAAAGAAAAGCACGAAGTAGCAAGCATATCTATTGAGTTTCCTGAATAAACGAGACACTATTTACTAATTTAAATAGGCTAATTCCTCCCTGTAGAGATGACCTAACTATTTGTGGTTAGATTTTAAAAATTTAAATGTTTTGAAAAGCGATTTTCTACCACGTGATTAAATATAACGACACGCCATTTTATGATAAAGTTTTCAACGAAAACAAAGATCGCTCTTTCATTACTCGTAACCTCGATTTCTAACACGTAGAGCACGTTCGACCACAGCTTTAGATCCAGCTTCAGACCTAGCTTCTTATCAGCTGATTACCTGTAATTGACATAATGCACCTAATCATTACATTATAGAATTACTTTATGCATAGCTAAAAGAAAGCAGTAAAGGTGCTAGTAATGCTTATGCATGCTTGAATTAACCTAACTTATGCTAAGTCCTAGCCTAATTTAGGTCAATTAAGACTTATGATTGCTGTGCAATCATTCACCGACCTCCTTGACCTCGTCGTTCGACTACCATGAGTTCAGCACCTCCACCTCCTCCTCCTACATCAGCAACACCAGTAGCACCATCAGCATCAGCAGGACCAGTTGACCAGTAGATTACTCATCCTCACTGGACATCTAGGCATTCGACACCACGTTCATCAGCTTAGCGATGCCTTTACCTTGGTCAGCTAGCATCTTATGAGAGATCAGATTCACTGGACCTCGAGTTAGACATTAATCTTCAGATCACTATGGATGCCTTCGTGGCATCATTAGATTAGATGTTATATTTGTTTTTATCTCTATCTTGGCATGTATAACTTTATTTCTCAGAACATTTATATTCTATGCACTGATTATCTAGACTATTTATTTATGCATGAAAATTATCTCTCCCAGTTTTGTGTTTTTCTTTAGCTCCCTTAAATTGCATGATACTTATAATGCTTGAATTACTTATTTAAGGGGGAGTTAAATGTAAAATCACAAAGCAGCATGTTTTACATTTTGCTTAAATAAAAAGGGGGAGATTTTATGCAAAACATTTTCCAATTTCATAATTATAATTTTGTTATAAAAATGGGGGAGAATGTAAGTACCTCTATTTTGATACACAAAAAATTATGTTTATTGCTAGACTAACATTTTAGGACTATCTTGGATTAAAGCATCAAAGCATCTTTCAAGGCAAGAGAAGATAGCTGCTGATGTGCATCTTTTACATTTATTTGAGTCTAGGACATCATTGTAAGGAACCTCAAGTAAAACTCGAATACGAATTTTTCATGCATCTTTTCAAAACCAAACTTTTAGGGTTATTGATCGACTAAACTATATAATTGATCAACCAAATCACCTTGATCGACCAACCAAATTAATTGACCGATCAAATCAACCCATTTTAGGAAGTTTAGAAAAATCCTCTTGATCAACCAACCAAGCTAATTGATCGATCAATCAGTGATCGACCAAATTGCCTTTTGATCGACCAATTAACCTTAATTGATTGACCAATTTAATTTTCTATTCATGTAAAACTTTTTGTATAAATAGAGGTCGCATGCAGCCCATTCTTTTACAACTTTTAACAAAAGAAATACCATTCAAAAATAGAGCTTCCCATGCTTATTTCCAAAGGCTTTCACGTCCCATTCTTCATGTTCTTCAAAAGCATGATGCCTCGAACCTTTGTAAAAAATCGGTTTGATCATTTATTGAGGTTTCATAGAATTCATTTTCTCGTTATACTATTTTATTGTTTTGATTTACCAATTCGAAGTTTGTTAGGAAGATCCGTGTTATTTTTGTCTTTCTTCAGGATAAAAGGGAAGTGAAATGTAAGTGGATTGCATTGCCTAGTTGGAAAAATCCTAAGCTGGGAGACTTAGGTAGTAGTTTTCACCCAGATTAGGTTTTCACTAAAAATTTGGTGTACTCTGTGCATGAATTTCTAGTGTTTTATTTTTTAATCTTTGCATATAATTTAAAGCAATACTATTCACCCCTCCCCTTTAGTATTTAGTTGTGATCCATAGGATATTCCTACCACTCTTAAAGACAATGTTGAACGTCGGAGGACTACGCTATTGGAGTTGGTTTTGAAAGCCTGTCATTGTAGTTTGAATAAGGAAGAACTCGAGTTCAACAAATAAAATTTATACCAAAAAAAAATCCCGGGTCGAACTTAGGGAGGCTACACTGATCAAAATTCACAATTATACTTTTTTGTGTTTTTGTTTAAAGAGCAAAGTAATTACAATGCAATGGAATCAATATAAATAATAAGAGCGAGAGAGAGAAAGAAAACATCCACTTGAAGTTGCAAAATGTTTCTACAACTAAGAAAGCGAGAAATTACACTAGAAAGCAGAAAAACTATTACAATTAGAAATCAGGAAAATTCTACTCTAGAAAGCAGGAAAGAGGAATGGGAGAGAGAAGTTATCCTCGTCGATGATCGCTTGGAGGATGAGCCAGACGAGACAATGCCTGGAAGACAAGGAACGGAGTGGGAAGAAGGAGGTCGAAGCAGGAGGAACGGGAACGAGGCAACACGTTGTCGTCGTCACGAGATCTGCTTATGGAATGGGGGCAAAAAATTGATTTTATCTCTTGAGGAGTATCCCAGGTGTGGGACAAGCTTCTCTTGAGCTTTGGAGAGGGAGAGAAGAGAAGGAAGGGATGAGAAATTCACATGGAGGGGGTCTCCTTTTATAGTTGCAAGGAGTGGGGGCATTTTGGACATTTTAATTTGAAAAAAATTAGTATGGAACTTTCAGTGATGGATTTAAACGTCACTAAAGGTCCGTCATGGTCGACATGTGGGCACACCACGTGTGCCTGTTCTTCTTCCTCGCCTTAAACGCTTACGCACATACACGCGATATCAGTCGTCCGATCAAGAGATCGGACGACTTAAACGATCCTCGGCCGTACCGCGTGCCTGTGTGGGATCACGCGTCAGCGCAGTGCATCTGTCACGCATGGTCGCTATCGCTCGCTCAGCACCATACGATCCTCATCGCGTGGCCCCACTCGCTCGTGTGCCCACTCTTTCGCTCTTCAATTTGAAGTGCCGCGATTTGAACGTGCGACCAGTCACTCACATAGTGCGCTCGACTGCTGTGCTATGTGGGGCTTTGTGTCGCAAAGAGGATTTGTGCATGCAGGCCTACAGCCATTAGATGAGCATCCAACGGCAGAGAACCATCAATCAGATGATGAGGAAAGGTAGAGGTGGGTCCTTAGGGTTGATTGGGTGGCTAAGATGGCGCAACATGGCACCATGTTGGCCGTCCATCTTCTGAGTATTGTAGATGGTGCCACGGGTGTCGGATTGGACCAATTTTCACGTCGTTAGGCTGCAATCGTCGATTCGAATCCATCCATGTGGTTGGATTTGTCATCTGAGGTGCGGATTGACACCATCTTGGCCCTTAATCTTTAGGATTCCTCGATCTCTATCTGGTGCTACGGATGTCCGGTTAGGGCGATCTTGGAGTCGTTGAACTCCAATCATTGCCCTAATCAGATCTGTACGATTGGATCTTCGATTCGAGGCCCCAATAAAAAGTTGCCCTATCCCTGATCATAACAAGGAGACAATTACTGTACAATTTATACAACTTGATCTAAATGCATGATTATGCATGTTATGCACTATTTACAATGTATGATGCAAATGTGACACTAATGCATTAATAGACATTTTAGGTTGATCAGATGTATGCACATCACACCCCCGTGCCTATCTTTTGCTAATCCCTAGCAAAACCTACATGCTATTTATAAAAGAATTAGGTTGGATTACTTGAGCATAAGTTATTTTCAACATTAAGAAATTCTTTTACTTAGGATCTTAACTTTCAAGGACACAACAGCCCAGGTATCTGCCAAAATGCAGACCACCTCAAGCGCTCTCCTTATTCAAAGAAAAATTTCTTTTTCTCTTTTTCTTCTTTTCTAATTTTTTTTGGATTTTTGAGTTTAGGGTTAAAGAGTTGCTTTCTACGGCCATTCAACCCACCCAAGATTTGATGAGAACCCTAAGCTCTAAGCATCTTATTGTGAATGTGATAGACTCATTGATCGACGATTAGAACGGACTTCGGGTTTCTATGCATCCAGGTGACCTTAAAAAGAGAGTTCTGCCTAAAGGTGTATTTTTACGACCGGTAGCTTTCTCCCTACTTTTATTTTTATGGGGTCAACACAAGGGTGAGTCCAGTGTACATCTCCCTAGCTTATTCTACTTCTCCGCTTCTTCCTAAGTGTGTTGGGAATTTTTAGTGCATTTCTTGAGCTGGGTTTTGGATAATCGATCGATGAGCTATTACCACCGACAACTTGCTAGCCATACTCGTGCAGCAAAGTTTGGCTTATTTTTTTTATTTTTTTTTCCTTTTCTCCTTTTCTTTTTCTTCTTTTTTTTTACTTTTTCTTTTTTTCTTTTTCTTTTTTTAAGTAGGTGGTTTCCCTACTCTAAGATTTACCTAAAGGCAGTAAGAAGAGAATGGTTCAGTGACTGGGCTCTAGACAACCTACCTATGAGCTGTTACCCATGATAACTTGTTAGCCATATCACCCTAGAAGGTTCATTAGCTACCCAATTTCCGCCGATCAACAAGTCAGTGAAAAGATAGTGAGTAGATGCTTTAGACTTAAAGTTCCCTCAAATCAGAGGGCGGGTTGATAAGTCATGTACATATCACCCAAACTTATTTAATCACATTACAATATAATTCAATATGGCGAGGACTCAAAAAACAAATCCACATTTTAGTTGATACTTGGGCTGATTAAGCCCAAAGACCTGAAGGGTCTTAGTGTTCAGATCCAAATGTAATATCTCCTAAGATCGAAAAGTCCTATTGTCTAAGTATTCCTTCCTGATTTTTTTTAATGTATATATAAGAAGAGAAATAGAATTTATAAGAATTTCATAGAGCTGACAAAATGATTCAAAAATGAATCCATCCCCCCATGCCTAGCTGATGCAATGTCCACATTGAGAAAAAGAGACATGAAAGGGAGGATAGAGTATGGAAGATATCACCTGAATATGAAGCTCGGGTCAGCTCTGAGTCATATGTACAACTGCTGAATTTAATGCCGTCAGCTAGGCAAAGTCCAGCTAAAGAAGTCACAACATGGCTAGAGCAACCGTGTCTAAGATGGGTTCTGGAAGAGTACGGTCAATAACAGGCGTCTGACGTTGACCGTTGACTTTGAATGAATTACCCATCTTCGGGTCAGAGATCTGAACAGCTCCGTCTGGAAAAATCTGGTCAATAATGAATGGGCCGTTCCATTTCGACCTAAATTTGTCGGGAAAGAGCTTAAGTTGAGAATTGAATAACCAGACCTTCTGGTTCGGCTCAAAGCTCTTGCGGGAAATCAATGGGTCATGTAGAGCTTTGGTCCGAGCCTTGTAGATCTTGGCATTCTCATATGCATCATTTCTAAGCTCCTCCAACTCAGATAGTTGGAGTTTCCTGGTCTTCTTGGCTAAACTCAGATCTAGATTGCACTGCTTGATTGCCCAGAAGGCCCTATGTTCAATCTCTATGTGTAAATAGCATGCCTTTCCATACACCAGATGAAACGGAGACATGCCGATGGGTGTTTTATACACTGTACGGTAGGCCCAAAGAGCATCCTCAAGCTTTTGAGTCAAGTCTTTGCGATTAGGCCTAATCATTTTTTGCAGAATATTCTTGATCTCTCGATTGGAGATCTTGGCCTATCTATTCGTCTGGGGATGGTAAGGTGTGGAGATTCGGTGATTAACCCCGTATTTAGCCAGCAAATTACGGAATTGGGCATTAGTGAAATGAGTGCCACCATCATTGATGATGGCCCACGAAATCCCGAACCTGCTGAAGATGTTCTTGACAAAATTGATGACCACCTTGTGGTCATTGGTTTGGGTGGGAATCACCTCAATCCATTTGGACACGTAATCAACAGCGATGAGAATGTATTGATGTCCAAATGAAGGGAGAAAGGGTCCCATGAAATCGATGCCCCAAACATCGAAGATTTCGATAGGAAGAATTGGGTTTAGGGGCATCATATCTCTCTTAGCTATGCTCCCGAGTGCCTGGCATCGGGAACACGACCTTGAGAAATCTTGGGCATCCTTGAATAAAGACGGCTAATAAAATCCAGATTGTAAAATTTTTGCAGTCGTCATCTTCCCGGAGAAGTGTCCACCACACACAGATGCATGGCAGAACTCGAGTATACTGTTGAATTTGTTCTTCGGAACACATCGGTGAATAATCTGATCAGAGCCGATGTGGTACAGTTCAGGGTCCTCCCAAATGTAATATTTGGCCTCAGATTTGACTCTATCCCGTTGTTTTTTAGTCCAATCCTGGGGGATTTGACAAACGGCCAAATAATTAACAATATCAGCAAACCACGGGGTTTGGACACCTGAAACTGTAAGGATGGTTTCGTCCGAAAAAGTATCAGCAATTAGGATGTCCAGACAAGAAGAATCACTCAGAAGTCTCGACAAATGATCCGCCACCACATTCTGTACCTCAGATTTATCCTTGATTTCATAGGATGAGCAACCTTCGAAAAGTCCTTGATGAATCTTCTGTAGAATCCCACATGACCAAGAAATGATCAGATTTGTTTAATAGATGTCGGAGGAGGAAGTTTAGCAATAGCATCAACCTTAGCTTTATCCACTTCAATTCCCCATTCAGAGATTTCATGACCCAAGATGATGGCTTCTTGTGTCATGAAATGACTCTTTTCCCAGCTAAGGACCAATCTTATTTTGATGCATCATTTAAGAATCATTTCAAGATTAGCTAGAGAAGAGTCAAACGATTCTCCAAAAATAGAGAAATCATCCATAAACTCTCCCACCATATCAAAGAATATGGCCAGCATACACCTTTGAAACGTCGCAGGTGCATTGCATAAACCGAATGGGATCCTACGGAAAGCAAAGGTCCATAGGGACAAGTGAAATTAATTTTTTCCTGATCTTCGGGATGGATAGGAACTTGGTTGTATCCTGAGTAGCCATCAAGAAAATAGAAGTACTTCTACCCGACTAATCTTTCCAGGATTTGATCAATGAAAGGTAGAGGGAAATGATCCATTTTCGTGGCCGTGTTCAACTTCCTGTAATCGATACAAACCCTCCAAGAGGAAGCTGAATGAGTTGTGATAGATTATCCTTTCTCATTAGTCACAATGGTAATCCCGACTTTCTTGGGAACAATCTGCATGGGACTTACCCAAGGACTATCAGAGATGGGATAAATGATTCCTGCATCGAGCCACTTAATAATCTCCTTCTTGAGCACTTCTCGCATATTTGGATTTAATCTCCTCTGCATCTGGCGAGAATGGCAGGATCCATCTTCCAAAAATATTCTATGATTGCAATAAAATGGCTCGATCCCCCAAAGGTCATGAATGGTCCAACCAATTGCCTCCTTATGTTCCTTCAGAACCTTAATCAGTTTAATTTCTTGCTCCTTTGTTAATATAGCACTGATAATCATAGGGAGCATCTTGTGTGTTCCTAAAAGCTGATATTTCATATTCTTAGGCAATGGTTTCAGTTCAAGCTGGGGTGGGTTGATGATTGAAGGTAAGAAAGATGTTGATGACTCATCAAGAGGAAGAGGTTGAGAGTGAACAAAATCAATAACCTCTTCAGAAGATGGTGGGTCTGCCATAGAGGGTTGCGGGTCCAATTCATCATTAAAGGAGGAACTTTCAAATGCAGAAACCATCATACAAGTTTCAATATTCACATTATCGTCCTCAAGTTTCTTGATAAATCCACAATCTTCCAATTTATTAATCGCCTTAAAAATATCCAATTTCGTTTGTTGATTCCCAAAGGTGATTTCCATGCTACTGCTTTCACAGTTATTGTTGGCCTTGGTGGTAGCTAGGAACGGATGCCCCAGAATGATGGGTGTGTTCCTCAGATTTTTAGGTACATCCATGTCAAGGACAAGGAAATCTATAGGAAAATAGAAATCCTTAAATTTAACAATAACATCTTCAATAATGCCCTGCGGATTTGTGACCGAACGGTCCGCTAACTACAGCGTTACTGAAGTCGGTCGAAGTTCACCTAATCTAAACTTCTCATAAAGAGAAGTCGGAATTAGGCTGATGGATGCACCCAGATCTAGTAGTGCTCTATCAAAAGTGTAATCTCCGATGACACAAGAAATCAAAGGAGCACCTGGATCTCTTCTTTTCTGTGGGAGGTGGTGCAGGATAACAAAACTAGCCTGCTCAGAGAGTACCACCTTCCTCAGAATAGATTCTCTCGACTTATGCTTCTGTGTACATAAATTCTTTAAAAATCTCACGTAAGCCGGTATATGCTTGATAGCGTCGAGGAGCGGGATATTGATCTCGACATTCTTGAAAATATTTAGAAGCTCCCCTTTACTATCAACATACTTCTTCATCCTTGATCTGATCAAGGCATCAGAAAAAGGAACATGAGTCAGATCTTTGGAATCAGGTTCCTGAGCCTTGATTTCTTCTCTAGAGTTCTCCTTTCTCTCCTCAGGTTTTTCAGGATTCGGTAAATCAGAACAGTGTGGTTATGGATTCTGAGTTTGTTTGCCACTCCTCAAGGTAACAGAATTTGCGGATGCATACGAGTTTAGGTCTTTGGGAGTGTTAGGAAAGATTGGATGGGCTTCATTAGCCAAGAATCATTGATTTACAGAAGAAGGACCCTGCTCAACCACTTGAGCATGTGCGTCTGGGTCCCTCTGATTTCCATACCCCATGGGCTTGATTGCCCGGATTCAGAATATTTCGTGGGTTGGGTATGGGTTGAGATGGTAGAGATCTGGGTTGATGAGAGTTAGCTATGAGCCTGGTTTGCAAGTTGTCCAGTGAGGTTTTCATTTGCTGCATGAGCTGGAAAATGGATCCTTGCATCTCTGCCATTTGTCGGTTCAAATTAGCCTACCGTACGGGTTGACGGGCATTCCAAGTTGGCTAATTGACCTAATTTGGGGGCAACTGAGTACAAACATGACCTGACCCATTGGTCATTGTGGAGCATAGTTGCTGGGTTGGAATTGGGTCTGCTACCCCGGGTTTTTCCAGGAGAAGTTAGGGTGGTTTCTCCAACCCGAATTATAAGCATTGGAGTAGGGGTTGGATCTAACATTCTCCTGTACAACACAACATCCTCATCGGGTGAGGATGGAGAGAAAGAAAGGGAAGGATCATAGAAACTGGGATCAAAGGCTCCAATTTGGAACCCGTGGGGTTTCGAATAATGCTAGCTCACAGGTTAAGCCACATCAAGTTGATTCACGAACTCCTGTCCAGAAGGAGCTCGCAACGAATGGAATCCCAAATTTTGGGATTGAGTAGATCGAGAGTTGTTCATTGAATTTCTAGCCATCCACTCCTCCATTCTCTTAGCAACCAAGCTCACCTTATCAAGTTTATTACAAATCAATTCCATATCAAATGAATGAGAGTCGTGGACTCCATTAACATTCGATCTGGGCTGCTGGGACCGGTTAAAAGTATCCATGGATGCATGATTGATCAAATTCTCGCTCATTTCCTCAAACAAATCATGCATGCTATCTGCATATTTGTTGAGGAAATTGCCTCTGTAAGAAGCATCCACATGATTTCTGAGTTGCTCAGTCAACCCGTGGTAGAAGATCTGCACGAGTTGCCATTTCAGCACCTCGTGGTGTGGACACCTCCGCAATAGGTCCTGGAATCGCTCCCAGGCCACATGAAACTGCTCCACTGGCCACTTGGTAAAGGTAGTGATCACCTGTCTCAAAGCATTGGTACATCCGGCAGGGAAGAATTTCTTCAGAAAGGCTGATTTCAACTCATTCCAAGTTGCAATTGGTCTTCCTATAATCTTGTACCAATGAGCGGCTTTATCCCTAAGAGAGTGGGGGAAGAGCCTCATGATCATTTTCTCCTCATTCACGTTTCGTGCCTTGGTGGTCTGGACCAAAGTGGTCAAGTCCTCCAAGTGCTGAAACGGGTCTTCAGAGCCAAGCCCATGGAAATGTTTGATCAGGCTTAACACCTAGGGCTTGATTTCTTTGTCTTCGGCAAGAATCTGGATGTCGGGACGTTCCCCATAATTTGAAGGATCATAAAAATCCTTTAAGGGCTAAGCGCCCTGCATTCTCTGGAACCATTCTTGCATTCTTTGCATTTGTTCCAGCTGCCTTTGAAATACCTCCTCTGGATCCTGAGGCAGAGGATCCTGTTGATTGGCCATGGGATCAATTTGGCCAAAATCCAATCTACGCCTCCTAGAATACTCTAGTGGTCCTTCCAATTGGGGATTCGATGACCTTCTTCCCAGCATAAACTAGGAAAAGGTCAAAAGGACTGGGGATAAGAACCCTGCAGCATAACAAAATAAGCCTGTGCTTAAGTCGGGTAGCCTAAGGATCTACAGACTCCTAGAACCCGCCTTAAGATTATAAACGATTTACTCTACTTGTATCTGCTCAATCCAACTAGTTAGAAGGAGGGACTGGGAGAAGGTTCTTCCTTCGGCTTGCACCTCAAGTTCCTAGTGTACCCCCCAGCCGCGGTGGTTTGACACTACTCCCCTAACTAGACATCAGATTAATCAGTACAAGTAGGTTAATCGTAAACAATCTCAGACTAGGCCCCGAAGAGCAAATTAGTCCTTAAGGCCAACGTCTACTCGATTTTATTGAGGCTTGGGATTGTAATGCTTATGGAATGTGGTGGGCCCTTAAAATGGGTTGTGCCCTTAATGATCAATTGAGTATGTGTAAGTGCATGCACAACCTGGGTTTTCAAGCAAGATTATTTGTGATGAGTAGATTTTAATGTTCAAATGTTGCTTAAGTAGCTTTTAGGGTTTAGAATTAGGTTGATTTCAATCAAGTTTGAGGCAAACCAGGTTTTCAAGCATGGGTGAAGATTGCTTTCCTTTAAAATCAGAAATAAAGTGGTGTGCCTGGTATGAACCTAGATTGAAAACCCTAAGAGGAAGCTACTTGGTGAGTTGATTTTAGGTTGAGTGGTGCAGCCCAAACAACTCAAACATTTGGCCACAATTGCACCACTAGGTTAGGCACACAGAAATGGTTAACCTAGAATGATTTTTACTCTTTTATGTGTTGATTTGTGTGTTCTGGTTCCACAGATCAAAAGCCGGTTGAGTAGAAGAAAATCAAGTAGGTTAAGTGCATAGAATGTGGGTGTATGTTGTGTGTATTTTGAATTATCCCACAAAATTATCTTTTTATTTTTTTTACATATGTAAGGGTGAAATGTGAGTGTGAGTGGAAATCCAAACAACCAAACTAATCCTAGGATTTATGCAAACACCTAGGCTAATTGGAATTTGAATTTAATGTAACGAAATAAAATCTATGGAAGGGGAAAGAATGGGGAGCACTTACAGTCATCTTCAACTGCACTTTACTCCGATCTACTGCTTGACGATTCCCTGATAGAGGTATCTACAAAACAATAGACACAAAAGAAAGCATGTTAGAAGATAGTAAAGTGCGTGAAATGCGAAAAGAAGATCGAAAAATCATTGCCTCCCCGACAACAGTGCTGAAACATTGAGCATCGGAGGACTACGCTATTGGAGTTGGTTTTGAAAACATGTCATTGTAGTTTGAATAGGGAAGAACTCGGGTTCAGCAAGCAAAATTTATACCAGAAAAGAAATCCCAGGTCAAACTCAGGGGGGCTACGTTGATCAAAATTCGCAATTATATTTTTTTGTGTTTTTGTTTAAAGAGCAAAATAATTATAATGCAATGGAATCAATATAAACAATAAGAGAGAGAGAGAAAACATCCACTTGAAGTTGTAAAATGTTTGTACAACTAGAAAGTAGGAAAACTATTACAACTAGAAAGTAGGAAAATTCTACTTTAGAAAGTAGGAAAAAGGAATGGGAGAGAGAAGTTATCCTCCTCGACGATCGCTTGGAGGATGAGCCAGATGAGATAATGCTTGGAAGACAAGGAACGAAGTGGGAAGGAGGAGGTCGAAGCAGGAGGAACGAGAACAAGGCAGCACATCGTTGTCGTCGCGGGATCTGCTTTCGGAATGGGGGCGAAAAATTGATTTTATCTCTTGAGGAGCATCCCGAGTATGGGACAGGCTTCTCTTCAGCTTTGGAGAGGGAGAGAAGAGAAGGAAGGGATGAGAAATTCATATGGAGGGGGTCTCCTTTTATAGTTGCAAGGAGTGGGGGCATTTTGGACATTTTAATTTGAAAAACATTAATATGGGACCTTTAGTGACGGACTTAAACGTCACTAAAGGTTCGTCGTGGCCGACGTGTGTGTGTGCCCCGTGTGCCCACTCCTCTTCCTCACCTTAAACACTTATGCACATACACATGATATCAGCCGCCTGATCAAGAGATCGGACGACTTAAACCATCCTCGCTCGTGCGACATGCCTGCGTGCAATTACGTGTCAGCCCTGCATGTCTGATCGCGCGTGGACGCTATCGCTCGCTCAACACCATCCAATCCTCATCGTGCAGCCCCACTCACTCATGCGTCCGCTCTTCCGCTCCTCAATTTGAAGCGTTGCGGCTCGAACGTGCGACCGGTCGCTTACATAGCGCGCTCGACCGCTGCGCTATGTGGGGCTTTATGTCGCGAAGAGGATTTGTGCATGCAGGCCTGCAGCCTTTGGATGAGCATCCAATGGCAGAGAGGCATCGATCAGATGAAGTGGAAAGGAAGAGGCTAGTCCTTGGGACCGATTGGGTGGCTGAGATGGCACCACCCCGTCCATCTTCTAAGCATTGTAGATGGTGCCACGGGTGTCGGATTCGACCGATTTTCATACTGTTAGGCTGCGATCATCGATCTGAATCCATCCGTGTGAATGGATTTGTCACCTGAGGTGCAGATTAACACCATCTTGGCCCTTGATCTTTAGGGTTCCTCAATCTCTATCTGGTGCTACGGATGTCTGATTAGGGCGATCTTAGAGTCGTTGAACTCCAATCGTTGCCCTGATCAGATCCATACGGTTGGATCTTTAATCCAAGGCCCCAACAAAGTGTCGCCCTGTCCCTGACCATAAAAAGGAGATAATTACTGTACAATTTATACAACTTGATCTAAATGCATGATTATGCATGTTATGCACTATTTACAATGTATGATGCTAATGTAACACTAAGAACATGCATTAATAGACATTTTTGTTTGATCAAATGTATGCACATTAGACAATGACGTGGTTCGTGCATGTGTGTTTAGAAGTGTCGTTATAGTTTGCACTTGCAACGTCCGTTTTAAAGTAAAGAAACAGATGTGAGTCCGATTGTCGATCTCAGGGAGGCGTAAAAACTGGATTTTTCTTGTCACGAAAATCATGTAGTTTTGCTTACGAAAAGGGCACGGGTGAAAAGCGAGAGAGAGAGAGATTAGGGTTAGAATCGTTTCATATGCAACTTGAATAGAAAATAGAGCAAGCAACTGAATAGAAAACAGCTTCATTAATCATGCAGCTTTAGTTCATAAATTACAACATTAGATACATGCTTAAACATAAGTAAAGTAAAGCTTAAAAGAATGGAAGAAAGAGAGAGAGAGGGAGGGCGGTGAGGCAGCCACGGTGGTGGAGAGGGCTTCGTTGGCGGCTCGTCGTCTCCGGCGATTACAAAAGGGCTTAAAGGTATCTAGGGGAGGGGTAGAGTAGTTGCAAGTGGAGTGAATGCCTTGAATGGGTGGTTGGAAGGGGTTTAAATAGGGAGAGGGGCTTTCCAAATGAAGAAGGGGTTTTAGCGACATCCAGGATGTTGCTAAAACCCTTCCCAAAATGTCGGCGAAGACCCCTACCCGCCGGTCGCTCGCCTGCAGCCGTGCTTCCTTGCGCCCGATCCGCGCACGTGCGCTACGAGCCATCCAATCAAAGTATGGATGGCTGGGATCTTGCGCCAGGCACTCTCCTGGATCGCACCCTTGTGCCCGCGTCATCGCACGCGTCTGGCCAGGGCACATCTGCAGGTGCCACATCGCGCGATCTCGTTTGTCCATTGCTGATCGGGCGACGCAATTTCGCCTGCACGCGTCGTCGTCTCCGAATTTCAGCTCTGCGCAGCTCGAACCCGTGTCGCATGGGCGCGGGTGTGCACTCCAACCGCTGTGCTACGCCCGCTGCATTGTCGCGGCTGATAAACGCCAGTTTATCATCATTTCTATGCATTAAAACAAACCTAGCTCTTAGGATTTTACTGCGCAAATCGATTTTTGGGCTGCATTTAGGCATAAAATAGGTTAGGCATGCATTTCATTTTTTTATTGTCTTTCTGATATGTTTTTGTGAGTGTTAGGGATGAACAGATATACAGATTCCTAAAACCCTAGCACTCAAGAAGGCAAATGGTGAAGGAGAAGCTCAGACTAGCTGGAATTCAGCTTGATCCGGCTCACCACAGTTGGAACCTAGCTCACTTGAACTAGGGTTAGCTCATCCCAGCTCCATTTAGTTAATCTCAGCTGAATGGTAGCTCAAGAGAGTTCATCTTAGCTCACCCTAGCTAAAGTCAGCTCAGATCCAACTCAACTTAGCTGAGTCTAGCTCATCTCAGCTCCCACTAGTCCACAAGGAGCTCTAGCTAACTCAGCTGAGTTGACAGGAGTTTACCCCAGCTCAGATCCAGCTACATCCAGCTCCACTCAACTCCAGCCAGCTAAAGAAGAACTCATCCCAGCTCAGGAAGCTCAACTCCAGCTCCCGGGGACTCAGCTTAGCTCAACTCAGTTGAGCTAAGCTACCTTAGCTGTCTCAACCAGCTTGATCCTCCCCGGGAGCACCAGACCTAGCTCACCTCAGCTCATTATGGTAGAAGCTAGCTCACTTTAGCTTGGCTTAGCAACTAGCAAAGAACTAGCAAGCTAAGCCAGCTAGAGTAGCCCCATGCCTGCCTCTTCAGCAGCAGCCAGCTCTAGCTCCAGCTCTAGACTTCTCCTCCTCAGCTCCTCCCTCCAAACCCTATCTCCAACACCTTCTCCTCTACTCCCCCTTAGCTAAGCTAGCTTAGCTTAGCTTAGCTAGCAACCAGCTCCTTGGCCATCCACCACCTTCAAATTCAACCATAGCTAGCTCCACCAACTTAAGCCTACCTAAGCTAGCTACCCTACTCAAGTTGGCGCCAACTCCTAGCCATCCCTTCACCCCATCATCACCACCAAAAGACACCAAAAGTTGGCGCCAAAAACTACCCCTAACCACCTCTATTTTGGTGCCAACTTTCAGCCCTTCATCCACCCTACACCTACCCACATAACCCATCCTAGCCATCCACCTACCCCTCCTTCTAGAACCCTTCTTGGCACCAACTTAGACCCCCTTCTAGAAGCCATTTTGGCGCCAACATCAAGGGGTGTCAACACCCATAACCACCCCCTAGTTGTCCCTTAAGGTGGTGCCAATTAACCTTGGCCATTGGATCCTTAACCACCTCCGTCCTTCCATCCTAGCCCTCCATTTCAAGGGGCACCTTAACCCCCCATCCTACCCTATAAAAAGACCACTACCCATCACCATTCAAGGCATCCTTGGCTAGCAAATTCACTCTCATATTCCACTTAGAAGCCCACGTCCAAGAGAGAAGAAGAAGAAGAAGATTAAGGGGATATTCTGTCCCCTTGGTGCCTTCCCCTCTTCCCTTCTCTCTTGGGTCACGCCAGCCAAAGGAGAAGCCAGGCAAGGAAAATCTTTGGAGGAGATCTTGAAGGTGGTCCACGCCACCTTGGAGGAGTTTTTGAGGGTGGTGCACGCCCACCCCTTGGAGAGAGCATTGAAGGTGGTAGCTTCCACCTTGGAGGAGCTCTCAAGGAAGGAGAAGAAGGAGGCCCTCTTTTCAAGCCAAGGAGCAGCTAGGCTTGGAGCAAGAAGACTCCCTTCTTCACCAATTTTTGCAAGAGGATTAGTGTTTCTTTATTTGCTTTTAAATTTGTTTAGTTCTAGTAGAAGCATTCCTCTACTTGTCCTTGAAAAGAACACTAATTCTAGTCAATTAAATTGCCTTCTTTTAGCTTTTTATTGCAATTGTTACTTTTGGTTCTAGCACTTGTTTCACCTCTTCTTCCTAATTACTCTAGGCCTCCACTTGCATAGAGTGAGCTTAGGAAGAAGATATTTTTATCTTTCAAATTTTAGTTAAGCAATTGTAGGTGTTAGTACTTTCCGTTACAATTCGCATTTGGCCCTCGTCTTTTCAAAACAAAAAAAAAATTACATATTTAAAATACCAAAAAGAAAGTTGAGATGTGTTTTTAGCAAGAGAATTGAATTGCAATTTTTGCCTCCTTGGACGACCCTAGATACTCCCCTATCTAGGTTTATAAATTTAAAAGCATATGCAAATTCGCGTGTTACAATGACGTATATTTCGCTGTCACTTTTTGGTGCCGTTTCTGGGGAGGCACGGCTTTGCTATTCTTTCTCCTCTTGCTTGAAGTAAATCTCATCCTATTCTCTTTCTTCTTTTTCGTGTGTGCAGGAACTATTCAGGAAGAAAGCGGGAATCTGGAAGTGAGAGCTCAAAGTTCCTTTTCTTCCCGCGAAATTCAGGTTGGTTCCTCTTTCTGGTCACATAATTAATTAAAACTACCAAAAACATATTAAACTTGGCTTTCAGGATCCCAAACAACTTGAATAAGTGGAGTGGTGCGTTTTAAAATCCATTGTTTGCTTGAATGCTTCTTTAGCACCACTCCATTGCAAGTATTGGTGTTCTATTTTTCGGGTCCAGATTTCTGTCCAGACTTGAAAAATTGATTCCCAACACCACAGGACTCCTAAAATCATAAAATTTCAAACAGTGATTCCCAATTAAGCTGTGAACATTTTTTCCAGATTTCACATCAATTGGATTTGTATTTAATTTTTAAAAATTCATGGATTGCAGAGGAGCCACACCCTCTAATATTCCTATTTTGCTACTATCCATGAATTTTTACAATTTTTATACTCATCCAATTTTTATGAAATTTATATTTCTAGAATCACTGTGAAATTTTACACATCACATAAAATTAAAAAAAGTTTCTAAGGTCGGTGGTAATACTGAAAAGTCCACAATACCCATAGGTATCATTTCTGGACTTTGACACCAGTACAATTAAAAATTTAAAACAATTATCAAAAAAATTCCTAAAATCTTACAAAAATCTTTTATGGAATCCTTGTTTGATTTCACTCAAGGTAGTGGTGTTGGTTGCATTGATTGGACCATTATCTATTCAGAAAGCTTAAAAATAACTCATTGGTAGCTAAATTTCTGTCTTAGGGACAATTGGCTTAGGGTTTCCTTCTTTCTTTTTAGAGACTCAATTTAAAGGAAATATACAATCACCCATACAACTTGTTTTCCTTTGATTGTGGATTTTCAAACTTGTTTGAAAATTTAACTAGAGAAACCCTAAAACACATTCAATTAAATTGAACCCTAAAAGACAAATATAAAAAAAAAAATTGTGTGACAACGTGATTTTCATTGGAGCCACTCTCCAATTCCTGCACACACACAAAAAAAAATTGAAATAACAGGGCAACAACCCAATTAACGCCCTCCACATTCTGTGTGCACTGTAGTATCCTAGACCTAATTAAAACTTGTAGCAACTTGACCCCTAAGGCTTCATCAACTTAGGCTTGCTATCTAGGTCTTAAATTTTCTTTAGTTAGTACCAATTTTGTCATCTATATTTGGTGTTCAGGCTGAGGGGCCATGTCAAACGACCAGGCGCGGGTTTGTACAAGCACCTGGGGTTTTCCCTGGGAAACGTTTGGGCCCAAACCTCCCCTTGAGCAACTTGGCTAGATTTGTTGATAGAACGGATATTCACTATTGACTACTTATTTCCTACATAGACCAAGTCTTAGGTTATTATTAGGGAGTCGCATTTAAGTTAGGCCTAGTTTTGTTTGTTTGAATTGCACACTTTCTCTCATCTCTTTCTCTTCTCCTCCCCTCCAATTCTTCCAAGTAGTGCATGCACGAGTGACGGTCCCAAAAACCACACCTCGAGGGACCATCTAATTTCGCCCCCCGCAGTAGGAAATCATTATTTTCTTCCCCCTCCTCTTCTAAATAAATGGAAAACCCAGGAAGTCGTCAAAAAAATTCTGGTTCCACTTCTAACCCATCAGTCGACCCACAAGCTGACTTCACCCTCCCTCATCTTCCTAACTTGGAGCAACTAGAAATACCAGCAGGGCCAGGTGGCCCTCCAATTATGACCCAAAATTCAAATCCCTTTGCATTAATGGTCGACCATTTGGCTCGACTACAACAAAATCAAGAAGATCTAGCTAGGACTGTCACGAACCTAGCTAATCAAGGACAAAATCGACCACCCTGCCAATAGCCTGTCGTTCCTCTTAAGGATTTCTATGATCCTTCCAATTATGAGGAAAGACCAGGGGTAGTCATACCACAAGGGGATTTGGAGATTAAACTAACCATTCTAAACCTTATCAAGCATTTTCATGGTCTTCCAAGAGAGGACCCTTTTTGTCATCTCGAGGAATTAACTGTCCTCGCTCAAACCACTCGTTCCCGCAATGTGCAGGAAGACGTGTGGTTAATGAGACTCTTTCCTCTCTCTCTCTCTTAAAGATAAAGCATCGCATTGGTTTAGAACGGTTGGGCGCCCTATTACCACCTGGCCCCAATTAAAAAGTGCTTTTCTTAAAAAAAATTTTCCGATCGGTCGAACGAATGCATTAAAAAGATCTATAACGACCTTTCAACAAAAAATTGGTGAACCCCTCCACGAAGCCTGGGAAAGATTTCAGGAACTTCTAAGAAGTTATCCCCAACATGAAATTCCAGAATGGCAGCTAGTGCAAATCTTCTATCATGGATTAGAAGATAAATTGAAACGATTTGTGTATGCCTCATGTGGAGGCAATTTTCTTAACAAAGACACCGAAAGTGCCTATCTTCTCTTTAAAGAAATAAGTGAAAACTCATTTAACATGACTTCAATGGACACTTTTGGCAGATCACAAAACCCCAGACACGGAGTCCATGAAATTGACTCCAAATCCACCTCTGTTCCAGTCACGCAAGATGATCTATATATGTTAGCTCAGTGACTGGACCAGATGCAAATTCACCAAAAGGAAATGGAAGAAAAGCTCATAAACAAACAAGCTCCACACGTCCACTCTCCACACACTAACCCCCCACACATTCTTCGAAGAGAAAATCTACACAATATTGATGCCACATCTGCTAGCCAGCAATTTCCAGGTGATTTCCAGCAAGATTTGACTGGGAATTTTGATCAAAATATTTTTGATCCCACCTCGGAAAATATTTATGCTCTCCAGGAGCAATTTAGAAACCCCTCCAACACTTCCAATCAAAACTGGAGGACTAACCCAAATCACTCCTGGAAAAACCCGAATCCGATTCCTTTTCCCAAACAAAACTATTTTGGGAATTATGGGCAACCTATGTATCAACCTGGGCCATCCCAGGATGATATTAATAATCAGGTCATGAAAACTCTGCAAGGAATGCAGACTCAAATGATAGAAGTAACCCGCATGATTACCAACTTGCAACACTAAGTTAAGGTTACTCCTGATCATCGACCTATTGGGAATTTACCTTCCCAACCCATGCCCAACCCAAATAATCAAAGGAATCAATTCCAAGGTGGATATCCCAGTCAACCCATTCAGCCAACACCTCAGCATCCGCCGGGTTTTAATAACAGCCAGGCCCCCCGTCCTCATCCTAGAAACAACCAGACTGCAAATGCAGTTACCTTGAGGAATGGGAAAATCACTCACAATACCCTGCCTGTTAAAGAGACCCGCTCTAATGACACACAGATTAACTCTTCCCCTCCTATTGTTCAGGAACCAATTCATGCAAAACAGGGCAACCCTACCCCATTTCCACAAACCCTCCGCTCTTCAAAAAAGAAAAAGACAAAATCCGAGCCCACTGAGAAGGAACTAATGGATTTATTTGGGCAAGTAGAAATTAATATCCCTTTCCTAGATGCCATTAAATATATCCCTGCCTATGCAAAATTCCTAAAATATTTATGTACTCCGAAAAGGCAACCCAGAAATTTAGGAAAGGTAATTCTTCTAGAAACAATCGGCTCAGTTGTGCAGAGCCGACTGCCTCTTAAGAGAAAAGATCCCGGTGCCCCCTAATCCAAGTAATCATTAATGATACCTTATTTGATCGCGCTTTGTTGGATCTTGGTGCCTCAATTAATCTTATCCCCACAGTTGTTTTTGAGGAATTTAAGATTGGTGAATTGAAGCCTGTTGAGGTTACTCTCCAATTAGCCGACCGATCTACGATTAAACCAAGGGGAATTGTTGAAGATGTTCTTATCCAGGTCAAAAATTGTCTATTTGCAGTAGACTTTTTAGTCCTGGACATAGAGGTACCTGAAGCACTTAAGTTTGCCCCCATTATTTTTGGAAGACCATTCTTAGCTACCGCCCGTGCCAATATTGATTGTGATTCTGGAAAGATGAAGATCATGTGTGGCGGTGAATCTGTAACCCTAGACATTTTTCAAGCTTCTAGGCGGTTCCAAGAACCAGATTTCTTCGATGATTCGGATTCAGAAATAGAAAACATTGTGGAGGAAACTTTGCAGATTTCCCACCTAGGTTCCTGTTTTGCTGTCAATACGGTTACTGAACAATTCCACTTTTTCTCACCCTTCCACCCCAACCACACATCCAGCTAACATTCCAGCTGACCCTTTCACTCTCACCTCACCTTTAACCGACAAAGCAGAAACTCTTTCGAAGCCGGGCCCACAATTGGAATTAAAACCTTTGCCCGACTCCCTTAAATACGTCTTCCTGGTTCTAAATTAGACCATGCCCCTAATTATAAATTCTGGACTCACCGGGGCACAAGAGCACAAACTCCTCCAGGTTTTGAGTAAATATCAGAAAGCTATTGGCTATACACTTTTTGATCTTAAAGGCATTCATCTGTCCTATTGTATGCATCGTATATATTTAGAGGATGATTCTCGCCCCTCCTGCCAACCACTAAGGTGCTTGAATCCTATTATGCAGGAGATGGTAAAAAAGGAGATTATTAAGTGGCTGGATGCTGATATCATCTACCCCATTTCTGACAGCTCCTGGGTTAGTCCAACACAAGTTGTCCCCAAAAAGGCTGGACTAACAGTTGTCACTAATGATAATGTGGAAAATGTAGCCACTCGAACCGCTTCTTCTTGGTGCGTGTGCATCGATTACCGAAAATTAAACACCGCCACCAAGAAGGATCATTTCCCGCTCCCTTTTATTGATCAAATCTTGGAGCATTTAGCCGGATGGGATTTTTACTATTTTTTGGACGGTTATTCCCGCTATAATCAAGTAGCAGTTCATCCTGAGGACCAGGACAAAACAACTTTCACCTGCCCCTTCGGAACCTTTGCTTTCCAAAGAATGCCCTTCGGTCTTTGGAAAGCACCTGCGACTTTTCAAAGGTTCATGCTTGCAATTTTTTTAGACCTGGTAGGTGAATGTTTAGAAGTCTTTGTGGATGACTTCTCTGTTTTAGGAGATTCTTTTGACCATTGTCTCAAAAATCTTGAAAGAACTCTCCAAAAGTGCATAGAAGTTAATCTGGTCCTCAGCTGGGAAAAAAGTCCTTTCATGGTCCAAGAAGGTATTGTCATGGGCCATGTTATTTCAAAACAAGGAATCGTGGTAGATAAAGCAAAAATTGATGCTATATCTAAGCTCCCACCACCCACTACTGTCAAATAGATTAGATCCTTTTTGGGTCATGTGGGTTTCTAACGTCGATTCATACAAAATTTTTCCCAAATCTCCAAGCCCTTAAGTAAGCTTCTCATTAAAGACTAGCCATTTGATTTTAATAATAAGTGCCTGGAGAGTTTTCTGAGGTTGAAGAATGAAGTTACTGAGGCACCAATATTGCAGGGACCTGATTGGAATAGTCCCTTTGAATTAATGACAGATGCCTCAGATTTTGCTGTAGGGGCCGTTCTAGGGCAAAGAATTGGTAAGAAGCCCGTTGTGATCTATTATGCTAGCAAAACCCTTGATGATGCACAACAGAATTACACGGTTACTGAAAAGGAACTTCTTGCCATTGTATTTTCCTTAGAAAAATTTAGATCTTATCTGTTGGGGTCACATGTCACTATTTATACCGACCACTCAGCAATTAAATATTTGCTGACAAAGAAAGATGCGAAACCCTGCCTTATCCGTTGGATTCTGCTGCTCCAGGAATTTGACCTGGAAATCAAGGATAAGGTGGGATTGCATAATGCAGTGGTCGACCATCTCTCTCGTCTTATGACGAATGACATAATGACCCGGCCAGATCAGTTCCCCGATGAAAGCATTTTAGCTGCTACAACCCTCCCTTGGTTTGCACCCATCGCAAACTACTTAGCAACAGAACAAATCCCTGCTGATTGGCCAAAAACAAAACGGGATAAGTTCTTTGCTGATATTAAATATTATTTTTGGGAGGAGCCCGACCTTTTCCGCATTTGTGCCAATCAGGTCATTCGACGATGTGTCCCTGATTCTGAAATCCATGATATCTTGACACATTGTCACTCAATGGCCTGTGGCGGAAATTTTTCGGGCAAGAAAACTGCAGCTAAAATCCTTAATGCTGGATTTTATTGGCCCAGCTTGCACAAAGATGCTCATGACTTCGTTCGGTCCTGTGTGCGTTGCCAGAGCATCGGCAACATGACTTGGAAGGATATGATGTCCCTTAATCCTATTTTAGAGGTTGAAATTTTTGATGCTTGGGGCATCGACTTCATAGGACCGTTCATCAACTCTGGTGGGTATTTATATATATTAGTCGCAGTCGACTATGTTTATAAATGGATAGAAGCAATACCCACCCGCACTAGTGATCACTGTGTGGTTGTCGAATTTCTTAAGAAAAATATTTTCTCAAGATTCGGTATACCAAAATCCATTATTAGTGACGGAGGCTCACATTTCACCCACTCACAATTCCGTCACCTTCTTTCTAAATATGGGGTTAATCATAAAATTTCCACACCATATCACCCCCAAACAAATGGCCAGGCTAAAGTTTCTAACCGGGAAATTAAAAATATTTTACAAAAGACGGTTAGGCCCGACCGTAAAGATTGGTCCACCAAATTGGACGATGCTTTATGGGCCTACCGTACCGCTTTTAAAACTCCGCTTGGCATGTCTCCCTTCTGTCTGATTTTTGGGAAGGCATGCCATCTCCTGGTAGAATTAGAACATAGGGCTTTTTGGGCAATAAAACAACTCAATATGGATTTATCTGACGTCGGTAACCATAGAAAATTACAATTAACTGAATTGGAAGAATTACGTAATTTTTCCTATGAAAATGCAAGGATTTGTAAAGACCGAACAAAGAAATTTCACGATAAATATATTGTTTGGAAACACTTTGACGTTAATCAACGCATTTGGCTTTTCGATGCGAGATTACGTCTTTTTCCTAGCAAATTAAAATCTAAATGGACCGGCCCCTTTATTATCCATAAAACATATCCATACGGCGCTGTTGACCTTTTTGATCTGAAAACTAATTCGACATTTCAAGTCAATGGCCAGCGTTTAAAGCCCTATTTTGACCATACACCTAAAATTCTGTCTGAATCTTTTAATTTTACTGAGCCAGTCACCCTTGATCACTAATGCACATCACGCCTGGCTGAATGGCGTAAAAGATAGCACTGGATGGGAGGTAACCCATCATTTTTTCCTGCTTTCCTTTTTTCTTTTCCTGGTTTTGATCATCCTAAACCCGACCATTCTTCACTAAGGTGATCCCTTTTCCCTCCTAATGCATGAGGACATGGCATATCTTAAGCATGGGGGGGTGTTTTTAAATTTGACGATCGATTTAGGATTTTCAAAACCTAAAAACATGCATTTTTCTTTAATTTATTTCCTGCTTGCATACCCAATATATATATATATATGTTGAAAACCTTTTGAGGAAAAATTTTGAAATCGGGACTAAGGTCGAAAAATTCACTTTTGGTACAATGGGATTTAATCTTTAACAAACTAAGGATGAGGATATGGATCTGATCATTAGAATTCCAGGGTCTATTTTAGATTAGATCAGATATCCTTCTCTAAAACTCCACCTGAACTCATGATAGTTCAGGTGACTTGATCCTATTTTGTAATGTGAAAAGTATTTGACTTAGCTTCTGATTCAAAAACTTGCATGTTTTGAGAAACTTCTTGTGTCACTTTTCACACACAAGCCAACACTTAAAAATAACTAAAAATTTGAAAAACTCCCTTGTTTGGACTTAGTAAAAGTCTGAAGCAGATCATTGGTTTGAGTTCCCACCGCCGAGAAGGAGGAAAATGCCTCCTTTGAGGGCGCGATGTCAACATGTTACCGCCTCGATGCTGCTCCATATCTATATTTCATATCTCTAGACGGAGCATTAAAGCACATTTTAGTAGCTCAAGTGTCTTGGACAGTGCTCTACCAATAGTGTCGAAGCAAGAGCTTGAGTTTGCTCGGAGCGCCCCTTTTCACCGCATCATGTTTTGGGGTTGTGAGCTCCTGGGTGGTGTCATGGATAGTGCTATACCGAAGTAATGGCGCCAGAGCCCCCTCGAGGAATGGTAACGGGAATGATGATCCCGACACATCTGTTGTAAGACTAAGCTAAAAATAAGCATGAGGAAAAAAAAAAAAGTAAATTAACATGCCCATATAAATGTTGGCTTTTCACAAGCACAGACACAAGGTTTTAAAGGATTTTGCAAGTTGCGAATCAGATTCATGAGCTAGAAAAATCCTAAAAACAAACATTTCAAGTCATCTGAATTAAAAGGGGTTAATTTGTGAATTTTCTAGAGGATATATTGATCCCGTTCTGTCTAATCGCTGAATACAAAAATAAATCCCAATGTTTATCTTTAACAAATCCCATACCTCCTGTGTTTTAATCTACCAAGGTCCCTTAATCTCTTTTTCTCCTCAAAAGTCGAAAAAATTAGATTTCCCAAAAATTCCATTTTCCAAAAAAATTAAAGTTTTGATAAGATACTAGCAAAAGGTAAGTATGGGGGTGTGATAAATGCCAGTTTATCATCATTTCTATGCATTAAAACAAACCTAGCTCTTAGGATTTTACTGCGCAAACCAATTTTTGGGCTGCATTTACGCATAAAATAGGTTAGGCATGCATTTCATTTTTTTATTGTCTTTCTGATATGTTTTTGTGAGTGTTAGGGATGAACAGATATACAGATTCCTAAAACCCTAGCACTCAAGAAGGCAAATGGTGAAGGAGAAGCTCAGACTAGCTGGAATTCAGCTTGATCCGTCTCACCACAGTTGGAACCTAGCTCACTTGAACTAGGGTTAGCTCATCCCAGCTCCATTCAGTTAATCTCAGCTGAATGGTAGCTCAAGAGAGTTCATCTTAGCTCACCCTAGCTAAAGTCAGCTCAGATCCAACTCAACTTAGCTGAGTCTAGCTCATCTCAGCTCCCACTAGTCCACAAGGAGCTCTAGCTAACTCAGCTGAGTTGACAGGAGTTTACCCCAGCTCAGATCCAGCTACATCCAGCTCCACTCAACTCCAGCCAGCTAAAGAAGAACTCATCCCAGCTCAGGAAGCTCAACTCCAGCTCCCGGGGACTCAGCTTAGCTCAACTCAGTTGAGCTAAGCTACCTTAGCTGTCTCAACCAGCTTGTTCCTCCCCGGGAGCACCAGACCTAGCTCACCTCAGCTCATTATGGTAGAAGCTAGCTCACTTTAGCTTGGCTTAGCAACTAGCAAAGAACTAGCAAGCTAAGCCAGCTAGAGTAGCCCCATGCCTGCCTCTTCAGCAGCAGCCAGCTCTAGCACCAGCTCTAGACTTCTCCTCCTTAGCTCCTCCCTCCAAACCCTCTCTCCAACACCTTCTCCTCTACTCCCCCTTAGCTAAGCTAGCTTAGCTTAGCTTAGCTAGCAACCAGCTCCTTGGCCATCCACCACCTTCAAATTCAACCCTAGCTAGCTCCACCAACTTAAGCCTACCTAAGCTAGCTACCCTACTCAAGTTGGCGCCAACTCCTAGCCATCCCTTCACCCCATCATCACCACCAAAAGACACCAAAAGTTGGCGCCAAAAACTACCCCTAACCACCTCTATTTTGGTTCCAACTTTCAGCCCTTCATCCACCCTACACCTACCCACATAACCCATCCTAGCCATCCACCTACCCCTCCTTCTAGAACCCTTCTTGGCACCAACTTAGACCCCCTTCTAGAAGCCATTTTGGTGCCAACATCAAGGGGTGTCAACACCCATAACCACCCCCTAGTTGTCCCTTAAGGTGGTGCCAATTAACCTTGGCCATTGGATCCTTAACCACCTCCGTCCTTCCATCCTAGCCCTCCATTTCAAGGGGCACCTTAACCCCCCATCCTACCCTATAAAAAGACCACTACCCATCACCATTCAAGGCATCCTTGGCTAGCAAATTCACTCTCATATTCCACTTAGAAGCCCACGTCCAAGAGAGAAGAAGAAGAAGAAGATTAAGGGGATATTCTGTCCCCTTGGTGCCTTCCCCTCTTCCCTTCTCTCTTGGGTCACGCCAGCCAAAGGAGAAGCCAGGCAAGGAAGATCTTTGGAGGAGATCTTGAAGGTGGTCCACGCCACCTTGGAGGAGTTTTTGAGGGTGGTGCACGCCCACCCCTTGGAGAGAGCATTGAAGGTGGTAGCTTCCACCTTGGAGGAGCTCTCAAGGAAGGAGAAGAAGGAGGCCCTCTTTTCAAGCCAAGGAGCAGCTAGGCTTGGAGCAAGAAGACTCCCTTCTTCACCAATTTTTGCAAGAGGATTAGTGTTTCTTTATTTGCTTTTAAATTTGTTTAGTTCTAGTAGAAGCATTCCTCTACTTGTCCTTGAAAAGAACACTAATTCTAGTCAATTAAATTGCCTTCTTTTAGCTTTTTATTGCAATTGTTACTTTTGGTTCTAGCACTTGTTTCACCTCTTCTTCCTAATTACTCTAGGCCTCCACTTGCCTAGAGTGAGCTTAGGAAGAAGATATTTCTATCTTTTAAATTTTAGTTAAGCAATTGTAGGTGTTAGTACTTTCCGTTACGATTCGCATTTTACCCTCATCTTTTCAAAATAAAAAAAATTACATATTTAAAATACCAAAAAGAAAGTTGAGATGTGTTTTTAGCAAGAGAATTGAATTGCATTTTTGCCTCCTTGGACGACCCTAGAAACTCCCATATCTAGGTTTATAAATTTAAAAGCGTATGCGAATTCGCATGTTACAACGACGTTAAAAACTTGCTTTTACAAATCACACGAATTTCGCTATCAGCGGTGACCGTGTGCATGCACGCGGTTCTCAGCCGTTCGATTGGAGATCGATGGCTGAGATCTGCTCTTCGTATGAAGGTGGAAGCAGGCATGATCTGGACACGGTGAGCGGGTGCCACATGGCGCGTCGTGGGCCATTGATCATCAGATCAACCTTCAGAACTTCTTGGGCCCATTGTGGGAGCTCTGGATTTCGGATTTGGCCGATTTCGAGTCTGTTGGACTTCGTTCGTCATTCTGAATCCATCCGTGTGGTCTGATTGCTCATCTGAGGCTTGCTTTGACAAATACTCATACAAATGGCCATTAATATTATTTTATAAGCAATCTTGACATATGATGCATGCAATGCTCCCATTCTACTTATGTTGTATTATCTGTGCCTTTTATTCTTAGGATGGGCCCTATTTAATGGAATTATCACCCAAGATGCAGTGTTATCATACCCCCATGCTTACTCGCTAGTCCCTAGCAAGGTTTATTCTAGCCTTTATTTTTTGTCAGAATTTAAGTAGTTACTTAGACACTTCGTCACTTGTCAATAGGAGGAAATATACTAGGATCTTATTCTGCAAAGTCTAAGCAGTGCCCTGCCAAAATACGAATCACCTAAATCCTTGCTTTCATGTATGTAAATATACATATGTATTTATATATATTTTTAGATTTTTTTGGAATTCAAAGTGGGTTGGTAACTTTTTATGGCTACCCAACCCACCCAAAACTCATACAAAACTCTAAGTGCTAAGCATCTTGGTGTAAAGATCGTGATAGACTCACTCAACGATAATTCAGACAGACTTCGAGTTTCTATGTCCCTAGGTGACCGGAAGAGGAAGTATTTTGCCTAAAGGTGTATTTGTTCGATTGGTAGCTTTCTCCCTATGTTTGTTTAAATTGGGGTCAACACAAGGATTTTTCTAGTGTATATCACCCCGGCTTGTATTACTTCCCTGCTTCTTCCTTAAGTGTTTTGGTTCTTTTTGTGCAATTACTGAGCTGGGCTCTGGACAACCGACCAATGGGCTGTTACCCACGATCACTTTCCAGCCATACTCGAGCGGTGAAGTGTGGTTTATTTTGTTTTCTTCTCTCTCTCTCTTTTTGTGGGTGGCTTCCTTGATCTCAAATGTACCTAGAGGCAATGAAGAAGAAGTGGTCCCGTGGTTGGGCTCTAGACAACCTGCTAATGGGTTGTTACCCACAACAACTTGCCAGCCATACCACCTTAGAGAGCTCACTAGCTACCCAATTTCTTTCAAAATCTCCAAGGAATGAGTCTGTGCAAAAATGTGTGCAGATGTTTAGACTCAAAGTCCTTCTGAGTTAGAGGGTGAGTTGATAAGTCGTATACTTATCACCTTATTTAGTAGGTTGATTAGAGTAGCTTAAGGTTGCAAGGATTTGAGGCTAAATCCATATTTTAACGGACACCAGGGCTGATTAAGCCTGAAGGCCTGAAAAGTCTAAGTGTTCAAGTTATTTTTGTATTATTTCCCATTATTGACAAGTTTCTAATGTCTAAGTTTCTTCCTAAATTCAATTTTTTTTTTATTTTATTCAAATTGATTAAATGAGCTCAGGATCGTGCAATTTATCACCCCCCATGCTTAAGTTGGATAATGTCCTCATTGGCAAATACATGGATGCAACAGGGGTTTAAAAAGATATTACCTGAGTGACGTAAAATACCGGATCAGCCTGAATCCTCTGGGTTGCCTCCCAGGAAGCACTGAGTTTAACACCTCCAGCTAGGTGGTACTTCGTGTCATCCCTCAATGAGGGTGACACTCTCCTTTGGGGAAACCTAGGCTAGGAAGTGTTTCAATCTTTTACCATTAACTGTAAAAGTGTGCCCAGTGTTTGGATCAGCGATTTCAACCGCCCCATTAGAGTGAGGCTTAACCATCCAAAATGGTCCTGTCCATTTGGACCTAAGTTTTCCCAGAAAGAGTTTTTGGCGGGCATCGAATAGCCAGACTTGCTGGTTAGGCTCGAAGGTCTTTCTATGGATGAGTCGGTCATGGACGGCTTTCATTTTCTCCTTATACAGTCGACTATTCTCAAAGGCATCCTGACAAATTTCTTCGAGCTCAGAGAGTTGGAGCATCCTCTATGTACCGGCTAACTGGGAATCCATGTTACATTGCTTGACAGCCTAGTAGGCCCGGTGTTCCAATTCGACAGGAAGATGGCAGGCTTTGCCAAAGACCAGCCGATAAGGCAACATGCCTATCGGGGTCTTGAAAGCGGTCCTATCTGCCCACAGGGCATCATCTAGTTGTGTGGATCAATCTTTCCTGTCAGGTCTCACAGTCTTTTGTAAAATGTTCTTGATTTGTCTATTTGAGACCTCGGTCTGCCCATTTGTATGCGGATGATACAGGGTAGCAATGCGGTGGTTAACCCCATATTTTCTAAGTAGGGCACAGAATTGGGAGTGAATAAAATGACTTCCACCATCACTAATCATGGCCTTTGGTATTCCAAATTGGGAAAAGATGTTCTACTTAACAAAGTCCATGACAGTCCTGTGATCGCATCGGTGGGTAGAAATGGCTTCAATCCATTTAGAGACATAGTCTACCGAGACTAGGATGTACTCGAAGCTGTTGGATGGTGGAAAGGGGCCCATAAAATTGATACCCCAAATGTCGAAGATTTCGACAATCAAGATGGGCTCGAGGGGCATCGTATCTTTTCTGGTCATGGTCCCCAGCGCTTGGCAGCGTGAGCAAGTCTTGGCAAAGTTGTGTGCATCCTTAAATAGGGAAGGCCAGTAAAATCCAGACTGCAGAACCTTCGTAGTAGTTTTCTTTCTAGAGAAGTGGCCACCACAAGCCTGGTGATGTAAACACATTTACACTACTTAAAATGTCTATTTATGCATGTTCTTAAGCATAGGATTGCATTTCATGATATAAATATTGCATAACATGCATCATCTCGCATTTAGAGTAGTTTGAATAAAATGGAGGTTAATTGTCTCCTTTTATGTGCTTGGACAGGGAAAACATTTTATCAGGGCCTCGAATCAAAGATCCAACCATATGGATATGATCAGGGCGATGATTGGAGTTCAACGACTCCAAGATCGCCCTAATCAGGCATCCGTAGCATCAGATAGAGATCGGGGAACCCTAGAAGATCAAGGGCCAGGATGGTGTAAATCTGCACTTCAGATGACAAATCCGACCGCACGGATGAATTCGGATCGACGATCGCAGCCTAACGACACAAAAATCGAGTCAATCCGACATCCGTGGCACCATCTACAACTTCCAGAAGATGGAAGGCCAAGATGGCACCACGTGGCGCCATCTCAGCCGCCCAAATGGCCACTGGCATTTTTTGAAGGCCCCCGCCCGATCGCTCTCCACCGTCAGATGGAGATCCAACGGCTGTGGACGCCCGGCGCTTAAAACGTGCGCTCGACCATCCGCACCCCGCAGCGCAGCGGTCGAGCGCACTTACGTGAGCGCGGGGCGCGGGTTCGAGCCTCGGCGAGTGGATTGGAGGCGCGGGTAATTGAGGCACGTGGAGCGTCGGATGGAGATCGTGCGGTCGCGGGCGCCTGATACCGCCGACGCGCGATTGGACGCTCTGCGTAACGCGTGATCGCACGCGCAGGCGGGCGGGCGGCAGCGGTGAAGCCGCGATTTTAAGCCGTCCGATCTCACGATCGGACGGCTGAGACTTCGCGGACGTGCGTAGGCGTTACGCACGCGGGCAGCCGAGCGAGCGTGCGTGGGCGCGGCGGCGACGGCCACGTCGGGGCTTTAGTGACGGATTTATCCGTCACTAAAGACCCCTTATTTATTATTTTGAAGATGTAATGTCTATTTTGCCTCCACTCCCTGCAACTATAAAAGGAGACCCCCTCCATACGAAATTTTCATCCCTTCTTTCTCTTCTCTACCCCTCCAAAGCTCAAGAGAAGCTTGTCCCACACCCAGGATGCTTCTCGCGAGATAAAGTCCAATTTTCGTTCCCCTTCGGAAGTGGATCCCGCGACGACGACGGCGTGCTGCTTCGTTCTCGTTCTTCTGCTTCGTCCTCCTTCGTCCCGCTTCGTTCTCCTTCGTCCAGGCGTCGTCCCGTTCGGCTCGTCCTCCAAGCAACCGTCGAGGAGGATTTCTCTCTCCCTATTCTTTTTACCTCTTTGTAGTATAGATTTACTGCTTTCTAGATTAAGCTACTCGTCCTCCAAGCAATCGTCGAGGAGGACATTTCTCTCTCCATTCTTTTAATGCTTTCTAGAGTAAATTTATCGCTTTCTAGAGTAATTGTTTTATGCTTTCTAGTTGTAATGAACAATCTCTTCAATACAAAAATTCCTTGTTTATTCTACATCTCATTTTGATTTCTCTATGTAATATTCTCTTTCTCTCTTACTCTCTCTCTCTCTTCTATTTATTGTAAATAATTAGATGGTTCTAAATTTAATTATTCTGTAACAAATAAAAAGAAACGCATAGTTTTTAAATCAAACGTCTGCCTCCCTGTGTTCGACTCGGAATTTTAATTTCGGTATAAATTTTATTTGTTGAACACGAATTCTTCGCTTTCAAACTACAACGACAGGTTTTCCAAAATTGAACACGTTAGCGTAGGTTCGTAAGCATCCAACATTTTGGCGCCGTTGCCGGGGAGGCAACGCTCTTTGATTTCTCTTCGCGTTTTGTAACTTATAAATCATTTACCTCGCTTTTCTCCTTTCTTATTGTAATTGCAGGTACTCTTTCGAGACAGGCAAAAGCGGTAGATCGGGGTAAAGTGCTGTGGAAGGTTTTGTAAGTTATCCCCCACCTCCCACCCATTAGATTTCATTTCATCACATAATAACTCAAACATCAATCAACCTAGGTGTTTTTATAAACTCTAAGGTTAGATTGTTTGTTGTTTGACACCCATACTCACCCCAACCCCCACATTAAAAAAAAAAAAAAATCTCACAGAGGTACACAACCTCATCTGATTTTCAAACTCAACTGGTAATCCAATCTTAGGAGCCGATACACATCCAAACACATAATTGAGTAGAAATCAGATTAGGTAATCATTTGTGTGCCTAATTAAGTGGTGCAACAGGCCAATTGTTTGAGTTGATTGGGACGCACCACTTCAAATAAATCAACTCATCAAGTAGCTGCCAATTAGGTTCAACTCTTAGGGATTTACCAGGCACTCCACATTCTTTTTAAACTTTAAAGGAAAACATCTTCACCTGTGCTTGTAAAACTTGGTGTGCCAACGAAACTTGATTGAAAACACCTAAAGTTGAATCCTAAAAGCTAGTAAGAAAGATTTGAATCTTAAAATTCACCACATCAAAAACAATCTTGCTTGAAAACCACTGGTTGTGCACTCACACACAAATCAATCAATCATTAAGGGCACAACCCATTTAAAGGGCCCATCACATTCCAAAGCACATTCAAACCTAGCCCTAAATAAAACAAAGTAGACATTGGCCTTAAGGATTGGACTCGCTCTTCAGAGCCCAGAACGAGATTATTTTCGATTAGTCTGTTTCTACTGTTCAATCTGATGTCTAGCTAGGGGAGCAGAGTCAAACGATCGCGGCTGGGGGGTACACTAGGAATCGGAGGCGCAAACCGAAGGAAGAACGTTCTCCCCAGTCCCTCCTAACTGGTTGGATTGAACAGACGGAAGTAGATCAAATCGTTCCTTTATCTCAAGACGGGTTTTGAGAGTCTGTAGGTCTTTAGGCTAACCTATTTAAGGACAGGTTTGATTGTTTGTATTGCAGGGCACCTTTCTTCCTCCCGTGTATCATGAATCCTTCCACATATTTCACGCATTCCCGCTCTTTCCCTCTTATTGTAAATTATCCTCAACATGACGATTATCCCAACTCGTATTGTAATCGACCATCAATTAGTTGGGATAATTCGGATTGGGGATATAATTCCGAACCCCCGTGTTTAGGGTCTAACCCTGAACACATTGATTCTGATTTCTATCCTTCTCAAAGCTACATCGATTATAGATCGTCCTCCTTTCATGAACAACCTAATACGATCTACAATCAAGAAGGATACACTGATCCTTACCCATTCTCTGATTTCACTGCCTTTAGGTCATCACCATCTTTTCAACAATCTGAACTGACCTATCATCAGGAAGGGTATAACGAATCTCAATTCGTTAATTCCTCTACATTGATGTCAAACCCGCCCAACCTTGAACCAACTCATTTGGTTCAGGTTAATCAGGTTCAAGATAAGGTTCTGGCTAACTTGAGGAATATCATTCAATCTTTAGAAGTTCAGCCAATACCTTGCATTGAGAGATTGGAGCCCCTGATTGAAATGATTGATGATTTAAACAAGTCTTTGTTGGATTGGCTCCAGGATGTTAATGATAAGAACCCGGGTGAGTTTCTACTTGGGAAATTAGCGAAATTGAGGATGAGATTCGCGATTGCTTTGATTCAATCTTGGAATAATTCCCTGGATGAACTCTCTTCAGGAAAGCCAATGACAGAACCCGCTCAGGCACCTGTTTGGGGGGACAAGTGTTATGAGGCTGATCAGATTGGATTAAAGCAACCAATTAAGGATGATTTGATTTCTTCACCTGAGATCCCTGAGCCGGGTTACGAGGAAACATATGTCTCCTTGGAACAGAAAGTGACAACTGATTTTGGGACATACATTGGTACGGATCCTGATGGTGAAGATTCAAGTTGCGAAGTCTCACGCAAGTTTTCTGAACACGATTTCTGTGAGACAATTGGGCCTGAGGAATCTGATAGATCATTTAATAGCCCAATAACTGAGGAAACTGATCTTATTAGGGCACACATTATGGATCCAGAATCGCATTTTCTAGAAGAATCAATTCAATGCCCTGATTATCAGTTACACCCTGTTGAGCTTATTGATGATTCTAATTCTGAGATAATTAGACCTGAGTCAATTTTGATTCTGCCACATCATTTAGACTTGGAGATTTCAGACGGGGTGATGAATATACAAGAGGTCCTGGAATTTGATATGCTAAATGAGGAGGATAGGAGCTGGGAAGTTTTGATTTGGGAAGTTAATTCAGGAGGAAATGGAAGATTGAGTCGAAGGGTTCCTTTTAAGTTGAAATCATCAAATCAGAACCCTTACGACATTTGTTTCGAGGATGTTCAACCCAAGCACACATTCAACGATTATCCTTTTGAGCTTCAATTTTCTGTAACCCGACTTTTTTGGTCTTGGGTTGCATCCTCAGAAATCGCAGGTCCGATCCTGCTTACATTCTGATTTTAGGTTTTGGGAAATTTTTATCCAGAACCTAAGATATTCTCGATTATGGGGTGTGGGTCTGCACCACAATCTGGTCCACATCTGTGGACCTCTGCTGACAGGTCAGAGTATTCTTCTGTTCATTCTAATTCTGACCTGCACATGTGAATTCTTCATTTCTTTTCTTTGTATAGTGTGCCTAGCTGAAGGCACTAAACTCAGCACTTATACAGTTCTTTTTCGTTTTCATCTTGGAGCGGACCTGATATTCACGCAATTCAGGTGCTTTCTACGCTTTTCCACTCTGTTTTATGTCTTTTTAATACAATGAGGACATTGCATTAGATAGGCATGAGGGGGTGGATATTCATCTCTGAATTCTCAGCTCCGTAGATTTGTTTATTTTCTTTTATAAAAAGAAAAAAACAAAAATCGGAATTAGGAAAGAGAATTTGGGTTTAAGAAAATTTTCAATCTTAGGAAATACTACATTAGGATCTGAACACAAAGACCCCTCAGGTCTTTGGACTTAATTAGCCTGTGTATCCACTAAAATGTGGATTTGTCTTTGAGTCCTTGCCATCTTAATTCTATTATAATTGGAATAAATAAGTTTGGGTGATAAGTACACGACTTATCAACCCACCCTCTGATTTGAGGGAATTTTGAGTTTTAAGCATCTACACACTTTCTTTGCACTAACTCGTTATTCGGCGATTCTAACGGAAATTGGGTAGCTAATGAACCTTCTAGGGTGATATGGCTGGCAAGTTATCGTGGGTAACAGCCCATAAGTAGGTTGTCCAGAGCCCAGTCACTGGACCTTTCTCTTTTTGCTGCCTTTAGGTAAATCTTAGATCAGGGAAGCCACCTACTTAAAAAAAAAAAAAAAATCAAAAAGAAAAAGGAGAAAAGAACAAAAAGAAATAAGCCACACTTCGCCGCACGAGTATGGCTGGAAAGTTGTCGGTGGTAACAGCTCATCGACCGGTTGTCCAGAACCCAGCTCAGAAAATGCACTAAAAATTCCCAAAACACTTAGGAAGAAGTGGAGAAGTAAAATAAATCGGGGAGATATACACTGGATTCACCCTTGTGTTGACCCCGTAAAAAAATAAAAGTAGGGAGAAAGCTACCGGTTGTAAAGATACACCTTTAGGCAGAATTCTTTTTGAGGTCACCTAGAGGCGTAGAAATCCGAAGTCTGTTCTAATTGCCGGTCAATGAGTCTATCATAATCACAATAAGATGCTTAAAACTTAGGGTTCTCATCAAATCTTGGGTAAGTTGAATAGCCGTAGAAAGCCACTCTTAAATCTTAAAATTTGAAAATCCAAAAAAATTAGAAAAGAGTAAAAAGAGAAAAAGAAAATTTTCTTTGAATAAGGCGAGGGCTTGAGGCAGTCTGCATTTTGGCAGATACCCGGGTACTGTTGTGTCTTTGAAAGTTCAGTTCCTAAGTAGACAATTTCTTAATAATTGAAAATAACTCAGGTCCAAATAATCTAATCTAATTCTTTTATATATAGCATATAGTTTTTGCTAGGGGCTAGCAAAAGATAGGCATGGGGGTATGATGTAAACACATTTACACTACTTAAAATGTCTATTTATGCATGTTCTTAAGCATAGGATTGCATTTCATGATATAAATATTGCATAACATGCATCATCTCGCATTTAGAGTAGTTTGAATAAAATGGAGGTTAATTGTCTCCTTTTATGTGCTTGGACAGGGCAAACATTTTATCGGGGCCTCGAATCAAAGATCCAACCGTATGGATATGATCAGGGCGACGATTGGAGTTCAACGACTCTAAGATCGCCCTAATCAGGCATCCGTAGCATCAGATAGAGATCGGTGAACCCTAGAAGATCAAGGGCCAGGATGGTGTAAATCCGCACTTCAGATGACAAATCCGACCTTACGAATGAATTCGGATCGACGATCGCACCCCAATGACACAAAAATCGAGTCAATCTGACATCCGTGGCACCATCTACAACTTCCAGAAGATGGACGGCCAAGATGGCGCCACGTGGCGCCATCTCAGCCGCCTAAACGGCCGCTGGCATTTTTTGAAGGCCCCCGCCCGATCTCTCTCCACCGTCAGATGGAGATCCAACGGCTGTGGCCGCCCGGCGCTTAAAACGTGCGCTCGACCATCCGCGCCCCGCAGCGCAGAGGTCGAGCGCGCTTACGCGAGTGCGGGGCGCGGGTTCGAGCCGCGGCGAGTGGATTGGAAGCGCGGATAATTGAGGCGCGTGGAGCGTCGGATGGAGATCGTGCATTCGCGGGCGCCCGACAGTGCCGACGCGCGATTGGACACTCCGCGTAACGCGTGATCGCACTCGCAGGAGGGCGGGTGGCAACGGTGAAGGCGAGATTTTAAGCCGTCCGATCTCGCGATCGGACGGCTGAGACTTCGCGGACGTGCGTAGGCGTTACGCACGCAGGCAGCCGAGTGGGCGCACGTGGGCGCGGCGGCGACAGCTACGTCGGGGCTTTAGTGACGGATTTATCCGTCACTAAAGACCCCTTATTTATTATTTTGAAGATGTAATGTCTATTTTTCCCCCACTCCTTGCAACTATAAAAGGAGACCCCCTCCATACAAAATTTTCATCCCTTCTTTCTCTTCTCTACCCCTCCAAAACTCAAGAGAAGCTTGTCCCACACCCGGGATGCTTCTCGCGAGATAAAGTCCAATTTTCGTTCCCCTTCGGAAGTGGATCCTGCGACGACGACGGCGTGCTGCTTCATTCCCGTTCTTCTGCTTCGTCCTCCTTCGTCCCGCTTCGTTCTCCTTCGTCCAAGCGTCGTCCCATCCGGCTTGTCCTCCAAGCAACCGTCGAGGAGGATTTCTCTCTCCCTATTCTTTTTACCGCTTTGTAGTATAGATTTACTGCTTTCTAAATTAAGCTACTCGTCCTCCAAGCAATCGTCGAGGAGGGCATTTCTCTCTCCATTCTTTTAATGCGTTCTAGAGTAAATTTATCGCTTTCTAGAGTAATTGTTTTATGCTTTCTAGTTGTAATGAACAATCTCTTCAATACAAAAATTCCTTGTTTATTCTACATCTCATTTTGATTTCTCTGTGTAAGATTCTCTTTCTCTCTTACTCTCTCTCTCTCTTCTATTTATTGTAAATAATTAGATGGTTCTAAATTTAATTATTCTGTAACAAATAAAAAGAAACACGTAGTTTTTAAATCAAACGTCTGCCTCCCTGTGTTCGACCCGGAATTTTAATTTCGGTATAAATTTTATTTGTTGAACACAAATTCTTCGCTTTCGAACTACGACAGGTTTTCCAAAATCGAACATGTTAGCGTAGGTTCGTACACGTTCAACACCTGGTCATGACAGAAAGAAAGCACACTCTGAACATCGTTCTTGGGGATACACCTCCTGATGATCTGGTTGATACAGAGGCGAAATAGCATGGGATCATCCCAGAAGTAGTGCTTGGCCTCATCCAAGAACCTGTCCCGTTGCTGTCTGGACTAGCTGTGCGGGGTTTGTCCTATAACTAGGTAGTTGACATAGTCAGCATACCAAGGCAGTTTCTTGTCTTGCATAGCCAGAATGTGTTCATCGGGGAAGGTGTCAGATAAAGGCAGGGAGAGTCGAATGTGGTCAGGGTGAAGTCTAGACAAGTGGTTAGCCACCACATTCTTTGATTCGACCTTGTCACGGATTTCCAGGTCAAATTCCTGCAAGAGCAGGATCCATCTGATGAGCCTGGGCTTTGCGTCCTTCTTAGCCAACAAGTGCAGGATGGCTGAATGGTCAGTATAGATGGTCATGTGGAATCCCAGCAAGTAAGGTCGGAACTTCTCAAGCCCGAAGACTACAGCGAGCAATTCTTTCTTAGTGACTGTATAATTTCGTTGGGCCTCATACAATGTTTTGCTCACGTAGTAGATCACCATGGGTTTCTTGTCTTGTCTTTGTCCCAAGACAGTGCCTATGGAAAAATCTGATGCATCACACATAATCTCAAAGTCCTGGGACCAATCCGAGGGATGAAGTAGAGGTGTTGTGGAGACTAAGTCCTGAAGGATGTGATAAGCCTAGATGCAATCAGAGGACATGTGGAATATGGCATCGTTGGCCAGAAGGTCGGTTAAGGGTTTGGAAAGCTTGGAGAAGTCTTTAATGAACCTTCAGTAGAAGCCAACATGTCCCAGGAATGAGCGAATCTGTCGGACCGAGCTAGGAGGAAGTTTGGAAATCAAATCAACCTTAGCTCGATCTACGTCAATGCCCCTATGCGATACGATGTGACTGAGGATGATTCCTTCTTGAACAATAAAATTGCTCTTTTCCTAACTTAACACTAGATTAACCTCGATACATTGTTTCAGGATTTTCTCCAAGTTGCTCAGATAATGGTCGAATGAATTCCCAAATACAGAGAAATCATCCATAAAGACCTCTAAGTATTCACCCACCATTTCTGAAAATATGGCTAGCAAGCAACGCTGGAAGGTAGCAGGTGCATTGCATAACCCGAACGGCATTCAACGAAATGAAAACGTGCAGTATGGGCAAGTGAATGTGGTCTTTTCTTGATCTTCCAAAGCAATTGCGACTTGGTTATATCCTGAATATCCATCCAGGAAGTAAAAATACTTTTGCCCTGCCAATCTTTCAAGGATCTGGTCAATGAATGGAAAGGGGAAATGATCCTTCTTAGTGGCTTCATTGAGCTTCCTGTAATCAATACACACCCGCCATGCGGTGGTGGTGCGGGTGGGGATGGATTCGCCATGCCCGTTGGTGACAACAATGAGCCCGACTTTCTTTGGAACCACTTGAGTGGGGCTCACCCAGGGGATATCAGAGATAGGATAGATGATGTCGGCGTCAAGCCACTTGATAATTTCTTTCTTAATGACCTCCCACATGTTTGGGTTTAATCGTCTCTGCATCTGGCGGGAGGGTCATGCCTCATCTTCCAGGTAAATCTTATGGGTGCAATAGGTGGGGCTAATTCCTCTCAAGTCTGAAATGGTCCATCCAATGGCGGCCCAATGTTCTGAAAGGGTCACGGTCAACCTAAGTTCCTGATCCTTGGTTAGATGAGAGTTAATAATCACAGGGAAGGTCTGGTCAGGTCCCAGGAAGACATACTTGAGATTCTCAGGTAGTGGCTTAAGTTCGGGTGCGGGTGGAACAATGGTTGATGGAAAAGGGAAAGGTGGGAGTTGATCAACATTGATCTCCTCAAATGGTGTTGTTTGATGGTAATCACCTTACAGAGGTCCACGGGTAGCGATGGTGACGAGTTAGAACAGTCATTACAGGCTTGGTGGTCTGAGACAGAACTAAGGGTGAGGCATTCCTCGACCAGAGTTTCCACGGGATCATGTTCCTGAACACAATCGCAATCAAAAGACTTTGTCGCCCGGAAGATATCCAACTGCATTTTCTTTTCTCCGAAGGCGATTTCCATACATCCCGTGTCACAATCAATGTTTTCCTTAGCCGTAGCTAAGAAAGGTCTGCCTAAGATTATGGGTGCGTTTTGTAATTTTTCAAGGACTTCAATATCGAGCACCAAGAAGTTGACTGGGAAATAGAAGTCCTGGACCCGCACAATCACGTCCTTGACAACCCCCTTCGGGGTCTTTACAGATCTATCAGCTAGCTGGATGGTGACAGGTGTGGGTGTCAACTCTCCGAAACCAAATTGGTGGTACAGGGTTGTTGGAATCAGATTGATAGAAGCACCTAAGTCCAGGAGCGCTCTATCAAATGTCATGTCCCCGATATTGCAGGAAATCAGGGGTGCTCCTGGGTCAATTCGTTTGAGTGGAGGGTTGCTTGATATTACGGAACTTGCTTGCTCGGAGAGCACAACCTTCTTAGGTGCTCGAGGTCTTGGCTTACGTTTGGGTGTACAAGCATCCTTTAGAAACTTGGTGTAAGCCGGGATGTGCTTAATGGCTTTGAGGAGCGGAATATTAATCTGTACCTGCTTAAAGATCTCCAAAAGCTCCTCAGTTTCCACAACATTTTCCTTCTTGATTGTCTCCAAGGTCTCAAGGTAGGGTGTCTGAACATGGATTGGATCTATTTCTGGGTCCTTGGGTTTTTCCAGTGCCTCTTCTAAGCCAGGTATCTCAGCTGGTGAAGTCTCAGGGAGAGTCGACCATTTGGGATCCTGGGTTTTGGTGCCGCTTCTCAAGGTTACCGCATTCGTAGAGGCATTGGGACCATGGGTTGATCCTTGAGAAGACAAGGACGAAGAAGCACCAAACCTAGGGGTTGTTTGTGGGGCTGGCTGGACCATGTGGGCTTGCCTGGGATTGCCCTGGAACCCTTGCGAATTGGGGCCTCTATTAATTATGTTTTGCGGGTTCGGTTGTGGCTGGGAAGGTAGGGATCCGTGTTGTTTACGGTCCAAAAGTTGGCTTAACTATCCCTTTACTAAGGCCACTTCCTCCTGATGTTTCTGGTTCATTTCAGCCATCATTTTTATCAGGGTGTCCATTTGGTTCTGTAGGGGAGGGGCCACCCTATTTTGATTATATGGGGGTCTAACTAGTGGTCCTTGTTGATAGGAGGCAAGTTTGGTTGCTGATTTAGCCAGGGCTTGTTTTGGAATGACGGTGGTTTCTGGTTCGTCCAACCAAAGTTGGGGTGATTACGCCAGCCAGTGTTGTAAGTGTTGGAGAAAGGGTCAGGTTTAGCATAACCTTGGACAACTTGCACATCTTCAAGGATAGCAGATGTCGATGGGGAGGGAAGAGAGTAATCAAAGGTTGAGGGAGCAAAGGTCCCTCCCTAGAACGTGATCAGGGGTTGTTCCAGGTTTAGTTGGCTTAAGGGCTGGACCAGGTCAACATTATGTGCTCCCTTTGCTAGGGAGAAGTTCTGTAACGGATTCTTGGTCTGGTTTAGTAGCTCATCAATCTTTTTGTCCACCAATTCCACTCGATCTAGTTTCTTGGCAATGATGTCCATGTTAACCATTCCAGAATTTTCTTGTACCTCATAAATCCCACCACAGGGTTGATTGGATCTGTTAAACTAGGTCATGGAGGCATTGTTGAGCGAATTTTCGCTCATAGACTCAAAGTGCTCAAACGCACTCTCGTCGTCCTTGTTCAGGAAGTTCCCCCCACACGAGGCATCGACGAAGTTCCGTAGGTTGCTGTCCAGACCTTGGTAGAAAATCTGGGCCAATTGCCACCTTGGTACTTCGTGGTGTGGGCATTTCCTCAAGAGGTCATTAAATCTTTCCCACGCCTCATGGAACTGTTCCCCACCCTGGAGTGTAAAGGTAGTAATAGCTCTTCTGAGGGCATTAGTCTTTCCTATGGGGAAGAATTTCTTTAGAAATGCAAGCCTCAGTTCTTCCCAGGTGGTGATGGGTCTACCTAGGGTTCTAAGCCAGTGAGAAGCCTTGTCTCTCAATGAGAAGGGGAACATCTTAGTTAGAACAATGTCAAGGCTAATGTTCCTAGGTTTCATAGTTCGTGCTATTCAGTCAAGCTCCTCTAGGTGCTGGAAGGGGTCCTCATTTGAGCTTCCATGGAAGTGGCTCTGGATCAAACTTAAGACATTTGGTTTTAGCTCAAAACCATCTCTCCCTTCGGGGATCCTAAGGTGTGGCTCGACTCTAATAGCAGAAGGATTGTAGAAGTTGCGGAGGGGCCTTGGTTGATCCTGGAATGGTGGTAAATCAAGTGGTGGTTGCCCTTGTGGACCTTGGAAAGGTGGTGGTGGTTGCCCTTGTGGATTTTGTAACCGGTGTATGGCTTGCATGATGGTGTGGATTTGTTGTTGCTGAAGTCGGCGGTTTGCATTAATCTGGGCTTGGATGATGGCCATTGTGTCCGGTGGGGTTTGGTCCTCAACCTCATCTACCCTAGGTTCAGCAATGTTTCTATCAGAATCAAGTCGCTTGGATTCCCGTCCCAACACAAACTCAGGATGCAATGAGCGTCACCCGTGCATACACTAGAGAAGAATAAGAGGGGATGCGGAGAGCGACAGATGCAAGAAGTGTGTGTTCAATCAAGCAAACAAGCCTAGTCCTTATGGTGTATTCCTTAGGAGACCTAGAAATCTCAAAAAGGGTGATTAAGTCCGTAAGCACTGGACTCCCCTTGCCAAGGCTAATCTGGCTAGGTTGATTACAAGGGGATTGCAGGGAAGGTTCTTCCTTTGGCTTGCGCCGCCGGTTCTGTAGACCCCACAACCGCGGTCGTTTGACACTGCCCCGCAGCCTAGTCACCAGATTCTACCAAGGGAATGAAAGCCAAGTGCCCAGCGAACAAAACCTCACCTCTCGAGACTTAACTTAGTCCTGCCTAATGTTTTCACGCTTTTGTGGGTGCTTAAAGCATATCACGTTGTAGTATAGCCGACAAAGCGTTCAAACAAATAAAGATTTTTATTACTCGAAAATCGGAGTATCCGAGGTTGAACACAGGGAGCAAATGGAATTTACTACTAATCAAAATGTAATTGAACACTCTAATTTACTCAAAATGTTAATTCAAATATGAATGTATGTGATTAAAAGTAATTAGGACAAAAAATATGAAGATCAGACGTCTTAAAAGTATTTTCCCTTTTTCTTCTTCTTCATCTTCTGATCTTGCTTTCTTTCTTCTTTCTCTTCTCTTTCTGCTTTGCTTCTTTTCTTGCGGAGGCTTCTTCTTCCTGCCTTTGTATCTGTTCTCTTGTTTCTTCTCCTGCCTTGCCTTCCTTCTTTCTTCTTCGTCTTCTGATCTTTGCAATCTTCACTTGGCCTCTCTTCGTTCTCTGCAGTCTTTCTTCTGCCTTGCTCTTCCTTCTTCTCCTGCGAAGGCTTCTTTCCTCTTCCTTCTCTTCTCTGCCTTGCCTTCCTTCTTCTTTGGTCCTTTTGTTCTTCCTGCCTTTCCTTCTTCCTTCTTCTTCTTTCTTCTCTTTCTCGCGACCAAGTCTTTCAACGTTTAGCCTGTGCCTACACAGAGCAAAACCTATCCCTTTTCCTCTACCCGCGCGTCTCTCTCTCTCAGCAGTTCACATAAGGACGCTCTCCCAGAGCCACACGAGTAATCGGGTCGGATTCGCTCCCGGGACCAGGCGCACCGGCAGGTGGTGTGATGCGCGAGGAGTGCGCAGGTTTAGGTTGGGTCGGATCCCGCCAGATCCGCGTGATGAAACCGTGGACGAGGCGGCCGTGGGGGTAAGTGAGGGACCTCACCCCTGTGCTTTCGGAGGCGTTAAGCATAAAACACGAATTCAACTTATAGCATACCCGCGCCTCGCGATTCCACGATGTGGGACTAAAGGCTCTGCCCTGATTTCGCGCGTGCCTGCAGACCTGTGTGCAATCGCCGCAGCTGCTGGCTTCACAACGCCCCTGGCTGGACTCAATCGCTTCGCAACACTCGCACGATCCTGTTGTGCCTGCAACCTGGGAGCCCTGGCGCCTGGAGCTGCGTTGGAGCTTCTTCAAATGTCGCCAATGGCGGCAGGACCTGAGATCTTGTCAGACACAAAACGAGCCTATTGGCCCAATCAGACTAGCTGGACACCTTCGCCGTGGCACGGCGAAGGCGGTGGACGGTGTTGCAGGCCGCAGGTCGGCCTAGGCGTGCGTGCCTAGGTCAACCTGTGGCTGGATGTGTGGGGTTGTTCGGGGGACTACTGCGGAGGTGCGGAGTGGCAGTGGAGGGGAGGAAGTTGTTCTTGGTGGTGAGGCAGAGCTTACGAGATGGTTGGCGAGCCGTGTGGAGGGGCGGAATGCTGGGAGCGGCTCGTCGGAGGTTGGTCGGAGGCGAGGAAGATGGAGGTGGTCAGCTTCGGTCGAGGGTCGATTAGATGAGATAACAGGGGAAAAGAGAGAGGGGAATACGGGGAATAGTTCTAACCTAATTGTAGGGACGAAGGGGGACGGAGGGCGGACAGCTGTACCTGCTGTCGCCGGAGAAGACGCTGCCCAATGGGGGAGAACGGTGGTGACGACGGGGCTGAGGCAGCGTGCGCAGGTATTGCACGACGCGGAGGAGAGTCAGGAAGGTAACTTTGCCACTGGTTTTGTGGAAGAGCGAAGAGGGAGGGGAGGGGGGCTCGCCGGAGCTTGGTAGGAAGTTTGGTTGGGCAGGAGGAGATGAATTGGAGGTAGAAACTTGGCCAAATCAAGCTGAAATTGAGCGGCCGGAGGTGTAGTCTCTTTTATAGGCACTGGGCCGGTTGTTCAGGGCGTGGAGGGCACGCAATCGTCAGAGGTCGGTCGCTGGAGATGGAAAGAGGTTAAGATACCCGAATCTCTCGTGCGTTCGCACGAGAGATTGGGTTCACACCAGAGGTTGTGATCGGCCTTAAATGGAAGGGAATTCCTCAGAGAATCTCCCATTTCTAGGAGAGAATCTCTGAGGAATCAGAGAGTAATCCCTCTCTAAACCTCGCCGGAGCTTGGTTCTTCCCTAACAATGGCGGCAAGACCTGATTGCAAAGGTGGCGAGGAACTTAGGGGGCTCTCTGCAAAGATATTCAAAAGATAGGGACCAAATTATAATTTGGGTGTACTAAATTGCAAAGTAGGCCAAGATGACCTCCCCTTAGGTCCAAATTTTGGTACAAACCTAATTTTGACCTAAGGAATCCAATGGTGAAGTTTGATTTTAGGTTTGACCTCGTTTGACTGGACATTTTGCGTAAAAACCCAAATTAGGTTAATTGAGGAGCTAGGACCATAATCTAGGTCAAACTAGGTTCCAAAGTCCAAATTAAGTGTTCTAAACCCTAGAGGATATTTTTCCATGGTTTTTAGAGGGTTTACTTGATTTTTATCCTGACTGGAACCTTGTTAATTTAAGCGGGTTTGTTTTAGGGTTACCAGGTGTCATTTAATTCCTAAATTGCACATAAACCCATTTCTGATTGACTCAACCCACTTTTTATCTCATTTAGACCATTTGACCCATGTTTTGCCTTTGAGAAATCCCGTTCATGTACTGCAATGGTAAAATTGCATTTTTAACCTTTATTTCATCTTTTCTTCTTAGAGCACTTGTTTCTTCAGTTAAGCCTTCTTCTAGGTTATGTAGGAGCTTTTATCTTCTTTATTGGGTCAAAATGAGCTAGTTATGGCTCATGATGAGGCTCTCATCATACCCCCATGCCTAGCTTTTCCTAGTCCCTTAGCAAAATTTCAAGGTTTCAACTTCCATTCTAGACCCAAAGTGTCCTCAGTTATGATAAGTGCTTCTTTTGTGATTTGGTAGGAATGCCGACAATAGGCCTAGAGGTACTCAAGTACCAACCAAAATCTGGACCTGTTCCGCTTTAGCCTCAGTCCTCCGCAAAGGTTTCTACGGCCCACAGAAACTAACCTAGGGTTCATTGGACTCCGCGGTTAAAGCACCCGTGCTTGAGACATTTTTAGCCTAAGTTCAGTTTGCAGTGCATTTTTGTAAGAGAGAGATAGAGGATTTATTTATTTGGAGAGCTTTTCTCACTCCTTTCTTTTTATTTCTAGCTTCAGATTAGCTTCTCAACACGGTTTGTTTCGGATTCCTCATCCCCATCATCAATCCTCAAGGGTCCCTGGCTTTCGAGATTTTGAGATAATCCCGCCCATGGCAACCCCCAGAACCCTGTCTTTCGAGATTTCGAGATAATCTCGCCCATGGCATTCCGTGGCCGAGTTCAGACCCTGGCGATCGACATTTCTGGATAATGCCGCCCGTGGTATCTGAACCAGCAGAGTGCTTACATGCCCCCAGTAGGATATTTGAATATCCTAAGAGAAGCACCGAGGAGACGATATGTTGTTACACATCTTCTAGGGGAATTTCCCGCCTCTCCGCGTCGGGAACTCATCCAAATCAACTTGTGTTGATTAGCCGCTCCTAATCTAGGTGACATTTTCAGAACATTAAACGCTCTTGGGTGTTTTGGATATTTATGCGCACTGAACCAGACTGTGTGTGAATTTGGGGTGCTTAGGTTACCGAATCCCGCAAACTGGAAGTCAGTTAATGAGGCCGAATACTTCCTAAGCCTTAGACCTAATACTCAAGCTTCGCATTTTTCTCAACCTCTTGAGGATTATCCAGATTTTAACGGATACGTGAATTTTTAAGCTAAAGATACTAGCCCAAGAGGCCTAAGACCAGTGTTCCCGTTAATCTCTTGTTATATCTCTGTAGAACTTTTCTTTTATTTCTTTTCTGATTTGGTCTAGAACTTCAGTTAATTCCTTAATCTTTTACTAATGACTACTTCTCATTTTTCATTTTGTGCTCCTTTTTGTCATTTCTGCTCTTTTTCTCCTCCTTATAAATATGTGGCTCACAACATTTCCTCCCACCCCCCATTTTTTTATTCCTTTTCATAGTTTTTCAATTTTTTTGTGTTTTTGACATATGCGAATTTTTTGTGAGAATCCTTCTGATTTTTTCTTGGTTTTGTATGTATGCACTTTATCACCCCCCCATGACTAAGTTTCGCAATGTCCTCATTATAAACATAGGGTGTGAATTAGTGTTGTGGTCAGTGGCTTAGAACAGGATACATTGGGTGGGTGAATGGGTCGAAAATGACTGATGCGAACGATTTCAATCTCTGATACTTGTACCAGAGGTGGGATCAACTGTCTACGGCTGAACTCAAGGTGCAATAGATGTGGAGTACAGACGGATAATCAAACAGGTCTCTAGTTTTGGGGATGACGGGTTGCCTCCCGTTAAGCGCTAAATTTAATGCCTTCAGCCGAGCGGAAAATGGGGTGGAGAGGGAGTGGTCAAATCAATGGAGTTTTGGAAAACAAGCACCTTAATTAAGAGCCTGGTTGGTCCAACCAGGTGCTTGTTAAGATCAGTGGGCTGATGATGCAGCCCGAACCCAACAAGTCTGGTGGGTTGATAGATGTAGATCAACAAATGCGGAACCCACCATATGCAGTGAAGTTCTAATGGATATGGAAGTGAAAACTCGAGTTCAGGCTGAGTCGAGTCAGCCTGGTGAGAGTAGGGTTCCAAAAGATAATCAATATAAAGTGTGGAATCCCTACAGGGATGGTCAAAGGATGGAGGCTCCTGATTTGTGGTCTGATCAGTGACCGATACCTGGTATAGATATGGAGTTGAATCATCTGTAATCAGCTCAGTGAGAAGTGCATCAGAATAGAAATTGAGTCCGGTTGCGGGTCGAGGTAGGGAATGGGTTTTCCTTATCTCTGTATATGTGGAGCAGGTGGCTTCAAAGAGAGTTGGTCTGTTATAATCAGGAGGCAGATTCTCTCTGATGTTATGGTCAGATTCGAAATTGTCGGAGAGTTTGCAAAAATCAAAATTTGAATGAGATTCACGATCATGGGTTCCACCATAGAATAAATCATATTCTGTATTAGCAGCCTGATTGGGGTCTAGCCTAAATGTTAACTCTGAGGTTAAAAAGGTGTCCCTATTTGGTAGAGGCTCAGGTTCTAAGCTAGTAGGGCAGACCTAATTGAAATCCCACTCGTCCAACTCCTCGATTTCTGTGTCGTAGATTGGCATGACTTCCGCAAAATCGATTAGTTCCTCGGAGGATGTTGGCGAGGGATATTCATCAAATAAAGGCCTAAGATCATATTCTTCATTGAAAGATTCATCTTCTTCATATGGGGCCTAGAAATCTTCCCAGTAGGTTTCAGATCTAGATTCTGAGCTTAGGATGTGGGTTGAATTACTAGAATCTAAGTCCAAATTACCTTCGAGGGTCACCTTATCAGGATAAGGGACGGAATTTACACCCTCGAGAGGTTCAGTCCTACTTTCATACTTGCAGGAGTCTTGGGATTCTAAAATGGGTTCAACATGATATTTTCCTGCATTTGGAGCTTCCCAACCTTCTTCAATATCAGGCACATTGTGTTCTATCTGGGTTGGGAATCCACAACCATCTTGTGCCTCAAACCCGAGATCAGATTTATCCTCGATGTTGTCCTAAGATAGATCATCCTCTGTTGGTATACACGGGTTTTTTGATCAATAATTTATTTTACTAATCTCATTATCTCTTCCCATTTTTCAAGACTATCTTGGTGTTGCTTCCAAAGTCTAGGATCTGTCATACATTGGAGGTATTCAAGATTGTGTAGTTTTTCTATCTCAATGTATGTAGTAATGAGCAAGTCACGGGTTGATTCTTTGTTGGCTTCTGCTAATAACACTTGGGCACAAGTTGTGACAAAGGTTGTGGTTGTTGGGACATCAACCTGAATGTTTCCTACTGCTGTTGAGGTTTCTTCATTTTCATAAAATTTCATGGCATCCTCAATCATTTTATCTCTCATGGATATCCGATATTCAGGTTTCTCGACTGGTAGTCCTAGGTGGTTTGGCTGCATTTTTGGATCAGGTGGTGGAATCAAGATGTAGAATCAGAGTTTGAATCAAGATGTAGTTATGGAGCGATCAGATCTGAATAACGAGTCCCACTGAAAATGAGTGTGTGTGCTCTAAAGAGAAAAGATGAGGGACTGGAGGTGTTTTTGACCCAATCAAGACACCCAAAGATGTTTGGATGACTATGGAGGTTCGGGGCAGATGGACCCCTGGATCAGAAGATCGTCCACTTGAGAATTACCTGGCCAGCCAGAGAGGGAGAGTCCCACAAAGACCCCTACATGGTAGAGCGTCCCCACGGGTTACAGGGTTTCCCCCACCCGACCTCTCTTGTCACTGAGATTCCAGGTAGACCAGAATGGGGACCTTGACCTCTTAAGTCTACCACTTTTATTTTAAAGGTCCTTTTAGGGTTCTCACTTGAACTTTAGATGTGTTGCTGTTGTGACCTAATTTAGAGGTTGGTTGACCTAAGGGGTCAACTTCACCTGACCTATCCTATGGATGGCAGAATGATTCTAGGTTTAGAGCCTAGAGATCACCCTGATTCTACTCCCAGGTTATTAGGTCCAAAATTTTAAGGTTCAAGTGATTTTAGAGCTCAATTTTAGGGTTTGTCTTATTTAGCTCTCTTCAATCAAGGGCTTGGGTAGCACACTAGTGCGGGAGGGTTTATTTCCTTTTATGCAGGCATGTGTGACTAACACTTCAAGACCCTACTGTAGAAACCCTAATTTGGTTCTATTTCCAATCCTCTTTTTCTTTTTGAAAAGGTTCTCTTTGGACTTTACAAGCAAGAAATGTGTTGTCCGCCGAGATTACGCGTGTTTTCAATTAGGCACAAGAATTTGTGGGATGACTTTAAAAAAATCGCTCCTACTTCAAGAAGTTTTGAAAAATTCTCGCAAAATTAGGAAACATTTGCCTTAAAATGGTGATTACTATATAAAGAAGGCAGTTGATTCCTAAATTGATTTTCTTCCTTTTGTCTTTTCAGGATTAGGGGATAGTTTAAGGAAGAAAAGAAATTACCTGCCCTAGAGTGGTTGACTTGCGGGGGGAATCTTCTCGTGAAATACCTGCAAGATCACATCAAAGCAAAATAGGGCAAGTTAGTGTTCAATATGATGAAAAGAATGTAGAGACTAGTGGTAAATTACGCGTTGTTCCCCGGCAACGGCGCCAAAATGTTCTCACGCTTTTGTGGGTGTTTAAAGCATATCACGTTGTAGTATAGCCGACAAAGCGTTCAAACAAATAAAGATTTTTATTACTCGAAAATCGGAGTATCCGAGGTCGAACACAGGGAGCAAATGGAATTTACTACTAATCAAAATGTAATTGAACACTCTAATTTACTCAAAATGTTAATTCAAATATGAATGTATGCGATTAAAAGTAATTAGGACAAAAAATATGAACATCAGACGTCTTAAAAGTATTTTCCCTTTTTCTTCTTCTTCTTCTGATCTTGCTTTCTTTCTTCTTTCTCTTCTCTTTCTGCTTTGCTTCTTTTCTTGCGAAGGCTTCTTCTTCCTACCTTTGTATCTGTTCTCTTGTTTCTTCTCCTGCCTTGCCTTCCTTCTTTCTTCTTCTTCTGATCTTTGCAATCTTCACTTGGCCTCTCTTCGTTCTCTGCAGTCTTTCTTCTGCCTTGCTCTTCCTTCTTCTCCTGTGAAGGCTTCTTTCCTCTTCCTTCTCTTCTCTGCCTTGCCTTCCTTCTTCTTTAGCCCTTCTGTTCTTCCTGCCTTTCCTTCTTCCTTCTTCTTCTTTCTTCTCTTTCTTGCGACCAAGTCTTTCAACGTTCAGCCTGTGCCTACACAGAGCAAAACCTATCCATTTTCCTCTACCCGCGCGTCTCTCTCTCTCAGCAGTTCACATAAGGACGCTCTCCCAGAGCCACACGAGTAATCGGGTCGGATTCGCACCCGGGACCAGGCGCACCGGCAGGTGGTGTGATGCGCGAGGAGTGTGCAGGTTTAGGTCGGGTCGGATCCTGCCAGATTCGCGTGATGAAACCACGGACGAGGCGGCCGTGGGGGTAGGTGAGGGACCTCACCCCTATGCTTTCGGAGGCATTAAGCATAAAACACGAATTCAACTTATAGCATACCCGCGCCTCACGATTCCACGATGTGGGACTAAAGGTTCTGCCCTGATTTTGCGTGCGCCCGTAGACCTGCGTGCAATCGCCGCAGTTGCTGGCTTCGCAACCCCCCTGGCTGGGCTCAATCGCTTCGCAACACTCGCACAATCCTGCTTCGCCTGCAACCTGGGAGCCCTGGCGCCTGGAGCTGCGTTGGAGCTTCTTCAAATGTCGCCAATGGAGGCAGGAGATGTGATCTTGTCAGACACAAAACGAGCCTATTGGCCCAATCGGACTAGCTGGACACCGTCGCCGTGGCACGGCAAAGGCAGTGGACGGTGCTGCAGGCCATAGGTCAGCCTAGGCGTGCGTGCCTAGGTCAACCTGTGGCCGGATGTATGGGGTTGTTCGGGGGACTACTGCGGAGGTGCGGAGTGGCAGTGGAGGGGCGGAAGTTGTTCCTGGTGGTGAGGCGGAGCTTACGAGATGGTTGCCGAGTCGTGTGGAGGGGCGGAATGGTGGGAGCGGCTCGCTGGAGGTTGGTCGGAGGCGAGGAAGATGGAGGTGGTCAGCGTCGGTCGAGGGTCGATTAGATGAGATAACAGGGGGAAAAGAGAGAGGGGAATACGGGGAGTAGTTCTAACCTAATTGTAGGGACGAAGGGGGACGGAGGGCGGACAGCTGTACCTGCTATTGCCGGAGAAGACGCTGCCCAGTGGGGGAGAACGGTGGCGACGACGGGGCTAAGGCGGCATGTGCGGGTATTGCGCGATGCGGAGGAGAGTCAGGAAGGTAACTCTGCCACTGGTTTTGTGGCAGAGCAAAGAGGGAGGGGAGGGGGGCTCGCCGGAGCTTGCTGGGAAGTTTGGCCAGGCAGGAGGAGATGAATTGGAGGTGGAAACTCGGCCAAATCAAGCTAAAATTGAGTGGCTGGAGGTGTAGTCTCTTTTATAGGCACTGGGCCGGTTGTTCAGGGCGTGGAGGGCACACAATCGTCAGAGGTCGGTCACCGGAGATGGAAAGAGGTTAAGATACCCGAATCTCTCGTGCGTTCGCACGAGAGATTAGGTTCACACCAGAGGTTGTGATCGGTCTTAAATGGAAGGGAATTCCTCAGAGAATCTCCCTTCCATTTCTGGGAGAGAATCTCTGAGGAATCAGAGAGTAATCCCTCTCTAAACCTCGTCGGAGCTTGGTTCTGCCTAACAATGGAGGAAGGACCTGATTGCAAAGGTGGCGAGGAACTTAGGGGGCTCTCTGCAAAGATATTCAAAAGATAGGGACCAAATTGTAATTTAGGTGTACTAAATTGCAAAGTAGGCCAAGATGACCTCCCCTTAGGTACAAATTTTGGTACAAACCTAATTTGGACCTAAGAAATCCAATGGTGAAGTTTGATTTTAGGTTTGACCTCGTTTGACTGGATATTTTGCGTAAAAACCCAAATTAGGTTAATTGAGGAGCTAGGACCCTAATCTAGGTCAAACTAGGCTCCAAAGGCCAAATTAAGTGTTCTAAACCATAGAGGATATTTTTCCATGGCTTTTAGAGGGTTTACTTGATTTTTATCCTGATCGAAACCTTGTTAGTTTAAGCAGGTCTGTTTTAGGGTTACAAAGTGTCATTTAATTCCTAAATTGCACATAAACCCATTTCTGATTGACTCAACCAACTTTTTATCTCATTTAGACCATTTGACCCATGTTTTGCCTCTAAGAAATCCCGTTTATGTACTGCAATGGTAAAATTGCAGTTTTAACCTTTATTTCATGTTTTCATCTCAGAGCACTTATTTCTTCAGTTAAGCCTTCTTCTAGGTTATGTAGGAGCTTTTATCTTCTTTATTGGGTCAAAATGAGCTAGTTATGGCTCATGATGAGGCTCTCATCTGGCATGTCTACTCAATTTTAAAAGGGCTAGGAGTGTGCTTGTGCTAAGGTTATGTGATGAGGCGTTGATTGGGGTGGTGCCTCTTAGTTTTCCACTTTCAATGTGTATGCTTCTATCAAAGCATGGTTTTCAAGCAAGGATTTTTTTCAAGATGTGGTGTCTTTTAGTGTTTCATCCTTACTTTAGTGTCTTTTAGGATTGACGTGTCTTAATGTTTTCAGACAAGTTTCAGTGGGCACGTCAAGTTTTGCACACAATTTGGTGAAAGTAGATTTCCTTTTATTGTGTAGAGGCTTTAAAACCCTAATGTACTCATTCTAATGATCATGCAGCTTCTATTAGATGAGTCATTTTTAGGGTTGAGTGGTGCGGCCCAAATCAATCCAAGGTGGCTTCGCAAACACCACTCAAAAAGAGAAAAGAACACTCCAAGAATTTATTCAGAATGTTAGAGTGTACATTTTTTGTTGGGTGATGTGTTAAGGATGCGGGTCAGGTAATCAGACACCACACCAATTTTTTTCAATTTTATAATTTTTTTTTAGTTTTTCAAGCAAGAAAACAACCATGAGTGAAGAACTACTCACTACCGGTCCTTGTTGCGCCGACTCCCTTGTTACTGTCATGGGTTATGCTGCTTCGCCGTCCAAGTGCCAAATTCCTGCAACCATCAAGTAAAAGGAGACAAGGCGTTAGACGATGTGAGAATGGATGTAAAATGGAAGTGACAAAACAAATCCGTTGCCTCCCCGGCAACGACGACAAAAACTGACGTGGTTCGTGCGTGTGTGTTTAGAAGTGTCGTCATAGTTTGCACTTGCAATGTCGGTTTTAAAGTAAAGAAACGAATGTGAGTCCAAGTGTCGGTCTCAGGGAGGTGTAAAAATCAGATTTTTCTTGTCACTTTTTGTCACGAAAATCGCAGCATTTTGCTTGCGAAAAGGGCACGGGTGAAAAGCGAGAGAGAGAGATTAGGGTTAGAATCATTTCATATGCAACTTGAATAGAAAATAGAGCAAGCAACTGAATAGAAAATAACTTCATTAGTCATGCAGCTTTAGTTCATAAATTACAACATTAGATACATGCTTAAACATAAGTAAAGTAAAGCTTAAAAGAAGGGAAGAAAGAGAGAGAGAGGGAGGGCGGCAAGGCAGCCATGGTGGTGGAGAGGGCTCCTTCGACGACTCATCGTCTCTGGCAATTACAAAAGAGCTTAAAGGTAGCTAGGAGAGGGGTAGAGTAGTTGCAAGTGGAGTGAATGCCTTGAATGGGTGGTTGGAAGGGTTTTAAATAGGGAGAGGGTCTTTCCAAATGACGAAGGGGTTTTAGCGATGTTCGGGACATTGCTAAAACCCTTCCCAAAATGTCGGTGAAGACCCCTGCCCGCCGGTCGCTCGCCCACAGCTGTGCTTCCTCGCGCCCGATCCGTGTGCGCACGCCATGAGCCATCCAATCGAAGATCGGACAGCTGGGATCTTGCGCGAGGCGCTCTCCTGGATCGCGCCCTTGCGCCCACGTCATCGCACGCGTCTGGCTAGGGTGCATCTACGGGCGCCACGTCGCGCGATCTCGTCCATCTGCTGCTGATCGGGCAGCCCAATTTCTCCCGCGCGAGTGGTCATCTCCAAATTTCAGCTTCACGTGGCTCGAACCCGCGTCGCGTGAGCACGAGCATACGATCCAACTGCTGTGCTATGCCCGCTGCTTTGTCGCGGTGACCGCGAGCGTGTGCGCGGTTCCCAGCCATTCAATTGGAGATCGACGACTGAGATCTGCTCTCCTGATGAAGGTGGAAGCAGGCACCATCTGGACTCGGTGAGCGGGTGCCACGTGGCGCGCCATGGGCCATTGATCATCACATCAACGGTTAGAACTTCTTAGGCCCATTGTGGGAGCTCCGGATGTCGGATTTGGCCGATTTTGAGTCCGTTGGACTCCGTTTGTCATTCTGAATCCATCTGTGTAGTATGATTACTCATCTGAGGCCTGCTTTGACAAGTGCTCATATAAATAGCCATTAATACTATTTTATAAGCAATCTTGACATATGATGCATGCAATGCTCCCATTCTACTTATGTTGTGTTATCTGTGCCTTTTATTCTTAAGATGGGCCTTATTTAATGGAATTATCATCCAAAGATGCAGTGTTATCAGACAACAACCCTCATTGTGAATCGTGCCCATCTAATGTTGACTTAAATGATAAATGGTTTAACCCAAGATGCCTTCATAACAAAATTAAGTAAATTGTGGGAAATGCATAGCACAGAGGGCTTATAATGTATTACAAATCCACCACTCTCGGGATACACCAAGATGACATTGAGAAATGTAGAAATATGTTAAATTTGTTGCAACAAGTAATTGAATAGACATGACATCGGAAAATGTGTTAGGCTAAGTTGTTCGTTGTAGCATGTGCTTACGACATCAATTTTAAAAGAAGAATTGAACATGAGTACGAGTGTCAAACACGAGGAGGCATGAAATTGGATCAGTTAATCATTTTAATGTCACATGATATTTGTTTGGTTTGCTTGCGAAAAGAGAATGAGAGAGAGAGTGTGTGTGATAGGGTTAGAGATTCATGTTAAAGATATGATGATTGCTAAGTATGCATGAAATCAAGCAAGATGATAATATATTGCAAAAGGAAAAATCGTCTTACAACTATAATGCTAGAGGAAAGCTTAAAACAACATAAACATTAAACTAAAGACTAAATGCACAAAATGGAGAGGCGAGGCAGCCATGCTGGTGGAGGGGCTTTTATTGGTGACTCGACAACTTTGGGACCTTGCTTTGAAGCTCTATGATGGTGGGGCACGTGCTTGGTAGAAGATAAGAAGAGATAGATGCCCATGAATGGAGGGGTGTAGGCCTCTTTATAGTGGAAGAAAGGTGGCCAAAGTAGGTATCGAACCATTAATGACAACCAGGACATCACTGCAGGCCAACTATAAACGTTGCTGTAGGCTAGCTCACCTACTTGTTGTCCTCTGCACACGTGAACAGTGTCTACGCAAGGGCGATCCGTGTGCACAGTTTATCAGTCGTCCGATCAAGGATCAATAATTGAGATTGCACCTCACCTGTCCTTCAGATTGTGCCTCGCCCATGCATATGATGGCACATTGGATCAGACGTTGGATGGGCTCGTGCATTCGACACGTGAAATCACGCCACGTCGCACCTTCAAAGCCGTTCAATGGAGATCTGACGGTCGAATTTCGTAGCCATTCATGCTCAGCAAATTTTGAGCCTTGCGAGGGCTTAAACCTACATCTACTACTCATGTGCTGAGGCACGGACCAACGTGCTACCCCCGCACGTTAGTTGAGTTCTTGCGCATCCTCCTACGTGCTCTCAATCATCCGATCAAGGATCGACGACTAAGATCGCTTGATGAATGAGAGTCAGATGAGAGCATTGGGTTATGGATGCGTGGATGCACGACACGTGGCTGGCTTTCGGCTATTGATCATGAGATCAACTGCCAGAATTTCGCAGACTTGTTGTGAGAGCTACGTAGGTCAGATTAAAGTGATTTTGGGTCTGTTGGACTCCGTTCGTCGATCCAGATCCATCTGTGTAATTCAATTTCTCATTTGAGGCATGTTTCAATATGCACTTGTACACATGGCCGATAGGCATTGATTATAAGAAACTTAAATGTAGAATTTACACAATATGCATGTATTGCTCCCAGACCCATTATAACATGGTATTTATGCATGTGTGCCCTTGTGATTGACTCTAATTGATATAAGTAACACTAATAATTGTAGAGTCATCATACCCCCATTCCCACCCCTTGCTAGTCTCTAGTAAGGTCAACCTAAATGCTATCTACAACTAGAATTAAGAATCGATTACTTGGACATAAGTTTCTTGTCAACAGAAGGAAATTTCTACTAAGAACCTAATCCACAGAGACTCAACAGTGCTCGAGTGTCTACCAAAATGTAAACTGCCTATGTCCTTGCCTTATTCTGTATAAAAGCAAATTCATTTTTTCTTCTTTTACTTATTTTCTCTTTTTTTTAATTTTGGAGTTGAGAGCTTCGGGATAACTTTCTATGGCTACCCAATCCACCCAAGATTCGAAAAGGACTCTAAGTGCTAAGCAACTTGTCGAGAAAATTGTGATACTCACTCAACAGCAATTAAAATGGGCTTTAGGTTTCTACACCCCTAGGTCACCTAAAAAAGAAAATGCTGCCTAAAGGTGTATCTTTCTGACCGGTAGCTTTCTCTCTACTTTTATTTAAGGGGTCAACACAAGGGCAAATTGACGAGTCGATTTTCACTTCTGAAAATGATGATTAAGATGATTTTTCATTGTATTTATAAGTGGTGGAAAAATTGACTAATCAAAATATTGAATTAAAATTCAACCACTTGTAGAAGAGCAGGTCGTGTCTACAGGGAGGTAATGGCCTATTAAAACTCACAAGGGTCAAAAACCAATGTTCACTGTTAATTTCATTAATAAATTGACTCAAAACCGCTTCTCAATTGGGATAATATGACATGATCATGCTGATTTTGCATTTACGTTGAAATTTGACGGTGTTCTCCTAAATGTAACATAATATTTAATTAATAAAAGAAAAAAATCAAAAGCTTGCAATGACATATGAATGTAATAACTAATGCAAGTTTTACTGTGCAGAAATAGGGGATGCCTTCCCAGTGACTGTGCGCGAGGAGGATGGAATGGCCGAAGGTGTGAAGCTCGGAGGAGGATCTCTAGACCGAGGGCTCCGCGATGGCGGTTGTGGTGAAGTGTAGGGCTGCCTGAGGTGGCTAGACAGAGTAACGGTGGAGGTGGGTTCCGGTGGCTACTGGTCGTGCAAGGAAGTGCGGCGCATGGAGGAGAAGGCACTGGCTGTGTGTAGAGCGTGGGAAGGCTCCTGGTGCTGAGGAGAGTTGCTCGAGGTGGCACGCAGTGGGCTCCTGACGAGGGGGTGCAGGCGCTAGACTACACGTACGTGGAGTGTGGCGCTGCTGGAGGGGCGTAGGCGTGCAGGGGAGCTGCTGGAGGATGCGTGCTGTTGTGAGCATGGCAGAGGCACAGCTACGGGGGTGCAGCGCTCTATAGTGCATGTGCGGAGTTGCTGCTGGTGGTGCGCACGGCAGCACACGGGTGTGCACGGTAGGGGCTTGTGGTATGGTCTGAAGGAGAGCGGGGTTGCTGGAGGTGCGTGATTGAGGAGTTGGTGGTGCATAGCAGCTAAGGCTATAGGTGGTAATTGTTGGTGATGGTGGTGGATGGTTTTGTTGAGGTGGAAGATGGGTTCCTTGCTGCAGTTACACGAAGGAGAAGAGATGTAGGGGCTTTGGACGTCTGGGAAAGTTCCCAGACATCTTAAATGAGCAGAATGGTGGACAGTGGTGAAGATGGAGCACGGTGGTGATCATCAGGGGAGGTGATCTGGCGATTACACGGTGAGGTTGTAATGCGAAGCTTTGCGATGGCGGTGCAGGCTGTCACCTTGCATGCCCACGGTGGCGAAGCTCCGCTGCGGTTGAGGCCAATGGTAATGGAGTTGATGAGAAACTAAGTTCTTTGCATTGTGAGGAAAGGTAATGAAGGCCTATTGAGCACTGTTGTTTCCTCCCCCCTCTTGTAGTTGTAGCTAATTCATTTGAAATCACAAGAGGTGGGAGAAGATCCTCATGAATGCTGGCAGTTGTTAAAAATGAATGAGTGCAGGAGGAGGAGGTGGAGGCGGAGCAGTTACCTGCCAAAGAAAATAATAATAATAATAACATAATTAGGATTATTTATACATAACTCCTTAACTTCTATGTTAATTAAAACAATGTATGTAATGCACCTAATTAGTTAACTAATCAAATGCATGCAATTCTAGGTTAATTCTAAATGCATTTAGATATGAATGCCACATATGAATTATGCAATTAAGCTAAAAATGTGAATTAAATTATTTACATCATAATGCATGCTATCTAAATGTTAAAATTAACTTAACGTCTAGGCACTTAAATACTTAAATAGCCCACAAAAATGGGCTAATCATAAACTCAGTGTATATCTCCCAAGATTATTCTACTTCCTCGCTTTTTCCTTAAGTGTTTTGGGATTTTTTTTTGTGTGTTTAATGAGTTGGGATTTGGACAAACGGCCAATGAGTTGTTACCCACGACAACTTGCCAGCCATACTCGTGCAGTGCAGTGTGGCTTATTTCTCTTTTTTTTTCTTTTACTCCTTTTTCCTTTTTTTTTCTTATCTTTAAGTAGGTGGCTTCCCTGATCTAAGATTTACCTAAAGGCACTAGTAATAGAGAATGATCTTGTGGCTGTGCTTTGGACAAACTGCCAATGGGTTGTTACCCACAACATCTTGCTAGCTATACCACCCTAGAAGGTCCATTAGCTACCCAATTTTCATTAAAACAGCTGAGGCGTGAGTCAGTGCAAAATGTGTGTAGATGCTTAGACTAAAAGCCCTTTAATTAGATGGTGGGTTGATAAGTCATATACTTATCACCCTACTTTATTAATCAAATGAATGTAAATTAAGATGGCAAGGACTCAAGAACAAGTCCACATTTTAATGGACACCCAGGCTGATTAAGCTTGAAGACTTGAAGAATCTAAGTGTTTACGTCCTTACGTATTATTTCCTACAGTTGACAAGATCCTAATGCTTAAGTATTCTTTTCCTAATTCCTTTTTTTTTATGAGATAATTCAAGTTGACAGTATGTACTCAGATCATACGAGTTACCACCCCTCCATGCCTAAGTTGGACAATGTCCTCATTGGAAGATAAATATATGCAAGGGGGTAAGGAAAGAAATCACCTAAGTTTCAGCTGTGTATCCGGTCAACCTAAATCTTCTAGGTTGCCTCCTAGGAAGCTCTGAGTTTAGTGCCTTTAGCTAGGCATAATACATAGACAACAAAGGATCAATCAGTTGAATGGTCTAGGTCAAAAAGGGGAAGACATAATCAGCTAGACTTAGAGTCAGAAGTTCGCAGATGCAACTAGATCATTGTGTAGTCCCATCCTTAAGGGATGGGAACTCAGAAAGTCTTTGGTCATGCATGCCTTAGTCCATTCATCTCTTTTCCCTTGGGCATGCAGACCAGAAGCTTGCTTGGACAGATGTAACCCTAATCTATAATGTCGGACATTTAGATTGTCAAAGTAAGCAGCTCTTATCCTTCGAAAATTAGGTTCGAGGTGATGATGAAGCATAGGGTTTTTATTCCTCCCTGGATCTAAGTCAAAAAGGTCATAGGGTCCTAATAAGAGGTCGGTGGCTTGATCAACTCAGGGCCCCGTAGTTAACATTTCCTTCTTCAATTTTATTGTCCTTAGGGGGGGTCATTTCTGTGTCCATCCAAACATTTGATCTCAACAAAATGTTCTCTTCTTCCTTTAGAAGTTTAGAATCCAAAGTTTTAGCCAACTCCACATCAGTTGCATTAACATCTTTGAGACTTGGGTTAGCTACGAAGGAATGAGTTTGATCATCATGATTGATTTGGGTGGGTCAAAGTGAAGATCCTCCCAATCCTCAATCATGATTTCTCTGTCTAATTCCTCAACCATTTGAGCCTAAAATCTTATTCATTTCTTCCAAATCATAGTCAATCATTACGGAAGAACTTGTGATGGAGCTAATTTCATCATTCATTTCATGCTCCAATTCTTCCCGTTGCCTTTCCTTTAAATCCATGGTGGGTGATGGGTCTACTTGAGTGGACTAATTTAGTGCTTAAGTAATGAATTATTTGGAGCATAATTTAATCTAAGGCATGCTGATAATGACAAAATGTGAAAGCTTTGAATGTATCATTTCATGCATTAATTACTTGAATATTTATGTGAAAGAACTGAGTATTCACTTTAAAGGCAAGGACTTCACATCAAATAAAGATTTGAGATGTTACATTGTGGGACTTTTATGTTATCTTGGTAAAATTTGGCAAAAGAATCATTTTTTGGCATCTCTTAATCCCTTTCTTATTTGCCCTAAAATCTCTTTGATTCTTTATGTCTCTCTCCCTCAAATGGCAACACTAAATCACGGTTGATGATTGTTTCTTTCCTTCTCTGACTCCCTCTCTAATTCTCTCTCTCATTTTCTTTATATAACAGGAAAAAAAAAGGCGTAGAAATCCCATCTCCCCTCCATGGGGAAGAAGCTCTTCTTCTCCACTTCTCCTCCCTATAAGCAGCCACCTTCATCGTGTGCCTTCTCTGCCACCGCGAGCCTCCATCGACATTGCCAACATCCTCACCTTGCACCGTGACCACCACTGGGAGCCACCACCTCACCTTCGTTCTTCTTCCCTCTACCTCTCTGCATGCGCAGAGACCACGTCCATCGCACTTCCTCACTTTCTCCACGACCTCCTTGCACCAACTGAGAGCTCCTCGACGCCACGTCCTCCTCACTGCAACCGTGTGCCTTCCCCCATTATGGCGACCACTCATCGCTCTCCTCGGCTCCTACTGCTCGCAGCCACTAGAGTGCACAACAGGTGCAGCACCACCAACAGCGCAGCCTTCCCTCGCATGCGCAAGACCTCACGCGCTTGCCCTGCAGCCTTCCTCCTCGTGGCTAGCCCCGCGCACGCCAGCAGCAGCGTAGCCAGCCCCACGTAGACAGAACAATCGCGCCCCCTCCTCTCCTTCATCGTCTTCTCCGTCAGCCAACAGAGAAAAACTCAACACCCGCCGGCTTCCTCCACTTGCAGCCGCCACCTCCAGCCACGAAGCTCTGCACCGTTGACTCCATCGAGCTCGCCTCACCTTCTTAAGCACAGCCACACCCTCAAAACCGCCAATGACAGTCCACGTGCATGCGTGCCCAACCCACCGTCGGCGAGCATCTTCCTGCCGTTCGACCGTCGCCGTCCGCCGTTTGTCATGCAACCACCGCCATCGAATTCCTCTCTGCATCCTCGACCTCCTTCGAGCACGGCAAGCCTGACTGTCCTCTCCTCCTCCATGTGCGTGCGTCGGTAGCCAATCCTCTGTTTTTGACTCCATTAAAAATTACATTGATTGCCATTGCCAAAGAATGGAATTTTGATATTGGTTATTTTATTATGGTAAATTTATGGGAAGCCCTTCTGTTCTTGGTTATTTGTGACAATATTGATGGATTGGAATTACTAGTTAATGGATTTTGTTTTCTTTCCTCTCATGATGCATGGATATCAATGGCAATTTATTTTTCTTGAACATGACTATTGGTGATATTATTAGTTCTATGTCTCCCTATGGATACAACCTAAAGTGTGGTATTATTTCAGTATTTTAGTAACTTTGATCGAGGTTTTTTTCTACCACATTACATATTGCGACGACATATTTTTATGACATCATTTGCAAAGCGAAAAGCCTCGCGATCAAATGGCGCCGCTGCCGGGGAGGTAACAGACGCAATAGATTCACTTGATTTTTATTTCTGATTATTCTGAGTTGCGCATTTATCTGATCATTCTTTATCTTTCTGTGCGTAGAATTTGAGGGGGCGAGGTGCGGTAGAGCGATGACATTGACCTTAAGTGACGTTCGCACATGGTTAAGACGTAGGAGACCTAGATCCCACTCTCACAGGGGATTCTCCTTTGTCGCAGTTTTATTTCTATCTTCTCACCCTTGTAGTAATTAGGGCTTATTTTTGGGGGTCAGTCCCCACATTCTTTAGAGGCTAGGGCTATATTTTTTTCTGTGTGTGAAAGTTAAATTTCTGCTTGCTTGCCTCTAAAACAAATAAAAGAAAATATCGAGTTGCCTACTTAGGAGTTACATACCCTTAGGTGCATGCATTTAGAGGTGATTGAGCAGCATACTAGATCTCTTCTCTACATTGCGTACATCATTGCACGAAGATTGCTGGAGACAGGTATACCTTTCTAACTTTGCATCTAGCTCCTGTCCACACATTTGCATTTGGATTAAAATTCAATACCACCAAAATTGATTAAATTAAACTAATTCACTGGTCGCCTAATTGAAATTGGGACTGATAATCAGATTCGATCTTAAAACCAAGTCATACTTGATCTGATTCAAAGGGACTTGTTTGCGTTTTCAAAATAATAAAAGATTTGTGGTGTGATGCACACTTTTGGCACTGAGCATGCACATTAGTCACCGCATTAAGGCTCGATCCCTTAAGGCTATAGGCATCGATCTCTTTATCGGTGCAGACCCTCCTATCTTGTTTTGTGGTGGTGGTACTATCTTTTGACCGAGTGTTTTGATACTTCACGGAGGGGGATACCCATTAAAGGAACAAAAGGGTAGTTAAGAGGCACCGCTTACGCATCGCCTCAAAGGAAGGGTTTGCCCTACTTGCATCCCTTTGTTCGTCCTTGGAGTAACTTCTCACTTGATCACTTGAGAGTATCATCTAAGCAAAGCATAGGTCCTAGGGCACTCGAAGGTCAACTTAAGGCATGTAATTGATTCTGAAACTTCTTTTGCCACCAAGAGAAAGCGTAAACGACCTCTGTCTTCTTTAAAGAGCTTATCAGGGATCTCAAGTCACATCTCCCTCTTATACCACTAAAGTAGGAACGGATGGGTGCAAACTTGACTCCATTTGATAAACTTTAAGGAGTTGATTGGAGGTTGGCTTAAATCTGCTCTAAGAAAGAAAAAAGAAGTCCCATTGCCTTGTGTTTGATTGGGGTGTGTTTTTTTTTCAAGTCGTGTTTTCAAATGGAATATAATAACTACTTCACTTCATTTCACCCCAAAATACCCAATCCCAATACCTGCAGTTATCCATCTTCTGATGAGCATTGGGATCCTTTCTACTCCTACTATAGCAACATTGGTCTGATTAAACCCCAACCCAATGGTGATGAGCAGAACCTAGGAGAAGGGTATCCCAACCCTAGCTCTTCCATGACCATGCCCAACCCGCCCACCCTTTATGATTTGTCTTATCAAGGTTGGACTAATAATCCTAAGCAACTTGAACCTAAGATTAACTATCCTACTGACAGTCGACTTTTCACTTTGATTTGTAGTATTTAAGTGGTGGAAAAATCTCCTAAAAAAAAATAATAATAACCACTCATAGAAGAGCAGGTCGTGTCCACAGGGAGACAATTATGCAATAAATTTTTAATTATTTAGTATTATTTTGGATAGTGCGAAGTCCCAATTCAAATCTGACATAAAATGCGAAGGAAAGTAGATTCGCAATAATTGAAAAAGATGAGGGTATATGTGCAATTTTTCCTCATAGAAATCTTCAATAAATTTATGATGAATTTATGCAATTTTCATGTGATGTGTACTAGAGAAAATTAGTGCTCAGGTTAAGCCCAAAAATCAATCTTAAAACTAGTGAATATCAATAACATGCAATTATAAGGAAATATGAGTGTTCATGCGCAATTCTGCCATAATATAATAATAAAAAATAAAATAAAATTATGTGGCAATGGCAATGAATGTAAATACTAATTGGCATAAAAACAGAGCATTTTTGCTCTCTCCTCCTCGCGAGAGAAAGGGAGCACCGACGGGGCTTTGGAGAGGCTAAGGAGGACGGCGAGGACGAGGGCTCTCTGATGGTGGCTGCAGCGTTGACGGAGGTGGCTGGAGGTGGCTGGCAGGTGGAGGAGGAGCGTCGGCCTGTTGGAGAAGAAGGCAAAGCGGCTGTTGCAGGGTAGCTTGTTGGCAGGTGGCCGCGCGCTGGTGCGTGCCCGTGCACGTCTGCAGCAGCCTGTTGGCGGGTGGCCGCGCATTGGTGCGCGCCCGTGCGCGTCTGCATGTCTGACTAGGAGGGGTGAGCGGGTGCAGCATGTGGGCATGGAGAGGCGCTGTGAGGTGGAGGCGGTCTGTAGGTGTGCGGTGCGACTGCAGGTTTGGTGCGGTGCACTCTACATGCAGCGCCTGCGGTTGGTGGCGTGGACTACAGGGAGCGCTGGAGAAGGCGTGAGCGGATGCGTGCAGGTGAGAGGGCATTCTGCAAGGAGCGCTGGAGAAGGCGCGAGCGGATGCGTGTAGGTGAGAGGGTGCTCTGTAGGAAGCGCTGGAGAGGTTGGTTGTGGGGAGGAGTGTGACACGATGCAGGCTGGTGGTGTTGATGCGGTGCGGTGCAGGAGCGAGATAGAGGAGGGCGGGCATGCTAAGGCATGCGGGCGCTCTGTAGGTTGAAGGGAGGTAGGCGCGCCTACAGATGGCACGGTTGAGCGATGCTGCGCTAGGGTGCGGTGGCTTGGCGGTGTAGATGGCAACAGCACTTGCGGGCGCTAGAGAAGGGAGTGCTTGTGGGCACTAGAGAAGGGAGTGCCTACGGGAACTTGCAGGCAGTGCAGTGCGGTGCAGGCTAAAGGGAGGTTTTTCCCCGCAAGGGGCAAGATGATCCGCAATGCACGCTGGAGAAGATGGTGCCCGTTCTTCTTTTCCTGAATGATCTTCTCCTCTTTCCCCGCCTCTTCTTTTCACTCCTCTCCTTTGCACGTGCGTGAATTAAGGGATTTTCGAATCCCTTAACTATTTCTGGCCTTATTTGTTGAGGAAGGGCGGTGGAAGACTAACCCAATGTGCAGGGGGAGTTGCGGCTGTTATCAGATATGTGTTGGGGAAATTTATTCCCCCACCCTTGTTCTTTCTGAATATTATTCCTGCAATCATAAAAATAACAAAATCATTACATATTAAGTTATAGAATGTCATAAACTTAAATCATGATGCATACAAATATTCTACAACTTAATTGCAGATATTAACACACCTAAACGGTACGATTAAAGTTACTTAGGCGTAATATTAGTCCATTAAAATGGACTCATCAAATACCCCCATGCCTAAGATTTGCTAGTCCCTAGCAAAAATAAAAAAATAATAGAAGTAATCAGAAGATTTCTTCTTTTCTTATTTCAAAACTTTAGAGATCCAGACAAATGTGAAGTGCTGATAGCCTAGGTAACAGATTGAAATGAAAGAGCCAATTCGCATTGGGAGTTCGTACATCACCCTTGGCAAATATTTCTGTCAAGATAGGAAACTACTTCCCTCGGGGATAAAGCAGACGATAATCTGTAATTTGACCCCAACGTTTGGCTTAGGTAGGAGATATCGAGTTGAATGGATTTGTATTTGGTGTCACACACTCATCTGGTGCTACATATAGTCTAGTACTACAGACTCTATGTCTCTAGACTATTAGACAAGTCAGCTCTGAGAGAGGCTACACAATTGTGCTCTCTTGATGTTCTTGGGCACTTTCTCTTTTCTTTCTTTCTAAGATCACGAATCTCGCCAGATTTAGAAATTGTACTCAATATTTGGTGGCTTCACATGGCATCCACACTTCACTTAAAGTCTTAATAACTCTACAACTAAGTTAGAGGCCTCAACTAGTATTCAAGAGATCAGAAATACTAAACGGTAGGTATGGGTCATATTTGGTGGAATGCGAAAGGTGTTTTGTTGCCTCAGAAACAATATTACATTAGAAACTTGGAATTTTTTTTTTGTAATACAACTATTTCTTCTTTTTCTTCTTTCTATTTCTTCTTTTTCTTCTTCTTTTCTCTCTTCCTTTTTTTTATTATTTTTTTCTTCTTGTTTTTGTTTCTTTTTCAATCAACACAACACGATACAGACTTTTATTTTTGAGGCATTATTAGGGATGATGATGGTCAAGAGGAAGTTGTGTGGCTTATTTGGTGGAAGTGCCTATTCTTGGCACCGGGAAGGAATGGATAGGACAGGCGTATTTCTGACCTTTGACATTATTACCCTCCTTCAGCCGAGGACTCTATGAAGGACTGTCATAACCATCCACCATAGTCATAGCTTTATTAAGACTCAATCTTTGTGTATCTGCCTTATTTGGTGACTCTCAGGAATTCACTCAAAGTACGCACACAGGAACAGAGAGTGAAAACTACGCCTAACTCTGAAGTATCATCATCTAATTATCCAAAACTTAAGATTCCTTGCACTAGACTTAGCGCACCAGTAATCTCTCTACTTCTTCTCACAAATATGAGGTGGATTTACTAGAAGATAGTATGCCTGACTCCCTATGAACTATCCAAGGATTCAGTGGACTACAAATGCTTCTTGGTTTTCCTCAAGGATCCATTACCAAGTCTACATGCACGTGAAATAAATGTATTAGATTCTAAACTTAAGAAATAATTCCGGAAGAAAAACCTCCAATAACAAATGTATTTTGCTAGGGACTAACCCAATCAGCTCAAGAAAAGAAATTTTTTTTTAATATATATAAATATGTATGCAAATATTTATAAATGCTATAAACACTATAAACATTCTCAGGTTATAGCCCCCCATGCCTAAGACTGACAATGTCCTCATTGGAAAAATATAGACATAGAAGAATATCACCTGAGGAGGAGAGTGGGAGGAGCTAATGGTCCTCAAGCCATAGTGCATCCAAAACCTGGCCATCTGAAAGAGTAATATACGGTTTAAGTCGCTGGCCATTTACTTTAAAGCTCGCACCTGAAATAGGGTTCCTAATCTCTATAGCTCCATGAGGGAAGGTATTGATAACAACGTATGGCCCATCCCAACGGGACTTGAGCTTTCCAGGAAATAATTTAAGTCTAGAATTGAAAAGCTAGACCCACTGGTTGGGCTCAAAAGTCTTTCTAATGATGTGCTTGTCATGGAAGACTTTTGTACGTTGCTTATAAGCTTGAGAAGTTTCATAAGCTTCATTACGAAGCTCCTCAAGCTCACTTAATTCTAACATACGTGCTTTTCCCGCTTTATCCAGATTTAAGTTAATGTTTTTAATAGCCTAATAAGCTTTATGTTGGATTTCAACGGGAAAGTGGCACGCTTTTCCGTAGACAAGACGGAAAGGAAACATGCCCAAGGGAGTCTTATAAGCAGTTCTGTAGGCCCAAAGAGCGTCATTTAGTTTTTTAGACCAATCCTTCCGATCAGGCCTGACAGTTTTTTCTAAAATTCGCTTAATCTTCCTATTAGACACTTCAACTTGTCCACTCGTTTGGGGATGATAAGGTGTGGCTATCATGTGGTTGACTCCCAAATTTTGGAGTAGTCTTGTGAAGTGTACATTCTTAAAGTGAGGTCCTCCATCACTTATGATCGTCCTTGGGCACCCATACCGAGAAATGATATTAGCTTTAACAAAGCCCAAGACCACGGAATGGTCATTGGTTCGCGTGGGTATGGCTTCTATCCACTTTGATACATAGTCAACAGCCACAAGGATGTATTCATATCCGAAGGACACAGGAAAGGAACCCATGAAGTCAACACCCCAAATATCAAAGATTTCAATAGGGAGGATAGGTTGTTGGGGCACCTCATCCCTTTTTCCAATGGTTCCTGTCTGCTGGCAACATAGACATGCGCCCACATACGTATGTGCATCTCGGAATAATGTGGGCCACCAAAAACCAGATTGAAGAACCTTATGGGCAGTCTTCTTCCCACTAAAATGTCTCCCACAGTGGAGGTCATGGCAGAAACTCAGAACACTTCTTTGTTCCTCATCAGGGATGCAACGACGAAATAGATGGTCAGGGCCTATTCTAAAAAGCCCGGGTTCCTCCCAGTGATAAAATTTAGCGTTGGCGAGAAACCTGTCTCGCTTCTGCTCGTCCCAAGTACTGGGAGTGATGCCCATAACTAGATAGTTCACTATGTCAGCGAACCAAGGAGTTTTAGCTTCTACGACCATTAGAGACTCATCAGGGAAAGTCTCTTGAATACCGCCAGCAAGGTTTGATGCCTCAATAGGGATCTTAGACAAATGGTCTGCTACCACATTCTCAACTCCTTTCTTATCTTTAATTTCTAGGTCAAATTCTTGGAGGAGTAGAATCCAACGAATTAGGCGAGGTTTGGTGTCCTTTTTAGCCAAAAGATGCTTAAGGGTTGAATGATCAGTGAACACCACAACCTTGGATCCCAAAAGATAAGATCGAAACTTTTCCAAAGCAAATACTACAGCAAGTAATTCCTTTTCAGTGATCGTGTAGTTTTGCTGAGGATCCGTAAGGGTCTTGCTGGCATAATGTAGCACATGAGGTTTGCCATCAACCCTTTGACCTAAGACCGCTCCCACTGCAAAATCAGAAGCATCGCACATAAGCTCAAATGGGAGGGTCCAATCTGGTGCTTGGAGAATCGGTGCGGTAATGAGGGCTTTCTTCAAAGCTTGGAAAGCCTTGCCACATCTATCATCAAAATTGAAGGAGACATCCTTCGCTAACAGGTCGCAGAGTGGCTTAGAGATTTTACTGAAATCTCTAATGAAGCGCCTATAAAATCCAGCATGGCCAACGAAAGATCTAACCTAACGAACATTAGTGGGCAATGGAAGCTTAGAGATGGAATCAATTTTTGCGGTGTCCACCTCTAATCCTTTCTCGGAAACTATATGCCCTAACACAATGCCCTGCTGGACCATAAAGTGGCTTTTCTCCCAGTTAAGCACCAGCTTTGCCTCTTCGCAACGGGTTAAGACTTTATCAAGGTGCGAAAGGCATAGGTCAAACGACGAGCCATAAATGGAGAAGTCATCCATGAAAATTTCAACAAACTTGTCGATCATATCAGAAAAGATAGCCATCATACAACGTTGGAAAGTGGCAGGAGCATTACATAACTCGAATGGCATTCGACGGAATGCAAAAGTGCCATAAGGACTCGTGAAGGTGGTACACTCCTGATCAATAGGAAAAATGGCTATCTGATTGTACCCAAAGTACCCGTCAAGAAAATAAAAGTACTTGTTCCCCGCCAATCGTTCCAAAATTTGATAGATAAATGGTAAGGGGAAATGGTCTTTCTGGGTAGCCATGTTTAAACGGCGGTAATCAATGTAGACCCTCCAGCCAGTTGAGGGCCTAGTGGTCACTAGTTCTCCTTGGTCATTCTCCTCCACAGTAATTCCTGCCTTTTTCGAAACTACGTGAATAGGACTGACCCATTTACTATCTAAAATGGGATAGATAATCCTTGCATCTAGCCATTTCAGAATCTCCTTTTTAACAACCTCCCGCATATTTGGATTGAGCCTTCTTTGCATATCTTGGAAGGGCTTCATGGACTCATCCGTGTATATATGATGCATGCAAAGAGAGGGATCAACACCCTTAATATCAGCAATTGTCCAGGCAATTTCTTCCTTGTGCCTTTGTAAACACTCAAGCAGAGCTCCCTCCTGCCATTCAGATAATACAAACGAGATAATAAGTGTCTTGGGGAGGTAAGGGTCTTGTATTCCCTGAGTTAGAAGATTCAGCTTGCTTCCAAGAGAAGTTTAGATGGTTCCACTACCCTGGATTATAAGTGTTGGAGTAAGGGTTATTGCGAAGGGTGCGGAAACCTTGGGCCACGTTCAAGTCGGCCTGAATCAACTCTGGGAATTGGGTTGCCTGATGGCACTCCGCAGTGGCGTGCATTGTGCTTTGGCAAATGGAGCATTCTCTTGAAGCCTGAAAAATAGAGGCTGCTTGCGGGTTCATGCCGAGGTTTGCTAAAAGCCTATCAAAGTTTTTATTCAATAGTTGAATCTGATAAGCCAAATCCTGAGAAGCCCCAGCTTCATTGGCCTCTATCTTCCTCTGCAAGGTTGATGGTTTTATTTCTTGATATGCAGAGGACTGATGTATGGGGTTGTCGCTTAAAGTTTCAAATAATGCCCAGGCTTCATCCTTAGTTCTGGTCATGAAGGTTCCTGCACAGGTTGCATCAACGGTTTGCCTATGTCTTTCAAATAATCCATTATAGAACCTTTCGACCAACTGCCATCTTGGCACTTGATGGTGGGGGCATAACCTAACAAGGTCATTAAAGCACTCCCAAGTCTCATGAAATTTCTCCCATTCCTGTTGAGTAAAACCCATAATCTCTCTTCTGTAATGGTTGGTTTTACTCATAGGAAAATACTTTTTTAAAAATTCTCCCTTAATGGTAGCCCAATCATTTACCCTTGCATCGAGGGTATGATACCAGTGCTTGGCCTTACCCTTTAGGGATAAAGGAAATAGAGTCCTCATCAGGGCTTCATTAGTAAAGCCCTACAACTTCACCGTGGAACAAACCTCGGTGAATTCTTCCAAATGCCGGTAGGGGTCCTCCCTAGTAGTACCATAAAAAGAGGGCAATAAAGATATGGTACTGTTCTTGATCTCATACGGATTATCCCCTGCCGGTCGTCTTAGTGCTTGTGCAAGTTGGTTAGTAGGAATAAAATAGTCCCTTAGGGTCCTTTGTTGATTTGCACCTTGCTCAGCCATTCCTTCTTTTTCTTCTCTTAGGTGAGCTCTCCTAAGAATTCTCTCAGGCTCAGGATCAAACACTAGACTACCCTCAAGAGAGTGTCTACCAAGCATACAAAACACAATTCAGATTTTTTTTTTATTAAGTGAAACCTCCACTCCAAAGATAAGTCAAAAGATCAAGACTTATCCCTTCGTTCCCACGTAAGTGGTATAAGAGTGGTGTGGACTTGAAATCTTAACCTTCTTTATTGTGGATGTCGAATTAGTTAATATAAATGGCCAAACAAGTTTTTCACTGCAATTATGTCCCTTAATTCAACCTTTGAGTGACCTAAGACCTATACTTTGCTTGGATGACACTCCCAGGTGATCAAGTGAGAAGTTACTCCAAGGACGAACAAAGGGATGCAAGTAGGGCGAACCCTTCCTTTGAGGCGATGCGTATGCGGTGCCCCTTAACTACCCTTTTGTTCCTTTAAGGGGTGTCCCCCTCCGTGGAGTATCAAAACACTTGATCAAAAGATAGTATCACCACCACCACAAAGCACAATAGGAGGGTCTGCACCGATAAAGAGATCGGTGCCTATAGCCTTAAGGGATTGAGCCTTAGTGCGGTGCCTAATGTGAGTGCTCAGTGTCAAAAGTGTGCAACACACCGCAAATCTTTATAATTTCTTGTGAAATCGCAGACAAGTCCCTTAGAATTAGATCAAATGTGAATTTCTTTTAGGGTTGAATTTGATTATTAGTTCCACTTTTAGTTATGTGACCACTGAATTAGTAAATTCAAAGAACTTGGTGGTCTTGAATCTAAATTTGAATGCAAATGCATGAACAGGAGCTGGATGCAAAAGTCAGAAAGATATACCTGTCTCCAGCAATCTTCGTGCTAATATGCTTGCAATGTAATAATAAGATCTAATGTGCTGCTCAATCACCGCTAATTGCGCGCACCTAAGGGCATGCAACTTCTAAATAGGCAGCTCGATATTTTCTTTATTGGTTTTTAAAAGCAAGCAAGCAGAAAATATAATCACGCATGCACCAAAAATATTGTAAGCCCTAGTAGCTAAAGAATGAGGGCACAAACCCCCAAAAATTCAGCCCCAATTACTACAAGGGCGAAAAGACAAAATTAAATTTATGAAGACGGAGAATCCTCTGCGAAAATAGGATCTTGGTCTCCTTCGTCTTTTCCTCGTGTAGCTTAACTCGTGATTGCTGTCACTGCTCTGTTGTGCCTCGTCACCTCTTCAGATTCCTCGTGCAATAATAAAAATGATTAGATAATTTCCCAACTCAGAAGATTTAAAAACAATAAAGTAAATCTATTGCGTCTGTTGCCTCCCTGGCAATGGCACCAATTTGACAGCCGACTTTTCACTTTGTGTTGTAGTATTTAAGTGGTGGAAAAATTGACTAATAGAAAATAATAATAACCACTCATAGAAGAGCGGGTCGTGTCCACAAGGAGGCAATTATGCAATAAATTCTTGATTATTTAGTATTATTTCGGATAGTGCGAAATCCCTATTCAAATCTGACATAAAATGCGAAGGAAAGTAGATTCGCAATAACTAAAAAAGATGAGGGTATATGTGCAGTCTTCCCTCATAGAAATCTTCAATAAATTTATGATGAATTTATGCAATTTTCATGTGACGTGTACTAGAGAAAATTAGTGCTCAGGTTAAGCCCAAAAATCAATCTTAAAACTAGTGAATATCAATAACATGTAATTATAAGGAAATATGAGTGTTCATGCGCAATTCTGCCACAATATAATAATAATAAATAATTTCAAATTATGTGGCAATGGCAATGAATGTAAATACTAATTGGCATAAAAATAGAGCATTTTTTCTCTCTCCTCCTCGCCAGAGAAAGGGAGCACTGACGGGCCTTTGGAGAGGCTAAGGAGGATGGCGAGGATGAGGGCTCTCCGATGGTGGCTGCGGCGTCGACGGAGGTGGCTGAAGGTGGCCGGCGGGCGGAGGAGGTTAGCCGACCTATTAGAGAAGAAGGCAGAGCGGCTGCTGCAGGGCAGCCTGTTGGCAGGTGGCTGCCTGCCAGTGCACGCCCGTGCATGTCTGCAGCAGCCTGTTGGCGGGTGGCCACGCGGGTGCATGCCCGTGCACGTCTGCACGTCCTGCTGGAAGGGGTGAGCGGGTGTAGCGTGCGGGCGTGGAGAGGCACTGTGAGGGGGAGGCGGTCTGCAGGCTTGCGGTGCGGCTACAGGCTTGGTGCGGTGCGCTCTTCACGCAGCACCTGCGGTTGGTGGCGCAGACTGCAGGGAGCGTTGGAGAAGGCGCGAGCGGATGCGTGCAGGTGAGAGGGCGCTCTGCAGGGAGCACTGGAGAGGTTGGCTACAGGGAGGCATGCGGCGCGGTGTAGGCGGGTGGTGTTGATGCAGTGCGGTGCAGGAGCGAGATAGAGGAGGGCGGGCATGCTGAGGCATGCGGGTGCTCTGCAGGCTGAAGGGAGGTAGGCACAGCTGCAGATGGAGCGGTTGAGCGGTGCTGCACTAGGGTGCGGTGGCTTGGTGGTGTAGATGGCAAGAGCACCTACGGGCGCTAGAGAAGGGAGTGCCTGCGGGCACTTGCAGGCAGTGCTGTGTGGTGCAGGCTGAAGGGAGGTTTTTCCCCCCAAGGGGGAAGATGATCGACAGTGCACGCTGGAGAAGATGGTGCTCGTTCTTCTTTTCCTGAATGATCTTCTCCTCTTTCCCCGCCTCTTCTTTTCACTCCTCTCCTTTGCGCGTGCGTGAGTTAAGGGATTTTCAAATCCTTAACTATTTCTGGCCTTATTTGTTGAGGAAGGGCGGCAGAAGATTAACCCAATGTGCGGGGGGAGTTGCAGCTATTATCAGATATGTGTTGGGGAAATTTATCCCCCCACCCTTGTTTTTTCTAAATATTATTCCTGCAATCATAAAAACAACAAAATCATTACATATTAAGTTATAGAATGTCATAAACTTAAATCATTATGCATACAAATATTCTACAACTTAATTGCAGTTATTAACACACCTAAATAGTACGATTAAAGTTACTTAGGCGTAATATTAGTCCATTAAAATGGACTCATCACCTACTTAATCTGATGGTAGCCTCTCCTCTTTTATGATAGAAATGCAAAAACAACAGAAAGAGATGATGGATTCTATGGGAGAGATTTTGAGGAATAGTCAAAAATTAACTGAAGAGATTAACTACCTTAGCGATCCTCCTACAGTCAATTCTGATCCCTACCCTTATATCCCTGATTACAAAGATAATTTCAAGGAAAACAACGACAACAGGGATCCTATTTTGAGGAGTAGTTATCACTTAGACGTCCCTCATGAGATATGCCCACCAGAAGGCAATCTTGGTGACTATCCACCTAATCTTAATTGGGAGAAAATGGGCCCATTAGATGAACTCATCCCAAATGATAGTATCTTCATTACATTTGATGAAATGGGTCGCAGTCAATTAGTCAACCCTTCTCCCAGTCTGAATCTTGAGGTGGAATCTGTATCCCATCCTTGGGATCCTGAGCATATACTTTACGCTTCGGAGGACCTTGCACCTCAGTTAGAGCACCCTGAGGATTGTGAAGTTAACAAATTCCAGAAGTCTTGGATGCTAGAGGAAATCATACTAGAAGAAAGTGATAATAACCACACTCCTCTATTAACGGGACCAACACCTGTCATTGAATATTCTGAGGATTCACAAGTCCCCAACCCAAGTGACCATGAGAAACTTGAGACGGAATTGGAAGAATTAGATCAATATTGGTCTCAGGGACGTGAAGAGTTGATTTTTGAGGAAGCACATGATCCTGATATGAAAGTTTGCCCCAAGGCTCAGAGTCAAGAGGGAGAGATGTAGAAAAGGATGATGATGACTTTCAAAGGACCAGACTCAAAGTATGGAGTGACTCTAGGGGCGAATATGTTTTGTTTAATGACTCACCCCCTAAGGATTTGATTGAATCTAGATTCCTACATACCTTTGACTATCAAGATCATCCTCTCAAATAATCGAAAGAAATGGAAGCAATTACTACTCTTGAGGAAAGAATCTATACACCCCATGAGTAGGATCTTAACATTGAATAAGAACTTGGGGATGTTATTATTGAGGACACTCACAGTCCTATTGCTTCCAAACCACTTCTACATGATGATGAAATGAGCGACACCCTTGAGCGGTTCAATTTGGATGACGAACATTTGGGCCCATTCTAGGACACGCACACCAATGATATGCAGCATGAAAGGCAATCAATAACCAAGGTTGTTTTGATAACATTCAAGAACTGGAATGGATATCGAGGATGAATGCTGAACTGCTCACACCCTCTTTAACCCTCTTCCCTACCCCGCACCTAAGAGACTTACAGTTCTGTAGAAGCAGCTTCTTGAAATCTCTATTCACACTTTTGATTAACGGGGGAATATCCAGACCAATGCACCCTGTGGTAGAGTGGCGAGTTTAGATAGACGCTTTTCCATGTCAGCACATTAGTCTTAGGGTATGTTTCGTCGCACTCTCTATACTCCACACATATTTGCTTGACGAACCTTTGCCTCCTCGTCTCACACTCCCAGAGGTTACTACTCACATGTATTATGTAAAACCTCCACAAATAGCTTAGGAGTACCCTCTTTTCACCTACTTCTAGAGAGTATTTGGCCTCATTATCCATCACCAACTTGCCAACATCTTGGGTTACTTACTTGCCAGGCCAGGTCTGTTACGTATCTTCTTTGGGTCTCTTTCTGTTTCCCTTCTAGAGCCCGATTTGCGAGGTATCCCAACTCCACCTCAGGTAATATCTGTCATTGCTTTGCAATGAGGACATTGTCAGATTTAGGCATGGGGGGCTATAACCTGAGGTTATTCATAGCATTTATACATATTCTGCATGAAATTAGGTCATCCATCTTGCATTAAAAAAAAAAAACAACAAAAACAAAAACAAAAAAAAAAGAGAGAGAAGAAGAGAGAAAAAGGAGATGAAATCTTTGTGTGATGAATTTCAAATATATTGAGGAGAGACACTGGAAGAAAATGTGCAAAATTGTGTTGGTCCCAGCAGTTGATCATGGAAAAGTTACCTAAGTTCTAGGCCAGAATGAATGAATTAAGTCCTAAAGTACTAAAGAAAAGGAGATAAGTGAGGGATACCAACTTTAGGCCTTCTGGGTCTATTTTAGGGCTTAAACACTCACGTATTTGTTAAGATATGGACTATTCCTCAGGAGGTTGAGGGAGTTGTGAGGCAGATGTATTAAATCTAAGGCTTAGGGAGTATTCGGCCCCGTTGCCTGCCTTTTGTTTTGCGGAACTTGGTAACCTGAGCACCCAAAAATCACACACTGGTCTGGTTCAGTGCGCATAACAAAGAATAATACCAAAAAGTGTCTGATCTGAAAATGTTTTCCCGAAAAGTGGACTTAGGAGTGGTTTGAAGACACAAGTTGATTGAATGAGTTCCCGACACGGAGAGGAGGAATGTAAAATAAGCCCCTCGAAGATGCGTTATACATATCGTCTCCTCGATGCTTGTCTCTTAGGATATCTAAATATCCTACTAGGGGCACAGAAGCAACTTATGCTGGTTCAGATGCCGTGGGTGGCATTATCTCAAAATGTCGATTGCCAGGGTCTGAATTTAGCTACAGAATGCCATGGGCGGCACTATCCCAAAGTGTCAAAAGCTAGGGTTCTGCGGGTTGCCATGGGCGATGCTATCTCGAAGCATCGATTGCCAGGGCCCTACAAGGATTGATGGTAGGGACAAGGAATCTGATACAGATTGTGTTTTGGGCCAATCCAATGTTAAGTCTAGGGGAATTTAAAAAGAAAGAGAGAAAAGTCTCAAAATAATATTTCTCCCTCTCTCTCTTACTAAAAATCCATTGGCAAAACTGAACCTAACCTTTCGGCACATATGCACGGTGCTTTAACCACTGGGGTCAACAAACCTCAAGGTAGTTTTTGCGGGCCTTAGAATCCTTTGTAGCAGACCCAAGGCTGAGGCTGGTCAGGTTCGTATCTTGGCTGGTACTTGAGTACCTTTAGGCCTATAGTTGGTATTTCAATCTAATTTCTAAGGTGTGGCATGATAAGGCATCCTAATGGTAAAATCTGACGTGGAGACAAGGTCTGTTTCATATGATTTTTCTCAGGACTACGAAAACATAGGAATGGGGGTATTTGATGGGTCCACTTGAGTGGACTAATTTAGTGCTTAAGTATTGAATTATTTGGAGCATAATTTAATATAAGGCATGCTGATAATGAAAAAATGTGAAAGCTTTGAATGTATCATTTCAAGCAACAATTACTTGAATAGTTATGTGAAAGAACTGAGTATTCACTTTTAAGGCAAGGACTTCACATCAAATAAAGATTTGAGATGTTACATTTTGGGACTTTTATGTTATCTTGGTAAAATTTGGCAAAAGAATCATTTTTTGGCATCTCTTAATCCCTTTCTTATTTGCCCTAAAATCTCTTTGATTCCTTATGTCTCTCTCCCTCAAATGGCAACACTAAATCATGGTTGACGATTGTTTCTTTCCTTCTCTGACTCCCTCTCTAATTCTCTCTCTCATTTTCTTTATATAACAGGCAAAAAAAAGGCATAGAAATCCCATCTCCCCTCCACAGGGGGAGAAGCTTTTATTCTCCACCTCTCCTCCCTGTAAGCAGCCACCTTCACCGTGTGCCTTCTTCGACACCGCGAGCCTCCGTCGACATTGCCAACACCCTCACCTTGCGCCATGACCACCACTGAGAGCCACCACCTCACCTTCGTTCTTCTTCCCTCTACCTCTCTGCATGCATAGAGACCACGTCCACCATGCTCCCTCGCTGTGTCCACGACCTCCTTGCACCAACTGAGAGCTCCTCAACACCACATCCTCCTCATTACAACCATGTGTCTTTCCCCAGCGCGTTGACCACTCATCTCTCTCCTTGGTTCCTACCGCGTGCATCCACTAGCGTGCGCAATAAGTGTAGCACCGCTGACATCGTAGTCTTCCTCCGCGCAGCCAGCCCCGCGTAGGCCGAACAATCGTGCCCCCTCCTCTCCTTCATCGTCTTCTTCGTCAGCCAATAGAGAAGAACCCAACACCCGCTGGCTTCCTCCACTTGCAGCCTCCACCTTCGGCCACAAAACTCTGCACCGTTGACTCCATCAAGCTCGCCTCACCTTCTCGAGCACAGCCATGCCCTCAGAACCGCCAACGACAGTACACGTGTGTGCATGCCAAACCCACCGCCGATGACCATCTTCCTATCGTTCGGCTGCCACCGTCCGCCGTTTGTTGTGCAACCACCGCCATCGGATTTCTCTCCACATCCTCGACCTCCTTTGAGCACGGCAAGCCCGACTGTCCTCTCCTCCTCCACGTGCGTGCACCGGTAGCCAATCCTCTATTTTTGACTCCATTAAAAATTACATTGATTGCCATTGCCAAAGAATGGGATTTTGATATTGGTTATTTTATTGTGGTAAATTTATGGGAAGCCCTTCTGTTCTTGGTTATTTATGACAATATTGAAGGATTGGAATTACTAGTTAATGTATTTTGTTTTCTTTCCTCTCATGATGCGTGGATATCAATCGCAATTTATTTTTCTGGAACATGATTATTGGTGATCTTATTGGTTCTACGTCTTCCTATGGATACAACCTGAAGTGTGGTATTATTTCAGTAGTTTAGTAACTTTGATCGAGGTTTTTTTCTACCACATTACATATTACGACGACATATTTTTCTGACATCATTTGCAAAGCGAAAAGCCTCACGATCAGTGGGGTCCTTAAGTATTTCACAATCAAAGTGTTCAGAGTTAGATTCCCCATCCCCAAATCTTGATGTCCCTATTACTAAATTATTATCATTAAATTCAGAGGCATTGACCCTACTCTTATGATTCAACTTTCCTTAGGGGGTTTCATCCTCATTTTCCAATTGTCTGTGTTCCAAAGGATCCTCAATGCTTTCCAACATTAGGGGAGTGTTGATAGTGGATTGAACCAATTTTGGTCAACTAGATGTGGTCCAATCAATTATCAGGGGGCCTTGTTCAATTGTCTCTAAGAAAGAAGTCTCTTTCATCACTTTTCGTTGACCCTCTTCATCCAATTGTCAGAACATGTTCATCTCAACCAATCTTTTGTTCTGGTTATACAAAACCAATTGAATATCGCAAAGAGTTGGCTGAGCGTCATTGGGTTTCCCTTGGGGTTCTTCCATATTGTACTTAGGGTTAGGGGTTATGGTTGAGGATGTGTATCAGAGTCTGTACTGGGGTTTAAGTTTTTTGGTGGGTCCTTTACTATCTCATTTTCAGGGTCTAATTCCTCATGAGGCACCATTTTCTATTTAGTTATGCTCTAGAATAATTGAGATTCTAAGTCCTCCTCCCAGTCGGATTCTTCATCAGGGGTCCAAAATGGGTGTTGACCATACTTGGTTTGCCCAAATTTATGATCATCATCATTTGATTTCCATTTTTCTAAAATCCCTTCCAATCCATAGGTCAAGTAGGAGAGATCCTTGAATTCAGATGACCTATCATGGTTATTTTCGTGGGAAGGGTAGGGATCTTGTTGTTCTCCTAAAATGTAGGTCCTATCAGATTGGTTAGTGGGTATGTTGAACCTAAAAGCAGAGTCATCATAAGGAGAATCATAAACAAGATAAGAATGCCTAAGGTTTGGATCATACCCCTGAGTGGGTGGGTTGGATATCTCCCAATAGGAGGTTGGTGCAGGTTGGGTAAAATTGGGATAAGAGGGGTATTCGGGGTACTCAGGTCCTAGGTTATATCCCCAACTCTGGTTATCCCAAGTAAATTGTGCAAACAGTCTACTTGGGTTAGATTACAAATCATTTTGGGGATAGTTTGGGAAGGAAGGATAGGCATTGAAATCCATGGTTTGGAAGAAGTGAAGGGATGAGGGAAGAATATATGAGAGAATTAAGTGTGACCAATCAAGCAAACAAAACTAAGCCCTATAGTGCAGACCTAGGTGACCTATGCTTAAAAAATAAGCTTCGACCACATGACGAATTTAGTGTTGTCCTTACTCTCGAAGGTGGTAAAGTTGAGAAGAAGTAGGAGGAGCGTGTCCCAAGGGCAGCTAATTATGCCAAACCCTTGCTTACTTCAGTCGTTTGACAATCAAATCTCTCAACCTAACACCTTTTGAAGCAAGTAGACATCACTAATTCACAATGTATTTAGGAAAATGCCCTGAAACGAACTCGATGAATCCTAGGGCCATCGTCTACTCAGTTTGAATTTGGGCTAGGTTAGTGCTTGTGCTTAAGGTACATGATGAGGCATTGTTGGGGGTTGTGCCTGTTAATCACTCCAATTAAGCATGTATGTGCACTTCAACAAAACATGGCTTTCAAGCAAGGTTTTTTTTAGATGTGTCATTTAATGATTCATCCTTGCTTTAGTACTTTTTAGGGTTGGAATTCCTCAATATATTCAAGCAATGTTTGTAGTTGGTGGACAAAGTTTTGCACACACAAGTGATTGCAAATTTCCTTTTTAAGAAAAATGTGGCCCTAGAAAACAACCCTACTGTATTCACCCTAAAGTTCATGCGATTCTACCAGGTGAATTGATTTTAGATTGAGTGATGCAGCCTAATCCAAGACACAGGTGGCTTCGCAAAAACCACTCAAAAGGTAAAACACTCAAAAGGATTTTCAAAGGATATTAGAGTGTTAAGAGAATATTTTTATTCCTTTTTCAGGTGATTGATTTAAGATGTGGGTCAAGTAATCATTCACCATGCCATTTTTTTAAAAAGCAAGCAAACAAGCAAACATTCTATCCTAATGTTCACACACTTTTTGTTAGATATGAGATGATGAAACTATGGTGGATCGGGTGGTACCCACCAAAATCTTTGCCGCAGTTTACTCCAAATCTATCGTCTTGGGATGCACTCCTCTTGTCTCTTACATGCTAGATTACTGCAATCAACCAATAGAAAGAGAGAAAAGTGAGTAAGAAATGAGAGCACAATGAGAGCACTAATGACAGGATAGAAGCGACTACAAAATCATTGCCTCTTCAGCAACGGCGCCAAAAACTGACGTTGAAAACGCGTTTGGTTAAGTTATTAGTTGTAGCATCGCCTATGCTTATGACATCAATTTAAAAAGAATAATCGAACGTGAGTACGAGTGTCGAAGATGAGGAGGCGTGAAATTGGATCAGTTAATCGCTTTATTGTCACATGATATTTGTTTGGCTTGCTTGCAAAAAGAGAATGAGAGAGAGAGTGTGTGTGTGGCAGGGTTAGAGATTCATGATAAAGATATGATGATTGCTAACTATGCATGAAATCAAGCAAGATGATAATATATTGCAAAAGGCAGAATCGTCTTACAATTATAATGCTAGACGAAAGCTTAAAACAACATAAACACCAAACTAAAGACTAAATGCACAAAATGGAGAGGTAAGGTAGCCACGACGGTGGAGGGGCTTTCATCGGTAGCTCGACAGCGTCGGAACCTTGCTTTGAAGCTCTATGGAGGTAGGACACGTGCTTGGTAGAAGAGGAAGATATAGATGCCCATGAATGGAGGAGTGTAGGCCTCTTTATAGTGTAAGAAAGGTAGCCAAAATAGGTATCCCACCATGAGCGACAGCCAGGACATCGCTGTAGGCCAACTACAAATGTTGTAGTAGGCCAGCTCACCTACCCGCTGTCCTCCGTGCATGTGTGAACAGTGGCCGCGCGAGGGCAATCCGTGTGCATGCTTTCTCAGTTGTTCAATCAAGGATCAATGGTTGAGATCGCACCTCGCCCACCCTTCATATTGCACCCTACTTGTGAGTATGATGGCGCATTGGATCGAGCATTTGATGGGCACGTGAAATCATGCCACGTCGCTCCTTCAGAGCCATTCAATGGAGATTCGATGATCGAATTTCACCACTGCTCGCACTTAGCGAATTTTGAGCCTCACGAGGGCTCGAGCCCACATCTGCTGGTCTTGTGTTGAGGTGCAGACCAATGCGCTACCCCCGCACGTTGGTCGAGTTCTTGCACATCCGCCCACACACTCTCAGCCGTCCGATCAAGGATTGACTACTAAGATCTCTTGATGAATGAGCGTAGGATTTGATCGGTGAGTTATGGCCGCATGGATGCGCAACACATGGCTAGCTTTGCAGAATTTCCAGGACTTGTTTTAGGAGCTACGGAGGTCGGATTGAAGTGATTTTGGGTCCTTTGGCCTTCGTTCGTCGATCCAAATCCATCCACGCAGTTTGATTGCTCATCTGAGGCTGTTTCAATATGCACTTGTACACATGGCCGTTAAGCATTGATTATAAGCAATTTAAATGTAGAATTTACATAATATGAATGCATCGCTCCCAGACCCATTATAACATGATATTATGCATGTGTGCCCTTGTGATTGACTCTAATGGATATAATTAACACTAATAATTGTAGAGTTAGCAACACAACCACATCTCCACTCAGAAAGTAATGATGAATCTTGGAGCAATGTTGAGGATCAATATGATTTCCTAGAGCCCGAGTTCAAAAGTAGAGGTTGTTGTTGACCCCTAACCCAAATGGAATCAGATTCGAACTTTGTGCAGAGTACCATACCTGATCAAAATATGGATTGGGTGGATCCAGTTGCAGGTGTTCCCAATTATGAACCAGCCATAGAGAGCCATGAAGTTGGCCTATCATGCCTCGATTTACCAAACACTAGTGATGAGCTTGATTTAGGACCTCTCGAGGATGTAATTCTTGCACCTTATCCTGTTAAGGTAATCCTTGAGAGTGATTCTAACATCCCAATAGAATCATGTCCAGATTCTAGCGACTTAATTCCTACCCCTAACCTAGAATATAGATCTGAGCCTATTTGGGTTGATCATGAGGCCCAATGTGATGAGAACCAGATTTTAGATCTGAATTTTGATTTTGGCCTTTATATTTGATGATTATACCTCTCTTGACTCCACAGAGGAATGAATTGATTTTTTGAAAGTCACACGGATTTATGATATAGAAATAGAGGAGTTGGAAGAGTTGGGATTTAATTGGATCTACCATAGGTGCCCAGAATATGAGCCTATGCCTAAGAAGGACACCTCCTTGAGATTGGAATTCGAGACTAGGCTAAACCAAGGTCAGGTTGTTGACTCCATGCATTATGATTTATCCTGTGGTGTAAATCTTGATCTTGAATCAGGTTCAAAAATTGATTGTCACAAATTCTCCGACGATTTTGAATCATACTTTGATTTCAAAAAATCTTTGTTTCTAGATGATTACGAGCCAGTTTACGACCTCAGTATCCATGATCCATTGATTCAGATTTTGTGGCCGATGACTTGAACCTTGAAGAAGCCACACCTTCCAATCCAAAGCCATAATCTTTCAAAATCTGATCCCAACCACGACTTGCCACCGGAATCAATTTCTACTCTGACTCACCTCTCTTTGATCTAGTTGGATATGATTCACCTCCATCTTTTGATCAGGAATCGGGCACTGATCAGACCAACAATCACGTCTTATCCTTCTCTGACCCCATCAGAAGGGTTCCTACATTTTTCACAAATCCATTATCATTTGAGGACCCCTACTCTGATCTAGCTGAACCAATTTTGCCAAACCCTAGATTTGCATTTCCATATCTATTCGAGCCACAAAGCATCTAGTGGGCCCCCCACCTATTGATTCATATCCATCAACCCACCAGGCTGATTGGGTTTGGTTTGCACTATTAGCCTATTAATATGAACACACACCTAGTTGGACCAACCAGGCTACTCATTAAGGTGCTTGTTTGATCAGATTTTTGTGTGGTTTGCAAAATTAGGGTTTTACCATTGTAACACACAAAAATTGAGTCGCTTTTAAATTTATAAAACCAAGATAGGGAAGTATCTAGGGTGGTTCAAGAAGGCCAAATGTTTGCAAAATATGTCTCATACTTGGAAATGGAAATCAACTTTCTTTTTGATCTTTTCAAATTTATAATTTTTATAGTTTTGAAATGACGGGAAACACGTGAATTGTTGATAGCGAGAAAATAGCCAACACCTAATTCACTATACTACTGCTAAGGTGACAAGTAGAGCCTCTCCCTAAGCTCACCCTAGGCACAGGGAGGCCTAAAGTAATTAGGGAGAGGGAGTGAAAAAAATGCCAGACAAAACTTCTAAAAGACTATGCAATAAAAAGATAACTGAAGGCAACTAGAATTGATGGAAATTGTTTACACAAAACCTATAGAGGATTGCTTCTACTCTACTTGAGAATACAAGAAAAGAAAAACACAAATCCTCTATAAAAAATGATGAAGAAGAGGGGGCTTCTTGCTCCAAGCCGAGTAGCTCCTTGACTTGAAAAGAGGGCTCCTTCTTCTCCTTCCTTGAAAGGCTTCTCGAGGAAGGTGTCCTCCAACATAGTTGCAAGCCCAAAGGGGGGGCATGCACTTGCTTCTCCCAAGGGTGGATGTCCACCCTAAAATCTCTTCCTTTGCCTGGCCATCCTCCTAGTGATGGATTGCTCCTCCTCCTAGGAGTGGCACATGGTGACGGAATGGGAAGAAGAAGGCACCAAGGGGGCAGGTGATGTGCCCCCTTAATCTTCTTCTCTCTCCCTTCTCCTTGGCCGTGGGTTATGGGTGGAATTAGAGTGTAAAATATACTATGGGAGGATGAGGAAAATAGTGGTGGTTAAGGGTCTTTTTATAGAGTAGGATGGGGGGTATAGGTGGGTCTTGGAATGGATGGCTAGGATGTATTTAGGTGGTGGTTGTAGGTGGTTATGTTGATCCTAGGGTTAGGAATAGTTGGCTCCAAAATTGAAAAGTCACATGGGGAGGTAGTTATGGTGTTGGTGTCCCTTGAAGTTGGTGGCAAAACAAGGTTCTAGAAGGGGGCTTAGGTGGCTCCAACTTAAGGTTCTAAAAGGGGGCTAGGTGGATGGCTAGGATAGGTTATAGGGTTAGGTGTAGGGACATGATGTGGGGGTGTTTTGGTGACAAAAAGGAGGGCTTTTAGAAGGCTATTTTGGCACCAAAACAAGGTGCCTTTTGGGTGTAGTTGAGGGGCTAAGAGGTGTCTATCTTGGCGCCAAAATAGAGTAGAGGTTTGGGTAGCTTAGGTGGTCTTAGGTGGGCTTAGTTGGTGGAGCTAGTTAGGTAGGGTTTTAGGGTGGTGGATGGCCAATGGAGCTGGAGCATAGCTAAGCTAAGCTAGCTTAGCTAATAGTAGAGTAGAGGAGGAGGCAATTAGAGCTAGGATTTGAGGGAAGGAGCTGGACATAAGAAGTCTGGAGCTAAACTAGAGCTGGCAGCTGCAGAAGAGGGTGGCATGGAGCTACTTTAGCTGTCTTAGCTTGCTAATTCTTTGCTAGATGCTGAGCCCAGCTAAAGCAAGCTGGCTTCTACTGAAAGGAGCTTAGGTGAGCTAGGTCTGATGCTCCTGGGGAGGGCCTAGCTAGTTGAGGTAGCTAAGGTAGCTTAGCTCAACTAAGTTGAGCTAAGCTGGGTCCCCAGGAGCTAGACTTGAGCATCCTGAGCTAAGATGAAGTCATCTTCAGCTGGCTAGAGTTGAGTGGAGCTAGATGTAGCTGGTCCTGAGCTGAGGTGAACTCCAGTCAACTTAATTGAGCTAGCTAGAGCTCCTAGTGAATTGATGGAAGCTGAGATGAGCTAGACTCAGTTAAGTTGAGCTAGATTTGAGTTGACTTAAGCGAAGGTTAGATAAGATGATCTCTCTTGAGCTACCATTTAGCTGAGATAAGCTGAATGGAGCTAATATGAGGTAACCCTAGTTCAAGTGAGTTGGATTCCAGCTATGGTGAGTTGGATCAAGCTGAGTTCCAACTGGTTTGAGCTTCTCCTTCACCAATTGCCTTCCCAAGTGCTAGTGTTCTAGGGATCTGACAATCTATTTATCCCTAACACTCACAAAAATATATCAAAAAGACAATAAAAAGTAAAATGCATGCCTAACCTAATTTATGACAAAATGCAACCCAAAAACCTATTTGCGAAGCAAAAACATAAGAGCTAGGTTTGTTTTAATGCATAAGGATGATAATAAACTAGCATTTATCACACCCGCATGCTTATGGTTTGTTAGTCACTTAGCACAACTTTAATTTTTACAAAATAGAATTTTAGTGAAGTCTAATTTTTTTGACTTTTGAGGAGAAAGAGATTGATGATAACATCATCATCAGCCATATCTAGCTTTATTTAGTCATATTTCATCATTAAATGCTCCTACATAACTGCCAGAGAGACATAATTCACTGTAAATCCATTCTGAGAGAAAGACAGTAAAATAGGGATAAAACTATAGTTTTAACAGTATATCTCAATTGCAAAATAATCATGGGTTTTCTCAGGGGTTAAATAAAGTTCAAATGGTCTTAAATGTCTAACAAGTAGGTCCGTGCAGATAGAAATGGGTTTTCGCACGTTTTGAGAATTAAATGACATCTTAAGCCCTAAAACTAGACCCGCTTGATTCACTGAGGTTTTGGTCAGGATAAAATTCACCTAAACCCTTTAAAATTCATAGAAAAATATTCTCTATGGTTTGGTACATTCAATTTGACCATTAAAACCTGTCTTGACCCAAAATAGTCATAGACAGACCTATGCCCTAATTTAGGGTTTTGCATAAATTACCAAGTCAAACAAGGCCAAAATCAAAATCCAACTTCACCATTGGATTCCTTAGGTCCAAATTAGATTTGTATCAAAATTTAGGCCCAATCTGAGATTGTTTCGACTTAGTTTGCACTTCGGTCCAAGTTTGACTTTCTTTATCTCAAATATCCCCTCAACTTTTGAATTCCTCACAAAAAGTCCCCTATCTTTGTCATCTTCTTCTTCAAACAGGTCCCTACCACCATAGAATCCTAATCCTACAACTCCAGCGAGCTTCATTTAGCAAGATCTCTTTGTTTCTTGACGAATCCTTCTCAGATTTGAAAGGGGAATTCGTTAAGAAATTAACTTCCTTGTTAGCCAGAACCAAAGCCCAACAACCTTCCTAATCTCTCATGCGAATGCATGAGAGATTTGGGTATCCCATAGGTTTCCAACTCTGGCGACCTTCCAAGCTTCAACTGACCCCCTGCTACCTATATAAAGACTCTTAGTGTAAGGCCATGGTTTCCACACTCGATTTCAGTCGGAAAGCCCTCTACTTCATCCCTCATCCCCGATCGAGAAGCTCCTCAACGTCTGGAGACTCCTCCTAATCTTCCTTGTCGTCCGACTGTAATACCGGCGGTGGATTCTTCTTCGTCGCCTTCCGCCACATCGGTCCATACCAGCATGTGCTTCCTAACCTCCATCATCGTCGTCATTACCACCTATCAGAGTACCTTCATCCTCAGTGTCGACGTACCCCCGACGTCATTCTCCCTCCTTTCGTCCACTTAGATTAGGGTTAGTTTAGCCTCCTTAGTTCTCTTAGGTTAGTTTTACACTCCAAAAATCCAAAAGCAACCCCTCGACTCACATGACCACCCTCATCTTCACCACGTCCGGCGACCACTCCGACGAGGCATTTCCACCGCTACACAACTTCATCCACCTCATCGACACACCCACAAGCACCGTCGTCCCTCCACGCACAAAGCCCCTATCTCTATTCGCCTTCCTGTTGATGGGGGCACGCTTTGCAAATTAAAATCGAGGTTCAGACGACCCATCATCTAGCTCGTAAAGCATGTCTATCAGATAAAATTTTTAACCGAAACTCAAAAAAGTGAGTCCTGCCTTGAACACGGGGAGGTGAACATTTGGTTTTGAAAATCCACGTTTCTCTTTTATTTGTTTTCGGTCATCTTTATCTTTTCTGATTTTTTTGGTATTTTTAGCAAGCAAGAGATCAGGTCAACGACTCTAACTAATCTACTTGCAACAATATAAGAGGGAGAGAGAGAAAGAGAGAAATAATCATCTATTTATAAATAAATGTTTGTTACACTATGAAAGCGGAAAATATATACTATGAAAGCATAAAAAGATAGAATGAGGTGAGAGAAATCCCCCTCGACGATCGCTTGAAGGACAACTCGCTCTGACGTCGCCTGGAGGAAGTTGGTGAGAAGCGGGATGAATGGGGACAGAGGTGAAGGATAGAGGAAGAAGTAAGATGATGTCATGGCAATGATCTTCTTCCCGAAGGGCAGTGAGAGAACGACCACGGGATGCTCCACGAATGGGGATGAGGGAAGGGAAAACTATTTGATTTTCTACTCTAGAGGAGCATCCCGGGCTTGGGACAAGCTCTCTCTAGAGCCTTGGAGGTGGTGAGAGGAAGAAAGGAAGAGATGAAGAAAAATGGGAGGGGTAGGGGTCCTTTTATAGTGGAGGAAAGAGTCAAATACGTATACAGGACATTTAGTGATGGTCATAAACGTTGTTGAAGATCTCCCGTAAACGTCGTTGAAGACAGCCCACCTGCCCACGCTGCTGCTACGCCGGCGAGTGCTCCTAGTGCTACACTCCTGCGTACGCTGCCGCTGTGCGCGTGCGGTGACGCGTGCGTGTGCATGGGCGGCCTCGGTTGCGCTACGTGGTGTGATCTAGGCCGTCCATCTTCTTTTCGTTGCAGGAGCTGCTATAGAGGTCAGATTGAGTTGATTTTTGCGTCGTTAGGTTGTGATAGTCAACCCAAATCCATCCACGTGTCGGATTTGTCATTTGAAGCTCCAAATTATGTCACCTAGTCCTTTGGCCATTGATCTTCCTCAGACTGCATATGGTGCTATGGGACTCTGATCGAGGCGATTTCAGAGGCGTTGGACTCCGATCATCGTCTTGATCAGATTGGTATGGTCAGATCATCAATATGAGGCTCCAAAATAAATATCCTTCTCTCCTGACCACAAAAAGGATGCAATTAACCTAAATTATATACTACTCTAAATGCAGAATGATGCATGCTATGCAATATTTATAACATGAAATGCAAATCTAAGTCTAGGAACATGCATGATTAGGCATTTTAACCTAAATAGATGTGTCTATATCATACCCTCATGCCTATCTTTTGCTAGTTCCTAGCAAAATTAAACTACATGCTATGTAGAAAAATAGAATTAGGACTCGATTTCTTAGGCCTAAGTTGATTATTAACAATAGAAAATTTCAACTAAGGTCCTAAACTACGGAGACTCAACAGTATCTGGGTGTCTGCCAGAATGCAGACCACCCAAGTCCTCACCTTATTTGAAAAGGGAAGATACATTTTTTTTTTTTTCATCTTCTTATTTTTTTAAGTAGGTGGCTTACCTGATCTAAGATTTACCTAAAGGCAGTACGACGAAAATGGTCTTGTGGCTGAGCTCTGGACAACCAGCTGATGAGCTGTTACCACCGACAACTTACTAGCCATACCACACTAGATGGTTCATTAGCTACCCAATTTTCAAAGAAACTATCGAAAAGTGAGTTAGTGCAAAAAGTGTGTAGATGCTTAGGCCTAAGGTCCCCTCAAATCAGAGGGTGGGTTGATAAGTCGTATACTTATCATCCCAATTTATTTACCGAATTAAAATAAGATTGACTTGGTGAGGACTCGAGACTAAGTCCACATTCGAGTAGACACCTAGGCTAATTAAGCCCAAAGACCTGAAGAGTCTAAGTGTTTAGGTCCTCTCATATCATTTCCTAAAGTTAATAACTTCCAAATGCCTAAGTTCTCTTTTCCTAATTTCTTTTTTCTTATCTTTTTGAATTTTCAATTTTTTATTTAAAAGAATCAAATAATAGGAAATTACTGTTACAGCTGACAAAAAGGTTATAAGATATGTCCACCCCCACATGCTTAGCTATTGTAATGTCCTCATTGTGAAAAATGAAAGCATGTAGGAGAGTAGAAGTGGAAGAATAGCACCTAGTTTCAGTGAGACTCTAGTTAGCTTGGAACAGTCTTTACATGTGCTGAGTTTAGTGCCTTCAACTAAGCGAGGTCCTCAATCAAATATAACTAGCATTGAGGCTGCAATAATGTAATTTTCTGGCCCCAACATTTGGGTCTCAGAGAGTGAAAATGGACTTGCCAAAGAGATGATCAATGAAAGTGGCAAGTTGGTGGTGCAAAGAGAGCCCAAATGGTCTCCAACAGGAGTTTTATTGATTTATTACAGAGGAAGTGTGGCTGGGTATAGAATTTGTGCAATGGTTGGGTGAAAAAGGATGATGAGGGTTTTGTGATGTGCTAGGGGTTTGTGGGAAGTCTAGAATACCTAATGTTTGAAGAATTCTTCCCCAATGTTCAATTTCATCCTCACACTCTGGGTTCTTAAACCAACCATCCTGATCCACAGGATTCCCACCCACAAGTTCGACCTCAAACTCTAAGCATTCAGGATAAGGATGTTTTTGGGTTTTAACTTGATCATGTGAATCATCCAACAAATTTCCAATTTCATATATATCTTCCTCATCTTGTGTTGCTACGATTGGTCGCATTTTTGCTTTGTCCTCAATTATTTCCGCAACTGTGTCATCTTCTTCCCAAGTTTGGGTTGAGTTGGCCATTAAAAGGTTGTCTAAGGTATGTATGGCCTTTACTTCCTCTATTCTACCAAGCTCCTCCATCGAAACACACTTAATTTTATTCTTCTTTACGACCTCAAAAATATTGAATTGATTTATCTTATCCTTGGAGGCCATTTCTATATTTCCCGATTCACAATCAATCCTTGCCTTGGCAGTAGCTAAGGAAGGTCTTCACAAAATAATTGGGGTGTGGTTGAGCTATTTTGGGGCTTCCATGTCTAGGACCATGAAATCAGCAAGGTAATGCAAATCATTAACCTTGACTAAAACATCCTCCCAAATACCCCTTGGTTTTGTAATGGATCTATCCGCTAACTGTAAGGTTATGTTAGTGTGTTTTTGGTAGCCTAGACCCAATTCCATGTGCAGTGAGGTGGGGATCACATTAATGGAAGCACCCAAGTCGAGAAGGGCCCGGTTAGAAGTAATGTTTCCTATTGTGTAGGAAATCAGTGGGGCTCCCGGGTCTTGCTTCTTAGGAGGTAGCTTGTTTAGGATCAATGTGCTTGTGTTATCAGACAAAATTACTCTCCTCTTATTTTCAAATTTCGTTCTACGCCTTTCTTTATATCCATTCAGTAAACCTGTGGCATGATAAACTCCAGTTTATCATTATTCTTATGCATTAAAACAAACCTAGCTCTTAGGATTATGCTTTGCAAATGGGTTTTTCGGTTGCATTTAGGCATAAATTAGGTTAGGCATGCATTGCATTTTTTATTGTGTTTTTAATGTGTTTTTTGAGTGTTAGGGATAAACAGATTGCCAGATCCCTAGAACCCTAGCACTCAGGAAGGAAACTAGTGAAGGAGAAACTCTCACCAGCTGGAACTCAGTTTGATCCAACTCACCATAGCTGGAATTCAGCTCACCTAAACTAAAGTTAGCTCATCCTAGCTCCATTCAGCTCATCTCAGCTGAATGACAGCTCAAGAGAGCTCATCTTAGCTCACCCTAGCTCAGGTCATCTCAGATCCAGGTCAACTTAGCTGTGTCTAGCTCATCTCAGCTCCCATTAGTCCACAGGGAGCTCTAGCTAGCTCAGCTGAGTTGATTAGAGTTCACCCCAGCTCAGGTCTAGCTACATCCAGCTCCACTCAACTCCAGCCAGCTGAAGATGACTTCATTCCACCTTAGCAAGCTCAAGTCCATCTCCCGGGGACTCAACTTAGCTCAACTCAGTTGAGCTAAGCTACCTTAGCTGCCTCAACCAGCTTGATCTTCCTTAGGAGCACCAGACCCTGCTCACCTCAGCTCATTATGGTAGAAGCCATCTTACTTTAGATTGGCTTAGCAGCTAGCAAAGAACTAGCAAGCTAAGAAAACTAGAGTAGCTCCATGCCACCCACTTCAATAGCTGCCAACTCCAGTTCAAGCTCCAGACTTCTCCTCCTTAGCTCCTCCCTTCAAACCCTAGCTCCAATACCTCCTCCTCTACTCCATAGCTAGCTAAGCTAGCTTAGCTTAGCTTAGCTTGGCTAGCAACCAGCTCCTTGGCCATCCACCACCTTCAACTCAACCCTAGCTAGCTCCACCAACTTAAGCCCTACCTAAGCTCACCTAAGCTAGCTATCCTACTCCAAGTTGGAGCTACCACCTAGCCACCTTTTCACCCCATCATCACCACCAAAAGGCACCAATTTTGGCACCAAAACCTAACCCTAACTACCCCCCTTTTTGGCGCCAACATCCACCCCCATATCCATAATACACCTAACCCTACAACAACATCTAGCCATCTACCTAACCCCCCTTCTAGAAGCCAAAAGTGGCGCGAAATCTAGGTGCCCTTTCGCCACCATAACCACCCCCTTAACACCCTTTAAAGTGGCAGCAAATAGCCCCCTCCCTTGGATCATGATTGAAATTGCACTAGAGGGGGGTGAATAGTGAAATTATCGAATATTGTAATACAAAAAAAATTCAATCACAAAAGGTGACACCAGATTTTTTGGTGGAAACCCAAGATGGGTAAAAACCACCACCTAAGCCAATCTCTTGACTTAGGATTTTCGATCACAAGGTGATCAATCCACTAACCACACTACTTAAATGAGGGTAGTGTACCTCAATTAGAAATCCCACCTCCAATCCCTAAATGGAGGTTTCTCCCTTCAAAATGAAGAGACGGGGACCCGACAGGCCGGATACCCAAAGTACAAAAAATAAGAAGTAAAACAGCACCTATAGAGCACCCCAATAATTTAATTACTTTCTTATCTACTAAGCATAAAAAGAACTCCCTGAGGATTTGCAGAATGGAGTGAGCCGGGAGTATGGATTTTCCCCTTGATCAGAGTGGTGGCACAGCACAAGGGCAAGATGGAGCTTAGAGTTGTGAGCAAGTGATTTTTCTAATGGAATTGTATCTCAAGAGGTGTGTGTTCCCTAAGAGGAGTTGTAGTCTATTTATAGGCAAGTTTGGAACCTTCAAGAACACTTGGGAGAGCTCTTCTAGCCGTTGGAGACAAATCCCAAGAGATTAGGATGAAATCCACCATAAATCAAGGTAATGATGAGTCTGACAGCAATATCAAACGTCTAATTTTAGGATCAGATGTCTTATAGGACTTCTGATTATACTTCTGGTCCTCTAATACTGTAGGCCATCCTTAACTGACTCCATTCGATCAAAAGAAGGACGTCTGATATTTTCACATAAGACATCCGATTATGTTATTGGGCCTCTAATAAAGGGTGGATTCGTTCCTATTTTCATCAGATCCAAACAGGGTTCTAGGTTTAAAGGAGCAGACGTCGTTATGGACATGTGAGGAAATCACCAGACGTCTGAAAACCAAAAAAACTCTTCCCTACTTCTGCCAAAAGATTTTATGGCTGTAATGAGATATGCACAGAAAATCATGGGCAGCTGTCCAAAGGTAGACATCTGGAAGTGTGTCCAGATGTCTGGAAATTCATTTTTTCCTACTCTTAGTCTAACAGTTAGTCTGAGGATGTCTAGGTAAAGAATCAGACATCTATGTAAGGTTATCGACGTCTGATAGTGAAGTGCTTCGACTGATGTTTATAAGGAGACAAACTAAAGGCAAAACTCTTGGGAATTAGACATCTGAGACACTTGTCAGATGTCTTAAAGTGGAAAATCAGACGTCTGACCATTGTTCTAGATGTCTGATAAAAGTGTAATTGTTGGGTTTTTGTTTCTAATTTATCCTAAGTGTAGAGAGCCTAAGTTAGCTATTTATAGGTTATGTTTGGGGGCTCTTTACAAAATTTCTAGATTCAAATAAAATGAAATTTACAACCTTTGAAAGTTTACATGAAAAGGCCTAAGACCTAATACTTATTCTACTTGTCTTCACGCTTTTAATCTCCCATCTTGGAAAACTTTATGAAATCCTGCAAATATGTCATTACAGAGAGAAACAATATGCTACGCTTTATTTTTTATTTCATTTTCTTCATTTTGTAAAATCATCAAAATATTATATATGAATGGTTGAACTAACAATCTCCCCCTTTTTGATGATTTTCAAAATAGCTGTAGGTTCCTATTTTCTCCCCCTAAAGGTTGTACTTGGTAGTCTATATCTATTTAAGAAGTTTATTTTTATATTATTCCCTAAGTTATTACCTACATTCTTCTCCCCCTTTTTGAATATCATCATGAAGGGTTGTTAAAGGGAGTTGAAATCCAAAATACAAGAGTGATATCAACAAAGTGGAGTGTATGAATAAAATTGCATGTTTAAAAGATGACAAGGCATTATAGAAAATTGATTAGGAATAGAAATATTTAAGCACGGACTAGCTATTTGTTCCCAAAAATATTAAGTACGGGGTCAAGGCCCCTTATTACAAACTTGGAATAAAAGAAAGAAAGAGAAATAGAAGCACTAAACTATTCTTCTTGATCTTGGCGGCGGCGGCGACGAGCGAGTCTGTGTCCCATCTGTAAGTTTCGAATGTCTGATCTAAGTTCGTTGATGTCACGGCGCATGCTTCCCATGTAGGTGTACATCTCGCTGGTTCGACGCAGCAGGAGGGAGATGCCGGAGGAGAGGGAATCTGTGGCTGGATCCCATGCTTCACCAAAGCTCGAGCGGGGAGCTTCTATTTGAACGGGTCATGGTTCATGGAAGTCTGGAAAGGGTGGAAGGGGCTCTTCTTCAATGGGCTCATCGGAGGGCTCAAGATGCTCCCTAAGTATATGCATCTTGGCGGCTGTGGCCCGGTTGTAAGGCTCAATCTTCTTGTCAACAGCCTGGTCAGTTATGGAAATCTGATGGGTTGAAAAGATTTTGGATAGAATAGACCCAAACGGAAGTGATGCCCCATGGTCTTCATTCATGACTTGAACAATGAGGCGGTAATAATTGAAAGGAATATATGGACGGCCGCAAAAAGGAGCACCTTGTGTTGGCGCGAGATGTAATCAAAACCTCCCGATTTGTTTAGGAGGTCCCACCCAAAAATGCGAGAGAGTAGACGTGGAAGGGGTTTGAGATTTTTGCACGGTAGGGTGCCAAGATTTTCAACATATTTTTCGGGGAGGACTAACTCTTGATTGATGACTTCTGGGTCGTATTGCCTCATAATGTCATTGAGGTCATTTCCCTCATTGGGGATGGCTAGAATGTTGGAAATAGTTTCGGATGTGATGCGGATTTCGCAACCAAATAGGTGGGTATGGAGTTCAAGTTCATCGTTGCTGTAGTCCTCAATGATGTTGGCATAAAAGAGACAGCAAAGATCAGGGAACATGCCAAGAGTTCGAATGCCAGAGTGGAACTGACGATCAAAATATTGGAAGAGATGGAGAGTTTGGAAGTGTTCCCGAAGGTTTAAATGGGCAAAATCATTCCAAACAATAAAATGAGGGCATTTAACTTTGGCATTCGAGAAGCGACGAAATCGCTGCCTAGCGATGTCGCCCTGCAGCTGATCTGCCAAATAGGTGGAAGAGGAAGTGGAAGAACCCTTAGCTTGCTTCCTACGGGGAGGCATATTTGGTGGAATGGGTGGTTAGGTTTTGGAAGAAATGGGTTGTGTTTTAAGGATAGAATACCTGCAAAAACATCCATACAAAAACATTCAACCAAACAACATTCACCCAAAAAATTTCAAAAACACAGATTCAAACAATGCAATCATCATTGATAAAAAAAAATGTGGCAGTATGCCTTGAGGCAATACAACCTGCCATGTAGTTGTGGCAATATACCTTTGGATTCAAGCCACTAAAATGTCGGCTTGAATCTCGTGAGGTAATACCCTTGCCATGGAAGATGCAGCTAGGGCTAACAAGGTTGGCTTGATCGAGGGTTAGGGTTCTAGGGCTGATAATGTTATGAAATGTGCAAGTAGGCTGAGTGAATCAAGAAGGAGAACAAGATGCTACTAGGGCTAACAAGGTCGCGGGTAAAAGAGCATGGAGATGCCCTAAGAGTTGAGAGGTATACCCACGGGAGGAGGAGGCCTCCAAATGCGCGGTCGAGAGGCAGGGAGGATGCACGTAGAGCAGCAGTAGCTCCGCCAGTCGTCGAGGAGGCGCGACGGTCATCTGGTGGCGAGAGGAGCTTCAACAACTGCAGGTGTGGGCCGTCGGGTGTGAGGAAGAGCTGTAGGGATTTGAGAAAGGAGAGTGGGACCTTGCAAAGGGGATGTTATATCCCAAGGTCTTGGAGCAAGTCTCCCCCTGAAGTTGGGGAGACTTGCATTTCAAACCATCTAGAGAATAGATGCGATTCACTGATTTTCCCCCGATCAGACGTCTGGAGATGATGTCAGACGTCAGGATTGGATTTTAGGGATTTTATCCGTTTTGATGGCGACGTCTGTTTTAACCATCAGACGATACATCAGACGACTAATTTGAAAATTAGATGTCTAGTTTCTGCAGGCATCCCTCCTTGGAAAATGATTTATTCTCCAGGTTGTCGTCTGATTTCTGTCTTAGACGACAGAGAAGACGTCTAAATCTAAAATTAGACGTTCGATTTCTGCAGACAGACCTTCTTGGATTTTAGCCTAAAGTTACCGGGTCGTCCGATTTTCCTATCAGACGACCTATGCGATGTCTAACCACATAATCAGACGTTCGACTGATAGTATATGTTCTGACTCATAGATAGACGTCTGTCAACACATCTAGATGACGCCCCAGACGTCTGTGAAGGATGACAAATGTCTAAGATAGCTCTTTTGTCAGCACTTTCGTTAGATAAAATCGTCGTCTATCCCAGATCTTTAGACGATGAATTTTTATGTATAAGACGTCTGATAGTTTAATTAGACGTCTGATATTGCACAAAATGTGCATTTTGATGTTTGAACTGAGAATGAAGGCTTTTAACTTAGTAAAGACAAGGCTCCATCTATGCTCATGACAAAGGAAGTTCCATTAAATCACTAAATTCTTCAAATATCACTTAGCTTACATATGCCTAGTTTCCTACGTATATAATTAAAGCGATCATAATTCAAAGGTTTAGTGAAAATATCAGCTAATTGCAGTTCAGTACAAATAAATTCAACCTCAATTTCTCCCTTAAGTACATTATCTCTCAAAAAGTGATGTCAAACATCAATATGTTTTGTGCGAGAGTGATGTACGGGATTTTTCGAGAGGTTGATAGCACTCGTATTGTCACATAATATTTTTATCTTATTAAATATCAAGTTAAAAACCTTCAAAGTATTTTTCATCTAAAGCACTTGGAAACATGCAAGTGCGGCAGCTATGTATTTAGCTTCCGTAATTGATAGGGCTACACTAGATTGTTTCTTTGAGAACCAAGAGACTAGTGATTCGCCTAAGAATTGGCACGTCCCACTAGTACTCTTCTTATCGGTGCGACTACCTGTGTAGTCCACATCGCTATATGTAATTAAGTTGAATTATGGACTCCTAGGGTAGAATAAGCCATAATCAGATGTGTCAACTAGATATCTAAATATTTGTTTTACAGCATTTAGGTGTGATTGTTTAGGGTTTGATTGAAACCTAGCACATAAGTAGGTACTAAACAAAATATCAGGTCTACTGGAAGTTAAATACAGTAAAGATCCAATCATGCTACGATAGAGCTTTTGATCTATGGTTGTACCTGATTCGTCCAAGTCTAGGGAAGTTGTGACACTCATAGGAGTGTTCTTCCCTTTACTTTTGGTCATATCAAATTTCTTAAACATCTCCTTTGTGTATTTTGATTAACACACAAGGGTTCCAATTTCTTGCTGAGTGATTTGCAAGCCCAAGAAAAGCTTGAGCTCACCCATCAAACTCATTTCGAATTCTTCCTGCATAATTTCTGAAAACTTTGTACACATAGATTCATTAGTAGCACCAAATATAATATCATCTACATATATTTTAACTAATAAAATATCTTTTCCTTTTCTTTTAATGAATAATATGGAATCAGCTTCCCCTATAGAGAATTTTGCATTTAACAAGTAGTCTTTGAGCCTTTCATACCAAGCTCTAGGGGCTTGCTTTAGACCATATAGTGCCTTGTTTAGTTTGTAGACAAAATGAGGCCTATCATGAGACTCAAAACCAGGAGGTTGTTTTACAAAAACTTCCTCTTTAATGAATCTGTTAAGAAACGCACTCTTAACGTCCATTTGAAAGAGTTTAAAGCCAAGAAAGGCGGCATAAGCAATAAGCATGCGAATTGATTCGAGTCGAGCTACAGGAGCGTAGGTCCCATCGAAATCAATTCCTTCTTCTTGGTTGTACCCTTGTGCTACCAACCGAGCCTTGTTTCGAATAACCATACCGGATTCATTCAACTTGTTCCGGAATACCCATTTGGTACCTATTACCGTTTGCCCTCCAGGCTTAGGTACTAGATCCCAAACTTCATTCCTTTGGAATTGGTTGAGTTCCTCCTGCATGGCCATCATCCAAGGTTCTTCGAAGCACGCTTCCTCGACACTCTTGGGTTCAACTTGAGATACAAAGGTGGAGAGACCAAAGGAGCAACTAAAACGAGATCGTGTTTTAACGCCATCAGAAACACTTCCAATGACTTGACTTTCGGGATGATCCCTTTGATATATCCAATCTTTTGGAAGATTATGGATATTGGAGTTTGGAATGTTAGACACATCAGTAGTAGAATCATCTCAATCATCCATATTGACTCGGTCAATGGAGGAGTGAGGAGATTCATCGAAGGAAACATGGAGGGTTTCCTCCACTATTAATGTGGTCTTGTTAAAAACCCGATATGCCTTACTACGTGAGGAATAACCAATAAAGATGGCTTCGTCACCTTTGGCATCAAATTTATTTAAATTAGAGCGGGTATTCAAGACAAAACATCGACATCAAAAAACTTTAAAATAACTAATTTTGGGTATTTTCCCATAGTATAGTTCAAAACAAGTTTTCCGCAATTCGGATCAAATTAAGGTGCGATTTAACACGTAACAAGCTGTGTTAACCGCCTCAGCCCAAAAGTACTTCTGTAACCCCAAGTCTATGAGCAATGTTCGAGCACACTCTTGAAGAGTATGGCTCTTTCTCTCAACCACCCCATTTTGTTGAGGTGTTCGAGGAAAAGAAAACTCATGAGCAATACCATGCTCTTGACAAAAATCATCAAACAAGGAATTTTCAAACTTGCCCCCATGATCACTACGGATACGAGTGATTTGGTAGCTTTTTTCTGTTTGAACTTTCCTACAAAAAATAAAAAAGATGGAAAACACTCCTTCTTTGGATCTCAAGAAGGAGACCCATGAAAACCTCGAAAAGTCATCTACAATTACAAGGCAATATTTGCATCCACTAAGGCTCTCATATTTTATAGGTCCAAACAGATCTAGGTGAAGTAGTTCTAAAGGTCTTGATGTGGATATAACTTCTTTGCATTTAAAATTAGATTTTATAATCTTACCTAATTTATATGAATCACAGATAGGCTCATGTAAAAATTTTCCTTTAGGAAGACCTCGGACTAGTTCATGTTTAGCTAGTTTTTGAACCAGCTTCATATGAACATGTCCTAGTCTTCTATACCATATACTTAACTCATCATTTGCTATAAGACATTCATAAGTGCCATTTTTATCAAATTCTACGACATAAATGTCTTTAAATCTAGTTCCCTTAAGAAGGGTTTCATTGGTTAATGCATGCATAATTTCAAACATTTTAGAAGTAAACACTACTTTAAAGCCCTTATCACATATTTGACTTACACTTAAAAGATTACGTTTTAGTCCTTTAACTAGAGAAACATTTGAGATGGGAGAGAGAGGGTTACCTATTTTACCAAGGCCAATAATATGGCCCTTGTAGTTGTTGCCAAATGTAACTGTTCCTCCATCCGTAGGTTGGAGGTCCAAAAATAAGTGCTTATCTCCCGTCATATGTTTGGAGCATCCGGAGTCCATCATCCATCAGCCTCCTTGGTGGCGGTGGTCTCCTTGTCTTCTTCCTTATAGACCTTCTTCCTCCTACAAAAGATCTTCGATGGCGACTTGGTGTTTCTATAGGTCTTTCTAATTTGAGTCGTCCATCCTTCATTTTGTATATCCAATTTTTGACATTATGATGTCCTTTCATCCCTACAAAACAAAGTGAGAGTTGTCTTTTTGGTATCCATTGTAATGTGGATCAGTATTTGTTAGTGGTCTCCTTTAGAGGAGTGTCCTTTTTCGGCTCACTTTGACTAAGTTCATACAAGCCTAATCCAAATTTACTTGAGGAAGGTTTTTGATGGGCAATGAGTTTGTCAAAGTTATCTTTCCCCTTTGTAAATTTGGCTAGGTCCTCAAGAAGTTGATTTGACTTTTCTTTGAGGTGATTTATCTCTATTTTCATTATGTCTCGTTTATCTTCTAATGCCCTAATCTCTACTCCAAGTAAGCTATTTTCATCCTTTTTAAAGGAGTTTGATTTTTCAAGCACATGGATTTTGTCGAGTAATTCTTCTCTATCTAGAAATTTTTGTTCACTCATTGCCGTATACAAATCATTCGTTAATGACTCTTTCTCAATCATTAGATTTCTTATTTGCATATTTAGAGCAGTGGTTTCTTTTGTAAGAATTAGATTCTTTTCTTCAAGATCATTGATTAATCTCTTATTTTCTAAGTTTTCTTGTTTTAAAGCCTTGCTTTGGGTTTTTGTTTTCTTAAGATCTACATATAGTGAATCAAAGTCATCTTGTAATTCATCTAAAGGGTAGGAGTTTACCTCAGGTTCCTCAGATTCAGACTCAGAACCATCATTTGTTGCCATTAATCCCAACCATGCCATTTCTTCATTTGTCTCCTCCTCCTCTTCTTCTTCGGAGGTGGAGTCATCCCACGTTGCTTGAAACGCCTTCTTCTTGAATCCTTTCAGCTTGGAGATCTTCTTGTAGTCAAAAGGCTTCTTGGGTTTCTTCTCGTCATCCCTTTTGAGTAAGGGACAATCTTTCCTTATGTGACCTCTCTTTTTGCAATTATAGCAAATTAGAGGTTCTTCCTCTCTTTTCCTTCCCTTGATCTCTCTTCTATTTCTGAGAAACTTTTTAAACTTTTTAGCTAATAAAACAAATTCTTCGTCATTGGTACTTACCTCATCATCCAAAGTAGCTTTGAAGGCTAAGGTCTTCTTCTTTGGCTCCGATGAGATTGATTTCTTCCTTTGGTCCATTTTTTTATTCGTAAGCCATGAGATTCCCAAGTAGATTTTCCATGTCTAGATCCTCTACTTGGTTGGCTTCTTCTATTGCCGTTACCTTTTGCTCCCACTCAGGTTCGAGGGAGCGAAGGAGCTTCCCTTGAAGCTCCCCCTTTATAAATGTCTTTCCTAAAGACTTGAGGCTACATGTCCCCAAGTCTTTCATTCTCCTTCATAGAGAAAGCTTCGAATTCCTGCAATAACAAGTTTATCTTTGAGGATTTAACTTTAGATGTACCTTCATGAGTTACCTCCAAGGTTCTCCAGATCTCATGGGCGATTTTGCATTGGCTGATGCGGTTGAATTCCTCTGAGCTGAGTGCGCAGTAGAGTAAGTTCATTGCCTTGGCATTCAGTCCAAGGTGATGAATTTGCTCCACTATATATCCCGTTTCTGGTTTCTCGGGAATGATGTATGCGGATTCGCATTTCTCCCAAATGGAGAAATCGTTGGCCTGAAGCCATATCTTCATTCTCAGCTTCTAGTAAGTGTAGTTGGTTCCTTCGAAGAGTGGTGGTCGAGTGGTGGATTGCCCCTCCAATCTGCCTGTGGAAATGACCTTCCCCTCCATGTGATTTTTCCGCAGATGTTACTCCTATAGGTGGAAAACTTGCTCTGATACCAAATGAAATTGCACTAGAGGGGGGGTGAATAATGCAACTATAGAATATTGTAATACAAAAAAAATTCAATCACAAAAGGTGACACCAGATTTTTAGGTGAAAACCCAAGATGGGTGAAAACCACCACCTAAGCCAATCTCTTCACTTAGGATTTTCGATCACAAAGTGATCAATCCACTAACCACACTACTTAAATGAGGGTAGTGGACCTCAATTACAAATCCCACCTCCGATCCCTAAATGGAGGTTTCTCCCTTCAAAATGAAGAGATGGGGACCCGACAGGCCGGATACCCAAAGTACAAAAAATAAGAAGTAAAACAACACCTATAGAGCACCCCAATAATTTAATTACTTTCTTATCCACTAAGCATAAAAGAACTCCCAGAGGATTTGCAGAATGGAGTGAGTCGGGAGTATGGATTTTCCCCTTGATCAGAGTGGTGGCACAGCACAAAGGCAAGATGGAGCTTAGAGTAGTAAGCAAGTGATTTTTCTAATGGAATTGTATCTCAAGAGCTGTGTGTTGCCTAAGAGGAGTTGTAGTCTATTTATAGGCAAGTTTGGAACCTTCAAGAACACTTGGGAGAGCTCTTCTAGCCGTTGGAGACAAATCCCAGGAGATTAGGACGAAATCCACCACAAATCAGGGTAATGATGAGTCTGATAGCAATATCGGACATCTAATTTTAGGATCAAACATCTTATAGGACGTCTGATTATACTTCTGGTCGTCTAATACTATAGGCCATCCTTAACTGACTCCATTGGATCAAAAGAAGGACGTCTGATATTTTCACATAAAACGTCTGATTATGTTATTGAATGTCTAATAAAGGGTGGATTTGTTCCTGTTTTCATCAGATCCAAACAGGGTTCTAGGTTTAAAGGAGTAGACATCTTTATGGACGTCTGAGGAAATCACCAGACGTCTGAAAACCAAAAAAACTCTTCCCTACTTCTGCCAAAAGATTTTATGGCTGTAATGAGATATGCACAGAAAATCATGGGCAACGGTCCAAAGGTAGATGTCTAGAAGTGTGTCCAGACGTCTGGAAATTCATTTTTGCCTACGCTTAGTCTAATGGTTAGTCTGAGGACGTCTAGGTAAAGATTCAGACGTCTGTGTAAGGTTATCGACGTCTGATAGTGAAGTGCTTTGACTGATGTTTATGAGGAGACAAACTAAAAGCAGAACTCTTGAAAATTAGACGTCTGAGACACTTGTCAGACATCTTAAAGTGGAAAATCAGACGTATGACCATTGTTCTAGACGTCTGTTAAAAGTATAAGTGTTGGGTTTTTGTTTCTAATTTATCCTAAGTGTAGAGAGCCTAAGTTAGCTATTTATAGGTTATGTTTGGGGGCTCTTTACAACATTTCTAGACTCAAATAAAATGAAAATTACAACCTTTGAAAGTTTACATGAAAAAGCCTAAGACCTAATACTTATGCTACTTGTCTTCACGCTTTTAATCTCCTATCTTGGAAAACTTTATGAAATCCTGCAAATATGTTATTACAGAGAGAAACAATATGCTACACTTTATTTTTTATTTCATTTTCTTCATTTTGTATAATCATCAAAATATTATATATGAATGGTTGAACTAACATTGATAACCACCCGTAACCACCCTATAAGTCCATCTTAGCCCTACATGTGCCCATGCCAACCCCTCCCCTCCTAAATCTTATAAACACCCATCACCTACCACCATTTTTATCATCCTCCATTAGTGTATTATTTTACCTATACCCACCTACACCTACGGCCAAGAAGAAGGACTAGAGAATAAGATTAAGGGGGCACATCACCTGCCCCTTTGGTGCCTTCTTCTCCCCACTCTCTTCAACTTGTGCCATGACAAGGAGGAGGTCCATTCTACTTCAAGGAGGATGGATAGGCAAAGGAGGACCTAGGGTGGACGTCCACCCTTGGAGGAGGAGAATTAAAGGTGGTAGCTACCACCTTGGAGGACATCATTTGGAGGAGCATCTCAAGAAGGAGAAGAAGGAGTTGTCTTTTCAAGTCAAGGAGCTACTTGGCTTGGAGCAAGAAGCCCTCTTCTTCACCATCTATCTAGAGGATTTGTGTTTTATTTTTCTTGTATTTTCAAGTAGAGTAGAAGCATTCCTTTATAGGTTTTGTGTAAACAATTTTGCTTTAATTCAAATTGACTTCTCTCAATTTTTGTTGCTTAGATTTTTACAATTTTTTCCTAGCATTTGTTTCACTCCCTTTCCCTAATTATTATAGGCCTCCACGTGCCTAGGGTGAGCTTAGGGAGAGGCTCTACCTATCACCTTAGGGTTAGCTTTATTGAATTAGGTATTAGTTATTTTCCTGCTATCAACAAAAGCTTGCATGTTGCCTTTATTTCAAAAATCTATAAAAAGTATATATTTAAAAGACCAAAAAGAAAGTTCATTTCCATTTCTAAGCAAGGACTTTTGATTTGCAAACTTGCCTCCTTGGACGACCCTAGATACCCCACTATCTAGGTCTTATAAATTTTAAAAGCGAATCCATTTTTGTGCGTTGCAACGACTTAAAACCTCAATTTAACAAATCGCACAAAAACATGATCTTGGCGTAGGTGGGGATTGATCCAATAGCCTCAAGGAGTAAAATGATTGTCAATTTGAAAGCCAGAAGTAAGGACATCCTTTCCTCTAATTTCTCCTCTGACTTTTTCTATTTGCCCATACAACAACATACTCTCGAATCAGACTCTGATGTTTTGTTGATCACATTCTTAGTTGGGAGTTTGGAATTCTTGCTATGGGGCCTAATGGGGTTGACATGGGGTTGGGTAGGTCCCTTGTGTCTACTACCACTCAAGGTGATGGTGTTTGCCGTGGCAAAAATGCTATTGGTTTGTGCCTTGGGGAGGGTTGGGCAAAATAGAAGGCTCCCAGTTGATTATGGTAGGAACTTGGTTTGCTTCGGGAGGGGCTGGGGTAGCCGGATAGATAGCATGAGCTTGATTATGCGATTCCCCATCATTACCAAACCCTTGAGGCCTAGCGCCTCAATTCTATACATTCCTTGGGTTTGGTACAAATTGTGATGGTAGAGATCCAGGCCATCGATTGTTTGTACTAAGTCTGGATTGCAACGTGTCCAGCGAAGTTTTCATCTATTGCATGAGCTGGAGCATTGACCCTTACATTTCTACCATTTTCATGTTCAAGTCAACCTGCTCAGAGGGTTGTTGAGCATTCCACATGGGCTGATTAACCTAATTTAGGGGCAACTGAGTATATACATGACCCTAAACCATTACTTTTTGTGGTACATAGTTATTGGGTCGATATTGGGTCTGCTGCCCCTGATCTTTCCAAGAGAAGTTAGGATGATTTTTCTAACCAGAATTGTAGGAATTCGAATAAGGGTTAGACCTAACATTCTCTTGCACAACATGAACATCCTCATAAGATGAGGATGAAGAAGGATCAGAAAGAATGGGATCAAAGGCCCTAGTTTGGAACCCATAAGGTTCCAAGAAGAGTTGGCTCGAAGGTCGAGCTAGCTCTAGTTGGCTCATAAACTCCCATCCCATAGGAGCTTGAGAAGAATGGAATCCTGATCCCTGGGATTGAGTGGATCTAGAAAAGTTAGAGTTTCTAGATATCCACTCTTCCATTCGTTTAGCAACTAGATCCATCTTATCTAATCTATTGCAGATCAATTCCATATCAGATGTATGAGAATCTTGGACCTCATTAGCATTTGATCTAGTTTGTTGGGATTGGTAAAGGTTTCCATGGAGGCATGGTTTAAAGAATTTTTGCTCATTTCCTCAAACAAATCATACGCACGATCTATGTCTTTGTTGAGGAAATTACCTCTGCAAGAAGCATCCACATGATTACGGAATTGATCATTCAACCCGTGATAAAAAATTTGCACAAGTTACCATTTAGGCATCTCGTGGTGTGGACACTTCCACAACAGATCCTAGAATCTCTCCTAGGCCTCATGAAATGGTTCCCCCTATTGCTGGGCAAAAGTTGTAATTGCCCGTCGCAACGCATTGGTTTGCCCAATTGGGAAGAATTTCTTCAGGAAGGCCGATTTCAAAGCTGTCCAAGTAGCAATCGGTGTTCCAATGGTACGATACCATTATGCGGCCTTATCCTTGAGTGAATGGGGGAAAATCCTCATGAGCATCTGTTCTTCATCCACATTCCACTATTTGGTGGTCTGAACAAAAGTGATCAGGTCCTCCAAATGTTGGAATGGGTCCTCTGAGCCAACCCTATGAAAGTGTTTAATTAGACTCAAAACATGGGGCTTGATCTCAACATCTTCGGCGGGAATCACAACACTGGGACGATCCTCATAATTTGAAGGATCATAAAAATCCTTCAAAGGTCGAGCGCCCTGAGCATTCATTCGTTGGAACCATTGCTGCATCTGCTACAATTCTTCCAACTGCCTCTGAATCGCTCCTTCTAGTTCGAGGGTGAGGAGGTGGTTGTTGATCAGCCATGGACTCTGCTTGGCTAAGGCTCAACCTTCGCCTCCAAGAATGGTCTAAAGGTCCTTCCAATCTAAGGTTCAATGACCTCCTTCCAGGCATACACTGAAAGGAAGTCAGAAGGATGGGGAAGAGAAGGGACCCTGCAGCACAAAAGATACAAGCCTGTCCTTAGATTGGGTAGCCTAAAGGTCTACAGACTCTCAGAATTCGTCCTAAGATTATTGATGATTTACTCTACTTATGTCCAGGCAATCCAACCAGTTAGAAGGAGGGACTGGGGAGAAGGTTCTTCCTTTGGCTTGTGCCTCCGGTTCCTAGTGTACCCCTCAGTTACAGTCGTTTGATGCTACTCCCCTAGCTAGACATTAGATTGACTAGTATAAGTAGGTTAATCTTGAATAATCTCAATCTGGATCCCGAAGAGCGAATCAATCCTTAAGGCCAACATCTACTCAGTTTTAGTTAGGCTTGGGATGATCGTGCTCTTGGAATGTGATGGGCCCTTTAGATGGGTTGTGCCCTTAATGATCAATTGAAATGTGTGTGTGTGCACAGCAGGGTTTGCAAACAAGGTCATTTGATGATGTGTCTTTTAGGGTTTAACCTTGTTTAGTAGCTTTTAGGGTTTAATTCTTAGGTTGGTTCAATCAATGTTTAGTAGAACACTCCAAGTTTTGAAAACATGAGTGTTGATATGTTCCTTTAAAAATAAAACATATTATGGAGTTCCTAGTTCAGCCTTATGAATCAACAGTAAGTGGCAAGCTACTTGATAGGTCAGTTTTAGATTGAGTGGTGCGGCCCAAACAGTTCAAGCAATTCACCTATTGCACCACTTGATTAAGGCACACAAAAAGTCTTAACCTAATCATATTTCTAATCACTTATATGCGTGTTGAGTTAAGGTGTACTAGGTCCACAGGTCAGATCTCAGTTAAGTAGTAGAATCAATGTGATTGTGGACCTTACGGTGAGAAGTTGTGGGTGTTAAGTGTGTAGCTTTTAGAAAATCCCACAAGAGAAGAGTGTTTTTTTTTTGTTTTTTTATATATGCGGGGGTGAGATGAGTGGAGGTGACAAACAAACAACCAAATCTATCCTAGGGTTTATAAAAAAACACCTAAGTTGATTTGGGTTTGAGTTACTAGCGTGGTGAAATGAACTAGAGGGTGGGGGTAGTGGGGATAAACCTACAAAACCTTCATCCACACTTTTCTCCGATCTAACTGCTTTGGCCCACCCTGGAAGAGTAACTGCAATCACAGTAAGATCAGAGAAAAAGTGAGATAAAAGTTAGGTAAGGCTGAAAAAAACGTGAGAAAAACCAAAGAGCATTGCCTCCCCAGCAATGGTGCCAAAATGATGGGGGCGCACTTTGCTAATTAAAATCGGGGTTCGAAGGACCTGTCGTCATAGCTTGCAAAATGCATCTATCAAATAAAATTTATAACCGAAACTCAAAAAGTGAGTCATGAGTCAAACACGGGGAGGTGAACGTTTGGTTTTGAAAATTCGCGTTTCTCTTTTATTTATTTTTGGTCATTTTTATATTTTCTGATTTTTTTGGAATTTTTAGCGAGCAAGAGATTAGGTCAATGACTTCCAACTAATCTACTTGCAATAATATAAGAGAGAGAGAAAGAAAGGGAAACAATCATCTATTTATAAACAAATGTTTGTTACACTACGAAAGCAGAAAATCCATACTACAAAAGTGTAAAAAGATAGAATGAGGTGAGAGAAATCCCCCTTGATGGTCGCTCGGAGGACGACTCGCTCTAACGTCGCCCGGAGGAAGGTGGTGAGAAGTGGGAGGAATGGGGACGGAATCGGAGGACAGAGAATGAGGCAGGACGATGTCAAGGTGAGGATCTTCTTCCCAAACGGCGGTGAGAGGATGACCACGGGATGCTCCAAGAATGGGGATGAGGGGAGAGAAAATTAGTTGATTTTCTACTCTAAAGGAGCATCCCAGGCTTGGGACAAGGTCTCTCTAGACCCTTGGAGGTGGTGAGAGGAAGAAAGGAAGAGATGAAGAAAAATGGGAGGGGTAGGGGTCCTTTTATAGTGGAGGAAAGAATCAAATTCGTATACAGGACATTTAGCGACGATCATAAATGTTGCTGAAGATCCGATGCAAATGACGTTGAAGATAGCCCACACTGCCGTTGCACTGGTGCGCGCTCCGCGTGCCATGTCGAGCGCCTTCGAGTGCTAAGCGCCTGCATGCGCTGCCGCTGTGTGCGCACGCGTGTGCACCCGTGCTGCTGTGCAGATGTGGTGGCACGTGCGTACTCATGGGCGGCCTAGGTTGTGCCACGTGGCGTAATTTGGGCCATCCATCTTCTTTTCATTGTACAGGATGCTATAGAGGTCAGATTTAGTCAATTTTTACGTCGTTGGGTTGCGATCGTCGACCCAAAGCCATCCGTGAGGTCGGATTTGTCATTTGAAGCTCCAAATTATGTCACCTAGTCCATTGGCCGTTGATCTTCCTCAGACTGCATATGGTGCTACAGGACTCCGACCAAGGTGATTTTGGAGGCGTTAGACTTTGATCGTTGTCTTGATCAGATCCGTATGGTCAGATCGTCAATCCGAGGATCCAAAATAAATATCCTTCTCTCTTGACCACAAAAAGGATGCAATTAACCTAAATTATATACAACTACTCTAAATGCAGAATAATGCATGCTTTGCAATATTTATAACATGAAATGAAAATCTAAGCCTAGGAACATGCATGATTGCATTTTAACCTAAATAGATGTGTCCATATCACCCATCCACTTGAACCCTCCGTCGAACAACCCACCTTCCCGCCTTCGTTCCTGACTCCATCCGACCTCCACGAAGCTCCTCGCCTCACGCTGCACCCACCACCATGTTCGTCGACCCATGGCAATCCTGCTAAACCATTTGATGAGGCCACAAGGTCATGTTCTTTCTTTCATCTTCACCGCCACCACCGCCATTACCAGAGCAGCTTTGAGCATGCTCGAAGCCGTATTCTTGTAGCATCTACTCCAGGTGCCACCTCTAGATGACTAATTGTGCAGCAATCATAGGTCTTAATTGACCTAAATTAGTCTAGAACTTAGCATAAGTTAGGGCAATTCATGCATGCATAAGCATTATTTGTGTCTTTACTGCTTTCTTTTAGCTATGCACAAAATAATGCTATAATGTACTAATTAGGTGCATTATGACAATTACAAGTGATAGGCTGACCTGAAGTTGGATCTACAGTTGGATCTGAAGAATAAAAAATAACTGGTGTTGCAGCAGAGCTGGAGCGGAAGGCTTAGATTAGATGTAGTATATAATAATGTATGGGAGTTAAGGTATGCTATTCTATTAAGTAGGAATAAAGCAATAAATTGTGAAGAACATAGGTCCATCCTAGCCCTAGGACAGCTTAGAAGCTTCCCCAAGTCTTAGCCACCCTTAGATTAGGTCACCGCACCCTAGGAAAGCTTTAAACCCTAATTCCAACCTCTATCTAGATGTCCAGATGAGTTATAGGATGTCCAGAACCCTTAGCCAACTCCCGCATACCTTAAACCCACTTCTGCAGTGTTATTGAACGTCCAGACACTTGGTCAGACGTCCAATTTCTGCAGAATGCCCAAGACAGAACCTAGAATCCTTCCTGACTCTTATTAGACGTCTAGAATTGAAGTTTGGACTTTTTATTTTTGAGTATAAGTCATCTGATACTATTATTGGATGTTTGGAACTGCTCTCCAGTTCCTATTTTGAGATTCAAGCCTTGATCTTGGATCTCTAGCCCCCTAAACCCAATTCTAACCCCCTAGGAGCCTAAATTAAGGTATCCCAACCCCAGTACATCACCTCTAGACATCCTTAAGGACCTAATTAGGTCATCACTAAACCTAATTGACTTAGATCATAGTAAATTACCATGGCCTAGTCAATTGGACTCATAGGGTCCAATTGAGCTCAGATCTCAACCCATACAAGTCCAATTGGACTCAGTGAGAGTTCAATTGACCTAAGCCCAACCTAATTGAGTTATTTCACTCTCAATTAGGTTCACACTTATTCAATTAAACTTGTGTTAAGTTTAATTTCAATTCCCCCTTAGCAATTAGGGTTTGCAACCCTAATTTAAGAACTACACCAACCTAAACCCCTTAGGACCTAACCTATATCACTTAGACACATAGGGCACGACCACACACACACACACCCATTCACGCAGTCCCACACAACCTAGAGTATTCTAGGTTCTTCCAAAGGTATGATGAGACACTCATCATGATCTCTAATTACCCTAATTAACTAGTCTTCCTAGTTAATTAGCTAAGGTTATGAATATATAAGGGTTAATTATAGAATTAGGGATATTTGTCAAAGACCTTAAAATAAGTTAAAAATGACATTTTATCATTCAATTAACATTATTAATAATTTAGATAATAATTGGACTCGAAATCCTATTAATCATTCCCTTAATAAGTTAAGTAACTTAAACTTAATGTAAACTTAAGTATATAATAACTTAAGTGATTTTACTTAATCTAATAAATTAATCTAAAAAGGTCAAAAATGTAAATTCAAGGTGAAAACATAATATTTACTTTATTTAGTAACATATATAAAAAGTTGAAAAAAATCTAAATTAAAATAAATGTTCAAAACCTGGGTTTACGTTTTAGTCCTTACTTTTCATTACAGTCGGGTCCTTATTTCTCACACAGGTCCTTAAGTTTTATTTCATTTAAGTCCTTCTTCGTCTTCTTCTTCTTCAGCTGAACGAACGGCTGGCGGCAGAGAGTCACCCCACCGCGCGATTACCGCCCTGTCGACATCATCCTTCTTTGTCCAAGCTCTTGCAGCTTGCACTCACCACCTCCACTTCATCCACCGGTCTGGATTAACCGGAAATCCTATTTTTTAGTGGGAGATAACCTCACTGTCGTCGGAGACAACGACGGAGGTTAAGCTCCTCGAGCTCCTTCTTCGGCCAGACCCTGCCACTCCCTTCGCCGCCAATTGCTATAAATACCCCCTCACACCTCGGATTTTATTCAAGTTGGCTCCCTTCCCTCTTCTAACACTGTAGCCGACTTCGATAGCCTATTCGTCCAAAACCCCGGCAACTTCCCATTCCACTTTCCGACTTCCTCCGTCCATCTTAATCAGCCGAGGAGATCCACCGTGGTCTTCCACGTCTCTAACACAGGCACCGACCAAAGGAATCCTTCGCTCCACCTCAAATCCACCTACCGGAGATCTTTCCTCCACCCTCTGATTTCGTCGTCCACTAAGAACCTTCGGCGGAACCCTATCGATCCCTTCGTCCAGGTAACAGTAGATTAGGAGTAGGAGTAGGAGTCGGCTAGCTTAGTTAGTTAGTTTAGTTAGTTAGATTAGAGTAATTTTAGATTTTAGCTTCATCTTCTTCGACTCCGTCGAGTTCTTTGAGCTCTCCAGAGACTTAATTTCATCTTTTCAATTCACTGTTCACCTTTTTGTATCTTCCATGATCACTTCTAAATCACTTAATCATTTAATTGAATCACCTGACCGCCTAATTTACATGTCACCTTCACCAACTGCTGACACTGTCTATGGTGATAGTAATCGACCTAATTCCACCTTCATGGGTTCTTCATCATCTATCCACCACTTATGAACCCTAATAGACACTATAATACATATTATTATCACATATAAATTAAACGCCCAAATCTTAATTAAGTTCCTGAGCTCGCTGTCCATGGCGGCTCAGGAATAGTTCAAATCTTAAATTAAATATATATTTATGAATATAAACATCTGTTGACTTGTTTTAACCTCTCAATTGAGTGGTTAAACAAGTCTTGAGCTTTAACCACCCAGATCCTTTAAGAAAACGAATTCACTGTCAAATCTTAATTCTAATGGATAAATGAAGAATTAAATGTGATACAGAGGTTCCTTGCAACCTTAGGATCTTTTCTAAATAAAAATGGTAAGTTTTATCAATCTGTACACACTTTTCCTATTTTCTGGACTCACTGAATCTCCGGCGAGCTCTGGTGAACTAAAATTGTGTTTCAACCTCTAGAACTTGTTGAGTAGCTCCAGAATGATATTAAATGGATCATTGATTGTTTTAAGGATGTTTATTTGAGGATTTAACCACTGGAGCTGTAGATTTAACTTCATCTTCCCCAACTCCGGCGAAGTTGGAGAAGTCTATTAGAGAGATCTGAGAAGCATTGAAGGAACTCAGAAGCTTCAGTGTAATGCACTGAAGCTATTTAAAACTTTAAAATACTATAATAACCTCTGAATGATTCTGTCGAACACACATCTTTTCAAGTTCAGGCGGTGAGGCTGAAACCCTAGGAATCAAAGTTAGTACACCATCATGAAGATCTGAATAAGTTCTGGATGTTGAGGAGACTCTAATTGAAGCTTTGATTTCCTATGGAAAAGCTTTGAACAGAAAGTCAATTTTTGTGCTTCCACAATCAAACATGAGTCTAATAATTGAGATCTGAGCTTGAATTGAGGTATTGAGGAGTGAAAATTATTTCTGGGAACTTGTTTGATGATCTAAAAGTGGTTAAAGTGAGCTCAGATGATTTATTTAGCGAGAATTTAGTTCCTATCAATTTGGGTTACTTTCGAACCTAAACCAACAGGAGAAGCATTTTGATGAAATTTGAATTTAAATCCTTCCCAGATTAATCTGTTATAACCCTTAGAATTAGTTTAAATCAATTAGAAACACTTTTAAGTGTCTGTTGCATATTATGAAGTCTGAAATTTGAACTCTGAAGCTTTCAGAGAAGTGAAGAGCTTCTCTGCTGTTTCTGAAGGTCTTGAGAGCTTAAAATCTACTCTAACAAATGCAGAATCAATTATATAACATGTATAGACCTTAAAATAAGAGAAAAAAGACCATCTGAGGACTCTGTAAATATAATTTCACTTTCCTGGTAAAATTAACCCGTAGGAACCCCTGATTTAATCTTTCAAATTGAAGAGGAAAACATCCTCTAATCCTTAAATTGACCCTGCAATTGCATAGATCTATCTTAGAGCTTTCTAACAAACTTGAAATCACTTGATTTGGAGCTCTGGGTAGAAAGTTATGATCATTTGAAGTTGGGTATGGAAGGGGTAGGATAGTCTCATATCGCTAGTTCACGAGCGCATGCCTGGGGATAAAATGAATTCGTTGCATGGCCTCTTCAGTCGTTAGCGCTCAGTGCACTGATTACCGATCTGATCTGATTTGAGCATGTGTGTGTGTGTGCAGGCTTTATGCCTGCGGGTGTGCGCCCTTGGGGTTGTGAGAGAGAATGTGCCCTGGGAGGGCTAGAGGCTTGGGAGGTCAGGTTGAGCCAAAATGGCTCGAGACTATGAACCGATAAGAAATAAATCCAAAACGAACCTAATTGAGATTAGGAGAGGACCAAGTAGGGTCTGGTCCCACCCTGGTCTTAGGCTGCTGTATATCCTCGAAAGGACCTTACCGCAAATAAAATAAATTTTGGTTAAAAAGTAAAAAAAACTAGTTCAGCTGAAGGACTTAAGGAAAAGAAGAGCTGATGATTAAAATGCTAAGTGTTGAGCAAAGGCTAAGGAAGAAAGGAGCACAGGCACTAAGGAAGGAAAAGAGGCTAAGGAACAAAAAGAGAAGACTAAGGGAAGAAAAGAAGGCAGGAGAAGATAGGAACAAAAGAAGAAAGGTAAGAAAAGAGCTCGAGAGAGAGAGAAGAAAATAAAAGAAAGAAAGAAGAAGATAAAAGGCTGAAGAAAATCTTTTCTTACATCATTTTTAATTACTTTTTGTTCTTAATTGTAAAAAGGCATGTTTTAATATAATAACTTTTAATTGCCTTAATTTCTTTCGAATGAAATTGAATTGAAAAACTAACATGTTTACTTGCTAATAAAGTACAACATTTTGAGTAAATATGTTTTTCATATGGAATTTTGTATATTCTTTATAGTTTAAATATTTTGACAAAATTCATGTTTTGAAAATCAAACTACTTATACCTCCTAAACTTATAGAGAAATAAAAGAGAATTGGTGAATTTGGAGAAAATTATTATACCCCTTAGTGAATGACCTGGACTTAACCAGTAAAAATTTCTAAAATGTTAGGTTAATTCAACCCTATACTACACAACCGACACAACTTCGAGTTAACCTAAGTGATTTCTTCTACTCTTAATTAAGTGAAATTAACTTAATTACTGAGTTGAGTAAACCACACGATCATTTTAATGGCGTCGTTGCCAGGGAGGTAATATTTTGACTCACTCCACTCACCAAAATATTCCCTGGCATTACTTCATCTAAGTTCCATTTTAATGGTGCCATTGCCGGGGAGGTAATATTTTGATTCACTAAAATTTAAAAGGATTAATTGTTTAATTAGGAGGTATTTTTAAATATTTTTTTTTACTAACTTTGTTCTCATTAGTGTATTTTGTTTTGTTTTTATTTTTATTTTTATTTTTTGTTTTCTTTCTTCTTTTTAGGTTTACCTTTGCGGTTGATCTCAGGAGAAGGCGGGAATTAGTGTTACTGTTTTCGTTTTTGTGAGTATTTCTTTATCTTTTGTATTGTTGCTTTTAAAAAATAAATACAAAAATACAAAAATACATCTTTTCTGACTAGCAGAAGCATATACATAGGCATACACTCTTAGGAGTGCATATTATCTGCTAGTATTAATATGATCTGACTCGGGAAATTTTTAAACTGTTTTTCTCGCATCAGTGGGAAAACACGAGAAAACCCATGTAAATCCCTATCCTCTGAGAATTAAAAAGACCATATATTTTTGTTTGAAAAGATATAAAAGTGGCCATTGTAGTTTAATTGATATATTTTTGAAAAAGACTAACTAAAAAGAGGAAGTAAAATTGGTGACTTAAATCTGTTTGCAAAATGCATGCAGGTTTTTAAATCCCTATCGTCTATTGCATGCTATCGCGCACACAGCACGATCACTAGAGTCACATGAGTCTATTTTTCTATCTCTCCTCTTTGCACCTCTTAGGGCTTTGGCTGAAGATCAACAAGTCTGTCTCACTACTAGAGCCCTGGGGAGCCAGTAGTGAGTGGTCTCGATCCTAACCCTTAGACCTTTGAGCTTTAAGGTACGCACCTACGTAGACACGAATTAGGACACGTATTTTGATACTGTTACTCTATTTGTTTGCGTCAAATTACTTTGCGTATCTTAGGAATTTCTTCTTTCCTTTGAATGAAGAGCAAAACCCGCATCTTTTGCGCTGTTTTGCGAGTTTTTTGTGCTGCTGTTTTCTTATCGGTGGTGTGCATGTGCCTTTGCACATTATTTTCCGTTTACCACCTTTTGATGTTCATGAGGTGCTCCTGAACCAGAATCTTAGGATGCTAGAGCAAACAAGACAAATCAATTTATTAACAGCAGCCTTAAATAATTTACAGACTCTTCAAACCCGTTCTTCACCTCGACTTGAGGCGGGTTTTGAAAATTCTGATTTACCGATCAATCATCCAAGGCCTCTTCTTAGAGATTATTATAACCCATCTAATGCACAAGTAGAGCCTAATGTTTGGATTCCTATTGGGGAAAATGATCCTGAATTAAAGCCAAACATTATAGGTTTAATCCCCCACTTTCACGGATTTGAATCCGAGGATCCATTTCAACATATAGAAGATCTTAAAAATTTATCTCAAACTCTGGGTCCTCGAAATCAAAATAGGGAAATCCTACTAATGAAAATGTTCTCTTTTAGCCTTAAAGATAAAGTAGCTTATTGGTATAGAACTATAGCAAGACCAATCTCAACTTGGGCTGAACTTGAATCCACATTTTTGAAGAAATTCTTTCCAATTGGTCGAACTAATGCTTTAAGGCGAGCTATTACTACTTTCAATCAAAATCAAGGAGAACCAATTCATGAAGCATGGGAACGTTTTCATGAATTGTAAAGGAAATGGCCACATCTTGACATCCCTCGTTGGCAACTCATGCATATCTTTTATTATGGTTTACAAGAGGGCATTCGTAATCTAGTCGATGCCTCTTGTGGATGGAATTTTCTAAATCACGACGCAAAATCCGCTTCAGAATTATTTGAAGGGATGGCGGAAAACTCGATCAACAATGTATCAATGTCGCAATTTTTGCGGGGAGTAAATACGAATCACCAAAATCCGCATAAGGCATTCATGAGATCGGTAATCCATCTAGTTCAAAGGATTTAAAGATTATTGCAAAAAAACTAGACAAAGTCGATATCGTAGCAAAGCACTCGACAAGGTTAGAAACACAATGAAGACTTTTACGCCTCTACTTGCTATGAATCCCGCGTATTTACCTGTTTCGCAAATTCCTGCAGGGAGGGAATTTGTGAATAATCTGGATTCTAGAGATCCATCTTCCTTGGGTTTTTTATCTACTCCTTCACCAACCCAAGGAGGGACCTTTGTCCCACAATCTTACCCACCCTTTTCCCCACCCTTAACTGTTGCAGAAAACACGCCATATCTTTTAGGTTTACACGCCATCCAGGAGAATATTCCAAGACCAAAACCTTATTCAAATTCCTATAATCCTGGATGGAGAAGCCACCCAAATTTTTCTTGGGCTGATACAAATCAAAATCAAATACCCATTTTAATCCACCTCCTTTGCCTCCTCAGCAATCAAATTTAAGGCCTTGCCCGATGAGTATGTAGAATTACTCTAGGCCTATTAGAGATACACAGCTAGACCAAATTTTAAGAGTTGTGTCAGGGAGTCAGCGATAAAATGCTGAAGCTCTCGCTGAGATCCATAGGCAATGTAAGGTAGAGTTGGCTGATTTACAAAATCAAATCACACTTTTGGCTGAGTCTCGTCAACCAAGTACTCTTCCATCTCAGCCAATTCCAAATCCTAGGAATCTGCCAAATCTTAGGCAAAATCAAGGCCAAGTCCATTTCATCAATCAGGCCTTTAATTCTAATCATAACCCATCCTCTGCATTATCTGAAAATAACCCACCAAACCCGCATCAGCAACCTATTTTGTGTCAAAATGACCCACCTATTATTGAGAATCAAAACTGACTTTGCTGATCTTCTGAACTTGGTGGAATCATTTTTTTTAAATTGCCTTAATCTTGAACATTTTACATCTCAACCTAAATCAGATCTATTCTTCATAAGATTCACTTTGATCTTTATGAGATTTTTCATGAGAATCTGATTCTAGGAACTGTGAGATCCCTTCTAGGCAATTTCAGAACGAGTTTTGATCGGGTGGTTTAATCTATTTTCTAATTTTTTTGATCTAATTCTTTCATAACTCCTTTGTTTTTACCGTATACCTATTCTTTTTAGGAGTTCTTTACTAGGGTTTACGCCTAGCTGAAGGTGTAAACTTAGCACTTGTATATAGCTATTTCCTATTTTTACCCTTTTTGATTTTCTTATACACTTTTAAAATTTCACTTCATATCATATTGATTACCTTCATTTAGTCCGACTGACCATTTTGACCTTTGGTCAGACTTGAAATCGTCCGCATAGAGATTTTTAATCTCCTCTATTCAACTCCTTCCATCACCCTATACTTAATGAAGTGTAATATCTTTTCACCCTTCTTACAATGAGGACATTATAAAATTTTGGCTTGGGGGGATGTTGAAGTGAAATTTTCACTTTAAGTGTGGTTTAAAAAATAAAAACAATATAAAAATTAAATATCCACAAAATTTAAAAAATAGAAAATCTAAAAATGATAAAAATTTTAAAAAATAAAAACTTTCATAAAAATTTGAAAATTTTAAAAGAAATGATAAAAATTGAAAAAATCTTATATACATAAAAATTAAAATATATAAATACAAAAATTTGAAAAGAAAATTCATAAAAATAATAAGAGGGGAATATTCATTATTAATAAAGAAGAAAAGAAGAAGAATATATATATATGACAATTAAGAGCTTAATTTTCTTTTAGGTCAGAAGTTTAAAATGTATATAGAATATATTTAGAGTATTTAAGAGCATTCAATTCTTAATTAGATTTTTACTTAAACATTTTGTAAAAACACACTTTTGTGTTTAAAATTTTTAAAATAATATTTTATTTGAATTAGGAAGCTTTTAAATCTTTTAAAGATTTATTTTTATATTCTTACTTGAATTAAGAAACTAAGTATGTTAAGATTTAAACTTAAGTTTTGGAATTGAATTATAACTTTTTAATCAATTAGATTAAGTAATCCTTTTGCTTTTTGAAAATTTGATTTTATCATAAACTTAAGTAAAAAGCAGATATTCAGAGTTAATTAAATAGAGAGTTGGTAGAATCTTAGTTTACAAAACTTACAAGCTAGAGATAAATAACTAGACTTGGTAAATTTTGTCTGGACGGATCCTATAGGAGGAAACTAAGAATTTGAAGAACCTGAGAGTAAAGGGCTTTGTTGTACAAGCTCTGGTTTGAGAGCTAAGTAACCTAAACATCTAAATTCACTCACACAGAATTGTCTTGTTGACATCTGAGACAGAGAAAACACAGAGGTTAAGAGATCAATTTTGAATCCTCTTTAGTCCAAGGATTTCCGCGGGGTGGTTCTTGAAAGAGGGAAGGATGTGCCACTCACCTAGAAAAAGGATTTGGAGAATAATGGTAGTAAGAAAAATGAGAAGGGGGAAAAGAAAAAAAAAAAAGAAGAAAAAAATAAATAAAACACCCTGCAGTTAAGTGCCTTGTTAAAAATGCGTACTTATGCAGTTTTTCCATTAATAAATAAAAGCATCTCGTTACAAATGGATGCTACCATCCCTTCCATCAAATAAAAAGAACACCTCGCTACAAATGGGTATTCTAACCTATAGAAAAAGAGAAAAAAATATGGAGAAGAAATATTAGGAATAAGAGACCCAGTGGTCCACTGGGGAGATATACACAAAAAGTGTTGACCTCGGGATAGAAAACTGGTGAGGAGAAAGCAACCAAACCTGAGTAAGGCCAAGCCAAAGGCTTGAGTTGGAATAATTGGGATTGGAAAGTGATGTCTTAAGATATGAATTTTTGCAACTTTGGATGTCTTTAGGACAATTCTCTTCACTAAGCACAGATGTTTTAAAATCATAGCTACTGAACCTTGGTATTGGGTAGTGAAGTCTAAGAAATTGGGTTTTGAAGATTTTAAGTTGAGACCTAAAGGAGAAGAATTGACAGAATCCCAGATCCAGAAGTTAATCTTTAGTGTTGTAGGCTAGTAAATTAGAGTTTTACTACTCTAAGTTTGATTAATAATGAGTATTTGGTTAATTTGCTTAAACTTATATTGATAAAAGTAAAATATCATAAACAAGGGATTAACTTAAATCTATTTGAGTTTTTGAGATAAAATTTAATTCTCAAACCTTAAGTTTTATTTTCTTAAAACACTTTGTAATTTAATCTGAGTTAAGAATAGTTACAAAGAATAAGAGATTTTTAAGGAATTCTAATTCAAAATAAAATTCTTGTTTACAAATTATTTTAAGTGTGTTTTGAAAATGTTATAAGTATAAGTCTAAGTAAGAAAATTTTCACACATGCTTTATACATTAATCATTTATATTAAACTTAAAAATTTCTGACCTAAGCTTTCCTCTACGTAGTTACTATTTATAATAATTTAAACCCAAGTGCTTTAAATCATCATAGTCTTAGTTAATTTTGCTAGGGACTAGCAAAACTTTGGCTTGGGGGTATGATGAGACACTCATCATGATCTCTAATTACCCCTAATTAGCTAGTCTTCCTAGTTAATTAGCTAAGGTTATGAATATATAAGGGTTAATTATAGAATAAGGGATATTTAGTCAAGGACCTTAAAATAAGTTTAAAATGACATTTTATCATTCAATTAACATTATTAATAATTTAGATAATAATTGGACTCGAAATCCTATTAATCATTCCCTTAATTAATAAGTTAAGTAACTTAAACTTAATGTAAACCTAAGTATATAATAACTTAAGTGATTTTACTTAATCTAATAAATTAATCTAAAAAGGTCAAAAATGTAAATTCAAGGTGAAAACATAACATTTACCTTATTTTGTAACATATATAAAAAGTTGAAAAATATCTAAATTAAAATAAACGTTCAAAACCAGGGTTTACATTTTAGTCCTTACTTTTCATTACAGTAGGGTCCTTATTTCTCACACAGGTCCTTAATTTTTATTTCATTTAAGTCCTTCGTCTTCTTCTTCTTCTTCAGCCGAACGAACGGCTGGCGGCAGAGAGTCACCCCACCGCGTAATTACCACCCTGCCGACATCATCCTTCTTTGTCCAAGCTCTTACAGCTTGCGCTCACCACCTCCACTTCATCCACCCGTCTGGACTAACCAAAAATCCTATTTTTCAGTGGGAGATAACCTCACCATCATCGGAGACGATGATGGAGGTTAAGCTCCTCGAGCTCCTTCTTCAGCCAGACCCCTCCACTCTCTTCGCTGCCAATTGCTATAAATACCCCCTCACACCTCGGATTTCATTCAAGTTGGCTCCCTTCAATCTTCTATCACTATAGCCGACTTCGATAGGCTATTCATCCAAAACTCCGGTGACTTCCCATTCCACTTTCCGACTTCCTTTGTCCATCTTAATCAGCCGAGGAGATCCACCGTGGTCTTCCGCATCTCTGACACAGGCGCCGACCAAAGGAATCCTCCGCTCCACCTCAAATCCGCCCGCCGGAGATCTTTCTTCCATCCACTGATTTTGTCGTCTCCTATGAACCTTCGGCAGAATCCTATTAACCCCTTCATCTACGTAATAGCAGATTAGGAGTAGGAGTAGGAGTAGGAGTAGGCTAGCTTAGTTAGTTAGTTTAGTTAGTTAGATTAGAGTAATTTTAGATTTTAGCTTCATCTTCTTCGACTCCGGCGAGTTCTTTGAGCTCGCCAAAGACTTAATTTCATCTTTTTAATTTATTGTTCACCTTTCTGTATCTTCCATGATCACTTCTAAATCACTTAATCTCTTAATTGAATCACCTAACCGCCTAATTCACATTTCACCTTTACCGACTACTGACACTGTCTATGGTGACAGTAATCGACCTAATTCTGCCTTCATGGGTTCTTCATCATCTATCCACCACTTATGAACCCTAATCGACACTATAATAGATATTATTATCGCATATAAATTAAACGCCCAAGTCTTAATTAAGTTCCTGAGCTCGTTGTCCATGACGGCTCAGGAATAGTTCAAATCTTAAATTAAATATATATTTATGAATATAAACATCTGTTAACTTATTTTAACCTCTCAATTGAGTGGTTAAACAAGTCCTGAGCTTTAACCACCCAGATCCTTTAAGAAAACGAATTCACTGTCAAATCTTAATTCTAATGGATAAATGAAGAATTAAATGCGATACTGAGGTTCCTTGCAACCTCAGGATCTTTTCTAAATAAAAATGGTAAGTTTTATCAATCTGTACACACTTTTCCTATTTTCTGGACTCATCGGAGCTCCGGCGAGCTCCAGTGAACTAAAATTGTGTTTCAACCTCTAGAACTTGTTGAGTAGCTCCAGAATGATATTAAATGGATCACTGATTGTTTTAAGGATGTTTATTTAAGGATTTAGCCACTGGAGCTGTAGATTTAACTTCTTCTTCCCCAACTCCGACGGAGTTGGAGAAGTCTATTAGAGAGATCTGAGAAGCATTTAAGGAACTCAGAAGCTTTAGTGCAACGTACTGAAGCTATTTAAACCTTTAAAATACTGTAACAACCTCTGAATGATTCTATCGAACACACATCTTTTCAAGTTCAGGCGGTGAGCTGAAACCCTAGGAATCAAAGTCAATACACCATCGTGAAGATCTTAATAAGTTTTGGATGTTGAGGAGACTCTAATTGAAGCTTTGATTTCCTGTGGAAAAGCTTTGAACAGAAAGTCCATTTTTGTGCTTCCACAGTCAAACTTGAGTCTGATAATGGAGATCTAAGCTTGAATTGAGGTATTGAGTGAAAATTATTTCTGGGAACTTGTTTGATGATCTGAAAGTGGTTAAAGTGAGCTCAGATGAATTATTTAGTGAGAATTTAGTTCCTGTCAATTTGGGTTACTTTCCAACCCAAACCAACAGGAGAAGCATTTTGAAGAAATTTGAATTTAAATCCTGCCCTGATTAATCTGTTATAACCCTTAGAATTAGTTTAACTCAATTAGAAACACTTTTAAGTGTCTGTTGCACATTATGAAGTCTGAAATTTGAACTCTGAAGCTTTCAAAGAAGTGAAGAGCTTCTCTGCTATTTCTGAAGGTCTTGAGAGCTTAAAATCTACTCTAACAGATGCAGAATCAATTATATAACATGTATAGACCTTAAAATAAGAGAAAAAAGACCATCTTAGGACTCTGTAAATATAATTTCACTTTCCTGGTAAAATTAACCCGTAGGAACCCCTGATTTAATCTTTCAAATTGAAGAGGAAAACATCCTCTAATCCTTAAATTGACCCTGCAATTACATAGATCTATCTTAGAGCTTTCTAACAAACTTGAAATCACTCGATTTGGAGCTCTTGGTAGAATGTTATGATCATTTGAAGTTGGGTATGGAAGGTGTAGGATAGTCCCATATCGCTAGTTCACGAGTGCGTGCCTGGGGATAAAATGAATTCGTTGCATGGCCTCTTCAGTCGTTAGCACTCGATGCACCGATTACCGATCTGATCTGATTTGAGCATGTGTGTGTGTGTGCATCCTTATGCCAACGGGTGTGCGCCCTTGGGGTTGTGAGGTAGAATGTGCCCTGGGAGGGTTAGAGGCGTGGGAGGTCAGGTTGAGCCAAAATGGCTCGAGACTATGAACCGATAAGAAATAAATCCAAAACAAAGCTAATTGAGATTAGGAGAGGACCAAGTAGGGTCTGGTCCCACCCTGGTCTTAGGGTGCTGTATATCCTCGAAAGGACCTCACCGCAAATAAAATAAATTTTGGTTAAAAAAGTAAAAAAAACCTGGTTCAGCTGAAGGACTTAAGGAAAAGAAGAGCTGATGATTAAAATGCTAAGTGTTGAGCAAAGGCTAAGGAAGAAAGGAGCACAGGCACTAAGGAAGGAAAAGAGGCTAAGGAACAAAAAGAGAAGACTAAGGGAAGAAAAGAAGGCAGGAGAAGATAGGAACAAAAGAAGAAAGGTAAGAAAAGAGCTCGAGAGAGAGAGAAGAAAATAAAAGAAAGAAAGAAGAAGATAAAAGGCTGAAGAAAATATTTTCTTACATCATTTTAATTACTTTTTGTTCTTAATTGTAAAAAGGCATGTTTTAATATAATAACTTTTAATTGCTTTAATTTCTTTCGAATGAAATTGAATTGAAAAACTAACATGTTTACTTGCTAATAAAGTACAACATTTTGAGTAAATATGTTTTTCATATGGAATTTTGTATATTCTTTATAGTTTAAATATTTTGACAAAATTCATGTTTTGAAAATCAAACTACTTATACCTCCTAAACTTATAGAGAAATAAAAGAGAATTGGTGAATTTGGAGAAAATTATTATACCTCTTAGTGAATGACCTGGACTTAACCAGTAAAAATTTCTAAAATGTTAGGTTAATTCAACCCTATACTACACAACCGACACAACTTCGATTTTAACCTAAGTGATTTCTTCTACTCTTAATTAAGTGAAATTAACTTAATTACTGAGTTGAGTAAACCACACGATCAGGCACCACTCTTGGTTGCCAAAATTAGCAAGCAAGAGCCATTCAATTCTTAGATCCACTTTTGGTGGATCTAAAAACTACCTTGGCTAGCCACTCTTGGAGCTCTCTCTAGAGAGTTCCACACTTCTCTAGAGAATCTCCCTTAGGTCTATAAAATGATCTAAGGGTGGCCATTTGCACCCATCCATCTCTTGGCTTTATTCACTTCCATTTAGGTTTGCTAAGTTCCATGTCCACAAGTTGCCTCACCATGGCCACCACCATCTCCACGCCAGGATGATGGATCACCTCTCCAACCTCTCTCCAAGGGTCGACCTAAGCACCATTGGCCGCCCCTCCTTCTCCTCTCAACCTCTCAAAGGCCATCGGAGACCACCTCTGAATGCCCTTATTTCTGCTAGATTAGTAGCATAGTTCTTCATAGTTACATGCTTTTATTACTGCTTAGTAGTGTAGCTCTTTATTCTCCCCCAATGATTCATGCAAAATCCCCCCATAGATTCACGTATGCGATCATTTTCTGTTAGTTACATTTATGTTTTCAAGCTTTACTCTATAAGCTTTCCTCTTGTTCCATGTTGCAAACACCCTCCTGAATGAATGAAAGAAATTTATATATATATATATCTTTATGTTGAGAATCACCATGAGCTTATTGATTGCAATATATTTTGTGTGATTAAAGTTGCCTGCTTTTAATTACTATCTATTGCAACCAGCATGTCGGCACCAGAAAATACTGAGGATTTAACTATTAGTACATTTTCTGTAAACAGCCACCACATAACTAGAATCGTGCATACTGAAACTCACACTTTCACATTTGTCATCTATCTAACATATGCGGACATAATCAGGGTTCATAATGAAAGTTGCAAAACATTGACCCGATGATTAGAAAACAGCGTGCGATTTTAAATAAGTAGAGCAAAAAAGATCGATTTCAGATTTGCATAAACGCCTTCCAGAGATGAACGACCAGGACTCAAGTCTCGTTATCTTTACAAAATCATTTTTTTGACGATCGTTTTAGCATGACTATACTACAATTTCCTACGATTTCAAACTGCACGAAAACAGGATTGTCAGTGACACAGAACACATCCAGGCACATGCCCAGGACTTCAATTTGGCAAGAGAACCACTGTTGCTACTTCAATCAAAGGTGCCTTCACCTATAATAGTGCATGCGAGGAACAAGGGGACTAGATAGTCCCACATCATTCGTAACAAAGTAGATGCAGCGCAATAAAAGGAATTTGTGTCTACGGCTGTTTGCCTCGACACACAAGGGGTGAGGTCCCCCGCACCCCTTCACATGTCTTGCTCGTGACACAACCACGTGGGCTTGGTCTAACTGTCGAGTCGATTCTTCACTTTTAAAGTTGTTTGTCACATAAAATGACGCGTCGTTTCTAGTTCTATGTGGTGGAAGAATTGACTAATCAACAATTAATATAACCACTCAATTAGGAGCGGGTCATGTCCACAGGGAGGCAATGGCCTATTTAAACTCGCAAGGGTCAAAAATCGATGTTCACTATTAATTTAGTCAAGAAACCGACTCAAAATCACTTTCAGATTAGGTAAACAATAAGTGTAAATGCTGAAATAGCAATTTTGCACAACTAAAGGATATATTTTGCAATGTAGCTTAATAAAATAATAATAGAAGTTGACAATGGCACAAAATGTAATTATTAATAGGGGCTTTACTGTAGAAAAATAAGGGAAATTCTTCCCCTTGTCCGTGCGTGAGGAGGAGGGAATGGCCAGAGGTGTGAAGCACGGAGGAGGATCTCTAGACTGAGGGCTCTGTGATGGCGGTCATGGCAAAGTGAGAGGTGCCCCGAGGTGGCTGGACAGACATACGATGGAGGTGGGTTCCGGTGGCTGCTAGCCGTGCATGGAGCGTAGGAAGGCTCCTGGCAAGGGGAGTGGACGGGGGTGGTGGAGGTAGCATGCGATGGGCTCCTGGCAAGGGGGCCATGCGCTAGACTACACGCGCGTGGAGGGTGGCACTACTGGAGGACGTGTGCTACTACGAGCGTGGCAGAGGCGCATGAAGATGGCAAGGATGGCAGTGAGGACATGCACACAGTGTTCGCGGAGGCAGCTCGAGAAGGTGCTGGGCGTGCAGCAACAGCACGCTCCAGGGGATGCAGGCATGTGGGGGCACGCAGCTGAAGGGTACCGCAGTCGCAGGGGCACTGCTCGTGTGTTGCTGTGGGAATGGCTAAGGAGCGCAACGTTAAGGGCGTCGTGTGCCTGCACACGGTGGAGGTGTGCTCTTAGCTCACGCAGGAGCGGCGATGGCACGCTGCTGGCTTGTGCACGCTGTAGCCACATGTGGAGTGTGTGGAGTGGCGACATGGATGGTCGCACACTACATGGAGTTGGAGGTGGCTACTGCTGCGCATGGGGATGGCGTGTTGTTGGGTTTGTTTTTAAGGTGAAGGGAAACAAAGGAAGAAGAAGAAAGAAGAAGAAGATATGGGGCCAAGCTTCAGACGTCCGGGAAACTTCCCGAACATCTTAACTGATGGGGGAGATGAAGATGCAGGGCATGGAGTTGCAGCAGCTGCGGTGGTGGTTGCTGGTGATGGCAGTGAGGGTGATGATGTTGATTCTGGCGAGGCACGGTGATGGAAGCGTGGCCATCAGAGACACATGCTCACGGTGTTGGCACAAGTCCACCGGCTTGGCGCAGCGAGCTGTCACCTCGTCGGCCCACGGTATGGTGGAGCTCGACCTTGGAGACCACGGTGGTGGAATGGAGTACACGGTGGTGGAGTGGGGCGGTGTCTCCCGATGCATGGCAGCCTCCCTCTCTTCCTTATCCCCATCTAGGAGACCAGGTCCACTTTTGGTGCTACTCCTTGATTGTTCTCTTCACTGCGACAGCTAGAGGAAGAAATGTAGCCATTGCTTATAGAAGAAGAGAATAATACTAAAATATTATGGTTATTTATATACAAACCCTCAAATTTTACGTTAACTTAAAACAATGCATGCAATGCACCTAATTGGTTAGCTAATTAATTGAATGCAATTCTAAGTTAATTCTAAATGCATTTAAATATGAATGCAATGCATGAATTATGTAATTAAATCAGAAATGTGAATTAATCTATTTACATCCTAATTTATGCTAAATAAATGTTAGAATTAACTTATTATCTAGGCACTTAAATAACCCACAAATATGGACTAATCAAATACCCCCATGCCTAGCTTTTGCTAATCCCTAGCAAAATCAAGCAAAACCTAGCACTCCAAGTAGACTAGCCAACCCAATCAATCTTCCTTTAGAAACATATTAAGTTCAGACTTTAGACCTAAGGTTCCAAAGTAGTTGTTAAGTTACAGACTAGGTCGGCTAAAGACGAGTTGTAGGCACAAGTTTCCCTGATTTCTGACTCTACCCTAAGGTTTATTGATCCCTGAGATTAAAGCATCCATGCATGTGCATTGGTCTGAGTTATTTGAGTTAAAGGAAAAAGGATTTTTTTTTTTGAATAATGTATATATATAAATATTCTTTTTTTTTTTATTCCTCTAAGTCTAACCTCGGATCAACTATCAACATGGTCTATGTCGGATTCATTGTCCCCATTACCGTACCTCGAAGGGTGCCTGGCCTTCAATGCTTCAAGATAGCACCGCCCATAGCGACCCCAAGAACTCCTAGCAATCGACACTTCGAAATAATATCGCCCATGGATTCTAAAGCAAATTTATGCCTGTGGCAATCGGCACTTCGAGATAGGGCCGTCCATGGTACCTAAACCACACAATGCACTTACATGCCCCCAGTAGGATGGATATCCTAAGAGACAAGCGTCGAGGAGGTAATATGTTATCATCGCATCATCAAGGTGAGTATATACTCCACCTCTCTTGCAGCGGGAACTCTTCCAATCAAATTATGTTTTCAAGCCTCTTCTAAGTCAAAACTAGGAGAACCAGATCTCTTTTACGAAAGGAATTAAGTTGATTACTTACACCAGACCAAGTGTGTGAAATTTGGATGCTTGGGTTACAAGGACCCGTAAACCAAAAGGTAGAACAAGACTCCAGGTACATCCCCACCTTTTAACTCAACCCTAGCTTTCCTTCCTCAACCTCTTGATGAATGGTCCGTAACTTAACTCCTATTTAAGTTTTTAAGTCCACAAGGGACCCTAAAGGTCTAAAGCTAGTAGCTCACTTAGCTTCTAAAGTTTGACCCTAGAATTAACTTAGTCTAACCTAGAGTTCTGATTTGCTTAAGAATGCAGGACCTAGCCAGTTAAGCTCAAAATTTTTTTTTATTTTTTATATTTTTAAATGAAAGCACTATGCTATGTATATCCCCAAGTACACCCCCCCATGCCTAAAATCTGCAATGTCCTCATTGCATAGAAGGATATTACCTGGGTCAGAGATGCTCTACCGTTCTTTTGTTAGCAACCGAGTAGCCAAAGAACCTGCAAATCAGGTTCAAGGATCACAGAAATAGGCACTAAAAATGAGCAAAGTAATGCCGACCTAGAAAGTAGGTAACCTAGGATATTGGCAAGTTGATGATGAATCCTGATAGCAAATGCTCACCCAACCAGCATGGGAATAAAATCTTCCCAGGTCTCCAAAAGACGTTCTAAAGGATAGACTAGCATAACAACCTCCAAAGGGGTAGGGGGAGGATGACAAGGATCCTCCGAGAGGAATGGGAAAGGAATGGTGCAGAGATAAACCCCCAGGGCAATGGACTGACTAAAGAAATCATCAATCTATACCCGATACTCCATTACAGGAAATATTGGTTTGTTAAGCCCCCCGGTTAGAACAAAAGTGAGCAAATCTCTAAGGCAAGGATTGTCTAGGGTGTCCAAGTTTCGAGGTTGTGGGATGACCATAAGATCTAGGTCGGGTTTAATTAGTTCAGTGTCCATCCCTAACAGTCTTTCCAAATCCTCAATTGCATCCCTAGCATTCCTTACACTATCACCAGTATCTTCCTGCACTTCATCAGGAGTCAAAATTTCGCGTTCAGACATAAGCGAATAAGAGGGTGATTTAGAAACATATGAAGGTAGGTTGGAAGCAATAGATCTAGGGATTATCCTATCAATGTCATCCTTGGGTTCTTGTTCTTTACTCAAATCTTCCTCGGAGTCTAGATGTGAATCCACATAAATCTTAGAAGTTGCTTCCAAATTTTCCATAATTTCATCATAAGGAGAAATATCATCGATGGGTGTGCTAAGGAAACCTAATTTGGTCAAATTTGTGACATCCTCAGGGGCTAACTCTTCAAATAAGACATAATCACCCTTAGTGTCACTCCAAATCTTGAATGTGGGTTCCTCATATAATTCGTCTTTGTCCTCATCATATGATTCATCATATACCAGAGGTCTAGAATCATTTAATACTCAGTAGATCCCCTAGGGTACTCTATCTGAGGTAAATGGTTTACACTGGTAACATCAGACTCCTCAGATAGGTCAATTTCTTGAGGGTTAGGTTCCCTAAGGGTGGGCTTGAGTTCCATCTTGTGATTAGAAGGGAGGGTAGGATTAACAACTTGACTTCGACCAACTTCATCAAATGTCATGAAAATACTATCTTCTGGGTCGAGGTCTTCCAATGGTACCGTCATTTCCTTCTTTTGACTCCAATATAATTCAGGTGGGTACTCAACCTTATTATCATCTTCCTCGAGTTGCCACCTTTCTTCATCCAATGCATAGCTACTTTCATATGTATCTTCCTCCCACTTAAGGTGTGGATCTCTCAAGGAAGTGTCATCTAATGGGGAGGTTTCAAAATTGATCCTCGAAAAGTAGCTATTCTCTCTTACATAATCCCCAAAATTTACCTCCAACTAAAAGTGTAGCTCTCCCACAGGAGATGCATCAATTGTAGATGGGTGTACGTCATCCTCAATGGGGTAGATTGGGTGGCTAATTTCATCTCTGTCTTGTTGGCCTGCTCTCGAAGATTCTCCTAACAATTCAATCATTTCATCTTGCATTTTCTGTATTTCCATCTTCAAGGAGGAGAGGTCATTTCTATCATGAGAGAAGTCAGGCTCAAGCTTATAGTACCCAGGAGTGTCTATCCAACCATTATAATTATTCAGGGAGGGTGGGTTGGGTATTTCTATGGTGTGTGGGATATTGGGCAAAGCAAATCCTGCTCCTAGGTTCTGCTCACTGATTTGGGGCTTAACCAGGCCAATACTCGTATAATAGGAGTAAAATGGATCCCAATGATTGTCATTATGTCCATCAAAGGATGGATCTTGGTGTATGGGATCGAAGAGTGCAAAGTGGGGGAAAGGGTGTGGGCAAGATGTGAAAGGATGAAAATCAATGTGGTCCATTCTAACTCACACCTCAATCAGAATTCCCCAAGCAAAACACAATTCAAAAAGGACTTTTTAGGTCTTTCCCAATTTAGGCTTTTGATTTAAATCATATTGCAAGGGACAATACGAATTGTTCAATCAATTTACGTGCTTATTGTCGACCTAGGGCTCACCTAAGAAGACCTAGTTGGAGCTTAGGTGTTCTTCCCTAAATCTCAAATGGTAGAGCAACTCCAAAGATGGAAGATCGAGGGATGCAAGTAGGCCTAAGCCTTCCTTTCAAGCTGTGCTTTCGCGGTGCTTCTCAACTAACCCCAAAAATCCATGATAGGGTATCCCCCTCTATGGAGTTACAAAACATTTGATCTCAAGTTCTAAACACTTCATAATCCAACGATAGGAGGGCTCTTGTCCTAGTATTACCAAACCTAAGGAGTGTCTAAAAGCGTGCCGTGGTGCAAGAGATATAAGTGTGCATACACCGCAAAAGATTTTGAATTTTGAATCGCATGCCAAGTTTGAAAATCAAATCCTTGGTTTTTAAAATGTCCCTCCTTTAATTAGTCCTTTTTCCAGAAAATATGTGACCACTTGTTAGATCTATTCAATACAGATTAGGTGGTCTTGATATTAGTCCAAATGCATTTGCATGATAGGTAGAAATGCAAAGTTAGAAGTGCATACCTGATTCCAGCATTCTTCATGCAATATGCAATACAAAAATTAGATCTAGATGCTGCTCATTTAGTCCTAAATGATTCGACCTAAGGGCAAGCAGCTTCTAGCAAGTCATGTTTTTTTTTTTAGTTTTTTTTAGCTACTTATGCACAAGCAAATTAAAGGTAAACTATCCACAAAATAAATTAAAAACCTAAATCTAAAGAAAAGGGAATATGCTCCCAAAAATTACCCAACACGGGCCTAAAACAAAATCGGGGAACAAATCCCTAAAAATATACCCTAGAATAAGGGTCTCAAACCAAATGTAAGTGCAAGAAAATAAAGAAAATTAAAGTTCTAAAACCTAAATTCTATCTACTTGACAAATCAACAAAGATGAAAATGATCACTCTAGATGTCCTCCTAGTTGGTGACAACAAAGTTCACCAATGTTCAAGCACTTCCTCGTACATGTGAAACTCGATTCCTCCTCCAAAGTGCTGGAAACAAGGTCCACCACGGTGTTTCTGAGGTCAATGTGACAATTCGTGTGTAATATGTGTACCTTGCACCAAATCAGATAAAACAGGTTAAATATGCCTCAATTAAAAATCAATTTGAACAAATGAATAATTGTGAATTAATTAAGCCTATTGCCTCCCCGGCAACGGCGCCATTTGACGAGTCGATTCTTCGCTTTTAAAGTCATTTGTCACATAAAATGACAAATCATTTGTAGTTCTATGTGGTGGAAAAATTGACTAATCAACAATTAATATAACCACTCAACTAAGAGCAGGTCATGTCCACAGGGAGGCAATGACCTATTTAAACTTGCAAGTGTCAAAAATCGGTGTTCACTATTAATTTAGTTAAGAAACCGACTCAAATCACTTTCAGATTAGGTAAACAATAAGTGTAAATGATGCAATAGCAATTTTGCAAAATTAAAGGATATATTTTGCAATGTAGCTTAATAAAATAATAATAAAAGTTGACAATGGCACAAAATGTAATTATTAATAGGGGCTTTACTATAGCAAAATAGGGGAAATTCTTCCCCTTGTCTGTGCGCGAGGAGGGAATGGCCGGAGGTGTGAAGCTCGGAGGAGGACCTCTAGACTGAGGGCTCTGAGATGGCGGTTGCTGCGAAGTGCAAGGCTCCATGAGGTGGCTGGACAGAGGTATGGTGGAGGTGGGTTTCGGTGGCTACTGGTCGTACGTGGAGCGCGGGACGGCTCCTGGCAATGAGAGTGGATGGGCATGGTGGAGGTAGCGTGCGGTGGGATCTTGGCAAGGGGGCACACGCACTGGACTACACACGCGCGGAGGGGGGTGCTGCTGGAGGAAGCGTGCTGCTGCGAGTGTGGTGGAGGCGCACGAAGATGGAGAGGATGGCAGTGAGGAGGTGCGCACAGTGTGCCTGGAGGTGCTGGGAGTGCAGCGACAGCGCGCTCTAAGGAATGCGGGCATGTGGGGGCACGCAGTTGAAGGGGACAGCAGCTGTAGGGGCACTGCTTGCGTGTTGCTGCAGGAATGGCTAAGGAACGCAACGTTAAGGGCGTCGCGTGCCTGCGTGCAGTGGAGGTGTGCTCTCAGCGCACGTAGGAGCGGTGATGGCACACTGCTGGTTTGTGCATGCTGTAGCCGCACGTGGAGTGCATGGAGTGGCAACATGGATGGTCGTGCGCTGCATGGAGTTGGAGGTGGCTGCTGCTACGCATGGGGATGGCATGTTGTTGGGTTTGTTTTTAAGGTGAAGGGAAACAAAGGAAGAAGAAGAAAGAAGAAGAAGATATGGGGCCAAGCTTCAGATGTCCGGGAAACTTCCCGGATGTCTTAACTAATGGGGGAGATGAAGATGCAAGGCATGGAGTTGCGGCGGCTGTGGTGGTGGTTGCTGGTGATGGCGGTGAGGGTGGCGATGTTGATTCTGGTGAGGCACAGTGATGGAAGTGTGGCCATCAGAGAGACATGCTCACGGTGTTGGCACGAGTCCATCGGCTTGGCGCGGTGAGCTGTCACCTCACCGACCCACGGTGTGGTGGGGCTCGGCCTTGGAGACCACGGTGGTGGAGTGGGGTAGTGTCTCCCGGTGCATGGCGGCCTCCCTCTCTTCCTTATCCCCGTCGAGGAGACCAGATCCACTTTTGGCTCTACTCCTTGATTGGGCTCTTCGCTACGGCAGCTGGAGGAAGAAATGCAGCCGTTGCTCATAGAAGAAAATAATAATAAAATATTATGGTTATTTATATACAAACCCTTAACTTTTATGTTAACTTAAAATAATGCATGCAATTCACTTAATTGGTTAACTAATTAAATGAATGCAATTCTAAGTTAATTCTAAATGCATTTAAATATGAATGCAATGCATGAATTATGTAATTAAATCAGAAATATGAATTAATCTATTTACATCCTAATTTATGCTAAATAAATGTTAGAATTAACTTAATGTCTAGGAACTTAAATACTTAAATAGCCACAAATATGGGCTAATCACCGACCCGTTTACCCGCCCAAGCCTATGCACACCTCGACTGCTACCCCAAGCCGGTAGCCCTGGTCTCGAGTGTGCTCTAGACTGATAACTCGGTACTGTGCATGGCCTTGTGAGGGCGTGAAAGAAGAGAAACAAGAGAGAAATAAAGAGAGAGTGCGCAGGGATAATGGGGTTTTGTTTTATTGTGTAACGGCTAACACTTCGCTACATCTAAAGAAGAGTGCCCACTGTACATAAAGGAAAAGAGAAGAAGAGGAAGGAGAGCTAAAGGGAAAAGTAGAGGACAGAAGAATGAAAGGAGAAGGAAGAAGGCCTGTGCATGTAGAGAAAGAAAGAAGAAAAAGAGAAAGCAAAAGAACAAGAAGCAGGCAGCAGCAAAAGACAAGAGGAATCACTGTAGCTACATCTTTTAAGACATCTGATTTCCTGATCATCTGCTGCTTTATATTGATTAATATTTGAGCAATTGCTACATGTGTTAGACTAGTAATTGGTGATCCAAATCACCATTATTTCGTCTAGATTACTTTGACTCATCATATAACTCATGCTATAGATTGCATAGTAGTTTTTGAGTAATTAATTATGTTCATTTATATTATTTGTTGAGATTAGCGATTGAATTCTATATTTGCTCCCAGTGAACGATCTCGGACTTTCATTCGAGTATAAATATTATCTGTTGTTCGAGCTATTTTTGAGGAATTATTACTACAATGAAAGCATCTTTTAAAACCTTGATTTTAGTGCGATCAACATTTTGGCGCCGTTGCTGAGGAGCAAAGCGTAATTCACCGCTATTCTCTTACTATACTTTGATTATATTTGTGCACTAACTTGCCTTGTTTGATCTCTTGTGATTTTGCAAGGTACTTCACGAGGAGATCTTCCGCACAAAACAACTCTAGGGCAAGTAACTTCTCTATTATTCCCTAATCAACCTCCTAATCTTGGGAAGACAAAAAAGGAAACAATCAATTAGGAATCATCTACCTTAGTTTTCATAGGAACTATCACTTAAAAGGCAAGTTTCCTGATTTGCAAAATTTTTTTTCAAATCTAGTTGAAGATTGAGACGTTTTTATTTAGAATTCGCTACCCTAAATTTCCTGTGCCTATTAGCGATCACGCTTAATTTTTTATCATCTTAGACTACTCACCTTCTTGTTTGAGTCTAAGGTGTACATGTTAAGATCAAATTAGATGCAGAATAGAGCCAATTAGGGTTTGACATTAGGGTTTGGAGTGCTAGTACACATTTTTTCCTCAATTAAAGGAAAGTTGGCCTCCCGCATTTGTGTGCTACCCAAGCCCTTGATTGAAAAGATCTAATCTAAAAAACCCTAAAATCAGGCTCTAATTACACTTGAATCTTAAACTCTTGGACCTAATAACATGGGAGTAAAATCAAGGTGATTTCTAGGTCTTGACCTAGATCTCATTCTACCATCTTTAGGGCAGGTAAGGCTATGTTGGTCTACATTGTAGGCCAACCAACCTCCAAATTAGGTCACAAGTTAAATTAACTTCTAATCAAGTGAAACTCAAGGCACAAATTAGGACATAGAACTAGTAGACTTAAGGTCTTAAGTTCATACATTCTGATCTACCTAGACCCTAAGTGACAAGGAAGGTTGGGTGGGGGAAATCCTATAACCTGTGGGAACTCTTTACCATGTAGGAGTCTTTGCAGGGCTCTCCCTTCCTGGCTGCCCAGGTGGTCATGCGTGCTTCGCATGTTAGAAACAGGGGTTACAAGTAACCTATCGTCGTAGTTGCAAAACACGTCGATCAAATAAAATTTATACCAAAACTCCAAGGGAGTCCCGGGTCGAACACAGGGAGGCGACGTTTTCTTTATTGAAAATCGCACTTCATTTTGTTTCCTTTTGGCATTTTAAGGTTTTGATATTTTTTTGTATCTTTGTAATAAAAGAAATCAAGCAAATGTATCACAAGATAGAGATCTAGAACAAATCTGATATATATTACTTCTAATGTCAATTACAAGAAACTATGAAAGCATATAAAAAGAGGGAGGTGAGAGGAAATCTCCCGAATCGACTGTTCGACGAGACGACGGCGCCTGGCGGAAGCTCGGATGAAGGAGGTGAGGAGCGGGATGACGGAGGTGAGATGTTAGAGGACGTTGGGTTGAGGAAAGCTTCGGCATAGCTCCGGAATGGAGGTCAGAAGACGAAGTTGATCTGCTACCGGAATGGAGGTGAGAGGATGGCTCTAAGGTGACCTATGAAGGGAGATGGGAAGTTGGAGGAGTATTTGGTGGGGCAGAGTTTCGCTATAGTAATAGGCACCATGGGAGCTTGAGAACAATCTCTAATGGAGCGTTGGTAGGCTTGCTAGAGCTTGGGAGTAGGTGGGAGTAGAGTAGGTAGAGATGGCTTGGAAGGGAGGGGGTAAAGGCCCTTTTATAGTGGTGGAGAAGAGGCTAAAAATGGATAAAGGACCTCTAGCGACCTCCAGACTGTTGCTGTAGACAGCTCACCTCCACCCACGCCCATAGCTGGCTCTGCTGGCTTGCAATGAAACAACGACGGCTATAAGCGTCGTTGTAGGTCAGTCCAGCTGTCGCTAAAAGCTGGCGCCAACCGCCCCTTGCGCCCGCGCCGCCTGCCCCACTCTTCACGCGCGCTGATCGCGTGCGCCCAGCTGTGTGCTGGAGTGCGCGCTTGCAATGCGCTAGCCTACGCGTGCGTGCACGTGCTACCGCTGCCGCTGCGCTGCGCTCCAAGTGCCCGCCCAATTGCAAATTGGAGGGGTTGTGGGGAATCGAACCCGCGCCCCTCCTTTGCAAACCGCTGCGTCAACTAGTGCGCCACGTTGCCCTTTGTGTCGCGAGGAAGAAATCGGTGCAGACGCTTCCCAGCGATTGGATCTTGATCCAATGGCTAGGATCAACGGTGTAGATGATGAGGGAGAGTGGGCGGTGGCTGCTGGCCGGGTTTGGGCGGCCTGGATGGCACCACGTGGCGCCATCTGGGCCGTCCATCTTCTTCTTCTTGCAGAGGGTGCCACGATGCTCAGATCGGGATGATTTTTGCAATGCCGAACTGCAATCGTCGCTCCGGATCCATCCGTACAGTCGGATTTTCCATCCGAAGCCCGTATGGATGTCGCATTGCCCCCCTGGCCGTTGATCTTCCTCGGGCTTAATGTGATGCTACGGGACTCCGATCTAGACGATTTCAGAGGCGTTAATCTCCGATCGTCGTCCCGATTAGATCTGTATGGTCTGATCGTCCGTAGGAGGCCCTGAGATAAATCCTCTCTTCTCCTGACCATAAGAAGGACCTAATTAACCAAAAATATAAATAACTACTCTAAATGCAAAATGATGCATGCTATGCGATATTTATATCATGATATGCAATGCTAAGCCTAGGAACTATCACAAATAAGCATTTTACGATGAATTTATACATGCTTATCATACCCCCATGCTTATCTTTTGCTAGTCCCTAGCAAAATTAAACTACATGCTATGTATAAAATCAAAATTAGGATTAGATCACTTAGGCTTAAGTCATTTACTAACAATAGAAAATTTCAACTAAGGTTCTAAACTACGAAGACTCAACAGTACCCGGGTGTCTGCCAGAATGCAAACCGCCCAAGTTCTCACCTTATTTGAGAAGGGAAGAAATATATATATTTTTTTATTTTTCTTCTTTTTTAATTTTTTTGTACTTTTGGAGTTTGAGAGTTACAGGATAACTTTTTACGACTACCCGACTCGCCCAAGACTCGAAAAGGATTCTAAGTACTAAGCATCTTTGTGAAAAAGTGATATACTCACAAAACGGCTGTTAAGATGGACTTTAGGTTTCTACGACCCTAGGTGACCTTGCCTAAAGGTTTATCTTTACGATCGGTAGCTTTCTCCCTACTTCTTTTAACTATGGGGTCAACACAAGGGTGAATTCAGTGTATATCTCCCTGATTTATTCTACTTCCCTGCTTCTTCCTTAAGTGTTTTGGAAATTATTGTACATTATTTTTTTTTGTGAGCTGGGTTCTGGACAACCAACCAATGAGCTGTTACCACCGACAACTTGCCAGCCATACTCGTGTGGTGAAGTGTGGTATTTGTATTCTTTTTTTTTCCTTTTCTTTTTCTCCTCTTTTTTTTTCTTTTCTTTTTGAGTGTTTCTCTTTTTTTTTTTTTTTAATAAGTAGGTGGCTTCCCTGATCTAAGATTTACCTAAAGGCAGTACAATGAAAATGGTCTTGTGGCTGGGCTCTGGACAACCGGCCGATGAGCTGTTACCACCGACAACTTGCCAGCCATACCACCCAAGTCGGTCCATTAGCTACCCAATTTCCGTAAAAATCATCGGAAAGTGAGTCAGTGTGAATAGTGTGTAGATGCTTAGCCTTAAAATCCCCCCAAATCAGAGGGTGGGTTGATAAGTCGTATACTTATCATCCCAATTTATTTACCAACTTAAAATGAATTTTAATTGGCGAGGACTCGAGACTAAGTCCACATTCGAGTGGACACCTAGGCTAATTTAAGCCCGAAGACCTGAAGAGTCTAAGTGTTTAAGTCCTATCGTATCATTTCCTAAAGTTAATAACTTCCAAATGCCTAAGTTATCTTTTCCTAATTTCTTTCTTTTTTTTTTTAATTTTCTTTTTTTTTAAAATTTTATAAGAAACTAAAAGAAATTCTAGGGAGTTAACATAATGATTTCAGGAATTGATTATCCACCCCCCCCATGCTTAAATGATACAATGTCCTCATTGTAAAAATAAAGACATGAAAAGGGTAAAGTAAATAGAACATCACCTGAGTGTCGTGAAAATCTGGTCAGCTCCACAGAGAGAAGGGTGTATACACACGTGCTAAGTTTAATGCCTTCAGCTAGGCATAGCATACATACAAAGAAGAGATTGAGAATTCACAAGTGCGGTTCAGAATCAAAATCAAAATATTGATCCTGAAACCTGCCAGCAGAAGATGTCCACATATGTGGATGAAATTAAGGTGCAGACCCATGCCCCAGGGTCGAGTGGTTCTCAGGTTCTGGATGAAAATCACCCAGAACCGAAGGTTGTTGTGTTTGCGGGGCTGGGCTTGCGGTTTAGTGGTGTGCAACCCAAGACCAAAGTGTCGGACAACGGTAAAGATGGTTCAATAGGTGCGGTTGTCCACTTAACGTCTAGCTCAGAAAAATAATTAGTTATTTCGAGCTTGGGTTGCACGTGAAAGATATCGTAAGGGTCCTGGTAGAAAGTAAGTGGTTTTAAGTCAATAGGTAACCTTAGATCCAAAATCAAACTTCCCTCAGAATTAGCCTCCCAAATCTTTATTTCAACCATTCTATCCTCCAACATCAAGGGCTTAGGCTTCGAGACCTCTAGCATATTATTCACCCCATATGATTCTCCCAAGTCCAGAAATCGTGGCTGAATCAAGATTGACTTGGGCACAAAGATCTCAGAAGTCATCTCTTCAGGGTGCAGATGAGGACTGGGGTCACTGATTGAATCATCAAGATTCGGATCCTCCAAGTTAACCCCAACTAAATCCAAATCTTCAATAATTGGGCTATGAACTGGTTTGTCAGATTCCTCAAGCCCATTTGTCTCACTAAAATCCTCTTCCTTAAGTTCAAGTGAGACTTCGCCAAAAGATTCTTCACCCTCAGAGTCAAAGAATTGATGATCCTCATTTATATATGTCTCAAAATCATATGTCATTTCATGGTCCGTGAAGACATATTTTTCCTCGCTCCCTAGCTCGGGGATCTCGGGTGAATCAATCGATTCATCCTTGAATGGTTGCTCTAGCCCATCCTGGTCATCCGCAGTCTCAGAAAATGTATCCCCCCCGACAGGTGCCTGAGCGAGTTCAAACATTGGCTCTCCTGAAGGGGGTTCATCTTGAGAATCATCCCAAGATTTGACTAGTGCAACCACAAATTTCATCCTCAACCTCGATAATTTCCCAAGAAGGAACTCACCCAAGTCCCTATCCCTAACACTTTGGAGCAAATCCAATAGAGAACTATTAAGTTCATCAATCATTTTGATCATAGGCTCCAGTGCTTCAGTGCATTGTATTGGCTGAGCTTCTAAAGATTGTATAGTGTTCCTCAAATTAGCCAACACCCTATCCTGGATCTAGTTCACCTGAACCAACTGGTTCGGTTCAGGTTTGGGTGGGTTCAGATTAAATCTAGGGGAGTCAAGATGTCGAGGTTCTCGGGTTCCTCCCTGGTAGTAGGTCATCATGGATTGTTCAAAGAAGGGTGATGACCTATTTTCAATGGAATACTGGGGAGGGTAGGTGTTATAATCATTATATCCTTCCTGATTGTAGATCTGGTTGGTTTGGTCATCAAAGAATGGAGATCCATAATCATTATAGCTCTGGGAAGGATAATAATCATAGTCTTGTTGTCCAGGGTTAGGCCCTGGGCACTGAAGTCCGGATTCATATCCCCAATCAACGTCATCCCAGCTAGTGGATGGATAATTATAAGTCAAGTCGGGATAGTAATCATCTTGGGGATAAGTGGTGGTAGGAGGATAGGGTGTGAAATGTGTGTAGGATGTGGAAGTGTACATGGTGAAGTAAGGAGGGAAATCAGAAGAGAAAGGAGCCCTGCAATACAAAAATACAAGCCTGTCCTTAGTTTGGGTAGCCTAAAGGTCTACAGACTCTCAAAATCCATCCTAAGATTATAGACGATTTACTTTACTTATGTCCAGGCAATCCAACCAGTTAGAAGGAGGGACTGGGGAGAAGGCTCTTCCTTTGGCTTGCTCCTCTGGTTCCTAGTGTACCCCCCCAGCCGTGGTCGTTTGACGCTACTCCCCTAGCTAGACATCAGATTGACTAGTATAAGTAGGTTAATTGTGAACAATCTCAATCTGGATCCCGACGAGCGAACCAGACCTTAGGGCCAACATCTAATCAATTTTAGTTAGGCTTGGGAAAATTGTGCTTCAGGAATGTGATGGGCCCTTTAGATGGGTTGTGCCCTTAATGATCAGTTAAAATGTGTGTGTGTGCACAACCAGGGTTTGCAAACAAGGTTATTTAATGATGTGTCTTTTAGAGTTCAACCTTGTTTAGTAGCTTTTAGGGTTTAATCTTAGGTATATTCAATCAAGTTTAGGAAAACACTCCAAGTTTTGCAAGCACTGGTGATGATATATTCCTTTAGAAATCAAAGAAAAAAATGTGGAGTGCCTGGTTCAGCCCTAAGAATCAACCCTAAGTGGCAAGCTACTTGATGAATCGCTTTTATCTTAAGTGGTGCGGCCCAAACAATTCAATCAATTAGCCTATTGCACCACTTAGTTAAGGCACACAGAAATTTGGTTAACCTAATATGATTTCTACTCTTTTATGTGTTGAATTCGTGTATCGGGTCCACAGGTCGGAAGCCCGGTTGAGTAGATGAAAAATCAAGTCCGATTATGTGCCTCAAATGTGGGTGTATAGAGTGTGTAAATTGATTTGTCCCACAGAAATATCTTTTTGTTTTTATAAGATGTGGGTGAGATGGGTGAAGGTGGCAAACAAGACAAACAGAGTCTTTCCTAGGGTTTATGCAAACACCTAAGTAGATTAAGTCTTGGTTATGATTGTGGCGAAATGAACTAGTGGGGGGGAAGTGGGGGACACTTACAGAGTACTTTACCCGCACTTTACTCCGGTCTACCGCACTTGGATTTCCATGCTAGGGTACCTGCAAGACAGTAGATCAAAGACAAGGAGGGTTAATGCTATGTAAATGCAAAGAAATGCAATAAACAATAAAGTAAATTCCGTTGCCTCCCCGGCAACGACGCCAAAATGGTCGTGCGTGCTTCTCATGTTAGAAACAGGGGTTACAAGTAACCTATCATCGTAGTTGCAAAACACGTAGATCAAATAAAATTTATACCAAAACTCCAAGGGAGTCCCGGGTCGAACACAGGGAGGTGACATTTTCTTTATTGAAAATCGCGCTTCATTTTGTTTCTTTTTGGTATTTTAAGGTTTTGATATTTTTTTGTATTTTTGTAATAAAGGAAATCAAGCAAATGTATCACAAGATAGAGATCTGGAACAAATCTGATATATATTACTTCTAATGTCAATTACAATAAACTATGAAAGCATATAAAAAGAGGGAGGTGAGAAGAAATCTCCCGAATCGACTGTTCGGCGAAACGACGGCGCCTAGCGGAAGCTCGGATGAAGGAGGTGAGGAGCGGGATGACGAAGGTGAGATGTTGGAGGACGTCGGGTTGAGGAAAGCTTCGGCGTAGCTTCGGAATGAAGGTGAGAAGATGGAGTTGATCTGCTACCAGAATGGAGGTGAGAGGACAGCTCCAAGGTGACCTCTGAAGGGAGATGGGAAGTTGGAGGAGTATTTGGTGGGGCAGAGTTTCACTACACTAATAGGCACCTTGGGAGCTTGAGAACAAGCTCTAATGGAGCGTTAGTAGGCTTGCTAGAGCTTGGGAGTAGGTGGGAATAGAGTCGGTAGAGATGGCTTGGAAGGGAGGGGGTGAAGGCCCTTTTATAGTGGTGGAGAAGAGGCTAAAAATGGATAAAGGACCTCTAGCAATCTCCAGACCGTCGCTGGAAACGTTGCTGTAGACAGCTCACCTCCACCCATGCCCATAGCTGGCTCTGCTAGCTTGCAATGAAACAGCGATGGCTGTAAGCGACGCTGTAGGTCAGTCTAGCTGTCGCTAAAAGCTGGCACCAACCGCCCCTTGAGCCCACGCTGCCTGCCCCACTCTTCACGCACGCTAATCGCAGGTGCCAAGCTGTGTGCACGTGTGCTGTGCACTGGCGTGCACGCGCTACCGCTGCCGCTGCTGCCGCACTGCGCTCCAATTGCCCACCCAATTGCAAATTGGAGGGGCTGTGGGGAATCGAACCCGCGCCCCTCCTTTGCAAACCGCTGCATCAAGTAGTGCACCACGTCGCCTTTTGTGTTGCGAGGAAGAAATCGGTGCAGACGCTTCCCAGCCGTTGGATCTTGATCCAACGGCTAGGATCAATGGTGCAGATGATGAGGGAGAGTGGGCGGTGGCTGCTGGCCGGGTTTGGGTGGCCTGGATGGCACCACGTGGCACCATCTGGGTCGTCCGTCTTCTTCCTCTTGCAGAGGGTGCCACGGTGCTCAGATCGGGATGATTTTTGCGATGCTGGACTGCAATCGTCGCTTCGGACCCATCCGTACGGTCGGATTTTCCATCTGAAGCCCGTATGGATGTCGCATTGCCCCCCTGGCCGTTGATCTTCCTCGGGCTTAATGTGATGCTACGGGACTCTGATCTGTACGATTTCAGAGGCGTTAATCTCCGATCGTCATCCCGATTAGATCTGTATGGTCTGATCATCCGTAGGAGGCTCTGAGATAAATCCTCTCTTCTCCTGACCATAAAAAGGACCTAATTAACCAAAAATATAAACAACTACTCTAAATGCAAAATGATGCATGCTATGCGATATTTCTATCATGATATGCAATGCTAAGCCTAGGAACTATCACAAATAAGCATTTTACGATGAATTTATACATGTTTATCACCAGGTACTTCTCGGGTATGCGATTTTCTGATTCAGAGGTATCATCCACCTCGAAACTGCCTTAGTCATCCAAAAATCTTTGGGTGCCTTGATTCGGTCAATTTTGCATCCAGTCCCTCATCTTTTCTATTAGAGCACATACACAAATTTCTTGGGAATTTCTAATTTGATCTGATCAACTGCAATCTAATCTTTAGTTTTGTTCTACATCTTGATTCCACCACTTGATTGAAAAATGCAGCCTAACTATATAGGGAGACTATTTAAGAAACCTGAGTTCCAAATGATCATAAAAGAAAAGATACTTGAGAATGTTTATAAAACCATGAAGAATATTATAAAAGGGACATTCAGGAAAAATTTTTGAAAACAACAAACATCATCACAAATCGTGTGGGGATAATATGGACACAAATGAACCACGATTCAACCTAGGATAATCTACGAGCAGAACACAGTGAATTGGTGAAATTACACAACAATGAGTATCTGCAATGTTGGTCAAGCCCTTCATTTCTGGAAAGACTCCAAGAATTTTTAGAAATACGGGGAGAAATGCTGAATAAGTTATATAGAACCATTGATCAAAAATACCCGTCAGAAGTCAGTACAACATCTTGGAGTGAGTCTAATGATCAACACAATTTCCTAAATCCCATGTTTGATGATCATAGTTGTTATGAACCCCCAACCCAGATGAATTCAGATTCAAATTTCATAGCAATTGACATTCCTAATCTTTAGACGAGTTGGGAAGCTCCGATTGCAGGTGATCACGATTTTTTGGCAGCCTTAGAAAATCAAGAACCTGGTTCACCAAACATAGATTTCCTAGACACCTGTGATACTAAGATTGAATCAAAACCTCTCGAAGGTTTAAATTCCGTCCCTTATTCTGATAAGGTGACTCTTGAGAGCAATTTTGACATCCCTATAGAGCCCAACCTAGATTCTAGTGATCCAACCCACACCCTTAACCTAGAATCAAGATCTGAGCCTTATTAGGATGATTACAAGGCCTCGTGTGATGGAAATCAAAATTTGAATTTGGATTATGATTCTAGGCCTGTATTTGATGAGTGGACTTCCCCAACCTCCTCAGAGACACAGATTGATTTTTTGAAAGTCACGCTTATCTATGATACAGAAATCGAGGAGTTGGAAGAGTTAGGAATCAATTGGATCTACCCTACGAGCAAAGAACCCGAGCCGATGCTTAAGAGGGACACCTTTTTGAGTTCAGATTCTAAGAATAGGCTAGATCCAAGTTAGGTTGCTGATTGTCCACATCTTGATTTACTCAGTGGTGGAACCCCTGATCCCGAATCAGATTCAAAATATGATTATCGCAAGTTCTCCAATGATTTCGAATGTTACCCTAATTTTGAAGAACTGTTGTTTCCTTATGACTACGAGCCAATCTACGACCTCAGCATCCATGACCCATTCTTCGACTCTGACTCTGAGGTCGCTAATCCCGAGATCGTTGATTCAAAATTAGGTTCCATTAAGATGGAATCATTTCTTTTTGATCCTCAGCAATTAGAAATAGTAATTGCTGAGAGTGTCTACAATCCAGAGTTTGAATCTTTTCTTGACTTGGATTTCCTTGATCCTATAAGCATTCTCAAGGCATTTGCATTTGATTTTGATGGGTTCAATGAGGACTCTCTAGATACATCTACCTTTGAACATTTTCTAAAGGAGCCCTCACATACAGTTATTCTTGAAGCCACCTCTTCCATAGCATATGCAGAGCCTTACAAAACCCATTCTCAACTCTGACCCTCAACCAAACTCAATTTCTACTCTAACTCTCCTCTCGATGATTTAGTAGCATATGATTCCTTGCCACATTTTGATCGGGCTTTGAACTTTAATCAGACTACTAATCACATCCCATCCTTCTCTGATCACTCCCATAGGGATCTCAAGTACTCCACTGATTCATTCTCTTTTAAGGATCCTTACGTACTCTGACCTGGTTGATCTGACTCAGCTAAACCCTAATTTTTCACTTCCACATCATTCTAAGCTTCAAAGTATCTGGTGGGCACCGCATCTCTTGATCCACATTCATCAACCTGCCAGATTGATTGGGTTTGGGCTGCATCATTAGCTTGCTGATCTGAACAAGCACCTAGTTAGACCAACCAAGCTTTTGATCAAGGTGCTTTTCCTATAAAATTCATCTGATTTGACCACTCCTCCATACCATTTTCTACTAGGCTGAAGGCATTGAATTTAGTGCTTAACGGGAGGCAACCTGTCATTCCAAAAATTTGAGATCCTTCTTATTCTCCTTTTGTACTTCATGTCTATTGCACTATGAATTCAGTTTTAGAACAGTCGACTCCACCTCTGCTACTTGCACTAGAGCTTGAAATTGCCCGTAACAGCCATCCTGACCCATTCACTCACCCATTGAACCTGTTGTAATCCCTGAACCCTAACTATTTCATACCATCCATTTACAATGAGGGCATTGCAAAACTTAGGCATGGGGTGGTGTTAAAGAGTAAACACATAAAAATTCAAGTTTCTGAAGGGTTCTCACAAAAAAATACATATTCCAAAAAGCCAAAAAGATAAAAAAATTAAAAAAGAATAAAAAAATGGAAGGGAGGAAATTTTGAAAAATTGAATGCATATCATTCTTGAGGAGGAAAAGAGGAGGTGATTTAAATGTCAGAAAGGAGCAACAATTTGAAATAAAAAGAGTTAGTCATTAGTAAAAGATTATGAGATCTACTTTAAAGTATAGACCAAATCAAAGGAAAGAAATAAAGACAAAAGTGCTAAGAGATATAGAGATTAGTATGAGTGCTGATCTTAGGCCTCGTAGTCTTATTTTAGGCTTAAAAATTCAAGTATACGTTAAGATTTGGATAGTTCTCAAGAGGTTGAGAAAAATACAAAGCTTAAGTATTACGTCTAAGGCTTAGGGATTATTCAGCTTCGTTAACTGACCTCTGGTCTACAAGACTCGGTAACCTAAGCACCCTAATCCACACACAGTCTGGTTCAGTGCGCTTAATTATCAAAATCATGTAAATGCGTTAATTCTGTTATGAAAAAGTTACCTAGATTAGGAGCGACTTATCAATACAAGTTGATTTGGAAGAGTTCCCGGCGCGGAGAGGTGGGAAATTCCCCTCGAAGCTGCGTAATAACATACCGTCTCCTCAATGCTTGTCTCCTAGGATATCTAAATATCCTACTGAGGGCACGTAAGCACCTTGTGCTGGTTTAGGTGCCATGTGCGGGATTATCCTGAAATGTCAATTACTAGGGCCTGAATTTAGCTACAAAATGCCATGGGAAGCACTCTCTTGAACTATCAAAAGATAGGGTTCTGGGGGTTTCCATGGGCAGTGCTATCTCAAAGCATTGAAAGTTAGGGAACCTACGAGGATTGATGGTGGGAGCTAGGAATCTGATACAGACCGTGTTGTAAAGACAATCAGAGGATAGAACTAAAGAAGAAAAGTGAGAGGAAACTCTCCAAAAAAGGAAAAAAATTCTTCAATCTCTCTCTTACAAAAATGCACTGCAAATTGAAACTGGGCTAACCATGTTTTAAGTATGGGTGCTTTAACCATGGAGTTCAGCGAACCTTTGGTTAGTTCTTGTGGGCCTTAGAAACCTTCGCAGCAGACTGAGGCTAAGGCTGGTTAGGTTCGGATCTTGGTTGGTAGTTGAGTACCTCTAGGCCTATTGTTAGCATTCAAGCCGAATCTACAAAGGAAAGCACACAAGAGAGATCTGAACACATGGTCTAGGATTTGAGTTAATTCCATGAGATTTTGCTAAGGGACTAGCAAAAGCTAGGCATGGGGCTATGATGATAACATCATCATCAGCCACATCTAGTTTTATTTAGTCATATTCCACCATTAAATACTCCTACATAACTGCCAGAGAGACGTAATTCACTGTAAATCCATTCTAAGAGAAAGATAGTAAAATAGGCGTAAAACTGCAGCAATAGTATATCTCAATTGCAGAACAATCACAGGTTTTCTCAGGAGTTAAATAAAGGTCAAATGGTCTTAAATGTCTAACAAGTAGGTCTGTGCAGACAGAAATGTGTTTTCGCATGTTTTGAGAATTAAATGACATCTGAAATCCTAAAAGCAGACCCGCTTGATTCACTGAGGTTCTGGTTAGGATAAAATTCACCTAAACCCTTTAAAATTCATAGAAAAATATTCTCCAGGGTTTGGTACATTCAATTTGACCATCAGAACGCGTCTTTGACCCAAAATAGAGTCACAGACAGACCTATGCCCTAATTTAGGTTTTTGCATAAATTACCTAGTCAAATAAGGTCAAAACCAATATCTAACTTCACCATTGGATTCCTTAGGCCCAAATTAGATTTGTATCAAAATTTGGGCCCAATCTGAGATTATTTTGACCAAGTTTGCACTTTGATCCAAGTCTAACTTTCTTTATCTCCAATCTCTCCTCAGCTTTTGTATTCCTCAAAAAAATCCCCCTATCTTTGTCATCTTCTTCTTCAAACAGGTCCTTCCTGCCATAGGATCCTAATCCTACAACTCCGGCGAGCTTCATTTGGCAAGATCTCTTTGATTTCTTGACAAATCCTTTCCAGATTTGAAAGGGGAATTTGTCAAGAAATGAGCTTCATTGTTTGTTAGATCCAAAGCCCAACAACCTTCCCAATCTCTCATATGAATGCATGAAAGATTCGGGTATCCCATAGGTTTCCAACTCCGATGACCTTCCAAGCTTGAAAGCTTGGCTTCCAAGTTTCAACCGACCCCCTGCTACCTATATTAAGACTCCCAGTGTAAGGCTGGGCTTTCCACAGTCGATTTCGGCCGAAAAACCCTCTATTTCATCCCTCCTCTCTGGTCTAGAGGTTCCTCGATGTCCGACGACTCCTAATCTTCCTCATCATCCGACTGTAATACCGACAATGAATTCTTCTTCCTTGCCTTCCTCCGTGTCGTGCCATACCAGCAAGCACTTCCCAACCTCCGTCGTCATCGCCGTTACCACCTACTGGAGTACCTTCATCCCTGGCACCGATGTACCCCCGGCCTTGTTCTCCCTCCTTTCGTCCACTTAGATAAGGGTTAGTTTAGCTTCCTTAGTTCTCTTTGGTTAGTTTTACACCCCAAAAATCCAAAAACAACCCCTCGATTCACGCAACCACTCCAGCGAGGTGTTTCCACTGCTACACAACTTCATCTACCTTGTCGACACACCCACAAGCACTGCCGTCCCTCCACGCACAAAACCCCTATCTCTATTCACCTTCGAGTCCACTCGAACCCTCCGCTGAACAACCTACCTTCCCACCTTTGTTCCTGACTCTGTTCGACCTCCACGATGCTCTTCGCCTCACACTACACCCACCACCATGTTCACCATCCCATGATGATCCTGCAGAACCATTTGATAAGGCTGCATGGCCGTGTTCTTCCTTTTAGGTTCACCGCCACCACTGCCATTACCAGAGCTGCTTCGAGCAAGCTCGAAGCAGTATTTTTGTGGCATCTGCTCCAGGCGCCACGTCCAGGTGATGCGGAACAATTCCAGGCACACGCCCAGGACTTCAATTTGGCAAGAGAACCACCGCTGCTACTTCAATCAAAGGTGCCTTCACCTACAGTAGTGCATGCGAGGAACAAGGGGACTAGATAGTCCCACATCGTTCACAACAAAGCAAATGCAGCGCAATAAAAGGAATTTGTGTCTACGGCTGTTTACCTCGACACACAGGGGGTGAGGTCCCCCACACCTCTTCACATGTCTTGCCCGTGACACAACCATGCAGGCCTAGTCCGACCCGTTTACCTGCCTATGCCTGCACACGCCTCGGCTACTACCCCACACCACTAACCCTAGTTTTGGGTGCGCTCTAGACTGATTACCCGATAACACGGTACTGTGCATGGCCTTGTAAAGGCATGAAAGAGGAGAAACAAGAGAGAAAGAAAGAGAGAGAGCGTGTGGGGATAAGGGGGGTTTTGCTCTGTTGTGTAACGGCTAACACTTAGCAGCATCTGAAGAAAAGTGCCCCCCTGTGCACAAAGGAAAAGAGAAGAAGAGGAAGGAGAGTTGAAGGGAAGAGCAGAGGACAAAAGAAAGAAAGGAGAAGGAAGAAGGCCTGTGCACACAGAGAATGAAAGAAGAAGAAGAGAAAGAGAAAGTAAAAAAACAAGAAGCAGGTAGTAGCAAAAGACAAGAGGAATCACTGTAGCTACACCTTCTAAGACTTCTGATTTCCTAATCATCAGCTCCTTTATATTGATTAATATTTTAGTAATTGCTACATGTGTTAGACTAGTAATTGGTGATCTAAATCACCATTATTTTGTCTAGATTACCTTTTGACTCATCATATAACTCATGCTATACATTGCATATTAGTTTTTGAGTAATTAATTATGCTCATTTATATTATTTGTTGAGATTAGTGATTGAATTTCATATTTGCTCCCAGCGAACGACCTCAAACTTTCATTCGAGTTATAAATATTATTTATTTTTTGATTTATTGTGGATTTCAAACTACGACGACAATACAATGATTTAAATCCTCGATAGATCGATTAAACAAAGATTACGGAACCATGGTTGGTCCAAACACAGGAGATACGTGATTTGTTAATGATAAACATCGGGATTTGTTTTCAAATCCAAAAATTAAACAAAAATGGGATTAATATATCCTCCAAAAAATTCACAGATTAACCCCTTGTTAATTCAGATGACTTGAAATTTTTGTTTTTAGGATTTTTCTGGCTCTTGAATTTGATTTGCAACTTGCAATAACCTTTAAAACCTTGCATCTGTGCTTGTGAAAAGCCAACATTTAAAAGGGCATGTTTTTGGTTTGAAACATTTTTTTTCTCTCCCCCATGCTTATTTTTAGCTTAGTCTTACAACAGAGGTGTCTGGATCATCATTCTTGTTACCAATCCTCGAGGGGGCTCTGGTGCCAGTACTTCAAGATAACACTGTCCATGACACCACCTAGGAGCTCACAACCCCAAAACACAATGAGATGCATAGGGGTGCTCCAAGCAAACTCAAGCTCTTGCTCCGACACTATAGGTAGAGCATCGTCCAAGACACTTAAGCTGCAAAAATGTGCTTTAATGCTCCATATAAAGATATGTAATATAGATATAGAGCAATGCCGAGGCAGTTACATGTTGACATCGCATCCTCAAAGGAGGTATTTTCCTCCTTCTCGACGGTGGGAACTCAAACCAATGATCTACTTCAGACCTTTACTAAGGCCAAACAAGGGGTTTTTTCTAATTTTTAGTAGTTTTTAGGTGTTGGCTTATGTGTGAAATTTGACATAGGATGTTTTGCATGAAATGCAAGTTTTTGAATAAAAAACTAAGCCAGATATTTTCCATATTACAAACGAGGATCAAGTCACCTGAACTATCATGAGTTCAGGTTGAATTTTGGAGAAGGATATCTAATCTAGTCTAAAGATAGATCCTGAAATTCTAACAATTTGATCCGTATCCTTATCCCTAATTAGTTAAAGATAAAATCCCATTGTACCAAAAGTGACTTTTCAACCTTAGTCCCGATTTCAAAATTTTCCTTAAAAAGTTTTCAATATTTTTATTTTTTGGGGTATGCAAGCAGAAAACAAGAAAATAACAAAAGAAAAAAATGCATATTTTTAGGTTTTGAAAATCCTAAATCGATCGTCAAAATTTTAAAAATACCCCCCCATGCTTAAGATATGCAATGTACTCATGCATTAGAAGGGAGAAGGGACGACCTTAGTGAAAGGCGGTCGGGTTTAGGATGGTCAAAACCTAGAAAAAGAAAGAAAGTAGGAAAAATGATGGGTTACCTCCAATCTAGTGCTATCTTCTACGCCTATTCAGCTGGGCGTAAAGGTATGCACAGAAGATGGACAATCGTGTAAATAGTTGGACACTTCGATGCCTGCATAAAAAGGGTCTTCTTCTGGATCCCTGGAAAGTGGAGTGGGATAAAGATAGGGATCGAAATTAGATGGAAAATGGTAGGTGTAACCCGAGTCTAGCCATGGTTTTAATTTAAGATGAATGCCAAACTCGGGCAAGTCTGGTGGTAGGTCCAAGTGAGAGGGGGTGGGAGAGGAATGATGAGAGGTAGTTGGGGCTAGTTTGCAAGGGTGGGTTGAGAGAAAAGTGGGTGGGTGAAGATAATGATTAGGGGGGTCATTAGGAATAGATTGTGGAAGACAAGTCTCCAAATTAATGATTTCGCCGACCACTGATTATGAGTCAGATTCCACGAAAAATTTATGGTCGGGAAGGGTATCTACCAACATAGTCTCCTGATGGGAACACCATCATGAACCATAACTAGCTCAATTTAGTCATTATCAAGGAATAAATGCTCTTACATAACTGCTAGAGAACCCTTATTCATTGCATAATCATTCTGAGAGAAAGATAAGAAAATAGGGTTAAAACTGTAATTTTACCATCATATCATGAATGTAGTTCAACCACAGGTTTTCCGAGGGGGTAATTAAGGGTCAAATGATCTTAAATATTCAACAAGTGGGTTAATACAGACAGAAAAGGATTTTCATGTGTTTTGAGAATTAAATAACTTCTGAAATCCTAAAAATAGACCTACTTAACTAAATGAGGTTCTGATCAAGATAAAATTCAACTAAACCTTTTAAAATTCATATAAAAATAATTTCTAAGATTTGGTACCTTCAATTTGACCATCAGAACACATCTTGACCCAAAACAGAGTCCTTGATAGACATTTACCCTAATATTTGTTTTTGCATAAATTACCCAGTCAAACTTGGTCAAAACCAAAATCCAACTTCATCATTGGATTCCTTAGGTCCAAATTAGGTTTGTACCAAAATTTGGTCCCAATCTGAGATTTTCTTGACCTAGTTTGCAATTTGGTTCTCTCTGATTCTTTTATATCACACGTATGCCCTTAACTTTCAAAATCCCTACAAAAAGGCACCTAACTTTGTCATCATTTTCATAAATAGGTCCCTACACCATTTTTGGAAGGTTAAACCTTCACTGTCGAGTTTCAAACGAGGATTTCTCGCTCGATTCTTAATCAATCTCTCCCAAAATTGATACGAGGATTCCTTGGGAAGTTGCCTTCCATTTGTGCCATTCCTTGGGCACTAATTCTTTCCCAAAAGGTCATGTGAACCTTTTAAAGGTCTAGGTATCTTATTTCGCAAAAACCTTTCGAGCTTGGAAGCTTCTTTCCAAGCTTGGAAGGGCTTCCTATGGCCTATAAAAGAACCCCTGTCGCACAGCCAAGCTTTTCAGCAAGTCTTGGCACGTCAAAAGGCCCTAAAAACCTATCTTCAACCACCGTAGATCCCTACTCCGGTGACCTCTTTGACCCTCCTCCTCCAGCCGTCCAACCATCAAATTGGATAGCTGACTAGCTTCCCTCTTCCTTGCGACCCTCCCCAGCCAAAGGGAGGGTGTTCCTTCGTTTAATTCATCGTCGCCGCCTCACTGCCTCTACCTCCTTCTCCGGCTCCGGTCAACCAACATCAGAGCCCTCCACCTCTCTACTGCATCCCTAAGTCCCTCTATCTCTCCCTTTTCCTTTCTACATTATTTCCCCACTCTCGCAACACACACACGACACCGATTCTCCCTCAACACCATTACCTTCTTCCACTCCGGCAAAGCTCCGACGACACCTATACACCGCCACACCACTCGAAACACACAGCTATCACCTCCATCAGCTCCACCGTGCTCCACTCAACAAAAGCCCTCTACCAATTCACTCTATTCGCCACTCTACAACTCCCTTGAACTCCACCCTCACCACACCTCCATTCCGTGGTCGTACAACCTCACTCACACACTTGCGTCACTACGTACACCATCATGTTCGCCATCCTCAGGCGATCCTCCTGAGCATGTTTGATGTGGCCGTAAGGCTGTTCTCTTGCTTGCAAGTCTTCCACCAGAGCTCCACCACCGCCCTGGCTGCACCGACTACACCTTCAGTCCTCCGACCACATCCACTCCAGATTTCTGCTCCAGTTCATGCGGAGTGGTCTCAGGATCCTTCCTAGGTCCTTGACTAGGGTCATTAGCACCTGCAACTACCTCAATTTGAGGCATCTTCACTACCTGTAGTGCACGCGAAGAAAGGGTGGGATTTTAGTCCCACCACATTTACTGACGGGCGCACGAAGTCGCTTAAATTGATTTTCTGATATAGCATCGTTGCCTCAGTAAGCACGGGGTGAGGTCCCCTCGCACGTGCCCATGCCCACCCTTGCCCGCACTCAAGACCCGTAGGTCTAGGCTTGGTCCGATTACCCGGATACCTGGGTCTGGTTTGGTTTGCTAGCTTTGAGAGAGGAAGAAGAGAAAAAGGAGACGAGAGGGGGGGTTTTGCTCTGCCGCCCTCTTCTTGACTATTGTGAAATCTGAAGGAGGCCTTTGCCTCTGCTGGCGTGTTGAGTTCTGTGCGGTGCCTTCTCTAAATCTAAGGGAAGAAGAGAAGGAAGAGAAAGAGAGATAGAGAAGAAAGAAGAAGAGAAGAGGAAAAGAAGAAGAAAGGAGCCTCTCCCTGAGGCTTGAAGAGGAAAAAGGAAGAGGCCTTTGCCACTATTAAGGCATCTGATGCAAGCCTCTACCATCTGATTGCATACGTTTGAGGCTTTATTTCCTTGATTGATACTATTGATCAAGTTGCTATTATTGTGAGGAGTAATTGGTGATTCAAATTACAACTTTACTCCATTCTTTTCAAACATTGATACTTGACATTATTGATTAGATCATTTACATTAACTCTTGATTGCAAATTCTTATATCTTTGATTGTGATCTTGAGTATTAAATTGCCACTTGCTCCCTGTGTTCGACCTCGGATTTCATTCGAGCAATAAACTTTATATGTTTTTGCTCTGATTTGAGCTATACTACAACGCAACGATTTTAAAACCTATTTCAAAGCAACGAACATCTCCTCCACTAAATTTGAAATTTCTGTATCTAAGTCCTTGAAAAAATTATCATCATGGAATCTCTTGGATGATTTAAAAATATCAACAGTGATAGTTTGGCCTGTGCGAGTGATATCCATTTTGCCTATGTGGCAATTCGTATTTGCCTTTGCAGTGGCCAAAAAGGGTTGTCCAAGGATTATTGGGGCATTCAATAAAGATTCGAGTACCTTAATATCAAGGACTAGAAAGTCTGCGGGGAAGACACAATTCTACACCTTGACTAAAACATCTTTGACAATCCCACGAGGTTTGATTGTAGATCGGTTGGCTAATTGAAGGTTAACCTCAACAAGTTTTAGTTCACTAATCTGAAACTCTTCAAATAAAATCGTGGGAATAATATTAACTGAGGCACCAAGATCAAGGAGGGCACAATCAAAAGTAGTATCATCAATAATCACTGAAATTAATGGTGCCCCTGGATCCTTCATCTTAGGAGGTAGCTTGCTTTGTATTACAGAGCTTTCTGTCTCGAAAAGATGTGCCTGTCTTAGATTTTTGGCTTGCCTTTTAGGAGTACAGATCTCCTTCAAAAATTTGGCATAAGTAGGTATATATTTGATGGCATCTAGGAGAGGGATATTGATTTGAACTTTCCCAAATAGATCCATGAGTTCTTCTGTGGTGGGCTCAGATTTATTTTTTCGATTGGTAGTGGGGTGGAGAACTTGTGGAAAAGGGATAGAAGTCGTGTCTTAAGATTTTTGTTGTTCTTTTCCTTCCTGATGGGGGTGTTCAGAATCAATTTACACAGAGATGGGGATTTCACCAAGTTTTTGTGAAGGCTCGGGATCAGTGGTGGTTTTCCCACTCCTCAACATAACTACCTGTGCAGTCGGATTATTATTTGGAGGAGGTAGGGGAGCCTGGTGTTGTGGAAACCTGGCAAGCTACTAAGGTGGTGGATTAGTAGGCAGTTGATTCGAGTAGTTTGGATTTCTGCCCAGATACTAGTTCCTCTGGTGATTAGGGTTCGGCATGGGTTGGGAGGGCAAATGCCCTACAGGTTTTTGAGTTGGAGTAACCCCAATCTGACTATTTAGATTTGTGATAGTGCGAGTTACTTCCATCATCTTAGTCTGCATTTCCTATAGGGTTTTCATCATCTGGGCATTGATGTCTTGTTGGGATGGCCCAGGATGAAAGGTTGGATTCGACCCATACCCGTTAATTTGATTTGAAGGTTGGGGAGGAACCAGATTATTCTAGGAGTGGTTTGGGTAATTCTTCCAATTTGAAAGACTTTTAAATGGCTCCTGGATGGTAGAAATATTTTGAGTGGGGTTAGGGCTTGGATAGTTGTAATTCCTTAGTGAATCATAGACAACCTCAGAATATTGGTAATAATCAGCAGGGGTAGTGTTGAGATTGTGCAAATTTTCTCTTTATGGAATGTTAGCTTAGGTCAGATGTGATCTGTGTGGAGCTTGGATTGGTGTGGCAAGTTTTTCCTCAATTTTATTTTGATTAATGTGCATCTGGTTGAGTTTTTGTGCAATCATTTGAAGATCATCTTGGGTTATAGGAATAAATTGGGTGCCTACTTCGTGAACACTGAACTACAGGTTTGAAGTTCTGCAAAATGTGTTCATGGAAGCTTGATTAAATGAGTTTTCACTCATTTCTTCAAATAGGTCGTGGGCACTCTTAGCATCCTTATTCAAGAAATTGCTGCCACACAAGGTGTCGACGAAATATTGAATTTGATCTTCTAATCCGTGATTAGCCCATATTTGTGGGCTATTTAAATGTGTAAATGCTTAGATATTAAGATATCCTTAACATTTAGCTAGCATATATTAGGATGTAAATAAATTGCTTCATATTTTTAGCTTAATTGCATAATTCATTCATTGCATGCATTTAGAATTAACTTAGAATTGCATGCATTTGATTAGTTAATCAATTAGGTGAATTACTTGCATTGTTTTAATTTATCATAGAAGTTAAGGGTTTGTGCATAAATAACCATAATATTTGATTATTTTCTTATTCTCTTCCTCCACAGGTAACAATTGTTTCTTCTCCTTGCACAACCATTCACGCACAGCTGCAGGCATTCATCGGCCATGAAGAGCATCTGATCTCGTCTCTTTGGATTTCAAATTCATCACCTGCAGCTACAAAGGGAGAGGAGGAGGCAACTGTGCTGAGAGAGACACTACCCCACTCCACCACTATGCACTCCACTCCACCACCATGGTCTCCAATGTCGAGCTCCACCACACCATGGGCAATCGAGGTGACAGCTCGCCATGCCAATCCGGTGAGCTTGGCCATCACCGTGCAACTACCAGATCATCCTCCCTGTCCACGCACCATCAACACCATCTTCTTCTTTTTCTTCTTCTTCTTCTTCCTCTATTTTTAGAACAAAACAATCCTCGCATCCTCCTTACTGCACCTCTGCACCACACTCGCAGCAGCATGCAACCTCCTACGTGCACTCCCACTCCATCCCCATGCGACCGCCCCCCAGCTCCACCGCAGCAGCAACCGCATGCCCTTGCTACATGCACCACCCTCCAACTCCACCACGGTAGGTGTACGCCCACCAGCGCATCCCCTCAATGCACCCACTCGCCTCCTACGCGCTCTCGTACTCCCTGCAGTGGACCTCGATGCTTTCACCAGCAACAACCCTCGCCCATGCACGCAAAGAACGCGCTACAGCTGCACCTTCGCCCACGTGCAGAGCGCAATGCACCTCCACCCTCAGGGACGTCCATTTACTACGCCTCCAATGGGAAACACCTCCAACGGCCTCTCGCATCACGTGAGAGCATCCCCCTGCGCTCATCCTCGCTGCCAGCCTTCAGTAGTGAGCTTGGTCACACAACAGCCACGCGCACGTGCACGCCCTTTAGTAGCTCCACTTCCGTGCATAGAGTAGCAGCGACAGCCAAAGTCACCACTTCACTCCTCCGTCCAGTCAACCCAGGCCACCTCGCGATGCACCGCCGCCACCGCTGCGAAGGCCTCGCTCTGGTCGACCTTTTCCTAGAGTAGCTCCTCGAACGAGCCTCTCTCCCATGCGCGATGAGGAGAGAGGTAGAATCCCCTATTTTAATGTGTATTTCTATTTACGAAAATTGCCATTGTCAAGAATCATTTTTTTGATTTCTTAGATTAATTAAATTGTGGTGAATTTACGACTTTATGCTTATTCTTCTAGACAATTGTTAAGCCTTATTGATTCATTTCTATATGCATTACATTTAATTTTGAATTACATTTTTGTATGCATGCAAGTGAAAAGTACATGGCATACCCTTGCACATGGATAATTTTCTTATGTGAAAATTATGTCAACAACCCTTGACTTTTCCATAAATTTAAGGTTTACATTCAGAGCCACATATGCATTATTTGATTTGACGAATATTTCAACAAAGTCTATCTCTACCTAATTGTGAGTTTACATAGGTCATTGCCTCCCTATGGACATGACTCGCTCTCCTGTGAGTGGTTTAATTTTAATTCTAATTGTTTTGCTTAGTCGATTTTCCACCACTTAGAAATACAACAATAAATTTTCTTAATTATAATTTTCGAAAGAGAAAATTTGACTCATCAATCCGTGATAGAAGATCTGCATGAGCTACCATAAAGGAATCTCATCGTGTGGGGAACTTCTTAGGAGATCTTGGAATCTTTCCCAAGAATCATGGAAAGTCTCACCAGATTTTTGTTTAAAGGTCGTAATAGATCTTCGTAGGGAATTAGTACGACCTATGGGAAAGAATTTTTTGAGGAAGGTGCTCTTGACCTGAGACCAAGTTGTGATGGGTCGATCAATGGTCCTGAACCAATAAGTGGCCTTATCATTAAGAGATAATGGAAATAGCTGCATCATCCATAGGTCTTCTTGCACATTTCGAGAATGGGTTATTTGTGCAAGAAGAGTTAGCTCTTTAAGGTGGCTAAATAGGTCTTCCCTAGGAAGGCCATGGAAATGTTTAATTAGGTTTAGAACCACTGGCTTGATCTCGAACTCCCCTTCAGGTATGACCACCCTTGGTTATTCCTCATAATAGGAAGGATCATAAAAATCTTTTAGAGGAACGACAGGTTGCTGATGGGGTGGTGGGTTTGGCCTTTGGTTGGCTAGGTTTTGGATATTCCTAGTCAACACTTGTTGATTGGCATTAAGTTGAGAAATCTGCTCAGCCATCAAGGTGTAGAGATTAGGTTGAGGTGCTTGACGTTGTGATTGAGGCAAATCAGCATTAGGAGGCTCCAAATGTGGAAAGTCAAAGGTGGGGGGGGGTTTTGGGTTGAAGGGTTAGAATTGGGATTAGAAGTGGGATTAGAGGTGGAAGTGGAAGGTTTAGTGGACCTGTTTTGTTTATTTTCCATTTTTTTAGAAGAAGATGGAAAAAGTGATCTTTTAGCGTGGGGGGCAAAATCAGATGGTCCCTCCAAGTGCGGATTTTGAGACCATCGCTTGTGCATAAAATGGAAGAACAAGAGGGGAGGAGAAAGAGATGGAGTTGAGAGAAAGCGTGCAATCAATGAAACAAAATTCTAGACCTAACTTAAATGTGACTCCCTAAAAATTTAACCTAAGACTTGATCTAATTATAAAATAAGAAATCAATAATGAATACCCGTTCTATCAATAAATCTAGACAAGTTGCATAAGGGAAGGTTTTGGCCCAAGCATTTCCCAGGAAAATCCCCAAGGGCTTGTGCAAACCCGCATCTGGTCGTCTAACACGACCCCTCAACCTAACACTAGATATAGATGATAGAATTGGTACTAACTAGAGAAAACTTAAGACCTAGATAGTAAGCCAAAGTTGATGAAACCTTAAGGGTCAAATTGCTACAATTTTTAATTAGGTCTAGGCAACTATAGTGCACACAGAATGTGGAGGGCATTGATTGGGGTATTGCATTGTTATTTCAATTTTTTTTCAGTGTGTGTGCTGGAATTGGAAAGTGATTCTAATAGCAAACAAGTTGTCACACAATTTTGAATGAATTTCTATATTTTAGGATTTGATTTAGGTTAATGTGTTTTAAGGTTTCCTTTTTAAGGCTTCAAACAAGTTTGAGATCCACAATAAAAAAAAATCAAGTTGTATAGGTGAAAATATATTTCCTTTTTAAATTGGGTTTTTAGAAATGGAAAGAAAACCCTAATTCAATTGATCCTAAGATAGAAAATTAACTACCAATGAATCTGTTTTAGGCTTTCTATGTTAAGTATTTGTCCAAACAAATCAAACAATGCCACTACTTTATGTAAAATCAAACAAGAATTCCATAAAATATTATTTTAGGATTTTAGGAACTTGTTTGATATTTTTTTAGAATTTTTCTTTGTACTGGTGTCAAAGTCAAGTAATGATATCCAAGGCTGTTTTGGACTTTTCAGTACCACCACCGACCTTAGAAAATTTTTGTAATTTTATATAATGTGTAGAATTTCATAAGGATTCTAGGAAGCTAAATTTCAAAAGAATTGGATGTGTATAAAAATTTCTAAAATTCTCAGATAGTAGCAAAATAGGAAGATTAAAGGAGATGACCCCTCTGTAGTCCATGAATGTTTAAAAATTATATACAAATCCAATTGCTCTTAAATTTGGAAAAATGTTCCTTGAGTTGGAATCACTAGGTGAAATTTCCAGATTTTAGGAGGTTTGTGGTGTTGGGAATTGATTTTTGAAATCCGGACAGAAATCTGGACCTGAAAATCAGAACACCAACACTTAAGGTGAAGTGGTGTTAAATGATGCAAACAAGCAAATAATGGGTTTTAATTTGCACCACTCCACTTAATTAAGTTGTTTAGGATCCTGAAAGGCAAGTTTAATATTTTTCTGGTAGTTTTAATGATTTATGTGACCAGTAAAGAGGAACCAATCTGAAATCTTAGGGAAGAAAAGGGACTTTTAGCTCTCACTTCCAAAATCCTGCCTTCTTCCTATAGGTCTTGCACACACAAGAGAAAGAGAGAAAAGGGTATGAGATCCACTTAACAAGAGAAATAAATGAATGCAAAGCCATGTCTCCTCGGCAACGACGTCAAAGGGTGATCAGCATTTTGTGCAGTTTGTAAAATTAGAGTTTTACAGTTGTAATGCACAAAAATCGAGTCGCTTTTAAATTTATAAAACCTAGATAGGGAAGTATCTAGGGTCGTCCAAGGAGGCCAAATGTTTGCAAAATATATCTCTTACTTGGAAATGGAAATCAACTTTCTTTTTTATCTTTTTAAATTTATAATTTTTATAGTTTTGAAATGATGGGAAACACACAAATTGTTGATAGCAAGAAAATAGCTTACACCTAATTCACTACACTACTGCTAAGGTGACAAGTAGAGCATCTCCCTAAGCTCATCCTAGGCACATGGAGGGCTAAAGTAATTAGGGAGAGGGAGTGAAAAAAATGCTAGACAAAAATTCTAAAAGACTATACAACAAAAAGATAACTGAAGACAACTTGAATTGATGGAAATTGTTTACACAAAACCTATAGAGGAATGCTTCTACTCTACTTGAGAATACAAGAAAAGAAAAACACAAATCCTCCATATAAAATGATGAAGAAGAGGGGGCTTCTTGCTCCAAGCCGAGTAGCTCATTAACTTGAAAAGAGGGCTCCTTCTTCTCCTCCCTTGAAAGGCTCCTCCAAGAAGGTGTCCACCAAGATAGTTGCAAGCCCAAGGGGGGCATGCACTTGCTTCTCCCAAGGGTGGATGTCGACACTAAAAACTCCTCCTTTTCCTGGCCATCCTCGTAGCAATGGATTAATCCTCCTCCTAGGCATGGCACAAGCTGAAGGAATGGGAGGAAGAAGGCACCAAGGGGGCGGGTGATGTGCCCCCTTAATCTTCTTCTCTCTTCCTTCTCCTTGGTCGTGGGTTATGGGTGGAATTAGAGTGGAAAATATACTATGGGAGGATGAGGAAAATAGTGGTGGTTAAGGATGGGGGGTATAGCTGGCTCTTGGAATGGATGGCGAGGATGTATTTAGGTGGTGGTTGTAGGTAATTATGTTGATCGTAGGGTTAGGAATAGTTGGTGCCAATTGAGGAGTCACATGGGAGGGTAGTTATGGTGTTGGTGTCCCTTGTAGTTGGCACCAAAACAAGGTTCTAGAAGGGGTCATAGGTGGCACTAACTTAAGGTTCTAGAAGGGGGCATAGGTGGATGGCTAGGATAGGTTATAGTGTTAGGTGTAGGGCCGTGATGTGGGGGTGTTTTGGCACCAAAAAGGAGGGCTTCTAGAAGACTATTTTGGCGCCAAAATAAAGTGCCTTTTGGGTGTAGTTGAGGGGCTAAGAGGTGTCTATCTTAGCACCAAAATAGAGTAGAGGTTTAGGTAGCTTAGGTGGGCTTAGTTGGTGGAGCTAGTTAGGTAGGGTTTTAGGGTGGTGATGGCCAAGGATGCTGGAGCATAGCTAAACTAAGCTAGCTAAGCTAGCTTACCTAATAGTAGAGTAGAGGAGGAGCAAATTAGAGCTAGGGTTTGAGGGGAGGAGCTGGACATAGGAAGCCTGGAGCTAAACTGGAGCTGGCAGCTGCTGAAGAGGGTGGCATGGAGCTACTTTAGCTGGCATAGCTTGCTAATTCTTTGTTAGCTCCTAAGCCAAGCTAAAGCAAGCTGGCTTCTGCTAAAAGGAGTTAAAGTGAGCTGGGTCTGATGCTCCCGGGGAGGACCTAGCTAGTTGAGGTAGCTAAGGTAGCTTAGCTCAACTAAGTTGAGCTAAGCTGAGTCCCCAAGATCTGGACTTGAGCTTCCTGAGCTAAGATGAAGTCATCTTCTACTGGCTGGAGTTGAGTTGAGCTAGATGTAGCTGGTCCTAAGCTGAGGTGAACCACAGTAAACTCAGCTGAGCTAGCTAGAGCTCCTAGTGAATTGATGGGAGCTGAGATGAGCTAAACTCAGCTAGATTGAGCTAGATCTGAGTTGACTTAAGTTAAGGTGAGCTAAGATGAGCTCTCTTAACCTACCATTCAGTTGAGAAGACCTGAATGGACCTAGGATGAGCAAACCCTAGTTCAAGTGAGCTGGATTGCAGCTATGGTGAGTTGAATCAAGCTAAGTTCCAGCTGGTTTGAGCTTCTCCTTCACCAATTGCCTTCCTGAGTGCTAGGGTTCTAGGGATCTGACAATCCATTTATCCCTAACACTCACAAAAACATATCAAAAAGATAATAACAGTAAAATGCATGCCTAACCTAATTTATGCTTAAATGCAACCCTAAAACCCGTTTGCGAAGCAAAATCCTAAGAGCTAGGTTTGTTTTAATGCATAAGGATGATGATAAACTAGCGTTTATCATTTTTCTACAAAATTCCTTTGATCTGACCACCCCTTCTCCTTAACCACCTTCTGCTCAGTTAAAGGCATTGAAATTAGCGCTTAATGGGAGGCAACTCGTTATTCTAAAAGTCCGAGACCCTTCTGATCATCCTTTTGAGCTATACTCCTACTGCACTTTTAGGTTTCAACTTTAGAATAGCTGAATCCACCTTTGATACCTGTATCAACGCTTGAAATCGTCCACAGCAGTCATCCCAACCTGTTCACCCACCCTTTGACCCTGTTCTAAACCTTGAACCAAGCTGAATTTGTACCCACGTAGTTTACAATGAAGACATTGCAAAACTTAGGCATGGGGGGTATTAAAGTGCAAAATAAATGGAAATTCAATTCTCTTATGGGTCTCACAAAAAATACATATTAAAAAAAATGGAGAAAGGGGAGGAAAATTTTGAGAAGTGATTGAAATTCTTTATTGAGGAGAAAAGAGGAGGAGAAACAACAAAATGTCAAAAGGAGAAAAATCAAGAAAAAATCGATACTCTTAGCAATTGATTATGAGAGTTAAGCTTTAGACCATGTCAAAGTAAGGATTAAGTCCTGAAGTACTAGAGACAAGGAGATTAGTAAAGAGTGCTGATCTTAGGCCTCTTGGGCTTATTGTAGGGCTTAAACACTCATGCATTTGTTAAGATCCGAATTAGTCCTCAAGAGGTTAAAGAAAGAGCATGGTTGATGTATTAAGTCTAAGGCTTAGGGAGTATTTGGTCCCGTTTCCTTCCGTTTGGTTTGCAGGACTTGGTAACCTAAGCACCCAAAATCACACACCAGTTTGGTTCAGTATGCATAATGAGAAAATAAAGCAAAAAATGTTTTGTTCCGAAAACGTCATCTTGAAGATCTAGCTTTGGAGTGGCTTGAAGACACAAGTGATTGGACAAGTTCCCGACGCGGAGAGGTGGAATGAAGAATACTCCCCTAGAAGATGTGTAATAACATATCATCTCCTTAGTACTTGTCTCCTAGGATATCTAAATATCCTATCAGGGCCACGTAAGCACCTCGTGCTAGTGCAGGTGCCATGGGCGAGATTATCTCAAAATGTCCATTGCCACGGCCTAAATTTATTTAGCTACAGAACACCATGGGTGGCACTATCTCGAAGTGTCGGAAGCCAGGGTTCTGGGGGTTGCCATGGGCGGTACAAACCCAAAGCATCGGAAGCTAGAAACCCTTCAAGGATTGATGGTAGGGACAAGGAGCTCGATACAGATTGTGCTCAGGGCCAATCTGATGCTGGATTTAGGAAAATATAAAAGGAAGAGAGAAAACACTCAAAATGAAAAATCCTTCTTTATCTCTCTCTTATCAAAATGCATTGGCAAATTGAACCTGGACTTGATACATTCTATGCACGGGTGCCTTAACCGTTGGGGTCAACAAACCTCTGGGCAATTTTTATGGGCCTTAAAAACCTTCATGGCAGACGCAAAGCTGAAGTTGGTCAGGTCTGGATCTTGGATGGTACTTAAGTACCTTTAGGCCTATTATTGGTATTCAAATTTGATTTCTATAGAAGTGGCACAAATCAGGCATCCGATTATCAAAGCATGGTCTAGAGATCTAGTTCTTTCCATAAGATTTTACTAGGGACTGGCAAAAGTTAGGCATGGGGGTATGATGGTAACACCATCATTTGCCATAACTAGCTTGAATTAGTTGGAATCAAGCGACAAATGCTCTTGAATAATTTCCTGAGGACCATAATTCCACTCAGATCTATTTTGAGGAGAGAACAACAAAACATGGTTAAATCTGTAGTTTTAAGATCACATAATGAATACAGAGTAACCACGGGGTCACCCAAGGGTTAATTAGAGATCAATTAATCTTTAAATACTAAAAATTTGGTCCAAACTTACTCACACATTTTGACCTATTTGAACTCTGATTGAGCATTAAAGACTAGAAACAAGATTTTACGCATTTCGAGAATCGAATCAGAACACAAAACCCTAACTATCATCCCTTCTTGAATTAAGGAGGTTCTGGTCAAAATTAAATTCATATAAACCTCCTAAAATTCATATAAAAATATTCTAAGAGGTTTAGTACCCTTGGTTTGACCATTTTAACCAATTTTGACCTAGAACAGAGTTTTAGACGGGATTTTACCCTTATGTGGGATTCTATGCAAATTGCTAATCAAACGTGATCAAAACTCAAATCCAAGTTCACCATTTGATTGCTTGGGTCCAAATTAGTTTAAGACCAAACTTTGGGTTCAATCAGAGTCCATCTTGACCTAGTTTGCAATTTAGTTCTTAAAATCTTTATTCTTCACATCTAAGCCACTAACTTTCAGATTTACTGTAAATGGGTCCCTAACCTTTCGTAATTTTCTTCATTCTGGTCCTTTCCACCATTGATGTGAACGGAAGGTCATCGTCGACTTTGGAGCGAGGGTTCCTCGCTCAATTCTCACCCAAACCTCTCCAAATTTGGAGAAATTACTCCTGACAAAATTCCCTATAGATTAGACTAGGTTTTGAGCTCGATTGTGGCCAACCCTAGAATCTCAATCTCAAAAATTGACTTGGGGTTTGCCTATTCTGGCTGTTTCCATGCTTCTAAGAGCTTTAAATAAACACCTGGTATCCTCGTTGTTCTCCTTAGCTAAGTTTTATGCCAAAAGACCTCTTCTCTCCTTCCTCCAACCAGCTCCGACCTCAACTCCGGTGAGATCCTCAATCCTCCTTCGTTGGCCCTTGCCACGCACAATAGGCAGAGGGAACTTCTTCCCTGAAGTCTTCTGCATCTAGTGCACATAAGCTAGCATTGTCAACCCCTTCCTCCTCGCCGTTCTCATCTCCATAGCATTCACCTTCTCTAGCGTCGACCATTCACAACCAGTGCCAAATGCACCCTCTCATCCTCCATAAGTAGGTCTCCTCACACCCACTCTCTCTCCTTAGGTTAGAATCAACCCCCTAGCTTCCTAATTTGACCGCCGAATCAACTCCTCCCCCTCCGTCTTCTTCGCCTCTGGCAAAGGCTTCGGTGAGCCCATGCCAACACTACACGCCATCAAATGCCTCACTAACACCTCCATAAGCTTCTACTCACCTCCGTGAGCAAAATCCTTCAAGAAATTGAGAACTTTGCTCACTTAAACCCTCGACCAACCAACCCACCTCCTCGTCATCATCTCCGACTTTAGTCGGCCTCTATGTAGGATCTAAAGAACACAAGCACGCTAGATAGGGGAGATGAATAGTGTGGTAAAAAAAATTATTGCAAATAAAACAAACCACAAGAAAAGTACACCAAATATATAGTGGTTCCCCTCACTTGGGTACTCCACTACCTAAGACTCCCGACTTAGGATTTTTAACCCAATTCCCTCAACTCGGAGGGAATCAATTTACTAAAAACATGAGCTAATTAATAGGTTACCTCAACCCAAATTACAAGAGCAAATATAAGCAAACTATTATAGGTGTAAGCAAGAAATGAAATAGCTTACAACTCAATTCCTAAGTCTCCAATAGGGATTAGTTTAGTAGATATTTGATATAAAGATCTAGCGATAAACAATAAAGCGTAGAAAATAATTATATGAGAACAAAACAAACGTTCCAAAAGAACTTGTTGTGAAATGAAGATCTCCTTGAAGGATGGATGCAACAAACCTATCACTCTTGTAGCTAAAATGAGAGAAATATGATCTCGAGCAAAGAAGATTTTTTTTATTCTTGTGTTATTATAAATGACACTCAAAAGGTTTTTTTATAGGCCACTAATCAGCCCCCCTACGCTTACTAGCCATTGGGGGAAAAATAGGAAGGTTAGGAATAAGATTAATTGCAAAATAGTTGTTTAGATCGAGCACAACGATTAGTTGGTATCGGTACTAAATTTGTGCTACTGGTACTGACTGCTCACAGTTATCCAGTAGCCAGCCCAACAAAGCCTGGGTACCAGTGCTCGTCATAGGTACCTGTACCTAGTGCTTACAGTTTAGTACCAACTAAGTCACCAAGTATTGATACCGATAATGAGTACCAGTACTTGTGACTCATAGGTTTGAGACAAGTCAAAAACTATGACCTACATGTACCGATATTAATGATTAGTACCGGTACTTGTAATGTCCAAGCACTACCACTATCCAAAAACTGTGAGCACCTGGTACCGGCACTCACGATGAGTACCAGTACTTGTTGTTTATAGTTTGAGACTAGGGCCCAAATCTGTGCCTTGCATGTATCGGTACTTATGAATAGTACCAGTACTTGCAACAAGTACCTTGAATAGACTATTTTAATCAATTTTAGTGCTATTCAAACTCAATTACATGATTAATATTACCAAGAAACAAATTTGAATTTTCAAACGAATGATTAAACGTAAGTTTAATACCTAATTATCTTCTTTTTTTTTTGAAACTGTGAGGAAAGCTACCGTGCTACGATAACCATCCAGAGGGCATTTTATTTCATACTATGAAAAGAAACAATGGAGAACTACACATTGGATCCCCATCTATATATGAGGGACCAACACTCATTTACAATTTGCTCGCAACAAACTGGTCTCTCCTGAAATAACTTCTCATTTCTCGCCCTCCTAACACACAAGGTTACAGCCATATGCATATATGGCCTTCCTGGTATTGCAAACCTTTGCCATAGGGACTCCCATGTAGGTAGAGGTTCCTGGCATATTTTTCTCCATATCATATCAGTGACTAGACATGAGGAAAATATGTGGCATAAACTGCCAGTGTGCAACCCACATAGATAGTAATCATTTAATGTTGTCCCCATTATTTTGTGTCTAAAATCTCTCATGATCAGGCCTTCTCTCTTGGACAACCATAAAAAAATTTGCACTTTCAGTGGGATCTTCAATAGCCATATCTTCTTGTCGACCAGGTCACTTTCCATATTCCTGCTAGATCTGATAATTCTTTCGTATGCCTACTGGGCTGTGTATCTGCCATTCCAACTATATGTGTCTTCCACGCCCTACCTTGGATTGAACTTCTGCAAACCTAAGATCAGGCTTTGCCTTTCCTCCCACTGCCGAGTACCCTCTCTGCTGGTTTCAGATTCATCAAACATCTAGCAGTCGCCAGATTCTGACCATAAGCTACTGACAAGGGCATCTTTATCTACAACAGCTGAGTATGCTCTTGGATAAGAATCTTTTAGAATACCCAGCGGTGACCAATGTTCATTCCATAAGCTAAATTCATGGCCATCTCCAAGCTTGGGTTGCATCAAATGCCAGTTGCTTTTGATAGCTAGAATGACCGATCTCCAAAAAGGGGATGGTTTGGCTGGGAATAACCTCTTCTGCATACTATTTGAGCCACCATAACAGTCTTTAATAAGTTCAGTCCATATTTCTTCCTTGCCATCAAAAATCTTGATCGCCCATTTAATCAAAAGGGCCTCATTAAATTCTTTAAGAGGCTTGATCCCCAATCCACCCGCTTCCTCTGGCTGACATATTTGATCCCACTTCATTGGTTGCATGAATCTCCCCTCATGTCTAGCCCCTTTCCAAAAGAATTTCCATTACATCTACACGTTTCCAAATAGATTTCAAGGCTTTGAAAATAGAGAAGTAGAGCACTGGGATAGAAGTAATCACTGAATTTAGAAGGATCAGTCTTCCACCTTTTGACAGAAATTTACTACTCCATCCTTCCAACTTGACAGAAATCTTGTCAAAAAGAACATTCCAATCACTCTTCCTCAGTTTCGAGCAGCGTAGTGGCAATCCCAGGTATTTAATTAGCAGCTTAGAGCGAGGCGTTCCCAACATAGCTGGCAGTGTTTCTTGCTCTTGTTCATTCAGGCCAAAGCAGATCAAGGTAGATTTCTCCCTATTTAGTTACTGACCTGATATGTCTCCGAAAATCTTCACCATGTGTCCTAGAGCATGAGCTGCAGTAGTTGTCCCCTCCACAAAGAAAATCATGTCGTCTATGTATTTTAAAATAAGGGCCATAGTCCTCCTATTGGATAGGGAATAACCTCTTACAACACCAGCCTCCGTCAATTTACATGTTGATTAGCCCATATTTGTGGGCTATTTAAGTATTTAAGTGCCTAGACATTAAGTTAATTCTAACATTTATTTAGCATGCATTATGATGTAAATAGATTAATTCATATTTCTGATTTAATTACATAATTCATGCATTGCATTCATAACTAAAGTCATTTGAAATTGACTTAGAATGGCATTAAGTGCATTACATGCATTATTTAATTAGCATAAAACTTAAGGATTTGTGTATAAATAATCCAAATATTTCATTTTATTAATTATTCTTCTTCTTCCCGTAGGCAACCGTTCCACTTCCTCCGCTTGCATTCAATCTTCGACAGCTGCTTGCACACAAGACCCCATTCATGGAGGAGTGGGTGTGTTGGATCTGGTCGGGGCAGCTGAGCTTGTTGAGGCCATCATCCCATTTCCCCACCATGCAGCATTTCACCACCGTGGGCCTCCATGGCCAAACTCCGTCATACCGTGGGCCAGTGGGGTGACAGACCACCGCGCTAAGAGGATGGAGTTGGTCGCCACCGTGTACGAGCTCCTTGAAACTCGCCTACCATAAGTGCATCTATTGATGCACGACTTGCCACTGTTCCATCACCGTGCTTCTTCTTCACCTGCTCCATCACAGTTCCTCACACACTCAACCAACCCATCACCACTACCTGCAGCATACCACGCCCTGGCCTCGCAACCATCCAGGTCGTCACTACACGCACACCACACGCAGCCATTCGCATGCACATCTCCCGCGCATTACGCACACCACCAGCATCACTTGCATCCTCCTCGCAGCAACTCCACCAACCGCAGTAGAGTCATTCCACCCACACGACCCACGCACATCTCCTTCGCTGCACCTCCGCACAAGCAGCATCCGATTGCGCACACCTCTAGTGCATGCCCCCTCGCAGCACACCCGCGTCTCCCCTTCCACGCACGGCCAGCAGTGCACGTTTCTCCTCTCCGCTCTCTCATCTCCAACAGCAACTACGCACCACCTTCAGCAGATCACGCCACGCACCTGCGCTCCACCAGCCCTTGTGGGCCCTGTCCGCACCCATTCGCACGCGCCTGCTACTCACAGCACCACCCTACACACTGCACCTCCACCGCAGCAGGCGTGTGCCACCAGTAGCTTAGCGCACCTTCAGCCAGTGCACCTCAAACCCTGCCACCCACAGCTGTGATGCCCACTTCAGCTCACGCGCACCTCCCTATGTGCGTGCGCACCTCAGCCCCTACTACCCACAGTACCAACCGCAGCGCGTGCAAGAGCAGCAGCGACAACCACCATCGTCACCACTTCTCTCCTCCATCTAGCCGCCCAAGCCATCCCACGACGTGCCACTGCCACTGTCATGAAGGCATCACTCTGGCCGACTTTTTCCCAAAGTAGCTCCTCAAATGAGCCTCTCTCCTATGTGTGAGGAGGAGAGAGGTATAATCCCCTGTTTCTTATCCAATTAAATTTTACATTGCCTACCATTATGGAAACTTGGATTTATGTTATTAATTTTATAATGTGGCAATTTTATTGAGTGAACCCTCGTCTTTGCTTTAATCACCTTTTCAGCATATGTGAACCTTGTAGGCCTAATTAGAGAGTGGTTTGGATATCAATTTTTTTTGTGATTTCAATTGTGAACTTTTGTGAAAGACTTTAGTGAGTTTTAAATAGGTCATTGTCTCCCTGTGGATACAACCTGCTCCTAATTGAGTGGTTATTTTAATTATTTTGATTAGTCGATTTTCCACCACTTTAAAATATGACACATCATCTTAATACATTATTCGAAAGCAAAAACTGACTTATCACATGCGTATCTAGCAAGCCCATCAACTACAAGATTAAAAATCAAAGGGGATAATGGACATCCTTGTCTAACCCCACATTGGGGTTGAATCCAAGCTCCACATGGTTTCCCATTGATCAGTGGGGAGAAGGAAGTAGTTGTAATACACCACTTCATCCACTGGATCCAAATGGGAGGGAAACCTCTTCTTTTGAAGACTTCCAAGATGTAAGGCCATGAGACCGAATCATAGGTCTTTTGGAAATCCACCTTCCACATGAATGCTTTGCATTTCCTTCTATGCCACCCACACACCATTTCTTGGGCCATAATGAATGATTCTTGAAGGGATTTGTTGGGTAGAAAGGTAGATTATACAAGGTGGATCAAGTGCTGTAGAACAGTCCTCAATTTGTTAGCCAGTATCTTACTCACCACTAAGTAAATGGAATTCGATAGAGCAATCGGTCTAAAATTTGAAAATTTCTTGGTCCCCTGTGTCTTTGGCAATAGAAAGAGAAAGGATTTATTGATCTTGTCAAAACCTGCATTGCCCCTGTCAAACTCTCTTATGACGTCCATCACCTCATTACCAATCACACTCCACATTTCTTTATAGAAGAAAACTTGAATACCATCTGGTCCAGGGGAGCCCTCATTATTTAAATCTTTTATGGCATCTATAGTTTCCTTTTCAGTGATAGTAGCCGTCAGCTTGGAAGCCTGATCATCTAAAACTCTAGGCACATCACTCGCGGCCATCCTCCAGCCACCTCTCTCTGTAGCCTGTGATGAGTCCCTATAATACCTGATAGCCTTTTCTCTAATTTCTTGCATAGATGACAGTCTTTGCCCATCTTTAAGGATGGAAGAAATAAAGTTTACTTGTCTATGAGAGCTGGCTACGAGGTGAAAGAATTTTGTGTTGGCATCCCCCTCCTTGAGCCATAGTTGTCTAAACCTCTCCCTCCAGTCCATCTCCTGCTTGAGGTCCTGCTCCGCTGCCATACCCTGCCACATTCTTCTGGCTACAAGATCCTCATCAGATAATGGGCCTGCTACCTCCATAGAATCTAAGGTCTGGATTTTATTTACAGCCTCTAAATGCTTTTGCTACCTTACTGCAAACACCGTAGCTCCATACTCTTTCAAGACTATGCGTAGAGTAGCCAGCTTGGAAGCAAGCCTGATAGTAGCTGAGCCCTCCATCTGTTTGGTTTTCTACCATGAGCCAACCATCTTGCGAAAACCAGGTTCTCTTAACCATGATCTTCTAAGCATGAAGTAGGACCTCTTCCCCACTATCCCAGACCAAAGGAGTATGGTCTAAGAAGGGGCAATTCAGTCCAACAACATTAGAGAGCTGGAACCTATCAAGGATAGTAGCATTCCCAAAGAATCTGTCAATCTTCGACATAAGGCCATTGCCATTTCGCCAAGTAAATTCAGCTCCTAAGGATGGATATTCATTCAAACCAAGAGATTGGACCACCAGCTGAAACCCAATAGAAGTACTGTCCATGACTCCATTCGGCCTATCAGTCCCTGTCAGTACATAGTTGAAGTCCCCTCCTACTGGCCATTCTTCCCCCTGCATGAGTTTTGCTGCTGCAGCCCAATCATCCCAAAGTTCCTATCTCATAGAGGCAACGCATGGGCCATACACACCAGTAATATAGATGTCATCTTTCCCTTGATTTCTTTGGAATTTATAGGTCACCAGGTGGCGAGCTTTGTGTACTTCCAGCAGATGTAACCAAGCCCTTCTCCACCACATAACAATGCCCCTAGACCTGCCATGTTCATTAAGCATCACACACTCATTTGCCCCCGTAGCCTTCATATCATACCATACCCTATCAGATTCATTCTCAATGTGGGTCTCTTGTATTATCGCACAATCTATCTCCCACTCTCTCAAGTATCTCATCAGAGAAACCCTCCAGCTCTTGTCGTGCAACCCACACACATTCCGTGTAAGGACTCTGATCTTCCCTCTTGAGAACCCTCCCTCTTTTGGTTTTGGCTCTTACTAACCTGCATAATCGCAGCTACTGTATTTTCATCTAGGATCAGGTCTGATTTCAGCCTCCTCTGTCTGATCCTATAGGGTGATCTGCCCACTCCAACCTTGGTAATAGGTCCAGTACCGAATTTTAGGCCTTCCACATCTTTTAAATTCGACTGGGTCCTCAAGGAATTATTTGAGATCTCTTTCAGTACTTGTATCTCAGTTTTATCAGTTGTTGATTGTGGATCCCCTACTGCCACAATCGCATGCATCACTGCCTCATTCCTGACTGATTCCACCTACTCCTCATCCATCATCTCCCCCATTTCCCCAAGGTGGTGGTCCTTATGTTTTTTAGTTGCTGGTGCCTCATCTGAGGAAAGCCTGCACGATACATGTGCATTCGTCTCTTCAGCAACCTGCATATCAGACATCTTATCCTGCCCCTTCTTCATAGCATTATCTCCGACTATGAATCTCAAGATCAGCAACCAAGAGCTACCCCCGCCCCGCAGGCATCAATCTATCAGGGACCGAACATGCTTTGAAGACATCCACCATAACACTAAGGACCCAACCATCAGCCTCAATCAAACCAACATCTGCATCTTCTGCCAATATAGCAAACCCAGAAATCATGGTCACCACCACCTATCTTGATCTCAAATGTAGCGGCAGACCTTTAATCTCTAGTCTCCTCGATCTAAAGCCTAATCTCTAGGGTGGCCTCTCTGGCAAAGCTCCATCAAAAGGAGAGACTAATCTCCATATCACCATCAAATCTTCAAAGGAACTCGACTGGAAGCGCATATGTTTGACGTCCATCATCCCCAAGCCAAAAAGCACAAATTGTGTGGGGGATAGAAAGGCGAGTTTCCAACAATTGGTCGATGGGGATAAAGAACTTACCAGTTTTTGAAGATTCTCTAAAGATGGGTTGTCGGTCATTACCTCACTGATCGGAGCCCCTCTTAGCACCAGTTCTACCACTCTTATGTTCTCTATCATAGGAACTTCAACATCGATCGTATGACCCCCGTATGTATGAGAAGGCAACGGTGGTGGCAGCTGTGCCCTAAAATTCGAACCCCCAGTGTGCATGTCAGTCTGACCCTTCATCTGCCCGTTGTTTGCCTTACACGAGTCCCGCTTATAGCCATGTCCACCACAAGCAAGGCACACAATGGGGGAGTGACATACAGCCGCCATATGGCCATGACGCCGGCATCTGAAGCAGGCAATCTCCCTGTTGCCCCATGACTTCCACCTGTCTGTCCTCCTCATACCCGCCTCCCATCTACCATTAGTCACAAAACCTCTCCTTTCCTTCCGTCTCCATGCCCTAGATCTCCATGTAGTCCATCCCTCAGCATCACGGTTCCTCCCACCTATCGCCCATGATCGCCTTCCATCGCCTCAATGATGAAAAAATCACAACGCAATAAGAATTGCAACCGATACCTAATTATCTCTATTTTGATTTTACTTCCTAAATCAAATTTTCTTGTTTAGGAGACAAAAAATTCTAGATTACAACAAATGAACAACATAAAAACAATCTTCACCCTTCATATCATCCACACTTCTTCCTTGTTATCATCAATACTTCCTAAATCCTGTGATTTCTCCATAAATAACACTTCATACACACATTAGATTTAAGACAATTTTGTTAACATCAAAACATAAAAGAGAAGTGGAACTAGGTTCCAACATGCCATTCACCTCCAAACACCACATCTACACCGCCTTCACCTCCGTCGCTTCAAGGCGATCAACCTGAGTTGGTCCAATTGGGTTGAGAAGTCATACTCTTGTTTTTAGGTATCCATCGGATCTCCTCCTGATGCCATTGACTCACTACTATGCTCCGCCGCCATCTGGTCATCCCCAACTTCAAATCAAACTCCAGGTGCTGCGGAATTCCTTTGCAGCCTCAACCACTCCTCCAATTGGTTGAAGCATTATATGTAGTGACTCTAATTTCTCGAAGACCTTCACTGCAACTGAACCTAGAAGAGGCTAGCATTTTCAGTCCCACATCATGGGTTACAAAGCAGCCAATGCCACAAAAAAGGGAAAAGTGAAGAGGACCCGTTGCCTATTAACCAGGGGTGAGGTCACCGCTCACCCAACCTTCTCACTCCTCGCCTGCCTCCGTGCCAGTGGGCCTGGACCTTTGAATCGTATACCCGATTAACCCATTTACCCAATTCTGAAAGGGAGAAAAGGAGAAAATCTGAGGGAGGTAGGTGTAGGTTTTGCCTCAGGTCTCTTGCTCTATGCCTCAAAATGCATTCCTTGTGCGCGAACACTTAGCCATTTCTAGAGGCCTTGTGCTCTGTGACTTGTGTGGTGCTGTGATCACTTAAGACATCTGGCCGCTGTAACCGACGTCTGATTTGGGTATTGTTGCTATATTTGAATTACTGTGCAGATACTTGGATCCTATGCTAACGTGGAATTTGAGAATAAGTGGTCCTAACCATTGCTCAGAAATTGAGTAAATTGATACATTGGGATATGTGCTTGATTATGGGGATTAATCAATGATCTAAATCACCATTTTTAGAGCTTTTCTTATTCTTTTTATCCCAATAATTTCTTGACATACAATTGTCACTATTAATATCATTTTAATTAGAATTTATTCATTGCATATCTTTATCATTGTGCTCCTTGACTTATATTGTGATTACTATTGTGAATTCCATTTTGCTCTGATAAACATGTATAAATTCATCGTAAAATGCTTATTTGTGATAGTTCCTAGGCTTAGCACTGCATATCATGATATAAATATCGCATAGCATGCATCATTTTGCATTTAGAGTAGTTGTTTATATTTTTGGTTAATTAGGTCCTTTTTATGGTCAGGAGAAGAGAGAATTTATCTCAGGGACTTGGATGGACAATCAGACCATACAGATCTGATCGGGACGACGATTGGAGATTAACGCCTTTGAAATCGTGCAGATCGAAGTCCCGTAGAATAACATTAAGCCCAAGGAAGATCAACGGCCAGGGGGCAATGTGACATCCATACGGGTTTCGGATGGAAAATCCGACCATACGGATGGATCCGGAGCGACGATCGCAGTCCGGCATCGCAAAACTCATCCCGATCTGAGCACTGTGGCACCCTCTGCAAGAAGAAGAAGACGGACGGTCCAGATGGTGCCACATGGCGCCATCCAGGCCACCCAAATCCGGCCAGCAACCACCACCCACTCTCCCTCATCATCTACACCGTTAATCCTAGCCGTTGGATCAAGATCCAATGGCTGGGAAGCGTCTACACCGATTTCCTCCTCGCGACACAAAGGGCGACGTGGCGAATTGGTTGATGCAGCGGCTTGCAAAGGAGAGGTGCGGGTTCGATTCCCCGCAGCCGCTCCAATTTGCAATTGGACGGGCATTTGGAGCGAAGCGCAGCGGTAGCGGCAGCGCGCGCGCGTACGTGCGGGCCAGCGCATTGCAAGCGCGCACGCCAGCGCACAGCACACGTGCACACAGCTGGGCGCGCAGTTAACGCGCGTGAAGAGCGGGGCAGGCAGTGCGGGCGGAAGGGGCAGTTGGCTCCAGCTTTCAGCAACAGTTGGACTGACCTACAGCGACGCTTACAGCCGTCGCTGTTTCATTGCAACCCAGCAGAGCTAGCTATGGCCATGGGTGGAGGTGAGCTGTCTACAGCAACGTTTCCAGCGACGGTCTGGAGGTCGCTAGAGGTCCATTATCCAGTTTTAGCCTCTTCACCACTATAAAAGGGCCTTCACCTCCTCCCTTCCAAGCCATCTCTACCTACTCTACTCCCACCTACTCCCAAGCTCTAGCAAGCCTACCAACGCACCATTAGAGCTTGTTCTCAAGCTCCCAAGGTCACCTTGGAGTCGTCCTCTCACCTCCATTTCGGTAGCAGATCAACTCTGTCTTCTCACCTCCATTCCGGAGCTACGCCGAAGCTTTCCTCAACCCGACGTCCTCCAACATCTCACCTCCGTTGTCCCGCTCCTCACCTCCTTCATCCGAGCTTTCGCCAGGCGCCGTCGTCTCGCTGAACAGCCAATTCGAGAGATTTCCTCTCACCTCCCTCTCTTTTTTACGCTTTCATAGTAGATTGTAATAAACATTGGATTGATATATAAATCATTTTCGTTCCTCATCTCTATCTTGTGCTTCATTTGCTTATCTTTTATTTCAAAAACACAGAAAAATAACAAAACCTGAAAATACGAAACAGAAACAAAACGAAACGCGATTTTGGAGTAAAGTAAACGTCGCCTCCCTGTGTTCGACCCGGGACTCCCTTGGAGTTTCGGTATAAATTTTATTTGATCAACGTGTTTTGCAACTACGACGATAGGTTATTTGTAACCCCTGTTTCTAACACGCGAAGCATGCACGACCATGCTCCTTACGAATGACCTCTGACTCACTTATGATTTTTGAGAACTTATAAATTTTAAATGTTGTTGTGAATTTTATCACTATACTATGACACTCTATTCTAAACGATGATACTTGCTAGCAACAGCCGTTCAGATAAGCCATTATAGAACCTCTCTTCCAATTGCCATCTTGGCACTTGATGGTGTGGGCACAACCTAAGCAGGTCATTAAAGTGCTCCCATGTGTCCTGAAATTGCTCCCCTTCCTATTGAGTAAACCCATCATCTCTCTCTTGTAATGATTGGTTTTACTCATAAGAAAGTACTTCAAAAATTTTCCCTTAAGGGTGGCCCAATCATTTACCCTTGCATCGAGGGTATGATACTAGTGCTTGGCATTATCCTTTAAGGAGAATGGAAATAAGGTCCTCATCGAGGCTTCATCAGTAAAGTCCTGGAGCTTCATCGTGGAATAGACCTCAGTGAATTCTTCAAGATGTCTGTAGGGATCTTCCCTAGCAGTACCATAGAAAGAGGGTAGTAAAGATATGGTACTGCTCTTGATTTCATAGGGATTATCCACTCTAGGCCTTCGGATAGGTAGGGCTTGGCGAGTTGTGGGTAGGAAACTCTCAATGTTCTCAGATTTTCACCAACCCTAATTTCTTCTTCCAGTATTGCTTCTACCATCTTTCTTTTCTCTTGGTTGGCTTTTCTTACAATTCTCTTAGGTTCCAGGTTAAAAACAAGACTCCTCTTAAGAGAACACCTACCAAGCATACACAAAGAAAACACAAGGCAAATTTATCTTTTTAACACAATTTAGGTCCTCCAACAAACTTCCCAGAATGGCCAAACAAGTTTTGCAATCCAATTGTGCACCCTAAGTTGATGTTCGAGTGCCCTAAGGACTTACACCTTGTTGCAATGATATACTCAAATGCTCAAGTGAAGAGGTACTCCAAGGATGGAACCATGATGAATGAGTTTTGGCAAAGTAAAATTAGGGTTAGGAGAAACCCATCGTCGTAGTTTGCAAAACACATTATCAAATACAATTGTTAACTAAAACTCCAAGGGAGTCCCGAGTCAAACATAAGAAGGTGACATTTACTTTTGTTGAAATCCATGCTTCGTTTTGTTTCTTTTTGGTGTTTTAGGGTTTTGTGATTTTTTTGGTGTTTTTGAAATAAAAAGACGAGCAAGATAACTTCACAAAATGGAGAAACAAATATGATATTTCACAATGTCATTTAAATGTCTATTACAATATGCTAAAATATAAAAGAGATAAGGGTTAGAAGAAATCTCCCAAATTGGCTATTTGGCAAGATGATGGTGCTTGGCGGTAGCTTGGACGAAGGAGGTGAGATGCAGGAGGACATTGGGTAAAAGAATGCTTCACTAAGGCTTCGGAATGGGAATGGGAGGATGGATCCAAGACTTCTTATGAAGGTGGTGAGATGGAGGACGAGTATTTGGTGGGGTATAGGAAATTACAGTAATAAGAGGCCTTTGGTGCTTGGGAGTAAGCTCTAATGGAGCTTTGGTAGGCTACTAGAGCTTAGGAGTATGTAGGAGTAGAGTAGGTAGAGATGACAAGGAAGGGGAGGTGTAGGGGTCCTTTTATAGTGAAGGGAAGAAGGGCATCCCATGCATAGGCAATTAGTGACAGCTGCAAGCATCACTAAAGACCTTCCTAGGCTATCATTGAAGACTCGCTCCACTGCTGGTGCGCACATCACACGCCCGTGCCTCCTACGCCATGCTGCACGCGCATGCACGCTGGGGTGCACAACTGTGCCCGGTCATGCTCTGCTGGCGCTACCTTGCGCGTGCATGCACTACGCTAGTGCTGTTGTTATGCTGCATCAATTGCCTAATTGGGGGGCCGCGAGGATTTGAACCTGATAGACGCCAGTTTATCATCATTCTTATGCATTAAAACAAACCTAGCTCTTAGGATTTTCCTCCACAAATGGGTTTTTGGGTTGCATTTAGGCATTAATTTGGTTAGGCATGCATTGCATTTTTTTGTTGTGTTTTTGATACATTTTTGTGAGTGTTAGGGATAAGCAGATTGCTAGATCCCTAGAACCCTAGCACTCAGGAAGGCAACTGGTGAAGGACAAGCACAAACCAGCTGGAACTCAGCTTGATCCAGCTCACCATAGCTAAAATCCAGCTCACCTGAACTAGCATTAGAACATCCTAGCTCTGTTCAGCTCATCTCAGCTGAATGGCTGCTTAAGAGAGCTCATCTTAGCTCACCTTAGCTCAGGTCAGCTCAGATCCAGCTCAACTTAAATGAGTCTAGCTCATCTCAACTCTCATTAGTTCACAGGGAGCTCTAGCTAGCTTAGCTGAGTTGACTAGAGTTCACCTCAGCTCAGGACCAACTTAATCCAACTCCACTCAACTCCAGCTAGCTGAAGATGACTTCATTTCAACTCAAGAAGCTCAAGTCCAGCTCCCAGGGACTCAGCTTAGCTGCCTCAACTAGCTTGATTGTCCCCGAGAGCACCAGACCCAGCTTACCTTAGCACCTTATGGTAGAAGTCGGCTTACTTTAGCTTGGCTTAGCAGCTAGCAAAGAACTAGCAAGCTAAGCCAGCTAGAGTAGCTCCATGCCACCTTCTTCAGTAGCTGCCAGCTCCAATTCAAGCTCTAGACTTCTCCTCCTCAGCTCCTCTCTTCAAACCCTAGCTCTAATACCTCCTCCTGTACTCCATTACTAGCTAAGCTAGCTTAGCTTAGCTTAGCTAGGCTCCAGCTCCCTTGGCAATCCACCACCTAAAAACCCTTCCTAGCTTGCTCCACCAACTTAACCCTACCTAAGCTCACCTAAGCTAGCTCAACCCTACTGATGGAACGGTGGCAACGAGAGATAACTGGGTTTTATTGTTATAGCGTTGTAGTATAGCCAGTTATTGCCAACATTTCAAATATAATAATTTTTTTACTCGGAAAATAAAAGAGTTCCCGAGGTCGAACTCAGGGAGCAAGTTGTATTCTAGAGATATACATGTTTCTTTTACAAAAAATAAAGAAAGAAAGAGAGAGGGAAAGAGTTTGTTGTCTTCTTTTCTCTTTGTTTTCTCCTCGTCTCAGCTCTTCTTCTTCTTTGTTCTGCAGAGGTGATGCTCTTCTTTCTTTCTTTCTTCAGATCTCCTTCTTCTTCTTTGTTCTGCAGAGGTGATGTTCTTCTTTCTTTCTTTCTTCAGATCTCCTTCTTCTTCTTTGTTCTGCAGAGGTGATGCTCTTCTTTCTTTCTTCAGATCTCCTTCTTCCTTCTTTTATTTTTCAGCCAGGGACGTCACCCCTCCTTCTTTCTTCTTTTCCCTTCAGGCCGTCGTCTGATTTCCAAATCAGACGACTTAAACTGCCTGTTGCTACAGTGTCTCCCTCAGCTTCCTTCTTCTTCCGCGGTTCTTCTTCTTCACCTGTGCCTGCACACTTCAGAGCTTACGTCAGAGAACAAAACCTACTCTACCCTCTCCCCCCGCGTCTCTCTCTCTCTGAAACCACTCTTGGGAAAGCTCTCCCAGAGCTGCCGGGTAATCGGATTCGGGTCATGCCCGGGTCCAGGCCCACCGGCGTGCGTGGTGGGCGAGGAGTGCAGGTCAGTCTAAGTCGGGTCGGGTCAGGTCCGCGGGGCGTGAGCGCGGACGAGACCGGGTAACCGGGCGGGTGAAAGGGGACCTCACCCCGTGTGCTGAGGCAGTAAGGCTAGTGCACACAATCAATTTAAACAGTGGAAAGGTTGTGAGGCTTACCGATGTGGGACTAAACGCAGACCTTTCCTCGCGTGCGCCTGCTGGGAGACCGCGGCCTGGCTTCTGCAGCTGCGGCTTCGATTTGCGTAGGTTGCTGGCTGGCTGCCTTCGCAAGACTCCCCGTACTCCGCAGCAGCTGGAGACCTGGAGTCCTCAAGCCTGGAGCGCGGGAGAAGCTGCTTCAAAGTGCGTTAATGGCGATCGAACCTCAAAACCTGTCGAACACGAATATGGCCTCTCGGCCTGATCAAACCACTGGGGAACCTTCGCCGTGGCACGGCGAAGGTGAGGTGCTGCACGGCAGGCCGCAAGGTGGTGTCTGGCGGCAGCCCTAGGTTGGACTGCAACCGGAGGAATGGGTTTGTTCGGGGGAGTGTTACGGAGGTGTGGAGTGGCAGTGAAGGGGTGGGGGGTGCTCAGTGTGATGAGGCGGAGGTTCGGTGAGGGTCGGCGAGGTGTGTGAGGCTGTGGAGCGATGGGAGCATCTCGCCGGAGGGTGGCCGAAGACGAAGGGGGTGACGATGGTCAGGGTCGGTCGAGGGCTTAATTGAATAAATTGAAAGCGGGGGAAGAAAGAAGAGAAGAAGGGGAGTAGTTCTAGCTTACTTGCAGGGACGAAGGGGGAGGAACAGGGCGACAGTCGTATCGACTGTCGCCGGAGAAGACGATGCTCAGGGAAAGGGGCGGCGGCGAGCAGAGAGCCGGAGAGGCGCCAGCTGGGTACGGCGTGGCGCGGGAAGAGCAGGGGAGGAAGTCTCTGCTGCTGGTATTGCGGCAGAGCGAAGAGGTGGAGGGGGAGGAACCGCCGGAGCTGGTGAGCGTCTGCCGGAGGGAGAAGAGAGGAAAGTTGGGGATTTTCTCCATCAGATCCAAGCTGCCCCGGTCGGTGGAGCAACGGGGGGTATTTATAGGGATCAAACAGGGAGGAAGGCGGAGGGAGACGACGTGTCTCCCTCGCCGGAGGATGGCCGGAAACAAAAACCCATACCGTCCGTGCGTTCGCACGGCCGGTATGGTGGGTTACAACGACTAACGGGGTGTCCCTGCGACGGCTGACGACGCAGGGCACCCCCGGTTTACTTGCCAGGTCCCCCCCCTCACCCTGCGCGGCGCCATGCTCCGCGCAAGGTCGCCGGAGCATGGTGCTGGCAGGTTTTGCAGGGGGGACCTGATCGCAAAGAACGAAGGAGAGTTAGGGCCAAAATGCGAGGGTTCAAAAGTTGAGGGCCAAAGAGTAAATATATGAGGACCAAAGTGTAAAGTCGGTCAAGGAGGTTTCTTCTTAGGCTCAAGTTTTTATACATGATTAATTAGGACCTAAGGAATCTGATGGTGAATTTAGTTTCTACATTAAACCTTGTTTGACCGGTCAATTTACGCAAAAACCCAAATTAAGTTATTAATTGGGCATGGTTCTCAATGTAGGTCAAAATGGGTTCTGAAGGCCAAATTGAAGGTTCTAAACCCTAGAGATTATTTTTCTATGAATTTTAGAGGGTTTATTCTATTTTTACTTTGCCTCGAACCTTGTGAATTGAAGTGGGTTGTTTTAGGGTTACAGATTATCATTTAGTTTCTTGGAAGTGCTGTAGCCCTTGCTAGATCATTTCATCCCACTTTTATTCTTATTAAGTTGCTTTGACCTGTGTTTGGGCCCTGAATTACCCTGTATGCAGATTATACTGGTAAAATTGCATTTTTACCCCTTATGACTTGTTTTCTTCTCAAACTCAGAATTCTCTGAGTTAAGCCTTTCCTTGAGATATGTAGGAGCTTTTATCCTTTGTATTAGGTCAAAATGAGCTAGTTATGGCTCATGATGAGGTTCTCATCATACCCCCATGCCTAGCTTTTGCTAGTCCCTTAGCAAAAACTTAAGGTTTCAACCCTTGTTCTAGACCATGAAGTTTTTAATAGTTTTAGATAAGTGCCCTTTTTTTATTTGAGCATAGATTAGGTTAGAATGCTGACCATAGGCCTAAAAGGTACTCTAGTACCAATCAAGATTCAAATCTGTCTAGCCTTAGCCTCAGTCTTTTAGCAAAGGTTTTTAAGGTCCACAAGAACTAACCTAAGGTTTATTGGACTTCGTGGTTAAAGCACCCGTGCTTGAAATGATTTTAGCCCTGGCTCAGTTCGCAGTGCGTTTTGTAAGAGAGAGATAGAAAGTTTTTCTGTTTGGAGAGTTTTCTCTCTCTTTTTCTTTTTAGTTCTAGCCTAGGATTGGCTTTTCAACACGGTTTGTATCAGATTCCTTGCTCCCATCATCAATCCTCAAGGGTTCCTGGCGATCAATGTTTCGAGATAGCACCGCCCATGGCAACCCCCGGAACCCTGGCTATTGAGATTTCGAGATAATCCCATCCATGGTGTTCCGTGGCCGAATCCAGACCCTGGCAATTGACACTTCGAGATAATGCCATCCATGGAATCTGAATCAGCAGAGTGCTTACACGCCCCCAGTAGGATATGTAAATATCCTAAGAGACAAGCACCGAGGAGATGATATTTTGTTACGCATCTTCGAGGGGATTTCCTGCCTCTCCGCGCTGGGAACTCGTCCAAATCAACTTGTGTTGATCGGCCGCTCCTATTCTAGGTGTTCCTTTCAGAATTTTGCGACACTTCTGCGTGATTCTGATTTTTTATGCTTACTGAACCAGGCTGTGTGTGAGGTTAGGGTGCTTAGGTTACTGAGTCCTGTAAACCAAAAATTAGTTAACGAGGCCAAATACTCCCTAAGCCTTAGACCTAATACTTCAGCTTTTCATTTTCCTCAACCTCTTGAGGAGTGTCCAGATCTTAATGGGTACTACGAGTCTATTCAAGAATGCCTAAGGTTTGCATTCTTACTAATCTTATTGTGCACTTTTCAGTTATTTTCTTGAATGAGGTCTAGAACTTAGGTTAATTCCTTAGTTCCTTACTAATGACTATCACCTTTTTTCATAATTTTGTGCTCCTTTTTCATTTTGTTTCTTTTCTCCTTCACAAAATTTCCTTCTCCTTTTATTCTTTTTCGAAATTTTTTTTTTTTAATTTTTATGGTGTTTTTGGCATATGTGAATTTCTTTGTTTGAAACCTTTTCTTACAAGTTTTGCACTTTCATACCCCCCCATGCCTAAGATTTGCAATGTCCTCATTGTAACCTAGGGGGTTTTTATTTAACTTAGTTCATTCCTTAAGACAGAAATTTGGATGAGTGAATGAGTCGGGGTGACTGTTGCGGACGATTTCTAATCTCAGATGCACGCACCTGAGGTGGAGTCAGCTGTCTTAAAGTGTGAACTTCAAGTGCAAAAAGGTGTTAGAACAAGTTTCAGGTTTTCAAAGAGAATGATGGGCTGCCTCCCGTTGAGCGCTAAATTTGATGCCTTCAGCCAAGCGGGAAATGCGATGGAGAGGGGATGGTCAAATCAGCAGAGTTTTGTAAGACAAGCACCTTGATTAAGAGCCTGGTTGGTCCAACCAGGTGCTTGTTCAGATCAACAGGCTGCTGATGCAGCCCAAACCCAATCAATCTGGTGGGTTGATAGATGTGGATAAAAAGGTGTGGAACCCACCATAAACTATGAAGCTCAGATGGATGTGGAAGTGTAAACGCAGGGTTTGGCTGAGTCGAATCAGCCTGGTCAGAGTAGGGACCCGTAGGATAATCAGTGGTTGATGCAGGAACCCTACAGGGGTGATCAGAGAATGATAGAGCATGGTATGTAGTCTGATCAATGTTCGAAACCCGATGTGGAAATGCAATCGGCTCGGTGAGAGGTGAATCTGCATAGAAATTGAGTCCGGTTGCGGGTCGGGGTTTGGGAGAGGTTTTGATCTGTTCTGTGTGTGTGGACGAGGTGGCCATTGTGTACGAGGGCTCTTCTAGAAACAGATGATAGGTGGTTTTCTGTAGAGAGTCCTCTGGGTAACTATCAAATGCCGGAAGAGTGTTTCTAGGATGAAAGGAATCAGATTCGAGAAAAAATTTGGATTCTTGGTTGTAATCACTCTTGGCATTTTCTATTTTTGGTTCCTGAGGATCGAAAAGGAATGATTCTGTGTTATCAGTGATCTCGGGAATCAGGACCTCAGAGTCGGAGTCAGAGTCATGTGAACTGAGGTCGTAGATAGGCCTGGCGTGTTCAGGAAGGGGAATCTCTCCGCAATTATAGTCAGATCTGAAATTGTCGGAGAGTTGGCGAAAATGAGATTCATGATCATGAATTCCACCACAGCAAAGATCATTAGATGTGGAATCAGCAGCCTGACTGGGTTCTAGCCTATATGTCAATTCTGGGCTCAAAAAGATATTCTGTTCAAGCTCTAAGCTGGTAGGATAGACCCCATTAAAATCTTGCTCATCCAACTCCTCAGTTTCTGTATCGTAAATTGGTATATCTTCTGAAAAATCAATCAGATTTCCTAAGGATGTTGGAAAAGGACATTCATCAAATAGAGGCCCAGAATCATGTTCTTCTTTAGAAATTTTATCTTTCTCATATGGGGCCTCATAATCTTCCCAATAAGTTTCAGATCTAGATTCTAGGTTTAGGATGTGGGTAGGATTACTAGAATCGAAGTCCGAATGACCTTCGAGGGTTACCTTATCAAAACAAGGGGCGAAATTTATACCCTCCGGAGGTTCAATTCTAATCTTGTTATTGCAGGAGTCTTGGAGTTCTAAGCTTGGCAATTCATGGTCTAAGTTTGGCTCATCATTGTGTTCTCCTGCAATATCCCAACCTAATTCAACATTGTCTTCTATCTGGGTTGGGATTTTACAACCACTTTGTGCCTCAATCCCGAGATCTAGGAAACTGGATTGTTCCTTAATATTGTTCCAAGATGGTTCATCCTCTGTTTCTGGTATATACGGGTATTTCTGGTTGATAATTTGTTCTACTGATTTCATCATTTCTACCCGTTTCATAAGGGCATCTTGGTGTTGTTCCCAAAGTACAGGATTTGTCAAGCATTGAAGGTATTCAGATTGGTGTAATTTTTCCATCTCAATGTATCCTGTCATGAGCATATCTCGGGTTGATCCTTTTGAAATTTCAGTCAATAGAATTTGGGCACAGTTTATGATGAAAGCTGTGGTTGTTGGAACATCAACCTGAATATTTTCTATTGGTGTTGAGGGTTTATATTTGATTTCATAGATTTCAAGGGCATCCTCAATCATCTTATCTTTCATGGATCTCAGATATTCAGGTTTTTTGAATGGTAGTCTTGCTAGGTAATTAGGCTGCATAATTGGATCAGGTGGTGGAATCAAGATATAGAACCAAAGTTTGAATCAAGATGGAAGAAGGGGATTTTGTTCAGAATCAGAGGAAAAAGGGGCTATGTGAATGATTTCTGCAAAAACAAAGGAGCCGAGGCTTAGCCTTGGGGAGAGTGAATTTCTATAGGAGGTTTCAAGGACCTCCTGAAAAATACTGAAGGGCTGGATGAGATAAGCAGGTGCTGGACCCAATCAAGACACCCAAAAATTGTTGGGTGACTATAGAGGTTCGGGGCAGATGGACCCCTTGATCAGAAAGATCGTCCACCTGAGAATTACCTGGGCAGCCAGAGAGGGAGAGTCCCGCGAAGACCCCTACACGGTAGAGCGTCCCCACGGGTTACAGGGTTTCCCCCACCCGACCTCTCTTGTCACTACGGTTCCAGGTAGACCAGAATGGGGATCTTGACCTCTTAAGTCTACCAATTTTAAGATCAGGGTGCTTAAGGTTTCACTTGAACTTTAGGTGTTTTTGTGAACAAAGTGGCCTAGTTTGAAGGTTGGTTGACCCCAGGGGTCAACTTCACCTAGTGGTTTCCTTGAGAAGTTAGGCCTTGTTTTAGGGTTCAAGTGTTTAGAGAGAGCCAATTGTTTAGGATTTTTCTTATTAATTATTTTCAATCAATGGCTTGGGCACACCTCTTTTGGATTTCCTCAATTCTTGATTAAGGGGTGTGTCTCTACTGAAATCCTAATGTTTGACCTTATGTTGGCTCTACTTGGTCCATTTAACTCTTTGTTGGGTAATTAGGGCTCAAGCAAGAATGTGTTAGCCCTTAAATACCCTTAATAGTGTGCAGGAGTGATGAGTTGAAAACATGCAACTCTTTATGGTTACTAAGTATGGAAGACAGGTTAGCCCTATATTGCTTGTTCTTTTCTTTTCTTCCTCTTTAGAGTTTAGGGGTTAATAGCGAGAGGAAAAATTTACCTGTCCTCGGAGTGGTTGTCGTGTGGTTGCTTGTCTTCTTGAGTTCCTGTAGCTGCACAAAAGAGAGGAGATTATCAGAAATTAAAAAGAAACAGGAATGTTTACCTCTAGAATAGCCGTTGCTCCCCGGCAGCGGCGCCAAAATGATGGAACGATGGCTTCGAGAGATAACCGGGTTTTATTGTTATAGCGTTGTAGTATAGCCAGTTATTGCCAACATTTCAAATATAATAATTTTTTTACTCGGAAAATAAAAGAGTTCCCGAGGTCGAACTCAGGGAGCAAGTTGTATTCTAGAGATATACATGTTTCTTTTACAAAAAATAAAGAAAGAAAGAGAGAGGGAAAGAGTTTGTTGTCTTCTTTTCTCTTTGTTTTCTCCTCGTCTCAGCTCTTCTTCTTCTTTGTTCTGCAGAGGTGATGCTCTTCTTTCTTTCTTTCTTCAGATCTCCTTCTTCTTCTTTGTTCTGCAGAGGTGATGTTCTTCTTTCTTTCCTTCTTCAGATCTCCTTCTTCTTCTTTGTTCTGCAGAGGTGATGCTCTTCTTTCTTTCTTCAGATCTCCTTCTTCCTTCTTTTCTTTCTCAGCCAGGGACGTCACCCCTCCTTCTTTCTTCTTTTCCCTTCAGGCCGTCGTCTGATTTCCAAATCAGACGACTTAAACTGCCTGTTGCTACAGTGTCTCCCTCAGCTTCCTTCTTCTTCCGCGGTTCTTCTTCTTCACCTGTGCCTGCACACTTCAGAGCTTACGTCAGAGAACAAAACCTACTCTACCCTCTCCCCCCGCATCTCTCTCTCTCTGAAACCACTCTTGGGAAAGCTCTCCCAGAGCTGCCGGGTAATCGGATTCGGGTCATGCCCGGGTCCAGGCCCACCGGCGTGCATGGTGGGCGAGGAGTGCAGGTCAGTCTAAGTCGGGTCGGGTCAGGTCCGCGGGGCGTGAGCACGGACGAGACCGGGTAACCGGGCGGGTGAAAGGGGACCTCACCCCGTGTGCTGAGGCAGTAAGGCTAGTGCACACAATCAATTTAAACAGTGGAAAGGTTGTGAGGCTTACCGATGTGGGACTAAACACAGACCTTTCCTCGCGTGCGCATGCTGGGAGACCGCGGCCTGGCTTCTGCAGCTGCGGCTTCGATTTGCGTAGGTTGTTGGCTGGCTGCCTTCGCAAGACTCCCCGTACTCCGCAGCAGCTGGAGACCTGGAGTCCTCAAGCCTGGAGCGCGGGAGAAGCTGCTTCAATGTGCGTTAATGGCGGTCGAACCTCAAAACCTGTCGGACACGAATATGGCCTCTCGGCCTGATCAAACCACTGGGGAACCTTCGCCGTGGCACGGCGAAGGTGAGGTGCTGCGCGGCAGGCCGCAAGGTGGTGTCTGGCGGCAGCCCTAGGTTGGACTGCAACCGGAGGAATGGGTTTGTTCGGGGGAGTGTTACGGAGGTGTGGAGTGGCAGTGAAGGGGTGGGGGGTGCTCAGTGTGATGAGGCGGAGGTTCGGTGAGGGTCGGCGAGGTGTGTGAGGCTGTGGAGCGATGGGAGCATCTCGCCGGAGGGTGGCCGGAGACGAAGGGGGTGACGATGGTCAGGGTCGGTCGAGGGCTTAATTGAATAAATTGAAAGCGGGGGAAGAAAGAGGAGAAGAAGGGGAGTAGTTCTAGCTTACTTGCAGGGACGAAGGGGGAGGAACAGGGCGACAGTCGTATCGACTGTCGCCGGAGAAGACGATGCTCAGGGAAAGGGGCGGCGGCGAGCAGAGAGCCGGAGAGGCGCCAGCTGGGTACGGCGTGGCGCGGGAAGAGCAGGGGAGGAAGTCTCTGCTGCTGGTATTGCGGCAGAGCGAAGAGGTGGAGGGGGAGGAACCGCCGGAGCTGGTGAGCGTCTGCCGGAGGGAGAAGAGAGGAAAGTTGGGGATTTTCTCCATCAGATCCAAGCTGCCCCGGTCGGTGGAGCAACGGGGGGTATTTATAGGGATCAAACAGGGAGGAAGGCGGAGGGAGACGACGTGTCTCCCTCGCCGGAGGATGGCCGGAAACAAAAACCCATACCGTCCGTGCGTTCGCACGGCCGGTATGGTGGGTTACAACGACTAAGGGGGTGTCCCTGCGACGGCTGACGACGCAGGGCACCCCCGGTTTACTTGCCAGGTCCCCCCCCTCACCCTGTGCGGCGCCATGCTCCGCGCAAGGTCGCCGGAGCATGGTGCTGGCAGGTTTTGCAGGGGGGACCTGATCGCAAAGAACGAAGGAGAGTTAGGGGCCAAAATGCGAGGGTTCAAAAGTTGAGGGCCAAAGAGTAAATATATGAGGACCAAAGTGTAAAGTCGGTCAAGGAGGTTTCTTCTTAGGCTCAAGTTTTTATACATGATTAATTAGGACCTAAGGAATCTGATGGTGAATTTAATTTCTATATTAAACCTTGTTTGACCGGTCAATTTACGCAAAAACCCAAATTAAGTTATTAATTGGGCATGGTTCTCAATGTAGGTCAAAATGGGTTCTGAAGGCCAAATTGAAGGTTCTAAACCCTAGAGATTATTTTTCTATGAATTTTAGAGGGTTTATTCTATTTTTACTTTGCCTCGAACCTTGTGAATTGAAGTGGGTTGTTTTAGGGTTACAGATTATCATTTAGTTTCTTGGAAGTGCTGTAGCCCTTGCTAGATCATTTCATCCCACTTTTATTCTTATTAAGTTGCTTTGACCTGTGTTTGGGCCCTGAATTACCCTGTATGCAGATTATACTGGTAAAATTGCATTTTTACCCCTTATGACTTATTTTCTTCTCAAACTCAGAATTCTCTGAGTTAAGCCTTTCCTTGAGATATGTAGGAGCTTTTATCCTTTGTATTAGGTCAAAATGAGCTAGTTATGGCTCATGATGAGGTTCTCATCACCTACTCCAAGTTAGCGCCACCATCATCACCACCTTTCATCCCACCACCTCCAAAAGCCTCCTTCAAGGTGGCGCCAACTTTCCCTCTAAAACCTCCATAAATCCCCACCATTCATCTCCATTTGATCCCATCTCCACCATCCACCTCAACACCTTCTAGAATACCCACAATTGGAGCCAACTTTAGGTGCCTTTTGGCCACCATAATTACTCCCCTTAGCACCCCTTAGTGGCGCCAATTAACCCTAGCCCTAGGATCAACCTAACCACCCATAACCACCCCTAAAATCAATCCTAGCCTTGCACCTATTCACGCCAACCCTACCCCCTTTCACCTCTATAAAAACCCACCTCATTCCAACAAAAAAAATCATCTTTAGTTAAATCTACCCTATACCCACCTCATACCTACGGCCAAGAAGAAGGAGTAGAGAAGAATATTAATGGGGCACATCACCCGCCCCTTTGGTGCCTTCTTCTCCCCATTCCTTCACCTTGTGCTATGCCAAGAAGGAGGAGCATTCGACATCAAGGAGGATGGCCAGGCATCGGAGGAGAAAGGGTGGTGCATGCCCACCCTTGGGAGAAGTTTAAGGCATGCCCCCTTTAGGGTTTGCCTTGGAGGAGAAAGGGTGGTGCACGCCCACCCTTGGGAGGAGCCTATAGCAAAGAGAAGGAAGAGGAAGGAGCCCTTTTTAACCACGGGAGCAACTGTAGTTGGAGCAAGAGCATCTCTTCTTCACCAACATAATTAGGATTTTTTTTTAATTTGTCTTTAGTTTTAATTATTTTTTTTAGAAGCTTTCCTCTACAAGTGTAAGCAGGAATCCATTTTTATAAAATTGCTTTTTTAAATTTGGTACATCTTCTCACTTTAATTTTGTTTTACCATTTTCACACCTTCTTCCCAATTATCCTAGGCCGTCACTTGCCTAGGGTGAGCTTGGGAAGAAGACATTCTTGTCACCCAGTGCTAAGATAGGTTTAGTCTTTTCTACTACCAATCTTTGTATTGCCTTGTTAAGTCAAAAACCCTAAAAAACACCACAAGGAAAGGTGATTTCCATGTTTTCAAGCAAGGGATTTGTACTTGCAACAATTGCCTCCTTGGACAACCCTAGATACCCTACTATCTTTGTTATAAATTTTAAAAGCGAAAGTGGATTTATGCGTTACAATGATTTCCAAAACCCTAATTAACAAACAATGTAAAACCTGTTATCAAAACCCACGCCCCTCACTTGGTGGCTGGGTGCCCAACCAATGCGCCAAGCCATCCAAATGGTCGAGAGGACGTTTTAGGGCATGTCGTGGAGAGCTCTCAGCCATTGGATTTGCATCCAACAGCTGAGATTGCTTGTTAGATACCCCTTTGGAAGGATGTCGGGTGACATTGGGCGCTCCAGATGGTGCCATGAGGCATCATCTGGACCATCCACCTTTACTTGCTTGTAGAGGATGCCACGGTGCTCGGATCAAGGTGATTTTCGCGTTGACAGACTATGATCGTTGCTCTGGATCCATCCATATGGTCAGATTTCTCATCTGAAGCCCATAAAGATGTCACATTGCCTCTTGGCCATAGAATGTCAGAATTACGATACAATATACACAAATTATCTTAAATATAATGTAATGCATGTTATGCACTATTTATACTTATGGAATGCAATGCTAGGCTTAGGAACGATCATAAATAAGCATTTTATAATTAATTTATGCGCGTTTATTATACCCCCATGCTTATCTTTTGCTATTCCCTAGCGAAATTAACCTAAATGCTATATATAAGAGTACAATCAGGATTTCATCACTTACGCACGATTTGTTGGTTGCTTTAGAAGATTTCAACCAAAGACCTAGTTACAAAAACTCGATAGTGTTCGGGTGTCTGCTAGAATGCAGATCGCCCAAGTCCTTGCATTATTTGAAAAGGGAAGAACATTTTTTTTTGTTTTCTTCTTTTCTTATTTTTTTGGATTTTTTTGAGTTTAGGGTTTCGGGGCAGCTTTCTACAGCTACCCAACCTTCCCAAGACTCCAAAAGGACCCTAAGTGCTAAGCATCTCGTGAAAAGAGTGAAAGACTCACTTGGCGGTTGTTAAAACAGACTTCAGGTTTCTACGACCCTAGGTGACCTTAAGAGTTTCTACTCAAAGGTTTATCTTTCCGAATGGTAGCTTTCTTCCTACTTCTAAAATTTTTTTATGTGGTCAACACAAGGCCAAACCTGGTGTATATCTCTCCGATTTATTCTACTTCCTCGCTTCTTCCCTAAGTGTTTTGGAAATTATTTGTGCATTTTTGTGAGGCGGGCTCTAGACAACTGGCTAATGGGCTATTACCCATGGCAGCTTGCCAGCCATATTCGTACGGTGAAGTGTGGTTTATTTTTCTATTTTTTCTTCTTTTGCTTTTTCTTTTTAATTTTTGAGTGCCATTTTTTCCCATTTTCTAAGTAGGTGGCTTCCCTGATCTAAGATTTACCTAAAAGTAGTGAAATGAGAATGGTCATGTAGTTGGGCTCTGGACAACTGGCCAACGGGAGGTTACCCACGATAACTTGCCAGCCGTACTACTCTAGAAAGTTCATTAGCTACCTAATTTCCAAAGAAACCATCGAAAAGTGAGTCAGTGCAAATAGTGTGTAGATGCTTAGACTTAAAGCCCCCATAAATCAGAGGGCGGGTTGATAAGTTGTGTACTTATCACCCCAATTTATTAGTCAAATTAGAATAAAATTACTTGGCGAGCACTTGAGACTAAGTTGGCATTCGAGTGGACACCCGAGCTGATTAAGCCCGAGGACCTGAAGAGTCTAAGTATTTAGGTCCTATCGTATCATTTCCTAAAATTAACAACTTACAAATGCCTAAGTTCTCTTCTCCTAATTTCTTTTTTTCTTTTTTTTTAAGAAAATAAAAGAAATAATTTCCATGGAGTTAACAAAATGGTTTCAGGATTAATTATCCATCCCCCTGTGCCTAAATGATGCAATGTCCTCATTGTAAAAATAGAGACATGAAAAGGGTGGAATAAACAGAATATCACCTGAATTTTGTGATAATCCAGTCAGCTCCGCAAAGAGAGGAGAGTATACACACGTGCTAAGTTTAATGCCTTCAGCTAGGCATAATATACATACAAAGAAGAATTTGAGAATTCACAAGTGCAGGTTAGAATCAAAATAAAAATATAGATCCTGAAACCTGCTAACAGAAGATGTCCACAGATGTGGACCAAGTTGTGATGCAGACCCATGCCCAAGGTCGAATAGTTCTAAGATTGTTGATCTTGCGGGAATGTGCCTGCAGTTTGGTAGTATGCAACCTAAGACCAAAGTGTCAGACAATGGGTAGAGATGGTTCAATAGGCTCGAATGTCCTTTTAGAGGAAAGATAATCAAGGATTCTAAGTTTGGGTTGCACATGAAAGATATCATAAGGGTCCTGGTAGAAAGTAGGTGGCTTCAGGTCAATAGGAACCCTTAGATCCAAAATTGTATTTCCCTCATAAGTTGTTTCCCAGATTTTAACTTCCAAATTCCTTTCCTCTAAAATCAATGTTTCTGAGACCTCCAAATTGTTGTACACCCCATCTAAAATACCCAAATCCAATAATTGCAGTTGGATCAGGATTGACTTGGCCATACTGATTTCCAAATCAAAATCAATCCCTTCAGGGTGTGGTAGTTGAGGGATGGGGCTATTAATTGGATCTTCTAATAAATGAGGATATAATCCTCCAAGTTAGCCCCAACCGAATCAAAATCTTCAATGAACAGGCTATCAAATGGTTCGTCATGTTCCTAGAGCCCGTTTATCTCACTAAAATCATCTTCCTTAAGCTCAAGTGAGACTTCACCTAAAGATTCCTCACCCTCACAATCAAAGAATTGTTGATCCACATTTATATATGTCCCAAAATCATATGTGATTTCTTGGTTCAAAGAGACATATTTTTTCCTCTTTCCCTTGCTCGGGGATCTCGGGTGAAGCAATCGGTTCATCCTCAACTGGTTGCTCTAACCCAGCCTGTTCATCCCCCCTCTCAAAAAATGTATCCCCCCCAACAGGTGCCTGAGTGGGTTCAGACATTATTTTTCCTAAAGGGGGTTCATCTTGAGAATCATCCTAGGATTGGACTAGGGAAACCACAAATTTCATCCTCAATCTCGATAATTTCCTAAGTAGAAACTCACCTAAGCCCCTATCCCTAACATTTTGGGACAAATCTAATAAGGAGTTATTCAGCTCATCAATCTTTTTTATCATAGGCTCCAATGCTTCAGTGCATGGTGTTGGCTGAGCTTCTAAAGATTGTATGGTGTTCCTCAAGTTAGACAACACCCTATCTTTGATCTGGTTCACCTGAACCGAATGGTTCAATTCAGGGTTGGGTGGGTTTGGGTTTATTCTCAGGGAGTCAAGATATTGAAGTTCTTGGGTCCCTCCCTGATAGTAGGACATCTTGGGTTGTTCAAAGAATGGAGGTGACCTATATTCAGTGGAGTGGAATACTAGGAAAGGTAGATGTTATAATCATCATATCCTTCCTGATTGTAGATCGGGTTGGTATGATCATCAAAGTATGGAGATCTATAATCATTGTAGGTTTGGGAAGGATAGTAATCATAGTCTTGTTGTGTATATTAAGCCTTAGATACTGAGGTCCTATATCGTATCCCCAATCAATGTTATGCCAGCTAGGAGATGGGTAATCATAAGTTTAGTCAGGATAGTAATCATCTTTAGGATACGTGTTGGTAGGAGGGTAAGATGGGAAATGTGTGTAAGATGTGGAAGGATACATAGTAGAGTGACGGAAACTATTTTCACACATTTTGAAAGTCGTCGGAATCGTAGTATAGTCACGCAAAAACGTTCGTCAAAAAATGATTTCTAAAGATAACGACTTTGAGTCCCGGTCGTTAGTCTCTGCGAGGCATTTGTTTACTTCTGAAATTGATCTTCTATTGCTCTACTTTATTTAGAATCACATACTGGTTCGTGATTACTATGTAGTTAAGTATGACATGCTTAGTTGCAAGAATATTAGGAGTTAGAAACAGGCAACTTGAATCACGCAAATATAATATTAATCAATAAGCTCATGGTGATTTCAAACACATAAAAAGATATATATATATATATATATATATATATATATATATATATATATATGCATCTTCATTCATTCATTGGGGAGCTGTTTGCACAAGAAATCTAGAGGAAAGCTTATACATAAATGCTTGAAACGGAAATCTAGCCACCAGAAAATGACTGCATACAAGAATCAATGGGGGATTTCGCATGCATCATTGTGGGAGAAGTTAAGACTACACTACTAAGCAGTAATGAAAGCAGTAAAAATCATAGGGAGCATAAACTAAATCTAGTAGAATAAAGGGCATTTAGGGGTGGTCCCCGATGGCCTTGGAGTGGTTGGGAAGAGAATGAGGGGCGGCCAATGTAGCTTAGGCCGACCCATGGAGAGAGAGAGGATTGATCCAGCATCCTGGCATGATGTCCTCCATGGTGGTGGTGATGAGCTCATGGAGGTGGTGTGACTAGCTAAGTGGAAGTGGGCGTGAATGACACCAATGGAGTGAATTTGCCAAGGAAGTGAATGGGTGCAAATGGCCACCCATGGGGTCTTTTTATAGACCCATGGCTTCTCTCTAGAGAGGTGTGGAACTCTCTAGAGAGAGTCCAAGAGTGGCCGGCCACATGTGGGTGGAGGTGGTTTTTGAGATCAAAAAATTGTGGATCTCAATTTGAATGCCTCTTGATTGCTAAATTTGGCAACCAAGAAGTGGCACCATCTCAAGAGATCTCTAGATAATTCTAGAGAAGTGTGTGCGTGAATGGGCGTGTGTGTGTGTGTATGTGGTCGTGCTCTAAATGGCTAGGTGGCTTAGGGTAGGTCCTAAGGGGCTTGTGTAGATATAGGTTTTGATTTTAGGGTTGCAAACCCTAATTGCCAAGGTGAAAATGCAATTAAACTTAACCTAAGTTTAATTGAATGAGTGTGAACCTAATTGAGAGTGAAATAACTCAATTAGGTTAGGTTTAGGTCAATTGGACTCTCACTAAGTCCAATTGAACTTGTGTGGGTTAAGATCTAAGCTCAATTGGACTCAATGAGTCCAATTGACTTAGGTGAAGGTAATTGACTTTGATCTAAGTCAATTGGGTTTGGTGAGGACCTAATTAGGTCCTTAGGTAAGTCTAGAGGTGGTGTACTAGGGTTAGGACACCATAATTTAGGTTCCTATGGGGTTGGGATTAGGTCTAGGGAGCTAGAGATCCAAGATCAAGACTTGAATCTCAAAACAGGGACTGGAGACTAGTATCAGGCATCCAATAATAGGATCAGACGACTTATACAAAAAAATCAGAAGTCCAGAGTTCAGTTCTAGTTGTCCAATTTGAGTCAGGGGGAAATCAAGGTTCTGTTTTGGGTACTCTGCAGAAATTGGACGTCTGACAAAGTGTCTGGACGTCTGATGTAAACACATTTACACTACTTAAAATGTCTATTTTTGCATGTTCTTAAGCATAGGATTGCATTTCATGATATAAATATTGCATTTAGAGTAGTTTGAATAAAATGGAGGTTAATTGTCTCCTTTTATGTGCTTGGACAGGGAAAACATTTTATTGGGACCTCGGATGAAAGATCCAACAGTATGGATGTGATCAGGGCGGCGATTGGAGTTAAACGACTCCAAGATCGCCCTAATCAGGCATCCGTAACATTAGATAGTGACCGGGGAACCCTAGAAGATCAAGGGCCAGGATGAATTCGGATCGACCATCACAGCCCAACGACACAAAACTCGAGTCAATCCGACATCTGTGGCACTATCTACAACTTCCAGAAGATGGACGGCCAAGATGGTGCCACGTGGCGCCATCTCGGCTGCACAAATAGCCGCATGCAACCTCTGAAGACCCCGCACCCGCTCGCTCTTCGCCGTTGGATCTCGATCCAACGGCAGTGGTCAGCCGAGCTTAAAAGTGTCAACTCGACCATCCGCGCCTCGTAGCGCAGCGGTCGAGCGCGCTTACGCGAACGGCGGGCGCGGGTTCGAGCCGCGGCGAAGGGCTGGAAGGTGCGGGTGATTGGGCACGGGCGGGCGTTGGATCTTGATCGGACGGCCGTGCGTGCCCGATAGTGTTCACGAGCGATTGAGCGCGCGGTGTCACACGCGATCGCACGTGGGTGGGCGCGCAGCGCAGCGGGTGAATTCTTGACTTAAGCCATCCGATCTCGCGATCGGACGGTTGAGGATTGCTGGACGTGCGTATACATTGAAGAAGCTGGCAGCCGAGGAGGCGCGCGTGGGCACGAAAGCTACACCCACGTTGGGGCTTTAGTGATGGATTTACCCGTCACTAAAGACCCCTCATTTATTATTTTGAAGATGTAATGTCCATTTTGCCCCCACTCCTTGCAACTATAAAAGGAGACCCCCTCCAAACGAAATTCTCATCCCTTCCTTCACTTCTCTACCCCTCCAAAGTTCAAGAGAAGCTTGTCCCACACCCGAGATGCTTCTCGCGAGATAAAGTCCAAATTTTCGTCCCCCTTCGGAAGTGGATCCCGCGACGACGACGGCGTGCTTCTTCGTTCCCGTTCTTCTACTTCATCCTCCTTCGTCCTGCTTTGTTCCCCTTCGTCCAGGCGTCATCCTGTCCGGCTCATCCTCCAAGCAACCGTCGAGGAGGATTTCTCTCTCCCTATTCTTTTTACTGCTTTCTAGTATAGATTTACTGCTTTCTGGTGTAGTTTTGCTCGTCCTCCAAGAAATCGTCGAGGAGAACATTTCTCCCTCCATTCTTTTAATGCTTTCTAGAGTAAATTTATCGCTTTCTAGAGTAATTGTTTTATGCGTTGTAGTTGTAAGAGTGAAATGAACAATCTCCTTAATGATAAATTCCTTGTTTATTCTACATCTCATTTTGATTTCTCTGTGTAATATTCTCTTTCTCTCTTACTCTCTCTCTCTTCTATTTATTGTAAATAATTAGGTAGTTTCAAATTGAATTATTCCGTGACAAATAAAAAGAAATGCGTAGTTTTTAAATCAAACGTCCGTCTCCCTGTGTTCGACCAGGAATTTTAATTTCGGCATAAATTTTATTTATTGAACACGAATTCTTCGCTTTCAAACTACAACGACAGGTTTGCCAAAACCAAACACATTAGCATAGCGATTCGCACGTTCAACATTTTGGCGTCATTGCTAGGGAGGCAACGATCTTTGATTCTCTTCACGTTTTGTAACTTACAAATCATTTACCTCACTTTTTCTCCTTTCTTATTGTAATTGCAGGTACTCTTTTGAGACAGGAAAAAGTGGTAGATCGGAATAAAGTGCTGTGGAAGTTTCTGTGAGTTATCCCCCACCTCCCACCCATTAAATTTCATTCCACAACATAATAATTCAAACATCAATCAACCTAGGTGTTTTTATAAACTCTAAGGTTAGATTGTTTGTTGTTTGACACCCATACTCACCCCAACCCCCACATTAGAAAAATTTTAAAAAATTAAAAAAAAAAATCTCACAGAGGTACACAACCTCATCTAATTTTCTTACTCAATCGGTAAACCGATCTTAGGAGCCGGTACACACATTCAAACACATAATTGTGTAGAAATTAGATTAGGTAATCATTTGTGTGCCTAATTAAGTGGTGCATCAGGCCAATTGTTTGAGTTGATTGGGCCGCACCACTTCAAATAAAATCAACTCATCAAGTAGCTGCCAATTAGGTTCAACTCTTAGGGATTTACCAGGCACTCCACATTCTTTTTAAAACTTTAAAGGAAAATATCTTCACCCGTGCTTTCAAAACCTGGTGTGCCAATGAAACTTGTTTGAAAACACCTAAAGTTGAATCCTAAAAGCTACTAAGCAAGATTTGAACCTTAAAATTCACCACATCAAAAATAATTTTGCATGAAAACAATTGGTTGTCGCACACACACAAATCAATCAATCATTAAGGGCACAACCCATTTAAAGGGCCCATCACATTCCAAAGCACATTCAAACCTAGCCCTAAATAAAATAGAGTAGACGTTGGCCTTAAGGATTGGACTCGCTCTTCAGAATTCAGAACGAGATTATTTTAGATTAGTCTATTTCTGCTGTTCAATCTGATGTCTAGCTAGGGGAGTAGAGTCAAACGATCGCGGCTGGGGGGTACACTAGGAACCGGAGGCGCAAGCCGAAGAAAGAACCTTCTCCCTAGTCCCTCCTTCTAACTGGTTGGATTGAACAGACAGAAGTAGATCAAATCGTTCCTTTATCTTAAGACAGGTTTTCGGAGTCTGTAGGTCTGTAGGCTAACCCACTTAAGGACAAGTTTGATTGTTTGTATTGCAGGGCACCTTTCTTCCTCCCGTGTCTCATGAATCCTTCCACATATTTCACGTATTCCCGCTCTTTCCCTCCTGTTGTGAATTATCCTCAACATGATGATTATCCCAACTCGTACTATAATCAACCATCAGTTAGTTGGGATAATTCAGATTGGGGATACAATTTCGGACCCCCATGTTTAGGGTCTAACCCTGAACACTTTGATTCTGATTTCTATCTTTCTCAGAGCTACATCGATTATAGATCGTCTTCCTTTCATGCACAGCCTAATACGATCTACAATCAAGAAGGATACACCGATCCTTACCCATCCTCTGATTTCACTGCCTTTAGGTCATCACCATCTTTTCAACAATCTGAAATGACCTATCATCAGGAAGGGTATAACAAATCTCAATTCGTTAATTCCCCTGCATTGTGCCCAAACCCGCCCAACCCTGAACCAACTCATTTGGTTCAGGTTAACCAGGTTCAAAATAAGGTTCTGGCTAACTTGAGGAATATCATAAAATCTTTAGAAGTTCAGCCAATACCTTGCATTGAGAGATTGGAGCCCCTGATTGAAATGATTGATGATTTAAACAAGTCTTTGTTGGATTGGCTCCAGGATGTTAAGGATAAGAACTCGGGTGAGTTTCTACTTGGGAAATTAGCGAAATTGAGGATGAGATTCGTGGTTGCTTTGATTCAATCTTGGAATAATTCCCAGGATGAACCCTCTTCAGGAAAAACAATGACAGAACCTGCTTAGGCACCTGTTGGGGGGGACACGTGTTACGAGGCTGACCAGATTGAATTAAAGTGACCAATTAAGGATGATCTGATTTCTTCACCTGAGATCCCTGAGCCGGGTTACGAGGAAACGTATGTCTCCTTGGAACAGAAAGTGACAACTGATTTTGGGACATACATTGATACTGATACTGATTTCTTTGATGGTGAAGATTCAAGTTGAGAAGTCTCACGCGAGTTTTCTGAACACGATTTCTGTGAGACGATTGGGCCTGAGGAATCTGATAGGTCATTTGATAGCCTAATAACTGAGGAAACTGATCTTAGGGCACACATTACAGATCCAGGATTACATTTTCAGGATGAATCAATTCTATGCCCTGATTATCAGTTACACCCCGTTGAGCTTATCGATAATTCTGTTTCTGAGATAATTAGACCCAAGTCAATTTTGATTCTGCCACATTATTTAGACTTGGAGATTTCAGACGGGGTGATTAACATGCAAGAGGTCCTGGAATTTGATATGCTGAATGAGGAGGATAGGAGCTGGGAAGTTTTGATTTGGGAAGTTAATTTTGGATGAAATGGAAGATTGTGTCGAAGGGTTCCTTTTAAGCTGAAATCATCAAATCAAAACCCTTACGACATTTGTTTCGAGGATGTTCAACTCAAGCACACATTCAACGATTATCCTTTTGAACTTCAATTCTCTATAACCCGACTTTTTGGTCTTGGGTTGCATCCTCATAAATCGCAGGCCCGACCCCACTTGCATTCTGATTTTAGGTTTTGGGTAATTTTTATCCAGAACCTAAGATATTCTCGATTATGGGGTGTGGGTCTGCACCACAATCTGGTCCACATCTGTGGACCTCTGTTGATAGGTAGGAGGATTCTTCTATTTATTTTAATTCTGACCTGCACTTGTGAATTCTTCATTTCTTTTCTTTGTATAGTGTGCCTAGCTGAAGGCACTAAACTCATCACATATACAGTTCTTTTTCGTTTTCATCTCGGAGCGGACTTGACATTCCTGCAATTCAGGTGCTTTCTAAGCTTTTTCACTCTATTTCATGTCTTTTTAATACAATGAGGACATTGCATTAGATAGGCATGGGGGGTGGATATTTATCTCTGAATTCATTCGTCAGCTCCGTAGATTTGTTTTATTTTCTTTTATTAAAAAAAAATTGAAATTAGGAAAGAGAATTTGGGTTTAAGAAAATTTTCAATCTTAGGAAATACTACATTAAGATCTGAACACAATGACCCTTCAGGTCTTTGGACTTAATTAGCCTGTGTATCCACTAAAATGTGGATTTGTCTTTGAGTCCTCGCCATCTTAATTCTATTATAATTGGAATAAATAAGTTTGGGTGATAAGTACACGACTTATCAACCCACCCTCTGATTTGAGGGAATTTATGAGTTTTAAGCATCTACACACTTTCTTTGCACTGACTCATTCTTCGGTGATTCTAACGGAATTTAGGTAGCTAAGGAACCTTCTAGGGTGATATGGCTGGCAAGTTATCGTGGGTAACAGCCCATAAGTAGGTTGTCCAGAGCCTAGTCATTGGACTTTTCTCTTTTTGCTGCCTTTTGGTAAATCTTAGACCAGGGAAGCCACCTACTTAAAAAAAAAAAAAAAGAAAAAAAAATCAAAAAGAAAAGGAGAAAAGAAAAAAAAAGAAATAAGCCACACTTCGCCGCACGAGTATGGCTGGCAAGTTGTCGGTGGTAATAGCTCATCGACCGGTTGTCCAGAACCCAGCTCAATAAATGCACTAAAAATTCCTAAAACACTTAGGAAGTAGCAGAGAAGTAGAATAAACTGGGGAGATATACACTGGATTCACCCTTGTGTTGACCCCATAAAAAAAAAAAAGTAGGGAGAAAGCTACCGGTTGTAAAGATATACCTTTAGGTAGAATTCTTTTTGAGGTCACCTAGAGGCGTACAAATCCGAAGTCCATTTTAACTACCGGTCAACGAGTCTATCACAATCACAATAAGATGCTTAAAGCATAGGGTTCTCATCAAATCTTGGGTGAGTTGAATGGCCGTAGAAAGCTACTCTTAAACCCTAAAGTTTGAAAATCCCAAAAAATTAGAAAAGAGAAAAAGAAGTTTTTCTTTAAATAAGGTGAGGGCTTGAGGTGGTTTGCATTTTGGCTGATACCCGGGCACTGTTATGTCTTTGAAAGTTCAGTTCCTAAGTAGACAATTTCTTAATGATTGAAAATAACTCAGGTCCAAATAATCCAACCTAATTCTTTTATAAATAACATATAATTTTTGCTAGGGACTAGCAAAAGATAGGCATGGGGGTATGATGTAAATACATTTACACCACCTAAAATGTCTATTTTTGCATGTTCTTAAGCATAGGATTGCATTTCATGATATAAATATTGCATAACATGCATCATCTTGCATTTAGAGTAGTTTGAATAAAATGGAGGTTAATTATCTCCTTTTATGTGCTTGGACAAGGCAAACATTTTATTGGGACCTCGGATGAAAGATCCAACCGTATGGATGTGATCAGGGTGACGATTGGAGTTCAACGACTCCAAGATCGCCCTAATCGGGCATCCGTAGCATCAGATAGTGACTGGGGAACCCTAGAAGATCAAGGGCCAGGATGGTGTAAATCCGCACTTTCGATGACAAATCCAACCGCACGAATGAATTCGGATCGACGATCGCAGCCCAACCACACAAAAATCGAGTCAATCCGACATCTGTGGCACCATCTACAACTTCCAGAAGATGGATGGCCAAGATGGCGCCACGTGGCACCATCTCGGCTGGCCAAACGACCGCATGCAACCTCTGAAGACCCCGCACCTGCTCGCTCTCCTCTGTTGGATCTTGATCCAACGGCTATGGTCAGCCGAGCTTAAAAGCGTCCGCTCGACCATTCGCACCTCGTAGTGCAGTAGTCAAGTGCGCTTACGCGAGCGGAGGGCGCGGGTTCAAGCCGCGGCGAAGGGCTGGAAGGCGTGGGCGATTGGGCGCGGGCGGGCATTGGATCTTGATCGGACGGCCGCGCACGCCCGATAGCGTTCACGCGCAATTGAACGTGCGGCGTCACGCGCGATCGCACGCGGGCGGGTGCGCAGCGCAGCGAGTGAAGGCGTGACTTAAGCCGTCCGATCTCACGATTGGACGGCTGAGGATCACTGGACGTGCGTATACGTTGAAGAAGCAGGCAGCCGAGGAGGCGCATGTGGGGCGGAAGCTACACCCACATTGGGGCTTTAGTGACGGATTTATCCGTCACTAAAGAACCCTCATTTATTATTTTGAAGTTGTAATGTCCATTTTACCCCCACTCCTTGCAACTATAAAAGGAGACCCCTTGCATACGAAATTCTCATCCCTTCCTTCTCTTCTCTACCCCTCCAAAGCTCAAGAGAAGCTTGTCCCACACCCGGGATGCTTCTCGCTAGGTAAAGTCCAAATTTTCGTCCCCCTTCGGAAGTGGATCTCGGGACGACGACGACGTGCTGCTTCATTCCCATTCTTCTACTTTGTCCTCCTTCATCCTACTTCGTTCCCCTTCGTCCAGGCGTCATCCCATCCGGCTCGTCCTCCAAGCAACCGTCGAGGAGGATTTCTCTCTCCCTATTCTTTTTACTGCTTTCTAGTATAGATTTACTGCTTTCTAGTATAGTTTTGCTCGTCCTCCAAGCAATCTTAGAGGAGGACATTTCTCCTTCCATTCTTTTAATGCTTTCTAGAGTAAATTTATCGCTTTCTAGAGTAATTGTTTTATGCTTTGTAGTTCTAAGAGTGAAATGAACAATCTCCTTAATGATAAATTCCTTATTTATTCTACATCTCATTTTGATTTCTCTGTGTAATATTCTCTTTCTCTCTTACTCTCTCTCTCTTCTATTTATTGTAAATAATTAGGTAGTTTTAAATTGAATTATTCCGTGACAAATAAAAAGAAACGCGTAGTCTTTAAATCAAACGTCCGCCTCCCTGTGTTCGACCTGGAATTTTAATTTCGGTATAAATTTTATTTGTTGAACACGAGTTCTTCGCTTTCAAACTACAACGACAGGTTTGCCAAAACCAAACACGTTAGCATAATGATTCGCACGTTTAACAACGTCCAATAACACTACAGAAGTGGGTTTGAGGTGTATGGGAGATGGCTAAGGGTCTTGGATGTCCTATAACTTATCTGGACGTCCAGATAAGAGTTGGAACTAGGGTTTTAAGGCTTCCTAGGGTGTTGTGACCTAATCTAAGGGTGGCTAAGGCTTGGGGAAGTCTCTAGGCTATCCTAGGTTTAGGATGGACCTTTGCTCTTCACATTTTACTGCTTATTTCTACTTAATAGAATAGCAAACTTTTAACCCCCTTACATTATTATTCCTACATCTAATCTAAGCCTTCTGCTCCAGGTCTGCTACAACTCCTATTATTCCAGATCCATCTTCAAATCGTGCTTCAGATCCAGCTCCAGATCTACTTATTGCCTACAATCAACATAATGCACTTAATCAGCACATTATAACATTATTTATGCATAGCTAAAGGAAAGCAGTAAAGATGTAGATAATGCATATGCATGCATGAATAACCCTAACTTATGCTATGTCCTAGCTTAATCTAGGTTAATTAAGACCTATGATTGCTGCACAATCATAGAGTAGGAGGGAGAACAAAAGAGAAAGGTACCTTGCAGTATGATCAACCAAACCTATCCTTATGTGGGTAGCCTAAAGACCTACAGACTCCCAGGACCCATCTTGAGATGATAGAAATGATTTGGTCTACTTCTATCTGGCCAATCCAACTAGTTAGAGGGAGGGGCTAGGAGAAGGTTCTTCCTTTGGCATGCGCCTCCGATTCCTAGTCTACCCCCCAGCTATGGTCGTTTGACGCTACTCCCCTAGCTAGACATCAGATAAACCAGTAGAAGCAGATTAATTGAAAAAAATCTCAATCTAAGCCTCGAAGAGCAAATCAATCCTTAAGGCCAACGTCTAGTCAGTTTTAGTTAGGCTTAAGATGATCGTGCTCTTAGAATGTGATGGGCCCTTTAGATGGGTTGTGCCCTTAATAATCAATTAAAATGTGTGTGCATGCACAACCAGGGTTTGCAAATAAGGCTTAGGATGATCGTGTCTTTTAAGGTTTAGTCTTAAGTGTATTCAATCAAGTTCAGGAGAACACTCCAAGTTTTGCAAGCACCGGTGATGATATGTTCCTTTAAAAATTAGAAATAATGTGGAGTGCTTGGTTCAGCCCTAAAACCAACCCTAAGTGGCAAGCTACTTAATGGATCAATTTTAGATTGAGTGGTGTGGCCCAAACAGTTCAAATAATTGGCCTGTTGCACCACTTGATTAAGGCACACAAAAATGTTTAACCTAACCAAATTTCTACTCTTTTATGTGTTGATTTGTGTGTGTAGCAGTTCCACAAGTCGAAATCCTGGTTGAGTGAAAATCAAAAGAGGTTAAGTGCCTCAAGTGTGGGTGTGTATAGTATGTGTGTTACTTTTGTCCCATAGTCAGATCATATTTTTTTAATTTTCTTTTTATACGAGGGTGAGATGAGTGGAGGTGGTAAACAAGACAAACAACTTCTATACTAGGGTTCGTGAAAACACCTAAGTAGATTAGGTCTTGATCATTAAGGTGACGAAATGAAACTAGTAGGGGGGAATGTGGGGGGGCACTTACAAATTGCTCTACCCCCACTTTACTCCAATCTACTGCACTTGGATCTCCTTGCTAGGGTACCTACAAGACATTAAATTAGAGGCAAGCGAGGTTAATAATAAGTAAATGCAAAGAAACACGGAAGACAAGAAAGCAAATTCCATTGCCTCCCCGACAATGACACCAAAATGATGAATGGGTTTTGGCAAAGTAAAATTAGGGTTAGGAGAAACCCCTCCTCATAGTTCGCAAAACACGTTATCAAATACAATTTTTAACCGAAACTCCAAGGGAGTCCTGGATCGAACACAAGGAGGCGATGTTTACTTTTGTTGAAATCCGCGCTTTGTTTTGTTTCCTTTTGGTGTTTTAGGGTTTTGTGATTTTTTTGGTGTTTTTGAAATAAAAGGACAAGCAAGATAACTTCACAAACTGGAGAAACAAATATGATATTTCACAATATCTATTACAATATGCTAAAATATAAAAGAGATAGGAGTGAGAAGAAATCTCCTAAATCAGCTATTTGGCGAGATGACGCAGTTGGCGGCAGCTTGGATGAAAGGGGTGAAGTGCTAGATGATGGAGGTGAGATGCAGAAGGACGCCAGGTAGAGGAATGCTTCAACAAGGCTTCGGAATGGGGATGAGGAGTTGGAGGTGATCTTCTACAGGAATGGAGGTGGGAGGATGGCTCCAAGGCTTCTTATGAAGGTGGTGAGATGGAGGACGAGTATTTGGTGGGGTATGGGAACATTACACTAATAAGAGGCCTTTGGAGCTTGGGAGTAAGCTCTATTGGAGTTTTGGTAGGCTACTAGAGCTTAGGTGTAGGTAGGAATGGAGTAAGTATAGATGAAAAGGAAGGGGAGGTGTAGGGCTCATTTTATAGTGAAGGGAAGAAGGGCATCCCATGCACAGGCAATTAGTGATAGCTGCAAGCATCACTAAAGACTTGCCCCGGCTGTTGCTGAAGATCCGCTCCACTGTTGGCACACGCATCACGTGCCCGTGCCTCCCACACCATGTTACGTGCACATATGCGCTTGCATGCACAGCTGCGCCCGGTCATGCTACGCTGGCGTTGCCTCGCACGCGCATGCACTGCTCTAGTGCCGCTGTTGTGCTATGTCAATTTCTCAATTAGAGGGCCACGAGGATTTGAACCCACTCCCCTCACTTGGTGGATGGGTTCCCAACCAATGTGCCAAGCCATCCAAATAGTCGAGAGCACGTCTTATGGTGTGAAGTGGAGGAGGGCTCTCAGTCATTGGATTTGCATCCAGCAGCTGAGATTGTTTGTTGGATACCCCTTTGGAAGGACGTCGGGTGACATTGGGCTCTCCAAATGGTGCCACGTGGCATCATTTGGACCTTCCACCTTTCGTTACTTGCAGAGGATGCCACGGTGCTCGTATTAAGGTGATTTCCATGCTGACAGACTACAATCGTTGCTCTAGATCCGTCCGTATAGTCGGATTTCTCATCTGAAGCCCATAAAGATGTTGCATTGCCTCCTAGCCATAAATGTCAAAATTACTATACAATATACACAAATTATCCTAAATGCAATGTAATGCATTTTATGCACTATTTATACTGAATGCAATGCTAGGCTTAGGAACTATCATAAATAAGAATTTTATCATGAATTTTTGTGTGTTTATCAAACCAAGGGATGCAAATAGGGTGAACCCTTCCTTTGAGGCGATGCATTAGTGGTGCCTCTTAACTACCCTTTGGTTCCTTTAAGGGGTGTTGACGAGTCGATATTCGCTTTCATTGAATAATTTAACATAGCATGACATGTCATTGTAATGCTTTTGTGGTGGAAAATCGACTATCAAAAATTTAATTACTTCTAACCACAATGATTAGGTCGTTCCCACGGGGAGGAACATGCCAAATTATTTCAAAAATTTATCAAAACATGATGATAGATATTTACCCATAATTATAATATAGCATGTAACTAACGGAATAGAGAGAGAGAGATATGTATACAGATGGAAGAGAAATAACTAGAACTAGGAGGAGTGGGCTGCAATTGCATCCAAAATATATATTAACGAAAAACACACCCAAAATCCTCAGCAATGGCACTGAATGTAAATAGAATTTCAATTCAAAATAGAGCATTCACTGCAGCAACTCGTGCGTGCATGTAGGCGGGTCGTAGACCGTTGAGGTTGCACGTGGAGGACCTCCGGAGTGTTGGCTATGCATTGATGGTGGAGGCACACAAGGAAGTGGCTGGATGTCGCCGGTCGGTGGTAGAGGTCATCGGTGACGGTGACGGCAGGAAGTGCATGAGGAGGTCGTGGAGGGTGGCTGGTGGTAGTGCGATGGTCGTGGGCATGAGACAAGGAGAATGACAAGTTTGATGGTGAGATTGGCGGCTTGTAGTGGCCGCATGAAGCAAGGAGGGTGGTTGCATTTTGGGTTCTTTGCGGAGGAATCACAAGGGGTGGGTGGAAGAAGAGGAAGAAGAAGAAGTGGAAGATGATTGGGGGCACGGGTGGCAGTGAGGGTTGATGGTCTACGACTGAAAGTGGTGTTGGCAGGTTTGTGCAAATCTGGGGTGAGGGTAGAGATGGCTGATGGTGATGGTGGTGCTCTCTGTCACTGAGCACCACTGGGGCATAGACGGTGGCGAAGATGTTGGATTCAATCCACAGTGCACTCTCCGGCCATGGTGTCTGCGATGTGCACAGTGCCAAACGAGGAAGAAGATGAAGGTTTCCCCTGTGCATGGGCCTCTTCTTTTATAGAAATCTTCATCGACTCTCCCTCACTTTCTTTTGTTCTCTCCAACGAACGGTCGAAGATCCTGAGGCAGTTTAGGCTTGGAGCGATGTTGTGAGAGACTCAGTTGACTTGGGTGGGCGGTGAAGAGGTGGTCCAGTAGAGGCTGACAAGGAAGAGGCGGTTTAGTAGTTGCAAGCCTCGTACGTTCTGCAGGAAAGGAAAGATTAGGTTATTTTAAAAAAAATCCAAAACAATCTAATATATCCATGCATAGTATCTTCCATATGAATGCAATGCATGCAAGTAATTTTATAAACTAATCCACTGGCATATTAAAGTATGCCATGTATATGAAAACATTAATCTAGTAACTAGGCATTTAAGTATTTAATTAGCCCACAAATGTAGTCTCATCAAATGCCTCCATACCTAATTTTTCCTAGTCCCGAGCAAAAGTGAAAAACGATGAAAGTGACCCAAGATTTCTTCTTTTCTTATTCCATAAATTTAGTGATCCAGATAAATGTGAACAAATATTAGCCTCGATAATAGATCCAAGTGAATAAGCTAATTTACATTTAAAATTCGTACTTAACCCTTGGTGAAAATTCTATTAGGAGAGGCAACTACTTCCCTCGGAGATAAAGCAGGAAATAACCTATAATTTAGCCTCGGCTTTCTAGCTTAGGTAGGAGATATTGAGTCAAATGGATTCATATTTGGTAGCTTACACTCATCTGGTGCTACATTTAGTCTAGTACTGCAAACTCTAAATCTCTAGACTATCAAATGAGTCAACCTAGAGAGAAGCTAAAGAAAACTGTGCTCTCTTAATGTTCCTTTGTGCTCACTCTCTTTCTTTTGTTTTTCTTTCTGAGATCACATATCTCACCAGATTCTGTAAATGTACTCAATGTTTGGTGGTCTCACATGGCATTCACACTTCTAATTAGAGTCCTAATAACCGTGCAACTAAGTTAGAAGTCCTCAACCAGTATTCAGGCGAATAGAAATACTGAAAAATAGGTATGGGTCATATTTGGTTGATTGCAAATGGTGTTTTTGTTGCCTCAATGAAATCAACATGAAGACAAAGCTATAAACTAGAACATTTTTTTTCTTTTTTTTATTTTTTTTTGTATATATATATTTCTCTTTTCTTTTTTTCTCTTTTTATTTTTTCTAAGATAACAACACGACTCAAACTTTATTCATGAGGCATTATTAGGGATGATGATGTTTAAGAGGATATTGTGTGGCTTATTTGGTGAAGGAATGGATAGGACAAGCATATTTCTAACTTTTGAAACTATTATCTTCCTCCAGCAGAGGACTCTATGAAGGATGGTCATAACCATCCACCATAATCATAGTTTTATTAGAACTCAATCTCTATGTATCTGTCTTATTTGGTGACTCTTAAGAATTCACACACAATGTTTGCATGCAGGAACAGAAAGCGAAACTATGCCTAACTCTGAGGTATCATCATTTAATTGTCTAGAATTGAAGAGTCCTTGCACTAGACTTAGCATACCAATAGTCTATCTACTTTCTCCTCACCAATATTAGGTGGATCTAATAGAGGATAGTATGCCTGACTCCCTACTAACTATCCAAGGATTCAGTAGACTAAAAATGCTTATTGGTTTTCTTAAAAGATCCATTACCCTATCTACGTGCAAGTAAAGTAAATGTACTGGATTCTAAGAAACAATTTAAGAAAATCTTCAATGACACCGCCTTGATAAAGATATTTTGCTAAGGACTAACCAAATCAACTAAATAAAATAAAAGCGATTTCTTTTTTTTTTTTTACTAATGCACCTATCCTAAATGTTTGCAAATATTTATAGATGCTATAAGCATCCTCAAGTTATACCCCCCATGCCTAAAATTGACAATGTCTTATTGGAAAAATAAAGACATAGAAGAATATCATTTAAGGAGGAGAGTGGGAGGAGCTAAGGCTCCTCAAGTCGAAGTGCATCCAAAACCTAGCCATCTAAAAGAGTAACATATGGTTTAAGTCATTGGCCATTTACCTTAAAGCTCGCACCAGAAGTAGGGTTTTGAATTTCAACTGCTTCATGAGGGAAGGCATTGATAACAACATACGGCCCATCCCAGCAGGATTTGAGCTTTCCAGGAAATAATTTAAGTCTAGAATTGGAAAGCTAGGCCCACTGGTTGGGCTCAAAGGTCTTTCTAATGATATGCTTATCATGGAAGACCTTTGTACATTGCTTGTAAGCTTGAGAGGTTTCGTAGGCTTCATTGTGAAGTTCTTCAAGATTACTTAACTCTAGCATGCATGCCTTACCCACTTTATCCAGATTTAAGTTAACATTTTTAATAGCCCAATAAGCTTTGTGTTAGATTTCAATGGGAAGGTGACACGCTTTTCTGTAGACAAGACGGTAAGGAGACATGCCCAAGGGAGTCTTATACACTATTCTATAGGCCCAAAGAACATCATTTAATTTTTTCAACCGATCCTTATAGTCAGGCCTGATAGTTTTTTCTATAATTTGTTTAATATCCGTATTAGACACTTCAACTTGTCCACGTGTTTGGGGATGGTAAGGTGTGGCTATCATGTGGCTGACTCCTAAATTTTGGAGTAGTCTTGTTAAGTGCACATTCTTAAAGTGAGGTCCTCCATCACTTGTGATAGTCCTTGGGCACCCGTACCGAGAAATGATATTAACTCTAACAAAATCCAAGACCACGGAATGGTCATTGGTCCATGTAGGTATGGCTTCTATCCATTTTGATACATAGTCCACAGCCATATGGATTTACTCATATCTGAATGACACAGGAAAGGGACCCATGAGATCGATGCCCCAAATATCAAAGATCTCAATGGGGAGAATAGGTTGCTGGGGCATCTCATCCCTTTTTCTGATGTTCCCGTCTGCTGGCAATGTAGGCATGCGCCTACATATGTATGTGCATCTTGGAATAATATGGGCCACCAAAACCAGACTAAAGAACCTTATGTGTAGTCTTTTTCCCACTAAAATGCCCTCCACAATGGAGGTCATGGCATAAACTTAGAACACTCCTTTGTTCTTCGTCAGGGATGCAACGATGGAATAACTGGTCAAGGCCTATTCTAAAAATCTTAGATTCCTCCCAATGATAAAATTTAGCGTCGGCAAGAAACCTGTCTTGGTTCTGCTTGTCGAAAGTATTGGGGGTTATGCCTGTGACCAAATAGTTCACTATATCAGTGAACCAAGGAGTTTTGGCCTTCAGAGTCATCAGAGACTCATTAGGAAAAGTCTCTTGGATATTGCCAGCAGGGGTTGATGCCTAAATAGGGATCCTAAATAGATGATCTGCTACCACATTTTCAACTCCTTATCTTTAATTTCTAGGTTAAACTCCTGGAGTAGCAGAATCCAGTGAATCAAACGAGGTTTGGTGTCCTTCTTTGCAAGAAGGTGCTTTAAAGCAGAATGATCAGTGAACACCACAACCTTAGATCCCAAGATCAAAATTTTTCTAAAGCAAATACTATAGCAAGAAGTTCCTTTTTAGCGACCATGTAGTTTTGCTAAGGATCCGTAAGGGTCTTATTGGCATAATGCAAAACATGACGTTTGCCATCAACCCTTTGACCTAAGACCGCTCCCACGGTGAAATCAGAAGCATCCCACATCAGTTCAAACAGGAGGGTCTAATCTAGTGCTTAGAGAATTGGTGCGGTAATAAGGGCTTTCTTCAAGACTTGGAAAGCCTCGCCACATCTGCCATCAAAATCAAAGGAAACATCCTTTGCTGATAGGTCGCAGAGTGGCTTAGAGATTTTACTGAAATCTCTAATGAAGCACCTGTAGAATCTAGCATAGCCAAGAAAAGATCTAACTTGACGAGCATTGGTGGGCGATGGAAGTTTAGAGTGGAATCAATTTTGACAGTATCCACCTTTAATCCTCTCTCAAAGACTACATGGCCCAAAACAATGCCTTGTCGGACCATAAAGTGGCTTTTCTCCCAGCTAAGCACCAGCTTTACCTCTTTACAACGGATTAAGACTTTATCAAGGTGTGAAAGGCATAGGTCAAATGACGAGCCGTAAATGGAGAAATCATCCATGAAAATCTCTACAAAATTGTCAATCATGTCAGAAAAGAAAAACATCATACATCGTTGGAATGTGGCAGGAGCATTACATAACCCGAATGGCATACGGTAGAACGCAAATGTGCCATACATACTTGTGAAGGTGGTATGCTTCTAATCGTCAGGGAAGATGAGTATCTGATTATACCTAGAGTACTCGTCAAGGAAACAGAAGTACTTGTTCCCTGCCAGTCTTTCCAAAATTTGATCAATAAATGGCAAAGGGAAATGGTCCTTCTGGGTAGCCATATTCAAATGGCGGTAATCAATGCAGACCCTCTAGCCAGTTGAGGGTCTAGTGGTCACCAACTCCCCTTGGTCGTTTTCTTTTTGGGAACCACATGTATTGGACTAACCCATTTACTGTCTGAAATGGGATAGATAATTCTTGCATCTAGCCATTTCAGAATCTCCTGTTTGACAACCTCCCGCATATTGGGGTTGAGCCTTCTCTACATGTCTCGAAAGGGTTTCATGGACTCGTCTGTGTATATATGATGCATGCAGAGGTAGGGGTCAACACCATTAATATTAGCTATCGACCAAGTAATAGATCCCTTGTGCCTTTGTAAATGCTCGAGCAAAGCTCCCTCTTGCGATTTAGATAATGAAGATGAGATAAATGATGGGGAACATGTTGTTAGGGCCAAGGAAAGCACACTTCAATATGCTCATGAGGGGTTTAAGCTCCAACTCAGGAGCCTTATGGATTGAGGGTATAAGTTGAGATGTCCCCACCTCAGGTAGCGGACCTACCTTCAGGGTCCAAGGTGGGCCAAAGACTTTGTGTACTCCCGGCAACTCTTCCATTTTGGGCATATCCCCTTCATTCTCTTCAATACTAGGAGAATGGTCCTTAGATATGACCATTTGAAGGGTATCTCTACAAAATAGTGCTGGAGTAGTCTCCTCAATGATTTCATCAACAACCTCAATCTAAGAACAATCTTCAAATCCAGAATGCTTGTAGGTATCAAAAATATTCAACCGGATCTTCTTGCTCCCAAAGCCCATTTTAAGTGCCCCTGATATACAATTGATAGGCACTAGCTATGGCCAAGAAGGGGCATCCCAGAATAATGGACGGCATGGTGGGCTTATTAGATGGGTCAGTATCTAGCACAAGAAAGTCAATAGGGAAGAAGTCCTCCATTCTCACCAGGACATTTTCCAGCAATCCCTGTGGTGTCTTAAGCGATCTGTCTAAGACTTGGAGGATGACTGGACTAGGGTTTAAATCGCTTCCTTTCAAAAGGTCATAGACAGAGCTCAATAAAATGTTCACCCCACGCCTATATCGAGCAGAGCCTCATCAAAGTGTTGGTTACCTATAACCAATGAAATATACAGGGCCCTTGGGTCTTTGATCTTGGGAGGTGTTCCATGTTGGAGTACCGAGCTAACATGGTCAGGTAGGATGACCTTAGCTTGGACCTATCTTCTAGATCGGTGCTTCTGGGTGCACAGGTCCTTCAAAAACTTGGCATAGGATAGGATCTATTTTATAGCATCCAATAAAGGCAAGTTGATATGGACTTTCCTAAAAGTGTCCATAATCTCATCTGTCCTATCCTTGGCTCCAGACGAGCCAACAGAAGATTCCCTAGGAGCGGATAGTCACTCTGGATAGGGCACCCTCAGCTTCTTGGTAGAGGGGTCATCATGTCAGGAAATGGATGGCGGAATGATGACATACTCAGGGTGGGTGATTTCAAGAGAGGGAGGGTAGTGTGGCTCTTCCTCGATGAAGGTGGAAGTCGAGTTTGGTGTAGGAGGGGAAGCTTGAGAGGTAACCGTAAGAGTGCTATCAAGTTTTTCGATTTTCTTTCCACTCCTCAACATGGTCACAGCTTGAGCGTGGTCCCTGAATATGACCCCCTTACCCTTTGGGTTCTCCTCAGAAGAGCTAGGCAACTTCCCCAGATCTCGCTACCTAACTGCCTTAGTAAGATGACCAATTTGGGATTGCATATCAGTTATCATCTTATTCTGAAGATTGGATGACCATATTCTGATGCTCTTACATCACTTTCATCATGCTTTTAGTTCATCCATATCATAATACTTATTATGAGGAGGGTTTGCATAAGATGGTTGGTATATGGGTTAGGGAAGTTTAGGTCTTGCATTCCTGTTGAGTAAAATTCTGAGGAGGTCATTGAAGTGCTCCCATGTTTCATGAAATTTCTCCCCTTCCTGTTGAGTAAAACCCATAATCTCTCTTTTGTAATGATTGGTCTTACTCATAGGAAAGTACTTTTTCAAGAATTCTCCCTTAAGGGTTGCCCAATCATTTACCCTTGCATTGAGGTTATGATACTAATGCTTGGCCTTATCCTTTAGGGAGAAATGAAATAGAGTTCTCATCAGGGCTTCATTAGTAAAGCCCTGAAGCTTCACCGTGGAACAGACCTCGGTGAATTCCTCAAGATGCCTGTAGTGATCCTCCCTAGCAGTACCATAGAAAGCAGGGAGCAAAGATATGGTGTTGCTCTTGATCTCATAAGGATTATCCACTCCAAGTCTCCAAATAAGTAGGGCTGGTGAGTTGTAGGGAGGAAATAGTCTCTCAAGATTCTCTGATTTTCACCAACCCTAATCTCTTCTACAGGTCTTTCTTTTGCCATTTTTCTTCTTTCTTGGTTGGCTTTCCTAATAATTCTCTTAGGTTCCAGGTTCAAAACATGACTCCTTCTAAGAGAGCACCTACCAAGCATACACCAAGAAAACACAAGGCAACATGTCTTCTCTTCATTTAAAGTACTTTAAGCCCTCTTTCAAATTTCCAACTTGGCCAAATAGAGTCAAGGTAGTGTTTCTCTGTTTCTCAAACAATTGGCCACAAATGCACCACTAAGTTAGGAACTCAAAGATAGTTAACCTAGAATGATTTCTACTCTTTTATGTGTTGCTTTGTGTGTACCGGTTCCACAGATCAGAACATAGTTGAGTAGAAACAAATCAATTTGATTAAGTGCCTTGAATGTGGGTGTATGTTGTGTGTTTGCTGAAAATTACCCCACAAGATTATCTTTTTGTTATTTTTTTTTTATAAATGAGGGTGGAATGAATGTGAGTGAGAATCCAAACAACCAAACTATTCCTAGGATTTATGCAAACACCTAGATTAATTGGAATTTGGATTTAATGTGGTGAATGAAATCTATGGAGGGGGGAAGAGTGGGGAGCACTTACAGTTGTCTTCAATTACACTTTAGTCCAGTCTACCGCTTGATGATTCACTGATGGAGGTCTCTATAAAACAATAGACACAAAAGAAAGCAAGTTAGAAAATAATAAAGTGCAAGAAATGCGAAAAGAAGATCGGAAATCGTTGCCTCCCCAGCAACAGCGCCAAAATGTTAGGCGTATGAATTGCTACGCTAACGTGTTTGGTTTTAAAACCTTGTCGTTGTAGCTTGAAAGCAAAGAATTCATGTTCAACAAATAAAATTTATACTGAAATTGAAATTCCGGGTCGAACACAGGGAGGCTACATCTATCTATATTCGCAAATATATTTTTTCTAGAATTTTTCTTGAAAAGCGAGGCGATGTAATTACAATGAAGCTATTACAATAATCAGACTAAAAGGAAGTGAGAGAGAGGGGGAAAATATGCATTCAATATTTTAAAATGTTTATACAATAAAACCAAATAAGAATTACACTAGAAAGCGGGAAATCAGCTACACTAGAAAGCAGGAAAATTCTATACTATAAAGTGTAAAGAAGAATGGGAGAGAGAAGTTATCCTCCTCGACGATCACTTGGAGGACGAGTCGGACGGGATGACGCCTGGACAAAGGAGGACAAAGTAGAAGAATGGGAATGGGGCAGCATATCGTCGTCGTCGTGGGATCCACTTCTGAACAGGGACGAAAATTTGGACTTTATCTCTCGAGGAGCATCCTGGGTGTGGGACAAGCTTCTCTTGAGCTTTGGAGAGGTAGAGAACAGAAGGAAGGGATGAGAATTTCATGTGGAAGGGGTCTCCTTTTATAGTTGCAAGGAGTGAGGGCAATTTGGTCATTTAAATCTCAAAACATTAAATAAGGGGTCTTTAGTGACGGATAAAATCATCGCTAAAGCCCCATCGTGGGCATAGTGGGCACTGCCCACGTGGCTGCTGGCTTTCACTCACTCTTAGCGCTTGCACACATCCGCTAAATCTCAGTCGTCCGATCGCGAGATCGAATGGCTTAAGATGCGCCTTCCCCGCTCCTCAACGCACGCCCACCCGCGTACAATCCTGCATGAGGTGTAGGCGTGTGATAGCGCGTGGGTGCTATCGAGCTCCCGCAGCAGCTAGATCGAGATCTGACGCATGGCCACACCCACTCATTCGCACCACTCGCCCTCTCACGCGATTCGATCGCGCGTCGCCTGCTGGCGATAACACTCTCGCCCACTGTGCTGCGGAGCATGGATGGGCGTGAGGATGTTTTAATATGCCTGCATCCACACTCGTTGGATTGAGATCCAATGGCCCAGATCGCGTGCCAAAACTTCTTTGAAAAAAAGCAGCGGCGGTCTTGAGGGCCAGTTCGACGGCTGAGATGGCACCACGTGGCACTATCTTGGCCATCCATCTTCTAGATGTTGTAGATGATGCCATGGGTGTCAGATTGAGTTGATTTTTATGCCGTTTGACTGCAATTGTCGATCTGAATCCATCCGTGCATTCGGATTTGTCATTTGAAGTGTGGATTTACACCATCTTGGCCCTTGATCTTCTAGGGTCCCCCGGTCACTATCTGATGCTACAGATGCTTGATTAGGGCGATCTTGGAGTCGTTGAACTCCAATCGTTGCCCTGATCACATCTGTACGGTTGGATCTTCGATCCGAGGCTCCGATAAAAAGTTTGTCCTATCCAAGCACATAAAAGGAGACAATTAACCTCCATTTTATTCAAACTACTCTAAATGCAAGATGATGCATGTTATGCAATATTTATAGCATGCAATGCAATCCTATGCTTAAGAACATGCATAAATAGACATCTTAAGTAGTGTAAATGTGTTTACATCACACCCTATCCTGGATCTAGCTCACCTGAACCGATTGGTTCGGTTCGGGGTTGGGTGGGTTCGGGTTAAATCTAGGGGAGTCAAGATATCGAGGTTCTCGGGTCCCTCCCTGATATTAGGTCATTTTAGGTTGTTTAAAGGATGGTGGTGACCTATATTTAGTGGAATACTAGGGAGGGCAGGTGTTATATTCATTATATCCTTCCTAATTGTAGATCGAGTTGGTTTGGTGATCAAAGGATGACGATCTATAATCATTGTAGCCTTATGAAGGATAATAATCATAGTCTTGTTGTCTAGAATTAGGCCCTAGACACTGAGGTCCATATTCATATCCCCAATCAAAGTCATCCCAGCTAGTGGATGGGTAATTACAATTCAATTCAAAATAGTAATCATCTTGGGGATACATGTTGGTAAGAGGGTAGGATTGAAAATGTGTGAAAGATGTGGAAGGATACATTGTGGAGTAGGAGGGAAAATAGAATAGAGAAAGGTGCCCTATAGTACAATCAACCAAACCTGTCCTTATGTGGGTAGCCTAAAGACCTACAAACTCCTAGGACTCGTCTTGAGATTATAAATGATTTAGTCTACTTTTATCCAGTCAATCCAACCAGTTAGAAGGAGGGACTGGGGAGAAGGTTCTTCCTTTGGCTTGCGCCTCTAGTTCCTAGTGTACCTCCCAGCTGCAGTCGTTTGACGCTACTCCCCTAGCTAGGAATCAGATGGACTAGCAGAAGTAGATTAATCGAAAAAAATCTCAGGCTGAGCCCCGAAGAGCGAACCAATCCTTAAGGCCAACGTCTACTCGATTTTAATTATGCTTGGGATGATCGTGCTCTTGGAATGTGATGGGCCCTTTAGATGGGTTGCACCCTTAGTGATCAGTTAAAATGTATATGTGTGCACAACCAGGGTTCTCAAACAAGGTTATTTGATGATGTGTCTTTTAGGATTTAACCTTGTTTAGTAGCTTTTAGGGTTTATTTCTTAGGTTGGTTCAATCAATGTTTAGTAGAACACTCTAAGTTTTGAAAGCATGAGTGATGATATGTTCCTTTAAAAATCAAAAATAATGTGGAGTGCCTGGTTCAGCCCTAAAAATCAACCATAAGTGGCAAGCTACTTGATGGATCAGTTTCAGATCGAGTGGTGCGGCCCAAACAACTATATCAATTGGCCTGTTGCACCACTTAGTTAAGGCACACAAGAATGTTTAACCTATTCAGATTTCTACTCACTTATGTGTATTGAGTTGAAGTGTACCGAGTTCACAGGTCAGATCCCAGTTAAGTGGTAGAATCAAAGTGATTGTGCACCTTATGATAAGAAGTTATGGGTGTTAAGTGTGTACCTTTCACTTAAATCCCGCAAGCGAAGAATATTTTTTTATTTTTTTATACATGCAGGTGGGTGAGGTGAGTGGAGTGATAATCAAACAACCAAAATCTACCCTAGGGTTTATGCAAAGCACCTAAGTTGATTTGGGCTTGAATTATTAGGTTATGGAATGAAAACTAAGGTGGGGGTGGTGTGGGGGACACTTACAAACACTCTACCCGCACTTTACTCCGATTTACCGCACTTGGACCTCCATGCTAGGGTACTTGCAAGGCGAAACACGTGTGGTGTGTACCGCACGTGTTTTGTGAGTTTGAAATCAGGGTTACGAGTAACCTGTCGTCGTAGTTGCAAAACGCGTGGTCGAATAAAATTTATACTGGCACTCGAAAAGTGAGTCCTGGGTCGAACATGGGGAGGCGAACGTTTGGTTTTATAAAAATTCATGTTTCTCTTTTTATTTGTTTATTTCATTTTTTTCTTTTCTAATTTTTTTAGTATTTTTAATAAGTAAGAGATTAGGTCGATGAAAACTTTTTCTACTTGTAAAACTATAAGAGAGAGAGGGAGAGGGAGAGAGAGAGAGAGAGAAACAATCATCTATTCATCAAGAACTATTTGTTACACTACGAAAGTAGGAAAAATCTACACTACGAAAGCGTAAAAAGATAGAATGGGGTGAGAGAAATCCCCCTTGACGGTTGCTCGGAGGATGACTCGCTCTGACGCTGCCCGGAGGAAGGTGGTGAGGAGCAGGACGAAGTAGGACGAAGCCGGAGGATGGAGGATGGGGCAGGATGACGTCGCAGCGAGGATCTTTTTCCCGAAGGGCGGTTAGAGGACGGCCACGGGATGCTCCACGAATGGGGCTGAGGGGAGGGAAAACTATTTGGTTTTCTACTCTAGAGGAGCATCCCAGGCTTGGGACAAGCTCTCTCTAGAGCCCTAGAGGTGGTGAGAGGAAGAAAAATGAGAGGAGTAGGGGTCCTTTTATAGTGGAGGAAAGAATCAAATTCGTATACATGACATTTAGTGACGGTCATAAACGTCGTTGAAGATCCAGTGCAAACGTTGTTGAAGATAGCCTACACAACCACCCACTGTTGCGCTTGCTGGTGTCACACGTGCCCGTGTCACGCACGCACGCACGCGTGATACGTGCCGCTGCCGATGCGCGTGCACCGCTGCATTTGCACATGCATGCCTTCACGTGCGTGCGTGGACCTGTCCTGCTATGCGCGTATGGTGGCGCATGCATGTGCATGGTTGGCCTGGGTTGCACCACGTAGCGCAATCTGGGCCGTCCATCTTCTTTCCTTTGTAGGGGATGCTATAGAGGTCGGATTGGGTCGATTTTTACGCCATTGGGTTGCGATCGTTGACCTGAATCGATCCGTGCAATAGGATTTGTCGTTTGATGCTCCGGATTGAGTCACCTAGTCCCTCGACCGTTGATCTTCCTTGGATTGCATATGGTGCTACGGGACTCTAGTTGAGGCGATTTCGGAGGCGTTGGACTCCGATCATCGTCTTGATTAGATTCGTATGGTAAGATTGTCAATCCGAGGCTCCGAAATAAATATCCTTCTCTCCTGACCATAAAGAGGATGCAATTAACCTAAATTATATACTACTCTAAATGCAGAATGATGCATGCTATGCAATATTTATAACATGAAATGCAAATCTAAGCCTAGGAACATGCATGAATAGGCATTTTAACCTAAATAGATGTGTGTACATCAGAAGGGTTCACACTACTCACATCCCTAGGTTCCTCCATGGAGTACCTTTTCACTTGAGCATTTGAGAATATCAATGCAACATGGTGTATGTATTTAGGGCACTCGAAGGTCAATTTAGGGTGTGTAATTGTTTGACAACTTGATTGGTCACCCAAAAGAACCAAAAGTAACCTCAACCTCCCTCTACTTAAAATCAACTCATCAAGTAGCTCCTCCTTAGGGTTTTCAATCTAGGTCTATTCCAGGCACTCCACTTTCTTTTTGGTTTTAAAGGAAAACAATCTTCACCCATGTTTGACAACTTAGTTTGCCTAGAAACTTGATTGCAATCTACATAATTTGAAACCCTAAAAGTTACTTAAGCAAGATTTGAACATTAAAATCCACGTATCACAAATAATCTTGCTTGAAAACCCTAGTTGTGCACGCACTTACACAAATCTCAATTAATGATTAAGGGCACAACCCATTTTAAGGGCCCATCACATTCCATAAGCACCACAATCCCAGGCCTAAATAAAATTGAGTAGACGTTGGCCTTAAGGTCTGATTTGCTCTTCAGGGCCTAGTCTGAGATTGTCTTTGATTAACCTACTTGTACTGATTAATCTGATGTCTAGCTAGGGGAGTAGCATCAAACGACCGCGACTAGGGGGTACACTAGGAATCAGAGGCGAAAGCCGAAGGAAGAACCTTCTCCCCAGTCCCTCCTTCTAACTGGTTAGATTAAACAGACGCAAGTAGAGTAAATCATTTACAGTCTTAAGGCAGGTTTTGGGAGTTAGTAGATCCGTAGGCTACCCCACTTAAGGACAGCCTTGTTTTGTTGTGTTGCAGGGTCCCTATCCCCGGTCCTTCCGACCTTCTCCTAGTTTATGATGGGAAGATGGTCATTGAATCCCCGATTGGAAGGACCATTAGAGCATTCTAGGCAGTGCAAGTTGGATTTTGGTCAAATTGATCCCATGGCCGACCAACAGCCTCCTCTGCTTGGAAATCCACAGGAAGAATTTTGAAGGCAGCTGGAACAAATGCAGAGAATGTAGCAATGGTTCCAGAGAATGCAAGGCGCTCAGCCCTTGAAGGATTTTTATGATCCTTCAAATGACAGGGAACGTCCCAGTGTCCAGATTCCAGTCGGTGACGTAGAAATTAAGGCCCAGGTGTTAGGCCTAATTAAACATTATCATGGGCTTGGCTCCGAAGATCTGCTTCAGCACTTAGAGGACTTGACCACTTTGGTCCAGATCACCAAGGCACGAAACGTAAATGAGCAAATGATCATGAGGCTCTTCCCCCACTCTCTTAGGGATAAGGCCGCGCATTGGTATAGGACAATAGGAAGACCAATTACAACTTGGAATGAGTTGAAATCAGCCTTTCTAAAGAAATTCTTCCCAGTCGAACGTACCAATGCTTTGAGACGGGCAATTACTACCTTTACCCAGCGGCCGGGGGAGCAGTTTCATGTGGCCTGGGAGCGATTCCAGGACTTATTGCGGAGGTGTCCACACCACGAGGTGCCGAAATGGCAACTCGTGCAGATCTTCTATCATGGGTTGACTGAGCAACTCAGAAATCATGTGGATGCTTCTTGCGGAGGCAATTTCCTCAATAAAGATGCAGATAGTGCACATGATTTATTTGAGGAAATGAGTGAGAATTCAATCGATCATCCCTCCATGGGTACATTTAACCGATCCCAGCAGCCCAAACCAAATGTCAATGAAGTCCATGACTCTCATTCATTTGATATGGAATTGATTTGTAACAAACTTGATAAGGTGGACTTGGTTGCTAAAAGAATGGAAGAGTGGATGGCTGGCAATTCTATGAACAACTCTCGATCCACTCAATCCCAAAATTTGGGATTCCATTCCTCACGAGCTCCTTCTAGACGGGAGTTCGTGAATCAACTCGATGCGGCTCAACCTGTGAGTTAGCATTTTTCGGAACCCCACGGGTTCCAAACTGGGGTCTTTGATCCCAGTTTTTCTGATCCTTCCCTTTCTTTCTCTCCATCCTTCACCCTCAGACTCAAAGAATTCATGATCCTCATTTATATATGCCTCAAAATCGATTGTCATTTCCTGGTTCAAAGAGACATATTTTCCTCGCTCCTTGGTTCGAGGATCTCGGGTGAATCAATTGGTTCATCCTCAATGGGTTTCTCTAGCCCATTCTAGTCATCTCCAGTCTCAGAATATGTATCCCCACCGATAGGCCCCTGAGCAGGTTCACACATTTGGCTCTCCTGAAGGGGGTTTATCTTAAGAATCATCCCAAGATTTGACTAGGGCAACCACAAATTTCATCCTCAACCTCTACAATTTCCCAAGAAAAAACTCACCCATGTTCCTATCCCTGACTCTTTGGAGAAAATCCAATAAAGAACTATTAAGTTCATCAATCATTTTGATCATAGGCTCTAGTGCTTCAGTGCATGGTGTTGGTTGTGCTTCTAAAGATTGTATAGTGTTCATCAAATTACCCAACACCCTGATGTAAACACATTTACACTACTTAAGATGTCTATTTATGCATGTTCTTAAGCATAGGGTTGCATTGCATGCTGTAAATATTGCATAACATGCATCATCTTATATTTAGATTAGTTTGAATAAAATGGAGGTTAATTATCTCCTTTTATGTGCTTGGACAGGGAAAACTTTTTATCGGGGCCTCGGATCGAAGATCCAACCGTACAGATGTGATCAGGGCGACGATTGGAGTTCAACGACTCCAAGATCGCCCTAATCAAGCATTTGTAACATCAGATAGTGATTGGGGAACCCTAGAAGATCAAGGGCCAAGATGGTGTAAATCCACACTTCAAATGACAAATCTGACCACACGGATGGATTCGGATCGACGATTGCAGCCTAACGGCGCAAAAATCAACTCAATCCGACACCTGTGGCACCATCTACAACATCCAGAAGATGGACGGCCAAGATGGCGCCACGTGGTGCAATCTCAGCCATCCAACCGGCCCTCAAGACCACCGCTGCTTTTTTTTAAAGAAGTTTTGTCACACGATCAAGGCCGTTGGATCTCGATCCAATGACTGTGGATACGCGAGCCTTAATACATCCTCATGCCCATCCACGCTCCGCAGCGTAGTGGGCGAGAGTGTTATTGCAAGCAAGCGACACGCGATCGAATCGCTGGAGAGGGCAAGCAGCGAGGACGAGCTGGTGTGACCGAGCGTGAGATCTCGATCGAGCAGCTGTGGGTGCTCGATAGGGCCCACGTGCTATCGCACGCCCACGCCTCACGTAGGATTGTACTCGGGCAGGTGCGCGTTGAGGAGCGGGGAAGGCACATCTTAAGCCGTCCGATCTCACGATCGGATGGCTGAGATTCAGCGGACGTGTGCAAGCATTAAGCGCGCGTGAAAGCCAGCAGCTGCGCGAGCAGCACCTACTACGCCCATGATGGGGCTTTAGCGATGGTTTTATCCGTCACTAAAGACACCTTATTTAATGTTTTGAGATTTAAATGACCAAATTGCCTTCACTCCTTGCAACTATAAAAGGAGGCCCCCTCCACACGAAATTATCATCCCTTCCTTCTCTTCTCTACCTCTCCAAAGCTCAAGAGAAGCTTGTCCCACACCTAGGATGTTCCTCGCAAGATAAAGTCCAAATTTTCGTCCCCGTTCGGAAGTGGATCTCGCGACAACGATGACGTGCTGCCCCGTTCCCGTTCTTCTGCTTCGTCCTCCTTCGTCCTACTCTGTCCTTCTTCGTCCAGGTGTCATCCCGTCCGGCTTGTCCTCCAAGTGATCGTCGAGGAGGATGACTCCCCTCTCCCATTCTTCTTTACAGCTTTCTAGTGTAGAATTTTCCTGGTTTCTAGTGTAGCTAATTTCCCACTTTCTAGTGTAATTCTTATTTGATTTTATTGTATAAACATTTTGAAATATTGAATGCATATTTTCTCTCTCTCTCACTCTTCCTTTAAGTCTGATTGTTGCAATAGCTTCATTGTAATTATATCGCCTCGCTTTTCAAGAAAAATTATAAAAAAAATATAATTGCGAATATAGATCGATGTAGCCTCCCTGGAATTTCAATTTCGATATAAATTTTATTTGTTGAACACGAATTCTTCACTTTCAAGCTACAACGACAAGGTTTTAAAACCAAACACGTTAGTGTAGCAATTCGTACATCCAACATTTTGAGTGCTCTATCAAATGTATAATCTCCGATGATGCAAGAAATCAACGAAGCACCAGGATCTCTTTTTTTCTGAGGGAGGTAGTGCAGGATAACAGAACTAGCCTGCTCAGAGAGTACCACTTTCCTCGGAACAGATTCTCTCAACTTATTCTTTTGTGTACATAATTCCTTTAAAAATCTTGCATAAGCTAGTATGTGGTTGATATCATCAAGGAGCAGGATATTGATCTCAACATTCTTAAATAAATTCAGAAGCTCCTCATTGCTATCAACATACTTCTTCTTCTTTGATTTGGTTAAGCCTTCAGGAAAAGGAACATGAGTTAGATCTTCGAAATCAGGTTCCTGAGCCTTGATTTCTCCTTTTGAATTCTCCTCTCTCTCCTCAAGTTCTTCAGGATTTAAAAGATCAAAGTAGTGTGGTTGTGGATCCTGAGTCTGCTTACCACTCCTCAAAGTGATAGAATTTGCAGATACATAAGAATTTGGGTCTTGGGGAGGGTTAGGAAAGATTGGAGGAGCTTGATTAACCATGAATTGTTGATTTGTAGAAGAAGAGGACGAGGAACCCTGCTGAACCACCTGAGCATGTGCGTGTGGGTCCCTCTGATTTCCATACGCATGGGCTTGGTTGCCCGAATTCATAATATTTCGCGGGTTGGGTATGGGTTGGGATGGTAGAGATCCAGGTTGACGAGAGTTAGCAATGAGCCCGGACTGCAAGTTGTCCAGCGAGTTTTTCATTTGCTGCATTAGCTGGAGTATGGATCCTTGCATCTCTACCATTTGATAGTTCAAATCAGACTGCTCTGCGGGTTGATGGGCATTCCAAGCTAGCTGATTGACCTGATTCGGAGGCAACTGAGTATATACTTGACCCTGACTCATTGGTCATTGCGGAGCATAGTTGCCTGGTCGGAATTGGGTCTATTGCCCCGGATTTTTCCAACAGAAGTTAGGGTGGTTTCTCCAACCTGGATTATAGGCATTAGAGTAGGGGTTGGATCTAACATTCTCTTGTATAGCACAGACATCCTCATAGGGTGAGAATCTTTTGGTGAAGTCTCATTTGAACTCAAGGAAGAGGATTCTAGTGAGACAATCGGGCTCAAAGAGTATGACGAACTATTTGATAGCCCGATCGTTGAATATTATGATCATGTTGGGGCTAACTTGGGCGATTCGAATCCTGATGATTCAATCAATATCTTCATTCCTCAAACACACCCTAAAGAATTGAATGATGATATTTTTGAGATCACCAAACCCAAGTCAATCTTGATTCAGCCACAATTGTTGGACTTGGGTACTTTAGATGGGGTGTACAACAATTTGGAGGTCATGGAAACATTGATGTCAGAGGATAGGAAGTTGGAAATAAAAATTTGGGAGGCTAATTCTGAGGGAACTTTGATTTTGGATCCATGGGTACCTATTGACCTGAAACCACCTACTTTCTACTAGGACCCTTACGATATCTTTCACGTGCAACCCAAGCTCGAAATAACTGATTATTTTTCTGAGCTAGATGTTAAGTGGACAACCTCACCTTTTGAACCATCTTTACTTATTGTCCGACACCTTGGTCTTGGGTTGCACACCACTAAACCACAGGCCCGGCCCTACAAACACAACAACCTTCGATTCTAGGTGATTTCCATGCAGAACCTGAGAACCACTCGACTCTAGGGCATGGGTCTGCATCATAATCTGGTCCACGTCTGTGGACATCTTCTGTTGGCAAGTCTGAGAACCAATATTTTTATTTTGATTCTGACCCGCACATGTGAATTCTCAATTTCTTCCTTGTATGTATTTTATGCCTAGCTAAAGGCATTAAATTTAGCATATGTTTATATTTCACGTTCTCTGCTGAGCTGACCAGATTTTCACGACATTCAGGTGATATTCTGTTTACTCTGCCCTTTTCATGTCTTTATTTTTACAATGTGGACATTGCATCATTTAGGCATGGGGGGTGGATAATTAGTCCTGAAATCATTTTGTTAACTCCGTAGAATTTCTTTTAGTTTCATTAAAAAAAGAAAATTCAAAAAGATAAAAGATAAAAAAAAGAAGAATTAAGAGAAGAGAACTTAGGCATTTGGAAATTATTAGTTTTAGGAAATGATACGAGAGGACCTAAACACTTAGACTCTTCAAGTCTTTGGGCTTAATTAGCCTGAGTATCCACTCAAATGTGGACTTAGTCTTGAGTCCTTGACAATTCAAATTCATTTTTAATTTGGCTAATAAATTGGGATGATAAGTATGCGACTTATCAACTCACCCTCTGATTTGGGGGGACTTTAAGACTAAGCATCTACACACATTTTTTTGCACTAACTCACTTTTCAGCGATTTCTTCGGAAATTGGGTCGCTAATGAACTATCTAGGGTGGTATGGCTGGCAAGTTGTCGGTGGTAACAACTCATCGACTGGTTGTCCAGAGCCCAGTCACAAGACGATTTTCATTGTACTGCCTTCAGGTAAATCTTAGATCAGGGAAGCCACCTACTTAAAGAAAAAAAAAACAAATAAAAAGAAAAAGAAAGAAATAGAAAAAGGAGAAAAAAATAAAAAAATAAACAAAATCACACTTCACCACGCAAGTATGGTTGGCAAGTTACCATGGGTAACAGCCCATTAGCCAGTTGTCCGGAACCCAGCTCACAAAAAAATGCACAATAATTCCCAAAACACTACGGGAAGAAGCGGGGAAGTAGAATAAATCGGGGAGATAAACACTGGGTTCGCCCTTGTGTTGACCCCATAAATAAAAGAAGTAGGAAGAAAGCTACCAGTTGAAAAGATAAACCTTTAGACAAGGTCACCTAGGGTCATAGAAACTCAAAGTCTATTTTAACGGTCGCCTAGTGAGCCTTTCACTATTTTCACAAGATGCTTAGCACTTAGAGTCCTTTTCGAGTCTTTGGCAGGTCGGGTAGCCTTAAAAAGCTATCCCGGAACTCTCAAATTCAAAAAGTACAAAAAATTAGAAAGGAAGAAAAATAAAAACAATGTATCTTCCCTTTTCAAATAAGGCGAGGACTTGGGTGGTTTGCATTTTGGTTGGCACCCAGGTACTGTTGAGTTTTCATTGGTTAAGACCTTAGTTAAAATTTTCTATTGTTAATAAATGACTTAGGCCTAAGCGATCTAATCATAATATTGATTTTATACTTAGCATGTAGCTTAATTTTGCTAGGGACTAGCAAAAGATAGGCATGGGGGTATGATGTAGACACATCTATTTTGGTTAAAATGCCTATCCATGCATGTTCTTAGGCTTAGATTTGCATTTCATGTTATAAATATTGCATAGCATGCATCATTCTGCATTTAGAGTAGTTGTATACAATTTAGGTTAATTGCATCCTTTTTGTGGTCAAGAGAGAAGGATATTTATTTCAGAACCTCGGATTGACGATCTAACCGTATGGATCTGATCAAGATGACGATCGGAGTCTCATAGCACCATATGCAATCCAAGGAAGATCAACGACCGAGGGACTAGGTGACGTAATCCAGAGTGCAAAATGACAAATCCGACTACACAGATGGATTTGGGTCGGCGATCGCAACCCAATGGCATGAAAATTGACTCAATCCGACCTTTGTAGCATCTCTTACAAAGGAAAGAAGATGGATAGCCCAGATTGCGCCATGTGGCGCAACCTAGGCCGCCCATGTGCACGCACGTGACATCGTACAGGAATAGCAGCGTGAGTGCATGTGCACACGTGGAGGCATGCACGCACAAGCACAGCGGTGCGTGCATTGAGGCAGCGATGCGTATCACCTGCCAGTGCAGCGGCAGGTGGACGCATGGGCTGTCTTCAGCGACGTTTGTGGTGGATCTTCAGCGACGCTTATGACCGTCACTAAATGTCCTGTATACGAATTTGGTTCTTTCCTCCACTATAAAAGGACCCCTACCCCTCCCATTTTTCTTCATCTCTTCCTTTCTTCCTCTCACTACCTCCAAGGCTCTAGAGAGAGCTTGTCCTAAGCGTAGGATGCTCCTCTAGAGTAGAAAACCAAATAGTTTTCCCTCCCCTCACCCCTATTCGTGGAGCATCCCATGGTCGTTCTCTCACCGCCCTTTGGGAAGAAGATCCTCACCGTGACGCTGTCCTGCCCCATCCTCCATCCTCCGGCTCTGTCCTCCTTCGTCCCGCTCCTCACCCCCTTCCTTCGAGCGACATCAGAGTGAGTCGTCCTCTGAGCAACCATCGAGGGGGATTTCTCTCACCCCATTCTATCTTTTTACACTTTCATAGTGTAGATTTTTCCTGCTTTTGTAGTGTAACAAATAGTTCTTGATGAATAGATGATTGTTTCTCTCTCTTATATTTTTGCAAGTAGATAAAGTTTTCATCAACCTAATCTCTTGTTAAAAACACAAAAAAATTTATAAAAGACAAAAATGAAATAAACAAATAAAAAGAGAAACGTGGATTTTCATAAAACCAAATGTTCGCCTCCCTGTGTTTGACCCGGGACTCACTTTTCGAATTTCGATATAAATTTTATTTGACCACGCATTTTGCAACTACAATGACGGGTTACTCGTAACCTTGATTTCAAACTCGCGAAACACATGCGATCACCTTCCTTTGAGGCGATGTGTTAGCAGTGCCTCTTAACTACCCTTGAATTCCTTTATAGAGTGTCCCTTAGAGTATCAAATAACTCGGGTAAAAGTTAATACCACCATCAAAAAGCCAGAAAGGAGGGTTTGCACCGATAAAGTGATCGATGCCTATAGCCTTAAGGGTCCAAGTCCTAGTGTAGTGCCTACAGTGTGGGCTTGATGTAGGAAGTGTGCATCACACTGCGAAAAATAATTTTTCTTTTGAAAATCATAAACAAGTTATTCAAACACTTCCTGTATATTTTACCTTTCTTTCAAGAAGTAAAGTGACCACTTGATTAATCTTTTCAAGTTAGCTTAAGTGGTCTTCTTTAATTATGTTCAAATGCAATGCATGTACAAATAACTGATGTAGAAGGACAGAAAGTATGTACCTTGCTCTAACACTCCACGATGTAGAAATGCATGCAAAGCAATAAGAAAAATCTAGATGCTGCTTAAGCACTCCTAGATTGACCTATGGATATGCAACTTCTATTAGGCAGGTCAGACATTTTTTTTAAATAAATAAGTGCGCAATAAAAAAATCTATCTAAGAATAAACCTAGTTTTTAAAGAACTGGGGACACTCCCCCAAAAACTTGCTCCAAATTACAAGAGCGAGAAAACATATACTAAACTAATTCTATCAATCTAAATCTAAACTAAGATCTAATGACTAAATCAGGAAAGGCTCCTCCATATGCCTTCACGTGCATGGGAACAAGGCCAACGGCACCTACTGCTGTAATCCAGGTAGCGTCAAGGTGCACCAAACTATTGCTTCCGTCGTGCGTGCCCGTCGAGTTTGTTTATTTGTTTCTGCACAAAAGGAACCAATGTCAGTAATTCAAGAAAATTCAGAAATAGCATAAAAATAATATACATTCCCTGAAAAAATTAATAGGCATGTTTCCTCCCTGGGAATAGCACGTCGATATTCGCTTTTGTTGAATAATTAACATAAAATGACATGTCATTGTAAAGCTTTTATGGTAGGAAATCGACTATCAAAAATTTAATTACTTCTAGCCACAATGATTGGGTCGTTTCCATGGGGAGGAACAAGCCAAATTATTTCAAATTTTTATCAAAATGTGATGATAGATATTTACCCATAATTATAATATAGCATGTAACTAATGAAATAGAGAGAGATATGTATCCAGATGGAAGAGAATTAACTAGAACTAAAAGGAGTGGCCTGCAATTTCATCCAAAATATATATTAACGAAAAAGCCATGAAAAATCCTTGGCAATGGTAGTGAATGTAAATAGAAATTCGATTCAAAATAGAGCATTCATTGCAGCATCTCGTGCATGCATGGAGGGGCATCATCGGTTGTTGAGGTTGCACCTGGAGGACCTCAAGAGCGTAGGCTATGCGTTGACGATGGAGGCGTGCTCAGAGGTAGCTGGACATGGCCGGTCGATGGCAGAGGTCACCAGCAATGGTGACGGCAGGAGATGCGCAAGGAGGTCATGGAGGGCGGCTGGCAGTAGTGTGGAGGTCGGAGGTCGTGGGCATGAGACGAGGAGAATGACAGGTTGATGGTGAGATTGGCCGCTTGTAGTGGTCGCGTGAAGCAAGGAGGGTGGCTACGTTTTGGGTTATTTACAGAGGAATTGTGGGGGGGTAGGTGGAAGATGAGGAAGAAGAAGAAGAGGAAGATGATGGGGGACGCGGGTGGCTGTGAGGGCTGATGGTCTGCAGCTGAAAGAGGTGTTGGCAGGTTTGTTCAAGTCTGTGGTGAGAGTAGAGATGGCTGATGGTGATGGTGGTGCTCTCTATCACTGAGCACCACTGGGGCATAGGCAGCGACGAAGATGTTGGCTTCAATCCATAGTGTGCTCTCCGGCCAAGGTGTTTGCGGTGCGCACAATGCTAGACGAGGAAGAAGATGGAGATCCCCCTGCGCATGGGCCTCTTCTTTTATAGAAATCTTTGCTGACTCATCCTCGCTCTTTTTTGTTCTCTCCAACCAACAACCAAAGATCCTAAGGCGGTTGTGGCTTGGAGGGATGTTGCGAGAGCCTCGACTGACTTGGGTGGGCAATGAAGAGGTGGTGCAGTACTGGCTAATGAGGAAGAGGTGGTCCAGTAGTTGCAAACCTCATGTGTTCTGCAGGAAAGGAAAGATTGGGCTATTTTAAAAAAAATCCAAAATAGTCTAATATATGCATGCATAGTACTTCCATATGAATGCAATGCATGCAAGTAATTTTATAAACTAATCTACTTACATATTAAAGTATGCTATGTATATGCAAACGTTAATCTAGTAACTTGGCATTTATGTATTTAATTAGCCCACAAATGTGGTCTCACCAGGTGTCCCCTCCATAAAGTATCAAGTCACTTGGGCAAATGTTAATACCACTGTCACAAAGTGAAATAGGAGGTCTTGCACCAATAAAGAGATTAGTGTCTATAGCCTTAAGGTTTCAAGACCTAGTGTGGTGCCTACTGTGCATGCACGGTGCAAGAAGTGTGCATCACACCTTGAAAAGTGATTTTCCCTTTTGAAAATCGCAATCAAGTTACAAGGGTGAGAAAACATATACTAAAGTAATTCTATCAATCTAAATCTAAACTAAGATCTAATGACTAAATCAGGAAAGGCTCATCCATATTCCTTCACGTGCATCGGAACAAGGCCCATGGCACCTGTTGCTGTAATCCAGGTAGCGTCAAGGTTCGCCAAACTATTGCCTCCGTCGTGCATGCCCATCGAGTTTGTTTATTCATTTCTGCACACAAAAAGAACCAATGTCAGTAATTTAGGAAAGCTTCAAAAATAGCATAAAAATAATATAAATTCCTTGAAAAAATTAATAGGCATGTTTCCTCCCTGGAAGAGTGTTGATATTCACTTTCGTTGAATAATTTAACATAAAATGACATGTCATTGTAAAGCTTTTGTGGCAGGAAATCGACTATTAAAAATTTAATTACTTCTAACCACAATGATTAGGTCATTTCCATGGGGAGGAACATGCCAAATTATTTAAAAAATTTATCAAAACGTGATGATAGATATTTACCCATAATTATAATATAGCATGTAACTAACAGAATAGAGAGAGATGTATCCAGATGGATGAGAAATAACTAGAACTAGAAGGAGCGGGCAGCAATTTCATCCAAAATATATATTCACGAAAAACCCATGAAAAATCCTTGGCAATGGTAGTGAATGTAAATAGAAATTCGATTCAAAATAGAGCATTCACTGCAGCAGCTCGTGCATGCATGGAGGGGCATCACCGGCCGTTGAGGTTGCACCTGGAGGACCTCGGGAGTGTAGGCTATGCGTTGACAATGGAGGCGCGCTCAGAGGTGGCTGGACATGGCCGATCGATGGTAGAGGTTGCCAGTAATGGTGACGGCAGGAGGTGCGTAAGGAGGTCATGGAGGGCGACTGGCGGTAGTGAAGAGGTCGAAGGTCTTGGGCATGAGATGAGGAGAACGACAAGGTTGATGGTGAGATTGGCCTCTTGTAGTGGTCGCGTGAAGCAAGGAGGGTGGCTACGTTTTGGGTTATTTGCGGAGGAATTGTGGGGGGGGCAGGTGGAAGAGGAGGAAGAAGAACAAGAGGAAGATGATGGGGGATGCAGGTGGCGGTGAGGGTTGATGGTCTGTAGCTGAAAGTGGTGTTGGCGAGTTTGTTCGAGTCTGTGGTGAGGGTAGAGACGGCTGATGGTGATGGTGGTGCTCTCTATCACCGAGCACCACCGGGGCATAGGCGGCGACGAAGATGTTGGCTTCAATCCATATTGTGCTCTCCGGCCAAGGTGTCAGCGATGCGCATAGTGCTAGACGAGGAAGAAGATGAAGATGCCCCCTACGCATGGGCCTCTTCTTTTACAGAAATCTTTGCTTACTCATCCTCACTCTATTTTGTTCTCTCCAACCAACGGCCAAAGATCCTGAGGCAGTTGAGGCTTGGAGGGATTTTGCGAGAGCCTCGACTGACTTGGGTGGGCGATGAAGAGGCGGTCTAGTAGAGGCTGACGAGGAAGAGGCGGTCCAGTAGTTGCAAACCTCGTGCATTTTGCAGGAAAGGAAAGATTGGTTTATTTTAAAAAAAATCCAAAACAATCTAATATATGCATGCATAGTACTTCCATATGAATGCAATGCATGCAAGTAATTTTATAAACTAATCTACTTACATATTAAAGTATGCTATGTATATGCAAATGTTAATCTAGTAACTAGGCATTTAAGTACTTAATTAGCCCACAAATGTGGTCTCATCAGGTGTCCCCCTCTATAAAGTATCAAGTCACTCGGGCAAATGTTAATACCACTGCCACAAAGTGAAATTGGAGGTCTTGCACCGATAAAGAGATCAATGCCTATAGCCTTAAGGTTTCAAGACCTAGTGTGGTGCCTATTGTGCATGCTCGGTGCAAGAAGTGTGCATCACACCTTGAAAAGTGATTTTCCTTTTTGAAAATCGCAATCAAGTTACAAGGGTGAGAAAACATATACTAAACTAATTCTATCAATCTAAATCTAAACTAAGTTCTAATGACTAAATCCGGAAAGGCTCCTCCATATGCCTTCACGTGCATGGGAACAAGGCCCACGGCACCTGTTGCTGTAATCCAGGTAGCGTCAAGGTCCACCAAACTATTGCCTCCGTCATGCGTGCCCATCGAGTTTGTTTATTTGTTTCTGCACACAAAAAGAACCAATGTTAGTAATTCAGGAAAGCTTCAAAAATAGCATAAAAATAATATAAATTCCCTAAAAAAATTAATAGGCATGTTTTCTCCCTGGCAACGGTGCATCGATATTCGCTTTAGTTGAATAATTAACATAAAATGACATGTCATTGTAAAGCTTTTGTGGTTGGAAATCGACTATCAAAAATTTAGTTACTTCTAACCACAATGATTAGGTCATTTCCATGGGGAGGAACATGCCAAATTATTTAAAAAATTTATCAAAACGTGATGATTGATATTTACCCATAATTATAATATAGCATGTAACTAACGAAATAGAGAGAGATATGCATCCAAAAGGAAGAGAAATAACTAGAACTAGAAGGAGTAGGCAGAATTTCATCCAAAATATATATTAATGAAAAAGTCATGAAAAATCCTTGGCAATGGTAGTGACTGTAAATAGAAATTTGATTCAAAATAGAGCATTCATTGCAGCAGCTCGTGCATGCATGGAGGGGCATCACCGTTCGTTGAGGTTGCACCTGGAGGACCTCGGGAGCATAGGCTATGCGTTGACAATGGAGGTGCGCTCAGAGGTGGCTGGACATGGCCGGTCGATGGTAGAGGTCGCCGGTAATGGTGACGGTAGGAGGTGCGCAAGGAGGTCATGGAGGGCGACTGGCGGTAGTGTGGAGGTCGGAGGTCGTGGGCATGAGACGAGGAGAATGATAGGTTGATGGTGAGATTGGCCGCTTGTAGTGGTCGTGTGAAGCAAGGAGGGTGGCTACGTTTTGGGTTATTTGCGGAGGAATTGTGGGGGGGCAGGTGGACGAGGAGGAAGAAGAAGAGGAGGAAGATGATGGGGGACGTGGGTGGCGGTGAGGGTTGATGGTCTGCAGCTGAAGGAGGTGTTGGCGGGTTTGTTCGAGTCTGTGGTGAGGGTAGAGATGGCTGATGGTGATGTTGGTGCTCTCTATCACCGAGTGCCACTGGGGCATAGGCAACGACGAAGATGTTGGCTTCAATCCATAGTGCGCTCTCCGGCTAAGGTGTTTGCGATGCGCACAGTGCTAGACGAGGAAGAAGATGGAGATCCCCCTCCGCATGGGCCTCTTCTTTTATAGAAATCTTCACTGACTCATCCTCGCTCTATTTTGTTCTCTCCAACCAACAACCAAAGATCCTGAGGCAGTTGAGGCTTGGAGGGATGTTGCGAGAGCCTCGACTGACTTGGGTGGGCAATGAAGAGGTGGTCCAGTACAGGCCGACGAGGAAGAGGCGGTCCAATAGTAGCAAACCTCATGCATTCTGCAGGAAAGGAAAGATTGGGTTATTTTTAAAAAAATCCAAAACAATCTAATATATGCATGCATAGTACTTCCATATGAATGTAATGCATGCAAGTAATTTTATAAACTAATCTACTTACATATTAAAGTATGCTATGTATATGCAAACGTTAATCTAGTAACTAGGCATTTAAGTATTTAATTAGCCCACAAATGTGGTCTCATCAGGTGTCCCCCTCCATAAAGTATCAAGTCACTCGGGCAAATGTTAATACCACTGTCACAAAGTGAAATAAGAGGTTTTGCACCAATAAAGAGATTAGTGCCTATAGCCTTAAGGTTTTAAGACCTAGTGTGGTGCCTACTGTGCATGCTCGGTGCAAGAAGTGTGCATCACACCTTGAAGGGTGATTTTCCTTTTTGAAAATCGCAATCAAGTTTGCAACACACTCCCTATGAATTTTGATCTTTCTCTTCTTTTCTTTTAACCTCTCTCTATTTTTTTTAAAGTAAAGTAACCACTTGATTAATCTCTTCAAATCAAATTAAGTGCTCTTTTCAATTAAGTCTTAGATGCAACGTGTGAACAGATAGCTGATGCAAAAGATAGGAATTACACACCTTGCTCCAGCACTCTACACAGCAGGGATGCACGCAATGCAGAAAAGAAATTTGGATGCTGCTCACACACTCTTATATGATCGTCCTATGGATATGAGCTTCCAGCAGATAGCTCAACTTTTTTTTTCTTGTAAGCGCAATCAAAGTAGACTAATGAAGACATGCAAAAATAAAATAAGCCTAACATCTAAAGAAATGGGGACACTTCCCCATAAACCAGTCCCAAATTACAAGGGCGAGAAGGCAATGAAATAATGTCTAAAGAGTTTAAAATCTACTCTAAAATCTAAGGTAAGGAAAGTAGGAAAATAGGAGGTAAAGCCCTCCTAAATGTGCCTCTATTCTTCTCTCCTCTAAAAACTTCTTTTTGCTGGTGGGATCAAGGCTCACATGCACCTGCAATTATCCTTGAGGTGGTGACAAGGTCCACTAAGACGAGCATCCACTATGTGCGCCTCCTCCTCAACGGCATATCTTGCACAAAAAAAATAATTGATCAATGAATATATAGCCCCAATTAGAAATCACTGCAAACATAAAATACGTGCGAGTTTTCTAGGCCCATTTCCTTCTCGGCAATGGTGCCATTTGACAGAGAGATTCTCACTTAATAAAATGATTGTAATAAAAAGATGTATCGTCACAATACAAAATGTGGTGGAAAATCTCTTAATCAAAATAGGAAAATAGTTAAATCTAACCACGTTGATTTACAGTGTCGTATCCACAGGGAGACTTTAGTTAATTAAACTCACAAATAATTTTCTATCATATTTGCTAAAACATAATTGAAAGTTCAAGAAGAAACTCATTGAAATAATAGAGAGAGTGAATGAGAAAGAGAGAAAGAATAGGGGCATGTCACCAAATTTCACTCAATATATTCAATTATTCAAATCTAAATTTATAACAAGGCAATGGCACATGAATGGAATTATTAATGCAAAGCAAAACAGGGGAATTACTCTCGCGCACGATCACGCGAAGGGAAGAGCCAGCCCGGTGGCGTAGTCGCACGTGGAGGATCTTTAGAGCGTGGACTTCGTGACAGTGTTGACAGCAAGGTGCAAGATGACCAGAGACGGCCGCACAGCTGTGGGGAGATCGGCTACAGTGGGTCATCTCGACGATAATGGAGGGTGCTACCAGTGGTTGTTGATGTCGGGGAGTGGTTGGCGATGCTGTAGGGAGGCCATTTGTTGATTCAACATGGAGATGGTGGCCGCTGTGATGAGGAGACGTGGCAGAGGTTTTGGGTTTCTCAGCAGAGGGGGAGGTTGAAGTAGGAAACAAAGGAGAAGAGGAAATATAAGAGGTTTTGGTGGTGGTTCGCGATGGACGCTGGCGGTGAGGTAGGAGGCTGAGGTTGGCCACACGGCATGGAGTGGTCGTCTATGGTTGCACGGCGTTGAGTGGGCTAGTGGTCTGTGGTAGCTGATGTAAGGAGGAAGATGGAGTCAAAATGGAGGCATTTGTGTTGGAGAGTAGATCCTTGGGGCATGGTCGACTGTGAGCAAAGAGGGAGATGAGTGCACGCTGTCACCAAGCACTCGTCTGTGGTGAAGGCGAGGAAAGGCGGAGCATGCTAAGACCACAGTGAGCGCTTGGGTCATAGTGTACGCATGAGGAGCCCTGGTGGAGATGGTGGTAGAGATGAGGAAGAAGAATTTAATACCCCTCATGGAGATAATAGCCTGCTCCCTCGGTGACTCCTCCAGTCAAGGGATTTCAAATTTATGCTATTCTGGCATCGACCCATATGTAAATCTAGCTGGTGCGGAACTGATGATAGCGTGCACACGAGAGGATGTAATTGAATAATGAAATTTCCTTTTCCTCCAGCATGCAAATAATTCAATTGATTAAAAAGAAATTATTGCATCCCATGTAATTTAATCACAACTATGATGTAGGTTCTACGTTAAAAACCTCTTATTGATGTGATCTCAATATATTTAGGCCTAATTGTGGTTCATAAAAATGAACCTATCAGCTATCACCACCTACGGTAGATATGGGAATGTCGAGGACATGGAAGTGGGAGGCTCGTGATAAATGCCTTGAACGAGAGGTAGTGGCGGAGAGGACGTGAATGCCTCGCGGTGGATAGCTCGCACTGGTGGTCGTGGGCACACAGTCTTGACGACGAATGAAGGAGCATGATGGTGGTTGACTTTGTTGAGGAAAGAGGATGGAGATGAGGGTTCCCTCCCTTGTGGGAGGAAGATGATCTTTCCCATGTCTCTGCATGTGCCTATTAAACAAAGAGAGAAGAGAGAATATGGGAAGGGGAGAAATTATTGCATACTAGAGAGATTGAGGGGATATTGAGGATCTTAGAGGGATTTTCTATTTTCCCATATGGAATCCCAGAAATGAAATGTATCAAATAATTAATCAAATCACATAATGAAATGTAATGAATCTTTAAATCCAAAGCTGAATTAATTTGCATAATGCAATACCTGTTTTAACTCAAATTCCATGTCAACAATAATGCACTTAGGCTCCAATTTGGTCCACGAAAGTGGATCTATCAAATACCCCCTTGTCTAAGTTTTACTAGTCCCAAGTAAAATCATATGAACAAACCAGGTCTCTAGGCTAGATTTTATCATCAGGATGCCTTATCGTGCTGCACTTTTAGAGATTAGATCGAAATGCCAACTATAGGCATAAAGGTATTCAAGTATCAGCCAAGATACAAACTTAACCAGCCTCAGCATTGGTTCCTCCATGAAGGTTTTTAAGGCCACAAAAACTGCTCAGAGGTTTATTGACCCCAACGGTTAAAGCACTCATGCGTATGTGTAGCAAGTCTAGGTTTAGTTTGCCTGTGTATTTTTTATAAGAGATGGAGGGATATTTATTTTGAGAGTTTTTTCTCTTTTTTTTCTGAGAAAGAAAGGAAAGCTATCTAAGCTGATAGCCATCCAAGAATTTTATTAATGCACTGAGCATCAACTAAATACATCAACTTCTCCAATGTCGTATGAGAGCCTGAAACTCATGCACAATATGCTTTGCATTTACAGGTCACTCCTGAAAAAGGCATTCATTCCTTGCACGCCAAACAAACCACAAAATAGCTGCCATGGAACAATGTGGCCTCCCACCCATACTAAATTCAACCCACATGTCCTCCCAAACAGGAAGCCCACCTCCACATGTCCTATTCCAAATAACATTAGTAATCACGCATTGGTCGAGCATGTTTCGTGTGTTAGAAATTGAGGTTACAAGTAACATGTCGACGTAGTTGCAAAACACGTCGATCAGATAAAATTTATACCGAAACTCCAAGGGAGTCCCAGGTCGAACACAGGGAAGCGACGTTTACTTTACGTGAAAATCGTGCTTCATTTCGTTTCTTTTTGGTATTTTACCGTTTTGATATTTTTTTGCATTTTTGAAATAAAAGAAATCAAGCAAACGTATCACAAGATAGAGATCTAGAACAAATCTGATATATATATTACTTCTAATGTCAATTACAAGAAACAATGAAAGCATATAAAGAGAGGGAGGTGAGAGGAAATCTCCCGAATCGGTTGTTCGACGAGACGATGGCACCTGGCGGAAGCTCGGACGAAGGAGGTGAGGAGCGGGACAACGAAGGTGAGATGCTGGATGATGTCGGGTTGAGGAAAGCTTCAGCGTAGCTCCAGAATGGAGGTAAGAAGACGGAGTTGATCTGCTACTGGAATGGAGGTGGGAGGATGGATCTAAGGTGACCTATGAAGGGAGGTGGGAAGTTGGAGGAGTATTTGGTGGGGCAGAGGTTCGCTACACTAATAGGCACCTTGGGAGCTTGAGAACAAGCTCTAATGGAGCGTTGGTAGGCTTGCTAGAGCTTGGGAGTAGGTGGGAGTAGAGTAGGTAGAGATGGCTTGGAAGGGAGGGGGTGTAGGTCCTTTTATAGTGGTGGAGAAGAGGCAAAAATCGATATGGGACCATTAGTGACATCCAGGTCGTCGCTGGAAATGTCACTGTAGGTAGCTCATGCCCACTAGCACCCACAATTGGCTTTGCTGGCATGCGATGAATTACCGACGACTGTAAGCATCGCTGTAAGTCCAGCTCATGCGTCGCTATAGTCCACCTCACGCTGCGCTGGTGCCGCTCCTGCCTTGCCGTGCGCACACGCGTGCCCACGTGCTGGAGCTTCGCGCATGCGTGCCTACGCGCCTACGTGTGCACCCGCGCTGCTGCGTGCTGTGTTGAGTGCATGTGCTGGCGGCCTGGGCTGCGCCACGTGGCGTAGTCTAGGCCGTCCATCTTCCTCTTGTTGTAGGGGCTGCTACAGAGGTCGGATTCAGTCGATTTTCGCACCATTAGGCTGCGATTGTCGACCCGAATCCATCCGTGCAGTTGAATTTATCATTTGAAGCTCCAAATCATGTCTCCTAGTACCTTGGCCGTTGATCTTCCTCGGACTGCATATGGTGCTACAAGACTCCGATCGAGGTGATTTCAAAGGAATTGGACTTCGATCGTCATCTTGATCAGATCCGTATAGTCGAATCGTCAATCCGAGGCTCCGACATAAATATCCTTCTCTCCTAACCACAAAAGGACGTAATTAACCTAAATTATTTACAACTAATCTAAATGTAGAATGATGCTTGCTATGCAATATTTATAACATGAAATGCAAATCTAAGCCTAGGAACATGCATGAATAGGTATTTACCCTCAATAAATGTGCTTGCATCATACCCCTATGCCTATCTTTTGCTAGTCCCTAGCAAAATTAAACTATATGCTTTGTATAAAAGTAGAATTAGGTTTAGATCACTTAAGCCTAAGTCATTTATTAACAATAGAAAATTTCAACTAAGGTCCTAAACTACGAAAACTAAACAGTACCCGAGTGTCTACCAGAATGCAGACCGCCCAAGTTCTCGCCTTATTTGAGAAGGGAAGATATATTTTTTTTATTTTTCTTCTTTTCTAATTTTTTTGTACTTTTGGAGTTTGAGAGTTCCGAAATAACCTTTTGCGGCTACTCGACTCGCCCAAGACTCGGAAAGGACTAAGTACTAAGCATCTTTCTGAAAAAGTGATAGACTCACAAAACGACCGTTAAGACGAACTTCGAGTTTCTACTACCCTAGGTGACCTTGCCTAAAGGTTTATCTTTACGATCGGTAGCTTTCTCCTTACTTTTATTTATGGGGTCAACACAGGGGCAAACCCAGTATATATCTCCCCGATTTATTCTACTTTCCCATTTCTTCCCTAAGTGTTTTGGGAATTATTGTGCTTTTTTTTTTGTGAGCTGGGTTCTGGACAACCAGCCAATGAGTTGTTATCACCGACAACTTGCTAGCCATACCTGTGCGGAGAAGTGTAATTTTATTTATTTTGTTTATTTTCTCCTTGTTTTTTTTTTTTTTGAGTGCTTCTTTTTTTTTTTTCTAAGTAGGTGGCTTCCTTGATCTAAGATTTACCTAAAGGCAGTACAACAAAAATGGTCTTGTAGCTGGGCTATGGACAACCGGCCGATGAGTTGTTACCACCGATAACTTGCCAGCCATACCACCCAAGTCGGTCCCTTAGCTACCTAATTTCCATAAAAATTGCCAAAAAGTTAGTCACTGCAAAAAAAATGTGTGTAGATGTTTAAGCTTAAAGTCCCCCCAAATTGGAGGGTGGGTTGATAAGTCGCATACTTATCATCCCAATTTATTTACCAAATTAAAATGAATTTTAATTGGCGAGGATTCGAGGCTAAATCCACATTCGAGTGGACACCTGGGCTAATTAAGCCCGAAGACCTGAAGAGTCTAGGTGTTAGGTCCTCTCACATCATTTCCTAAAGTCAATAACTTCCAAATGCCTAAGTTCTTTTTTCCTAATTTCTTTTTTTATCTTTTTCAAATTTTCAAATTTTTTTTAATATTATAAGAACTAAAAGAAATTCTACGGAGTTAACATAATGATTTCAGAAATCGATCATCCACACCCCCATGCCTAAATGATGTAATGTCCTCATTGTAAAAATAAAGACATAAAAAGGGTGGAGCGAGGAATCCAGTCAGCTCTGCAGAGAACGTGAAAAATAAACACATGCTAAATTTAATGCCTTCAACTAGGCGTAAAATACATACAAGGAAGAAATTGAGAATTCACAAGTGCGGGTCAGAATCAAAATCAAAAGGTTGATCCTGAAACCTGTCTGCAGAAGATGCCCACAGACATGGATGAGATTATGGTGCAGACCCATGCCCTAGGGTTGAGTGGTTCTCAAGTTCTGGATGAAAATCACCCAGAATCGAAGGTTGTTGTGTTTGCATGGCCGGGCCTGTGGTTTAGTGGTGTGCAACCCAAGATCAAAGTGCCGGACAATGGGTAAAGATGGTTCAATAGGTGCGGTTGTCCACTTAACATCTAGCTCAGAAAAATAATCAGTTATTCCAGGCTTGGGTCACACGTGAAAGATATCATAAGGGTCCGTATAGAAGATAGGTGGTTTCAGGTCAATAGGTACCCTTATATCCAAACTTGTTTTTCCCTCAAAATTAACCTCCCAAATTTTCATTTCCAACTTCCTATCCTCTGAAATCAAGGTTTCCGGGACCTCCAGATCATTGTGCACCCCATCTAAAGTACCCAAGTCCAACAATTGCAGCTGAATCAGGATTGACTTGGCCACAATGATCTCAAAAGTATGTTCATTCAGCTCTTCAGGGTGTGGTTGAGGAATGAGGCTACTAATTGAGTCGTCGGGTATCAGATCCTCCAAGTTAGCCCCAACCGAATCAGAGTCTTCAGTAGTCGGGCTACCAAATTGGTCGTCATACTCCTCGAGCCCGTATGTCTCACTAAAATCATTCTCCTCAAGCTTAAGTGAGACTTCACTAAGAGATTCCTCACCCTCAAAATTAAAGAATTCATGATCCTCATTTGCATATGTCTCAACATCACAAGTCATTCCATCATCCAAGGAGACAATTTTTTTTGTTTCCTGACTTGGGGATCTCGGGTGAATCAATCGGTTCATCCTCAAAGGGTTTCTCTAGACCAATCTGTTCATCTCCAATCTCAGAATATGTGTCCCCCCCGACAGGCACCTAAGCGAGTTCAGACATTGGCTCTTCTAAAGAGGGTTCATCTTGAGAATCATCCAAAGATTTGACTACTGCAACCACAAATTTCATCCTCGACCTCAACAATTTCCTAAGAAGGAACTCACCCAGGTCCCTATCCCTAACACTTTGGAGCAAATCCAATATAGAACTATTAAGTTCATCAATCATTTTGATCATAGGCTTCAATGCTTCAGTGCATGGTGTTGGCTGAGCTTCTAAAGATTGTATAGTGCTCCTCAAATTAGCCAACACCCTATCATGGATCTGGTTCACTTGAATTGACTGGTTCGATTTAGGTTTGGGTGGGTTTGGGTTGAATCTAGGGGAGTCAAGGTGTCGAGGTTCTCAGGTCCCTCCTTGATAGTAGGTCGTTTCAGGTTGTTTAAAGGTTGGTGGCGGCCTAAATTCAGCATAATTCTGGGGAGGGTAAATGTTATAATTAGCATATCCTTCACGGTTGTAGATTTGGTTAGGTTGATCATCAAAGGATGGAGATCTATAATTATTGTAGCTCTGGGAAGGATAGTAGTCATAGTCTTGTTGTCCAGGGTTAAGCCCTGGACACTGAGGTCCGAATTCATATCCCCAATCAAAGTCATCTCAGCTAGTGGATGGATAATTACAAGTTAAGTTGGAATAGTAATCATCTTGGGGGTAAGTGGTGGTAGGAGGATAGGATGTGAAATGTGTGTAGGATGTGGAAGGGTACATGGTGAAGTAAGGAGGGAAATCAGAAGAGAAAGGAGCCCTGCAATACAAAAATACAAGCCTGTCCTTAGGTTGGGTAGCCTAAAGGTCTACAGACTCTCAGAATCCATCCTAAGATTATAGACGATTTACTCTACTTATGTCCAGGCAATCCAACTAGTTAGAAGGAGGGACTAGGGAGAAGGTTCTTCCTTTGGCTTGCGCCTCCAGTTCCTAGTGTACGCCCCAGCCGCGGTCGTTTGACGCTACTCCCCTAGCTAGACATCAGATTGACTAGTATAAGCAGGTTAATTGTGAGCAATCTCAATCTGGATCCCGATGAGCGAATCAGTCCTTAGGGCCAATGTCTAATCAATTTTAATTAGTAACCTTGGGACAATGGTGCGTCAGGAATGTGATGGGTCCTTTAGATGGGTTGTGCCCTTAATGATCAGTTAAAATGTGTGTGCATGCACAACCAGGGTTCTCAAACAAGGTTATTTGATGATGTGTCTTTTAGGATTTAACCTTGTTTAGTAGCTTTTAGGGTTTAATTCATAGGTTGGTGCAATCAAGGTTTAGTAGAATAGTCCAAGTTTTGAAAGCACGGGTGATGATATGTTCATTCAAAAATAAAAAATAATGTGGAGTGCCTGGTTCAGCCCTAAGAATCAACCCTAAGTGGCAAGCTACTTGATGGATCAGTTTTAAATTGAGTGGTGCGGCCCAAACAGCTCAATCAATAGGCCTATTGCACCACTTAGTTAAGGCACACAAGAATGCTTAACCTGTTCAGATTTCTACTCACTAATGTGTATTTAGTTAAAGTGTACCAGGTCCACAAGTTAGATCTCGGTTAAGTGATAGAATTAAAGTGATTGTGCACCTTAGGATAAGAAGTTGTGGGTGTTAAGTGTGTAGCTTTTAGAAAATCCCACAATCAGATAACACTTTCTTTTTTTTCAATTTTTTTAAATTTATGTGGATGGCGAGGTGAGTGGAGGTGGCAAACAAACAATCAAATCTATCCTAGGGTTTATAAAAAGCACCTAAGTTGATTTGGGTTTGAGTTATTCGATTATAGAATGAAAACTAAAGTGGGGGTGGTGTGGGGGACACAAAACACTCCACCCGGACTTTACTCCGGTCTACCACACTTGGATCTCCATGCTAGGGTACCTGCAAGACAGTAGATCAAAGAGAAGTAGGGTTAGTGCTATGTAAATGCAAAGAAACATAATAAACAATACAGTAAATTCCGTTGCCTCCCTGGCAATGGCACAAAAATGGTCGAGTATGTTTCGCGTGTTAGAAATCGAGGTTACAAGTAACTTGTCGTCGTAGTTGCAAAGCACGTCGATCAGATAAAATTTATACCGAAACTCCAAGGGAGTCCCAGGTCGAACACAGGGAGGCGACGTTTACTTTAAGTGAAAACCACGCTTCGTTTCATTTTTTTTAGTATTTTAGGGTTTTGATATATTTTGTATTTTTGAAATAAAAGAAATCAAGCAAACGTATCACAAGGTAGAGATATGGAACAAATCTGATATATATATTACTTTCAATGTCAATTACAAGAAACTATGAAAGCATATAAAGAGAGGGAGGTGAGAGGAAATCTCCCGAATCAGCTATTCGATGAGACGACGACGCCTGGTGGTAGCTTGGGCGAAGGATCTGAGGAGTGGGATGACGAAGGTGAGATGCTGGAGGATGTCTGGTTGAAAAAAGCGTCGGCGTAGCTCCGGAATGGAGGTGAGAAGACGGAGTTGATCTGCCACCGGAATGGAGGTGGGAGGACGGCTCCAAGGTGACCTATGAAGGGAGATGGGAAGTTGGAAGAGTATTTGGTGGGGCAGAGGTTTGCAACACTAATAGGCACCTTGGGAGCTTGAGAACAAGCTCTAATGGAGCGTTGGTAGGCTTGTTAGAGCTTGGGAATAGGTGGGAGTAGAGTAGGTAGAGATGGCTTGGAAGGGAGGGGGTGTAGGTCCTTTTATAGTGGTGGAAAAGAGGCAAAAATTGGTATGCAAACATTAGTGACATCCAGGCCGTTACTGGAAACGTCGCTGTAGGTAACTAATGCCCGCTGGCACCCACAGTTGGCTTTGCTGGTATGCGATGAATTATCGACGGTTGTAAGCATTGCTGTAAGTCTAGCTCATGCGTCGCTGTAGTCCACCTCACGTTGTGCTGGCACTGTGCGCATGCACGCCTGCGTGCCCACACATGCACCTACGCTGCTGCGCATGTGCGGTGTTGCATGCATGTGTTGGTGGCCTAGGCTGTGCCACATGGCGTAGTCTAGGCTATCCATCTTCTTCTTGTTGTAAGGGCTGCTATAAAGGTCGAATTGAGTCAATTTTCGCACCGTTAGGCTACGATTGTTGACCCGAATCCATTCGCGCGGTTGGATTTATCATTTGAAGCTCTAAATTATGTCTCCTAGTCCCTTGGCCGTTGATCTTCCTCAGACTGCATGTGGTGCTATGGGATTCCGATCGAGGCAATTTCAGAGGCATTGGACTCTGATCGTCGTCTTGATCAGATCAGTATGGTCGGATCGTCAATCCTAGGCTCCGAAATAAATATCCTTATCTCCTAACCACAAAAGGGTGCAATTAACCTAAATTATATACAACTAATCTAAATGCAGAATAATGCATGCTATGCAATATTTATAATATGAAATGCAAATCTAAGCCTAGGAACATGGATGAATAGGCATTTTACCCTCAATAAATGTGTTTGCATCATGCATGAAGGAAAAATTGTTGCACATAGTCTATTTGGAAACCACATAGGTGACATGCTTGAGCAGCCACACCCATTCTTCAATGCCTCAAGTCACCTGTAATGAGCCCATACCTCCTGCAAAGCAGTAGGAAAATTTATACCTTTAGAGGAATTTTTAATTTCCATAGGGCTGCACAAACAGCATCTGCATCATCATTCTGTGCCCTTGCTATCATATGCTCATAAGCCTTTGTCGGTGAAAATCACCTATCCATCTATATGTGTCTGTACCACCCACTCATTTGAAGGCTTGTAGATCCTGCAGTAGACGTGACCTCTCCCCCCATGTATGACTATTAACGAGGTGAGATCGATGTTTTAAAATCGTTTTGTTGTAGTAAGTCGAAATCGATCGAAAATACTTAAATTTGTAATTCGAATTTCAAAAAGAGTATCCAAGGTCGAACACAAGGAGCAATTAATGACAATTCAATTTCAAAGATCACAATTATAAGCACAAATATGAGCAACTAAAACCAAAATTCCATTTAAAATGATATATACATGAGAGTCAATATCAGAGGGCAAAAAGAATGGGGTAAAATGGTGATTTAAATCACCAATTAATCCCTGAAATTAAGCTCAATAATCTCAAATAAATGAATAGTAAACTCAATCAGATACTCCACGTCACTTGAGTAACCAATATAGCCATAGGAGCACAGAATCAGTAGAATCAGACTATAGCGTCAAGCCTCAGATGCCTTAACAGAGGCATTGCTACAATGCCTCTTCTCTTTTCTTCTTTCTCGCACAAGGGCTCTCTTAACTTCTTTAATGACTAAGTGTCACACAAGGCAAGTACTCAGAGAACAAAACCCCCCTTCCTTTTCTCTTTCTTTCCTTCCCAACTATTCGGATCTCAGAATGGGTATATAGGCGGGTAATTGGGCATGCACAGGGACCAGGGCTACCATGTGTGAGTGGTAGCCGAGGAGTAAAGAAGGCATGAGGAGGGACTCGACTCCTCGTGTACTGGGTGAGGGGTTGTGGGCAGAAATCCAATTTCTCCCACATAAAGAGCTTGTAATCCCACGATGTTGGACTAATAGTCCCCTTGTTCTCCGCGAGGTAGCAGTAGGAGGTGTTCTTCCAATTTCTAGCGGAGATAAGACTGGCTGCTTCGGCTGTTATCCTAGGCGTGCACTTGGAACAAGACCACATCACGTTGAGGTGTTGATAATGAAGAACACGGCTAGAACACGATGGTCGAGGTCGAGGAAGATGATTTGTAGTGGTGGAGAGCCGGCAAGCACCAGAAAAGGAGAAAACAGCCTCTTGACCTTGTCAGAAAAGCTCAGGAGCTTCGCGCAAGTGCGGTGAATGTGGTGGTGGCGGTGGCGTGCTATGAGAGTGCGAGTGTGAGCGTGGCAAAGGCGAAGAATGAGTGAGAGGTTGGTTGTGTTGGGGGAGGTGATGGGCACAGCAATCCCCTCAATTTCTTGAGGGTTTTACTCGCTTGGACATGGCAAAGGTAACGGAGTAGACAGCGGGTGGATTTGTGGCATGTAGCGTGTTGTCGAGGTCACCAAAGGTACACTGGCAACTTGGAAGATGACGGCAGAGCCAGCAAGTCGGTGATCGAAATCAGAGTTTGGAAGTGTTGGGATGATCAGTCGAGGTAGGGGAGTCGAAGAGGGTAGCTAGTGGATGAGGAGGCGGAGGAGGCATTGGTCATGATGAGCCAGTGCTAGAGAAGGTGAATGCTCCGAGGGGGGGTATGGTGACGAGGAGAGGACCAGAGAGTGCCACGTTGGTATTGCGCGATGTGGAATGAAGAGGGGAAGAAGATCCTACCACCTATTGTACGTGGCAGCAAGTAAGGTGATCGGGGGAGGACGGTCGTCGGAGTGGAGCTTGGAGCAAGCCAGAGAGGGAGAAAGGAAGAGATTTGTGACCCAAAAACTCACTAAGGAGGTAAGGCAGGCGAGGAGGGTCTTATATAAGCCATCGAGCGAGCTTCCAAGCTTGGAAACAAGCTTGAAAGCTTGGGAAATTGGGGATTACGATTTGTGGTTTCAAGGAGTTCGCATGAGCTCCATGAGGAGATTTGGAGTCCAGATTGAGGCCTAGATTGTCAAGGATTCCCTTGAGACCATCCCTTCCAAATTTAGAAGGGATTAGTTAATCAATCAAGGCAGAAGCTGAGATTGAAGCTTGGATCTAATGGGTTCACACTTGCCATGGCCGTAGGGACCCAACTACGAAGATGGAGAAGAAGATAGGGGGTGTTTGCAATAATTTCGAAAGTTGAGGGGCTATTTGATGGAAAAAAGAGTCAAGACTGGATTAAAATGTAAACTAGGTCAGGATGATCTCTGATTGGACCCAAATTTTGTTATAAACTTAATTTGGACCCAAGAAATATGATGGTGAAGTTGGATTTTGGTCTTGACCAAGTCTGACTGGGTAATTCGCACATAAGCCCAAATTAGGATAACTTTCCATCTGAGACTCTATTTTAGGTCAAAATAAATTCCAAAGGACAAATAAAAGGTACCAAACCTTATGGAATATTTTTCTTTAATTTGTAGAAAGTTTAGGTAAATTTTATCCTGACCAGAACCTTAGTTAGTTAAGTAGGCCTAAAATTAGGGTTTCGGATGTCTATTAATTCTTGAAATTTATGAAAACTCGTTTCTGTCTGCATGGACCCTCTTATTAAACATTAATGACCATTTGACCTTTAATTAACCTCTGGAATTCCCTGTGGTTATTCTATACTTATGAAATGCAGTTAAAATTGCAGAAATAACCCTGTATTCTCCTTTTCTTAAAGCAGAAAAGTATGCACGTAGGACCTTCTAATGGTTATGTAGGAGCTTTTATCAACTTTATCAGATGAAATTGGGCTAGTTAGGGCTCATGATGACATTCCCATCGTACCCTCATCCTTAGCTTTTGCTAGTCCCTTAGCAAAAATTATATAGATCAAACCAATTATCTAGGTCGGATGTAACCGTTAGGATGCCCTACTAAGCTGCATCTCTTGGAATCAGATCTAAATACCAATAGTAGGCCTAGAAGTACTCAAGTACCAGCCCAGATCCAGACCTGACCATCTTTAGTCTCAGTCTGCTGTGAAGGTTTCTATGGCCCACAAAAATTATCCAAAGATTCGTTGGACCCAGCTGTTAAAGCAGTCATGCTTATTACATGGTTAGTCTAGGTTCAGTTTTCCAGTGCATTTTTTTGTAAGAGAGAGAGGTAGAAGAAGATTTTCATTTTTGGAGAGTTTTCTCTCACATTTTTTTTCTATTTTCATTATTTTTCCTTAGATCCAGCCTCAGATTGGCCTAAACACAATCTGTATCGGATTCCTTGTCCCCATCATCAATCCTCATAGGGCCACTAGCAATTGATGTTTTGGGATAACACCACCCATGGCAACCCCCAGAACCTTGGGTTTCGACACTTCGAGATAGTTCCACCCATGGCATTCTATAGCTAAATCTAGACCATGACAATCGACATTTCGTGATAATGCTGCCCATGGCATCTGAACTAGCACAAGGTACTTACTTGTCCCCAGTAGGATATGTAGATATCCTAGGGGACAAGCACCGAGGAGACGATATGTTATTGTGCATCTTCGAGGGAAATTTCCCACCTCTCTATGCTAGGAACTCATCGAATCAACTTGTGTTTTCGAGCCGCTCTTAATTTAGATCTTAGGGCATTTTCAAAACAGCATGAATGCTTTTTGGCAAGATTTCATATTTAAGTGCACTGAACCAGACTTTGTGTGATTTCGGGTGCTTAAGTTACTGAGTCCTGCAAACCAGAGGTCAGGTAACGGGGCCAAATAATCCCTAAGCCTTAGACCTAATACATAAGCTTTGCACTTTCCTCAACCTCTTGAGGACTAATCTAGATCTTGACAAGTACTTGAGTGTTTAAAACTTAGAACAGATCCAAGAGGCCTAAGGTCGGTATTCGCCACTAGTTCTTTAAGTTTTAGCCTTCCAGATCTCAATTCATCATTCGATCCAACCTAGAGGTTAAGTAAGTTCCATATTTATTTTTAAGGGACCCTTTCCTTTTTTTGTTTTTCTTTTTTCTCCTTTTTTTTTCTTTCTTTTTCTTTTCCTTCCCTCCTTTTTCTTCATTTAGCTCAAATGGATCTTCGTTTTAGCCTCCTCTTTTTTTTTTTGATGAAACCCTTTTGCGATTTGATTTTCACAGCATTTTTCACTTTAATACCCCCCCATGCCTATGATTTGCAATGCCCTCATTGTAAATTAGGTGGGTTTGAGTTCAACTTAGATCATACATTAAAACAGGGTCAAAGGGTGGGTGGAGGGGTCGAGATGACTATTGCAGATGATTTCAAGCTTTGATACAAGTACCAAAGGTGGAGTTGGTTATTCTAATGGGTGAACCCTAAAGTACAATATGAATTCAGCAAAGTGATATGTCAAAAGGGTTTCGGGTTTTTCAAAGGATGACGGGTTGCTTCCCATTAAGCACTAAGTTTAACACCAACAACTTAGCGCAATGAATTCGAAAGGTTATGTCAACTAATGCATTATGATGAGTGATAGGGGAAAATATGTGATTGTGATGAATGTGAATCACATGGTCACAGATGAGTATCAAATTATGATGAAGAGTCATTCCAGAAGATCTATGATACGGGTTAGGTTGATTCATTTCTGGATGGCTCTTATAGAGTTTCTGTAGAGGAATCACTCGGAAGATGTATTGATTATGGACTTCTGAAATAAGATCATCATGGGTCCAGAATCCAATAAAGGTGAATCAAATCAGCATATCCTAGATGTGTCATTCCTCTCATGCTATGTGGCCTAACGGATCGATATCCAATGAGTCATCTTAATTCTTTTCTGCTGAATGTAAGATCATCTCCTCAAGAAATGACTCAAAGATTGGGTCTTCCAATGAATCTTCACTATGATTTTCATCCCATAAAAAGTGAATGTTTAGAGAGTTCCTTTTGTATTGTCTATCTCGAATTCTGTAAAGGGTTCATATTCTAGGTGGAGGTCACTCTCAATATCTGCCAAGCCCGATTCCTGGAGGTCCTCAAAACAACAATATGTCTCCAAATCCATGGGATAAAAATCTGAACCTGATGTGTCAACATTTTCCCCAAAATCCCTTGGTATGTCCTTAAGATCAAAGGTGAAGGCCTCCACTGCTCTCATGTCATTTAAATTGTGCTAGATCAATTCAGGATCATCCATTATGTGAAAAATTTCTAGTTTTGGTTCTAGGTTTTCCACTAATGATACAGTCATGAGGTCTTGAATAAAACCTAGTTGTTCTGCCGAGCATTTTCCTTTTCCTTTAGCTGCCTCGAAAATATTAATCTCAGATTGTTCATCTCCAGAGGCAATTCTCATGTGCCCTGACTCACAATTGATTATGGCTTGTTGAACGTCAGATGATTACGCTATCGGAGTTGGTTTTGAAAACCTATCGTTGTAGTTCGAGTAGCAAAGAAATCCGTTCAACAAATAAAATTTACACCAAAAAATCTGTAAAGAAATCCCAGGTCAAACTCAGGGAGGCTACGTCGATCAAAATTCACAATTATATTTTTTTGTGTTTTTGTTTAAAGGGCAAAATAATCACAATGAAATGGAATCAATATAGACAATAAGCGAGAGAGAGAGAGAGAGAGAGAAAACATTCACTTGATATTACAAAATGTTTTTACAACTAAGAAAGCGGGAAACGATTACACTAGAAAGAGAGAAATTATTACAACTAGAAAGTAGAAAAACTCTACTCTAGAAAGCAGGAAAAAGAATGGAGAGAGAAGTTATCCTCCTTGACGATCGCTTGGAGGATGAGTCGGACGAGACAATGCCTGGAAGATGAGGAACGGAGCGGGAAGGAGGTCGAAGCAGGAGGAACGGGAACGAGGTAGCATGTCGTCGTCGTCGCGGGATCGGTTCCGGAACGGGGGCGAAAAACTTGATTTTAGCTCTTGAGGAGCATCCCGGGTGTGAGACAAGCTTCTCTTAAACTTTAGAGAGGGAGAGAAGAGAAGGAAGGGATGAGAAATCCGTATAGAAAGGATCTCCTTTTATAGTTGCAAGGAGTTGGGGCATTTTGGACATTACAACTTGAAAAGCATTAATTTAGGACCTTTAGTGATGGATTTATCCATCACTAAAGGCCATAACGTGGCCGACGTGCGCACCGCTCACGCACCCCCTTGCCTTCGTGCCCTTCAACGCACGTGCACGTTCGCGTGCTCTCAGCTTCCGATCAAGAGATTGGATGGCTTAAAGTGCCTATGCCTGCACTGTGCACTCGCCTGCGATCACGCGTAAGTGCCGCACGTCTAATTGCATGTGGGCTCTATTGATCAATCAATGCCATTGGATATTCATCGCTCGGCTCCAATCGCGCGCCCGCTTGCAGCGAATGTGAGCTCGAACGCGCGTCGCATGCTCGCGTAGTGCGCTCGACCACTGCTCTATGTGTAGCTTTGTGTCACGCGGAGTGTTTTGCGCACGACTGATCTCGGCCATTGGATGGGCATCCAACAGTTGAGATTTGTCAAAAGGGTAAAGAGGGAGAGTTGCAGCCAATGTTGGGCAGCTATGATGGCGCCACGCAATGCCATCTAGGTCGTCCATCTTTTGAGTGATGTTGATGGTGTTACAGGTGTCAAATTGGATTGATTTTCGCACTGTTAGGTTGCGATCGTCGAACCGAACCCATCCGTGCGATTGGATTTGTCGTCTAAGGTGTGGATTAACACCATCTTGGCCCTTGCTCTTTAGAGTTCCTTGGCCTCTATCTGATGTTACGGATGTCCAATCAGGGCGATCTTTGAGTCGTTGAACTCCAATCGTCGCCCTGATCAGATTTGTATGGTTGGATCTTCGATCTGAGGCCCCAATAAAAAGTCACCCTGTCCCTGACCATAAAAAGGAGACAATTACTATACAACTTATACAACTTGATCTAAATGCATGATTATGCATGTTATGCACTATTTACAATATATGATGCTAATGTGACACTAAGAACATGTATTAATAGACATTTTAGGTTAATCAGATGTATGCACATCACACCCCCATGGCTATCTTTTGCTACTCCCTAGCAAAAACTCAATGCTATTTATAAAAGAATTATGTTGGATTACTTGGGCATAAGTCATTTTCAACATTACTAAATTGTTACTCAAGATCTGAACTTTCAAAGACACAACAGCACCCGGGTATCTGCCAAACTGCAGACTGCCTCAAGCCGTCGCCTTATTCAAAGAAAAATCTCCTTCTCTTTTTCTTCTTTTCTAATTTTTTTTTTTGGATTTTTGAGTTTAGGGTTAAAGAGTGGCTTTCTACGGCCACTCAACCCACCCAAGATTTGATGAGAACCCTAAGTTCTAAGCATCTTACTGTGAATGTGATAGACACGTTGATCGGCAATTAGAATGGACTTTGGGTTTCTACGCCTCTAGGTGACCTTTAAAAGTGAGCTCTACCTAAAGGTATATCTTTACGACTGATAGCTTTCTCCCTACTTTTATTTTTATGGGGTCGACATAAGGGTGAGTCCAATGTATATCTCCCTAACTTATTCTACTTCTCTGCTTCTTCCTAAGTGTTTTGAGAATTTTTAGTGCATTTGTTAAGCTGGGTTCTGGACAATCGGTCGATGAGCTGTCACCACCAACAACTTGCCAACCATACTCGTGCGGTGAAGTGTGGCTTATTTCTTCTATTTTCATTTTTTTCTCCTTTTTTTCTTTCTTTTTCTTTTTGACTTTCTTTTTCTTTTTAAGTAGGTGGCTTCCCTGGTCTAAGATTTACCTAAAGGTAGCAAGAAGAGAAAAGTCCAATGACTGGGCTTTGGATAACCTACCTATGGGCTGTTACCCATGATAACCTGCCAGCCATATCACCCTAGGAGGTTCATTAGCTACCCAATTTCCATTAAAACTGCCAAACAACGAGTCAGTGACAAGATAGTGTGTAGATGCTTAGACTTAAAGTTCCCTCAGATCAGAGGGCGAGTTGATAAGTCGTGTACTTATCACCCAAACTTATTTAATCAAATTAAAATAAAATTCAGGATGGCAATGACTTGAAGAATAAATCCACATTTTAGTAGATACCGGGGCAGATTAAGCTCAAAGACCTGAAGGGTCTTAGTGTTCAGATCCTATTGTAATATTTCCTATGATTGAAAAGTCCTAATGTCCAAGTATTCCTTCCTAGTTCAATTTTTTTAATGTATATATAAGAATAGAATTTACAAGAATTTCACAGAGCTGACAAAATGATTCAGAAATGAATCCACCCCCCCATGCCTAACTGATGAAATGTCCACATTGAGAGTAAAAGACATGAAAGGAAGGGTAGAGTACGGAAGATATCACCTGAATATGAAGCTCAGGTCAACTCTGAGTCAGACTATATAGCTGCTTAGTTTAATGTTGTCAGCTAGGCAAAGTCTAGCCAAAGAAGTCACAATATGGCTAGAGCAACCATGCCTGAGATGGGTTCTAGAATAGTACGGTCAATAACAGGCTTCAAACATTGACTGTTGACTTTGAATTAATTACCAATCTTTAGGTCAGAAATCTGAATAGCTCTGTTTGGAAATATCCGGTCAATAATGAACAGGCCGTTCCATTTTGACCTAAGTTTGTTGGGAATGAGCTTAAGTCGGGAATTGAATAGCTAGACCTTCTGGTTCAGCTCAAAACTCTTGCAGGAAATTAGTTGGTCATGTAGAGCTTTGCTCTGAGCCTTGTAGATCTTGGCATTCTCATATGCATCATTTCTAAGCTCCTCCAACTTAGATAGTTGGAGTTTTCTGGTCTTCCCGGCTAAACTCAAATCTAGATTGCACTGCTTGATTGCCCAGAATGCCCTATGTTCAATTTCTATGGGTAAATGGCACACCTTTCCATACACCAGACGAAACGGAGACATGCCGATGGGCATTTTATACGCCATATGGTAGGCCCAAAGAGTGTCCTCAAGCTTTTGAGTCCAATCTTTGCGATCAAGCCTAACCATTCTCTACAGAATATTCTTGATCTCTCGATTGGAGATCTCGACCTGTCCATTCATCTCGGGATGGTAAGGTATGGAGATTCTATGGTTAACCCCATATTTTGCCAGCAAATTACAAAACTGAGCATTAGTGAAATGAGTGCCACCATCGCTGATGATGGCCCTCGGAATCTCGAACCTGCTGAAGATGTTCTTCTTGACAAAATCGATGACCATCTTGTGGTCATTGGTTCCGGTGGGAATTGCCTCGATCCGTTTGGACACGTAATCAACAGCGATGAGAATGTACTAATGTCCAAATGAAGAGAGGAAGGGTCCTATGAAATAGATGCCCCAAACGTCAAGGATTTTGACAGGAAGAATCGGGTTTGGGGGCATCATATCTCTCTTAGTTATGCTCCCAAGTGTCTGCCATCAGGAACATGACCTCGAGAATTCCTGGGCATCCTTGAATAAGGATGACCAATAGAATCCATATGGAAAAAATTTTACATCCGTCTTTTTCCCAGAGAAGTGTCCACCACACGTAGATGCATGGCAGAACACGAGTATACTGTTGAATTCGTTCTCTAGAACACATCGATGAATAATCTAATCAGAGCTGATGCGATACAGTTCAGGGTCCTCCTAGAAGTAATATTTGGCCTCAGATTTGAGTCTATCTCGTCGTAGCTTAGTCCAATCCTAGGGGATTTGACCAACAGCCAAATAGTTAACGATGTCAGCAAACCACGGGGTTTGGACACCTGAAACTGTAAGGATGGTTTCATCCGAAAAAGTATCAACAATCGAGATGTTCGGACGAGAAGAATCACTCAGAAGTCTCAACAGATGATCCGCCACCACATTCTGTACCCCGAATTTATCCTTGATTTCAAGATCAAATTCTTGAAGCAGAAGAATCCAACGGAGAAGCTGGGGTTTGGCATCCTCTTTGGCCAAGAGATGTCTCAAGGTTGAGTGGTCATTATAAATAATAACATGAGACTCTAAGAGGTAAGCCCTGAATTTCTCTAAAGCAAATACTACGGTTAGTAATTCCTTCTCAGTAATAGTGTAATTCCTCTGAACCTCGTCTAGAGTTTTACTAGCATAGTAGATAACAGAGGGCTTCCTATCAACTTTCTGACCCATAACAGCCCCGACCGCGTAATCAGAAGCGTCGGTCATGATCTCAAAAGAGGCTATCCAAACTGGTGGTTGCAATACCAGAGCACACATGACTACCATTTTAAGAAAATCAAATGCATTACGTCATGATTCGTCGAAATCAAACGGCATTTCTTTGGCGAGAAGATTGCTCAAAGGATGAGCAACCTTCGAAAAGTCCCTGATGAGTCTCCTATAGAATCCCACATGACCAAGAAATGATCGAATTTGTCTAACAGATGTGGGAGGAGGAAGTTTAGCAATAGCATCAACCTTAGCTTTATCCACTTTGATTCCCTGTTCAGAGATTACATGACCCAAGACGATGCCTTCTTGTGTCATGAAATGACTCTTTTCCCAGCTAAGGACTAATCTTGTTTTGATGCATCGTTTAAGAATCATTTCAAGATTAGTTAGACAAGAGTCAAACGATTCTCCAAAAATAGATAAATTGTCCATGAAGACTTCCATAAACTCTCCCACCATGTTAGAGAATATGGCTAGCATACACCTTTGAAGTCGCAGGTGCATTACATAAGCCGAATGGCATCCTACAGAAAGTAAAGGTTCTGTAGGGACAGGTGAAAGTAGTTTTTTCCTGATTCTCGGGATGGATAGGAACTTGGTTGCATCCCAAGTAGCCATCAAGAAAATCGAAGTACTTATGCCCAGCTAATCTTTCCAAGATTTGATCAACGAAAGGCTAATGGGTGATAAGATCTAAAGATAGAGGAATATGTGGCTATCTACGTGCACAACATCTCAAACACAATGTTAGTAATACAAAAAAATTTACACAAAATATCACAGAAATTGGCACAATATGTATAGTGGTTCCCCTCCCTTGGGTACTCCACTACCTAGGCCTCCCAGCTTAGGATTTTTAACCTGATTCTCTCAACCCTGAGAGAATCAATTTACTAACCAACGTAATTAACGGGTTACCTCAACCCAAGTACAATAACGAGTTTGTTACAACCCAATGAGCAACAAGCTCAAATACAAATGAAATACATGTGTAAGACAAAAAGAATCTTACAACTAGAACCTAAGCCTCTCAACAATAATTAAAAGACGATATCAATTTGAGAGCCTAGAATGAGTGTGAATCGCTTTGTAGATGCATGAGAAAAACACGTTGTTGAAGTGTTTGCAAAAGCGTAGAGAGATTGAGAGAAGCAAACTATTCCTTCTCTTGAATATGTGGTGGAAAAATGTAATATAGCTCTAGAATTTTTCTTCTCTATTTCTTGTGTGCAAACAAGGAGTCCTATGGTCATTTTATAGAGTTTAGGACCTAGGATACTCGTCCACTAGACGTTGGGAATTAATTCCCAACATTCATATTGTTGGAATTAATTTTCTAGCCGTTCAGTTTTGAGCCAATGGCTACCTGGTACCGGTACTAGTAGCTCACTGCCACCAATACATGAGTCCTGGTACCGGTACTCATCATGGGCACCGGTACTTGTGACTCCTAGGTTTGGAATTCCTTGGGCACAGTAACCTACCTATACAGGTACACATCATGGGTACCGGTACTTGTATGGTTCAGGCCAGAAGTAAGCCTTCAACCTGTGGCCAACTTGTATCGGTACTCATGATTAGTACCGGTACTTGTTCATAGTTTGAAACGAATTATCAATCCTGTGCCTTGCAAATACTAGTATTGATGAACAGTACCGGTACTTGCTTACAAGTACTTGTTTTAAGTGTTTTAATTCATTACGTACTTTGAAAATGTTTGCAATATAAGTCCTAATTTATCTCTAATTGATTTTACAATCTAAGTTATGATTCTTTGTTAAGAGGCATATACAATTTATAAAAATAAAATCTAAACTAGAAAACTAAAGGTCGAAGATGATCTTCTTCACTCGACTCATCCTTGTCATCCTCCATGACATGATCATGCCCCATCATTTCTTATTTGCCTTGCTCCTTCACCTAAATCTGAAAAACACTTAATGCAAATATTAATCCATAATAATTTTGTTAACACCAAAATAAGATGTGGAATAAGGTTCCAACAATCTCCCCCTTTTTGGTGTTGACAAAACTATCTTGCAAATAGATAATTAAAAAATTTAACAATGTTATATGAAGGAAAAATTTTCATTTTAATCCTCCCCCTCAATATAAGCTCCCCCTAAAAATATTACTATTTACCCTTTATTTTTCTCCCCCTTTTTGTCAATCACAAAAAAAATGAAAGGGTAAAGAATATCATGCCATAAAATTTACCAATAGTAAAATAATGAATGTGGGTACCAAGCTCCATTAGGTCATCGTTCTTGGTCTTCATTCAACGTATAAAAAGGTTGAAATGTTCCGTTGTGTGCCTTGAACACCCACTGATCTCTTTGATCTATTCCTGCAAAATAATATTAAATATCTTTCCTAGGTACCCATTTTCTTTTGGGTCCTTGATGGTTAGTACCTTTCAAATCCTTAGGTTTATAGATCACTTTAGTGTTAGATCTATAATTCTTAGGATTCTTAACCTGTTGATAAATCCATGCATGTCTAGGTGCATGTGATTTATTTTGTGTGTTCTTTTTATTATTGAACTTGGCTTTTAAATTATTAGAAAATTTCGTATTTAGCCTGGTTGTTGTTTTTAAATTATTCAAAGTGTCCTCAAAGTGTTCATAAATATCTTCTAATTCTACTATTTTTGCATGTAATTGATTGTTAGCTTCTTTGGACATATCTAATTCTATTTCTAAAGTTTTATAACTGTCATGCAAAACATTATTTTCTTTTTTAAATGACTTAGCTTTATGATATAGCTCTTCATATGCTTCTAATAATTCTTCAAATGAAAAATCAGGATTTACCTCTTCTTCTGTATCTTCTGAAGTTGCAACAAAATAAAGGTGTGCGACCTCATCTTCATACGATTCACTAGAGTCGGTGTCCATGTCAGGGTCACTATCATCCCATGTTGCTTTAAATGCTTGATTGCGCAGCAACCATAAGTCTTAATTGGCCTAGATTAAGCTAGGACTTAGCATAAGTTAGGGTTATTCATGCATGCATATGCATTATCTACATCTTTACCACTTTCCTTTAGCTATGCATGAAATAATGTTATAATGTGCCGATTAAGTGCATTATGTCAATTGCAGGCACTAAGCTGATCATCAGCTAGATCTGAAGCTGGATCAGGAATAACGGGAGTTGTAGTAGAGTGGAGCAGAAGGCCTAGTTTAGATGTAGGAATAATAATGTAAGGGGGTTAAAGGTTTTCTATTCTATTAAGTAGAAATAAAGCAGTAAAATGTGAAGAGCTTAGGTCCATCATAGCCCTAAGATAGCCTAGAGACTTCCCCAAGCCTTAGCCACCCTTAGATTAGGTCACAACACCCTAGGAAGCCCTAAAACCCTAGTTCCAACCTTTTCTGGACGTCCAGATAAGTTTAAGGCATCCAGGACCCTTAGCCAACTCCCGCACACCTAAAACCCACTTCTGCAGTGTTATTGGACGTCCAGACACTTTGTCAGACGTCTAATTTCTGCAGAATACCCAAAACAAAACACGAAATCCTTCCTGACTCTGATTGGACGTCCAGACAACAAGTCTAGACTTCTGATTTTTGAGTACAAGATGTCTGATTATATTATTAGATGTCTTATACTGCTCTCCAATTCCTGTTTTGAGATTTAAGCATTGATCTTGGATCTCTAGGTCCCTAAACCCAATTCCAACCCCATAGGAACCTAAATTAAGGTGCCCTAACCCTAGTACATCACCTCTAGACCTCCCTAAGGACCTAATTAGGTCCTCACTAAACCTAATTGACTTGGATCTTAGTCAATTCCATCAGCCTATTCAATTGGACTCATTGAGTCCAATTGAGCCCTGATCTCAGCACACACTGTCCAATTGGACTCAGTGAGAGTCCAATTGACCTAGACCTAAATTCATTGAGTTTTTTTACTCTCAATTAAGTTTCCACAAACCCAATTAAACTTATATTAAGTTTAATTGCACTTTACCTTAGTGAATTAGGGTTTATAACCCTAATTTGAGACATACCTTAACCTAAACCCACTAGAACCCAACCTAATCAACCTAGCCACCTAAGTTTCGACCCACACACACCCACACACACCATCCACATGAAAATATCTAACCTAGAGTTCTCTAGAACTCTCTACCATGTGTGGTTGCCTTGGTTGCCATAAATTGCAACCAAGAGCCATTCAATTTTTAGATCCACATTTGGTAGATCTAAAAACCACCATCCACCCTCTCTCTCTCACTCTCCCACGAGCTCCCACCATAGGCCTCTCTAGAGAATTCCATAATTCTCTAGAGAGCTTCCCTTAGGTCTATAAAAAGACCCCTTGGGTGGCCATTTGCAACCATTCACTTCCTTGGCATCCATTTCACTTAGAATAGCCATTTCGATCTCCACTCCACCTCCACGAGTTGAGCACCACCATGGAGGCCACCATCTCCATGCCAGGAAGTTGGATCAGCTCCCCAACCTCTCTCCAAGGGCTGACCTAAGCTCCATTGGCTGCCCCTCCTTCTTCTCTCAACCATTCAAAGGCCATCAGGGACCACCCCTGAATGCCCTTCCATTCTGCTAGACTTAGATTATGCTCTTCGTATATTTACTGCGTTTATTTACTGCTTAGTAGTGTAGTCTTACTTCTCCTCCAATGATGCATGCGAAATCCCCCCATCGATTCTTGTATGCGATCATTTTCTGGTAGCTAGATTTAATTTTCAAGCATTTATGTACAAGCTTTCCTCTAGATTCCTTGTGCAACAACTCCCAAATGAATGAATGAAAACACATTTTTATATAAATATATATATATATATCTCTATCTGTTTGAAATCACCATGAGCTTAATGATTGCTATTATCTTTTGCGTGATTAATGTTTCCTGTTTCTAACTCTTAATATTCTTGCAACTAAGCATGTCGTACGTAAATACGTAATAATCACGAACCGGCATGCAATTCTAAACAAAGTAGAGTGGCAAAAAGATCGATTTCAAAAGTAAAAGCAACACCTCCTAGAGACGAACGACCAGGACTCAAGTCTCATTATCTTTAGAAATCAATTTTTGACTAACATTTTTGCGCGACTATACTAGGATTTCCGACGACTTCCAAATGCACAAAAATGGGTTTCTGTCAATGCTTTCTTCTTCTTCTTCTTCTTGAGCTCCGTTGTTTCTTTCCTATTGTCCTCCTTGTTTAAGGAGTAATCCTTTCGTAAGTGGCCCTTTTTCTTGCACTCATAGCAAATAATATTAGTTGAAATTTTATTGACTTGCTTACATTGTTTGAGAAATTTCTAGAATTTCCTAGTAAGCATCTCCATTTCTTCATCTTTGGATTCTGAGGTTGTTGAGTTCGAGTCCGCCTTAATTGCTCTAAAAGCAATATTCTTTCTTTTGCTAGACATGTTTTCCTCCTCGTTCTTCTTCATGTTTTCTAGTTGGACTTCGTAAGCCATAAGGCTTCCAATTAACTCATCTAAGGAGAGAGTAGAAAGATCATTTCCCTCTTGGATGGTTGTAGTCTTTGGAGACCAATCACTTGTAAGAGATCTCAATATCATCCTTACAAGCTGCTCCTCTTTCAGCTTGACACCTAGGTTCTTCATGGGGTTAACAATTTCCCCAAACCTCGTATACATATCCTTGATTGTTTCGCCTTTCTCCATCCTAAAACACACATAATTTTCTATTAGAATAGAGATACGAGTTTCCTTTACCTTGTTTGTTCCTTCGTAGGTGACCGCGAGAGTGTTCCAAATTTCGTATGCGGATTCACATGCTGAAATTCGGTTGAACTCTTCCCTTGACAACACACAATAGAGTGCGTTCATCGCCTTCACGTTTCCCATAATTTTCTTCTTTTGATCCGTCGTCCATGCCACTCCTTCTTGTGGCTGTGAATCCATGTACCTCTCTTGAATGAGAGTCCACGAATCTTCATCCATGGCTTTGAGGAAGACTTGCATCCTCCTCTTCCAATACCCATAGTCCGTCCCATCGAAATAGGGAGGATGGGTCGACGATTGTCCTTCCATGCACCTTGAGGTTGATGCCATTGCGAGCAAGAGTTTTTACTTCTTCTTACTACCCACTCTAATACCAATTGATAGGATCTAAAGATAGAGGAATATGTGGCTATCTATGTGCACAAAATCTTAAAACACAACGTTAGTAATACAAAAAAATTTGCACATAATACAATCACAGAAATTGGCACAATATGTATAGTGGTTCCCCTCCCTTCGGTACTCCACTACCTAAGCCTCCCAGCTTAAGATTTTTAACCCGATTCTCTCAATCCCGAGAGAATCAATTTACTAACTGAGGTAATTAATGGGTTACCTCAACCCAAGTATAATAACGGATTTTTTACAAACCAATGAGCTACAAGATCAAATACAAATGAAAAATAGGTGTAAGACAAAAAAAATCTTACAACTAGAACCTAAGCCACTCAACAATAATTAAAAGATGATACCAATTTGAGAACCTAAAATGAGCATGAATCGCTTCGTAGATGCATGAGAAAAATACGCTGTTGAAGTGTATGCAAAAGTGTAGAGAGATTGAGAGCAGCAAACTATTCCTTCCCTTGAATATGTGGTGGAAAAATGTAATATAACTCTAGAATTTTTCTTCTCTCTTTCTTGTGAGCAAACAAAGAGTCCTAGGGTCATTTTATAGAGTTTATGACCTAGGATACTCGTCTACTAGACGTTGGGAATTAATTCCCAATGTTTATATTGTTGGAATTAATTTTCTAGCCATTCAGTTTTGAGCCAACGGCTACCTGGTACCGGTACTAAAGTACCTGTACTGGTATTAACAGCTCACTACCACCAATACATGAGTCCTGGTACCAGTACTCATCAAGGGTACCGGTACTTGTGACTCCCAGGTTTGGAATTCCTTGGGCACAGTAACCTACCTATACTGGTACTCATCATGGGTACCGGTACTTGTAAGGTTCAGGCCAGAATTAAGCCTTCAACTTGTGGCCAACCTATACCGGTACTCATGGTTAGTACCGGTACTTGTTCACAGTTTGAGAAGAATTCTAAAACCTGTGCCTTGCAAATACAGTACTGATGAACAGTACCGGTACTTGCTTACAAGTACCTATTTTAAGTGTTTTAATTCATTACGTACTTTGAAAATGTTCGCAATATAAATCCTAATTTTTCTCTAATTGATTTTACGATCTAAGTTATGATTCTTTGTTAAGAGGCATATACAATCTATAAAGATAAAATCTAAACTAAAAAACTAAAGGTCGAAGATGATCTTCTTCACTTGACTCATCCTTGTCATCCTCCATGACATGATTATGCCTCCATCATTTCTTGCTTGCCTTGCTCCTTCACCTAAATCTGAAAAACACTTAATGCAAACATTAATCCGTAATAATTTTGTTAACACCAAAACAATATGTGGAACAAGGTTCCAATAATGGGAACACCATCATGAGCCCTAACCAGCTCATTTTGACCTAGAAAAGAGAACAAAAGCTCCTACATAACCTAGAGAAGGGCTTAATTTAAGGAATAACCATTCTGAAAGAAAAGCAAGAAATAAAAGGGTAAAACTGCAATTTTACCATTGCAATACATCAACAGGATTTCTCAGGGGATAAACATAGGTCAACTAATCTTAACAAGATAAAAAGTGAGTCGGTTAAATCAGAAATGGGTTAGTGTGCAATCTAAGAATTAAATGACTTCTTGTAACGCTAAAATAGACCCACTTAATTCAACAAGGTTTTGGTTTGGATAAAAGTCAACTAAACCCTCTAAAATTCATTAAAAAATATCCCCAAGGGTTTAGAACCTTCAATTTGTCCTTTGAAACCTATTTTGACCTAAATAGGGGTCCTAGATAATTATTTGCCCTAATTTAGGTTTTTATGCAAAATATCTAATCAAACGTGGTCAAACCTAAAATCCAACTTCACCATTGGATTCCCTAGGTCCAAATTAGGTTTGTACCAAAATTTGGACCTAAGGGGAGGTCACTTTGACCTACTTTGCAAAATAGTCCACCCAATTACATTTAGACCCCTAGATTTTGAAAACCATTGCGAAGACCCCCTATCTTCCTTACCACTCTTTGCAATTAGGTCCCTCCACCATTACAGCGAGGGAGCCCTACTCCAGTGAGGATTCAAGGAGGATTTCTCTCAAATCCCTCAGAGACTCCCTCTCAGATTTGAAAGGGAGATTCTCTGAGGAATTCCTGATCTGATGAGCACAATTCCAAGCCCTAATTGTCACCCAATCTCTCGTGCAAATGCTCGAGAGATTTGGGTCTCTTGCACATTCCTACTCTGGCGAGGATTCTTGCACTTGGAAGCTTGCCTTCCAAGCACAAGGACCTCTGCCAATACCTATAAACGGATCCCCTGACCCTGCCGCTCAGATCCAACTTGGTTTGGCTGGAGAACAACCTCCAATTTCTACTCTTCTCCTCCGACCAAGCATCCAGTGAGCTCCGACGACATCTCCTTCTCGTCGCTCAGCCACAATACTAATGGCAGAGCTGTCTTCACCTCCTTCCTCCACGTCGCGTCATATTAGCACTGGCATCAACCACCCCTTCGTCGTTGCTGTTCCCTCCCCACTGGAACCTTCGTCTCCGATGCAGCATGTACGCGCCAGTCGCTCTTCTTATCCTTTCGTCCATTGAATTAGGTTTAAACTCTTCCCCTCTCTCCTCTCTTTATTTCACCCTTCTTTATTTCTATTTTCGACCCCTCGACACCGCAGACCACCACCATCTTCCTCATCTCCAGCAGACCACCGACGAGGTGTCTCCGTCACCTCCACACACCCATCCACCTCACCAGACCCCTCACAACCTTTGCCATCATCCACTGACCACTTTCCCCATCTCCATCGATCGCCATAACCTCCACAAGCTCCCCCTGACCATACCCATCACAACGGCCACAGATCGACCTGGGCATGCATGCCTAGGCCGCCCCATGCCACGCCACCCACCTAGACACCTTCGCCATGCCATGGCAAAGCTGCCTGTGTATTCTAATGAGGATGAAAGGTCGTATTGCTTGAAACACAGGTCCGACCTCCGTCGCCATTAGGGCAGATGTGAAGGAGCTTGCAAGCTCGCTCCAGGTTGTTGCGCTCCAGGTTTCCAAGTCCAGGAGGCGCGGAGTTGTCTCGCGCACACATCCAGTCGAGAGTGGCTTTGAGAGAACACTGCAGCCACGGTGATTGAGCAAGCATCCTCCTGCAGGCACAAGCGAAGCAGGTGGGACTTTTTGTCCCACCTCAGAAAATTTAGAGCGCGAAGTGTGGTTTAAATTGTTTTTGTGTTAGAGGCTATTCGCCTCCGATCATGGGGTGAGGTCCCCTAGCCCATATGCCCACCTCGTCTGCCTGACCCGTTTACCCTACACTCCTCGCGCACCACCCACGTCGGTGCACCTGGACCTGGGTGCGCGTTACCCGACCCGAATACCTGATTGGATCTGGGAGAGTGAACATAAAAGAGAAAAGAGAGAGCATACGCAGGGGAGGGTAGGGGTAGGTTTTGCACTTCTGTGCAGGGAAAGGAAGAAGAAAGAGGAAGCTGAGGCCAGAGAAGGAAAGAAGGAGGAAGCAGCCGCAGAGAAGAAGCCAAGGCTAAGGGTTGAGGAAGTTAAAGGAAAGGAAAAAGAACACAGAAGGAAGGAGAAATCAAGGAAGAAGAAGAAGATAAAGAAGAAGAAAGAGGAAGATAAGGAAGGAAGAAGAAGCTAAGGACCAGAGCAAGAAGAAGGAAAGAAGAGCGAAAGCCAAGGAAGAAGAAGGAGGGAGAAATCAAGGCAGAAGAAGAAGACAAAGAAGGAGAAAGGCACTGTTGCAAGAGACATCAGAGAAAGAAGAAAGGACTAAGGCTAAAGGCAGAAAGGCAAGGAGATCAGAATGCTAAGGCAGAGAAGATCCAAAGAAGAAGAACAAAGTAGAAAAGAAGAGAAAGAAAAAAAGCAAGAGAAGAGAAAAACCAAACCTTTTTAAGATTTCTCAATTCCTTATATAGATGTCTAATTTTGTCCAATTTCTCCTTTGCTACATTTTAGTATTCATAAACTCCTGCATTATATTTTGAATTAGATTTTGAGTAACTTTAAGTATTCAAATTCCATCTATTGATATTAGTGAATAAATTCCATTTGCTCCATGTGTTCGACCTCGGACTTAAACATTCAAGTAATAAAATTCTTATTTGTTTTCAATGCTTTTTCGACTATACTGCAACGCCACCTTTTTAAAACCTGATCAAGCGTTAGAAACATTTTGGCGTCGTTGTTAGGGAGTAACATACAATTTATCACTAGTCTTTGCAATATTTTTTATTATATTTGAACACTAACTTGCCCTATTTTGTTTTGCTGTGATTTTGCAATGTATTTCACAAGGAAATCTCCCACGCGAGTCAACCACTCCAAGGCAGGTAAACTCTCTATTCTTCCTTAAATCCATCCCCTAATCCTGGGACGACAAAAGGAAGCAATCAAATTAGGAATCAATTGCCTTCTTTCTATAGTAATTACCATCTTTAAGGCAAAAGTTTCCTGATTTCGTGAAAGTTTTCAAATCTTATTGAAGTTGAAGCGATTTTCAGAGATCCTACCTCACAAATTCCTGTGCCTAGTAGAAATCACTCTTAATTTCTGAATCTCCGCGGGCTACACACTTCTTGTTTTTAAGTCCAAAGAGAACTTTTGTGAAAAGCAAAGAGGATTGGAAATAGAACCAAATTAGAGTTTCTACAGTAGGACTTTGGAGTGCTAGTTCACACATACTTACATAAAAGGAAACAAACCCACCCGCATCAGTGTGCTACCCAAGCCCTTGATTTAAAAGATCTAAGCAAGACAAACCCTAAAATTAAGCTCTAAAACCACTTAAATCTTAAAAACCTTGGACCTAATAACCTGGGAGTCAAATCAGGGTGATTTCTAGGTCTTAACCTAGAATCATTCTGCCATCTTTAAGGCAGGTCAGGTGAAGTTGACCCCTTAGGTCAACCAACCTCCAAATTAGGTCACAAAACCAAAAAACATCTAAAGTTCAAGTGAAAACCCTAAAGCACCTTAAATCTAAAAGTGATAGACTTAAGAGATCAAGGTCCTCATTCTGGTCTACTTGGAATCTCAGTGACAAGAGAGGTCGGGTGGGGGAAACCCTGTAACCCATGGGGATGCTCTATCGTGTAGGGGTCTTTGCAGGACTCTCCTTCTCTATCTGCCTAGGTAATTCTCAGGTGGACGACTTTCATATCCAGGGGTATCATCTGCCCCGAACCTCCATAGTCATCCAAACGTCTTTGGGTGCCTCGATTGGGTTAAAAACACATCCAATCCCTCATCCCTTCTTTTTAGAGCACACACATACATTTTTCAGTGGGACTCTTTATTAAGATCTAATCACTTCATAACTTGATTCTACATCTTGATCCGAATTCTGATTCTACACCTTGATTCCACCACCTGATCCAAATATGCAGCCAAATTACTTAGGACTACCTTCCAAGAAACCTGAATAACAATGATCCATGAGAGATAGGATGATTGAGGATGCCCTTGAATTCTATGAAATTGAATATAAAACCTCAACACCAATAGAAGACATTCAAGTTAATGTACCAACAACCACAACCTTCATCATAAATTGTGCCCAAGTTTTATTGACAGAAGCCACTAACGGATCAACCCGAGACATTCTCATAATAGGATACATTGAGATAGAAAAATTACACAACTTTGAATACCTTCAATGCATAACAAATCCTGTACTTTGGGAACAACACCAAGATGATCTTGAAAAATGGGAAGAGATGATGAGATTATTGAAACAAATTATCGATCAGAAATACCCGTACATGCCCCAAACAGATGATGAACCATCTTGGAGTAGTATTGAGGATCAATCCGATTTCCCAGATCTCGGGTTTGAGGCACAGAGTCGTTATGGATTCCCATCCCAGATGGAGTACAATGTGCCTGATAATGAGAAGGGTGGGAAGTTCCAATTGCAGGAAAACACAATGTTGACCCAACCCTAGACCCTGGATGACAAAGCATAGAATTATGAAACTCTTGCAATGATGAGATTAGCACTGAACCTCTCGAGGGTGTAAATCCTGCCCCTTATTCTAATAAGGTGACCTTCAAAGGTTACTCGGACCTAGATTCTAGTGATTCAACCCACATCCTAAGCCTAGAATCTGGATCTGAAACGTATTGAGAAGATTACGAGGCCTCGTATGAAGAAGATCAAATTTTTAATGAAGAGTATGATTCTGGGCCTCTATTTGATGAATATCCCTCTCCAACATCCTTAGAAAATCAGATCAATTTTTTGGAAGTCACGCCAATTTACGATACAGAAGCCAAGGAGTTGGACGAGTGGAATTTCAATTGGGTCTCTCCTACAAGCCTAGAACTTGAGCCCAGACCAAATAAGAACACCTTTTTAAGCTCAGAATTGACATATAGGCTAGACCCCAGTCAGGCTGCTGAATCTACATCATGTGATTTATTCTATGGTGGAACTCATGATCTTGAATCTCATTCAGAATTTGATATCTCCGAAGATTTCAAATCTTACCACGATTTTGGAGAAACTCTGCTTCCTGAACATAACAAACCAATCTATGACCTCAGCTCACATGATTCATTCTCAGACTCCGACTTTGAGGTCCCAGTTCCTGAGATCAGTAATTTAAGTTCAGGTTCCGGTGACATGGAATCATTTCTTTTCAATCCTTAGGAATCAAATTTAGAAAATGCCGAGAGTGATTGCAACCCAGCTACTATGAGGACTCTCTACATGAAACCATTTGTAACTTCTTTCTAGAAGAGCTTTCATACACGATTCTCATTGAAGCCACCTCTTCCAAATATACAGAACCTATCAAAATCCATTTTCAACCCCAACCCGCAACCGGACTCAATTTCTATTCTGATTCCCCTCTTACTGAGCTGATTGTAGATGATTCAACTCCACACATACTAGGTATCAAACATTGATCAGATCGAAAAACATGCTCCATCATCTTCTGATCACCCCTGTAGGGTTCCCACATCATTCACTAATTGCTTTTCAGATCCCTACTCTGACCAGGCTGATTCGACTCAACCAAAACCCAAATTTACATTTCCGCATCCACCAGAGCTTCATAGCATATGGTGGGTTCCACATCTCTTGATCCACATTTATCAACCCACCAGATCAATAGGGTTTGGGCTGCATCATCAGCCTGTGGATCTCGTCAAGCACCTAGTTGGACCAACCAGGCTCTTAATCAAGGTGCTTATTCTACAAAATTCTGCTGATTTGACCACTCCCTCTCCATCCCATTTCCCGCTCGGCTGAAGGTGTTGAATTTAACGCTTAATAGGAGGCAACCCATCATTTCAAAAACCCAAGATCTGTCTAATTATCCATCTGTACTCCATGTCTACTGCACCCTGAGTTCAGGCTTAGACCAGTCGATCCCACCTCTGGTACACGTACCAGAGCTTGAAATCATCCTCATCAGTCATTTCTTGACCCATTCGCCCACCCGATATATCCTATTTTGAGTCCCTGAACCCAACACTGTTTCACTCCTTCCGTTTACAATGACATTGCAAAACTTAGTCATGGGGGGGTGGTAAAGTGCAAACGTACAGAAATTAAAAAAAAAAAGTCAGAGGGATTCTCACAAAAAATTCAGATATGTCAAAAATACAAAAAAAATTACAAAATTGTGAAAAAGAATAAGAAAATGGTGGGAAGAAAATTTTGAAGCCATATAAACATGAGGAAAAGAGCAAAATGACAAAAAGGAGCACAAAATAAAGAAAAAAGAGAGTGATTAGTAAGAGATTAAGGGATTAACCGAAGTTCTAGACCACATCAAGTAAAAGAAAAAAAGTTCTAAATGAGACACAAAGAGATTAGTAGGAATGCTGATCTTAGGCCTTTTGGGCTAGACTCTTAGGCTTAAAAATTCAAGTACTTGCTAAGATCTAGATAATCCTCAAGAGGTTGGGGAAAATACGAAGCTTAAGTATTAGGTCTAAGGCTTAGAGAGTATTCGACCTCGTTAACTAACCTTCAGTTTGTGGCACTCAGTAACCTAAGCACCCTAATCCACACACAGTCTGGTTCAGAGCACATAACTATCAAAATCACGCAAAAGCATTTAAATGTTTCGAAAAAAGTTGCCTAAATTAGGAGCGGCTGATCAACACAAGTTGATTTAGATGAGTTCCCGGCGTAGAGAGGTGGGAAATTCTCCTCGAAGATGCGTAACAACATATCGTCTCCTCGGTGCTTGTCTCCTAGGATATTTACATATCCTACCGGGGGCACGTAAGCACTATGCTAGTTCAAATACCATGGGCGGCATTATCACGAAATGTCGATTGCTAGGGTCTGGATTTGGCTACAAAATGCCATGGGCGGGATTATCTCGAAATCTCAAAAGCCAGGGTTCTAGGGGTTGCCATGGGCGGTGCTACCATGAAGCATCGATTGCCAGGGACCTTTGAGGATTGATGATGGCGATGAGGAATCCGATACAGACCGTGTTGAGAAGCCAATCCGAAGCTAGAAATAAAAAGAAAAGTGTGAGAAAACTCTCCAAACAAATAAATCCTCTGTCTCTCTCTTAAAAAAATGCACTGAAAACTGAACCAAGGCTAAAATATGTCTTAAGCATGGGAGCTTTAACCACGGAGTCCGACGAACCTTAAGATAGTTCCTGCGGGCCTTAAAAACTTTCATAGAAGATTGAGGCTAGAGCTGGTCAGGTCCGGATCTTAGTTGGTACTTGAGTACCTCTAGGCCTACTATCGACATTCTAACCTAATCAAAAGAAAAAGAAAAGGTACTTATCATAAATTATGAAAGAAACTCATGGTCTAGAACAGAAGTTAAAACCTTAAAATTTTTCTAAGGGACTAGCAAAAGATAGGCATGGGGGTATAATGGAAACACCATCATGAGCCCTAACTAGCTCATTTTGACTTAGAAAAGAGAACAAAGGCTCCTACATAACCTAGAGAAGGGACTAATTCAAGGAATAACCATTCTAAAAGAAAAGTAAGAAACAAAGGGTAAAACTGCAATTTACCATTGCAGTACATCAACAAGATTTCTCCGGGGCTAAACATTGGTCAACTGATCTTAACAAGATAAAAAGTTAGTTGGTTCAATCAGAAATGGGTTAATGCGCAATCTGAGAATTAAATGACTTCTTGTAACTCTAAAACAAACCCACTTAATTCAATAAGGTTTTGGTCAGGATAAAAATCAACTAAACCATTTAAATTTTCAAAAAAATATCTCCTAGGGTTTAGAGCCTTCAATTTGGCCTTTAAAAAATATTTTGACCTAAATAAGAGTCCTAGATAATTATTTACCCTAATTTAGGTTTTTATGCAAAATATCTAGCCAAACATGGTCAAACCTAAACTCCAACTTCACCATTGGATTCCTTAGGTCCATATTAGGTTTGTACCGAAATTTGGACCTAAGGAGAGGTCACCTTGACCTACTTTACAAAATAGTCCACCCAATTACATTTTGACCCCTAGCTTTTGAAAACCATTTTGATGACCCCCTTGTCATCTTCGCCACTTTTTGCAATTAGGTCCCTCCACATTACAGCAGAGGAGTCCTACTCTGACGAGGATTCAAGGAGGACTTCTCTCAAATCCCTCAAAGACTCCCTCTCAGATTTGAAAGGGAGATTCTTTGAGGAATTCCTGATCTGATGAGTGCAATTCCAAGCCCTAATTGTCACCCAATCTCTCGTGCGAACACTTGAGAGGTTTGGGTCTCTTGCACATTCCTACTCTGGCAAGGATTCTAGCACTTGGAAGCTTGCCTTCCAAGCACAAGGACCTCTACCAGTACCTATAAAAGGATTCCTTGACCGTACTGCTCAGATCCAACTTGGTTTGGCCGGAGAACAACCTCCAATTTCTTCTCTTCTCCTCCGGCCAAGCATCCAGTGAGCTTTGGCGACATCTTCTCCTCGTCGCTCTGCCACAATACCAGTGGCAAAGCTGTCTTCACCTCCTTCCTTCGCGTTGCGCCGTACCAGCGTTGGCGTCAACCACCCCTTCATCGTCGCCGTTCCCTCCCCACTGGAACCTTCGTCTCTGATGGCAGCAGGTACGTGCCAATTGCTCTTCTTATCCTTTCATCCATTAAATTAGGTTAAAACTCTTCCCCTCTCTCCTCTCTTTATTTCCCCCCTCTTTATTTCTATTTTCGATCCCTCGACATCGTAGACCACCACCATCTTCCTCATCTCTGGCAGACCATCGGCGAGGTGTCTCCGACACCTCCACAGACCCATCCACCTCGCTAGACCCCTCAGAACCTCCACCAACATCCACTAACCACTTTCCCCATCTCCATCGACCTCCATGCCCTCCACAAGCTCCCCCCGACCACACCCATCACAACGGCCACAGACCGACCTGGGCATGCACGCCTAGGCAGCCTCGCTCCATGCCACCCACCTAGACACCTTCATCGTGCCACAGCGAAGCTGCCTGTGTATTCTAATGAGGCTGAAAGGCTATATTTCTTGAAACACAGGTCTGACCTCCACCGCTATTAGAGTAGATGTGAAGGATCTCGCAAGCTCGCTCCAGGCAGTTGCGCTCCAGGTTTCCAGTTCCAGGAGGCGTGGAGTTGTCTCGTGCACACATCCAGCCAGAGAGCGGCTTTGAGAGAGCACGCAGCCGCAGTGATTGAGCAAGCATCCTCCTGTGGACGCAAGCAAAGCTGATAGGACTTTTAGTCCCACCTCGAAAAATTTAGAGTGTGGAGTGTGGTTTAAATTATTTTTGTGTCAGAGGCTATTCGCCTCCGATCACGGGGTGAGGTCCCCTCACCCATATGTCTGCCTCATCCGCGACCCATTACAAAAAGTCATTTTCGTGCATTTGGAAGTCATCGGAAATCATAGTATAGTCGCGCAAAAACGTTCGTCAAAAATTGATTTCTAAAGATAACGAGACTTGAGTCCCGGTCGTTTGTCTCTGGGAGGCGTTGTTTTTACTTTTGAAATCAATCTTTTTGCCGCTCTACTTTGTTTAGAATCACATGCCGGTTCGTGATTATTACGTATTTATGTACGACATGCTTAGTTGCAAGAATATTAAGAGTTAGAAACATGCAACATTAATCACGCAAAAGATAATAGCAATCATTAAGCTCATGGTGATTTCAAACAGATAGATATATATATAAATGTGTTTTCATTCATTCATTTGGGAGTTGTTGCACAAGGAATCTAGAGGAAAGCTTGTACATAAATGCTTGAAAATTAAATCTAGCTACCAGAAATGATCGCATACAAGAATCGATGGGGGGATTTCGCATGCATCATTGGGGGAGAAGTACGACTACACTACTAAGGAGTAAATAAACGCAGTAAATATACGTAGAGCATAATCTAAATCTAGCAGAATGGAAGGGCATTCAGGGGTTGAGAGAAGAAGGAGGGGCGGCCAATGGAACTTAGGCCGGCCCTTGGAGAGAGGTTGGGGAGCTGATCCAGCTTCCTGGCATGGAGATGGTGGCCTCCATGGTGGTGCTCAACTCATGGAGGTGGAGTGGAGATGGAAGTGGCTATTCTAAGTGGAATGGATTCCAAGGAAGTGAATGGGTGCAAATGGCCACCCAAGGGATCTTTTTATAGACCTAAGGGAAGCTCTCTAGAGAATTATGGAATTCTCTAGAGAGGCCTATGGTGGGAGCTCGTGGGAGAGTGAGAGAGAGAGGGTGGATGGTGGTTTTTAGATCCACCAAATGTGGACCTAAAAATTGAATGGCTATTGGTTGCTATTTTTGGCAACCAAGGCAACCACACATGGTAGAGAGTTCTAGAGAACTCTAGGCTAGGTATTTTCGTGTGGATGGTGTGTGTGGGTGTGTGTGGGTCGAAACTTAGGTGGCTAGGTTGATTAGGTTGGGTTCTAGTGGGTTTAGGTGAAGGTAGGTCTCAAATTAGGGTTATAAACCCTAATTCACTAAGGTAAAGTGCAATTAAACTTAATAAAAGTTTAATTAGGTGTGTGGAAACTTAATTGAGAGTAAAATAACTCAATTAATTTAGGTCTAGGTCAATTGGACTCTCACTGAGTCCAATTGGACAGTGTGTGCTGAGATCAGGGCTTAATTGGACTCAATGAGTCCAATTGAATAGGCTGATGGAATTGACTAAGATCCAAGTCAATTAGGTTTAGTGAGGACCTAATTAGGTCCTTAGGGAGGTCTAGCGGTGATGTACTAGGGTTAGGGCACCTTAATTTATGTTCCTATGGGGTTGGAATTGGGTTTAGGGACCTAGAGATCCAAGATCAAGGCTTAAATCTCAAAACAGGAATTAGAGAGCAGTATCAGACGTCTAATAATAGAATCAAACGTATTATAATAAAAAATCAGAAGTCCAGACTTGTTGTCTGGATGTCCAATCAGAGTTAGGAAGGATTTCGGGTTCTGTTTGGGGTATTCTGCAGAAATTAGACGTCTGACAAAGTGTCTAGACGTCCAATAACACTGCAGAAGTGGGTTTGAAGTGTGCGGGATTTGGCTAAGGGTCCTGGACATCCTAAAACTTATCTAGATGTCCAGAGAACGATTGGAACTAGGGTTTTAGGGCTTCCTAGGGTGTTGTGACCTAATCTAAGGGTGGCTAAGGTTTGGGGAAGTCTCTAGGCTATCCTAAGGCTAGGAAGGACCTAAGCTCTTCACATTTTATTGCTTTATTCCTACTTAATAGAATAGCAAACTTTTAATCCCCTTACATTATTATTCCTACATCTAAACTAGGCCTTCTGCTCCAGCTCTACTACAACTCCTGTTATTCCTGATCAAGCTTCAGATCCAGCTCCTGATCAACTTATTCCCTGCAATCGACATAATGCACTTAATCAGCACATTATAACATTATTTTATGCATAGCTAAAGGAAAGCAGTAAAGATGCAGATAATGCATATGCATGCATGAATAACCCTAACTTATGCTAAGTCCTAGCCTAATTTAGGTCAATTAAGACCTATGATTGCTACGCAATCAACCCACGCTACGTGGACTTGACCTACTTGACCTATTTACCCTGCACTCCTTGCACACCACCCACACCAGTGCACCTAGACCCGGGTGCACGTGACCCGACCTGATATCCGATTGGCTCTGGGAGAGCGAACATAAGAGAGAAAAGAGAGAGAGCGTACATAGGGGAGGGTAGGGGTATGTTTTGCACTTCTGTGCAGGGAAAGGAAGAAGAAAGAGGAAGCTGGGGCTAGAGAAGGAAGGAAGGAGGAAGCAGCCGCAGAGAAGAAGCCAAAGCTAAGGGCTGAGGAAGCTAAAGGAAAGGAAGAAGAACGCAGAAGGAAGGAGAAATCAAGGAAGAACAAGAAGATAAAGAAGAAGAAAGAGGAAGCTAATGAAGGAAGAAGAAGCCAAGGACCAGAGCATGAAGAAGGAAAGAAGAGCCAAAGCCAAGGAAGAAGAAGGAAGGAGAAATCAAGGCAGAAGAAGAAGACAAAGGAGAAAGGCATTGTTGCAAGAGACATCAGAGAAAGAAGAAAGGATTGAGGCTAAAGGCAAAAAGGCAAGGAGATCAGAAAGCAAAGGCAGAGAAGATCCAAAGAAGAAGAACAAAGAAGAAAAAAAGTGCAAGAGAAAAAGCAAGAGAAGAGAAAAACCAAACCTTTTTAAGACGTCTCAATTCCTTATATAGACGTCCAATTTTGTCCAATTTCTCCTTTGCTACATTTTAGTATCCATAAACTCCTGCATTATATTTTGAATTAGATTTTGAGTAACTTTAAGTATTCAAATTCCATCTATTGAGATTAGTGAATAAATTCCATTTGCTCCCTGTGTTCGACCTCAGATTTAAACATTCGAGTAATAAAATTCTTATTTGTTTTCAATGCTTTTCCAACTATACTGCAACGCCACCTTTTTAAAACCCGATCAAGTGTGAAAAACAAAGGCAGAGGGAAATGATCCTTTTTCGTGGCCGTGTTCAGCTTCCTGTAATCGATACAAACCCTCCAATCGGAAGCTGAATGAGTTGTGACAGATTCTCCTTTCTCATTAGTCACAACGGTAATCCCAGCTTTCTTGGGAACAATCTACGTGGGACTTACCCAAGGACTATCAGAGATCAGATAAATGATTCCTGCATCGAGCCACTTAATAATCTCATTTTTTGACCACTTCTCGTATATTTGGATTTAATCTCCTCCACATCTGGCAAGAAGGGCAGGATCCATCTTCCAAAAATATTCTGTGATTGCAATAAAATGGCTCGATCCCCCTAAGTTCATGAATGGCCCAACCAATTGCCTCCTTGTGTTCCTTCATGACGTTAATTAGTTTAATCTCCTGCTCCTTTGTTAATTTAGCACTGATAATCACAGAAAGTGTCTATGTGGTCCTAAAAACTGATATTTCATATTCTCAGGCAATGGTTTCAGTTCATGCTAGGGTGAGTTGATGATTGAAGGTAAGGAAAATGATGATGAAGACTCATCAAGAGGAAGAGGTTGAGAGTGAACAAAATCAATAACCTCTTCATAAGATGGTGGGTCTGCCATAGAGGGTTGTGGGTCCAATTTTTCATCAGAGGAGGAACTTTCAAACGCAGAAACTATCATACAAGTTTCAATATTTACATTATCGTCCTCAAGTTCCTCAATAAATCCACAATCCTAGAATTTATTAATCGCCTTAAAAATATCCAATTTCATTCTTTGATCCCCAAAGGCGATTTCCATGCTACTGCTTTCATAGTTAATGTTGGCCTTGGCAGTAGCTAGGAACGGATGCCCCAGAATGATGTGCGTGTTCCTTAGATTTTTAGGTACATCCATGTTAAGGATAAGGAAATCTATAGGAAAATAGAAATTTTTAACCTTAACAATAACATCTTCAATAACGCCTCGCAGATTTGTGACCAAACAGTCCACTAACTACAACGCTACTGAAGTCGGCTGAAGTTCACCTAATCCAAACTTCTCGTAAAGAGAAGTCAGAATTAGGTTGATAGATGCACCCAAATCCAACAATGCTCTATCAAAAGTGTAATCTTCGATGACACAAGAAATCAAAGGAGCACTTGGATCTCTCTTTTCCTGAGGGAGGTGGTGCATGCTAACAGAACTAGCCTGCTCAGAGAGTACAACCTTCCTTGGAACAAATTCTCTTGACTTACGCTTCTGTGTATATAGATCCTTTAAAAATTTTGCGTAGGACGGTATATGTTTGATAGCATCGAGGAGCAGGATATTGATCTCGACATTCTTGAAAATATTCGGAAGCTCCACATTACTATCAACATACTTCTTCTTCCTTGATCTGATCAAGGCCTCAGGAAAAGGAACATGAGTTGGATCTTCGGAATCAGGTTCCTGAGCCTTGATTTCTTCTCCAGAATTCTCCTTCCTCTCCTCAGGTTCTTCAGGATTCGATAAATCAGAACAGTGTGGTTGTGGATCCTGAGTTTGTTTACTGATAAGTCCACTTTTGTGGACTATTATTTAGCCTAAGTACTATTTAATTATTTATTCTTAGGCTTTAATTAATTAGGAGTTATATGGCAATTCACCTTCGCCTGCATTTAATTTTATGCTTCAATTTTACATTTAATAACAAATGTTATGATAATATAATTTATGTGATGAATGAAGGCTAGGTACAAGAATCAGGAGCTCATTTTTACTTCTATAAGACGTCTTGGACTTGGATTGGACGTCTGGAATTACTATCAAAAATTCACGCCATTACATTTTTTTAAGATGTCTGATGCTCTAGTTAGACGTCTGAAGAAGAAACCGCCCGTGCTTATCTGCTGTTCCAACCACTCGCGATCGTCGCAAGTAGTTGGAGATACTTGTAGCCGAAGGAAAAGGAGGATATTTTTGTTTAAAAAGAAGCCACGTCCACCGAGGAGAGAGGCCTGATCTTCCTCCCGTGGCAGGGATCTTCTCCCTCTCCACCACCGTGGAACAAGCGCACCCTGTGTTTCAAGCATGCACCGTGGACCGAAGTTGCCCTCGACCTCCGCTCGTCTCGACGAGGTGGTGCTCGGTGACAGAGAGCACCACCACCATCTGTCGCTCCCTCCACCGTTACCACCTTTATCTTCTCCATTTTCTTCTTCAACCTCCTGCTACCGCTCCTCCAATCGAATCCATCAACACCACCACTCCTCAATGCCACGATCACTGCACACACGTAGCCACCCCCTTGAGCAATGCCCATCAGGCAGTAGCATCAGCTTCATCCTCCCATGCCAGCCTATCCATCGCGCTAGTGCGCGCCCTTGCAACGTCACCAGTGCCAGCAGGCACTGTACCCATTAGCTGGCACTGCCACAGTGCAGGCGCTGCGCCCTTGCAGCCATACGCAGCACGCAACAGCGTAGCGAGCACAACGCAAGCATACAACCATGCCCGGCTGCGCTTAAGCCGCCACACACAGCGAGCCTCACACCCTTACCCGACATCACACTATTCATCTTCTTCTTCGAAGGAACCCATCACCGGCCGTCCACCTCCAAGTGCAGCCACTTCCACGTGCCACGAAGCTTCGCTCCAACAACGCCATCGACATCACCTTGCCCTTACAAGGTCGCCCACGCCCGTGGCAGACCTTCCCACTGTCCATGCACACCCACGTGCAAGCCACTGCCAACAGCATCCAAATCTCCTATCGACTGCTGCCGGCCACCTCCGTTGATGCCATGACCACCAATGCGAAGCTCGCATCCCGACCGATCTACTCCGAGCACAGTGCCTCCAACCGCGCCTTCTCCGCATGTGCACGAGGGGAACAAAATCCCCTATTTTGCTGCATTTACACCTCAATTAGTATTTACGTTAAATACCATTGCGGATGTTGCTATTCATTTATTTAAGGCATTACATTATTAAGGTGAATTTGCATAGCCCTCCTACTTCATCTAAATTATTTGCATATGCATATCTTACATGAATGATTTAATGCATGTCAGAGATATTATGGTAAACAAGTTATATTCTAGAAATTAGTATTTACAGTGTTTACCAGTATTAAGATGATTATTTTACATGATATTATATAGTGGTTATTTTGCATGTGCGCCCTCAGATTCTTGGTAAATTATCTAAATTGAGAATTTATGTTGTAAATGAGAATACTAATTAGCATGCACATCCGTTGAAATTCCTGATTACTTGATACATCATTACTCATGTTTGATAGGTTAATTCCTTCCTGTGGAGATGACCTAACTATTCGTGGTTAGATTCTGAAAATTAAAATATTTTGAAAAGCGATTTTCGACCATGCAATTAAATACAATGGCACATCTTTTTATGTTAAAGTTTTCAATGAAAACGAAGATCGCTCTTTCATTTACCACTCCTCAAGGTAACAAAATTTGCAGATGCATGAGAGTTTGGGTCATGGGGAGGGTTAGGAAAGATTGGAGGGGCTTCATTAGCCAAGAATCATTGATTTACAGAAGAAGAAGTGGAAGGACCCTGCTCAACCACCTGAGCATGTGCGTGTGGGTTCCTTTGATTCCCGTACCCATGGGCTTGATTGCCTAGATTCAGGATATTTCATGGGTTGGGTACGGGTTGAGATTGTAGAGATCCGGGTTGACGAGAATTCGCTATGAGCTCGGTTTGCAAGTTGTCCAGCGAGGTTTTCATTTGCTGCATGAGCTGGAGCATAGATCCTTGCAACTCTACCATTTGTCGGTTCAAATCAGCCTACCCTACGGGTTGACAGGCATTCCAAGTTGGCTGATTGACTTGATTCGGGGGCAACTGAGTATAAACATGACCCTGACCCATTGGTCGTTGTGGCATAGTTGATGGGTTAGAATTGGGTTTGCTGCCCTGGGTTTTTCCAGGAGAAGTTAGGTTGGTTTCTCCAACCCGGATTATAAGCATTGAAGTAGGGGTTGGATCTAACATTCTCCTGTACAGTACAAACATCCTCAGGGTGAGGATGGAGAGAAAGAAAGGGAAGGATCAGAGAAACTGGGATCAAAGGCCCCAGTTTGGAACTCGTGGGGTTCCGAATAATGCTAGCTCGCAGGTTGAGCCCCATCAAGTTGATTCACGAACTCCCTTCCAGAAGGAGCTCGCGATGAATGGAATCCCAAATTTTGGGATTGAGTCAATCGAGAGTTGTTCATTGAGTTGCTATCCATCCACTCCTCCATTCTCTTAGCAACCAAGTCCACCTTATCAAGTTTATTACAAATCAATTCCATATCGAATGAATGATAGTTGTGGACTTCATTAACATTAGATCTGGGCTACTAGGACTGGTTAAAAGTATCCACGGAGGCATGATTGATCAAATTCTCACTCATCTTCTCAAATAAATCGTGCGCACTATCTGCATCTTTATTGAGGAAATTGCCTCCGCAAGAAGCATCCACATGATTTCTGAGTTACTCAGTCAACCCGTGGTAGAAAATCTACACAAGTTACCATTTCGGCACCTCTTGGTGTGGACACCTCCGCAATAGGTCTTGGAATTGCTCCCAGGCAACATGAAACTACTTCCCCGGCCGTTGGGTAAAGGTAGTGATTGCCCGTCTCAAAGCATTTGTATGTCCGACAGGGAAGAATTTCTTCAGAAAGGCCAATTTCAACTCACTGCAAGTTGCAATTGGCCTTCCTATAGTCATGTACCAATGAGCAGCTTTATCCCTAAGGGAGTGGGGGAAGAGCCTCATGATCATTTGCTCCTCATTCACATTTTGCAGCTTGGTGGTTTGGACTAAAGTGGTCAAGTCCTCCAAGTGCTGAAATGGGTCTTCAGAGCCAAGCCCATGGAAATGTTTGATTAGGCTTAACACTTGGGGCTTCATTTCTATGTCACTGGTAGGAATCTGGATGCTGGGACGTTCCCCGTAATTCGAAGGATCATAAAAATCCTTCAAGGGCTATGCGCCTTGCATTCTCTGGAACCATTCTTGCATTCCTTGCATTTGTTCCAGCTACCTTCGAAATACCTCTTGTGAATCCTAAGGCAGTGGAGGCTATTGATTGGCCATGGGATCAATTTGGCCAAAATCCAATCTATGCCTCCTAGAATACTCTAATGGTCCTTCCAATCAGGGATTCAATGACCTTCTTCCCAGCATAAACTTGGAAAAGGTTGGAAGGACTGGGGATAAGAACCCTATAGCACAACAAAAAAAGCCTGTGCTTAAGTGGGGTTGCCTAAGGATCTACAGACTCTCAGAACCTGCCCTAAGATTATAAACGATTTACTCTACTTGTGTCTGCTCAATCCAATTAGTTAGAAGGAGGGACTGGGGAGAAGGTTCTTCCTTCGGCTTGCGCCTCCGGTCCCTAGTGTACCCACCAGCCACGGTCATTTGACGCTACTCCCCTAGCTAGACATCAGATTGATCAGTACAAGCAGGTTAATGTAAACAATCTCAGACTAGGCCCCAAAGAGCGAATCAGTCCTTAAGGCCAACGTCTACTCGATTTTATTGAGGCCTGGGATTGTAGTGCTTATGGAATGTGGTGAGCCCTTAAAATGGGTTGTGCCCTTAAAATGGGCTATGCCCTTAATGTTCAATTGAGTATGTGTAAGTGCATGCACAACCTGGGTTTTCAAGTAAGATTATTTGTTATGAGTAGATTTTAATGTTCAAATCTTGCTTAAGTAGCTTTTAGGGTTTAGAATTAGGTTGATTTCAATCAAGTTTGAGGCAAACCAGGTTTTCAAGCATGGATGAAGATTACTTTCCTTGAAAAATCAGAAATAAAGTGGAGTGCTTGGTGTGAACCTAGATTGAAAACCCTAAGAGGAAGCTACTTGGTGAGTTGATTTTATGTTGAGTGGTGTGGCCCAAACAACTCAAACAATTGGCCACAATTGCACCACTGAGTTAGGCACACAAAAATGATTAATCTAGAATGATTTTTACTCTTTTGTGTTGATTTGTGTGTACCAGTTCCATAAATCAGAATCCAATTGAGTAGAAGAAAATCAATTTAGTTAAGTGCCTTGAATGTGGGTGTGTATTGTGTGTATGTTGAATTACCATACAAAAATATCTTTTTATTTTCTTTTTTTTTATGTGAGTGGAAATCCAAACAACCAAACTAATCCTAGGATTTATGCAAACACCTAGGTTAATTAGAATTTGAATTTAATGTGATGAAATGAAATCTATGGAGGGGGAAGAATGGGGAGCACTTACAGTCGTGTTCAACTACACTTTACTTTGATCTACCACTTGACGATTCCCTGATAGAGGTATCTGTAAAACAATAGACAAAAGAGAAAGCAAGTTAGAAAATAGTAAAGTGCATGAAATGCGAAAAGAAGATGGAAAAATCGTTGCCTCCCTGGAAATGGTGCCAAAATGTTGAACGTCGGATGACTACACTATCGGAGTTTGTTTTGAAAACCTATCATTATAGTTCAACTATCAAAGAGATATGTTCAACAAATAAAATTTATAATGAAAAATCTGTAAAAAAATCCCAGGTCGAACTTAAGGAGGCTACGTCGATCAAAATTCGTAATTATAATTTTTTTGTGTTTTAGTTTAAAGGGTGGAATAATCACAATGAAATGGAATCAATATAGACAATAAGAGAGAGAGAAAACATTCACTTGATATTGCAAAATATTTTTACAACTAAGAAAGCGAGAAAAGATTACACTAGAAAGTGAGAAATTATTACAACTAGAAAATAGAAAAACTTTACTTTAGAAAGCAAGAAAAAGAGTGGAGAGAGAAGTTATCCTCCACGACGATCGCCTGGAGGACGAGCAGGATGAGACAACGCCTGCAAGATGAGGAATGAAGCGGGAACAAGGAGGCTGAAGCAGGAGAAACAAGAATGAGGCAACACATCCTCGTCGTCGCGGGGGATAACTTACAAAACCTTCCATAGCACTTTACTCCGTTCTACTACTTTTGCTCATCTCAAAAGAGTACCTGCAATCACAATAAGAAAGGAGAGAAGTGAGGTAAATGATTTGTAAGTTACAAAACGCGATGAAAAATCAAGGAGCGTCACCTCCCTGGTAACGGCGCCAAAATGTTGAACACTCTAAGTTACTATGCTAACGTGTGTGGTTTTGAAAACCTGTCGTTGTAGTTTGAAAGCGAAGAACTTGTGTTCAACAAATAAAATTTATACCGGAATGGAAATCTCAGGTTGAACACAGGGTGGCAGACGTTTGATTTAAAAACACGCATTTGTTTCATTTTTCATGAAGTGAATTAATTGATTAGAACTATCTAACTATTTACAATAAATAGAAGAGAGAGAGAGTAGGAGACAGAGAGAATATTACAAACAAAAACCAAAAAGAGGTGTAGAATGAACATGGAATTCATTATCAAAAGATTTGTTCATTACACTAAACATTACAACTAGAAAGGATGAAAATGATTATACAAGAAAGCAGTAAATCTACTCTAGAAAATAATAAATCTATTCTAGAAAGCAGTAAAAAGAATGGGGAGAGAGATATCCTCCTTGACGGTCGATTGGAGGACGACGCCTAGACGAAGCAGGACGAAGCAGGATGAAGGAGAATGAAGCTGGAAGAACGGGAACGGGGCAGCACATTTTCGTCGTCGTGGGATCCACTTCCGAAAGGGGGACGAAAAATTGACTTTATCTCGCGAGAAGCTTCCCAGGTGTGGGACAAGCTTCTCTTGAGCTTTGGAGAGGGACAGAAGATAAGGAAGGGATAAGAATTTCGTGTGGAGGGGGTCTCCTTTTATATTTGCAATGAGTGGGGGCAATTTGGTCATTTTAATTTGAAAACCATTAAATCAGGGGTCTTTAATGATGGATAAAATTGTCGCTAAAGCCCCATCATGGGTGTAGTGGGGCGCCGCCTGTGCATGGCCGCTCGCCTCCGAGCACGTAACACGTGCTCCACGTCCAGCTGACCTCAGTCATTCGATCGTGAGATTCGATGGCTTAAGTCACGACTCCGCCCGCTTCTCAACATGCACCCACCCACGTGCGATCCCGCGTGAGGCGCAGTGTGCAATAGCGCGTGGGTGCTATCGAGCGCCCGCAGTCGCTCGATCCTTATCGCACGGTTGCACGCACTCGCTCGCCTGCACCCGCTCGCCTGCACATGCGGATTCGAACCTGCATCTAAAGGCAACAATGCCTTATCCACTGCACTGTGCATGTGGATGGGCGGGTAGCCGAACTTTTGAACACATGATTAGGACCGTTGGATCAAGATCCAACGGTCAAGGCAGCTTCTTCAGATGCAACTCAGAGGATAGGCACGTCGGTTGAGCTCCTCTCTCAGCCATTGGATCTTGATCCAACGGAGGAGATGCATGGGCTCTATGATCTTCAGCGATTGAGGGCGGTTGATTGGGTAGCTGAGATGGCACCACATGGCGCCATCTTGGCCGTCCATCTTCTGATGATGTAGATGGTGCCACGGGTGTCGTTTTTCACGCCATTAGGCTTCGGTCGTCGATCCGAATCCATCCGTGCGATTGGATTTGTTTTTTGAAGTGCGGATTCACATCATCTTGGCCCTTGATCTTCTAGGGTTCCTCGGCCTCTATCTGATGCTACAGATGTCTGATTAGGGCGATCTTGGAGTCGTTGAACTCCAATCGTCGCCCTGATCACATCTGTACGGTTGGATCTTCGATCCGAGGCCCCAATAAAAAGTTTGCCCTGTCCATGAACATAAAAGGAGACAATTAACTTACATTTTATTTAAACTAATCTAAATGCAAGATGATGCATGTTATGCAATATTTATAGTATGCAATGCAATCCTATGCTTAAGAACATGCATAAATAGACATCTTAAGTAGTGTAAACATGTTTACATCATACTCCCATGCCTATCTTTTGCTAGTCCCTAGCAAAAACTTTTTGCTATTTATAAAAGAATCAGGTTGGATTATTTGGGCTTGAGTTATTTTCAATCATTAAGAAAATGTCTACTTAGGATCTGAACTTTCAAAGACACAACAATGCGTGAGTATCTGCCAAAATGCAGACCACCTCAAGCCCTCACCCTATTCAAAGAAAATTTTCTTTTTCTCTTTTTTCCTCTTTTCTAATTTTTTTGGATTTTCAAGTTCTAGGGTTTAAGTGTGGCTTTCTACGGCCATTCAACTCACCTAAGATTTGATGAGAACCCTAAGTTCTAAGCATCTTATTGTGAATGTGATAGACTCGTTAACTAGCAGTTAAAATGGACTTCGGATTTCTACTCCTCTAGGTGACCTAAAAAAGAGAATTCTGCCTAAAGGTGTATCTTTACAACCGATAGCTTTCTCCCTACTTTTATTTTTTTATGGGGTCAACACAAGGGTGAATCCAGTGTATATCTCTCTGGTTTATTCTACTTCTCCGCTTCTTCCTAAGTGTTTTGGGATTTTTCAGTGCATTTATTGAGCTGGATTCTGGACAACCGGTCGATGAGTTGTTACCACTGACAACTTGCCAGCCATACTCATGCGGCAAAGTGTGGTTTATTTATTTTTTTCTTTTCTCCTTTTTTTTTCTTTTCTTTTCGACTCTCTTTTCTTAAGTAGGTGGCTTCCCTGGTCTAAGATTTACCAAAAGGCAGCAAAAAGAGAAAGATCCAGTGACTGGGCTCTGGACAACCTACCTATGGGCTATTACCCACGATAACTTGCCAGCCATATTACCCTAAAAGGTTCATTAGCTACCCAATTTCCGTTAAAATCGCAGAACAACGAGTTAGTGCAAAGAAAGTGTGTAGATGCTAAAAACTCAAAGTTCCCTCAAATCAAAGGGCGGGTTGATAAGTCGTGTACTTATCACCCAAACTTATTTACTCCAAGTAAAATAGAATTCAGATGGCAAGGACTAGAAAGACAAATCCACATTTTAATGATACACAGGCTGATTAAGTCTGAAGACCTGAAGGGCCTTCGTGTTCAAATCATAATGTAGTATTTCCTAAGATTGAAAATTTTCTTAAACCCAAGTTCTCTTTCTTAATTCCACAATTTTTTTAAGAAAATAAATAAATCTACGGAGCTGATGAATAAATTCAGAGATGAATATCTACCCTCCATGCCTATCTAATGCAATGTCCTCATTGTATTAAAAAGGCATAAAACAGAGTGGAATAGAGTAGAAAGCACCTGAATTGCGTGAATGTTAGGTCTGCTCCAAGATAAAAACTAAAAAGAACTGTATATGTGCTGAATTTAATGCCTTCAGCTAGGCACACTATACAAAGAAGAGAAATAAAGAATTCACAGGTGCAGGTCAGAATCAGAATAAACATAAGAAACTTCTGACCTGTCAGCAAATGTCCACATATGTGGACCAGATTGTGGTGCAGACCCATACCCCATAATCGAGAATATCTCAGGTTCTAGATAAAAATTACCCAAAACCTAAAATCAATATACAAGCAGGGTCGGGCCTACGATTTATGAGGATGCAACCCATGACCAAAAAGTCGGGTTATAGAGAAATCAAGCTCAAAAGGATAATCATTGAATGTGTGCTTGGGTTCGACATCCTCAAAACAGATGTCGTAAGGGTCCTGATTTGATGGTTTCAGCTTAATAAAAACCCTTCGACTCAGTCTTCTACTTCCTCCAAAACTTGCTCCCCAAATCAAAATTTCCCAGCTCCTATCCTCTTTATTCAGAATGTCAAAATCCAGAATCTCCTGCATATTAATCACCCCGTCTGAAATTTCCAAGTCTAAAAGATGTGGCTGAATCATAATTGAGTTGGGTTTAGTTATCTCAAAAACAGAATCATCAATAAGCTCAATGGGGTGTAACTAATAATCAGGGCATTTGATTGAATCTTCCAGAAAATGCGATTCTGGATCCATAATGTGAGCCCTAATAAGATCAGTTTCCTCAATTATTGGGCTATCAAATGATCTATCAGATTCCTCAGGCCCAATCGTCTCACAGAAATCATATTCTGTAAACTCGCGTGAGACTTCACAACGTGAATCTTCACCATCAGAATCAACGAAATCGAAATCCTTATTAATGTATGTCTCAAAATCAACCATCACTTTCTGGTCCATGGAGACATACATTTCCTCGTACCCCAGCTCAGGGATCTCAGGTGAAGAAATTGGATCATCCTTAATTGGTTGCTCTAATTCAACCTGGTCAGCCACGTAACACGTGTCCCCCCAACAGGTGCCTGAGCGAGTTCTGACATTGACTCTCCTAAAGGGAGTTCATCCTAGGAATCATCCCACGACTAAATTAAAGCAACCACAAATCTCATCCTCAATTTCGCTAACTTCCCAAGTAGAAACTCACCCGAGTTCTTATCCTTAACATCCTGGAGCCAATCCAACAAATACTTATTCAAATCGTCAATCATTTCAATCAAAGGCTCCAATCTCTCAATGCAAGGTATTGTTTGAACTTCTAAAGATTGTATGATATTCCTCAAGTTGGCAAGAACCTTATCTTGAACCTGGTTACCTGAACCAAATGAGTTGGTTCAAGGTTGAGTAGGTTTGGGATTAGTGCAGAGGAGTTAACGATTTGAGATTCGCTATACCCTTCCTGATAATAGGTCATTTCGGATTGTTCAAAAGGTGGTGATGACCTAAAGGCAGTGTAATCAGAGGATGGGTAAGGATTAGTGTATCCTTCTTGATTGTAGACCGTATTAGGTTGTTCATGAAAGGGTGGCGATCTATAATCGATGTAGCTCTGAGAAGGATAGAAATCCCAATCATAGTGTTCAGGGTTAGACCCTAAACACGGAGGTCCAGAATTGTATCCCCAATCCGAGTTATCCTAACTAACTGATGGTTGATTACAGTACGAGTCGGGATAATCGTCATGTTGAGGATAATTCAAAACAGGAGGGAAAGAGCGGGAATGCATGTAATATGTGGAAGGATTCATGAGAGACGGGAGGAAGAAAGGCACCCTACAATACAAACAATCAAACCTATCCTTAAGGGGCTAGCCTAAAGGCCTACAGACTCCTAAAACCCATCTTGAGATAAAGGAACGATTTGATCTACTTCTGTCTATTCAATCCAAACAGATAGAAGGAGGGACTGGGGAGAAGGTTCTTCCTTCGGCTTGCACCTTTGGTTCCTAGTGTACCCCCCAACTGTGATCGTTTGATTCTGCTCCCCAAGCTAGACATCAGATTGAACAGTAGAAACAGACTAATAAAAAATGATCTCATTCTAGGCCCTGAAGAGCGAGTTAAATCCTTAAAGCCAACGTCTAATCTGTTTTATTTAGGGCTAGGTTTGAATGTGCTTTGGAATGTGATGGGCCCTTTATTTGGGTTGTGCCCTTAATGATTGATTGATTTGTGTGTGCGTGCACAACCAGTGGTTTTCAAGCAAGATTACTTTTGATGTGGTGAATTTTAGGGTTCAAATCTTTCTTAGTAGCTTTTAGGATTCAACTTTAGGTGTTTTCAAACAAGTTTTGTTTGCACACCAGGTTTTGAAAGCACAGGTGAAGATGTTTTCCTTTGAAGCTTAAAAAGAATGTGGAGTGCCTAGTAAATCCCTAATAGTTGAACCTAGGTGGCAGCTACTTGATGAGTTGATTTTAATTAAAGTGGTGCAGCCCAATCAACTCAAACAATTAGCCTGTTGCACCACTTAATTAGGCACACAAGTGATTACCTAATCTGATTTCTACTCAATTATGTGTTTGGATGTGTGTATCGGCTCCAAAGATCAGTTTACCGGTTGAGTTTGAAAATCAGAAGAGGTTGTGTACCTCTGTGAGATTTTTTTTAATTTTCTTTTAAGGTTGGGACGGGTGTGGGTGTTAAACAACAAACAATCTAACCTTAGAGTTTATACGAACACCTAGGTTGATTGATGTTTGTGTTATTATGTGGTGAAATGAAATCTAATGAGTGGGAGGTGGGGGATAACTTACAAAACCTTCCACATCACTTTACTTCGTTCTACTACTTTCGCTCGTCTCAAAAGAGTACCTGCAATCACAATAAGAAAGGAAAGAAGTGAGGTAAATGATTTGTAAGTTATAAAACACAAAGAAAAAATAAAGAGTGTCGCCTCCCCAGCAACGGTGCCAAAATGTTGAACGCTCTGAGTTACTACGCTAACGTGTGTGGTTTTGAAAACCTGTCGTTGTAGTTTGAAAGCAAAGAACTTATGTTTAACAAATAAAATTTATACCGGAATGGAAATCTCGGGTCGAACACAGGGAGGAGGACGTTTGATTTAAAAACATGCATTTGCTTTATTTGTCATGAAGTAAATTAATTGATTAGAACTATCTAACTATTTACAATAAATAGAAGAGAGAGAGAGTAAGAGAGAGAGAGAATATTACAAACAAAAACCAAAAAAGAGGTGTAGAATGAACAAGGAATTCATTATTGAAAGATTTGTTCATTACACTAAACATTACAACTAGAAAGTGGGAAAATAATTACACTAGAAAGCAGTAAATCTACTCTAGAAAATAGTAAATCTATTATAGAAAGTAGTAAAAAGAATGGGGAGAGAGATATCCTCCTCGACGGTCGCTTGGAGGACGAGCCGGATGGGACGACGCCTGGATGAAAGAGGACGGAGCAGGACAAAGGAGAATGAAGCAGGAAGAATGGGAATGGGGCAGCATGTCATCATCGTCGCGGGATCCGCTTTTGAAACGGGGATGAAAAACTGACTTTATCTTGCGAGAAGCATCCCGGGTGTGGGACAAGCTTCTCTTGAGCTTTGGAGAGGGAGAGAAGAGAAGGAAGGGATAAGAATTTCATGTGTAGGGGGTCTCCTTTTATAGTTGCAAGGAGTGACGGCAATTTGGTCATTTAAATTTGAAAATCATTAAATCAGGGGTCTTTAGTGATGGATAAAACCGTCGCTAAAGCCCCATTGTGGGTGTAGTGTGGAGCCACTCGCACACGGCCGCTCGCCTCCTCGCACGTAACACACGCTCCACGTCCAGCTGATCTCACGATCGGACGGCTTAAGTCGCGACTCCGCCTGCTTCTCAGCGCGCACCCGCCCGTATGCGATCCTGCATGAGGCGTGGTGTGCAATAGCACGTGGGCGCTATCGAGCGCCTGCAACCGCTCGATCCTCATCGCACGATCGCACGCTCCCACTCGCCTGTGCATGCGGATTCGAACCTACATCTGAAGGCGACCGAGCACCTTATCCACTACGCTGCACGCGTGGATGGGCGGGTGGCCAAACTTTTGAACACGTAATCAGGACCGTTGGATCAAGATCCAACGGTCAAGGCGGCTTCTTCAGGTGCAACTCAGAGGATAGGCGTGCCGGTTGAGCTCCTCTCTCAGCCATTGGATCTTGATCCAACGGAGGAGATGCCTGGGCTCTATGATCTTCAGCAATTGAGGGCGGTTGATTGGGTGGCCGAGATGGCACCACGTGGCACCATCTTGGCCGTCCATCTTCTAGATGATGTAGATGGTGCCACAGGTGTCGGATTGAGTTGATTTTCGCGCTGTTAGGATGCGATCGTCGATCTGAATCCATCCATGTGGTCAGATTTGTCGTTTGAAGTGCGGATTCACACCATCTTGACCCTTGATCTTCTAGGGTTCCCCGATCTTTATCTGATGCTATAGATGTCGGATTAGGGTGATCTTGGAGTCGTTGAACTCCAATCGTCACCCAGATCACATCTGTACGGTTGGATCTTCGATCCGAGGCTCCAATAAAAAGTTTTCCCTATCCATGAACATAGAAGGAGACAATTAACCTCCATTTTATTTAAACTAATCTAAATGCAAGACGATGCATGTTATGTAATATTTATAGTATGCAATGCAATCCTATGCTTAAGAACGTGCATAAATAGGCATCTTAAGTAGTGTAAACATGTTTCATCAAAGCTTCTCTTGAGCTTTGGAGAGGGAGAGAAGAGAAGAAAGGGATGAGAAATCCATATCGAAGGGGTCGCCTTTTATAGTTGCAAGGAGTGGGGGCATTTTGGATACTACAACTTGAAAAACATTACTTCAGGACCTTTAGTGATGGATTTATCTATCACTAAAGGCTTGAAAGTGGCTGACGTGCGTGCTGCTCATGCGCCCCCTCGCCTCCATGCCTTTCAACGCATGTGCACGTTCGCGTGCTCTCAGTCGTCCGATCAAGAGATTTAACGGCTTAAAGTGCCTATGCCCGCGCCGCGCACCCACGTAACATCACGCGTAAGCATCGAGCGTCTGATTGCGCTTGGGCGCTATTGATCAATCAGCACCGTTGGATCTTCATCGCTCGGCTCCAATCGTGCGCCCACTCGCAGCGAATGCGAGCTCGAACGTGCGTCGTGTGCTCGCGTAGCGTGCTCGACTGTTGCGCTATGCATAGCTTTGTGTCGCGCAAAGTGTTTTGTGCATGGTTGATCTCGGCCATTAGATCTTCATCCAACGATCGAGATCAAACATTGCATGCACCATCAGAAGAGGAGAGCGTTGGATGAGCGGTGGCATGGCACAATCTCGGCCGTTGGATGGGCATTCAATGGCTGAGATTTGTTGAGCAAGTGAAGAAGGAGAGCTGCGGCCAGTGTTGGGCGGCTATGATGGCGCCATGCAGCGCCATCTAGGCTGTCCATTGTCTAAGTGATGTAGATGGTGCCACAGGTGTCGAATTGGATCGATTTTAGCACCGTTAGGCTGCGATCGTCGATCCAAACCCATCCGTGAGGTTGGATTTGTCATGTGAGGTGCAGATTAACACCATCTTGGCTCTTGCTCTTTAGAGTTCCTCGATCTCTATTTGATGCTATGGATGCTCGATAAGGGAGATCTTGGAGTCGTTGAACTCCAATTGTCGCCTTGATTAGATCCGTACGGTTGGATCTTCGATCCAAGGCCTCGATAAGAAGTTGCCCTATCCCTAACCATAAAAAGGAGACAATTACTACAAAATTTATATAACTTGATCTAAATGCTTGATTATGCATGTTATGCACTATTTACAATGTATGATGCTAATGTGACACTAAGAACATGCATTAATAGACATTTTAGGTTAACCAGATGTATGCACATCATGGCTCTTGCAGTAGCCAAGAATGGTCTCCCCAAAATCAAAGGCATATCTTGTATTTGTTGCGGCATCTCCATGACATGAATTAGGAAATCGGCTAGGTAGCTGATGTCCTTGACTCTAACTACCACATCCTCTACCAACCAAAATGGGGTGATTATGATTCAATCAACTAGTTGCAGAGCAATATCAGTGGGTTTTAGCTATCCAATCCGTAGTTTCTCAAATAGGGTAGTTGGGTTTAGGTTGACTGAAGCGCCAAGATCCAGTATAGCCCATTTGAAATTTGTACCACCGATCTTGTAGAGGATCAGCGGGGTGTCTGGATTGGATTTCTTAGGGGGTAGACTACTTTGGATTATGGGACTCACACTTACAGACAGTACTACCTTCCCTTGTGATGGTTCTTCCACCCCTTTTTTGGATAAGTCAAGTGAGATAGGATTGAGAGTGAGGATATCAAGTAATGGAATAGTGACTTGTGTGTTCCTCAATGGTCCCATTACATTAGATTCTGACAATCCTCTAGTGTGGAGGTAGGATAAGATATGGGATAGGGGAATGGATTGGCTATCTTTGGGGACGGGTTTCTGTTTCCACCTCTTAGTCTTTCCCTTATCCTTGGTGTGTTGATCAAAGGTAGGGTGAGATTTGGAAGATGAGCCTTGGACCTTGGTCTAGTGATCCTTTCTTGTGTACACAACATTGATCATGGTGTAGTCATGATGTAGAGGTGGAGGGGAGAAAGTAGTCCCTTGTTGCTGAGTACTAGGGTAGGTCATGGTATGATTCGGATCAGCTAAAGTGGATGAGGTGAACATGCAAGTATGAGTGGATGGGCCTAGCTGAGTGTAGTTTGTTTGACCTTGGATTTGATTCATTACGTGTTTTTGAGTCAACATTTTGTTTGGATTTGGCATAGGTTGGGAGGGAAATGTGCTAGGCTAGCGAGCATTTGCCAGTTGGGCCAGTTGATTGTAAACCTCTATGATCTCTTCTTTGTGATGTTTTTGCATGTCAACTAGGTTTTGGAGAATCAGAGACATTTGGTCCTCCCTAGGTGTCCTGGATTGGAAATTTTGATTGGGCCTTAGTTGAGCGGGTTGATAAGGTCGTGGGTTTTGTGGCCAGGGTTGAGATTGAGGTCTTGGGTTTGGGTTATTTCCCAACCACGTAAAGTTGGGGTGATTGCACTGATGAGTACTATTTCACGAATTAAAATGGGGGATGGATAACCCATCATCGTAGCTCGCAAAATGAGTCTATCAAATACAATTTATAACTGAAACTCCAAGGGAGTCCTAGGTCAAACACAACAAGGCGACGTTTACTTTGGTTGAAATCCATGTTTCGTTTTGTTTCTTTTTGGGGTTTTGCTATTTTTTTTCCTTTATTTTTATAGAAGAAGCAAGTAGGATAGATCACAAGAGAGATGAAATAACTATGATATATCATGAAAATGTTTATTACAATAATCTATGAAAGCATAAAAGAGATAAGGGTGAGAGGAAATCTCCCGAATTGGCTGTTCGGTGAGACGACGGAGCCTGGTGGAAGCTTGGATGAAGGAGGTGAGATGTAGGATGATGAAGGTGAGATGCAGGAGGATGTCGGGTAGAGGAATGCTTCACCAAGGCTCTGGATGGAGGTGAGGAGATGGAGGTGATCTTCTATCGAAATGGAGGTGGGATGACAGCTCCAAGGAAACCTATGAAGGTGGTGGGATGAAGGATGAATATTTGGTGGGAAATAGGAATATTACACTAATAGAAGGCCTTTAGAGCTTGAGGGCAAGCTCTAATGGAGCTTTGGTACGCTACTAGAGCTTAGGAGTAGGCAGGAGTAGAGTAGGTAGAGATGGTGATGAATGGAGGTGTAGGGATCCTTTTATAGTGCAGGGAAGAGAAAGAAATTCTTGTAGAGGGCTGTAGTGACAGCTGGAAGCATCTCTAAAGACCCCTGTAGCTGTTGCTGAAGATCGCTCACCCATTGCTCATGCTTGCAGCTGTCCTCGAGCCTACAGGCAATTAGTGATGGATGTAAGCATCACTAAAGGTCTGCCTAGGCTATCGTTGAAGGTCCACGCCAACTCATACCCGTTGCTACTATGCTTGCGTGCCCATCACACACTGTGTATCATGCATGCACGCTACGGTGCGGGTGCACGGGCTGGTGCGCGTGCATCTACACGTGTGTGCTGGCCGGTGTGCCCCAATTGAGTGATTGGGGAAGGCTTAGTGGGTTTCGAACTTGCACTCCTCCTTTGGGAGTTGAGTCCATGACCGTTGCACCAAGTTTCCGGTTGAGTCATGAAGAGCGGTGCAGGCAAGTGGTGGGAGAGGATTCTCAGCCGTTGGATTCTCATCCAATGGCTGAGATGGCATGTTGGGAAGCTTCTTTGAAAGGGCACCGGTGACCTTGGGCGCTCCTAATGGCACCATGTGGCATCATCTGGATCGTCCACCTTTTCTTGCTTGTAGAGGATGCCACGATGCTTGGATCGAGGTGATTTTTTGCATTAACAGACTACGATTGTTGCTCTAGATCCATCTGTATGGTCTGATTTCTAATCTGATGCTCATAAAAATGTCACATTGCCCCTCTAGCCATTGAACTTCCTAGGACTTCATATGATGGTAAGGGGTTCCGATCTAGACAATTTCGGAGCCGTTAGACTCCAATCATTGTCCTAATTAGATTCGTACGGCCAAATCGTGCATACAAGGCCCTAAAATAAATCTCCTTCCCTCCTAGCCATAAAAATGACGCAATTAACCTAAAATATAACAACTACTCTAAATGAAGGATAATGCATGCTATGCAATATTTATAACATCAAATGCAAATCTAAGCTTAGGAACATGCTTGAATAGACATTTTATCTTCAATAGTTGTGTCTACATCATACCCCCATGCCTATCTTTTGCTAGTCCCTAGCAAAATTAAACTATATGCTATGTATAAAATTAGAATCAGGATTTGATTACTTAGGCAAGATTTGTTTATTGCTTTAGAAAATCTTAACCCCAAGACCTAGTTACAAAAATTTGACAGTGTCCGGGTGTCTGCCAGAATGCAGATTGCCCAAGCTCTCGCCTTATTTGAAAAATGAAAAGAGGAAGATACAATTTTTCTTTTTTTTGCTTTTTCTAATTTTTTTGGATTTTTTTGGAGTTTGAGAGTTTCGGGATAAGTTTTTAGGGCTACCTGACCCGCCTAAGACTCCAAAAGGACTCTAAGTGCTAAGCATCTAGTGAAATAATTGAGACTCACTAGGTGGTCGTTAAAGTGGACTTCGGGTTTCTACGACCCTAGGTGACCTTGCCTAAAGGTTTATCTTTTCGAACGGTAGCTCTCTCCCTACTTCTTTTATTTGTGGGGTCAACACAAGGGCGAACTCAGTGTATATCCCTCGATTTATTCTACTTTCCCGCTTCTTCCCTAAGTGTTTTGGGAATTATTGTGCATTTTTGTGAGCTAGGCTCTAGACAACCGGCCAATGGGCTGTTACCCAAGGCAACTTGCCAGCCATACTCATGCCGTGAAGTGTGATTTTTTTTTCCTTTTTCTTTTGTTTTTCTTTTTTTTTTAAGTAGGTGGCTTCCCTGATCTAAGATTTACTTAAAGGCAATATGAAGAGAATGGTCTTGTGGCTGGGCTCTGGACAACTGGCTAATGGGTTGTTACCCACGACAACTTGCCAGCCATACCACCCTAGACAGTTCATTAGCTACCCAATTTTTGTAAAAACTGCCAGAAAGTGAGTCAGTGCAAATAGTGTTTAGATGCTTAGACTTAAAATACCCTCAAATGAGAGGGCAAGTTAAGTCATGTACTTATCATCCCAATTTATTCACCAAATTAAAGTAAAATTACTTGATGAGGACTCGAGACTAAGTCCACATTAGAGTGGACACCTGAGCTAATTAAGCCCGAAGACCTCAAGAGTCTAAGTGTTCAGGTCCTATCATTTCATTTCCTAAAGTTAATAACTTTCAAAAGCCTAAGTTCTCTTCTCCTAATTCTATTTTTTTTCTCTTTTTTTTGACTTTTTGAATTTTCAATTTTTTTAAAAAGAAAATAAAAGAAATTCTACAGAGCTAACGAAATAATTTCAAGATTAAGTATCCACCCCCCATGCCTAAATGATGTAATGTCCTCATTGTAAAATTAAAGACATGAAAAGGGTGGAATAATAGAATATCACCTGAATTTCATGACAATCCAGTCAGCTCTGCAGAGAACGTAGAATATACACACGTGCTAAATATCACCTGAACATACAAAGAAGAATTTGAGAATTCACAAGTGTGAGTCAGAATCAAAATAAAAATATTGATCCTCAAACCTTCTAATAGAAGATGTCCACAGATGTTAACCAAATTGTGGTACAGACCCATGCCTTAGGGTCGAGTGGTTCTAAGGTTCTGGATGAAAATCACCCAAAACTGAAGATTATTGTGCTTACGAGGTTGAGCCTACGGTTTGATGGTGTGCAACCCAAGGCTAAAGTGTCGAACAAAAGGTAGGTTTGGTTCACTAGGTTCAGATGTCCACTTAACATTCAGCTCAGAAAAAAATCTATTATTCCAAGCTTGGGTCGCACATCAAAGGTATCGTAAGGGTCCTAGTAAAAAGTACATGGCTTCATGTCAATAGGTACCCTTAGATCCAAAATCGTAGTTCCCTCAGAAGTAGCTTCCCAGATCTTTATTTCCAACTTCCTGTTGTTTGTGGAAAACTACGGGATAGGAGTTGGACTTGAAAACCCATTGTAGTTCGATTTGAGAAGGAATCCATCAATAGATAAATTTATACCGAAACTCTAAGAATTCTCGAACACAGGGAGGTAGATGTTTAATTCAAAATTGCATTTGTTTAATTGTCACGAAATAGATTAGCTAGTAAAAAATTAGCTATCTATTTAAAGAATAAATAATAGAAGAAAGGGAGAGAGAATATTACAAATAAAGACAAAAGAGAGGTAGAATAAACATAGATCTCATAACCAAATGCTGTTCATTACACTAATCATTACAACTAGAAAGCAGGAAATCTATACTAGAAGTAGTAAATCTACTCTAGGAAGCGGTAAAGAGAATGGAGAGAGAAGTATCCTCCTCAACGATTGCTTGGAGGAGTCGGACAAAGCGATGCCTAGAAGACGGAGGATGAAGTGGGAAGAAGGAGGACAAAGCAAGAGGAACGGGGGGCGAGGTAGGACGCCGTCGTCATCACGGGATCTGCTTCCCAAATTGAGTGAGAGGACAACCTTGGGATGCTCCACGAAGGGGGGAGAAGGTGGAAAAATTCTAATTTTTACTCTAGTGGAGCATCCCGGGTTTAGGACAAGCTCTTAGATCTTTGGAGGGGATGAGAGAAGAGAGGAAGGGATGAAGAAAGTGTGGGGGTTGTAGGGCCTTTTATAGGTGAAGATTGGAGGGGGCAAATAGGTCTTTACAATTTAAACATTAAATTAGGGGTCTTTAGTGACGGATAAAATCGTCACTAAAGCCCAGATCATGGGCATAGCTACCGCGGACACACTCGCCTCCTCACCTTCAGTTGCCTCAATGCCCACGCACGATCTTGCCTTTTCAGCCATCCGATTGAGAGATCGGACGGCTTAAACACACCACGCCCAATCTCGCTCAACACCTGCTAAGAGGCGACATGAACTCCTTCATTACCGTTGGATCGAAGATCAACGGCTTACGATGCACGCTCGCCCTCCTTCACAAGAGCGTGTCTGATGGCTCATTTACACTCCTCGCATCTGGGCGTGCCACGTCGCCCACATCCATGTTGTCTGCTCGCCATCCAACAGCCTGATTTACCCACTCTGCACCCACGCCTAATTTGAGGTGCAGCGAGGATCGAATCGGCGCCTCACGCTTACGAAAGGGCACTCGACCGCCACACTACAGTTGCCACTTTGTCATGCTTATGTTTTAAGCGCGCACGCCCGTGGCTGTTGGATCAAGATCCAATGACCCAAATCCTGCCTCACCTTCGCCTTCAGAGGTTGAGAGGTGGTGTTGTGGCCAATTTGGGTGGTTGTGATGGCGCCACGTGGCACCATCCTGGATGTCCATCTTTTGTGAGTTGCAAATGGTGCCACGGATGTCGGATTGGATCGATTTTTGCGCCGTTGGGCTGCGATCGTCGATTCGAACCCATTCGTACAGTCTAATTTGTCATCTGAAGTGTGAAGTTACACCATCTTGGCCCTTGATATCTGCCCTTCCTCAAATTATATCTGATGCTACGGAACTCTGATTAGAGTGATCTTGGAGTCGTTGAACTCCAATTGTCACCCTGATCAGATCCGTACGGTTGGATCTTCAATCCGAGACCTCGATTAAAAGTTGCCATGTTACCTAACCACAAAAAAAGGAAAATTGACATAAAATTTACACAACCTAACCTAAATGCAAGATGATGCCTGTTATGCAATATTTATAACATATGATGCAACTATAATACTAAGAACATGCATAGATAGACATTTTAGGCTATTCTGATGCATACGCATCACAAACCCATGCCTATCTTTTGCTAGTCCCTACCAAAAACTACATGCTATTTAGAAAAGAATTATGATTGGATTACCTGGGCAAAAGTCATTTTCAACATTAAGAAATTTTTACTTGGGACCTGAACTTCAAAGACATAATAGCACCTGGGTATCTGCCAAAATGTAGACCACCTCAAGCCCTCGCTTATTCAAAGGAGGATCTATTTTTCTCTTTTTCTTCTTTTCTAATTTTTTTGGATTTTTAAGTTTAGGTCTTCAGAGCGGCTTTCTACTGCCACTCAACCCACCCATGAATCGATGAGAACCCTAAGTTCTAAGCATCTTTTTGTGAATGTGATAGCCTCGTTGATCGGCAATCAGAATGGACTTCGGGTTTCTATGCCCCTAGTTGACCTTAAAAAGAATTCCTCCTAAAGGTGTATCTATACGACTGGTAGCTTTCTTCCTACTTTTGTTTCTATGGGGTCAACACAAGGCTAAATCCAGTGTATATCTCCCCAGCATATTCTACTTCTCCACTTCTTCCTAAGTGTTTTAGGAATTAAATGTGCATTTATTGAGCTGGGATCTGGATAAACTACCAATGGGTTGTTACCCACGATAACTTGCCAGCCATACTTGTGCAGTAAAGTGTGGCTTATTTCTTTTGTTTTCTTTTTTTTCTTTTCTCCTTTTCTTTTTCTTTTTCTTTTCTTTTTGGACTTTATTTTTCTTTAAGTAGGTGGCTTCCCTGGTCTAAGATTTACCTAAAGGCAGTAGGAAAAGAATGGTCTAGTGATTAGGCTCTAGACAACGTACCTATGGGCTGTTACCCACGATAACTTACCAACCATACCACCCTAGAAGGTTCATTAGCTACCTAATTTCCATTAAAACCGTTGAACAATGAGCCAGTGCGAATAATGTGTAGATGCTCAGACTTAAATTTCTCTCAAATCAGAGGACGGATTGATAAGTCGTGTACTTACCATCCAAACTTATTTAATAAAATTAAAATAGAATTCAGGATGACGAAATCTCGATAAACAAATCCACATTTTAGTGGATAACCAGGCTTGTTAAGCACAAAGACCTGAAGGGTCTTAGTGTTTAGTTCCTACTATATTATTTCCTAAAATTGAAAAGTCCTAATGCCCAAGTATTCTCTCCTAATTCATTTTTTTTAAATAAATAAATAAAAAGAATGTACAAAGCTACCAAAATAATTCAGTGATGAATATCCACCCCCCATGCCTATCTAATGCAATGTCTTCATTATATTAAAAAGACATGAAATAGAGTGGAGTAAAGTAGAAAGCACCTGAATTGAGTGAATAACGGATCTGCTCCGAGATGAAAAGAACTGTATACGTGCTGAATTTAGTGCCTTCAGCTAGGCACACTATACACAGAAGAAGAAAGAAAGAATTCATAAGTGCAAGTCAGAATCAGAATAAAAAGATTCACCTCAGGACCTACCAGCAGATGTCCACAAATGTGGACCAAATTACCTAAGGTTCTAGATAAAAATTATCCAAAACCTGAAATCAGTATGGAAGTGGGGTTGAGCCTGTGAATTGTGAGGATGCAACCCAAGCCCAAAGAGTCGTATAACAAAGAAATCAAGCTCAAAAGGATAATCAATGAATGTTTACTTGGGTTGGACATCCTCTGAGTCAAAGATGTCATAAGGGTCTTGGTAGAAGGTTGGGAGTTTTAGACAAATTGGAACCCTTAGACTCGATCTTTTGCTTCCTCCAGAATTGACTTCCTATATCAATATTTCCCATCTCCTATCCTCTTCATTCAGATTTTCAAATTCTGAGACCTCCTACATGTTAATCACCCTGTCTGAACTTTCCAAGTCTAAAACATGTGACTGAATCAAAATGGACTTGGGTTTAGTGATTTCAAAATCTTCAGTAAGCTCCAAGGGGTCAAATTGAGGAATGGGACTTTAAATTGAATCCTTCATGAAATTAGGATCTGAATCCACCATGCAAGCCCCAACAGGATCAAGTTCATCAATTTCAAGGCCACTAAATGATTTATCGAATTCCTCAGGCCCAGTTGTCACTAAATTGTGTTCTGTAAACTCATGTGAGACTTCGCATAATGATTCTTCATCTTTAGAATCAAAGAAATCTGAATCTGCATTAATGTATGTCTTAAAATTATCAATCACTTTCTGTTCCATGGAGACATACATTTCCTCATACCCCAATTCAGGGATATTTTGTTAAGAAATCAAATCATCCTTATTTGATTGCTCTAGAACAACCTGGTCAATCTTGGTCTCGTAACATGTGTCCCCCCCCACAGGTACCTGAGCAGGTTCTGACATTAGCTCTCCCTAAGGGGGTTCATCCTGGGAATCATCCCAAGATTGAACTAAAGCAACCATAAATCTCATCCTCAATTTCGATAATTTTCTAAGTAAAAACTCACCTGGGCCCTTATCCTTAACATCCTAGAGCCAATCCAATGGATCTTGTTTAGATCATCAATCATTTCAATCAGGGGCTCCAATTCTTCAGTGTAAGGTGTTGGCTGAGCTTCTAAAGATTGCATAGTATTCCTCAACTTAGCCAACACCTTCTCTTGAACCTTGTTAACTTGAACCAAATGGTTTGGTTCAGGGTTGGGTGGGTTTGGGTTCAGTGTAGGGGAGTTAAAGAATTGAGAATCTTGATAGCCGCCTTGATAATAGGTCATTTCAGGTTGTTGATAAGGTGGTGATGACCTAAAGGTAGTGTAATCTAGGGAGGGGTAGGGATCTGTGTATCCTTCTTGGTTGTAGATCATATTAGGTTGTCCAAATGAGGGTGGTGATCTATAATCGATGTAGCTCAGAGAATGTTAAGAATCAAGATCATGGTGTCCAAGGTTAAACCTTGAACACGGAGGTCTGGAACTGTATCCCAAATCAGGATTATCCCAACTAGAAGATGGATGAGAATAAGTTTGGTTGGAATAATAATCATTTTCGAAATAAGTAGTGGTAGGAGGGTAGGAGTGGAAGTTTGAATAGGATGTGGAAGGATCCATGACAGAATGGGAGGAAGAAAGGTGCCCTACAATACAAACAAACAAACTTGTCCTTAAGTGGCTAGCCAAAAGACCTACAAACTCCCAAAACTCGTCTTGAGATAAAGAATCGATTTGATTTACTTCCTTCTGGTCAATCCAACCAGTTAGAGGGAGGGACTGGGGAGAAGGTTCTTCCTTGGGCTTGCGCCTTCGGTTCCTAGTGTACCCCCCAGCCGTGATCATTTGATTCTGCTCCCCTAGCTAGACATTGGATTGAATGGTAGAAACAGACTAATAAAAAATAATCTCGATCTGAGCTTCGAAGAACGAGTCCAATCCTTAAGGCCAACATCTATTCTATTTTAATTAGGGTTAGGTTTGAATGTGCTTTAGAATGTGATGGGCCCTTTATTTGGGTTATGCCCTTAGTGATTGATTGATATGTGTGTGCGTGCACAACTAGTGGTTTTCAAGCAAGATTATTTTTGGATGCAGTGAATTTTAGGGTTCAAATCTTACTTAGTAGCTTTTAGGATTGAACTCTAGGTATATTCAATCAAGTTCAGATGGCACACCAGATTTTGAAAGCACAGGTGAAGATGTTTTCCTTTAAAACTTAAAAGAATGTGGAGTGCCTGGTAAATCCCTAAAGGTTGAACTTATGTGGTAGCTACTTGATGAGTTGATTTTAGTTAAAGTGGTGCGGCCCAATCAACTCAACAATTAGCCTGTTGCACCACTTAATTAGGCACACAAGTGATTACGTAATCTGATTTTTACTCGATTATGTGTTTGGGTGTGTGTACCGGTTCCAAAGATTGATTTACCGGTTGAGTTTGAAAATCAGAAGAGGTTGTGTACCTCTGTGCGATCTTTTTTTTTTCATTTTTCTTTTATATTCGGAGGGTGAGGCGGGTGTAGGTGTCAAACAAACAATCAAAACTAACCTTAGAGTTTATAAGAACACCTGGGTTGATTTTTGTTTGTGTTATTACGTGGTGGAATGAAAACTAATGGGTGGGGAGGTGGGGGTAAACTTACAGACCCTTTAATCGCACTTTACTCCAATCTGCCGCTTTTGCTCACCTCAAGAGAGTACCTGCAACCACAATAAGAAAAGGAGAGAAGTGAGCCAAAAGATAAGTAAGGCAGGAAAACGCAAAGAATCAAAGAGCATTGCCTCCTCAGCAACGGCGCCAAAATATTGTTTACAGAAAACTACGCGATCATAGTTGGATTTGAAAACTCGTCATTGTAGTTCGATTTGTGAAGAAATCTGTCAACAGATAAATTTATATTGAAACTCTAAGAATTCCAGATCGAACATAGGGAGGTAGATGTTCGATTCAAAACCGCGTTTATTTAATTGTCACGAAATAGATTAGTTGGTCTAAAACTATCTATTTAAAGAATAAATAATAGAAGAAAGATAGAGAGAATATTACAAATAAAGACAAAAGAGAGGTAGAATAAACATGGATCTCATAACCAAATGCTGTTCATTACACTAATCATTACAACTAGAGTAGGAAATCTACACTAGAAAGAAGTAAATCTACTCTAGAAAGTGGTAAAGAGAATGGAGAGAGAAGTATCCTCCTCGACGATTTCCTGGAGGATGAGCCAAATGGAGCGACGCCTGGAAGATGGAGGACAAAGTGGGAAGAAGGACAAAGAAGTGGGAGGAACTGGCGGTGAGGTAGGATGTCGTTGTCATTGTGGGATTTGCTTCCCAAATGGAGTGAGAGGACAACCGCGAGATGCTCCACGAAGGGGGGAGAAGGTGGGAAAATTCTAATTTTTACTCTAGAGGAGCATCCCGAGTTTGGGACAAGCTCTTAGAGCTTTGGAGGGGGTGAAAGAAGAGAGGAAGGGATGAAGAAAGTGTGGGGGTCATAGGGCCTTTTATAGGTGAAGATTGGAGGGGCAAATAGGTCTTTACACTTTAAAATATTAAATTAGGGGCCTTTAGTGATAGATAAAACCATCACTAAAGCCTAGATCGTGGTGTAGGTGTCGTGCACACACTCGCCTCCTCACCTTCAGCTGCCTCAACGCCTGCGGACGATCTCACCTTATCAGCCGTCCGATTGTGAGATCGAACAGCATAAATGTGTCGCGCTCAATCTTGCTCAACGCCTGCTAAGAGTCGACGCGGCCTCCTTCATCGTCGTTGGATCGAAGATCAACGTCTCAGGATGCATGATTGCTTGCCTTCATAAGAGAACGTCTAATGGCGCGTTCGCGTTCCTCGCATCTGGGTGTGCCATGTTGCCCACATCCGCGTCGTCCGCTCGCCATCCAATGACCTGATTTAGCCGCTCCAGCGCCCGCGCCTGATTTAAGGTGTAGCGGGGATCGAACCCGCGCCTCGTGCTCGCAAAAGGGCACTAGGCCACTGCGCTATGGTTGCCGCTTTATAACGCTTAGATTTAAGCGCGTGCACCCTGGCCATTGGATCAAGATCCAAGACCCAGATCTTGCCTCGTCCGCACCTTCAAAGATTGAGAAGCAGTGCTGTGGCCGATTTGGGCGACTGTGATGGTGCCACGTGGCACCATCATGGAAGTCCATCTCCTGTGAGTTGCAGATGGTGCCACAGATGTCGGATTGGACAGATTTTCGCACCATTGGGTTGCGATCGTCGATCTGAACCCATCCATGTGGTCGGATTTGTCATCTGAAGTTTGGATTTGCACCATCATGGCCCTTGATCTCTGACCTTCCTCGGATTATATCTGATTTTACGGAAGTCCGATTAGGGCGATCTTGGAGTCGTTGAACTCCAATCGTCGCCCTGATCAAATCCGTACAATTGGATCTTTGATCTGAGGCCCTGATTAAAAGTCACCCTATTACTTGACCGTAAATAGGGAAAATTAGCCTGAAATTTACACAACCTAACCTAAATGCAAGATGACGCATGTCATGCGATATTTATAATGTACGATGCAACTATAATACTAAGAACATGCATAAATAGACTTTTTAGGCTATTCAGATGCATACTAATCACTTCTTTTCCTCCAAGATCAAGGTTTCTAGGACCTCTAGATCGCTGTACACCCCATCTAAAATACCCAAGTCAACAATTGTGGCTGAATCAGGATTGACTTGGGTCTGGTGATATCAAAAATATCATAATTCAGCTCTTCATGGTATGGTTGAGCAATAGGGCGACTGATTGAATCATCAGGATTTGGATCGTCGAAGATAGCCATAGCATTATCATAATCTTGAATAATCAGGCTATCAAATGGTTCATCTTGCTCCATGAGCCCATTAGTCTCACTAACATCATTCTCCTTAAGCTCCAGTGAGACTTCACTAAGAGATTCCTCACCCTCAGAATCAGAGAATTAATGATTCTCATTTATATATGTCCCAAAATCATGTCATTTCATGGTCCATGGAGACATATTTTTCATCATGCCCTGGCTTTGGGATCTTGGATGAGAAACTTGGTTCATCCTCAATGGGTTGCTCTAGCCCAACCTGGTCATCCCTAGTATCAGCATATGTATCCCTCTCGACAGGTGTCTGAGCAGGTTCAGACATTGGCTCTCCTGAAGGGGGTTCATCTTGAGAATCATCCAAAGATTGAACTAGGGCAACCACAAATTTCATCCTCAACCTCGATTATTTCCCATGTAGAAACTCACCTAGGCCCCTGTCCCTAACATTTTGGAGCGAATCCAATAGAGAACTATTAAGTTCATCAATCATTTTGATCATAGGCTCCAATGCTTCAGTGCATGGTGTTGGCTGAGCTTCTAAAGATTGGATGGTCTTCCTCAAGTTAGCCAACACCTTGTCTTGGACTTGGTCCACCTGAACCGAATGGTTTGGTTCAGGTTTGGGGGGGTTGGGGTTAAATCTAGAGGAGTAATGATATCTAGTTTCTGGGGTACCTCCCTGATAGTAGGTCATTTTAGGTTGTTCAAAGAATAGTGGCGACCTATATTCAGTGGAATACTGGGGAGGGTAAGTGTTATAATTAGCATATCTTTCATGGTTGTAGATCTGGTTAGGTTGATCACCAATGGGTGGAGATCTATAATCATTGTAGCTCTGGGAAGGATAGTAATCATAGTCTTGTTGTCTAGGGTTAGCCCCTGGACACTGAGGTCTGGATTCATATCCCCAATCAAAGTTGTCCCAACTAGGAGATGGGTAGTCATAAGTCAAGTCGGAATAGTAATCATCTTGGGGATAAGTATTGGTAGGAGGGTAGTATGGGATATGCATGTAAGATGTGGAAGGATACATTGTAGAATAGGAGGGGAAATCAGAAGAAAGAAAGGAGCCCTACAATACAAGCAATCAACCTTGTCCTTAGGTGGGTTAGCCTAAAGACCTATTGACTCCTAGGACCCATCTTGAGATTATAATCGATTTGGTCTACTTTTATCCAGTCAATCCAACCAGTTAGAAGGAGGGGCTGGGGAGAAGGTTCTTCCTTTGGCTTGCACCTCTGGTTCTTAGTGTACCCCCCAGCCATGGTTGTTTGACGCTACTCCCCTAGCTAGACATCAGATGGACCAGTAGAGGAAAATTAATCGAAAAAAATCTCAGTTTGAGCCCGGAAGAGCGAATCAATCCCTAAGTCCAACGTCTACATAGTTTTAATTAGGCTTGGGATGATTGTGCTCTTGGAATGTGATGGGCCCTTTAGATGGGTTGTGCTCTTAATGATCAATTCAAATGTGTGTGCGTAAACAACCAAGGTTTGTAAACAAGGTTATTTGATGATGTTTCTTTTAGAGTTTAACCTTGTTTACGAGCATTTAGGGTTTAATCCTTAGGTTTGTTCAATTAGGGTTCAGTAGAACACTCTAGGTTTTACAAGCACTAGTGATGATGTATTCCTTTAGAAATCAGAAAAAAAATGTGGAGTGTTTGGTTCAGCCCTAAAAATCAACCCTAAGTGGCAAGCTACTGATGAATCACTTTTATCTTAAGTGGTGCGATCCAAATAGTTCAATCAATTGGCCTGTTGCACAACTTGATTAAGGCACACAGATGTTGAACCTATTCAGATTTCTACTCACTTATGTGCATTGAGTTGAAGTGTACCGGGTCCACAGGTCAGATCCCAGTTAAGTGGTAGAATCAAAGTGGAATGGTGCACCTTAAGTCGAAAGTTGTGGGTGTTTAATGTCTGTCACTTTCAGTAAATCCCATAAGATAAGAGTTTGTCCTTTTATATATGCGGGGATGAGATGGGTGGAGGTGGCAAACAAACAACCAGATCTATCCTAGGATTTATAAAAGAACACCTAAGTTGATTTGGGTTTGAGTTATTAGTGTAGTGAAATGAAATCTAGGGTGGAGGTGGTGGGAGAAAACTTACAAATGTCTCTACCCGCACTTTATTCCAATCTACCGCCTTCAGCTCCTTGACTAGGTTCCTGTAAGACAATAAATTGAAGAAGAAAGATAGGTTAGAAAAATATGTAAGTAACGCAGGAAAATGCGAAGAAACCAAAGAGCCTTGCCTCCCCAACAACAACGCCAAAATGATGAGTCGTGTTTCGTGAATAAAAATCGGGGTTTGGAAAACCCATCGTCATAGCTCACAAAACACGTCTATCAAATACAATTTATTACCGAAACTCCAAGGGAGTCCCGGGTCGAATACATGACAGCAACATTTACTTTGGTTGGAATCCGCATTTCGTTTTGGTTCTTTTTTTGGTTTTGGGGTTTGATTTTTTTTTTCTTTTGTTTTTATAGAAGAAGCAAGCAAGATAGATCACAAGAGAGATGAAACAACTATGATATATCGCACAAATGTTTATTACAATAATCTATGAAAGCATAAAAGAGATAAGGGTGTGAGGAATTCTCGCGAATTGGTTGTTCGGTGAGACGATGACTATTGGTGGAAACTTGGATGAAGGAGGTGAGATGTAGGACGACGAAGGTGAGATGTAGGAGGATGCCAGGTAGAGGAATGCTTCACCAAGGCTCTGGAATGGAAGTGAGGAGACAGAGGCGATCTTCTATCGGAATGGAGGTGGGAGGAAGGCTCCAAGGCAACCTATGAAGGTGGTGAGATGAAGGATGAATATTTGGTGGGAAATAGGAATATTACACTAATAGGAGACCTTTGGAGCTTGAGAGTAAGCTCTAATAGAGCTTTGGTAGGCTACTGGAGCTTAGGAGTAGGTGGGAGTAGAGTAGGTAGAGATGGTGATGAATGGAGGTGTAGGGGTCCTTTTATAGTGGAGGAAAGAGGAAGAAATTCGTGTAGAGGACAGTAGTGACAGCTACAAGCGTCACTAAAGACCCTACATCTGTCGCTGAAGATTGCTCCCTCACCGCTCATGGTTGTAGCTGTCCTTGCTTCTACAGGCCATTAGTGACAGCTGTAAGCGTCACTAAAGGTCCTCCCAAGCTATCGCTGAAGGTCCGCGCCAACTCACGCCCGTTGCTGCTATGCTTGCATGCCCATCACATGTTGTGTCATGCACATGCATGCTAGTGTTGCGCTGCTCACATTGCGCTAGCACTATTGTGTGGGGGCATGGGCTGGTGCGCGCACGTGCGCTGGTCGATGAGCCCTAATTGAGCGATTGGGGGGGATTGGTGGATTTCAAACCCGCGCCCGTCCTTTGGGAGTTGAGTCCACGACCGTTGTGCCAAGCTCCTGGTTGAGTCAAGAAGAGCGGTGCGGACACGCTGTGGGAGAGGATTCTCAACCGTTAGATTCTCATCCAACGGTTGAGATGGAATGTTCGAAAGCTTCTTTGGAAGGACGCTGGTGACCTTAGGTGCTCTAGATGGTGCCACGTGACATCATCTGGATGTCCACTTTTTCTTGCTTGTAGAGGATGCCACGGTGCTTGGATCGAGGTGATTTTTACATTGATGGACTGCGATCATTGCTCCGGATCCATCCGTATGGTCTGATTTCAAATCCAACACCCGTAAAAATGTCGCATTGCCCCTCTAGCTATTGATCTTCCTCTAACTTCATATGATGCTATGGGGTTTTGATCTAGACGATTTCGGAGGCATTAGCCTCCAATCATCGTCTTGATCAGATTCGTACAATCAGATCATCCATCCAAGGCCTTGAAATAAATCTCCTTCCCTCCTGGTCATAAAAAGGACTCAATTAACCTAAAATATACACAACTACTCTAAATTCAGGATGATGAATACTATGCAATATTTATAACATGAAATGCAAATCTAAGCTTAGGAATATGCATGGATAGGCATTTTATCTTCAATAGTTGTGTATACATCATGCACCATCCAAGGTTATAAGTGTTTAGGAATGGATTATTTTTGATGGTGTGGAGATCCTCGTAGGTCTGAGGAACTCCAGAAAAATCAGAGAAAGAGGGTTCTGAGTTCCCCCAACTAGAGTAGGCTAGTTCTGAGTTTCCTCCAAGACCATAATCAGATAGGGGTGGATAGCCACCCATCCCCTGAGAATGATAGATGTTGTGTACTCCCTCCCTTCCTGAGGGCAAGTGCATGTATGGGCTTTGTGGCACAGTGATGATTCAGTGTAGATGTCGAGTTGTCATCCACCTTCTTTTCAATGATTGAGACCTTATCTAATTGATTGGCTACCAACTCCAAATCAATGGATGTGGACAGGACTCAGGTATCGTGTACCCCCTGATTATTTGTTAATGCATGGGTGGTCGTCTGGTCATACACACCCAATGACTCATTGTTCAGGGAGTTCTCACACTTGTTCTCGAGAATTCCACAAATTGTGTCTTAACGCTAACCCATGATGTTGCCACCACAGGTTGCATTGACAAAGAGTTTGATATCGTCATGGAGCCCATGGTAAAATGACTAGACCTGTTCCCATTTTGGAATTCCGTGATGGGTGCACTTGTGCATGAGATCCAGAAAACGATCCCATGCCTCATGTAGAGGTTCTCCCTCTCCTTGAGAGAAGTGCATGATCTGATGCCACATAGCCTTCGCTCAACCAATGGGAAAGAATTTTTGTAGGAAAGCAGTCTAAAGTTCTTCCCAAGTGGTGATCAGATGAGTGAGAGTATGAAACCAATGAGCGACTTTATCCAAATGATAGAAGGAGAACATTCTCATGATTAAGCCATCTCGATTTTGTATGTTTGGCTCGATGGTCTAGGCCAGATGCTTTAGATGCTTAATGTGCTCGAAGGGATATAATCTAAACACATTTACTGAGGGTAAAATGTCTATTCATGCATGTTCCTAGGCTTAGATTTGCATTTCATGTTATAAATATTGCATAGCATGCATCAATCTGCATTTAGAGTACTTGTATATAATTTAGGTTAATTACATCCTTTTTGTGGTCAGAAGAGAAGGATATTTATTTTAGAGCCTTAGATTGACGATCTAACTATACGGATCTAATCAAGACGACGATCGGAGTCCAATGCCTCTGAAATCGCCTCGATCGGAGTCCCGTAGCACCATATGCAATCCGAGGAAGATCAACGGCCAAGGGACTAGGTGACATAATTCAGAGCTTCAAATGACAAATCCGACCATGAGGATGGATTAAGGTTGACGATCGCAGCGTAATAGTGTGAAAATCGATTCAATTCAGCCTCTGTAGCAGCTCCTACAACAAAAAGAAGATGGATGGCTCAAATTGCGCCACGTGGCGCAACCCAGTCTACCTAGCGAACACACGCACGCAGCAACACGGGTGAGCGCATGCGCAAAGTGCAGCGCCAATGCGTGAAGCATGCGCGCGCGTGGAGAGGCCCAGCACAGTGCCAGTGGAGCATGCAGTGGACCTTTAGCGACGACTGGCAAACTTACAGCGACGCTTACAGCCGTCTCTAATTCATCGCATGCTAGCAAAGCCAGCTGTGGGTGCCAACGGGAATGAGTTGCCTACGGCGACGTTTCTAGCGACAGCCTAGATGTCACTAATGTTGTCAACCTATTTTTTGCCTCTTCTCCTGCACTATAAAAGGACCTACACCCCCTCCCTTCCAAGCCATCTCTACTTACTCTACTCCCACCTACTCCCAAGCTCTAGTAAGCCTACCAATGCTCCATTAGAGATTGTTCTAAAGCTCCCAAGGTGCTATTAGTGTAGCGAACCTCTGCCCCACCAAATACTCCTCCAACTTCCCATCCCCGTTCATAGGTTGCCTTGGAGCCGTCCTCCCACCTCCATTCCAGTAGCAGATCATCTCTGTCTTCTCACCTCCATTCCGGAGCCACGTTGAAGCTTTCCTAAACACGACATCCTCCTGCATCTCACCTCCATCGTCCCACTCCTCACCTCCTTCGTCCAAGCTTCCGCCAGGCGCCGTCGTCTCGCCGAACAGCCGATTCAGGAGATTTCCTCTCACCCCCCTCCCTTTTTATGCTTTCGTAGATTATTGTAATAGACATTAATGCAATACATCACATTTGATTCCATCTCTATCTTGTGATTGCTTGTCTTTTATTTCAAAAACAAAAAAAAATAACAAAACCCTAAAATACCAAAAAGAAACAATCAAGGCACAGTTTTCACTTAAAGTAAATGTTGCCTCCCTGTGTTCGACTCAGGGCTCCCTTAGAGTTTCGATAAAACTTTTATCTGATCGACGTGTTTTGCAACTACGATGACAGGTTACTTGTAACCCTGATTTCTAACACGTGAAACACGTGCAACCAGGATCCTCGGAGTTCAAGCCATGGAATTTCAGGATTATATGAAGCATACTTGGCTTGATCTCCACCTCAGGTCCCCATGTAGGGATTTGTACTTGAGGCTCCATTTCCACCGCAATAGGATTGTAGTGATCTCACATTTGACGATGCTACGGTGGGTTGATGTATGCATCGAATCGATCTCTGAAGTCATGGAATTGATGTTCAAGGTCAGGTTCTTCTTCATGATGTTCCATGGCTGTGGCTGGAGATACAGGCTCAGAAATGGAAGAGTCGGAGGAGATGTCAATCTGATCGAGAAGTTACACAAGCAAGGGGGTCGAGGTTTGGCCTCGACGAGAGTGAAAAGCTAATGGAGGCCTCAAAGGTGGTCTCAATGACCTCCTACCGAACATATACTAAAGGATGAGATGAGGGACAGAAAATGTGATAGACCCAATCGAGACACCCAAATATTTTTGGATGACTACGGAGGTTCGAGGTGGATGATAGCTCTTGATCAGAAAGTCGTCCACTTGAGAAATACCTGGGTAGCCAGGAAGGGAGAGCCTCGCGATGACCCCTACACGGTAGAGCGTCCCCACAGGTTACAGGGTTTCCCCCACCCGACCTTCCTTGTCACTGCGGATCTAGGTAGATCGGAATGAACAACTTGACGTCTTAAGTCTACCAAGTTTAGTTTTGAAATGAGGTGCTTAAGATTCCACTTGAACTTTAAGATTGCTTTGTGATTGGTGACCTAAATTGAAGATTAATTGATCCCGCAAGGTGGATCAACTTCACCTGGTTTGTCCTGAGATTATTAAGTCCCAATTTTAGGATTCAAGTGTATAATTCGAGCTTGATTTTAGGGTTCGCTTGATTAGGTAAGTTCAATCAAGGGTTTAGGCTACATGCAATAAGGGAGATAGACTCTTTTTATTTTACGCAAGTGTGTTTTCTCAACCCTAACATGGAAACCCTAATGTGGCTCTATTTGGTCCAATCAGTTTCTTCCAAATTTGGCCCTTAGAGCTCAATCGAGAAGGTGAGTAGCCCTAGGCACCTTAAGTCCTTATTAGGTACAGAAACCTGGATTGGGATTTTCTAGATCAAATCAGGTAACTCATGATGATTAATTCTAGATATGAAATGTGACTTGATCCTAATTGAATTCCTTTTTTAAATCGTTCCAAAAATAAGGGTTAAGAAGATGGGAATGAGATTACCTCCCCCTGGAGTGGCTGGCATGCGGCTGATCTTCTTGAATGTACCTCTCACAAACCACAACAAAACAGATAACTCAAGTTAGTACTAAGATCAGAAATTGAAATCAATGAAATCAAATTGTACGTTGCTCCCTGGCAACGGTGCCAAAATGTTAACGAGGCGAGATTGATGTTTTAAAATCATTTTGTTGTAGCAAGTCGAAATTGCTTAAAAATAATTAAATTTGTAACTCGAATTTCAAAGAGTATCCGAGGTTGAACACAGGGAGCAATTAATGATAATTCAATTTCAAAGATCAGAATTATAAGCACAAATATGAGCAACTATAACCATAATTCCATTCAAATATGATATATACATAACAGTCAATATCAGAGTGCAAAAAGAATGGGGTAAAATGGTCATTTAAATCACCAATTAACCCCTAAAATTAAGCTCACAATAATATCAAATAAATGAATAGTAAACTCAATCAGATATTCCACATCACTTGAGTAACCAATATAGCCACAGGAGCACAGAACCAATAGAATTAGACAATAGCGTCAAGCCTCAGACGCCTTAGCAGAGGCATTGCTACAGTGCCTCTTCTCTTTTCTTCTTCTTTCTCACATAAGGGCTCTCTAAACTTCTTCAGCAACTAAGTGACACATAGGGCAAGTACTCAGAGAGCAAAACACCCCCTTCCTTTTCTCTTTCTTTCCTTCCCACCTATTCAGATCTCAGAACGGGTATACAGGTGGGTAATCCAGCATGCACAGGGACTAGGGCTACTGGGTGTTAGTGGTAGTAGAGGAGTAAAGAAGGCATGAGGAGGGAACCGACCCCTCGGGTACTGGGTGAGGGGTTGTGGGCAGATATCCAATTTATTCCACACAAAGATCTTGCAATCCCATGATGTGGGACTAATAGTCCCCTTGTTCTTCATGAGGCAAGAGTAGGAGGTGTTCTTCCAATTGCAAGCGGAGATAAGGCTGGTTGCTTCGATTATTAGCCTAGGCATGCACCTGGAATGAGACTGCATCACCTGGAGGTGTTGGCGGTGAACAACACGACTACAACACAATGGCCGAGGTCGAGGAAGATGACCTGTAGTGGTGGAGAGCGAGCGAGCACCTGAAAAGGATAAAATGGCCTCTCAGCCCTATCAAAATAGCTCAAGAGCTTCACGCGAGTGTGGTGAATGTGGTGGTGGCAGTGGCATGCTATGAGAGTGCGTGTGTGAGCATGGCGAATGTGGAGAATGAGTGCAAGGGTGGTTGTGTACGGGGAAGTGATGGGCACAACAATCCCCTCAATTTCTTGAGGGGTTTGCTTGCTTGGACATGGCGAAGGTTACGAAGTGTAGAGCGAGTGGATTTGTGGCATGTAGAGTGCGATCAAGGTCGCTAGAGGTATGCCGGTGACTTGGAAGATGACGGCAGAGCAGGTGAGTTGGTGATCAAAATTGGAGTTTGGAAGTACTGAGATGATCAATAAAGGTAGGGGAGTCGAAGAGGGTAGCTAGCAGACAAGGAGGAGGTGGAGGAGGCATCGGTCATGATGAGCCGACGTTGGAGAAGGTGGATGCTCTGAGGAGGGGTACGGCGACGAGGAGGGGATCGAAGAGCATTGTACCAGTATTGCATGATGCAGAGTGAAGAGGGGAAGAGGATCCTGTTGCCTTTTATACGTGGTGGTAGGCAAGGTCATTAGGGGAGGACAGTCGCCGGAGCGGAGATTGGTTTTGGATCGGATTCCACCTTCTTCCCCTCTCTCCGGCCAAACTCTCCACAAGCTTCAACGAGCTCCTCCATCCTCCTTCTTCATTGACCGCCACAGACCATAGTCGACCAATTCATCTTCCTCAAGCTCTTCCACTGCTCACAATACCAGCAAGGGTCTCCTTCCTCCTTCATCCTTTGTTGTTCTCCCTCAACGGAGGCTTCACCTTCCACGGTGTCGGCCATACCATAACCGATGCCTTTCTCTACTTTTGACTGGTTAGAGTAGGTTAGCTAGGTTTCCCTCTCCCTCTATTATCTTTTCCCTCTCTTTATCCCTCAATTCGACCCACACCACCATCGTTCGCCCGTCATCTTCCTCATCTCCGGCCATCCTCCGGCAAGGCTTCCTACACCTTCGCGTCATCCTACACTTCCTACACCTTCGCCTCATCCACTCGAACCAAACCCCCATCCTTATTCACCGTTTCATCCACTCATGACCTCCACCAAACACACGTATCGTCTGTCACCCTCTTTGAGTCTGACACATCACCACATGCATCCTCACACCATGCAAACACCACCATCACATTCGCCAACACTTGGAGAAGCTCCTGAGGTGATTTAACATGGTCATGAGGCCGTTCTTGTGATTTCAGGTCTTCGTCGATTCGCCATTGCCATCGCTATCATCTTTGCCTTATTCTTCAAGATCCGACCATGAGAGCTCCAGGCTACACCCTCAAAGTTGAGTGGATACATTCCCGTTACACGCCCAGGCCCTCAATTGAGAGCCTCGATCTCAGCTGCTACGCCAATTGAATGAAGCATCCATTGCAACTAACCACAAAGAAGACGTGGGAAAGATAGTCCCACATCGGGGGATCTTAGGAATGTAGCAACACTTAAATTGATTTTATGTTCTGTGCTATTCACCCAATAACACAAGGGGTCAGGTCCTTCACTACCCATTCACTTAAATACCCGCCTACTCACTCCTTGGTCACCACACATGCCGGTGGCCTTGGACACTGTTTGAGACCCATTTACCCATACTTGGATCTGAATATGCTCTGGGTCTGTGAGAGAGAAGAAGAGGGGGAATTGTGGGAGAGAAGGGGAGGGCTTTTCTCTCTGAGACTTGTCCCCTGTGTGACACTTAGCTGCTAGAGGGAATTGGTTCCCCTATGTTGTGTGTGAGAAAGAGAAGAAGGTCTCTGAAGAAGAAGAGAAGCTGAAGAAGGAAAGAAGAAGAGAGAGAGAACCTGAAGAAGTGCTAAAGAAGAGAAAGCCTTTGAGAAGGCTTTGTGCTTATTGATGAACATTTAAGCCCTCTTATAGTTTATCTCAGTCATCTGATCACTGTAGCATTTAAGCTACTTATTTGATATAATTGAGATTTGATATGCATGTCTGATTAGGGCTAATAATTGCTAATTCAAATCACCATTATTTTGTCTTAACTTCTTTCTATCATTGTGAACTATTGAGATACTCATGTTTTTCATTGAATAACTAATGTGACAGGTTATTATTCATTGAATATCTATTTCAATGCTCAATTGCTTATGCTCATTGATTCTAAATGCGATTAATGTTGTGAATTTCACATTTGCTTTTTGTGTTCGACCTTGGACTCCATTGTAGATTGAGTTTATAAATTTTATTTGTTTGAGAGCTATTTGTCGACTGTACTATAGCGTAATTACATTGAAACTTGACAAAAGCTTAATAACATTTTTGAGGGGTTTTGCTCACTTGGACACAGTGGAGGTTACGGAGTCAAGAGCGGGTGGATTAGTGGCATGTAGCATGCTGTCGAGGTCGCTAGAGGTACGTCGGCAACTTGGAAGATAATGGTAGAGCAGGCGAGTTGGTGATTGAAACTGGAGTTTGGAAGTGCTGAGATGATCAGTAGAGGTAGGGGAGTCGAAGAGGGTGGCTAACGGACAAGGAGGAGGCGAAGGAGGCACCAGCTGTGATGAGCCGACGCCAGAGAATGTGAAAGCCCCGAGGAGGGGTATGACGACGAGGAGGGGACCAGAGAGCACCACGCCGGTATTGCCTGATGCGGAATGAAGAGGGGAAGAAGATCCTATAGCCTATTATACGTGGCAGTAGGTGAGGTGAGCAGGGGAGGACGGTCGCCAAAGCAGAGATTGGAGCATGCCGAAGACGGAGAAAGGAATAGATTTGTGACCCAAAAAAGCGCTAAAGAGGTAAGGTAGGCGAGGAGGGTCTTATATAGTCCATCGAGTGAGCTTCTAATCTTGGAAACAAGATTGAAAGCTCGGGAAATCAAGGATTAGGATTTGCAGCTTCAAGGAGTTCGCACAAGCTCCAAGAGGAGATTTGGAGTCCAAATTGAAGCCTAGATCGTTAAGGATTCCCTCGAGACCATCCCTTCTAAATTTAGAAGGGATTGGTCAATCAATCAAGGTAGAAACTAAGATTGAAGCTCGAATCTAATGGGTTCATACCTACCATGGCGGTAGGGACCCAATTGTGAAGAAGGAGAAGAAGATAGGGTGGTGTTTGCAATAATTTTGAAAGTTGAGGAGCTATTTGAAGGAAAAATGAGTCAAGACTGGATTAAAATGCAAACTAGGTCAGGAAGATCTCTGATTAGGCCCAAATTTTGGTAAAAACATAATTTGGACCCAACGAATCTGATGGTGAAGTTGGATTTTTGTTCTGACCAAGTTTTACTGGGTAATTTGCATAGAAGCCCAAATTAGCGTAACTTTCCGTCTAAGACTATTTCAGGTCAAAATGGGTCCCAAAGGTCAAATCAAAGGTACCAAACCTTATCAAATATTTTTCTATGATTTTTAGAAGATTTAGGTGAATTTTATTTTAACAAAAACTTCAGTTAATTAAGCAGGTTTGAAATTAGGGTTTCAAATGTTCATTAATTATTGAAATGTGCAAAAACCTGTTTTTGTCTGCATGGACCCTCTTATTAGACGTTAATGACCATTTGACCTTTAATTAACCTCTGTAATTCCCTGTGGTTATTCTGTACTTCTAAAATGCAGTTAAAATTGCAGAAATAGCCCTGTGTTATTCTCTTTTCCTTAAAACAGAAAAGTATGCATGTAGGACCTTCTGATGGTTATGTAGGAGCTTTTATCAACTTTAACAGACCAAATTGGGCCAGTTAGGGCTCATGATGGTGTTCCCATCAACGACTGCCCTCTCTGCAGCCTATTTCTGACATCTCCCTTCTATTCATCTCTTCATTCCAGAAAACAACTTTTGCCTCTCTGTCAATAGCAAGACCATAGACACGTGGATACTATTGGTGGAGCAGTCCCAAAGATGACCACTTATCCAACCAAAAAGGAAACGATCTACCATCCCCACAAATCGACTGAAACAAGTTTAAATTCTCCTTCATAGCCATTACTACCGAACCGCAAAAAGGTGACGCCTTGGTGGGAAAGAGTCTGTTACTGATTGAATGTGACTCACCATATATCCCTCTAATCATCTCAGTCCAAAGCTTTCCCTCCCCTTTAAAAATTTTTATAGCCCACTTTGGCAACAATGAGACATTAAACTCCTCCAAGGACCTAATTCCCATACCCCGTGTTCCTTGGGAAGGAACAACTTGTTCAATTTACCAGTTGAAGGAATCTCCCCTCATGCTTCACCCCTTTCCAAAAGAAGCATTTCCTTATTATATCTAGCCGCTTTCAGATTGATTTAGGAGATTTGAATATAGAAAAAATGAAGACCAGCATCTCTGTGATGACTGAATTCAAGAGGATCAACCTTCCCCCTTTGTATAAGTACCTACTACTTCAACATTCTAGCTTTGCTGAAATTTTCTCAAATAGAAGGCTCCAATCACTTTTCTTCAACTTCCCACTCCTCAATGGCAAACCGAGGTACATAATTGGCAAAGAAATGATCAGTGTATGTAGCGCCCCTGATAATTGGTTGCATACCTCTCCATTTGATCCAAAAATAGATAAGAGAAGGTTTTTCCTTGTTCAATTTCAGTCCTGACACCTCCCCCAAAATGGACACCATATGATAAAGAATACGTGCTTCTCATACACCACCTTCTACAAAAAAGATGGTATGATCCGTGTATTGGAGTATCGGAGCCATGGCTTATCTATTCGAGAGATCATACCCTTTGATCATACCCATCTCCGACAACTTAAAATAAAGTGAGCTAAAGTATCCACTGCAAGATTGAAAATCAATGGTGCTAAAGGGCATCCCTGCCTAACCCCACATCTGGGCTAAATCCAACTGATGACTCTACAATGATCAGTGTTAATATTATCAATTAGAGTCAATTTGTAGGGTACTTGTGCAACAATGGCATATTATAGTGGGTTTGGGAGCATCGCATGCATGTTGTGTTATTCCTGCATTAAGATTGCTTATAACTAATGTTTAAAGACCTTGTGTTCAAGTGCATGTTGAAATAGGTCTCAGATGAGCAATTGAACCGTACAGATGGATCCGGACCAACGAGCGGAGTCCAACATATTCAAAATCACCACAATCCAACCTCCGTAGCTCCCACAACAAGACTGAGAAGTTTTGATCAATGGCCCAAAGCATGCCACATGGCAACCGCTCCAACCGCCTATGCTCTTCATCATGCCCCAGACAATTCTCCACCGTTTAATCTTCATCAGACCCACGTCAAAGCGCCACATCACACCACACCTTCCACCACAGGATCAACCATTGATAAGTCGATATTCGCTTTTGAATAATGTGAATAAGATGATTTGTCATTTTAGTAACAAAGTGGTGGAAAACAGCTTAACAAAATAATTACAATAAAAATTAACCACTCACAGAAGAGCGGGTCATGTCCACAAGGAGACAATGATGCAATAAATTCATGAATATTTTTTCCATATTCGTTTAATCAAGTGCGAAATCCATAGTCAAATCTGACATGAAATGCAACGAAAAGAAGTCACAATAACTCGAAAAATGTAAGGTTATATGTGTAATTTTTCCTCACTGAAATATTCAATAAATATCTGATGAATCCATGTAATTTCCAATTGACATGCATTAGAGAGAATTTGTGCACATCTTAACCCAAAACCAATGTCAAAAGATGTGAATAACAAAAGCCAAACAATTATGAGAAAAGATGAGCATGAAGTTGCAATTTCACTCAATATTTCAAATATTAAAATAAAAATGAAAGTTTGGCAATGGCATTCAAATGTAAATATTAATTAACCCAAAAATAGAGGATTTCGTTCCTTTATGCGTGCGTGAAGAGGAGGTGATGGCGGCCCACGGGAAGCTCGGAGAAGGATAAGCATGACGAGAGCTTTCCGATGGTGGTGGTGGTGCTCCGAATGCCTGTCGGTGGTCGCCGGTCGGAGTGGAAGAGGCCGCCAACGGTGAGGCTCTCCGGCCGGCTGTCGGGTGGTCGATTGGTGTGGCTAGAAGCGTGGTTGTGCTCGAGGAGTCAAGGCGAGTCCGATGGAGTTCGTGACACGAAGTTTTGAGGCCGGATTTGATGGCTACGTTTCTGGTGGCTTTGGGTACCTTCGTTAGCAGAGAAGAAGAAGAAGGAGGAGGAGGATGAGCCAGGTGTATGCACAGGAGGCAACATCGGATGGAGTAGAGCACGCTAGGCGTACGCTGATGGTGGGCAAGGTCGGTTGCTGCTGCTGCGTGCGTGGCTTGGGCTGTGGAGAGCGTGCGATAGTTGTTGTGGGCAGCATGCGCATGCAGCAGCAGCAAGCGTGGGAGGTGACGTGAAGTAGGGGCCTGCACGGCTGGTGGAGCACGTGCGAGTGGTCGGCTGCAGAAGATGAAGCATGTCGAGGGGTGGCACGCACGGTGGCACACTCAGCAGCGGCTGAGGCATAGGGAGGAGAGGTTGCAGCTCTATGTGCTACAGCGAGAATGGCGAGGGTGCGTGGGGCATGCAGAAGCTGGGATCTGTGCGTGAAGGGAAAATGTAGCACAGTGATGTAGGGACTCTTAGAAGTGTGGGCTGTTGTTGAACGTTTACGAACCTAGGCTAACGAGATTGGTTTTGGAAAACTTGTCGTTGTAGTTCGGAAGCGAAGAATTAGTGTTCAACAAATAAAATTTATACCGAAAATAATTCCGGGTCGAACACAGGGAGGCTACGTTGATCTATTTTCGCAATTATATTTTTTTTAGGATTTTCTTTAATCAAGGCGTTATAATTACAATGGGGCTATCAAACTATGAGAGAGAGAGAGAAAGGAGAGAGAGAGAGAAAGAGAACATGCATTCAATATTTAAATAGTTTATAAAAGTTACACTAGAATGCGGAAAATCAATTACACTATAAAGCAGAAAATTCTACACTAAAAAAGCTGTAAATAAGAATGGGAGAGAGAAATTATCCTACTCGATGATTGCTTGGAGGACGAGCCGGACGGAACGACGTCTGGACGAAGGAGAACAGAAGAACGGGAACGGAGCAGCACGCCGTCGTCGTCGCGGGATCCACTTCCGAAGGGGAACGAAAATTGGACTTTATCTCGCAAGAAGCATCCTGAGTGTGGGACAAGCTTCTTTTGAGCTTTCGAGGGGTAGAGAGGAGAAAGAAGGGATGAAAATTTCGTATGGAGGGGGTCTCCTTTTATAGTTGCAAGGAGTGGGAGCAAAATGGACATTACAACTTCAAAACAATAAATGAGGGGTCTTTAGTGACGGATAAAACCGTCGCTAAAGCCCCCAACGTGGGCGTAGCCTCCGCGCCCACGCGCGCCCGCTCGGCTGCTCGCGCACGTAATGCCTACGCACGTCTGCGAAGTCTCAGCCGTCCGATCGCGAGATTGGACAGCTTAAGACACATCTTCACCCGCTGCGCTGCGCGCTCGCCCGCGTACGATCGCGCGTTACGCGCGGGCGTCCAATCACGTGTCGTCCTGATTGAGCGTGCGCAGCAGTTGGATCACGATCGTGTGGTCAATCGGAGGCGCGCCACTGCTCTAAATTCTGTGTGGTGAGGCTCGAACGCGCATCCCTGCTTCACGTTAGAGTGCTCGACCAACGCGCTGGGGTCGCGTTTGTGTCGAGCGCTTGACTTTAGCGCGGGCGCGTCACAGCCATTGGATCTTAATCCAATGGTGAGGAAAGGCGGATGCGGAGATTGCTAAGATTGCGTGCGGCCGTTTGGGCGGCCGAGATGGCACCACGTGGCGCCATCTTGGCCGTCCATCTTCTGGAAGTTGTAGATGGTGCCACGGATGTCGGATTGACTCAATTTTTGTGTCGTTGGGCTGCGATCGTCGATCCGAATTCATCCGTGTGGTCGGATTTGTCATCTGAAGTGCAGATTTATACCATCTTGGCCCTTGATCTTCTAGGGTTCCCCGGTCTCTATCTGATGCTACGGATGCCTGATTAGAGCGATCTTGGAGTCGTTGAACTCCAATCGTCGCCCTGATCATATCCATACGGTTGGATCTTTGATATAAGGCCCCGATAAAATGTTTGCCCTGTCCAAGCACATAAAAGGAGACAATTAACCTCCATTTTATTCAAACTACTCTAAATGCGAGATGATGCATGTTATGCAATATTTATATCATGAAATGCAATCCTATGCTTAAGAACATGCATAAATAGACATTTTAAGTAGTGTAAATGTGTTTAAATCATACCCCCATGCCTATCTTTTGCTAGTCCCTAGCAAAAACTATATGCTATTTATAAAAGAATTAGGTTAGATTATTTGGACCTGAGTTATTTTCAATCATTAAGAAATTGTCTACTTAGGAACTGAACTTTCAAAGACACAACAGTGTCCGGGTATCAACCAAAATGCAGACCGCCTCAAGCCCTCGGCTTATTCAAAGAAAAATTTCTTGTTCTCTTTTTACTCTTTTCTAATTTTTTTGGATTTTCAAATTTTAGGATTTAAGAGTGGCTTTCTACGGCCATTCAACTCACCCAAGATTTGATGAGAACCCTAAGTTTTAAGCATCTTATTGTGATTGTGATAGACTCGTTGACCGGCAATTAGAACGGACTTCGAATTTCTACGCCTCTAGGTGACCTCAAAAAGAATTCTGCCTAAAGGTGTATCTTTACAACCGGTAGCTTTCTCCCTTCTTTTATTTTTTAACGGGGTCAACACAAGGGTGAATCCAGTGTATATATCCCTGGTTTATTCTACTTCTCCGCTTCTTCCTAAGTGTTTTGGGAATTTTTAGTGCATTTTCTGAGCTGGGTTCTGGACAACCGGTCGATGAGCTGTTACCACCGACAACTTGCCAGCTATACTCATGCGGCGAAGTGTGGCTTATTTCTTTTTGTTCTTTTCTCCTTTTTGATTTTTTTTTCTTTTTTTAAGTAGGTGGCTTCCCTGGTCTAAGATTTACCTAAAGGCAGCAAAAAGAGAAAGGTCCAGTGACTGGGCTCTGGACAACCTACCTATGGGTTGTTACCCACGATAACTTGCCAGCCATATCACCCTAGAAGGTTCATTAGCTACCCAATTTCCGTTAAAATCGCCAAACAACGAGTCAGTATAAAGAAAGTGTGTAGATGCTTAAGACTCAAAATTCCCTCACATCAGAGGGTGGGTTGATAAGTCGTGTACTTATCACCCAAACTTATTTACTCCTATTAAAATAAAATTCAAGTTGGAAAGAACTCGAAAAACAAATCCACATTTTAGTGGATACACGAGCTGATTAAGTTCAAAGACCTGAAGGGTCTTTATGTTCAGATCTTAATGTAGTATTTCTTAAGATTGAAAATTTTCTTAAACCCAAATTCTCTTTCCTAATTCTGATTTTTTTTTATATAAAAGAAAATAAAACAAATCTACGGAGCTGACAAATGAATTCAGAGATAAATATCCACCCCCCCATGCCTATCTAATGCAATGTCCTCATTGTATTAAAAAGACATAAAAAAGAGTGGAAAAGCGTAGAAAGCACCTGAATTGCGTGAATGTCATGTCCGCTCCGTGATGAAAACGAAAAGGAACTGTATATATGCTGAGTTTAGTGCCTTCAGCTAGTCACACTATACAAAGAAAAGAAATGAAGAATTCACAAGTGCAGGTCAGAATTAATATAAACAGAAGAATCCTCTGACCTATCAACAGCGGTCCACAGATGTGGACCAGATTGTGGTGCAGACCCATCCCCCATAATCGAGAATATCTTAGGTTCTGGATAAAAATTACCCAAAACCTAAAATTAGAATGCAAGCGGGGTCGGGCCTGCAATTTATGAGGATGCAACCCAAGGCCAAAATGTCGGGTTACAGAGAATTGAAGCTGAAAAGGATAATCGTTGAATGTGTGCTTGAGTTGAACATCCTCGAAACAAATGTCGTAAGGGTTCTGATTTGATGGTTTTAGCTTAAAAGGAACCCTTCGACTCAATCTTCCATTTCCTCCAAAATTAACTTCCCAAATCAGAACTTCCCCGCTCCTATCCTCCTTATTAAGTGTATCAAATTCCAAGACCTCTTGTATATTCATCACCCCGCCTGAAATCTCCAAGTCTAAATGATGTGGTAGAATCAAAATTGACATGGGTCTAATTATCTCAGAATTAGAATCATCAATAAGCTCAACAGGGTGTAACTGATAATCAGGGCATTGAATTGATTCCTCCAGAAAATGCAATTCTGGATCCGTATCGTGTGCCCTAATAAGATCAGTTTCCTCAGTTATTGGGCTATCAAATGATCTATCAGATTCCTCAGGCCCAATCGTCTCACAAAAATCGTGATCTGAAAACTCATGTGAGACTTCGCAACTTGAATCTTCACCATCAAAGAAATCAGGATCCGTATCAATGTATGTCCCAAAATCAGTTGTCACTTTGTGTTCCCAGGAGACATACGTTTTCTCGTAACCTGACTTAGGGATCTCAGGTGAAGAAATCAGGTCATCCTTAATTGGTTGCTTTAATTCAATATGGTCAGCCTCGTAACAAGTTTCCCCCCCAATAGGTGCCTGAGCGGGTTCTGTCATTGGCTTTCCTGAAGAGGGTTCATCCTGGGAATCATCCCAAGATTGAATCAAAGCAACCACGAATCTCATCCTCAATTTCGCTAATTTCCCAAGTAGAAACTCACCTGAGTTCTTATCCTTAACGTCCTGGAGCCAATCCAACAAAGACTTGTTTAAATCATCAATCATCTGAATTAGGGGCTCCAATCTCTCAATGCAAGGTGTTGGCTGAACTTCTAAAGATTGAATGATATTTCTCAAGTTAGCCAGAACCTTATCATGAACCTGGTTAACCTGAACCAAATGAGTTGGTTCAGGATTGGGCGGGTTTGACATCAATGCAGAGGAATTAACAAATTGAGATTCGTTATACCCATCCTGATAATAGGTCATTTCAGATTGTTCAAAAGATGGTGATGACCTAAAGGCAGTGAAATCAGAGGATGGGTAAGGATCAGTGTATCCTTCTTGACTGTAGATTGTATTAGGTTGTTCATGAAAGGAGGACGATCTATAATCGATGTAGCTCTGAGAAGGATAAAAATCAGAATCAAAGTGTTCAGGGTTAGACCCTAAACACGAGGGTCTGGAATTGTATCCCCAATCCGAATTATCCCAACTAACTGATGGTTGATTTCAATACGAGTCGGAATAATCGTCATGTTGAGGATAATTCACAACAGGAGTGAAAGAGCAGGAATGCGTGAAATATGTGGAAGGATTCATGAGACACGGGAGGAAGAAAGGTGCCCTGCAATACAAACAATCAAACCTGTCCTTAAATGGGTTATCCTAAAGACCTACAGACTCCCAAAACTCGTCTTGAGATAAAGGAACGATTTGATCAACTTCTGTCTGTTCAATCCAACCAGTTAGAAGGAGGGACTGGGGAGAAGGTTCTTCCTTCGGCTTGCACCTCCGGTTCCTAGTGTACCCCCTAGCCGCAATCATTTGACTCTGCTCCCCTAGCTAGACATCAGATTGAACAGTAGAAATAGACTAATTGAAAATAATCTCGTTCTGAGTTCTGAAGAGCAAGTCCAATCCTTAAGGCCAACGTCTACTCTGTTTTATTTAGGGCTAGGTTTGAATGTGCATTGGAATGTGATGGGCCCTTTAAATGGGTTGTGCCCTTAATGATTGATTGCTTTGTGTGTGTGTGCACAACCAATTATTTTCAAGCAAGATTATTTTTTGATGTGGTGAATTTTAAGATTCAAATCTTGCTTAGTAGCTTTTAGGATTCAACTTTAGGTGTTTTCAATCAAGTTTCATTGGCACACCAGGTTTTACAAGCACAGGTGAAAATGTTTTCCTTTAAAGATTAAAAAGAATGTGGAGTGCCTGGCAAATCCCTAAGAGTTGAACCTAATTAGCAGCTACTTGATGAGTTTATTTTATTTGAAGTGGTGCGGCCCAATCAACTCAAACAATTGGCCACAAATGCACCACTTAATTAGGCACACAAATGATTACCTAATCTGATTTCTACTCGATTATGTGTTTGGATGTGTGTACCGGCTCCTAAGATCGGTTTACCAGTTGAGTTAGAAAATCAGATGAAGTTGTGTACCTCTGTGAGATTTTTTTATTTTTTTCCTTTTTTAATGTGGGGGTTGGAGTGAGTATGGATGTCAAACAACAAACAATCTGACCTTAGAGTTTATAAGAACACCTAGGTTGATTGATATTTGAATTATTATGTTATGAAATGAAATCTAATGGGTGGGAGGTGGGGGATAACTTACAAAACCTTCCACAGCACTTTACTCCGATCTACCGCTTTTGCCTGTCTCAAAAGAGTACCTGCAATTACAATAAGAAAGGAGAAAAGTGAGGTAAATGATTTATAGGTTACAAAACGCGAAGAGAAATCAAAGAGCGTTGCCTCCCCGGCAACGGTGCCAAAATGTTGAACGTTTACGAACCTACGCCAACGAGATTAGTTTTGGAAAACCTGTCATTGTAGTTCGGAAGCGAAGAATTCGTGTTCAACAAATAAAATTTATACTGAAAATAATTCCGGGTCGAACATAGGGAGGCTACGTTGATCTATTTTCACAATTATACTTTTTTTAGGATTTTCTTTAAGCAAGGCATTATAATTTCAATGGGGCTATCAAACCATGAGAGAGAGAGAGAGAGAACATGCATTCAATATTTAAATAGTTTATAAAAGTTACACTAGAATGCGGAAAATCAATTACACTATAAAGCAAAAAATTCTACACTAAAAAAGCTGTAAATAAGAATGGGAGAGAGAAATTATCCTCCTCGACGATTGCTTGGAGGACGAGCCGGACAAAACGACGCCTGGACAAAGGAGAACGAAGCAGGACGAAGGAGGACGAAGCAGAAGAACGGGAACGGAGTAGCACGCCGTCGTCGTCACGGGATCCACTTCCGAAGGGGAACGAAAATTGGACTTTATCTCGCAAGAAGCATCCCGGGTGTGGGACAAGCTTCTTTTGAGCTTTGGATGGGTAGAGAGGAGAAAGAAGGGATGAAAATTTCGTATGGAGGGGGTCTCCTTTTATAGTTGCAAGGAGTGCGGGCAAAATGGACATTACAACTTCAAAACAATAAATGAGGGGTCTTTAGTGGCAGATAAAACCGTCGCTAAAGCCCCCAACGTGGGCATAGCCTCCGCGCCCACGCGCGTAACGCCTACGCACGTCCGCGAAGTCTCAGTCGTCCGATCGTGAGATCAGACGGCTTAAGACGCATCTTCGCCCGCTGCGCTGCGCGCCCACCCACGTGCGATCGCACGTTACACGCGGGCGTCCAATCGCGCGTCGTCCTGATTGAGCACAGGCGGCCGTTGGATCACCTTCGTGCGGTCGATCGGAGGCATGCCACCGCTCCAAATTCTGCGTGGCGAGGCTCGAACGCGCGTCCCTGCTTCACGTTAGAGTGCTCGACCAACGCTCTGGGGTCGCGTTTGTGTCGAGCGCCTGACTTCAGCGCAGGCGCGTCGCAGCCGTTGGATCTTAATCCAACGGCGGGGAAAGGTGGATGCGGAGACTGCTGAGATTGCGTGCAGCCGTTTGGGCGGCCGATATGGCGCCACATGGCGCCATCTTGGCCATCCATCTTCTGGAAGTTGTAGATGGTGCCACGGATGTCGGATTGACTCAATTTTTATGTCGTTGGGCTGCGATCGTCGATCCGAATTCATCCGTGCGGTCGGATTTGTCATCTGAAGTGCGGATTTACACCATCCTGGCCCTTGATCTTCTAGGGTTCCCCGGTCTCTATCTGATGCTACGGATGCCTGATTAGAGCGATCTTGGAGTCGTTGAACTCCAATCGTCACCCTGATCATATCCATACGGTTGGATCTTTGATCCAAGGCCCCGATAAAATGTTTGCCCTGTCCAAGCACATAAAAGGAGACAATTAACCTCCATTTTATTCAAACTACTCTAAATGCGAGATGATGCATGTTATGCAATATTTATATCATGAAATGCAATCCTATGCTTAAGAACATGCATAAATAGACATTTTAAGTAATGTAAATGTGTTTACATCAGCTGTCACACCACATGCCCACGGTGGTGGAGTCGCACTGTCGCGGTTGAGGCCGATGGTGAGGAGTGGATGAGAAACATAGTTCTCTACGCAATGAGGAAAGGGTGGTGGCCTCCCTGTGAACGGCAGCCATTCCTCCTCCTTTATAGCCACAACTTCAAAGATTTGAAATTCAAAAGGCCACCATTGAGTCAATGCTAGATGAGTGAATGCACAGGAGGAGGAGGCAGAGACAAAGTGGTTACCTGCAAAGGAGAAGAAAAACAAAGAATAATAAAATAATTAGGATTATTTATACATAACTCCTTAACTTTTATGTTAATTAAAATAGTGTATGTAATGCACCTAATTAATTAACTAATCAAATGATGCAATCCTAGGTTAATTCCAAATGCATGAATTATGCACTTAAGCTAAAAATATGAATTAATTTATTTACATCCTAATATGTGCTATCTAAATGTTAAAATTAACTTAATGTCTAGACAGTTAAATACTTAAATAGCCCACAAATGTGGGCTAATCAACCATCAACGACTGACGTTGCAGGTACCTCGCGTCATCCCTGCTACAAACTTTGAAGATGGCACAGCGGTTACCACTCCGCCCCCCACACTCCAAGCGCAGGGTCAAAGCCCCATGTTCGTATTCAATCCACTCTCACGCGCATGGGTGAAATTCACCCATTGATGCAGAAGCGGACGGTGAGGAATGCACCACGCGAAGCCATCTCATGTGCCAGATGCACCGAGGCGGGAACATGCACGATCATGTGCAAGACAACGGGGGGAGCGATTTGAGGCTACGTATGAGGTGTAATCTCAGCCGTCCGATCTTTAATCGGATGGCTTAAGTAATGCGCATGCATGGCAGCCGTGTGCGCATTGAAGGCACATGGGCTGGGCTAGGGCAACGCTTGCAACGGGTCTATAGAGACATTTTGAATGTTGCTATTGACCCAAGGATGAATTTTGGCCCTTTCTTCTACTATAAAAAGGAACCTACCCCTCCCATTTGCACCAATCATCTAGCTAAGCAACTCCACTACTCCTTAGAGCTCCAAGCAAAGTTGTGAACATGCCGAGCTGCCGATGGAAGCTTCTCCACCACCATGGCTACTGATAATGAAAATACATGATTTGTTAATTAGGAAATTTAGTGTTGTTGCAAAGCGTAAATCCACTTTCGCTTTTAAATTTACATGACCGAGATAGGGGAGTATCTAGGGTCGTCCAAGGAAGCAATATGTTTGCAAAATTTAGGTCTCTTGCTTGGAAATAGAAATCACCTTTCTGTTTGGTCTTTTCAACTATATCATTTTCTAGGGTTTGCTAGTTCTTTGCTAGCTGCTAAGCCAAGGTAAAGTAAGTGGCTTCTACCATAAGGAGTTGAGGTGAGCTGGGTCTGGTCCTCCCAAGGAGGATCAAGCTGGTTGAGGCAACTAAGGTAGCTTAGCTCAACTGTGTTGAGCTAAGCTAAGACCCTGGGAGCTGGACTTGAGCTTCCTAAGTTGAAATGAAGTCATCTTCAGCTGGCTGGAGTTGAGTAGAGCTGGATGTAGTTGGACATGAGCTGGGGTGAACTGTAGTCAACTTAGTTAAGCGAGCTAGAGCTCCCTATGAACTAGTGGGAGCTGAGATGAGCTAGACTTAGCTAAGTTGAGCTGGATCTGAGCTGACCTGAGCTAGGGTGAGCTAAGATGTGCTCTCTTAAGCTACCATTTAGCTGAGATGAGCTAAATGGAGCTAGGATGAGCTAACCCTAGTTCACGTGAGCTGGATTCTAGCTATGGTGAGTTGGATCAAGATGACTTCCAGCTAGTGAGAGCTTCTCCTTCACCAGTTGCCTTCCTGAGTGATAGGGTTCTAGGGATCTGGCAATCTATATTTCCCTAACACTCACTAAAATACATTAAAAAGATAATAAAAAGTGCAATGTAAGCCTAACCTAATTAATGCCTAAATGCAACCCAAAAATCCATTTGCAGAGCAAAATTCTAAGACCTAGGTTTGTTTTAATGTATAAGAATGATGATAAACTGGCATTTATCACACCCCCATACTTATCTTTTGATAGTCTATTAGCAAAACTTTAATTTTTACAAGATGAAATTTTTGGGAAATCTAATTTTTTTGACTTTTGATGAGAAAGAGATTATGGGACCTTGGTTGGTTTAAACATAGGAGGTATGGGATTTGCTAAAGATAAACATCAGGATTTATTTTTGGATCCAAAAATTAGACAAAACAGGATCAATATGTCCTTCAGAAAATTCATAGATTAACCCCTTGTTAATTCAAATGAATTGAAATTTCTGTTTTTAGGATTTTTCTGGCTCTTGAATCTGATTCACAACTTGCAATAACCTTTAAAACCTTGTGTCCATGCTTGTGAAAAGCCAACATTTAAAAGGGCATGTTTTTGGTTTAATTTTTTTTTTCCTTTTGTCCCCCATGATTATTTCTAGCTTAGTCTTACAAAAGATGTGTCAGAATCATCATTCTCGTTACCAATCCTCGAGGGGGCGTTGGCACCAATACTTCAAGATAGTACTATCCATGACACCACCCAGGAGCTCACAACCCAAAACACAATGCGATGTAAAGGGGCGCTCCAAGCAAACTCAAGCTCTTACTCCAACACTATAGGTAGAGCATTGTCTAAGACACTTGAGCTACTAAAATGCACTTTAATGCTCTATCTAAAGATATAAAACATAGATATGGAGCAGGAGCAGCATTGAGGCAATAACTTGTTGACATCGTATCCTCAAAGGAGTCATTTTCCTCCTTCTCGGCAGTGGAAGCTCAAACCAATGATCTGCTTCAGACTTTTTCTAAGGCCAAACAAGGGTTTTTTTTATTTTTAGTAGTTTTTTAGGTGTGGCTTGTGTGTGAAATTTGACACATGAAGTTCCGCAAGAAAAGCAAGTTTTTGAATCAGAAACTAAGCCAGATACTTTCCATAATACAAAAGAGGGCTAAGTCACCTGAACTATTATGAGTTCAGGTGAAATTTTAGAGAAGGATATCTGATCTAGTCTAAAAATAGACCCTGAAATTCTAATGATTAGTTCCGTATCCTCATCGCTAGTTTGTTAAAGATAAAATCCCATTGTACCAAAAGTGAGTTGTCAACCTTAGTCCCAATTTCAAAATTTTCCTCAAAAAGTTTTTTCAGTATTTTATTTTTTTTGGGTATGCATGCAAGAAAATAAAAATGACTAAAGAAGAATGCATATTTTTAGGTTTTGAAAATCTTAAATCGATCATCAAAATTTTAAAAACACCCCCCCCATGCTTATGTATGCAATGTCCTCATGCATTAGTGAAGGGCGGTCAGGTTTAGGATGGTCAAAACCTAGAAAAGAAATGAAAAAGGAAAGTAGGAAAAATGATGGGTTACCTCCCATCTAGTGCTATCTTTTACGCCATTCAGTCGAGCGTGAAGGTATGCATGGAAGATGAAAATCACGTAAATAGTTGGACACTTGGATGCTTGCATAAAGTGTGTCTTCTTTTGGATCCCTAGAAAATTGATGAGAGGAAATATAAGGATCAAAGTTGGATGGAAAATGATAAGTGTAGCCCGAGTCTGGCCATGGTTTTAAATCAGGTTGGATGCCAAACTCGGGTAGGTCTAGTGGCAGGTCCAAAGGAAAGGGGTCGGGGAAGATGGTGAGGATTGGGTGAAGTTAGTGTGGAAAGGTGGGGTGAGGGAAGAGTGGGTGGGGTAGGCTGATGAGGGGGTTCATCAGGAATGGATTTTTGGTCAAGACAAGTCTCCAAATCACAGATTTCGTCGACCACTGATTCTGAATCTGATTCCTCAAATATATTGTGGTCTGTAAGGGTATCTATCAACATTGTCTCCACCATATTTGAAATTTCAGTATCTGAGTCCTCAAAAAAGTTATCATCATGGAATCTCTTAGAGGATTTGAAAATATCTAGAGTGATAGTTTGGCCTACGTAGGTGATATCCATTTTGCCTGTGTGGCAATTGATATTTGCCTTTGTAGTGGCCAAAAAGGGTTTTCCAAGGATTATTGGGGCATTCAATAAAGATTCGGGCACCTCAATGTCAAGGACCAGAATGTCTACAAGGAAGACACAATTCTGGGCCTCAACAATCCCATGAGGTTTGATTGTAGATCGATCGGCTAATTGCAGGGTAACCTTGACAGGTTTTAATTCACTGATCTAAAATTCTTCAAATAAAATAGTGGGAATGATATTAACTGAGGCACCAAGATTAAGGAGGGTACGATCAAAGATAGTATCATCAATAATCACTGAAATTAATGGCGCCCCCGGATCTTTCATCTTAGGAAGTAGCTTGCTCTGTATGACAGACCTTACGATCTCCGAAAGATGTATCTATCCTAGATTTTTGGCCTGCCATTTAGGAGTACAGATCTCCTTCAAAAATTTGGCATAGGCAGGTATATATTTGATGGCATCTAGGAGAGGAATATTAATTTGAACTTGACCAAATAGATCCATGAGTTCTTCTGTGGTGGGCTCAGATTTCTTTTTTCTATTGGTGGTGGGGTGGAGAGCTTGTGGAAAAGGGATAGGAGTCGTGTCTTGAGATTTTTCTGTTTCTTTTTCTTTCAGATGGGGAGGTGGAGAGTCAATTTGCAAAGGGATGGGGATTTCACCAGGTTTTTGTGAAGGCCCGGGATTAGTGGTGGTTTTCCCACTCCTCAATGTAATAGCATGTGCAGTGGATTATTATTTAGAGGAGGTTGGGGGCCGATGATTGTGGAAACCTGGGAGCCTGCTGAGGTGGTGGACTAGTAGGAGGATGATACGGGTAGTGTGGATTTCTGCCCGGATATTGGTTCCTTTGGTGATTAGGATTGGGCATGGGTTGGGAGGGTAGATGTCCTGCAGGTCTTTGAGTGGGAGTAAACCCGATCTAATTATTCAGATTTGTGATGGTGCAGGTTACTTCCGTCATCTTTGTTTGCATGTCCTGCAGGGTTCTCATCATTTGAGCATTGATGTCTTGTCGGGATGGCCCAAGATGAAAGGTTGGATTAGATCCATACCCATTAAATTGATTTGGTTGGGGAGGAACCTGATTATTCCAGGAGTAGTTTGGGTAGTTCTTCCAATTGGAAGAATTTTTAAATGGTTCCTGGATGGCAGAAATATTTTGAGTGGGGTTAAGATCTGGATAGTTGTAATTCCCCAGTGAATCTTGGGCAACCTCAGAATACTAGTAATAATCGGAAGGAGTAGTGTTGAAATTGTGCAAATTTTCTCTTCGTGGAAAGTTAGGTTGGGTTAGATGTGGACTGTGTGGAACTTGGGTTGATGTGGCAAGTCTTTCCTCAATCTTCTTTTGATTAATGTGCATCTAGTCAAGTTTTTGTGCAATCATTTGAACATCATCTTGGGTTACAGGAATAGATTGAGTGCCCACTTCATGAACACCGAATTGCAGGTTTGAAGTTCTGCAAAATGTGCTCATGGAAGCTTGATTAAATGAGTTTTCACTCATTTCTTCAAAAAGGTCATAGGCACTCTCAGCATCCTTATTCAAGAAGTTGCCACCACACGAGGCGTTGACGAAACGTCGGATTTGATCTTCTAATCCATGATAGAAGAACTGCACGAGCTGCCATAAAGGAATCTCGTGGTGCAGAAAACTTCTTAAGAGATCTTGAAATCTTTCCCAAGAATCATGGAAAGTCTCACTAGATTTTTGTTGAAAGGTCATAATAGATCTTCACAGGGAATTAGCATGACTTATGAGAAAGAATTTCTTGAGGAATGCACTCTTGAGCCGAGGCCATGTGGTGATGGATCGGCCAATGGTCCTGAACCAATAAGCAGCCTTATCATTTAGAGATAATGGAAATAGCCGCATCAGCCAAAGGTCTTCTTGCACATTTTGGGAATGGGTTGTTTATGCAAGAAGAGTTAGCTCTTCAAGGTGGTTGAAAGGGTCATCCCTAGGAAGGCCACGAAAGTGTTTAATCAGGTTCAGAATTGCTGGCTTGATTTCGAAGTCCCCCTGGTATGACCAGCCCTGGTCGTTCCTCATAATAAGAAAGATCATAAAAATCTTTTAGAGGAATAACAGGCTGTTGACAGGGTAGTGGGTTTAGCCTTTAGTTGTCTAGGTTTTGGATATACCTAGTCAACATTTGTTGATTGGCATTCAGTTGAGCAATCTGCTCAGCCATCATTGTCAAGAGATTAGGGAGACATCATTGTGATTGAGGCAAATCAACATTAGGGAGCTACAAATGTGGAAAGTCAAAGGTGGAGGGGTTTTGGGTGGATGGGTTAGAATTAGGGATAGTAGTGGGGTTAGAGGTGGGATTAGAGGTGGAAGTGGAAGGGTTAGTGGACCTGTTTTGTTTACTTTCCATATTTTTAGAAGAAGAGGACAAAAAAAGTGGTCTTTTTGTGCAGGGGGCGAAATCAAATGGTCCTTCTAGGTGCAGATTTTGCGACCGTCGCCCATGCATAAAATGGAAGAACGGGAGGGAAGGAGAAGAGATGGAGATGAGGGAAGTATGCACACAAGCAATCAAAATTCTCGATTTAACTTAATTGTGACTCCCTAAAAATAACCTAAGACTTGGTCTACCTAAGAAATAAGTAATCACTAGTGAATACCTGCTCTGTCAACAAATCTACCCAAGTTGTTTATGGGGAGGTTTGGGCCCAAGCGTTTCCCAGAAAAATCCCAGGTGCTTGTACAAACCCGCGCCTAGTCGTTTGACACGGCCCCTCAGCCTGAACACCAAATATAGATGACAGAAATGATATTAACTAAAGAAAACTTAAGACCTATATAGCAAGCCTAAGTTAATGAAACCTTAGGAGTCAAGTTGCTATAGATTTTAATTAGGTCTAGGATACTAAAGTGCACATGGAATGTGGAGGGCATTGATTGAGTTGTTGTCCTGTTATTTCAATTTTTAGTGTGTGTGCACGAATTGGAAAGTGGTTCCAATTTCAAACAAGTTGTCACACAAAAATTTTTGTATTTCTACTTTTAGGATTGGATTTAACTTAGTGTATTTTTAGGGTTTTCTTTTAAAGTCTTCAAACAAGTTTGAGATTCCACAAACAAGAGGAAATCAAGTTGTATGAGTAAAGATTAATTTCCTTTTAATTGTTGAACTCTAGAAATGAAAAGCAAACCTTATTCACTTGAATCCTAAGCAAAAATTTAACTACAAATGAGTTTGTTTTAGGCTTCCAGCTTAAGTAGTGGTCCAAATAATGCAAGCAACACCACTACTGTAAAGAAAATAAAACAAGAATTCCCAAAAATATTTTTATAATATTTTAGGAATTGTTTGATATTTTTAAATAATTTTTATTTATGCTAATGTCAAAGTCCATAATTGATACCTATGGGTATTTTGGACTTTTCAGTACCACCACTGACATTAGAAAATTTTGGTGATTTTATAAGACATGTATAATTTCACAAGGATTTTAGAAAACTAAATTTCATAAAAATTGGATGAGCATAAAAATTCTAAAAATTCACTGACAGTAGCAAAATAGGAAGATTAGAGGGTGTGACCCCTATGCAGTCCGTGAATTTTTAAAAATTAATTACAAATCCAATTGCTCTAAAATTTGCTTGGAAAATTCAAGTCTCTTGCTTGGAAATAGAAATCACCTTTTGTTTTAGTCTTTTCAACTATATCATTTTTAGGGTTTCGAAATAACGATGGCAATATACGAATTGTTGACAGAAAACAACTAACACCTAACTCACTACACTACTATTAAAGTGACAAGTAGAGCCTCTCCTTAAGCTCACTCTAGACACTTGGAGGCCTAGAGTAATTAGGTAGAGGGAGTGAAAAAGTGCTAGGACAAAGATAAAACAATTGCAACAAAAAAATATGAAAAGAAGGCAAATTGATTTGATAGAATTTGTGTTTTACAAAAACATGTAGAGGAATGCTTCTACTTGAAATGGAAAAATATAAAAGCAATAAAAACACAAATCCTCTTGCAAAATCTGGTGAAGAAGGGAAGCTCCTTGCTCTAAGTTTAGTGGCTCCTAGGCTTGAAAAGGGGCTCCTCATCCTTCCTTGAAAATGGTGTCCTCCAAGGTGGAAGCTACCACCTTTAAAGATCTCCTTCAAGGGTGGGCGTGCACCACCCTTTCTTCTCCTTGCCTGGCCATCCTCCTGGTGGTGAAGATCCTCCTCCTTCTTGGTGTGGCACAAAGGGAAGGAATGGAGAGAAGAAGGCACCAATAGGATGGGTGATATGGCCCCTTAATCTTCCTCTCTATGCCTTCTTCTTGGCCGTCGGTTTAGGTGGAAGTAAGGTGGAAATTATCTAATGGGAGGATGAAGAAAATGGTGGTAGGTGATGGGTTTTTATAGAGTGGGATGGGGGTAGGGTTGGCGTGAATAGGTGGAGGGCTATGATGGAGTTTGGTGGTGGTTATGGGTGGCTAATTTGATCCTAGGGCTAGGGTTAAATGGTGCCAAATGAGGAGGCACAAAGAGGAGTAGTTATGGCCTTGGTGTCCCCTAGGGTTGGCGCCAAAATGGGCCTTCTAGATGGCTATTAGGTGGCACCATCTTAGGGTTCTAGAAGGGGGTATGTGGATGGCTAGGATGGGTTATATGGGTAGGTGTAGGGTGGATAAAGGGGCTGAAAGTTGGTGCCAAAAGGGAGGTGGTTAGGGTTAGTTTTGGCACCAAATTTTGGTGTCTTTTGGTGGTTAGTTGAGGGGTGAAAGGTGGTGAAGGTGGTGGCACTAGCTAAGGTGAGCTTAGTTGGTGGAGCTAGCTAGGGTTAAGTTGTAGGTGGTGAATGGCCAAGAGAGCTGGAGTCTAGCTAAGCTAAGCTAAGGTAAGCTAGCTTAGATAGTAATGGAGTAGAGGAGGAGGCAATGGGAGCAAGGGTTTGTGGAGAGGAGCTGGACAGAAGAAGTCTGGAGCTAAAATGGAGCTGGCAGCTACTTCAGAGGATGGCATGGAGCTACTTTAACTGGCTTAGCTTGCTAGTTCTTTGCTAGCTACTAAACCAAGCAAAAGTAAGCTGGCTTCTACCATAAGGAGCTGTGGTGGGCTGGTTCTGGTGCTCCTGGGGAGGATTAAGCTGGTTGAGGCAGCTAAGGTAGCTTAGCTCAACTGAGTTTAGCTAAGCTAAGACCTCGGGAGCTGGACTTGAGCTTCCTGAGCTGAAATGAAGTCATCTTCAGCTGGCTGGAGTTAAGTGGAGCTGGATGTAGCTAGACCTGAGCTAGGGTGAACTCCAGTCAACTTAGCTAAGCTAACTAGAGATCCCTGTGAACTAATGGGAGCTGAGATGAGCTAGACTTAGCTAAGTTGAGCTGGATCTAAGCTGACCTGAGCTAGGGTGAGCTAAGATTAGTTCTCTTGAGCTGCCATTCAGTTGAGATTAGTTGAATGGAGCTAGGATGAGCTAACCTTAATTCAAGTGAGCCGGATTCCAGCTATGGAAAGCTGGATCAAGCTGAGTTCCAGCTGGTGAGAGCTTCTCCTTCACCAGTTGCCTTCCTAAGTGCTAGGGTTCTAGGGATCTGGCAATCTGTATATCCCTAACACTCATAAAAACACATTAAAAAGATAATAAAAAGTGCAATGCGTGCTTAAACTAATTAATTCCTAAATGCAGCCCAAAAACCCATTTGTGGAGCAAAATCCTAAGAGCTAGGTTTGTTTTAATGTATAAGAATGATGATGAACTAACGCTTATCAGCAGCCACGGCGCATTCTTCTTCCTTGTTGTTAGTTTAATTTTCTTTAATAATGTAGTTCATTTCCTTCGTTTAAGCATTCATCTACATATTGTTGAACACCACATTTGATAGTCAATAAGCAAATATTTGATATATTATTCTCATATCTCTATTATGATTCTTTAACCCTATCTCCCCCTTTCTTTCTCTCTCCCTATCTCTCTTTCTTTCTCATTCCCTCTTTCGCAAATGAATCTAACGACGAATGTTTCTGACACCAAAGCGAGTATTTGATCTGATTTCATGCCTCCCTGTGTTCGACACTCAGACACATCCAATTCTTCTGTTAAAATTGACGTCGTAAAATGTGCTACAATGAGCAATTTACACAAACGTGTTTCGCGACAGTCATTTTTGGCATCGTTGCCGGGGAGGCAATGAATCTTTCATTCGCTTTCATTTTCTTGGAAATTATTTATATTTGTATTACCTAACTTACTCTTCTCTCACTACTTGTGGTTGCAGGAATCTCGTGCATTGGCAATGAAATGAGTACGAGTTAGGTGGGTCAAAGGAAGTGCAAGAGAAGACCAACATCAACCTGAAGGTTCGATCTTGTCTTCCCATGATTCAAAAGGTAATTCATCATCCTTGGACCAAGAAAAAATGGTGGTGTTCTAAAAGAAATCCTCTCTTTTGTCTGTCGAAGAAAACACCACCATTAAGCCTCCAACCCGTTAACTTTGCAATATCATTTTCTGGATTCGGGTTGAGGACATGATTAAAGGACCCTTAGCACCTCTAAAAATTTTAAGAAAAATTTCAGAGGTGCTCCTTCTAGTAAGTGAACTCCACCTCAAATTTCAAAGCCAAACTCTTTGTGGTTTGGCCGTGAGAAATTTTCTATTGGAAGTACACAAGGTTGTCTTGAGTTCTGGAGATTTGTACGTTGTTCTTGCTTCTGAGAACTCCACTCAGCTTTGTATTCATGAGAGATTTACATTTCTGAAAATCTCTTAAAATTCTCTACACTTCATATGAAGACCATTTTTGCATTTGAAATTGATTAGTGCGTGTTCTGATCAAAATCTTAAACTTGCACACTGATCTAGAAGTTCTGGATAGATTGACCCACTCTTGGAAAGACATGAATTTGGGTGGTCTATCATCCTCAAAAAATTTTCAAATTAATTTTGTTGAAAATCTCATTCGATTTCGATTAGGAGAGGTTCATTTCTTGTTTTGATTGGACCCTTCTTGATAAAATCTTAAAAAAAGAGATTCATTGAGTAGAAGCTACACACCCTAGGATTTTCAACACTAGGGAGTCTTTTAACTTTATAGTCACACAAAAGGTCTTAAATAAAATCAATCTTCACCAACAGTGTGACTATACTTTTGCACCTTGTTTGAATGCGTAAACAAGTGAAATTTTAAAATCCATTAAAACAAGATTCAACACACATCTTAATCTTTCTTGTTAAAGAAAGTTATTTTGGCATTGGGTCCTTGCACCCAATTGTGCACACAACTTAAATTGATATTTTAAGGGCATTATCCCCCCTAATGCCCTTCACTTAATCCTTGAACACAAGCACTGACCTATCCCTAAAAATTAAGTAGACGTTAGCCCTAGGACTCATTATGTTCGCTTTAGTGTATTTTCCTGAACGCATTGCGAATTGGTAACGTTTGATTACTTTAGAAGGTGCTATGTTGGGAGGTCCAATTGTCAAATGACTTAAGTAAGCAAGGGTTTGGCATAATTAGCAACCCTCGGGACATGCTCCCCCTACTTCACCTTCCTAACTTTACCACCTTCAGGAGTAAGGACAACACCAAATTTGTCGTGTGGTTGGAGTTTATCCCTGAAGCATAGGTCACCTAGGTCTACACTATAGGGCTTAGTTTTGCTTGCTTGGTTGTGCACACTTTTCTCGTCTATTATTCCCTGATCCATCCATGGATTTTAATGCTTATCCATCCTACCCAAACTATCCCCAACATGATTTGTATTCTAACCCAAGTAGATCGTATCCACAATTTGCTTGGGATAACCAGCCACCTAGTTGGGGATATAATCCAGGACCTGAATATTTAGAAGACCCCTCTTATCCAAACTATCCCAATTTTACCCAAGGGTACAATCTAAACCTTGGGGTTCCTTATCTTAATTCTCCTTATGATGGCTCTTCTTTTAGGTCCCACCCACCACTAACCAATCTGATAGGACCTACACTTTAGGAGAACACCAAGACCCCTACCCTTCCCATGACCCTAACCAAGATAGGTTATCTGAATTCAAGGATCTCTCCTACTTGACCTATGGATTGGAAGGGAATTTAGAAAAATGGAAATCAAATGATGATCATAAACCTAAGAAAATCAAGAATGATCAAACCCTGCTTTGGACCCCTGATGAAGAACCTGACTGGGAGGAGGACTTAGAACCTCAATTATTCTGGAGTAGGACTAAATAGAAAATGGTGCCTCTTGAGGAATTAGATCCTTAACATGATAGAATAGAGGACCCACTCAAGAACCTAAACCCCAGTATGGATTCTAATACAATCCTTAACCATGCCCTCCCAACTTTGATTTGAATGCTATGGAGGAAATCCAAGGGAAACTTAATGACACTCAGTCAGTTCTTGATAGCCTTCAGTTGGAGTTACATAGACAGAATCAAGAATCGATTGAAGGGCAACAAGCCATGATTGATATGTTCCAACAACTGGATGAAGAGGGCCAAAGAAAATTGTTGCAAGCAACTCCGTTTACAGAATTCATGAAGCAAGGCCTCGTAGTGATCGATTGGACTACACCTATTTACCCAAAATTGGTTCAATCCACCATTGATACTCCCCAGGTGTTGGACAACTCATTAGAATATGTCATTAAGGATTCCTTAGAACATGATTTGAGGAGAATTAAGGACAAACATCAGGAGGAAACTGAGAATTTGGGGGGCGATGTCTTTGAATCCAAATCTAATCTTCCCAAGGAAAGTGATTTGGTGGAAGAGACATCCAAAATTGAAGATGGGGAGTGGGATTACAATTTTGAAGTAATCGATTTTTTTCATTTGAAACCCCTATCACAAGTTTAGAGGAGGGCCAAAGGAAAGAATCTGAGCTAGAGGATGAAATTAGCCCTACCTCTAATGCAACCTCAAAAATTGAGTCTGATATGAAAGAGGTTGAAGATAATATTCTGGGGGTCAAGGAATTGGAGGGTATATGCAATGAAACCCAAGTTGAAGAACGGATGAATTTTTCTTTGGAGAGAGACCTCATGCTTAGGGCCTATTGTGAAACTCTTGATTTTGTTACATGCCCTATCAAAATTGAAATCCCGCAACCCGAATTCAGTAGAATCGATATAACTTTGAGGGATTACAACTTTAAAGGGACACAAGATGATTACAAAACCTAAATCTTTAGTGTCCAGCATTTTAGATTCGGGTTGCACTTGTCCAAATCGACTTCTCTGCATGCCTACAGATTAAGAGAGGAACAGACACAGGCATGCTTGTTACACCATTTGAAGAGTTCCCGTCCCTTGGGGATGGGATTCCACCATAATCTAGTCTACATTTGCGAACTTCTAACTTTAGGTCTAGTTGATTTTGTCTTCCCCTTCTTGACCCAGACCATTCAACTAATTTATCCCTTATTGTCGGTGTACTATGCCTAGCTGAAGCACTAAACTCAGAGCTTCCTGGGAGGTAGCCCAAAGGATTCAAGCTGACCGGATTAATTATTGAAATTCAGGTGAATTCTTTCCGTACTCCCTTGCATATATTTATTTTCCAACGAGGACATTGTCCAACTTAGGCATGGGGGGGGGGGGGGGGGGTAATTCTCAAGATTGAGTACATATTGTCAACTTGAATTATCTTAAAAAAAAAAGGAAAAGAAAACTCAGATATTTGTCAAATTTAGGAAATAATACGCTAAGGACCTAAATGCTTGGACTCTTCAAGTCTTCAGACTTAATCAATCCAAGTGTCCACTAAAATGTAGACTTGGTCTTGACTCCTCGCCATTGTAATTTATTTTAATCTGGTCAATAAAGTAGGGTGATAAGTATACTACTTATCAACCTGCCCTTTGAATTGGGGGTGATTTTTAGTCTAAGCATCTACACACGTTTTGAACTGACTCACTCATTGGCGATTCAAACAAAAATTGGGTACCTAATGAACCTTCTAGGGTGGTATGGCTGGCAAGTGGTCGGTGGTAACAGCTCATTGGCCAACTGTCCAGAGCCCAACCACTGGACCATTCTCTTTTATTGCCTTTAGGTAAATCTTAGATCAGGGAAGTCACCTACTCGGAAAAAGAAAAAAAAAGATACTCAGAAAGAAAAAAAGAAATAAATGGAAAAAAATAGAAAAAGGAGAAAATAAAAAAAAAGCCACACTTCACCCCACAAGTATGACTGGCAAGTTGCCGATGGTAACAGCTCATCGGCCAGTTGTTCAGAGCTCAGCTCACAACATGCAAAAATAATTCCCAAAACACTTAAGGAAGAAGCGGGCAAGTAGAATAAATCGGGGAGATATACACCAGGTTCGCCCTTGTGTTAATCCCATAAAAAATAAAAAAAAGAGTAGGGAGAAAGCTACCAATTGGAAAGATAAACCTTAAGGCAGAATTTTTAGGTCACCTTGGGGCATAGAAACCTGAAGTCCATTTTAATTACCATTGAGTGAGTCTATCACTTTCACAACAAGATGCTTAGTACTAAGAGTCCTTTTCGAGTCGTCGGTGGGTTGGTAGACGTAAAAGGTTATCCCGAAATCCTCAACTCCAAAAATCCAAAAAAAAATTAGAAAAGATGAAAAAGAAAAAAATATATATTTGTATATATATAGTTGCTTCTATAGAATAACGCGAGGACTCGGGCGGTCTGCATTTTGGCAGGCAACCCGAGCACTATTGAGTCTTTAGGAGTTAGTTTCTTAGTAGAAATTTCCTCCGGTTGACAACCAACTTCTACCTAAGTGATCAATTCCTAATTTTAGTTGTAAATAGCATTTCGGTTAAACCTTGCTGGGACTAGCAAGGGGTAGGCGTGGGGGTATGATGACTCTACAATTATCAATGTTAATATTATCAATTAGAGTTAATTTGGAGGGTACTTGTGCAACAATGGCATATTATAGTGGGTTTGGGAGCATCGCATGCATGTTGTGTTATTCCTACATTAAGATTGCTTATAACTAATGTTTAATGACCTTGTGTACAAGTGCATGTTCAAACAGGTCCTAGATGAGCAATCAAATCGTACGGATGGATCCGGATCAACGAGCGGAGTCCAACAGACTCAAAATCGCCTCAATCCGACCTCCGTAGCTCCCACAACAAGCCCAGGAAGATCAGATCAACGGCCCAAAGCATGCCATGTGACGACCGCTCCGATCGCCTATGCTCTTCATTGTGCCCCAGATAATTCTCCACCGTCTAATCTTCATCGAACCCACGTCAAAGTGCCACGTCGCATCACACCTTCCACCGCAGGATCAACCATCAACGACCGACCTTGCGCACACCTTGCGTCATCCCTGCTACAAACTCTGAAGATAGCACAATGATTAGTGCTCCGCCCCACCACACGCTAGGCGCAGGGTCGAAGCCCCGTGTGTGGATTTGATCTGCTCTTGCGCACGCAGGTGAAATTCACCCATTGATGTGGAAGCGGACGGCGAGGAACGCGCCACATGGCACCATCTCAAGCACCGGATGCACCGAGGTGGGAACGTGCACGATCACATGAAGAGCAATGTGTCATCCAATCCACGGGGGGCATGATCTGAGGCTACGTGCGAGGTGTGATCATAGTCATCTGATCTTTGATCGGACAACTTAAGCAGTGCACATGCATGGCAGTTGTGCGTGCGTTGAAGGCGCAATTGTGGGGGAAAGGGTGATGCTTGTGGTGAGTCTATAGCGACATTTTGAATGTAGCTATTGACCCAAGGATGAATTTTAGCCCTTTCTTCCACTATAAAAAGGGACCTACCCCTCCCATTTGCACCAATCATCTACTTAAGAAACTCCACTACTACTTAGAGCTCCAAGTAAGGTTGTGAAGATGCCGAGCCACCGACGAAAGCTCCTCCACTACTGTTGCTACCTCGACGCTTTCTTCTTCGTTGTTCTTAGTTTTATTTTCTTTAATAGTGTAGTTCATTTATTTCATTTAAGCATTCATTTACATATTGTTGAATAGTACATTTGATAGTCAATAGAGTAAATATTTGATATATTGTTCTCATATCTCTATTATGATTCTCTAACCCTATCTCCCTCTCTTTCTCTCTCTCTCTCTCTCTCCCTATCTCTCTTTCTTTCTCATTCTCTCTGTTGCAAACGAATCAAACGATGAACTTTTGTGACACCAAAGCAAGTATTTGATCCGATTTCATGCCTTCATGTGTTCAACACTTGGACTCACGTCCGATTCTTCTATTAAAATTGATGTCGTAAAACATGGTACAACGAGCAATTTACACAAACACGTATGGCGATGTCACCAACCACCACACGGTCTACCATTGATCAATGGGAAAAGGCAGAGGTAGTGATGCATCTCTTCATCCACCTAATCCATACAAGTGGGAAACATCTTCTCTTGAGTACCTCCCACAAATATGGCCAAGAAACTGAATTGTAGGCTTTACTAAAGTCGACCTTCCACATGAAGGTCTTAGTCTTCCGCCTACTCTACCCTGCCACCATTTCTTGTTCCATAATAAAAGATTCATGTAGTGATCTATTCTGCAAGAATGCCGACTGAACCGGAGATATCAACCCTAGGAGAACCACTTTAAGTCAATTTGCTAAGACCTTGCTTATGATCAGGTAGGCAGAGTTTGATAGTGCAACCAGTCTAAACTCTTGGAGCCACTCAGCCCTAGGCTTCTCTGGAAGAAAAAACAAATAGGACCTATTCAACTTATCAAAGCCACTATTTCCCTGTTGGAATTCGCGGACCACCTCCATCACTTCCCCCCTTACCACCCACCAAAATTCCTTGTAAAAGAATACTTGGAAACCATCTGGACCCAGGGATCCTTCCAAGTTGAGGTCATTGATAGCATCTACCACTTCCTATTCTAAAATCGAGGCTACCAAGTTGTTAGCTTGCACATCATCAATTCTGGGATAATCCATTGTCGCCACTCTCCATGTACGTTTGACTAAGACAATAGAAACACCACAGAAATATGTAATTGCAACCGCTTGAATATCTACCATGGATGTGAGCCTCTGATCTCCAGACAGAATGGTTGAAATAAGATTCACATGCCTCCTTGAGCTAGTAGCCATGTGAAAAAGCTTTGTGTTAGCGTCTCCCTCATGCAACCATAGTTGTCGAGACTTCTCTCGCCAATCCATTTCCCTCTTTAAATCCTCTTCTAACACCACTTCTTGCATTTGGTGTTGCTGCTGTAGATTTGTTTCAAGCATTAGACCGGCTGCTTCCTTCTCATCCAATTCACGCAATAAGGCAAGTGCCTCCACCCTCTATTCACGTAGCATCCCAACAATCAGCCAATACTCCATCATATTTTTTAGGCCACTCAACTTCATAGCCAGCCTTGCTTTCGCAAACCTAGAAACTTTTTTTGCTTCCCACCAATTGGCAATCATACCTTACACCCCGATTCTGTTAGCCAAGAACATCTAATTTTAAAGTAAGAACCCATTGAAGTTCCCTCACCACAGTCCTAGATTAGCGATGTGTGGTCGGAAAATGGTCTCACTTGCTTGGTTATAAAGGATACGTGAAACCTCTCCAATAAGCTCAAGTTCCTGAAGAAGCGATCAATCTTGGACATTTGACCATTACGCCAACTATATTCCACACCTGACGAAGGATATTCATTAAGACCCATGTTCTGAACTGCCATCTGGAAGCTAAGTGCAGATTGATCCACTTGCCCACTCACTCTGTCTTGGCTTCAAAGAGTGCAATTGAAGTCCCCACCTATAAGCACGGAGTATGACCAATCTCATCTGCTCTCTCCATTAATTTAGACCACAATATATGCATTCTGCTAGCGCTGCATGGTTCATATACGCATGTGACAAACCAAGAACTCCCACCATGGACAGATTGGAACCTACATGTAACACTAAATTGAAATTTCAGAACTTCTATCATTTGCAACTTTGCAACCTTCCACCAGATGGCCATGCCTCCTGATCTGCCCTGAGCCCCCACAGTGACAATTTTTGCATTCCCATTTTGTAACAATGATCTCCATAAGCTATGGCCATCCTCTTCAATACGCATTTCTTGTAACAAAGTGAAATCCACATCCCATTCACTCATACACCTTGCATGGGAAGCTCTCTAGACCCCATCGCGCAACCCACGCACATTCCATGATAGGATCCTCAACTTCCATCTGAGTTCCGCCTTCTCAACCCTCCATCAGTCCACACCACACCAACCGCTTTTGCAACCACACTTACTTCCATCTCCACCCTATCTACATCTCTTTTTCTTCTCAGCTTATATGGTGATTGTTGACGTGGCGAGATCATGTTTTTAAAAGATGTTCGTTGTAGTATAAATGAAATCACTGCAAAAGCAAATAAGAATTTATAACTCGAAAACCAAGGTATCCGAGGTCGAACACAGGGAGTAATTGGGTATTTGAAAACTTAAGAGCACAACTTTCAATTTAATAAAAAGCAATAACCAATCCAATCAAAATTGAGAAATAATGTTAATGTAGAAATAAGCTCAAAAATTGGATGTCTGATGAAAAATCAAACGTCTCAAAAGTTTCTGCTACAGTGCTTGATTTGTCCTTCTCTTTCTCTTTCTCTGCGCCTATGCTTCTTCTGCCTTGAGTCTTCTTTCTTCTTTTCTTCTTTATCTTTCCTTGTCTTCTTCTTCTATCTCTGCTTGGCCACTCCTACTTCCTTCTTTCTTCAGCCCTTGCCTTCTTTGGCTTCTTCTTCTTCTTTCTTCCTCTGCGGCTAAGTCCCTCCTTAGCTTTGGCTTCCTTTGCCTTTAAGTCCTGCCTTCAGCAGCTGCCTCCTTCTTCTTCTCTTCTTTGGCTTCTGCCTTATTTTCCTTCTTCAGCCTTTACCTTCAGCTGCACCTTCTTCTTCCTTTTCCTTCCTTGCTGTGGCTAGGTCCTTCCTTCCCTTCTTTGCTTCTTCTCCCCTGCACACACTGAAGAGCAAAACCTATCCCCTACCCTCCCCGTGTCTCTCTCTCTCTATTTCGCTCTTAGGTACGCTCTCCTAGAGCTGGGTAATCGAGTCGGCTTTCACGTGCCTAGGTCCAGGCGCACCGGAGTGGTGTAGTACGCAAGTGCTGGGTAATCGAGTCGGGAGCCAGGTTCGTGGCAGCAAGGGTTGTGAATGAGGCGTGCGCGAGTGAGGGCAAGGGACCTCACCCCATGTCACTTGAGGCAACCAACGGAAAGCACAAAATCAATTTAAGTTATGCCGCTTACCCCTGAGTTTACGAAGTGGGACTAAATGTCCCACCTGCTTCTGCTAGCACCCGCAGGAGGGAGTTCCACGCAATTGGAGCAGCTGGGAGCCTTGCAACGTTTGCTCTCAGGCTGGTTATGCTCGCACACTCAACGCATGTCGCCTAGAGCCCATATGCCTGGAGCTCTTAGCAAGCAAGCTCGCTTCAATGTTAATGGTGGAAGGAGGCTCAAACCTGTGCGACACAAAGATGGCCTTGCAGTCCTGTCAAACGACAAGGAAAGATTTGTTGTGTCACGGTGAAGGTGAGGTAGAGGTCGGTGTGGTGCATAATAGCCTAGGCATGCGTGCCTAGGTTGGACTGTGACCGTGCATGTGATTTTCTTCGGTGGACGTGTGGGGCGTGTGTGGCGGTCAATGGATGGGTGGAAAGTGATCAGTGAGTGATGGAGAAGGTGATGAGATTAATGGCGAGGCATGTGGAGGTGCGGAGCGGTGAATGCGCCTTGTCGGTGGTTGGCCGGAGATGAGGGAGATGAAGATGGATAGGGGCAGTCGAGGGGCGATTTATGAAATTAAATGAGGGAAAATGAAGAGTGGGAGGAGAGGAACTTATCTGTGGCTATTGGGATGAAGGGGAGACAAAGGAGACGAGTGGAACGTATGTGCCATCATCTGGGAAGGAGGCCCTGAGGTGAGCATGACGGCAATGAGGAGAAGGTCAGAGAGGCATGTGCTGGTGCGGTGCAACACGGAGGAACGAGATGAAGCTAACTCTGCCACTGGTATGGTGGTAGAGCGAAGAGAGGAGGGAGGGGAGATCGCTGGAGCTTGCGAGCGTTTGACCGGAGATGAGGAAGGAGGAAATTAAGAGGCTATTTGCAGCCAAATCAAGCTTGGAAGATGTGTAAAGGACCGAGGGTCCTTTTATAGCTACTGGCCGAGCCCTTTGTGCTTGGAAGGCAAGTCTTCTAGCGTAAAGGCCTTGCCAGAGAAGGAAGGTGTGTAAGACACCCAATTCTCTCGAGCGTTCGCACAAGAGATTGGGTGTAAATCTGATCTGGAGATCTCGTTCAGACGATGGAGAAATCCTTAGAGAATCTCCCTTCCAAATTTGGGGGATCTTTGAGGATTCGAGGAGATATCCTCCTCAAATCCTCGCCGGAGTGGGATTCCTCCGCTGTAATGGCGAAGGGACCTAAATGTAAGGGTGCAGAGGAAGTTAGGGGGCTCTACATAAGGGTTTTTCAAAAGTTAGGGGACAGAATGTAATTGGGTGGACCATTTTGCAAAGTAGGTCAAGATGACCTTCCCTTAGGCCCAAATTTTGGTAAAAACCTAATTTGGACCTAAGGAATCCAATGGTGAAGTTGGATTTTAGGTTTGGTTACGTTTAACTGAACATTTTGCACAAAAACCCAAATTAGGTTAAATACTGAGTTAGGACCCCAATCTAAGTCAAATAGGTTCTTACGGCCAAATTGAAGGTTATAAACCCTAGGGGATATTTTTCCATGAGTTTTAGAGGGTTTAGTTGATTTTTATCCAGACCAGAATCTTGTTGAATTAAGTGAGTTTGTTTTAGGGTTACAGAATGTTATTTAATTCTTAAATCTCACAATAACCATTTTCTGACTGAACCATCCCACTTTTCCTCTTATTAAGTCCAATTAACCTATGTTTTGCCCCTGAAAAATCCCATTGATGTACTACAATGGTAAAATTACAGTTTTACACTTTAGTTCATGTTTCCTTCCTAGAATAGAAATCTCTTGAATTAGGCCTTCCTTTAGGTTATGTAGGAGCTTTTGTTTACTTTCTCAAGTCAAAATGAGCTAGTTAGGGCTCATGATGAGGTTCTCATCATACCCCCATGCCTAGCTTTTTCTAGTTCCTTAGCAAAATTTTAAGGTTTTAACATATGTTCTAGACCATGAGTTTCTTCCACCAGTTGTGATAAGTGCCTTTTCTTTTTGTTTTGTGATTAGTTCAGATTGCCGACAATAGGCCTAGAGGTACTCAAGTACCAACCAAAATCCAGACCTAACTTGCTTTAGCCTCAGTCCTCTGCAAACATTTTTAAGGCCCACAAAAACTATCCTAGGGTTCGTTGGACTCCGCGGTTAAAGCACCCGTGCTTGAGACATTTTTAGTCTTGATTCAGTTTGCAGTGCATTTTTGTAGGAGTGAGAGACAGGATTTATTTGTTTGGAGAGCTTTCTCTCTCTTTTCTTTTTATCTTTAGCTTTGGATTGGCTTCTCAACATGGTCTGTATCGGATTCCTCGTCCCCATCATCAATCCTCAAAGGTCCCTGGCAATCGATGCTTCATGATAGCATTGCCCATGGTAAGCCCCAGAACCTTGGCTTTCGAGATTTCGAGATAATCCCACCCATGGCATTCCGTGGCCGAATCCAGACCCTGGTAATCGACATTTCGTGATAATGCCACCCATGGTATCTGAACCAGCAGAGTGCTTACATTCCCTCAGTAGGATATTTAAATATCCTAAGAGACAAGCACTAAGGAGATGATATGTTGTTATGCATCTTCGAGGGGAATTTCATGCCTCACCACGCTGGGAACTCATTCAAATCAACTTGTGTTGATCGACCGCTCTTAATCTAGGCAATTTTTTTAGAGCATTAAAATGCTTTTGTGTGATTTTGATAGTTATGCGCACTGAATCAGACTGTGTGTGGGTTGGGGTGCTTAGGTTACCGAATCCCACAAATCGAAGGTCAGTTAATGAGGCTGAATACTTCCTAAGCCTTAGACCTAATACGTAAGCTTCGCATTTTCCCCAACCTCTTGAGGAATATCCAGATTTTAGCTGGTACTTGAATTTTTAAGCCTAAGAGTCTAGCCCAAGAGGTCTAAAGTCAATGTTCCTACTAAGCTCTTTTGTGTCATCTTAGCACTTTTTTTTCTCATTTTTCTCTTTTTTCTTATTGTGGCCTAGAACTTTAGTTAATCCCTTAATCTTTTACTAATGACTTCTTTTTTTTTTCTTTTTCATTTTGTGCTCCTTTTTGACATTTTGCTCTTTTCCTCATATTTTGTATAGCCCAATTTTTTTTTCTCCCCCCTCCTAAGTTTTTTGTTCTTTTTAAGATTTTTCAATTTTTTTATTTGTTTTGGATATGTGAATTTTTTTGTTGAAACCTTTTCTTGATATGAGTTTTCATGACATTTTACACCTTCATACCCCCCCATGCCTACGATTTGCAATGTCCCCATTGTAAATTAGGTGGATTCAAATTTAGCTTAGTTTATTCATTAGGACAAGTGTTGGGTGAGCGAACGAGTCGAGGTGACTGTTACGAACGATTTCTAGACTCGGGTACGGGTACCTGAGGTGGAGTCGGCTGTGCTAATGGATGAACCCTAAAGTGCAATATGAATTCAGCATAGAAATGTTAGGAAAGGTTTCAGGTTTTTCAAAGAATGATGGGTTGCCTCCCGTTAAGCGCTGAGTTTTATGCCATCGGCTAGGCGCAATGAGCTCAGGGAGAATAGAGGATAAAGGATGACTCAGCCAATGAATTGGTCATGTCAATGAACGTTTTGGTTCTCTAACCGTTCACGATGAAGGGTTCAGAATTGTCGCTGAGTGGACTGATCTCAACGGCTCCATTTCCAAAGATTTGTCGACTAGGTAGGGTTCGATCCACTTAGATCGTAGCTTTCCTGGGAATAATTTGAGTCTGGCATCAAAGAGTAGAACCTTTTTACCAATATGAAAGATCTTTCTAGAAATGTGTTTGTCGTGAAAGGCTTTAACCCGCTCTTTGTAAATTCGCGAGCTCTCATACGTGTCGTGGTGTAATTCATCGATCTCACTCATTTGAAGCCTTCTATGGGTTCCAGCCTTAGAAAGATCTAAGTTGCAATTTTATACTGCCCAATAGGCTTTATGCTCCAATTCGATGGGGAGGTGACATGCCTTCCCGTACACCAGTCTGAAGGGAGACATACCTAATTGGGTCTTATGGGCGATCCTATAAGCCCACAATGCTTCTAGAAGCTGGGATGACCAATCCTTCCTGTCAGGTCGAACAGTAACCTGGAGGAATTTTTTGATCTCCGATTTGATAGCTCAGCTAGACCATTAGTTTCAGGGTGGTAAGAAGTAGAGATTCGATGCGACACCCCATATTTGGTCATCAGTGACCTGAACTGAGCATTTGTGAAATGGGTCCCTCCATCTGAAATTATTGCTCATGGAATCTTGAACCTTGAGAAGATGTTTTGATGAATCAATCTGATAACAACCTTGTGATCATTGGTTAGGGTCGAAATGACTTCGATCCACTTGGACACGTAGTCAACGATGAGTAAGATGTATTCGAAGCCATCCGAGATAGGGAAGGGTCCCATAAAATCAATCCCCCAAATGTCGAAAATCTCGCGTACCAGGATCGGCTGTAAAGGCATCATGTCTCGATGGCTCATGTTGCCCAAGGTCTGGCAACGAGTACTTGCTTTACAATGATCGTATGCATCCTTGAAAATTGTCGGCCAGTAAAAGCCACACTAGAGGACTTTTGATGCGATTTTGTGTCCTGAAAAATGTCCACCGCATGCCTAGTCATGGTAGAAAGAGAGTATGTCTTTGATTTCTGCTTCCACGACACATCGTCGAATTATTTGATCAGCACTAATGCGGAATAGATACAGGTCTCCCCAAAGGTAATACTTGGCATCAAAATGTAATTTGTCCTTCTTGGCATTCGGCCAATCAGATGGGATCTAATGTGACTCCAAGTAGTTCACTATGTCTGTGAACCATGGAAGCCCAGTATCGATAGTCAGGAGGTGCTCATCAGGAAAGTGTTCTGTGATGGGTCCGGAAGGGTCAAGAAAGTTGAGATTTATTTTTAGCAAGAGAATTGAATTGCAATTTTTGCCTCCTTGGATGACCCTAGATAGTCCCCTATCTAGGATATAAATTTAAAAGCGCATGCGAATTCATGTGTTACAACGACATTAAAAGCCTGCTTTTACAAATCACACGACTTTTCTCATCACTTTTTGGTGCCGTTGCCGGGGAGGTACGACTTTGTATTAGTCATTTTTCTCTTGCTTGAAGTGGATCTCATCCCCTTCTCTTTCTTTTCTTTTGTGTGTGCAGGAATTACAACAGGAAAGCAGGAATTTGGAAGCGAAAGCTTAAAGTTCCTTTTCTTCCCATGGATTTTAGGTTGGTTCCCCATTTCTTGTCACATTTAGGCTAAAAGACTACAAAAAAATATTAAACTTGGCTTTCAGGACCCTAAACACTTTAATTAAGTGGAGTGGTGCCCATAAAAATTCATTGTTTGCTTGAATGTTTCACTAACACCACTCCATTGCAAGTATTGGTGTACTATTTTTTCGGGTCCAAATTTCAGTCCGAACTTGAAAAATAAATTCCTAGCACCATAGGCCTCCAAAAATCATAAAATTTTATATGGTGATTCTAAATTGAGTTAAGAACATTGTTCCAAATTTCAGCTCAATTGGCTTTGTATTTAATTTTTAAAAATTCGTGGACTGCAGAGGGGTCACACCCTCTAATCTTCCTATTTTGTTACTGTCCATGAATTTTTAGAATTTTTGTACTCATCTAATTTTTGTGAAATTTAGCTTTATGGAATCCTTGTAAAATTTTACACATCATATAAAATCACCAAAATTTTTCGAGGTCAGTGGTAATACTGAAAAAGTCAAAAATACCGACAGGTATCATTTCTGGACTTTGACACTAGTACAAATAAAAGTTCAAAACAATTATCAAACAAATTCCTAAAATCTTACAAATATCTTTTCTGGAATCTCTATTTGATTTTACATAAGGTAGTGGTGTTAGTTGCATTGTTTGGACCACTACCTCTTCGAAAAGCCTAAAAAGAATTCATGGGTAGTAATTTTCTGTATTAGGGTTCAAATCCAATTAGGGTTTCTTTCTTGCTTTTTAGTCCCACAATATAAGGGAAATATACCATCACCCATACAACTTGTTATTCCTTTGATTGTGGAGTTTTAAACTTGTTTAAACACTTAAAAAAGAATAACCTTAAAACACATTCAATTAAATTGAATCCTAAAACACATAAATACAACAAAATTGTGTGACAACTTGATTTGCATTGGAACCACTTTCCAATTCCTACACATACAAAAAAATTGAAATAACAGGGCAATAACCCAATTAACACCCTCCACATTCTGTGTGCGCTATAGTATCCTAGACCTAACTAAAATTCGTAGAAACTTGACCCCTAAGGCTTCATCAACTTAGGCTTGCTATATAGGTCTTAAGTTTTCTTTAGTTAATACCAATTCTGTCATCTATATCTGGTGTTCAGGCTGAGGGGCCATGTCAAACGACCAGGCACAGGTTTGTATAAGCACCTGGGGTTTTCCCTGGGAAATGTTTGGGCCCAAACTTCCCCTTAAGCAACTTGGCTAGATTTGTTGACAGAATGGGCATTCACTATTGATTACTTATTTCATACGTAGACCAACTCTTAGGTTTATTGTTAGGAAGTCGCACTTAAGTTAGGTCTAGCTTTATTTGTTTGAATTGCACACTTTCTCTCATCTCTTTCTTTTCTCCTCCCCTCCAATTCTTCCAAAATAGTGCATGCATGGGCGATGGTCCCAAAAACCACACCTTGACGGACCATCTGATTTCCCCCCCCCCCCCGCAGCAAAAAATCATTGTTTTCTTCTCCCTCTTCTAAAAAAATGGAAAACCCAGAAAGCTGACAAAAAAATTCTGCTTCCACTTCTAACCCATCAGTCGATCCACAAGCTGACTTCACTCTCCCCCACCTCCCTAATTTGGAGCAACCAGAAATACCAGCAGGGCCAGGTGGCCCTCCAATTACAACTCAAAATCCAAATCCCTTTGCATTAATTGTCGACCATTTGGTTCAACTACAACAAAATCAAGAAGATTTAGCTAGGACTATCATGAACCTAGCTAACGAAGGACAAAATCCACCACCCCACCAACATCCTGTCGTTCCTCTTAAGGATTTCTATGATCCTTCCAATTATGAGGAAAGACCAGGGGTGGTCATACCATAAGGGGATTTCGAGATCAAACCAGCTATTCTAAACCTTCTCAAACATTTTCATGGTCTTCCAAGAGAGGACCCTTTTTGTCATCTCAAGGAATTAAGTGTCCTCGCTCAAATGACTCGTTCCCGCAATGTGCAGGAAGACATGTGGTTAATGAGACTTTTTCCTCTCTCTCTTAAAGACAAAGCATCTCATTGGTTTAGAATGGTTGGGCACCCTATTACCACCTGGTCCCAATTAAAAAGTGCATTTCTAAAAAAAATTTTTTCGATCGGTCGAACGAATGCATTAAGAAGATTCATAACGACCTTTCAACAGAAAATTGGTGAACCCTTCCACGAAGCCTGGGAAAGATTTCAAGAACGTCTAAGAAGTTGTCCCCACCATGAAATTCCACAATGGCAGTTAGTGCAGATCTTCTATCATGGATTAGAAGATCAATTGAAACGATTTGTGGATGTCTCATGTGGGGGCAATTTTCTTAACAAAGACGTCAAAAGTGCCTATCTCCTCTTTGAAGAAATGAGTGAAAACTCATTTAACACAACTTCAATGGACACTTTTGGCAGATCACAAAACCCCAGACACGGAGTCCATGAAATTGACTCCAAATACACGTCTGCTCCAATCACTCAAGATGATCTATATATGTTAGCTCAACAACTGGACCAGATGCAAATTCACCAAAAGAAAATGAAATAAAAGCTCACAAATAAACAAGCTCCACACGTTCACTCTCCACACACTAACCCTCCACACATTCTCCGAAGAGAAAATCTACACAACATTGATGCCACATCTATTGGTCAACAATTTCCGGCTGATTTCCCACAAGATTTGACTGGGAGTTTTGATCAAAATATTTTTGATCCCACCTTGAAAAATATTTATGCTCTCCAGGAGTAATTTAGAAACCCCTCCAACCAAAACTGGAGGACTACGCCGAATCACTCCTGGAAAAACCCAAACCCGATTCCTTTTCCCAAACAAAACTATTTTGGGAATTATGGGCAACCTATGTATCAACCTGGACCATCCCAAGACGATATTAATAATTAGGTCATGAAAAACTCTGCAAGGAATGCAGACTCAAATGACAGAAGTAACCCGCATGATTACCAACTTGCAACACCAAGTTAAGGTTACTCCTGATCATCGACCTATTAGGAATTTACCTTCCCAACCTGTGCCCAACCCAAATATCAAAGGAATTAGTTCCAAGGTGGATATCCCAGTCAACCCATTCAACCAGCACCTCAGCATCCACCAGGTTTCAATAACAGTCATGCTTCCCGTCCTCATCCTAGAAACAACCAAACTGCAAATGCAGTTACTTTGAGGAATGGGAAAACCATTCACAATCCCCTACCTATTAAAGAAACCCGCTTTAATGAAACACAGATTAACTCTTCCCCATCTCCCCCTCATATTGTTCAGGAACCTATTCATGCAAAACAGGGAAACCCTGCTCCATTTCCACAAGCCCTCCACTCTTCAAATAAGAAAAGGAGGAAATCCGAGCCCACTGAGAAGGAATTAATGGATTTATTTGGGCAAGTAGAAATTAATATCCCTCTCCTAGATGCCATCAAATACATCCTTGCCTATGCAAAATTCCTAAAGGATTTGTGTACTCTGAAAAGGCAGCCCAGAAATTTAGGAAAGGTGATCCTTCCAGAGACAGTCAGCTCAGTTGTGTAGAGACGACTGTCTCTTAAGAGAAAAGATCCCGACACCCCCTTAATTCAACTTATCATTAATGAAACCTCATTTGATCGTGCTTTGTCGGATCTTGGTGACTCAATTAATCTTATCCCCACAGTTGTTTTTGAGGAATTTAAGATCGGTGAATTAAAGCCTGTTGAGGTTACTCTCCAATTAGCCGACCGATCTACAATTAAACCAAGGGGAATTGTTGAGGATGTTCTTGTCCGGGTCATAAATTGTCTATTCGCAGTAGACTTTTTAGTCTTGGACAATAGAGGTACTAAAAGCACTAAAGTTTGCTCCCATTATTCTTGGAAGACCATTCTTAGCCACCGCCCGCACGAATATTGATTGTGATTCTGGAAAGATGAAGATTATGTGTGGCGGTGAATCTGTAACCCTAGATATTTTTCAAGCTTATAGGCGGTTCCAAGAACCAGATTTCTTTGTTGATTCGGATTCAAAAATAGAAAACATTGTGGAGGAAACTTTGTAGATTTCCCATTTAGGTTCCTGTTTTGCCATCAATATGGTTCCTGAGCAATCCACTTCTTCTCACCCTTCCACCCTAACCACACGTCCAGCTAACCTTCCAGCTGACCCTTTCACCCTCACCTCACCACTAACCCACAAAGCAGAAACTCTTCTGGAGCCGGGACCACAATTGGAATTAAAACTTTTGCCCGACTCCCTTAAATATGTCTTCCTAGGTCCTAATCAGACCCTACCCCTGATTATAAATTCTGGACTTATCGGGGCACAAGAGCACAAACTTCTCCAGGTTTTGAGTAAATATTGAAAAGCTATTAGCTGGACCCTTTCTGATCTTAAGGGTATTCATCCGTCCTATTATACACATCATATATATTTAGAGGATGATTCTCGCCCCTCCCGCCAACCACAAAGGCGCTTGAACTCTATTATGCAGGAGGTGGTAAAAAAGGAGATTATTAAGTGGATTGGATGCTGATATCATCTACCCCATTCTGATAGCTCCTGTGTTAGTTCAACACAAGTTGTGCCCAAAAAGGCTGGACTAACAGTTGTCACTAATGATAATGGGGAGAATATAGCCACTCGAACTGCCTCTTCTTGGTGCGTGTGTATTGATTACTGAAAATTAAACACTACCACCAAGAAGGACCATTTCCCGCTCCCCTTTATTGATCAAATCTTGGAGCAGTTAGTTGGACGGGATTTTTACTGTTTTCTGGATGGTTATTCCAGCTATAATCAGGTAGCGATTCATCTTGAGGACCAGGATAAAATAACTTTCACTTGCCCCTTCGGAACCTTTGCTTTCCGAAGGATGCCCTTCGGTCTTTGCAATGCACCTGCGACTTTTCAAAGGTGTATGCTTGCAATATTTTCAGACCTGGTAGGTGAATGTTTAGAAGTCTTTATGGATGACTTCTCTACTTTTGGAGATTCTTTTGACCATTGTCTCAAAAACCTTGAAAGAACTCTCCAAAAATGCATAGAAGTCAAGCTGGTCCTCAATTGGGAAAAAAGTCATTTCATGATCTAGGAAGGTATTGTCTTGGTCCATGTTATTTCAAAACAAGGAATCACGGTAGATAAAGGAAAAATAGATGCTACATCTAAGCTCCCACCACCCACTACTGTCAAACAGATCAGATCCTTTTTGGGTCATGTGGATTTCTACCGTCGATTTATACAAAATTTTTCCCAAATCTCCAAGCCCTTAAGTTAGCTTCTCACTAAAGACCAGCCATTTGATTTTAATGATAAGTGCCTGGAGAGTTTTTTGAGGTTGAAGAAAGAGGTTACTGAGGCACCAATTTTGCAGGGACCTAATTGGAATAGTCCCTTTGAATTAATGACAGATGCCTTAGATTTTGCTGTAGAGGCCGTTCTAGGGCAAAGAATTGGTAAGAAGCCCGTTGTGATCTATTATGCTAGCAAAACTCTTGATGATGCACAACGGAATTACATGGTTACTAAAATGAAAATTTTTGCCATTGTATTTGCCTTAGAAAAATTTAGATCTTATCTGTTGGGGTCACATGTCACTATATATACCAACCACTCAGCAATTAAATATTTGCTGACAAAGAAAGATGCGAAACCCCACCTTCTCCGTTGGATTCTACTGCTCCAGGAATTTGACCTAGAAATCAAGGATAAGGCGAGATCGAATAATGTAGTGGCCGACCATCTCTCTCATCTTATGACGAATGACATAATGACCCCACTTGATTAGTTCCCCAATGGAAGCATTTTAGCTGCTACAACCCTCCCTTGGTTTGCACCCATCACAAACTATTTAGCAACAGAATGAATCCCCGCTGATTGGCCAAAAACAAAACAGGATAAGTTCTTTGCTAATATTAAATATTATTTTTGGGAGGAGCCCGACCTTTGTGCCGATTAGGTCATTCGACGATGTGTACCCAATTCTAAAATCCATGATATTTTGACACATTGTCACTCAATTGCTTATGGCAAACATTTTTCGGGCAAGAAAACTACAGCTGAAATCCTTAATGCGGGATTTTATTGGCCCAGCTTGCACAAAGATGCTCATGACTTTGTTCGGTCTTGTGTGCATTGCCAGAGCATTGGCAACATGACTCGGAAGGATATGATGCCCCTTAATCCTATTTTAGAGGTTGAAATTTTTGTTGTTTAGGGCATCAACTTCATGGGACCATTCATCAACTCTGGTGGGTATTTATATATATTAGTCGTAGTCAACTATGTTTCAAAATAGATAGAAGCAATACCCACCCACACTAGTGATCACCGTATGGTTGTCGAATTTCTGAAGAAAAATATTTTCTCAAGATTTGGCATTCCAAAAGCTATTATCAGTGATGGAGGCTCACATTTCACCCACTCACAATTTCGTCACCTTCTTTCTAAATATGGAGTTAATCATAAAATTTCCACACCTTGTCACCCCCAAACAAATGGCCAGGCTGAAGTTTCTAACCGGGAAATTAAAAATATTTTACAAAAGATGGTTAGGCCTGACCGTAAAGATTGGTCCACTAAATTGGACGATGCTTTATGGGCCTACCATACTACTTTTAAAACCCCACTCAGCATGTCTCCCTTTCGCCTGATTTTTGGGAAGGCATGCCATCTCCTGGTAGAACTAGAACATAGGGCTTTTTGGGCAATAAAACAACTCAACATGGATTTATATGACGTCGGTATCCATAGAAAATTACAATTAACTGAATTGGAAGAATTACGTAATTTTTCCTATGAAAATGAGAGGATTTATAAAGACTGAGCAAAGAAATTTCACGATAAATATATTATTCAGAAACACTTTGACGTTAATCAATGCGTTTGGCTTTTCGATGTGAGATTACCTCTTTTTCCTGGCAAATTAAAATCTAAATGCATCGACCCCTTTATTGTCCATAGAACATATCCATACAGCATTTTTGATTGATGAGAGCCTCATCATAAGCCATAACTAGCTCATTTTATCCTAATAAAGAGAATAAAAGCTCCTACATAACTTAAAGGAGGGCTTAAATGAAGGAATAAGTGTTCTGAGAAGAAAACATGAAATAAAGGGTAAAACTGTAATTTTACCATTGCAGTACATAAATGGGATTTCTCAGAGGTTTAACATAGGTCAAATGGTCTGAATAAGATAAAAAGTAGGTCGGTTCAATCAGAAATAGGTTCATGTGCAATCCAAGAATTAAATGACATTTAGAAACCCTAAAATAGACCCGCTTAATTCAACAAGGTTTTGATCAGGATAAAAATCAAGTAAACCCTCTAAAATTCATGGAAAAATATCCCTTAGGATTTATAACATTCAATTTGGCCTTTGAAACCTAGTTTGACCTAGATTAGGGTCCTAGTTCATCAACTGACCTAATTTGGGTTTTTGCACAAAATGTCCAATCAAACATGGTAAAACCTAAAATTCAACTTCACCATTAGATTCTTAAGGTCCAAATTATGTTTGTACTAAAATTTGGACTTAAGGGGAGGTCATCTTGACCCACTTTGCAAATTAGTACACCCAATTACATTTTGGTCCCTATCTTTTGAAAGCCATTGCACAAACCTCCCTAACTTCCTTGCCACTCTTACAAGCAGGTCCCTCCACCATTATTGAGGAGAAATCCTACTCCAGTGAGGAATAGAGAGGGAATACTCTCTGATTCCTCAGAGAACTCCCAGATTTGGAAGGGAGATTCTCTGAGGAATTCCCTTCCATCTGAACTTAATCCTGATCCCTGATTGGCACCCAATCTCTCGTGCGAATGCACGAGAGATTTTGGTACCTAACAGACTTCCATCTCTAACGAGGATTCCCACGCTTGGAAGGTTGTCTTCCAAGCACAGGAGTCCCTGCCAGTGCCTATAAATTGACCCCCAACTTCGGCCGCACCTCCTCAACTTGACTTGGCCGGAATTCCACCTCGATTTCCTCTTCTTCTCCTCTGGCCAAGGGGTCCAGCGAGCTCCGGTGAGCCCCCCTCCTCTTCCTCGTCGCTCTGCCACAATACCAGTGGTAGAGCTATCCTCCTCATCCTCCTCCGCGTCGCGGAGCACCCGCGCGCACTTCCCTAGCTCCGTCATCGCCGCCGTCTTCCTCCACTAGACGCCTTCTTCTCCGGCAATAGCAGGTACTGCCAATCGCCCTCTCGCCCCCTTCGTCCACTTAGTTAGCTTAGAACTATTCGACTCTATCCCCTCTTTCATTTCCCTCATCCTATTTCACCAAATGCTCCTCGACTGCCGCTGCCCACCACCATCTTCCTCATCTCCGGCCACCCCCCAGCGAGACGCTCTCGTCACTCCGTAGCCCCACACATCTCGCCAACCACCGCATAACCTCCGCCATACTCCACTAAATATCCTCCACTCATCCACAGGCCGCCTACACCACCACAACTGCCCCCCGACCTAACCCATCCATCCAGCCATAGAGTGACCTAGGCACGCATGCCTAGGCCGCCCCGAGGACTGCCACCTACCGCCTCACCTTTGCCGTGACACGGCGAAGGTCCTCCTATGGTCTGATAAAGCCGCAAGGCCCTTTTTGTGTCAGCCATGGTTCGAGCTCCAGCTGCCATTAGCGATGGCTAGAGGAGGTTGCAAGCTCGTTCCAGGCTGCAGTGCTCCAGGATTCCAGGTCCAGCAAACTCGACGAGGTCTTGCGCATCCAGTTGTTCCAGCAAGTGGCACCGCGAGACCTACAGTTGCTACAATTGGAGGAACGATCTGCTGCGGGATCGCAAGAAACAAGCGGTGGAACATTAGTCCCACCTTGGTAAGCAGTAACCTCGTTGAGTAGTTTAAAGTGATATTGTGTTATCGTCTGGTTGCCTCCGAGAACACATGGGGTGAGGTCCCTCACCTAAACACAACACCTCATCCGTGAGCTCATCACGTGGATCTGGTGACCTGACCCGATACCCTCCTGAGCACTCCTTGCGCACCATACCCACGGCAGTGCGCCTGGACCCGGGTACACTACCCGACCCGATTACCCGGCTCTGGGAGAGCGTGCTGAAGAGTGATTTACAGAGAGAGAGGGACGCGGGTGTGGGTAGAGGGGTAGGTTTTGCTCTCTTCGGTTTGTACAGGGAAGGAACTGAAGAAGGAAGCAGGGACTTAGCTGCTGCAAGTGAAGGAGAAGAGGAAGTGTAGATTCTTCCCTACCAGGAGGGGGTGACGTAATAAAATGCGGAATTGAAAAAATACCAATCTCACAAAATAGACAAACACACAATGTACACAATAATTTTTAGGTGGAAACCCAAACCGGGTGAAAACCACCACCTAACCCTCTCAAGTTAGGATTTTCCGATCAACCAAGTTGATCAAATCCACTAAACGAATCACTTTAAATGAGGGTGATTCAACCTCAATTACAACCACGCTACAAGTGCGAGGGTAGCGTTCCTCAACCCCTTCTCTTCACGAGAAGGATTTTGTCCCACGAAGGAGACGGGAAATTAGCAAAGAGAATACCCAACCAAATAACGAAGTAAAATAACAATAATCCTATAGAGCCAACAAAGTAATTTAAACCTAACTTCTATAGGAATTAGGAAACTCCCCTTTGATGGAAGTGCGTCGAATCGATGACGCGGGTACGTGAGCCACACGACGGTGCAACGTCGCTCTCGTGAACTACGGCGGGAGAGCAGGTGCACGAAGGCTTGATGCTCTCAAGATGTAGAGCTTGAGCTTGGAGAGCAAGAGCTTCTTTTTGGACACAAAAGAATGGAAATGCTTGTTCTTGGTGTGTCTAGGTGTGTGTTTGTGTGCAAGAGGTTCCTCTCTATTTATAGTGGCCTTAGGAAGGCTTTGGAAGGCTTAGGAAAGGTTCCATAGCCGTTGGGAGCAAAGTCCAAGAGAATCAGGATGAACTCAGGAACAATGATTGCACTAATAGGCTTATCAGGCGTCTGATCCTGGCATCAGACATCTGGAAGATCACTTTAAGGCGTATGGGAGAAACATCAGATGTCTGATTTTAGGTGGGTTTCTTCCTGACTTGGATTAGATCTAAACAGGGTTCTAGTGCAAGTCCATTAGACGACATATAGGACATCTGGCACTATGTCTGGACGTCTGGAAACCTACTTTTTCGTGGGAATGGATTTCCAAGAGAGTGCAACGGCTAGAAAATCTCTGAGAAGAGATTTTGGGTCAGCTGAGGCAAAACGGTCATTTATCAGACGTCTGGAAAGGCCTAAGGACGTCTGATAAGTCTCTAACGGTCATATCCTTGAGTGTTCGCTAAGCCAGCCAACGGTCCACTAATTGGACGTCTGGCAAATTCATTAGACGTCTCCTAAGACGTCTGATCTAAGGTCTGGATGTCTGATTTCATCAGATAGAACTACCAAGTCCAGCCTAAATGTTTATCAGACGTCTGAATCAACAGTCAGACGTCTTAAAACACATTATCAAACGTCTGATCTTGGAATTAGACGTTTGGAAATGTTGTTTGAACCCTATATTGGTTTTCTTAGTTCTGTACAGAAAACCTAAGTATCCTAGGGTTGTGTTGGTGTTCCTAGGACTACTGTTAGGGTACTTTAAGGCTCTTTAACATGAATCTAAGTAACAAAAATAAAGAGCAACAAAAGAAATGAAAAATACGAGTACAAGAGAAGGAAATCTATCCTATTCTTCATCTCCTTCCTTCTTCAATATATCTCTCCTCACGAATCTCCTTTGTTCTCCATCAAGCTCCTCCAATCCGTCCTGGATGCAAGCTCGAATTCCGTCTAATCACGCTACATTTGCAATTGACCTGAAATCTAAGATTCCAAGTGCAAATGTTAAATGACACGTGTTTTGTTATCATCAAAAAAATGATCGTGGTGCTCTAGCACCAATAGGAAGAAGGAAGGAAGCTTCACAGAGGAAAAAGAGAAAGGCAAGGTAGAGGGAAGAGACGAAGCCAAAGAGAAGAGGAACTGAAGAAGGAAGAAGAAGAAAAGAAAAAGAAAGGCAAGGCAGAAGGAAGAATTGAAGCCAAAGAGAAGATTAACTAAAGAAGGAAGAAGAAATAAAGGAAGGGAAAGACAAGCAGAAGAAGAAGGGAAGCAGAACCAAGGAAGGAAGAAGAAGAAGACCCACAGAGAACAGAAGGAGAAAGAAACTGCAGAAGAGAGGCAAGGCAGAAGACAGAGGAAAATAAGAAGAGAAAGCAGAGCCAAGGAAGGAAGAAGAAGACCCGCAGAGAAAAGAAGGAGAAAGAAACTGCAGAAGAGAGGCAAGACAGAAGACAGAGGAAAATAAGAAGAAAGAAGCAAGGCAAGAGAACTGCAGAGAAGAAACAAGGAAGAAGAAGCACAAAGAAGAAAGGAAGAAAATCAGAAGTCAGAAGAAGAACAAGAACAAGATAGGAGAAAACATCTTTTCAAGACGTCTGATCCCATGATCAGACGTCCAAATTCCTTATTTTTGCCACAATTAACTTTTAAACTTATGCATATATATTTTGAATTAAGTTTTGAGTAACTCTAAGTGTTCAATTACATTCTTGAGATTAGTAATAAATTCCAATTTCTCCCTGTGTTCGACATCGGATACTTAGGTTTTCGAGTAATAAATTTTTATTTGTTGACAACGCTTGATCACCTATACTATCACGTAATTAACTGTTAAAACATGATCAAGTTGCGCTAACATTTTGGCGCCGTTACCGGGGAGCAACACACAATTTATCACTAGTCTCTACATTCTTTTTATCATATTGAACACTAACTTGCCCTACTTTGCTTTGTTGTGATCTTGCAGGTATTTCACAAGAAGATCCCTCCCACAAGTCAACCACTCCAGGGTAGGTAATTTCTTTTCTTCCTTAAACTATCCCCTAAGCTTTGAAAGGCAAAAGGAAGAAATTAATTTAGGAAGCAATTGCCTTCTTTCTATAGTAATCACCATCTTTAAGGCAAACGTTTCCTAATTTTGCAAATCTACTTGAAGTTGGAGCAATTTTTTAGATCCTATCCCACAAAATTCATGTGCCTAATAGAAATCACGTCTAATCTCTACGGACAACGCACTTCTTGTTTTTTAGTCCAAAGCGAACCTTTTCAAGAAGAGAAAGAGGATTGGAAATAGAACCAAATTAGGGTTTCTACAGTAGGGCTTTGGAGTGCTAGACACACATGCCTGTATAAAAGGAAATGAACCCTCCCACATCTGTGTGCTACCCAAGCCCTTGATTGAAGAGATCTAAACAAGACAAACCCTAAAAATTGAGCTCTAAGATCACTTGAATCTTAAAATCTTGGACCTAATAACCTGGGAGTCAAATCAGGGTAATCCCTAGGCCCCAAGCCTAGAATCATTCTGCCATCTATAGGACAGGTCAGGTAAAGTTGACCCCTTGGGTCAACCAACCTCTAAATTAGGTCACAACATCAAAACATCTAAAGTTCAAGTGAGAACCTTAAAGCACCTTTGAAATAAAAGTGGTAGACTTAATAGGTCAAGGTCCCCATTCTGGTCTACCTGGAATCTCAGAGACAAGAGAGGTCGGGTGGGGGAAACCCTATAACCCATGGGGATGCTCTACCATGTAGGGGTCTTTGCAGGACTCTCCCTCTTTGGCTGCCCAGGTAATTCTCAAGTGGATGACCTTCTGATCTAGGGGTATCATCCGCCCCGAACCTCCATAGTCATCCAAATATCTTTGGGTGTCTTGATTGGGTCAAAAACATCTCCAGTCCCTCATCTTTTCTCTTTAGAGCACACACATTTTTAGTGGGACTCGTTATTTAGATCTAATTGCTTCATAACTTCATTCTACATCTTGATTCAAACTCCGATTCTACATCTTGAGTGCACCACTTGATCCAAATATGCAGCCAAACCACTTAGGACTACCATTCAAGAAACCTGAATATCGGAGATCCATGAGAGATAGGATGATTGAGGATGCCCTGAAATTCTATGACAAAGAAGACAAAACCTCAACACCAATAGAAAACATTCAGGCTGATGTCCCAACAACTGCAACCTTTATCATAACTTGTGCCCAAGTACTATTGGCAGAAGCCACAAAAGGATCAACCCGTGACTTGCTCATCACAGGGTACATTGAGATAGAAAAATTGTACAATCTTGAATACCTTCAATGTATGAAAAATCCTTGACTTTGGAAGCAACACCAAGATGATCTTGAAAAATGGGAAGAGATAATGAGATTAGTAAAACAAATTATCAACCAGAAGTACCCGTATTTACCACAAACAGACGATGAATCATCTTGGGACAACATCGAGGATCAATCTGATCTCGGGTTAGAGGCACAAAATGGTTGTGGATTCCCAAGCCAGATGGAGTACAATGTGCTTGATATTGAAGAAGGTTGGGAAGCTCTAAATGCAGGAAAACACCATGTTAAGCCCACTCTAGACCATGAATCACCAGGCTTAGAATCCCAAAACTCCTGCAATAATGAGAGTAGAACTGAACCTCTAAAGGGTGTAAATTCCATCCCTTATTCTGATAAGATGACACTTGAAGGTTATTCAGACCTAGATTCTAGTGATTCAACCCACATCCTAAGCCCAGAATCTAGATTTGAAACCTATTAGGAAGATTTCAAGGCCCCATATGAGGAAAATCAATCTTTCAATGGAGAATATGATTTTGGGCCTCTATTTGATGAATATCCCTCGCCAACATCCTCAGAAGAACTAATCGATTTTTTGAAAGTCATGCCAATTTACGATATAGAAACAAAGTTAGACAAGTGGGGTTTCAATTGGGTCCGCCCTACCAGCTTAGAACCTGAGCCTCTACTAGATAAGGACACCTTTTTAAGCTTAGAATTAACATCTAGGCTAGACCCCAGTTAGGCTGCTGAATCTACAACATATGATTTATTCTATGGTGGAACTCATGATCCTGAATCTCATTCAGATTTTGATTTTCGCAAACTCTCCGACGATTTCAAATCTGACCATAACATCGAAGAAAATCTACTTCCTGATTATAACAAGCCAATTCTCTTTGAAGCCACCTCCTCCACATATATAGAACCAATCAAAACTCATTCTCTACCCCAACCCGCAACCAGACTCAATTTCTATTCTGATTCACCTCTCATTGAGCCGTTTGCAGATGATTCAACTCCATATCTACACCAGGTATAGGGAATTAATCAGACCGAAAAATAGGAGACATCATTCTCTGATCACCCCTGTAGGGTTTCCACACCATGCACGGATTATTTTTCGGAAACCTACTTTGACCAAGCTGATTTGACTCAGCCCGAACCCAAGTTTTCACTTCCATATCTATCCGAGCCACATTGCTTATGATGAATTACGCATTTGTTAATCTACATCTTTCAACCCACCAGACTGATTGGGTTTGGGCTGCGTCATCAGCCCACTGATCTTAACAAGCACTTGGTTGGACCAACCAGGCTCTTAATCAAGGTACTTGTTTTACAAAACTCCGCTGATTTGACCACTCCCTCTCCACCCCATGTTCCACTCGGCTAGAGGCATTGAATTTAGTGCTTAATGGGAGGCAACCCGTCATTCTAAAAAATAGAGACCCGTCTGATTATCCATCTATACTCCACATCCATTGCACCTTGAGTTCAGCCTTAGACAGTTGATCCCACCTCTGGTACACGTACCAGAGCTTGAAATCGTCCGCATCAATCATTTTCGACCCGTTCACCCACCCGATGCATCCTATTATATGCCCCTGACCTCAACACTATTTCACACCCTCCGTTTACAATGAGGACATTGCTAAACATAGGCAGGGAGGGTGATAAAGTGCATACATACTGATGTAAGCACATTTACACTACTTAATATGTCTATTTATGCATGTTCTTAATCATAGGATTGCATTGCATGATATAAATATCGCATAACAGGCATCATCTTGCATTTAGAGTAGTTTGAATAAAATGGAGGTTAATTGTCTCCTTTTATGTGCTTGGACGAGGAAAACTTTTTATCGGATCCTCGGATCGAAGATCCAACCTTACAGATGTGATCAGGGCAATGATTGGAGTTCAACGACTCCAAGATCGCCCTAATCAGGCATCTGTAGCATCAGATAGTGACCGGGGAACCCTAGAAGATCAAGGGCCAAGATGGTGTAAATCCACACCTTAAACGACAAATCCAACTATATGGATGGATTCAGAGTGACGATCGCAACCTAATGGTGCAAAAATCGACTCAATCCGACAACCGTGGCACCATCTACATCATCCAGAAGATGGACTGCAAAGATGGCACCACGTGGTGCCATCTCAACCGTCCAACCGACCCTCAAGCAACACCGCACCTTCTCTTCTTCAATCAGAGTGTCGCTTCTGGGCTGTGGATGTGCACGCTTGAAAATGTTTGCGCGACCATTTGGACGACACAGCGCAGCAGTTCAGTGCCTTATCGCGAGGCGCTAACATGGGTTCGAGTTGCGGCGAGTGGGATTTGGAGCAGGGGTGTGCCTTCAATTAACCGTCAGATCACGATCCAACGGCCACGCGAGCTCTATAGCGTCAATGCGCTATTGCACGTCCGCGCCTCATGTAGGATTGTATGCAGGCGGGCACGTGTTGAGGAGCAGGGACGGCGCATCTTAAGCCGTCCGATCTCGCGATCAGACAGCTGAGATTCAGCTGACGTGTGCAAGTGTTAAGCACGGGTGAAAGGCAGCAGCCGTGCGGGCAACGCCCACTACGCCACAATGGGGCTTTAGCGACGGTTTTATCCATCACTAAAGACCCCTTATTTAATGTTTTGAGATTTAAATGACCAAATTGCCCTCACTCATTGCAACTATAAAAGGAGACCCCCTCCACATGAAATTCTCTTCCCTTCCTTCTCTTCTCTCCCTCTCCAAAGCTCAAGGAAGCTTGTCCCACACCTGGGATGCTTCTCGCGAGATAAAGTCAAATTTTGGTCCCCATTCGGAAGTGGATCCCGCGACGATGATGATGTGCTACCCCGTTCCCATTCTTCTACTTCGTCCTCCTTCATCCTGCTTCGTCCTCCTTCATCCAGGTGTTGTCCCCTCCGACTCGTCCTCTAAGCAACCGTCGAGGAGGATATTTCTCTCTCCATTCTTTTTACCGCTTTCTAGAATAGATTTACTGCTTTCTAGAGTAGTTCTGCTCGTCCTCCAAGCGACCATCGAGGAGGATATTTCTCTCTCCATTCTTTTAATGCTTTCTAGAGTAAATTTACTACTTTCTAGTGTAATTATTTTCGGCATTCTAGTTGTAATGATTAGTGAAACAAACAATCTCTTTAATGATGAATTCCCTATTCATTCTACATCTCGTTTTAATTTCTGTTTATAATATTCTCTCTCTCTTACTCTCTCTCTCTCTTCTATTTATTGTAAATAGTTAGATAGCTTTAATCAATTGAATTACTTCGTGACAAATAAAATCACAAGCGTAGTTTTTAAATCAAATGTCTGCCTCCGTGTGTTCGACCCGGAATTTCAGTTTCGGTATAAATTTTATTTGTTGAACACGAGTTCTTTGCTTTCATACTACGACAATAAGTTTTCAAAACCGAACACGTTAGCGTAGCAATTCCTACATTCAACATTTTGGCATCGTTGTCGGGGAGGTAACGATCTTTGATTTTTCTTCGCATTTTTACAACTTACAAATCATTTACCTCACTTCTCTCCTTTCTTATTATGATTGCAGGTACTCTTTCGAGATAGGGAAAAGCGGTAGATTGGAGTAAAGTGATGTGGAAGGTTTTGTAAGTTATCCCCCACATCTCACCCATTAGATTTCATTCCACAACATAATAACACAAACATTAATCAACCTAGGTGTTCTTATAAACTCTAGAGTTAGATTGTTTGTTGTTTGACACCCACACCTGCCCCAACCCCCACACTAAAAAAAAGAAAAATTAAAAAAAAAATCTCACAGAGGTACACAACCTCATCTGATTTTCAAACTCAACTGGTAAATCGATCTTTGGAGCCGGTACACACATCCAAATACATAATTGAGTAGAAATCAGATTAGGTAATCACTTGTGTGCCTAATAAAGTGGTGCAACAGGATGATTGTTTGAGTTGATTGGGCCACACCACTCCAATTAAAATCAACTCATCAAGTAGCTGCCATTTAGGTTCAACTCTTAGGGATTTACTAGGTACTCCACATTATTTTTAAGCTTTAAAGGAAAACATCTTCACCTGTGCTTTCAAAACCAGGCATGCCAACAAAACTTGCTTGAAAACACCTAAAGTTGAATCCTAAAAGCTATTAAGAAAAATTTGAACTCTAAAATTCACCACATCAAAAATAATCTTGCTTGAAAATCATTGGTTGTGCACGCACACACAAATCAACCAATCATTAAGGGCACAACCCATTTTAAGAGCCCATTACATTCCAAAGCACATTCAAACCTAGCCCTAAATAAAACAAAGTAGACATTGGCCTTAAGGAGTGGACTTACTCTTCAGAGCCCAGAATGAGATTATTTTCAATTAGTCTATTTCTACTGTTCAATCTGATGTCTAGCTAGGGGAGCAGAATCAAACGATCACGGCTAGGGGGTACACTAGGAACAGGAGGCGCAAGCCGAAGGAAGAACCTTCTCCCCAGTCCCTCCTTCTAACTGGTTGGATTGAACAGATAGAAGTAGATCAAATCGTTCCTTTATCTCAAGATAGGTTTTGGGAGTCTGTAGGTCTGTAGGCTAACCTACTTAAGGACAAGTTTGATTGTTCGTATTGCAGGGTGCCTTTCTTCCTCCCATTTCTCATGAATCCTTCCACATATTACACGCATTCCCACTCTTTTCCTCCTGTTTTGCATTATCCTCAACTTGTACTGTAATCAACCATCAATTAGTTGGGATAACTCAGATTGGGGATACAGTTCCGGACCTCCGTGTTTAAGGTCTAACCCTGGACACTATGATTGCGATTTCTATCCTTCTCAAAGCCACATTGATTATAGATCGTCAACCTTTCATGAACAACCTAATATGATCTACAATCAAGAAGGATACATTGATCTTTACCCATCCTCTGATTACACTGCCTTTAGGTCATCACCACCTTTTAGACAATCTGAAAAGACCTATTATCAGAAAGGGTATAATGAATCTTAATTAGTTAATTCCCCTACATTAACCCCAAACCCGCCCAACCCTGAGCCAACTCATTTGGTTCAGGTTAACCAGGCTCAAGATAAGGTTCTGGCTAGCTTGAGGAATATCATACAATCTTTAGAAGTTCAGCCAATACCTTGCATTGGGAGATTGGAGCCCTAATTGAAATGATTGATGATTTGAACAAGTCGTTGTTGGATTGGCTCCAGGATGTTAAGGATAAGAACCCAGGTGAGTTTCTACTTGGGAAATTAGCGAAATTGAGGATGAGATTTGTGGTCGCTTTAGTTCAGTCGTGGGATGATTCCCAGGACGAACTCCCTTCAGGAGAGCCAATGAAAAAACACGCTCAGGCACCTGTTGGGGGGAACACGTGTTACGAGGCTGACCAGATTGAATTAAAGCAACCAATTAAGGAAGATCTAATTTTTTCACCCGAGATCCCTGAGCTGGGGTACGAGGAAATGTATGTCTCCTTAGAATAGAAAGTGACAGATGATTTTGGGACATACGTTGATACGGATCTTGATTTCTTTGATAGTGAAGATTCAAGTTGCGAAGTCTCATGTGAGTTTTCTGAACACAATTTTTGTGAGACGATTGGGCCTGAGGAATCTGAAAGAACATTTGATAGCCCAAGAACTAAGGAAACTGATCCTATTGGGGCACAAATTACGGATCCAGAATCGCATTTTCTGGAGGATTCAATTCAATGCCCTGATTATCAGTTACACCCCGTTGAGCTTATCGATGATTCTGTTTCTGAGATAATTAGACCCAAGTCAATTCTAATTCAGCCACATCATTTAGACTTGGAGATTTCAGATGGGGTGATTAATATACAAGAGGTCCTGGAACTTGACATGCTGAATAAGGAGGATAGGAGTCGAGAAGTTCTGATTTAGGAAGCTAGTTCCAGAGGAAGTACAAGACTGAGTCGAAGGGTGCCTATTAAGCTAAAACCATCAAACCAGGACCCTTACGACATCTGTTCTGAAGATGTCCAACCCAAGCACGCATTCAATGATTTTCCTTTTGAGGTTCAATTCTCTTTAACCTGACTTTTGGTCTTGGGTTGCATCCTCATAAATTGTAGGCCCGACCCCACTTGTATACAGATGTTAGGTTTTGGGTAACTTTTATCCAGAACCTAAGATATTCTCGATTATGGGGTATGGGTCTACACCACAATTTGGTCCACATCTGTGGACCTCTACTGACAGGTCAGAGGATTCTTCTGTTTATTTCGATTCTGACCTGCACCTGTGAATTCTTTATTTCTCTTCTTTGTATAGTGTGCCTAGCTGAAGGCACTAAACTCAGCATTTATACAATTCTTCTTAGTTTCTATCTCGGAGCAGACCTGACATTCACGCAATTCGGGTGCTTTCTATGTTATTTCACTCTGTTTTATGTCTTTTTAATACAATGAGGACATTGCATTAGATAGGCATGGGAGGGTGGATATTCATCTCTGAATTACTCGTCAACTCTGTAGATTTATTTATTTTTATAAAAAAAAATGTGGAATTAGGAAGGAAAACTTGGGTTTAAGAAAATTTTCAATCTTATAAAATACTACATTATGATTTGAACACAAAGACCCTTCAGGTATTTGGACTTAATCAGCTCGTGTATCCACTAAAATGTGGATTTGTCTTTCGAGTCCTTGCCATCTTAATTCTATCGTAATTGGAGTAAATAAGTTTGGGTGATAAGTACACGACTTATCAACCCGTCCTCTGATTTGAGGGAATTTTGAGTTTCTAGCATCTACACACTATCTTGTCACTGACTCGTTGTTTGACGATTTTAACGAAAATTGGGTAGCTAATGAACCTTCTAGGGTGATATGGCTGGCAAGTTATCGTGGGTAACAGCCCATAGGTAGGTTGTCTAGAGCCCAATCACTGGACCTTTCTCTTTTTGCTGCCTTTAGGTAAATCTTAGACCAGGGAAGCCACCTACTTAAAAAAATAAAAAAAAAAATCAAAAAGAAAAGGAGAAAAGAAAAAGCCACACTTCGCCGCACGAGTATGGCTGGCAAGTTGTTGGTGGTACAGCTCATCGACCGGTTGTCCAGAACCCAACTAAGTAAATGCACTGAAAATTCCCAAAACACTTAAGAAGAAGCGGAGAAGTAGAATAAACCGAGGAGATATATACTGGATTCACCCTTGTGTTGACCCCATAAAAAATAAAAGTAGGGAGAAAGCTACTGGTTGTAAAGATACACCTTAGGCAGAATTCTTTTTTAGGTCACTTAGAGGCATAGAAATCTGAAGTCCGCTTTAATTGCCAGTCAACGAGTCTATCAGATTCACAATAAGATGCTTAGAACTTACAGTTCTCATCAAATCTTGGGTGAGTTGAATGCCTGTAGAAAGCCACTCTTAAACCCTAAAACTTGAAAATAAAAAAAAATTAGAAAAGAGGAAAAAGAGAAAAAGAAATTTTTCTTTGAATAAGGCAAGGGCTTGAGGCTGTCTGCATTTTGGAAGATACTTGGGCACTGTTGTGTCTTTGAAAGTTCAGTTCCTAAGTAGACATTTTCTTAATGATTGAAACTAACTCATGCCCAAATATCCAACCTAATTCTTTTATAAATAGCATACAGTTTTTGCTAGGGACTAGCAAAAGATAGGCATGGGGGTATGATGTAAATACATTTACACTACTTAAGATGTCTATTTATGCATGTTCTTAAGTATAGGATTGCATTGCATGATATAAATATCGCATAACAGGCATCATCTTACATTTAGAGTAGTTTGAATAAAATAGAGGTTAATTGTCTCCTTTTATGTGCTTGGACAGGGCAAACTTTTTATCGGGGCCTCGGATCAAAGATCCAACCATACAGATGTGATCAGGGCAATGATTGGAGTTCAACGACTCCAAGATCGCCCTAATCAGGCATATGTAGCATCAGATAGAGAACAGGGAACCCTAGAAGATCAAGGGCCAAGATGGTGTAAATCCACACCTCAAATGACAAACCCAACTAACCGTCAGATCACGATCCAATGGCCGTGTGAGCTCGATAGCGTCAACGCCCTATCGCACGTCTGCGCCTCATGTAGGATTGTATGCGGGCGGGAACGTGTTGAGGAGCAGGGAAGGCGCATCTTAAGCCGTTCGATCTCATGATCGAAAGGGCTGAGATTCAGCGGACGTGTGCAAGCGTTAAGCACGCGTGAAAGCCAGCAGCCATGCGGGCAGCGCACACTACGCCCACGATGGGGCTTTAGCGATGGTTTTATCTGTCACTAAAGACCCCTTATTTAATGTTTTGAGATTTAAATGACCAAATTGCCCTCACTCCTTGCAACTATAAAAGGAGACCCCCTCCACACGAAATTCTCATCCCTTCCTTCTCTCCCTCTCCAAAGCTCAAGAGAAGCTTGTCCCACACCCGGGATGCTTCTTGCGAGATAAAGTCAAATTTTCATCCCCCTTCAAAAGTGGATCCCGCGACAACAACGACGTGCTGCCATGTTCCTATTCTTCTGCTTCGTCCTCCTTCGTCCGGGCGTTGTCCCGTCCGGCTCATCCTCCAAGCAACCGTCAAGGATATTTCTCTCACAATTCTTTTTACCACTTTCTAGAATAGATTTACTGCTTTCTAGAGTAGTTTTGCTCGTCCTCCAAGTGACCGTTGAGGAGGATATTTCTCTCTCCATTCTTTTTACCGCTTTCTAGAATAGATTTACTGCTTTCTAGTTATAATGATTAATGAAACAAACAATCTCTTTAATGATGAATTTCGTGTTCATTATACATCTCGTTTTGATTTCTGTTGTAATATTCTCTCTCTCTCTTATCTCTCTCTCTTCTATTTATTGTAAATAGTTAAATAGTTTTAATCAATTGAATTACTTCGTGACAAATAAAATCAAATGCGTAGTTTTTAAATCAAACGTTCGCCTCCCTATGTTCGACCCAGAATTTCAATTTCGGTATAAATTTTATTTGTTGAACACGAGTTCTTTGCTTTCATACTACGACGACAGGTTTTCAAAATCGAACACGTTCGCATAGCAATTCGTACGGTCAACACATACAGAACCAAGAAAAAGTCAGAAGGATTCTCACAAAAAAAATTCACATATGTCAAAAACACAAAAGAATTGAAAAATTATGAAAAAGAACAAAAAATTGGAGGAGGGAGGAAATTTTGTGAGCCACATAATCATAAGGAGGAGAAAAAGAACAAAAATGATAAAAAGGAGCACAAAATGAAAAAGAAAAAGAGGTAGTCATTAGTAAGAGATTAAGGGATTAACTAAAGTTCTTGACCAGATCAAGAAAAGAAAAAAAGAAGTGCTAAGGAGACATAAAAAGAGATTAGGAGGAACGCTGATCTTAGGCCTCTTGGGCTAGATTCTTTAGCTTAAAAATTCACGTATTCGCTAAAATCTGGATAATCCTCAAGAGGTTGGGGAAAATGCGAGGCTTAAGTATTAGGTCTAAGGCTTAGGAAGTATTCAGCCTCATTAACTGACCTTCGATTTGCAGGATTCGGTAACCTAAGCACCCCAATTCACACACAGTCTGGTTCAGTGTGCGTAAATATCAAAATCACTCAAAAAAGTGTTTCAATGTTCTAAAAGAGTCACCTAGATTAGGAGTGGCCGATCAACACAAGTTGATTTGGATGAGTTCTCGACGTGGAGAGGTGGGAAATTCCGCTCGAAGATGCGTAACAACATATCATCTCCTCGGTGCTTGTCTCTTAGGATATTTAAATATCCTACCGGGGGCATGTAAGCACTCTGCTGGTTCAGATATCATGGGCGGCATTATCACGAAATGTCGATCGCCAGGGTCTGAATTTGGCCACGGAATTCCATGGGCAGGATTATCTAGAAATCTCAAAAGCCAGGGTTCTAGGCGTTGCCATGGGCGGTGCTATCTCGAAGCATCGATAGCCATGGACCCTTGAGGATTGATGACGGGGACGAGGAATCTGATACAAACCATGTTGAGAAGCCAATCTGAAGCTAGAAATAAAAAGAAGAGAAAGAAAGCTCTCCAAACAAATAAATCTTCTGTCTCTCTCTCTTACAAAATGCACTACAAATTGAACCTAGGCTAAAAATGTCTCAAGCACAGGGGCTTTAACCATGGAGTCCAACAAACCCTAGGATAGCTTCTGCGGGCCTTAAAAACCTTTGCGGAAGACTAAGGCTAAAATGGGTCAGGTCTGGATTTTGGTTGGTACTTGAGTACCTCTAGGCCTATTGTCGGCATTCTGACCTAATCACAAAAGAAAAAGAAAAGCACTTATCATAACTGACGATAGACACTTAAGGTCTAGAACATAAGTTAAAACCTTGAAATTTTGCTAAGGGACTAGCAAAAGCTAGGCATGAGGGTATGATGAGAGCCTCATCATGAGCCATAACTAGCTCATTTTGACCTAATAAAGAGAATAAAAGCTCTTACATAACTTAGAGGAGGGCTTAATTGAAGGAATAAGTGTTCTGAGAAGAAAACATGAAATAAAGGGTAAAACTGTAATTTTACCTTTTCCGTACATAAACAGGATTTATCAGAGGCAGAACATAGGTGAAATGGTTTGAATAAGATAAAAAGTAGGTTGGTTTAATCAGAAATGAGTTCATATGCAATCCAGGAATTAATGACATCTACAAATCCTAAAATAGACCTGCTTAATTCAATAAGGTTCTGGTTAGGATAAAAATCAAGTAAACCCTCTAAAATTCATGGAAGAATATCCCCTAGCGTTTAGAACATTCAATTTGGCCTTTGAAACCTAGCTTGACCTAGATTAGGGTCCTAGCTCATCAATTGACCTAATTTGGGTTTTTGCACAAAATGTCTAGTCAAACATGGTCAAACCTAAAATCAAACTTCACCATTGGATTCTTTAGGTCCAAATTAGGTCTGTACCAAAATTTGGACCTAAGGGAAGGTCACCTTGACCTCCTTTGCAAATTAGTACACCCAATTACATTTTGGTCCCTATCTTTTGAAAGCCAATGCATAAACCCCCCTATCTTCCTCGCCACTCTTACAAGTAGGTCCCTCCACCATTATTGTGGAGAAATCCTACTCCGGTGAGGAATAGAGAGGGAATACTCTCTGATTCCTCAGAGATCTCCTTCCAGATTTTGAAGGGAGATTCTCTGAGGAATTCCCTTCCATCTGAACTTAATCCTGATCCCTGATTTGCACCCAATCTCTCATACGAACGCACGAGAGATTTGGGTACCTAACAGACTTCCATCTCCAGCGAGGATTCCAGCGATTGGAAGCTTGTCTTCCAAGCATAGGAGTCCCAGCCAATGCCTATAAATTGACCCCCAACTCCGGTCGTACCTCCTCATCTCGACTTGGCCGAAATTCCACCTCGATTTCCTCTTCTTCTCCTCCGACCAAGGGGTCCAGCGAGCTCTGGCGAGCCCCCCTCCTCTTCCTCGTCGCTCTACCATAATAATAATGGCAGAGTTGTCCTCCTCATCCTCCTACGTGTTGCGCAACACATGCGCACACTTCCCTAGCTCTGTCGTCGCCGTCGTCTTCCTCCACTACATGCCTTCTCCGATGATAGCAGGTAATGCCAGACAGACACTCAGGGTCTAGAATAGAAGTTAAAGCCTTGAAATTTTGCTAAGGAACTAGCAAAAGCTAGTCATGGGGGTATGATGAGAGCCTCATCATGAGCCATTTTGACCTAATAAGGAGAATAAAAGCTCCTACATAACTTAGAGGATGGCTTAATTGAAGGAATAAGTGTTCTAAGAAGAAAACATGAAATAAAGGGTAAAACTACAACTTTACCATTGCAGTACATAAACGGGATTTCTTAGAGGCAGAACATAGGTCAAATGGTCTAAATAAGATAAAAAGTAGGTTGGTTCAATCAGAAATGGGTTCATATGCAATCTAGGAATTAAATGACATTTAGAAATCCTAAAACAGACACGCTTAATTCAACAAGGTTCTGGTCAGGGTTAAAATCAAGTAAACCCTCCAAAATTTATGGAAAAATATCCCCCAGGGTTTAGAACATTCAATTTGGCCTTTGAAACTTAGTTTGACCTAGATTAGGGTCCTAGCTCATCAATTGACCTAATTTGGGTTTTTACGTGAAATGTCCAGTCAAACGTGGTCAAACCCAAAATCCAACTTCACCATTGGATTCCTTAGGTCCAAATTAGGTTTGTACCAAAATTTGGACCTAAGGGGAGGTCATCTTGATCTACTTTGCAAATTAGTACACACAATTATATTTTGGTCCCTATCAGTTGAAAGCCATTCCATAAACCCCCTTAACTTTCTCGGCACTCTTACAAGCAGGTCCCTCCACCATTATTGGGGAGAAATCCTACTCCGATGAGGAATAGAGAGGGAATACTCTCTGATTCCTCAGAGATCTCCCAGATTTGGAAGGGAGATTCTCTGAGGAATTCCCTTCCATCTGAACTCAATCCTGATCCCTGATTTGCACCAAATCTCTCGTGCAAACGCATAAGACATTTTGGGACCTAATAGACTTCCTTCTCCGGTGAGGATTCCCACGCTTGGAAGCTTGTCTTCCAAGCACAGGAATCCCTGCCAGTGACTATAAATTGACCCCCAACTCCGGTCGCACCTCCTAAGCTTGACTTAGCTGGAATTCCACCCCGATTTCCTCTTCTCCTCTGGCCAAGGGGTCCAGCAAGCTCCGGCGAGCCCCCCCTCTTCCTCGTGGCTTTGCCACAATACCAGTGGAAGAGCTGTCCTCATCCTCCTCTGCGCCACGCAGCACCCTCGTGCGCTTCCCTAGCTCCGTCGTTGCCATCGTCTTCCTCCACTAGACGCCTTCTTCTCCGGCGACAGGAGGTACTGCCAGCCGCCCTCTCGCCCCCTTCGTCGACTTAGTTAGGTTATAACTATTCGTCTCTATCCCCTTTTTCATTTCCCTCATCCTATTTCACCAAACGCTCCTCGACCGCCGCTGTCCACCACCATCTTCCTCATCTCCAGCCACCCTCCGGTGAGACTCTCCCGTCACTCCGCAGCCCCACACATTTCGCCAACCACCGTATAACCTCTGCCATACTCCACTAAATATCCTCCACTCATCCATAGGCCGCCTACACCACCACAACTACCCCCCAACCTAACCCATCTATCTGACCACAGAGCGACCTAGGCACGCATGCCTAGGCCACCTCGCGACTTGCCACCTATCGCCTCACCTTCGCCGTGACACGGCGAAGGTGCTCCTGTGGTCTGATAGAGCCGCAAGGCCCTTTTTGTGTCAGGCAGGGTTCGAGCTCCAGCCACCATTAGCAATGGCTCGAGGAGGTTGCAAGCTCGTTCCAGGCTGCAGTGCTCCAGGATTCTAGGTCCAGTAGACTTAGAGAGGTCTTGCACATCCAGTTGTTCCAGCAAGTGGCGTGGTGAGACCTGCAGTTGCTGCAATTGGAGGAATGGTCTGCTGTGGGCTCGCAAGAAACAAGCAGTGGAACATTAGTCCCACCTCAATAAGCAGTAACCTTGTTGAGTAGTTTAAGGTGATTTTGTGTTATCGTCTGGTTGCCTCCGAGAACACATGGGGTGAGGTCCCTCACCTAAACACAGTGCCTCGTCCATGAGCTCATTACACTGATTTGGTGGCTCGACTCGATACCCACCTGAACACTCCTCATGCACCACACCCACGCCAGTGCGCCTGGACCTGGGCATGCGACCCGACCCGATTACCCGGCTCTGGGAGAGTGTGCTGAAGAGTGATTTACAGAGAGAGAGAGGTGCAGGTGTGGGTAGAGGGGCAGGTTTTTCTCTCTTTGGTTTGTACAAGGAAGGAACTGAAGAAGGAAGCAGGGACTTAGTCACTGCAAGTGAAGGAGAAGAAGAAGAAGGAAGGAAGCTTCGTAGAGGAAAAAGAGAAAGGCAAGGCAGAGGGAAGAGACGAAGCCAAAGAGAAGAGGAACTGAAGAAGGAAGAAGAAAAAAAGAAAAAGAAAGGCAAGGCAGAAGGAAGAAGCGAAGCCAAAGAGAAGAGGAACTGAAGATGGAAGAAGAAATGAAGGAAGGGAAAGACAAGCAGAAGAAGAAGGGAAGCAGAACCAAGGAAGGAAGAAGAAGAAGACCCGCAAAAGACAGAAGGAGAAAGAAACTGCAGAAGAGAGGCAAGGCAGAAGACAGAGGAAAATAAGAAGAGAAAGCAGAGCCAAGGAAGGAAGAAGATGACCCGCAGAGAAAAGGAGAAAGAAACTGCAAAAGAGAGGCAAGATAGAAGACAGATGAAAATAAGAAGAAAGAAGCAAGGCAAGAGAACTGCAGAGAAGAAACAAGGAAGAAGAACACAAAGAAGAAAGGAAGAAAATCAGAAGTCAGAAGAAGAAGAACAAGAACAAGAACAAGATAGGAGAAAACATCTTTTTAAGACGTCTGATCCTGTGATCAGACGTCCAAATTCCTTATTTTTGCCACAATTAACTTTTGAACTCATGCATATATATTTTGAATTAAGTTTTGAGTAACTCTAAGTGTTCAATTACATTCTTGAGATTAGTAATAAATTCCAATTGCTCCCTGTGTTCGACCTTGGATACTTAAGTTTTCGAGTAATAAATTTTTATTTGTTGACAACGCTTGATCACCTATACTACGACGTAATTAACTGTTAAAACACAATCAAGTCACGTTAACATTGATCTTTTTGATCCAAAAACTAATTCGACCTTTCAAGTCAACGGCCAACGCTTAAAGCCCTATTTTGATCATATGCCTAATATTCTGTCTGAATCTTTTAATTTTACTAAACCAGCCACCCTTGATAGCTAATGCACACTACGCCCGGCTGAATGGCGGAAGATATAGCATTGGATGGGAGGTAACCCATCATTTCTTTTCCTGCACTCCTTTTTTCTTCTTTCAAGTTTTGAGCATCCTAAAACTGACCGTTCTTCATCAAGGTGATCCCTTTTTCCTCCTAATGCATGAGGACATTGCATATCTTAAGCATGGGGGGCTATTTTTAAATTTGATGATCGATTTAGGATTTTAAAAACCTAAAAACATGCATTTTTCTTTAGTTTATTTCCTGCTTGCATACCCAAAAAAATTAAAATGTTGAAAACTTTTTGAGAAAAAATTTTGAAATCGGGACTAAAGTTGAAAATTTCACTTTTAGGTACAATGGGATTTAATCTTTAATAAACTAGGGATGAGGATGCAGATCTGATCATTAGAATTTCAAGGTCTATTTTTAGACTAGATCAGATATCCTTTTCTAAAATTCCACCTAAACTCATGATAGTTCAGGTGACTTGATCCTATTTTGTAATATGGAAAGTATTTGACTTAGTTTCTTATTCAAAAACTTGCATTTCTTGAGGAACTTCTTGTGCCAATTTTCACACACAAGCGAACACTTAAAAACAACGAAAAAAATTCAAAAACTCCCTTGCTACTGAGAAAGAGGAAAATGCCTCCCTTGAGGATGCGATGTCAACATGTTACTGCCTCAGTGCTGCTTCATATCTATATTTCATATCTTTAGATGAAGCATTAAAGCGCATTTTAGCAGCTCAAGTGTTTTGGACGATGCTCTACCTACAGTGTCGGAGCAAGAGCTTGAGTTTGCTTAGAGCGCCCCTTTACACCGTATTGTGTTTTGGGGTTGTGAGCTCCTAGGTGGTGTCATGGATAGTGCTATCCCGAAGTACTGGCACCAGAGCCCCCTCGAGGATTGGTAACAGGAATGATGATCTCGACACATCTGTTGTAAGACTAAGCTAAAAATAAGCATGGGGGAGAAAAAATAAATTAATAAATTAACACGCCCTTATAAATGTTGGCTTTTCACAAGCACAGACATAAGGTTTTAAAGGATTTTGCAAGTTACGAATCAGATTCATGAGCCAAAGAAATCCCAAAAACAAAAATTTCAAGTCATCTAAATAAACAAGGGGTTAATTTATGAATTTTTGGAGGATATATTGATCCCATTTTGTCTAATGGTTGGATCCAAAAATAAATCCCAATGTTTATCCTTAACAAATCTCGTGCCTTGATGAGTCCATTTTAATGGACTAACATTATGTCTAAGTAACTTTAATTGTACCGTTTAGGTGTGTTAATAATTGCAATTAAGTTGTAGAATATTTGTATGCATCATGATTTAATTTTATAACATTCTATAACTTAATATGTAATGATTTTGTTGTTTTTATGTGTAGGAATTATTTTTAGAAAGAGCAAGGGTTGGAGAGCAAATTTCACCAACAATCGACAGCATCTTTTCCCTTTCCACCGGCCACCCTCAACAGCCGCGGCCTTAAGAATGCCTCCTGCCAAAATTAGAAAAGGGATTTGAAAATCCCTTGATTAGCGCACGCGGGGAGAAAGGAGTTAAAAAGCACGTGGAGAAAGGAGAGGGGAGCCATCTTCCCCCTAGCGGGGAACAACTCCACCGCATCCACTGTCCCTGTGCCCGCTCCTTCACCACCAGGCGCCCATCTTCAGCACTGATTGCACAGCAATCATAGGTCCTAATCAACCTAAATAATGTCTGAACCTATCACAAATTGTGGATATTGCACTCATATCTTGCATATCATGCATTGCATCAGTCTATTTAGAATAAGATGAGATATCCTGCTAGTTAATGGTTTTTATTGCTATTTACAGATAATAAAGTAATCCAGGATGGAGATAGCAGAATAAAGCAATAAAGGACGAAGAAGACTGATCCAAATAAGAGTGAGGAGGATAACCTTATCCCTACCCTTAGAAACCCTAGGATAGCCTTCCCAAACCCAAAACAACCTCCATTAGGCACCTTAGCCTCAAAACCCAAACATGGATAGCACTATCCATGTTCCTATCCCTCTCCCAAACACTTAGGAACCAAAACCAACCTTAGAAAACACAAAACCCACTCTCCAGCACCTTTTAAGACGTCCAGACATCTGGCTGGACGTCTGATTTCTGCAGAATAACAATCCAGGAAGCCAAAACTCATACTGACACAGAATTGGACATCTAATTTAGTGTCTAGACGTCCAATTTTGTAGTATAAGACATCTGACCACTATCCTGGACGTCTGATACTGCTGTCTGGTTCCTGATTTTGGGTGTTGGAAGCCCTACCTTGCCTATTTTAACCTAGGAACCCCACCGGACACCCTAGGAAACCTAAGTAGAGACCTCCTAAGCCTAGTCCACTATCCATTAGCCCTACTTGTCCTATCCCTAACCCATTTGAACCATCCCATACCTAATTGGGTGCATCTACAATTGATTGTGTGCACCCGAGCCCAACTAGATCCACCCAGGATCTAATTAACTCATACCTATTAGGGTTACCCTAGCCTAATCACATGCACACATCTAATTAGACTTGACTTAGACCTAATTAGGTTCACTCCTACCCAATTAGACTTTCCTAAGGCTAATTAGGTCCACACCCACTTAATCTAGATTGCCCAACCTGTTTAGCACCTAATCCTACCAAAACCCACAACCTAGCCCTACGAAAAACACACACCCACACACACACGCACACCTTCCCATTTTACTCCCACCAAACCCATGCACACTCTCTTGGAAACCCTGACAACATGTGTCAAACCTAGATCCAAAATTTGTGGCATTTGCTATTTTTGGAGCAACCAAAAGTGGCAACCAAATGGAGCCTTCCACAAGGGCAAAGTGAGGGCTACGAAATTGGGAAATCTCCATACACTCTCCCATCCATACTCTCCACTCTAAGCTTGCTTCCACCCTCCAAAACCTCAAAGGCCATCCTCCTCATCCTCCTCCAAGGCTCCATGAACAGCTAGCTAGAGAAGCTTCTCTCCAAAGCTTCAAGGACGGCCATTGGTAGAGAAAGGGAGCAACACCCTCCTCTTTCCACTTGGGTGCACTAGTCCCCATCTTCTTCTTTTTGGACAGCCATGAAGGCTCACCCATAGCCTCTTGTGGTCGGCCATCTCTTTTGGTAGGCGTGTAGACGGGTTTGGATACCCAAGGTCTAGCCTACACCCTCACACAAGGCCGATGGCCCTAGTGGGAACTTTCCGGCGTGAGGGATTTTCTTTTATTTATCTACTTTCTAGTGTAGATGATGTGTGATAAATTTCTATGCATAAATAATATTTCTGTGATTGATTGTCCTCATGTTTGCTTGTTTATATGACACTTTGGTTTGTTCACACCATGCACGGCCACCATGGCCTCATTTAGATGCACATAGTCACTTAGGTTTTTGCTAGTTTATCTAGATCTAGGTTTCAATTCTCTTTTCGATATAAAAAAATCAAAAACACAAAAAGACAAAAATAGTAGCTTAGGTTAGATTTAGGTTATAAAAGTCGATCCAAATCTCGATTCATTTTCATGCCACCCAGAGACGAACGACCGGGACTCAAGTTCTAAAAAGAATAAAGATCTACGAGAGTTTCGTTATCACAAATATCTTTGACGAGTGGTTTTTGCGACTATACTACGATTTCCAACGATTTCAAAATACGCGATTTCCACATCCGTCAAGCACCAAGCGCACCAGAACCCCCTCCTGCAGGTGCAAGCACCGCTCGCGCCCTCACCTCTCCCTGTTCCAGCCCTCCTGCAGGTGCAGGCACCGCCACCTACGCCTGCAAGCACACCCGTCTTCAGCCTGCAGCCGTGCCTCACCTAGCTCGACCTGCCAGCACCATCTCTGCGCCCTTCCAGTGTTCACAACGCCATGCACCTTGCGCAACCGCAGGCGGTGCCTTCACGCAGGCGCTAAGCACCCTTAAGCGGCCACCCACCAAGCCTGCAGCCACCTCAGGCGCATCTGCCCACACCTCTGCAGAGCGCCCGTACGCCAGCGCATTCAACCCTCTGCAGCGCCTGCTCCCCTTCAACACTCGCAGACGCTACCTCCCTTCCAGTGCCTTCAACCCTCGCAGGCGCTGCACTGCGCCGCAGCGTCTCCACTGCCCGCTTTCAGCCGTAGGCGTGCGCCCACCTCCCTTCCAGCGCCTCCTCTTTCCCACCCGCACGCCTGCAGATCCGCGCCTCAGCCTGCAGCCGCGCCCGCAGACACTGCACCGTGCCCTCCTTCCTGCTGCACGCCTTCACGACTGCAGGTGTGCACCCATCCGCCATCCTCCAGCCGTGCCCATAGGCGCACACCTCAATGCATGCACGCCAAACCCCTCCTGTAGGCGCTTGCGCCACAGCAGTAGCATCACCCGCGCACGTGCGCCATCTCGTCCTCCACCGGCCGGCCGCCTTCGGCCATCTCCATCGACGTCGTGGCCTCCATCGGATAGGTCTCATCCTCGCCAACCTCCCTAGCAAATCCACAGCCCGCCGGTGCTCTCTCTGGCGAGGAGGAGAGAGAGCAAATGCTCTATTTCCTCCGTAATTAAAAATTATGGAAAATGCCATTGTCAAAGTTACTATTCATTTATTTTCTGAATTAATATATTTCAGCAAAATTTGCATGGACACCCCTTGCTTAATTTGGAATTACATATAATTGATTTCTCCTTATGAATGGCATACAACATGAGATATTGATTATAGCACATTAGTGTCTTTAGTTAGGAGATTAATATTAACATTATTTGCTATTACCAAGCTCATCATTTAGAATATTATATTATGGTAATTTTGCATGTGTGCCCTCATCTTCCTGATTAATTATCTACATTGAGAATTTATGCTGGAAATGAGAGCACTAGTTAGCATGCACCTCTATTAATATTCCTGATTCCTTTATGCATTATTACTCATTTTTTTTAATAGGCTAATTCCTCCCTTTGGAGACGACCTAACTCTTCGTGGTCAGTTTTGAAAATTTAAATGTTTTGAAAAGCGATTTTCTACCACGCGATTAAATACAATGGCACATCATTTTATGTTAAAGTTTTCAACGAAAATGAAGATCGCTCTTTCAAATGGCACCGTTGCCGAGGAGGAAAAATACCTATTAATTTTTTCGAGAATTTTATGTTATTTTTATGCTATTTTGAAAGCTTTTCTAAATTACTAACTGTGGATTTTCTTCTATACAAAAACATGTGACGAATGCGACGGGTGCGTACGGTGGAGATGATCTTTTTGGTGGACCTTGAAGCCACCTAGAGGACGACAACAAGAACACGTGGGCCTTGATCCCACGCACATAGGCTTACAGAGAAGCCTATTTCCGATTTAGTCAGTAGATCTTAGTTACATTTAGTTAGATAGACATTAGAATTTAAATTCTGTCTTTTGGACCCTTGTCGGGTATTTTTAGGAACGTGTTCCTAGTGCTACTTTATTTCTTATCGCTTTTGTATGCGGGAGCATATTTTTGGGAGTGTGTTCCCATTTATTTAGATTATAGGATTATTTAAAACTGTTTGAACTGCATTTCGGTTAGTTAGTTAGATTAGGTCTATTTGTTGTTATTATAAAATATATATATATATATATATAAATAAAAAAATATTCGAACTGCCTACTAGAAGCTGCACATCTATAGGACGACCATCTAGGACTGAATGAGCAGCATCTAATTTATTTTTATTGCATTGCATTCATACATTGCACGAAGAAAGCTGGAGTAAGATATGCCTTCTCTTGAGCATCAATTACCTGTCATTCATATGCATTGAACCTAAATCTAAGACCACTAAAGTACTTGAATCAAATTAATTCAGTAGTCACTTTAAAAATTGGGACTGCTAAGAGGTCGGACTTTAAAATCTGTGATTGAAAATTGTGTGCAAAAGGATCCTGTTTGCGGAATTTCAAAAATCAAAACACGATCGTATGCTTGCACACTTGAGGCACTGTGCACCTCACACATAAGGTCACTAGATAAATTTCTACCTCTCCTCTTTTGCACCACAAGGGAAGTTAGTCGGAAATCAACAAGCCTATCCACCAAGTTACTTCGGTTCGTCGTGTGTGGGCTCGATTTGAGACTTCCATCCCTTGCGAGTAGGTTATAGGCACCAGCGAAAGGTTGCCCTAGGAAGCGTAATTTTTTGCAAACTTGTTTGGCCACCAACTAAACATATAACTCTAAGACCTACAATATACTAAAAATAGATCCCTTTGAATTTGCGTTTGCTTTGACAATAGAACTCTCTAGGAAGTTTTTTGCTTATATTCTAAATTTTGCTAAATCCTAAGAGAGTTAAAAATTATTTTGCTTAAAGAAATGGATTACTCTTACTCCTATCATTCAGATTATTAGAGTCAATACTTCGCATCTTTTAATTAAGATCCCATGGCCCGAGCGTATCCATCCTTTGATGGGTACATTGACAATTCATGGGATCATTCTTATCTTGGGAGTACTAGCTTGATACCTCCCACTTTTGAGCAAAGCCTAGGAGCGGGATTTCCCAACCCTGAAATCCCTACTTCCATGCAAACACACAACCCTCCCACCCTTCATGATTTTTAGCATCGAGGTTGGACTAATACCCCTAGGCAACCAGAGCCTGAAATTTACTATCTTCCCCAACCTGATAATAGTAGCCTCTCCTCTTTTATGATAGAAATGCAAAAATAGCAAAAGGAAATGATGGAATCAATGGGAGAGATGTTGAGGAATAGTCAACAGTTAAATGAAGAAATAAGACAACTTAGCTACATGCTTACCAATAGTCCTGATCCCTACCCATACGATCATGATCATGAAAATAATTCTGAGGAATCTAATGACAATAGTGATCCAATTTTGTGTAGCTATCACTTAGACTCTCCCAATGAGACATGGCCACTAGAGGACAATGATCATAGTGATTATCCACCTGAACTATATTTGAGTCAAAAGCAAGGGAAGATGGTACCTCTTGATGACCTTGACCCCAATGACAGTATTCTCCTTACCCCTACCAACCTGGGTCAAGGTTGTATTGTTCCTATCACTTCCCCTATTGATTATTTGGTGGAAACCCATTCTACCCTTAGTGAGCCTACCCATAACCTTCCACTTAGGGAATCCACACCTATGATTCAGTATCCTGAGGATTTAAATGCACCCAATGAAGGTGACCATAAGGGAATAGAGGATGATCAATTTTGGCCTTAGGGATATGAAGAGTCTATTTCAGAGGATGGAGATGCCCCAATAGAGGAACCTGAACTAAAAATCTGGAGTGAACCACAGGAGAATTATTTATCATTTGAGGATTTACCTCCAGAGGATAGAAATAATATGATTCAATCCAGATTCCTCCTTTCTTTTGAGAGTCATCCTCCATCAAAACAGGAGTTGATATTAGAGGAGTACAAACAAAATAATGAGAAGTCTATGGGAGACTCTCGGGGACTAAACACGTCAACTGAGGATTTATACCCCGAGACCAATAACTCATTCAATGATATAGGCTTGCTCCAAAATATTAAGACTGATCCTCATTCAGACATAATTAAGGATACTGATCCAACTCCTGTCTTCATTAATGAATCACATATACACCCCGACAAAAATTTGATTGAACTAAACGAATTTGGGGATGAGCTGAATGATAATGACTCTGACATTGTGACCCTGCCATCAAAGAGTTGTAATTTGGAGTCTACCCTTGATTCAAATATGACTCCAATCATTAATGATAGGCAGGGTAATATGCAGTTGTCTACAACTGTTAGGGAGTATACACAATCAGAATCATTGTTGGAATTAGACCTAACACTGACTAAGCCCTCATTGGACTTAACCATTACCTTCTAACACTACAAACAACCCTTATACTCCCTAACCAATCCTTGGCTTAGATCTCTGCTCATGTACATTGTTTCTAGAGAACACATCAGGCCAGTACATCCTCGGGTAGAATGGCGAGTGTGGATTGATGCATGTACTTTTACTCTCACCATTCAAGGGTTTGAACTAATAATGTGTATATCTTTTAAAACCCGTCCTGTTCTGGAGGATCCTTGTCATCCTCCACTTATTCTGTTTCAGGAGGTCCCTTTTCATATTCCGGTTATTATTCCTACACCTCCCAAGGTAGCCAACGAGGTTCTTTGCTTCCATATCTTCTAGCGAGCATTTGGTATTACGTTGCATCAACAGCTCGCCAACATCTGTGGCTACCTTTTTTCTAGGCCCACGCTATTACGCATATTGTTTGGGCCTAACTTTTTCTGTTTGGAACCGACTTATAGGTTCCTTTTTAGTCTGGCTGTTGGCAGAAAATGCAGCGCTTGTTGGGAGGCAACCCAGTGGTCTGAATAACACCGTCTTCAGGTGAATTCTTTCCTTCCTCCTCCTGTTTTAATTTTACAATGGGGACAATGTAGAATTTAGGCATGGGGGAGTGCATTTGCATTTTAGGAAGTATTCATGCATTTAGGTTAGTATATATAAAAAAAAAATTCCTCTTTTCTTGAGCTGATTGGGTTAGCCCTAGCAAAATACCTTTGCAATTGGAGGTTTTTCTTCCGGAATTATTTCTTAAGTTTAGAATCCAGTACATTTATTTCACGTGCATGTAGACTGGGTAATGGATCCTTGAGGAAAACCAATAAGCATTTGTTGTCCACTGAACCCTTGGACAGTTCATAAGGAGTCAGGCATACTATCTTCTAATAGATCCACCTCATATTTGTGAGAAGAAAGTAGAGAGATTATTGGTGTGCTAAGTCTAGTGCAAAGACTCTTAATTTTTGGATAATTAGATGATGATACTTCAGAGTTAGGCGTAGTTTCACTCCCTATTCCTGTGTGCTAACTTTGAGTGAATTCCTGAGAGTCACCAAATAAGGCAGTTACACAAAGATTGATTCTTAATAAAGCCATAACTATGGTGGATGGTTACGACCGACCTTCATAGAGTCCTCGGCTGAAGGAGGGTAATAGTGCTAAAGGTCAGAAATACGCCTGTCTTATCCATTCCTTCTCAGTGCCGAGAATAGGCACTTCCACCAAATAAGCCACAGAACTTCCTCTTGACCATCATCATCCCTAATAATGCCTCATAAATAAAAGTCCGTATCGTGTTGTGTTGATTGAAAAAGAAACAAAAAAAAAAAGAAAAGGAAAAGAGAGAAAAGAAGAAGAAAAAGAAGAAATAGAAAGAACAAAAAGAAGAAATAGTTATATTATGATGAGAGCCTCATCATGAGCCATAACTATCTCATTTTGACCCAATAAAGAAGATAAAAGCTCCTACATAACCTAGAAGAAGGCCTAACTGAAGGAACAAGTGCTCTGAGAAGAAAACATGAAATAAAGGTTAAAACTATAATTTTACCATTCCAGTACATAAACAGGATTTCTCAAAGGCAAAACATAGGTCAAATGGTATAAATGAGATAAAAAGAGGGTTGAGTCAATCAGAAATGGGTTCATGTGCAATCTAGGAATTAAATGACACCTGGTAACCCTAAAACAAACCCGCTTTAATTAACAAGGTTCCGATCAGAACAAAGAGCAAGTAAACCCTCTAAAAATCATGGAAAAATATCCTCTAGGGTTTAGAAGACTTAATTTGGCCTTTGGAACCTAGTCTAACCTAGATCAGGGTCCTAGCTCCTCAATTAACCAAATTTGGGTTTTTACTCTAAACGTCCAGTCAAACGAGGTCAAACCTGAAATCCAACTTCGCCATTGGATTCCTTAGGTAAAAATTAGGTTTATAACAAAATTTGGACCTAAGGGGAGGTCATCTTGACCTACTTTGCAATTTAGTACACCCAAATCACAAATAGGTCCCTATCTTTTGAATATCCTTGCAAAGAGCCCCCCAAGTTCTTCGCCCCCTTTTCAATCTGGTCCTGCCGCCATTGTTAGGGTAGAACCGAGCTCCAGCGAGGTTCAGAGAGGGATTGCTCTCTAATCCCTCAGAGATTCCCTCCCAGAAATGGAAGGGGGATTCTCTGAGGAATTCCCTTCCTTATAGAGCCAATTACAATCGCTGGTGTGAACCCAATCTCTCGTGCGAACGCACGAGAGATTTGGGTATCCACCTTCCTTCCAACTCCGGCAAGCCGGCAGACCTAATTGTGCGCTCTCCACGCGCTGACAGGAGCGGCCAGCACCTATAAAACACCCCCCAGACCCTGCCGCAGGACCCGAGCTTGATTTGGCCGAGTGTCCACCCCCAATTCGTCTCCTCCTGCCCGGACAAAAGTCCCAGCAAGCTCCGGCTAGCCCCCCTCCCCTCCCTCTTCGCTCTGCCACAAAACCAGTTGCAGAGTTAGCTTCCCGACTTCCCTCCACGTCGCGCAGTACCCGCGCACGCCGCCTCAGCCCCGTCGTCGCCGCCGTTCTCCCCCACTGGGCATCATCTTCTCCGGCGACAGCGGGTACTGCTGTATGCCTTCCGTCCCCTTTCGTGCTTACAATTAGGTTATAACTCCTCTCTATCCTCTCCTCTCTCTTTTCCCCCTGTTATCTCATCTGATTACCCCTCGACCGACGCTGACCACCCTCATCTTCCACATCACCGACCGACCTCCGGCGAGCAGCTTCCACCATTCCAGCCCCCCACATGGCTCGCCAACCACGTCGAGAGCTCCGCCTCACCACCAGGAACTCGCTCCACCCCACAACTGCCACTCCAGACCTCCATAATCACCCCCCGAACAACCCACCATCTCCGGCCACAGGTTGACCTAGGCACACATGCCTAGGCCGACCTGCGGCCTGTAGCATCGTCCACCGCCTTCGCCATGCCACGGCGAAGGTCTCTAGCTGATCTGATTGGGTCGAGAGGCTCGTTTTGTGCATGACAGTGTTTGAGCTCCTGCCACCATGGACGACTTCTGATGAAGCTCCAACGAAGCTCCAGGCACCCGGTCTCCCAGGCTACAGGTGCTGCATACTCGCGCGAGTGTTGCGAGGTGAGTGAGTCCAGCAAGGAGCGCCAGCAGAGCCAGCAGCTGTGGCGTTTGCATGCAGGTCTGCGGGCGCGCGCAAAGGCAGGGCGGAACCTTTAGTCCCACATCGTGGAATCGCGAGGTGCGGGCATACCATAAATTGAATTTGTGTTTTACTCTCACTGCCTCCGTAAGCACAGGGGTGAGGTCCCTCACTGACCCCATACCCGCCTCGTCCGCGGCTTGGCCACGCGGATCTGGCGGATCCGACCCGACCCTAACCTACGCACTCCTCGCGCATCACACCACCTACAGGTGCGCCTGGTCCCGGGTACGATCCGACCCAATTATGGCTGTGGCTCTGGGAGAGCGTCCCTGAGTGAATTGCTTGAGAGAGAGAGACGCATGGGTAGAGGGAGAAAGGATAGGTTTTGCTCTGTGTAGGCACAGGCTGAACGTTGAGGAAGAAAGACTTGGTCGCGAGAAGGAAAAGAAAGAAGGAAGAAGGAAAGGCAGGAAGAACAGAGAGACCAAAGAAGAAAGAAAGAAGCCTTCGCAGGAGAAGAAGAAGGAGCAAGACAGAGAAGAAACAAGGCAGAGAAGAAGAAGAAAGAAAGAAGCCTTCGCAGGAGAAGAAAGAGAAGAAAAGAAAGCAAACACAGCAGCAAAAAAAGAAGAAACAGAGAGACTGCAGAGGAAGAAGAATAATCAAGAAGAAAAGGGAACATACTTTTAAGACGTCTGATCACAAGATCAGATGTCCAATTTCATTTCTTTTTGTCCTAACTACTTTTAATCGCATACATTCATAGTTGAATTGATATTTTGAGTAAATTAAAGTGTTCAATTACATTTTGACTAGTAGTAAATTCCATTTGCTCCCTGTGATCGACCTCGGATACTCTGATTTTCGAGTAATAAAATTCTTTATATTTGTTTAAACGTTTTGTCGGTTGTACTACAACGTGATATACTTTAAACCCGCACAAAACGTTGAAAACATATTACAAGAAAAAAAGGTCCAAGTTTATGATGTAATATTATTTCTGAGGCAATGGAACACCTCTTGCGTTCCACCAAATTTGACCCATACCTACCTTTTAGTATTTCTGATCGCCTGGATACTGGTTGAGGACTCTAACTTAGTTGTAGAATTATTAGGACTTTAATTGAAGTGTGGATGCCATATGAGGACACCAAATAGTGAGTACAATTTCTAAATCTGGTGAGATTCGTGATCTCAGAAAGAAAGAAAAGAGGGAGTGCCCAGGAACATCAAGAGAGCACAATTGTGTAGCCTCTCTCAGAGTTGACTTGTCTAATAGTCTAGAGATTGAGTCTGCAATACTAGACTATATGTAGCACTAGAAGAGTGTGTGCCACCAAATACAAATCCATGCTACTCAATATCTCCTACCTAAGCCAAATGCCGGGGTCAAATTACAGATTATCTTCTGCTTTATCCCCGAGGGAGGTAGTGGCCTATCCTGATAGAAATATTTGCCAAGGGTGATGTACGAACTCCTAGTGCGAATTGGCTTTTTCACTTGGATCCGTTACTTAAGCTATCAATACTTCACATTTGTCTGGATTTCTAAAGTTTTGAAGTAAGAAAAGAAGAAATCTTCAAATTACTTCTATTATTTTTCATTTTTGCTGGGGACTAGCAAATCTTAGGCATGGGGGTATTTGATGAGTCCATTTTAATGGACTAATATTACGCCTAAGTAACTTTAATCGTATTGTTTAGGTGTGTTAATAACTGCAATTAAGTTGTAGAATATTTGTATGCATCATGATTTAAGTTTATAACATTCTATAACTTAATATGTAATGATTTTGTTGCTTTTATGTGCAGGAATTATATTTAGAAAGAGCAAGGGTTGGAGAGCAAATTTCACCAACAACCAGTGGCATCTTTTCCCTTTCCACCGGCCACCCTCAATAGCCGCCAACCTTAAGAATGCCTCCTGCCAAAATTAGAAAAGGGATTTGAAAATCCCTTGATTGGCACACGAGGGGAGAGAGATGAGTTAAAAAGCATGTGGAGAAAGGAGAGGGGAGCCATCTTCCCCCTGGTGGGGAACAACTCCACCGCATGCACTGTGCCTATGCCCGCTCCTTCACCACCAGGCGCCCATATTCAGCACCAAGCGCACCACAACCCCCCTCTTGCAGGTGCAAGCACCGCTCATGCCCTCACCTCTCCCTGCTCCAGCCCTCCTGCAGGCGCAGGCACCGCCACCTGTGCCCGCTTTCAGCTTGTAGCCGCGCTGCACCAAGCCTGCACCTGCTAGCACCATCTCCGCACCCTTCCAGCATTCACAATGCCATGCACCTTGCGCGACCATAGGCGATGCCTTTACGCAGGCGCTAAGCGCCCTTAAGCGCCCATCCACCAAGCCTGCAGCCACCTTAGGCGCATCCGCCCACACCTCTGCAGAGTGCTCGCACGCCAACTCCTTCAACCCTCTACGGCTCCCACTCTACTTCAACACCTGCAGGCGCTACCTCCCTTCCAGCGCCTTCAACCCCCGCAGGCATTGCACCGTGCCACAGCGTCTCCACCGCCTGCTTTCAGCCACAGACATGCGCCCACCTCCCTTCCAACGCCTCCACTTTCCCTCCCGCACGCCCGCAGATCCACGCCTCAACCTGCAGCCGTGCCTGCAGACACTGTATCATGCCCTCCTTCCTACTGCACGCCTTCACGACTGCAGGCGTGCGCCCATCCACCATCCTCCAGCTGCACCTGCAGGCGCACACCTCACTGCATGCACGCCAAACCCTTCCTGCAGGCGCTTACGCCATAGCAGCAGCACTGCCCGCCAGCACGTGCCATCTCCTCCTCCGCTGGCCAGCCACCTTCGACCATCTCCGTCGATGCCGCGGCCTCCATCGGATAGGTCTCATCCTCGCCGACCTCCCTAGCGAATCCACAGCCCGCCGGTGCTCTCTTTCTCTCGAGAGGAGGAGAGAGAGTAAATGCTCTGTTTCCTCTATAATTAAAAATTACAGAAAATTCCATTGTCAAAGTTACTATTCATTTATTTTTTGAATTAATATATTGTAGAAAAATTTGCATGGACACCCCTTACTTAATTTGGAATTACATATAATTGATTTCACCTTATGAATGACATACAACATGAGATATTGATTATAGTACATTAGTGTCATTAGTTAGGAGATAAATATTAACATTGTTTTCTATTACCAAGGACATTATTTAGAATATTATATTTTGGTAATTTTGCATGTGCACCCTCATCTTCTTGATTAATTATCTATATTGAGAATTTGTGCTGGAAATGAGAGCACTAGTTAGCATGCACCTCTATTAATATTCACGATTCCTTTATGCATTATTACTCATTTTTTTAATTGGCTAATTCCTCCTTGTGGAGACGACCTAACTCTTCACAGTTAGTTTTGAAAATTTAAATGTTTTGAAAAGCAATTTTCTACCATGCGATTAAATATAAGGGCACATCATTTTATGTTAAAGTTTTCAACGAAAACGAAGATCGCTCTTTCATGCCTCTTGTGTTTAGATCAACAAAGGTCCCTTAATCTTTTTCTCGTCAAAATTCGAAAAAAATTAGATTTCCCAAAACTTCAATTTTCCAAAAAAATTGACATTTTGCTAAGAGACTACTAAAAGATAAGCATGGGGGTGTGATAAATGCCAGTTTATCATCATTATTATGCATTAAAACAAACCTAGCTCTTAGGATTTTACTCCGCAAATGGGTTTTTGGGCTGCATTTAGGCATTAACTAGGCTAGGCATGCATTGCATTTTCTTTTGTTGTTTAATGTGTTTTGGTGAGTGTTAGGGATGAACAAATATACAGATCCCTAAAACCCTAGCACTCAAGAAGGCAAATGGTGAAGGAGGAGCTCAGACTAACTGGAACTCAGCTTGTTCCAGCTCACCACAGTTGGAACCTAGCTCACATGGACTAGGGTTAGCTCATCCTGGCTCCATTCAGCTAATCTCAGCTGAGTGGCAGCTTAAGAAAGCTCATCTTAGCTCACCCTAGTTAAAGTCAGCTCAGATCCAGCTCAACCTAGTTGAGTCTAGCTCATCTCAGCTCCTAATAGTCCACAGGGAGCTCTAGCTAGCTTAGTTGAGTTGATTAGAGTTCACTCCAGCTCAGATCCAGCTACATCCAACTGCACTCAACTCCAGCCAACTGAAGAAGAATTCATCCCAGCTCAAGAAGCTCAAGTCCAGCTCCCGGGGACTTAGCTTAGCTCAAGCTAATTTAGCTAAGCTACCTTAGCTACCTCAATCAGCTCAATCCTCCCCGGGAGCACCAGACCCAGCTCACCTCAGCTCCATTCAATAGAAGCCAGCTCACTTTAGTTGGGCTTAGTAGCTAGCAAAGAACTAACAAGCTAAGCCAGCTAGAGTGGCCCCATGTTGACCTCTTCAGCAGCAGCCAGCTCCACTTCAGCTCTAGATTCTTTAAATCCAGCTCCTCCCTCCAAACCCTAGCTCCAACACCTCCTCCTCTACTCCACCATTAGGTAAGCTAGCTTAGCATAGTTATGCTCCAGCTTCCGTGGCTTGTACCACCCAAAAACCCTACCTAACAACTCCTCCAACTAGCTCAACCTAAGCTCCACATTAGCTAACCCTACTTGGCGCCAACCTAGCCTACCCACCACCTCCATAAGAAACCAAAAAAGTGGTGCCAAAACCACCCTAACTATCCCCTTTTTGGCGCCACTTTTCCCTCCAAAAAAAACCCCTTCATCTCCACCACACATCTCCCCTTAAACCCATCTCCACCATCCACATAATCCTACCTTCTAGAAGCCTCAAAGTTGGCGCCATCCCATGGCACCTCTCCATGGTTGGTGGCACTTTTAGGTGCCCCTTGACCAACCCTAACTACCCCCCTTACACCCTTTAGGTGGTGCCAACCATCCTTAAGCCTAAGATCATCTAACCACCGCCATCCTCCCATCTTAGCCCTCCATTTCAAGAGTCACCTTAACCCCTCATCCTACCCTGTAAAAAGGCCACTACCCACCACCATTCAAACCATCCTTGGCTAGCAAATTCATTCTCATACTCTACCTAGAGCCAACGCCCAAGAGAGAAGAAGAAGAAGAAGATTAAGGGGATATTCTATCCTTTTGGTGCCTTCCCCTCTTCCCTTCTCTCTTGAGCCCACGCTAGCCAAAGGAGGATCCAGGCAAGGAAGATCTTTGGAGGAGATCTTGAAGGTGGTCCACGCCACCTTGGAGGAGAATTTGAGGGTGGTGGACGCCCACCCTTGGAGGAGTGCATTGAAGGTGGTAGCATCCACCTTGGAGGAGCTCTCAAGGAAGAAGAAGAAGGAGGCCCTCTTTTCAAGCCAAAGAGCAGCTAGGCTTGGAGCAAGAAGACTCCCTTCTTCACCAAATTTTGCAAGAGGATTTGTGTTTCTTTTATTGCTTTTAGATTTTTTTCATTTCTATTAGAATCATTCCTCTACTTGTCTTTGAAAAGAACACAAATTCTAGTTAATCAAATTGCCTTCTTTCTAATTTCCTGTTGCAATTGTTACTTTTGTTCTAGCACTTATTCTATTTCCACTCCCTAATTAGTCTAGGCCTCCACTTGCCTAGAGTGAGCTTAGGTAGTGGACATTTTAATGTCTTAAGTTTTAGCTTAGCATTTTAGGTGTTAGTACTTTTTCGTCACATATGGGCAAAGTGCGAATTGTGACGAAAAGGAACTAACACCTAAAATGCTAAGCTAAAACTTAAGATATTAAAATGTCTACTACCTAAGCTCACTCTAGGCAAGTGGAGGCCTAGAGTAATTAGGGAGTGGAAGTAGAATAAGTGCTGGAACAAAAGTAACAATTGCAACAGGAAATTAAAAAGAAGGTAATTTGATTAACTAGAATTTGTGTTCTTTTCAAAGACAAGTAGAGGAATGCTTCTAATAGAAATGAAAAAATCTAAAAGCAATAAAAGAAACACAAACCCTATTGTAAAATTTGGTGAAGAAGGGAGTCTTCTTGCTCCAAGCCTGGCTGCTCTTTGGCTTGAAAAGAGGGCCTCCTTCTTCTCCTTCCTTGAGAGCTCCTCCAAGGTGGATGCTACCACCTTCAATGCTCTCCTCCAAGGGTGGGCATGCACCACCCTCAAATTCTCCTCCAAGGTGGCGTGGACCACCTTCAAGATCTCCTCCAAAGATCTTCCTTGCCTGGCTCCTCCTTTTGCTAGCGTGGGCTCAAGAGAGAAGGGAAGAGGGGAAGGCACCAAAGGGACAAAATATCCCCTTAATCTTCTTCTTCTCTCTTGGGCGTGGGCTCTAGGTAGAGTATGAGAATGAATTTGCTAGCTAAGGATGGTTTGAATGGTGGTGGGTAGTGGTCTTTTTATAGGGTAAGATGAGGGGCTAAGGTGACTCTTGAAATGGAGGGCTAAGATGGGAGGATGGAGGTGGTTAGATGATCTTAGGGTTAAGGATGGTTGGCGCCACCTAAGGGGTGTAAGGGGGGTAGTTAGGGTTGGTCAATGGGCACCTAAAAGTGGCACCAACCATGGAGAGGTGCCATGAGTTGGCACCGACTTTGAGGCTTCTAGAAGGTAGGATTATGTGGATGGTGGAGATGGGTTTAAGGGGAGATGTGGGGTGGAGATGAAGGGGCTTTTTTTAGAGGGAAAAGTGGTGCCAACAAGTGGGTAGTTAGGGTGGTTTTAGTGCCACTTTTTTGGTGTCTTTTGGAGGTGGTGGGTAGGCTAGGTTGGCACCAAGTAGGGTTAGCTTATGTGGAGCTTAGGTGGAGCTAGTTGGTGGAGTTGTTAGGTAGGGTTTTTGGGTGGTACAAGCCAAGGAAGCTGGAGCATAGCCAAGCTAAGCTACGCTATGCTAGCTTAGCTAATGGTGGAGTAGAGGAGGAGGTGTTGGAGCTAGGGTTTGGAGGGAGGAGCTGTATCTAAAGAATTTGGAGCTAAAGTGGAGCTGGCAGCTGCTGAAGAGGTCAACATGGGGCTACTCTAGCTGGCTTAGCTTGCTACTTCTTTGCTAGCTACTAAGCCAAGCTAAAGTGATGTGGCTTCTGTTGAATGGAGCTGAGGTGAGCTAGGTCTGGTGCTCCCGGGGAGGATTGAGCTGATTGAGGTAGCTAAGGTAGCTTAGCACAATTAGCTTGAGCTAAGCTGAGTCCCCAGGAGCTGAACTTGAGCTTCCTGAGCTGGGATGAATTCTTCTTCACTTGGATGGAGTTGAGTGGAGCTGGATGTAGCCAGATCTAAGCTGGAGTGAACTCCAGTCAACTCAGCTGAGCTAGCTAGAGCTCCCTGTCGACTAGTGGGAGCTGAGATGAGCTAGACTCAACTAGGTTGAGTTGGATCTGAGCTGACTTTAGCTAAGTTGAGCTAAGATGAGCTTTCTTGAGCTGCCACTCAGCTAAGATTAGCTGAATGGAGCTGGGATGAGCTAACCCTAGTCCAAGTGAGCTAGGTTCCAACTGTAGTGAGGTGGAACAAGCTGAGTTTCGCCTTCACCATTTGCCTTCTTGAGTGCTAGGGTTTTAGGGATTTGTATATCTGTTCATCCCTAACACTCACAAAAACACATTAAACAACAAAAGAAAATGCAATGCATGCCTAACCTAGTTAATGCCTAAACGCAGCCCAAGAACCCGCTTGCGGAGTAAAATCCTAAAAGCTAGGTTTGTTTTAATGCATAAGAATGATGATAAACTGGCATTTATCAGGTGCTCATCAAGAAAGTGTTCTGTGATGGGTCCAAAAGGGTCAATGATCTCAGATGGAAGGTGGGACAAGTAATCATCTACCACATTTTGTTTTCCTGCTTTGTCATGAATCTCGAGGTCAAATTCTTGCAACAGCAAGTTCAATCGGATTAATCGAGGTTTCGCATCCTTCTTTGCAAGGAGATGCCACACAGCCGTGTGATCCGAGTAGATGATAACATGGGAACCCAGGAGGTATGATCTGAATTTTTCTAGGGCAAATACTATAGCCAGTAGCTCTTTCTCAGTAACCGTGTGGTTATGCTGAGCCTCGTCTAGTGTTTTGCTAGCGTAGTAAATGACCACAGGTTTCCGATCAATTTTATGCCCCAAAATCGCTCCTACAGCAAAGTTGGATGCATCGCACATGATCTCAAAGGGTTGAGACCAATCAGGGGACTGTAAAATCGGGGCTTGGGTAACTCGGTCACGAAGGAACTCAAATTCTTGGGTGCATTCCTTAGAGATTTCGAAAGGCACATCCTTGGAGAGAAGAGTAGTCAGGGGGCACACGATTTTGAAAAATTAGGGATAAATCGACGGTAAAAATCGATGTGCCCCAGAAAAGATTGGATGTCCTTAATCGAGTTAGGCATAGGGAGTTTGGAAATCAAGTTAACCTTGGCTCTATTAACTTGGATGCCTTTCTTCGAAATTAGATGTCCTAGGACGATTCCCTCAAGCACCATGAAATGGCTCTTTTCCCAGGAAAGAACCAAATTCACATCAATGCACCGCCTGAGTATTTGGACCAAGTGCTGGAGGAAATCGTCAAATGATGTTCCATAAACTGAAAAGTCATCTATGAAGACTTCCAGATAATCACCTACCATATCTGAGAATATGGCAAGCATGCACTGCTGAAAGGTCGCAGGTGCATTGCAGAGACCCAATGGCATCCTTCGAAATGTTTACGTCTCGAAGGGGCAGGTGAATGTGGTCTTTTCCTGGTCCTCTGGATGGATTGCCACTTGGTTATAACCGGAGTACCCGTCAAGAAAGTAGAAGAACCTATTTCCAGCTAGTTTCTCGAGGATCTGATCAATTAATGGTAGTGGGAAATGGTCCTTCTTCATGGAGGAATTGAGTCTTCTGTAATCAATGCAGACTCTCCATGAGTTAGCTATTCGGGTCGGTATGACCTCTCTGATTTCATTCGTAAGGATGGTGAGTCTGGCCTTCTTAGGCACAACCTGGATTGGACTCACCCAGCGACTGTCGGAGATCGGGTAGATGATCCCTGCATCTAACCACTTGATGATCTCCTTTTTCACGACCACCTATAGGTTAGGGTTTAAACGTCTCTACATCTCTTGCGAAGGTCGTGTGCCCTCTTCCGTGTAGATTCAATGTGTGCAATACGAGGGGCTTATGCCAGTCAAGTCATCAAGAGTCCATCCAATGGCTCTACGATGTTGCTAAAGAACAGTAATCAGACGGGATTCCTGGTCAGGTGTGAGTCGGGAGTTGATAATCACAGGAAATGTCTGATTGGAACCCAAAAAGACGTACTTCAGATGATCGGGAAGGGGCTTGATTTCCAGGACAGGATTATCAACAGCAGCGGACGGTTCAGGGTCTGTATCAGGGATAAGGGTCGAAGTTATGGGTGTGTCTAGATCAGATTCAGACTCCTCTATTTGCGAGTTTTGATCTTCTAGTGGTTGATCGGGGATAATCAGATTGTCCTCAATATGCAATTCATCAACCACGGCTTTGATATCACATATTTGCTCTATAACCCCACAATTAATCCCTTGTTGGGCCTTAAAGATGTTAATATTTGGAGTTTGATTCCCAAATTTTAATTCTATTTGGCCCTCCTCATAGTTTATGTTGGCCCTACTAGTGGCCAAAAAAGGTCTCCCTAGTATAATTGGTGTATCCCTTGGGTTGTCAGGTGCATCCATATCCAAAACTATGAAATCCACTGGGAAGTAAAAATCTCGTACCCTAACAATGACATTCTCGAGTACTCCTTTAGGTGACTTGATGGATCGATCGGCTAACTGCAATGTCACCTCGGTTGGTTTAAGTTCGAACTCTTCAAGGTGGTCAAGGAGGGATGTAGGTATTAGGTTTATGGAGGCACCTAGGTCTAGCAAGGCTCTATCAAATTGGGTTTCACCAATTTTACATGAAATTAGGGGAGTTCCTAGGTCTTTAGCCTTGGGTGGGAGTTTACTCAAGATTACAGAGTTGGCTTGCTCTGACAGTACGATCGGATTCCCACTTTTAGTTCGTGGCTTACTCTTGGTTGTACATATGTCTTTCAGGAATCGTGCGTAAGCTAGTACATGGCGGATTGCATCCATCAAGGGGATGTTTTTCTGGACCTGTTCAAACAGTTTGACTAGATCCTCCTCAGGAGCCACGGGTTTGGTTATTCTTTTTCTCTTGGTCAAGGCCTCGAGAAATGGAACCTTAGTCGGTTTCTCTAGAAAAGGTCTAGGATCTTGATCTGGGATAGGGGTATCCTGGATAACTATCCTAGCGTTTGGGTTACTACCAAGCTTAGAGTGGTTTGGATAATGTGGGTCTTGGGTTGCTTTACCACTACGAGTTGTTACAGAGTTTAATCCTGACTGGGTTTGGTTTGGGTTTGGTAGAATGGGTGGCTGCTACTGAAATCTCGCAGAAGATGTCGAAGCTTCCATCCCGTCTGGTGGTGGAATAGAAGGGGCCTAATAAATCATATGTGCGTGGCCTGAATTTGGGTTCATAGCGTGCCTTTGGGTCGGCACGTTATTTGGGTTTGGCAGAGGTTGCGAAGGGAGGGTGCCAGGTTGGTGAGAATTTGCCATCTAGGCTAGTTGATTGCGAACCTCTGTGATCTCGTCCTTGTGCTGTTTTTGCATTTCCGCATTCGTCTTCTGAGTGTCAGCCAGTTCTTGAAGGATAAGAGTCATTTGATCCTGGTTTGGCCCAGATTAATAGGTGGGATTGGGCTGAGGTTGAGGCAGCTGATATGGATGAGGAGCTTGTGGATGGGGTTGATCAGGTGGTCTTTGAGTTTGAGAATTTCCCGTCCACTGGAAGTTGGGATGATTTTGCCATCCAGGGTTGTAGGTATTGGAGAACGGGTCATTCTGGATGGCATTGAGGTCCTCGCAGGTCTGAGGAGCCTCAGGCAAGTCAGAATACGAGGGTTCAGAGTTCCCCCAACTAGAATAAAGTGGATCGGAGGTCCCTCCGGTCTGAGAGTCAGACGGGGGTGGATACAGGTCCATCCCCTGAGAAGATTGGTGATAGATGTTCTACATAGTTTCCCTTGCAAGAGGTGGCCGTGCAAAGGAGTTCTGTGCAGAGGTGGCTCGTTGCAGATGCCGAGTCAGCTCGTCCACCTTCTTCTCTACGATGGAGACCTTGTCCAACCAATTGGCCATCAGTTCCAAGTCGACGGATGTGGATAGGTCCTGCATCTCATGTGCTCCCCTAAGATTCGTCGATGCGTGGGCATTCGTTCGGTCGAATAAGCCCATGGAGTCATTATTGATGGATTTCTCGCACATATTTTCGAGAATCTCCCACACCCTGTCCTCATGTTGACCCATGATGTTTCCTCCGCAGGTTGCATTGACGAATAATCGAATGTCTTCACGGAGTCCCTGGTAAAAAGACTAGACTTGTTCCCATTTAGGAACTCGTAATGGGGGCACTTTCGCATGAGATCTAAGAATCAGTCCCATGCCTCATGAAGAGGTTCTCCCGTTTGTTGAGTGAAATGAGTGATCTAGTGGTGCAAGGCATTTGTCCGGCCAACGGGAAAGAACTTCAAAAATTTGGACTGAAGTTCATCCCATGTGTTGATCGAATGAGTCTGAGTTTGATACCAATGAGTATCCTTGTCCATGAGGGAGAAAGAAAACATCTTCATGAGTAGAATATCCCGATTTTATGCATCTGACCCGAAGGTCTGGGCCAAATGCTCGAGCTGCTTAATGTGCTGGAATGGATCCTTAGAGTTAAGCCCATGGAATTTTGGTATGGCATGAATCATATTGGGCTTGAGTTCAGAATCCAGACCTCTAGCCAGGATTCAGACTCGAGGCTCGATTGCCACCGCAGCGAGATTATAGTGATCTCGCATCATAGGACGTTGCGGTGGATTTACAAAGTTTTGGAAGAGATCATTTAGGCATTGAAGCTGGTGCTCAAGGTTGTTCTCTTCTTCAATGGGTTGTGCCATGATGGAAGGAGAACTTGTTTCCGAATCAGAGGAAAGATCTATGTGGTGGGGTTGTTGCACAAACAGGGGCATCGAGGCTTAGCCTCGACGAGAGTGAATTTCTAACAGAGGCCTTAAGGATGGTCTTAAGGACCTCCTACCAAACATGCACAGAAGGATTTGATGAGATCAGAAGGTGCTGGACCCAATCGAGACACCCAAAAATTGTTGGGTGACTATAGAGGTTTGGGGCGGATGATACCCCTTAGTCAGAAAGGTCATCTACTTGAGAAGTATCTGGGTAGCCAGAGAGGGAGAGTCCCGTAAAGACCCCTACATGATAGAGCGTCCCCACGAGTTACAGGGTTTCCCCCACCCGACCTCACTTGTCACTGAGATTCCAGGTAAACCAGAATGGGGCCTTGACCTCTTAAGTCTACCTTTTTTAGTTAAGATCAAGGTGCTTAGGGTTCCACTTGAACTTTAGGTCTTTTGACTGTGAAAAGTGACCTAATTTTAAGGTTGGTTGACCCAAAGGATCAACTTCACCTCTTTGTTCCTTTGAAAGTGTCTAGGTCCTTTCTTTTAGGGTTCAAATGGATTAAGAGCCTAATTTACTTAGGGTTTCTCTTGGATAGATCTTTTCCAACAAGGCTTAGGCACACCTCTTTTTGAAATTTTTTATTTCTTTGCTTAAGAGAAGATGTGTCTCTGAAAACCCTAGCTTTGCAATCCTTAGGTTCGCTCTAGTTGGTCCAATTTAGTTACCTCAAAAATTGGTATCTAGGGTTCAATCAAGAAGGTTTTAGCCCTAGTTACCTTAATTGGATGTGCAATTCAAAATGTGTTGAAATGAAAATCAGGCAACTTTGGTGAATTACTAAATATGGAAGCAGGTAGCCCTATATTGATTTTTCTTTATTTTTTTCCTTTTCAGACTTTAAGGGGATTAAAAGAGAGGGTTAATGAAAGTTTACCTGTTCCTTGGTGTGGTTGTTGTGTGGCCTCTTTTCTTTCCTCGGCTTTCCCTAAGACACACAGCAAAAGAGAGAGATTAAGTCAGTATTGAATCAGAAATTACGATCAAAGTTTCTAAAATGCCTATTGCACCCTGACAACTGCGCCAAAATGTTGATGCGGCGAGATCGTGTTTTTAAAAGATGTTCGTTGCAGTATAAATGAAATTGCCACAAAAACAAATAAGAATTTATAACTAGAAAACCAAGGTATCCGAGGTTGAACATAGGGAGCAATTGGGTATTTAAAAACTTAAGAGCACAACTCTCAATTTAATAAAAAGTAATAACCAATCCAATCAAAATTGAAAAATAATGTCAATGTAGAAATAAGCTAAAGAATTGGACGTCTAAAAATCAAATGTCTTAACAGTTTCTGCTACAGTGCTTGATTTGTCCTTCTCTTTCTCTCTTCTTTCTCTTTCTCTGCGGCTATGCTTCTTCTACCTTCAGTCTTCTTTCTTCTTTTCTTCTTTGTCTTTCCTTGTCTTCTTCTTCTTCTATCTCTGCTTGGCTGCTCCTGCTTCCTTCTTTCTTCAGCCCTTGCCTTCTTTGGCTTCTTCTTCTTCTTTCTTCTTCTGCAGCTAAGTCCCTGTATGGTCGAGCTCGGATAGGTTGTTAATATGGTGATTTTATCGTTGAAATGTGTATAGTGGTTAACCTAAATCGGACCTAACCATATCTTTACAAAAATTTTTAACCTGGCCTACTTGATTTTATCTTGTCACTTTTAGGCCCAGGGTCGAACTCCGGGAAGTGGGGTTACAAGTTATGTTTCTATGCCTTTCCTACAATGGGTCTCTTCCATTCATTTATTGTGTTTTTGGTGCTTTTCTTATTTAGATTTTTTTCTGGTAATCTTTGTCCTTGAGGCACACCCTCAAAATTGGGTTCTTGGTTTTGAGCCAAAATAGAGTTCCAAAACGAATCTTGCTATTCACAAGACGGGATACCTGCAAGTCAAAGATTATCTTTTCTCTTTTATTTATTTATTTTTTATCTCTTTACTAACAAGAAGGCGAAAAAGAAATAAAGTAAATACAGTATATATAGGTATATATTATGTATATAAAGGGGTGTGGGTGGAGGCGGAGATGGAGTGTAGCATGGTGTCGAGTTGGTCGTCGTCTAGAGAGACGCAACCAATAGGACTAGGTGCTGCGTGGAGTGTGGGATGGATGGTGGAAGATGTATGTAACCACACTTTTTTGTACGCGTGTATCGGGGAATATCAGCAACTGATGCAGATATTCCCGCAATACAGCGTATGGTAAATAATGTGAAAATATATATATGTATATATGTAAATATATCTATATGTATATATATATGGCTATAAATATACAAATATATATATATATGTAGATATATATGTATAAGTGTATATATATATCTGTGTGTGTATGTATATATAACTATATAGAGGTATATATATATGTATGTATAGTAATATATGTATATATAGATATATGTAGCTAAGTATATATATATATATATGTATGTATGTATGTATAGTTATAGATATATATATGTATAGATGTATATATATATATGTATATGTATGTATGTATATAATACTATATAGATGTATATTTATAGGTATATAGGTATATGTATCTAGATATATATATATATATATAAGTATATATACAAGTATATAGATATATATATATATGTATATAAGTATAATAGTACTACTATATTTATATATGTAAGTATATATATATTTATGTATATGCATAGTAGTATATGTATATATGTATATATATATATATATATATGTATGTATATATACAGGCATATATATATATATATGTATATGCATAGTAGTATATGTATATATGTATATATATATATGTATGTATATATACAGGCATATATATATATATAGATATATATATGTATGTATACTAATGCATAAGTATATAGGTACTACTATATGTATAAATATAAGTATATATATATATATATAGATATATATATGTATATCAATATATGTATATATATATAGATATATATATGTATATCAATATATGTATATATATATCACTATATATAAGTATACGTATATATACATATGTTTATAATAGTGTTTATGTGTGTGTGGGTGTGTGGAAGTGTTGGTGTAGGTGTGTGTGTGCGTCGGTGTAATGAGAGTGAGTGTCGTGAGAGAGAGAGAGAGAGCGGGAGAGAAGAATGCAGCCGCACTGCTAGGGAGTAAGTTAGGTCGTCTGCGCGCAATGGCGTCGTCTGGGGCTTCCACACACGTACGCGTAGGCGCGTTTGCACAGAGAGGGAGAAGGCCTGTGCCGAACGGTTGCGAGCGTGGAGAGTTCGCTACAGCGCGCGGGGTTGGAGGGCGAGGGCGCCTGCAGCTTGCGCAGAAGCTTGCAAGTGCTGTAGGGGGTGGGGAGGCGCTTGGCCGGCTGCTGCAGAGGCGCGCAACGGCCGGTTGCAGGCGGGAGAAAGCGTGATAGGGCGGAGAAAGCGAAGGCTGAGAGGGCCTGTAGGTGCGCGCGGAGGGCTGGGGCGCCTGTAGGTGTGCGCGGAAGGAGCTGCTGCTACTGCTGCCGCTGCTGCAGCTTCCTTGCCACTGCTGCTGCTGCTACTTCAGGCTTCAGACCTTGAAGCTGCTCCAATGGCGGGGAGGTGCGGGAATGCAAAAAAAATGAAAATAGACCCACCACGCCCACCAGCTCTTTGAAGAGCTAGGCGGTGGTGGTCTCACTATGGTGGTGTGCACCACAGTGAGGGCTCCTGCCCACCGGGTTTCTCCTCGGAGGAGGACCGACGTATGGAGGGGAAAGTAGGAGAGGACAGCCTGGAGAAGAAGTGTAGGTGGGTTCTTTTCGTGGCTGGGACCAGGCTCCCTCCAAAGGTAGGAGTTGCGGTCTTTAAATAGAAGAGGAAGGCATGGCCGCATGCAGCTGCAGGGAAAGGGATGGGATGGCTTGGCAGGGAATGGCAAGGGCAGCTGCGGCAGGGAATGGTGCGAGGAGAAGTTGCATGCAGCCGTAGGGAAAATTAAAAATCAAGTGGGAATAAAAATAGAGGTGGTGGATTTTTGCAAAGAGGCACTTGAGGAAAAAAGGTAAAATGCAAGGCCACTTATTTCATTCTTCTTTCCTCTCAATTAAATGCATGTATACATATATATTTACAAATGCAACTACGGAATCCTAATATACACAGGTAATGCTAGGAAATAGCATAAGAAAGCATTATTACAGGTGTATTTTGCGGTGCAATCATACCCCATGCCTATCTTTTGCTAGTCCCTAGCAAAACAGTATTTAGAAATGATCTTAAGCTGAAGATTTTCTTCTGAGGTAATATAGGTGTGTTTATTGCTGGATATTGTGAGAACCAATTGTAGAGAAGACTATCAGTACTTTAAGTCTCACATGACATAGATCATCTCTCAACTAACCAGGATTCTTGATATTTAAACCTTAAGTACGATTTCAAGGACCTAGGAGGTTTTTGCCGTACTCGAGAGCTCAAAAGGTTATGGCTTGTGCATAGTGAAGGATCAAGACTGACCAGATGAACATTAAGACTCAAGCCCAGGGTTTCACAAATCTTTAAGTACAGGTTGGTCCCAGTTTCAGTTCGTGTTTTCGGATTGACCCTTCAGAAGATGACGAAAAACTCAACTCCCATTTTCTAATTTTTTTGTGGCTCAAAGGAAAACAAGGTATTTGTAACCTGCCCTGAAGAACTTCTTGTAGGGAGAAGACTTTACAGACATTTTTGTGAGATATACTGACTTATTTGCAACCTTTTTTTTTTGAAACACGTGTCAGTATATCTCTTACAACATTCTTTTGAAGGAGCACACTTTTTTTCTTTTTGGGGGGAGAGTCTCTTTTTGGTGGAAAGAGTCGCTCCTAAACACAAGACTAAAGCTTGGGATAAAAAGTCTACCTGCACGCACAGGTAACGACTCCACCTTCCCTAATGAACACTAGGGTTGGATATTATGTTCACCTGGTCTTTCCTGATATGTGTAGTGTGAACCAAGTTTACTTAAGCTCTCAAGTAAAAGCAAACCAACAGATCCTGTACTGGTGTCTCAGGTACAAGAATACGTCCTTAGTTAGGAGAGATTTTGATCTATTTTGTCAATGCTTTAAGTGAATTAAGCCGAGCCTAAGCGAATCAAGCTTCTGTGGCCTGGAAAGTCTTCAAAACAGAGGTTGAATATCCATAAACACTTATTGTATTTTTTGCTTCAGCTTTCAGATCATTACTAAACACCATTTATTTAGATATATATATATATATATTCTTTTTCTTTTTCTTGCATATTTATAAATAGGTGGGAGCTGTATGATACCATAAAATACCCAGATTCTATGGATGCCTATCCACCCCCCCATGCCAAACAATGCTATGTCCTCATATGCATGCAGGGAAAGGTAGAGAAAGGATGAAAGATCGGGTAACGAGAGTTGAGGTTCAGGGTATACAGCAGGGTGGTAGGGTGGGTGGTTGGTGGGTAGTGAAGAGAAAAATGAAGTGATCGCGATAGAGGCGTGAATAGTGATGGTGGATGGTGAAATGTCTGGCACTTTATTGGACGAGAATGTCCCAGGCGGATCAGAAATCAGATCAGGAAGAAGTTGGCCCTTAGATTGGCCAAGAAGAGGGGCTCCTTGGATAGATGGATCCAAAAGGGAATAGCCCCAGTGAGTAAGATGTGGGCTCAAGGTCCCAGTGTGGAATTGCAAACCCGCTTGATTTGGTGGGAAAGAAAGGCAATTCGATCCTCAAGAGTGTGGACCGGCGGTGAGCAGCCCGGATATGACTCAGACCACGAGGTATGGGAAGTAGACAAAACCTCGTCAGAAGTCTAGTTAGGAGAAGGTACGGAACAAGGGAGGGATGGGGGAACGTCACAGTTTGTGTTGGTCAGGCAGTCATCAGTGTTTATAGGTAATCCGCAGTAGTCCGAATAGGTCCCAAATAGTCCGATACATGCACTGACGGTCATGTCCTCATCAGATGTGTCATCCTCGATGCAATCGCAATCAAAGTTCATGGCTGCCTTGAGGATGTTCAACTTGATCTTTTCAGATCCAACAGCAATCTCAATACAGCCTGACTCGCAGTCGATAAGGGCGCGGGCTGTGGCCAAGAAAGGTCGACCGGGGATGATTGGACAATCAGAAAGTGAACTAGGAACTTCCATATCTAAAACAAGAAAGTCAACAGGAAAATAGAGACTGTTGACCCTAACCACCACGTCTTCCACCACACCCTTTGGGATTTTGACAGAACGATCTGCCAACTGTAATGTGATAGGGGTGGGTTTCAGATTTCCCAAGGAAAATTTTTCGAGCATGATGGTCGGGATGAGATTTATGGAAGATCCTAGATTAAGCAAGGCACGATTAAAATTGCATCCTTGGATGCTACAGGAAATCAGCGGTGTGCCAGGATCTTTCTGCTTCGGTGGTAGGTTTGACAGTATAGCACAACTCACATGAGGCGAGAGAAGCATCAGATTTTTAGTTTTCTTTGACTGTCGCCTGGGTGTTGTGTAGTCTTTGAAAAATCGGGCGACAGTAGGTATGTGGTCGATAGCCTCGAGCAGGGGTACCCTGCTTTCTACATCCCTGAACAAATTACGCAGGTTATCAAAGGCCTGCGTATCTTTCTTTTTGCCTTTTGGCTCCCTCAGTAGAGCCTCAGGGAATAGGACTGATTCTGGCAACAATTTGGGTATATCATCCACTCGCGAATGCGGTGCGCATCCCAAATGAGAGGGCAATGAAGAAGAAGACGGGCCAGGATCAGGTCAAGGCGGATCGACGGTCTGCTTACCGCTCCTCGTAGTGATAGCATTGGGTGATGCGGGTCCAGTGGGATCATACGGCGGAGGAGGGTTCGCAATGGGGACATAAGAGTGCGGTGCTACAGCGGGATTAGCCTGAAATCCCGGTGGGATGCTCAGAGCTTGCAGAATTTGATGAACCTGTCCCTGAGAAGGTTGTACCTATGGCTGCGGACCACAGGGTACGAAGTTTCGCTGGTTGGGAACAGGTTAGGCAGGAAGAGTGCCCTGAGATCGAGTCGCCATGCGTAGTTGACTAATCTCAGCATTTTGTTGCGCCAATTGGTATTGAAGAGAGGTCATGTTCTCTTCATGGCGCTTTGACATATCCGTCATCATTCACATCAATTTATCAAGAGGACTTAATGCATGTTCTGCTTGCGGTACGCAAGGGCCTGATGGTGGATTCGCCATAGGATTAGATTGGGCCCTTCGGATGACGGGTGTGGATGGTCGCATTGGTCCACCTGCGAGGTTTTGGCACTGCGGGTTGTTGGACCATGAGAATTTCGGATGATTACGCCACCCTGGGTTATAAGTGCCAGAGAACGGGTTACTCCCCAGGGGGCAAGCGTCTTCTATGCCAGAAGACGCGTCCGCATGTAAGTATGCGTCCGAGCACACGGAGGCTTGGTCCTCCGTGTTGAAATACTGGCTCACAGAAGCCAGTTCCACATGACTTACCGAGTCGCTTGGCGCAACACTTGGTAAGGAAGGTCTTACGGGGTTTCTCAGGATAAGCCTGGTGTTGGAAGAATTTGGATTGTGACGAAGTGGTGAAGAGGTGGTGTTTGCCAAAGATCAAGCGGGGTTGGCCAGAAGCTCGTCTAGCTTCTTGTGCACGACGGAGACTTCATCCAGGTTTTGTGCAATAAGGCATAGATCAGTGGATGAATGGGAGGGTCCCGTGTCAACTTCGTGGACATTTCGGGGCTGGCTTGTATGATTAAAGTCGACAATGGAGGCATTGTTTATCGAGTTTTCACTCATATTTTCAAACAGTTCAAATGCTCCATTCTCATCTTTATTCATAAAGTTCCCTCCGCAGGAAGTGTCTGCAATCTGCTTCAAAGTCTCATTTAGCCCATAGTAGAAAATCTGGGCTATATGCCACTTAGGAAAACCGTGGTGCGGACACTTTTTGAGGAGGTCATTATACCTCTCCCATGCCTCATGAAATTGTTCGCCGTTTTGTTACGTAAATGAAGTGATAGCACGGTGAAGTGGATTGGTTCGCCCGATTGGGAAGAACTTCTTGAGAAACACTATTTGCATTTCTTCCCAAGAGTGGATGGTTCTCCCAAGGGTGCGTAACCATTGCGACGCTTTATCCCTCAATGAAAACAGAAACATTTTCATGAGGACTATAGGTAACCCGACATTTCTTGGTTTAACCGTTTCAGCCAGTCGAGTTAGGTCTTCCAAGTGGAGAAAAGGATCTTCACTTGCAAGACCTTGGAAGTGAAAATTTATTAGGCTAATAATGTTTGGTTTTAATTCAAAGTCGTCCCTGCCCATGGGGACCCGAATTTATCCTATGGTCTCTGTAGCAGCGGGATTATGATAAGAGTTAAGAGACCTAGGCTCCTCCCATTCGGGAGGGTTCTGCATTTCCTCCAATGTTTCCCGAATGGCTTCCATTTGCTCATTATACATTTCCATTTGGGCTTGGTGGAGGGTTATGGGATCTAAGGCTCCACCACCTGGTGGATTCTAAGGGCGGTTTCCTCCCTCGGGATTTGGGGGTGGGCGTGCAGCCATGTTGGTGGAGGAGGAGGACGATTCAGCTTCTTTTCTAGATTTATCAGTCAATTCAAATAGTTCAGGGTTTTGTGACCTCCTCCCAAACATGCACTACCGCAGGAAGATTTGGGGAGATGAGAAGGGAAAAGAGACGAGAGAAATGACGCCGCAAAGGTACACTTGATTACAAATCAATACAATCAAGTTCCTAACCTCTATAGTGTGCCCTTAGACCTAAAGATCTAAGTTACCTACTATCACGAACTATAGAACCGAATGCGAGCACTGCGGAACCACCGAGCCAGATTGAAAGGCCGTTTGCCCCAGTCTTAGACACCCGATAGCACGCGAGAACTCTCACCAGCACGTAGCTGCTACACGCAGGTAGTTAAACCTCCAATCCTTAGTAAGGGTCAAGTTACTACCAATTTTAATTAGAGGCTTAGGATCTAGTGCTTCTGGAATTTGGAGGGCGTTGTTTACGGGTAATGCCCAAGTGATTGATTTTCAGAGTGTGTAAAACAAGCATGCAATGGGAAAATCTCCCTGAATTAAAGTTTCTATTGGTCAATGGTTTTTAGAGTTCAGCCTTAAGTATTATGGATTTTAGGATTTCGCTGTATTACCAATTCAACAAATCTCCAGGTTTTTGTGAGAATACAAGTTTTCTTTCTAAGCCCAACAAACCCTTCTTCAATATCAGTTAGTTAATGCATGCTAAAATGTAATGGGCTACCCTAAATGGAGATTTCTATGTGTGGATGCACGAATCAGTTTTATATTAGTGTGAAAGGGAGCCAAAGCACTTCAATTCAAGTGCTCCCAATCACCAGAAAGATGTCCACACACAAGACTTCAACCAACAGATAAAGAAACTAAAGTTGTTGGTGTTGAAATACTCGGGATCGAATCTGAGGCAAGTTGAAAAGTTGTGATGGGGTTGGAATCAACTCAATTCCAAGTCTCCCCACCAAAAAGTGTGATCCCGAATTGTAGATAAGTGAGGCAAAAGAGGGGTGCAATCAAACTTTTTGTATTTTCCTCAAAGAATACTTCACAGGCGAGAAATTCAAGAATTAAGATTCTTCGATTTTCGTTATGTAAAGTAAGGCAGAAAATCCGGGGGCGGTGGGAGTGAAGAAAATCAATCAACCAAGTGAATTTTAATCCACTTGCCCCAATAGATCCTAAGAAGTTTTTCTAGTTTTTTTAGTTTTTATTTATTTATTTATTTATTATGGTGAAAAGTTAACCCTAATTGCTTAGAAAAGAAGACCTACTTGTTCGGCAACATGTGCGAAGCTCCAATGCGGTGTCGGCGTCTTCACGCTCTCGTTCCTGCCTTGGATCTACTCACGTCTTCGACTTCATCTGCCTTCCTTCTCCTTCCACCAGGTTCACCTGTACACCAAAAACAGAAATACCCGTGAAGATAGAAGAGAAAAATTGAAACGAATTGAATAGAAACTTACTTGAAGGCGCACTTCCCCGGCAACGGCGCCAGAAAAGATGTATGGTCGAGCCCAGATAGGTTGTTAATATGGTGATTTTATCGTTGAAATGTGTATAGTGGTTAACCTAAATCGAACCTAACCATATCCTTACAAAAATTTTTAACCTGGCCTACCTGATTTTATCTTGTCACTTTTAGGCCCAAGGTCGAACTCAGGGAAGTGGGGTTACAAGTTATGTTTCTACGCCTATCCTACAACGGGTCTCTTCCGTTCGTTTATTGTGCTTTTGGTGTTTTTCTTATTTAGATTTTTTTCTGGTAATCTTTGGCCTTGAGGCACACCCTCAAAATTGGGTTCTTGGCTTTGAGCCAAAACAGAGTTCCAAAACAAATCTTGCTATTCGCAAGACGGGATACCTGCAAGTCAAAGATTATCTTTTGTCTTTTATTTATTTTTTTTATCCTTTTACTAAGAAGAAAGTGAAACAGAAATAAAGTAAATACAGTATATATAGGTATATATTATGTATATAAAGGGGTGGGGGTGGAGGCAGAGATGGAGTGTAGCACGGTGTCGAGTCGGTCGTCGTCTAGAGAGATACGACCAACAGAACTAGGTGCCACGTGGAGTGTGGGATGGATGGTGGATGATGTATGTAACCACACTTTTTTGTACGCATGTATCAGGGAATATCAGCAACTGGTGCAGATATTCTGGCGATACAGCATATGGTAAATAATGTGAAAATATATATATGTATATATGTAAATATATCTATAGGTATATATATATATGGTTATAAATATACAGGTATATATATATGTAGATATATATGTATAAGTGTATATATTTATATGCGTGTGTGTATGTATATATAACTATATAGAGGTATATATATATGTATGTATAGTAATATATGTATATATAGATATATGTAGCTAAGTATATATATATATATATATCTATGTATGTATGTATAGTTATAGATATATATATATATATGTATATGTATGTATGAATATAATACTATATAGATCTATATTTATAGGTATATAGGTACATGTATCTAGATATGTATATATATATATATATATATATATATAAGTATATATACAAGTATATAGATATATATATATAAATGTAAGTATATATATATATATGTATATGCATAGTAGTATATGTATATATGTATATATATATATGTATGTATATATAGAGGTATATATATATATATATATAGATATATATATATGTATGTATACTAATACATAAGTATATAGGTACTACTATATGTATAAATATAAGTATATATATATATATATATAGATATATATATGTATATATATATATGTATATCAATATATGCATATATATATCACTATATATAAGTATACGTATATATATATATGTTTATAATAGTGTTTATGTGGGTGTGGGTGTGTGGAAGTGTTGGTGTAGGTGTGTGTGTGCGTCGGTGTAAAGAGAGTGAGTGTTGTGAGAGAGAGAGAGAGCTAGAGAGAAGAATGCAGCCGCACTGCTGCGGAGTAAGTTAGGTCGTCTGCGTGCGATGGTCGTCGTCTGGGGCTTCCACGCGCGTACACGCAGGCACGTCTGCACAGAGAGGGAGAAGGCCTGCGCTGGACGGTTGCGAGCATGGAGAGTTCTTGACAGAGCGCACGGGGCTGGAGGGCGAGGGCGCCTGCAGCTTGCGCGGAAGCTTATAGGTGCTGCAGGGGGGCGAGGAGGCAGTTGGCTAGCCGCTGCAGGGGCACGCAGCGGCCGGTTGCGGGCGAGAGCGAGCATGATAGGCGGAGAAAGAAAAGGCTGAGAGGGCCTGCAGGTGCGTGCGGAGGGCTGGGGCGCCTGCAGGCATGCGCGGAAGGAGCTGCTGCTGCTGCTTCAAGCTTCATACGTTGAAGCTGCTCCAATGGCGGGAAGGTGCGGGAATGCAAAAAAAATGAAAATAGACCCACCACGCCCACCGGCTCTTTGAAGAGCTAGGCAGTGGTGGTCTCACTGTGGTGGTGTGCACCACAGTGACGGCTCCTGCCTGTCGGGTTTCTCCTCGGAGGAGGATCGAAGAATGGAGGGGAAAGTAGGAGAGGATGGCCTGGAGAAGAAGTGCAGGTGGGTTATCTTCGTGGCTGGGACCAGGCTCCCTCCAAGGGCAGGAGCTGCGGTCTTTAAATAGAAGAGGAAGGCATGGTCGCATGGAGCTGCAGGGAGAGGGATGGGATGGCTTGGCAGGGAATGGCAAGGGCAGCTGCGGTAGGGAATGGTGCGAGGAGAAGTTGCATGCAGCCGTAGGGAAAATTAAAAATCAAGTGGGAATAAAAATAGAGGTGGTGGATTTTTGCAAAGAGCCACTTGAGGAAAAAAGGTAAAATGTAGGGCCACTTATTTCATTCTTCTTTCCTCTCAATTAAATGCATGTATACATGTATTTTTACAAATGCAACTACGGAATCCTAATATGCACAGGTAATGCTAGGAAATAGCATAAGAAGGCATTATTGCAGGTGTATTTTCCGGTGCAATCAGTCCCTCCTTAGCTTTGGCTTCCTTTGCCATCAAGTCCTACCTTCAGTAGCTGCCTCCTTCTTCTTTTCTTTGGCTTCTGCCTTGTTTTCCTTCTTTAGCCTTTACCTTTAGCCGCACCTTCTTCTTCCTTTTCCTTGCTGCGGCTAAGTCCTTTGAAAGATGACTTTTCACTTAGCATTATAGTATTTAAGTGGTGGAAAAATCGACTAATAAAAAATAATGAAAATAACCACTCGCAGAAGAGCGGGTCGTGTCCACAGGGAGGCAATTATGCAATCACTACTTAATTATTTAAATTTATTTCGGATAGTGCGAAATCCCTATTCAAATCTGACTTAAAATGTGAAGGAAAGTAGATTTGCAATAGCTTAAAAAGATAAGGGTATATGTGCAGTTTTCCCTCACATAAATCCTCAATAAATTTAGGATGAATTCATGCAATTTTCACGTGATGTGTACTAGAGAAAATTAGTACTTAAATTAAGGCCAAAAATTAATCTCCAAACTAGTGAAATTCAATATCATGCAATTATAAGGAACTATCAGTGTTCAATGCAATTCTGCCATAATATAATAATAATAAATAAATTCAAATTAGGTGGCAATGGCATTGAATGTAAATTGTAATTGATGGGAAAACAAAGCTTTTTCCTCTCTCCTCCTTGCAAGAGAGAGAGCACCGCAGGGCTGTCGCGAGGCTCAGGAGGACAGCGAGGACGAGGGCTCTCCGGTGGTGGCAACGGCGGCGATGGAGGTGGCCGGAGTGCTGCCTGTTGAACATGAAGGTGGAGCGGCTGCTGCAGGGAGCCTGTGGCGCACATTGGTGCATGCTGGTGGCGTGTGAGCGTGCGTGCGCTTGCGGTGAGGCGGTGAGGCAGAGGCTGGAGCGCGGGCAGTTGGCTATAGGCGTGCGGTCTGCAAGTGGGTGGAGGTAGCGCTTGCGGGTGCGTTGCTGCAGTGCTGTGGAGAGGCATTGTGAAGGGAGGTGCGCCTGCAGATGGCGCTGAAGGGAGGTGAGCGGTGCGCCTGTAGATGGCATTGAGGGGAGCGAGCGGTGGGGCGTGTAGGCGCACGCCTGCAGGGTGGAGAGGTGCGGGCTTTGTGCGCGTGGGCAGGTGCTTGCAGAGGCTGGTGCGTGAGTGGATGAGAGGGTGCTGTGAGGGGGCGGCAGTCTGAACGCAGCGCCTGCAGTTGGTTGCATGCGGGCTTGGTGCGCTGGAGATGGGAGGAAGGCGCGCGGGTAGGCGCTTGCAGAGGCTGGAGCGGCTGCGGGAAGGCTTGGTGCGGGCCTATGATGCAGTGCAGGGCTGGTTGGAGATGGGTGAGCTGGTGTGGGCAGAGGTGGCGTGAGCGCCTGCAGCAGGGGGGCGCTGGAAGGAAGGATGCACCTGCTGTGGCGTGGGTTCTGTGCGCGCGGTGAAGGTAGGTGCGGTGACTGTAGGGCCAACTGGAGATGGAACACGCCTGCGGGCGCACAAGGTGGATGGTCTGGTGATGCTCGCTCAAGCCAAGGTGCACTCTGGATCCACAGTGTCCGTTGGGTAGTTCCCCGCAAGGAGGAAGATGAAGATGATCCTCTTTTCCACAGTGCATGCGGAGGAGTTGTTCCCCACAAGGGGGAAGATGATCCCCGTTCTTCTCTCCACCTCCTCTCTTTAACTACTTTCTCTCCCCACGTGCGCCAATCAAGGGATTTTCAAATCCCTTTTCTAATTTTGGCAGGAGGCTATTGGGGAGACGCTGGCGGCTGTTGAGGGTGGTCGATAGAAAGGGAAAAGAGCAGCCGCCAGTTACTTGAAAGGGTAATTTATCCTTTCCTCCTCATTCTTTTGCCACTTATTTTTCCTGCACATAAAAAGAACATAATCATTACACATTAAATTATAGAATGTTGTAAAATTAAATCATGATGCATACAATTATTCTATAACTTAGTGTAGTTGTTAACAAACCTAAAATGTACAATTAAAGTTACTTAGGCGTAATATTAGTCCATTAAAATGGACTCATCAAATACCCTCATGCCTAAGATTTGCTAGTCCCTAGCAAAAATGAATAATAGAAGTAATCAGAAGACTTCTTCTTTTCTTATTTCAAAACTTTAGAAATCCAGACAAATGTGAACTGCTGATAGCCTAGGTAACAGATCCAAGTGAAAGAGCCAATTCGCATTGGGAGTTCGTACATCACCCTTGGCAAAAATTTCTATCGAGATAGGCAACTACTTCCCTCGGGGATAAAGCAGATGATAATCTGTAATTTGACCCCGACGATTGGCTTAGGTAGGAGATATCGAGTTAAATGGATTTGTATTTGGCGGCACACACTCATCTGGTGCTACATATAGTCTAGTACTGCAGACTGTAAAACTCTAGACTATTAGACAAGTCAACTCTGAGATAGGCTATACAACTGTGCTCTGTTGATGATCCTGGGCACTCCCTCTTCTTTTTCCTTCCGAGATCACAAATCTCGCCAAATTTAGAAATTGTACTCACTATTTGGTGGCCTCACATGACATCCACATTTCAATTAAAGTCCTAATAACTCTACAACTAAGTTAGAGTCATCAACCAGTATTCAGGCGATCAGAAATACTAGAAGGTAGGTATACGTCATATTTGGTGGAACGCAATAGGTGTTCTGATGCCTCAGAAATAATATTACATTACAAACTTACACTTTTTTTTTGTAATATAACTTTTTCTTCTTTTTGTTCTTTCTGTTTCTTCCTTTTCTTCTATTCTCTCTTCCCTTCTCTCTTTTTTCTTTTTCAATTTTATTTCTTTTTGTTTCTTTTTCAATCAACACAACACGATACGGACTTTTATTTACGAGGCATTATTAGGGATGATGATGGTCAAGAGGAAATTGTGTGGCTTATTTGGTGGAAGTGCCTATTCTCGGCACCAGGAAGGAGTGGATAGGACAGGCGTATTGTTGACCTTAGACATTATTACCCTCCTTCAGCCTAGGACTCTATGAAGGATGGTCGAAACTATCCACCATAGTTATAGGTTTATTAAGACTCAATCTCTATGTATCTGCCTTATTTGGTGACTCTCAGGAATTCACACAAAATATGCACTCAAGAATAGAGAGTAAAAACTATGCCTAACTCTGAAGTATCATCATCTAATTGTCCAAAAATTTAAGAGTCCTTGCACTAGACTTAGCGCACCAGTAATCTCTCTACTTTCTTCTCACAAATATGAGGTCGATCTACTAGAAGATAGTATGTTTGACTCCCTATGAACTGTCCAAGGGTTCAGTGGACTACAAATGCTTATTGGTTTTCCTCAAGGATCCACTACCAAGTCTACATGCACGTGAAATAAATGTACTGGATTCTAAACTTAAGGAATAATTTAAGAAGGAAAACCTCTAATAACAAAGGTATTTTGCTAGGGACTAACCCAATCAGCTCAAGAAAAGAGATTTTTTTTTATATGCTAACCAAAATGCATGAATGCACCTAAAATGCAAATGCACTCCCCCATGCCTAAATCCTACAATGTCCCCATTGTAAAATTAAAACAGGAGGAGAAAGGAAAGAAATCACCTGATGACCGCTGGGTTGCCTCCCAACAAGTGCTGCATTTTCTGTCAGCAGCCAGACTAAGAAGGAACCTATAAGTCTGGTTCCAAATAGAAAAGGTTAGGCCCTAAGAATATGTGTAACAGCGTAGGACTAGAAAATAGGTAACCACGGATGTTGGCGAGTTGATGATGCAATGTAATTTCAAATGCTCGCCAAAAGAAATGAAAACAGAAAGTCTCGTTGGTTACCTGGGGATATCTAGGAATAAGAAAGGGAATATGAAAAGAGGCCTCCCGAAATGGAATAAGTGGAGGATAAGAAGGATCCTCCAAAGTAGGACTGGTTTTAAAAGATATAATCATTATTAGTTCAAACCCTTGAATGGCGAGAGTAAAAGTATAAGCATCAATCCATACTCGCCATTCTATCCTAGGATATATTGGCCTGATATATTCTCCAAAAAGAATGTACATGAGCAGAGATCAGAGCCATGGATCGGTTAGGGAGTATAAGGGTTGTTTGTAGTGTTGGAAGGTAATGGTTAAGTCCAATGAGGGCTTAGTTGGTGTTAGGTCTAATTCCAACAATGATTCAGATTGTGTACACTCCCTAATTGTTATAGACAACTTAACGTTATCCTGCCTAGCATTAATGATCGGAGTCATATTTGAATCAAGGGTAGACTCCAAATTATAACTTTTTGATGGCAGGGTCAAAATGTAAGAATCATTATCATTCAGGTCATCCCCAGGTTCACTCAAATATTTGTCGAGGTGTATATGTGATTCATTAGGAGTTGGATCAGTATCCTCAATTATTTTTAAAGGAGGATCAGTCTTAATATTTTGGAGGAAGCCTATATCATTGAATTTGTCATTCTTCTCGGGGTATAAATCCTCAATTGACGTGTTTTGTCCTCGAGAGTCTCCCATAGACTTTTCATTATTTTGTTTGTCCTCCTCTAATATCAACTCCTGTTTTGATGGAGGATGACTCTCAAAAGAAAGGAGGAATCTGGATTTAATCATATTATTTCTATCCTCTGGAGGTAAATCCTCAAATGATAAATAATTTCCCTGTGATTGACTCCAGATTTTTAGTCCAGGTTCCTCAGTTGGGGCATCCTCATCCTCTGAATTAGACTCTTCAAATCCCTGAGACCAGAATTGATCATCTTCTATTCCCTTAGGGTCACCTTCATTGGGTGCATTTAAATCCTCAAGATGCTGAATGGTAGGTGTTGATTATTTAAGTAGAGAGTCAGGAGTGGGCTCACTAAGGGTAGAATGGAATCCCACCAAATAATTAATAGGGGAAGCGATAGGAATAATACAACCTTGACCCAGGTTGGTAGGGGTAAGGAGAATATTGTCATTGGGGTCAAGGTCCTCAAGAGGTAGCATCTTCCCTTGCTTTTGACTACAATATAATTCAGGTGGATAATCACTATGATCGTTATCCTGTAGTGGCCATGTCTCATTGGGAGAGTCTAAGTGATAGCTACCTAAAATTGGATCCCTATTGTCATTAGGTTCCTCAGGATTATTTTCATGATCATGGTTTATGGGGTAGGGATCATCATTAATGGGAAGCGTGTAGCTAAGTTGTCTTATTTCTTCATTTAACTGTTGACTATTCCTCAACATCTCTCCCATTGATTCCATTATTTCCTTTTATTGTTTTTGCATTTCTATCATAAAAGAGGAGAGGCTACTATTATCAGGTTGGGGAGGATAGTCAATTTCAGGCTCTGGTTGCCTAGGGGTATGGTCCAACCTCGATACGGAAAATCATGAAGGGTGGGAGGGTTGGGTGTTTGCATGGAAGTAGGGATTTCAGGACTGGAAAATCCCGCTCCTAGGCTCTACTCAAAAGTGGGAGTTATCAAGCCAGTACTCCCAGGGTAAGAATGAGGGTGATCCCATGAATTGTCAATGTACCCATCAAAGGATGGATACGCTCGGAGCATGGGATCTTGATTAAAAGATGGGAAGTATTGATTCTGATAATCTGAACGATAGGAGTAAGAGCAATCCATTTCTTTAAGCAAAACAATTTTAACTCTCTTAGGATTTAGCAAAATTCAGCAGAAACTTCCTAGAGAGTTCTAATGTCAAAGCAAACGCAAATTCAACGGGATCTGTTTTTAGTAGATTGTAGGTCTTAGAGTTATATGTTTAGTTGGTGGCCAAACAAGTTTTGCAAAAATTACACTTCCTAGGCCAACCTTCGCTAGTGCCTATAACCTACTCGCAAGGGATGGAGGTCTCGAATCGAGCCCACACACGAGGAACCGAAGTAACTTGGTGGACAGGCTTGTTGATTTTCGACTAACTTCCCTTGTGGTGTAAAAGAGGAGAGGTAGAAATTTATCTAGTGACCTTATGTAAGGTGCACAGTGTCTTAAGTGTGCAAGCATACGATCGTGTTTTGATTTTCTTTTGAAAATCCACAAACAGGATCCTTTTGCACACAATTTTTAGTCACAAATTTTAAAGTCCAACCTCTTAACAGTCCCAATTTTTTTAAAGTGACCACTGAATTAATTTGATTCAAGCACTTTAGTGGTCTTAGATTTAGGTTCAATGCATATGCACGACAAGTAATTAATGCTCAAGAGAAGACGTACCTTACTCCAGCTTTCTTCGTGCAGTAATGAATGCAGTGCAATAAAAATAAACTAAATGCTGCTCATTCAGTCCTAGATGGTCGTCCTATAGATATGTAGCTTCTAGCAAGCAGTTCGATTTTTTTTTATATAATAATAGCAAACAGACCTAATTTAACTAACTAACTGAAATGTAGTTCAAAATAGTTCAAATAATCCTGTAATCTAAATAAATGGGAACATGCTCCCGAAAATATGCTCCCACATACAAGAGCAATAAGAAATAAAGTGGCACTGGGAACACGTTCCCAAAAATACCCAACACAGGTCCAAAAGACAGAAATTGAATTCTAATGTCTATCTAACTAAATCTAACTAAGATCTACTACCTAAATCAGAAATAGGCTTTTCCGTAAGCCTATATGCGTGGGATCAAGGCCCACGTATTCCTGTTGTCATCCTCCAGGTGGCGTCAAGGTCCACCAAAAGGATCGTCTCCACCGTGCACGTCGTTCAGGTTCAATGTCGTCATTTTGCTGCATCTCGTCGCCATGTCAGATTCCTCGCACAATAATAAAACGATCAGATAATTTCACAACTCAGAATATTCAAAAATAATAAAGTAAATCTATTGCGTCTGTTGCCTCCCCGGCAACGGTGCCAATTCGAAAGAGTCAACTTTTCACTTAGCGTTATAGTATTTAAGTGGTGGAAAAATTGACTAATCAAAAACAATGAAAATAACCACTCGTAGAAGAGCGGGTCATGTCCACAGGGAGGCAATTATGCAATCAATACTTAATTATTTAATGTTATTTCGAATAGTGCGAAATCCCTGTTCAAATCTGACTTAAAATGTGAAGGAAAGTAGATTTGCAATAGCTTAAAAAGATAAGGGTATATGTGCAGTTTTCCCTCACATAAATCCTCAATAAATTTAGGATGAATTCATGCAATTTTCACGTGATGTGTACTAAAGAAAATTAGTACTTAAGTTAAGCCCAAAAATTAATCTCCAAACTAATGAAATTCAATATCATGCAATCATATGGAACTATGAGTGTTCAAGCGCAATTTTATCATAATATAATAATAATAAATAAAATCAAATTAGGTGGCAATGGCATTGAATGTAAATAGTAATTGATGGGAAAACATAGCTTTTTTCCTCTCTCCTCCTCGTGAGAGAGAGAGAGCACCGCAGGGCTGTCGCGAGGCTCAGGAGGATGGCGAGGATGAGGGCTCTTCGGTGGTGGCAGCGGCGGCAATGGAGGAGGGTGGAGGTGGCCGGCGAAGGTGGCGGAGCGTCGCCTGTTGACTAGTCGGCGCAGGTGAGTGATGAGGTGCAGGCTAGAGGTGAGCGGGTGGCTTCAGACGTGTGCGCAAGCTGGAGGGCGTGGAGATGGCGCTGGAGGTGAAGTGGGTGGATGTGGTTGTGCGGGTGCGGCTACAGGCGGGGGTGCGCAGGTGGATGGTCGCGATGAGGTTGCAGGCGGAAGGTGAACGAGTGGCTTCAGGCATCCGAGAAATTTCCCGGACGTCTTAACTAACTGAGAAGGTGATTGCACAGTGGCTGCAGTGGTGGTTGTTGATAACGACGGTGAGGGAGATGCACGCTAAGGTGCTCACGGTAATGCGAACGACCTCCGGATGGTGGTGTGGCCTGTCACACCACACGCCCACGGTGGTGGAGGGTCGTCGCCACGATTAAGGCCGGTGGTGTCGAATGGAAGAGAGAAGATCTCTCTGCACAGTGGTGGGTCGGTGGTGGAGGCCTGTCTCGCTCAGCATCCTTTCTCCTCCTTTTGTAGTGGCCTGCACAAATTTGAATGGAGATGCGGGAGCAGATCCACCTTCGCTGATCCATGAATGTGCTTTTAGTGCAGCCGGAGGCATTGCAGCAGCAGCCGAGCCATTGCTGAGAAGAAGAAGAATAAAGGATATTATTAAAATATTATAGTTATTTATATACAAACCCTCAACTTTTATGTTAACTAAAAAAATGGACCTAATTGGTTGACTAATTAGATGAATGACATTCTAAGCTAATTCTAAATGCACTTAAAATATGAATGCAATGCATGGATTATGTAATTAAATTAAAAATATGAATTAATCTATTTACATCCTAATTTATGCTAAATAATTGTTAGAATTAACCTAATGTCTAGGCACTTAAATACTTAAATAGCCCACAACTATGGGCTAATCAAATACCCCCATGCCTAGTTTTTGCTAGTCCCTAGCAAAATTAAGCGAAACCTAGCACTCCAAGTAAACTAGTCAACTCACTTAGTCTTCCTTCAGAAGCATATTAAGTTCAGACTCTAGACCCAAGGTTCCTAAGTAGTTGCTATGTTACAGACTAGGTCGGCTAAAGACGAGTTGCAGGCACAAGTTTCCCCGATTTCTGACTCTACCCTAAAGTTTATTGATCCCTGAGATTAAAGAATCCGTGCCTGTGCCTTGGTCTGAGTTATTTGAGTTAAAGGATTTATATATATATATATATATATTTTGTTTGATTCTTCTAAGTCTAATCTCAGATCAGTTATCAACACCGTCTGTGTCGGATTCATTGTCCCCATTACCATACCTCGAAGGCTGCCTGGCTTTCGATGGTTCGAGATAGCACCACCCATAATGACCCCAAGAACTCCTGGCAATCGACACTTCGAGATAGTATCGCCCATTGATTTCTTAAGCGAATTCAGGCCTATGGCAATCGGCACTTCGAGATAAGGCCGCCCATGGTACCTGAACCGCACAATGCGCTTACATGCCCCCAGTAGGATGGATATCCTAAGAGACAAGCACCGAGGAGGTAATATGTTATCATCGCATCCTCAAGGTGAGTATATACTTCACCTCTCCTACGGCGGGAACTCTTCCAATCAAAATGTGTTATCAAGCCTCTCCTAAGTCAAAACTAAGAGAACCAAATCTCTTTTCAGACCAAGTGTGTGAAATTTGGGTACTTGGGTTACAAGGACCCGTAAACCAAAAGGTAGAATAAGACTCCAGGTACTACCCTACCTTTTAACTCAAACCCTAGCTTCCCTTCCTCAACCTCTTGAGGAATGGTCCGCAACTTAACTCCTACTTAAGTTTTTAAGTCCACAAAGGACCCTAAAGGTCTAAAGCTAGCAGATCATTTTGCTTCTAAAGTTTGACCCTAGAATTAATTTAGTCTACCCTAGAGTTCTGATTTGCTTAAGACTGCAAGATCTAGCTAGTTAAGCTCAAAACATTTTTTTTTTATATGCATGCTATAAACAAAATGCCTCAGGTCCTCTCCCCCATGCCTGGTTCAAACAATGTCCTCATTGAAAACAAAAATAGCTAAAGGAAGATATTACCTGAGGCGGAGAATGGTAGGAGCTAAGGCTCCTCAAGAGTGACTTCATCAACCAGATGGCCATCTAAAGTTATGTAAGGTTTTAACTGTTGACCGTTGACGATAAAGGGAGTTGCTGAAGAGGAAGGATTTTTAATCTCCACAACTCCATATGGAAATACTTTGGTGATTATGTAAGGCCCATCCCAACGAGATTTTAACTTCCCAGGAAAAATCTTAAGTCTGGAATTGAAAAGCCAGACTTGTTGGTTGGGATCAAAGGTCTTTTGAAGTATAAACTTATCATGCAAGACCTTAGTTCTTTCTTTATAAGCTTGAGAGGTGTCATAAGCATCATTCCTCAGCTCCTCAAGCTCACTTAATTCTAGAAGTCGTGCCTTACCTGCCTTCTCTAAATCCATGTTAACACTTCGAATAGCCCAAAGTGCTTTATGTTCCAACTCAATAGGTAAATGGCACGCTTTTCCATACACAATCCGAAAGGGAGAAGTACCCAAAGGGGTCTTATAGGCCGTTCGATAAGCCGACAAAGCATCATTGAGCTTTTGGGACTAGTCTTTTCTATCAGGTCTAACGATCTTTTCCAAAATATTTTTTATCTCCCTATTTGATACTTCAACCTGGACACTTGTCTGAGGGTGGTAAGGGGTACCAACCTTGTGAGTCACTCCCAAACTCTTGATTAACCGATTGAAGTGGTGGTTTCGGAAATGAGGTCCCCCATCACTTATAATAGTCTTGGGGCAGCCGAAACGGGATATGATATTGGTCTTCACAAATTTCAAAACCACAGAGTGGCCATTTGTGCACATAGGAATGGCCTCTACCCATTTAGAGACATAATCAACTGCCACCAAGATATATTCAAAACCATGGGACGATGGGAAGGGGCCCATAAAGTCAATTCCCCACACATCAAAAATTTCAGCAGATTGAATAGGATGTTGAGGCATTTCATTCTTCTTCCCAATCGTTCCAGTCCGTTGACATCTAATAGAGGCCTTAACAAAATTATGAGAATCCTTAAATAAGGAAGGCCACATAAAATCGGACTGGAGAACCTTAAAAGCAGTTTTCTTAGCACCAAAGTGTCCTCCACAATGAAGTTCATGGAAAAAACTCAGCACACTTTGTTGTTCCTCTTTAGGCACACAACGTCTCAATACTTGGTCTTATCCAATCCTAAATAATTCTGGCTCTTCCCAATGAAAATATCTTGCTTGAGAAATGAATCTCTTTCTTTTCTGCTCATCCCAAGAGCCAGGAGTTTGTCCAGTGACCAAGTAATTTACAGTGTCTGCATACCAAGGTAAAGTTGGTGTTACCGCCATCAGAGTTTCATCGGAAAATGTCTCGCAAATGTCTTCAGAAAGAGAGTCATTAAGAGGAAGGTGAGACATGTGGTTAGCCATAACATTTTCTACTCCTTTCTTTTCACGTATTTCCAAGTCAAATTCTTGAAGGAGTAAGATCCACCTAATCAGACGTGGCTTAGAATCTTTCTTAGTAATGAGATGTTTCACTGCTGCATGATCAGTAAAAATAACTACCTTAGACCCAAGTAGATAAGACCTAAACTTCTCCAGAGCAAAAACTACAACAAGTAATTCTTTTTCAGTGACGGTGTAGTTTTGCTGAGGTTCGGTTAAAGTCTTGCTTGCATAATGTAGCACATGAGGTCTTCCCTCAACCCTTTGTCCAAGGACTGCTCCCACTGCATAATTCAAAGCATCACACATAAGCTCAAATGGGAGTGTCCAATCAGGAGCTTGGAGAATAGGTGCAGAGATCAAGGCCTCCTTTAGAGTCTGAAAGGCCTCGGCACACTTTGAATCAAAACTGAAGGGAGATTCCTACACCAACAAGTCACAAAGTGGCCTAGAAATCTTACTAAAATTTTTAATAAAGCGCCTATAAAAGCCAGCATGGCCCAGAAAGGATCTAATCTGTTTGACATTTGTAGGCAATGGAAGTTTGGAAATAGAATCAATCTTGGCTTTATCTACTTCCAAACCTTGCTCGGATACAACATGCCCAAGTACAATTCCTTTCTGTACCATGAAGTGACTTTTCTCTTAGCTGAGGACTAAACTAGTCTCCGTACATCGTTTCAACACATTTTCCAGGTGCAGGAGACACTGGTAGAAAGACGAGCCATAAATAGAGAAGTCATCCATAAATACTTCGACACACTCGTCAATCATGTCCGAAAAGATAGACATCATACACCGCTGGAAAGTAGCAGGGGCATTACATAATCCAAACAGCATACGCCTGAATGCAAAAGTACCGTAAGGACTCATGAATGTCGTCTTCTCCTGGTCATCAGGAAAGACTGCTGGCGAAACGGTGGCAGCAACTAGCTTTTCTTAAGTCGTTGTAGTACAGATAGTTATTGCCATCATTTGCTAATATATAATTTTTTTACTCGGAAAATAAAGAGTTCCCGAGGTCGAACTCAGGGAGCAAGTTGTATTCTAGAGATATACATGTTCTATTACAAAAATAAAGAGAGAGAGAGAGATGAAGGTTTGGCTTCTTCTTCTTTTCTTCTTTGTCTTCTCTTTAGCTTTTGTTCTTCCTGTTCTTTTTTTTTCTTGCTTCAGATCTCCCTTCCGTGCTCTTCTTCTTCTTTTCTTCTTGCTTCTCTTCTTCCTCTACTTGGCTGCTCCGTCTCTCTTCTTTTCTTCTTTCTTCTTTGTCTTCACCTATCTTCAGGACGTCGTCTGATTTTCCAATCAGACGACTTAACCTGCGGATGCTACAGTGTTGCTTCAGTTCTTCTTCCTCAGTCCTCTGCTTCGGGCAGCCCTGGCTGCTCTTCTTACTTCAGTCTTCTTCTCCTCTGTTCAGCGGGCGTCTTTCTTCTTCTTCTGTGCCTGCACACTTGCACAGCTTGATCAGAGGGGCAAAACCTAATTCTACCCTCTCCCCCGCGTTTCTCTCTCATGGAAGCCGCTCTTAGGAAAGGTCTCCCAGAGCTGCCGGGTATTCGGGTACGGGTCGTGCCCGGGTCCAGGCCCACCGGCGTGCGTGGTGGGCGAGGAGTGCAGGTTGGGCTTAGTCGGGTCGGGCCAGGTCCGCGGGGCATGGTCGCGGACGAGGCTGGGTCGAGCGGGTAAGTGAGACGGACCTCACCCCATGCTCAGGAGGCAACAAACCCAAGGCACTTTTTGCCTCTATGCGGGCGCGCTCCTCTGAAAATTTTCGAGGTGGGACTAAATGTCCCACCCCAATTGGACACCCGCAGCTGCAGACGCTGCAGGAGTTCACGGTTGCACGCGAGGCCTTTGCCCCTGCTGCAAGCCAGGGATGCTTCGTGGAGGTGCCCTGCGCAGCCTGGGAGTCGAATCTGGGTGAATCGCACCTGGAGGTGCAGGTTGAAGGTGCTCCTTCCACGCAACAATGGCGACGGCGGTCGAGATACCTGTCCATAGAGGAACGGCCTCTCGGCCTAATCAGATACGCGGAGAACCTTCGCCGTGGCACGGCGAAGGTGGTGGGGGGTCTGGCAGGCGACGGGGCGGAGCGTAGGCGGCGGGGCGGAGCGTAAGGGTCGCCCTAGGTCAAACTGCGGGGGGAGAAGTGGGTTTGTTCGGGGGGCCTGCAGAGGGCGAGTGGCGGGAAGTGGAAGGGCGGAGGTTGATCAGGGTGAGGAGGCGGAGGTTCTGTGAGGGTCGGCGAGGCGTATGGGGCTGCGGAGCGACGGGGGCGTCTCGCCGGAGTTTGGCCGGAGACGAAGGGGGTGACGGTGGACAGGAGCGGTCGAGGGTTTAATCAAATAAAAGACAGTGAGGAAAAGAAAGAGGGGGAGATGGGGAGAAGTTATGACCTAGCTACGGAGACGAAAGGGGCTGGAGCAAGGCGGCAGTCGTATCGACTATCGCCGGAGAAGAAGATGCCCAGGGGAAGGGGCGGCGGCGAGGAGAGGGCCGGAGAGGCGCCAGCTGGGTGCGGCGTGGCGCGGGAAGAGCGAGGGAGGGCAACCCTATAGCTGGTAGTGCGGCAGAGCGACGAGGAGGAAGAGGAGAGGTCGCCGGAGCTGGAGGGCTTCCTGTCGGAGTGGGAAGAGAGGAAGTGGGGGTCTTTCTCCGTCAGGACCGAGCTGCTGAGAACGGCGGAGCGACGGGGGTATTTATAGGGGCGGAATCAGAGAGGAGGGCGGAGGGAGACGATGTGTCTCCCTCGCCGGAGGACGCCGGAGATGGAGACCCATACCGTCCGTGCGTTCGCACGGCCGGTATGGTGGGTTGCAGCGACCAGGGGGTGTTCCTGCGACGGCTGACGACGTAGGGCACCCCCGGTTGTCTTGCCAGACTCTCCCCCTTACCCTGCGCGGCACCATGCTCCGCGCAAGGTCGCCGGAGCATGGTGCTGGTCAGGTTTTGGCAGGAGGGACCTGGGTGCAAAGAACGAAGGAGAGTTAGGGGTAGAAATGTGAGGGTTCAAAAGTTGAGGGCCAAAAAGTAAATAAATGAGGACCAAAGTGTAAAGTTGGTCAAGAAGGTTTCCTCTTAGGCTCAAGTTTTTATACATGACTAATTGGGACCTAAGGATTATGATGGTGAATTTTATTTCCAGATTAAACCTTGTTTGACTAGTCAATTTACGCAAAAACCCAAATTAAGTTGTTAATTGGGCATGGTTCTCAATGTAGGTCAAAATGGGTTCCTAAGGCCAAATTGAAGGTTCTAAACCCTAGAGATTATTTTTATATGAATTTTAGAGGGTTTATTCTATTTTTACTTTGCCTCGAACCTCGCGAATTGAAGTAGGTTTGTTTTAAGGTTACAGATTATCCTTTAATTCCTTGGAATTGCTGTAGCCCTTATCAGATCATCTCATCCCACTTTTATTCTTATTAGGTTGCTTTGACCTATGTTTGGACCCTGAGTTACCCTATTTTTAGATTGGATTGGTGAAATTGCATTTTTACCCCTTAGTTTCTATTTTCTTTGCGAACTCAGAATCCCTCTGAGTTAAGCCTTTCCTTGAGTTATGTAGGAGCTTTTATCCTTTGTATTAGGTCGAAATGAGCTAGTTATGGCTCATGATGAGGTTCTCATCATACCCCCATGCCTAGCTTTTGCTAGTCCCTTAGCAAAAACTTAAGGTTTCAACCCTTGTTCTAGACCATGAAGTTCTTAATAGCTTCAGATAAGTGCTTTTTCATTTGAGCTTAGATTAGGTTAGAATGCTGACCATAGGCCTAAAAGGTACTCTAGTACCAATCAAGATCCAAATCTGTCTAGCCTTAGCCTCAGTCCTTAGCAAAGGTTTTTAAGGCCCACAAGAACTAACCTATGGTTTATTGGACTTTGTGGTTAAAGCACCTGTGCTTGAAATGATTTTAGCCCTGGCTCAGTTTGCAGTGCGTTTTGTAAGAGAGAGAGATAGAAAATTTTTCTGTTTGGAGAGTTTTCTCTCTTTTTCTTTTTAATTCTAGCTTAGGATTGGCTTTTCAACACGGTCTGTATCAGATTCATTGCTCCCATCATCAATCCTCAAGGGTTCCTGGCAGTCGATGCTTCGAGATAGCACCGCCCATGGCAACCCCCGGAACCCTGGCTATTGAGATTACGAGATAATCCCATCCATGGTGTTCCGTGGCCGAATCCAGACCCTGGCAATTGACACTTCGAGATAATGCCATCCATGGAATCTGAACCAGCAAAGTGCTTACATGCCCCCAGTAGGATATGTGAATATCCTAAGAGACAAGCACCGAGGAGATGATATTTTGTTACGCATCTTCGAGGGGATTTCCCGCCTCTCTACGCTGGGAACTCGTCCAAATCAACTTGTGTTGATCGGCCGCTCCTACTCTAGGTGTTCTTTTCAGAATTTTGCGACGCTTCTGCGTGATTTTGATTTTTACGCTTACTGAACCAGGCTGTGTGTGAGGTTAGGGTGCTTAGGTTACTAAGTCCCGTAAACCAAAAATTAGTTAATGAGGCCAAATACTCTCTAAGCCTTAGACCTAATACTTTAGCTTTTCATTTTCCTCAACCTCTTGAGGAGTGTCCAGATCTTAATGGGTACTAAGAGTCTATTCAAGAATGCCTAAGGTTTGCGTTCTTACTAATCTCATTATGCACTTTTCAGTTATTTTCTTGAATGAGGTCTAGAACTTAGGTTAATTCCTTAGTTCCTTACTAATGACTATCACCTTTTCTCATAATTTTGTGCTCCTTTTTCATTTTGTTTCTTTTCTCCTTCTCCTTCACAAAATTTCCTTCTCCTCTTTTCCTCTTATTCTTTTTCGAAAATTTTTAATTTTTATGGTGTTTTTGGCATATGTGAATTTTTTGTTTGAAACCTTTTCTTACAAGTTTTGCACTTTCATACCCCCCATGCCTAAGATTTGCAATGTCCTCATTGTAACCTAGGGGGTTTTTATTTAACTTAGTTCATTCCTTAAGACAGAAATTTGGATGAGTGAATGGGTCGGGTTGAATTTTGCGGACGATTTCTAATCCCAGATGCAAGCATCTGAGGTGGGGTCGGCTGTCTACAAGGGTGAACCTTAAGTGCAAAAAGGTGTCAGAAAAAGGTTTTGGATTTTTAGGAAAATGACGGGTTGCCTCCTGTTAAGCGCTGAGTTTTACGCCATCGGCTGGGTGCAATAAGCTCAAGGGGAATGGAGGATATAAGATGCTTCAGCCAAATCAGTAGAAGTCACATCAATGAACGGCTTGAGTCTCTGACCGTTCACGATGAAGGGTTCGGAATCGTGGCTGAGTGGACTGATTTCGATTGCTCCATTTCCAAAAACCTGTCGGACCAAATATGGTCCGACCCACTTGGATCTCAGTTTTCCTGGGAAGAGTTTTAGTTGGGCATCAAAGAGTAGGACCTTTTGACCAGGATGAAAGATCTTTCTTGAGATATGCTTGTCATGGAAGGCTTTAACCCGCTCCTTGTAGATTCGCGAGTTCTCATACACGTCTAAGCGTGATTCATCGATCTCGCTGATTTGGAGTTTTCTGTGGGTTCCAGCCTTGGAAAGATCTAGATTACAGTTCCGTACTGCCCAATAGGCTTTATGCTCTAGTTCGATGGGAAGGTGACACGCCTTTCCATACACCAGTCTAAAGGGAGACATACCTAATTGGGTTTTGTGGGCGGTCCTATAGGCCCACAATGCTTCCGGAAGTCAGGACGACCAGTCCTTCCTGTCAGGCCGAACAGTGACTTGTAGGATTTTCTTGATCTCCCGATTAGACAGCTCCGCTAGACCATTAGTTTGGGGGTGATAAGGAGTAGAGATTCGGTGAGACACCCCGTATTTGGTCATCAGTGACCTAAACTGAGCATTTGTGAAATGGGTCCCCCCATCAGAGATTATTGCACGAGGAATCCCGAATCTTGAGAAAATGTTTTGATGAATGAATTTGAGAACGACTTTGTAATCACAGGTTCGGGTCGGTATGGCTTCGATCCATTTGGACACGTAGTCCACAGCCAACAGAATGTATTCGAAACCATCCGAAACAGGAAAGGGGCCCATAAAATCAATCCCCCAAACATCAAAGATTTCGCATACTAGAATCGGTTGCATAGGCATCATGTCGCGATGGCTCATGTTGCCCAAAGTCTGGCAACGATTGCATGCCTTGCGGTGACTGTACGCGTCTTTGAACAGTGTGGGCCAGTAAAAGCCGCACTGGAGGACTTTTGATGCGGTTTTATTCCCGGCGAAATGGCCACCGCATGCCTGGTCATGGCAGAAAGAGAGGACATTGCTGATTTCCTCTTCCGGGACACATCTCCGAATGATCTGATCAGCACCTATGCGGAAGAGGTACGGGTCTTCCCAAATGTAATACTTGGCATCGGAGCGTAATTTGTCCTTCTTGGCCTTCGGCCAATCGGACGGGATCTGATGAGATGCCAAGTAATTTACTACATTAGCAAACCATGGAAGGCTAGTACTGATAGTCAGCAGGTGCTCATCGGGAAAATGCTCAGTGATGGGTTCGGAAGGGTCAATTAATTCAGAAGGAAGACGGGACAAGTGATCAGCTACCACATTTTGCTTTCCCGCTTTGTCACGAATCTCAAGGTCAAATTCTTGCAATAGCAAGATCCATCGAATTAATCGAGGTTTCGCGTCCTTCTTTGCAAGGAGATGCCTCACAGCTGTGTGATCCGAGTATATGATGACACGGGAACCTAGAAGGTACGATCTGAATTTTTCTAGGGCAAATACTACAGCTAGCAGCTCTTTCTCAGTAACCGTATAGTTACGCTGAGCCTCATCGAGTGTTTTGCTGGCGTAGTAAATGACCACAGGTTTCCCGTCAATTTTCTGCCCCAAAACTGCTCCTATAGCGAAGTCGGATGCATCGCACATGATCTCAAAGGGTTGAGACCAATCAGGGGACTGTAGGATCGAGGACTGGGTGACTCGGTCACGCAGGATTTCAAATGCTTGAGTGCATTCCTTGGAAATTTCAAAAGGTACATCCTTGGAGAGAAGAGAAGTCAAGGGGCACATGATTTTCGAGAAATCAGGAATAAATCGTCGATAAAAACTGACATGCCCCAAAAAAGATCGGATGTCCTTGATCGAGCGAGGCATAGGAAGGTGAGAAATCAGATCAACCTTAGCTCGATCTACCTGGATGCCTTTTTCCGAAATTGAGTGTCCCAGGATAATTCCCTCAGGCACCATGAAATGGCTCTTTTCCCAGGAAAGAACCAAATTCACATCGATGCACCGCCTGAGTATTTGGACCAAGTGTTGGAGGCAATCGTCGAATGATGCTCCGAAAACTGAAAAGTCATCCATGAAGACTTCCAGATAATCACCTACCATATCTGAGAATATGGCAAGCATGCATCGCTGAAAAGTAGCGGGTGCACTGCAAAGACCGAAAGGCATCCTTCGGAAAGCGTATGTTCCAAAGGGGCAGGTGAACGTGGTCTTTTCTTGGTCCTCAGGATGGATTGCCACCTGGTTATAACCGGAGTACCCGTCAAGAAAGCAGAAGAACCTATTTCCCGCAAGTTTTTCGAGAATTTGATCAATGAAGGGCAGTGGGAAATGATCCTTCTTCGTGGAGGAATTGAGTCAGTGGTAATCTATACAAACTCTCCACGAGTTGGCTAGTCGGGTAGGAATGATTTCTCCGATCTCAGTCGTTATAGTGGTGAGTCCTGCCTTCTTGGGCACGACCTGAATTAGGCTCACCCAACGACTATCGGAGATCGGGTAGATGATTCTGGCATCTAACCACTTTATGATCTCCTTTTTCACGACCTCCTGCAGATTGGGGTTTAAGCATCTCTGCATTTCACGAGAAGGTCGTGTGCCCTCTTCTGAATAGATATGATGAGTACAATAGGAGGGACTTATTCCAGTCAAATCATCGAGAGTCCACCCGATGGCTCTGCGATGTTGCTGGAGAACAGTAATCAGACGGGATTCCTATTCGGGATTGACGTTGGAATTGATAATCACAGGAAGGGTCTGATCAGAACCCAGAAAGATGTATTTCAAGTGAGCAGGAAGAGGCTTTAACTCGAGGATAGGGTTTTCAACAGCAGCGGGTGGTTCAATGTAGATGTGAGGTTCAAGGGTAGGAGTTACTGGGTTGTGTATGTCTGGATTTGACTCCTCTGTTTGCGAGTCAAGATCCTTCTGTGGTTGATGAGGCATAATCGAGTCATTCTGGAAGTGTGATTCATCAACCAAAGTCCTGACGTCACAAATTTGTTCGATGACACCGCAATTAATTCCTTGTTGGGCCTTAAATATATCAATTTTTAGGGTTTGATCTCCAAACTTAAGCTCTATTTGGCCCTCCTCACAGCTGATGTTGGCTCTAGCAGTAGCCAAGAAAGGTCTCCCTAGAATGATTGGTGTATCCCTAGGGTTCTCAGGTGCATCCATATCTAAGACTATAAAGTCCACTGGGAAATAGAAATCCCGCACTCTTATGATAACATCCTCGAGAATCCCTTTTGGTGACTTTATAGATCGATCTGCTAATTGTAATGTCACCTCAGTCGATTTTAGCTCAGATTCTTCTAGATGGTCAAGTAAGGATGTGGGTATCAGGTTTATGGATGCACCCAAGTCTAGCAATGCTCTATCAAATTGGGTACCACCTATATTGCAGGAAATCAGGGGAGTACCAGGATCTTTTGCCTTGGGTGGGAGTCTACTGAGGATTACAGAGCTGGCTTGCTCTGACAGAACAATTGGGCTCCCTCCCTTGGTTCGCGGCTTACGCTGGGGTGTACATATATTTTTTAGAAATCATGCGTAACTGGTACGTGGCAGATTGCATCCATCAAGGGGATGTTTATCTGGACCTGTTCAAAGAGCTTGACCAGGTCCTCCTCAGGGGCCACGGGTTTGGTAGTCTTCTTTCCCTTGGTCAAGGCCTCAGGAAACGGGACCTTAGGTGGTTCTTCTAGGATAGGTCCAGGTTGTGGATCCGGGACAGGGGTGGGGACGTCCTGGATTACTGTCCTAGGCTTGGGATCAATACCCGGCTTGGAGTGGTTCGGATGAGGTGGGTCTTGGGTTTCCTTACCACTACGGGTCGTTACGGAATTAAGTCCTGCCTAGTTTTGGTTGGGATTGGGTAAGATAGCTTGCTGCTGGTAACCTGCAAAAGAAGTGGAGGCCTCTATCCCGTCAGGTGAAGGAACAGAGGGGGCCTGATAAATCATATGGGCATGGCCCGGGTTTGGGTTCATAACGCGCCGCTGGGTTGGCACGTTATTAGGATTAGGCAGAGGTTGGGAGGGAAGAGTACCTGGCTGGCGAGAGTTTGCCAACTGGGTCAATTGGTTACGGACCTCTGTATGTTCGTCCTTGTGTTGTTTTTGGATAGCCGCATTCGTTCTTTGAATGTCGGCCAGGGTCTGAAGGATAAGGAACATTTGATCCTGATTCGGCCCAGATGGGTAAGTAGGGTTGGGCCGAGGCTAAGGCGGCTGGTAAGGACGAGGAGGTTGTGGGCGGGGTTGGAAGGATGATCTTTGGGTTTGGGAATTTCCCGCCCACTGAAAGTTAGGATGGTTTCGCCATCCAGGGTTATAGGTGTTGGAGAATGGGTCGTTCTGTATAGCGTGGAGGTCCTCGCAGGTCTGAGGAACCTCCAGAGAGTCAGAGAAAGAGGGAATGGAATTCCCCTGGTAGGTGTAGAAGGAATCAGAAGGACCATCGGGCAAAGATTCGGATGATGGGTCCATCCTAGGAGAAGGTCGATGGAGAATGTTTTGCACAGTTTCCCTTGTGGAAGGAGGCTGTGCGAAAGGGTTATGCGCAGAGGTGGCTCGCTGCAAATGCTGAGTCAACTCGTCCACCTTCTTTTCGATAATTGAGACCTTGTCCAATCGACTGGCCATTAATTCCAGGTCGACTGATGCGGACAGGCCCTGCGTCTCATGTGCTCCCCTAAGATTCGTCGATGCGCGGGTATTCGTCCTGTCGAATAATCCCATGGAGTCATTGTTGATGGAGTTCTCGCACATGTTTTCGAGAATCTCCCACACGGTGTCTTCATGTTGACCCATGATATTTCCTCTGCAGGTTGCATTGACGAAAAGACGGATGTCCTCACGGAGTCCCTGGTAAAAGGACTGGACTTGTTCCCATTTAGGAACTCCGTGATGGGGGCACTTTCTCATGAGATCCTGGAAACGATCCCATGCCTCATGGAGAGGTTCTCCTGATTGTTGAGTGAAGTGCGTAATCTGATGGCGCAAGGCGTTGGTCCGACCAATGGGAAAAAAACTTCTTCAAAAACTCAGATTGAAGTTCTTCCCAAGTGTTGATCGGCCAGGTCTGAGTTTGATACCAATGGGAGGCCTTGTCCATAAGAGAAAAGGAGAACATCTTCATGAGAAGAATATCCCGATTTTGCGCATCTGACCCAAAAGTTTGGGCTAGATGCTTTAGCTGTTTGATGTGCTGGAAGGGATCTTCGGAATTAAGCCCATGGAATTTAGGTATAGCATGAATCATGTTGGGCTTCAATTCGGAATCAGGTCCTCCAGTCGGGATTCTGACTCGAGGCTCAATAGCCACCGCAGCAGGATTGTAGTGGCCCCGCATCATAGGACGTTGTGGTGGGTGCACGAAGTTTTGGAAGAGGTCATTGAGTCGCTGGAGCTGGTGCTCTAGATTGTTTTCTTCCTCAACTGGCTGAGCCATGATGGGGGAAGAAGAAGAACTTGGTTCTGAATCAGAAGAGAGAATAATGTGAGGGGGTTGCTGCACAAACACGGGTGTCGAGGCTTGGCCTTGACGAGAGTGAATTTCTAAAGGAGGTCTTAAGGGTGGTCTTAAGGACCTCCTACCGTACATGCACTATTGGAAGAGATGAGTTTATAAGGTGCTGGACCCAATCAAGACACCCAAAAATGTGTTGGGTGACTATAGAGGTGCGGGGCAGATGGACCCCTTGATCAGAAAGATCGTCCACCTGAGAATTACCTGGGCAGCCAGAGAGGGAGAGTCCCGCAAAGACCCCTACACGGTAGAGCGTCCCCACGGGTTACAGGGTTTCCCCCACCCGACCTCTCTTGTCACTGCGGTTCCAGGTAGACCAGAATGGGGATCTTGACCTCTTAAGTCTACCAATTTTAGGTTAAGATTAGGGTGCTTAAAGTTATGATAAACGCCAGTTTATCATCATTTTTATGCTTTAAACTAACCTAGCTCTTAGGATTTTAATCCGCAAACGGGTTTTTGGGCTGCATTTAGGCATAAATTAGGATAGGCATGCATTGCATTTTTTATTATTGTTTTAATGTGTTTTTGTGAGTGTTAGGGATGTACAGATTCACAGATCCCTAAAACCTTAGCACTCAAGAAGGCAATTGGTGAAGGAGAAGCCCAGACTAGTTGGAACCCAGCTTGATCCAGCTCATCATAGCTGGAACCTAGCTTACTTGAACTAGGGTTAGCTCATCCCAGCTCCATTCAGCTAATCTCAGCTGGATGGCAGCTCAAGAGAGTTCACCTTAGCTCACCCTAGCTCAAGTCAGCTCAGATCCAGCTCAACTTAGCTGAGTCTAGCTCATCTCAGCTCCCACTAGTTCACAGGGAGCTCTAGCTAGCTCAGCTGAGTTCAAAGGAGTTCACCCCAGCTCAGATCCAGCTACATCCAGCTCCACTCAACTCCAGCCAGCTGAAGAAGAATTCATCTCAGCTCAGGAAGCTCAAGTCCAGCTCCCGGGGACTTAGCTTAGCTCATCTCAGTTGAGCTAAGCTACCTTAGCTGCCTCAACCAGCTTGATTCTCCCCGGGAGCACCAGACCTAGCTCACCTTAGCTCATTTTGGTAGAAGCTAGCTCACTTTAGCTTGGCTTAGTAGCTAGCAAAGAACTAGCAAGCTAAGCCAGCTAGAGTAGCCCCATGCCAGCCTCTTCAGCAGCAGCCAGCTCCAGCTCCAGCTCCAGACTTCTTCTCCTCAGCTCCTTCCTCCAAACCCTAGCTCCAACACCTTCTCCTCTACTCCACCTTTAGCTAAGCTAGCTTAGATTATCTTAGCTTAGCTTAGCTTAGCTAACAACCAGCTCCTTGGCCATTCATTACCTCCAAAATCAACCCTAGCTAGCTCCACCAACTCAAGCCTACCTAAGCTAGCTACCCTACTCAAGTTGGCACCACCTCCTAGCCATCCCTTCACCCCATTATCTCCACCAAAAGACACTTCAAGTTGGCGCCAAAAACCACCCCTAACCACCTCTATATTGGCGCCACTTTCAGCCCCTTAATCCACCCTACACCTACCCACATAAGCCATCCTAGCCATCCACCTAACCCCCCTTCTAGAATCCTTCTTGGCGCCAACTTAGACCCTCTTCTAGAAGCCATTTTTGCGCCAATATCAAGGGGTGTCAACACACATAACCACCCCTTAGGTGTCCCTTAAGGTGGCGCCAAACACCCTTGGCCATTGGATCCTTAACCACCTCCCTCCTTCCATCCTAGCCATCCATTTCAAAGGTCACCATAGCCCCCCTCCTATTCTATAAAAGGCCACCACCTACCACCATTTTCTAGGCATCCTCCCTTAGTATATTTTCTACCTAAACCACCTATACCTACGGCCAAGAAGAAGGAGTAGAGAAGGAGATTAAAGGGGCACATCACCAGCCCTTTTGGTGCCTTCTTCTCCCCACTCTCTTCAACTTGAGCCACGCCAAGGAGGAGGACTCTCCCACTTCAAGGAGGACGGCCAGGCAAAGGAGAAAAGCTTAGGGTGGACGTCCACCCTTGGAGAGAAACTTAGGGCACGCCCCCTTAGGGCTTGCCTTGGAGGACATCACCTTGGCGGAGCACTGCAAGGAAGGAGTTGAAGGATTCTTTTCAAGCTTGGGAACCACCAACCTTGGAGCAAGAAGCCCTCTTCTTCACCATCTATCTAGAGGATTTGTGTTTGCTTTTCTTTATTTTAATTTTTCTAATAGTAGAAGCATTCCTCTACTAGTTTTTTTGTAAAACATTTTTCAGTAATCTAGTTGCCTTCTTTGCAATTTTCTATTTTGCATTTCTACTTGCTTTGCTTTTTAGCATTTTTCACTCCCTCTCCCTAATTATTCTAAGCCTCCACTTGCCTAGAGTGAGTTTAGGGAGAGGCTCTACTTGCCACTAGAAAGTAGTAGTTAAATTGAAGTGTGAATTACCTTCCCGTCACCATTCCGCATGTTGTCTTAATTTAAAACAAAAAAATGATATATTGAAAAATACCAAAAAGAAAGTTGAGATTGTATTCCAAGCAAGAGAATCACTATTGCAAACATTTGGCCTCCTTGGACGACCCTAGATACTTCCCTATCTAGGATTATAAATTTAAGAGCGAAAGCGGATTTACGCGTTACAACGACGTATTTTAACAAACCGCATAAAATCGCTATCACTTTTTGGCACCGTTGCCGGGGAGGCACGGCTTTGCATTAACTCATTTTCTCTTGCTTGAAGTGGATCTCATCCCCTTCTCTTTCTTTCTTTTGTGTGTGCAGGAACTACAGCGGGAAAGCGGGAATCTGGAAGCGAGAGCTTAAAGATCCTTTTCTTCCCGCGAAAATTCAGGTTGGTTCCTCTTTCTAGTCACATAATTAATTAAAACTACCAAAAATATATTAAACTTGGCTTTCAGGACCCTAAACACTTAAATTAAGTGGAGTGGTGCATTTTAAAATCATTGTTTGCTTGTATGCTTTTTTAGCACCATTCCATTGCAAGTATTGGTGTTCTGTTTTTCGGGTCTAGATTTCTGTCCAGACTTGAAAAATCGATTCCTAACACCACAGGCCTCCTAAAATCATAAAATTTCATAGAGTGATTCCCAATTAAGTTTGAAACATCTGTTCCAAATTTCAGATCAATTGGATTTGTATTTAATTTTTAAAAATTCGTGGATTACAGAGGGGTCACACCCTCTAATCTTCCTGTTTTGCTACTGTCCGCGAATTTTCAGAATTTTTATACTCATCCAATTTTTTTGAAATTTACCTTGTTGGAATCCCTGTGAAATTTTACATATCATATAAAATCATAAAAATTTTCTGAGGTCAGTGGTAATACTGAAAAGTCTATAATACCCATGGGTATTATTTCTGGACTTTGACACCAGTACAATTAAAAATTCAAAACTATTATCAAAAAAATTTATAAAATCTTACAAAAATCTTTTCTGGAATCCTTGTTTGATTTTCTTCAAAGTAGTGGTGTTGTTTGACTTTTTTGGACCACTACTTAATTCTGAAAGCTAAAAATAATTCATTGGTAGTTAAATTTCTGTCTCAGGGATAATTGGTTTAGGGTTTCTTCTTTCTCTTTAGAGACTCAATTAAAAGGAAATATACAATCACACATACAACTTGTCTTTCCTTTGATTGTGAACTTTCAAACTTGTTTGAAAACTTAAAGAGAAAAACCCTAAAATTCATTTAATTAAATCACATCCTAAAAGACAAAAATATAAAAAAAATTGTGTGACAACTTGATTTTCATTGGAGCCACTCTCCAATTCCTGCACACACACAAAAAAATCAAATAACAGGGCAACAACCCAATAAACGCCCTCCACATTCCGTGTGCACTATAGAATCCTAGACCTAATTAAAATTTGTAACAACTTGACCCCTACGGCTTTATCAACTTAGGCTTGCTATTTAGGTCTTAAGTTTTCTTTAGTTAGTACCAATTCTGTCATCTATATCTGGTGTTCAGGCTGAGGGGCCGTGTCAAACGACCAGGCGCGGGTTTGTACAAGCACCTGGGGTTTTCCCTGGGAAACGTTTGGGCCCAAACCTCCCCTTAAGCAACTTGGCTAGATTTGTTGATAGAACGGGTATTCACTATTGACTACTTATTTCCTATATAGACCAAGTCTTAGGTTATTATTAGGGAGTCACAATTAAGTTAGGTCTAGTTTTGTTTGTTTGAATTGCACACTTTCTCTCATCTCTTTCTCTTCTCCTCCCCTCCCCGTTCTTCCATTTTATGCACGGGCGACGGTCTCAAAATCCGCACTTGGAAGGACCATTTGATTTCGCCCCCCACGTAAAAAGACCACTTTTTCTGTCTTCTCCTAAAAAAATGGAAACACAACAAAATAGGTCCACTGACCCTTCCACGTCTACCTCTAACCCCACCTCTAACCCTAATTCTAACCCTTCCACCCAAAACCCAACCACCAGTAACTTTCCACACTTGGAGCTCCTCAATCTTGAGTTGCCCCACACACAACATCAAGACCCCCTACCTGATCTTTTAAAATTGATGGCCGATCAAATTAATAAATTAAATTCCAATCAACAAACATTGACTAGGAACATCCAAAACCTAGGCAATCCAAGGCCAAACCCACCACCCCGTCAGCAGCCTGTTGTTCCTCTAAAAGATTTCTATGATCCGTCTTATTATGAGGAACGACCAGGGGTGGTCATACCGGAGGGGGACTTTGAGATCAAGCCAGCCGTCCTGAACCTGATTAAACACTTTCATGGCCTTCCTAGGGAAGACCCTTTCAACCACCTTGAAGAACTAACTCTTCTTGCACAGACAACCCGTTCCCGAAATGTGCAAGAAGACATATGGCTGATGCGGCTTTTTCCATTATCTCTTAAAGATAAGGCCGCTTATTGGTTCAGGACCATTGGCCGACCCATTACAACATGGCCTCAACTCAAGAGTGCCTTCCTCAAGAAATTCTTTCCCATAGGTCGTACCAATTCCTTACGAAGATCTATTACGACCTTTCACCAAAAATCTGGCGAAACTTTCCATGATTCTTGGGAAAGATTTCAGGACCTTTTAAGAAGTTGCCCGCACCACGAGATTCCTTTGTGGCAGCTCGTGCAAATCTTCTATCATGGATTAGAAGATCAAATCCGACAATTTGTTGACGCCTCGTGTGGCGGCAACTTCTTAAATAAAGATGCTGAAAGTGCTTATGATCTATTTGAAGAAATGAGTGAAAACTCATTTAACCAAGCTTCCATGAACACATTTTGCAGAACCCAAAACCCGCAGTTCGGTGTTCATGAAATAGGCACTCAATCTATCCCTGTCACCCAAGACGATCTTCAATTGATTGCTCAAAAACTCGACCAGATGCATATTAATCAAAAGAAAATTGAGGAAAGACTAGCCACTTCAACTCAAGCTCCACACCCACATCTAACCCAACCTAACTTTCCACGAAGAGAAAATTTGCACAATCCCAACACCACTCCTGCTGATTATTCTGAGGTTGCCCATGCTTCACTGGGGAATTTCAATTATCCAGATCTTAACCCCACCCAAAATATTTCTGCCATCCAGGAGCCCTTTAAAAATTCTTCCAATTGGAAAAATTACCCGAACTACTCCTGGAATAATCAAGTTTCCTCCCAACCATATCATTTTAATGGGTATGGGTCGAATCCAAATTTCCATCCTGGGCCATCCCAACAAGATATCAATGCCCAGATGCTACGGACCCTGCAGGATATGCAAACAAAAATGACGGAAGTAACCCGCAACATCACAAATCTGAACAATCAGATTGGGGTTACTCCCACGCAAAGACCTGTAGGACATCTTCCGTCCCAACCCATACCCAATCCCAATCACCAAGGGAACCATTATATTGGCAGAAATCCACATTATCCAAATCAGCCTCCTCCTAATCCACCTCAGCAGCCGCCCAGGTTCCTGCAATCACAGGCCCCCCCACCTCCTCCAAATAATAATCCGACTGCACATGCAGTTACTTTGAGGAGTGGGAAAACCACCACTGACCCCGGGCCTTCACACGAACCTGGTAAGATACCTGTGCAAATTGACTCCCCACCTCCCCATCAGGAAGAAAAAGAAAAACAAAAATCTCAAGACAAGATTCCTGTCCCTTTCCCACAAGCTCTCTACCCCACCACCAACAAAAAAAAGAAATCTGAGGCCACTACAGAAGAACTCATGGAGCTATTTGGGCAAGTTCATATCAATATTCCTCTCCTAGATGCCATCAAATATATACCTGCCTATGCTAAATTTTTGAAGGATATTTGTACTCCTAAAAGGCAGGCTAAAAATCTAGGACAGGTGCATCTTTCAGAGACAGTAAGCTCTGTCATACAGAGTAAGCTGCCTCCTAAGATGAAAGATCCGGGGGCACCTTTAATTTCTGTAATTATTGATGACACTACATTTAATCGCGCCCTCCTTGATCTTGGTGCCTCTGTAAATATTATTCCCACAAGTTTATTCGAAGAATTTCAGATCGGTGAATTAAAACCCGTCGAGGTTACCCTGCAATTAGCCAACCGATCTACAATCAAACCTCGTGGGATTGTTGAGGATGTATTAGTCAAGGTCCAGAATTGTGTCTTCCCTGCAGACTTTCTGGTTCTTGACATTGAGGCACCCGAATCATTACTGGACTCCCCGATAATCCTTGGACGCCCCTTTTTGGCTACTGCAAAGGCAAATATCAATTGCCACACAGGCAAAATGGATATCAACTGTGCAGGCCAAACTATCACCTTAGATATTTTTAAATCCTCCAGGAGATTCCATGATGATAACTTCTTTGAGGACTCAGATACTGAAATTTCTAAAATGGTGGAGGAGACAATGTTAATAGATACCCTTACCGACCACAGTTTTTTTGAGGACTCTGATTCAAACTCAGTGGTCGGCGAGATCTGTGATCCGGAAACTTGTCTTGACTCCAAATTTGTTCCTGATACCCCCCCTGACCCACCCACTATTCACGCACCTAATTTTTCCACACTAACTCACCATTCCTTCCCCGACCCCTTTCTTACGGACCTGCCACCAACCCCGCCCGAGTTTGGCACCCAACCTGAATTAAAACCATGGCCAGACTCGGGCCACACTTATCAATTTCCATCTCACTTTGATCCCAATATTATTTCTAATCAATTTTCTAGGGATCTTGAGGAAGACACTTTTATTGCGGACATTCAAGTGTCCAATTATTTACATGATCTTACGTCTTCCATGCATACCTTCACGCCCGGCTGAATGGCGTAAAAGATAGCACTGGATGGGAGGTAACCCATCATTTTCTTGCTTTCCTTTTTTCTTCTTTTTCCAGGTTTTATTCATCCTAAACCTGACCGTTCTTCACTAAGGTGATTCCTTTTCCCTCCTAATGCATGAGGACATGGCATATCTTAAGCATGGGGGGGTGTTTTTAAATTTCTACGATCAATTTAGGATGTTTAAAACCTAAAAACATGCATTTTTCTTTAATTTATTTCCTACTTGCATACCCAAAAAAAAAAATAAAAAGAAAAAAAAAATTAAAAAAAAATGTTGAAAACTTTTTGAGGAAAAATTTTGAAATCAGGACTAAGGTCGAAAAATTCACTTCTGGTACAATGGGATTTAATCTTTAACAAACTAAGGATGAGGATTTGGATCTAATCATTAGAATTCCAGGGTCTATTTTAGACTAGATCAGATATCCTTCTCTAAAATTCCACCTGAACTCATGATAGTTCAGGTGACTTGATCCTATTTTGTAATATGGAAAGTATTTGACTTAGTTTTTGACTCAAAAACTTGCGGTTCTCGAGAAACTTCTTGTGTCAATTTTCACACACAAGCTAACATTTAAAAACAACTAAAAATTTGAAAAACTCCCTTGTTTGGATTTAGTAAAAGTTTGAAGCAGATCATTGGTTTGAGTTCCCACCGTCGAGAAGAAGGAAAAAAACCTTCTTTGAGGACACGATGTCAACATGTTACCGCCTCGGTGCTGCTCTATATCTATATTTCATATCTTTAGACAGAGCATTAAAGCGCATTTCAGCAGCTCAAGTGTCTTGGACGGTGCTCTACCTATAGCGTCGGAGCAAGAGCTTGAGTTTGCTTGGAGCGCCCCTTTTCACCGCATCGTGTTTTGGGGTTGTGAGCTCCTGGGTGGTGTCATGGACAGTGCTATCCCGAAGTACTGGCACCAGAGCCCCCTCGAGGAATGGTAACGGGAATGATGATACCGACACATCTGTTGTAAGACTAAGCTAAAAATAAGCATGGGGGAGAGAAAAAAAAAAAATAATAATAATAATAATAATAACACGTCCTTATAAAGGTTGGCTTTTCACAAGCACAGACACAAGGTTTTAAAGGAATTTGCAAGTTGCGAATCAGATTCACGAGCCAGAAAAATCCTAAAAACAAACATTTCAAGTCATCTGAATTAACAAGGGGTTAATTTGTGAATTTTCTGAGGATATATTGATCCCGTTCTATCTAATGGTTAGATCCAAAAACAAATCCTGATGTTTATCTTCAACAAATCCCGTATCTCCTGTGTTTTAATCTACCAATGTCCCTTAATCTCTTTTTCTCCTCAAAAGTAAAAAAAAATTAGATTTCCCAAAAATTCCATTTTCCAAAAAAATTAATGTTTTGCTAAGAGACTAGCAAAAGATAAGCATGGGGGTGTGATAAATGCCAGTTTATCATCATTTTTATGCTTTAAACTAACCTAGCTCTTAGGATTTTAATCCGCAAACGGGTTTTTGGGCTGCATTTAGGCATAAATTAGGATAGGCATGCATTGCATTTTTTATTATTGTTTTAATGTGTTTTTGTGAGTGTTAGGGATGTACAGATTCACAGATCCCTAAAACCTTAGCACTCAAGAAGGCAATTGGTGAAGGAGAAGCCCAGACTAGTTGGAACCCAGCTTGATCCAGCTCATCATAGCTGGAACCTAGCTTACTTGAACTAGGGTTAGCTCATCCCAGCTCCATTCAGCTAATCTCAGCTGGATGGCAGCTCAAGAGAGTTCACCTTAGCTCACCCTAGCTCAAGTCAGCTCAGATCCAGCTCAACTTAGCTGAGTCTAGCTCATCTCAGCTCCCACTAGTTCACAGGGAGCTCTAGCTAGCTCAGCTGAGTTCAAAGGAGTTCACCCCAGCTCAGATCCAGCTACATCCAGCTCCACTCAACTCCAGCCAGCTGAAGAAGAATTCATCTCAGCTCAGGAAGCTCAAGTCCAGCTCCCGGGGACTTAGCTTAGCTCATCTCAGTTGAGCTAAGCTACCTTAGCTGCCTCAACCAGCTTGATTCTCCCCGGGAGCACCAAACCTAGCTCACCTTAGCTCATTTTGGTAGAAGCTAGCTCACTTTAGCTTGGCTTAGTAGCTAGCAAAGAACTAGCAAGCTAAGCCAGCTAGAGTAGCCCCATGCCAGCCTCTTCAGCAGCAGCCAGCTCCAGCTCCAGCTCCAGACTTCTTCTCCTCAGCTCCTTCCTCCAAACCCTAGCTCCAACACCTTCTCCTCTACTCCACCTTTAGCTAAGCTAGCTTAGCTTATCTTAGCTTAGCTTAGCTTAGCTAACAACCAGCTCCTTGGCCATTCATTACCTCCAAAATCAACCCTAGCTAGCTCCACCAACTCAAGCCTACCTAAGCTAGCTACCCTACTCAAGTTGGCACCACCTCCTAGCCATCCCTTCACCCCATTATCTCCACCAAAAGACACTTCAAGTTGGCGCCAAAAACCACCCCTAACCACCTCTATATTGGCGCCACTTTCAGCCCCTTAATCCACCCTACACCTACCCACATAAGCCATCCTAGCCATCCACCTAACCCCCCTTCTAGAATCCTTCTTGGCGCCAACTTAGACCCTCTTCTAGAAGCCATTTTCGCGCCAATATCAAGGGGTGTCAACACACATAACCACCCCTTAGGTGTCCCTTAAGGTGGCGCCAAACACCCTTGGCCATTGGATCCTTAACCACCTCCCTCCTTCCATCCTAGCCATCCATTTCAAAGGTCACCATAGCCCCCCTCCTATTCTATAAAAGGCCACCACCTACCACCATTTTGGAGGCATCCTCCCTTAGTATATTTTCTACCTAAACCACCTATACCTACGGCCAAGAAGAAGGAGTAGAGAAGGAGATTAAAGGGGCACATCACCAGCCCTTTTGGTGCCTTCTTCTCCCCACTCTCTTCAACTTGAGCCACGCCAAGGAGGAGGACTCTCCCACTTCAAGGAGGACGGCCAGGCAAAGGAGAAAAGCTTAGGGTGGACGTCCACCCTTGGAGAGAAACTTAGGGCATGCCCCCTTAGGGCTTGCCTTGGAGGACATCACCTTGGCGGAGCACTGCAAGGAAGGAGTTGAAGGATTCTTTTCAAGCTTGGGAACCACCAACCTTGGAGCAAGAAGCCCTCTTCTTCACCATCTATCTAGAGGATTTGTGTTTGCTTTTCTTTATTTTAATTTTTCTAATAGTAGAAGCATTCCTCTACTAGTTTTTTTTGTAAAACATTTTTCAGTAATCTAGTTGCCTTCTTTGCAATTTTCTATTTTGCATTTCTACTTGCTTTGCTTTTTAGCATTTTTCACTCCCTCTCCCTAATTATTCTAAGCCTCCACTTGCCTAGAGTGAGTTTAGGGAGAGGCTCTACTTGCCACTAGAAAGTAGTAGTTAAATTGAAGTGTGAATTACCTTCCCGTCAACATTCCGCATGTTGTCTTAATTTAAAACAAAAAAATGATATATTGAAAAATACCAAAAAGAAAGTTGAGATTGTATTCCAAGCAAGAGAATCACTATTGCAAACATTTGGCCTCCTTGGACGACCCTAGATACTTCCCTATCTAGGATTATAAATTTAAGAGCGAAAGCGGATTTACGCGTTACAACGACGTATTTTAACAAACCGCATAAAATCGCTATCACTTTTTGGCACCGTTGCCGGGGAGGCACGGCTTTGCATTAACTCATTTTCTCTTGCTTGAAGTGGATCTCATCCCCTTCTCTTTCTTTCTTTTGTGTGTGCAGGAACTACAGCGGGAAAGCGGGAATCTGGAAGCGAGAGCTTAAAGATCCTTTTCTTCCCGCGAAAATTCAGGTTGGTTCCTCTTTCTAGTCACATAATTAATTAAAACTACCAAAAATATATTAAACTTGGCTTTCAGGACCCTAAACACTTAAATTAAGTGGAGTGGTGCATTTTAAAATCATTGTTTGCTTGTATGCTTTTTTAGCACCATTCCATTGCAAGTATTGGTGTTCTGTTTTTCGGGTCTAGATTTCTGTCCAGACTTGAAAAATCGATTCCTAACACCACAGGCCTCCTAAAATCATAAAATTTCATAGAGTGATTCCCAATTAAGTTTGAAACATCTGTTCCAAATTTCAGATCAATTGGATTTGTATTTAATTTTTAAAAATTCGTGGATTACAGAGGGGTCACACCCTCTAATCTTCCTGTTTTGCTACTGTCCGCGAATTTTCAGAATTTTTATACTCATCCAATTTTTTTGAAATTTACCTTGTTGGAATCCCTGTGAAATTTTACATATCATATAAAATCATAAAAATTTTCTGAGGTCAGTGGTAATACTGAAAAGTCTATAATACCCATGGGTATTATTTCTGGACTTTGACACCAGTACAATTAAAAATTCAAAACTATTATCAAAAAAATTTATAAAATCTTACAAAAATCTTTTCTGGAATCCTTGTTTGATTTTCTTCAAAGTAGTGGTGTTGTTTGACTTTTTTGGACCACTACTTAATTCTGAAAGCTAAAAATAATTCATTGGTAGTTAAATTTCTGTCTCAGGGATAATTGGTTTAGGGTTTCTTCTTTCTCTTTAGAGACTCAATTAAAAGGAAATATACAATCACACATACAACTTGTCTTTCCTTTGATTGTGAACTTTCAAACTTGTTTGAAAACTTAAAGAGAAAAACCCTAAAATTCATTTAATTAAATCACATCCTAAAAGACAAAAATATAAAAAAAATTGTGTGACAACTTGATTTTCATTGGAGCCACTCTCCAATTCCTGCACACACACAAAAAAATCAAATAACAGGGCAACAACCCAATAAACGCCCTCCACATTCCGTGTGCACTATAGAATCCTAGACCTAATTAAAATTTGTAACAACTTGACCCCTACGGCTTTATCAACTTAGGCTTGCTATTTAGGTCTTAAGTTTTCTTTAGTTAGTACCAATTCTGTCATCTATATCTGGTGTTCAGGCTGAGGGGCCGTGTCAAACGACCAGGCGCGGGTTTGTACAAGCACCTGGGGTTTTCCCTGGGAAACGTTTGGGCCCAAACCTCCCCTTAAGCAACTTGGCTAGATTTGTTGATAGAACGGGTATTCACTATTGACTACTTATTTCCTATATAGACCAAGTCTTAGGTTATTATTAGGGAGTCACAATTAAGTTAGGTCTAGTTTTGTTTGTTTGAATTGCACACTTTCTCTCATCTCTTTCTCTTCTCCTCCCCTCCCCGTTCTTCCATTTTATGCACGGGCGACGGTCTCAAAATCCGCACTTGGAAGGACCATTTGATTTCGCCCCCCACGTAAAAAGACCACTTTTTCTGTCTTCTCCTAAAAAAATGGAAACACAACAAAATAGGTCCACTGACCCTTCCACGTCTACCTCTAACCCCACCTCTAACCCTAATTCTAACCCTTCCACCCAAAACCCAACCACCAGTAACTTTCCACACTTGGAGCTCCTCAATCTTGAGTTGCCCCACACACAACATCAAGACCCCCTACCTGATCTTTTAAAATTGATGGCCGATCAAATTAATAAATTAAATTCCAATCAACAAACATTGACTAGGAACATCCAAAACCTAGGCAATCCAAGGCCAAACCCACCACCCCGTCAGCAGCCTGTTGTTCCTCTAAAAGATTTCTATGATCCGTCTTATTATGAGGAACGACCAGGGGTGGTCATACCGGAGGGGGACTTTGAGATCAAGCCAGCCGTCCTGAACCTGATTAAACACTTTCATGGCCTTCCTAGGGAAGACCCTTTCAACCACCTTGAAGAACTAACTCTTCTTGCACAGACAACCCGTTCCCGAAATGTGCAAGAAGACATATGGCTGATGCGGCTTTTTCCATTATCTCTTAAAGATAAGGCCGCTTATTGGTTCAGGACCATTGGCCGACCCATTACAACATGGCCTCAACTCAAGAGTGCCTTCCTCAAGAAATTCTTTCCCATAGGTCGTACCAATTCCTTACGAAGATCTATTACGACCTTTCACCAAAAATCTGGCGAAACTTTCCATGATTCTTGGGAAAGATTTCAGGACCTTTTAAGAAGTTGCCCGCACCACGAGATTCCTTTGTGGCAGCTCGTGCAAATCTTCTATCATGGATTAGAAGATCAAATCCGACAATTTGTTGACGCCTCGTGTGGCGGCAACTTCTTAAATAAAGATGCTGAAAGTGCTTATGATCTATTTGAAGAAATGAGTGAAAACTCATTTAACCAAGCTTCCATGAACACATTTTGCAGAACCCAAAACCCGCAGTTCGGTGTTCATGAAATAGGCACTCAATCTATCCCTGTCACCCAAGACGATCTTCAATTGATTGCTCAAAAACTCGACCAGATGCATATTAATCAAAAGAAAATTGAGGAAAGACTAGCCACTTCAACTCAAGCTCCACACCCACATCTAACCCAACCTAACTTTCCACGAAGAGAAAATTTGCACAATCCCAACACCACTCCTGCTGATTATTCTGAGGTTGCCCATGCTTCACTGGGGAATTTCAATTATCCAGATCTTAACCCCACCCAAAATATTTCTGCCATCCAGGAGCCCTTTAAAAATTCTTCCAATTGGAAAAATTACCCGAACTACTCCTGGAATAATCAAGTTTCCTCCCAACCATATCATTTTAATGGGTATGGGTCGAATCCAAATTTCCATCCTGGGCCATCCCAACAAGATATCAATGCCCAGATGCTACGGACCCTGCAGGATATGCAAACAAAAATGACGGAAGTAACCCGCAACATCACAAATCTGAACAATCAGATTGGGGTTACTCCCACGCAAAGACCTGTAGGACATCTTCCGTCCCAACCCATACCCAATCCCAATCACCAAGGGAACCATTATATTGGCAGAAATCCACATTATCCAAATCAGCCTCCTCCTAATCCACCTCAGCAGCCGCCCAGGTTCCTGCAATCACAGGCCCCCCCACCTCCTCCAAATAATAATCCGACTGCACATGCAGTTACTTTGAGGAGTGGGAAAACCACCACTGACCCCGGGCCTTCACACGAACCTGGTAAGATACCTGTGCAAATTGACTCCCCACCTCCCCATCAGGAAGAAAAAGAAAAACAAAAATCTCAAGACAAGATTCCTGTCCCTTTCCCACAAGCTCTCTACCCCACCACCAACAAAAAAAAGAAATCTGAGGCCACTACAGAAGAACTCATGGAGCTATTTGGGCAAGTTCATATCAATATTCCTCTCCTAGATGCCATCAAATATATACCTGCCTATGCTAAATTTTTGAAGGATATTTGTACTCCTAAAAGGCAGGCTAAAAATCTAGGACAGGTGCATCTTTCAGAGACAGTAAGCTCTGTCATACAGAGTAAGCTGCCTCCTAAGATGAAAGATCCGGGGGCACCTTTAATTTCTGTAATTATTGATGACACTACATTTAATCGCGCCCTCCTTGATCTTGGTGCCTCTGTAAATATTATTCCCACAAGTTTATTCGAAGAATTTCAGATCGGTGAATTAAAACCCGTCGAGGTTACCCTGCAATTAGCCAACCGATCTACAATCAAACCTCGTGGGATTGTTGAGGATGTATTAGTCAAGGTCCAGAATTGTGTCTTCCCTGCAGACTTTCTGGTTCTTGACATTGAGGCACCCGAATCATTACTGGACTCCCCGATAATCCTTGGACGCCCCTTTTTGGCTACTGCAAAGGCAAATATCAATTGCCACACAGGCAAAATGGATATCAACTGTGCAGGCCAAACTATCACCTTAGATATTTTTAAATCCTCCAGGAGATTCCATGATGATAACTTCTTTGAGGACTCAGATACTGAAATTTCTAAAATGGTGGAGGAGACAATGTTAATAGATACCCTTACCGACCACAGTTTTTTTGAGGACTCTGATTCAAACTCAGTGGTCGGCGAGATCTGTGATCCGGAAACTTGTCTTGACTCCAAATTTGTTCCTGATACCCCCCCTGACCCACCCACTATTCACGCACCTAATTTTTCCACACTAACTCACCATTCCTTCCCCGACCCCTTTCTTACGGACCTGCCACCAACCCCGCCCGAGTTTGGCACCCAACCTGAATTAAAACCATGGCCAGACTCGGGCCACACTTATCAATTTCCATCTCACTTTGATCCCAATATTATTTCTAATCAATTTTCTAGGGATCTTGAGGAAGACACTTTTATTGCGGACATTCAAGTGTCCAATTATTTACATGATCTTACGTCTTCCATGCATACCTTCACGCCCGGCTGAATGGCGTAAAAGATAGCACTGGATGGGAGGTAACCCATCATTTTCTTGCTTTCCTTTTTTCTTCTTTTTCCAGGTTTTATTCATCCTAAACCTGACCGTTCTTCACTAAGGTGATTCCTTTTCCCTCCTAATGCATGAGGACATGGCATATCTTAAGCATGGGGGGGTGTTTTTAAATTTCTACGATCAATTTAGGATGTTTAAAACCTAAAAACATGCATTTTTCTTTAATTTATTTCCTACTTGCATACCCAAAAAAAAAAATAAAAAGAAAAAAAAAATTAAAAAAAAATGTTGAAAACTTTTTGAGGAAAAATTTTGAAATCAGGACTAAGGTCGAAAAATTCACTTCTGGTACAATGGGATTTAATCTTTAACAAACTAAGGATGAGGATTTGGATCTAATCATTAGAATTCCAGGGTCTATTTTAGACTAGATCAGATATCCTTCTCTAAAATTCCACCTGAACTCATGATAGTTCAGGTGACTTGATCCTATTTTGTAATATGGAAAGTATTTGACTTAGTTTTTGACTCAAAAACTTGCGGTTCTCGAGAAACTTCTTGTGTCAATTTTCACACACAAGCTAACATTTAAAAACAACTAAAAATTTGAAAAACTCCCTTGTTTGGATTTAGTAAAAGTTTGAAGCAGATCATTGGTTTGAGTTCCCACCGTCGAGAAGAAGGAAAAAAACCTTCTTTGAGGACACGATGTCAACATGTTACCGCCTCGGTGCTGCTCTATATCTATATTTCATATCTTTAGACAGAGCATTAAAGCGCATTTCAGCAGCTCAAGTGTCTTGGACGGTGCTCTACCTATAGCGTCGGAGCAAGAGCTTGAGTTTGCTTGGAGCGCCCCTTTTCACCGCATCGTGTTTTGGGGTTGTGAGCTCCTGGGTGGTGTCATGGACAGTGCTATCCCGAAGTACTGGCACCAGAGCCCCCTCGAGGAATGGTAACGGGAATGATGATACCGACACATCTGTTGTAAGACTAAGCTAAAAATAAGCATGGGGGAGAGAAAAAAAAAAAAAAATAATAATAATAATAATAACACGTCCTTATAAAGGTTGGCTTTTCACAAGCACAGACACAAGGTTTTAAAGGAATTTGCAAGTTGCGAATCAGATTCACGAGCCAGAAAAATCCTAAAAACAAACATTTCAAGTCATCTGAATTAACAAGGGGTTAATTTGTGAATTTTCTGAGGATATATTGATCCCGTTCTATCTAATGGTTAGATCCAAAAACAAATCCTGATGTTTATCTTCAACAAATCCCGTATCTCCTGTGTTTTAATCTACCAATGTCCCTTAATCTCTTTTTCTCCTCAAAAGTAAAAAAAAATTAGATTTCCCAAAAATTCCATTTTCCAAAAAAATTAATGTTTTGCTAAGAGACTAGCAAAAGATAAGCATGGGGGTGTGATAAATGCCAGTTTATCATCATTTTTATGCTTTAAACTAACCTAGCTCTTAGGATTTTAATCCGCAAACGGGTTTTTGGGCTGCATTTAGGCATAAATTAGGATAGGCATGCATTGCATTTTTTATTATTGTTTTAATGTGTTTTTGTGAGTGTTAGGGATGTACAGATTCACAGATCCCTAAAACCTTAGCACTCAAGAAGGCAATTGGTGAAGGAGAAGCCCAGACTAGTTGGAACCCAGCTTGATCCAGCTCATCATAGCTGGAACCTAGCTTACTTGAACTAGGGTTAGCTCATCCCAGCTCCATTCAGCTAATCTCAGCTGGATGGCAGCTCAAGAGAGTTCACCTTAGCTCACCCTAGCTCAAGTCAGCTCAGATCCAGCTCAACTTAGCTGAGTCTAGCTCATCTCAGCTCCCACTAGTTCACAGGGAGCTCTAGCTAGCTCAGCTGAGTTCAAAGGAGTTCACCCCAGCTCAGATCCAGCTACATCCAGCTCCACTCAACTCCAGCCAGCTGAAGAAGAATTCATCTCAGCTCAGGAAGCTCAAGTCCAGCTCCCGGGGACTTAGCTTAGCTCATCTCAGTTGAGCTAAGCTACCTTAGCTGCCTCAACCAGCTTGATTCTCCCCGGGAGCACCAAACCTAGCTCACCTTAGCTCATTTTGGTAGAAGCTAGCTCACTTTAGCTTGGCTTAGTAGCTAGCAAAGAACTAGCAAGCTAAGCCAGCTAGAGTAGCCCCATGCCAGCCTCTTCAGCAGCAGCCAGCTCCAGCTCCAGCTCCAGACTTCTTCTCCTCAGCTCCTTCCTCCAAACCCTAGCTCCAACACCTTCTCCTCTACTCCACCTTTAGCTAAGCTAGCTTAGCTTATCTTAGCTTAGCTTAGCTTAGCTAACAACCAGCTCCTTGGCCATTCATTACCTCCAAAATCAACCCTAGCTAGCTCCACCAACTCAAGCCTACCTAAGCTAGCTACCCTACTCAAGTTGGCACCACCTCCTAGCCATCCCTTCACCCCATTATCTCCACCAAAAGACACTTCAAGTTGGCGCCAAAAACCACCCCTAACCACCTCTATATTGGCGCCACTTTCAGCCCCTTAATCCACCCTACACCTACCCACATAAGCCATCCTAGCCATCCACCTAACCCCCCTTCTAGAATCCTTCTTGGCGCCAACTTAGACCCTCTTCTAGAAGCCATTTTCGCGCCAATATCAAGGGGTGTCAACACACATAACCACCCCTTAGGTGTCCCTTAAGGTGGCGCCAAACACCCTTGGCCATTGGATCCTTAACCACCTCCCTCCTTCCATCCTAGCCATCCATTTCAAAGGTCACCATAGCCCCCCTCCTATTCTATAAAAGGCCACCACCTACCACCATTTTGGAGGCATCCTCCCTTAGTATATTTTCTACCTAAACCACCTATACCTACGGCCAAGAAGAAGGAGTAGAGAAGGAGATTAAAGGGGCACATCACCAGCCCTTTTGGTGCCTTCTTCTCCCCACTCTCTTCAACTTGAGCCACGCCAAGGAGGAGGACTCTCCCACTTCAAGGAGGACGGCCAGGCAAAGGAGAAAAGCTTAGGGTGGACGTCCACCCTTGGAGAGAAACTTAGGGCATGCCCCCTTAGGGCTTGCCTTGGAGGACATCACCTTGGCGGAGCACTGCAAGGAAGGAGTTGAAGGATTCTTTTCAAGCTTGGGAACCACCAACCTTGGAGCAAGAAGCCCTCTTCTTCACCATCTATCTAGAGGATTTGTGTTTGCTTTTCTTTATTTTAATTTTTCTAATAGTAGAAGCATTCCTCTACTAGTTTTTTTTGTAAAACATTTTTCAGTAATCTAGTTGCCTTCTTTGCAATTTTCTATTTTGCATTTCTACTTGCTTTGCTTTTTAGCATTTTTCACTCCCTCTCCCTAATTATTCTAAGCCTCCACTTGCCTAGAGTGAGTTTAGGGAGAGGCTCTACTTGCCACTAGAAAGTAGTAGTTAAATTGAAGTGTGAATTACCTTCCCGTCACCATTCCGCATGTTGTCTTAATTTAAAACAAAAAAATGATATATTGAAAAATACCAAAAAGAAAGTTGAGATTGTATTCCAAGCAAGAGAATCACTATTGCAAACATTTGGCCTCCTTGGACGACCCTAGATACTTCCCTATCTAGGATTATAAATTTAAGAGCGAAAGCGGATTTACGCGTTACAACGACGTATTTTAACAAACCGCGTAAAATCGCTATCAAGTTACACTTGAACTTTAGTTCTTTGAGTGCAAAGAGTGACCTAATTTAAGGTTGGTTGACCCAAGGGGGCAACTTTACCTCTTGTTTCCTTTGAGAGTTTTTGGGTCTTGTCTTTTAAGGTTCAAGTGTTTAGAGAGCCAATTGTTTTAGGTTTTCTTTGAATAGGTATTTTTAGACAAGGGCTTAGGCACACTTTATTTGGTTTTCTCAATTCTTGCTTAAGGAGTGTGTCTCTAAATCCCTAGTGTTGGATCCTAAGTTGGCTCTACTTGGTCCAGTTATCTCTTTGTTGGGTAATTAGGGGTCAAGCAAGAATGTGTTAGCCCTTAAATACCCTTAATAGTGTGCAGTAATAATGGGTTGAAAACATGCAACTTTTGATGGTTTACTGAGTATAGAAAACAGGTTAGCCCTATATTGCTTGTTCTTTTCTTTTCTTCCTCTTTAGAGTTTAGGGGTTAATAGCGAGAGGAAGAAAAATTACCTGTCCTCGGAGTGGTTGTCGTGCGGTTGCTTGTCTTCTTGATTTTCTTGTATCTGCACAACAAAGGAGAGATTGTCAGCAATGTAAAAATAGGAATTTGATTATCTCTAGAATAGTCGTTGCTCCCCGGCAACGGCGCCAACTGGTGAAACGGTGGCAGCAACTAGCTTTTCTTAAGTCGTTGTAGTACAAATAGTTATTGCCATCATTTGCTAATATATAATTTTTTTACTCGGAAAATAAAGAGTTCCCGAGGTCGAACTCAGGGAGCAAGTTGTATTCTAGAGATATACATGCTCTATTACAAAAATAAAGAGAGAGAGAGAGATGAAGGTTTGGCTTCTTCTTCTTTTCTTCTTTGTCTTCTCTTTAGCTTTTGTTCTTCCTGTTCTTTTTTTTGCTTGCTTCAGATCTCCCTTCCGTGCTCTTCTTCTTCTTTTCTTCTTGCTTCTCTTCTTCCTCTGCTTAGCTGCTCCGTCCCTCTTCTTTTCTTCTTTCTTCTTTGTCTTCACCTATCTTCAGGACGTCGTCTGATTTTCCAATCAGAGGACTTAACCTGCAGATGCTACAGTGTTGCTTCAGTTCTTCTTCCTCAGTCCTCTGCTTCGGGCAGCCTTGGCTACTCTTCTTCCTTCAGTCTTCTTCTCCTCTGTTCAGCGGGCGTCTTTCTTCTTCTTCTCTGCCTGCACACTTGCACAGCTTGATCAGAGGGGCAAAACCAAATTCTACCCTCTCCCCCGCATTTCTCTCTCACGGAAGCCGCTCTTAGGAAAGCTCTCCCATAGCTGCCGGGTATTCGGGTACGGGTCGTGCCCAGGTCCAGGCCCACCGGCGTGCGTGGTGGGCGAGGAGTGCAGGTCGGGCTTAGTCGGGTCGGGCCAGGTCCGCGGGGCGTGGTTGCGGACGAGGCCGGGTCGAGCGGGTAAGTGAGAGGGACCTCACCCCGTGCTCAGGAGGCAACAAACCCAAGGCACTTTTTGCCTTTATGCAGGTGCGCTCCTCTGAAAATTTCCGAGGTGGGACTAAATGTCCCACCCCAATTGGACGCCCGCAGCTGCAGACGCTGCAGGAGTTCGCGGTTGCACGTGAGGCCTTTGCCCCTGCTGCAAGCCAGGGACGCTTCGCGGAGGTGCCCTGCGCAACCTGGGAGTTGAATCTGGGTGAATCGCACCTGGAGCTGCAGGTTGAAGGTGCTCCTTCCACGCATCAATGGCGACGGCGGTCGAGATACCTGTCCACAGAGGAACGGCCTCTCGGCCTAATCAGATACGCGGAGAACCTTCGCCGTGGCACGGCGAAGGTGGTGGGGGGTCTGGCAGGCGGCGGGGCGGAGCGTGAGGGTCGCCCTAGGTCAAACTGCGGGCGGAGAAGTGGGTTTGTTCGGGGGATCTACAGAGGGCGAGTGGCGGGAAGTGGAAGGGCGAAGGTTGATCAGGGTGAGGAGGCGGAGGTTCTGTGAGGGTCGGTGAGGCGTATGGGGCTGTGGAGCGACGGGGGCGTCTCGCCGGAGTTTGGCCGGAGACGAAGGGGGTGACGGTGGACAGGAGCGGTCGAGGGTTTAATCAAATAAAAGACAGTGAGGAAAAGAAAGAGGGGGAGATGGGGAGAAGTTCTGACCTAGCTACGGAGACGAAAGGGGATGGAGCAAGGCAGCAGTCGTATCGACTGTCGCCGGAGAAGAAGATGCCCAGGGGAAGGGGCGGCGGCGAGGAGAGGGCCGGAGAGGCGCCAGCTGGGTGCGGCGTGGCGCGGGAAGAGCGAGGGAGGGCAACCCTGTAGCTGGTAGTGCGGCAGAGCGACGAGGAGGAAGAGGAGAGGCCTCCAGAGCTGGAGGGCTTCCTGTCGGAGTGGGAAGAGAGGAAGTGGGGGTCTTTCTCCATCAGGACCAAGCTGCTGAGAACGGCGGAGCGACGGGGGTATTTATAGGGGCGGAATCAGAGAGGTGGGCGGAGGGAGACGATGTGTCTCCCTCGCCGGAGGACGCCGGAGATGGAGACCCATACCGTCCATGCGTTTGCACGGCCGGTATGGTGGGTTGCAGCGACCAGGGGGGTGTTCCTGCGACAGCTGACGACGCAGGGCACCCCCGGTTGTCTTGCCAGACTCTCCCCCTTACCCTGCGCGGTGCCATGCTCCGCGCAAGGTCGCCGGAGCATGGTGCTGGTCAGGTTTTGGCAGGAGGGACCTGGATGCAAAGAACGAAGGAGAGTTAGGGGCAGAAATGTGAGGGTTCAAAAGTTGAGGGTCAAAAAATAAATAAATGAGGACCAAAGTGTAAAGTTGGTCAAGAAGGTTTCCTCTTAGGCTCAAGTTTTTATACATGACTAATTGGGACCTAAGGATTATGATGGTGAATTTTATTTCCAGATTAAACCTTGTTTGACCGATCAATTTACGCAAAAACCCAAATTAAGTTGTTAATTGGGCATGGTTCTCAATGTAGGTCAAAATGGGTTCCTAAGGCCAAATTGAAGGTTCTAAACCCTAGAGATTATTTTTCTATGAATTTTAGAGGGTTTATTCTATTTTTACTTTGCCTCGAACCTCGCAAATTGAAGTGGGTTTGTTTTAAGGTTACAGATTATCATTTAGTTCCTTGGAATTGCTGTAGCCCTTATCAGATCATCTCATCCCACTTTTATTCTTATTAGGTTGCTTTGACCTATGTTTAGACCCTGAGTTACCCTGTTTTTAGATTGGATTGGTGAAATTACATTTTTACCCCTTAGTTTCTATTTTCTTTGCGAACTCAGAATCCCTCTGAGTTAAGCCTTTCCTTGAGTTATGTGGGAGCTTTTATCCTTTGTATTAGGTCAAAATGAGCTAGTTATGGCTCATGATGAGGTTCTCATCAACTGCCACCTGATTGTACCTAAAATATCCATTGAGAAAGCAATAATACTTATTCCCTGCCAATTTTTCAAGAATTTGATCAATAAAAGGCAAAGGAAAGTGATCCTTCTAGGTAGCGGTGTTTAGCTTGCGGTAATCAATACAGACCCTCCATCCAGTTGAGGGTCTAGTGACAACTTGTTCACCTTGGTCGTTGAGTTCCACAGTAAAGCCTGCCTTCTTTGGCACCACATGAATGGGACTGACCCATTTACTGTCAACAATGGGATATATGATCTCGATGTCCAACCACTTCAGGATTTCCTTTTTTACAACCTCCCTCATATTAGGGTTCAGACGTCTTTGCATGTCCCTAAAAGGATTGATGGAATCATCAGTATAAATGTGGTGCATGCAGAGTGTAGAGTCTATACCCTTAATGTTAGCAATGCTCCAAGCAATAGCTTCCTTATGCCTAGATAGGCATTCAGTCAAGGCTCCCTCCTATGCCTCAGATAGCACAGCTGAAATGATAACGGGGAGCGTATCATTGGCACCTAGGAAAACATACTTGAGAGTGTCAGGGAGGGGTTTCAACTCAAGGTTGGGGGCTTGTATGGTTGAGGGTTTCATAATAGATGTCCCCATCTCAGGTAGCAAATCTACCTTCGGCGAAAATGATGGGGGAAGAGACTCAACAGAAACTCCTAGCAATTCCTCTAGTTCTAGTATATCCCCTTCACATTCCTCTAAGAGATGGGAATGCTCATTTGGCATGACATGCTGAAGGGGGTCATCACATAACATTGCAGGAGTTGCCTCTTCAATCAGGTCATCTATCACCTCAACTTGAGAACAATCCTCAAGTCCGGCTTGTTTGTAAGCATCAAACACATTAAGCCAGATTTTCCTGTTCCCAAAGCCAATTTTCAATGCCCCAGTATTGTAATTAATTGAAGCATGAGAAGTTGCAAGGAAGGGGCAGCCCAAAATGATGGAGGGTTTGCTTGGCTTGTTGGTAGGGTCAGTGTCCAAAACTAAGAAGTCAACGGGAAAGAAGAAATCCTCCACTCTTATGGGGACATCTTCCAAAATTCCCTGTGGTGTCTTAAGTGATCGATCAGCAACTTGAAGGATTACATGGCTAGGCTCCAGATTGCCTCCCCCAAGTTCTTCATTCACGTAGCTCGGAAGGATGTTCACCCCTGCACCCTGATCAAGTAGAGCCTCATCAATTTGTAAGTCACCAATAACTACAGAGACGTATGGGGCTCCTGGGTCCTTAAGTTTCGGGGGTGTGCCATGTTGAACAATTAAGCTAACGAAATCAGGCAGGACAACTTTTGATTGGACCTGTTTTCTAGATTGCCGCTTTTTCGTGCACAGGTCCTTTAAGAAGCGGGCATAAGACAGAATTTGCCTGGTAGCTTCAAGAAAAGGTAGGTTAATCTGCACTTGCTTGAAAGTTTCCATAATCTCATCCGTCTTATCTTTGTCTCCAGATGAGCCAGCAGAAGTCTGCCCAGAGGTGGATAAGCGCTCTGGAAAAGGCACTCTCGATCTCTGGGTGGAAGGGTTGTCATGTCGAGTAAGGGGTGGAACGGGGGCAACTTCTTCCGGTGAGGTGATTTCAAGCAGAGAAGATTTGGGCAAGTCTTCTCCGATGGGGGTGAAAGTCGGGGTGGATGGTTTTTTAGGGGGTGAGACTATAGGAGCATCGGGTTTGGAAATTTCTTTCCCACTCAAAATAGTCACCGCCTGAGCATGCTCCCTAAAGACAATCCCTTTTCCTTTAGGATTTTCCTCAGCAACACTGGGGACCTTCCCAATCTCCCTCTGTCTAACGACCTCAACAAGGTGTCCAATTTGTGATTTCATCTCATGTATAGCCTTGTCATGAGATTGGATGATGGCACTTTGACTTTCTTGCATAGTTTTCAACATCGCCTTCAATTCATCCATCTCAGAGGTTTTAGGTTGGGCAAAGGTCTGAGGTTGGTTCATTTGATGGTTTTGAAATGATTGTGGTTTGTAATTCCCTGAATTTGAGACATTTCCTTGTCTCCATGAAAAGTTTAGGTGGTTCCTCCATCCCTCATTATAAGTTTTGGAAAAAGGATCATTACGAGGTCTTGGACGGAACCCTTGAGCGGCATTCAAATCCGCTTGTACAAGCTCAGGGAATTGGGAGGCCAAGTGGCAATCCACAGTGGCGTGTGTATTGCCTTGACAAATTACACATTCAGAAGCTTGGGATGTGGAGGTGTTAGGTACGAATGAACTCAGGTTCGACATAAGCCTTTCCATGTTTTGATTCAATAATTGAATTTGATAGGCTAAATTCTAGGTGTCCCTTGCCTCATTCACCTCCAACTTTCTTTGCATGAGAGTGGGTTTTCTATCCATGTAGGTAGAATTCAAGTGAATAGAATTCTCACTCAAAGTATCAAATAAGTTCCAAGCTTCATCCTCAGTCTTAGATAGAAAGGTTCCTGCACAGGCACCATCCACAGTTTGCCTATGCGAATCATTAAGTCTGGTGTAGAACCTTTTAACCAATTGCCATTTAGGCACCTAGTGATGTGGGCAAAGTCTCAGCAAATCGTTAAAGCGCTCCCACGCATCATGGAATGCTTCCCCATCCTTTTGAACAAAACTCATAATTTCCCTCCTAAAGTGATTTGATTTGCTCATGGGGAAGTACCTCTTCAAAAACTCCTTCTTCAGGGCATCCCAAGTATTTATATTATCAAGGGTGTGATACCAATACTTGGCTTTGTCCTTTAGGGAGAAGGGAAAGAGGGTCCGCATTTGAGCGTCATCAGTAACGCCCTGCAGCTTGTTGTCAACGTTTTGTGTGCGGATTTAAAGGCGTATTACGTTGCAGTAGAACCGACAAAACGTTTAAACAAATATAAATAATTTTATTACTCGAACAACTAGAGTATCCGAGGTCGAACACAGGGAGCAAACTCAGTACTTTGTAAAACCCAAGAATACAACTGTTAAATGCAAATATAATTGATTCAAAGAGTTTTTAAGAAAGATGTAAAAAAAATAGAATTAGACGTCTGATGTATGTATCAGACGTCTTAAATGTGATCTTTCTTTCTCTTTTCCTTCTTCTGCTTTGCCTTTCGGATCTCTTTGCAATCTTCCCTTGTCCTTCTTCTTCTTCTCTGCGAAGACTTCTTTCTTTCTTCTTCTTCTGTCTTGCTTCTCCTTTCTTCGTTGCCTTCTTCTTCTTCTTTGTCTTGCTTCTCCTTCTTCTGCAGCGGCCAAGTCCTTCTCCTGCAATCAGCCTGCCTGCACAGGAGCAAAACCTAACCCTTCTCCCTCTACCCGCGTGTGTCTCTCTCTCAAGCAATTCACTCTAACCGCTCTACCAGAGCCACAGTCTCAATCGGGTCGGATCGTACCCGGGACCAGGCGCACCTGCAGGTGTGTGATGCGCGAGGAGTGCGTAGGTCTAGGTCGGGTCGGATCCACCAGGTCCGCGTGGTCAGGCCGCGGACGAGGCGGGTGGGGTCAGTGAGGGACCTCACCCCTGTGCTTACTGAGGCAATAAGAGTAAAGCGTAAAAACAACTTATACGGTACCTGACGGTTGCAATCCCACGATGTGGGACTATCTGGTCTCGCCTTCACGCGCGCCTGCAGAAACCTCGTCGTGCGATTGCCCCGCAGCTGCTGGCTCTGCTAGCGCTCCTCGGCTGGATTCGTTCACCTTGCGACACTTGCGTTAGTATGCAGCACCTGTAGTCTGGAAGACCGGGTGCCTGGAGCTTCGCGGGAGCTTCATCAGAGGTCGTCCATGGCGGCAGCAGCTCGAATCCTGTCGTACACAAAACGCGCCTCTCGGCCAAATCAGAATAGATAGAGACCTTCGCCGTGGCACGGCGAAGGCGGTGGGCAGTGCTGCAGGCCGCAGGTCGGACTAGGCGTGCGTGCCTAGGTCAACTTGTGGCCGGAGATGGTGGGTTGGTCGGGGGGTGGTTGTGGAGGGCTGGAGTGGCAGTGGGAGGGTGGAGTGTGTTCCTGGAGGTGAGGTGGAGCTTTCGAGGTGGTTGGCGAGCCGTGTGGAGGGCTGGAGTAGTGTGGGCGGCTCGCCGGAGTGCGGTCGGAAGCGAAGACGATGGAGGTGGTTAGCGTCTGTCGAGGGTCGATCAAGGGAGATAACAGGGGGAAAAGAGAAAGGAGAGGATGCAGAATGTATCTGGGGTTGTCCGGAGTGAAGGGAGGCGGCGGAGAGGACAGCTCGTGACTGCCGTCGTCGGGGAAGAAAGACCCTGGGGGAGGAAGCGACGACGAAGATGAGGTCAGGAGCTTGCGCGCAGGGTACAGCGCGCCGCGGGAGGAAGAGGCGGAGAGGACTCTGCTGCTGGTATGGCAGCAGAGTGACGAGAAGGAGGGAAAGCGGTCGCCGGAGCTTGTGGGTCGTTTGGCCGGAGATGGGAGAGAAGAAATTTGGAGGGGATCTCCGTCAAAATCAAGCTTAAGATGAGTGGCCGGGTCCGAGGGGTGTTTTATAGGTGCTGGCCACTCCTATCAGTGCGTGAAAGACGCGCAATTAGGTCAGCCGGTTCGCCGGAGTTGGAAGGAAGAAAGATACCCACATCTCTCATGCGTTCGCACGAGAGATTGGGTTCACACCAGCGAATTTGATTGGCTTTAGAAGGAAGGGAATTCCTTAGAGAATCTCCCTTCCATTTCTGGGAGAGAATCTCTGAGGAATTAGAGAGCCATCTCTCTCGAAACTTCGTCGGAGCTCGGTTCTGCCCTAGCAATGGCGGCAGGACCGGTTTGCAAAGAAGGCGAGGAACCTAGGGGGCTCTCTGCAAGGATATTCAAAAGATAGGGACCTCTTTGTGATTTGGGTGTACTAACTTGCAAAGTAGGTCAAGATGACCTCCCCTTAGGTCAAAATTTTGGTACAAACCTAATTTGGACCTAAAGAATCCAATGGTGAAGTTGGATTTTAGGTTTGACCTCGTTTGACTAGACATTTTGCGTAAAAACCCAAATTAGGTTAATTGAAGAGCTAAGACCCTAATCTAGGTCAAACTAGGTTCCAAAGGCCAAATTAAGTGTTCTAAACCCCAGAGGATGTTTTTCTATGATTTTTAGAGGGTTTTCTTGATTTTTATTCTGACCGGAACCTTGTTAATTTAAGCGGGTCTGTTTTAGGGTTACCAAGTGTCATTTAATTCTTAGATTGCACATAAACCCATTTCTGATTAATTCAACCCACTTTGGACCATTTGACCTATGTTTTGCTTCTGAGAAATCCCGTTTATGTACTGCAATGGTAAAATTGCAGTTTTAACCTTTATTTCATGTTTTCTTCTCAGAGCACTTGTTCCTTCAGTTAAGCCTTCTTCTAGGTTATGTAGGAGCTTTTATCTTCTTTATTAGGTCAAAATGAGCTAGTTATGGCTCATGATGAGGCTCTCATCACAGCTTCACCGTGGAACAGACCTCGGTTAATTCCTCAATATGCCTGTAAAGGTCTTCCCTAGTAGTACCATAAAAGGAGGGTAGCAAGGATATGGTACTATTTTTGATCTCATACGGATTGTCCCCTCCAGGTCTACGTAGTGCAGGGTCAGCTTGATTGGTTGGTATGAAATATTCCTTAAGGCTCCTTTGACCGGCCATATCTACCCTTAGAAGGTCTCCTTAGGATTCTTTCAGGTTCAGGATCAAATACAAGTTGTCTCCTAAGAGAACACCTACCAAGCATGCACTACAAACATAATTCAAAAGGACTTGTTTGGTCTTTACAAATTTAGGCTTTTGACTTTAGTTCAAATTGTAGGTGACAAAATAAGTTGCCCAATCAATTACGCGCCTATTGTCAACCTTCGAAATGCCTAAAAAGACCTAGTTGGAACTTAGGTATTCTTCCCTAAATCTCAAATGGTCAAGTAAATCCAAAGATGGAAGATCGAGGGATGCAAGTAGGCCTAAGCCTTCCTTTGAAGCTGTGCTTTCGCGGTGCTTCTCAACTACCCCCAAAAAATCCGTGACAGGGTATCCCCCTCTTTGGATTTACAAACCTTTGATCTCAAGTTCCGAACACTTCAGAATCCAACAGTAGGAGGACACTTGTCCTAGTCGTTTCAAGACTTAGGAGTGTCTAAATGAGTGCTGTGGTGCAACAGATATAATTGTGAATTCACTGCAAAAGGATTTTGAATTTTGAATCGCACACCACGTTTTACAATCAAGTCCTTGATTTTTAGATGTCCCTCCTTTAATTAGTCCTTTTTTTTCGAATATATGTGACCACTTGTTAAATAGCTTCAAGACAAACTTTGTGGTATTTGAATTAAATCCCAAATGCAATGCGTGATCAAGAATAGGATGCAAAGTAAGAGAATGCGTACCTTTCTTCCAGCAATCAATGTTGCAAGAATGCATGCAATGCAGAGAAGTAAATCTAGAGGCTGCTCATACAGACCTAAATGGTTCGTCCTAGGGCAGGCAGCTCATTTTTTTTTAGTTTTTTTTATTTTTAAACTACTTATGCACAAGCAAATAAACGTAATAAAAAAAGACCTAAATCTAAAGAAAAGGGAACATGCTCCCAAAAATTACCCAACACGGGCCCAAAACAAAATCGGGGAACAAACCCCTCAAAATATACCCCAGAACAAGGGTTTCAAACCAAATGCAATGAAAAATTAAATCTAAAGTCTTAATTCTATCAGACTAGCGAATAAATATACAATGATGTCTATCGCATCCTCGTCCTTCTCCTCCTTTCAAAATTGCTCATCCAATTCTCCTCTGGAGACGTCAAGGGTCGCCTCTCACAGTGGCTGATTCTTGCACAAATTTTCTCGCACAGAAAAGAAAATAATAAATGGTCAAATCACTATGCAATTGACAAATAATCAAAATAAAATCAGGCAAAATTATTGCGTCTGTTGCCTCCCCGGCAACGGAGCCATTTGACTAGTCGATTGTTTGCTTTAAAGACGTTTGCAGTTTTATGTGGTGGAAAAATTGACTAATCAATATTTAAAAAGAAATAACCACTCGCAGAAGAGCGGGTTGTATCCATAGATAGGCAATGATGTATTTAAATTCGCACCAGTTAAAAATGTTTGTTCATAGTTAGTTTGGACAAGAATCAAGCCATAATTGCCTTCAGATTAAGGTTGAAAAAAGAAATAATGCTGAAACAGCAATTATGAGTAACTAGAGGATATTTGTTGCAATGCAGAATCAATAAAATATTATTAAAAATTGACAATGGCAGAAAATGTAATTTTTAATGGCCCGATTACTGTAGCAAAACAGGGGATTTTTTCCCTTTTGCCGTGCGCGACGAGGAGTGGACGGCTGGACGTGGGAAGCTCGGAGGAAGTTCCTTGGACCGAGGGCTTCGAAATGGTGGCGGCGGCGTGCCGTGCGGCGGCCGGACAAGCTCCGATCGAGGTGGCTGTAGCCGGTGCTGCAGCTGCTGTTGGCGTGCGTTGTAGGCGGGTGCGGGAGCGCGCGCGGCCTGTTGGCGATTTTGCCGGCTCTGCTGCTGCGTGCTGGTTGGAGGCGTGGGCGCGCACTGCAGCCGGTGCACGCTCTGTTGGCAGTGAGAGCGGGTGCTGCAGGCGCGAGAGGAGGGCGTGTGCGGTGAGGTACTGCAGGCTGAAGGTGTCGCGGGTGCGCTGCAGGCGGGTGCGTGCGGGTGAGCGATAAGGTGCAGGCTGAAGGTGAGCGGGTGGCTTCAGACGTGTGCGCAGGTGATGTAAACATATTTACACTACTTAAGATGTCTATTTATGCATGTTCTTAAGCATAGGATTGCATTTCATGATATAAATATTGCATTACATGCGTCATCTTGCATTTAGAATAGTTTGAATAAAATGGAGGTTAATTGTCTCCTTTTATGTGCTTGGATAGGGCAAATATTTTATCAGGGCCTCGGATCAAAGATCCAACCGTATGGATGTGATCAGGGCGACGATTGGAGTTCAACGACTCCAAGATTGCCCTAATCAGGCATCCGCAGCATCAGATAGTGACCCGGGAACCTTAGAAGATCAAGGGCCAGGATGGTGTAAATCCACACTTCAGATGATAAATCCGACCGCACGGATGAATTCTGATCGATGATCGCAGTCCAACAACACAAAAATCGAGTCAATCCGACATCCATGGCACCATCTACAACTTCCAGAAGATGGACGGCCAAGATAGCACCACGTGGCGCCATCTTAGCTGCCTAAACGGCCGCTTGCGTCTTGTGAAAGCCCCGCGCCCAATCTCTCTCCGCCGTTGGATCTTAATCCAACGGTTGTGGGCACTTGCATTTAAAAACGCCCGCTCGACCATTCGCGCCCCATAGCGTAGCGGTCGAGCGCGCTATCGCGAGCGCGGGGTGCGGGTTCGAGCCTTGGCGAGGAGCGGCGGGCGCAAGCAATTGGAGTCTCGGATGGAGATCGGACGGCCGCGCGCACCCGATAGCGCCGACGCGCGATTGGACGTGCAATCGGAAGCGTAATCAGACGCGCGGGGGGCGCGCAGCGCGCGGGTGCGAACGCATCTTAAGCCGTCCGATCTTGCGATCGGACGGCTGAAAAGCGCTGGACGTGCGTGGGCGTTGAGGAGCGGGCAGCCGAGGAGGCGCGCGTGGGTGCGGAGGAGACGGCCACGTCAGGGCTTTAGTGACGGATTTATCCGTCACTAAAGACCCCTCTTTTATTATTTTGAAGTTGTAATGTCCATTTTGCCCCCACTCCTTGCAACTATAAAGGGAGACCCCCTCCATATGAAATTCTCATCCCTTCTTTCTCCTCTCTACCCCTCCAAAGCTCAAGAGAAGCTTGTCCCACACCCGGGATGCTTCTCGCGAGATAAAGTCCAATTTTCGTTCCCCTTCGGAAGTGGATCCCTCGACGACGATGGCGTGCTGCTCCATTCCCATTCTTCTGCTTTGTCCTCCTTCGTCCTGCTTCGTTCTCCTTCATCCAGGCGTCGTCCCGTCTGGCTCGTCCTCCAAGCAACCGTCGAGGAGGATTTCTCTCTCCCTATTCTTTTTACCGCTTTCTAGTATAGATTTACTGCTTTCTAGATTAATCTACTCGTCCTCCAAGTGACTGTCGAGGAGGACATTTCTCCCTCCATTCTTTTAATGCTTTCTAGAGTAAATTTATCACTTTCTAGAGTAATTGTTTTATGCTTTCTAGTTGTAATGAACAATCTCTTCAATGCAAAAATTCCTTGTTTATTCTACATCTCATTTTGATTTCTCTGTGTAATATTCTTTTTCTCTCTTACTCTCTCTCTCTTCTATTTATTGTAAATAATAAGATAGTTCTAAATTGAATTATTCTGTAAGAAATAGAAAGAAACGCGTAGTTTTTAAATCAAACGTCCGCCTCCCTGTGTTCGACCTGGAATTTTAATTTCGGTATAAATTTTATTTGTTGAACACGAATTCTTTGCTTTTGAACTACAACGACAGGTTTTCCAAAACCATTCTCGTAAGCGTAGCGATTCGCGAAAAATACCGTTCAACATTTTGGCGCCATTGCTGAGGAGGCAATGATTTCCGATCTTTTCTTCGCATTTCTTGCACTTTATTTGTTTTCTAACTAACTTTCTCTTGTGTCTATTGTTTTGCAAAGACCTCCATCAAGGAATCAACAAGCGGTAGACTGGAGTAAAGTGCAGTTGAAGACAACTGTAAGTGCTCCCCCATTCTTTCCCCCTCCATAGATTTCATTCGCCACATTAAATCCAAATCCCAATTAACCTAGGTGTTTGCATAAATCCTAGGAATAGTTTGGTTGTTTGGATTCTCACTCACATTCATTCCACCTACATTTATGTAAAACAAAAAAAACTAAAAAGATAATTTCGTGAGGCAATTTTCAACAAAACAACGTACACCGACATTTAAAGGCACTTAACCAAATTGATTTATTTCTACTCAACCGAGTTCTGATCTGTGGAACCGGTACACATAAAGCAACACATAAAAGAGTAGAAATCATTCTAGGTTAACCATATTTGTGTGCCTAATTAAGTGGTGCATCAGGCCAATTGTTTGAGTTGTTTGGGCCGCACCACTTCAATTAAAATCAACTCATCAAGTAGCTGCCAATTAGGTTCAACTCTTAGGGATTTACCAGGCACTCCACATTCTTTTTAAACTTTAAAGGAAAACATCTTCACCTGTGCTTGTAAAACTTGGTGTGCTAACGAAACTTGATTGAAAATACCTAAAGTTGAATCGTAAAAGCTACTAAGCAAGATTTGAACCTTAAAATTCACCACATCAAAAATAATCTTGCTTGAAAACCACTGGTTGTGCACGCACACACAAATCAATCAATCATTAAGGGCACAACCCATTTAAAGGGCCCATCACATTCCAAAGCACATTCAAACCTAGCCCTAAATAAAACCGAGCAGACGTTGGCCTTAAGGATTGGACTCACTCTTCAGAACCCAGAATGAGATTATTTCCGATTAGTCTATTTCTACTGTTCAATCTGATGTCTAGCTAGGGGAGCAGAGTCAAACGATCGCGACTGGGGGGTACACTAGGACCCGGAGGCGCAAGCCGAAGGAAGAACTTTCTCCCCAGTCCCTCCTTCTAACTAGTTGGATTGAACAGACGGAAGTAGATTAAATCATTCCTTTATCTCAAGACGGGTTTTGAGAGTCTATAGGTCTGTAGGCTAACCCATTTAAGGATAGGTTTGATTATTTGTATTGCAGGGCGCCTTTCTTCCTCCCGAGTCTCATTTATCCTTCCACATATTTCACACATTCCCGCTCTTTCCCTCCTGCTGTGAATTATCCTCAACATGACGATTATCCCAACTCGTATTGTAATCAACCATCAGTTAGTTGGGATAATTCGAATTGGGGATACAATTCCGGACCCCCATGTTTAGGGTCTAACCCTGAACACTTTGATTCTGATTTCTATCCTTCTCAGAGCTACATCGTTATAGATCGTCATCCTTTCATGCACAACATAATACGATCTACAATCAAGAAGGATACACCGATCCTTACCCATCCTCTGATTTCATTGCCTTTAGGTCATCACCATCTTTTCAACAATCTGAAATGACCTATCATCAGGAAGGGTATAACGAATCTCAATTCGTTAATTCCTCTACATTGATGTCAAACCTGCCTAACCCTGAACCAACTCATTTGGTTCAGGTTAATCAGGTTCAAGATAAGGTTCTGGCTAATTTGAGGAATATCATTCAATCTTTAGAAGTTCAGCCAATACCTTGCATTGAGAGATTGGAGCCCCTGATTGAAATGATTGATGATTTAAACAAGTCTTTGTTGGATTGGCTCCAGGATGTTAAGGATAAGAACTCGGGTGAGTTTCTACTTGGGAAATTAGCGAAATTGAGGATGAGATTCGTGGTTGCTTTGATTCAATCTTGGAATAATTCCCAGGATGAACTCTCTTCAGGAAAGCCAATGACAGAACCCGCTCAGGCACCTATTGGGGGGGACACGTGTTATGAGGCTGACCAGATTGAATTAAAACAACCAATTAAGGATGATATGATTTCTTCACCTGAGATCCCTAACCCGGGTTATGAGGAAACCTATGTCTCCTTGGAACACAAAGTGACAAATGATTTTGGGACATACATTGATACGGATCCTGATGGTGAAGATTCAAGTTGCTAAGTCTCACGTGAGTTTTCTGAACATGATTTCTGTGAGATGATTAGGCTTGAGGAATCTGATAGATCAACTGATAGCCCAATAACTGAGAACACTGATCTTATTAGGGCACACATTACGGATCCAGAATCGTATTTTCTGGAGGAATCAATTCAATGCCCTGATTATCAGCTACACCCTGTTGAGTATATTGATGATTCTAATTCTGAGATAATTAGACCCAAGTCAATTTTGATTCTGCCACATCATTTAGACTTGGAGATTTCAGACGGGGTGATGAATATACAAGAGGTCCTGGAATTTGATGAGGAGGATAGGAGATGGGAAGTTTTGATTTGGGAAGTTAATTCTGGAGGAAATGGAAGATTGAGTCAAAGGGTTCCTTTTAAGTTGAAACCATCAAATCAGAACCCTTACGACATTTGTTTCGAGGATGTTCAACCCAAGCACACATTCAACGATTATCCTTTTGAGCTTCAATTCTCTGTAACCCGACTTTTTGGTCTTGGGTTGCATCCTCAGAAATCACAGGCCTGATCCTGCTTACATTCTGATTTTAGGTTTTGGGTAATTTTTATCCAGAACCTAAGATATTCTCGATTATGGGGTGTTGTTTAAGGACGTTTTGTGCGGATTTAAAGCGTATTATGTTGTAGTATAACCGACAAAACGTTCGAACAAATACAAAGTTTTTATTACTCGAAGACCGGAGTATCCGAGGTCGAACACAGGGAGCAAATGGAACTTACCACTAAATCAAAATGTAATTGAACACTCTAATTTACTCAAAATATCAATTCAGGTATGAATGTATGCGATTAAAAGGAGTTAGGGCAAAAAAAATATGAAATTGGACGTCTGATCTTGTGATCAGACGTCTTAAAAGCATTTCTCCTTTTCTTCTTGATTATTCTTCTTCTTCTTCTGCTGCAGTCTTTGCTCTTTCTTTTCTTCTTCTGATCTCTGCAAAGTCTTCACTTGGCTTCTCTGTGCCTTTGCTTCTGGCTTGCTCTTTCCTTTCTTCTCCTGCGAAGGCTTCTTTCTTGCTTCTTCTTCTCTGCTGCAGTTTTTGCTCTTTCTTTTCTTCTCTGCCGTTCCTTCTTCTTTCTTTCTTTTCCTTCTCGCGGCCACGTCCTTCTCCTGCGATCAGCTTGCCTGCACAGGAGCAAAACCTAACCCTTCTCCCTCTACCCGCGCGTCTCTCCCTCTCAAGCAATTCACTCAGACCGCTCTACCAGAGCCACAGTCTTAATCGGGTCGGATCGTACCCGGGACCAGGCGCACCTGCAGGTGTGTGATGCGCGAGGAGTGCGTAGGTCTAGGTCGGGTCGGATCCGCCAGGTCCGCGTGGTCAGGCCGCGGACGAGGCGGGTGGGGTCAGTGAGGGACCTCACCCCTGTGCTTTCGAGGCAGTAAACGTATATCACAAAAACTCTTTATACCATACCTGTGCCTTGAGATTCCACGATGTGGGACTAAACGTTCCGCCCTTCCTTTGCGTGCGCCCGCAGACTCTCGTGTGCAATTGCCCACGCTGAAGGCCCTGCTGGTGCTCCTTGTTGAACTCAGTCACCTCGCAACACTTGCGAGAGTCTGCTGCACCTGCCGCCTGGGAAGCCTGACGCCTGCTGCTGCTCCAAGCTTCCTGCTGCTTCGGCTGTTAATGGCGGCCGGGGTGTTCACCTGAGCTTCCACAGAACGGCCTATTGGCCCAATTAGAATAGCTGGAAATCTTCGCCGTAGCACGGCGAAGGCGGTGGGTGATGCTGCAGGTTGCCGGTCGGCCTAGGCGTGCCCGCCTAGGTCAACTTGTGGCCGGAGATGATGGGTTGTTCGGGGGGTGGTTATGGAGGTCTGGAGTGGCAATTGTGGGGTGGAGCGAGTTCCTGGTGGTGAGGCGGAGCTCACGAGGTGGTTGGCGAGCCGTGTGGAATGGCGTAGTGGTGTGGGCGGCTCGCCGGAGTTCGGTCGGTGATGTGGAAGATGAGGGTGGTCAGCGTCGGTCGAGGGGTAATCAGATGAGATAACAGGGGGAAAAGAGAGAGGATAGGATGGAGAGGAGTTCTAACCTAATTGTAAGGACGAAAGGGGACAGAAGGAGGACAGCAGTACTTGCTGTCGCCGGAGAAGATGACGCCCAGTGGGGGAGAACGGCGGCGACGACGGGGCTGACGCGGCGTGCGCTGGTACTGCGCGACGTGGAGGGAGGTCAGGAAGCTAACTCTGCCACTGGTTTTGTGGCAGAGCGAAGAGGGAGGGGAGGGGGGCTCGCCGGAGCTAGCTAGGGCATTTGGCCGAGCAGGAGGAGAGGAATTGAAGGGGGAAACTCGGCCAAATCAAGCTCAGCCCCTTCGGCCGGAGTTGTGGGTTCTTATATAGGCGCTGGACTTGGTGTGCAGGGCGTGAAGGGCACGTAATTGCCTGAGGTTGGTCGCCGGAGATGGAAAGGAGTTAGGATACCCAAATCTCTCGTGCGTTCGCACGAGAGATTGGGTTCACACCAACGATTGTAATTGACTTTATAAGGAAGGGAATTCCTCAGAGAATCCTCCTTCCATTTCTGGGAGGGAATCTCTGAGGGATTAGAGAGCAATCCCTCTCCGAACCTCGCCGGAGCTCGGTTCTGCCCTAGCAATGGCGGCAGGACCGGTTTGCAAAGGAGGCGAAGAACCTAGGGGGTTCTCTGCAACGGTATTCAAAAGATAGGGACCAATTTGTGATTTGGGTGTACTAAATTGCAAAGTAGGTCAAGATGACCCCTCCTTAGGTCCAAATTTTGGTACAAACCTAATTTGGACCTAAGGAATCCAATGGAGAAGTTAGATTTCAGGTTTGACCTCGTTTGACTGGATATTTTGCGTAAAAACCCAAATTAGGTTAATTGAAGAGCTAGGACCCTAATCTAGGTCAAACTAGGTTCCAAAGGCCAAATTAAGTGTTCTAAACCCTAGAGTATGTTTTTCCATGATTTGTAGAGGGTTTACTTGCTTTTTGTTCTGACTGAAACCTTGTTAATTTAAGCGGGTCTGTTTTAGGGTTACCAAGTGTCTTTTAGTTCTTAGATTGCACATGAACCCATTTCTGATTGACTCAACCCACTTTTTATCTCATTTAGACCATTTGACCTATGTTTTGCCTCTAAGAAATCCTGTTTATCTACTGCAATGGTAAAATTGCAGTTTTAACCTTTATTTCATGTTTTCTTCTCAGAGCACTTGTTCCTTCAGTTAGGCCTTCTTCTAGGTTATGTAGGAGCTTTTATCTTCTTTATTGGGTCAAAATGAGCTAGTTATGGCCCATGATGAGGCTCTCATCATACCCCCATGCCTAGCTTTTGCTAGTCCCTTAGCAAAATTTCAAAGTTTTAACTTCCGTTCTAGACACTGAATGTTGTCAATAATGATAAGTGCTTCTCCTTTTTCTTTTGTGATTAGGTGGGAATGCCGACAATAGGCCTAGAGGTACTCAAGTACCAACCAAAATCCGGACCTGTTCCGCTTTAGCCTCAGTCTCTTGCAAAGGTTTCTACGGCCCACAGAACCTAACCTAGGGTTTGTTGGACTCCGCGGTTAAAGCACCCGTGCTTGAGATATTTTTAGCCTAAGTTCAGTTTGCAGTGCGTTTTTTTTGTAAGAGAGAGATAGAAGATTTATTTGTTTGGAGAGCTTTTCTCTCTCTTTTTTTTTTTTTTTTTTTACCACTAGCTTCGGATTAGCTTCTCAACACGGTCTGTATCGGATTCCTCGTCCCCATCATCAATCCTCAAAGGTCCCTGGCTTTCGAGATTTCGAGATAATCCCGCCCATGGCAACCCCCGGAACCCTGGCTTTCGAGATTTCGAGATAATCCCGCCCATGGCATTCCGTGGCTGAATTCAGACCCTGGCGATCGACATTTCGTGATAATGCCACCCATGGTATCTGAACCAGCAGAGTGCTTACATGCCCCCAGTAGGATATTTAAATACCCTAAGAGACAAGCACCGAGGAGACGATATGTTGTTACGCATCTTCGAGGGGAATTTCCCGCCTCTCCGCGCTGGGAACTTGTCCAAATCAACTTGTGTTGATTGGCCGCTCCTAATCTAGGTGACTTTTTCAGAGTATTAAACGCTCTTGCGTGTTTTGAATATTTATGCGCACTGAACCAGACTGTGTGTGAATTTGGGTGCTTAGGTTACCGAATCCCGCAAACCGGAGGTCAGTTAACGAGGCCGAATACTTCCTAAGCCTTAGACCTAATACTCAAGCTTCGCATTTTCCTCAACCTCTTGAGGATTATCCAGATTTTAACGGATACGTGAATTTTTAAGCTAAAGATACTAGCCCAAAAGGCCTAAGACCAGCGTTCCCGCTAATCTCTTGTTATGTTTCCTTAGCACTTTTTCTTTTCTTTTTCTTGACTCGGTCTAGAACTTCAGTTAACCCCTTAATCTTTTACTAATGACTTTTTCTTTTTCTTTTCCTTTTGTGCTCCTTTCTTCATTTTTGCTCTTTTTCTCTTCCTTATGATTATATGGCTCACAACATTTCCTCCCTCCCATTTTTTTTTTGTTCTTTTTCGTAATTTTTCAATTTTTTTTTGTGTTTTTGATATATGCGAATTTTTTTATGAGAATCCTTCTGATTTTTTTCTTGGTTTTGTATGTATGCACTTTATCACCCCCCCATGCCTAAGTTTTGCAATGTCCTCATTGTAAACAGAGGGTGGGAATTAGTGTTGAGGTCAGGGGCTTAGAACAGGATATATCGGGTGGGTGAATGGGTCGGGAATGAGTGATGCGAATGATTTTAAGCTCTGATACGTGTACCAGAGGTGGGATCAACTGTCTAAGGCTGAACTCAAGGTGCAATAGACGTGGAGTACAGACTGCTAATCAGACGGGTCTCTATTTTTGAGATGACGGGTTGCCTCCCGTTAAGCGCTAAATTTAATGCCTTCAGCCGAGCGAAAAATGGGGTGGAGAGGGAGTGGTCAAATCAATGGAGTTTTGGAAAACAAGCACCTTGATTAAGAGCCTGGTTGGTCCAACCAGGCACTTGCTCAAATCAGTGGGCTGATGATGCAGCCCAAACCCAATAAGTCTGGTGGGTTGATAGATGTAGATTAGCAGATGTGGGACCCACCAAATGCAGTGATGTTCTGATAGATATGGAAGTGAAAACTCGAGTTCGGGCTCAGTCGAATCAGCCTGGTGTGGGTAGGGTTCCGAAAAATAATCAATGTAAGGTGTGGAATCCCTACAGGGACGGTCAAAGGATGGAGGCTCCTGATTTGTGGTCTGATCAGTGTCCGATACCCGGTATAGATACAGAGTTGAATCATCTGCAATCGGCTCAGTGAGAGGTGAATCAGAATAGAAATTGAGTCCGGTTGCAGGTCGGGATGGGGAACGGGTTTTGATTGGTTCTGTATATGTGGAGCAGGTGGCTTCAAAGAAGATTGACAGGTTATAATTAGGAGGCAGATTTTCTCCGATGTTATGGTCAGATTCGAGATCGTCGGAGAGTTTGCGAAAATCAAAGTTTGAATGAGATTCTAGATCATGAGTTCCACCATAGAATAAATCATATGTTGTATATTCAGCAGCCTGACTGGGATCTAGCCTAAATGTTAATTCTGAGCTTACAAAGGTGTCCCTATCTAGTAGAGGCTCAGGTTCAAGGTTAGTAGGGCAGAGCCAATCGAAACCCCGCTCGTCCAAGTCCTCGGTTTCTGTATCGTAGATTGGCATGACTTCCGAAAACTCGATTAGTTCTTCTGAGGAGGTTGACGAGGGATATTCATCAAATCGAGGCCCAGAATCATATTCTTCATTAAGAGATTGATTTTCTTCATATGGGGCCTTGAAATCTTTAATATAGGTTTCAGATCTAGGTTCTAGGCTTAGGATGTGGGTGGAATTACTAGAATCTAGGTCTGAATAACCTTCGAGGGCCACCTTATCAGAATAAGGGACGGAATTTACACCCTCGAGAGGTTCAGTTCTACTCTCATACTTGCAGGAGTCTTGGGATTCTAAAATGGGTTCATCATGGTCTTTTCCTGCATTTGGAGCTTCCCAACCTTCTTCAATATCAAGTGCATTATACTCCATCTGGGTTGGGAATCCACAACCATTTTGTGCCCCAAACCCGAGATCAGATTTATCCTCGATGTTGTCCCAAGATAGTTCATCCTTTGTTGGCGGTATGTACGGGTATTTCTGATCAATCACTTGTTTTATTAATCTCATTATCTCTTCCCGTTTTTCAAGACTATCTTGGTGTTGCTTCCAAAGTCGAGGATTTCTCATACATTGAAGGTATTCACTATTGTGCAGTTTTTCTATCTCAATGTATGCAGTAATGAGCAAGTCACGGGTTGATCCTTTGTTGGCTTCTGCTAATAGTACTTGGGCACAAGTTATGACAAAGGTTGTGGTTGTTGGGACATCAACCTGAATGTTTCCTACTGTTGTTGAGGTTTCTTCATTTTCATAAAATCTCATGGCATCCTCAATCATTTTATCTCTCATGGATCTCCGGTATTCAGGTTTCTCGACTGGTAGTCCTAGGTGGTTCGGCTGCATATTTGGATCAGGTGGTGGAATCACGATCAGAGTTTGACTCAAGATGTGTTATGAAGCGATCAGATCTGAATAACGAGTCCCACTGAAAATGAGTGTGTGTGCTCTACAGAGAAAAGATGCAGGACTGGAGATGTTCTTGACCCAATCAAGACACCCAAAAGATGTTTGGATGACTATGGAGGTTTGGGGCGGATGAACCCCTGGATCCGAAGATCGTCCACCTGAGAATTACCTGGGCAGCCAGAGAGGGAGAGTCCCGCAAAGACCCCTACACGGTAGAGCGTCCCTACGGGTTACAGGGTTTCCCCCACCCGACCTCTCTTGTCACTGAGATTCCAGGTAAACCAGAATGGGGACCTTGACCTCTTAAGTCTATCACTTTTTATTTCAAAGGTGCTTTTAGGGTTCTCACTTGAACTTTAGATGTTTTTGGTATTGTAACCTAATTTAGAGGTTGGTTGACCCAAGGGGTCAACTTCACCTGACCTGTCCTATAGATGGCAGAATGATTCTAAGCTCGGAGCCTAGAGATCACCCTGATTTGACTCCCAGGTTATTAGGTCAAAAGAAAATTTTAAGATTCAAGTGATTTTAGAGCTCAATTTTAGGGTTTGTCTTATTTAACTTTCTTCAATCAAGGGCTTGGGTAGCACACTGATGCGGGAGGGTTTATTTCCTTTTACACAGGCATGTGTGACTAGCGCTTCAAGACCCTAATGTGGAAACCCTAATTTGGTTCTATTTCCAATCCTCTTTTTCTTTTTCAAAAGTTCTCTTTGGACTTATAAACAAGAAGTGTGTGGTCCGCCGAGATTAAGCGTTTATTTTCAATTAGGCACAAGAATTTGTGGGATGGGAAAAAAAAAATCACTCCAACTTCAAGAATATTTGCAGAAGTTTTTGCAAAATCAAGAAATGTTTTGCCTTAGAGATGGTGATTACTATATAAAGAAGGCAATTGATTCCTAACTTGATTTTCCTCCTTTTGTCTTTCAAAGATTAGGGGATGATTAAGGAAGAAAAGAAATTACCTGCCCTGGAGTGGTTGACTTGCGGGAGAGATTTTCTCATGAAGTACCTGCAAGATCACATCAAAGAAAAGTAGGGCAAGTTAGTGTTCAATATGATAAAAAGAATGTAGAGACTAGTGGTAAATTGTGCAGTGCTCCCCGGCAACGGCGCCAAAATGTTTAAGGACGTTTTGTGCGGATTTAAAGCGTATTATGTTGTAGTATAACCGACAAAACGTTCGAACAAATACAAAGTTTTTATTACTCGAAGACCGGAGTATCCGAGGTCGAACACAGGGAGCAAATGGAACTTACCACTAAATCAAAATGTAATTGAACACTCTAATTTACTCAAAATATCAATTCAGGTATGAATGTATGCGATTAAAAGGAGTTAGGGCAAAAAAAATATGAAATTGGACGTCTGATCTTGTGATCAGACGTCTTAAAAGCATTTCTCCTTTTCTTCTTGATTATTCTTCTTCTTCTTCTGCTGCAGTCTTTACTCTTTCTTTTCTTCTTCTGATCTCTGCAAAGTCTTCACTTGGCTTCTCTGTGCCTTTGCTTCTGGCTTGCTCTTTCCTTTCTTCTCCTGCGAAGGCTTCTTTCTTGCTTCTTCTTCTCTGCTGCAGTTTTTGCTCTTTCTTTTCTTCTCTGTCGTTCCTTCTTCTTTCTTTCTTTTCCTTCTCGCGGCCACGTCCTTCTCCTGCGATCAGCTTGCCTGCACAGGAGCAAAACCTAACCCTTCTCCCTCTACCCGCACGTCTCTCCCTCTCAAGCAATTCACTCAGACCGCTCTACCAGAGCCACAGTCTTAATCGGGTCGGATCGTACCCGGGACCAGGTGCACCTGCAGGTGTGTGATGCGCGAGGAGTGCGTAGGTCTAGGTCGGGTCGGATCCGCCAGGTCCGCGTGGTCAGGCCGCGGACGAGGCGGGTGGGGTCAGTGAGGGACCTCACCCCTGTGCTTTCGAGGCAGTAAACGTATATCACAAAAACTCTTTATACCATACCTGTGCCTTGAGATTCCACGATGTGGGACTAAACGTTCCGCCCTTCCTTTGCGTGCGCCCGCAGACTCTCGTGTGCAATTGCCCACGCTGAAGGCCCTGCTGGTGCTCCTTGCTGAACTCAGTCACCTCGCAACACTTGCGAGAGTCTGCTGCACCTGCCGCCTGGGAAGCCTGACGCCTGCTGCTGCTCCAAGCTTCCTGCTGCTTCGGCTGTTAATGGCGGCCGGGGCGTTCACCTGAGCTTCCACAGAACGGCCTATTGGCCCAATTAGAATAGCTGGAAATCTTCGCCGTAGCACGGCGAAGGCGGTGGGTGATGCTGCAGGTTGCCGGTCGGCCTAGGCGTGCCCGCCTAGGTCAACTTGTGGCCGGAGATGATGGGTTGTTCGGGGGGTGGTTATGGAGGTCTGGAGTGGCAGTTGTGGGGTGGAGCGAGTTCCTGGTGGTGAGGCGGAGCTCACGAGGTGGTTGGCGAGCCGTGTGGAATGGCGGAGTGGTGTGGGCGGCTCGCCGGAGTTCGGTCGGTGATGTGGAAGATGAGGGTGGTCAGCGTCGGTCGAGGGGTAATCAGATGAGATAACAGGGGGAAAAGATAGAGGATAGGATGGAGAGGAGTTCTAACCTAATTGTAAGGACGAAAGGGGACAGAAGGCGGACAGCAGTACTTGCTGTCGCCGGAGAAGATGACGCCCAGTGGGGGAGAACGGCGGCGACGACGGGGCTGAGGCGGCGTGCGCTGGTACTGCGCGACGTGGAGGGAGGTCAGGAAGCTAACTCTGCCACTGGTTTTGTGGCAGAGCGAAGAGGGAGGGGAGGGGGGCTCGCCGGAGCTAGCTGGGGCATTTGGCCGAGCAGGAGGAGAGGAATTGAAGGGGGAAACTCGGCCAAATCAAGCTCAGCCCCTTCGGCCGAAGTTGTGGGTTCTTATATAGGCGCTGGACTTGGTGTGCAGGGCGTGAAGGGCACGTAATTGCCTGAGGTTGGTCGCCGGAGATGGAAAGGAGTTAGGATACCCAAATCTCTCGTGCGTTCGCACGAGAGATTGGGTTCACACCAACGATTGTAATTGACTTTATAAGGAAGGGAATTCCTCAGAGAATCCTCCTTCCATTTCTGGGAGGGAATCTCTGAGGGATTAGAGAGCAATCCCTCTCCGAACCTCGCCGGAGCTCGGTTCTGCCCTTGCAATTGCGGCAGGACCGGTTTGCAAAGGAGGCGAAGAACCTAGGGGGTTCTCTGCAACGGTATTCAAAAGATAGGGACCAATTTGTGATTTGGGTGTACTAAATTGCAAAGTAGGTCAAGATGACCCCTCCTTAGGTCCAAATTTTGGTACAAACCTAATTTGGACCTAAGGAATCCAATGGAGAAGTTAGATTTCAGGTTTGACCTCGTTTGACTGGATATTTTGCGTAAAAACCCAAATTAGGTTAATTAAAGAGCTAGGACCCTAATCTAGGTCAAACTAGGTTCCAAAGGCCAAATTAAGTGTTCTAAACCCTAGAGTATGTTTTTCCATGATTTGTAGAGGGTTTACTTGCTTTTTATTCTGACTGAAACCTTGTTAATTTAAGCGGGTCTGTTTTAGGGTTACCAAGTGTCTTTTAGTTCTTAGATTGCACATGAACCCATTTCTGATTGACTCAACCCACTTTTTATCTCATTTAGACCATTTGACCTATGTTTTGCCTCTAAGAAATCCTGTTTATCTACTGCAATGGTAAAATTGCAGTTTTAACCTTTATTTCATGTTTTCTTCTCAGAGCACTTGTTCCTTCAGTTAGGCCTTCTTCTAGGTTATGTAGGAGCTTTTATCTTCTTTATTGGGTCAAAATGAGCTAGTTATGGCTCATGATGAGGCTCTCATCTGGTGTGGGTCTGCACCACAATCTGGTCCACATCTGTGGACCTCTGCTGACAGGTTAGAGGATTCTTCTCTTCATTCTAATTCTGACCTTCACATGTGAATTCTTCATTTATTTTCTTTGTATAGTGTGCCTAGCTGAAGGCACTAAACTCAGCACTTATACAGTTCTTTTTAATTTTTCATCTGGGAGCGGACCTGACATTCACGCAATTCAGGTGCTTTCTTCACTTTTCCACTCTATTTTATGTCTTTTTAATACAATGAGGACATTGCAATAGATAGGCATGGGGGGGTGGATATTTATCTCTGAATTCATTCGTCAACTCCATAGATTTATTTTATTTTGATTAAAAAAAAAAATCGAAATTAGGAAAGAGAATTTGGGTTTAAGAAAATTTTCAATCTTAGGAAAAACTACATTAAGATCTGAACACAAAGACCCTTCAGGTTGTTGAACTTAATCAGCCCGTGTATCTACTAAAATGTGGATTTGTTTTTCGAGTTCTCGCCAACTTGAATTTTATCTTAATTGGAGTAAATAAGTTTGGGTGATAAGTACACGACTTATCAACCCGCCCTCTGATTTGAGGGAATTTTGAGTCCTAAGCATCTACACACTTTCTTTGCACTGACTTGTTGTTCGACGATTTTAACGGAAATTAGGTAGCTAATGAACCTGCTCGGGTGATATGGCTGGCAAGTTATCGTGGGTAACAGCCCATAGGCAGGTTGTCTAGAGCCCAACCACTGGACCTTTCTCTTTTTGCTGCCTTTAGGTAAATCTTAGACCAGGGAAGCCACCTACTTAAAAAAAAAGAAAAAAAAAATCAAAAAGAAAAGGAGAAAAGAACAAAAAGAAATAAGCCACACTTCGCCGCACGAGTATGACTGGCAAGTTGTCGGTGGTAACAGCTCATCGACCGGTTGTCCAAAACCCAGCTCAGAAAATGCACTAAAAAGTTTCCCAAAACACTTTGAAAGAAGCGGAGAAGTAGAATAAACCGGGGAGATATACACTGGATTCACCCTTGTGTTGACCCCATTAAAAAATAAAAGTAGGGAGAAAGCTACCGGTTGTAAAGATACACCTTTAGGTAGAATTCTTTTTGAGGTCACCTAGAGGCGTAGAAATCTGAAGTCCGTTCTAATTGCCGGTCAATGAGTCTATCAGAATTACAATAAGATGCTTAAAGCTTAGGGTTCTCATCAAATTTTGGGTGAGTTGAATGGCCGTAGAAAGCCACTCTTAAACCCGAAAATTTGAAAATAAAAAAAAATTATTAGAAAAAAGAAAAAGAGAAAAGGAAATTTTTCTTTTAATAAGGCGAGGGCTTGAAGCGGTCTGCATTTTGGTTGATACCCGGGCACTGTTGTGTCTTTGAAGGTTCATTTCCTAAGTAGACAATTTCTTAATGATTGAAAAATAACTCAAGTCCAAATAATCTAACCTAATTCTTTTATAAATAGCATATAGTTTTTGCTAGGGACTAGCAAAAGATAGGCATGGGGGTATGATGTAAACACATTTCCACTACCTAAGATGTCTATTTATGCATGTTCTTAAGCATAGGATTGCATTTCATGATATAAATATTGCATTACATGCATCATCTTGCATTTAGAATAGTTTGAATAAAATGGAGGTTAATTGTCTCCTTTTATGTGCTTGGACAGGGCAAATATTTTATCAGGGCCTCGGATCAAAGATCCAACCGTATGGATGTGATCAGGGCGACGATTGGAGTTCAACGACTCCAAGATCGCCCTAATCAGGCATCCGTAGCATCAGATAGTGACTTGGGAACCTTAGAAGATCAAGGGCTAGGATAGTGTAAATCCATACTTCAGATGATAAATCCGACCGCACGGATGAATTCGGATCGACGATCGCAGCCCAACGACACAAAAATCGAATCAATCCGACATCCGTGGCACCATCTACAACCTCCAGAAGATGGACGGCCAAGATAGCGCCACATGGCGCCATCTCAGTTGCCCAAACGGCCGCTTGCGTCTTGTGAAAGCCCCGCGCCCAATCGCTCTCCGCCGTTGGATCTTAATCCAACGGTTGTGGGCGCTCACATTTGAAAACGCCAGCTCAACCATCCGCGCCCCATAGCGCAGCGGTAGAGCGCGCTATAGTGAGCGCGGGGCGCGGGTTCGAGCCGTGGCGAGGAGTGGTGGGCGTGAGCAATTGGAGCGTCGGATGGAGATCGGACGGCCGCGCGCGCCCAATTAGCGCCGATGCACGATTGGACACGCAATCGGACACGCAATCAGACGCGTGGGGGCGCGCAGCACGCGGGCGCGGACACATCTTAAGCCATCTGATCTTGCGATCGGACGGCTGAAAAGCGCTGGATGTGCGCGGGCATTGAGGATTGTGCAGCCGAGGAGGTGCGCGTGGGCGCGAAGGCAACGGCCACGTCGAGGCTTTAGTGACGGATTTATCCGTCACTAAAGACCCCTCTTTTATTATTTTGAAGTTGTAATGTCCATTTTGCCCCCACTCCTTGCAACTATAAAAGGAGACCCCCTCCATATGAAATTCTCATCCCTTCTTTCTCCTCTCTACCCCTCCAAAGCTCTAGAGAAGCTTGTCCCACACCTGGGATGCTTCTCGCGAGATAAAGTCCAATTTTCGTTCCCCTTCGGAAGTGGATCCCGCGACGACGACGGCGTGCTGCTCCGTTCCCGTTCTTCTGCTTCGTCCTCCTTCGTCCTGCTTCGTTCTCCTTCGTCCAGGCGTCGTCCCGTCTGGCTCGTCCTCCAAGCAACCGTCGAGGAGGATTTCTCTCTCCCTATTCTTTTTACCGCTTTCTAGTATAGATTTACTGCTTTCTAGATTAATCTACTCGTCCTCCAAGCGACCGTCGAGGTGGACATTTCTCCCTCCATTCTTTTAATGCTTTCTAGAGTAAATTTATTGCTTTCTAGAGTAATTGTTTTATGCTTTCTAGTTGTAATGAACAATCTCTTCAATGCAAAAATTCCTTGTTTATTCTACATCTCATTTTGATTTATCTATGTAATATTCTTTTTCTCTCTTACTCTCTCTCTCTTCTATTTATTGTAAATAATTAGATAGTTCTAAATTGAATTATTCTGTAACAAATAAAAAGAAACGCGTAGTTTTTAAATCAAACGTCTGCCTCCCTGTGTTCGACCTGGAATTTTAATTTCGGTATAAATTTTATTTGTTGAACACGAATTCTTCTCGTTTGAACTACAACGATAGGTTTTCCAAAACCAATCTCGTAAGCGTAGCGATTCACGAAAAATACCGTTCAACAGCAGGCTGGAGGGCGTGGAGATGGCGCTGGAGGTGAAGTGGGCGGATGTGGTTGTGCGGGTGCGGCTGCAGGCGGGGGTGTGCAGGCGGATGGTCGCGATGAGGTTGCAGGCAGAAGGTGAGCAGGTGGCTTCAGACGTCCGGAAAATTTCCCGGACATCTTAACTAACTGAGAAGGTGATTGCACAGTGGCTGCGACGGTGGTTGTTGATGATGACGGCGAGGGAGATGCATGCTAAGGTGCTCACGGTAATGCGAACGACCTCCATATGGCGGTGTGGCCTGTCACACCACACGCCCACTGTGGTGGAGGGTCGTCGCCGCGGTTGAGGCCGACGGTGTGGAATGGAAGAGAGAAGATCTCTCCGCACAGTGGTGGGTCGGTGGTGGAGGCCTGTCTCGCTCAGCATCCTCTCACGTCCTTTCGTAGTGGCCTGCACAAATTTGAATGGAGAGGCGGGAGCAGATCCACCTTCTCCACTGATCCATGAATGTGCTTTTAGTGCGGCCGGAGGCGTTGCAGCAGCAGCCAAGCCGTTGCTGACAAGAAGAAGAATAGAGGATATTATTAAAATATTATAATTATTTATATACAAACCCTCAACTTTTATGTTAACTAAAACAATGGACCTAATTGGTTAACTAATTAGATGAATGACATTCTAAGATAATTCTAAATGCACTTAAAATATGAATGCAATGCATGGATTATGTAATTAAATTAAAAATATGAATTAATCTAATTTATGCTAAATAATTGTTAGAATTAACCTATTGTCTAGGCACTTAAATACTTAAATAGCCCACAACTATGGGCTAATCACCTGTTGAACGTGAAGGTGGAGCGGCTGCTACCGGGAGCCTGTGGCGCGCACTGGTGCGCGCTGGTGGCGTGCGAGCATGCGGGCGCTTGCGGTATGGTGGTGAGGCGGAGGCTGGAGCACAGGCTGTTGGCTGCAGGAGTGCGGTCTGCAGGTGGGTGGAGGTAGCGCCTGCGGGTGTGTTGCTGCAGTGCGGTGGAGAGGCACTGTGAAGGGAGGTGTGCTTGCAGATGGCGCTAAAGTGTGGTGAGTGGCGCACCTACAGATGGCACTGAGGGGAGCGAGCGGTGGGGCGTGCAGGCGCGCGCTTGCAGGGTGGAGAGGTGCGGGCTTGGTGCACGCAGGCAGGCGTTTGTAGAGGCTGGTGCGTGAGCGGATGAGAGGGTGCTGTGAGGCGGCGACGGTCTACACGTAGCACCTGCAGTTGGCTGCGTGCGGGCTTGGTGCACTAGAGATGGAAGGCACGTGGGCAAGCGCTTGCAGAGGCTGGAGCGGCGAGAAGGCTTGGTGAGCGCCTATGATGCGGTGCAGGGCTGGTTGGAGATGGGTGAGCGGGTGTGGGCAGAGGTGGCGTGAGCACCTGCAGCAGGGGGGCACTGGAGGGAAGGATGCACCTGCTATGGCGTGGGTTCTGTGCGTGCGGTGAAGGTAGGTGCGGTGACTGCAGGGTCGGTTAGAGATGGCACATGCCTGCGAGCGCGCAAGGTGGATGGTCTGGTGATGCTCGCTCAAGCCAAGGTGCACTTTGGATCCATAGTGTCCACTGGGTAGTCTCCCGCAAGGAGGAAGATGAAGATGATCCTCTTTTCCACAGTGCATGCGGAGGAGTTGTTCCCCTCAAGGGGGAAGATGATCCTCGTTCTTCTCTCCACCTCCTCTCTTTAGCTCCTCTCTCTCCCCGCGTGCGCCAATCAAGGGATTTTCAAATACCTTTTCTAATTTTGGCAGGAGGCTGTTGGCGAGATGCCGGCGGCTGTTGAGGGTGGCCGATAGAAAGGGAAAAGAGCAGCTGCCGGTTATTTGAAAGGGTAATTTACCCTTTCCGCCTCATTCTTTTGCCACTTATTTTTCCTGCACATAAAAAGAACATAATCATTACACATTAAATTATAGAATGTTATAAAATTAAATCATGATGCATACAATTATTCTATAACTTAGTGTAGTTATTAACAAACCTAAAATGTACAATTAAAGTTACTTAGGTGTAATATTAGTCCATTAAAATGGACTCATCATCCTTCCTTCCCTTCTTCTCTTCTTCTCCCCTGCACACACTGAAGACCAAAACTTATCCCCTACCCTCCCTACATCTCTCTCTCTCTATTTTTCTCTTAGGTATGCTCTCCTAGAGCAGGGTAAACGGGTCAGGTTTTGCATGCCTGGGTCCAGGTGACTGGCGTGGTGTAGTGCGTGAGGAGTGTTAGGTAATCGGGTCAGGTGTCAGGTCCGTGGTGGTAGGGGTCGCGGACAAGGCGTGAGCGAGTGAGGGCCAAGGACCTCACTCCGTGTCACTTGAGGCAACCAAACCAAAGCACAAAATCAGTTTAAGTTATGCCGCTTACCCCTGAGTTTACGAAGTGGGACTAAATGTCCCACCCACTTCTACTGGCGCCCGCAGGAGGAAGTTCCACGCAATTGGAGCAGCTGGGAGCCTCGTAACATCTGCTCTTAGGCTGGTTACGTTTGCACACTCAACGCGCGTCGCCTAGAGCCCTTATGCCTGGAGCACGCGGCCTGGAGCTCTTAGCATGCAAGCTCGCTTCAGTGTTAATGGTAGAAGGAGGTTCATACCTGCGTGACACAAAGACGGCCTTGCAGCCCTATCAAACAACAGGGAAAGCTTTGCCGTGTCATGACGAAGGTGAGGTGGTGGTCGGTGTGGCGTAGAATGACCTAGGCATGCGTGCCTAGGTAAGACTATGACCGTGCATGCGGGTTTGTTCGGTGGAAGTGTGGGGCATGTGTGGCGGTCATTGGATGGACGGAAAGTGATCAGTGAGTGATGGCGAAGGTGATGAGGTTGGTGGTGAGGCATGTGAAGGTGCGGAGCAGTGAATGTACCTTGCCGGTGGTCGGCTGGAGATGAGGGAGACGATGGTGGACAGGGGCAGTCGAGGGGTGATTTATGAAATTAAATTAGGGAAAATGAAGAGTGGGAGGAGAGGAACTTATCTGTGGGTATTGGGATGAAGGGGAGACAGAGGAGACAAGTGGCGCGTATGTGCCGTCGTCGAGGAAGAAGGCCCTGAGGTGAGGATGACGGCGATGAGGAGAAGGTCGAAGAGGCGTGCGCTGGTGCGGTGCAACATAGAGGAACAAGACGAAGCTAACTCTACCATTGGTTTGTTGGCAGAGCGATGAGAGGAGGGAGGGGAGATCGTCGGAGCTTGCGACCGTTTGACCGGAGATGAGGAAGGAGGAAATTAAGAGGGTATTTGCGGCCAAATCAAGCTTAGAAGATGCGTAAAGGACCAGGGGTCCTTTTATAGCCACTGGCTGAGCCCTTTGTGCTTGGAAGGCAAGCCTTCTAGCGCAAAGGCCTCATCGAAGAAGTAAGGTGCGTAAGACACCCAATTCTCTCGAGCATTCACATGAGAGATTGGGTGTAAATCTGATCTGGAGATCTTGTTCAGACGATGGAGAAATCCTCAGAGAATCTCCCTTCCAAATCTGGGAGATCTCTGAGGATTCAAAGAGATACCCTCCTCAAATCCTCGTCGGAGTGGGATTCCTTCGCTGTAATGGTGGAGGGACCTGAATTTAAGGGTGGAGAGGAAGTTAGGGGGCTCTACGCAAGGGTTTTCAAAAGTTAGGGGCCAGAATGTAATTGGGTGGACCATTTTGCAAAGTAGGTCAAGATGACCTTCCCTTAGGCCCAAATTTTGGTACAAACCTAATTTGGACCTAAGGAATCCAATGGTGAAGTTGGATTTTAGGTTTTACTACGTTTGACTAAACATTTTGCACAAAAACCCAAATTAGGTTAAATACTGAGCTAGGACCCCAAAATAGGTTCTTAAGGCCAAATTGAAGGTTCTAAACCCTAGGGATATTTTTCCATGAATTTTAGAGGGTTTAGTTGATTTTTATCTAGACCAGAACCTTGTTGAATTAAGTGGATTTGTTTTAGGGTTATAGAATGTCATTTAATTCTTAAATCTTACAATAACCCTTTTCTGACTTAACCATCCCACTTTTCCTCTTATTAAGTTCAATTGACCTATGTTTAGCCCATACGAAATCCTGTTGACGTACTACAATGGTAAAATTGTAGTTTTACACTTTAGTTCATGTTTCCATCTCAGAATCGAAATCTCTTGAATTAGGCCTTCCTTTAGGTTATGTAGGAGCTTTTGTTTACTTTCTCAGGTCAAAATGAGCTATTTAGGACTCATGATGAGGTTCTCATTAGTGATCTAAAAAGCAACCCTTTCCCTTCGTTTTTCGAACCAACATTATATTTAAGAGCTTCTGAAGCATCAAAAGAAAAAGGGGAATCCACCTTCACATTTTCAACCCCATTCTCTACACCCTCCTCATCTAGAGTTGTCCTCTGAGAACCCATCTCATTCATTCTCTCATCACCTTGGGTCAAGTCCCCAGATTCATCCATCAGGCCACCTCCATGTTCATCAGAATGGTGATCTCTCCTCTTTTTCGTCATTGACATCTCCTTCATGGCATCCTTACCCTTCTATATCTAATCCGGCCTATTCTTACTACCTCTACAAATGTTCTTTCTGTCAACTGCTTACACATCTTCAAATTATCCAAATAGATTCGAAGTCAAACCAACCACGAACTTCTCCACATTAGAAGATGATATTCGCAGGTAAAGATCCACTGCGAACTATGTTTACACTTACCCAAATCACCCTCCCATCCCCTTCCCCAAGCATAACCTCTGTCCCTTCCTCCATCTCTATAAAGCTCCTAATCATCTTCGCCACCACCACATTAGTTCTCAGATGAACTGGCAGTCCTACTATCTCCAACCTTCCATGTCTAAAGGCCACCTTCCCCGGGGGACGCTCCTTCAATGCCCCATCAAATGGCGAAACAAATATCCACATCACTGTAATGTTCTTGAAGACACTTGTTCAAAAACGAAGGGTCTCAACATCAATCATACCCAAACCAAAGAGCACAAAATGAGAAGTGCCCAATGTTGCATTCTTCCAATCTGATGAATTTAGGGATAAAGAACTCCCTAGATGATGAAGCCAATCAATGGATGTTGCCATTGTCAATACCCCCCCAATCAAAGCCCCTCGCAAAACAATCTCTGTCGCATGAATGTCCTCTGAGTATGGGATGTCCACATTAAGAAAGTGATTGGCCAACATGGGAGGAGGAGGCAGTAAAACCTTGAACCCCTTCTGCCTTATGTGTGGAGGAGGCTGTAAATCCTTTCCAGCACCCCTCTACAACCCTCCCTTAGTACACGAATCCCTCTTATGGCCTTCCCTACCACACACTACATAGATAATGGGCCCCCTCCATGCAGCCGCCATATGCCCCCTCCTCTTACATCAGAAACAAAGAATCTCCCCATTGTTCCCCCAACGCCTGGCCCTCATGGAGACCCCCTCCCTCTTAAATCATCCTTGTGCCTCCATCTCTTTGACCTCCAAACCTCCCAGCCCTCATCCTACCTCCTGTCGCCAAGGCCCCAAGCACAAGGTCACCTCATCCTCCCTCTTACATTGATAGTTCTCGAGGTTTCTCCCTTTTTTCTTTTTTAAATTCCCTAAAATCTAACATCAGATTGGTCCTAAACACGATCTGTATTGGATTCCTTGTCCCCACTATCAATCATCGCAGGGTCCCTGGAAATTGATGCTTTGGGATAGCATCGCCCATGGAAACCCCCAGAACATTAGCTTTCGACACTTCGAGATAGTGCCACCCATGGCATTCTATAGCTAAATTTAGACCCTGGCAATTGACATTTCAGGATAATGCCACCCATGGCACCTGAACCAGCATAAGGTACTTCCGTGCCCTCGGTAGAATATTTAGATATCCTAGGAGACAAGCACCGAGGAGATGGTATGTTATAACGCATCTTCAAGTGGAGTATTTTTCATTCCTCCTCTCTACATTGGGAACTCATCTAATTAACTTGTGTCTTCAAGCCACTCCAAAGTCAAATCTTTAGGAAAAGCTTTTCAGAATAGAACACCTTTTGGCATTATTCTTAATTATGCACACTGAACTTGACCTGTGTGTGGTTTTTGGGTGCCTAGGTTACCAAGTCCCGTAAACCAAAGGGCAGGCAATGGGGCCAAATAATCCCTAAGCCTTAGACTTAATACACTAGCCTCACAACTTCCTCAACCTCTTTAGGAATAGTCCAGATCTTAACAAATACATGAGTGTTTAAGCCTTAGAATAGACCCAAAAGACCTAAAGTCGATATCCCTCACTTATCTCCTTCTCTTTAGCACTTCAGGACATAATCGTTCATTCTAGCTCAGAACTTAAGTAACTCTTCCATAATCAAATGCTGGGACCAGCATAATTTTTGCACCTTTTTCTCTCTATGTCCCTTTATTCTGCTTGCTCTTTTTCCTCCTCAATATACTTTCAATTCAGCTCACAAAGATTTCATCTCCCTTTTTTCTTATAATATGGATGCCCTAACTGCATGCAGAATATGTATGCATGCTATGAACAACCTTAGGTTATACCCCCTATGCTTAAATCTAACAATGCCCTCATTAGAAAGCAAAATTAAGGAAAGATATTACTTGAGGTGGAGTTGGGATGCTTCCCAATGAGTGATTCCTACAAATCAGGCTCTAGAAGTGAAGCAGAAGGAGACATAAAAAAGATACAAAATAGACTTGTCCTAAAAATTAAGTAACCCAAGATGTTGTCATGCTGGTGATGGAGAGTGATGCTAAATGCTCACTAGATATAGGTGAAAATAGGGTACTCTTGAGCTATTGTTGGAGGTTTCACATAATACACATGAGTAGTGACCTCCGCGAGTGCGCGGTGTTGAACGTGAGGAAGGTTATTTAATATGGTGATATTAACGTCAAAAGGTATATAGTGGGAGTGATTACTTACAGCTGAATCTACATAGTTTATCGAAAATTTATTATAACCTAACCTAAATCAATTTTTCAAATTTTAATTTGTCAGTTTTAGGCCTAGGGTCAAACACAGGGAGGTGATTTTAGAATTAGTTGATTTCTACGTGATTCCTAACAATGAGTGATTTCCGTTCGCTTATTTTATTTTTGGATTTTTCTTAACTTCAGATTTTTTTGGATAGTCTTATCCTTGAGGCACACCCTAAAAATTTTGTCTTTAGCTACATGCAAAAAATTAGTCCTTAGCGATTTGACAAAATCAAGTTCAACAACTGATCTCGCTGGACAAGTGATCGTGTACCTATAAAGACAAAAGTTATCTTTTCTATTTTATATTTCTTTTGGTCTTTTCTTTAATCGACAAAATAAAAGAGAATATGAAGTAAAATGTAGAAAGGAAATACAGAATGGAAAGGAATAAAATACTTAGCTTATTTATATGTTTGTATATATATGTATGTATGTATATATATTATATAATATATAATATGGGGAAAATTGAATCAAAGATTCAATGGAATGTAGCATGGGCTAGTGTGACTACTGTCTAAGGAGACGAGATTGACACTAACAATGCGTCGCGTGTGGTGTAGAGCGGACGTTTGGGTGTGTGTGGAATGGCTTAATGTCTGCGAATATCGGGAATATATGCGTAACTGGTGGGAATATACTTGCGATGTAATGCGCGGTAATGGGAAGGTGCGGGATCATGAGTGGGAAATGTATACATGAATATATGCAAGGGAGTGTGTGTGAATATATATATACATATATATGTGTGTATATGTATAAATATCTACCTATATGCATGTATATGTAAAAATATATATATATATCTATAAGTATAGATAAATACATATGTATGCATATTATATGTATATATGTAAGTATGCGTGTGTGTGTGTGAATGTAGGGGCATGCGTGTGTATATATGTTACTATGTGTGCACATATATATATGGATATATATATGTGTGTGGATGTATATGTATACGTGTATGTGCCTATGCGGGTGGTGCATGTGTGTGTGCGTGAATGCATCTGTGTATGTGGATGGGGATGTGTATGTGTATGTTCGTGAGAATGTAAGGTGAGAGAATGAGTGCGAGAGTGAGTGCAAGAGTGACGTGAATGTGTATGTATGTATGTGTGCATGGGTGAGAGCAGGAACACGTGGGAATTGGAGAGGCGCAAGGAGATGAGGGGGGACCGGCTGCAGTGGGTGCATGAAGGACAGAGAGGGTGCAGGTGATCAACTAAGTGAGGAATGGCCAATCACTATGTGCGTGAATAGTGCAAGGGTGTGAGGCACGTGAACAGTAATCCAAGCGTAAAAAGCACTAGTTGGCTCGTGATTTCATCAACTAAGTTTCTCACTTAGCGATGAATGGGGAGAGGATGAGTGCGGGAAGGTGGGTTAGGATCGGTTGGGCACATGGGGTGTTGCGTGTGTGGCATTTGGTGCTGCGATGAAAGGAAAGAGAGGCTTATGCAACTAATTGGGTGCGTGCATGGGGATTTTGTCACAGACAAAGTGAAAAGCCACTGCTGACGTGAGAACAAAAATCAACTGCGATCAACTATGAATAGTGCACTACAATGCTAACGAGTTTACAACTATGCTAATGGCGAGACAAAAGCTATTAAAACAAATCAAAAATCAATGATAACCCACCACGCCTACTTGCTCGTGAGGGAGCTAGGTGGTGGTGGAGCTCACTGTGGTGTATTGGGACCACGGGGAGCTCGCTCCTGCATGTAGCATGCCCCTCTCAACTAGTGAGAGGGGGGGGATACGTATGGAGAGGAAGAGAGGGAGAGAGGACAGGTGAGGAAGGAGTTTGGCCAGCTGTGGAGAGTGGAGTGGCTGGTGCTCTACGTGTGATGGGTGGTGAGGGGAATGACTGGTGGTTGTTGTGGTGGGATGGAGTGGTAGTCGACACTTTTTGCATGGGGGGTTGGGTGTGTTATATGGGTGGGATGGGATGGAGGGATTAGGGAGCAAGCAAAAGATATTGTAGTAAATTGGGTGGTTTGTGGATAGGTACTTAGGTTGCTAGGAAATGATTGTAGGTGGTGTAGGGTAGTGTTGTCGATGGGAACACCATCATGAGCCATAACTAGCTCATTTTGACCCAATTGAATCAATAAATGATCCTACAAAACCGCCAGAGAATCATAATTCATTGCATAGGCACTCTGAGGGAAAAAATAAGAAACTAGGGTTAAAACTACCATTTTATCAGCTTATCATGGATGCAGTACAACCACGGGTTTTCTCAAGGGCTGAATAAAGGTTAAAAGGTCTTAATAGGATAACAAGTGGGTTAGATCAATCAGAAAAGGGTTTGCATATGTTCTGAGAATTAAATGACTTTTGAAACCCTAAAAATAGACCCACTTAATTAACCAAGGTTCTGGTCAAGATAAAATTCACCTAAACCCTCTAAAAATCATAGAAGAATATTCTCTAGGGTTCAGTACCTTCAATTTGGCCATCAGAACCCATCTTGACCTAAAATGGAGTCTCAGACAGATATTTACCCTAATTTGACTTTTCGCATAAATTATCCAGTCAAAAATGTTCAAAACTAAAATCCAACTTCACCATTGGATTCCTTAGGTCAAAATTAGGTTTGTACCAAAATTTTGACCCAAGATGAGCTTTCCTTGACCAAGTTTGCAAAATGGTCCTGTCTGAATACATTTATACCCCTAACTTTCAAAAACCTTGCATTCAGCCATATAACTTCTTTGTCGCCTTCACAATTAGGTCCCTCCTCCATTATTGTGGAGGAAGCCTACTTCGGCGACCTTTGACAAGAGATTTCTCCTTGATTGCTTGGCGAATCTCTTCCAAAATTGGAAGGGAGATTCTCTCAAAAATCCTCTCCAATATGAACCCGTCCATATGCTCTGAATGTTTCCCAATCTATCATGCGAATGCATGAGAGATTTGGGTATCTAAAAACTCCCAAATCTGGCGACCTTCCAAGCATGGGAAGCTTGCTTCCCAAGCTCTAACCACCCCTAGAGCCATTTATAAGGACCCTTAGAGCTCACCAATCTCTTTACGCTCGAAATCAGTCGTGAATCCCCATAATTCCTCTCTCTCTTTCATGGCCAAAGGTTCCTCGATGTTCGACGACCTTTTTTGCCTCTTCTCATCATCCGTCCGCCATACCTGCAGTAGATTCATCCTCCCTTTTCTTCTCCGCATCTCGCCGTACCTGCAGACGCCCGTCCTCCTTTGTCCTTGTCGTCTCTCCCTCACCAGAATCGCCTTCGTCTTCGACATTGGCCACACCACATCCGACGCTATCCCTGCCCCACTTCATCCATCAACCTCCTAGCTAACTCCCTTATCCCCTCTACTTTCTTCTCTTCTCTTTATTTTCCAAATCCAACCACCGACAACCCTTCGGAACTCCATCATCTCCATCTCCGGCCAACCCCTCTGGTGAGACCATTCCTCCTCCACAAACCACCAACACCCTCGTTGACCATCGCAAAACCATCGTCACACCTCACTAATCATTTCCCCTCTCTTCATTCACCTCTCCACTCACTCACACTCACCCCCGAATGCACCCACTCTCATGCACACAGTCTGACCTAGCTACACACTCACAGCCACAGTCGCTCCAAGCCACCACCCCCATCTCGTTCGACATGCTTCGGTGACCCACACTGAGTGTTCTGACGTGATCAAGAGGTCGTTTCACTAATTTCAGGTGTTAGCCTTTTTCGCCATTGACAAGCAAGCTTTGAGCTTGCTTGAAGGTCACTCCAAGTCTTGCTATACCTAGGTTGAAGCAACAGGTTGTGTGGAAGTGCCTTGTGCACAAGTCCAGGCCCTCAATTGAAGACACAAGCTTTGCGAGTTGAGGCAATTGAAGGAGACTCCCTACTATGGGCACACGAGAAAGAAGGGAACGGATAGTCTCACATCAGAAAGTGTTGAAGCTACGTTCCCGTATAAATTGATTTTGTGACAGCAGCTATTTGCCTCAGTTCATGGGGTGCAGTTCCTCTCACCCGCTCACCCAGCCTTATCTGCAACACCTACTCGCGGACCTGGTCAACCTGATAACCCAGCTGTCCTACACTCCTAGCTCACCGCCGCACATCGGTGAGGCTGGACCCGGGTATGTGCCTAACCCGATAACCTGGATACCCTATGGCTTTGGGAGAGCGAAACCTAAGAGAGAAAGAGAGTGGAGAGTTGCGCAGGTAGGGGGAGGGTTTTGTTATAGGGACCTTCAACTGACACTTAGCTGGATTTTGAAGAGGAAAGCCAGAGAATAAGAAGAGGAGGCCTGAGCAGAACCTGAAGAAGAAAAGGAGGCCTGAGCAGAAGCTGGAGAAGAAGAGGAGAATCGCAGAGCTAAAGAGAAAGCAACTAAAGGCAGAAGAAGAAGAGGTGAAGGAAGAGAAGGTCGTAGTCGAAGAATCAGAGAAAGAGAAGAAGCTCCAAAAGAAAGGAAGAATCAAAGATGGAAGAAAAGAAGAAGAACATCAGACTTTAAGTCGTCTGATTTCCAAATCAGACGACAGATCTTAGCTCTTATTTCATACATATACATTGAGTTCCTTAGTTGATATTGTGGGAGTATTTGGTGATCTAAATCACCATTTTACTCCCATCTTTTGCACATTAATACTGATATTATTGCAAATTCTTTTAGTTTGAATTGTGATCCTGATTTCTAAATCCCATATTGTTCCCTGTGTTCGACCTCAGAATCTTTTTGAGTAATGAAAATTATTTTCGTTTTCAAAGCGATTTTGATTATATTACAACGCTTCAAGTTAAACTCGATTTCGTTGCAATAAACATTTTGGCATAGTTTCCTGGGAGCAATGGGCAATTTAGAACTCTTGATTGCAATTCCTGATTCAGATTCTAACATGCTATATCTATTTTTGCTGTAGTTATTGATTAGCCCATATTTGTGGGCTATTTAAGTATTTAAGTGCCTAGACATTAGGTTAATTCTAACATTTATTTAGCATAAATTAGGATGTAAATAGATTAATTCATATTTCTGATTTAATTACATAATTCATGCATTGCAATCATATTTTAAATTCATTTAGAATTAACCTAGAATTGCATTCATTTAATTAGTTAACCAATTAGGTGCATTGCATTCATTAATTTGAGTTAACATAAAAGTTGAGGGTTTGTATATAAATACCCATAATATTTTAACAATATCTTTTATTCTTCTTTTCAGCAACAACTCGGTTGCCACTGCAACGCCACCTGCCGCACTAAAGCCTACATTCATGGATTAGCAAAGAAGGTGGATCTGCTCCCGCCTCTCCATTCAAATTCATGTAGGCAGCTACAAAAAGAGGAGAGAGGCTGCCGAGCGGAGCAGGCCTCCATCTCAACAATCCACACTGTGCAGAGAGTTCATCTCGTCCATTTCACCACCGCCGGCCTCAACCGCGGCGACGAGCCTCCACCACCATGGGCGTGTGGTGTGACAGGCCACACCGCCATCCGGAGATCGTCTGCATTACCGTGAGCACCTCGCCGTGCACCTCCCTCACCGTCGTCACCAACAACCACTGCCATAGCTACCGCCCTTGCTGCACTTTACTTCCAACGCGCCTGCAGACTATGCACCGCCTGCAGCAGCATCCACCTCCACGTGCGTACCCTGCATCACCAGCCACCAACTCCTCACCTGCATGCGTATACACCGCCTCCAGTAGGCGTGCGGTCGCCAGCACTTCAGCGCGCTCACCTGCGGCGCCAAGCCCGCGCCCGCTCGTTGCAGTGCGCCCACCAACAGCCTGCAAGTGCACTCAACTCCCACGTGCCCGCTCCAGCGCACCCACGCCTTCCCCCTACAAAGCCTCTCCGCCAACAGCAGCGCCCCCCGCCACCATCGGTAGTGCCTCCAGCAATGTGTGCAAACTCAGTGCGCGCAACAGCAGCGCCCGCGCGCAGCACCTGTAGCAGCCTTCGCACGCTCATAGTTGCCCCTCCTCCAGCAGGTGTAGCCACCGTCGAAAGCCACCTTCGCCGGAGCTCTGTCCAGCCGGCTTTGGCCACCTCGCGACTCGCCACCACCACCGCTGCGAAGCCCTCGGTCCAAAGAACTTCCTTCGAGCTTCACACCTCCAGCCGTTCATTCCTTTTCGCGCACGGCCAAGGGGAAGAAATCCCCTTGTTTTGCTACTGTACATGCCCCATTAATAATTACATTTTCTGCCATTGCCAACTTTTATTGATATTTTATTGAATCTGCATTGCAAAAAATATCCTCTAGTTGTTAAAAATTGCCATTTCAGCATGTTTTCTTGATTCTACCTTAATCTGAAGGCAAATTTGGCTCGATTCTCGTCGAAATTAACTACGAACATACATTTTGAACCGGTGCGAATTTAAATACGTTATTACCTTCCTGTGGATACGACCTGGTCTTCTGCAAGTGGTTATCTTAATTATTGATTAGTCGATTTTTCCACCACATAAAACTACAAACGACTTGAAAAGCGAACAATCGACTAATCAAATTGTGCCGTTGCCAAGGAGGCAATAGATGCCATTAATTTCACCTGATTTTATTTTGATTATTTCTCAATTGTACAGTGATTTGACCATTTTTTTTTCCAGTGCGAGAAATTTTGTGCGAGGAACCAGCCATCGTGAGAGGCGACCCTTGACGTTGCCAGAGGAGAATTGGTCGAGCTACTTTGAAAAGGAGAAGGATGAGGGCGCCACAGTCATCATTGTACATTTAGTCGCTAATTTGATTAGAGTAGAATTAAGACTTTAGATTTAATTTTTCATTGCATTTGGTTTGAAACCCTTGTTTTGGGGTATATTTTGAGGGGTTTGTTCCCCGATTTTGTTTTAGGCCCATGTTAGGTAATTTTTGGGAGCTTATTCCCTTTTCTTTAGATTTACGTTTTTAGTTTATTTTGTGGATTATTTACTTTTATTTGCTTGTGCATAAGTAGTTTAAAAAAAATAAAAAAAAATGAGCTGCCTGGTAGAAGCTGCCTGCCCTTAGGACGAACCATTTAGGTCTGTATGAGCAGCCTCTAGATTTACTTTTCTGCATTGCGTGCATTCTTGCATCGTTGATTGCTGGAATCAAGGTACGCATTCTCTTACTTTGCATCCTATTCTTGATCACGCAGTGCATTTGGATTTAATTTGAAGACCACAAAATTTGTCTTGAAGCAATCTAACAAGTGGTCACATATATTCTTGAAAAAGGACTAATTAAAGGAGGGTCATCTAAAAAACCAAGGATTTTATTTTCAAATGTGGTGTGCGATTCAAAATTCAAAATCTTTTTGCGATGAATGCAGACTTATGTCTTTTGCACCACAGCACTCATTTAGACACTCCTAAGTCTTGAAATGACTAGGACAAGAGCCCTCCAATCGTTGGATTCTGAAGTGTTTGGAACTTGAGATCAATGGTTTTGTAAATCCAAAGAGGGGGATACCCTGTCCCGGATTTTTGGGGGTAGTTGAGAAGCACCGCGAAGGCACAGCTTAAAAGGAATGCTTAGGCCTACTTGCATTCCTCGATCTTCCATCTTTGGATTTACATGACCATTTGAGATTTAGGGAAGAATACCTAAGCTCCAACTAGGTCTTTTTAGGCATTTCGAAGGTTGACAATAGGTGCGTAATTGATTGGGCAACTTGCTTTGTCACCTACAATTTGAACTAAAGTCAAAAGCCTAAATTTGTGAAGATCGAACAAATCCTTTTGAATTGTGTTTGTAGTGCATGCTTGGTAGGTGTTCTCTTAGGAGATAACTTGTATTTGATCCTGAACCTGAAAGAATCCTAAGAAGAGACCTTCCAAGGGTAGAAATGGCCGATCAAAGGAGCCGTAAGGAATATTTCATCCCAACCAATCAAGCTGGCCCTGCACTACGTAGACTTGGAGGGGACAATCCGTATGAGATCAAAAGTAGTACCATATCCTTGTTGCCCTCCTTTTATGGCACTACTAGGGAAGACCCTTACAGGCATATAGAGGAATTCACCGAGGTTTGTTCCATGGTGAAGCTGCAGGGCATTACTGATGACCCTCAAATGCGAACCCTCTTTCCCTTCTCCCTTAAGGACAAAGCCAAGTATTGGTATCACACCATTGATAATATTAATACTTGGGATTCCTTGAAGAAGGAGTTTTTGAAGAAGTACTTCCCCATGAGCAAACCAAATCACTTTAGGAGGGAAATTATGAGTTTTGTTCAAAAGGATGGGGAAGCATTCCATGATGCGTGGGAGTGCTTTAACGACTTGCTGAGACTTTGCCCACATCACCAAGTGCCTAAATGGCAACTGGTTGAAAGGTTCTACATCGGACTTAATGATTCGCATAGGCAAACTGTGGATGGTGCCTGTGCAGGAACCTTTCTTTCTAAGACTGAGGATGAAGCTTGGAACCTATTTGATACTTTGAGTGAGAATTCTATTCACTTGAATTCTACCTACATGGATAGAAAGACCACTCTCATGCAAAGAAAGTTGGAGGCGAATGAGGCAAGGGACACCCAGAATTTAGCCTATGAGATTCAATTATTGAACCAAAACATGGAAAGGCTTATGTCAAACCCGAGTTCATTCGTACCTAACACCTCCACATCCCAAGCTTCCGAATGTTTAATTTGCCAAGGCAATACACATGCCACTGTGGATTGCCATTTGGCCTCCAAATTCCCTGAGCTTGTACAAGCGGATTTGAATGTTGCTCAAGGGTTCCGTCCTAGACCTCGTAATGACCCTTTCTCCAACACTTATAATGAGGGATGGAGGAACCACCCAAACTTTTCATGGAGACAAGGAAATTTCTCATATTCAGGGAATTACAAACCACAATCCTTTCAAAACCATCAAATGAACCAACCTCAAACCTTTGCCCAACCTAAAACCTCTAAGATGGATGAATTGAAGGCGGTGTTGAAAACTATGCAAGAAAGTCGAAGTGCCATCATCCAATGTCATGACAAGGCTATACATGAGATGAAATCACAAATTAGACACCTTGTTGAGGCCGTTAGACGAAGGGAGACTAGGAAGCTCCCTAGTGCTGCTGAGGAAAATCCTAAAGGAAAAGGGATTGTCTTTAGGGAGCATGCTCAGGCGGTGATTATTCTGAGGAGTGGGAAAGAAATTTCCAAACCCGATGCTCCTATAGTCTCACCTCCTAAAAAACCATCCACCCCAACTTTCACCCCCCCGGAGAAGACTTGGCCAAATCTTCTCCGCTTGGAATCACCTCACAGGAAGAAGTTGCCCCCGTTCCACCCCTTACTGAACATGACAACCCTTCCACCCAAAGATCGAGAGTGCCTTTTCCAGAGCGCTTATCCACCTCTGGGCAGACTTTTGCTGGGTTATCTGGAGCCAAAGATAAGACGGTTGAGATTATGGAAACTTTCAAGCAAGTGCAAATTAACCTACCTTTGCTTGAAGCTATCAGGCAGATTCCGTCTTATGCCCGCTTCTTAAAGGATTTGTGCACGAAAAAGCAGCAATCTCAAAAATAGGTCCAATCAAAAGTTGTCCTGCCTGATTCTGTTAGCTCAATTTTCAACATGGCACACCACCGAAACTTAAGGACCCTGGAGCCCCATACATCTCTGTAGTTATTGGTGATTTACAAATTGATGAGGCTTTACTTGATCTGGGTGCGGGGGTGAACATCCTTCCGAGCTATGTGTATGAACAACTTAGGGGAGGCAATATGAAGCCTAGCCCTGTAATCCTTCAAGTTGCTGATCGATCACTTAAGATACCACGGGGGATTTTCGAAGATGTCCTCATAAGAGTGGAGGATTTCTTCTTTCCCGTTGACTTCTTAGTTTTGGACATTGACCCTACCAACAATCCTACCAAACCCTCCATCATTTTGGGTTGCCCCTTCCTTGCAACTTCGCATGCTTCAATCAATTGCAATACTGGGGCATTGAAAATGGGCTTTGGGAACAGGAAAATCCGACTTAATGTGTTTGATGCTTACAAACATGCCGGACTTGAGGATTATTCTCAAGTTGAGGTGATAGATGACTTGATTGAAGAGGCAACTCCTGCAATGTTATGTGATGACCCCCTTCAGCATGTCATGCTAAATGAGCATTCCCATCTCTTGGAGGAATGTGAAGGGGATATACTAGAACTTGAGGAATTGCTAGGTGTTTCTGCTGAGTCTCTTCCCCCATCATTTTTGCCGAAGGTAGATCTGCTACCTGAGATGGGGACATCTATTATGAAACCCTCAACCATACAAGCCCCCGACCTTGAGTTGAAACCCCTCCCTGACACTCTCAAGTATGTTTTCCTAGGTGCCAATGATACGCTCCCCGTTGTCATTTCGACTGTGCTATCTGAGGCACAGGAGGGAGCCTTGATTGAATGCCTGTTTAGGCACAAGGAAGCTATTGCTTGGAGCATTGCTGACATTAAGGGTATAGACTCCACACTCTGCATGCACCACATTTATACTGATGATTCCATTAAGCCATTTAGGGACATGCAGAGACATCTGAACCCTAATATGAGGAAGGTGGTAAAAAAGGAAATCCTGAAGTGGTTGGACGCCGGGATCATATATACCATTGCTGATAGTAAATGGGTCAGTCCCATTTGTGTGGTGCCAAAGAAGGCAAGCTTTACTGTGGAACTCAACGACCAAGGTGAACAAGTTGTCACTAGACCCTCAACTGGATGGAGGGTCTGTATTGATTACCGCAAGCTGAACACCAATACTTAAAAGGATCACTTTCCTCTGCCTTTTATTGATCAAATTCTCGAGAAATTGGCAGCGAATAAGTACTATTGCTTTCTCGATGGATATTCTGGGTACAATCAGGTGGCAGTCTTTCCTGACGACCAGGAAAAGACGACATTCACGAGTCTTTGTAGTACTTTTGCATTCAGATGTATGCCGTTTGGATTATGTAATGCCCCTGCAACTTTATAGTAGTGTATGATGTCTATCTTTTCGGACATGATTGACGAGTGTGTTGAAGTGTTTATGGATGACTTCTCCATTTATGGCTCGTCTTTCGACCAGTGTGTCCAACACCTGGAGAATGTGTTGAAGCGATATAAGGAGATTGGTTTAGTCCTCAGCTGGGAGAAAAGTCATTTCATGGTACAGAAAGGAATTGTACTTGGGCATGTTGTATCCGAGTAAGGTTTGGAAGTAGATAAAGCGAAGATTGATTCTATTTCCAAACTTCCATTGCCTACGAATGTCAAATAGATTAGATCCTTTCTGGGCCATGCTGGCTTTTATAGGCGCTTTATTAAAAATTTTAGTAAAATTTCTAGGCCACTTTGTGACTTGTTGGCAAAGGAATCTTCCTTCAGTTTTGATTCAAAGTGTGCCGAGGCCTTTCAAACTCTAAAGGAGGCCTTAATCTCTGCGCCTATTCTCCAAGCTCCTAGTTGGACACTCCCATTTGAGCTTATGTGTGATGCTTCGGATTATGCAGTGGGAGCAGTCCTTGGACAAAGGGTTGAGGGAAGACCTCATGTGCTGCATTATGCAAGCAAGACTTTAACCGAACCTCGGCAAAGCTACACCGTCACTGAAAAAGAATTACTTGCTGTAGTTTTTGTTCTGGAGAAGTTTAGGTTTTATCTGCTTGGGTCTAAGGTGGCTATTTTTACTGATCATGCAACAATGAAACATCTCATTGCTAAGAAAGATTCTAAGCCACATCTGATTAGGTGGATCCTACTCCTTCAAGAATTTGACTTGAAAATACGTGAAAAGAAAGGAGTAGAAAATGTTGTGGCTGACCACCTGTCTCGCCTTCCTCTTAATGACTCTCTTTATGGAGACATTCGTGAGGCATTTCCCGATGAAACTCTGATGGAGGTAACACCAACTTTACCTTGGTATGCAGACACTGTAAATTACTTGGTCACTGGAAAAACTCCTGGCTCTTGGGATGAGCAGAAAAGAAAGAGATTCATTTCTCAAGCAAGATATTTTCATTGGGAAGAGCCAGAATTATTTAGAATTGGACAAGACCAAGTATTGAGACGTTATGTACCTGAAGAGGAACAACAAAGTGTGCTGAGTTTCTGCCATGAACGTCATTGTGGAGGACACTTTGGTGCTAAGAAAAGTGCTTTTAAGGTTCTCCAGTCCGATTTTTGGTGGCCTTCCTTATTAAAGGATTCTCATAATTTTGTTAAGGCTTGTATTAGATGTCAACGGACTGGAACGATTGGGAAGAGGAATGAAATGCCTCAACATCCTATTCAATCTGTTGAAATTTTTGATGTGTGGGGAATTGACTTTATAGGCCCCTTCCTGTTGTCCCATGGTTATGAATATATCTTGGTGGCAGTTGATTATGTCTCTAAATGGATAGAGGCCATTCCTATGCGCACAAATGACCACTTCGTGGTTTTGAAATTTGTGAAGGCCAATATCATATCCCGTTTCGGCTGCCCCAAGACTATTATAAGTGATAGGGGACCTCATTTCCGAAACCACCACTTCAATCGGCTAATCAGGAGTCTGGGAGTGACTCACAAGGTTGCTACCCCTTACCATCCTCAGACAAGTGGCCAGGTTGAAGTGTCAAATAGGGCAATAAAAAATATTTTGGAAAAGACCGTTAGACCTGATAGGAAAGACTGGTCCCAAAAGCTCGATGATGCTTTGTGGGCTTATCGAATGGCCTATAAGACCCCTTTGGGTACTTCTCCCTTTTGGATTGTGTATGGAAAAGCATGCCATTTACCTGTTGAGTTGGAACATAAGGCACTTTAGGCTATTCGAAGTGTTAACATGGATTTAGAGAAGGCAGGTAAGGCACGACTTCTGGAATTAAGTGAGCTTGAGGAGCTGAGGAATGATGCTTATGACACCTCTCAAGCTTATAAAGAAAGAACTAAGGTCTTGCATGATAAGTTTATACTTCGAAAGACCTTTGATCCCAACCTACAAGTCTGGCTTTTCAATTCCAAACTTAAGATTTTTCCTGGGAAGTTAAAATCTCGTTGGGATGGGCCTTACATAATCACCAAAGTATTTCCGTATGGAGTTGTGGAGATTAAAAATCCTTCCTCTTCAGCAACTCCCTTTATCGTCAACGGTCAACGGTTAAAACCTTACATAACTTTAGATGGCCATCTGGTTGACGAAGTCACTCTTGAGGAGCCTTAGCTCCTACCATTCTCCGTCTCAGGTAATTTCTTCCTTTAGCTATTTTTGTTTTCAATGAGGACATTGTTTGAACCAGGCATGGGGGAGAGGACCTGAGGCATTTTGTTTATAGCATGCATTAAAAAAAAAAAAAATTGTTTTGAGCTTAACTGGCTAGGTCCTGTATTCTTAAGCAAATCAGAACTCTAGGGTAGACTAAATTAATTCTAGGGTCAAACTTTAGAAGCTAAATGAGCTACTAGCTTTAGACCTTTAGGGTCCTCTGTGGACTTAAAAACTTAAGTAGGAGTTAAGTTACGGACCATTCCTCAAGAGGTTGAGGAAGGGAAGCTAGGGTTTGAGTTAAAAGGTGGGGTAGTACCTGGAGTCTTGTTCTACCTTTTGGTTTACGGGTCCTTGTAACCCAAGCATCCAAATTTCACACACTTCGTCTGGTAATTAACTTAATTTCTTTCTTTCTTAAAAGAGATTTGGTTCTCTTAGTTTTGACTTAGGAGAGGCTTGATAACACATTTTGATTAGAAGAGTTCCCGCTGCAGGAGGGGTGGAGTATATACTCACCTTGAGGATGCGATGATAACATATTACCTCCTCGGCACTTGTCTCTTAGGATATCCATTCTACTGGGGCATGTAAGCGCATTGTGCGGTTCAAGTACCATGGGAGGCCCTATCTCGAAGTGCCGATTGCCATAGGCTTGAATTCGCTTAAGAAATCCGTGGGCAATACTATCTCTAAGTGTCGATTGCCAGGAGTTCTTGGGGTCGTTATGGGCGGTGTTATCTCGAAGCATCGAAAGCCAGGCACCCTTTGAGGTATGGTAATGGGGACAATGTATCCGACACAGACCGTGTTGATAGCTGATCTATGGTTAGACTTAGAAGAATCAAACAAAAAATATATATATATTATTCAAAAAAAAAAAACTTTTTCCTTTAACTCAAATAACTCAGACCAATGCACAGGCATGGATGCTTAAATCTCAGGGATCAATAATCCTTAGGATAGAGTCAGAAATAAGGGAAACTTGTGCCTGCAACTCGTCTTTAGCCGACCTAGTCTGTAACTTAGCAACTACTTGGGAACCTTGGGTCTAGAGTATGAACTTAATATGTTTCTGAAGGAAGACCAATTGGGTTGACTAGTCTACTTGGAGTGCTAGGTTTTGCTTAATTTTGCTAGGGACTAGAAAAAACTAAGCATGGGAATATTTGATTAGCCCATATTTGTGGGCTATTTAAGTATTTAAGTGCCTAGACATTAGGTTAATTCTAACATTTATTTAGCATAAATTAAGATGTAAATAGATTAATTCATATTTCTAATTTAATTACATAATTCATGCATTGCATTCATATTTCAAATGCATTTAGAATTAACTTAGAATTACATTCATTTAATTAGTTTACCAATTAGGTGCATTGCATGCATTAATTTAAGTTAACATAAAAGTTGAGGGTTTGTATATAAATAATCATAATATTTTAACAATATCTTTTATTGTTCTTCTTTTTAGCAACGGCTCGGATGCTGCTGCAACGCCACCTGCCGCACTAAAGCCTACATTCATGGATTAGTGGAGAAGGCGGATCTGCTCCCGCCTCTACATTCAAATTCATGCAGGCAGCTACAAAAAGAGGAGAGAGGCTGCCGAGCGGAGCAGGCCTCCATCCCAACAATCCACACTATGTAGAGAGTTCATCTCGCCCATTTCACCACCGCTAGCCTCAACCGCGGCGACGAGCCTCCAACACCGTGGGCATGTGGTGTGACAGGCCACACCGCCATTCGGAGATCGTCCGCATTACTGTGAGCACCTCGCCGTGCTCCTCCCTCGTCGTCGTCACCAACAACCACCGCCGCAACTACTGCTATTTCACTTCTCAGTCAGTTAAGACGTCCAGGAAGTTTCTCGGAAGTCTGAAGCTTCCAACGCCACTCCAGCACAATCGCCCTTGTGCTGCATCTCCTCCAGCGCCAACCACCAGCCCACGCACGCCTCTCCAGTCTGCAGCAGCAACCACCCTTGCTGCGCTTCACTTCCAATGAGCTTGCAGACCACGCACCGCCTACAGCAGCATTCGCCTCCACGCGCGCACCCTGCAGCACCGGCCACCAACTCCTCACTTGTGTGCGTATACGTCGCCTCCAGCAGGTGCGCGTTCGCCAGTGCTTTAGCGCGCTCACCTGCAGCGCCAAGCCCGTGCCTGCTCCTTGTAGCACGCCCGCCAGCAGCCAGCAGCAGCGCTCAACTCCCGCTCGCCCGCTCCAGCGTGCCCGCGCCTTCCGCCTGCAAAGCCTCTCCGCCAACAGCAGCGCCCCCCGCCGCCATCTGCAGCGCCTCCAGCAGTGCGTGCGAAGTCAATGCACGCAACAGCAGCGCCTACGTGCACCACCTGCAGCAGCCTTCGCACGCGTACAGCCGCTCCTCCTCCAGCAGGTGCAGCCACCGTCGAAAACCACCTTCGCCGGAGCTTCATTCGGCCGATTCCGGCCACCTCGTGACTCGTCGCCACCACCATTGCGAAGCCCTTGATCCAAAGAACTTCCTCCGAGCTTCACACCTCCGGTCGTTCATTCCTCTTCGTGCATGGACAAGGGGAGGAAATCCCCTGTTTTGCTACAGTACATGCCCCATTAATAATTACATTTTCTGCCATTACCAACTTTATTGATATTTTATTGAATCTGCATTGCAAAAAATACCCTCTAGTTGTTAAAAATTACCATTTCAGCATGTTTTCTTGATTCTACCTTAATCTGAAGGCAAATTTAGCTCGATTCTCGTTGAAATTAACTACAAACATACGTTTTGAACCGATGCGAGTTTAAATACATCATTGCCTCCTTGTGGATACGACCCACTCTTCTGCGAGTGGTTCTTTTAATTATTGATTAGTCGATTTTTCCACCACATAAAACTACAAACGAGTTGAAAAGTGAACAATCGACTCATCAGTTATTTCAGGGAGAAGATGCATTCAAAGAAGATCAACTGCACAACAAACACACCAGGGGCAGGTAAATTCTGATTACTCTCTATTTTAAGCCCCTGATTCTGAAAAGGTTAAAAGGAAGAAAAATCAACAAGGACTACTTGCTTTCCATTCATAGATAATTCATCAAGTTGCTTGATTTGATTTCAATAACAAAACTTGATTTGTGCACCCACTTAAGGTAACTAAGGCTATAACATTCTTGTTTGAGCCCTAGATACCACATTTGGCAAACTAAATTGGACCAAAATCAGAGCCAATTAAGGTTTCCAGCTTAGGGTTTTAGAGACACACTTACATAATCAAGAACTGATCTTAACAATGTGTGACTAAGCCTTGATTGAACTGGTCTATTCAAGCAAACCCTAAAAATCAGGCTCTTAATCTCACTTGAATCCTAAAAGAGGGACCTAAAACTTCTCAAAGGACAAATTGGTGAAGTTGACCTACCTTGTTGGGTCAACCAATATTTAAATTAGGTCACTTTTTGCACTCAATACATCTTAAAAGTTCAAGTGAAATTGTAAGCACCCTTGTTCTTAATTAAAACTGCTAGACTTAAGAGGTCAAGTCCCCATTCTGGTCTACCTAGAACATCAGTGACAAGAGAGGTTTGGTGGGGGAAACCCTATAACCCGTGAGGGAGCTCTACCGTGTAGGGGTCTTCGCGGGACTCTCCCTCTCTGGCTGCCCAAGTAATTCACAGGTGGATGGCTTTCTGACTAAGGGGTATCATCTGCCCCGAACCTCTATAGTCATCCAAAATTTTTGGGTGTCTTGATTGGGTCCATCACATTCTATTCTCATCCAATCCATCAATGCATGTTTGGTAGGAGGTCCTTAAGACCACCCTTGAGGCCTCCTTTAGTTATTCACTCCCGCCGAGGCCAAGCCTCGACTTTCGTGTTTATGCAGCAACCCCATCACATAGACATCTCTTCTGATTCATCTAAGCCTAATTCTCTTTCATCCATCATCATGGCACAACCCGCAGAAGAAGAGAATAACCTCGAGAATCAACTTCAGCGCCTTAATGATTTATTCCAAGCCTTTGTGAATCCACTGTAGCATCCTATGATGCGAGATCATTACAATCTCGCTGCGATGGCAATCTAATCTCGAGTCCAAATCCAGGCTGGAGGTCCTAATATTGAACTTAAGCCCAACATGATTCATGCTATTCCAAAATTTCATGGGCTCAATTCTGATGATCCTTTCCAGCACATTAAACAACTCAAGCATCCGACCCAGACCTTTGGGTCAGATGTTCAGAATTGGGATATTCTTCTCATGAAAATGTTCTCCTTCTATCTCATGGACAAAGCAGCTCACTGGTATCAGACTCAAACACGTCTAATCAACACATAGGTTGAACTACAATCCAAGTTTCTAAAAACGTTCTTCCCAGTTGGTTGAACTAATGCTTTACAACACCAGATCACTCACTTCACACAGTAGCTTGGAGAACCACTTTACAAAGCATGGGATCGTTTCTTGGATCTCATGCGAAAGTGCCCCCATCATGAAGTTCCTAAATGGGAACAAGTCCAGTCTTTTTACCAGGGACTCTGTGAAGATATCTAATTATTTGTCAATGAAACTTGCGGAGGAAATATCATGGGTCAACACGACAACACTGTGTGGGAAATTCTCGAGAATATGTGTGAGAATTCCATCCATAATGACTCCATGGGCATATTCGACCGGACGAATGCCCGCACAACGACGAATCCAAGGGGGCACATGAGACGCAGGGCCTGTCCTCTTCCATTGACTTGGAACTGATGGCCAGTCGTTTGGAGAAGGTCTCTATTATTGAGAAGAAGGTGGATGAGCTAACTCAACATCTGCAATGAGCCACCTCTGCGGAAAACTCATTCACAAAACCACCCTTTGGGAGGGAACTGTGCATAACATCTACCACTGATCTTCTCAGGGGATGGACCCATATCAACCCCCATCTGGCTATAGGCTCAGAGGAAACTCCGAACCTGCCTATTCTAGTTGGGGGAACTCTGAACCCTCGTATGTTGACTTTTCTGAGGTTCCTCAGACCTGCGAGGACCTCAACGCCATCTAGAATGACCCGTTCTCTAATACCTATAACCTTGGATGGTGAAATCATCCTAATTTCATGTGGATGGGAAACAACTACAATCAGAGACCACCATATCAACCCTGTCCACAAGCTCCTCGTCCATATCAGCTACCTCAGCCTCAGCCCAACCCCACCTATCAATTTAGGCCAACTCAAGGAGATCAAATGACTCTTATACTTCAGACTTTGGCTGACATTCAAAAGACTAATGTGGCTATGTAGAAATAGTACAAAGACGAGATCATAGAGGTTCTCAACCAACTCAGCCAGATGGCAAATTCCCACAAACCTGGTACACTCCCTTCGCAACCTCTGCCTAATCCGAATAATGTGCCGAACCAGAGGCATGTTATGAACCCAAATCCAGGCCTAGCCCACATGGTTTATTAGGCCCTTTCTGCTCCATCACCCAACGGGATGGAAGCTTCGACATCGTACTCAGGATTTCAGCAGCAGCCACCTATTTTACATACACCAAGCCAGAACCAGGTAGGACTAAATTCTGTTATGACCCATAGTGGCAAAGTAACACAGGACCCACCTTACCCAAGCAACATTTAGCTTGGTAGTAACCCAAACCCTAAGATAGTCATCCAGGATACCCTTATCCCAAATCAAGAACCTGGACATATTCTAGAGGAACCATCTAAGGTTCCATTTCCCGAGGCCTTGACCAAGGGAAAGAGGACAACCAAACTTGTGGCACCTGAAGAGAACTTGGTCAAGCTCTTTGAGCAGGTCCATTGAAACATCCCCTTGATGATGTGATTCGCCACTTACTGGCTTACGCATAATTTCTAAAAGACGTATGTACACCAAAGCGTAAGCCGCGAACCAAAAGTGGGAGCCTAATTATATTGTCGAAGCAAGCTAGCTCTTTCATTTTGAACAAACTCCCACCTAAGGCAAAAGACCCAGGTCCTCCCTTGATTTCCTATACAATTGGTGATATCCAATTTGATAGAGCTTTATAGGATCTAGGATCCTCCATAAACCTGATACCTACATCTCTACTTGACCATCTTGAGGAATCTGAACTTAAACCAACAAAGGTGACAGTACAGTTGGCAGATCGATCTATTAAGTCACCTAAAGGAGTTCTTAAGGATGTCATTGTTAGGGTTCAAGATTTCTATTTCCTAGTGGATTTCGTAGTCTTGGATATGGATGATCTAGAAAATCTAAGAAACACACCAATCATACTAGGGAGACCCTTTCTAGCCACTGCTAGGGCCAACATTAATTGTGAGGAGGGATAAATTGAACTAAAATTTGGGAACCAAACACTAGAGATCGACATCTTTAAGGCCCAACAAGGGATTAATTGTGGGGTTATAGAATAAATATGTGATATCAAGGGTGTGGTTGACGATCGATATATCGAGAAAAACCTGACTACTTCTGATCAACCACAAGAGGATCAAAACCCATAATTAGAGGAGTCCAAACTCAACCTAGACACACCCATAACTCCTTCCCTTGCTCCTGACACCAACCCTGAACCACCCACTGCTGCTGATAACCCTGTTTTAGAACTAAAACCTCTACCCGATTATCTAAAGTACATCTTTTTGGGTTCCAATTAGATGTTTCCTGTGATTATCAATTCCAGACTCACACCTGATCAGGAATCCTATCTGATTTCTATTCTCCAGCAACATCGAATAGCCATTGGATGGACTCTCGATGATTTGACTGGTATTAGCCCCTCTTACTGCACACACTACATCTATACTGAAGAGGGCACACGACCTTCCAGTGAAATGTAGAGATGTCTGAATCCTAATCTGCAGGAGGTCGTGAAAAAGGAGATCATTAAGTGGTTAGATGCTTAGATCATCTACTCGATCTCCGACAGTCGATGGGTGAGTCAAATCCAGGTTGTACCTGAAAAAGCAAGACTCACCATGATCACGACTGAGACCGGAGAAATCATACCGACCCTTGTAGTAAATTCGTGGAGAGTCTGCATTAATTACAGAAGACTCGATACCTCCACAAAGAAGGATCATTTGCCACTACTGTTTATTGATCAGATCATTGAAAAACTAGTGGGAAATAGACTCTTCTACTTTTTGGATGGGTACTTCGGCTATAACTAGGTGGCAATCCATCCTGAGGACCAAGAGAAAACCACTTCACCTGCCCCTTCGAGATGTACACATTATGAAGGATGCCTTTCGATCTCTGCAATGCACCTGCTACTTTTCAGTAGTGCATGCTTGCCATATTCTCAGATATGGTAGGTGATTATCTGGAAGTCTAAATGGATGACTTCTCAGTTTTTGGTGAATCATTTGACTATTGCCTCCTACACTTGGTCTAGATCCTTAGGCGGTGCATTGACGTGAATCTGGTTTTTTCCTGGGAAAAGAGCCACTTCATGGTTCCTGAGGGAATTGTCCTGGGACATCTCATCTCCGAAAAAGGCATCCAGGTTAATCGTGCCAAGGTAAATCTGATTTCCAAACTCCCTATGCCTAGCTCGATCAAAGACATCCGATCCTTCTTAGGGCACATCGATTTTTACCGTCGATTCATTCCAAACTTCTCAAAGATCGCACACCCCCTGACTAATCTCCTATCCAAGGATGTCCCTTTTGAAATTTCCAAGGAGTGCACTCAAGCATTTAAGATCCTACATGATCGAGTTACCCAAGCTCCAATCCTACAGTCTCCTGATTGGTCTCAACCCTTTGAGATCATGTGCAATGCATTTGATTTCGCTGTAGGTGAGGAACTTGGGCAGAAAATTGACGGGAAACCCGTGGTCATCTACTACACTAGCATGACACTTAATGAGGCTCAGCGTAACTACATAGCTACTGAGAAAGAGCTACTAGCCATAGTATTTTCCCTGGAAAAGTTCAAATCATATCTTTTGGGTTCCCATGTTATCATTTACTCTGATCACACTGCTGTGAGACACCTCCATGCGAAGAAGGACGCGAGACCTTGACTAATCTGTTGGATCTTGCTGTTGCAAGAGTTTGACATCGAGATTCGTGACAAGGCGGGAAAATAGAATGTGGTAGCTGATCACTTGTCCTGCCCTCCTTCTAACATTATCAACCCTTCGGGACCCATTTAGAACATTTTCCTGATGAGCACCTCCTAACTATCAGTATGGAGCTTCCATGGTTTGTTGATCTAGCAAACTACCTGGCATCACATTAGATCCTATTTGATTGGTCGAAGGCCAAGAAAGACAAATTACTTTCTGATGCCAAGTACTACTTTTGGGAAGACCCATATCTCTTCTGCATTTGTGCTGATCAAATCATCCAATGATGTGTCCCGGAAGTGGAAATTCAGGACATCTTGTCCTTTTGCCATGACCAGACATGCGGTGGACACTTCTCTGGTCATAAAACCACAACAAAAGTTCTCCAATGCAGCTTCTATTGGCCCACGATTTTCAAAGACGCATACAAACACTGTAAAGCATGCACTCGTTGCCAGACCTTAGGCAACATGAGCCACTGTGATATGATGCCCTTACAACAGATTCTTGTATGCGAAATCTTTGATGTCTGGGGAATTGATTTTATGGGACCCTTTCCTATTTTGGATAGCTTCGAGTACATTCACTGTTGACTATGTGTCCAAATGGATTGAAGCCATTCTGACCTGAACTAACGATCATAAGGTGGTCATCAAATTTATTCATCAGAACATCTTTTCTCAGTTTAGGATTCCACGTGCTATAATCTCTGATGGAGGGACCCATTTCACTAATGCTCAGTTCAGATCACTGATGACCAAATATGAGGTGTCACACCGAATCTCTACTCCTTATCACCCCTAAACTAGCGGTCTAGCTGAGCTATCGAATTGAGAGATCAAGAAAATCCTCTAAGTCACTATTTGACCTGATAGGAAAGACTAGCAATCCTGACTTTCAGAAGCTTTGTGGGCTTATAGGACCACCCATAAAACCCAATTAGGCATGTCTCCCTTCAGATTAGTGTACAGGAAGGCATGTCACCTCCCCGTCGAATTGGAGCACAAAGCCTATTGGGCAGTACGAAACAACAATCTCGATCTTTCTAAGGCAGGAACCTACAGAAAGCTTCAAATGAAAAAGATCGATGAATTATGCCACGACGTGCATGAGAACTCACAAATTTACAAAGAGTGGGTTAAGGCCTTTAACAATAAGCACACATCCAGAAAGATATTTTTCCCTGGTTAGAAAGCCCTACTCTTTGATGCCAAGCTCAAACTATTCCCAGGAAAACTCAGATCAAAATGGATCGGACCTTACCTTGTCTGACGAATCTTTGGAAATGGAGCCGTCGAAACCAGTCAACACAGCCACGATTCATAACCTTTTTTCGTGAACGGTCAGAGACTCAAACAGTTCATTGAACTTATCGATATGAATTTGGCTGAGACATCTTTTACCCTCCATTCTCCCTGAGATTCATTGCGCCCAGCCGATGGTGTAAAACTCAATGCTTAACGAGACGCAACCTGTCATTTTGAAAACCCAAAACCTTTCTTGACACATTCCTATGCTAAACTCATATTGTACTTTAGGGTCATCCATTAGAACAACCAACTCCACCTCTAGTACATGTGCAGGAGCTTGAAATTGTTCGCAACAGCCATCCTGACCCATTCACCCACCCAACACTTGTTCTAATGAATAATCTAAGCTGAACTTGAACCCACCTAATTTACAATGAGGACATTGCAAATCATAGGCATGGGGAGTATTAAAGTGCAAAACACCATGATAATCACTTCACAAGAAAGGGTTTCATCAAAAAAATCACATATCCCAAAAATACCAAAAAAATGAAAAACATTCTTGAAAAAGAACAAAAATATGACAGGAGAGAAAATTTTGATGGCATATCAAATTTTAAGGAAAAAAAGGGGAGTTAAAAATGTTAAAGAGGAGCACAAGTTGAAAAGAAAAGAAAAAAAGGTAGTCATTAGTAAAAGATTAAGGAATTGACTCAGTTCTAGACCATATCAAAAGAAAAAGAAAGGCAAAAAGTGCTAATGAAATAGAGAAGAGATTAATAGGAACGCTGATTTTAGGCCTTTTGGGCTATAGTCCTGGGCTTAAAAATTCAAGTACTCACTAAGATCTGGATAGTCCTCAAGAGGTTGGGGAAAATGCAAAGCTTAAGTATTAGGTCTTAGGCTTAGGGAGTATTCGACCTTGTTAACTGACCTCTGGTTTGCGGGACTCGGTAACCTAAGCACCCCAATCCACACACAGTCTGGTTCAGTGCGCCTAAGTATCAAAATCACATAAAAACATTTAAGTCATTATGAAAAAGTCACCTAGATTAGGAGAGCTAAACAACACAAGTTGATTTGGACAAGTTCCCGGCGTGGAGAGGTGGGAAATTCCCCTCGAAGATATGCAATAACATATCGTCTCCTCGGTGCTTTTCTCCTAGGATATCCACATATCCTACCAGGGGCATGTAAGCACTCTGTGTTGGTTTAGATGCCATGGGCGGCATTATCCCGAAATGTCAATTGCTAGGTCTGGATTTAGCTACAGAATGCCATGGGTGGGATTATCTCAAAATCTTGAAAGCCAAGGTTCTGGGGGTTACCATGGGCGATGCTATCTCGAAGCATCGATTGCCAGGGACCCTGCGAGGATTGATGATGGGGACTAGGAATCCGATACTGACAGTGTTGTAAAGCCAATCCGAAGCTAGAAATAAAATGAAAAGAGAGAGAAAACTCTCCAAAGAAAAATTCCTTTGTCTCTCTTCGACAAAAAAATGCTGAAAACTAAACTTGGGCTAAAACATATTACAAGCACGGGTGCTTTAACCACAGAGTTCAACGAACCTTAGGTTAGTTCCTGTGGGCCCTAGAAACCTTCACGGTAAACTGAGGCGAGAGCTGGTCAGGTCTGGATCTTGGTTAGTATTTGAGTACCTCTAGGCCTACTATCGACATTCTAACCTAATCTACAAAAGGAAGCACACATCAAAGCTTCTAAGCATCAAAAGATTTTATGGTCTAGAACCGAAGTTAATACCTTAGAATTTTGTAATGGGACTAGCAAAAGCTAAGCATGGGGGTATGATAGGAACACCATCACAAGCCATAACTAGCTTAATTTGACCCAATTGAGTCAACAAATGCTCCTACATAGCTACCAAAGAATCATAATTCAATGCATAAGTACTATGAGGGAAAAAAAAGAAACTAGGGTTAAAACTATAATTTTACCAGCTTATCATGGATGCAGTACAACCATGGGTTTTCTCAAGGGCTGAATAAAGGTCAAAGGTCTTAATAGGATAACAAGTGGGTTAGATCAATCAGAAAAGTGTTTACGTATGTTCTGAGAATTAAATGACTTTTGAAACCCTAAAAATAGACCCACTTAATTAACCAAGGTTCTGGTCAGGATAAAATTCACCTAAACCCTCTAAAAATCATAGAAAAATATTCTCTAGGGTTTAGTACCTTCAATTTCGCCATCAGAACCCATCTTGACCTAAAATAGAGTCTTAGATAGAAATTTGCCTTAATTTAGGTTTTTGCATACATTATCCAGTCAAAAATGGTGAAAACCAAAATCCAACTTCATCATTGGATTCCTTAAGTCAAAATTAGGTTTGTACCAAAATTTGGACCCAAGATGAGCTTTCCTTGACCTAGTTTGCAAAATGATCCTATCTGGTTACAGCTATACCCCTAACTTTCAGAAACCCTTGCATTCAGCGCCTAACTTCTTTACTTCTTCATCATCTTCACAATTAGGTCCCTCCGCCATTATCTCGGAGGAAACCTACTTGATGAGAGCCTCATCTTGAGCCATAACTAGCTCATTTTGACCCAATAAAGAAGATAAACGCTCCTAAATAACCTAGAAGAAGGCTTAACTAAAGGAACAAGTGCTCTGAGAAGAAAATATGAAATAAAGGTTAAAACTGCAATTTTACCATTGCAGTACATAAATGGGATTTCTCAGAGGCAAAACATAGGTCAAATGGTCTAAATAAGATAAAAAGTGGGTTGAGTCAATCAGAAATGGGTTTATGTGCAACCTAGGAATTAAATGACATTTGGTAACCCTAAAACTGACCCACTTAAATTAACAAGGTTCCGGTCAAGATAAAAATCAAGTAAACCCTCTAAAAATCATGGAAAAATATCCTCTAGGGATTGGAACACTTAATTTGGCCCTTGGAACCCAGTTTGACCTAGATTAGGGTCCTAGCACATTAATTGACCTAATTTGGGTTCTTACGCAAAATGTCCAGTCAAACAAGGTCAAACCTAAAATCCAACTTCATCATTGGATTTCTTAGGTCAAAATTAGGTTTATAACAAAATTTGGACCCAAGGGGAGGTCATCTTGACCTACTTTGCAATTTAGTACACCCAAATCACAATTTGGTCCCTATCTTTTGAATATCATTGCAGAGAGCCCCCTAAGTTCCTCGCCACCTTTGCAATCAGGTCCTACCACCATTGTTTGGGCAGAACCAAGCTCCGGCGAGGTTTAGAGAGAGATTACTCTCTGATTCCTCAGAGATTCCTCCTAGAAATGGAAGGGAGATTCTCTGAGGAATTCCCTTCCATTTAAGGCCAATTACAACCTCTGGTGTGAACCCAATCTCTCGTGCGAACGCACGAGGGATTTGGGTATCTTAACCTTTTTCCTACTCCAGCGAGCAATCAGAGGCAATGGCGTGCCCCCCATGCCCTGAACGACTGGCCTAGTGCCTATATAAGAACCCACACCTCCGGCCGCTCATCTTGAGCTTGATTTGGTCGAGTTTTCACCTCCAATTCATCTCCTCCTACCCAGCTAAAGTTCCCAGCAAGCTCCGGCGAGCCCCCCTCCCCTCCCTCTTCGCTCTGCCACAAAACGAGTGGCAAAGTTATCTTCCTGACTCTCCTCCGCGTCGCGCAGTACCCGCGTACGCCGCCTCAGCCCCGTCGTCGCCGCCGTTCTCCCCCACTGGGCAGCATCTTCCCGGCGACAGCGGGTACAACTGTCCACCCTCCGTCCTCCTTCGTCCCTACAATTAGGTTAGAACTATTCCCCGTAGTCCCCTCTCTCTTTTCCCCCTGTTATCTCATCTAATCGACCCTCGACCGACGCTGACCACCCTCATCTTCCACATCACCGACCGACCTCCGGCGAGCTGCTCCCACCATTCCGCCCTTGCACACGGCTCGCCGACCATCTCGTAAGCTCCGCCTCACCACCAGGAACACATTCCACCCCTCCACGGCCACTCCGCACATCCACAGTAGCCCCCCGAACAACCCCACACATCCGACCACAGGTTGACCTAGGCACGCATGCCTAGGTCGACCTGCGGCCTGCAGCACCGTCCACCGCCTTCGCCGTGCCACGGCGAAGGTGTCCAGCTAGTCTGATTAGGCCAATAGGCCGTGTTTGTGTCTGACAGTGTCGATGCTCCTGCCGCCATGGACGACATTTGAAGAAGCTCCAACGTAGCTCCAGGTGCCAGGGCTCCCATGCTGCAGGCGCAGCAGGTTCACGCGAGTGTTGCGAAGTGCTTCGAGTCCAGCCAAGGGCGCTGAGAGGCTAGCAGCTGTGGGGATGGCACGCAAATCTGCAGGCACGCGCGAAATCAGGGCAGAACCTTTAGTCCCACATTGTGGAGAGACGATGAGCCGCTGCGCCATAAATTGAATTTGTGTTTTATTCTTAACGCCTCAGAAAGCACAGGGGTGAGGTCCCTCACTTGCCCTCACGCCCGCCTCGTCCGCGGTTTCATCGCGTGGATCTGGCAGGATCCGACTCGACCCAAACCCACGCACTCCTCGCGCATCACCACCTATAGGTGTGCCTGGTACCGGGTGTGAATCCGACCCGATTACCCGTGTGGCTCTGGGAGAGCATGGTTGAGTGAATTGCTGAGAGAGAGACACGCGGGTAGAGGGAAAGGGATAGTTTTTGCTTTGTGTTGGCACAGGTTGAACGTTGAGGAAGAAAGACTTGGCCGAGAGAAAGAAGAAGGAAGGCAAGGCAGAAAAGTGAACAAAGGAGAAGGAGGAAAGAAGCCTTCGCAAGAGAAGAAACAAGAGAAAAGAAACAAAGGCAGGAAGAAGAAGCCTTCGCAAGAAAAGAAGCAATGCAGAAAGAGAGAAGAGAAAGAAGAAGAGAAGCCAAGACAGAAGACGAAGAAGAAAAAGAGTCTGCAGAAGAAGAAAGAAAAAGCAAGATCAGAATAAGAAGAATAATCAAAAGGAAAAGGGAAAACACTTTTAAGACGTCTGATCCCAAGATCAGATGTCCAATTTGACTCTTTTGCCTGAATTATTTTTTAGATACCTTTGAATTCCAGTTTTGAGTAAATTAGAGTGTTCAATTACATTTTGATTAGTAGTAAATTCCATTTGCTCCTTGTGTTCGACCTCAGATACTCCGATTTTCGAGTAATAAAATTCTCTATTTGTTTGAATGCTTTGTCGTCTATACTACAACGTCATATTCTCTTTAAAACCCGAATCAAAACGTGACAACATTTTGGCACCGTCGTCGGGAAGCAACGCGCAATTTACCACTAGTCTCTACATTCTTTTTATCATATTGAACACTAACTTGCCCTACTTTGCTTTGATGTGATCTTGCAGGTACTTCACGAGAAAATCTCTCCCGCAAGTCAACCACTCCTGGGCAGGTAATTTCTTTTCTTCCTTAATCATCCCCTAATCTTTGAAAGACAAAAGGAAGAAAATCAATTTAGGAATCAATTGCCTCTTTATATAGTAATCACCATCTATAAGGCAAAACATTTCCTGATTTTGCGAAAATTTCTGCAAATATTCTTGAAGTTGGAGTGATTTTTTTTAGATTCCATCCCATAAATTCTAGTGCCTAATTGAAATAACGCTTAATCTCGGCGGACCACACAGTTCTTGTTTATAAGTCCAAAGAGAACTTTTGTGAAAAAGAAAAAGAGGATTGGAAATAGAACCAAATTATGGTTTCCACATTAGGGTCTTGAAGCGCTAGTCACACATGCCTGTATAAAAGGAAATAAACCCTCCTGCATCAGTGTGCTACCCAAGCCCTTGATTGAAGAGAGCTAAATAAGAAAAACCCTAAAATTGAGCTCTAAAATCACTTGAATCTTAAAATTTTTGGACCTAATAACCTGGGAGTCAAATCAAGGTGATCTCTAGGTTCCAAACTTAGAATCATTCTGCCATCTATAGAACAGGTCAGGTGAAGTTGACCCCTTGGGTCAACCAACCTCTAAATTAGGTCACAATATAAAAACATCTAAAGTTCAAGTGAGAACCCTAAAAGCACCTTTGAAATAAAAAGTGATAGACTTAAGAGGTCAAGGTCGCCATTCTGGTCTACCTGGAATCTCAGTGACAAGAGAGGTCGGGTGGGGGAAACCCTGTAACCGATAGGGACGCTCTACCGTGTAGGGGTCTTTGCGGGACTCTCCCTCTCTGGCTACCCAGGTAATTCTCAGGTGGACGATCTTCTGATCCAGGGGTCCATCCGCCCCGAACCTCCATAGTCATCCAAACATCTTTGGGTGTCTTGATTGGGTCAAGAACATCTCCAGTCCCTCATCTTTTCTCTTTAGAGCACACATACACATTTTCAGTGGGACTCGTTATTCAGATTTGATTGCTTCATAACACATCGTGATTCCAACTTGATTCTACATCTTGACTCCACCACCTGATCCAAATATGCAGCCAAACCACCTAGGACTACCATTCAAGAAACCTGAATATCAGAGATCCTTGAGATATAAAATGATTGAGGATGCCATGAAATTCTATGAAAATGAAGAAACCTCAACAACAGTAGGAAACATTCAGGTTGATGTCCCAACAACCACAACCTTTGTCATAACTTGTGCCCAAGTACTCTTAGTAGAAGCCAACAAAGGATAAACCCGTGACTTGCTCATTACTGCATACATTGAGATAGAAAAATTGCACAATAGTGAATACCTTCAATGTATGACAAATCCTCGACTTTGGAACAAACACCAAGATAGTTTTGAAAAACGGGAAGAGATAATGAGATTAATAAAATAAGTGATTGATCAGAAATACCCATACATACCACCAACAGAGGATGAACTATCTTGTGACAACATTGAGGATAAATCTGATCTCGGGTTTAAGGCACAAAATGGTTGTGGATTCCCAACCCAGATGGAGTATAATGCACCTGATATTGAAGAAGGTTGGGAAGCTCCAAATGCAGAAAAAGACCATGATGAGCCCATTTTAGAATCCCAAGACTCCTGCAAGTATGAGAGTAGAACTGAACCTCTTGAGGGTGTAAATTCCGTCCCTTATTCTGATAAGGTGACCCTCGAAGGTTATTCAGACCTAAATTCTAGTAATTCAACCCACATCCTAAGCCTAGAACCTAGATCTGAAACATATTTTGAAGATTTCAAGGCCCCAAATGAAGAAGATCAATCTTTTAATGAAGAATATGATTTTGGGCCTCGATTTGTTGAATATCCCTCGCCAACCTTCTCAGAGGAACGAATCGATTTTTCGAAAGTCATGCCAATCTACGACACAGAAATCGAGGAGTTGGACGAGCAGGGTTTCAATTGGGTCTACCCTACTAGCTTAGAATCTGAGCCTCTACTAGATAAGGATACCCTTTTAAGCTCAGAATTAACATTTAGGCTAGATCCCAGTTAGGCTACTGAATATACAACATATGACTTATTCTATGGTGGAACTCATGATCTGGAATCTCATTCAAACTTTGATTTTCGCAAACTCTCCGACGATCTCGAATCTGACCATAACATCAGAGAAAATCTGCCTCCTGATTATAACATGTCAATCTTCTTTGAAGCCACCTGCTCCACATATACAGAACCAATCAAATCCCGTTCCCCACCTCGACCCGCAAACGGACTCAATTTCTATTCTGATTCACCTCTCACTGAGCCGTTTGCAGATGATTCAACTCCATATCTAGACCGGGTATCGGGTACTGAACAGACCACAAATTAGGAGCCTCCATCCTTTGATCACCCTTGTAGGGATTCCACACCTTACATGGACAATTTTTCGAAACGCTACTTTGACTAGGCCGATTCGACTCAGCCTGAACCTGAGTTTTCACTTCCATATCCATCAGAACTTCATTGCATATGGTGGGTTCCACATTTGTTGATCTACATCTATCAACCCACCAGACTTATTGGGTTTGGGCTGCATCATCAGCCCACTGATCTTAACAAGCACCTGGTTGGACCAACTAGGATCTTAATCAAGGTGCTTGTTTTACAAAATTTTGCTGATTTGACCACTCCCTCTCCACCCCATTTTCTGCTCGGCTGAAGGCATTAAATTTAGTGCTTAACGGGAGGCAACCCGTCATCCCAAAAATAGAGACCCGTTTGATTATCCGTCCGAACTCCATGTCTATTGTACCTTGAGTTCAGCCTTAGACAGTTGATCCCACCTCTGGTACACGTATCAGAGCTTAAAATCATCCGCATCAGTCATTTTCGACTCATTCACCCACCCGATGTATCCTGTACTAAGTCCCTGACCTCAACACTAATTCACACCCTTTGGTTACAATGAGGGCATTGCAAAACTTAGGCATGGGGGGGTGATAAAGTGCATACATACAGAACCAAGAAAAAAGTCAGGAGTCTCACACACAAAAAATTTGCATATGTCAAAAACACAAAAAAATTGAAAAAAGTAAGAAAAAGAACAAAAACAAGTGGGGAGAGGGAAGAAATTTTGTGAGCCACATATTCATAAGGAGGAGAAAAAGAGCAAAAATGAAGAAAGGAGCACAAAATGAGAAAGAAAAAAAGTAGTCATTAGTAAAAGAGTAAGGAATTAACTGAAGTTCTAGACCAGATCAAGAAAAGAAATAAAAGAAAAAGTGCTAAGGAGACACAACAAGAGATTAGCGGGAATGCTGGTCTTAGGCCTCTTGGGCTAGAATATTTAGCTTAAAAATTCACGTATCCATTAAAATCTGGATAATCCTCAAGAGGTTGAGGAAAATGTGAAGCTTAAGTATTAGGTCTAAGGCTTAGGAAGTATTCGACCACGTTAACTGACTTCCGATTTGCGGGATTCGGTAACCTAAGCACCCCACATTCACACACAGTCTAGTTCAGTGCGCATAAACATCCAAATCACGCGAAAAGTGTTTAATGTTCTGAAAGAGTCACCTAGATTAGGAGCGGCCAATCAGCACAAGTTGATTTAGACGAGTTCCCAGCGCGGAGAGGCAGGAAATCCCCCTCGAAGATGCGTAACAACATATCGTCTCCTCGGTGCTTGTCTCTTAGGATATTTAAATATCCTACAGGGGGCATGTAAGCACTCTGCTGGTTCAGATACCATGGGCGGCATTATCCTGAAATGTCGATCGCCAGGGTGGCCACGAAACTCCATGGGCGGGATTATCTCAAAATCTCGAAAGCCAGGGTTCTGGGGGTTGCCATGGGTGGGATTATCTCAAAATCTCGAAAGCCAGGGACCCTTGAGGATTGATGATGGGGACGAGGAATCCGATACAGACCGTGTTGAGAAGCTAATCCGAAGCTAGAAATAAAAAGAAAAGAGAGAGAAAAGCTCTCCAAACAAATAAATCCTCTATCTCTCTCTCTTACAAAAGAACGCACTGCAAACTGAACTTAGGCTAAAAATGTCTCAAGCACGGGTGCTTTAACCGCGGAGTCCAACAAACCCTAGGTTAGTTTCTGTGGACCGTAGAAACCTTTGCAGAGGACTGAGGCTAAAGCGGAACAGGTCCGGATTTTGGTTGGTACTTGAGTACCTCTAGGCCTATTATTGGCATTCTGACTTAATCACAAAAGAAGCACTTATCATAACTGAGGACATTGGGTCTAGAATGGAAGTTAAAACCTTGAAATTTTGCTAAGGGACTAGCAAAAGCTAGGCATGGGGGTATGATGAGAGCCTCATCATGAGCCATAACTAGCCCATTTTGACCCAATAAAGAAGATAAAAGCTCCTAAATAACCTAGAAGAAGGCTTAACTGAAGGAACAAGTGCTCTGAGAAGAAAACATGAAATAAAGGTTAAAACTGCAATTTTACCATTGCAGTACATAAACGGGATTTCTCAGAGTCAAAACATAGGTCAAATGGTCTAAATAAGATAAAAAGTGGGTTGAGTCAATCAGAAATGGGTTTATGTGCAACCTAGGAATTAAATGACATTTGGTAACCCTAAAATAGACCCACTTAAATTAGCAAGGTTCCGGTCAGGATAAAAATCAAGTAAACCCTCTAAAAATCATGGAAAAATATCCTCTAGGGATTGGAACACTTAATTTGGCCCTTGGAACCCAGTTTGACCTAGATTAGGGTCCTAGCACATTAATTGACCTAATTTGGGTTCTTACACAAAATGTCCAGTCAAATGAGGTCAAACCTAAAACCCAACTTCACCATTGGATTCCTTAGGTAAAAATTACGTTTATAACAAAATTTGGACCCAAGGGGAGGTCATCTTGACCTACTTTTCAATTTAGTACACCCAAATCATAATTTGATCCCTATCTTTCGAATATCATTGCAGAGAGCCCCCTAAGTTCCTCGCCACCTTTGCAATCAGGTCCTGCCGCCATTGTTAGGGTAGAACCAAGCTCCGATGAGGTTTAGAGAGAGATTACTCTCTGATTCCTCAGAGATTCCCTCCCAGAAATGGAAGGGAGATTCTCTGAGGAATTCCCTTCCATTTAAGGCCAATTACAACCTCTGGTGTGAACCCAATCTCTCGTGCGAACGCACGAGGGATTTGGGTATATTAACCTCTTTCCTACTCCGGCGAGCAATCAGAGGCAATGGCGTGCCCCCCACGCCCTGAATGACTGGCCCAGTGCCTATATAAGAACCCACACCTCTAGCCGCTCATCTTAAGCTTGATTTGGTCGAGTTTTCACCTCCAATTCATCTCCTCCTACTCGGCCAAAGTTCCCAGCAAGCTCCGGCGAGCCCCCCTCCCCTCCCTCTTCGCTCTTCCACAAAACGAGTGGCAAAGTTATCTTCCTGACTCTCCTCCGCGTCGCGCAGTACCCTCGCACGCCGCCTCAGCCCCGTCGTCGCCGCCATTCTCCCCCACTGGGCAGCGTCTTCCCGGCAACAGCAGGTACAGCTGTTCGCCCTCCATCCTCCTTCGTCCTTACAATTAGGTTAGAACTATTCCCCGTAGTCCCCTCTCTCTTTTCCCCCTGTTATCTCATCTAATCGACCCTCGACCGACGCCGACCACCCTCATCTTCCACATCACCGACCGACCTCCGGCGAGCCGCTCCCACCATTCCGCCCCTCCACACGTCTCTCCGACCATCTTGTAAGCTCCGCCTCACCACCAGGAACACATTCCACCCCTCCACGGCCACTCCGCACATCCACAGTAGCCCCCCGAACAACCCCACACATCCGGCCACTGGTTGACCTAGGCACGCATGCCTAGGCCGACATGCGGCCTGCAGCACCGTCCACCGCCTTCGCCGTGCCACGGCAAAGGTGTCCAGCTAGTCTGATTAGGCCAATAGGCCGTGTTTGTGTCTGACAGTGTCGATGCTCCTGCCGCCATGGACGACATTTGAAGAAGCTCCAACGCAGCTCCAGGTGCCAGGGCTCCCAGGCTGCAGGTGCAGTAGGTTCATGCAAGTGTTGCGAAGTGCTTCGAGTCCAGCCAGGGGTGCTGAGAAGCCAGCAGCTGTGGGGATGCCACGCAAATCTGCAGGCACGCGCGTGGAGAGATGAGGCGCCGCTGCACCATAAATTGAATTTGTGTTTTATTCTTAACGCCTCAGAAAGCACAGGGGTGAGGTCCCTCACTTTCCCTCACGCCTGCCTCATCCGCGGTTTCATCGCGAGGATCAGGTGGGATCCGACCCGACCCAAACCCACGCACTCCTCGCGCATCACCACCTGCAGGTGCGCCTGGTCCCGGGTGTGAATCCGACCCGATTACCCGTGTGGCTCTGGGAGAGCGTGGTTGAGTGAATTGCTGAGAGAGAGATGTGCGGGTAGAGGGAAAGGGATAGGTTTTGCTCTATGTAGGCACAGGCTGAACGTTGAGGAAGAAAGACTTGGCTGAGAGAGAGAAGAAGGAAGGCAAGGCAGAAAAGAGAACAAAGGAGAACGAGGAGGAAAGAAGCCTTCGCAGGAGAAGAAACAAGAGAAAAGAAACAAAGGCAGGAAGAAGAAGCCACCGCAAGAAAAGAAGCAAAGAAGAATGAGAGAAGAGAAAGAAGAAGAGAAGCCAAGACAGAAGACGAAGAAGAAAAAGAGTCTGCAGAAGAAGAAAGGAAAAGCAAGATCAGAAGAAGAAGAATAATCAAAAGGAAAAGGGAAAACACTTTTAAGACGTCTGATCCCAAGATCAGACGTCCAATTTGACTCTTTTGTCTGAATTATTTTTTAGATACCTTTGAATTCCAGTTTTGAGTAAATTAGAGTGTTCAATTACATTTTGATTAGTAGTAAATTCCATTTGCTCCCTGTGTTCGACCTCGGATACTCCGATTTTTGAGTAATAAAATTCTCTATTTGTTTGAATGCTTTGTCGGCTATACTACAATGTCATGTTCTCTTTAAAACCCAAATCAAAACGTGACAACACTACTCCAGTGACCTTTGACAGGAGATTTCTCCTTAATTGCTTGGCAAATCTCTTCCAAAATTGGAAGGGTGATTCTCTGAGAAGTCCTCTCCAATATGAACCCATCCATATGCTCTGAATGTTTCCCAATCTCTCATTCAAATGCAATAGAGATTTGGGTATCTAAAAAACTCTCAAATTCGACGACCTTACAAGCTTGGGAAGCTTGCTTCCCAAGCTCTAACCACCCCCTAGAGCCTGTTATAAGGACCTTCAGAGCTCACCGATCTCTTTATGCTTGAAATTAGTCATGAATCCTAACAATTCCACTCTCTCCTTCACTACCAAAGGTTCCTCGACATCCGACGACCTTTCTGCCTCTTCTCATCATCCGTCCAACATACCTACAGCGGATTCATCCTCCCTATTCTTCCCCACGTCTTGTCATACCAGCAGATGCCCGTCCTCCTTCGTCCTCGCCGTCTCTCCCTCACTGGAACCGCCTTCATCTCTGACGTCGGCCACACCGCATTCGATGCCATCCCTACCCCACTTCGTCCATCAACCTCCTAGCTAAGTCCCTTATCCCCTCTACTTTCTTGTCTTCTCTTTATTTTCCAAATCCGACCACCGACAACCCTTCTCAACTCCATCATCTCCATCTCCAGCCACCCCCTCTAGCGAGACCATTCCACCTCCACAAACCACCAACACCCTCGCCGACCACCACAAAACCATTGCCATACCTCGCTGATCATTTTCCCTCTCTTCATTCACTTCACCCACTCACATGCACCCCCGAACACACCCACTCTTACGCACCCAGTTTGACCTAGCTACCCACTCACAACCACTGTCGCTCCACACCACCACCCCTATCACATTTGTCGTGCTCTGACGCCCTCCCTGAGCATTTTGACATGGTCGAGAGGCCGTTTCACTAATTTCAAGTGTGAGCCTTATCTGCCATTCACGAGCAAGCTTCAAGCTTGCTTGAAGGTCGCTCCAAGTCTTGCTACGCTAAAGTTGAAGCCCCAAGTTGCGTAGAAGTTCCTCGCGCACAAGTCCAGGCCCTCAATTGAAGACACAAGCCTCACAAGTTGAGGCAATTGAAGGAGACTCCCTGCTGCGGGCACGCTAGAAAGAAGGGTGCGGATAGTCCCACATTAGAAAGTGTTGAAGCCACGTGCTCGCATAAATTGGTTTTGTGACAGCAGCTGTTCGCCTCAATTCATAGGGTAAGGTCCCTCTCACCCGCTCACCCAACCTCGTCCGTGACACCTACCTGCGGACTTGGTCGACCTGATAACCCACCTGACCTACACTCCTTGATCACCATGGCACGCCAGTGAGCCTGTACCTGGGTACGCGCCTAACCGAATAACCCGGATACCCTATGGCTCTGGGAGAGCCGATGCTAAGAGAGAAAGAGAGAGGAGAGTTGTAAAGGTAGGGGGAGGGTTTTGCTACAAGGACCTTCGGCTGACACTTAGCTGAATTCTGAAGAGGAAAGCCAGAGAAGAAGAAGAGGAGGCCTAAGATGAAGCTGAAGAAGAAAAGGAGGCCTGAGCAGAAGCTGAAGAAGAAGAGGAGAATTGTAGAGCTAAAGAGAAAGTAGCTAAAGGTAGAAGAAGAAGAGGTGAAGGAAGAGAAGGTCGTAGCCGAAGAATCATAGAAAGAGAAAAAGCTCCAAAAGAAAGGAAGAATCAGAGAAGGAAGAAAACAAGAAGAACATCAGACTTTAAGTCATTTGATTTCCAAATCAGACGACAGATCTTAGCTCTTATTTCATACATATACATTGAGTTCCTTAGTTGATATTGTGGGAGTATTTGGTGATCTAAATCACCATTTTACTCCCATCTTTTTGTACATTGATATTGATATTATTGCAAATTCTTTTAGTTTGAATTGTGATCCTAATTTCTAAATCCCATATTGTTCCCTGTGTTCGACCTCAGAATCTTTTTGAGTAATGAAAATTATTTTCGTTTTCATAGCGATTTTGATTATATTACAACGCTTCATTTTAAACTCAATTTCGCCATGATAAACTGTTGTGTTAGGCAGTATTAGGTGGTAGAAAAGAATGGGATAGGGGGCTCAACCTCTCTATCTATCTTCCTTTCCATAAAATCCATGCAAGCATGTTTAAGCGAGTCGAGATCAATTATTAAATCAATGTGTCGTAGTATACTTGAAATCGCTCGAAAACAAATGAATTTTATTACTCGAAATTGTAAATCCAAGGTCGAACACAGGGGGCAAATTGGGGTCTAAAAATCAAGAGCACAACTTTCAAATTGGAAATAATATGCAATGAAAAATTAGAGTTATAATGCAAGAAATATATTGTCAATGTATATAGAAGCACAAAAAATATGGATGTCTGATTTTGAAAATCAAACGTCTTAAATATGAAATTGCTACAGTGCTTCTCTTCTTTGTCTTCTGTCTGATCTCCTTCTTCTCCTTTCTTTTCTTTCTTCTATTCTCTGTCTCTAATGGCCTTCTTCCTTCTTGGTTTCTTCTTCCTCTTCCTTTTTTGATTGCTCTGGCCTTTGTCTTCTTCTTCTTTCTTCTCTGATTTCTTCTTTCTTTGCTCTGGCCCTTGTCTTCTTCTTCTTTCTTCTCTGATTTCTTCTTTCCTTCTCTTCTGCCTTCAGCTCCTCTTCATCCTTGCCTTCTCCTTCCTTAGCTTATCTGGCTGTCGCCCTTTCCTTCCTTGGCTCCCTCTTGTTCTCCTTTCTTTAGCTTCCTCTTTTTCTCCTGAGAGCAAAACCTACCCCTACCCTCCCCTGCGATCTCTCCTTTTCTTTCTCTCTTAGGCTCGCTCTCCTAAAGCCTTCTCGGGTTATCGGGTCGGGTATGCGCACCCGGGACCAGGCCCACCAATGTGCAAGGTGGCCAAGGAGTGTAGGCTAAGTGGGTATATTGGCTAGAGCCAGGTCCGCGAGCAGTGGGGTCATGGACAAGGCGGTGAGGGCGAGTGGGACCTTACCCCATTGTCATGAGGCGATAAGCCTCTGCGACTTTTTCAACTTATATCACTACGCCCGCTCCTACACTTCCAAGGTAGGACTATGTTGTCCTACCTTCTTTGCAAGCGCCCGCAGTAGATGTCTCCTCGAATTGCAGCAACTGCATGGGTGTTGACACAAGTTACTGGGCAAAGGATGTGCGCAGAAGGAATCCGTGCGACCTGGGACATAGAGCTTGGTGCCTAGAGTTCTGGATGAAGCTTCCAAGCAAGCTTCATGCTTCGTCAATGGCGGCGAAGGCCTCGAACCCTGTCAACAAGAAAACGGCCTTGCGGCCTCATCAGAACATGCAGGGAGCTTCGTCTGAACACAGCGATGGTGGTATGACGATTGGCATGGCGTGTGGTGATTTGAGTGTGCATGCCTAGGTCACCCTGTGGGTGCGAAGGTGGGTGTGTTCAGGGGGCGTTCTGGGGACTTGGCACGGTGGATGGAATGAGGGTTTAGGGTTAGTGAGGCATGGTGGTGCTCGTGAGGTAGTTGGCGAGGTGGGTGGAGTCATGGAGAGGTGGGAACACCTCGCCAGAGGTTTTACCAGATATGGAGAAGGTGATGGTGGTGTGCGAGCGTCAAGGCATATTTGCAAAAATAGATGGTAGAAAAATGATGAGAAGAGAGAGAGGACTTAACTGAGTATGGGTAGATGAAGGGGGGGTGCAGAGGAGGAGGCTGGCTTGTACTGCCGTTGCTAGAGACGAAGGACCCAGTGGGAGGAGGATGGCGACAATGAGAGGGTTGTAGGGACGTCGGCTGATGCGGCGCGATGCGGATGAAGAGGATAAAGGGAACTCTGCCACTGGTATTGTGGCAGAGCGATGAGAGAGAGAAAGAGAAGGGTCGCCGAAGCTTGCTGGGTGGTTGACCGGAGGGGGAAGAGATGAATTGGAGGTATCTCAAGCCAAATTCAAGCTTGGGAGGTGCGGAATGATCTGGGTAGGCTTTTATAGGCCCTGGAAGGAGGTTTTGTGCTTGGAAGCCAAGCTTCCAAGAATGATCATGTCGCCAGAGATGGAAGGTTAGAGAGACCCAAATATCTCTTGCGTTCGCATGAAAGATTGGGTAGGAATTAGCGCTTGATAATGGGTTCACATGAGGGGAGATTTCTTAGAGAATCTCCCTTTCAATTTTGAAAGGGATTCTCTGAGGAATCAGAGAGTTCCTTCCCTTGATACCTCACCGGAGTAAGATTCCCTCCGTAGTATGGTGGAGGAACCTAATTGGAAAGAACGACGAGGAAGTTACGGGCATTTTTGTAGAGGTTTTCAAAAGTTAGGGATAGAAATGTAATTAACCTGCACCTATTTGCGCACTAAGTCAAGGATTCCCCTTAGGTCCAAATTTTGGTACAAACCTAATTTAGGCCTAAGGAATTCAATGGTGAAGTTGGATTTTAGGTTTGACCACATTTGATTGGAAAATTTATACAAAAGCCCAATTTAGGGCAGACATCTAACTAAGACCCTAATTTAGGCCAAAATAGGTTCTAAGGGCCAAATTGAAGGTTTTAAACCCTAGACAATATTTTTACATAATTTTTAGAGGGTTTAGGTGATTTTTTTCCTGACCAGAACCTTGTTAAATTAAGTGGGTCTGTTTTAGGGTTACAAGAAGTCATTTAATTTCTAGAATTCACATGAACCCTTTTCTATTTGAACCAACCCACTTTTTATCTTTTTACGACCATTTAACCTATGTTTAGACCATGAGAAATCCTGTTGTTGCACTATAATGGTAAAATTGCAATTTTACCCCTTGTTTCTTACTTTTCTTTTCGAAGGGTTATTCATTGAGTTAGGACCTCCAGTTGGTTATGTAGGAGCATTTGTTCTCTCTTCTAGGTCAAAATGAGCTATTTAGGGCTCATGATGGTGTTCCCATCATAACCCCATGCCTAGCCTTTGCTAGTCCCTTAGCAAAATTTTAAGGTTTTAACTTCTATTCTAGACCATGAATTTCTTGATGTTCAGAGATTATGATGAGTGTTTTTCTTCTTTTCTTTTTGATTAGGTTAGAATGCCGACAGTAGGCCTACAGGTACTCAAGTATCAACCAAGATCTAGACCTAATCAGCTCTAGCCTCAGTCCTCCACGAAGGTTTTTAAGGCCCACAGGAATTATCCTAAAGTTTGTTGGACTCCGCAGTTAAAGCACCTGTGCTTGCAACGTATTTTAGCCTCGGTTCAGTTTGTAGTGCATTTTTTGTAAGAGAGAGACAGAGGATTTATTTGTTTGGAGAGTTTTCTCTCTTTTCTTTTTATTTCTAGCTTCGGATTGGCTTCTCAACATGGTCTGTATTGGATTCCACGTCCCCATCATCAATCTTCGAAGGGTCCTTGGCTTTTGATGCTTCATGATAGCACTGCCCATGGCAACCCCCAGAATCCTGGCTTTTGAGATTTCGAGATAATCCCACCCATGGTGTTCTGTAGCTAAATCCAGACCCTGGCAATCAACATTTCATGATAATGCCGCCCAAGGCATTTGAACCAGCACAGGGTGCTTACGTGCCCCCAGTAGGATATGAAAATATCCTAAGAGACAAGCACCGAGGAGGCGATATGTTATTACACATCTTTGTGGGGAATTTCACACCTCTCCGCACCGGGAACTCATCCAAATCAACTTGTGTTGGTCAGCCACTCCTAATCTAGGCAACTTTTTCTCAGAACATTTAAATGCTTTTGCGTGATTTTAATAGTTATGCGCACTGAACCAGACTGTGTGTGGATTGGGATGCTTAGGTTACTGAGTCCCACACAAGTTAATGAGGTCAAATACTCCCTAAGCCTTAGACCTAATACTTAAGCTTCTCATTTTCCCCAACCTCTTGAGGACAATCCAGATCTTAGTGGATACTTGAATTTTTAAGCCTAAGAGTCTAGCCCAAGAGGCCTAAGATCAGCGTCCTTACTAATCTCTTTTGTGTCTCATTAGGACTTTTTTCCTTGAATTTTCTTTCTCTTGATATGGTCTAGAACTTCGGTTAATCCCTTAATTTCTTACTGACTATCTCTTTTTCCTTTTTCACTTTATGCTCCTTTTTTGACATTTTGCTCTTTTTCTCCTCATTTTCTCCTCATGATTTGTATGGCCTCAAAGCTTTCTCTCCCCTCAGTACGGTTTTGTTCTTTTTGAAGATTTTTTTCATTTTTTTTGGTGTTTTTTGTGATATGTGATTTTTTTTGTTGAAACCTTTTCTTGTGAGATGAGTTTTCATGGTGTTTTGCAGTTTCATACCCTCCCACGCCTACGATTTGCAATGTTCCCATTGTAAATTAGGTGGGTTCGAATTCAACTTAGATCATTCATTAGAACAGGTTTTGGGTGGGCGAATGGGTTGAGGTGACTGTTGCGAATGATTTCTGGACTCGGGTATAGGTACCCGAGGTGGGGTCGGCGATTCTAATGGATAAACCCTAAAGTGCAATATGAATTTAGCATAGGAATGTCAAGAAAGGTTTTGGGTTTTTCAAGAATGATAGGTTGACTCCCGTTAAGTGCTGAGTTTTACGCCATCGACTGGGCACAATGAGCTCAGGGAGAATGGAGGGTAAAGGATATCCCAGCCAAATTTGTATCAGTCAAGTCAATGAACGGTTTGAGTCTTTGACCATTCATGACGAAAGGTTCTGAATCATGGTTGAGTTGACTGATCTCAATGGCTAAATTTCTAAAGATTTGTCGGACGAGGTAGGGTTTGATCCATTTTGATCGTAGCTTTCTTGGGAATAGTTTAAGCTTAGCATCGAAGAGTATGACTTTTTGACCAGGATGGAAGATCTTTCTTGATATGTGCTTGTCGTGAAAGGCCTTAACCCGCTCTTTGTAAATTCATGAGTTCTCATATGCATCATGGCATAATTCATCGATCTCTCTCATTTGAAGCTTTCTGTGGGTTCCTGCCTTAGAAAGATCTAGGTTGCAGTTCCGTATTGCCCAATAGGCTTTGTACTCCAACTCGACGGGGAGGTGACATGCCTTTCTGTACACCAATATGAAGGGAGACATACATAATTGGGTTTTGTGGGTGGTCCTATAAGCCCACAAAGCTTCCAGAAGCCAGGATGACCAGTAACAGTAACCTGGAGGATTTTCTTGATCTCCCGATTTGATAGCTTAGCTAGGCCATTAGTTTGGGGGTGGTAAGGAGTAGAGATTCGGTGTGACACCCCGTATTTGGTCATCAGTGACCTGAACTAAGCATTAGTGAAATGGGTCCTTCTGTCAGAAATTATAACACGTGGAATCCTGAATTGTGAAAAGATGTTTTGATGAATGAATTTGATAACCACTTTATGATCATTGGTTCAGGTCGGAATGACTTTGATCCATTTGGACACGTAGTCAACAGCTAGAAAAATGTACTCGAAGTTGTCCGAAACAGGGAAGGGTCCCATAAAATCAATCCCCCATATGTCGAAGATTTTGCATACTAGAATCGGTTGTAAAGGCATCATATCACGATGGCTCGTGTTGCCCAAAGTCTAGCAACGAGTACATGCCTTAAAGTGATTTTACGCATCTTTGAAAATTGTGGGCCAATAGAAGCCACATTGGAGGACTTTCACTGCGGTTTTATGACCTGAAAAATGTCCACTGCATGTTGATATAACGGTTTTTGCTTTCGAATAATGTGATTAAGATGATTTATCATTTTAGTAACAAAGTGGTGGAAGACCGCTTAACAAAACAATTACAATAAAAATTAGCTACTCACAGAAGAGTGGGTCGTGTCCATAGGGAGGCAATGATGCAATAATATCATGAATATTTTTCTCGTATTCGTTCAATCAAGTGTGAAATCTCGAATCAAATCTGACATGAAATGCAATGAAAAGGAGATACACAATAACTCAAAAATGTAAGGGTATATGTGCAATTTTCCTCACTGAAATATTCAATAAATATGTGATGAATCTATGTAATTTCCAATTGACATGCATTAGAGAAAATTTGTGCACATTTTAATCCAAAACCAATGTTAAAACATGTGAATAACAAAACCCACACAATTATAAGAAAGCATGAGTATGAAGTCACAATTTCACCAAAATAAAGTAATCATAAATTAAAATTCATTTTCATGGTAATGGCATTCAAATGTAAATATTAATTAAAGTAAAATCAGAGGATTCTACCTCTCTCCTTGCGCATGGGAGAAAGGTTCATTCGAGGAGCTACTCCTACAAGAGGTCAGATGAAGCGAGGCCTTCGCGGTGGTGATGGTGGTGCATCGTGAGATGGTCGGAGCTGGCTTGTCGGAGGAACGGAGTGGCGGCAGTGGAGGAGCCTGCTGCTGGCTGCGCATGTTGCAGGCGCAAGGAGAGCAGCGCGCAGGCACTACAAGAGCTATAGATGCACGCGAAGCATGGGTGTGTGGAGGCGCAGGCTCTGCAAGGCACACAGGCATGCACGGACGTGCTGGTGACGCCGACTGTAGGTGCTGCAGGGAGGTGTGGAGTGTGGGCGCGTGGAGGCGCGGCTTTGTAGGCCGCAAGGGGTGTGCGAGCATGGGTGCTAAAGCGCGAGTTGCTGGCACGCAGGCATGATGGTGCATGGTACGTGGGCTGTGGGCGAGAGGAGGTGGCGGAAGTGCAGGGGCACTGGAGGTTCTGGAGAAGGTGAGGAGGCGCGAGCGTGCTGGCTAGGCTGGAGGCGCATGGTGGGTCTGATGGAGCAGGGAGGGGCTGCTGGCACATGTGCTGGCAGAGGTAAGGTGCTGGGGTGAGAGCGCACGCACGCAGGTGGCTGCTGAGTGGGTTGGAGCTGCTGGTGAAGGCGAAGGCGTGGGCGTGCACTGGCTGAGTTGAGGGCTTAGTGGGCAGTTGGCGAGTGCGCTGAAGGTGGGTGCGCTGGAGGTTGGCGTAAGTTTCTGGTTGAGGTGAAGAGTTGCAGAGACTCTTTGGAGGTGTGGGCTGTCACCCCACATGCCCACAATGGTGAGTCATTCTGCTATGGTGAGGCCAGTGGTATGGAATGGAAGAGGAGCAAGGTCCTCTAAGCACACTGAGGAACAAAGGGTGGTGGCCTCCTCTTTCAATGGCAGCTCTTCTTTTGTAGCCATGGCCACACTGATTTGAAATTCAAAATGCCGTAGCATGAATGTGATGTGTAGGAGGTGGAGTCGGAGGAGTTACCTGTGCAAAGAAGAAAAAGAATGAAAGAATAAAATAATTAGGGTCATTTATACATAACTCCTTAACTTCTATGTTAATTAAAATAGTGCATCTAATTAATTAACTAATTAAATATATGCAACCCTAGGTTAATTCTAAATGCATGAATTATGTACTTAAGCTAAAAATATGAATTAATTTATTTACATCCTAATATATGCTACCTAAATGTTAAAATTAATTTAATGTCTAGACATTTAGATACTTAAATAGCCCATGAATATGGGCTAATCAAATACCCCCATGCCTAGTTTTTGCTAGTTCCTAGCAAATCCAAGCAAAACCTAGCACTCCAAGTAGACTAGCCAACCCAATTGGTCTTCCTTTAGAAACATATTAAGTTCAGACTTTAGACCAAAGGTTCCCAAGTAGTTGCTAAATTACAGACTAGGTCGGCTAAAGACGAGTTGCAGGCACAAGTTTCCTTGATTTCTGACTCTACCCTAAGGTTTATTGATCCTTGAGATTAAAGCATCCGTGAATGTACTTTGGTCTGAGTTATTTGAGTTAAAGGAAAAAGGAATTTTTTTTTAATAATATATATATATATTTTTTTTGTTTGACTCCTCTAAGTCTAACCTTAGATCAGCTATCAACATGGTCTGTGTCAGATTCATTATCCCCATCACCATACCTCGAAGGGTGCCTGGCTTTCGATGCTTTGAGATGGCACCACCCATGGCGACCCCAAGAACTCCTGGCAATCAACACTTCGAGATAGTATCGCCCATGGATTTCTTAAGCGAATTCAGGCCTGTGGCAATCGTCACTTTGAGATAGGGTCACCCATGGTACCTGAACCGCACAATGCACTTACATGCCCATAGTAGGATGGATATCCTAAGAGACAAGCACCGAGGAGGTAATATATTATCATCGCATCCTAAAGGTAAGTATATACTCCACCTCTCCTATGGCAGAAACTCTTCCAATCAAATTGTGTTTTCAAGCCTCTCCTAAGTCAAAACTAAGAGAACCAACTTTCTTTTAAGAAATGAATTAAGGTGATTACTTACTTACACAAGACCAAGTGTGTGAAATTTGGATGCTTGGGTTACAAGGACCCGTAAACCAAAAGGTAGAATAAGACTCCAGGTACTACCCCACCTTTTAACTCAATCCCTAGCTTTCCTTCCTCAACCTCTTGAGGAATGGTCCGCAACTTAACTCCTGCTTAAGTTTTTAAGTCCACAAAGGACCCTAAAGGTCTAAAGCTAGTAGCTCACTTAGCTTCTAAAGTTCGACCCTAGAACCAACTTAGTCTTACCTAGAGTTCTGATTTGCTTAAGAATGCAGGACCTAGCCAGTTATGCTCAAAACTTTTTCTTTTAATATTATTATTATTATTTTTAAATGCACTATGAATGAATGCAAAATGTAGACATGCTATAAACAAAATGCCTTAGGTCCTCTCCCCCATGCCTGGTTCAAACAATGTTCTCATTGGAAATAAAAATAATAAAATGAAGATATTACCTGAGGCAGAGAATGGTAGGAGCTAAGGCTCCTCAAGAATGACCTTGTCAACTAGATGGCCATCCAAAGTAATGTATGGTTTTAACCGTTGACCGTTGATGATAAAGGGAATTGCTGAAGAGGAAGGGCTTTTAATCTCCACAGCTCCATGCGGAAACACTTTAGTGATTATGTAAGGCCCATCCCAACGAGATTTTAACCTCCCAGGAAAAAGCTTAAGTTTGGAATTGAAAAGCCAGACTTGTTGGTTGGGCTCAAAGGTCTTTTGAAGTATATACTTATCATGCAAGACCTTAGTTCTTTCTTTATAAGCTTGAGAGGTGTCATAAGCATCATTCCTCAGCTCCTCATGCTTACTTAATTCTAGAAGTCATGCCTTAACCGCCATCTCTAAATCCATGTTAACACTTCGAGTAGCCCAAAGTGCCTTATGTTCCAACTCAATAGGTAAATGGCACGCTTTCCCATACACAATCCGAAAGGGAGAAGTACCCAAAGGGGTCTTATAGGCCGTTCGATATGCCCACAAAGCATCATCGAGCTTTTGGGACCAGTCTTTCCTATCAGGTCTAACGTTCTTTTCTAAAATATTTTTTATCTCCCTATTCGACACTTCAACCTAGCCACTCGTCTGAGGATGGTAAGGGGTAGCGACCTTGTCAGTCACTCCCAGACTCTTGATTAGCTGATTGAAGTGGTGGTTTCGGAAATGGGGTCCCCCATCACTAATAATGGTCTTGGGGCATCCAAAACGAGATATGATATTGTCCTTCACAAATTTCAACACCATAGAGTGGTCATTTGGGCGTGTAGGAATGGCCTCTATCCATTTAGAGACATAATCAACTACCAGCAAGATATATTCATAACCATGGGATGATGGGAAGGGGCCCATAAAGTCAATTCCCCACACATCAAAAATTTCAACAGATTGAATAGGGTATTGAAGCATTTCATTCCTCTTCCCAATGATTTTAGTCCGTTGACATCTAATATAGGCCTTAACAAAATTATGAGAATCCTTAAATAAGGAAGGCCACCAAAAACCAGGCTAGAGAACCTTAAAAGCAGTTTTCTTAGCACCAAAGTGTCCTCCACAATGAATTTCATGGCAAAAACTCAGCACACTTTGTTGTTCCTCTTTAGGCACACAATGTCTCAATACTTGGTCTTGTCCAATTCTAAATAATTTAGGCTCTTCCCAATGAAAATATCTTGCTTGGGAAATGAATCTTTTTCTTTTCTGCTCATCCCAAGAGCCAGGAGTTTATCCAGTGAACAAGTAATTTACAGTATCTGCATACCAAGGTAAAGTTGGTGTTACCGCCATCAGAGTTTGATCAGAAAATGTCTTGCGGATGTCTCCAGAAAGAGTCATTAAGAGGAAGGCGAGACAGGTGGTCAGCCACAACATTTTCTACTCCTTTCTTTTCACGTATCTCCAAGTCAAATTAAAAGGAGTAGGATCCACCTAATCAGACATGGCTTAGAATCTTTCTTAGCAATGAGATGTTTCACTATCGCATGATCAGTAAAAATAACCACCTTAGACCCAAGTAGATAAGACCTAAACTTCTCCAAAGCAAAAACTACAACAAGTAATTCTTTTTCAGTGACGTAGTTTTGCTGAGGTACGGTTAAAGTCTTGTTGGCATAATGCAGCAGATGAGGTCTTCCCTCAACCCTTTGTCCAAGGACTGCTCCCATTGCATAATCTGAAGCATTACACATCAGCTCAAATGGGAGTGTCCAATCAGGAGCTTGGAGAATAGGTACAGAGATCAAGGCCTCCTTCAGAGTTTGAAAGGCCTCGGCACACTTTGAATCAAAATTGAAGGAAGATTCCTTCGCCAACAAGTCACAAAGTAGCCTAGAAATTTTACTAAAATTTTTAATAAAGCCCCTATAAAAGCCGGCATGACCCAAAAAGGATCTAATCTGTTTGACATTCGTGGGCAATGAGAGTTTGGAAATAGAATCAATCTTGGTTTATCTACTTCCAAACCTCGCTCGGATACAACATGCCCAAGTACAATTCCTTTCTGTACCATGAAATGACTTTTCTCCCAGCTGAGGACTAAACCAGTCTCCTTACATCCCTTCAACACATTCTCCATGTGCAGGAGACATTGGTCGAAAGACGAGCCATAAATGGAGAAGTCATCCATAAACACTTCAACACACTCGTCAATCATGTCCGAAAAAATAGACATCATACACTGCTGGAAGGTTGCAGGGGCATTACATAATCCAAACGGCATACACTTGAATGCAAAAGTACCATATGGACTCGTGAATGTTGTCTTCTCCTGGTCATCAAGGAAGACTGCAACCTGGTTGTACCCAGAATATCCATCGAGAAAGCAATAGTACTTATTCCCTGCCAATTTCTCGAGAATTTGATTAATAAAAGGCAAGGGAAAGTGATCCGTTTGGGTATCGATGTTCAGCTTGCGGTAATCAATACAGACTCTCCATCCAGTTGAGGGACTAGTGACAACTTGTTCACCATCATCGTTGAATTCCACAGTAAAGCCTGCCTTCATTGGCACCACATGAATAATACTTACCCATTTACTATTTGCAATGGGATATATGATCCCAGCATCCAACCACTTCATGATTTCCTTTTTAACCACCTCCCTCATATTAGGGTTCAGACATCTCTGCATGTCCCTAAATGGCTTGACGGAATCATCAGTATAAATGTGGTGCATGCAAAGTGTAGAGTCTATACCCTTAATGCCAGCAATGCTGCAGGCAATATCTTCCTTATGCCTAGGCCAGCATTCAATCAGGGCTCCCTCCTATGTCTCAGATAGCACAGCTGAAATGATAATGGGGAGCGTAACATTGGCACCTAGGAAGATGTGCTTGAGAGTGTCAGGGAGGGGTTTCAACTCAAGGTCGGGGGCTTGTATGGTTGAGGGTTTCATAATAGATGTCCCCATCTAAGGTAGTAGATCTACCTTAGGTAGAGATGATGGGGGAAGAGACTCAGCAGAAACACCAAGCAATTCCTCAAGTTCTAGTATATCCCCTTCACATTCCTCCAAGAGATGGGAATGCTCATTTAGCATAACATGCTGAAGGGGGCCATCACATAACATTGCAGGGGTTGCCTCTTCAATCAGGTCATCTATCACCTCAACTTAAGAACAATCCTCAAGTCCAGCTTGTTTGTAAGCATCAAACACATTAAGCTGGATTTTCCTGTTCCCAAAGCCCATTTTCAATGCCCCAGTATTGTAATTGATTAAAGCATGTGAAGTTGCAAGGAAGGGGCGGCCCAAAATGGAGGGTTTGGTTGGCTTGTTGGTAGGGTCAGTGTCCAAAACTAAGAAGTCAATGGGAGAGAAGCAATCTTCCACCCTTACGAGGACATCTTCCAAAATTCCCCGTGGTGTCTTAAGTGATAAATCTGCAACTTGAAGGATTACAGGTCTAGGCTTCAAATTGCCTCCCCCAAGTTGTTCATACACGTAGCTTGGAAGGATGTTCACCCCTGCACCCAGATCAAGTAGAGCCTCATCAATCTGTAAGTCACCAATAACTACTGAGATGTATGGGGCTCCTAGGTCCTTAAGTTTCGAGGGTGTGCCATGTTGAACAATTGAGCTAATGGAATCAGGCAAGACAACTTTTGATTGGACATATTTCCTAGATTGCCATGTTTTCATGCATAGGTCCTTTAAGAAGCGGGCATAAGACGGAATATGCCTGATAGCTTCAAGAAAAGGCAGGTTAATCTGCACTTGCTTGAAGGTTTCCATGATCTCATCCATCTTATCTTTCTCTCCAAATGAGCAAGTAGAGGTCTGCCCAGAGGTGGATAAGTGCTCTGGAAACGGCACTCTCGATCTCTGGGTGGAAGGGTTGTCATGTAGAGTAAGGGGTGGAATGGGGGCAACTTTTTCCGGTGAGGGGATTTCAAGCGGAGAAGATTTGGGCAAGTCTTCTCCGGTGGGGGTGAAAGTCAGGGTGAATGGTTTTTTAGGGGGTGAGACTATAGGAGCATCGGGTTTGGAAATTTCTTTCCCACTCCTCAGAATAGTCACCACCTGAGCATGCTCCCTAAAGACAATCCCTTTTCCTTTAGGATTCTCCTCAGCAGCACTGGGGGGCTTCCCAGTTTCCCTCTGTCTAACGTTCTCAACAAGGTGTCCTATTTGTGATTTCATCTCATGTATAGCCTTATCATGAGATTAGATGATGGCAATTTGACTTTCTTGCATAGTTTTCAACATTGCCTTCAATTCATCCATCTTAGAGGTCTTAGGTTGGGCAAAGGTCTGAGGTTGGTTCATTTGATGGTTTTGAAAGGATTGTGGTTTATAATTCCCTGAATTTGAGACATTTCCTTGTCTCCATGAAAAGTTTGGGTGGTTCCTCCATCCCTCATTATAAGTGTTGGAAAAAAGGTCATTACTGTAGATTCCCTACCAGGAGGGGGTGACGTAATAAATTGCGGAAATATAATATATACCAATCTCACAAAATAAACAATCGCACAAGGTACACAATTATTTTTAGGTGGAAACCCAAACCGGGTGAAAACCACCACCTAACCCTTTCGAGTTAGGATTTTTCGATCAACCAAGTTGATCAAATCCACTAAACGAATCACTTAAGCGAGGGTAATTCAACCTCAATTACAACCACGCTACAAGTGCGAGGGTAGCGTTCCTCAACCCCTTCTCTTCATGAGAAGGATTTTGTCCCATGAAGGAGACGGGAATTCGCAAAGCGAATACCCAACCAAATAACAAAGTAAAATAACAAATATAGTCCTATAGATCCAACATAGATTTAAACCTAGCTTCTATAAGAATTAGGAAACTCCCATTTGCAAGGAGTGCATCGAATCGATGACGCTAGTGCGTGAGCCACGCGACGGCGCAACGTCGCTCTCGTGAACTACGGCGGGAGAGCAGGTGCGCAAAGGCATGATGCTCTCAAGATGTGGAACTTGAGCTTGGAGAGCAAGAGCTTTTATTGGACACGAAAGAGTGTGAAAGTATATTACTAGGTGTGTCTTGTGTATCTAGGTGTGTCTAGGTGTGCAAGAGGTTCCTCTCTATTTATAGAGGCCTTAGGAAGGCTTTGGAAGGCTTTGGAAAGCTTCCATAGCCGTTGGGTGCAAAGCCCAAGAGAATCAGGCCAAAATCAGGAACAATGATTGCACTGACAGGGTTATCAGATGTCTGATCCTGGCATCAGATGTCTGGGAAACCAGTTTAAGACGTTTGAAAATAAGGTCAGACGTCTGATTTTATGCGGGTTTCTTCCTGACTTGAATCAGATCTAAACAGGGTTCTAGTGCAAGTCCATCAGACGACATATAGGACGTCTGTCACTATGTCTGGATGTCTAGAAACCTACTTTTTCTGTGAGAATGGATTTCCAAGAGTTGCAACAGCTAGAAAATCTCTGAGAAGAGATTTTGGGTCAGCCGAGGCAAAATGGTCATTTATCAAACATCTGGAAAGGCTTAAGGACATCTGATAAGGCTCTAACGGTCATATCCTTTAGTGTTTGCTAAGCCAGCCAACGGTCCAGTAATTGGACATCTGGCAAAGTCATCAGACATCTTCTAAGACATCTGGACTAAGGTCTGGACGTCTGATTTCATCAGACAGAGCTAACTAAGTCCAGCCTAAATGTTATCAGACGTCTGAATCAACAATCAGACGTCTTAAAACACATTATCAGACGTCTGATTTTGGAATTAGACATCTAAAAAAGTTGTTTGAACCCTATATTGGTTTTCTAAGTTTTCTACATAAAACCTAAGTATCCTAGGGTTGTGCCGGTGTTCCTAGGACTACTGTTAGGGTACTTTGAGGCTCTTTGACATGATGTTCGAAGGAACAAAAAGAGCAAGGAAATAAAGATAAAAGTACATGAAAGAAATAAACAGATTTCTATCCTATTCTTCTTGTCCTTCCATCTTCAATCTATCGCTCCTCGCGAATCTTCTCTGTTCTCCATCAAGCTCCTCCAATCCATCATGGATGCGTGCTCGAACTCCGTCTAATCACGTCTCCATTTGCAATTTGACCTGAAATCTAAGACTCCAAGTGCAAATGTTAAATGACACGTGTTTTATTATCATCAAAACAAACGATCGCAGTGCTCTAGCACCAACAATCTCCCCCTTTTTGATGATGAAAAAATCATAAATAATAATGCAAAAAAAATCCTCCCCCTTTTTGACATTATCAAAAAGGTTTGATTGATTTTAAATTTCCTATAACTCCCCCTTAAAACAAGCTCTTCTATGAATTTCTTTTAACAAAAGTAATGTCCTCCCCCTTTTTGTAATACCAAGATAGCTATTTTTCTTCTCGCCCTTACTAAAAGAAATTTAGCTAACTTACATCTCCCCCTTAATAATTGACAATTAGCTCATAATTTTTTAACTCCCCCTATCTAAATGCTTATGATAAAAAGATAGGGTAAAGAATTTTTACTTCACCTACCATGGCCAATAAAATGGTCCAAATGGTGGTGGTGGATGCCACATCGGATGGGGCTCCCATCCATAGCTTGGAGGCCCGGGCATCGGCGCCGGTTTCTAGTCTGGCGGTCGACGTGCGGCAGGTCCATTATTTGTTCGTTGTCTCGTCGGTCTTCTTGTTCTCCTCCTTGGTCTGCTGCTTGGTTCTCCCAACACGAGTTGACCAGCTTTGAGCTTTTAGGTCCAGTCCTCTGTGTTGTAGTCATCCCTGAAACCTACAAAATAAGATTCCAATTATTTCTTCAGTAACCAAGTGAGCTTGGATTCAGATCTGTTAGCGGGTCTCCTTGACGGGGATCCTTTCTCAACCTTAGGGCTATAAAAATTATCTACTTTGTTGATTAATTTGTTAGAGTTTTCCCTAAGACATGCAATTTCTTTTTCTATAATATGCATCTTAGTCTTTAAATCAGAAATTTCTAGTTTTAAACTATCATTTTCTTCAATCAATTTAGTATTTTCATTGATTAAATTTTTATTTTCTAATAACAGATTATTATCCTTAGGACTAGAGTTGCTTTCTAGGTCCTTAAGTTTTATTTCTAACCTATCATTTTCAGATTTAAAAAAGCTAAGGTTCTTTTTAATGCTTTTGTTTTCTATTCTTAATGATTTACTAACATCAAATAGTTCATTAAAAGCTTCTTGTAAATCGAAATTTACCTCATTGTCTGAGTCGCTTCTGCTTTCGCTGTCGCTATCACTTCCTCTGGCCATGAAACCAAAGCAAGTGGTTTCTTCTTCTATAGACTTTTCTTCTTCCTCCGAGCTCGTCTCTTCATGAGTGTCTTCTAACTTCCTCCATATCTTGTGGGTGGTAGTGCACTCTTGGATTTTCTCGAACTCTTTCAGACTCAACGCGCAATACAAGGCATTCATTGCCTTTGAGTTGAGTGAAAGCTCTCGAATCTGCAGCTGCGAGTAGCCTCCTTGGGGTTGCTTCGGGATCTCATATGGGGTTTCGCAACATCCCCATATCTCAAACTCAGTGGCTTGGAGCCACATCTTCATCCTCAACTTCCAATATCCGAAGTCCCTCCCATCGAAATAGGGTGGTCGGACGGTGGACTGCCCTTCGGAGATTCTGATTGCGGATATGCTCCCCACCATGATCTTCTTATCGGGTGTTACTCCGATCTCGCAAGAGCCTGATCTGATACCAATTGTAGATTCCGTACTGATAACACTGCACAAGGGGGTGATACATATGTTGAATATGGCCCATCTTAAGAATAAAAGGCACAACATAAGTAGAATGGGAGCATTGCATGCATCATGTACCAAGATTGCTTATAAAACTGTATTAATGGCCATTTGTCCAAGCACTTGTCAAAGCAGGCCTCAGATGAGCAATCGAACCGCACGGATGGAGCTCCTACAATGGGCCCAAGAAGTTCTGACCATTCATCTGGAGATCAACGACCCATATTGCGCCACGTCAGCCCCCGCTCCACCGTGCACCGTGCCTTCATCCAGTTGAGATCAAATCTCGGCCGTCGATCTCCAATCGAACGGCCAAGACTCCCGTGCCCACCTGCTGTCACCTCGACAAAGGGCGGGCGTGGCGCAACGGTTAGCGCGCACACCTGCACACACGCAACGCGGGTTCGAGCCGCGCAGAGTCGAAATCAAAGACGGAGATAACGCGTGGTGAAATTGGGCTGCCCGATCAGCAGCGAGCAGCAGAGATCTCGCCACGCGGCGCAGCCACAGCTCACGGGCATCCACATGCGCGCGCATGCAGGGCGATGACGCCCACGCACATGCATGCCCGAGGCGCGATCCCAGCGCAGTCGAGGAGGATTCTCAGCCATCCGATCTTTGATCGAATGACTCTCGTTCAGCAGCCGCAGATCGCACGAGGAGAAGAAATAAGGTAGGCGGCTGACCAACGGCTAGAGGGCTTCACCGACACCTTTGGGAGTGGTTTTAGTGACGCTCTAGACATCGCTAAAGCCCCTTCTTCTTTTAGGAAGCCCTTAATCCTATTTAAACCCCCTCCAACTACTCATTCAAGGCATTCACTCCCTTTACAACTACTCCACCCCTCTCTTAGCTAGTTTTAGGCCCTCTTGTAATCACCGGAGACGACGAGCCGCCGACGAAGCCCCCTCCACCGCCGTGGCTGCCTCATCGCTCTCCACCCTCTCTCTCTCTCTTTTAAGATTTCCATTACTTTTGTTTGAAGCATGTATTTAATGTTGTAAGCTACGAACTACAAGTGCATGATTAATGAAGTTATTTTCCGTTCAATTGTCATTTTAATTTCCGTTCATGTTGCATGATCAAACAAGGAACTTTCTAACCCTAAACCCTCTCTCTCTCTCTATCTCTCTCTCACTTTCAAAACCGCATCATTCGCAAGCAAAACTCTGCACTTTCCGTGACAACAAGTGATAAGCAAAAATCCTATTTTCACGACTCCCTAAGACCGACACTCGGACTCACCTCCATTTACTTATTTTAAAATTGGCGTTGCAAGTGCGACTATAACGACACTCCTTAACACACACGCATAGCGGCACATCAGTTTTTGGCGCCGTTGCCGGGGAGGCAACAGATTTGTTTTATCACCTCCATTCCACATTCATCCTCACATCGTCTAATGCCCTATTTTCCTTTTTACTTGATGGTTGCAGGAATTCGGTGCGTGGACGGTGAAGCGACGGATCCCACGATGATAGCAAGGGAGTAGGCGCTACGAGGACCGATAGTGAGTAATCTTTCTCTCATGATTGTTTACTTGCGTGAAAAAACTAAAAAAATTATAAAAATTGAAAAAAAATTGGCGTGGTGTATGATTGCTTGATCCACATCCTTAACACATCACCCCACAAAAAATGCACACTCTAACATTTTGAATAAATTCTTGGAGTGTTCTTTTCTTTTTCTTGAGTGGTGTTTGCGAAGCCACCATGAGTTGACCTGGGCCGCACCACTCAACCCTAAAATTGACTCATCTAATAGAAGCTGCATGATCATGAGGATGAGTATATTAGGGTTTTAGAGCCTCTACAGAATGAAAAGGAAATCTACTTTCACCAAGTTGTGTGCAGAACATGACGTGCCCACTGAAACTTGTTTGAAAACATTAAGACACGTCAACCCTAAAAAGTACTAAAGTAAGGATGAAACACTAAAAGACACCACATCTTAACAAATCCTTGCTTGAAAACCATGTTTTGCTAGAAGCACACACTTTGAAATTGGAAAATTAAGAGGCACCACCCCAATCAACGCCTCATCACATAACCCTAAGCACAAGCACTATCCTAGCCCTTTAAAACTGAGTAGATGTGCCCTAGATAGGACTGAGTTAAGTCTCAAAAGGCGAGGTTTTGTTCGCTAGGCACTTGGCTTTCATTCCCTTGGTAGAATCTGGTGACTAGGCTACGGGGCAGTGTCAAACGACCGCGGTTGTGGGGTCTATGGAACCAGAGGCGCAAGCCAAAGGAAGAACCTTCCCTGCAATCCCCTCGTAATCAACCTGGCCAAGTTAGCCTTGGGAAGGGGAGTCCATTGCTTACGGACTTAATCACCCTTTGTGAGATTTCTAGGTCTCCTAAGTAATACACCATAAGGACTAGGCTTGTGTGCTTGATTGAAACACATTTCTCGCATTTGTCTCCCTCCGCATCCCCTCCTATTCTTCTCTAGTGTCTGCACGGGAGACGCTCATTGCATCCTGAGTTGTGTGTTTTGGGGCAGGAATCTAGGCGACGTAATTCTATTGGAAACATGGCTGAACCTAGGATAGATGAGGCTGAAGATCAACCCCCACCAGATGCTATGGCCATCATTCAAGCTCAAATCAATGCTAACCACTGGCTTCAGCAACAACAAATCCACACCATCATGCAAGCCATACAACAGTTACAGAACCCACAAGAACAACCACCACCACCTTTCCAAGACATACTAGGACAACCACCACTTGATTTACCGCCATTTCAGGATCAGCTGAGGCCCCTCCGCGATTTATATAATCCTTCTGCTATTAGAGTCGAGCCACACCTTAGGATCCCTGAGGGGGGAGATGATTTTGAGCTAAAATCGAATGTCTTAAGTCTGATCTAGAGCCACTTTCATGGAAGCTCAAATGAGGACCCCTTTCAGCACCTAGAGGATCTCGACTGCATAGCACGAACTGTGAGACCTAGGAACATTAGCCTTGACATTGTTCTAATCAAGATGTTCCCCTTCTCATTAAGAGACAAGGCTTCTCATTGGCTTAGAATGCTAGGTAGACCCATCACCACCTGGGAAGAACTGAGGCATGCATTTTTAAAGAAATTCTTCCCCATAGGAAAGACCAATGCCCTCAAAAGAGCTATCACTACCTTTACACTCCAGGGGGGAACAATTTCGTGAGGCGTGGGAAAGATTTAATGAACTTTTGAGGAAATGCCCACACCACGAAGTACCAAGGTGGCAATTGGCCCAGATCTTCTACCACGGTCTGGATAGCAACCTATGGAACTTCGTCGATTCCTCAAGCGAGGGAAACTTCCTGAACAAAGATGAGGAGAGCACGTTTGAGCTCTTTGAGTCCATGAGCGAGAATTCGTTCAACAATGCCTCCATGAACCAGTTTAGCAGGTCCAGTCAACCCCGTGGTAGGATTTATGAGGTACAAGTAAATTCTGGAATGGTTGACATGGACATCATTGCCAAGAAGTTGGATCGAGTGGAATTGGTGGACAAAAAGATTGATGAGCTACTAAACCATACCAGGAACCCCTTGCAGACTTTCTCCCTAGCAAAGGGAGCACATAATGTTGACCTAGTCCAGCCCTTTACCCAACTAAACTTGGAACAACCCCTACCCACGTTCTAGGGAGGGACCTTTGCTCCCTAGACCCTTGATTACTCCCTTCCCTCTTCATCAACATTGGCTATCCTAGAAGATGTACAAGCTATCCAAGGTTATGCAAAACCTGACCCTTTCTCCAACACTTACAATACTGGCTGGCGTAACCACCCCAACTTTGGTTGGACAAATCAGAAACCACCGCAATTTCAAAACCAGCCTGGGCCAAACTAGCAGCCACACTTGCCCCCTATCAGCAAGGACCACCAGTTAGACCCCAATATAATCAGAATAGGGTGGCCCCTCCCCCACAAAACCAAATGGATACCCTAATAAAGATGATGGCTGACATGAACCAAAAACATCAGGAGGAAATGGCCTTGGTAAAGGGACAGTTAAGCCAACTCTTGAACTGTAAACAACAAGGATCCCTACCTTCCCAACCACAATCGAACCCGCGAAACATAATTAACAGAGGCCCCAATTCACAAGGGTTCCAAAGCAACCCCGGGCAGGCTCACATGGTCCAGCCAGCCCCACAAACACCTCCTAGGTTTGGTGCTTCTTCGTCCTCGTCTTCTCATGGATCAACCCATGGCCCTAATGCCTCTGCGAATGCAATGACCTTGAGAAGCGGCACCAAAACCCAGGATCCCAAATGGCCAACTCTCCCTGAGACTTCATCCACTGAAATACCTGACTCAGAAGAAGCACCAACCAAGGACCCAGACATGGAACCAATCCACATTCAGACACCCTGCCCTGAGGCCCTGGAAACAATCAAGAAAAAGAAGAATACTGTGGAAACTGAGGAGCAGTTGGAAATTTTTAAGCAAGTACAGATTAATATACCACTCCTTGAAGCCGTCAAACACATCCCTACTTATGCCAAGTTTCTAAAGGATGCTTGTACACCGAAGCGTAGGCTGAAACCTCAAGCACCTAGGAAGGTTGTACACTCTGAGCAAGCAAGTTCTGTAATATCAAGCAACCTTCCACTCAAGCAAACTGACCCAGGAGTGCCCCTGATTTCCTGCAATATCGGGGACATGATGTTTGATAGAGCGCTCCTGGACCTAGGTGCTTCTATCAATCTTATTCCAACAACCCTGTACCACCAATTTTGTTTTGGGGAGCTGACACCAACCCCTGTCACCATCCAGCTGGTTGGTAGATCAGTGAAAACCCCGAAGGGGGTTGTCGAGGACGTGATTATACAGGTCAAGGACTTCTATTTCCCGGTCGACTTTTTGGTGCTCGACATGGAAGTCCTTGAAAAATTACAGAACGCACCCATAATCTTAGGCAGACCTTTCTTAGCTACAGCTAAAGCAAACATTGATTGCGACATGGGATGTATGGAAATCGCCTTTGGGGACAGGAAAATGTAATTGGATATGTTTCGGGCGACAAAGTCTTTTGATTGTGATTGCATTGAGGAACATGATCCTGTGGAAACTCTAATCGAGGAATGCCTCACCCTCAATTCTGTATCAGACCACCAAACCTGTAGTGACTGTTTTGACCCGTCACCATCATTACCCGTGGACCTCTATAAGGCTGAGCACCATCACACAACACCATTTGAAGAGATCGATGTTGATCAACTCCCGCCCTTTCCCTTCCCATCGACTGTGGTTCCACCCGCACATGAACTTAAACCATTGCCTGAGAATCTCAAGTACGTCTTCTTGGGACCTGACCAGACCTTCCTAGTGATTATTAATTCTCATCTAACTAAGGATTAGGAACTCAGGTTGACTGCAACCCTTTCATAACATCGGGTCGCCATTGGTTGGACCATTTCAGATTTAAGAGGAATTAGCCCCACCTATTGCACCCATAAAATTTACCTGGAAGACGGGGCTCGACCTTCCCGCCAGATGTAGAGACATTTAAACCCAAACATGCGAGAGATCGTTAAAAAAGAAATTATCAAGTGGCTTGACATCGACATCATCTACCCTATCTCCGATAGCCCCTGGGTGAGCCCCACTCAAGTGGTTCTAAAGAAAGCTGGACTCACCATTGTCACCAATGATTGTGGCGAATCCATCCCCACCCGCACCACCACCGCATGGCGGGTGTGTATCGATTATAGGAAGCTTAATGAAGCCACTAAGAAGGACCACTTCCCCTTGCCATTCATTAACCAAATCCTTGAAAGATTGGCAGGGCAGAAGTATTTTTGCTCCCTGGATGGATATTTAGGATATAACCAAGTCGCAATTGCTCCGGAAGATCAGGAAAAGACCACATTCACTTGCCCGTATGGCACGTTTGCATTCCGTTGAATGCAGTTCGGGTTATGCATCACCTGTGACCTTCCAGTGTTGCATGCTAGCCATTTTTTCAGAAATGGTGGGTGAATACTTGGAGGTCTTTATGGATGATTTCTCTGTATTCGAGAATTCATTCGACCATTGTTTGAGCAACTTGGAGAAAATCTTGAAATGATGTATCGAGGTTAACCTGGTGTTAAGTTGGGAAAAGAGACATTTTATGGTTTAAGAAGGAATTGTCCTCGGTCACATCGTATCGCATAAGGGCATCGAGGTAGATCGGGCTAAGGTTGATTTAATTTCCAAACTTCCTCCACCTAGTTCGGTCCGATAGATTCGCTCCTTCCTAGGACATGTTGGCTTCTACCAAAGGTTCATTAAAGACTTTTCCAAGCTTTCCAAACCCTTGACCGACCTTCTAGCCAACGATTCCATATTTCACATGTCTCCTGATTGCATCCAGGCTTATCAAACCCTCTGGGGCTTAGTCTCCACCGCACCTGTACTTCAACCCCCAGACTGGTCCCAGGACTTTGAGATTATGTGTGATGCATCAGATTTTTCCATAGGCGTTGTCTTGGGACAAAGGCAAGACAAGAAGCCCGTGGTGATCTACTACACGAGCAAAACATTGAACGAGGCCCAACGTAATTATACAGTCACAGAGAAAGAGTTGCTCGCTGTAGTCTTTGGACTTGAAAAATTCCGATCATATTTGCTGAGATCCCACGTGACTATTTACACTGACCATTCAGCCATTCGGCACTTGTTGGCCAAAAAGGACGCAATGCCCAGGCTCATCAGATGGATCCTGCTTTTGCAGGAATTTGACCTGGAAATCCGAGACAAGGCCAGATCGAAAAATGTGGTGGCTGACCACTTGTCTAGACTTCATCCCGACCACATTGGACCCTCCCTACCTCTATCTGACACCTTCCCTGATGAACACATCCTAGCCGTGCAAGACAAGAAAATGCCATGGTATGCTGACTACGTCAATTACTTGGTTGTAGGACAAACCCCACACAGCTGGTCCAGACAGCAACGGGACAGGTTCTTGGCTGAGGCCAAGCACTATTTCTGGGATGATCCCATGCTGTTTCGCCTCTGTGCTGATCAGATCATCAGGAGGTGTATCCCTGAAGATGAAGTTCAGAGTGTGCTTTCCTTTTGTCATGACCAAGTGTGTGGCAGCCACTTCTCTAGAAAGAAAACAGCTGCAAAAGTTTTGCAGTCTGGATTTTATTGGCCGTCCCTATTTAAGGATGCACACATCTTTGCCAAGACTTGCTCATGCTGCCAAATGCTAGGGACCATGACCAAGAAAGATATGATGCCCCTTCAGCCCATTTTGATTGTCGAAATCTTCGAAGTTTGGGGTATCGATTTTATGGGCCCCTTTCCACCATCCAACAGCTTCGAGTACATCCTGGTCTTGGTAGACTATGTTTCCAAATGGATTGAAGCCGTCGCCACCCTACGATGCGATGACAGGACTATCATGGACTTTGTTAAGAAGAACATCTTTTCCCAGTTTGGAATACCCAAAGCCATGATCAATGATGGTGGAAGCCATTTTATCCATTCCCAATTCCGTGCCCTACTTAGAAAATACAGGGTAAACCACCGCATTGCCACCCCTTATCATCCACAAACAAATGGGCAGACTGAGGTCTCCAATAGACAAATCAAGAACATTTTACAGAAGACTGTGAGACCTGATAGGAAAGACTGGTCCACATGACTTGATGATGCCCTGTGGGCATACAGGACCGCTTTCAAGATCCCGATAGGCATGTCACCTTATCGCCTGGTCTTTGGCAGGGCCTGCCATCTTCCTGTCAAATTGAAACACCGAGCTTACTAGGCTGTCAAGCAATGTAACATGGATCCCCAGTTAGCCGGTGTGTAGAGGACGCCCCAATTATCTGAGCTTGAAGAAATTCGTCAGGATGCCTTTGACAATAGTTGACTATATAAGGAGAAAATGAAAGCCGTCCATGACCGACTCATTCATAGAAAAACCTTTGAGCCCAACCAGCAAGTTTGGCTGTTTGATGCATGCCTAAAACTCTTCCCAGGGAAACTCAGGTCCAAATGGACAGGACCATTTCGGGTAGTTAAGCCCTACTCTAATGGGGTGGTTGAAATTGCTGATCTTAACACTGGGCACACTTTTACAGTTAATGGTCAAAGATTGAAGCATTTCCTTGCCCAGGTTCCCCCAAAGGAAAGTGTCACCCTCGTTGAGGGCTGACACCGAGCACCACCCAACTGGTGGCATTACACTCAGTGCTTCCTAGGAGGCAACCCAGAGGATTCAGACTAATCTGGTAGTTTACTTCACTCAGGTACTATCTTTTTGAACCCTTTTGCATCCATGTACTTGCCAATGAGGACATTGTCCAACTTAAGCATGGGGGGGTGGTAAATTGCATAATCCTGAGCTCAATTAATCCGTCTGAATGAATAAATTAAAAAAAAAATGAATTTAGAAAGAAAACTTATGCATTAGAAACTTGTCAATAATGGAAAATAATACAAAAGGAACTTAAACACTTAGACTTTTCAGGCTTAATCAGCCCTGGTATCCGTTAAAATATGGATTTAGCGGCGAATCCTTGCAACCTTAAGCTATTCTAATCCACCTACTAAATAAGGTAATAAGTATATGACTTATCAACTCACCCTCTAACTCAGAAAAACTTTGAGTCTAAGCATCTACACACATTTTTGCACAGACTCACTTCTCGGAGATTTTGACAGAAATTGGGTAGCTAATGAACTCTCTAGGGTGGTATGGCCTGTAAGTTGTCGTGGGTAACAGCCCATTGGCAGGTTGTCCAGAACCCAGCCACAGGCCATTTCTTCTTCATTGCCTCTAGGTACATTTGAGATCAGGGAAGCCACCTACAAAAAAAAAAAAGAAAAGAAAATAAACCACACTTCACCGCACAAGTATGGCTGGCAAGTGATCGTGGGTAACAGCCCATTGGTCGGTTGTCCAGAGCCCAGCTCAATAATTGCATAAAAAAGACCAAAACACCTAAGGAAGAAGTGGGGAAGTATTACAAGCCGGGGAGATATACACTGGAAAAATCCTTGTGTTGACCCCAATTAAAACAAACATAGGGAGAAAGCTATTAATCGAATAAATACACCTTTAGGAAAATTTATTTCCTTTTCTGGTCACCTAGAGGCGTAGTAACTCGAAGTCTGTCTCAATTACCGTTAAGTGAGTCTATCGCAACATTCACACCAAGATGCTTAGCACTTAGGGTTTTGACCAAGTTTTTGGTGGGTTGGGTAGCCATAAAAAGTTACCAACCCACACTGAATTCCGAAAAAATTCTAAAAAATATATATATATATATACATATACATATGTATAGTTATATACATTAAAGCAACGATTCAGGCGATTCATATTTTGGCAGACACCTGGGCACTGCTTAGTCTTTGTAGATTAAGATCTTCGTATATTTCCTCTTATTGACAAGTAACGAAGTGTCTAAGCAATTACTTCTTAAATTCTGAAAGGAAATAAAGGCTAGAATAAACCTTGCTAGGGACTAGCAAGGAGTAAGCATGGGGGTATGATAACACTGCACAAGGGGGTGATAATTATGTTGAATATGGCCCATCTTAAGAATAAAAGGCACAACATAAGTAGAATGGGAGCATTGTAAGCATCATGTACCAAGATTGCTTATAAAACTGTATTAATGGCCATTTGTGTAAGCACTTGTCAAAGTAGGCCTCAGATGAGCAATCGGACCGCACAGATGGATTCAGAATGACGAATGGAGTCCAACGAGCTCAAGATCGGCCAAATCTGACATCCGGAGCTCCTACAATGGGCCAAAGAAGTTCTGACCGTTGATCTAGAGATCAACGACCCATATTGCGCCACGTCAGCCCCCGCTCCACCGCGCGCTGCGCCTTCATCCAGCCGAGATCAAATCTCAGCCGTCTATCTCCGATAGAACAACCGAGACCCGCGTGCCCACCCGCAATCGCTGCGACAAAGCCCGGGTGTGGCGCAACGGTTAGCGCGCACGCTCGCATGCACGCGACGCGAGTTCGAGCCACGTGGAGTCAAAATCGAAGATGGACATAGTACGCGGTGAAATTGGGCCACCCGATCAGCAGCGGGCGGCCGAAATCTCGCCACGCGGTGCAACCGCAGCTCACGGCCGTCCACGCGCGCGCACACGCCGGGCGATGACGCCTACGCACATGTGGCCCGAGGAGCGATCCTAGCACAGCCGAGGAGGATTCTCAGCCGTTCGATCTTCGATTGGATGGCTCTCGTTCAGCAGCCGCAGATCGAGGAGAAGAAACAGGTCGGGTAGCTAACCAACGGCTGGAGGGCTTCACCGACGCTTTTGGGAGTGGTTTTAGAGACGCTCTGGACGTCGCTAAAGCCCCTTCTTCTTTTAGGAAGCCCTTAACCCTATTTAAACCCCCTCCAACCACTCATTCAAGGCATTCACTCCCTTTGCAACTACTCCACCCCTCCCTTAGCTAGCTTTAGGCCCTCTTGTAATCACCGGAGATGAAGAGCCGCCGACGAAGCCCCCTCCACCGTCGTGGCTGCCTCGTCGCTCTCCACCCTCTCTCTCTCTCTTTTAAGCTTTCCATTACTTTTGTTTGAAGCATGTATTTAATGTTGTAAGCTATGAACTACAAGTGCATGATTAATGAAGTTATTTTCCGTTCAATTGTCATTTTAATTTCCGTTCAAGTTGCATGATCAAACAAGGAACTTTGTAACCCTAAACCCTCTCTCTCTATCTCTCTCTCGCTTTTCAAAATCGCATCCTTCGCAAGCAAAACTCCGCACTTTCCGTGACAACAAGTGATAAGTAAAAATCCGATTTTCATGGCTCCCTGAGACCGACACTCGGACTCACCTCGGTTTACTTATTTTAAAATCGACATTGCAAGTGCGACTATAACGACACTCCTTAACACACACGCACAATGGCACGTCACCTACCAGGAGGGGGTGAAGTAATAAATTACGAAAATATAATATATACCAATCTCATAAAGTAAACAATCGCACGAGGTACACAATTATTTTTAGGTCAAAACCCAAACCGGGTGAAAACCACCACCTAACCCTCTCGAGTTAGGATTTTTCGATCAGCCAAGTTGATCAAATCCACTAAACGAATCACGTAAATGAGGGTGATTCAACCTCAATTACAACCACGCTATAAGTGCGAGGGTAGCGTTCCTCAACCCCTTCTCTTCACGAGAAGGATTTTGTCCCACGAGGGATACGGGAATTCGCAAAGCGAATACCCAACCAAATAACAAAGTAAAATAATAAATATAGTCCTATAGATCCAATAAAGATTTAAACCTAGCTTCTATAGGAATTAGGAAACTCCCCTTTGCAAGGAGTGCATCGAATCAATGACGCGGGTGCGTGAGCCACGCGACGGCGCAACGTCGCTCTCGTGAACTACGGCGGGAGAGCAGGTGCGCAAAGGCTTGATGCTCTCAAGATGTGGAACTTGAGCTTGGAGAGCAAGAGCTTTTATTGGACACAAAAGAGTGTGAAAGTGTATTACTAGGTGTGTCTAGGTGTGTAAGAGGTTCCTCTCTATTTATAGAGGACTTAGGAAGGCTTTGGAAAGTTTCCAAAGCCGTTGGGTGCAAAGCCCAAGAGAATCAGGCTGAAATCAGGAATAATGATTGCACTGACAGGGTTATCAGACGTCTTGATAGACGACTTTTCGCTTTGCATTATAGTATTTAAGTGGTGGAAAAATCGACTAATAAAAAAAAATGAAAATAACCACTCGCAGAAGAGCAGGTCGTGTCCACAGGGAGGCAATGATGCAACCAATACATAATTATCTACTGTTATTTCGGATAGTGTGAAATCCCTTTTTAAAATGGACTTAAAATGTGAAGGAAAGTAGATTTACAATAACCTAAAAAGTTAAGGGTATAGGTGCAGTTTTCCCTCACAGAAATCCTCAATAAATTTAGGATGAATTCATGCAGTTTTCACGTGATGTGTACTAAAGACCATTAGTACTTATGTTATGCTCAAAATCAATCTTTGAGCTAGTTAATATCAATACCATGCAATTATAAAGAACTATGAGTGCTTGAATGCAATTTTGCCATAATATAATAATAATAAAAAAATCAAATTGGTGGCAATGGCATTGAATGTAATTTTTAATTAAGATGAAAATAGAGCTTTCTTCCTCTCTCCTCCTCGCGAGAGAGAGAGAGAACCTCAGGGGTTGATGCGAGGCTCAAGAGGACGGCGAGGTCGAGAGCTTTCCGACGGTGGCAGCAACGGCGACGGAGGTGGCTAGAGGCGGTCGATGACGGTGGCCGGAGCTCTAGCCTGTGGAGCAAGAGGGCATAGCTGCTGCTGCGGCTGTGCGAGCGTGCGTGCGTGCGAACTGGTGCACGGGCAGCCGCTTGCAGGCTACGATCTGCAGGTGGGTGGACGCGCGGGTGGAGAAGACTTGCGAGCAGAGTGGGTGCGGCATTTGCTGTGCGGTGCATGAGTGCCTTCTGCAGGGAGGAGTGGCGCGGCGTGGATGCGTGTAGGGTGGAGTGTGCTTGCAGTAGGGCTGGAGATGGCGCGCGGTTGAGAGCACTTGCAGATGGCGGTCGGGCACACTGGTGCACGCGCTGGAAGATGGCGAACGGGCAGGTGCTTGCGGAGGGAAGCTACAGGGGCGCGTGTGCTCGTAGGGCTAGAGAACAGCCTGCAGCAGGAGGCGCTAGTGATGGCGTGCGGTTGCCTATAGTGGCTGAGGGAGAGGCGTGCTGGCTTGGTGGATGCAGTAAGGAGGAGCAGCAAGGGAGAGGCACGCTGGCTTGGTGAATGCGCCTGCTGTGGCTGGAGATGGCGTGCGGGCAGGCTCTTGCACTATAGGGTGAGCTGGAGCGGTGGTTGGAAGGTAGGCGTGCGATAGGGCAGGTGCGGTCGAAGCAATGCCAGCTGGAGATGGCACCCGCCTGCGGGCACGCAAGGAGGAGCGGTGTACGCCTGTGGACACAGTGCATGTGGTGGAGAAGGAGCGGTGGAGAAGATGGAGCCTTTCCCCGTAAAGGGGGAAAATTTTTCTCTCCTTTGCTCCCCTCCTCTTCCTTTTCAACTTCTCCCTTTCGAGTGAGTTCAGGGATTTTCCCAAATCCCCGGTCACAGTCGTTGAGAAAGGCGGCGGAAGAGAAGATTACCCCAATGTCCGGCTGGGGAGGGGGGAAAGAGTTGCGGCTGTTTGGGGAAATTTATCCCCCCACCCTTGCTCTTTGTGCATTTTATTACCTGCACATAAAAACAATAAAATCATTAAGTTATAGAATGTTATAACTTAAATCATGAGGTGTACAATTATTCTATAACTTAATTGCCATTATTAACACACCTAAACTATACAATTAAATATTCTTAGGCTTAATATTAGTCCATTTTAATGGACTCATCAAATACCCCCATGCCTAAGATTTGCTAGTCCCTAGCAAAAAAGAATAATAGAAGTAATCAGAAGACTTCTTTTCTTATTTCAAAACTTTAGAAATCCAGACAAATGTGAAGTGCTGATAGCCTAGGTAACAGATCCAAGTGAAAGAGCCAATTCGCATTAGGAGTTCGTACATCACCCTTGGCAAAAATTTCTGTTGAGATAGGCAACTACTTCCCTCTGGGATAAAGTAGACGATAATCTGTAATTTTACCCCAGTGTTTGGCTTAGGTAGGAGATAACAAGTTGAATGGATTTGTATTTGGTGGCACACACTCTACTGGTGCTACATATAGTCTAGTACTGCAGACTCTAGCTCTCTAGACTATTAGACAAGTCAACTCTGAGAGAGGCTACACAACTGTGATCTCTTGATGTTCCTGGGCACTCTCTTTTCTTTCTTTCTGAGATCACAAATCTCGCCAGATTTAGAAATTGTACTCACTATTTGGTGGCCTCACATGGCATCCACACTTCAATTCAAGTCCTAATAACTCTACAACTAAGTTAGAGTTATCAACCAATATTCAGGCGATCAGAAATACTAGAAGGTAGGTATGGGTCATATTTAGTGGAACGCGATAGGTGTTTTGCCGCCTCAGAAACAGTGTTACATCATACACTTGGACCTTTTTTTTTGTAATATAACTATTTTTTTCTTTTTCTTCTTTCTGTTTCTTATTTTTCTTCTTCTTTTCTCTCTCTTTTTTTTTTATTTCTTCTTATTTTTGTCTCTTTTTCAATCAACACAACACAGTATGGACTTTTATTTATGAGGAATTATTAGGGATGATGATGGTCAAGAGGAAGTTATGTGGCTTATTTGGTGGAAGTGCCTATTCTCGACACCGGGAATGAATGGATGGGACAGGCGTATTTCTGACCTTTAATACTATTACCCTCCTTCAGCTGAGGACTCTATGAAGGACGGTCGTAACCATCCATCATAGTTATAGCTTTATTAAGACTCAATCTCTATGTATCTGCCTTATTTGGTGACTCTCAGGAATTCACTCAAAATACGTACACAAGAACAGAGAGTGAAAACTATGCCTAACTCTGAAGTATCATCATCTAATTATCCAAAAATTTAAGAGTCCTTGCACTAGACTTAACGCACCAGTAATCTCTCTACTTTCTTCTCACAAATATGAAGTAGATCTATTAGAAGATAGTATGCCTGACTCCCTATGAACTGTCCAAGGGTTCAGTAGACTTACAAATGCTCATTGGTTTTCCTCAAGGATCCATTACCAAATCTACGTGCACGTGAAATAAATGCACTGGATTCTAAACTTAAGAAATAATTCCAGAAGAAGAACCTCCAATAACAAAGGTATTTTGCTAAGGACTAACCCATTCAGCTCAATTCATTTTTTTTTTTAATCTAACCTAAATGCATAAATACTTCCTAAAATGCAAATGCACTCCCCTATGCCTAAATCCTACAATGTCCCCATTGTAAAATTAAAATAGGAGGAAAAAGGAAAAATATCCCCTGACACGATCTGCTGGGTTGCCTCCCAACAAGCGCTGCATTTTCTGTCAGCAGCCAGACTAAGAAGTAACCTATAAGTCTGGTTCCAACCAAACAAAGTTAGGCGTTAAAAATATTTGTAACAGTGTATGCCTAGAAAACAGGTAACCACGGATGTTGGCGAGCTGATGATGCAATGTAATTCCAAATGCTAGCCAGAAGAAATGAAAATAGAAAATTTCGTTGGCTACCTTGGGAAGTCTAGGAATAAGAAACGGAATATGAAAAGAGGCCTCCCGAAATGGAATAAGTGGAGGATAACAAGGATCCTCCAAAGCAGGACGGGTTTTAAAAGATATACACATAATTAGTTCAAACCCTTGAATGGAGAGAGTAAAAGTACAAGCATCAATCCATACTTGCCATTCTACCCTAGGATGTACTGGCCTGATATAGTCTCCAGAAAGAATGTACATGAGCAGAGATCTGAGCCAAGGATCGGTTAGGGAGTATAAGGGTTGTTTGTAGTGTTGGAAGGTAATGGTTAACTCCAATGAGGGCTTAGTTGGTGTTAAGTCCAATTCTAATAATGATTTAGATTGTGTATACTCCCTAACAGTTGTAGACAACTTCAAGTTATTTTGCCTAGCATTAATAATCGGAGTCGTATTTGAATCAAGAGTAGACTCCAAATTACAACCTTTTGATGGCAGGGTCAAAATGTAAGAATCATTATCATTCAGCTCATCCCCAGATTCGTTTGGTTCACTCAAATATTTACTTGGGTGTATCTGTGATTCCTTAGGAGTTGGATCAGTATCCTCAATTATTTCTAAGGGAGGATCAATTTTAATATTTTGGAGGAAGCCTATGTCATTGAATTCGTCATTCTTCTCGGGGTATAAATCCTCAATTGACATATTTTGTTCCCGAGAGTCTCCCATAGACTTCTCATTATTTTGCTTGTCCTCCTCTAATATCAAGTCCTATTTTGATGAACGATGACTCTCAAAAGAAAGTAGGAATCTGGATTTAATCATATTATTTCTATCCTCTGGAGATAAATCCTCATATGATAAATAATTCTCCTGTGATTCACTCCAGATTTTCAGTCCAGGTTCCTCTGTTGGGGTATCCTCATCCTTCGAATTAGACTTTTCATATCCCTGAGACCAGAATTGATCATCCTCCATTCCCTTAGGGTCACCTTAATTAGGTGCATTTGAATCCTCAGAGTATTGAATGGTAGGTGTTGATTCCCTAAGTGGAGGGTCAGGAGTAGGCTCACTAAGAGTAGAATGGGATTCCACCAAATAATCAAGAGGGGAAGTGATAGGAACAATATAACCTTGACCCTGGTTGTTATGGGTAAGGAGAATATCGTCATTGGGGTCAAGGTCATCCAGAGGTACCATCTTCCCTTGCTTTTGACTCCAATAAAGTTCAAGTGGATAATCACAATGATTGTTGTCCTCTAGTGGCCGCGTCCCATTGGGAGAGTCTAAGTGATCACTACATGAAATTGTATCCCTATTGTCATTAAGTACCTCAGAATTATTTTCATGATCATGATTGCATGGGTAGGGATCAGGATTATTGGGAACCATGTAGCTAAGTTGTCTTATTTCTTCATTTAATTGTTGACTATTCCTCAACATCTCTCCCATTGATTCCATTATTTCCTTTTGCTGTTTTTGCATTTCTATCATAAAAGAGGAGAGGCTACTATTATCAGGTTGGGGAGGATAGTCAATTTCAGGCTATAGTTGCCTAGGGGTATCGGTCCAACCTCGATATGGAAAATCATGAAGGGTGGGAGGGTTGGGTGTTTGCATGGAAGTAGGGATTTCAGGATTGGAAAATCCCACTCCTAGGCTCTGCTCAAAAGTGGGAGTTATCAAGCCAGTACTCCCAGGGTAAGAATGAGAATGATCCCATGAATTATCAATATACCCATCAAAGGATGGATACGATCAGAGCATGGGATCCTGATTAACAGATGGGAAGTATTGACTCTGATAATCTGAATGATAGGAGTAAGAGTAATCCATTTCTTTAAGCAAAACAATTTTAACTCTCTTAGGCTTTAGCAAAATTCAAAAATAAGCAGAAAACTTCCTAGAGAGTTCTATTGTCAAAGCAAACGCAAACTCAACAGGATATGTTTTTAGTAGGTTGTAGGTCTTAGAGTTATATGTTTAGTTGGTGGCCAAATAAGTTTTGCAAAAATTACGCTTCCTAGGCCAACCTTCGTTGGTGCCTATAACCTACTCGCAAGGGATGGAAGTCTTGAATCGAGCACACACACGAGGAACCGAAGTAACTTGGTGGATAGGCTTGTTGATTTTCGACTAACTTCCCTTGTGCTGCAAAAGAGGAGAGGTAAAAATTTATCTAGTGACCTTATGTGTGAGGTGCACAGTGTCTCAAGTGTGCAAGCATACGATCGTGTTTTGATTTTTTGAAATTCCGCAAACAGGATCCTTTTGCACACAATTTTCAGTCACAGATTTTAAAGTCCAACATCTTAACAGTCCCAATTTGTTTAAAGTGACCACTGAATTAATTTGATTCACGCACTTTTGTGGTCTTAGATTTAGGTTCAATGCATATGCATGACAAGTAATTAATGCTCAAGAGAAGACGTACCTTACTCCAGCTTTCTTCGTGCAGTGTATGAATGCAATGCAATAAAAAATAAACTAGATGCTGCTCATTCAGTCCTTGATGATCATCCCATAGATATGCAGCTTCTAGTAGGCAGTTCGATTTTTTGTTTTTTTTAAATAATAATAACAAACAGACCTAATCTAACTAACTAACTAACTGAAATGCAGTTTAAAATAGTTTAAATAATCATATAATCTAAATAAATGGGAACACGTTCCCAAAAATACCCATTAAGGGCCCAAAAGACAGTAATTTAAATTCTAATGTAAATCTAACTAAAACCAACTACCTAAATCCCAAATAGGCTTCTTTGTAAGCCTATATGCATGGGATCAATGCCCACGTGTTCCTGTTGTCGTCCTCTAGGTGGCGTCAAGGTCCACCAAAAAGATCGTCTCCGCTGTGCGCGTTGTTCACGTTCAAAGTCGTCGCTTTGCTGCGCCTCGTCGCGGTGTCAAATTCCTCACGCAATAATAAAAATGATTAGATAATTTCGCAACTCAAAAGATTTGAAAATAATAAAGTAAATCTATTACGTCTGTTGCTTCCCCGGCAACGGCGCCAATTTTGATAGACGACTTTTCGCTTTGTGTTATAGTATTTAGGTGGTGGAAAAATCGACTAATCAAAAAAAATAAAAATAACCACTCATAGAAGAGTGGGTCATGTCCACAGGGAGGCAATGATGCAATCAATACTTAATTATTTACTGTTATTTCGGATAGTGCGAAATCCCTTTTCAAAACGGACTTAAAATGTGAAGGAAAATAGATTTGTAATAACTTAAAAAGTTAAGGGTATAAGTGCAGTTTTCCCTTACAGAAATCCTCAATAAATTTAGGATGAATTCATGCAGTTTTCACATGATGTGTACTAAAGACCATTAGTACTTAAGCTCAAAATGAATCTTTAAGCTAGTTAATATCAATACCATGCAATTATAAAGAACTGAGTGCTTGAATGCAATTCTGCCATAATATAATAATAATAAAAAAATTAAATTGGTGGCAATGGCATTGAATGTAATTTTTAATTAGGATGAAAACAGTGCTTTCTTCCTCTCTCCTCGTGAGAGAGAGAGAACTGCGGGGGTTGATGCGAGGCTCAAGAGGACGGCGAGGTCGAGAGCTTTCTGACGGTGGCAGCGGCGGTGACGAAGGTGGCCGGAGGCGGCCGGCAGCGGTGGCTGGAGCTCCGACCTGTGGAGCAAGAGAGCATAGCTGCTGCTGCGACTGTGCGAGCGTGCTCACGCGCGTGCTGGTGCGCAGGCAGGCGCTTGCAGGCTACGGTCTGCAGGTGGGTGGAGGCGTGCGGGCGGAGAAGACTTGCGGGCAGAGAGGGTGCGGCGTCTGCTATGCGGTGCGTGAGCACCTTCTGTAGGGAGGAGTGGCACGGCGTGGATGCGTGCAGGGTGGAGTGCGCCTGCAGCAGGGCTGGAGATGGCGTGCGGTTGAGAGCGCCTGCAGATGGCGGTGGGGCACGCTGGAAGATGGTGAGCAGGCAGGCGCTTGCGGAGGGAAGCTGCAGGGGTGCGTGTGCGCGTAGGGCTGGAGAACTGCCTGCAGCAGGAGGCACTGGTGATGGCGTGCGGTTGCCTGCAGTGGCTGAGGGAGAGGCGCGTTGGCTTGGTGGATGCAGCAAGGAGGCGTAGCAAGGAAGAGGCACGCTGGCTTGGTGGATGCACCTGCTGTGGCTAGGGATGGCGTGCGGGTAGGCACTTGCGCTGTAGGGTGAGCTGGAGTGGTGGCTGGAAGGTAGGCGCGTGGTAGAGCAGGTGCGGTGGAAGCAAGGCCAGCTGGAGATGGCACTCTCCTGCGGGCACGCAAGGAGGAGCGGTGTACGCCTGTGGACACAGTGCATGTGGTGGAGAAGGAGCGGTGGAGAAGATGGAGCCTTTCCCCGTAAGGGGGGAAAAATTTTCTCTCCTTTGCTCCCGTCCTCTTCCTTTTCAACTTCTCCCTTGCGAGTGAGTTCAGGGATTTTCCCAAATCCCCGGTCACAGTTGTTGAGAAAGGCGATGGAAGAGAAGATTACCCCAATGTCTGGCGGGGGAGGGGGGAAAGAGTTGCGGCTGTTTGGGGAAATTTATCCCCCCACCCTTGCTCTTTGTGCATTTTATTACCTGCACATAAAAATAATAAAATCATTAAGTTATAGAATGTTATAACTTAAATCATGAGGTGTACAATTATTCTATAACTTAATTACCATTATTAACACACCTAAACTATACGATTAGATATTCTTAGGCTTAATATTAGTCCATTTTAATGGACTCATCACGTCCGATCCTGGCATCAGATGTCTGGGAAACCAGTTTAAGAAGTCTGATTTTATGCGAGTTTCTTCCTGACTTGAATCAGATCTAAGCAGGGTTCTAGTGCAAGTCCATCAGACGACATATAGGACATCTGTCACTATGTCAGGATGTCTGGAAACCTACTTTTTCTACACGAATGGATTTCCAAGAGTTGCAACGGCTAGAAAATCTCTGAGGACAGATTTTGGGTCAGCCAAGGCAAAACGGTCATTTATTAGATGTCTGGAAAGGCTTAAGGACGTCTGATAAGGCTCTAACGGTCATATTCTTCAGTATTTGTTAAGCCAGCCAACGGTCCACTAATTGGATGTCTGGCAAAGTCATCAGACGTCTTCTAAGACGTCTGGACTAAGGTTTAGACGTCTGATTTCATCAGACAGAGCTAACTAAGTCCAGCCTAAATGTCCAGCCTAAATGTTGTCAGACGTCTGAATCAACAGTCAGACGTCTTAAAACACATTATCAGACGTCTGATTTTGGAATTAGACGTCTGAAAAAGCTGTTTGAACCCTATATTGGTTTTCTAAGTTTTCTACAGAAAACCTAAGTATTCTAGAGTTGTGCCGATGTTCCTAGGACTACTGTTAGGGTACTTTGTGGCTCTTTAACATGATGTTCTAAGGAACAAAAAGAGCAAGGAAATAAAGACAAAAGTACATGAAAGAAATAAATTGATTTCTATCCTATTCTTCTTGTCCTTCCATCTTCAATCTATCGCTCCTCGCGAATCTCCTCTGTTCTCCATCAAGCTCCTCTAATCCATCGTGGATGCGAGCTCGAACTCCGTCTAATCACGTCTCCATTTGCAATTTGACCTAAAATCTAAGACTCCAAGTGCAATTGTTAAATGACATGTGTTTTGTTATCATCAAAACAAACGATCGCGGTGCTCTAGCACCAACAATTACGAGGTCTAGGACGGAACCCTTGAGCGGCATTCAGATCCGCTTGTACAAGCTTAGGGAATTGGGAGGCCAAGTGGCAATCCACAGTGGCGTGTGTATTGCCTTAGCAAATTGAGCATTCGGAAGCTTGGGATGTGGAGGTGTTAGATACGAATGGACTCGAGTTCGACATAAGCCTTTCCATGTTTTGATTCGATAATTGAATCTGATAGGCTAAATTTTGAGTGTCCCTCGCCTCCAACTTTCTTTGCATGAGAGTGGGTTTTCCATCCATGTTGGCAGAATTCAAGTGAATAGATTCTCGCTCAAAGTATCAAAACGGTTCCAAGGTTCATCCTCAGTCTTAGATAGAAATTTTCCTACATAGGCACCATCCACAGTTTGCCTATGCGAATCATTAAGTCTGGTGTAGAACCTTTCAATCAGTTGCCATTTAGGCACCTGGTGATTTGGGCAAAGTCTTAGCAAGTCATTAAAGCGCTCCCACACATCATGGAAAGCTTCCCCATCCTTTTGAACAAAACTCATAATTTCCCTCCTAAAGTGATTGGTTTTGCTCTTGGGGAAGTACTTCAAAAACTCCTTCTTCAGGGCAACCCAAGTGTTAATATCATCAAGGGTGTGATACCAATACTTGCCTTTGTCCTTAAAGGAGAAGGGAAAGAAGGTCTGCATTTAAGCATCATCAGTAACTCCCTGTAGCTTCACCATGGAACAGACTGATGAGAGCCTCATCATGAGCCATAACTAGCTCATTTTGACCTAATAAAGAGAATAAAAGCTCCTACATGACTTAGAAGAGGGCTTAATTGGAGGAATAAGTGCTTTGAGAAGAAAACATGAAATAAAGGTTAAGACTGTAATTTTACCATTGCAGTACATAAATGGGATTTCTAAGAGACAAAGCATAGGTCAAATGGTCTAAATGAGATAAAAAGTGGGTTGAATCAATCAGAAATGGGTTCATGTGCAATCTAGGAATTAAATGACATTTCGTAATCCTAAAACAGACCCGCTTAATTCAAGAAGGTTCTAGTCAGGATAAAAATCAATTAAACCCTCTAAAAATCATTGAAAAATAACCCCTAGGGTTTAGAACATTCAAAGTGGCCTTTGGAACCTAGTTTAACCTAGATTAGGGTCTTAGCTCATCAGTTGACCTAAATTGGGTTTTTACACAAAATGTCCATTCAAACGTGGTCAAACGTAAAATCAAATTTCACCATTGGATTCCTTAGGTCCAAATTGGGTTTGTACCAAAATTTGGACCTAAGGGGAGGTCATCTTGACCTACTTTGCAATTTAGTACACCCAATCACATTTTAGTCCCTATCTTTTGAAAACCATCACAATAACACCCCTATCTTTCTCGCTGACCTTACAATCAAGTCCTTCCGCCATTAGTGGGGAAGATTCTTCTCCGGTGAGGTTGACAGGGGGGGTACGCTCAAATCCCTCAGAGATCACCTCCCAGAATTGGAAGGGAGATTCTCTGAGGAATTCCCTTCCATCTAAGCCTGATCTTGATCTCCGATTTCTTTCCAAACTCTCGTGCGAACGCACGAGAAATTTGGGTCTCGACCACCTTCCTTCTTCGGCGAGACAGCTGTGGCCAAAAGCCACCCTCCACGCACCAGAAAGTTCGGTCAGCACCTATAAAAAGACCTTCGACCCTCTGCGAGATCTCAGACTTGTCTTGGCCGTAGAATCCTCCAAATTTCTTCTCTCCTCTCTCCGGCCAAGGAACCCGCAAGCTCCAGCGACTACCGCTCCTCCTTCTCATTGCTCTGCTGCCATACCAGCAGTAGAGTCTACTTCGCCTCATCCTCCCGCGTCGCGTCGCACCAAGCGCACGTTTCCCTGACCTATTCCTCATCGCTGTCATCTCCCTCAGGGTTATCTTCTCCGACGATGGCAACTACGAGCCGTCTAACTCCGTGATGGGTCGGCCCGGATAGGTTGTTAATATGGGGATTTTATCGTTGAAATGTGTATAGTGATTAACCTAATTCGGACCTAACCATCTCTTTACAAAATTTTTAACCTGGCCTAATTGATTGTATCTTGTCACTTTTAGGCCCAGGGTCGAACTCAGGGAAGTCGGGTTTAAGTCGAGTTTCTATGTTTTCCTTAAAACGCATCTCTTCCGTTCGTTTATTTTGCTTTTTTGTTTTTTTTCTTATTTAGATTTTTTTCTAGTAATCCTTGTCCTTGAGGCACACCCTCAAAAATGGGTTCTTGGCTTTGAGCCAAAATAGGGTCAAAAATGGGTCTTGCTACTCGCAAGACGAAGTACCTGCAAGTCAAAGATTATCTTTTCTCTTTTATGTATTTTTTTATCTTTTTACTAAGAAGGAAGCTAATAGACAGAAAGTAAATATAATAGCTATAGATATATATTTATATGTAGTATATATATAAAGGGGTGGGGGTGGAGGTGGCGATGGAGTGTAGCACCGTGTCGAGTCGGTAGTCGTCTAGAAAGACGCAACCAACATGACTATGTGCCTTGTGGAGTGTGGATGGAGGATGGATGATGAATGTGTCCACGCTTTTTTGTACGTGTGTATCGGAGAATATCAGCAACTGGTGCAGATATTCCTACGATACAGCGTATAGTAAATAACGTGAAAGTATATATACATATGTATAAGTAAATATATTTATATATATATATGTATAGGTATATATGTATAGATATATATGTATATATATATATTGGTGTATATGTATATATATATATGTATGTATATATGTATATAGCTATGTATATATGTCTATAAGTATATATATATATAATACTATATAGATGTATATATATATATATGTATATAAGTATATATGTATATATATATATATATGTATAAGTATATAGATATGTATAAGTAGCTATATATATATTATATATATATGTATATATATTGTATATATATGTATGTTACTATAAGTGTGTGTGTGTGGGTGTGCGTATGTGTGAGTAAAGGTGTGTGTGCGTCGGTGAAGGTGTGTGTGTGTGTTGCTGTGAGTAAGTGAAAAAAAAAAGAGAGAGAAAGAGAGAAAAAAAAAAGACAGAGAGCAAAAGAGAGAGCGGGCGGGAGCGGACGGACGCTGGAGAGAGCCGCGGGTTAAGTCGTCTGCAGAAGGCGCCCGACGTCTGATGGTCGCGGATGCAGGCGCGTCTTCGCGCGGAGAAGGTGAGGCATCTGCAGGCCGGGTGCGAGGAAGGAGAGCGGGCGATGGCATGCTCGGAGAGGGCAGAGGGGAGTCTATAGTCGGTCGCGTAGGGTTGCAGAGGTTGGCAGGGGAGCGGGACGACGGTTGGCCAGCCGCTGTAGTGCGCGCAGCGGCCGATTGTTGGTGCAACGGCGGAGGCGTCAGAGCGGAGAACTGAGCGGAGAGTGCCCTGCAGGCGCGCGCAGAGGGCTGAGCGCCTGCGGGGAAGGTCGCGGAGGAGGCGAGGAGGTTTGCTGCTACTGCCGCCGCCGCGGTTTGACTGCTGCTCCTGCTGCTTCAAGCTTCGGAGCTTGAAGTGGCAGCAATGGCGTGGAAACGAAAACGAAAAGAAAAGAAGACACCACGCCCACTGGCTCGTTGAAGAGCTGGGCGGTGGTGTTCCCACTATGGTGGTGAGCATCACAGTGGGTTCTCCTGCTCGCCGGGTGCCTCCTCGACGGAGGGCCGACGTATGGGAGGGGAAGACGGTGGAAGAGGTGGCTGCGGGTTTTTTTTGTTTTGTCCAGCAGCCTCCCTCGTGAGGAAGAAGCTGCAGCTTCTTATAGAGGAGGAGAGAGTGGTATGTCGGCTGCAGCAGGGAGAGGGTGCGGGAGTTGTAGCTATAGGGAGCGGCGTTGGCAGGGAGAAGTGATGTGGAGTAAATGCATGTAGCCGCTGCGGGAAGAAGTGCAGCCGCGGGAAGAAGAAAAGAATAAATCAAGAGAGAAAAAAAAAATAAAAAGAGGTGGAATTTGTAAGGAGGCACTTGGGATAAAATGTAAGTATGCAAGCCATTGTTTCACTCTTCTTCTCTTGATTAAATGCATGCATGCAAGCGTTTTTACAAATGCAATTACAGGATCCTATTATGCAATGTTAATGCTAGAAAATAGCACAAGAAGGCGTTATTACAGGCGTGTTTTGAGGTGCAAACACTCCGCTGCCCCCGTTCTCTCCTAACAATCCAGATAAGTCGCCCATCTTCCCCTCTTTCATTTCCTCACGTCATTTCACTCAATCGACCCCTTGACCGTCCTGTCCATCGCCACCTTCCCCGGCCACCCTCCTGCGAGACGCCTCCGTCACTCCGCAGCCCCACACGCCTCGCCGACCATCACATAACCTCCGCCTCATCTCACTAAACACCCTCCACTCATCCACAGCCCCGCCACACCACCACAGCAACCCCCCGAACACACCCACCCGTCTGGCCACAGAGCGACCTAGGCACTCATGCCTAGGCCGCCCCACGGCCTGCCACATAGCTGATCACCTTCGACGTGACATGGCGAAGGTCCCCTGGTGATCTGATTAGGCCGCGAGGCCATTTTCATGTCTGCCAGGTTCCCAGCCCCTACCGCCATTGACGACGACTCGACGAAGCTCCAAGCTCACTCCAGGCTTCAGGACCGCAAGGCTCCAGGTGCTGCGGATTCGAGGAAGCATTGCAAAGCTATCTAACCCAGCGAGCGAATCCAACAGAGCCTGCAGTTGAGGAATTGAAGGCGCGATCGGCTGCGGGTGCGCGAAGAATAGCAGTGGGCTTTAGTCCCACATCGGTAAGCCAAGACGCACCAACACCCTTTAAATTGCTTTTGTGAAATAGCCTCTTCGTTTCAGTTACACTTGGGGTGAGGTCCCTGACCCATTACACTGCACCTCGTCCGTGGTTTCACCTCACGAATCTGGCATGACCCGACCCGACCTTGTCCCAATCACACCTCGTGCATCACCCTCGCATCGGTGCGCCTGGTCACGGGCGTGCGATACGACCCGTTTAACTGGCTCTGGGAGAGCGTGCTTAGAGTGGTTTACACAGAGAGAGAGATGCACGGGTATAGGGATATAGGTTTTGCTGCACCTAGTGTGTGCAGGACACAGGTAATTAACCCCTGCAAGAAAGAAGGAAGGGAGTTCTGCAACCAAGGCAAAGAAGAAGAAATGCAAAAGGGAAATAAAAGAAAGAAGGAAGGAGGCTCTAAAAGAAAGGAAGGAAGGAGAGAGGCAAGGTAGTGAAGGAAGCAGAACCAAGGAAAGACTGAAGAAGAAGACAAAGGGCAGACGAAGACTCAGGAAGGCAAAGGCAAAGAAAGAAGAACGTCAGACCTTCGCAGGAAGAAAAGAAATAGAGGGAGAGAAAAGGAGCTTCATTTTAAGACGTCTGATATTTGTATCAGACGTCCAATTTTTGTTTTCCATGAGCAATTTCTTTTTATAACTCTCATTGAACTCGGATATACTTATTTTCATTTAAAAGGTTGTGTTCTCAAGTTTTGAAAGTACTTAGATTGCTCCCTGTGTTCGATCTCGGATACTCCGTCTTCGAGTTATAAAATCTTTTTTTGTTTTCGCAAAAATTTCATCTATATTACAACGCACTAATTATTAAAACATGATCTAGCCGCGTAAACACAGACCTCGGTGAATTCCTCTATATGCCTGTAAGGGTCTTCCCTAGTAGTACCATAAAAGGAGGGCAGCAAGGATATGGTACTACTTTTGATCTCATAAGGATTGTCCCCTCCAAGTCAACGTAGTGTAGGGCCAGATTGATTGGTTGGAATGAAATATTCCTTAAGGCTCCTTTGACCGGCTGTTTCTACCCTTGGAAGGTTTCTTCTTACGATTCTTTCAGGTTCAGGATCAAACATAAGTTGTCTCCTAAGAGAACGCCTGCCAAGCATGCACTACAAACATAATTCAGAAGAACTTGCTCGGTCTTTACAAATTTAGGCTTTTGACTTTAGTTCAAATTGTAGGTGACAAAGCAAGTTGCCTAATCAATTACGTGCCTATTGTCAACCTTCAAAATGCCTAAAAAAACCTAGTTGGAGCTTAGGTGTTCTTCCCTAAATCTCAAATGGTAGAGCAAATCCAAAGATGGAAAATCGAGGGATGCAAGTAGGCTTAAGCCTTCCTTTGAAGCTATGCTTTCGTGGTGCTTCTCAACTACCCCCAAAAATCTGTGACAGGGTATCCCCCTCTTTGGATTTACAAAACCTTTGATCTCAAGTTCCGAACACTTCAGAATCCAACGGTAGGAGGGCTCTTATCCTAGTCGTTCCAAGACATAGGAGTGTCTAAATGCGTGCCGTGGTGCAAAAGATATAAGTGTGCATACACCACAAAAAGATTTTGAATTTGGAATCGCACACCACATTTGAAAATCAAGTCCTTGATTTTTAAATGTCCCTCCTTTAATTAGTCCTTTTTCAAGAATATATGTGACCACTTGTTAGATCGCTTCAAGACAGATTATGTGGTCTAAAAATTAATTCAAATTCAAATGCATTTGCATGATAGGTAGAAATGTGAAGTTAGAAATGCATACCTAATTCTAGCATTCTTCATGCAATATGCAAGATAAGAATTAGATCTAGATCCTGCTCATTCAGTCCTAAATGATTCGACCTAAGGGCAGGCAGCTTCTAGCAGGTAGCTCGTGTTTTTGTTTTTATTTTTTTTTTAGCTACTTATGCACAAGCAAATTAAAGGGTAAATAATCCACAAAATAAATTAAAAACCTAAATCTAAAGAAAAGGGAACAGGCTCCCAAAAATTAGCCCCAATTACTTCAAGGGCAAGAAAATAGAAATAAAACTTATGAAATGCAAAATCTCCTATAGAGGAAGAATCCAAGTCTCCTTCGTCTTCCCCACGTGCAAGCGTCGCTCAAAGTCGATGTCTTCTCCCCGATGTGCCTACCACCTCTCTTAAATTCCTCGCACAAATTCCTCTCACAGAAAAGATAATAAATGGTCAGATCACTGTGCAATGAGAAATAGTCAGAAATGAAATCAGGTGAAATTATTGCGGCTATTGCCTCCCAAGAAACGACGCCATTTGATAAGATGGTTTTTGCTTTCGAATAATGTGATTAAGATGATTTGTCGTTTTAGTAACAAAGTGGTGGAAAGCCACTTAACGAAATAATTACAATAGAAATTATCCAGTCACAGAAGAGTGGGTCGTCTCCACAGGGAGGCAATGATGCAATAAAATCACAAATATTTTTCTCCTATTAGTTCAATCAAGTGCGAAATCTCGAATCAAATCTGACATGAAATGCAATGAAAAGAAGATACACAATAACTCAAAAATGTAAGGGTATATGTGCAATTTTTCCTCACTGAAATATTCAATAAATATGTGATGAATCTATGTAATTTCCAATTGACATGCATTAGAGAAAATTTGTGCACATTTTAATCCAAAAACAAGGTTGAAACATGTGAATAACAAAAGCCACACAATTATAAGAAAGCATGAGTATGAAGTCACAATTTCACCACAATAAAATATTCATAAATTAAAATTCATTTTCGTGGCAATGGTATTCAAATATAAATATTAATTAAAGTAAAAACAGAGGATTCTATCTCTCTCCTCGTGCATGGGAGAGAGGTTCATTCAAGGAGCTACTCCTACAAGAGGTCGGCTGAAGCGAGGCCTTCGTGGTGGTGGCGGTGGTGCATTGTGAGATGGCCAGAGCCGGCCTGCCGGAGGAAAGGAGTGGCGGTGATGGAGGAGCCTGCTACTGGCCGCACGTGATGCAGGCTTAAGGAGAGCAACGCACGGGCACTGCAGGTGCTGTTGATGCATGCGAAGCATGGGTACGTGGAGGCGCGGTCTCTGCAGGGCACAGAGGTGTGAGTGGGCATGCTGGTGGCGCCTGCTGCAGGTGCTGCAGGGAGGCACGGAGCGTGGGTACGTGGAGGCGCGACTCTGCAGGCCGCAAGTGGTGCTCGGGCGTGGGTGCTGGAGCATGAGTTGCTGGTGCGTGGTACGCGTGCTGTGGGCGAGCGGAGGTGGTGGAAGTACAGGGGCATTGGAGGTTCTGGAGAAGGCGAGGAGGCGCGGGCATGTTGGTTGTGCTGGAGGCACGTGGTGGGTCTAATGGAGCGGGGAGGGCTGCTAGCACGTGCGCTGGCTGAGGTGAGGGTGCTGGGGTGAGAGCGTGCACGCACAGGTGGCTGGTGAGTGGGTTGGAGCTGTTAGTGAAGACGAAGGCACGGGTGTGCGCTGGCTGAGTTGAGGGCACGGTGGGCAGATAGCGAGTGCACTGAAGGTGGGTGCGCTGGAGGTTGTTATGAGTTGCTGGTTGAGGTGAATGGGTTGTCACCCCACACGCCCACAGTGGTGAGTCGTTCTGGTGCGGTGAGACCAGTGGTATGAAATGGAAGAGGAGCAAGGTCATCTAAGCACAGTGAGGAACAAAGTGTGGTGGCCTCCTCTTTCAATGGTAGCTCTTCCTTCTCCTTTTGTAGCCACGGCCACACTGATTTGAAATTCAAAACGTCGTAGCATGAATGTGATGCGTAGGAGGAGGAGGTGGAGCCAGAGGAGTTACCTGTGCAAAGAAGAAAAAGAACAAATGAATAAAATAATAAAGGTTATTTATACATAACTCCTTAACTTCTATGTTAATTAAAATAGTGCATCTAATTAACTAACTAATTAAATGTCTGCAACCCTAGGTTAATTCTAAATGCATGAATTATGTACTTATGCTAAAAATATTTATTAATTTATTTACATCCTAATATATGCTACCTAAATGTTAAAATTAATTTAATGTCTAGACATTTAGATACTTAAATAGCCCATGAATATGGGCTAATTACATGCCTAGTCATGGCAGAATGACAATATGTCTCGAGTTTCTACTTCAGCGACACATCATCGAATGATCTGATCAGCACCAATGCAAAAAAGATACGGGTCTTCCTAGAAGTAGTACTTGTCATCGGAAAGCAATTTGTCCTTCTTGGCCTTTGGCTAATCAGATGGGATCTCATGTGATGCCAGGTAGTTTACTATATCAGCAAACAATGGAAGCCCTGTATTGATAGTCAGAAGGTGCTCATCAGGAAAGTGTTCCGTGATGGGTCCGGAAGGGTCGATGATTTCAGAAGGAAGGCGGGACAAGTGATCAGCTACCACGTTCTATTTTCCTGCTTTGTCACGAATCTCGAGGTCAAATTCTTACAACAGCAAGATCCAATGGATTAATCGAGGTTTCGCATCCTTCTTCGCAAGGAGATTCCTCATAGCTGTATGATCCGAGTAAATGATAACACGAGAACCCAGGAGATAAGATTTGAATTTTTCCAGGGCAAATACTACGACTAGCAGCTCTTTCTCAGTAATTATGTAGTTACGCTGAGCCTCGTCAAGTGTCTTGCTAGCGTAATCGATGACCACGGGTTTCCCATAAATTTTCTGCCCAAGTACCACTCCTACAGCGAAATTAGATGCATTGCACATGATCCCAAAGGGTTGAGACCAATCAGGGGACTGTAGGATCGAGGCTTGGGTAACTCAGTCATGGAGGATTTCAAATGCTTGAGTGCATTCCTTAAAGATTTCGAAAGGTACATCCTTAGAGAGCGAAGAGGTCAGGGGGCACGCGATTTTGGAGGAATCAGGAATAAATCGACGATAAAAACCGACATGCCCCAGAAAGGAATGGATGTCCTTGATCGAGCTAGGAATAGGGAGTTTGGAAATCAAGTTCACCTTAGCTCGATTGTCTTGGATGCCTTTTGCTAAAATAAGATGTCCCAAGACCATTCCTTCAGGCACCATGAAATGGCTCTTTTCCTAAGAAAGAACCAGATTCACGTCAACGCACCGCCTAAGGATTTGGACCAAGTGCAGGAGACAATCGCCAAATGATTCTTCGAATACTGAGAAGTCATCCATGAAGACTTCCAGATAATCACCTACCATATCTAAGAATATGGCAAGCATGCAGCACTAAAAAGTAGCGGGTGCATTGCAGAGACCGAACGGCATCCTTCGAAATGCGTAAGTCTCGAAGGGGTAGGTGAAAGTGGTCTTCTCTTGGTCCTCAGGATAGATTGCCACATAGTTATAACCAAAGTACCCGTCCAAAAAGCAGAAGAACCTATTTCCCGCTAGTTTCTCGAGGATTTGATCAATAAACGGGAGTGGGAAATGATCCTTCTTCATGGAGGAATTAAGTCTTTTATAATCAATGCAGACTCTCCACGAGTTCACCACATGGGTCAGAATGACTTCTCTGGTTTCAGTTGTGATAATGGTGAGTCCTGCCTTCTTAGGCACAACCTGGACTGGACTAACCCACTGACGTCGAAGATCTGGTAGACGATCCCTGCATCTAACCACTTAATGATCTCCTTTTTCATGACTTCCTGGAGATTAGGATTTAAACGTCTCTGCATTTCACGTGAAGGTTGTGTGCCCTCTTCGGTGTAGATACGGTGTGTGCAGTAAGAAGGGCTGATACTCGTCAAATCATTGAGAGTCAATCCAATGGCTCTGCGATGTTGCTAGAGAATAGTAATCAGATGAGATTCCTAGTTAGGTGTGAGTCTGGAGTTGATAATCACAGGAAACATCTGATTGGAACCCAAAAAGACGTACTTCAGATGGTCGGGAAGAGGCTTGAGTTCCAGAATGGGGTTATCAGCAGCAGCGAGCGGTTCAGGGTGTGTGTCAGGAGCAAGGGAAGGAGTTATGGGTGTATCTAGATCAGGGTCAGACTCTGATTGCTGGTTTTGATCTTCTTGTGGTTGATCGGGAGTAATCAGGTTGTCCTCGATATACGGTTCATCAACCACAGCCTTGATATCACATATTTGTTCTATAACTCTGCAATTAATCCCTTGTTGGGCCTTAAAGATGTCAATTTTCAGTGTCTGGTTCCTGAATTTTAGTTCAATTTGGCCCTCCTCATAGTTTATATTGGCCTTAGTTGTGGCCAGAAAGGGTCTCCCTAGCATAATTGGTGTATCCCTTGGGTTTTCAGATGCATCCATGTCCAAGAATATAAAATCCACCGGGAAATAGTAGTCCCTTACCCTAATGATGACATCCTCGAGTACTCCTTTAGGTGACTTAATGGATCGGTCAGCTAATTGCAATGTCACCTCTATCGGTTTAAGCTCAGATTCTTCAAGGCGGTCAAGGAGCGATGTAGGTATTAGGTTTATGGAGGCACCTAAATCTAATAAGGCTCTGTCGAATTGGGTATTGATGTAAACACATTTACACTACTTAAAATGTCTATTTATGCATGTTCTTAAGCATAGGATTGCATTTCATGATATAAATATTGCATTACATGCATCATCTTGCATTTAGAGTAGTTTGAATAAAATGGAGGTTAATTATCTCCTTTTATGTGCTTGGACAGGGCAAATATTTTATCAGGGCCTCGGATCAAAGATCCAACCGTATGGATGTGATCAGGGCGACGATTGGAGTTCAAAGACTCCAAGATCGCCCTAATCAGGCATCTGTAGCATCAGATAAGTGACCCGGGAACCCTAGAAGATCAAGGGCCAGGATGGTGTAAATCTGCACTTCAGATGATAAATCCGACCGCACGGATGAATTCGGATCGACGATCACAGCCCAACGACACAAAAATCAAGTCAATCCGACATCCGTGGCACCATCTACAACTTCCAGAAGATGGACGGCCAAGATGGCGCCACGTGGTGCCATCTTAGCCGCCCAAACGGTCGCTTGCATTTTGTGAAGGCCCCCGCCCGATCGCTCTCTACCGTCAGATGGAGATACAACGGCTGTGGTCGCTCGCACTTAAAAGCGTCCGCGCGACCATTTCGTCCACGTAGCACAGCGGCGACGCAGCTGCGGGCGAAGCAGAGGTTGCGGGTTCGAGCCGCGGTGAGGGGGTGAAAGGCGCGGGCGAGCGGGCACGGACGAGCGTCAGATGAAGATCCAACGGCTGTGCGCACTCAATCAGGACGACCCGCAATTGGATGCCGGGCATAACGCGCGATCGCACGCGGGCGGGCGCGCTACGCAGCGGGCGCGGACGTGATTTAAGCCGTCCGATCTCGCGATCGGATGGCTGAGACTTCGCGGACGTGCGTAGGCGTTACGCACGCGGGCAGCCGAGCGGGCGCGCGTGGGCGCGGAGGCTACGCCCACGTTGGGGGCTTTAGCGACGGTTTTATCCGTCACTAAAGACCCCTCATTTATTGTTTTGAAGTTGTAATGTCCATTTTGCCCCCACTCCTTGCAACTATAAAAGGAGACCCCCTCCATACGAAATTTGCATCCCTTCTTTCTCCTCTCTACCCCTCCAAAGCTCAAGAGAAGCTTGTCCCACACCCGGGATGCTTCTCGCGAGATAAAGTCCAATTTTTGTTCCCCTTCGGAAGTGGATCCCGCGACGACGACGGCATGCTGCTTCGTTCCCATTCTTCTGCTTCGTCCTCCTTCGTCCCTCTTCGTTCTCCTTCGTCCAGGCGTCGTCCCGTCCGGCTCGTCCTCCAAGCAACCGTCGAGGAGGATTTCTCTCTCCCTATTCTTTTTACTGCTTTCTAGTATAGATTTACTGCTTTCTAGATTAATCTACTCGTCCTCCAAGCAATTGTCGAGGAGGACATTTTTCTCTCCATTCTTTTAATGCTTTCTAGAGTAAATTTATAGCTTTCTAGAGTAATTGTTTTATGCTTTCTAGTTGTAATGAACAATCTCTTCAATACAAAAATACCTTGTTTATTCTACATCTCATTTTGATTTCTCTGTGTAATATTCTCTTTCTCTCTTACTCTTTCTCTCTCTTCTATTTATTGTAAATAATTAGATGGTTCTATATTGAATTATTCTGTAACAAATAAAAAGAAACGCGTAGTTTTTAAATCAAACGTTCGCCTCCCTGTGTTCGACCCGGAATTTTAATTTCGGTATAAATTTTATTTGTTGAACACGAATTCTTCTCTTTCAAACTACAACGACAGGTTTTCAAAATCGAACACGTTAGCGTAGGTTCGTAAGCGTTCAACAGGTATCACCAATGGTACATGAAATCAGGGGAGTACCAAGGTCTTTAGCCTTAGGTGGGAGTTTGCTCAAAATTACAGGCTGGCTTGCTCTAACAGTATGATCAGACTCTCACTTTTGGTTCACAGCTTACACTTGGGTGTACACACGTCCTTCAGAAATCGTGCGTAAGTATGTATGTGGTGGATTGCATCCATCAAGGGGATGTTTATATCGACCTGTTCAAAGAGCTTGACCAGATCCTCCTCAGGAGCCACGGGTTTGGTTATCCTCTTTCCCTTAGTCAAGGCCTCGGGAAATGGAACCTCGGTTGGTTCCTCTAGAATATTTCCAGGTTCTTGATCTGGGATAGGGGTGTCCTGGATAACTATCCTAGGGCTTGGGTTACTACCAAGCTTAGAGTGGCTTGGATAAGGTGGGTCTTGAGTTGTTTTACCACTACGGGTTATTACAGAATTTAGTCCTGCCTAGTTTTGGTTTGAAGTTGGTAAAATAGGTGGCTGATGTTGAAATCCCGCATAAGATGTCTAAGCTTCCATCTCGTCAGGTGATGGAACAGAAGGGGCCTGATAAATCATGTGGACTTGGCCTGGATTTGGGTTCATAACGCGCCTCTGGTTTGGCATGTTATTTGGATTCGGTAGAGGTTGCAAAGGGAGTGTGCTAGGTTGGCGGGAATTCGCCATCTAGGCGAGTTCATTGCGAACCTCTATTATCTTGTCCTTATGTTGTTTCTGCATAGCTACATTCGTCTTCTGAATGTCAGCCAGAGTCTGAAGGATAAGAGTCATTTGATCTGCTTGGGTTGGCCAAGATTGATAGGTGGGGTTGGGCTGAGGCTGAGGCGGCTGATATGGACGAGGAGCTTGTGGACGGGGTTAATAAGGTGGTCATTGATTTTGAGTATTTCCCGCCCACAGGAAGTTGGGATGATTCCGCCATCCAGGGTTATAGGTATTAGAGAATGGGTCATTCTGGATGACATTGAGGTCCTTGCAGATCTGAGGAACCTCGGGAAAATCAGAGTACGAGGTTCAGAGTTCTCCCAACTAGAGTACGTCGGATCGGAGTTTCCTCCTATCCTGGAGTCAGACGGGGGTGGATACGGGTCCATCCCCTGAGAAGATCGGTGATAGATGTTATGCACAGTTTCCCTCCCAAGAGGTGGCTATGCAAATGGGTTTTGCATAGAGGTGGCTCACTGCAGATGTCGAGTCAGCTCGTCCACCTTCTTCTCGATGATAAAGACCTTGTCCAACCGACTAGCCATCAGTTCCAAGTCAACGGATGTGGATAGGCCCTGTGTCTCATGTGCTCCCCTTGGATTCGTTAATGCACGGGCATTCATTCAGTCGAATAAGCCCATGGAGTCATTATTGATGGAGTTCTCGCACATATTCTCTTGAATCTCCCACACTGCATCTTCGTGTTAACCCATGATATTTCCTTCGTAGGTTGCATTGACGAATAAGCGGATGTCTTCACGGAGTCCCTGGTAAAAAGACTGGACTTGTTCCCATTTAGGAACTTCGTGATGGGGGTAGTTCCGCATGAGATCTAAGAAACGGTCCCATGCCTCATGAAAAGGTTCTCCAGATTGCTGGGTGAAGTGCGTGATTTGGTGGCGTAAGGCATTCGTTCGACCAACTAGGAAGAACTTTTTCAAAAATTCAGACTGTAGTTCAACCCACTTGTTGATTGGATGCATTTGAGTCTGATACCAATGAGCTGCCTTATCCATGAGAGAGAAGGAAAACATCTTCATAAGAAGAATATTCTGGTTTGGTACATTTGACCCGAAGGTATGGGCCAGATGTTTGAGTTGTTTGATGTGCTGGAAGGGATCCTCGGAGTTAAGCCCATGAAACTTTGGGATAGCATGAATCATGTTGGGCTTGAGTTCAAAATCACGGCCTCCAGCTGGGATTTGGACTCGAGGTTCGATCGCCACCGTAGCGAGATTATAGTGATCTCGCATCATAGGACACTACAGCGGGTTTACAAAGTTCTAAAATAGATCATTCAGGTGCTAGAGTTGGTGCTCCAGATTGTTCTCTTCTTCAACTGGTTGCGCCATGATGATGGAAGAAGGAGAATTTGGTTCTGATGAATTAGAGGAGAGGTCTATGTGGTGGGGTTGCTGCACAAACATGGACGTCGAGGCTTGGCCTCGGCGGGAGTGGATTGCTAAAGGAGGTCTTAAGGATGGTCTTAAGGACCTCCTACCAAACTTGCACTGATGGTTTAGACGAGATTAGAATGTGCTGGACCCAATCAAGACACATAAAAAAATTTTGGATGACTATAGAGGTTCGGGGTGGATGATACCCCTTAGTTGGAAAAGCTGTCCACCTGAGAAATACCTGGGCAGCTAGAGAGGGAGAGTCCCGTAAAGACCCCTACACGGTAGAGCATCCCCATGAGTTACAGTGCTTCCCCCACCCGACCTCTCTTGTCACTGAGATTCCAGGTAGACCAGAATGGGGACCCTGACCTCTTAAGTCTACCACTTTTATTTAAGATCAAAGGTGCTTAGGGTTCCACTTGAACTTTAGATGTTTCGAGTGCAAAAGTGACCTAATTTCAAGGTTGGTTGACCCAACAAGAGGTCAACTTCACCTATTTGTCCTTTGAGAGCTTTAGGTCCTTTCTTTTAGGGTTCAAGTGAAATTAAGAGCTTGATTTTTTTAGGGTTTCTCTTGAATAAGTCTTTTCAATCAAGGCTTAGGCACACCTCTTTTTGGAATAGTTGTTTCTTGCTTAGAAAAGATGTGTCTCTAAAACCCTAAATTGGAATCCTTAATTAGGCTCTAATTGTGGTCCAATTTAGTTGCCATAGATATGGTATTTAGGACTCAATCAAGAAGGTGGTAGCCCTAAGTACCTTAAATGGATGCACAATTCAGCATTTGTTGAAATCAAAACTAGGCAACTTGGGTGAATTAGCTAAATATGGAAAGCAGGTAGCCCTAAATTGATTTTTATCTTGTTTTTCCTTTCTAGAATGAGGGGATTAAGAGAAAGGGCTAATCAGAGATTACTTGGCCCGGGTGTGGTTGTTGTGCGGCTATCTTCTTTTGAATCTTCTCCCCTAAAACAATTACAAGAAAAAAGATATATCAAGTTAGTATTGAATCAGAAGTTGTGATCAAGATTTCTAAATCGCCCGTTGCTCCACAGCAACGGCACCAAAATGTTTAAGCGAGTCAAGATCAATTGTTAAATCAATGTGTCGTAGTATAGTTGAAATCGTTCGAAAACAAATGAATTTTATTACTCGAAATTGTAAATCCAAGGTCGAACATAGGGAGCAAATTGGTGTCTAAAAATCAAGAGCACAACTTTCAAATTGGAAATAATATGCAATAAAAAATCAGAGTTATAATGCAAGAAATATAATGTCAATGTATATAGAAGCACAAAAAATATGGATGTCTAATTTTGAAAATCAGACATCTTAAATATGAAATTGCTACACTGCTTCTCTTCCTTGTCTTCTGTCTGATCTCCTTCTTCTCCTTTCTTTTCTTTCTTCTATTCTCTATCTCTGACGGCCTTCTTCCTTCTTGGCTTCTTCTTCTTCTTCCTTCTTTGATTGCTCTGGACTTTGTCTACTTCTTCTTTCTTCTTTGATTTCTTCTTTCTTTGCTCTAGCCCTTGTCTTCTTCTTCTTTCTTCCCTGATTTCTTCTTTCCTTCTCTTCTACCTTCACCTCCTCTTCAGCCTTACCTTCTCCATCCTTCGCTTCTCTGGCTACTGCCCTTTCCTTCCTTGGCTCCCTCTTCTTCTCCTTACTTTGGCATCTTCTTTTTCTCCTGAGATCAAAACCAACCCCTACCCTCCCTCACAATCTCTCTTCTTTCACTCGAAGGCTCGCTCTCCCAGAGCCTTCTTGGGATATCAGGTCGGGTATGCGCGCCCAGGACCAAGCCCATCGGCGTGCGTGGTGGGCGAGGAGTGCTGGCTAAGCGGGTATATGGGTCAGAGCCAGGTCCGCAGGCAGTGGGGTTACGGACGAGGCAGTGAGGGTGAGTGGGACCTCACCCCATGGTCAGGAGGCAATAAGCCTCTGTGACTTTTTCAACTTATATCACTGTGCCCACTCCTACACTTCCAAGGTGGGACTATGTTGTCCCACCTTCTTCGCAAGCGCTCACAGCAGATGTCTCCTCGAATTACAATAGCTGTGTGGGCATCGACACCAATTACTGGGCTGAGGATGTGCGCGGAAGTAATCTACGTGACCTGGGACCTGGAGCCTGGTGCCTGGAGTTCTGGATGAAGCTTCCAAGCAAGCTTCATGCTTCGTCATTGGCGGTGAAGGCCTCGAACCTTGTCACCAACAGAACGGCCTTGCGGCCTCGTCAGAACATGCAGGGAGCTTCTCCTGAACATGGCGAAGGTGGTACGGTGGTCGGCGTGGTGTGGGGTGACCTGAGCATGCGTGCCTTGGTTACCCTGTGGGTGCGAAGGTGGGTGTGTTCGAAAGGCGTTCTGGGGACTTGGCACGGTGGATGGAATGAGGGTTTAGGGTCAGTGTGGCATGGTAGTGCTCTTGAGGTTGTTGGCAAGGTAGGTGGAGGCGTGGAGCGGTGGGAACACCTCGCTAGAGGTCTGACCGGAGATGGAGAAGGTGACGGTGGTCTGCGAGCATCGAGGCGTATTTGCAGAAATAGGTGGTAGAAAAATGATGAGAAGAGAGAGATGAATTAACTGAGCATGGGTAGATGAAGGGGTGGTGCAGAGGAGGCGGCCAGCTCATACTGCTGTCGTTGGAGACGAAGGACCTAGTGGGTGGAGGATGGTGATGATGAGAGGGTTGTAGGGACATCGCTGGTGCGGCATGACGTGGACGAAGAGGATAATGGGAACTCTGCCACTGGTGTTGTGGCAGAGCGATGACAGAGAGAGAGACAAGGGTCGCTGGAGCTTGCAGGGTGGTTGATCGGTGGGGGCAGAGATGAATTGGGGGTATCTCAGGCCAAATTCAAGCTTGGGAGGTGCGGAATGATCTAGGCAGGCTTTTATAGGCCCTGGTAGGAGGTCTTGTGCATGGAAGCAAAGCTTCCAAGCACGGTCATGTCGTCGAAGATGGAAGGTTAGAGAGACCCAAATCTCTCATGCGTTCGCATGAGAGATTGGGTAGGAATTAGGGCTTGATAATGGGTTCACATGAGAGGAGATTTCTCAGAGAATCTCCCTTTCAATTTTGAAAGGGATTCTCTGAGGAATCAAGGAGTTCTTTCCCTTGATACCTCGTTGGAGTAGGATTCCCTTCGTTGTAATGGCGGAGGGACCTAATTGTAATGAATGACAAGGAAGTTAGGGGTTTTTGTAGAGGTTTTCAGAAGTTAGGGGTAGAAATGTAATTGGGCTGGACCTGTTTACAAAGTAAGTCAAGGTGAATTCCTCTTAGGTAAAAAGTTTGATAAAAACATAATTTAGACCTAATAAATCCAATGGTGAAGTTGGATTTTAGGTTTGACCACGTTTGACTAGGCAATTTGCATAAAAACCCAATTTATGGCAAACATTTGACTGAGACCTTAATTTAGGTTAAAATAGGTTCTAAGGGCCAAATTGAAGGTTTTAAGCTATAGAAAATATTTTTACATGATTTTTAGATGATTTAGGTGAATTTCTTCCTGACCAGAACCTTATTAAATTAAGTTGATCTGTTTTAGGGTTATAAGAAGTTATTTAATTCCTAGAATTCACATGAATCCTTTTCTGTTTGAACCAACTCACCTTTTAGCTTGTTATGACCATTTGACCTGTGTTTAGCCCATGAGAAATCCTATTGCACTACAATGGTAAAATTATAGTTTTACCCCTTGTTTCTTATTTTTCTTTTAGAAGGGTTATTCATTGAGTTAAGACCTCCAGTTGGTTATGTAGGAGCTTTTGTTCTCTTTTCTGGGTCAAAATGAGCTAGTTAGGACTCATGATGGTGTTCCTATCAATACACATATTTACAAAATGCATGAATACCTACCTAATCTAAATGCGCAAAGCTAGTAAATAGCATAAGATGGATTAATTAGCGGTGTGATTTGCTCGCAATCACGTGGCGCGGAGGCAAAAGCTCCTCAAGAAAATATGTGTGGGAAAAAGAGGGTGCAAAGGACACTAATGAATGAGATTTTATATGTTACGAAGATTGAGTTTGAAAACCCATAATTGTAGTTGGGTAAAAATCCACTATCAGATAAATTTTACCGAAACTTAAAGTGAGTCTCTGGTTAAACACAAGGAGATGAACGTTTGATTAAAAATCGTAGGGTGCAAAGTGAGTCTCTGGTTAAACACATTTAGAATTATTGTCCCAAAGTAGATTAGCAGATCGAATTAAATCTACACTAGTTATTCTACTTAAATTATAAATAGTAGAAGAGAAAGATAAGATAATACAAAGAAAGAGAAAATAGAGAGAGAATGAACAAATATTTTATAACCATAGGAGCATGTTCAATACATCTAGTTGTTACTATTACAAAATTGGAAATCTATTCTAGAAAGTGATAAAAAGATAGGGATGAGAAAATCCTCCTCGATGGCTGCTTGGAGGACAAGCCATGTTGGCAGAGCGCCCAGAAGGGGGTGGTGAGATACTGGATAAGGGAGAATAGAGTTGGAGGATGAAACAGGGCGACATCGTAGTGGGATCCGCTTGTCGAATGGTGGCGAGTGCACAACCACGGGTACTTCACAAACGGAGGTGAGAAGATGGAAAAATTATCTTTAAGACTCTAGTGGAGCAACCTGAATATGGGATTAGCTATTTTGATCTTTGGAGAGGGCGAGAGGAGAAGAGAAAGGATGAGAAAATATGTGGTAGGGATAGGCTATTTATAGGTGTAGTCATGGGGGTAATTTGGTCATTTGAAGGCTTAGAAATTAATGTTGGGATCTTTAGTAACGGATGCATCAGTTGAGGTGAGCATTGCTATAGCCGAGCCTCAACCTCCGCCATTGCACGCTGATCGGACACACCATGTGTGGCCACGTCAGAGACTCGACACCTTCAGTCGTTGCACCACTTAATCTCATCTAATTGCTCTCAGTCGTCCGATCATTCAATCGGTCGGTCGAGATCGCATGAGCATAATTCGACTTCATCCCATGCGTCCACATGCGATCACGCGGACGATCTTGCATCATCACGCATATGCATCCAACGCCTACATCCAACACCCCTAGGCTCGCCACATCGCCACTGTCGTTGTCACTTGATCTCCATCGGGCACTCCAATTTCAATTGGGCGTGCTTGGCTCACTTAGGAGAGGCAAATTGCATTTCAAATGCACGACTTCATCTCCTCAGTACACCACTTAACCACTGTGCCATCGCTTACTTTGTGTCATGTTTTTGAATTAAGCTCATGCACTTTCAGCTGTTGCACGATGGAATCTTCTTTGAGGATGTGTGAAGTGGGGCAAAGCTTAGTCTCAACCGTTGGATCTCAATCCAACCGCTGAGATTAAATATGGTGTGGGTGTATGAGAAGGCAGCGGCTGATTTGGAGGGTCTAGATGGCAACACGTGGCACCATCTGAACTGTCCATCTTCTCTTGCTTGTAAGTGGTGCCATGGATGTCAGATTGGATCGATTTTCACGCTGTTGGGCTGTGATCGTCAATCCGAACCCATCCGTGTGGTTGGATTTGTCATCTGAGATACGTATTTGCACCACCTTGCCCCTTGACCTCTGATATTCCTTGGATTGCATCTGATGCAATGGAGGTTCGATTGGGGTGATCTCAGAGGTGTTGGACTTCGATTGTCGCCCTAATCAGATCGATACAGTTGGATCTTCAATCCAAGGCCCAAATAAGAATCACCCTGTCCCCTGGTCACAAAAAAGAGAAAATTAACCTATATTTTGTACAAACTAACCTAAATGCAGAGTGATGCATGTTAAGTAATATTTATAATGCATGATGCTTATATGGACCTAAGAACATGCATAAATAAGTATTTTAGGCCAATTTGATGTGTGCACATCAAACACCCTAAGGATGATGGGCTGACATGGGCAGGCCTCGATCCATACCCACCACTCTACCACATGATGTATTAGTTTGGTTATCCCCCCATATAGCAGGAATGTGAGTAGAGACTTTAGGAAGCTGTTTCTGAAGGAGTCTAAGTCTCTCAGTTGCAACATAAGAAAGAGGGTCAAAGAGAGCATGAGAGGTTCAGCATTCATCCTCAACAACCATTCCATTTTCTGAATGTCAACAGAAGCTACCTTAGTTACCGATTGACTTTCATGCTACCTATCATTGGTGTGCGCATCCTAGAATGGGCCTAAATGTTCACCTTCTAAATTGAACCGATCAAGGGTGTCTCCCATTCTATTATCATGTAAAGGTGTGTTGGAAGCAATAGGAGTGTGAGTGTCCTCAACAACGACTAATGTCTTGCCCCTAGGGTGTATAGATTCCTTCATCATGAGAATTAATTGCTTCCACTTCTTCCTAATGTTTGAGAGGATGATCTTTGCAGTCAAAAGTAGGTAGGAATCCAGTTTTGGCTAAATCAATAAGATCCTAAGGGGGTTAAGTCCTTGAACAAAACATATTTCCCCTTGGAGTCACTCAATACTCTGAGTCCAGGCCCCTCAAAGTCATCATCATCCTCATCTACGCTTCTTCCCTCTTGCCCTTGAGACTCAAGAAAATCTTCAAAGCCAGGATCAAGTGTTTCCTTGTTTTCCTCAAAAAAACATCTTCATGTCCCTGAGACCAAAATTGATCCAAGTCATCGTATCAATTTCATTAGGGGCACCTATGTTAGACACATGTAGATTCTCAGAATGGTGTATGGTGGATCTTGATTCCCTAAGTAGAGGGTCGTGTTTATTATCATTTCCTTCCAATATGATTTCTTTCGACACCCAAGGTTCCTGGAATTTATTAACTTCAGAATCACAATCCTCCAGGAGATATAATTGAGGTGTAAAGTCCTCGGAGGTGTAAGGTATAGGTTTGGAATCCCTAGGATGGGGTGTAGAGTCCACCTCAAAAATGGGGGAAGTAGTTGAGTTGAATATTTGATTGTGATCCATTTCATTAAATATAACAAAGATACTATCATGCAGGTTGAGTTCATCTAATGGGACCATTTTCCCCTTTGATTGGCTCCAATACAACTCAAGTGGAAAGTCTAAGGGCTCCTCCTCTTCTGGTTGCCACCATTCTACATCACAATTCATTGAATGACTACTCCTTTCAATTCCTAGTGTATCCATGTAGCCCTCCTCCCCCTTAATGCAAGGACTTCTCAAAGAAGGATTCTCAAGTATGGAGGGGTCTACAATATCCTCAAGAGGGTAGCTAAGCTCCATGATTGAGTCCCTAATGTCCCCTTCCATCTTATGGCATGGCTCTCTTAAAGGAGATGCATCTAGTGTGGAGGGGTTAGAATCAACCTCAAGGGAGTAAATCAGGTGACTAATTTCTTCATTTAATTGTTGACTTGTCCTCAAAGACTCTCCTAAAGATTCCATCATTTTTATCTATTATTTTTTCATTTTAATCTTGAATGTGGAGAGGTGATCATTCTTTTCCAGAGGAAAGGCAAGATCAGGGTTATAATACCTTGGAGTTTCTATCCAACCATTGGAGTTAAAATCATCTAAGGTTGGTGGGTTGGGTTTGTCTAAAGTGTGTGGCATATCAGAGAAGGTGTGTCCCACTCCTAGGTTCTGCTCATAATCACAGGATTGGAGATTAATCAGACCAATGTTCCTATAGTAGGACTAGAAAGGATCCCACTGTTCATCAAGATATCTCTCAGAGGATGGATAAGTGTAGGTCATGGGGCCAGAACTAGGTGTTCTAGGGTGAGAGAAGTAGTTGTAATCCATATGAAAACAAGTCTTGAATGCACACTCCAATCAAACACAAGGCAATAGGACTCTCCTTTTTCTTAGAGCAGATTTTAGTCAACCTCCAACTTACCCCTTTCATTTGTCAATTGGGGTGAAATTTGTGCCCGTTCGTTCCCACTATAATGGTATAAGAGGGTAAATGTAACCTGAGATCCTTGATAGACTCTTTAGAGAAGATGGGGATACAATTATGTTATCTCTTGGCAGCCAAACAAGTTTCACAATCTAGTTATGCAACCTAAGCCAACGTTCAAGTGCCTTAGGACCTACACCTTGCTTAAATAATATGCTCAAGTGATCAAGTGAGAACTTACTCCAAGGTCAGAACTAAGGGATGCAAATAGGGCAAACCCTTCCTTTGAGGCGATGCAAATGTGGTGCCTGTTAACTACCCTTTCGTTCCTTTAAGGGTACCTTTCTCCTTGGAGTATCAAAACACTTGGTCATAGAATAATATCACTAACACAAGGTGAAATAGGAGGGTCTGCACCGATAAAGAAATTGGTGCCTATAGCCTTTAGGGACCAAAATCTAGTATGATGCCTATCGTGCATGCTCAGTGCCAGAAGTATGCATGACACCACAAATCAGTTTATTTTCTAGAAGAATCACACACAAGTCCCTTTTGATTAAATCAAATGTGATTTGGATTTTAAGGTCGAATCTGATTAGCAGTCCCAATTTCAATTAGGCGATCCCTAAATTAGATAAATTCAATCAGTTTGGTGGTCTTGAAGTTTAGTCAAAATTCAATGTGTGAATAGGAGCTGGATGCAAAGATAGAAAGGTATACCTGACTCCAGTAATCTTTGTGTAGATATGTACACAATGAAAGGAAAGAGATCTAGTATGCTGCTGAATCACCCCTAAATGTGCGCACCTAAGGGTATGCAACTCTACACAAGCAGCTCGATATTTTTTTCATTTCTTTTTAGAGCAAACAAGCAAAAACTGAATTGCTCACACCATAAAGAAATAGTTCTAGTCACTAAAGGTGGGGACAAATCCCCGAAACCAGCCCTGATGCTACAAGGGCGAAATGACTGAAATGCAAAACTAGGAAACTACACTCCTAATCAAATTAGCGTCGAAGGAGAATCCCCTACGGGATCTAGGTCTCCTTCTGCCTCCTTGCATCGTCTCGTGGGCGTGGCTCAAGGTCCACACTGGGGCTCCGTTGCACGCGTCGTCTCGACCATAGATTTCTTCACACAGAAAAGTAGAGATGAGTCAAGACAAAGTTTGCCTCAAAATAGATCAAAAATAAAATCAAGTGAACCTATCATGTCTGTTGCCTCCCCAGCAATGACGTCATTTGAACAGGAAATTTTTGCTTTAAACAGATGTTAGAAAAATATGCTCGGATGTGTCATCTTAGTAAAAATCGTATGGTCAAAAAATCCCTAACAAAATATATTTATCTGTGAAAACTAACCACAAAGAGCTAGGATGTCGTATCCATGAGGAACAGACCAATAAACTCACATATATCTGTAAATAAAGCCCATAGGGCATCACAAAACAAGATATTGCACATGGTGATCTATTCATATTAGGAACATAATACAGTATAAAGAGAGTTGAGTGCATGAGAGATGAAAAGAAAGAAAAATAAGGGCATGCATGCAAAAGTCACTCAAATAGATTAATTCATCAAATATTGTAATAGTATTTATGATAATGGCATTTAGTCTTGTACCATAGTGAAACAGGGGAGCTCCTTCGAGCTCCCAACGAAAGGAGTAGTGGCTGCTGGTGTGGCCTTCACCAGAGGTGGGCATTGCTAAGCTGCTTCCAATGAGAGTAACGGCAAGCAGAGGGACAACTAGAGGTGGTGGCTCCGATGAGACGAAGGAGTTGGGTGCATGGAGGCATTCGCGAGAAGGGCCCTCGACGGTGGCTGGCGATTGTGCGGGGGGTCGCTGGCCGACGTGGTCACGCATGGAGGTCGGCCAGATCTTGGTTGTCCTGTTGGTGGTGGTTTTACGTCCTAAGGTGGTCGGAGGAGGGCCACCGGCGTGAGGAGAAACCGGCAGGTGTGGGCCGCTCATTGAGTTGGCTGTGGAGATGGTAGCTGAGGTGTGGCCGTTGTGGTGAGGTGTGGTGGAGGTTTTGGGTTTCTCAGCAGAGGGGGAGGTTTGAAGAAGAAGATGACGAGGAAGGGAGTGGTGTGGCTGGTGGCTATAGTTGTGGCACTCTGTCACTGAGAAGGGAGAACACAGAGGTCAAAGGTGGGTCCTTCAATCTGTGTTGGGAGGATGAATGGAGGTCTGCATGGTTGTGGGTTGCGATGGGTCTCTGTGAAGGAGAAGGTGAGATGGAAAGATGAACGTGAGGTCAAGGGATGGAGTGAGGCTGAGGAGAGTAGGGTAGCCACTGTTGAGGAGGATGTTCATTGCTGTTGCTGTGGGTCGTCGGGAAGAGAGGTTGACGTTGTCGAAGAGAGTAGGTAGCTCACAGGCGTGGTCGTCGCACAGGGAGTGGACGTGTTTGTCACTGCTGTCGAGGTCGAGACTCTAGTGAGGGTGGCGAACACCGTGCAAGGATGATGGTCATCGCGGTCATTTGTAGGAAGGAGGCCGACGGTGGTGGTCATTGATAAGACAGTTTCGCTTTTGAATAATATGATTCAGATGATTTATCGTCCTAGTATCAAAGTGGTGGAAAATCGCTTAAAAAAACAATTAGAATTAAAATTAAACCACTCACAGGAGAGCAGGTCATGTCGACAGGGAGGCAATGACTTATTTAAACTCGCAATTAGGTAGAAAGCAAGTTCGCTAAAATATTCGTCAAATCAAACAATGCCTATGTAGCTCTGAATGTAAACCTTACATTTATGGAGAAGTCAAGGGTTTTTAACGTAATTTGTACGTAAGAAAACTATCCATATGCAAGGTTGTGCCATGTACATTTCACTTGCATGCATACTAAATGTAATTCAAAATTAAATGTAATGCACATAGAGATGAATAATAAGGCTTAACAATTCTCTAGAAGCATAAGCATAAAGGCATAAATTCACGACAATTTAATTAACCAAATAAATCAAGAAAATGAATGTGGCAATGGCAATTTCTGCAAATAGAAATTCAAGTAAAAATAGAGTATTATACCTCTCTCCTCGCACGTGGGAGAGAGGCTCATTCGAGGAGCTACTCTGACAAAAGGTCGGCTGGAGCGAGGCCTTTGCCACGGTGGCGGTGGCACGTCATGAGATGGCTTGGGCCGAGTGGATGGAGGAGAGAAGCGGCGGCGGTGGTGGCTGTTGCAGCTGCTCTTATGCGTGCTGTGGCTGGAGGGCACATGGCGGGTGCTGCAGGCAACGGCGTGGTGAGGTGTGAACGCACGCAGGGAGGTGCGTGCAGGATGGAAGTGGGGTGCAGCTGCTGCGGGTGTGCGGCAAGGGCTGAGGGTGCACTGGCTGGAGGTGCGGGAGTCGGCTGAGGTGCGAGGGGAGAGGGTGCGCTGAGCTGCTGGTGGGCACATGCCTGCTGCGATGGAGGTGCAGTACGTGTGGGTAGGCTACTGTGAGTGACAGGCACACACGGAGGAATGCAGACGGGGCGCACACGGGCTGGTGGAATGCAGGTGCACACGATGTGCATGCTACAGGAGGTGCATAGGTGAGGAGTTGGTGAGGCATGTAGTAACTAGGATCAGCACGTGGAAGGGAAAATGTAGCACGGTGATGCAGGGACTCTTGGCAGTGTGGGCTGTCAGACCACATGCCCACAGTGGCGAACTCACACTGCTGCGTTTGAGGCCGGTGGTGAGGAGTGGATGAGAAACGAAGTTCTCTACGTAGTGAGGAAAAGGGGTGGTGGCCTGCTATTGCATGGTCATCTCCTCCTCCCTTTGTAGCTGCAAGTGATGAATTTGAAATCCAAAGAGGCGGGATCAGATGCTCTTCATGGCAAATGAATGCTTGCAGCTGTGCGTGAATGGTTGCACGAGGAGAAGAAGCAGCCGTTACCCGTGGAAGAAGAGAATAAGAAAATAATAAAATATTATGGTTATTTATGCATAAACCCTTAACTTCTATGTTAAATTAAAACAATGCAAGTAATTCACCTAATTGATTAACTAATCAAATGCATGCAATTCTAAGTTAATTCTAAATGCATGCAATGAATGAATTATGCAATTAAGCTAAAAGTATGAATTAATTTATTTACATCGTAATGTATGTTATGTAAATGTTAAAATTAACTTAATGTCTAGACACTTAAATATTTAAATAGCCTACAAATATGGGCTAATCAAATACCCCCATGCCTAGTTTTTGCTAGTCCCTAGCAAACCCAAGCAAAAACCTAGCACTCCAAGTAGACTAACCAACCCAATCGGTCTTCCTTTAGAAACATGTTAAGTTCAGACTTTAGACTTAAGGTTCCCAAGTAGTTGCTAAGTTACAGACTAGGTCAGCTGAAGACAAGTTGCAGGTGTAAGTTTCCCTGATTTCTGACTCTACCCTAAGGTTTATTGATCCCTGAGATTAAAGCATCTGTGCATGTGCATTGGTCTGAATTATTTGAGGTTGGTATGATTGCCATCCTAGAAAGGAAAAAGGATATATATATATATATATTTTTTATTCCTCTAAGTCTAACCTTGGATCAGCTATCAACACGGTCTGTGTCGGATTCATTGTCCCCATCACCGTACCTCGAAGGGTGCCTGGCTTTTGATGCTTCGAGATAGCACTACCCATAGCGACCCCAAGAACTCCTGGCAATCGACACTTTGAGATAGTATTGCCCATGGGTTTCTTAAGCGAATTCAGGCCTGTGGCAATCGGCACTTCGAGATAGGGCCGCCCATGGTACCTAAACCGCGCAATGCACTTACATGCCCCCAGTAGGGTGGATATCCTAAGAGACAAGCACTGAGGAGGTAACATGTTATCATCGCATCCTCAAGGTGAGTATATACTCCACCTCTCCTGCGGCAGGAACTCTTCCAATCAAATTGTGTTTTCAAGCTTCTCCTAAGTCAAAACTAAGAGAACCAAATTTTCTTTCAAGAGAGGAATTAAGGTGAACACTTACTTACACAAGACCAAGTGTGTGTGAAATTTGGATGCTTGGGTTACAAGGACCCGGAAACCAAAAGGTAGAACAAGACTCTAGGTACTACCCCATCTTTTAACTCAATCCTTACCTTTCATTCCTCAACCTCTTGAAGAATGGTCCGCAACTTAACTCCTACTTAAGATTTTAAGTCCACAAGGGACCCTAAAGGTCTAAAGCTAGTAGCTCACTTAACTTCTAAAGTTTGAAATGTAGAATCAACTTAGTCTAACCTAGAGTTCTAATTTGCTTAAGAATGCAGGGCCCAGCCAGTTCAGCTTCAATAATATATATATATTTTTTTAATGCAATATGCATGAATGAATGCAAAATGTAGACATGCTATAAGCAGATGCCTCAGGTCCTCTCCCCCATGCCTGGTTCAAACAATGTCCTCATTGGAAACAAAAATAGTTAAAGGAAGATATTACCTGAGGCAGAGAATGGTAGGAACTAAGGCTCATCAAGAGTGACCTCGTCAACCAGATGGCCATCCAAAGTAATGTATGGTTTTAACAGTTGACCGTTGACGATAAAGGGAGTTGCTGAAGAGGAAGGGATTTTAATCAACAAAGCTCCATGTGGAAACACTTTAGTGATTATGTAAGGCCCATCCCAACGAGATTTTAATTTCCTTGGAAAAAGCTTAAGTCTGGAATTGAAAAGCCAGACTTGTTGGTTGAGCTCAAAGGTCTTTCTAAGGATATACTTATCATGCAATACCTTAGTTCTCTCTTTATAAGCTTGAGAGGTGTCATAACCATCATTCCTCAGCTCCTCAAGCTCACTTATTTCCAGAAGACGTGCCTTACCCGCCTTTTCTAAATCCATGTTAACACTTCGAATAGCCCAAAGTGCCCGATGTTCCAGGTCAATGGGTAAATGGTGCGCTTTCCCGTACACAATCCAAAAGGGAGATGTACCCAAAGGGGTCTTATAGGTCGTTCGATATGCCCACAAAGCATCATCGAGCTTTTGGGACCAGTCTTTCCTATCAAGTCTAATGGTCTTTTCTAAAATATTTTTTATCTCCCTATTCGAAACTTCAACCTGGTCACTCGTCTGAGGATGGTAAGGGGTAGCGACCTTGTGAGTCACTCCCAGACTCCTGATTAGCTGATTGAAGTGGTGGTTTCGAAAATGAGGTCCCCCATCACTCATAATGGTCTTAGGGCAGCCGAAACGTGATATGATATTGGCCTTCACAAATTTCAAAACCGTAGAGTGGTCATTTGTGCACGTAGGAATGGCCTCTATCCATTTAGAGACATAATCAACAGCCACCAAGATATACTCTAAACCATGGGACGAAGGGAAGGGCCCCATAAAGTCAATTCCCCACACATAAAAAATTTTAACAGATTGGATAGGGTGTTGAGGCATCTCATTCCTCTTCCCAATAGTTCCAGTCCGTTGACATCTAATATAGGCCTTAACAAAATTATCAGAATCCTTAAATAATGAAGGCCACAAAAAATCAGACTGGAGAATCTTAAAAGCAGTTTTCTTAGCACCAAAGTGTCCTCCACAATGAAGTTCATGGCAAAAACTCAACACACTTTATTGTTCCTCTTCAGGTACACATTGTCTCAATACTTGGTCTTGTCCAATTCTAAATAACTCAGGCTCTTCCCAATGAAAGTATCTCGCTTGGGAAATGAATCACTTTCTTTTCTGCTCATCCCAAGAGCCAGGAGTTTCTCTAGTGACCAAGTAATATACGGTATCAGCATACCAAGGTGAAGTTGGTGTTACCACCATAAGGGTTTCATCGGGAAATGTCTCACAGATGTCTCCGGATGGAGAGTCATTAAGTTGAAGGCGAGATAGGTGGTCAGCCACAACATTTTCTACTCCTTTCTTTTCACATATCTCCAAGTCAAATTCTTGTAGGAGTAGGATCCACCTAATCAGATGTGGCTTAGAATCTTTCTTAGCAATGAGATGTTTCATTGCCTCATGATCTGTGAAAATAACCACCTTAGACCCAAGAAGATAAGACCTAAACTTCTCCAGAGAAAAAACTACAGCAAGTAATTCCTTTTCAGTGACGGTGTAGTTTTGCTGCAGTTCGGTTAAAGTCTTGTTGGCATAATACAACACATGAGGTCTTCCCTCAACCCTTTGTCCAAGGACTACTCCCACTGCATAATCCGAAGCATCACACATCAACTCAAATGGGAGTGTGCAATCAGGAGCTCGGAGAATAGGCACAGAGATCAAGGCCTCCTTCAGAGTTTGAAAGGCCTCGGCACACTTTGAATCAAAATTGAAGGAAGATTCCTTCACCAACAAGTCACAAAGTGAACTAGAAATTTTACTAAAATTTTTAATAAAGTGCCTATAAAAGCTGACATAGCCCAGAAAGGATCTAATCTATTTGACATTCGTAGGCAATGGGAGTTTGGAAATAGAATCAATCTTGGCTTTATCTACTTCCAAGCCTCGCTCAGACACAACATGCCCAAGTACAATTCCTTTCTGTACCATGAAGTAACTTTTTTCCTAGCAGAGGACTAAACCGGCCTCCTTACATCGCTTCAACACATTCTCCAGGTGCAGGAGACACTGGTCGAAAGATGATGCATAAATGGAGAAGTCATCCATAAACACTTCAACACACTCGTCAATCATGTCAGAAAAAATGGACATCATACACCGCTGGAAGGTTGTAGGGGCATTACACACAATCTAAACGGCATACGCCTGAATGCAAAGGTACCATAAGGACTCGTGAATGTTGTCTTCTCCTGGTCATCAGGGAAGACTGCAACCTGGCTGTACCTAGAATATCCATCGAGAAAGCAATAGTACTTATTCCCTGCTAATTTCTCAAGAATTTGATCAATAAAAGGCAAGGGAAAGTGATCCTTCTAGGTAGTGGTGTTCAGCTTGTGGTAATCAATACAGACCCTCCATCCAGTTGAGGTTCTAGTGACAACTTATTCACCTTGGTCATTAAATTCCACAGTAAAGCCAACCTTCTTTGGCACCACATGAATAGGACTTACCCATTTACTATCTGCAATGGGATATATGATCCCAGCATCCAACAACTTCAGGATTTCCTTTTTAACCACCTCCCTCATATTAAGGTTCAGACATCTCCGCATGTCCCTAAATGGCTTGATGGAATCATCAGTATAAATGTGGTGCATGCAGAGTGTAGAGTCTATACCCTTAATGTCAGCAATGCTCCAAGCAATAGCTTCCTTGTGCCTAGACAAGCATTCAATCAGGGCTCCTTCCTATGCCTCAGATAGCATAGCCGAAATGATAATGGGGAGCATATCATTCACACCTAGGAAGACATACTTGAGAGTGTCAGGGAGGGGTTTCAACTCAAGGTCGGGGACTTGTATGGTTGAGGGTTTCATAATAGATGTCCCCATCTCAGATAGCAGATCTACCTTGGGCAGAGATGATGGGGAAAGAGACTCAGCAGAAACACCCAGCAACTCCTCAAGTTCTAGTATATCCCCTTCACATTCCTTCAAGAAATGGGAATGCTCATTTAGCATGACATGCTGAAGGGGGTCATCACTTAAAATTGCAGGGGTTGCCTCTTTGATCAGGTCATCTATCACCTCAACTTGAGAACAATCCTCAAGCCCAGCTTGTTTGTAAGCATCAAACACATTAAGCCGGATTTTCTTGTTCCCAAAGGCCATTTTCAAGGCCCTAGTATTGCAATTGATTGAAGCATGCGAAGTTGCAAGGAAGGGGCAGCCCAAAATGATGGAAGGTTTGGTTGGCTTGTTGGTAGGGTCAATGTCCAAAACTAAGAAGTCAACAGGGAAGAAGAAATCCTCCACTCTTATGAGGACATCTTCCAAAATTTCCTGTAGTGTCTTAAGTGATCGATTAGCAACTCGGAGGATTACTGGGCTAGGCTTCAGATTGCCTCCCCTAAGTTGTTCATACACATAGCTCGGAAGGATGTTCAACCCCGCACCCAGATCAAGTAAAGCCTCATCAATCTGTAAGTCACCAATAACCACTAAGATGTACGGGGCTCATGGGTCCTTAAGTTTCGGGGGTGTGCCATGTTGAACAATTGAGCTAACAGAATCAGGCAGGACAACTTTTGATTGGACCTGTTTCCTAGATTGCCGCTTTTTCATGCACAGGTCCTTTAAGAAGTGGGCATAAGACGGAATCTGCCTGATAGCTTCAAGCAAAGGCAGGTTAATCTGCACTTGCTTGAAAGTTTCCATGATCTCATCCGTCTTATCTTTGGCTCTAGATGAGCCAGCAGAAGTCTTCCCAGAGGTGGACAAGCACTCTGGAAAGGGCACTCTCGATCTCTGGGTGGAAGGGTTGTCATGTCGAGTAAGGGGTGGAACAAGGGTAACTTCTTCCGGTGAGGTGATTTCAAGCAGAGAAGATTTGGGCAAGTCTTCTTCGGTGGGAGTGAAAGTTGGGGTGGATGGTTTTTTAGGGGGTGAGACTATAGGAGCATCAGCTTTGGAAATTTCTTTTCCACTCCTCAGAATAGTCACCGCCTGAGCATGCTCCCTAAAGACAATCCCTTTTCCTTTAGGATTCTCCTCAGCAGCACTGGGGAGCTTCCCAGTTTCCCTCTGTCCAACGGCCTCAACAAGGTGTCCTATCTGTGATTTCACCTCATGTATAGCCTTGTCATGAGATTGGATGACGGCACTTTGACTTTCTTCCATAGTTCCTAACATTGCCTTCAATTCATCCATCTCAGAGGTCTTAGGTTGGGCAAAGGTCTGAGGTTGGTTCATTTGATGGTTTTGAAAGTATTGTGGTTTATAATTCCCTGAATTTGAGACATTTCCTTGTCTCCATGAAAACTTTGGGTGGTCCTCCATCCCTCATTATAAGTGTTGGAAAAAGGGTCATTACGAGGTCTAGGACAGAACCCTTGAGCGGCAAGTGGGAATCCACAATGGCATGTGTATTGCCTTGGCAAATGGAGCATTCAGAAGCTTGGGATGTGGAGGTGTAAGATACGAATTGGCTCGGGCTCAACATAAGCCTTTCCATGTTTTGATTCAATAATTGAATCTGATAAGCTAAATTCTGGGTGTCCCTTGCCTCATTCGCCTCCAACTTTCTTTGCATGAGAGAGGGTGATTGCACCATAAAAATACACCTGCAATTGTGCCATCTTGTGCTATTTCCTAGCATTACCAATGCATATTAGGTTCCATAATCGCATTTGTAAAAAATACATGCATGCATGCATTTAATTAAGAGAGGAGGAGAATGAAATAAATGGCCTCGCAATTTGCATTTTCTTCAAGTGCTACTTTGCGATATTCCCATCTTTATTTTTATTTCCATTAGTTTTGGAAATCTCTTCCAGCGGCTGCACCTTTCTTCCTCGTGCGCCATTCCCTGCAGCTTCCCTTTCCCTGCACCAGCCACTCCCTGCCGTGGCCATGCATGAGCCATGCACAGCCAGGGCATGGCTATGCATGGCTTTCATCTTCTATATAAGGTCAGCGTCTTCTTCTTCAAAAAAAGGAAGCCTGGTCCCAACTTCATAAAAACCACCTGCAGAACTTCTCCTTCCAGGCCGTCCTTTCCTCCTTCTCCCTTCATACGTCGGCCCTCCTCCTTCGAGGAGACACCCGGCAGGCAGGAGCCCTCACTGTGGTCCACACCACCACAGTGAGACCACCACCGCCCAACTCTTCAAAGAGCCGGAGGGCGTGGTGGCTTTCTTCACTGTTTTCTCCATTCCAACCATTTCAGCCATTGCCACAAGCTTCAAGCTCGAAGCTCAGCTGCAGCAGCTGGGGCAAGACAACAGCGGTAGCGGCAGCAGCAGCCCCCAGCCATTCCGCGCAAGCCTGCAGGCGCCCTCGCACCCAGCGCGCGTCTGCAAGCCCTCTTTGGCTCCTGCTTTCTTCGCCCTGTCACGCTCGCTTCTGCCCGCAACCGACCTCTGTACGCCTCTGCAGTGGCCGGCCATTCACTTCCCCGCACCCCTACCAGCACCTACAAGCTTCCGCACAAGCTGCAGGCGCCCTCGCCTCCCTCCCTGTGCGCTCTGTCGCGAGCTCTCTGCGCTCGCAATCGGCCGACGCAGGCCTTCTCCCTTGCGTGCCAGCCGCAAGCCGGCCACACTCACACCACCTGCAGCTCCTGGTTGCACGGCGCGGACGACCACTGTAGCCACTATTCATGTGAGTCTACACGAGACTATGGCTACAGTGGCGTGACCGGAGAGTTCCTCACTTATTCGGTCACACGACGCGCCGCAACCGGCCCTCGCTCGTGCGTGCACCCGCCTACGCGTCTACCCCAGCGTCGCCCGCACCAGCCCGTGCGTCTGCTTCGCTCACTCCCTTCGCTCGCGCCTGCAAGCGCCCGTTCCAGCAACTCCATGCAGTGCTGAGTGCTGCCTTTCCTCTCGACGCCCAATCCTCCCATGCGCTCCTCTCTGCGAATGTGCGCCTGCACGTGCATGTGTGGATCAGACGTCGACCCTAAAGCCCAGACGCCCTAACAACGCCCTTGCCTTTAGCAGTGCGGCTGCTCTCTCTCCCGCTCTCTTTCTCTCTCTCTCACACTCTCTCTTTACACTGACGCTCACACACACCTACACTAACACTTCCACACACACACACACCTATACTCTATTATAAACATATATATATATATACATATACTTATATATATTGATATATATATACATATATACATATATATATTTATATATATATACTTATATTTATACATATAGTAGTACCTATATACTTATGTATTAGTATACATATATATATATATATATATACTTATATATATATATATACATACATTTATATACATATATCTATATATATACTATTACCTATATAACTAAGTATAGATACATATATATATATATATATATATACACACACCTACTTATATATACATACATATATACATATGTATATATATATCTAGCTACATATATCTATATACACATATATTACTATACACATATACATACATATCTAGCTACATATACCTATATATACATATATTATTATATATATATATACATATATAGACATCTATATAGTATTATATACATACATACATACATATATATATATATATATACATCTATACATATATCTATCTATATATATATACATATATACATATATATATACACATATATATACCTATATATAACCATATATACATATAGATATATTTACATATATACATATATAGATATATTTTCACTTTATTTACCATACGGGGTATCGCGGGAATATCTGCACTAGTTGCTGGTATTCCCCGATACACGTGTACAAAAAGCGTGGTTACATACATCTTCCACCATCCATCCCACACTCCACGCGGCACCTAGTCCTGTTGGTTGCATCTCTCTAGACGATGATCGACTCGACACCGTGCTACACTCCATCTTTGCCTCCATCCCCACCCCTTTATATACATAATATATACATATATATATATACTACATTTACTTTATTTCTGTTTCGCTTTTGATAGTAAAAAGACAAAACAATATATAAAAGAGAAAAGATAATCTTTGACTTGCAGGTACTCCGTCTTGCGAATAGCAAGACCCATTTTGGAACTCTGTGTTGGCTCAAAGCCAAGAACCCAATTTTGAGGGTATGCCTTAAGGACAAAGATTACCAAAAAAAAAAAATCTAAATAGAAAAAACACCAAAAACACAATAAACGAAAGGAAGAGACTCGTTGTAGGAAAGGCGTAAAAACTTGACTCGTACCCCACTTCCCTGAGTTCGACCCTAGGCCTAAAAGTGACAAGATAAAATCAGGTAGGCCAGGTTAAAAATTTTGTAAAGAGATGGTTAGGTCCGATTTAGGTTAACCACTATGCACACTTCAACGATAAAATTATCATATTAGAAACCTATCCGGGCTCGACATCAAAGGGTTTTCTATCCATGTAGGCAGAATTCAAGTGAAAAGAATTCTCACTCAAAGTATCAAAAAGGTTCCAAGCTTCATCCTCAGTCTTAGATAGAAAGGTTCCTACACAGGCACCATCCACAGTCTGCCTATGCGAATCATTATGTCTGGTGTAGAACCTTTCAACAAGTTGCCACTTAGGCACCTAGTAATGTGCGCAAAGTCTCAATAGGTCATTAAAGCACTCCAACGCATCATGGAAAGCTTCCCCATCCTTTTGAACAAAACTCATAATTTCCCTCTTAAAGTGATTTGTTTTGCTCATGGGGAAGTACTTCTTCAAAAACTCCTTCTTCAAGGCATCCCAAGTGTTAATATCATCAAGGGTGTGATACCAATACTTGCCTTTGTCCTTGAGGGAGAAAGGAAAGGGGGTTCGCATTTGAGCATCATCAGTAACACCCTGCAACTTCACCGTAGAACAGACCTCAGTGAATTCCTCTATATGCCTATAAGGGTCTTCCCAAGCAGTACCATAAAAGGAGGGTAGCAAGGATATGATACTACTTTTCATCTCATAAGGATTGTCACCTCCAGGTCTACGTAGTGCAGGGCTAGCTTGATTGGTTGAAATCAAATATTCCTTAAGGCTCCTTTGACCAGCCATTTCTTCCCTTGGAAGGTTTCTTCTTAAGATTCTTTTAAGTTCAGGATCAAACACAAGTTGTCTCCTAAGAGATCGCCTACCAAGCATGCACTACAAACACAATTCAAAAGGACTTGTTTGGTCTTTACAAATTTAGGCCTTTGATTTTAGTTCAAATTGTAGGTGACAAAGCAAGTTGCTCAATCAATTACGTGCCTATTGTCGACCTTTGAAATGCCTAAAAAGACCTAGTTGGAGCTTAGGTGTTCTTCCCTAAATCTCAAATGGTAGAGCAACTCCAAAGATGGAAGATCGAGGGATGCAAGTAGGCCTAGGCCTTCCTTTGAAGCTGTGCTTTCGCGGTGCTTCTTAACTACCCCCAAAAATTTGTGAAAGGGTATCCCCTTCTTTGGATTTACAAAACCTTTGATCTCAAGTTCCAAACACTTTAGAATCCAACGGTTGGAGGGCTCTTATCCTAGTAGTTCAAAGACTTAGGAGTGTCTAGATGCGCACCTTGGTGCAAGAGATATAAGTGTGCATACACTGCAAAAGATTTTGAATTTTGAATCACACGCCACGTTTGAAAATCAAGTCCTTGATTTTTAAATGTCCCTCCTTTAATTAATCCTTTTTTAAAAATTAAATGTGACCACTTTATTAGATCGCTTCAAGACAGATTATGTGGTCTAAAAATTAATCCAAATGCATTTGCATGACAAGTAGAAATGCAAAGTTAGAAGTGCATACCTGATTCCAGCATTCTTCATGCAATATGCAGGACAAGAAGTTAGATCTAGATGCTGCTCATTCAATCCTAAATGATTCGACCTAAGGGCAAGCAACTTCTAGCAGGTAGCTCATGTTTCTTTTTTATTTTTAGCTACTTATGCACAAACAAATTTAGGATAAATAATCCACAAAATAAATTAAAAATCTAGATCTAAAGAGAAGGGAATAGGCTCCTGAAAATCAGCCCCAATTACTACAAGGGCGAGAAAATAGAAATAAAATTGCGACAAAGGAGAATCCCCTATGGAAGCGGGATCTAGGTCTCCTATATCTTCCCTGCATGTAGGCGTCACTCAAGGTCGACATCGTTTCCCCAAATGCGCCTGTCACCTCCACAAATTCCTCACATAGAAAAGATAATAAATGGTCAGATCATTGTGCAACGAGAAATAATCAGAAATAAAAATCAGGTGAAATTATTGCGTCAGTTGCCTCCCCAGCAACGGTGTCATTTGATAAGACAGTTTTCGCTTTCGAATAATATGATTAAGATGATTTGTTGTCTTAGTATCAAAGTGGTCGAAAATCGCTTAACAAAATCATTAGAATTAAAATCAAACCACTCATAGGAGAGCGGTTCATGTCCACAGGGAGGCAACGACTTATTTAAACCCGCAATTAGGTAGAAATCAAGTTCGCTGAAATATTCGTCAAATCAAACAACACCTATGTAGCTCTGAATGTAAACCATAAATTTATGGAGAAGTCAAGGGTTTTTAACATAATTTTTACGTAAGAAAACTATCCTTGTACAAGGGTATGCCATGTACTTTTCACTTGCATTTATACTAAAATGTAATTCAAAATTAAATGTAGTGCACATAGAGATGAATAATAAGGCTTAACATTTCTCTAGAAGCATAAGCATAAAGGAATAAATTCATTGCAATTTAATTAACCGAATAAATCAAGAAAATGAATGTGGCAATGGCATTTTCTGTAAATAGAAATTCAAGTAAAAATAGAGGACTATACCTCTCTCCTCAAACATGGGAGAGAGGCTCATTCGAGGAGCTACTCCGACAAAAGGTCGGCCAGAGCGAGGCCTTCGCGACGGTGGCAGTGGCGTGTCGTGACATGTCTTGGGCCAGCTGGATGGAGGAGAGAAGCGGCGGCGGCGGCTGTCACTGCTGCTCTTGCGCATGCTATGGCTGGAGGGCTCGCGGCGAGTGCTACTGGCAGCAGCGTGGAGAGGTGCGAACGCACGCAGGGAGGTGCACGCAGGCTGGAAGTGGGGCGCGGCTGCTGCGGGTGTGCGGCAGGGGTTGAGGGTGGACTGGCTGGAGATGCAGGAGGTAGTTGAGGCGCAGGGGGAGAAGGTGCGCTGAGCTGCTGGTGGGCACACGCCTGCTGCGGTGGAGGTGCAGTGCACGCAGGTAGGCTGCTGTGAGTGGCAGGTGCACGTGGAGGGATGCGAACGGGGCGCACACGGGCTGGTGGAATGTAGGTGCACGCGATGTGCATGTTGCAAGAGGTGCATAGGTGAGGAGCTGGTGAGGCGTGCAGCAGATGGGATATATGCGTGGAAGGAAAAATGTAGCATGGTGATGCAGGGACTCTTGGCGGTGTGGGCTTTCACACCACATGCTCACGGTGGTGGAGTCACACTACTGCGGTTGAGGCTGGTGGTGAGGAGTGGATGAGAAACGAAGTTCTCTACGTAGTGAGGAAAAGGGGTGGTGGCCTCCTGTTGCATGGTCGTCTCCTCCCTTTGTAGCTGGAAGTGATGAATTTGAAATCCAAAGAGGCGGGATCAGATGCTCTTCATGGCCAATGAATGCTTACAGCTGTGCGTGAACGGTTGCGCGAGGAGAAGTAGCTGTTACCTGTGGAGGAAGAGAATAAGAAAATAATAAAATATTATGGTTATTTATGCATAAACCCTTAACTTCTATGTTAAATTAAAACAATGCAAGTAATTCACCTAATTGATTAACTAATCAAATGCATGCAATTCTAAGTTAATTCTAAATGCATGCAATGAATGAATTATGCAATTAAGCTAAAAATATGAATTAATTTATTTACATCCTAATGTATGCTATCTAAATGTTAAAATTAACTTAATGTCTAGACACTTAAATACTTAAATAACCCACAAATATGGGCTAATCAGTCATGGATGTCGGTGCTGTCACCACCAACCGCAGATATGGGAATGTCAACGACGTGTTAGTGGGTGCCTCGCAGTTGATGCAGTGGCGAAAAGGATGGCTTACGGTGATGGCACGGTTGTCAAAGATGATTGTGGACGGCGTGGGCACACAGTCTTGAGGACGGATGAAGGAGCACAGTGGTGGTTGTGAGTCTGTTGGGGAAAGATGATGGAGATGAGGGGTGCCTCGCTCGTGGGGTGAAAATGATCTTCTCTGTGTCTTTGCATGTGCCTGTTAATGAAAGAGAGGAGAGGAGAGAATAAGGGAAGGGGTGAAATTTTCTCATACAAGAGAGGGGATATTGAGGATCTTAGAGGATTTTTTATTTGATCCTATAGAATCCCAAAAATGATATGATCAAATCATTAATCAAATCACATTTCATCGAAGCTAAATTAATTTTCTCAATGTAATACCTATTTTAACTCAAATTCCTTGTCAGCAATAATACACTTAGGCTTCAATTTAGTCCATGAAAGTGGATCTATCATTAGTTTGCAAAATTTTCTTGATCTCCCGATTGGACACCTTAGCTAGTCCATTAGTCTGTGGGTGATAAGGTATTGTAATCCTATGTGTCACCCCATACTTTTGTAATAGTGATTGAAAATGGATGTTCCTAAAGTGAGATAGTCCATCACTAATGATGGCTTTTGGTATCCTAAAACAAGAGGTGATACAATCTTGAACAAATCTTGTCACAACTCTTTGGTTATTTGTTCTCGTGGGCATGACTTCAATCTAGTTTGACACAAAATCCATAGCCAACAAGATATACTTGAAGCCAAAAGAATTTGAAAATGGTCCCATGAAGTCAATGCCCCGTATGTCAAAGATTTCACGCACTAAAATTGGATTCAAGGGCATCATATCTCGGCGATCAATAGTGCTTAGAGACTTGACAGCGTGAACATGCCTTACTATATTCGCATGCATCTTTGAAGATTATCGGCCAAAAGAAACCACTTTGTAAGATGTTGGTTGCAGTCTTTTTGGTAGAGATATGACCAGCACATGCCTGGACATGGCAGAACAATAGGATACGATCTATCTCCTTATCAAGGACACACTTCCTAATGATCTGGTCTGGGCAAAGATTAAACAACCAAGGTTCCTCCCAGAAATACAGCCTAGCTTTGGTTCTAAGTTTATCAGTCTGATGTTTAGTCCAATCAAGGGGAACTACTCCAAAAGCCAGGTAGTTGACAATGTTAGCATACCAAGGAAGATAAGAATGAATGACCAGCAATTACTCGTCAAGGAAGTGGTCAACAATTAGAAGTGAAGGAGAAATCACTTTAGAAGGAAGGCGGGATAAGTGGTCAGTTCTGCTTCCCAACCTTGTCATGAATATCTAAATCAAACTCCTACAAAAGTAGGATCCATCGAATCAAATGGGATTTCACATCCTTCTTGGCGAGATGTCGAACAGATGTATGGTCAGTGTAGACTATGATGTGAGAACCTAAAAGATAAGGTCTGAATTTTTCTAGAGCATATACTATTGCTAGTAATTCCTTTGTGCTTCATCTAAGGTCTTGCTAGCATAGTAAATGACTATAGGTTTCCTATCTAATTTTTTCCCAAGGACAACCGCTACCGCATAATCAAAGGCATCAAACATGACCTCAAATGGGTGAGACCAATCTAGAGGTTGCAGTATTGGTGCCTTGGTAACCAGATCACGAAGTATCATATTTGCACTAACACAATCGTCAGAGATCTAGAAGTCTACATCTTTAGAGAGGAGATTGGTGAGAGGTCGAGCTATTTTTGAGAAGTCCATTATAAAGCAACGATAAAAACCAACATGCCTGAGAAAATATTGAATTTGTTTAAGTAAGGAAGATAATGGCAGGTCATATATCAATTTTACCTTCGCACAGTTAACCTCAATTCCTCTCTCTAAAACAAAGTGACCTAAGACAAGTCTTTTTGGTACCATAAAATGTGATTTTTCCTAGGAAAGTACCAGATTCACTTTAATGCATCTTTGTAGGACCTTAGATAGGTGGTCTAGGCAAGTCTCAACTATGCTCCCAAAGATCGAGAAGTCATCTATGAAGACTTCTAGGAAATCACCTACCAAATCGGAGAAGATTGCAAACATACACCGCTGAAAAGTAGCGAATACGTTGCATAATACAAATGGCATCCAACAGAAAACAAAAGTTTTGTAGGGGTAGGTGAAGGTCATTTTTTCTTGGTCATCTGGGTGAATTTCCACTTGATTATACCCTAAATAGCCCTCCGAAAAGAAGAAAATCTATTCGCTACCAGTCTTTCTAGTATCTGATCAATGAAAGGCAATGACAAATGATCTTTCTTTGTGGCTTGGTTAAGCTTGTAGTAGTCAATACATACTCACCACAAGCTTTCAATTTATGTAGGGATGACTTATCCATAGTCAATGGTTATAATGGTAAGTCTGGCCTTCTTAAGCACAACCTAAACAGGACTTACCCACTGTTATGACCCCATCCGACTCCATATGAAAACCAGGTCAGATCGCATTGATTATCTCAAGACCCAGCCGTCCAACGAGCAATAAACCAAACCACACCACTTTTCACACATGCAACATAGCAACAGAAATTTAACAACTAAGGAAAACTGAGGCATAAACCAACATCAATGCGTAGAGAGCTAGTTCACAACATAGCCATCACACTACCAAGAATAGGACAACAAATAAAAGAAACCAATAGTTCTAAGATAGAAATGTACTACAATAGAAAGAGAGACAAAAACTACTAAGATTGGGCTTGGTTGGGCCCAACTCCCTTTATAGCTGGTTGTACTGGCTGCTCACCTCCCTGACCAGAGTGCAAGTAGTAGACATCAGCAAAAAGCTAAGTAGAGTGGAAAAAATACAATAAAAGTATAACCAAATTTAAAGGAAAAGGAACTAGTGCTGCAGGCATTTAATACATTTTACGATCTGTTAATTACTTGTTACTTGGTACTTAACACATACTGGCATAGGGTCGCATTTCCTCTTATTTCACATGTTCCCTAGTAGAATGATCTTGTCGCAGTATCCTCATGATGTAGGAAGCACACGTGGTGCTCTCCTAGCCGAGAGAACACCCTATGCTTAACCTACACCTAGTCTACAACCCTGAGGTGATGGTCGCGATGTAACGGTGACTACAACACAAATGATAAATGCATGGGGAGCTATCCCGCCATGCCACACGATTAGCCATTTCTGTTAACGGTATGCGCTAAAATGTACAACATAGAACATGACAGGGGTTTTGCCCCTCACAAGTTTGCGTGCCCTCACCAAACTATCCCGATTGGCCTTATGGGCCCAATAGGAGTCGGTGTAGGAAGATCGTACCTATCCTAGTTCCTGACCCAAGGAGGTCAGCTCTCTCCCTACACAATAGAACAGTCAGCACTCCTCGATGCGCGTGCACTCGAGGGCCAGCTTGTTCCCATAACCATACTTAACATGGCCCATCTCGGCCCCATCATTCCATTTTCATGTTTTCATAAATCCTAAGTTATCATTTCATACACAAGGAAAGAAAAGGACTTTGTTTTGCCCTAGGGTTCAAAAGCTCCCCTAGCTAGTTTCCAACAAGTGCTCATTGATCTCAAGATTTGTCGTATTGACGACAATTTATTCTTCCCTAGGGTTTAGATTCATCCTAATTGATTACCAATTAAGCCTTATGTTGATAATCCTGACATTTGCCAGTGCATGAAATAGCCTAATCATCCTTAGGGTTCATATACTCCTAGTTGTTTTCCATAAAGATGTCGGCAATCAATTGGCCTAAGGAGTCTATGTAGGTTCTAATGGAGGGGTGTAAGATTTGTGTGATATAAATAAATAAAGTGAAAATATAATAAAAAATCTCACAAAAATGGCAATCACAAGAACACAAAGGATTTTTAGTTGGAAACTCAAACCCAGGTAAAAACCACCACCTAAGCCTCTTGATTTAGGATTTCCTGATTAATCAAGTCAATCAAATCCATTAACGAACTACTTCAAATGAGGGTAGTTCAACCTCTTACAACCACACTACTTTATATGAGGGTAGTGTATCTCAAACCCTCCTCTTCACGAGGAGTATTTTGCCCCACGAAGGAGATGGGAATTCGCAAAGCGAATACCCAACAAGAACAAAGAAAATAAACAAGAACCTATAGAGCCACAAAGTAAATGTACTATTATGCTACTATAGGCAAGAATCTCCCCTTAGTAGGAAGTGCATAGGCGTAATCTCGATAGAGTATCGATGCTCTCAGATTGGAAGCTTTGAGAGCAAGAGCACTTCTTCTTTGATCTTCCTCTTCTAAGACACAAAAGGAGTAGAAAGTAGTATTTCTTGGTGTCTCTAACAAAGGAAGGGTCCTCCTCTATTTATTGGTGGCTTAGGAACCCTTAGGAAGGCTATGGAAGCCTTAGGTAGCCGTTGGAAACAAATCCAAGGCTAAACAAGCCGGAATCAGGGCTATTAATGATTTTTACTGTGTTATCAGACATTTGAATATATTATCAAATGTCTGGGTCATCGTCTGATCTTAGGGATTGGTCGTTTGATCTAGAAGTGTGGAAGATCTAATTAAGGTTGGATCAAGACAAACGTCTAAAGATCAATTATAAGATGTCTGTGAAATAAATTAGATGTCTAATTCTAGATGGGTTTCCTTCCTATTTTGTCTAGACCTAAATAGGGTTCTAGGTCTTGTTGGCCAGAAGATAGGCGGTCATCTGGCACAAAGTCTAGATGTCTGGAAATAGGATTCACTACAGGAATTGATTTCCTGAAGCTCAAATGGCTATAATTGCTAACAAAATTGATTTGGGGAAGGGTTGAGCCTAACAACTATTTATCAGACATCTAAGGATCTCTACGGATGTCTAAAAGTGAATGTAGGTCAAATTAAAGGATAATCCTCAATGATTAAGTCTAACAAAGCCAACAATCCTCTGGTTGGACGTCTGGAAAGGTCATCAAACGTCTGAAACTAGCAGACAGAGAGCGAGTTTTCAGCTTAAGTGTTTTGGATGTCAGATAAAATAGTCAGACAGCTTAAAGTCAAAGATCAGATGCCTGATGTCCAAATTAAACATCTGATTAAGCTGTCTAATGTCTACTTTGGCTTTTTAATTTAACTAAGAGTTTGTCTAAGTATCCTAGGGTTATGTATGTGTTCCTAAGACTATTATTTGTTACTTTGGGCTCTTTAACATATAATCTAGACAAATAAAAGAGCAAGGAACAAAAAATAACAAATACAGAATACAAGACAAAAGAACATCCTTCCTATTCTTATCTTCAAGCTCTCGCTCCACATGAAGCTCCTTCTCCTCCATCAAGCTCCTCCAATCCACCATGGATGCAAGCTTGAGCTCCTTCACACTTGTATCCATTTGCAATTTTCCTGAAACTCATGAACTCAAAGCAAATGTTAAATAACAAGTGTTTTGTTATCATCAAAATTAACGATAGTGGTGCCCATGAACCAATAGTCTAAACTCAAATTTAAGCACACATACATATGTCCATATAGTCATGCACTTATGCATGTATATGTAACTATGTATTTGCCAATTTCAGTTCATGTTAAGGAAGCAAACACAACCCACAGGGTTTCATTTGAGAACCAACCCAAGATAGGACTCCTATTCCCATGGCTTGATGGAGGGTAAGGACCACTCTACATAGGTGTACGAGAGATATGGGGCATGAGAAACTGATCTAGACATCTTTGCAGGTCCTACACGTGCCTCAGACTAGAGACCTGTGTAAACCAAAGGTCCTACCGAAAATCAGATGCTTAAATCAGATTTTTAGTAAGCTTAACAAGTTCAAAATGTGATAAAACAGATGTCAAAATGTGGGAAATCTTACTAGCTTTCCAACAATACCTGTTACACAAAAAATAGACTTTGTTTGGGACCCAAACCAGTCCAAAAATCATCTTTGGTTTACTTGAAATGACTAGATCAGTTTGGCCTAGCAAGACCAATTGCCCCACCTTTCTTAATTGTCTGGCATGCACCTTAGACATCCGATGCTCATCTCAGCCATCCGAGGCTCATCTCGGCTCGCCTGTCTAAGTGCTCTCAGGATAGAAATGAGTCGTGATTCTTGATCAGAGGATAAGTGAGAGTTGATAATCACAGGATAGTCTGACCTTGTCCTAAGAAAACATATTTAAGTTAATCAGAAAGAGGTTTAAGTTCCACAGGTGTAGGATTAGGTGAAGGAGCTGGTGTGGAGATCTTAGATGATCCTAAAGACACTATAAAGGAATTGGAGGTGAGTCCAAAGTCTCTCTAGTAGCTGTCTTAGGAAGAGTCAGGTCAGATGTAGAAGGGAATCAGGGCTTTAATGTGAGTAAATAAATCAATGTATCCTCAACCAACTTGTCCAAAGAATCCAAAGAATAGATTTCCTTAATTAAATTACAAGATGGTACCTTATGTACCTTGAAAATGCCTATCTTCATCTTCTGATCTCCAAATTTCAATTCTAATAGGCCCTCCTTACAGTCAATATTTGCCTTTGCTGTCGCCAAGAAAGGTCTCACAAGTATGATGGATGTGTTTTGTATATCCTCAGGTACTTCCATGTCAAGGACAATAAAATCCACTGGAAACTAAAAGTCCTTGATCTACACTATAACATCTTCCAACACTCCCTGAGGTGTCTTAACTAATCGATCAACTAATTACAGAGACATCTCAGTTGTCTTCAAATTGCCAACCACAAAATGAGTCAAGAGGGAGGTTGGGATAAGATTAATTAGAGCACCTAAGTCCAATAAGGCTCTATTAAATGTGGTGTTTCCTATCATACAGGAGAGATGAGAGGTGCTTGGGTCTTTCTTCTTAATAGGGAGGTTAGAAATGATGGAACTCACTTGTTTCGAAAGGATAATAAGACTAATCCCTTTCTGAATTCTCGCCTTATGCTTAGGTGTACATAAGTCTTTAGGAAACTTAGCTTAAGGTGGGATGTGATGGATTGCATCCAACAAGGGGATGTTTATGTGGACTTGCTCAAAGAGCTTAAGAAAATCCTCCTCAGGAGCCACACCAATCTATTTCTTCTTTCCTTTACTCTTCTTCTCTAAGGCCTCCGGAAAAGGTACTAAAGTGGTAGTAGGAGGATCAATCAAAGGCTCAAAAGAGTCAAGATCAAAAGGTAAATCATATGGAGTGGAAGTTACAGGCACAGATGTAGAAGTAGGAAATGGTGGATAAGTTGTGCTTCTACCACTCCTAGTAGAGACGACATTAAGATCAGCCTGAGACATAGATGGTGAATCAAAATCATGAAAAATAGGTGGTTGGAGTTCAGGATAGGAAGAATTAGGATCGGGATAGAATTTAGGTTCGTGCAAGGTTTATGAAATAACATGTGCTTGACCTTTCATAGGAGGTCTAGGTTGTGCTCGAGATGGGAGTGTATGTGCTTAATGGGAATCCGTCAACTATGCTAGCTAGGCTTTCATGTTAGCTAAAGTCACATCCTGGTTTTGCTGCATAGCAATATTTTGTTGTTGCATATCAGCAAGTGCTTTCATGATAGACCCCAATTGTTCATCTTGTGTAGGCCCAAATTGAGATACTAGGTGGGCCTTGGTTGGGGCTGCTGGTAGGCACATGGTGGATAGTCGTGTTGTGGTTGTGGTGGAGGTGGTGCTCAGGTCAGGTTTTGTAGTGGTGCTGCAAAAGGTTGTTGGTAGTTTGGTGTTGAAAATGCATGTATTCATGATTAAATGCTTACTTATGATAGTTACTAAGTCAAGCATTGCATTCCATAGTATAAATATTGCATAAAATTCATTATACTGCATTTAGTGTAATGTGTATAAATTATACAATAATTCCTACATTATTGTGGCTAGCAGACAGGATAAGACATTTTGAAGTTTCAAATACAAAATCCAACCGTATGGATGAATCCAGAGCGATGATCGCAGTTTGGCAACATGGAAATCATCTCGATTCGAGCACCGTATCATCTTCTGCAAGCAAAGAAAGGTGGATGGTCTAGATGGTGCCACATGGCACCATCCAGAGTGCCCAACGTCACCCGACGTCCCTCCAAAGGCCTTCCAACACGCTATCTCAGCTGTTAGATGAAAATCCAATGGCTTAGAATCCTCCTCTACCGTGGGCCCATAGCTGCTCTTCTCGACTCAACCGATAGCATGGCGCATCAATTGTGGCGTCAACTCAAAAAGGAGGGGCACAAGTTCGAAACCTGCCAAGCCCCCCCAATCACTCAATTGAGGTGACGCACGCACGCTAATGCAGTGCACCGCACTAGAGCTTGTACACGACGTCCACGCTTGAAGTACGCGCCAGCGTAGTGCACAACACTGCCATGAGCGCGCGCATGACAAGGTAGCACGTAGTGTGTGCCAGTAGCACCATGTGGATCTTCAGCGATAGCTTGGCTAGATCTTTAGCGACGATTGCGAATGTCACTAATTGTATATGCACGGAAAGCTTCTTCTCCACCACCTATATAAACCCCCCTACACCTCCCATTTTCACCCATCTCTACCTATGCTACTCCCACCTACTCTAGAGCTTCAGGAAGCCTCCCAAGCTCCCAAGAGCTCTTTCCCAAGCTCCATGGCCTCCTATTAGTGTAGCACTCCCTTACTCCACCAAGCATTCTATCACACCCTCACCTCCTTTGTAGGAGACTGCAGAGCCATCCCCTCACCTCCATTCAGGTAGACGATTGCCTCCACCTCCTCATCACCATTTCCTCAGCTTGGTCAAGTGGCTCTCCACTTGGGTTCCTCCTACACCTCATCCCCGACGTCCAGCAGCTCATCTCCTCCATCCAAGACACTGCCAAGCACCGTCGTCTCGCCAGACATCCGCTTTGGGAGGTTCCTTCTCATCTTCATTCTCTTGTTATTTTGTTTAGCATATTTCTGATTAGTGTAATAAACAACATTTTGATATATCAGATTTGCTTCATTTCTTGACTCTCTATACTTTTATTTATCCTTGCCCGAATATTTATCTTGGCTGTTTCTTCATTACAAAAATCCAAAAACACCAAAAAGAAACAAAGCAAAACACGGATTTCAAAGAAACAGACATCACCTCCCCGTGTTCGACTTAGGACTCCCTTGAAGTTGTGGTAAAATTTTATTTAATAACAAGTTTTGCGACTGCAATGACGGGTTTCTCAAAACCCTAACTTTTCCCTTACAAAGACTCGGTAATCATTCAGTCTCTGTGTATTTCCTAACCACGAGAAATTTTGATGATTACGCCATCCAGAGTTATAGGTTTAGGAATAAGGGTTGTTGTGAATAGTGTAGAGATCCTCTAAAACTTCGAGAAGTGTAGGGAATTCAGGGTATGGAGGAACAAAGGTTCCTCTGACTAGTGGTGAAGGATACGAAAATGAATAGTTAGATGATGGTGTTGGTGGTGTCACAGATAGGTTGTTCACAGTTTCCTACCATGTAGGAAACTGAGAAGAAGTGTGTTGTGCATGTGACTAAGAAGAAGAAGATGAAGGTTTAGATAAGAACTTCCATACTTCATCTTCTCAATTAAGCCCACTTTATCCAATTGATTAACCACTATTTCCATATTGCGTGTGCTGGATTAGACTTTGTGTACCACAAAATGTGAGTGGGAATGTGAGAATTTTCTATTAAAAGTAATCATTGAAGGGTTATTAATAGGATTTTCAGCCATACCTTCGAAGAGCTCAAAGGCAAAATCCTCATCCCGACACAAGAAATTGTCTCCACAAGCGACATCTGCAAAGTTTCTTGTGTCATCATGGAGCCCATGATAGAAGATCTGGACCTGTTGCTAGCATGGGACACCATGATGGGGACACTTTCTTAGAAGCTCGTGGAATTTCTCCCAAGCCTCATGCATTTCTTCTCCAGAATTTTATGAAAAGGTTGTGATAGAATGTTTAAGGCATTTGTGCGGCCTATAGGAAAATACTTCTTTAGGAACTCATGTTCCAAAGATGGCTAGGTCTCTATAGGTGTAGTCCTAGAAAGAGTTCTATACCAGAAGGCGGCTTTATCTTTCAATCAAAAGGAGAACATTTCATTAAAAGTGTGTGTTGATCATGACCTTGCGAACTTAAAGTCTAAGCTAAGTTTTTCAACTCCTCTAAATGCTGAAAAGGGTCCTCAAAAGCAAGACCAATGGGAAATTGTACCATAGGCATAGGATATGCAATTACAGGATTATAGTAATCCAGTAGTTGAGGTCTACGAGCCTGAGGAAGGACGGGGGTTAACTAAGAGACTAATAGCTTTTGTAAGTTGTTGCACCTATTGTGTTAGTGTATTCATTTGCAATTGTGTATTGTACATGTGTTGAAGGTTTGGTGGTGCACCTCTCTCAAGTTGAGGTTGATTAGGGAAGCTAAGATAGGGAGGAGGTGGAAACCTTTGTTGTGGAGGTGGAAGTGGAGGATGATGTGCAAAGAAATGAGGATTGTCTTCAAAATCTTCGAATTGTGCAGAATCGTTATCATCCTCTGGATGAATAGTGTGGTGGATGGGAGTTTGAGGCTCAGGAGGTATGGGATTGGATGTGGAAGATGTAGTAGCTTGGGCATCAGCACCCAAGGGAGGTCCTAGTGATGGGTTTTGAGATCTACCGTCCATGAGTCGATTTTTGAAAACTCATTATGAAATAGTCACAAACTCAAAGAGGGTATCAATCTCAATCAGAAAACTAGAAATCCCAATATATCACAATCAGAAGAGCATTCAATCCAAGCAAGCAAGAAAACACAAATTTTTTTCCTAAGGTTTGCTATGCAAAATAGATAGTACGTAAACAATTGTCCCAGTACAACTATATGCGTCCTAAGATAACCTAGTGAGGTGCAAGTATCTATAATCCACCCAGAATCTAGATAAGACCAACGTGTGAATCCAAGTTCCTGTGGTTGTACAAAGAGATGAGATAAAAACGTGTGTGTATCTTAATGTGATCATGTAGTGTGTACATGATAATCAATCAACAGATGTATGCAGTGAAAAACACACACAAGGTATTAAACATATTTTTATGCCTCTTTTTTGTTTAGATTCTTCTTATGTATTACAGGAAGAAGATCTCACTTTTTAGTCTTTTTCAAACAAGAGATGGTCTTGTTTAGTTTAAGTCAAATGCAGAATGGCAGGAGCTAAGTATAGAGAATGCGTACCTATCTCCAATAGTCTACAAGTGATGCAGATTTGACAAAAAATGTAAATCTACCAGGAATGATGCAAGCCTAAAATGGAATGCCTATGGATATGCTACTACTAGATAAAGGATGAGATCTTTTTAGTATTTTTTATTTTTCTATTTTTTTTTGGATTTTTATAATGCAACAAACAAAATCAAATTGAAAAAGAAGGGAATCGAAAAATTGAATCGATGAGAGATGAGTAGAGAGAGAGGGCTAGAAATCGCAGGCCAAGTTATTACACAAATGTGTGAGAATAGGCTCTCACAACTTATAGCTAACAAATATCCTAAGTATATAACCTAAGCCTAAAACTACTATCTATACTATACTATAAAGGTGGGAAAAATGCAGCTCCATCGTGAACAACTATGCCAGGAAGTCAAGTCTAAGTCATAGTGAATGCACCAGAAAAAAGAACTCCTCTGGGAAGACGACACTCTCCTCCTACTCCTCAAGTGCTACAAATCAACAAATGATTAGTAAGACAGTTATATACAAACAAATCAAAGAATATAATGAATCAAAAAATATATCTACAAGAAAGAATTTGAATGAAAGAATCAATCTATACAAAAATATGTGCACAATAAAGAATAAAAGGAAATTTTTGGTGTATAGAGAGTTGCCTCCCTGGTAACTGCGCCAAAAAATGATGGTAACGAACATCCACAGTCATAAGAACACATCACCGTTAGGTTTGAATCCCTGGCAATGACTCCAAAAAATGATGATAAGCATTCCGAACCACATGTCATTTTATTTATTTATTTACATAATTTTTATTGGTTTATTCCAGGTCATTTACTGGAAGGCAGTTATTAATATACATCACTCTCTATTATCGAAACATGCTCTTTTATTCCAAAAATGTCAAATTTATTTACAAAAGAATGTATGAATCAAAGAATTAATGAATATAAGTCAATTATGTACAAAATGAATTAATAAATGTTAATGACAATGCCTCAAACATATTCACAAGTATAAAGGCATCAAAAATCAATTTAAACTACCCTATGCTAGTTATGTACAACTATTATAAGCATGTAAATCTATCTAAGGGATAAAGGTGACTCTCTGGGATCTACAGTCGGCAGTTGAAGAGGATAAAAAGGGAGGAACCTCTAACGGAAGAAGGAGCTCTTTCGGACCAATGACCGACAGCTGAAGGGGAGGAATCGAGGTAGACAATGGCCATTGGCACCAGCCATCGAGGAAGGGGAATTTGAGATGGAAGGGTAGACAAATGGATCAACTCGAGGGGATGGAGCTAATTAGGGGTCGTTCGAGCTCAAGGAAGCTACCTATATAAGTGTAAGAGAGATCTAGGCATCGTAATCAAAGGTTATTCGATTTAGGTTGGAACGGTGGGGATGAGATAGGGACGAGCACGAGAAGGTTTACACCAAACTTCCATTATTAGATTAGATCTGGAGGAGGTAACGGAGCTTTGCACAATAGCGTAAGATATTGGTGGAAGATCCACTAATGAATCAATGGAGCAAGGACTGGATGATCATGGTAGCTTGTGTTCTTCACGAGCTAAGGAGAAGAGCAATGCCTACAGGTCTATTGGTATAATTGCAGAGGAGGCCCTCGAAGTGAAGTGATGGAAATATTGTAAGGGTGGCCCATAAGTGGTAAAGATCATGATAGAGCAGTCCATTAGGTCTTGCAAAGAAGCCCCTATGGCTTTTATATGCAAACACATGTGATGAATGAAGGACCTAAATGTAAAACTCTAAATACAAGGTCCTAATGATGTCCAAATGCCCTGAGATTTTTATGAAAGCTTAATTGAACATATTATAACATAATTCAACCCTTGATTTGTACTTTGAAGCTCAATTGTGTGTTCAATTGACATTTGGATCATCCAATGGTACATTATGAATAGAAACTCTCAAATATGACCTAATTATACATTTTTAACACAATTTGAGTGTTTTAGGCAATTTCCATTAATTCTCACATTTAACCCATTTATTGTGTTAATAAGATAGTGTTTAACCTATATTCTAGCTTAACTTGGGCATTTTAGCTATGATGAGCCATGCCTCAACACTCTTAAACCTAGAAAGGGTACCAATGCTATGATCCCATTGGAAGGAAGCATTTTGTAAGTGTTAATGTATCCTTCTTTAAATCTATACTCTATTACTCATCGGCTAGTTCCCAAATAGTGGCTTCTAATTCTGAGAAGGAAGCAGAGATTTGTTCTCTCACAAGACGAGCCACGCATCCTCACCCTTCACTCATCATCCAATGGTCCAATTGCGATCAAGCACACTGCCTTCTTGATTTGGTGCACGGTGAGGCTTGAGCGCACGTCTTGCGCTTGTGTGCGAGTGTTCTAACCAACACGCTAAGGAGTGTTTTGTGTTGCATTTATGTTTTAGGCAACTCCGCTCTCAGCCATTGGATGAAGATCCAACGACTGAGATCTCTTGGCTGATAAGGAATGGGGGTAGGAGCGATGTGGGTGCATGGTGGCCGTTGGATGACGATCCAACGGCCCACAATGCATGAGGAGGGCTTCTTCAGAGATTGGGGGTGCGGTGAGGGGTGGTTGTGATGGTTCCACATGGCACTATCATGGCTGTCCATCTTCTCTTCTTTGTAACTGCTAATGTAGGCCTCTGATCGGGCTGATTTTTACACTGTTGGACTGCGATCGTCGACCTGGAGACATCCGTGCGGTCGGATCATTCATCTAAGGCTTAGATCTCTATCATCTTGCTCTGTGGCCTATGTTCTTCTATGGATTGTACGTGATGCTCAAGTTGTCTGATCAGGATGATTCTGGAAGCGTTGGACTCCCGTTGTTGTCCTGATTAGATCCATATGGTATGATCTATCATTTGCATCCTTGAATCATCTATAACTACTTTCATCTCTCTTTTAGTTCATAAAATGACAATATTATTTATGCAGCTAACAAACTAACTATTATGCGAATTACTACACTTATGCATGCATTGTTCCTAAGTTATGCTGGAATCTAACTTAATTCAGGTGATTTAGGTTGCATGATTGCTGTACAATCACACCCTATGCCTAAATCTTGCTAGTCCATAGCAAATGTATGAGTAAATGTAAAGCGGTCCTATATGACAAATTTCTTATCAAGAGTTCGATTAGAGATTTATTTCTTTTATTTTCATCAAGACTTTAGAAATCCAGGCAGTCGTGAAAGTGTATTATTGTAGCCTATGCAACGGATCCAAGTGAAAAGCCAATCCACATCTAAAGCTCATACTTGACCCTTAGTAAAGTTATATTGGGATAGGAAAACTTCTTTCCTCGGCGTTATAAAGTAAGCTATAAATTCAGCCCGAGCTTTTGGCTTAGGTAGAAGATACTTTGAGTCTAGTGGATTTATATTTGGTGGCTCATACTCATCTGGTGCTACATATAGACTAGTACTTTAGAACCTAGATTTCAAGATTATTAAATAAGTCAACTCAAAGATAGGTGGAAAAACTGTGTTCTCTTTAGTTCCTTTGTACTCATTCTCTCTTTCTCTTTCTTCTTCTTTTTCTTCTTTCTTCTCTTTTTTTTCTTTCTTTTTAAGCTCACAATCTCACCAGATTTGTCAGTATATTTGGTGGTCTCTCCTGGCATTAACACTTTGATTAGGTTCTGATAACCCTATGACCAAGTCAAAATTCCTCAACCAGTATTCAAGCAGCTAGAAATACAGAAAACTAGGTCAAGGCTGTATTTAGTGGATCGTGAGAATGGTAGGTGTTGTTGCCTCAATATACTTGAAATAAATTCTAAACTCGTAAACTCTTTTTTTTCTAATCTTTACTTTTTCTATTTTTTTTTATGTATACATATTTTTTTCTTTTCTTTTTCTTTTTCTTCCTCTCTTTTTTCCCTATATATGTATATATATATTTTCCTTTTCTATCTTTTTTCTCTTTCTCTTCTTTTTTTGTGCCAGATAATCACTAACGCAACACAGTATAGCATACGAACTTTTATTTACAAGGCATTATGCGGGATTAGGGATGTTCAAGAGGATATCGGGTGGCTCATTTGATGGAAGTGCCTACTCTTGACACCAGGAAAGGAATGAATAGGACAGCGTATTTCTGACCTTGACATTAATACCCTCCTTCAGTCGAGGATTTCATAAAGGATGGTCATGACCATCCACCTCAGTCCTAGTTTCATCAGAATCCGCTCTCTGTGTATTTGCCTTATTTAGTGGCTCTCAAAACATTCACCTTAAGTATTTATATGCAGAAATCGAGAGTGAAAAAGTATGCCTAACTTCTAGTATCATTATCTAATTATCCAGAATTTAAGATTCCTCATACTAGCCTTAGAGCAACAGTAGACTTTCTACTCTCACCTCACACTTGTTTGGTGGATCCACTAGACGATAGTTTGCCTGACTCCCTAATTACTGTCCAATGGTACAGGAGAAGAAGCATTACTTCTCAACAAACTAAAGATGTCTATCGATTTTCACAAAGGATCCATTGCAAATTCTACGTGTAAGTGTGAAATTGTACTGGATTCTAAACTTAGGAATCAACTTAAGAATAAATCTCTAATAAAACCTTCTTGATTAAAATTATTTATGCGTGAATGCAATTTTTTTTGACATAAAAATAAGACATGCAATATCCAGCCCCCGAAGCCTATTCATTACAATGTCCTCATTGAAATGTATGCAGGAATATCAAAAAGTAACAAGAAAGAGGAGCGGATATCACCTGACTGAGCTTGTTATTCCAAATCAGCTTGGATGCAAAACTACCTGTAATGCATACTGGGTTGACTCCCAACCAGCTCTAAGTTTAATGTCTTTTGCTAGACCTAAACCCAAAAATGAATGATTAAATTAATGGGTTGAGTCCGAATTAATATGAAGATATGATCGTGTGGCCCAAGAATTAGTGACCCACAAATGCGAATCAACTGATGATGAATACCAAGCCCAAAAGATTGGAAAAATAAAATAAATGGGCTTGGAATTATTTGCAGCTAGGTGCTACAAAAAAGAGAAAAATAAGTGCCGATGCCAGAGTGGAAAGTAGATAGTAGCAACCTTAAGAAGTGATGCATGGGTAAGGTAGATCAGGTAGGTAAATAGCAATCAATGAGGAATAAATCATACAAGAACTGAAAGTGATGGGAAATGAAAGGAGGAACCTGAGTGGTGTAGTCTGAACTGGTATAAGAAACCACTTCCTAAGTTAAGTCAGGTGTAGATGGATGTAGAGTAGGTGGGTCAAATAAGATCTAGTGGTTCATCTCAATAGTTCCAGATTGACCCAAATCATGCTGGATATTTCAATCAGAATCCTCAATCTCACCCCTGGGGTGATCAAAAATCTCATTCAAGTCACCCAAATCTTGTTGTAATTCATGATGCAAATTCTCAAATGTAATGGATGGAAATCCGTTATTCCTTAGAATAATTGCCCTAGGGGGAGTAAGATCAAAATCTAAATTAATCAAAACCTTAAATTCTTTTAGTTTTGTGGACTTTTGATTTTGATCCCAATTGTCTTTCTCTTGAACTACATCTTTTGAAGGCATATCTTCCTATTTCTCATCAATCAAATCAAACTCCTCAAAATTTCATGATTCAGCTACATTCTTTGCTTCCTCAGATAAATCATGATAAGTCATCTCCAATAATTATGCAATTTCTTTAACATCTTTTTCATAAGGGGATTGTTTATCTTGTTCTTTCACATGCTATTGGGGGTCAGAATCAGAGATAGAACATGCAAAATCAAGTATCTCCACATCAATATTGTAATCCTTAGAGAGTGGTTCATCAAAATCCTAGATAAGTGGGAGAGATGGCTGAGAATCAGATAGTGTGGAAGTGGGAATGGATTCAACTTCTAGGGGAGTTGAGTTAGAAAAATCAATTGAGTTGACTCTAGGTATGGAGCCTGAAGCTTCCAAGCACATATGATTAGAAAAATTATCCATCAAAATTAGATAGTATCATCCAAAATTTCCTGGTAGGGACCAATCTCTCTGTTTCCATGTAATGTTCTTCCATTTGTTCTTGATCTTGATATTGTTCATCCTTCCTTAGTTCAAGTTCTCCCAAAAGTTTTGTAAAATCAGACTCAGGATCATCCTCAATGTCCAACTGTGCATCCTTAAACATAAAGGACTCATACTCCAGCCCACCATGGATTGGTTTGTCAAAATAGAATGATTGCAATTCAGGGCCTAAATCAAGATATAATTCCTCAAGTCAGTCTTCCTCCTCAAAGTCAGTTTTTAGGATGTCAAAATTATTTATTAGTTCAGCTGTAGGTCTAAGAAGGATCTGTTCTGCATAATCACAAGGCTGGTGAGTGGGCTCAGTGTATGTAGAGGTTGGGACTGAGTAAGATGTCATACTTAAGGTTGTATCCTTAACCTTGAGTGGCTTACCACCAACTTGTGGCACACTTGGACCAAGTTTATCACCCTTTGCCTTCCAGATTCTATTAAGTTTTGTCAGATTATCTGTATTTCTTTTATTAGCTTCTCTCATCTCTTAGACTACATGGAGTAATTGGTGATCTCAGGATCACTGTCATGGTCAGGGGTTTGAGTGGGAAGAGGATAATAATTTTTAGGATTTCTCTCAGTCAAATCAGAATATCTATCATTTGAATATCTAGGGTAAGAATCATATCCTTGGTTGGGTGGTGTAGGGTTATCCCAATAAGAAGGTGAAGTGGGTAAAGTGGAATTGGGATGATTTGCAAAATGATTTCGAGGATAGGATTGATCTTCTAGGTATTTAAACTCTAAGGCATATCCCTAACCAGCGGAGAGATGTGTCTGGCTGAACTAGTCAAAATAGTTGATCATGCCAATCAAGTGTTAGTCCTGTATGGAGAATGTCTCTTGAGATTGTAGAGATCCTTGATATCTCGAGATTCGTATAGGATTCTATATGGACGAGGTAGGCCTAGCTATTTATGTGCATACATCTAAATAGCCACAAATGTCTATTAATGCATGTTCTTAGTACCATATTAGCATCATGCATTGTAAATATTGCATAACACGCTTAATCATGCATTTAGGTCAAATTGTGTAAATTATATATTAATTGTCTCCTTTTATGGCCAGGGACAGGGTGACTTTTAATCGGGGCTTAAGACAGAAGATCCAACCATACAGATCTGGTCAAGCCGAAGACTGGAGTTCAACGACTCCAAGATCGCCCTGATCGGACATCCGTAGCACCAGATATAGTCCGAGGAAGCTCAGAGGTCAAGGGCCAAGATGGTGTCAATCCATACTTCAGATGACAAATCCGACCGCATGGATGGGTTCTAATTGACGATCTTAAAATCTCCATTAATGCATGTTCTTAGTACCATATTAGCATCATGCATTATAAATATTGCATAACACGCATAATCATGCATTTAGGTAAAATTGTATAAATTGTATAGTAATTGTCTCCTTTTATGGCCAGGGATAGGGTAACTTTTAATCGAGGCTTCAGACGGAAGATCCAACCGTACGGATCTTATCAGGGCGACGATGGGAGTTCAACAAATCCAAGATCACCCTGATCAGACATCCATAGCACTAGATATAGTCTGAGTAAGTTTAGAGATCAAGCACCAAGATGGTGTCAATCCGCAATTCAAACGACAAATCCGACCGCAAGGATGGGTTTGGATCAACGATAGCAACCTAACGACGTAAAAATCGGTCTAATCCGACATCCGTGGCACCTTCTGGAAGTCATAGAAGATGGACAGCCAAGATGGTGCCACGTGGCTCCATCTTAGCTGCCCAATCAGCCCAAGGAATTGCCGCTACCTTTCTCTCCTCAATGAATCAATCAATCTCAGCCATTGGATCTTCATCTAACGATTGAGATCAACACCCGCTGCACTCTATCCTTGCGTGCCCTCTCTTTCTCTCCTCATACGCACGATCAGATTTAAGTTGTTGGATCTTGATCCAACGATCGTGAGCGTGCATGCTTTGGTGAGAAATGTGACAAACCACACCCACAGCTCAGCGAGCGCACTTCTCTCCGCGAGGCATAAGGCGTGCGTTCGAAACGCAGCATGCCCCAAATCAGCCGAAGATGCGAGTGCAGGCTCAATTGAGCCATTGGATGGCGAGCGGGTAGTGCAGATGCGGGAAACATGGTAGCACCAGAGCGCATGGATCACCTACATGCGATCTAACATGTGTGTAAACTCTCCATCGCACGCACGGGCTTGTGGTTCGGCGAAGTTGAAGCGGGCGAGGAGTAATTTGAGCAGTCCGATCTCGCGATCAGACGACTGAGATTGCTTAGATGTGCTTTTGCATTAAGGCATGGGAAAGGAGGAGGCACGTGCGACGCGTGCACACGTCGCCCACGATAGGTCTTTAGTGACGAATAAATCCGTCACTATGGACCTGATTTTAATATTTTTTAATATGGAATGACCAAATTGCCCCCAATCCTTGCAACGATAAAAGGAGACCCCTACCCTACGAAATTATCGTCCCTTCCTTCACCTCTCTCCCTCTCTAAAGCTCAAGAGAAGCTTGTCCCACACCCGAGATGCTCCTCTAGAGCCAAATCCAAAGTTTTCTCGCCCCTAATCCAGAAGTGGATCCCGCGACGATGATGATGTGCTTCCTCGTTCCCGCTTCTTCCTGCTTTGTTCTCCTTGTTCCCGTTCCATCCTCTGTCTTCCAAGCGTCGCTCCGTCCAGCTCATCCTCCAAGTAGTCATCGAGGAGGATAACATCTCTCTCCCTTCTTTTTATCGCTTTTTAGAATAGAATTTCTCGATTTCTAGCTGTAATCATTTCCTGCTTTCTAGCTGTAAAAATAGTATTATTATATCAAGTGACTATTCTTTCTTTCTCTATCTCTCTCTCTTATTGTTTATATCAATTCCATTGTAATTATCTCGCTTTCAAAAAAAAATACCAAAAAAAATATAATCGTGGATTTTAGATCGACATAGCCTCCCTATGTTCGACCTAGAATTTCTTTACGAATTTTGGTTAAATTTATTTGTTGATGGATTACTTCGCAAATCAAACTACGACAGGTTTTCAAAATCCAATTCCGATTACATAGTTTTCTGCTACCAATATTTTGGTGTCGTTGTCGGGGAGGCAACGATTTTCGATTTTCCTTCCGCATTTCACACACTTTATTATTTTCTAACTTGATTTATTTCTCGTCTATTGTTTTGCAGGTACCTCAACAAAGAATCTTCAAGTAGTAGATCGGAGTAAAGTGCAGTTGAAGATAACTGTAAATGCTCCCCATACGTCCCCCTCCATAGATTCCATTTCACAACATTAATTCAAATCCCAATTAACCTAGGTGTTTACATAAATCCTAGAGTTAGTTTGGTTGCTTGGATTTCCACTCACATTCATCTCACCCTCATATAAAAAAATTAACAAAAAGATATTTCTCGTGGGGTAAATCAACATACACACTACATACACCCACATTCAAGGCACATAACAAAATTGATTTTTATCTACTAAATCAGATTCTATTCTGTGAAACCGGTACATGCAACTCAACATATAAAAGAGTAGAAATCAGTCTAAGTCAATCGTTTTGTGTGCCTAACTTAGTGGTGCAATTTTGGTCAATTGTTTGAGTTGTTTGGACCGCACCACTTAATCTAAAATCAACTCACTAAGTAGCTTCCCTTTAGGGTTTTCAATTTAGGTCAATACCAGGCACTCCACTTTACCTTTGATTTCAAAAGGAAAAAGATCTTCACCCGTGCTCGAAAATCTAGTTTACCTCGAAACTTGATTGAATTAACCTAATTCCAAACCCTAAAAGCTACTTAAGCAAGATTTAAACCTTAAAATCCACTCATCAAAAAATAATCTTGCTTGAAAACCCTGGTTGTGCACGCACTCACACATATTCGATCAATCATTAAGGGCACAACCCATCTTAAGGGACCACCACATTCCATAAGCACTACAATCCCAGGCCTAAATAAAATCAAATAGATGTTGGCCTTAAGGACTGATTCGCACTTCGGGGCTCAGTCTGAGATTGTTTACGATTAATATTGCTTGTACCAATCAATCTAATGTCTAGCTAGGGGAGTAGCGTCAAATGATCGTGGCTGGGGGGTACACTAGGAACCGGAGGCACAAGCTGAAGGAAGAACCTTCTCCCCAATCCCTCCTTCTAACTGGTTGGATTGATTGGACACAAGTAGAATAAATCATCTATAATCTTAAGGCGGATTCTTAGAGTCTGTAGATCCTTAGGCTATCCCACTTAAGGATAGGCATGTTTTGTTGTGTTGCAGGGTTCTTATCCCCAGTCCTTCTGACCTCTTCCTAGTTTATACTGGGAAGGAGGTCATTAAATCCCAGATTGGAAGGACCACTAGAGTATTCTAGGAGGCATAGATTGGATTTTGGCCAAATTGATCCCATAGCCAATCAACAACCTCCTCTACCTTAGAATCCACAGATGTTTCAAAGGCAGCTGCAACAAATGCAAAGAATGTAGAGCGCTCAGCCCTTGAAGGATTTTTATGATCTTTCAAATTACGAGGAACGTCCAAGTGATTGCGCAACAATCATAGGTCTTAATTGGCCTAGATTAAGCTAGGACTTAGCATAAGTTAGGGTTATTCATGCATACATACACATTATCTGCATCTTTACTGCTTTCCTTTAGCTATGCATAAAATAATGTTATAATGTGCTGATTAAGTGCATTATTTCGATGGCAGGGAATAAGCTGATCAGGAGCTGGATCTGAAGCTAGATCAGGAATAACGGGAGTTGTAGCAGAGCTGGAGCAGAAGGCCTAGTTTGGATGTAGGAATAATAACGTAAGGGGGTTAAAGGTTTTCTATTCTATTAAGTAGAAATAAAGCAGTAAAATGTGAAGAGCTTAGGTCCATCCTAGCCCTAGGATAGCCTAGAGACTTCCGCAAGCCTTAGCCACCCTTAGATTAGGTCACAACACCCTAGGAAGCCCTAAAGCCCTAGTTCCAACCCTTCTCTGGACGTCCAGATAAGTTTTAAGACGTCAAGGACCCTTAGCCAACTCCCGCACACTTCAAATCCACTTCTGCAGTGTTATTGGACGTCCAGACACTTTGTCAGACATCCAATTTCTGCAGAATACCCTAACCCTAGTACATCACCTCTAGACCTCCCTAAGGACCTAATTAGGTCCTCACTAAACCTAGTTGACTTGGATCTTAGTCAATTCCATCAGCCTATTCAATTGGACTTATTGAGTCCAATTGAGCCCTGATCTCAGCACACACTGTCCAATTGGACTCAGTGAGAGTCCAATTGACCTAGACCTGACTTAATTGAGTTATTTTACTCTCAATTATGTTTCCACACACCCAATTAAACTTGTATTAAGTTTAATTGCACTTTAGCTTAGTGAATTAGGGTTTATAACCCTAATTTGAGACCTACCTTGACCTAAACCCACTAGAACCCAACCTAATCAACCTAGCCACCTAAGTTTCGACCCACACACACCCACACACACCATCCACACGAAAATATCTAGCCTAGAGTTCTCTAGAACTCTCTACCATGTGTGGTTGCCTTGGTTGCCAAAAATAGCAACCAAGAGCCATTCAATTTTTAGATCCACCAGATCCACATTTGGTGGATCTAAAAACCACCATCCACCCTCTCTCTCTCACTCCCCCATGAGATCCCACCATAGGCCTCTCTAGAGAATTCCATAATTCTCTAGAGAGCTTCCATTGGGTCTATAGAAAGACCCCATGGGTGGCCATTGGCACCCATTCACTCCCTTGGCAATTGCACTCCATTGGTGCCATTCACGCCACCTCCATAGTCACTCCACCTCCACGAGCTCACTACCACCACCATGGAGGACACCATGCCGGGATGCTGGATCAACCCTACTCTCCAAGGGTCGGCCTAAGCTACATTGGCCGCCCCTCATTCTCTTCTTGACCACTCCAAGGCCATCGGGGACCACCCCTGAATGCCCTCTATTCTTCTAGCTCTAGATCATGCTCTTCATAATTTTTATTGCTTTCATTTACTGCTTAGTAGAGTAATCTTACTTCTCCCATAATGATGCATGCGAAATCCCCCCGTTGATTCTTGTATGAAATCGTTTTCTGGCAGTTAGATTTAATTTTAAGCATTCATGTAGAAGCTTTCCTCTAGATTTCCTTGTGCAACAACTCTCCCACGATGAATGAAATTTCATTTTATATATATATATATATATCTCTTATGTGTTTGAAATTACCTTGAGCTAAATGATTATCATATTTATGTGATTTAAGTGCCTATTCTTTAACCGCCTATATATTACGCACTAGCTTGTCGTTTAAATAAAGTAGAGCGGCTTTAAGATCGATTTCAAAAACAAAAACAATGCCTCCCAGAGACGAACGATCGGGACTCAAAGTCTCGTTATTTTCAAAGCAATATCTTTGTTGGATCGTATTTCGCAACTATACTACGACGCTTTTATCAAAAATGCGATCTATGACTTTCCAACAAAATGGCGCCGTTGCCGAGGAGGCAACATCTTTTTTTCTTGATTTCGATCTTTTAATATATCACTGACAAATCTATCTCTATTTTGTTTTTGATGTGTTGGACAACACGAAACGAAAACGGGATCTGCGCACACAACGAAGCACGGAAGAGAAATCAGGTGCACATCACATTCTCTTAGATTAGGTTTATTTTCTGAACCCTAAGACTAGATCTACTTCCTGTAATTTCTTTTTTTTAAAAAAAGAAAGAGAATTTTTCTTATTTTCGTGGAAAAGAAAAAAAAATAAAAAAGAAAAAAAATTGAAAAACAATCTAGATTGGATTTCCTTTTGAATCTAGGTTAGAAAAAAAAAAGAGATTTTCGTTGAATCTTTTGAAAAATTCTTTTTGAAAAAAAAAAGTGCAAAACATTAAAAAGAAAAAAAAGCATTTTTGGTGGAAGGCTTGAATTTCAAATTCAAACCTCCTTAAAAGCTTTTCCACCACCTTCTGATTTTCGACCAGATTTCAAATCTCACCTAAAAATTCGATTGCCCAAAAATCCGTTAGCGAAAAATTCTGAAATTCAGGCAAAACCTTCATTTTCAAACCATCCTTCAAATTCCACTGTTACTTTGAGAAAACTCCAAGTATAAAATTTTTAAAAATTCGTGAAGTGCACAAGGGTCAGATAGACCCAGATTCAAAAATTTTCAAACTTCCAAAAGCGTTTTCGAGTAATCCACAAACCTGTTTTGACTAAAAATGGTGGGGTTTGAAAGCTGATCTAATTGGATTTATTTTCCATATTTTTCCCAAATTTTTGAAGATCATTTGATTCTGTTTCAAAGCGGAAAGCTGTCCAGGGTCAAAGTTCCAAATCTGACCCCCTGATATTTAAAATTCTCTAAAAATTCGGTTGAAACAGTAAAAATTCCAAAAAAATATTCTCTGAAAAACTAATTGTAAAAGGAATATACTCTCAAAATTTCAAATTAATTGGATTCCAATTATTATTAGAGAATCAACATTATTTCTATGGTCTGTTGAAATAGAGAAAAACCATAGAAGTGCATGCAACTTAGGTTGAACCTTTAGTGTCACAAATAGAGATCACACTTTTGGCTAACCTAGACTTAATCAAGTCTAGTTAGCCGGTGAGCTTGGTCACCTTGTTTGCCACTCACCACAAACCCCACTGAAGAAAACGGGTTAAAAACTAATTTTAAAACACGAAATCAACCCAAGTTCGTTGTCGTACTACTGAATGAGTTTAATTTCTCTTGCCAAACTTGGTGACTAAGTCTGCGGGGTAGTGTCAAATGACCACGGCTCGAGGTTCAACGGAACTGGAGGCGTAAGCCAAAGGAAGAACCTTCCCCTTAGTCCCCTCGTAACCAGACTGGCTGGGTTAGCTTGAGAGGCGGGATTCACTTTTCAGTCGGTTGTACGACGAACTTATCTTCAGGAATTCAAATCCCTAACGAAAAATCTGGTCACCTGATCTATAAGGACCATTTGATTGACAGGGCCTTAGCCTTGTCCTACGTGGCTACACCAACCCAGGGGTTGGGCGGTGTATGCACGAAAGGAGGTCACTTTGACCTCACTTGGTTAGACCTTGGGAACCGCTCCCAAGGAGGCGAGCACTTCTATCTGCTAAGCCGCGATGGCTAACATTGGATCTGGACCTAATCAGGATCCAGAAGAGCTAGACCCACGAGCTTATTGAGAGCTCGGGTCACTGAATCAGCTCAACCTTGGGATCAGAACCCAAGGTGGCGAAGATGACTTTTTGCTTTGCTTGATCCTTCTCCTCGGGTTACCGAAATGGTTAACCCATATCCTAACCCTGGATATTATGACCCGTACCAGTCGGTCCCTCAAAGGATCGCATCTTATAACCCAGGATATGGATTTCATACTCCTGTTTCTCACCCATGGAACATGGGTAGACCTGATTCACCCCCTGGAACCCCTGAAGAGCTACCGGTGCATATGCGGCCACATTATAGAATATAGAGAGCTATAGCGAGAGCTAAGGAAAAGGTCGCATCCTATCTACGCGAAATCCAGGATATCATTGAGTAGAACCAAAGACAAAGCCGGATTCCGCATCAACAAGCCGTGATGGAGATCCTTCAGGAAACAGCAGAGATAACAAGGCGAATTGGACAAAATCGGGAAACTCAAGAACTATTGCTTTGCTTTTAAGATATCAAGTGGAAAATAGCATTGAAGACCTCGAAGAATCTGAAGCAACTACGCCGAAAGAACACACAGAAGATTCTCGGGACTAGATGCCCGAAGATCACTCAAGGGAAAAAGAATCTAGCATGGATATGAGACAGGAGCAGGAAGTATGCCGAATGGGTTCATCTGAAATTGAGGAGGAAAGGACTGATATCTCCAGGACTGAGCCACAATCAGATTATCCTGAATCCTGGGAGACACCTTTTGGGTTAGATAACCCGATCGAGACAAGGGAAGTAGATCCAATTGAGGATATGGATCTTGAGGCAAACATTACATGCGACACTACTGATCAATCTAGACCACTTCCCATTGTAGGTGAACCTGTGCTAGAGCCAACATCTTCTGATCTGCACTCTTCTTCTTTCACCTACATCCCTAATTCGGATATTAAAGATTCTAAGATGACACTTTCTATCCTTGATCCTAACATCCGAAAACCAAAAGTAGCTATGGATAACTCGAACAAAGAAATAAATATGCTACCTGAGGTAGGAATTACTGAGGAGCCCAATGCATATGAGGGTGAAGCTTCGAGCAGAATGAGCTGGGGATGCACCTACCATCCTAGTCAATGGCTCGACCTCGAGCGTGAAGAGACAGCCTCTGATGAATCAGAGATGAGTACTAATGAGGACGAAGTAATTTCTGACGAGGATTTCAGTGACCTCCCCACAGATCTTCTACTTTCACAGATACCCCCATATGACCCAGAGCCTAGAGAGGGCATGATCTTTGATGTCAATTATCATTATGAGGATCCCTATGACTCAGATTCTGGTTCTGAGATACATGTTGATCTACTCCCTCAGCAACTTCCTGTTGAATTGTGGGACATGATAAATCAGCTGAATCAACATCATGATCCCCCCTCTGATTATCCTCTATTTTCCACCACCACTCCACACTTTCTTATAGCTAGACTTTTTGGAGTAGGGGTGCACAATCAGATGGTCCGCATCTCTGGACCACTGATTCTAGGAGCATACGAGCACATCTTTCTCTTAATTTTGACCGACTCCTATGAAAGAATTGATACATCTCATTGAGCTTTCGCCCAGCTGGAGGCGTTAAACTCAACACATATAGATACCATTCGCCCCACATTCCACCAACATTTTTATACGTAGCATAGTTTTGTTTTAGCATATTTCCCTTTTATATTGCATATTAACAAGTTGGCCGGTGCTGAATATAATTTCAAGAGCAATTACAGGTGATTTCTACCCATTCTCTCCCTACAGCATTTATTTTCTTTTACATTCATGCATGAGGACATGCAAGAACATAGGCATGGGGGGGTAGATACAGCAAAAACTGAATTTTTTTTTTGTACCAACACTTAGGAAAACCTCGGAGCTACATGCAAAATGTACTTTAGGACCTTAAATAAAAGAACGACCGACTCCACCTCCAATGCTCGCATTGGAGCTAGAAATCGTTCGTAATAACCAATTCCGACTCAACCGCTCACCTTTTGTTCTAAATTTAGGGTCAAGCTGATTGTAACCCGATACGGGAAATTCACGAAGTACAAATTATATGAGGTTACATGTTTATAGCATATATAGATATTGCATTCATGAATAAGATTATTTTATTAAGAGAATGCATTAGGGATTTTATCCTTTAGTTGATTCCTGTAATCTGGAATCCAGTACAACTTTTCACACACACGTAGAATTTGTAATGGATTCACGGTGAAGGCTGATGAAACGCTGGCTTCGAGAGATAACCGGGTTTTATTGTTATAGCATTGTAGTATAACCAGTTATTGCCAACATTTCAAATATATAAATTTTTTTACTCGGAAAATAAAAGAGTTCCCGAGGTCGAACTCAGGGAGCAAGTTGTATTCTAGAGATATACATGTTTCTTTTACAAAAATAAAGAAAGAGAGAGAAAGAATTTGTTGTCTTTTCTTCTTTTCTCTTTGCTTCTCCTCGTCTCAGATCTTCTGTTATCTTCTTCTTCTTTATCTGTAGTGGTGATGTTCTTCTTCTGCAGTGGTGATGTTCTTCTTCTTCTTTCAGCTGTTCCTGCTCTTCCTTTTTCTTCTGCAGAGCGGTCCTGTTCTTCTTCTTTTCCTTTCTTCAGATCTTCTTCTCGTGCTCTTCTTCTTTCAGTTCTTCCCTGTGTTCTCCTCTGCCTCGCCTTCTTCTGTTGTTCTTCCTTGTTCTTTTGTTCTTCAGATCTCCTTCTTTCTTCTTTTCTTTTTCCTGTCAGGACGTCGTCTCTCCTTCTTTCTTCTTTTCCCTTCAGGATGTCGTCTGATTTTCCAATCAGACGACTTAAACCGCTTGTTGCTACAGTGTCTCCCTCAGCTTTCTTCTTCTTCCGCGGTCCTTCTTCTTCACCTGTGCCTGCACACTTCAGAGTTTACGTCAGAGGGCAAAACCTACTCTACCCTCCCCCCCGTCTCTCTCTCACAGAATCCGCTCATAGGATAGCTCTCCCAGAGCTGCCGGGTAGCCGGGTACGGGTCGCGCCCGGGTCCAGGCCCACCGGCGTGCGTGGTGGGCGAGGAGTGCAGGTCAGTCTAAGTCGGGTCGGGTCAGATCCGCGGGGCGTGAGCGCGGACGAGACCGGGCGGGTGAAGGGGACCTCACCCCGTGTGCTGAGGCAGTAAGCCTCCAGCACTTTTTCGCTTTATACCGCTACGCCTCTTCAGACTTTTCCGAGGTGGGACTAAATGTCCCACCCTAATTGAGCGCCCGCAGCGGGCGATCGCGGCTTCATGCGAGGCCTTCGCCCCAGCTGCTAGCCTGACGCTTTGTCGAAATGCCTCGCAAGGCCTGGGAGTCGAATCTGGGCGTGACGCTGGGCGTGGCACTGGGCGTGGCGCGCCTGCAGCTGCAGGCGGAAGCAGCTCCTTCTGCACGGCAATGGCGGCGGAGGTCGGGTGGCCTGTTCACAGCAAAACGTCCTCTCGGCCTAATCAGAAGGTGCCAGGAGCTTCGCCAGAGTGCGGCGAAGCTTGTGTGGGTTGTGGCGAGGCGTGGGGCGGCGTGCAAGGGCTGCCCTAGGTCGGACTGTGGGTCGGAGGATGGGTTTGTTCGGTGGGGTTGCAGAGGGTGATGTGGGGGAAGTGGAAGGGCGGGGGTTGATCAGGGTGAGGAGGCGGAGGTTCTGCGGTGGTCGGCGAGCCGTGTGGGTTGCTGGGGTGATGGGGGGGTCTCGCCGGAGTTTGGCCGGAGACGAAGGGGGTGACGGTGGACAGGAGCGATCGAGGGTTTAATCAAATAAAAGACAGTGAGGAAAAGAAAGAGGGGGAGATGGGGAGGAGTTCTGACCTAGCTACGGAGACGAAAGGGGCCGGAGCAGGGCGACAGTCGTATCGACTGTCGCCGGAGAAGAAGATGCCCAGGGGAAGGGGCGGCGGCGAGCAGAGAGCCGGAGAGGCGCCAGCTAGGTGCGGCGTGGCGCGGGAAGAGCAGGGGAAGAAGTCTCTGCTGCTGGTATTGCGGCAGAGCGAAGAGGAGGAGGAGGAGGAACAGCCGGAGCTGGTGGGCGTCTGCCGGAGTGAGAGGAGAGGAAATTTGGGGGTTTTCTCCGTCAGATCCGAGCTGCGAAGAACGGTGGAGCGACGGGGGTATTTATAGGGACCGAATCAGGGAGGAAGGCGAAGGGAGACGACGTGTCTCCCTCACCGGAGGATGCTGGAGATGGAAACCCATACCGTCCGTGCATTCGCACGGCCGGTATGGTGGGTTACAGCGACCAGGGGGTGTTCCTGCGACGGCTGGCGACGTAGGGCACCCCCGGTTGACTTGCCAGCCCCTCCCCCTCACCCTGCGCGGCGCCATGCTCCACGCAAGGTCGCCGGAGCATGGTGCTGGCAGGTTTTAGCAGGAGGGACCTGAATGCAAAGAACGAAGGAGAGTTAGGGGTAGAAATGTGAGGGTTCAAAAGTTGAGGGTCAAAAAGTAAATATATGAGGACCAAAGTGCAAAGTTGGTCAAGAAGGTTTCTTCTTAGGCTCAAGTTTTTATACATGACTAATTAGGACCTAAGTAATTTGACGGTGAATTTTATTTCTAGATTAGACCTTGTTTGACCGGTCAATTTATGCAAAAACCCAAATTAAGTTATTAATTGGGCATGGTTCTCAATGTAGGTCAAAATGGGTTCTGAAGGCCAAATTGAAGGTTCTAAACCCTAGAGATTATTTTTCTATGAATTTTAGAGGGTTCATTCCATTTTTTCTTTGCCTTGAACCTCGTGAATTGAAGTGGGTTTGTTTTAGGGTTACAGATTATCATTTAGTTCCTTGGAATTGCTGTAGCCCTTGCTAGATCATCTCATCCCACTTTTATTCTTATTAAGTTGCTTTGACCTATGTTTGGACCATGAATTACCCTGTATGCAGATTATACTGGTAAAATTGCATTTTTACCCCTTATGACTTGTTTTCTCCTTAAACTCAGAATTCTCTGAGTTAAGCCTTTCCTTGAGTTATGTAGGAGCTTTTATCCTTTGTATTGGGTCAAAATGAGCTAGTTATGGCTCATGATGAGGTTCTCATCATACCCCCATGCCTAGCTTTTGCTAGTCCCTTAGCAAAAACTTAAGGTTTCAACCCCTGTTCTAGACCATGAAGTTTTTAATAGCTTTAGATAAGTGCTTTTTTATTTGAGCATAGATTAGGTTAGAATGCTGACCATAGGCCTAAAAGGTACTCTAGTACCAATCAAGATCCAAATCTGTCTAGCCTTAGCCTCAGTCTTTAGCAAAGGTTTTTAAGGCCCACAAGAACTAACCTAAGGTTTATTGGACTTTGTGGTTAAAGCACCCGTGCTTGAAATGATTTTAGACCTGGCTCAGTTCGCAGTGCGTTTTGTAAGAGAGAGATAGAAAGTTATTCTGTTTGGAGGGTTTTCTCTCTCTTTTTCTTTTTAGTTCTAGCCTAGGATTGGCTTTTCAACACGGTCTGTATCAGATTCCTTGCTCCCATCATCAATCCTCAAGGGTTCCTGGCAATCGATGCTTCGAGATAGCACCGCCCATGGCAACACCCGGAACCCTGGCTAATGAGATTTTGAGATAATCCCATCCATGGTGTTCCGTGGCCGAATCCAGACCCTGGCAATTGACACTTCGAGATAATGCCATCCATGGAATCTGAACCAGCAGAGTGCTTACATGCCCCCAGTAGGATATGTAAATATCCTAAGAGACAAGCACCGAGGAGATGATATTTTGTTACGCATCTTCGAGGGGATTTCCCGCCTCTCCGCGCTGGGAACTCGTCCAAATCAACTTGTGTTGATCGGCCGCTCCTATTCTAGGTGTTCTTTCCAGAATTTTGCGACGCTTCTGCGTGATTTTGATTTTTACGCTTACTGAACCAGGCTGTGTGTGAGGTTAGGGTGCTTAGGTTATTGAGTCCCGTAAACCAAAAATTAGTTAACGAGGCCAAATACTCCCTAAGCCTCAGACCTAATACTTCAGCTTTTCATTTTCCTCAACCTCTTGAGGAGTGTCCAGATCTTAATGGGTACTAAGAGTCTATTCAAGAATGCCTAAGGTTTGCATTCTTACTAATCTCATTATGCACTTTTCAGTTATTTTCTTGAATGAGGTCTAGAACTTAGGTTAATTCCTTAGTTCCTTACTAATGACTATCACCTTTTCTTATAATTTTGTGCTCCTTTTTCATTTTGTTTCTCTTCTCCTTTTCCTTCACAAAATTTCCTTCTCCTTTTATTCTTTTTCGAAAAATTTTTTTAATTTTTATGGTGTTTTTGGCATATGTGAAATTTTTTGTTTGAAACCTTTTCTTACAAGTTTTGCACTTTCATACCCCCCCATGCTTAAGATTTGCAATGTCCTCATTGTAACCTAGGGGTTTTTATTCAACTAAGTTCATACATTAGGATAACTGTTTTGATGAGTGAATGGGTCGGGGTGACTGTTGCGGACGATTTCTAATCTCAGATGCAAGCACCTGAGGTGGAGTCGGTTGTCCTAAAGTGTGAACTTCAAGTGCAAAAAGCTGTCAGAACAAGTTTCAGGTTTTCAAAGAGAATGACGGGCTGCCTCCCGTTGAGCGCTAAATTTGATGCCTTCAGCCAAGCGGGAAATGCGATGGAGAGGGGATGGTCAAATCAGCGGAGTTTTGTAAGACAAGCACCTTGCTTAAGAGCCTGGTTGGTCCAACCAGGTGCTTGTTCAGATCAACAGGCTGATGATGCAGCCCAAACCCAATCAATCTGGTGGGTTGATAGATGTGGATAAAAAGGTGTGGAACCCACCATATACTATGAAGCTCAGATGAATGTGGAAGTGTAAACGTAGGGTTTGGCTGAGTCGAATCAGCCTGGTCAAAGTAGGGACTCGTAGAATAATCAGTGGTTGATGCAGGAACCCTACAGGGGTGATCAGAGAATGATAGAGCATGGTATGTAGTCTGATCAATGTTCGAAACCCGATGTGGAAATGCAATCAGCTCGGTGAGAGGTGAATCTGAATAGAAATTGAGTCCGGTTGCGGGTCGGGGTTTGGGAGAGGTTTTGATCCGTTCTGTGTGTGCGGATGAGGTGGCCATTGTGTACGAGGGCTCTTCTAGAAACAGATGATAGGTGGTTTTCTGTAGAGAGTCCTCTGGGTAACTATCAAATGCCGGAAGAGTGTCTGTAGGATGAAAGGAATCGGATTCGAGAAAAAATTTGGATTCTTGGTTGTAATCACTCTTGGCATTTTCTGTTTTTGGTTCCTGAGGATCGAAAAGGAATGATTCTGTGTTATCAGTGATCTCGGGAATCAGGACCTCAGAGTCGGAGTCAGAGTCATGTGAACTGAGGTCGTAGATAGTCCTGGCGTGTTCAGGAAGGGGAATCTCTCCGCAATTATAGTCAGATCTGAAGTTGTCGGAGAGTTGGCGAAAATGGGATTCATGATCATGAATTCCACCACAGCAAAAATCATCAGATGTGGAATCAACAGCCTGACTGGGTTCTAGCCTATATGTCAATTCTGGGCTCAAAAGCTCTAAGCTGGTAGGATAGACCCCATTAAAACCTTGCTCATCCAACTCCTCAGTTTCTGTATCATAAATTGGCATGTTTTCTGAAAAATCGATCAGATTTCCTGAGGATGTTGGAGAGGGATATTCATCAAATAGAGGCCCGGAATCATATTCTGTAAAAATTTGATCTTTCTCATAAGGGGCTTCATAATCTTCCCAATAAGTTTCAGATCTAGGTTCTAGGCTTAGGATGTGGGTAGAATTATTAGAACCTAAGTCCGAATAACCTTCGAGGGTCACCTTATCAAAATAAGGGGCGGAATTTATACCCTCAGAAGGTTCAGTTCTGATTTCATTATTGCAGGAGTTTTGAAATTCTAGGCTTGACAATTCATGGTCTAAGTTTGGCTCATCATTGTGTTCTCCTGCAATATCCCAACCTAATTCAACATTGTCTTCTATCTGGGTTGGGATTTTACAACCACTTTGTGCCTCAATCCCGAGATCTGGGAAACTGGATTGTTCCTTAATACTGTTCCAAGATGGTTCATCCTCTGTTTCTGGTATATACGGGTATTTCTGGTTGATAATTTGTTCTACTGATTTCATCATTTCTACCCGTTTCATAAGGGCATCTTGGTGTTGTTCCCAAAGTACAGGATTTGTCAAGCATTGAAGGTATTCAGATTGGTGTAATTTTTCCATCTCAATGTATCCTGTCATGAGCATATCTCGGGTTGATCCTTTTGAAATTTTAGTCAATAGAATTTGGGCACAGTTTATGATGAAAGCTGTGGTTGTTGGAACATCAACCTGAATGTTTCCTATTGGTGTTGAGGGTTTATATTTGATTTCATAGATTTCAAGGGCATCCTCAATCATCTTATCTTTCATGGATCTCAGATATTCAGGTTTTTTACATTGTAGTCTTGCTAGGTAATTAGGCTGCATCTTCGAATCAGGTGGTGGAATCAAGATAGAATCAGAAGTTTGAATTAATGGAAGAAGGGAACTTTGTTCAGAATCAGAGGAAAGAGGGGCCATGTGAATGATTTCTGCAAAAACAAGGGAGCCGAGGCTTAGCCTCGGGGAGAGTGAATTTCTATAGGAAGTTTCAAGGACCTCCTGCAAAGTACTGAAGGGCTGGATGAGATAAGCAGGTGCTGGACCCAATCAAGACACCCAAAAAATGTTGGGTGACTATAGAGGTTCGGGGCAGATGGACCCCTTGATCAGAAAGATCGTCCACCTGAGAATTACCTAGGCAGCCAGAGAGGGAGAGTCCCACGAAGACCCCTACACGGTAGAGCGTCCCCACGGGTTACAGGGTTTCCCCCACCCGACCTCTCTTGTCACTGCGGTTCCAGGTAAACCAGAATGGGGATCTTGACCTCTTAAGTCTACCAATTTTAAGATCAGGGTGCTTAAGGTTTCACTTGAACTTTAGTCTTTTAAGTGCAAAGAGTGACCTAATTTAAGGTTGGTTGACCCAAGGGGTCAACTTTACCTCTTGTTTTCTTTGAGAGCTTTTAGGTCTTGTCTTTTAGGGTTCAAGTGTTTAGAGAGCCAATTGTTTTAGGTTTTCTTTTGAATAGGTATTTTCAATCAATGGTTTAGGCACACTTCTTTTGGATTTTCTCCATTCTTGATTTAAGTAGTGTGTCTCTAAAACCCTAATGTTGAATCTTATGTTGGCTCTACTTGGTCCAGTTAGTTCTTTGTTGGGTAATTAGGGCTCAAGCAAGAATGTGTTAGCCCTTAAATACCCTTAATAGTGTGCAGGACTAATGAGTTGAAAACATGCAACTCTTTATGGTTACTAAGTATGGAAGACAGGTTAGCCCTATATTGCTTGTTCTTTTCTTTTCTTCCTCTTTAGAGTTTAGGGGTTAATAGCGAGAGGAAAAATTTACCTGTCCTCGGAGTGGTTGTCGTGCGGTTGCTTGTCTTCTTGATTTCCTGTAGCTGCACAAAAGAGAGGAGATTATCAGAAACTAAAAAGAAACAGGAATGTTTACCTCTAGAATAGCCGTTGCTCCCCGGCAACGGCGCCAAAATGAAACGCTGGCTTCGAGAGATAACCGGGTTTTATTGTTATAGCGTTGTAGTATAGCCAGTTATTGCCAACATTTCAAATATATAAATTTTTTTACTCGGAAAATAAAAGAGTTCCCGAGATCGAACTCAGGGAGCAAGTTGTATTCTAGAGATATACATGTTTCTTTTACAAAAATAAAGAAAGAGAGAGAAAGAATTTGTTGTCTTTTCTTCTTTTCTCTTTGCTTCTCCTCGTCTCAGATCTTCTGTTATCTTCTTCTTCTTTATCTGCAGTGGTGATGTTCTTCTTCTGCAGTGGTGATGTTCTTCTTCTTCTTTCAGCTGTTCCTGCTCTTCCTTTTTCTTCTGCAGAGCGGTCCTGTTCTTCTTCTTTTCCTTTCTTCAGATCTTCTTCTCGTGCTCTTCTTCTTTCAGTTCTTCCCTGTGTTCTCCTCTGCCTCGCCTTCTTCTGTTGTTCTTCCTTGTTCTTTTGTTCTTCAGATCTCCTTCTTTCTTCTTTTCTTTTTCCTGTCAGGACGTCGTCTCTCCTTCTTTCTTCTTTTCCCTTCAGGACGTCGTCTGATTTTCCAATCAGACGACTTAAACCGCTTGTTGCTACAGTGTCTCCCTCAGCTTTCTTCTTCTTCCGCGGTCCTTCTTCTTCACCTGTGCCTGCATACTTCAGAGTTTACGTCAGAGGGCAAAACCTACTCTACCCTCCCCCCCCCCGTCTCTCTCTCACAGAATCCGCTCATAGGATAGCTCTCCCAGAGCTGCCGGGTAGCCGGGTACGGGTCGCGCCCGGGTCCAGGCCCACCGGCGTGCGTGGTGGGCGAGGAGTGCAGGTCAGTCTAAGTCGGGTCGGGTCAGATCCGCGGGGCGTGAGCGCGGACGAGACCGGGCTATGGGGGAAGTGGAAGGGCGGAGGTTGATCAGGGTGAGGAGGCGGAGGTTCTGCGGTGGTCGGCGAGTCGTGTGGGTTGCTGGAGTGATGGGAGCGGCTCGCCGGAGGATGGCCGGAGGCGGAGAAGGTGAGGGTGATTGGTCGGAATCGAGGGCGACAGTAAATGTTTAAAGTGAGGAAAAGGAAGAGGGGAGGAAGAGGAGGAGTTCTACCTACTTAGCAGGATGAAGAGGGGCCGGAGCGGGCGACAGTCGTATCGACTGTCGCCGGAGAAGAAGGTGCCCAGTGGGGGAGGACGGCGGTGACAACGGGGCAGAGGCAGCGCGCGCCAGTATTACGCGACGCGGGAAGAGCAGGGGAAGAAGTCTCTGCTGCTGGTATTGCGGCAAAGCGAAGAGGAGGAGGAGGAAGAACCGCCGGAGCTGGTGGGCGTCTGCCGAAGTGAGAAGAGAGGAAAGTTGGGGGTTTTCTCCGTCAGATCCGAGCTACGAAGAACGGTGGAGCAACGGGGGTATTTATAGGGACCGAATCAGGGAGGAAGGCGGAGGGAGACGACGTGTCTCCCTCGCCGGAGGATGCCGGAGATGGAAACCCATACCGTTCGTGCGTTCGCACGGCCGGTATGGTGGGTTACAGCGACCAGGGGGGTGTTCCTGCGACGGCTGGCGACGCAGGGCACCCCCGGTTGACTTGCCAGCCCCTCCCCCTCACCCTGCGTGGCGCCATGCTCCGCGCAAGGTCGCCGGAGCATGGTGCTGGCAGGTTTTGGCAGGAGGGACCTGAATGCAAAGAACGAAGGAGAGTTAGGGGCAGAAATGTGAGGGTTCAAAAGTTGAGGGTCAAAAAGTAAATATATGAGGACCAAAGTGCAAAGTTGGTCAAGAAGGTTTCTTCTTAGGCTCAAGTTTTTATACATGACTAATTAGGACCTAACGAATTTGATGGTGAATTTTATTTCTAGATTAAACCTTGTTTGACCGATCAATTTATGCAAAAACCCAAATTAAGTTATTAATTGGGCATGGTTCTCAATGTAGGTCAAAATGGGTTCTGAAGGCCAAATTGAAGGTTCTAAACCCTAGAGATTATTTTTCTATGAATTTTAGAGGGTTCATTCCATTTTTTCTTTGCCTTGAACCTCGTGAATTGAAGTGGGTTTGTTTTAGGGTTACAGATTATCATTTAGTTCCTTGAAATTGCTGTAGCCCTTGCTAGATCATCTCATCCCACTTTTATTCTTATTAAGTTGCTTTGACCTATGTATGGACCCTGAATTACCCTGTATGCAGATTATACTGGTAAAATTTCATTTTTACCCCTTATGACTTGTTTTCTCCTTAAACTCAGAATTCTCTGAGTTAAGCCTTTCCTTGAGTTATGTAGGAGCTTTTATCCTTTGTATTGGGTCAAAATGAGCTAGTTATGGCTCATGATGAGGTTCTCATCAGCTGATAAATGTCTTCAGTCTATCGAGAAGAAGTAGTGCCTCTTTTCCTGAACCCCTCGATAGTGTTTTCGGAGTCAGGCTGATTTTCTTCCAAAAATCCACCAAATAGTGTGAGATGAGAGTAGAGTGTATTGGTGCTCTAAGATTAGTGCAAGGAATCTAGAATCCTAGATAATTAGGTAATGATACTCTGAGTTTAGACATAGTTGTCGCTCTCGGTTCCCGCGTATACATTTTTGTGCGAAATTTTGAGAGCTACCAAAGAAGGCAAAAACGCGAAAAGCGAGTTTTCATAAAATTAGGGCTAAGGTGGATGGTTATGACCATTCTTTACGGAATCCTCGGTTGAAGGAGGGTATTGATGTCAAGGTCAGAAATACACCGTCCTATCCGTCACTCCCGGTGCCGTGAGTAGGCACTTCCACCAAATAAGCCGCCCAATGTCTCTTGAGCACCACCAATCCCAAATAATGCCTCGTTAATAAAGTTCATGGATTATGCCAGTTGTGCTATGCTGAAAAAAAAAATTGATGAAAAGGAAGAAAAATTAAAAAAAAAAAGAAAAAGAAGAAAAAAGAAATTTTAGAAGAAGAAAAAGAGTTTGTGAATATTTAGTATTTATTTCATTTGCATTGAGGCAATACCACCAAACAAAATTGAGCTCCACCAAATATGGCCTTAACATATTTTTCTTGTGTTTCTGATCGCCTGAATAATGGCTGAGGAATTCCAACTTAGTGTTAGGGTTATGAGAACTCAATTAAAGTGTTAATGCCTAGTGAGACCACCAAATACAGAACATATGTGTGAATCTGGTGAGGTTGTGAGCTCTAAGAAAAAGAAAGAAAAAGAGCAAGAGAGAATGAATACAAAGGAATCAAAAGGGAGCATAGTTTTTCTCGTCTTTCTCTGAGTTGAGTGACTTAGTAATTCGGGAATCTGGATTCTGTAGTACTAGTTTCTATGTAGCACAAAGTGAGAATGAGCCACCAAATATACAATCCTTTCCCTCAAAGATTCTCTACCTAAGCCTAAAGCCAAGGTGGAATTCATAAAATATCTTGAATACCCTGAGGGAAGAAATCTGCCTATCCCACTAGAATTTTTATTAGGGGTCAAGTACAGGCTTTACAGGTGTATTAGTTTTCACTCGAATCCGTTGCAAAAGCTACATAGCTGCACCTTCACGATTGTCTGGATTTCTAGAGCATAGGATGAAAACAAAAGGGAGAAAAATCTCTATGCAAACACTTGATAAAATAACCAGTCCCTTAGGGACCCTTGCTGTAAATAATTTAGTCTTACATTTGCTAGGGACTAGCAAGATTTAGGCATGTGGGTATGATTACGCAGCAATCATAGGTCTTAATTGGCCTAGATTAAGCTAGGACTTAGCATAAGTTAGGGTTATTCATGCATGCATACACATTATCTGCATCTTTACTGCTTTCCTTTAGCTATGCATAAAATAATGTTATAATGTGCTGATTAAGTGCATTATGTCGATTGCAGGGAATAAGCTGATCAGGAGCTGGATCTGAAGCTAGATCAGGAATAACGGGAGTTGTAGCAGAGCTGGAGCAGAAGGCCTAGTTTAGATGTAGGAATAATAATGTAAGGGGGTTAAAGGTTTTCTATTCTATTAAGTAGAAATAAAGCAGTAAAATGTGAAGAGCTTAGGTCCATCCTAGCCCTAGGATAGCTTAGAGACTTTCCCAAGCCTTAGCCACCCTTAGATTAGGTCACAACACCCTAGGAAGCCCTAAAACCCTAGTTCCAACCCTTCACTGGACGTCCAGATAAGTTTTAAGACGTCCAGGACCCTTAGCCAACTCCCGCACACTTCAAACCCACTTCTGCAGTGTTCTTGGACATCCAGACACTTTGTCAGACGTCCAATTTCTGCAGAATACCCAAAACAGAACCCGAAACCCTTCCTGACTCTGATTGGACGTCCAGAAAACAAGTTTGGACTTCTGATTTTTGAGTATAAGATGTCTGATTCTATAATTAGACATCTGATACAGCTCTCCAATTCTTGTTTTGAGATTTAAGCCTTGATCTTGGATCTCTAGGTCCCTAAACCCAATTCCAACCCCATAGGAACCTAAATTAAGATGCCCTAACACTAGTACATCACATCTAGACCTCCCTAAGGACCTAATTAGGTCCTCACTAAACCTAATTGACTTGGATCTTAGTCAATTCCATCAGCCTATTCAATTGGACTCATTGAGTCCAATTGAGCCCTGATCTCAGCACACACTGTCCAATTGGACTCAGTGAGAGTCCAATTGACCTAGACCTGACTTAATTGAGTTGTTTTACTCTCAATTAAGTTTCCACACACCCAATTAAACTTGTATTAAGTTTAATTGCACTTTAGCTTAGTGAATTAGGGTTTATAACCCTAATTTGAGACCTACCTTGACCTAAACCCACTAGAACCCAACCTAATCAACCTAGCCACCTAAGTTTCGACCCACACACACCCACACACACCATCCACACGAAAATATCTAGCCTAGAGTTCTCTAGAACTCTCTACCATGTGTGGTTGCCTTGGTTGCCAAAAATAGCAACCAAGAGCCATTCAATTTTTAGATCCACATTTGGTGGATCTAAAAACCACCATCCACCCTCTCTCTCTCACTCTCCCACGAGCTCCCACCATAGGCCTCTCTATAGAATTCCATAATTCTATAGAGAGCTTCCATTGGGTCTATAGAAAGACCCCATGGGTGGCCATTGGCACCCATTCACTCCCTTGGCAATTGCACTCCATTGGTGCTATTCACGCCACCTCCATAGTCACTCCACCTCCACGAGCTCACTACCACCACCATGGAGGACACCATGCCGGGATGCTGGATCAACCCGACTTCTCTCCAAGGGTCGGCAAAAGCTACATCGGCCACCCCTCATTCTCTTCTCGACCACTCCAAGGCCATCGGGGACCACCCTTGAATGCCCTCTATTCTTCTAGCTCTAGATCATGCTCTTCATAATTTTTATTGCTTTCATTTACTGCTTAGTAGAGTAATCTTACTTCTCCCCCAATGATGCATGCAAAATCCCCCCGTTGATTCTTGTATGCAATCGTTTTCTGGTAGTTAGATTTAATTTTAAGCATTCATGTATAAGCTTTCCTCTAGATTTCCTTGTGCAACAACTCTCCCACGATGAATGAAATTTCATTTTATATATATATATATCTCTTATGTGTTTGAAATTACCTTGAGCTAAATGATTATCATATTTGCGTGATTTAAGTGCCTGTTCTTTAACCGCCTATATATTACGCACCAGCATGTCGTTTAAATAAAGTAGAGCAGCTTTAAGATCGATTTCAAAAACAAAAACAATGCCTCCCAGAGACGAACGACCGGGACTCAAAGTCTCGTTATTTTCAAAACAATATCTTTGTTGGATCGTATTTCACAACTATACTATGACGCTTTTATCAAAAATGCTATCTATGAATTTCCAACACCAGGCATCCAGATTCTAGCTGGAGACGTAGAAATCAAGCCCAAGGTATTAAGCCTGATCAAACACTTTCATGGGCTTGGCTCTGAAGACTTGTTGCAACATGTGGAGGACTTGACCACTTTGATCCAAACCACCAAGGCGTGAAATGTGAATGAAGAGCAGATGATTGTGAGGCTCTTTCCCTACTCTCTTAGGGATAAAGCCGCTCATTGGTACAGGACCATAGGCAAGACGTTCGCAACATGGAATGATCTGAAATCGACTTTCCTGAAGAAATTCTTCCCTGTTGAACATACCAATGCTCTAAGATGGGCAATTACTACCTTCACCCAGTGGCTGAGGTAGCAGTTTCATGTTGCCTGGGAATGATTCCATGACTTATTGCGGAAGTGTCCACACCACGAGGTGTCGAAATGGCAGCTCGTACAGATCTTCTACCACGAGTTGACTGAGCAACTCAGAAATCATGTGGATGCTTCTTGTGGTGGCAATTTCCTCAACAAAGACGTAGATAGCGCGCATGATTTGTTTGAGGAGATGAGTGAAAATTCAATTAATTATGCCTCCATTGACACTTTTAACCAGTCCAAACAACCCAGATCGAATGTTAATGAAGTCCACGACTCTCATTCATTCGATATGGAATAGATTTGCAATAAACTAGATAAGGTGGACTTGGTTACTAAAAGGATGGAGGAGTGGATGGCTGGAAACACAATGAACAATTCTCGATTCACTCAATCCCAGAATTCGGGATTCCATTCGGCGAGAGCTCCTTTTGGATGAGAGTCATGAATCAACTTGTTGCGACTCAACCTGTGAGCTAGCATTATTCAGAAACCCATGGGTTCCAAAATAGGGCCTTTGATCCCAATTTCTCTAATCCCTCCCTTACTTTCTCTCCATCCTCACCCTATGAGGATGTCTATGCTGTACAAGTGAACGTTAGGTCCAACCCTTACTCCAATGCTTATAATCTGGGTTGGAGGAACCACCCTAACTTCTCTTGGAAAAACTCAGGGTAGCAGACCCAATTCCGACCCAGCAACTATGCTCCACGAAGACCAATGGGTCAGGGTCATGTTTACACTTAGCTGCCCCGAAATCAGGTCAATCAGCCAGCTTGGAATGGTCGTCAAACCATAGGACAAGCTGATTTGAACTGACAGATGATAGAAATGCAAGGATCTATGCTCCAGCTCATGCAGCAAATGAAAACTTTGCTGACAACCTGCAAACCGGGTTCATTGCTAATTCTTGTCAACCTGGATCTCTGCCATCTCAACGCATACCTAACCCGCGTAATATCCAAAATTCGAGCAATCAAGACCAAGGGTATAAGAATTAGAGGGACCCACACACACATGCTCAGGTGGTTGAGCAGGGTCCTTCCTCTTTTGCTTTTTTTTCAAATCAAAGGTTTTTGGCTAATGAAGCCCCTCCAATCTTTCCTAACCTTCCCCAAGACCTAAACCTGTATGCATCTTCTAATTCAGTTACCTTAAGGAGTGGAAATCAAACTTAGGATCCACAACCACACTGTTCTAATCTACCGAATCCTGGAGAGCCTGAGGAGAGAAAGAACTCTAAAGAAGAAATCAAGGCTCATGAACCTGATTCCAAAGATCTAACTCATGTTCTTTTTCCTGAGGCCTTGATTAAACTTAGGAAGAAGAAGCTTGTTGATAGTAGCGAGGAGCTCTTGAATATATTCAAGAATGTTGAGATCAATATCCCGCTCCTCGACGCTATGAAAACACATATCGGCTTATGCTAAATTTTTAAAGGATTTATGCACTCAGAAGCATAAGTCGAGGGAATCTGTTCCGGGGAAGGTGGTACTATCCGAGCAGGCTAGTTCTATTATCTTGCATCACCTTCCGCAGAAAATAAGAGATCCAAGTGCTCCTTTGATTTCTTGTGTCATCGAAGATTACACCTTTGATAGAGCACTTCTGGATCTAGGTGCATCCATTAACCTAATTCTAACTTCTCTTTACGAGAGGTTCGGATTAGGTGAACTTCGTCCGACTTCAGCAAACACTGTAGTTAGTGGACCATTCTGTCACAAATCTGCGAGGCATTATTGAAGATGTTATTGTCAAGGTTAAGGATTTCTATTTTCCTATAAATTTCCTTGTCCTTGACATGAATGTACCTGAAAATTTAAGGAACACACCCATCATTCTAGGGCATCCGTTCCTAGCTACCGCTAAGGCCAATGTCAACTGTGAGAGCGGTTGCAGGAAAATCACCTTTGGGGATCAAAAATTGAAATTGGATATTTTTAAGGCGATTAACGAATTCGAGGATTATGGATTTATAGAGGAACATTGAAGCATGTATGGCAATTTCTGCAATCGAAAGTTCCTCTTGTTGTGATGGATCTAACTCGCAAACCTCTGTGACAAACCTGCCACATTTTGAAGAGGTTATTGATTTTGTTCACTTTCAACCACTTCTGCTTGATGAATCTTCCTTAGTGTCATCCTTACCTTCAATCCTAAACCCGCCCCAGCTAGAACTGAAACCATTGCCTGAGAGTCTGAAATATCAGTTTTTAGGAACACAAAAGATGCTCCCTGTGATTATCAATGCTAGATTAACTAAGAAGCAAAAAATTAAACTGATTAAGGTTCTAAAGAAACACAAGGAGGTAATTGGTTGGACCATTCATGACCTTAGGGGGATCGAACCATCTTACTACAATCATAGAATATTCTTGGAAGATGGATCCCACCCTTATCACCAAATGCAGAGGAGATTAAACACTAATATGTGAGAAGTGGTCAAGAAGGAAATTATCAAGTGGCTCGATGCAGGAATCATTTATCCAATCTCTAATAGTCCTTGGGTAAGTCCCGTGCAAATTGTTCCCAAGAAAGCTGGGATTACTGTTGTGACTAATGAGAAAGGAGAATCTATCACAACTCATTCAGCTTCCTCTTCGAGGGTTTGTATCGATTATAGGAAGATGAATACAGCCACGAAAAAGGATCATTTCCCTTTGCCCTTTATCGATCAAATCCTGGAAAGACTAGTCGGGCAGAACTACTTCTGTTTCCTAGATGATTACTCAGGATACAATCAAGTTCCTATCCATCCCAAGGATCAGGAAAAAATGACTTTCACCTATCCCTACAGAACCTTTGCTTCCCGTAGGATGCCATTCAGCTTATGCAATGCACCCACGACTTTTCAAAGGTGTGTGCTAGCCATATTCTCAGACATGGTAGGAGAGATTATCGAAGTCTTCATGGATGATTTCTCTATTTTCGAAGAATCATTTGATTCTTGCCTGGATAATCTTGAAACGATCATTGAACGATGCACCAAAACAAGACTGGTCCTTAGCTGGGAAAAGAGTCATTTCATGACATAAGAAGGCATCGTCTTGGGTCATGTAATCTCTAAATGGGGAATTGAAGTTGACAAAGCTAAGGTTGATGCTATCTCTAAACTTCCTCCTCCCACATCTGTCAAACAAATTTGATCATTTCTTGGTCATGTGGGATTCTATAGGAAGTTCATCAAGGACTTCTCTAAGGCTGCTCGCCCTCTAAGCAACCTTCTCGCCAAAGATACGTCGTTTGATTTCAATGAATCATGCCGTAAGGCATTTGATTTTCATAAAACAGTAGTCACTTGTGCTCCGGTGTTGCAACCACTGATTTGGACAACCCCATTCGAGAGCATGACCGACACTTCTGATTACACGGTCGGGGCTATTTTGGGTTAGAAGATTGACAGGAAGCCCTTTGTCATTTACTACGCTAGCAAAACTCTGCATGAGGCCCAGAGGAATTACACTGTTATTGAGAAGGAATTGCTAGCTATAGTATTTGCTTTGGAGAAATTTAGGGCTTATCTCTTAGGGTCTCATGTCATAGTATACACTGAGCACTCAGCCTTGAGACATCTCTTAACTAAAAAGGATGCCAAACCCTAGCTTATTCAATGGATTCTTTTGCTTCAAGAATTCGATCTTGAAATTAAAGTTAAATCTGGGGCACAGAATGTGGTGGCGGATCATCTTTCGAGATTTCTGAGTGATTCTTCTCATCCGGATATTTTGATTGTAGATACTTTTCCGGATGAGACTATCCTTGCAGTTTCAGGTTTCCAAACCTTGTGGTTTGCTGACATTGTAAATTATTTGGTTGTTGGTCAAATCCCTCAGGATTGGACCAAGCAACAACGAGATATACTCAAATCTGAGGCCAAATATTACTTCTAGGGGGACCCTGAGATGTACCTCATCGGCTCTGATCAGATTATTTGTTGATCTGTTCTGGAGAATGAATTCAAAAGTATACTTGAGTTCTGCCATGCAACTACGTGTGGTGGACATTCTCTAGGAAAATGATAGTTGCAAAGATTTTGCAATCTGGATTTTATTGGCTGTCTTTATTCAAGGTTGCCCTGGAATTCTCGAGGTCATGTTCCCGATGCCAGGCACTTGAGAGCATAATCAAGAGAGACATGATGCCTCTAAACCCGATTCTTCCCGTCGAAATCTTCGATGTTTGCGGTATCAATTTCATAGGACCCTTCCTCCCTTCATTTGGACACCAATACATTCTTGTCGCTGTTGACTACATGTCCAAGTGGATAGTGGCTATTCCCACTCGAACCAATGACCACAAGGTGGTCATTGATTTCGTCAAGAAGAACATCTTCAGTCGAATTGGGATTCCGAGGGCCATCATCAGTGATGGTGGTACTCACTTCACTAATGCCTAGTTCCATAATTTACTGGCAAAATACAGGGTAAATCACATAATATCTACACCTTACCGCCCCCAGACGAATGGACAGGCCGAGATCTCCATTCAGGAGATCAAGAATATTCTTCAGAAATGGTTAGGCTTAATCGTAAAGACTGGACTCAAAAGCTTGAGGACGCTCTTTGGGCCTACCGTACGTCGTACAAAATGCCTATCAGCATGTCACCATTTTGTTTGGTGTATGGAAAGGCGTGCCTTTTACCCGTAGAAATTGAACATAGGGCATTCTAGCAATCAAGTAGTGTAATCTAGATTTAAGTTTAGCCAGAAAAATGAGGAAACTCCAACTATCTGAGTTGGAGGAGCTTGGAAATGACGCATATGAGAAAGCCAAGATCTACAAGGCTCGGACCAAAGCTCTTCATGACCAATTGATATCCCACAAGAGCTTTGAGCTGAACCAGAAGGTCTGGCTCTTTGATTCTCGACTTAAGCTCTTTCCCGGCAAACTTAGGTCAAAATGGAATGGCCCGTTCATCATCGATCAGATATTTCCAAACGGGGTCGTTATGATCTTTGACCCAAAGATGGGTAATTCAATTAAAGTCAATGGTCAACGTTTGAAGCCTTTTATTGACCGTATTATTCCAGAACCCATCTCAGACATGGTTGCTCTAATCACATTGTGATTTCTTTGGCTGAACTTCACCTAGCTGATGTCACTAAACTCAACAGTTGTATAGTTTGACTCAGAGCTGACTTGAGCATCATATTCAGGTGATATCTTCTACATTCTACTCTTTCTTTAATGTCTTATTCTCAATGCGAACATTGCATCAGCTAGGCATGGGGGGGTGGATTCATTTATGAATCATTTTGTCAGCTCTATGGAATTCATGTAAATTCTACTTGTTTTTTCTATATAAAAAGAATTTTGAATTAGGAAAGAATACTTGGGTTCAATCTGAAGAAATATTACAATAGGATCTGAACACTAAGACCCTTCAGGACTTTGGGCTTAATCAGCTCGGGTATCCACTAAAATGTGGATTTGTTTATCGAGTCCTCGCCATCTTGAATTCCATTTCAATTTGGTTAAATAAGTTTGAGTGATAAGTACACGACTTATCAACCTGCACTCTGATTTGAGGGAACTTTAAGTCTAAGCATCTACACACTATTCACACTGAGTCATTTTTTGGCAGTTTTAACAGAAATTGGGTAGCTAATGAACCTTCTAGGGTGGTATGGCTGGCAAGTTATTGTGGGTAACAACCCATAGATAGGTTGTCCAGAGCCCAGCCACTAGACCATTCTTTTCCTACTGGCTTTAGGTAAATCTTAGACCAAGGAAGCCACCTACTTAAAGAAAAAAAAAGTTGAAAGAAAGAAAAGAAAAATAAAAAGAAAAGGAGAAAAGACAAAAAAGCCACACTTCATTGGACGAGTTTGGCTGGTAAGTTATCGTGGGTAACAACCCATTGGTAGGTTGTCCAGATCCCAGCTTAAGAAATGCACGTTTAATTCCTAAAACACTTAGGAAGAAGAAGAGAAGAAGGATAAACCGAGGAGATATACACTAGATTCACCCTTGTGCTGACCCCATAAAAATAAAAGTAGGGAGAAAGTTACCAGTTGTATAGATACACCTTTAGGCAGAATTCTTTTTAAGGTCACTTAGGGGCATAGAAACCCGAAGTCCGTTCTGATTACTGATCAACGAGTCTATCACATTCACAAAAAGATCCTTAGAACTTAGGGTTCTCATCAAGTCTTGGGTGAGTTGAGTGGCTGTAGAAAGCTGCTCTGTAACACTAAACTCAAAAATCCAAAAAAATTAGAAAAGAAGAAAAAGGAGAGAAAGAGATCCTTCTTTGAATAAGGTGAGGGCTTGAGGTGGTCTGCATTTTGACAGATACCCGAGGCACTATTGTGTCTTTGAAAGTTCAGGTCCTAAGTAAAATTTTCTTAACGTTGAAAATGACTTTTTCCTGAGTAATCCAATCCTAATTCTTTTATAAATAGCATATAGCTTTTGCTAGGGACTAGCAAAAGATAGGCATGGGGTGTGATGTGCAAACATCTAAATAGCCAAAAATGTCTATTAATGCATGTTCTTAGTACCATATTAGCATCATGCATTGTAAATATTGCATAACAAGTATAATCATGCATTTAGGTCAAATTATATAAATTGTATAATAATTGTCTCCTTTTATGGCCAGAGACAGGGTGACTTTTAATCGGAGCTACGGACGGAAGATCCAACCTTACAGATCTAATCAGGGCGACGACTGGAGTTCAACGACTCCAAGATCACTCTGATCGGACATCCATAGCACCAGATATAGTTCGAGGAAGCTTAGAGATCAAGGGCCAAGATGGTGTCAATCTGCACTTCAAACAACAAATCTGACTGCACTGATGGGTTTGGATCGACGATCGTAGCCTAGTGACGTGAAAATCGGTCCAATCCAACAATCGTGGCACCATCCCAGCTGCCCAATCAGCCCAAGGAACCACCGTTTCCTTTCTCTCCTCAACGAATCGATCAATCTCAACCGTTGGACCTTCATCCAACGGCTGAGATCAACGCTCGCTGCTCTCTATCCTCACTCACCCTCTCTTTCTCTCCTCCCATGCACGATTGGATCTAGGCCGTTGGATCTTGATCGAATGGCCATGAGCGTGTGCGCTTTGGTGAGAAACGCGACAAACCACATGCACAGCGCAGCAAGCGCGTGTCTCTCCGCGATGCGTAGGGCGTGCGTTCAAAATGCAGCGTACCCAAAATCAGCTGAGGATGCGAGTGCAGGCTTGATGTAAACACATTTGTTGAGGGTAAAATGCCTATTAATGCATGTTCCTAGGCTTAGATTTGCATTTCATTTTATAAATATTGAATAGCATGATCATTCTGCATTTAGAGTAGTTGTATACAATTTAGATTAATTGAGTCCATTTTGTGGTTAGGAGAGAAAGATATTTATTTCGAAGCCTCGGATTGACGATCTGACCGTACGAATTTGATCAAGATAACGATCGGAGTCCAACGCCTCTGGAATTGCCTTGATTGGAGTCCCATGGCACCATATGCAGTCTGAGGAAGGTCAACAGCCAAGGGACTAGGAGACATAATTTGAAGCTTTAAAGGACAAATCCAACCATGCAGATGGATTCGGGTCGACGATCACAGCCTAACGGCGTGAAAATCAACTCAATCTGACCTCTGTAGCAGCCCCTACAACAAAAAGATGGACGACCCAAATTACACCAAAGGGTGCAGCCCAGGTCTCCGAGCGCACGCACGTGCCACCGCACACGTCTATAGGAGCACATGTTCACAGTGCAGTGCCAATGCGTGGGTGTTCACGTGCGGAAAAGGTAGGGAGCGTAGCGCCAGCGACGCATGAGCTAGCCTACAGTGATGCATGAGCTGGCCTACAGCGACACATGATTTGGACCTACAGCGATGCTTACAACTATCTCTAATTCTAAGCGTGCCAGCAAAAACAGCTGTTGGCGTGAGCGGGCATGAGCAAGCATGAGATGCCTACAACAATGCTTCCAGCAACGACCTGGATGTCACTAACTGTCCCATACCTATTTTTGCCTCTTCTCCTCCACTATAAAAGGACCTACAACCCCTCCCTTCCAAGCCATCTCTACCTGCTCTACTCCCACCTACTCCCAAGCTCTAGCAAGCCTACCAACGCTCCATTAGAGCTTTTTCTCAAGCTCCCAAGGCACCTATTAATATAGCTGACCTTTGCCCCACCAAATACTCCTCCAACTTCCCATCCCCCTTCATAGGTCGCCTTGGAGCCGTCCTCCCACCTCCATTCCGATAGCAGATCATCTCTATCTTCTTACCTCCATTCCTGAGCCACGCAGAAGCTTTCCTCAACCCGACGTTTTCCTGTATCTCACCTCCGTCGTCCCACTCCTCACCTCCTTCATCCGAGCTTCTGCCAGGTGCTGTTGTCTCACCGAATAGTTGATTGGGGAGATTTCCTCTCACCCCCTATCTTTTTATGCTTTCATAGTAGATTGTAATAGACATTGAAGTGATATCTATACCATTTTCGTTCCATCTCTATCTTGTGATTTGTTTGCTTGTTTTCTTCTTACAAGAATACGAAAAAATAACAAAACCCTAAAATGCCAAAAAGAAATGAATCGAAGCATGGTTTTCATTTAAAGCAAACATCACCTCCTTGTGTTCGACCCGGGACTCCCTTGGAGTTTCGGTATAAATTTTATTTGATCGACATGTTTTGCAACTACGACGACAGGTTTCTTGTAACCTCGATTTATAACACGCTAAACACACCCTACTAAGGCTCAATTGAGCCGTTGGATTGCGAGCAGGTGGTGCAAATGTGAGAGACGTGGTAGCACTAGAGTGCACGGATCATCTACACACGATCTAATGGGCATCCAATGCTCCATCGTACGCACGGGCATGCAGTTCGGCAAAGCTGAAGTGGGTGAGGAGCGATTTGAGCGGTCCGATCTCATGATCGGATGGCTGAGATTGCTTGGACGGCTCTTACGTTAAGGCACGGGAGAGGAGGAGGCACACATAGTGCGTGCACATGTCGCCCACGAAAGGTCTCTAGTCACAAATAAGCCCATCACTAAAGACCTGATTTTAATGTTTTTGAATATGGAATGACCAAATTGCTCCCAATCCTTGCAACTATAAAAGGAGACCCTACCCTACGAAATTCTCATCCCTTCCTTCACCTCTCTCCCACTCCAAAGCTCAAGAGAAGCTTGTCCCACACCCAGGATGCTCCTCTAGAGACAAATCCAAAGTTTTCTTGCCCTTGTTTCGGAAGTGGATCCCACAACGACGATGATGTGCTGCCTTGTTCCAGTTTCTTCTCGCTTCGTCCTCCTTCTTCCTGTTCTATCCTCCGTCTTCCAAGCGTCGCTCTGTCCGACTCGTCCTCCAAGCAGTCATCGAGGAGGTGATTGCGCAGCAATCATAGGTCTTTATTGACCTAGATTAAGCTAGAACTTAGAATAAGTTAGGGTTATTCATGCATACATACGCATTATCTGCATCTTTACTGCCCTTCTTTAGCTATGCATGAAATAATGTTATAATGTGCTGATTAAGTGCATTATGTTGATTGCAGGCAGCAAGCAGATCTGAAGCTGGATCTGGAGCAGGATCTGAAGCTGAATTGGAAATAACGGGAGTTGTAGCAGAACTGGAGCAGAAGGATTAGTTTAGATATAGGAACAATAATGTAAGGGAGTTAAATGTTTGCTATTCTATTAAGTAGGAATAAAGTAGTAAAATGTGAAGAGCTTAGGTCCATCCTAGCTCTAGGATAGCCTAGATACTTCCCCAAGCCTTAGCCACCCTTAGATTAGGTCACAACACCCTAGGAAGCCTTAAAACCCTAGTTCCAGCCCTTATCTGGACGTCCAGATAAGTTATAGGACGTCCAGGACACTTATCCATCTCCCACACACCTTAAACCCACTTCTGCAGTATTATTGGATGTCCAGACACTTTGTCAGACGTCCAATTTCTGCAGAGTACCCAAAACCGAACCCTAATTTCCCCCTGACTCAAATTGGACATCCAGAACTGAAGTCTGGACTTCTAATTTTTGAGTATAAGTCATCTGATCCTATTATTGGACGTCTGATGCTAGTCTCCAGTCCCTATTTTTAGATTCAAGTCTTGATCTTGGATCTTTATCTCCCTAGACCTAATCCCAACCCCATAGGAACCAAAATTAAGGTGTCCTAACCCTAGTACATCACCTCTAGACCTACCTAAGGACCTAATTAGGTCCTCACCAAACCCAATTTATTTAGATCAAGTCAATTACCTTCACCAAAGTCAATTGGACTCATTGAGTCCAATTGAGCTTAGATCTCAACCCACACAAGTTTAACTGGACTTGGTGAGAGTCCAATTGACCTAAACCCAACCTAATTGAGTTATTCTACCCTCAGTTAGGTTCACACTCATTCAATTAAACTTAGGTTAAGTTTAATTACATTTTCCCCTTAGCAATTAGGGTTTGTAACCCTAATTCACGACCTACACCTACCCAAACCCCTTAGGACCTAACCTAAGCCACCTAGCCACATAGAGCACGACCACACACACACACACACACACCCATTCACTCACAGACTTCTCTAGAATTCTCTAGAGAGCTCTTGAGATGGCGCCACCTCTTGGTTGCCAAATTTAGCAACCAAGAGGAATTTAGCAACCAAAGAGCTAAGCTCCATTGGCCGCCCCTCCTTCTCCTAGCCACTCAAAGGTCATCGAAGACCACCTCCGAATGCCATTCCTTCTGCTAGATTAGTAGCTTAGCTCTTCATATATTTACTGCTTTTATTTACTTCTTAGTAGTGTAGTCTTACCTCTCCCCAATGATGCATGAGAAATCCCCCTATCGATTCTTGTATGCAATCGTTTTCTGGTAGCTAGGTTTAATTTTTAAGCATTTATGTATAAGCTTTCCTCTAGATTTCCTTGTGCAACAACTCTCCAATGATGAATGAAATTGCATTTATATATATATGTCTCTCTATGTGTTTGAAATCACCGCGAGCTTAATAATTATCGTATTTGCGGGATTTAAGTGCATGTTCTTTAACTATCTATATATTATGCACTAGCATGTCATTTCCTAAGGATATTGAAAATCTGACAATAGATGCTTTCTCCATAACTAGTCACCACCTCTCTAGAATTGTGCGCACAGAAACTCACATGTTCACTTTCATGATTTACTTGACGCATGCGCATGTGATCCAAGTTAATAACAGGAGCGGTGAAGTCTTAGTTAGGAGATTGGAAACTGGCGTGCGTCTTTAAACAAAGTAGAATGGCTAAAGAAAAGATCGATTTCAAAAGCGAAAGCAATGCCTCCTAGAGACGAACGACCGGGACTCAAAGTCTCATTATTTTTATGAAATAATATCTTCATTGGATCATATTTCGCGACTATACTATGACGCATTCCTTTTCATATCAAAACGCTCATTACGATCAGCCCAACAAATGGCGTCGTTGCCGGGGAGGCAATGCCATTTTCCATGATTTTGATCTTCTTGAACTATCACTGACAAATCTCTCCCTGCTTTGTTTTTTATGTGCAGGACAACATGGAACGAAAATGAGATCCGCACACACATCGAGCACGGCAAAGAAAAATCAGGTGCACATCATCTATCTTAGATTAGGTATATTTTCTGAGCCCTAGGATTAGATCTACTTCCTGCAATTTATTTTGTGAAAAAAATATTTTACTCATTTTCATGAAAAAGAAAAAAAATCAAAAAGAAAAATTTTGAGGAAAAAATATCTAGATTAGATTTCCTTTCGAGCTTAGGTTAGTTTGAAAAATTCTTTTTGAAAAAAAAAAATCTTTTTGGTGGAAGGCTTGAATTTCAAATTCAAACATCTTTAAGAGCTTTTCCACGACCTTCTAATTTTCGGCCAGATTTTAAATCTCACTTAAAAATTCAATTGCCAAAAAATTCGTCAGCGAAAAATTCTGTAATTCGGGCTACAATTTTATTTTCAAACCATCTTTCAAATGCCACCATTACTTTGAAAAAATTCCAAGTACAAAATTTTTAAAAATTCACGAAGTTCATGGGGGTCAGACTGACCCAGATTCAAAATTTTTTGAATTTCAAAAAGCGATTCCGAGCAATCTGCGAATCTGTTTTGACTAAAATTGGTGGAGTATGAAAGCTGACCTAACTGGCTTTATTTTCGATATTTTACCGTAATTTTTGATGATCATTTGATATTGTTTCAAATTGAAAAACCAACCAGGGGTCAAAATTCCAAATCTAACCCCCTATTATTCAAAATTCGCTAAAAATTTGGTTGAAATAGTAAAAATTCCTACAAAATATTCTATAAAAAAATAATTGAAAAAGGAATCTATTCACAAAATTTCAAATTAATTGGATTCCAATTATTATCAGAGAATCAACAATACTTTGTGGTCTGCTAAAACAGAGAAAAACCCTAGAACTGCATGCAACATAGGTTAAATCCTTAGGGTTACAACTAGAGACCACACATTGGGCTAACTTAGACTTAATCAAGTCTAGTTAGCTGGTGAGCTTGGTCACCTTGTGGGCCACTCACCACAAACCCCACTGAAGAAAACAGGTTAAAATTAATTTTAAAATACGAAATCAACCTGAGTTCGTTGTCGTACTACTGGGTGAGTTTAATCTCTCTTGCCAAACCTGGTGACTAAGTCTGCAGGGTAGTGCCAAACGATCGTAGCTCGGGGGTCAACGGAACCGAAGGCATAAGCCAAAGGAAGAACCTTCCCCTTAGTGCCCTCGTAACCAGACTGGCTGGGTTAGCTTGAGAGGTGGGATTCACTTTCAGTTGGTTGTACGACGAACTTATCTTCAGGAATTTAAATCCTTAACGAAAAATCTGGTCACCTGATCTATAAGGACCATTTGATTGGCAGGGCCTTAGCCTTGTCCTGCATGGCTACACCAACCCAGGGGTTAGGCCGTGTATGCATGGAAGGAGGTCACTTCAACCTCACTTGGTTGGACCTTGGGAGCCACTCCCAAGGAGGCGAGTCACCTCGCCCGGACCATCTTCTCCCCCCATCTCTTCTACTCCAAGAGCTACCATGGTAAATCCTAGACCTGGACCTAGACCGGGTCAGAATATTGAGAATCTGGATCCGATGGCTCATCTGGAAGCCCGGGTTGTCGAATCTGAGGAGCGACATTAGTAGAGCATGGATCGTATTCTGACGGCGCTTAACAGGATGTAGCACCCACCATGAGGAGAACTGCACTTATCGTCACACCGCTAATCAGAATTCCCGTAGGCGGGGATGCGTTTGAGCTTAAGCCCAATGTAATTGGGTTGATCAACACTCATTTCTATGGGAACTCAAGCGAAGATCCATTCCAGCAACTTGAGGACTTGAGTCGACTCACTGAAACGATCCGACCTAGGAATATTGATCTTGGGATTGTTCTGATGAAGCTTTTCCCATTCTTTCTGAGGGACAAAGCTTCATACTAGATCAAGACTATTGGGAAGCCAATTGGAACTTGGCCGGAATTGCGACGTGAATTCCTGCAAAAATTCTTCCCAATCGGTCAAACAAACACAATGCGACACACAATCACAACTTTCTCCCAGGGAGCTGGGGAGAAATTACATGAAGCATGGGATAGATTTCACGACCTTCTCTGGAAATGCCCGCATCATGGTATACCCAGATGGCACTTAGCTCAGATTTTTTACCATGGGCTAGATGACACACATCGGTATCTGGCCGATGCATCTAGCGGTAGGAATTTTCTCGCAAAAGACGAGAATAGCGCATTTGAGCTGTTCAAATCATTAGCGGAAAACTCGATGAATGCCGCATCTATGAACCAGTTCCAGCAGCCTGGTCAGCAGCGGGTTGGTATCCACGAGGCTCACACCGATTCTATTCGAGCCAACATGGATATCATCGTCAAGCAGTTGGATAGAATAAACCTAATTGAGAAGAAGATTGACCAGATCAGTCAAGGTCAATCCGACTCGAGCTCTACCGCCGCAAGATCCTCCTATGCACCCCAAGCTCCACCTGCTCGAGTCAATCTACTCACTCGGGATGCATGTTCTCCGTATTTATGAGATCCGACATATCAGGATCCCATGAATAATCCACATCTGGCACCCTACAACCAGGGTTACGCACCACACACAGATTATAATGCGTATCCCCTTGATGGATATACGTCTCAGACATCTTCGGCCTATGAGGACGTTAGTGCTATCCAAGGATACGGGCGTAATAACCCATACTCGGAGACGTATAACCCTAGTTGGCGCCAGCATTCGAACTTCTCCTAGCCTGGTAATTCACAGAGACAACATCAAGATCCACACTACCAGACCAGGCAATACGGGAATGTGCAAAACACATATCTTAGGCAGCAGTCATTCCCATCCTAGCAGCAGCAACACCTCTCGTTATACCTGCCGTTGCGCCAAGCTGCCAACCACCCTCGAAAGCGGGCTGACCCTTTGGAGGTGCTGAAAGAGGAGCTGCAAGAATCGATGAGGAAGTCTACACAAGATAGTTTGCAGATAATGAAGGCGATGGCTGATCAGATTCAGACCATACAGAACACACAGAACCAGCTGTTGCAGGAGCATAGGACTTAGGAATCCTTGCCCTCCCAACCCATCCTGAATCCTCCATATGTGTAAAACTAGGGCACCCTGCCTAGGCTTCAGGCACACGCCATACTACAGGAGCCTCCTGCACCACCCAGTTACGTGCAAGGCCAGTCGCCTTTGCTGAATCCCACGTATTCTGCCCCATCCGCTCCCCCACCACCTCATGGACAGTAAGCCGACACACACGTTGTCTCATTGCGGAGTGGAAGGAAGACATTCGACCCATGATAACGAAAATACGCGATTTGTTATTTAGGTCGTTGTAATGCGTAAATCCGCTTTCGCTCTTAAATTTATATTCCTAGATAGGAGAGTATCTAGGGTCGTCCAAGGAGGCAACATGTTTGCAATAGTGATTCTCTTGCTTGGAATAAATCTCAACTTTCTTTTTGGTATTTTTTCAATATATCATTTTTTTTTGTTTTTAAGCTAAGGCAACATGCGAACTAGTGGCGGAAAAGGTGATTTACACTTCAATTTAAATACTACTTCTATGTGGCAAGTAGATCCTCTCCCTAAGCTCACTCTAGGCAAGTGGAGGCCTAGAATGATTAGGGAGAGGGAGTGAAGAATACTAAAAACAAGCAAATAGAAATGCAAACAAGAAAACTTGTAAAGAAGGCAACTTGATAACTGAAAAAGTGTTTTACAAAAAGGCTTGTAGAGGAATGCTTCTACTACTAGAAAAATTAAAATAAAGAAAAGCAAACACAAATCCTCTAGATAGATGGTGAAGAAGAGGGCTTCTTGCTCAAAGGTTGGTGGCTCCCAAGCTTGAAAAGAATCCTTCAACTCCTTCCTTGCAGTGCTCCGCCAAGGTAATGTCCTCCAAGGCAAGCCCTAAAGGGCCGTGCCCTAAGCTTTTCTCCAAGGGTGGACGTCCACCCTAGGTCCTTCTCCCTTGCCTGGCCATCCTCCTTGAAGTGGAAGAGTCCTCCTCCTTGGCGTGGCTCAAGTTGAAGATAGTGGGGAGAAGAAGGCACCAAAAGGGCTGGTGATGTGCCCCTTTAATCTCCTTCTCTACTCCTTCTTCTTGGCCATAGGCATAGGTGGTTTAGGTAGCAAATTACACTAATGGAGGATGCCCCAAAATGGTGGTAGGTGGTGGCTTTTTATAGAATAGGAAGGGGGCTATGGTGACCTTTGAAATGGATGGCCAAGATGAGTTGGTGGAGGTGGTTGAAGATCCCATGGCCAAGGTGAGTTGGCACCACTTTAAGGGACACCAAGGGGGTAGTTAAGGCTTTGGTGCCCTTTAGAATTAGCGCCAAAATGGGCCTTCTAGAAGGCTATTAGGTGGCGCCACCTTAGGATTCTAGAAGGGGGTATGTGGATGGCTAGGATGGGTTATGTGGGTAGGTGTAGGGTGGATGAAGGGGCTGAAAGTGGCGTCAATATAGAGGTGGTTAGGGGTGGTTTTTGGCGCCAACTTTAGGTGTCTTTCGGTGGAGATAGTGGGGTGAAGGAATGGCTAGGAGGTGGTGCCAACTTGAGTAGGGTAGCTAGCTTAGGTAGGCTTGAGTTGGTGGAGCTAGCTAGGGTTGATTTTGAAGGTAATGGATGGCCAAGGAGATGGTTGTTAGCTAAGCTAAGCTAAGCTAAGATAAGCTAAGCTAGCTTAGCTAAAGGTGGAGTAGAGGAGAAGGTGTTGGAGCTAGGGTTTGGAGGGAGGAGCTGAGGAGAAGTCTGGAGCTGAAATTGGAGCTAGCTGCTACTGAAGAGGCTGGCATGGAGCTACTCTAGCTGGCTTAGCTTGCTAGTTCTTTGCTAGTTGCTAAGCCAAGCTAAAGTAAGCTAGCTTCTACCATGATGAGCTGAGGTGAGCTAGGTCTGCTGCTCCCAGGGGGACTCAAGCTGGTTGAGGAAACTAAGGTAGCTTAGCTCAACTGAGTTGAGCTAAGCTAAGGCCCCGGGAGTTGGACTTGAGCTTCCTGAGCTGGGATGAGTTCTTCTTCAGCTGGTTGGAGTTAAGTGGAGTTGGATGTAGTTGGATCTGAGTTGGGGTGAACTCCTGTCAACTCAGCTGAGCTAGTTAGAGCTCCCTGTGGACTAGTGGGAGCTGAGATGAGTTAGACTCAGCTAAGTTGAGCTGGATCTGAGCTGACTTGAGCTAGGGTGAGCTAAGATGAACTCTCTCGAGCTGCCATTCAGCTGAGATTAGCTGAATGGAGCTGGGATGAGCCAACCCTAGTTCAAGTGAGCTAGGTTCCAGTTGCGGTGAGCTGGATCAAGCTGAGGTGAGCTGGATCAAGCTGAGGTGAGTTGGATCAGGCTGAGTTCCAGCTAGTCTGGGCTTCTCCTTCACCATTTGCCTTCTTGAGTGCTAGGGTTTTAGGGATCTATATATCTGTACATCCCTAACACTCACAAAAATATATTAAAAAGATAATAAAAAATGCAATGCATGCCTAACCTATTTTATGCCTAAATGCAGCCCAAAAACCTGTTTGCAGAGTAAAATCCTAAGAGCTAGGTTTGTTTTAATGCATAAGAATGATGATAAACTGGCATTTATCAACCCACCACCTAGCCAGGCGGGTTCTGATTTTTTCCACCCTTTGTCGCAGGCAGATTCGACTCCTTCATCATCTCAAGAGCCACCTGTGGTGGATAAGGGTAAGAGGCCATTTAACCCTGAGATTCCCATCCCTTTTCCTGAGGCTCTGACACGAAATGTAGTACGAAAAAAGGACACGTGGACTTTTGACGACATGAAATCAATGTTTAAGGATGTACATATTTAGGTCCCCCTCCTCGAGGCTATCGATCACATTCCAGCTGTCGCTAGGTTCTTCAAGGACTACTGTACCCCGAAGCGACAGCCGAGAATTTGATGACAGGCGGTACTGTTGAAAGAAGCTAGCGTAGTGATTCTAGCTGACCTACTGCCGAAGAAGAAAGACCCTGGCACCCCACTCATATCTTGCTTCTTGCAGGATTCTCCATTTGATTGGGCCCTTCGAGATTTGGGTTCGTCCATCAACTTAACTCCCATTGCCATATTTGATCAATTTCGATTTGGGGAGTTGAAACCCACCACGGTTACGATTCAGCTGGCTGACTAATCAATTAAAACAGCGAGGACGGTGCTTGAGCATGTGATCGTGAAAGTCTGCGGGTTCTGCTTTCCCGCAGATTTTTTCATTCTCGATATGGAAGCTCCTCCTAATCTCCGAGATGCACCAATTATTGTGGATCGCCCATTTCTGGCGACAGCCCGAGCGAACATTGATTATGCATCCGGGTGTATGGAGATTGCCCTAGGAAATGAGCGACTTCGACTAGACATATTCAGGGTAGCAAAGAACTTCGACTGTGATCGAATAGAGGAGGATGGTGAAGACGAAGATTTGGCTTACTGTGGTAACATTGGGCTCCTTTGTGACGATCCAATGTCTCATTCGTCTACACTATCAGGGTTCTTGGACCTCGATCCACATGGGACCAAAACCACTGCATTACACATGTCTCCCCGAGGATTTGACTATTTGGGGTGTGCTTCTAACCACAGCACCCCTGAATACAGCTATCTTGATCCATATATTACTGAATCGCCTCTATTATTATAGGAAGACATGACTACAGCTAACGAGTTTCCCGTTAATGCAATCACAATTGATTTCACAAGGAGCAACTCAGCAAGAATTCACTTGTACATGGATCAGCTGATTCCCACCCTCGATTCCGCTCCTCCCACAGTCAGTTCTGATTCTGACCCACCGTGATTGAATTGAAGCCCTTACCTGACTCACTCAAGTACGTGTTCTTAGGCGAAAGTGAGACATATCCAGTCATTATCAATGCCCACTTAACCCAAGAATAGGAGCATCAATTGATTTCTACACTTCAAGACCATAGGGTTGCTATCGAGTGGAGTATTGCTGATCTCCGCAGTATTCGCCGCTCATATTGCACTCATCACATTTACACGGAGGAGGGGGTGAAACCTTCGAGACAACCTCAAAGACGGCTATACCCGAATATGCTAGAGGTTGTTAAGAAGGAGATCATCAAATGGGTGGATGCAGGCATTGTATATCCAATCTCAGACAGCCAGTGGGTGAGTCCGATTCAGATAGTGCCCAAGAAAGCAGGACTCACCATCATAAAAAATGATAAGGGTGAATCCATCCCGACCTGCATTGCAACATCTTGGAGGGTCTGCATTGACTACAGGAAACTGAACATGGCTACCCAGAAGAATCACTTTCCTTTGCTGTTCATCAATCAGATCTTGGAACGGTTAGCTGGATGCAGTTTCTTCTGCTTTCTAGATGGATACTCCGGGTATAATCAAGTAGCAATTAGCTCGAAAGATCAGGACAAGACCACATTAACATGCCCCTTTGGAACATTCGCCTTTAGGCGGATTCCCTTTGGCCTCTGCAATGCACCAGCGACATTTCAGCAATGTATGATGGCTATCTTCTTTAACATGATTGGGGATTATGTGGAGGTATTCATGGATGATTTCTCTATTTTCGGAGATGATTTCACGTCTTGTCTTGATAACCTCACCAAGATCCTGAAACGATGTATTGAGGTAAACCTAGTACTATCCTAGGAGAAAAGCCATTTCATCGTGAGGGATGGCATAGTACTAGGCCACAGGATCTCTAAAAATGGACTCAAGGTCGACCGGGCTAAATCAGAGATTATCTCCCGCTTACCGCCACCTATCTCAGTCAAGCAAATTAGATCATTCTTGGGCCATGTCAGATTCTATCGGAGATTTATACGCGATTTCTCAAAAATTGTGTGGCCTTTGTTGAATCTATTGGTTACCGATGTCCCATTTGAATTTGATACCTCGTGTCTCAGCGCCTTCGAGACTTTACAAAGCACTGTTTTCGACTCCCCGATTCTCCAACCACCCGGCTGGTCGCTTGATTTCAAAATGATGTGCGACACTTCTGATTTTGCCATCGGTGCTGTTTTAGGCCAACGTCGGGAGAAACAACCATTTGTCATATACTATGCTAGTAAGATGCTGAATGAGGCTTAGCGTAATTACACTGTCACCGAAAAAGAACTGCTAGCAGTAGTATTCGGGTTGGAGAAATTCAGATCATATTTATTAGGGTCCAAGGTCATCATTTTCACTGACCACTCCGCCCTCTGGCATTTGTTGGCAAAGAAGGATGCCAAACCACAACTCATTAGATGGATCCTTCTATTGCAGGAATTTGATATCGTTATCCGCGACAAAGTCGAAAAAGAAAATGTTGTGGCGGATCACCTATCCAGATTGGACCCAGACCACATTCCTTATTCCCTGCCTATCCATGAACAATTTTCGGATGAATCACTTTTGGTAATTCATTCTGTGGAGTTCCCCTTGTTTGCGGATTTTGCGAACTACCTTGCAGCAGGCAAAATTCCTGTGAACCTATCCGAGGACCAAAAACTCAAATTCATTGCAGAAGCCAAATACTACATCTAGGATGACCCACTACTCTTCCACATTGGAGCAGACCAGATTATCCACAGATGCATCCCAGACTCTGAGATCCCCAGTGTGTTATCTTTCTGCCACAATGATGCGTGTGGTGGCCATTTCTCAAGACGGAAAATTGCTACAAAAATTTTGCAGTCGGAAGTTTTCTCGCCAACCATCTTCAAAGATACACACGATTACACCTAACACTGTAAACGATGTCAGTCAATCGGTTCTATGACCAGGAGAGACATGATGCCACTCCGACCCATCATGGTCGTAGAAGTGTTCGACGTCTGGGGCATCGATTTTATGGGCCCTTTTCCGAACTCGCATGGCTTCGAGTACATATTACTATCCGTTGATTATGTCTCGAAGTGGGTCAAGGCCATCCCGGCAAGACGGGCTGACCACAAGACCGTCATTTCTTTCGTACGGCAAAATATTTTCACAAGATTCGGAATACCCCACGCTCTGATTAGCGATGGGGGAAGCCACTTCATCCACGTCCATTTCAGGTCATTATTAAAGAAATACGGGGTACATCATAGCATAGCCACTTCGTATCACCTGCAAACCAATGGGCAGGCTGAAGTGTCTAACCGTCAAATCAAGATGATTCTCCAGAAGATGGTTAGACCAGATAGGAAGGACTAGTACGACAAATTAATCGATGCACTCTGGGCATATCGAACCGCATACAAGGCCCCACTCGGAATGTCACCATATCGCATGGTATATGGCAAGGCCTGTCACCTTCCTGTAGAGCTGGAACACCGCACCTTTTGGGCGGTGCGAAAATGCAACCTCGACCTCGATGTTGGAGGTCGAGAATGGAAACTCCAGCTCAGCGAATTAGAAGAAATCCGGCGGGAGGCCTATGAGAATGCATTAATATACAAGGACAAGACCAAGGCCTTTCATGACCGCCACATCCGGAGGAAAGTATTCATGCCCAACCAGCGAGTCTGGTTGTTCGATTCACAACTGAAACTGTTTGCGGGGAAGCTTAAGTCCAAATGGACTGGCTCGTATGTTGTGATACAGCCATATTCTAATGGGGTAGTCTAGGTCAAGGACCAAAAATTTGGACATATATTCATGGTAAATGGCCAGCGCCTCAAGCCATTTTTGGCCCAGGAACCTCCTCCACCTGACGAGATTATTCATCTTAGTGAGGATGTGTGATTGAGTGCTCGCCCAGCTGGAGGCGTTAAACTCAGCATGTATAAATACCATTCACTCCACATTCCACCATCATTTATATATAACCATCTTTATACATAGCATATATTTCTTTTAGCATATTTGCTTTGCGTATATTGCATGCTAACAGGTTGGCTGGTGCTGAATATAATTTCAGGAGCAATTACAGGTGATTTCTACCCATTCTCCCTACAGTATTTATTTTCTTTTATATTCATGCATGAGGACATGCAAGAACTTAGGCATGGGGGGGTAGATACAGAAAAACTGAAAAAAAAAATTTATGCCAACACTTAGGAAAACCTCGGAGCTGCATGCAAAACGTACTTTAGGACCTTAAATAAAAGAACAACTGACTCCACCTCCAGTGCTCGCATTGGAGCTAGAAATCATCCGCAACAGCCACTTCGACTCACCCGCTCACCTATTGTTCTAAATTTAGGGTCAAGCTGATTGTAACCCGATACAGGAATTTCATGAAGTACATATTATACGATGTTAATTGTTCATAGCATATATACATACTGCACTCATGAATAAGATTATTTTATTAAGAGAATGCGTCAGGGATTTTATCCTCTAGTTGATTCCTGTAATCTGGAATCCAGACAACTTTTCACACACAGGTAGAAGTTGTAATAGATTCACAGTGAAGGCTGATAAACGTCTTCAGTCTATCGAGAAGAAGCAGTGCTTCTTTTCCTGAACCCCTGGATAGTTTTTTGGAGTCAGGCAGATTTTCCTCTAAAAATCCACCAAATAGTGTGAGAGAGTAGAGTGTATTGGTGTTCTAAGATTAGTGCGAGGAATCCGGAATCCTAGATAACTAGGTGATGATACTCTGAGATTAGACTTAGTTTTCGCTCTCGGTTCCCGCGTATACATTTTTGTGCGAAATTTTGAGAGCCACCGAATATGGAAAATACGCGAAGAGTGAGTTTTCATAAAACTAGGGCTAAGAGGGATGGTTACGACCATTCTCTATGGAATCCTCAGTTGAAGGAGGGTATTCATGCCAAGGTCAGAAATACACTGTCCTATCTGTCTTTCCTGGTGCCGTAAGTAGGCACTTCCACCAAATAAGCCACCCAATGTCTCTTGAGTACCACCAATCCCTAATAATGCCTCCTAAATAAAGTTCATGGATGTGTGCTAGTTGTGTTATGCTGTGAAAAAAAAAAGAGAAAAATAAAAAAAAAATTTGAAATGAAAAAAATGATGAAAAGAAAGAAAAATTGAGAAAAAAAAACTTAGAGAGAAGAAAAAGAAAAGAAAAAAAAGTGAATATTTAGTGTTTATTTCAGTTACATTGAGGTAATACCACCAAATAAATTTGAGATCCACCAAATATGGCCCTAACCTATTTTTCTTGTGTTTCTGACCACCCAAATACTGGCTGAGGAATTCCGACTTCGTGTTAGGGTTATGAGAACTCAATTAAAGTGTTAATGCCTAGTGAGACCACCAAATACAGGTCATATATGTGAATCTGGTAAAGTTGTGAGCTCTAAGAAAGAAAAGAAAAAGAAAGAAAAAAAGAGTAAGAGAGAATGAATACAAAGGAATCAAAAGGGAGCATAGTTTTTCTCGTCTTTCTCTGAGTTGAGTTACTTAGTAATCTGGGAATCTAGATTCTGTAGTACTAGTCTTTATGTAGCACCAAGTGAGAGTAAGCCACCAAATATATAATCTTAGCCCTCAAAGATTCTCTACCTAAGCCTAAAGCTGGGGTGGAATTCATAGAATATCTTGAATACCCCGAGGGAAGAAGTCCGCTAATCTCGCTAGAATTTTTACTAGGGGTCAAGTATAGGCTTTAGAGGTGTATTAGTTTTCACTTGAATCCATTGCAAAAGCTACATAGCTGCACTTTCACGATTGTCTGGATTTCTAGAGTATTGGATGAAAACGAAAAGGAGAAAAATCTCCATGCATACACTTGATAAAATAATCAGTCCCTTAAGGACCCTTGTTGTAAATAATCTAGTCTTGCATTTGCTAGGGACCAGCAAGATTTAGGCATGGGGGTATGATCGCGTAGCAATCATAGGTCTTAATTGACCTAGATTAAGCTAGAACTTAGCATAAGTTAGGGTTATTCACGTATACATACGCATTATCTGCATCTTTACTGCCCTTCTTTAGCTATGCATGAAATAATGTTATAATGTGCTAATTAAGTGGATTATGTTGATTGCAGGCAACAAGCAGATCTGAAGCTGGATCTGGAGCAGGATCTGAAGCTGAATTTGAAATAACGGGAGTTGTAGCAGAACTGGAGCAGAAGGATTAGTTTAGATATAGGAACAATAATGTAAGGGAGTTAAATGTTTGCTATTCTATTAAGTAGGAATAAAGCAGTAAAATGTGAAGAGCTTAGGTCCATCCTAGCTCTAGGATAGCCTAGATACTTCCCCAAGCCTTAGCCACCCTAAGATTAGGTCACAACACCCCAGGAAGCCTTAAAACCCTAGTTCCCGCCCTTATCTGGACCCAGGAAGCCTTAAAACCCTAGTTCCCGCCCTTATCTGGACGTCCAGATAAGTTATAGGACATCCAGGACACTTAGCCATCTCCCGCACACCTCAAACCCACTTCTGCAGTATTATTTGACGTCCAGATTCTTTGTCAGACGTCCAATTCCTGCAGATTCCCCAAAACAGAACCCTGATTTCCCCCTAACTCAAATTGGATGTCCAGAACTGAAGTCTGAACTTTTGATTTTTGAGTATAAGTCGTCTGATCCTATTATTGGACGTCTGATGCTAGTCTTCAGTCCCTGTTTTGAGATTCAAGTCTTGATCTTGGATCTCTAGCTCCCTAGACCTAATCCCAACCCCATAGGAACCTAAATTAAGGTGTCCTAACCCTAGTACATCACCTCTAGACCTACCTAAGGACCTAATTAGGTCCTCACCAAACCCAATTGACTTAGATCAAGTCAATTACCTTCACCTAAGTCAATTGGACTCATTGAGTCTAATTGAGCTTAGATCTCAATCCACACAGGTTTAATTGGACTTGGTGAGAGTCCAATTGACCTAAACCCAACCTAATTGAGTTATTCTACTCTCAATTAGGTTCACACTCATTCAATTAAACTTAGGTTAAGTTTAATTGCATTTTCCCCTTAGCAATTAGGGTTTGTAACCCTAATTCAAGACCTACACCTACCCAAACCCCTTAGGACCTAACCTAAGCCACCTAGCCACATAGAGTACGACCACACACACACACACACACACCCATTCATGCACACACTTGTCCATAATTCTCTAGAGAGCTCTTGAGATGGCGCCACCTCTTGGTTGCCAAATTTAGCAACCAAGAGGAATTCAAATTGAGATCCACAATTCTCGGATCTCAAAGACTATCTCCACACACATGTGGCCGGCCACTCTTGGACTCTCTCTAGAGAGTTATACACCTCTCTAGAGAGAAGCCATTGGGTCTATAAAGACCCCTTGGGCAGCCAAGCACCCCCATTCACTTCCTTGGCATTTATTCCACTTAGGCTAGCCACTTCCATCTCAACTCCACCTCGACGAGTAGAGCACCACCATGGAGGCCACCATCTCCATGCCAGGAAGCTGGATCAGCTCCCCAACCTCTCTCCAACGGCTATCCTAAGCTCCATTGGCCGCCCCTCTTTCTCCCAGCCACTCAAAGGCCATCGGAGACCACCTCCGAATGCCCTTCCTTCTGCTAGATTAGTAGCTTAGCTCTTCGTATATTTACTACTTTTATTTACTGCTTAGTAGTGTAGCCTTACTTCTCCCCCAATGATGCATGCAAAATCCCCCCATCGATTCTTGTATGCAATCGTTTTCTAGTAGCTAGGTTTAATTTTTAAGCATTTATGAATAAGCTTTCCTCTAGATTTCCTTATGCAACAACTCTCCAATGATGAATGAAATTGCATTTATATATATATATGTCTCTCTATGTGTTTGAAATCATCGCGAGCTTAATAATTATCATATTTGCGGGATTTAGGTGCCTGTTCTTTAACTGTCTATATATTACGCACTAGCATGTCGTTTCCTGAGGATATTGAAAATCTGACAATAGATGCTTTCTCCATAACTAGTCACCACCTCACTAGAATCGTGCACACAGAAACTCACGTTCACTTTCATGATTTACTTGACGCATGCGCATGTGATCTGAGTTAATAACAGGAGCGGTGAAGTCTTAGTTAGGAGATTGGAAACTGGCGTGCATCTTTAAACAAAGTAGAACAGCTAAAGAAAAGATCGATTTCAAAAGAGAAAGCAATGCCTCCCAGAGACAAACGACCGGGACTCAAAGTCTCATTATTTTTATAAAACAATATCTTTGTTGGATCGTATTTCGTGACTATATTACGACGCATTCCTTTTCATATCAAAATGCGCATTATGATCAGCCTAATAAGAGGATAACATCTCTCTCCCTTCTTTTCATTGCTTTTTCGAATACAATTTCTCTCTTTCTAGCTGTAATTATTTCCTTCTTTTTAGTTGTAAAAATAGTATTATTATATCGAGTGATTGTTCTTTCTCTCTCTCATTGTTTACATCAATTCCATTGTAATTATCTCGCTTTCAAATAAAAATACCAAAAAAATATAATTGTAGATTTTAGATCAACGTAGCCTCTCTGTGTTTGACCAGAAATTTCTTTAAGAATTTTGGTTAAATTTATTTGTTGACGGATTACTTCGCAAATCAAACTACAACGATGGGTTTTCAAAATCCAATTCTGATTGTGTAATTTTCCGCTACCAACAGCTATGCCCGGGGAATATGGGGTGTAGGCAAGGGAATCAAGTCCTAGGTGTTGAGGAGACTTCTCCATTCCTGAAGAACATGGAGTAAGGAAAGGGTTCGGATAGGGAGAAAAAGAGGAATAGTGGGATCAAAAGGGTATGGGTCCAAGTTCTTTTCCATAAGCAGTTCTTTCTTATGATGATTATCCATGGGAAAGGAATCAGATTCAGAAAAATTAGGTCTTCTCATTAGATTACACTCTAATGAGAGAATCCCCCACCCTTTCAATGCAACCAACTGAAATAATCCTTAGAGGGTAAACCCTAAATAGACCTAATTCTGGTTCCCTAAAGCACGACTATGCTAGGTCAACCGTTGAATTACTTGGCTGGCTAGAGGGTAGGACCCCCTAAGGCACCCTGCACGGTGGGACACCACTAAGGGTTAATGCGGTTATGACACCGACCTTTCTTGTCACCGATGGGTTAAAGTAAACAAGGCTTTGACATTAGCCCAATCTAATTTCAAGTCCCCAAGAATATTAGTCTTGCCTAGAGCATGTCTACTCAATTTTAGTCTTAGGCTTGATGTGCTTTTTGATAGACGACTTTTCGCTTAGCATTGTAGTATTTAAGTGGTGGAAAAATAGACTAATAAAAAATAATGAAAATAACCACTCGCAGAAGAGCGGGTCATGTCCACAGGGAGGCAATGATGCAATCAATACTTAATTATTTAATGTTATTTCGGATAGTGCGAAATCCCTATTCAAATCTGACTTAAAATGTAAAGGAAAGTAGATTTGCAATAACTTAAAAAGATAAGGGTATATGTGCAGTTTTCCCTCACATAAATCCTCAATAAATTTATGTTGAATTTATGCAATTTTCATGTGATGTGTATTAGAAAAAATTATTGCTCAAGCTAAGCCCAAAATCAATCTTGAAATAGATGAATATCATGAATGTCCAAATATCAGAGAATATAAGTGTGCATGCGCAATTTTACCACAATATAATAATAATAAATAAAAATCAACAATGTCAGTGAATGTAATTTTTAATGATGGAGAAAACAGAGCATTTTCTCTCTCTCCTCGCGAGAGAGAGAGCACCGGCGGGGCTATCGCGAGGTTCAGGAGGACGGCGAGGGCGAGAGCTTTCCGATGGTGGTAGCGGTGTGGCTGGAGGTGGCGGGATGTGGCCGGTAGAGGTGGTCGGAGGTGGCTGCTGCTGCCACTGCCAAGCGTGCTGCAAACGTCGAAGGAGCGCAGCGCCTTTAGGCATGGCTGGAGGGAGGCTAATGGGCGTATGCCTGCAGTAGGAATTTAGCATGCGTGTGCCTGCTGGACGGAAGGAGGGCACGCGTGCTTGCTGGTTGGAAGGAGGGCCCGATGCAACGTCTGCGGGGAAGTTGAAGCACGCGCGGTGAAGCATTGGTGGAGTGGTGCGTGAGCGCCTGCAGTCGTTGGGCGTGAAGCAGAGCGGCTGATGGCGCTGGCTGCTATCGTTGGGTACACGCCTATGGGCATGCTAGGTGGAGAAGGAGCGGGCACCTGCGGTGCTTGGTAGGGGCGCGGGTGAGGGGAGCGGCTCGCCGTGCCTGTGGGTGCTGGCCTGGCAGTGGTGAAGGCGTGGAATGCCTTCAGGCACCGGATGGAGCAGCTGGTGAGGCAGGTGTGCCTGCGGGTGCGGGTGGCTGTGCAGTTGTGGGGTGAAGGCAGGTGGTGCAAGGATGTGCTGGAGGATGGATGCAGTGATGGCGCTGGAAGGGAGGATGCGCCTGATAGCGCGACCTAGCAGGGGTGCTGGAGATAGGTGCTTGGCGCACAGTGCGCGCGATGGGTCACAGGGTTCGCCCTTTCCACGGTGAAGCAGTTCCCTGCGAGTGGGAAAGATGATCTTCCTCTCTCTTCCCCTCCTCTCTTTAACTCCTCCCTTTGCGTGTGTGAGAGTTAAGGGATTTTCAAATCCCTTAACTATTTATGGCATTGTTTGTTGAGGGAAGGCGGCGGAAGCTTAACCCAATGTGCGAGAAGGAATTGTTGTTATTTGGGGAAATTTATCCCACACCCTTGTTCTTTCTGCATATTATTACATGCACATAAACAGAACATAATCATTACACATTAAGTCATAGAATGTTATAGAATTAAATCATGATGCATACAATTATTCTATAACTTAGCGTAGTTATTAACAAACCTAAAATGTTAAAAGAGAATTACTTAGGCTTAATATTTGTCCATTAAAATGGACTCATCAAATTTCCCCATGCCTAAGATTTGCTAGTCCCTAGCAAAAATGAAAAATAGTAGAAGTAATCAGAAGATTTTTTTCTTTTCTTATTTCAAAACTTTAGAGATCCAGACAAATGTGAAGTGCTGATAGCCTAGGTAACAGATCCAAGTGAAAGACCCAATTCGCATTGGGAGTTCGTACATCACCCTTGGCAAATATTTCTGTCGGGATAGCCAACTACTTCCCTCGGGGATAAAGTAGACGATAATCTATAATTTGACCCCGACGTTTGGCTTAGGTAGGCGATATCAAGTTGAATGGATTTATATTTGGTGGCACACACTCAACTGATGCTACATATAGTCTAGTAGTGCAGACTCTAAATCTCTAGACTATTAGACAAGTCAACTCAAAGAGAGGCTACCCAACTGTACTCTCTTGATGTTCCTGGGCACTCCCTCTTCTTTTTCTTTTTGAGATCACAAATCTTGCTAGATTTAGAAACTGTACTCACTATTTGGTGGCCTCACATGGCATCCACACTTCAATTAAAGTCCTATTAACTCTAAAACTACGTTAGAGTCCTCAACCAGTATTCAGGCGATCAGAAATACTAAAAGGTAGGTATGGGTCATATTTGGTGGAACGCGAAAAGTGTTCTATTGCCTCAAAAACATTAGAAACTTGGACTTTTTTTTATTTTGTAATATAACTATTTCTTCTTTTTCTTCTTCTTTTCTCTCTTCCCCATTTTTTTTTCAATTTCTTATTTTTGTTTCTTTTTCAATCAACACAACATGATACAGACCTTTATTTACGAGGCATTATTAGGGATAATGATGGTCAAGAGGAAGTTGTGTGGCTTATTTGGTGGAAGTGCCTATTCTCAGCATCGGGAATGAATGGATGGGACAGGCATATTTCTGACCTTTGACACTATTACCCTCCTTCAGCTGAGGACTTTATGAAGGACGGTCGTAACCATCCACCATAGTTATAGCTTTATTAAGACTCAATCTTTGTGTATCTGCCTTATTTGGTGACTCTCAGGAATTCATACAAAATCCGCATTCAGGAACAGAGAGTGAAAACTACGTCTAACTCTGAAGTATCATCATCTAATTATCCAAAACTTAAGAGTCCTTCCACTAGACTTAGTGCACCAGTAATCTCTCTACTTCTCACAAATATGAGGTGGATTTACTAGAAGATAGTATGCCTGACTCCCTATGAACTATCCAAGGGTTCAGTAGACTACAAATGCTGATTGGTTTTCCTCAAGGATCCATTACCAAGTCTACGTGCACGTGAAATAAATGTACTGGATTCTAAACTTAAGAAATAATTCAAGAAGAAAAACCCCCAATGACAAAGGTACTCTGCTAGGGACTAACCCAATCAGCTCAAGAAAAGAGAATTTTTTTTTTTTTATATGCTAACCTAAATGCACCTAAAATGCAAATGCACTCCCCTGTGCCTAAATCCTACAATGTCGCCATTGTAAAATTAAAACAGGAGGAGAAAGGAAAGAAATCACCTAACACGGTCTGCTGGGTTGCCTCCCAACAAGCGCTGCATTTTTTGTCAGCAGCTAGACTAAGAAGGAACCTTTAAGTCTGGTTCCAAACAAAAAAGGTTAGGCCCCAAGAATATGTATAACAATGCAGGCCTAGAAAACAGGTAACCACGGATGTTGGCGAGCTGGTGATGCAATGTAATTCCAAATGCTCGCCAGAAGATATGAAAGTGAAAAACCTTGTTGGCTACCTTGGGAGGTCTAGGGATAATAAATGGAATATGAAAAGGGACCTCCTGAAATGGAATAAGTGGAGGATAACAAGGGTCCTCCAAAGTAGGACTGGTTTTAAAAGATATAATCATTATTAGTTCAAACCCTTGAATGACGAGAGTAAAAATACAAGCATCAATCCATACTCGCCATTCTACCCTAGGATGTACTGGCCTGATATATTCTCCAGAAAGAATGTACATGAGCAGAGAACTGAGCCAAGGATCAGTTAGGAAGTTTAAGGATTGTTTGTAGTGTTGGAAGGTAATGGTTAAGTCCAATGAGGGCTTAGTTGGGTCCAATTCCAACAATGATTCAGATTGTGTAGACTCCCGAACAGTTGTAGACAACTTCAAGTTATCCTGCCTAGCATTAATGATCGGAGTCATATTTGAATCAAGGGTAGACTCCAAATTACAACCTTTTGATGGAAGGGTCAAAATGTAAGAATCATTATCATTCAGCTCATCCCCAAATTTGTTTGGTTCACTCAGATATTTATCGGGGTGTATCTATGATTCATTAGGAGTTGGATCAGTATCCTCAATTATTTCTAAAGGAGGATCAGTTTTAATATTTTGGAGGAAGCCTTTATCATTGAATTCGTTATTGTTCTCGGGGTATAAATCCTCAAATGACGTGTTTTGTCCCCGAGAGTCACCCATAGACTTCTCATTTTGTTTGTCCTCCTCTAATATCAACTCCTATTTTGATGGAGGATGACTCTCAAAAGAAAGGAGGAATCTGGATTTAATCATATTATTTCTATCCTCTGGAGCTAAATCCTCAAATGATAAATAATTCTGCTATGATTCACTCCAGATTTTCAGCCCATGTTCCTCTATTGGGGCATCCTCATCCTCTGAATTAGACTCTTCATAACCCTGAGACCAGAATTGATCATCCTTTATTCCCTTAGGGTCACCTTCATTAGGTGCATTTAAATCCTCAGGATATTGAATGATAGGTGTTGATTCCCTAAGTGGAGGGTCAGGAGTAGGCTCACTAAGAGTAGAATGGGATTCCACCAAATAATCAAGAGGGGAAGTGATAGGAACAATAATCTTCTCTTGCTTTTGACTCCAATATAGTTCAGGTGGATAATCAATATGATTGTTGTCCTATAGTGGCCACGTCTCATTGGGAGAGTCTAAGTGATCGCTACATGAAATTGCATCACTATTGTCATTAGGTACCTCAGAATTATTTTCATGATCATGATCGGATGGGTAGGGATCAGGATTATTGGGAACCATGTAGCTAAGTTGTCTTATTTCTTCATTTAATTGTTGACTATTCCTCAACATCTCTCCTATTGATTCCATTATTTCCTTTTGTTGTTTTTGCATTTCTATCATAAAAGAGGAGAGGCTACTATTATTAGGTTGGGGAGGATAGTCAATTTCAGGCTCTAGTTGCCTAGGGGTATCGGTCCAACCTCGATACGGAAAATCATGAAGGGTGGAAGGGTTGGGTGTTTGCATGGAAATAGGGATTTTAGGATTAGAAAATCCCGCTCCTAGGCTTTGCTCAAAAGTGGGAGTTATCAAGCCAGTACTCCCAGGGTAAGAATGAGAATGATCCCATGAATTATCAATGTACCCATCAAAGGATGGATACGCTCGGAGCATGGGATCCTGATTAAAAGATGAGAAGTATTGACTCTGATAATCTGAATGATAGGAGTAAGAGTAATCCATTTCTTTAAGCAAAACAATTTTAACTCTCTTAGGCTTTAGCAAAATTCAAAATATAAGCAGAAAACTTCCTAGAGAGTTCTATTGTCAAAGCAAATGCAAATTCAACAGGATCTGTTTTTAGTAGATTGTAGGTCTTAGAGTTATATGTTTAGTTGGTGGCCAAACAAGTTTTGCAAAAATTACGCTTCCTAAGCCAACCTTTGCTGGTGCCTATAACCTACTCGCAACGGATGGAAGTCTCAAATCGAGCCCACACACGAGGAACTGAAGTAACTTGGTGGATAGGCTTGTTGATTTCCGACTAACTTCCCTTGTGGTGCAAAAGAGGAGAGGTAGAAATTTATCTAGTGACCTTATGTGTGAGGTGCACAGTTTCTCAAGTGTGTAAGCATACGATCGTGTTTTGATTTTTTGAAATTCTGCAAACAGGATTCTTTTGCACACAATTTTTTATCACAGATTTTAAAGTCCAACCTCTTAACAGTCCCAATTTGTTTAAAGTGACCACTAAATTAATTTGATTCAGGCACTTTTATGGTCTTAGATTTAGGTTCAATGCATATGCATGACAAGTAATTAATGCTCAAGAAAAGACGTACCTTACTCCAGCTTTCTCCATGCAGTGTATGAATGCAATGCAATAAAAAAATAAACTAGATGCTGCTCATTCAGTCCTAGATGATCGTCCTATAAATATGCAGCTTCTAGGAGGCAGTTCAATTTTTTTTTTTAATAATAATAACAAACAGACCTAATCTAACTAACTAACTAAAATGCAGTTTAAAATAGTTCAAATAATCCTATAATCTAAATAAATGGGAACACGTTCCCAAAAATACCCAACAAGGGCCCAAAAGACAGTAATTTAAATTCTAATGTCTATCTAACTAAATCTAACTAAGATCTACTGCCTAAATTAGAAATAGGCTTCTCAGTAAGCCTATGTGCGTGTGATCAAGGCCCACGTGTTCCTGTTTCTGGCCTCCAGGTGGCGTCAAGGTTCACCAGAAAGATCGTCTCTGTCGTGTGCGTCGTTCAGGTTCAATGTCGTCGCTTTGCTACGCCTCTTGGCCGTGTTAGATTCCTCGCACAATAAGAAAATGATCAGATAATTTCACAACTCAAAAGATTTAAAAATAATAAAGTAAATCTATTGCGTCTGTTGCCTCCCCGGCAACGACGCCAATTTTGATAGATGACTTTTCGCTTAGCGTTGTAGTATTTAAGTGATGGAAAAATTGACTAATAAAAAATAATGAAAATAACCACTCGCAGAAGAGTGGGTCATGTCCACAGGGAGGCAATGATGTAATAAATACCTAATTATTTAATGTTATTTCGGATAGTACAAAATCCTTATTCAAATCTGACTTAAAATGTGAAGGAAAGTAGATTTTCAATAACTTAAAAAGATAAGGGTATATGTGCAGTTTTCCCTCACATAAATCCTCAATAAATTTATGATGAATTTATGCAATTTTCATGTGATGTGTACTAGAAAAAATTATTGCTCAAGTTAAGCCCAAAATCATTCTTGAAATAGATGAATATCATGAATGTCCAAATATCAAAGAATATAAGTGTGCATGCGCAGTTTCGCCACAATATAATAATAATAAATAAAAATCAACAATGGCAGTGAATGTAATTTTTAATGATGGAGAAAACAAAGCATTTGCTCTCTCTCCTCGTGAGAGAGAGAGAGAGCACCGGTGGGGCTGTCGCGAGGTTCAGGAGGACGGCAAGGGCGAGAGCTTTCCGATGGTGGCAGCAGCATGGCCAGAGGTGGCTGGATGTGGCCGGCAGAGGTGGCCGGAGGTGGCTGCTTCTGCCGCTTCCAAGCGTGCTGCAGACGGCGAAGGTACGCAGTGCCTTTAGGCTCGGCTTGAGGGAGGCAAATGGGAGTACGCCTGCAGTAGGAATTTAGCATGCGCGCACCTGCTGGTCGAAAGGAGGGTGCGATGCAGCATCTGCGGGGAAGTTGAAGCGCGTACGGTGAAGCGTTGGTGAAGCGGTGCGTGAGCGCCTGCAGACGTTGGGCGTGAAGCAGAGCGGCTGATGGTGCTGGCTGCTAGCGTTAGGCATGCACCTGTGGGCACGCTAGGTGGACAAGGAGCGGGCGCCTACGGTGCTTGGCAGGGGCGCGGGTGAGGACAGCGGCTATGCCGTTCCTGCGGGTGCTAGCCTGGCAGTGGTGAAGGTGCGCAACTCCTTCAGGCACCAGATGGAGCGGCTGGTGAGTCAGGTGTGCCTGCGGGCGCGGGTGGTTGTGTGGCTGTGGGGTGAAGGCGGGTGGTGCAGGGATGCGCTGGAGGATGGATGGGGTGATGGCGCTGGAAGGGAGGATATGCCTGCAGGCGTAGCCTGGTAGGGGCGCTAGAGATGGGTGCTTGGTCCACAGTGTGCGTGATGGGTCACAGGGTTCGCCCTTTCCACGTTGAAGCAGTTCCCCGCGAGGGGGAAAGATGATCTTCCTCTCTCCTCGCCTCCTCTCTTTAACTCCTCCCTTTGCGCGTGCGAGAGTTAAGGGATTTTCAAATCCCTTAACTATTTCTGGCATCGTTTGTTGAGGGAAGGCGGCGGAAGCTTAACCCAATGTGCGGGAAGTTGTTGTTGTTATTTGGGGAAATTTATCCCACACCCTTGTTCTTTCTGCATATTATTACCTGCACATAAACAAAACATAATCATTACACATTAAGTCACAGAATGTTATAGAATTAAATCATGATGCATACAATTATTCTATAACTTAGTGTAGTTATTAACAAACCTAAAATGTTAAAAGAGAATTACCTAGGCTTAATATTTGTCCATTAAAATGGACTCATCACTTTTGGAATATGATGGGTGTTAGGGGGTGTTGCCCTTAAGATTGATTTTCAAACGTGTGAGTGCTCAGGCAAGGGGTTCACAAGCGATTTTTTTTATGATGAAGTCAATTTTAAGGTTCAAATGGTTGTATTAGTCGAGTTTAGGGTTCACTACAGTTAATATTTTCATTCAAGGATTCTGATGAGGCACACAAGAGATTTATAAATCCCAATTATTTGATAGATTTCCTTTAGGAATGGAAATGCAGGTATGCTCTACCCTAATGTGAAACCCTAGAAGTAGATAAAGCTAGATGGCCCTTTTAAGTTCAAAATCAGAGAAGTGGTGCAACCCAAACAATGCAATCAATTGGTCTTATTGCACCACTAACTAGGCACTCAAAATATTTTTTCGTGAATTTTAATGCATGTTTTCTATTTTTTCCAAATTTAAAGTATACTGGGGGTTTTGCAGTCTATTTCGAACCCTAGTTAGTGATAAGTAATCCGTGCAATCAAACGTGCAGAAATTATTTTTTCAGATTTTTCCTAAATTCTTGATTTCGACAAGAATTCAGTGCCATAAAAATTTTGGAATTTTTGGATGTGCGGATTTTCGGGAATTGAATTTTTAATATGAAAGTTTGTTTCAACTTGAAAAATCACCAAGAGAGATTTTTTTTTCAAAAAGCAAGCAAATGCTAACTAATCCTAAAGTTCAGGCAAAACACCTTTTTTTTTGGGATTTTTTTGCGAAATCTAAACTAATCTATGCTACGAGTATTTACCTAAGATTCACGCCCATTTTTTCTTTTCGTTGTTGCACATATCTTCTTGTAATTTTGTGATTCCTACGCAATCAAAAATAGAAAGTTAGAATCTCAACTAAGCACTTTACAAGAAAAGCTTTTAAAAATTTCCATTGCCTCCCCGGCAATGGCACCAACTTGTTCACTCTGAGATGAATTAAGGACTAATTCTATCGTTGTAGTGTGAATCGCGGTAAAATAAATAATATTTATAAAGATTTCGGTGAATACCAAGCCGTTTGCAAGGAGTCAAAATACAAGTTTATGTGAAAGCTTTTCAAAAAGCTATTCTAAAAATATTTATATATTTATATATGTATAGACATAAGATATCCAGAGAATCAGAGTTTTATTACTATATTGAAATAGTTTTCAAACTATGAATAAAAATAACTATGCTAAAGTGAGAGAGAGAGAACAGATGACGACAATGTTGCTTGTCAGATTCTTGTGGGATGTGCGGCAGCACTTCAGATCCAAAGCATCGGGATGAGTGCTAGAGAGGAGTTGTAGAGAGGGAGAGAGGCTAGAGTTGTATCCAGTGGGAGTCTAGTGGAAGAGAGATGATCAACAGGGGGCCTGGTTTTCTTTTACAGCTTTGATGAGGGGAAAAGAGGGCATTTTATCCCTTAAATTGTGTAACAACTCTAGGTTCAGCAGATACGTCAATTGGGAGATCAACGGCTCTGATCGGGCCTCAAAATAGCCTCATTTGCACCTTCTGCACTCGGATTTAACCTGGGCATGACATGTAGCATGCCCACATCCTTTAGATCGCCATCGCACAGCTATCGCTGTGCCTTCCGCTTCTTTGTGCACTGACCTTGCCTTCTCATCACACACTTCAAATTCAAAACGCGCACTTTGATTTCAGCCATCTGATCTTGCAATCGAATGGCTTAACTCGCACCCGCACCACCTTCGTAAAAGAGAGTGCATGAGATCATGCATTCTGTTGTCATATATCCACGTGTGTCCATCTGATGCCTCTCGTCGTGCCACACACCTGCATCCTCGCCCTTCACTCATCATCCAACGATCTAATTGCAATCGTGTGCATTGCCTTCTTGATTTTATGTGCGGTTAGGCTCGAGCGTGCATCTCGCGCTTGTGTGTGAGTGCGCTAACCAATGCACTAGGGCATGTTTTGTGTTGTGTTTATGTTTTAGGCAACTCTACTCTCAGTAGTTGGATGGAGATCCAACGACTAAGACCTTCTCTTGGCTGATAAGGCATGGGGGTGGGGGTGATGTGGGCCCATGGTGGCTGTTGGATGATGATCCAACAGCCCACAATGCGTGAGGAGGGCTTCTTCAAAGATTGGGGGCATGACGAGGGGTGGGTGTGATGGCACCACATGGCTCCATCATAGCTGTCCATTTTCTCTTCTTTGTAACTAGTGATGTAGGCCTCCGATCGGGTTGATTTTTGCACTGTTGGACTATGATCGTCAATCAGGAGCCATCCGTGCATTCAGATCTTTCATCTAAGGCTTGGATCTCTATCATATTACTCCATGGCCTTTATTCTTCTATGGATTGTACGTGATGCTACGGTTGTCTAATCAAGATGATTCCAGAAGCGTTAAACTCCCATTGTTGTCCTGATCATATTAAGATTCGTATGGTCTGATCTATCATTTCTGACCTCAAATCATCTACAATTAATTTCATCTCTCTTTTAGTGCATAAAATGACAATATTATTTATGCAGTTAATAAACTAACTATTTTGCGAATTACAACACTTATGCATGCATTGGTCCTAAGTTATGCTGGAATCTAACTTAATTCAGGTGATTTAGGTTGCATAATTGCTTTGTAATCAAGATTCCTCTTCTACTACCGATATTAAGCAACATCAATCTAACATAATCGCAGATTTCGTCTGATCTTTTCACATAAACCACACTAAGTGTAGAAACAAGTTGTCAGTCCCCTTTCTCCTCTAATGCTAAAGACATCACCTGTCCCTGAGGTAATCCCTAACCCTACTAAGACTGATGGTTCTTCTAGTTCTGATGTTTCAGATGCTCCTGACTCCATTAAACCACCTCAGAAAATTCCTTATGATGATGCTAAGCTCATAGACCTTCATATGCCTATTTCTATGCAAAAAGGCACTCGGTCCCACACCTTGCATCCTCTATTCAAGCATGTGTCCTTGGCTCGACTTTCCCCTGCCCATTGGTAGTTTGTCATTGCCTTGCCTATAGTTCAACTTCCTTACTCTTACCAAGTGGCACTTGGTGATCCCTAGTAGGATCATGATATATATGAAAGAAGAGATGTATGCACTACGCTCCATGGGTACCTAGACAATGGTTGACCTCCTTGCTGAAGCTACCATTATAGACTACAGATGGGTCTTTGCGATAAAACATCATCCAGATGAGTCCATAAAGAGGTGTAAGGTGCAACTAGTGGCAAAAGGATACTAATGATAATGTCATCATCAGTCATAACTAGCTTTAATTAGTCAAAATCAATTGACAACTGCTCCTGCATAATCACCAGACAGTCATAATTCATTGAATATCCTTACTGAGAAGAATGCTTTAAAACAAGGTTAAATCTGCAATTTTCACAGAAGGTCATAAATGTAGAGTAATCATGGGGCTTCCCAAGGGTTAAATGAAGGTCAAATGAACATTAATGACTAATAAGAGAATCCGTACAGACAGAAATGGGTTTTCACGCATTTTGAGAATTAAGGACATCCAAAATCCTAATTTCAGACCTGCTTAAATAATAGAGGTTCTGGTCAAGAAAAATTCCATCTAAACCTTCTAAAAATCATAGAAAAATATTTCATAAGGTTTGGTATCCTTGATTTGACCATTGGAACCCATTTTGACCTAAAACAGAGTCTCAGAGAGGAAGTTGCCCTAATTTGGGTTTCTATGTAAATTACATAGTCAAACTTGGTCAAAACCAAAATCTTACTACACCATCAGATTTCTTGGGTCTAAATTAGGTTTGTATCAAAATTTGGACCCAATCAGAGTCCATCCTAACCCAGTTTGCATTTTCGTCCAGTCTGATTCTTTCTCTTCCAATCAGCCTCTCAACTTTTGAAAAGATTACAATTACCCCCCTAACTTCATCTTCCTCTTCACCAACCGGTCCTTGCTGCCTTCATGTATGCAGAACTCCCAAACCCATCAGCAATCGACCTTCAATCAGGGATTACTCCCTGATTTCACGACCAAACCTTCTAAAATTGGAAGGGAGATTCATGAAGAGATGCCCTTCAATCTGAATCTGGTCTTTCCTTCTGATTCTCACCATAGGGTTCATGCGAACTCTTGGAAGTTTCCAAGTCCTAATCCCTAAATTCTTAAGCTTTCAAGCTTGTTTCCAAGCTTGGAAGCTCGATTCTAGCCCTATAAAAGGACCCTGACCAACTTCCCTCGCTCCTGAGCTTAATTTTGGACCAGATTCCACCTTCTTCCCCTCTCTCCAGCCAAACTCTCTGCAAGCTCTGGTGAGCTCCTCCATCCTCCTTCGTCGGCCACTACAGACCATAGTCGGCCGATTCATCTTCCCCAAGCTCTTTCGCCGCTCGCAATACCAGCGAGCGTCTCCTTCCACCTTCATCCTCGTTGTTCTCCTTCAACAGAGGCTTCACCTTCCACAGCACCAGCCATACCATAACCAATGCCTTTCTCCCCTTTTGACCAATTAGAGTAGGTTAGCTAGGTTTCACTCTCCCTCTATTATCTTTTCCCTCTCTTTATCCCTCAATTCAACCCATAACGCCACCGTTCGCCCTCCATCTTCTCCACGTCCGACCGCCCTCCAGTGAGGTTTCCCTGTCGCTCCACCACAACAAATGCCTCGCCAATACCCTCACAAGCATTGCCTCACCCTCGAGAACAAAACCCCTCAAGAAATTGAGGGGATTGTCCATCCACACGACCCACCGATCACCACACCTTCGCAACATCATCTCCGACCTCCACCAACCACCACACGCCCTCTCACACCTCCTAAACACTACCACCACACTTCACACCCTCTGGCGGTGCTCCTGAGCATCTTTGATTGGGTCGAGAGGCTGTATTTGTGAATTTTAGGTTTCGCTGTACACCTCCACCATCACCATTGTATCTGACAACGTTCGCTACTCTCCAACTGTAAACCACCTCAATTCCACCTTCCAGGTTGTGCGGCCCAACTCCATGTGCTTGCTTCATGCCTCCAATTGAAAACCCAAAGCTACAACCGCTACCAATTGAAGAAGTCTCTGCTACGGATTCATGCGAAGAAGAGAACAGGCACATTAGGGCCACATCGGGCGTGGAGCAAGTCTCTGCTACACATAAATTGCATTTGTATTAAGGCCTTACTGCCTAAGACACTGAGGGGTCGGGTCCCTCACACCCCTTCACATCCGATTACCTGCCTACTCACTCCTTGGTCACCACACATGTACATGGCCTTGGACACTGTACATGACCCAGTTACCCATGTATGGATCCGAATATGCTCTAGGTCTATGATTGTGCAGCAATCATAGGTCTTAATTGGCCTAGATTAAGCTAGGAGTTAGCATAAGTTAGGGTTATTCACGCATACATAAGCATTGTTTGCGTCTTTACTGCTTTCCTTTAGCTATGCATGAAATAATGTTATAATGTGTTGATTAAGTGCATTATGTCCATTGCAGGCAATAAGCTGATCAGGAGCTGGATCTAAAGCTGAATCAGGAATAACAGGAGTTGTAGCAGAGTTGGAGCAGAAGGCCTAGTTTAGATGTAGGAATAATAATGTAAGGAGGTTAAAAGTTTGCTATTCTATTAAGTAGGAATAAAGCAGTAAAATGTGAAGAGCTTAGGTCCATCCTAGCCCTAGGATAGCCTAGAGACTTCCCCAAGCCTTAGCCACCCTTAGATTAGCTCACAACACCCTAGGAAGCCCTAAAACCCTAGTTCCAACCCTTCTCTGGATGTCAAGATAAGTTTTAAGACGTCCAGGACCCTTAGCCAACTCACGCACACTTCAAACCCACTTCTGCAGTGTTATTGGACGTCTAGACACTTTGTCAGGCGTCTAATTTCTGCAGAATACCCAAAATAGAACCCGAAATCCTTCCTGATTCTGATTGGACATCCAGACAACAAGTCTGGACTTCTGATTTTTTAGTATAAGACGTCTGATTCTATTATTAGACGTCTGATACTGCTCTCCAATTCCTGTTTTGAGATTTAAGCCTTGATCTTGGATCTCTAGGTCCCTAAACCCAATTCCAACCCCATAGGAACATAAATTAAGGTGCCATAACCCTAGTACACCACCTCTAGACCTCCCTAAGGACATAATTAGGTCCTCACTAAACCTAATTGACTTGGATCTTAGTCAATTCCATCAGCCTATTCAATTGGACTCATTGAGTCCAATTGAGCCCTGATCTCAGCACACACTATCCAATTGGACTCAGTGAGAGTCCAATTGACCTAGACCTGACTTAATTGAGTTTTTTTACTCTCAATTAAGTTTTCACACACCCAATTAAACTTGTATTAAGTTTAATTGCACTTTACCTTAGTGAATTAGGGTTTATAACCCTAATTTGAGACATACCTTGATCTAAACCCACTAGAACCCAACCTAATTAACCTAGCCAGCTAAGTTTCAACCCACACACACCATCCACACGAAAATATCTATCCTAGAGTTCTCTAGAACTCTCTACCATGTGTGGTTGCCTTGGTTGCCAAAAATAGCAACCAAGAGCCATTCAATTTTTAGATCCACATTTGGTGGGTCTAAAAACCACCATCCACCCTCTCTCTCTCATTCTCCCATGAGCTCCCACCAAAGGCCTCTCTAGAGAATTCCATAATTCTCTAGAGAGCTTCCCTTAGGTCTATAAAAAGACCCCTTGGGTTGCCATTTGCACCCATTCACTTCTTTGGCAATTGCACTCCATTAGTGCCATTCATGCCACCTCCATAGTCACTCCACCTCCACGAGCTCACTACCACCACCATGGAGGACACCATGCCGGGATGCTGGATCAACCCTACCTCTCTCCAAGGGTCGGCTTAAGATCCATTGGCTGCCCCTCCTTCTTCTCTCGACCACTCCAAGGCCATCGGGGACCACTCCTGAATGCCCTCTATTCTTCTAGCTTTAAATCATGCTCTTCATAATCTTTATTGCTTTCATATACTGCTTAGTAGTGTAGTCTTACTTCTCCCCCAATGATGCATGCGAAATCCCCTCGTTGATTCTTGTATGCAATCATTTTCTGGTAGTTAGGTTTAATTTTTAAGCATTCATGTATAAGCTTTCCTCTAGATTTCCTTGTGCAGCAACTCTCCAATGATGAATGAAATTGCATTTATATATATATATATCTCTTATGTGTTTGAAATCACCACGAGCTGAATGATTATCATATTTGCGTGATTTAAGTGCCTGTTCTTTAACTGCCTATATATATTATGCACCAGCATGTCATTTAAATAAAGTAGAGTGGCTTTAAGATAGATTTCAAAAGCAAAAACAACGCCTCCCAGAGACGAACGACCGGGACTTAAAGTCTCGTTATTTTTTACAAAATAATATCTTTGTTGGATTGTATTTCACAACTATACTACGACGCTTTTATCAAAAATGCGACCTACGACCTTCCAACAGTCTGTGAGAGAGAAGAGGAGGATGAATTGTGAGAGAGTGGACGGTTTTGCTCTCTGAGTCTACCATTGTGCTTTGAAGAGGAGAGGCCATCACTTAGCCTCTATGTGAAGGAGGGAAAGCTCTGAAGGGAAAGAAGGCTTGGAGAAAGCCTTGGAGAAAAGGAAAAGCTCTACAGAAGAAAAGAAAGGCTTTGAAAGCCTTGTGCCTGATGATCATTTAAGTCTTCTGATTGATAAATCTATCGTCTGATCGAGCATTATTTGATATACTATTGCATTATTTAAGTACTATGGTAAAATTGACAATGAGATGCATGCTTATTAATTGGAAGATTTAATTGGTGATCTAAACTACAACTTTTTAGATTCTCTCCATTTTCTTTGTCTCTAGATACCTTAGATTTTATTGAATAACTAATGTGGCAGGTTCTTATTTATTGAATATCTATTTCAATGCTCAATTAATTGTGCTCATTTATTCTGAATGTGATTAATGTTGTGAATTACATATTTGCTCCCTGTGTTCGACCTTGGACCCCATTGTAGATTCTAAGTTATAAATTTTATTTGTTTGGAGCTATTATTGACTGTACTACAACGCAATTTCCTTAAAACACGATGAAAGCTTAACGAACAGATACACCCAGGCATATTGTATCGATTATCTGTAATTTCCCCTACGAGACGGGGTGAGATTTGCGTGATAAAAGAAATAATGCGGAAATAAAAGATATTCGATCTCACAAAATTCACAATCACACAGATACACAAATATTTTTTGGCGGAAACCTAAACCTAGGTAAAACCACCACCCAAGTCTCTCAACTTAGGATTTCCCTAATCGACCGAGTCAATAAAATTCACTAATTGAACTACTTAAACGAGGGTAGTTCAACGTCTTACAACTGACGCTACGTTGAACGAGGGTAGCATGCCTAAAACCCCTTCTCTTCACGAGAAGGTTTTTGCATCACGAAGGAGACGGGAATTCGCAAAATTGAATACCCGAACAAAAATGAATACAAATATCCTATAGAGCCACAAAGTTAAGTGAATAAAATTAGCTTCTATAGGCAAAGAAGAACTTCCGTTAGATGGAAGTACGTAGGCGTGATCTACGCGATGGCATGACGGCGGTCTTGTAGTAACGGTGAGAGAGCAGGTGCACAACGAATGTGGTGCTCTCTAATGTGGGCTAGAGGATCTCGAAGAGAAACAACACTTCTAGATCACCTTCTTCTACTCTAGGACACAATGGATGTGGAAATGGTATTTCTTGGTGTCTTTAAGTGTATCTTGGTGTTTCTTAGATGTTTGTAACAAAGAGAGCTCCCCTTCTATTTATAGATGGCCTAGGAAGGCTTTGGAAGGTCTTGAAAGGCTCCTATAGCCGTTGGGAACAAACCCAAGGTAGATTGGGTCAAAATTAGGGTCATTAATGATTTTGAAAGTGTTATCAGATGTCTAGAAAACAAGTATAAGATGTCTAATATCAGATGGGTTCCCTCACTGATTTGGTTCAGAACTAAACAAGGTTCTTCTGTAAATTGGTCAGACAACTTGTCGGATGTCTAAAACTAGGTATGGATGTCTGGAAACCTAGATTACTGCAGGAATGGATTTCCCGAGGCACAAGTGGCTAGATCTTTGATGATAAGTGATTTTGGCTTAATCAAGGGCTAACATCTATATATCAGACTTCCAATGTCCCCTACAGACGTCTGATAGAAGATTAAAGGTCAATCCTCAATTATTATATTTCTAAGCCAACATTCCACTAATTGGATGTCTGGCAATGTCATCAGACGTCTGCTAAGTTGTCAGACGTCTGCTAAGACATCTGGACTAAGGGCTGGATGTCTAAATCTGACAGACAGTAAATGGTTCTCCAGCCTAAGTGTTTTGGACATCTGATCAAACAGTCAGACATCTTAAAAGTCAAGATCAGATGTCTAAAGTTCAGATTGGACATTTGATCAGGCTGTCTGATGCCTACTTTGGTTTTCTAAGTTCTCTAAGAGTTATCTAAGTGTCCCAGGGTTGTGTAAGTGTTCCTAAGACTACTGTATTATTACTTTGGGCTCTTTAACAAGTACTCTAAGAAAATCAAGAGCAAGGAACAAATGAAAACAAATTACATGAATAGAATAAACATCTATCTTATTCTTCATGCCTATCTTCAAGCTCTCACTCCAAGCGAAGCTTCTCCTCCAACGAGCTCCTCAATTCACCATGGACGCAAGCTCTTCACACTTGTATCCATTTGCAATTGACCTAAATTCTTGGACTCAAAAGCAAATGTCAAATATCAAGTGTTTTCTTATCATCAAAATTACCAATCATGGTACCCTTGCACCAACATTATCTTCATACCTTTTTGCCAGTGGCACGACATCCCACCATCTGGATCTTAATCTTTGTGGCAGTTCACCTTGACTAGGGTCTCTACCAACTTGATGTCAAGAACACCTTTCTCTATATGATATATGCAGCAACCACCTGTGTTTGAGTCTCAGGGATAGTGTTCTAGAGTGTACAAGCTCCATAAGGCCATCATTGGCCTAAAATAGAGCCCTCACACATGGCTTCAGAATTTGTCGAAAGTTCTGATGCAGATTGAGTTCAAGAAATGTTTAGTGGATCACTCATTGTTTATGAAGACCATAGCACACGAATGAGTTGTGATGTTAGTATTTGTTGATGATGTTATTCTGATAGGAGATGACATTGGTGGTATATCTGCTACCAAGGGTTTTGAGGTGGAGTGCAATACAACAGGAGTGGTATTATCTCAAAGGAAATATGTACTTGATCTACTTTATGAGACAGGCATGGCCGATGCCAAGCTAGCCATGATCCCGATGGATCTTGGGGTGCAGCTTTTTGTTGATGACACAGAGTTTGTGGATGCTAAACAGTTTAGGACTCTGGCGCGAAAACTATTATATGTGACCATTTTATGGTCAGATATCTCACTTGTGTTAGCAAGGTAAGCCAATTTATGGATAGACCCAGGAGAGTCTATTGGGAATCTGCCATGATGATGTTGACATACCATAAGGCTATACTTGGAAACAGTCTCTTATTTTCATGTATGTGGGATCTTGAGGTGATGGCATATATAGATACGGATTACGTTGGATGTCCCAAGGATTGAAAGTCCACTACAGACTTCTGTACCTTTGTAGGGGGAAATATGGTTACATGGAGTGTAAGAAACAAACTATTCTAGCCATGTCTAGCATTCAGTCTGAGTATTTAGAGCGATGGCTTAGGCATCTGCTGAACTCTTGTGGATCCAGTCTGTTCTTAAGGATCTTCAGCTTCCAGTAAAAGGCTATGGAGCTAAGATGTGGCAGCGCTGTAGCTACATTCATTGCAACTTACCCAGCCTTCTACGAATGCACGAAGTACATAGAAGTGGACTACTGTTATACTCGAGGCATGATTTTAAAGGGATTCATCCATACTACCCATGTTTCTTCTAAGGATCAGGCCGCTGACATGTTTACAAAGGCGCTTCCTAAATCAAGCTTTGACAAATGTTCTTCCAAGTTGTGCATGATTGACATCTATGCTCCAACTTGAGAAAGAGTGTTAAATGTTTCCTTATTTCTTGTTATTTTCTATTTTTGTTATTTGTTAACTATTTGGGCAGTCCTATGATATTTTTCCCTAAGGTTTCCTTTCTGTAAATAGGACCCTAAGGCTACATGAAATGACAATGACTCAATTTCTTCTACAATAGTGAAAACTCATGTTTAAGCGATCCAGAGAGGATTTAAATTAAGTTATCATCGTTGTAGTGCAAACTCCTCAATCGATCTCTTAATAAATAAAATTTATAAGCTCAGACATCTAGAAATGAAGTCCAAGGTCGAACATAGGGAGTAAGTAGGAATTTACACGCTAATCTTCAATTAAAGTTTAGATGAGCATAGAAATAGGCACAATAATGATACCCAAGGAATATTAATCTACTCAAAATAGATGTTCAAAGCATAACATGAGTATTTCAAGACTTTAGTGAAGCAAAAAGATGTCTAAGATAAAATAATGGTGATTTAGATCACCAATTATTAGCCTAAGCATATGCATATTAATTACTCAGCCATCTCAAATAAAGGAACAGTGATCAGACGTCTGATATATGGATTAGATGACTTAAATGCTCTATGCTACAGTACTCTTCTTCTGCTCTTCTTCTTCTCTGATCTCAGTTTCCTCTCTTCTTCTGCCTTCCTCTTCTGCCTTCTGTATTTCTTCTTCTCAAGCACGGCAAAGTGTCAAGCTTTCTTCTCTGAAGCAAAACCCACCCCTCCCCTACTCTCTCTCTTTCCTTCCTCCTCTCCCCTTTCTCTCACGTAGCTAGGTAATTGGGTAATAGGATATGCATACCTAGGTCCAGGCTCACTAGGGGTGGTGATGAGAGAGGAGTGATAGGTTTAGGCAGTCGGGTCAGGTGCAGGTGTGAGGGACCTCACCCCGTGTTTGGAGGCAGTAAGCCGTAGGAACAAATTCAATTTATCTGGATTCACTCACTTCTAATCCCACGATGTGGGACTATCTTCAGTTCCTTTCTCTCACATGCTGCTGCAGTGAAGTTCCGTCGAATTGGTGAGTAGCAGCTACTGGGAACCTCAATTGAGGACCTGGAAACCCTCCTGGAAAGAGTTCACATCGCCTAGAGTTGATCTTGATAAGGAACGTGGTCATGGCGCAAAAAGCAACTTCGAAGAAGATGGTGGCAGTGACAGAGCTCTAGTGAGACCTGAAAAGGAAGAATACGGCCTCACAACCTTATTAAAGTCACTCAGGGGGATCACCAATGGACGAGGAGTGTGGTGGCAGTGGTTATGTGGTGAGGCGAGGCCTATAGTGGCCAAACGACCTCGGAGAAGGTCTGTGGAAGTAGGTGAGCTCGGTGGGGAGCTAAGGTGAGCGGAAGGTGAAATTAGGAAAGGGGTTTTATGTGGGTGGATGAGGCAAAGCTCATCGGGTAGTTGGTGAGGCAGTTGGCGGCTTGTGGTGTGAAATGGGCCTGGCCTGAGAGGTGGCTGGAGATGAGGGAGACGACGATGTGCGTTCGGTCGAGGGATTCTTTTCAGGTTTTTTGATAGGAAAACTAACTCAAGGAACTAAAGGGACTAATCTAACTACTCTAAGTGGATGAAAGGGGTAGGGATGTCACCAACGTTGGCAAGTCGGCGTCCTGGAAGATGAAGATCTCTGGAGTGGGACGATGGCGAAGACAGAGGTCAGGGACGATGGGGCTTTGACCAACCACCATCGGAGGAAGAAGGAGAGAATACCTGTGCCTCCAATTTGACAGTTGGAGGTGCGGATGAAGGAGAACAAAGAGAGTTGCTGGAGCTTGGTCGGAGAGGGGCCGAAGGTAGGGATTAGAAGAGGTTTTTGGCCCCAAACCTTGCTAAGGAACTCAGCTCTGCATCAGGGGTCTATTTATAGGGCTTAAGGAGGCCTTCCAATCTTGAGGCTTACGCACAAGTAGGAGACCCGAACCTCCAAAAGGTTCACATGAGCTTTGGAATAGGATTCAGAGCCTTATACATGGCTCAAATGGAAGGCAGCTTCCTCAGGAATTCCCCTTTCTATTTTGGAAGAGATTCGTCAATCAATCAGGGAAAACTCTCTAATCAAAGGTTGCCAGAGTAGGATTTAGAAGTCTAAAGATGGCAGGGACCTATTGGTGAAGGCGACAATAGAGCCTGGGGGTTATTTGCAAAGAATTCAAAAGCTAAGGGGTTCTTTGTAAGAAAAAGTGTCAGAATAGGATTAAAATGCTAACTAGGTCAAGATGATCTCTGATTAGATCCAAATTTTGGTACAAACCTAATTTAGACCCAAGGAATCTAATGGTGAAGTCAGATTTTGGTTTTGACCAAGTTTGATTCAATAATTTGCGTAGAAATCCAAATTAGGGAAACTGTCTATCTGAGACTCTTCTTTAGGTCAAATTGGGTTCTAATGGTCAAAGAAAGCATCCCAAACCTTAGAGAATATTTTTCTATGATTTTTATAACGTTTAAGTGAATTTTATCCTTACCAGAACCTTAGTTATTTAAGTGGATCTATTTTTAGGGTTTCAGATGTCATTTAATTCTCAAAATGCATGAAAACCTGTTTCTGTCTGCATGGACCCTCTTATTAGACGTTTATGACCATTTAACCTTCAATTAAACTCTGAGAAACCCCGTGCTTGCTTTGCATTTAAGATATTTTGCTAAAACTATAGTTTTACCCCTATTTTTATGTTAATATCTCAGAATGGATTTGCAATGAATTAGGACTCTGTGGTGGTTATGTAGGAGCATTTATCAATGGAATATGACTAATTAAAGCTAGATATGGTTGATGATGACATTATCATCACCTCACCCTTGATAAATCCTATTGACTATACATTTTCATACTTAATGCAAAAAGTTGACTAGTTCACAAAGGTCCTAATCAACTTTATGGTAAATAACTAAGAATTGGTTTACAACCTTATAGCATTATTGTTGTCTTTCTAGAAACGTCCAATCTGAAATTTCCTTTGTAGCTAAAAATAGATCAAATTGAATAGTGAATTATGAGAATGTTCCGGAATCCCTGCCCTTCATTAAGAAGGGAAAAAGTAACAATTACACATCCAAGAAAGGTTGCCGAATGTGGAAAAGGTACTAAAAACTTGAGTCCCCCTTGCTTCCAAGGAAGATTTCCAGTAATGGAGATATACTTTTATAAAAAATGAGAATACAATTTTCAAAAATACAATCACACAAATGGGCACCAAGATTTTTAGGTGGAAACCCCAAAAGGGTAAAAACCACCACCTAAGTCAGTTCGACTTAGAATTTCTGATCACCAAGTGATCAACAATGCACGATCCACTCCACTTTGAGCAAGGGTGGTGTACATCAATTGTAAAATCCACCTCCAATCTTGAAATGGAGCCTTTACCCTTCCAATAGGAAGAGAAGGGGATCTAACAAGTCGAACACCGTTCTTTTTAAAAATTGGAAGGAATGCTACTGAGGACGATAGCAATCCCAGAGAGCCCTTATTAAAAAATTAAAAGAAAAGCTTTACAAGTAATTCCCCCATAAATGTATGAGAGATTAACACCCCCTTACAATATGTTCCACACATATTGGTCTCTCCTGAAAAAGACACTCATTTCTGGTTTTCCAAATACACCATAACACCGCCGCCATAAATAGATGTGGCTTATTTTGTAACAAAAAATTGCTCCATAGAATTTCCCATGTAGGAATGGACTCCATACACACCTGTCTTCACACCAAATCTGACACCAAACACTCTGTGAAGATATGCTTGGTACTATCAGTTGATAACCCACACAGGTGGCAAAATCGGGTTGTTCCCATTTGCCTATGCCTCAAATCTCCTGTGATTAGCCCATCCTTCCTTGCGTAGCCATAGAAATATTTGAACCTTTAGAGGCACCTTCAATTTCCATAAATTCCTACATATCATATCAGATTCCTCTTGTCGAATACCTTTTTACAACAATATGAAACTAAAATGAAGTTTAGCACAACCTATAGAGCTCCCAACAAAATGATAATATAGAACTAGTTACTATAGGAATTAGAAGCTCCTTGAGATGATCACAATACAGAGTTTAGCGTGGGAGAGTGGTTGCCGAAAAGGATTGAGTAGAGTAGAGCTCGAGTAGAGTGTATGTGGAGCAACATTGAGTGGAACACTTGATTGCTTTCTCCAGTGGTGTGTCTTGGCTCAAAGGATGTTTAGTCCTATTTATAGAGCTCAAGAGAAGGCTCAAGAAGACTTGGGATACTCGTACTAGCTGTTGGAATCAATCCAAGAGGATTTAGACAAAATTCCATTAAGATCAGGGCAATAATTACATTTGACAGCATTATTAGACGTTTGCCTAAAAGACTAGATGCTTGATGTTGGAGGATAAGAATTCTAAAGGAAAGTTTAGACATCTAATATCAAAGAGGGATTTTACTGACTTTGTTTAAACTTTGTACAGGGATCTTGTTCCTATAAATTAGATGCCTGATGAGGATATATTAAACGTCTGAACTAAAATCAGACGTCTAAAATTGGAGAGAAGGTTCCTAGAACACTTCTTGATCTATCAAATCTTCTGCAGGGATCTTATGTCTAAATGGCAGATGTTTATAGGATGTTTGGAGATACCTTTGGACGTTTGATACAAATAATTAATAAGCCTTGAGAATTGATTTTCAGAGAATCTAATGATTGAGGTTATTCTAACAAATCAATCTTTGGGTCAAAATTAGCCCAACATCTATTTATTGGACATTTGGGAGGGTTCCGTAAGTGTCTCGAGAAGATATTACTCTTACATGACTTGATTTGGGTTAAGATTAGGTCTAATGATCCATTATTAGATATTTGATGTAAACATGTTTATAGAACATAAATTGTCTATTTATGCGTGTTCTTAAGCATAGAATTGCATCACATACTATAAATATTGTATAACATGCATCATCTTGCATTTAGGTTAGTTTGAATAAAATGTAGGTTAATTGTCTCCTTTTATGGCCAAGGATAGGGCAACTTGTTAATTGGGGACTCGAATCGAAGACCCAAACATACGGATTTGATTAGGGCGACGATTGGAGTTCAACGACTCCAAGATCGCCCTGATCGGACATCCGTAGCACCAGATAGAGACCGAGGAACCCTAAAGATCAAGGACCAAGATGGTGTTAATCCACACCTCTGACAACAAATCCGACCACACGGATGGGTTTGGATCGACAATCGCAGCCTAATAGTGTGAAAATCGATCCAATCCAACACCCGTGGCACCATCTAAACACTCAGAAGATGGATGTCCAAGATGGCACCACGTGGCGCCATCCCAGCTGCCCAACCGGCCCTCAGAACCGCCACTGCTGCTCCAAAGAGTCTCCAACATGCGATCTGGGTCATTGGATCTTGATCCAACGGCCGCAAGCACGCGTGCGCAAATTCATCCGTGTGACACAAGCCCACACATAGTGTAGTGGTGAAGTGCGTTGCACGAGCGCGCAACGTATGTTCTATCCCGCAGCTGCTGCATGCGGGCACATAATTAGAAACACGCGATTCGCATCGAGCGGTGCAGATCGATTGATAGTGCCCACGCGTGATCAAACGCGCAGCGCAAATGCCCGATCACATGCAGGCACGTGGCTCTAGTGAGGGAAGTTTAAGCCATTCGATCTCTTGATCAGACGATTGAGCATGCACGGTCGTGCGAAGGTGTTGAGAGTGCGAAGGCGAAGGGGCACATGCGTGGTGCACGCATGTTGACCATGTTCAGGCCTTTAGTGATGGATAAATCCATCACTAAAGGTCCTGAATTAATGTTTTTAATGTTGTAATGTCCAAAATTCCCTCACTCCTTGCAACTATAAAGGGAGTCCTCTACCGTACGAATTTCTCATCCCTTCTTCTCTTCTCTCACCCCTTCCAAAGCTCTAAGAGCTTGTCCCACACCTGGGATGCTCCTCTAGAGTAGAAATCTTAATTTTTCCACCTTCCTCTCCCTTCATGGAGCATCCTACGATTGTCCTCTCTCTACATTTGAGAAGTGGATCCCGCGACGACGATGGCGTGCTGCTTCATTCCCGCTCCTCCTACTTTGTCCTCCTTCCCACTTTATTCCCCATCTTCCAGGCATCGTCCCGTCTGGCTCATCGACTAAGTGATCGTCGAGGAGGATATCCCTCTCTCCATTCTCTTTACTTCTTTCTAGAGTAGATTTACTGCTTTCTAGTGTAATCATTTCCCGCTTTCTAGTCGTAATGAGTAGTGTAATAAACAATTTCTGATAATGAAATCCATGTTTATTTTATATCCCTTTTACTTTGATTTATAATATTCTCTCTCTCTCTGTCTTCTATTTATTATTTGTTAAATAGATAGCTAGTTTTCAACCAACTATTCTATTTCGTGACAAACAAAGTAAAATGCATATTTTTAATCAAACCTCCACCTCCCTATGTTCGACTCGGAACTTCTTTACGACTTTTCAGTATAAATTTTATTTGTTGAATGGATTTCTTTGCAACTCGAACTATACTGACGGGTTTTCAAATCCAATTCCGATAACATAGTTATCCGCCATTCAACATTTTGGCGCCGTTGCTGGGGAGGCAACGCTCTTTGATTCTTCACGTTTTCGGACTTATGAATTGTTTACCTCACTTCTCTCATTTCTTATTGTGATTGCAGGTACTCTTCTGAGACAAGCAAAAGTGGTCGATTGGAGCAAAGTGCTATTGAAGGTTCTATGAGTTTACCCCCACCTCCCACACATTAGATTTCATTCCACCACATAATAACACAAACATAAATCAACCTAGGTGTTCTTATAAATCCTAAGGTTAGTTTTGATTGTTTGTTTGACACTAATACCCACCTTACGCTCCGCATTTAAAAAGAAAAATATAAAAAATCTCACAGAGGTACACAACCTTATATGATTTTCAAACTCAACTGATAAACCGATCTTTGGAACCAGTACACACACCCAAACACATAATCGAGTAGAAATCAGATTAGGTAATCACTTGTGTGCCTAATTAAGTGGTGCAACAGGCCGATTGTTTGAGTTGATTGGGCCGCACCACTTCAACTAAAATCAACTCATTAAGTAGCTGCCACATAGGTTCAACTCTTAGGGATTTACCAGGCACTCGACATTCTTTTAATCTTCAAAGGAAAACATCTTCACCTGTGCTTTCAAAACCTGGTGTGCCAACAAAACTTGTTTGAAAATACCTAAAGTTGAATCCTAAAAGCTACTAAGCAAGATTTGAACCCTAAAATTCACCGCATCAAAAATAATCTTGCTTGGAAACGACTGGTTGTGCATGCACACACACATCGATAATTATTAAGGGCACAACCCAGATAAATGGCCCATCACATTCGAAGGCACATTCAAATCTAACCCTAAATAGAACAGAGTAGACATTGGCCTTAAGGATTGGAGTTGCTCTTCGGAGCCCAAAATGAGATTATTTTCGATTAGTTTATTTCTACTATTCAATCTGATGTCTAGCTAGGGAAGCAAAATCAAACGATTGCTACTGGGGGGTACACTAGGAACCAGAGGCGCAAGTCGAAGGAAGAACTTTCTCCCCAATCCCTCCTTCTAACTGGTTGGATTGAATAGAAAGAAGTAGATCAAATCGTTTCTTTATCTCAAGATGGGTTCTGGGAGTTTGTAGGTCTTTAGGCTAACCCAAGCACACATTCATTGATTATCCTTTTGACCTTGATTTCTTTATAACATGACTTTTTGGTCTTGGGTTGCATCATCGTAAATCGCAGGCTCGACCCCGCTTGCATACTGATTTTAGGTTTTGGATAATTTTTATTCAGAACTTTAGATATGCTTGATCATGGGGTATGGGTCTGCACCACAATTTTGTCCACATCTGTGGACATCTGCTGGCAGGTCCTAAGGTGAATCTCTTTATTCTGATTCTAACTTGCACCTTTAAATTCGTTATTTCTTCTCTTTTGTATAGGATAGGTTTGATTGTTTGTATTGCAGGGCACCTTTCTTCCTCCCATCTATCATGAATCCTTCCACATTTCATATGCATTCCTACTCTTTCCCTCCTGTTATAACTTACCCTCAACATGACGATTATCCCGACTCATACTATAATCAACCATCTCTTAGTTGGGATAACTTAGATTGGGGATACAGTTTCGGACCTCTGTGTTCGAGGTCAAACCTTGAACACCATAATTGTGATTTCTATCCTTCTTCGAGCCACAAAGATTATAGATCGCCACCCTTTCATGGACAACCTAATACGATATACAATCAAGAAGGATACACTAGTCCTTACCCATCCTCTAAATACACTGCCTGTAGGTCATCACCACCTTTTGAACAATCCGAAATGACCTATTATCAGGAAGGATATCTCGAATCTCAATTCATTAACTCCTCTACATTGATCCCAAACCTGCCCAATCATGAACCAAGTCATTTGGTTTAGGTTAACCAGGTTCAAGATAAGGTTTTGGCTAACTTGAGGAATACTATACAATCTTCAGAAGTTCATGCAATACCTTGCACTGAAGAATTAGAGCCCCTGATTGAAATGATTGATGATCTAAACAAGTATTTGTTGGATTAGATCCAGGATGTTGAGGATAAGAACCCAGGTGAGTTATTACTTGGGAAGTTAGCGAAATTGAGAATGAGATTATGGTTGCTTTAGTTCAATCATGGGATCATTCCCAGGATGAACCCCCTTCAGGAGAGTCAATGTTAGAACCCACTCAGGCAACTGTTGGGGGGGACACATGGTACGAGGTTGACCAGATTGATTTAGAGCAACTAATTAAGGATGATCTGATTTCTTCACCTCAGAACCCGCTCAGGCACCTGTTGGGGGACACATGTTCTGAGGTTGACCAGATTGATTTAGAGCAACCAATTAAGGATGATCTGATTTCTTCACTTGAGATCCCTGAGCCAGGGTACGAGGAAACGTATGTCTCCATGGACCAGAAAGTGATGGATGATTTTGGAACGTACATCAATATGGATTTAGATTTCTTTGAGTCTGAGGGTGAAGAATAAATTTGCGAGGTCTCACGTGAGTTTACAGAACACGATTTCTATGAGACAACTGGGCCTGAGAAATCCGATGGATCATATGATGGCCCAATAACTGAGGAAACTGATCTTATTAGGGCTCACATGACAGATTCAGAATCGCATTTTCTGAAGGATTCAATTCAATGCCTCGATTATCGGTTACACCCCATTGAGCATACTGATGATTCTGTTTTTGAGATAACTAAACCTAAGTCAATTCTGATTCAGTCACATCTTTTAAACTTGGAAATTTCAGACGAGGTGATTAATATGCAAGATGTCCTAGAATTTGACATTCTGAATGAGGAGAATAGAAGCTAGGAAATTTTTATTTGGGAAGAAAACTCCAGAGGAAGTAGAAGACCGAGTCTAAGGGTTCCAATTAAGCTGAAATCATCAAACCAGGACCCTTATGACATTTGTTCTGAGGATGACCAACCCAAGCATACATTCTTTGATTATCCTTTTGATCTCAAATTCTCTGTAACCCGACTTTTTGGTTTTGGGTTGCATCCTCATAAATCGTAGGCCTGACCCCACTTGCATACTAATTTTAGGTTCTGGGTAATTTTTATCCAGAACCTTAGATATTCTCCACCATGGGATATCGGTCTACATCACAATCTGGTCCACATCTGTGGGCATCTACTGGTAGGTCTTAGGTTGCATCTTTTTATTCTGGTTCTTACCTGCACCTATGAATTCTTTATTTCCCTTCTTTGTATAGTGTGCCTAGCTAAAGGCACTAAATTCAGCATGTATACAATTTCTGTTTATCTTGGAGTGGACCCGTTATTCACGCAATTTAGGTGCTTTCTACTCTACTCCACTCTATTTCATGTCTTTTTAATACAATGAGGACATTGCATTAGATAGGCATGGGGGGGTGGATATTCATCTTTGAATTACTTCGTTAGCTCCGTAGATTTGTTTTATTTTATTTTATTTATATATAAAAAAGATTATGGAATTAGGAAAGAGAACTTGGGCTTTAAAAAATTTTCAATCTTAGGAAATGGAACTGAATGATTTGAACACGAAGACCCTTCAAGTCTTCAGACTTAATCAGCCTGTGTATCCAATAAAATGTGGATTTGTTTATCGAGTCCTCACCATCTTGAATTCTATTTTAATTTGATTAAATAAGTTTGGGTGATAAGTATACGACTTATCAACCTGCCCACTGATTTAAGGGAACTGTAAGTCTAAGCATCTATACACTATTCGTCACTGACTCGTTTGGCAATTTTAATGAAAATTGGGTAGCTAATGAACCTTCTAGGGTGATATGGCTGGCAAGTTATCGTGGATAATAGCCCATAGGTAGGTTGTCCGTAGCCTAGTCACTGGACCACTCTCTTATTGCTACCTTTAGGTAAATCTTAGACCAGGGAAGCCACCTACTTAAAAAGAAAAAGAAAGTCAAAAAGAAAAGAAAAAGAAAAAAGAGAAATGAAAGAAAAAGAAACAAAATGAAATAAGCCACACTTCGCCGCACGAGAATGGATGGCAAGTTATCAGTGGTAACAACTCATCAACCGGTTGTCCAGAACCCAGCTCAAGAAATGCACGAAAAATTCCAAAAACACTTAGAAAGAAGTAGAGAAGCAGAATAAGCCAGGGAGATATACACTAGATTCACCCTTGTGTTGACCCCATAAAAAAATAAAAGTAGGGAGAAAGCTACCAGTCGTATAGATATACCTTCAGGCAGATTTCTTTCTAAGGTGATGTCAAAATGTTTATATTATATAAAATGTCTACTTATGCATGTTCTTAAGCATAGAGTTGCATTACATACTATAAATATTACATAACATACATCATCTTGAATTTAGATTAGTTTGAATAAAATGGAGGTTAATTGTCTCTTTTCATGGTCAAGGATAGGGCAACCTTTTATCGGGGCCTTGGATCGAAGATCCAACCTACGGATCTGATCAGGACGACGATTGGAGTTCAACGACTCCAAGATCACCCTAATCGGATATCCGTAGCATCAGATAATGATCGAGGAACCCTAGAAGATCAAGGGCCAAGATGGTGTTAATCCACACTTCAGATGACAAATCTGACTACATGGATGGGTTCGGATCAACGATCGCAGCCTAACGGCGTGAAAATCGACCCAATCCGATACCCGTGGCACCATCTACATCACTCAAAAGATGGACAGCCAAGATGGTGCCATGTGGCACCAACTCGGCCACCCAACCGGCCTCATGCACCCACTGAAGCACGTTACACCAGTGCTTCTCCGCCATTGGATCAAGATCCAACGACTGTGAGGCATGCACGCTTGAGTTAAGCGCTCGACATAAATGCTCCCGTAGCGTGTTGGTCGAGTGACTTAACGCGGTGAGGAGGCACAGGATCGAGCCCCTGCACACCTCAAATTGGAGCAGGCGTGCGGGTACAATCGATCGCACGATGAAGATCGAACCGCTGCGCATGGTCAATATTGTCCACGCGCCATCTGATGCCCCACGTGACACGGGATCTCACGCGTAAGGCATGCAGATGAGGCGCGGCGAGGAGCGCTCTCAGCCGTTCAACCTCACGATTAGACGGCCAAGATCTGATGGACGTGAAGGCGCATTGAGGTGTAGGGAGGCAAGTGGGCGCATGCGTGTCACCCACGAAGGCCATGTTCAAGCCTTTAGTGATGGATTTATCCGTCACTAAAGGTCCTGAATTAATGATTTTCAACATGTAATGACCAAAATGCCCTCACTCCTTGCAACTATAAAAGGAGACCCCCTCCATAAGAATTTCTCATCCCTCCTCTTCTCTCCATCTCCAAAGCTCAACAGAAGCTTATTTCACACCTGGGATGCTCCTCAAGAGATAAAGTCAATTTTTCACCCCCGTTTTGGAAGCGGATCCCGCGACGACGACGATGTGTTGCCTCGGTCTCATTCTTCCTACCTTGACCTCTTTCTTCCCACTCCGTTCTTCACCTTCTAAGCGTCGTCCTGTCCGACTCATCCTCCAAGCTATGTTGAGGAGGATAACTTCTCTCTCCCATTCCTTTTTCTTGCTTTCTAGAGTAGAATTTTCCTGCTTTCTAGTTGTAATAGTTTTCCTACTTTCTAGTGTAATTTCTCACTTACTTAATTGTACCAACATTTTGAAGTATCAAGTGAATGTTTTCTCTCTCTCTCTTATTCTGATTGTTTATAGTGCTTCATTTCATTGTAATTACTCTGCCTTTTAACAAAAATACAAAAAAAAATATAATTGTGAATTTAGATCGACGTAGCCTCCCTGACTTCGACCCAGGATTTCTATTCCAGTATAAATTGTATTCGTTGAACTGAGTTCTTCGCTTTTCAAACTACAATGACAGGTTTTCAAAACCAAATTCGATAGCGAAGTAACTCGACGCTTCAACATTTTGGCGCCGTTGTTAGGGAGGCAAAGATTTCCGATCTTCTTTCGCATTTCACACATTTTATTGTCTTCTAACTTGCTTTCTCTTGTGTCTATTATTTTGTGGAGACCTCCATCAGGGAATCGTCAAGTGGTAGACCAGAGTAAAGTGCAGTTGAAGATGACTGTAAGTGCTCCCCATTCTCCCCCCTCCATAGCTTTCGTTTGTCACATTAAATTAAATTCGAATAACCTAGGTGTTTGCATAAATCCTAGGATTAGTTTAGTTATTTGGATTTTCACTCACACTCATTCCACCCTCGCTTATATAAAAAAAATAAAAAGATAATCTTGTGGGGTAATTTTTAACAGACACACAACATACACCCACAATCAAGGCACTTAACCTACTTGATTTGCTTCTACTCAACCGGGTTCTAATCTGTGGAACCGTTACACACAAATCAACACATAAAAGAGTATAAATCATTCTAGGTTAACCATTTCTATGTGCCTAAGCTAGTGGTGTAGTTGTGGCCAGTTGTTTGAGTTGTTTGGGCCACACCACTCAACCTAAAATCAACTCATCAAGTAGCTTCTTCTTAGGGTTTTCAATCTAGGTTCATACCAGGCACTCCACTTTATCTTGGTTTTAAAGGAAAGCAATCTTGGCCCGTGTTTGAAAACCTGGTTTGCCTCAAACTTGATTGAAATCAACCAATTCTAAACACTAAAAGCTGCTTAAGCAAGATTTGAACATTAAAATCTACATATCACAAATAATCTTTCTTGAAAACCCTAGTTGTGCATGCACTTACACAATACTCAATCACTCATTAAGGGCACAACCCATTTTAAGGGCCCATCACATTCCATAAGCACTACTATCCCAAGCCTCAATAAAATCGATTAGACATTGGCCTTAAGGACTAATTCGCTCTTCGGGGCCTAGTCTGAGATTGTTTATGATTAACCTACTTGTATTGATTAATCTGATGTCTAGCTATGGGAGTAGCGTCAAACGACTGTGGCTGGTGGGTACACTAGGAATTGGAGATGCAAGCCGAAGGAAAAACCTTCTCCCCAGTACCTCCTTCTAACTGGTTGGATTGAGCAGACACAAGTAGAGTAAATCATTTATAATCTTAAGGTAGGTTTTGGGAGTTTGTAGATCCTTAGGCTACCCCACTTAAGGATAGGCTTGTTTTGTTGTGCTGCAGGGTCCTTATCCCCAGTCCTTCCAACCTTTTCCTAGTTTATGCTGGGAAGACGGTCATTGAATCCTCTATTGGAAGGACCACTAGAGAATTCTAGAAGGCGTAAATTGAATTTTGGTCAAATTGATCCCATGGCTGATCAACAGCCTCAGCCTTGGGATCCACAAGAGGAATTCCAAAGGTAGCTGGAACAAATGCAGAGAATGTAGGGGGCTCAACCCTTGAAGGATTTTTATGATCCTTCAAATTATGGGGAATGTCCCGGCATCCAGATTCCGATCGGAGATGTAGAAATCAAGCCCCAAGTGTTAAGCTTGATCAAACATTACCATGGGCTTGGCTCTTCCCCCACTCTCTTAGGGATAAAGCCACTCATTGGTACAAGACTATAGGAAGACCAATTGCAACTTGGAATGAGTTGAAATCAACCTTTCTGAAGAAATTCTTCCCTATTGGATGTACCAATGCTTTATGACGAGTAATCACTACCTTTACCTAGTGGCTGAGGGAGTAGTTTCATGTGGCCTGGGAGCAATACCATGACCTATTGCGGAGGTGTCCACACCACGAGGTGCTGAAATGGCAACTCGTGCAGATCTTTTACCACGGGTTGACTGAGCAACTTAGAAATCACGTGGACACTTCTTGTGGAGGCAATTTCCTCAACAAAGACGCAGATAGTGCACATGATTTGTTTGAGGAAATGAGTGAGAATTCAATCAATCATGCCTCCATGGATACTTTTAACTGGTCCCAGCAGCCCAGATCAAATGTTAATGAAGTCCATGACTCTCATTCTTTTGATATGGAATTGATTTGTAACAAACTTGATAAGGTGGACATAGTTGCTAAGAGAATGGAAGAGTGGATGGCTGGAAATTCAATGAACAACTCTCAATCCACTCAATCCCAGAATTCAGGATTCCATTCATCGTGAGCTCCTTCTGGATGGGAGTTCATGAATCAACACGATGCAGCTCAACCTGCGAGTCAGCATTATTCGGAACCCCACGAGTTCCAAACAAGGGCCTTTGATCCTAGTTTTTCTTATCCTTCCCTTTCTTTCTCTCCATTCTCACCCTATGAGGATGTCTATGCTATACTGGAGAACGTTAGATCCAACCCCTACTCTAATGCTTTTAATCCAGGTTGGAGAAACCACCCTAACTTCTCCTGGAAAAACCTAGTGCAACAAACCCAATTCCGACCTAGCAACTATGCCCCGCAACGACCAATGGGTCAGGGTCATGTGTATACTCAGTTGCCCCCAAATCAAGTCAATCAGCCAGCTTGGAATGCCTGTCAACCCATAGGGTAGGCTAATTTGAACCGACAAATGGTAGAGATGCAAGAATCCATGCTCCAGTTCATGCAGCAAATGAAAACCTCACTAGACAACTTGCAAACCGAGCTCATAGCTAACTCTCGTCAACCCGGATCTCTACCATCCCAACCCATACCCAACCTACAAAATATCCTGAATCCGGGCAACCAAGCCCATGGGTATGGAAATCAGAGGGACCCACACGCACATGCTCAGGTGGTTGAGCAGGGTCCTTCCTCTTCTTCTTCTTCTACACATCAACAATTCTTGGCTAATCAATCCCCTCCAATCTTTCCAAACCCTCCCTAAGACCCAAACTCATATGCATCTACAAATTTTGTTACCTTGAGGAGTGGTAAACAAACTCAGGATCCACAACCACACTATTCTGATTTACCGAATCCTGAAGAACCTGAGGAGAGAAAGGAGAATTCTGGAGAAGAAATCAAGGCTCATGAACCTGATTCCAAAGATCTGACTCATGTTCCTTTTCCTGAAGCCTTGATCAAATCAAAGAAGTCTGCTGATAGTAATGAGGAGCTTTTGAATATTTTTAAGAATGTTGAGATCAATATCCTGCTCCTCGATGCTATCAAGTATATATCGGCTTACGTGAGATTTTTAAAGGATTTATGTACACAAAAGTGTAAGTCGAGAGAATCTGTTCTGAGGAAGGTGGTACTCTCCGAGCAGGCTAGTTCTGTTATCCTGCACCACCTCCCTCAGAAAAAGAGAGATCCAGGTGCTCCGTTGATTTCTTGTGTCATCGGAGATTACACTTTTGATAGAGCACTTCTGGATCTAGGTGCATCTATCAACCTAATTACGACTTCTCTTTAAAAGAAGTTTGGATTAGGTGAACTTCGGTCGACTTCAATAACGCTGCAGTTAGTGGACCATTCGGTCACAAATCTGCGAGGCGTTATTGAAGATGTTATAGTTAAGGTCAAGGATTTCTATTTTCCTGTAGATTTCCTTGTCCTTGACATGGATGTACTGGAAAATCTAAGGAACACGCCCATCATTCTGGGGCATCCGTTCCTGGCTATCGATAAGGCCAACATTAACTGTGAAAGTAGTAGCATGGAAATCACCTTTGGGGATCAACGAATGAAATTGGATATTTTTAAGGCGATTAATAAATTTGAGGATTGTGGATTTATTGAGGAACTTGAGGAGGATAATGTGAACATTGAAACTTGTTTGATGGTTTCTGCAATTGAAAGTTCCTCCTTTGATGATGAATTAGACCTGCAACCCTCTATGGCAGACCTGCTATCTTCTAAAGAGATTATTGATTTTGTTCACTCTCAACCTCTTCCTCTTAATGAGTTATCAGCATCTTCCTTACCTTCAGTCATCAACCAACCCCAGCTTGAACTGAAGCCATTGCCTAAGAATTTGAAATATCAATTTTTAGGACCACAGAAGACTCTCCCTTTGATTATCAGTGCTAAATTAACAAAGGAGCAGGAGATTAAATTGATCAAGGTCCTGAAGGAACACAAGGAGGCAATTGGTTGGACCATTCATGACCTTAGGGGGATCGCACCACCTTACTGCAATTATAGAATATTCTTGGAAGATGGATCCCACCCTTCTTGCTAGATGCAAAAGAGATTAAATCCAAATATGCGAGAAGTGGTCAAAAAGGAGATCATTAAGTGGTTTGATGCAGGAATTATTTATCTGATCTCTGATAGTCCCTGGGTAAGTCCTGTGCATATTGTTCCCAAGAAAGCTGGAATTACCGTTGTGACTAACGAGAGAGGAGAATCTATCACAAATCATTCAGCTTCCTCTTGGAGGGTTTGTATCGATTACAAGAAGCTGAACACAGCCACGAAAAAGGATCATTTCCCTCTACCTTTCATTGATCAAATCTTAGAAAGATTAGCCGGGAAGAAGTACTTCTATTTTCTTGATGGCTACTCGGGATACAACCAAGTTCCTATCCATCCTAAGGATCAGGAAAAAACTACTTTCACTTATCCCTACGAAACCTTTGCTTTCCATAGGATGCCTTTCGATTTATGCAATGCACCTGCGACTTTTCAAAGGTGTATGTTAGCCATATTCTCTGACATGGTCGGAGAGTTTATGGAAGTCTTCATGGATGATTTCTTAGCTTTTGGAGAATCGTTTGACTCTTGTCTAGCTAATATAGAAATGATTCTTATACGATGCATCAAAACATGATTGGCCCTTAGTTGGGAAAAGAGTCATTTCATGACACAAGAAGGCATCATCTTGGGTCATGTAATCTCTAAATGGGGAATTGAAGTGGATAAAGCTAAGGTTGATGCTATCGCTAAACTTCCTCCTCCCATAGCTGTTAAACAAATTTGATCATTTCTTGGTCATGTGGGATTCTACAGAAGATTCATCAAGGATTTCTCGATGGTTGCTCATCCTCTGAGCAATCTTCTCGCCAAAGAAATGCCATTTTTTTTTTGACGAATCATGTTGTAAGGCATTTGATTTCCTGAAAACAGCTCACTTGTGCTCCAGTGTTGCAACCACTGGTTTGGACAGACCCTTTTGAGATCATGACCAACGCTTTTGATTACGCAGTCGGGGCTATTTTGGGTCAGAAAGTTGACAGGAAGCCCTCTATCATCTACTACGCTAGTAAAACTCTGGATGATGCCTAGAGGAATTACACTGTTACTGAAAAGGAATTACTAGCTGTAGTATTTACTTTGGAAAATTTCAGTGCTTATCTCTTAGGGTCTCATGTCATCATTTACACCAACCACTTGGCCTTGAGACATCTCTTGCCCAAAAAGGATGCCAAACCTCGGCTTATTCGATGGATTCTTCTACTTCAAGAATTTGATCTTGAAATCAAGGATGAATTCGGGGTACAAAATGTGGTGGCGGATCATTTGCCGAGACTTCTAAGAGATTCTTCTCGTCTGGACATCCCGATTACTGATACTTTTCCAGATGAAACCATCCATATAGTTTCAGGTGTCCAAACCCCGTGGTTTGCTGACATTGTTAATTATTTGGCCATTGGTCAAATCCCCCAGGATTGGACCAAGTAACAACAGGATAAACTCAAATCTAAGGCCAAATACTACTTTTAGGAGGACCTTGAACTGTACCTCATCGGCTCTGAGCAGATTATTCGCCGATGTGTTCCAAAGAATGAATTCAACAGTATACTCGGTTCTTCCATGCATCTGCATGTGGTGGACATTTCTTCAGGAAAAAGACGGCTGCAAAGATTTTGCAATCTAGATTCTATTGGCCGTCTTTATTCAAGGATGCCCAGGATTTCTCAAGGTCGTGTTCCGAATGTCAGGCACTCAGGAGCATAACTAAGAGAGATATGATGACCCTAAACCCAATTCTTCCTATCGAAATCTTCGATGCTTGGGGCATCGATTTCATGGGACCCTTTCTCCCTTCATTTGGACATCAGTACATTCTTGTCGCTTTGATTTTGTGTCCAAATGGATTGTGGCGATTCCCACCTGAACCAATGACCACAAGGTGGTCATCGATTTTTTCAAGAAAAGCATCTTCAGTAGGTTTGGGATTCCGAGGGCCATCATCATTTATTTTACTAATGCTCAGTTCCGTAATTTGCTGGCTAAATATGGGGTTAATCACCGAATCTCCACACCTTACCATCCCCAGACGAATGGATAGGCCGAGATCTCCAATCGGGAGATCAAGAATATTTTACAGAAAACGGTTAGGCCTAATTGCAAGGACTGGACTCAAAAGCTTGAGGATGCTCTTTGGGCCTATCGTATGGCATATAGAATGCCCATCAGCGTGTCTCTATTTCATTTGGGGTATGGAAAGGCATGTCATTTACCTGTAGAAATTGAACATAGGGCATTCTGGGCAATCAAGCAATGCAATTTAGATCTGAGTTTAGCTGGGAAGACCAGGAAACTCCAACTATCTGAGTTGGAAGAGCTTAGAAATGATGCATATGAGAATGACAAGATCTACAAGGCTCGGACCAAAGCTCTACATGATCATTTGATTTCTCGAAAGAGCTTTGAGCCGAACCAGAAGGTCTGGTTATTTGATTCTCGACTTAAGCTTTTTCCCAGCAAACTTAGATCAAAATGGAACGGCCCGTTCATTATCGACCAGATTTTTCCAAATGGAGCCGTTCAGATCTCTAACCCAAAGATGGGTAACACATTTAAAGTCAATGGTTAACATCTGAAGCCTGTTACTGACCGTACTCTTCCAGAACCCGTATCAGATACGGTTGCTCTAGCCATATTGTGACTTCTTTGGCTAGACTTCACCTAGCTGACGGCATTAAACTCAACAGTTGTACATATGACACAAAGCTGACCCGAACTTCATATTCAGGTGATATCTTTCATACTCTACCCTTTCTTTCATGTCTCTTTTTCTCAATCTGGACATTGCATCAGCAAGGCATGGGAGGGTGGATTCATTTTTGAATGATTTTGTCAGTTTTGTTAAATTCTTGTATATTGTATTTCTCTTCTTATATATACATTAAAAAAAATTGAATTAGGAAGGAATAGTTGGATATTAGGACTTTTCAATCTTAGGAAATATTATATTAGGATCTGAACACAAAGACCCTTCAGGTCTTTAGACTTAATTGGCCTATGTGTCCACTAAAATGTAGATTTGTTTCTCGAGTCCTTGCCATCTTAATTATATTGTAATTTGATTAAATAAGTTTGGGTGATAAGTACATGACTTATCAACCCACCCTCTGATTGAAGGAAACTTTAAGTCTAAAGCATCTACACACTTTCTTTTCATTGACTTGTTGATCGGCGATTTCAACAAAAATTGGGTAGCTAATGAAACCTTCTAGGGTGATATGGCTGGCAAGTTATCGTAGGTAACAACCCATAGGTAAGTTGTCCAGAGCCCAGTCACTGGACCATTCTCTTCGTGTTGTCTTTAGGTAAATCTTAGACCAAGGAAGTCACCTACTTGAAAAAAAAATAAAAGAAAAGAAAAAATAATAATAATAAAAGAAATAAGCCACACTTCGCCACACGAGTATGGCTAGCAAGTTGTCGGTGGTAACAGCCCATCGACCGGTTGTCCAGAACCTAGCTCAAGAAATATACTTAAAATTCCCAAAATGCTTAGGAAGAAGCGAAGAAGTAGAATAAACTTAGGAGATATACACTAGATTCACCCTTGTGTTGACCCCATAAAAATAAAAGTAAGGAGAAAGCTACCGATTGTAAAGATACACCTTTAGGTAGAACTCTCTTTTTATGGTCACCTAGATGTGTAGAAACCCAAAGTCCATTCTAATTACCGATCAACGAGTCTATCACATTCACAATAAGATACTTAGAACTTAGGGTCCTCATCAAATCTTGGGTGAGTTGAATGGCCGTAGAAAGCCACTCTTTAACCCTAAACTAAAAAATCAAAAAAAAATAGTGATTGCGCGGCAATCATAGGTCTTAATTGACCTAGATTAAGCTAGAACTTAACATAAGTTAGGGAAATTCATGCATGCATAAGCATTATCTGCATATTTACTACTTTACTTTAGCTATGCATAAAATGATGTTATAATGTGCTAATTAAGTACATTATGTTGATTGCTGGCAATAAGTAGATCAGGAGCAAGATCTGGAGCAGGATCTGAAGCTGGATCTGGAATAACGGGAGTTATAGCAGAACTGGAGTAGAAGGCTTAATTTAGATATAGGAACAATAATGTAAGGGGGTTAAAGGTTTTCTATTCTATTAAATAGAAATAAAGCAGTAAAATGTGAAGAGCATAGGTCCATCCTAGCCTTAGGATAGCCTAGAGACTTCCCCAAGCCTTAGCCACCCTTAGATTAGGTCACAACACCCTAGGAAGCCCGAACACCCTAGTTCTAGCCCTTATCTGGACGTCCAGATAAGTTATAGGACGTCTAGGACCCTTAGCCATCTCCCGCTCACCTCAAACCCACTTCTGCAGTGTTATTGACATCCAGACACTTTGTCAGACGTCCAATTTCAGCAGAATACCCAAAATAGAACCCTGATTTCCCCCTGACTCAAATTGGATGTCCAGAACTGAAGTCTGGACTTCTGATTTTTTAGCATAAGTCATCTAATCCTATTATTGGACATCTGATGCTGGTCTCCAGTCCCTGTTTTGAGATTCAAGTCTTGGTCTTGGATCTCTAGCTCCCTAGACCTAATCCCAACCCCATAGGAACCTAAATTAAGGTGTCCTAACCCTAGTACATCACCTCTAGACCTCCCTAAGGACCTAATTAGGTCCTCACTAAACCTAATTGACTTAGATCAAGTCAATTACCTTCACCTAAGTCAATTGGACTCATTGAGTCCAATTGAGCTTAGATCTCAACCCACACAAGTTTAATTGGACTTGGTGAGAGTCCAATTATCCTAAACCTAACCTAATTGAGTTATTCTACTCTCAATTAGGTTCACACTCATTCAATTAAACTTAGGTTAAGTTTAATTGCATTTTCCCCTTAGCAATTAGGGTTTGTAACCCTAATTCAAGACCTACACCTACCCAAACCCCTGAGGACCTAACCTAAGCCACCTAGCCACATAGAGCACGACCACACACACACACACACCATTCACGCATACACACTTCTATAGAATTCTCTAGAGACCTCTTGAGATGGCACCACCTCTTAGTTGCCAAATTTAGCAACTAAGAGGAATTCAAATTGAGATCCACAATTTTTGGATCTCAAAGACCACCTCCACCCACATGTGGCTGGCCACTCTTGAAGTCTCTCTAGAGAGTTCTACACCTCTCTAGAGAGAAGCCATTGGGTCTGTAAAAAGACCCCATGGGCGGACAAATACCCCCATTCACATCCCTTGGCTCCATTCACTTCTTTGGCAATTGCACTCCATTGGTGCCATTCACGTCACCTCCACTTAGATAGTCACTCCACCACCATGGAAGACACCAAGCCAGGATGCTGGATCAACCCTACCTCTCTCCAAGGGTCGGCCTAAGCTACATTGGCCGCCCCTCATTCTCCTCCCGACTACTCCAATGCCATCGGGGACTACCCCTGAATGCCCTTTTATTCTTCTAGATTTAATTCATGCTCTTTATAATTTTATTGCTTTTATTTACTACTTAGTAGTGTAGTCTTACTTCTCCCCCAATGATGCATGCAAAATCCCCCCATCGATTCTTGTATGCGATCATTTTTTAGTAGCTAGGTTTAATTTTCAAGCATTTATGTACAAGCTTTCCTCTACGTTTTATGTTGCAAACAACTCCCCGCTGAATGAATGAAAATTGCTTTTATATATATATATTTGTCTCTATATGTTTGAAATCACCATGAGCTTAATAATTGTCATTCTTTTTATGTGATTCAAGTTGCCTTTTTCCAATTCCTAATATTCTTGCAACTAAGCATGCCATACCTAAATACGTAATAATCACAAACCGGCATGTGATTCTAAACAAAGTAGAGTAAGATCGATTTCAAAAGTAAAAGCAATGCCTCCCTAAGACAAACGACCGGGACTCAAGTCTCGTTATTTTTACAAACTTAATTTTTGACAAACATTTTTGCACGACTATACTACGATTCCGACGACTTTCAAAACACACGAGAATGAATTCTGTCAATTAGAAAAGAAGAAAAAGTGAAAAAGAAAATTTTCTTTGAATAAGGTGAGGGCTTGAGGCAGTCTACATTTTGGAAGGTACCCGAGAGTTGTTGTGTCTTTAAAGGTTCAGATCCTAAGTAAAAATTTTCTTAATATTGAAAATAACTTATGCTCAAGTAATCCAACCTAATTCTTTTATAAATAGCATGTAGTTTTTGCTAGGGACTAGCAAAAGATAGGCACAGGTGTGTGATGTAAAATGTTTATATTACATAAATGTCTATGTATGCATGTTCTTAGGCATAGAATTGCATTACATACTATAAAAATTGCATAACATGCATCATATTGCATTTAGATTAGTCTGAATAAAATGAAGGTTAATTGTCTCTTTTTATGATCAGGGATAGAGCGACTTTTTATCGAGGCCTTGGATCAAAGATCCAACCATACAGATCTGATCAAGGTGACGATTGGAGTTCAACGACTCCAAGATCGCCCTAATCGGATATTCGTAGCATCAGATAGAGACCAAGGAACCCTAGAAGATCAAGGGCAAAGATGGTGCTAATCTACACATCAGACGACAAGTCCGACCGCACAGATGGGTTCGAATATATGATCACAGCCTAACGGCATGAAAATCGACCCAATCCGATACCCGTAACACCATCTACATCACTTGGAAGATGGACGACCAAGATGGTGCCACGTGGTGCCATCTCGACCGCCCAACCGGCCACACGCACCCGTCGAAGCAGTTCGTGCCAGCGCTTCTCCACCGTTGGATCAAGATCCAATGACTGTGAGGTGCACGCGCTTGAATTAAGTGCTCGACACAAACGCACCCGTAGCACATTGGTCAGGCGCCTTAACGTAGCTAGGAGGCATGGGATTGATCCCCCGCGTGCCTTAAATTGGAGCGAGCTGGCGGGCGCGATCGACCGCACGATGAAGATCGAACGGCTGCATGCGGCCAATAGCATCCACGCACCATCTGACGCCCTGCGTGACACGGGATCTCACGTGCAAGGCACACAAATGAGGCGTGGCGAGGAGCGCTCTCAGCCATTCGATCTCACGATCGGACGACCAAGATCTAATGGATGTGAACACGCATTGAGGTACAGGGAGGCGAGCGGGCGCACACCCGCCGCCCACGAAGGCCACGTTCAGGCCTTTAGTGACGAATTTATCCGTCACTAAAGGTCCTGAATTAATGATTTTCAACATCTAATGACCAAAATGCCCTCACTCCTTACAACTATAAAAGGTGACCCCCTCCATATGAATTTATCATCCCTTCCTTCTCTTCTCTCCCTCTCCAAAGCTCAAGAGAAGCTTGTCCCGCACCCAGGATGCTCCTCAAGAGATAAAGTCAAATTTTCACCCCCATTTCGGAAGCGGATCCCGTGACGACGATGATGTACTACCTCGTTCTCGTTCTTCTAGGCTCGACCTCCTTCTTCCTACTCCATTCCTCATCTTCCAGGCATCGTCTTGTCCAACTCGTCCTCTAAGCTATCATCGAGGAGGATAACTTCTCTCCCATTCCTTTTTCCAGCTTTCTAGAGTAGAATTTTCCTACTTTCTAGTTGTAATAGTTTTCCTATTTTCTAGTGTAATTTCTCGCTTACTTAATTGTACAAACATTTTGAAGTATCAAGTGAATGTTTTCTCTCTCTCTCTTTTATTCTGATTGTTTATAGTGCTTCATTTCATTGTAATTGCTCCACTTTTTAACACAAATATGAAAAAAAATATAATTGCAAATTTAGATCGACGTAGCCTCCCTAAGTTCGACCTGGGATTTCTATTCTAGTATAAATTGTATTTGTTGAACCTGAGTTCTTCGCTTTTCAAACTACAACGACAGGTTTTCAAAACCAAATTCGATAGTGAAGTAACTCGACGCTTCAACATAAGGTCACCTAGGGGCGTAGAAACCCAAAGTCCGTTCTGATTGCCGATCAACGAGTCTATCACTTTCACAAAAAGATGCTTATACTTAGGGTTCTCGTCAAGTTTTGGGTGGGTTGAGTGGCAGTAGAAAGCCGCTCTGTAACCCTGAACTCAAAAATTCAAAAAAAGAATAAAAAGAGAAAAAGAGATCCCTCTTTGAATAAGGTGAGAGCTCGAGGCAGTCGGCATTTTGGCAAATACCAGGGTGTTGTGTGTCTCGATAGTTCAGGTCCTAGTTGAAATCCCTATGTGTTGAAAATAACTATTGGCCAAGAAATCTAACTTAATTCTCTTATAAACAACATATAGTTCTGCTAGGGACTAGTAAAAGATAGGCATGGGGGTGTGATGTAAACATGTTTATATCACATAAATTGTCTATTTATGCATGTTCTTAAGTATAAAATTGCATCACATACTATAAATATTGCATAACATGCATCATCTTGCATTTAGGTTTGTCTAAATAAAATGTAGGTTAATCATCTCCTTTTATGGCCAAGGATAGGGCAACTTGTTAATTGGGGACTCAGATCAAAGATCCAACCATACAGATCTGATTAGGGTGACGATTGGAGTTCAATGACTCCAAGATCGTCCTGATCGGACATCCGTAGCACCAAATAGAGATCGAGGAACCCTAAAGATCAAGGGCCAAGACGGTGTTAATCTGTACCTCAGACGATAAACCCGACCACACGGATGGATTCAAATTGACAATCACAGCTTAACGATGCGAAAATCGGTCCAATCCAACACCCATGGCACCATCTACAACACTCAGAAGATGAACGACCAAGATGGTACCACGTGGCACCATCCAAGCCGCCCAACTGACCCTCAAGACCACCGTTGCCTCTCCAAAGAGTCTCCAACACACGATCTGGGTTGTTGGATCTTGATCCAACAGCCACAAGCACGCGCGTGCAAATTCATCCGCACGACACAAGCCCATGCATAGCGTAGTGGTCAAGTGCGTTGCGCGAGTGCACGACGTGCGTTCGATCCTACAGCTACTGTGCGCAGGCACGTAATTGGAGCCACGCGATTCACATCGAGTGGCGCAGATCGACCGATAGCACCCATGGGCGATCAGACGTGCAACGCAAACCCCCAAATGCATGCAGGCGCGTAGCGATGGCAAGGGTAGTTTAAGTCGTCCAATCTCTTAATCAGACTGCTGAGCGCGTGCGGTCGTGCAAAGGCATTGAGAGCACTAAGGCAAAGGGATGCGTTTGCAGCACACGCACGTCGGCCACGTTCAGGCCTTTAGTGATGGATAAATCCATTACTAAAGGTCCTGAATTAATATTTTTAATGTTGTAATGTCCAAAATGCCCCCACTCCTTGCAACTATAGGAGACCTTTACCATACAAAGTTCTCATCCCTTTTTCTCTTTTCTCACCCCTTTCAAAGACTAAAAGCTTGTCCCACACCAGAGATGCTCCTCTAGAGTAGAAATCTTAATTTTTCCACCTTCGTCTCCCTTCGTGGAGCATCCTACAGTTGTCCTCTCTCTACATTCGAGAGGCGGATCCCACGGCGACGATGACATGCTACTTCGTTCCCATTTCTCCTGCTTCGTCCTCCTTCTTCCCGCTCCATTCCCCATCTTCCAAGCATCATCTCGCTCAGCTCATCCTCCAAGCGATCGTTGAGGAGGATATCTCTCTCTCCATTCTCTTTACTGCTTTCTAGTGTAATCATTTCTAGCTTTCTAGTCGTAATGAGTAGTGTAATGAACAATTTCTAATAATGAAATACATGTTTATTCTACATCCCTTTTGCTTTCATTTGTAATATTCTCTCTCTCTCTCTTCTATTTATTATTTGTTAAAAAGATAGTTAGTTTTCGACCAACTATTATGTTTCATGACAAACAAAGTAAAAAGCGTATTTTTAATCAAACGTCTGCCTCCCTATGTTCGACCCAGAACTTCTTTACGACTTTTCAGTATAAATTTTATTTGTTGAATGGATTTCTTCACAACTCGAACTATAACGATAGGTTTTCAAATCCAATTCCGATAGCGTAGTCATCCACCATTCAACAACATCTGAGACCATATTCAGACATCTCTTGAGGACCTTAAACATCTATGGAATATAATGGACATCTAATATAGCAAAGTTAGAACTTATGAAGGAAAGTCATTTGGATATTAGATGTCTGATCATTTTATCAGATGACTTAAAATGAGGAATTAGACGTTTGATGAATGAGATGGATCTTTGATATTATGTTTAGTGTGGATTCTGAGTTAGGATTTGGTTATAAGGATTTTGCCTAAGTGTTGAAAGATTAAGGGTGAGAATTCAGCATCTTATTGGGACTCTTTTACAACACTTCTAGACTCAATAAAATAAATATTATAACTCATTAGTAATCATACATGTAAACTGAGGACCTAGACTGAACTCTTGTCTTCATGTCTTGTCCTTTGAAGGTTAGCTTGAGTCCTGCAACTTAAGGTCAGTTTGAACAAAAAACATAGTAGTTTGATCTTATTTTCTATGCTTTAATTATTATATAAAATCATCAAAATACTTATTAATGAGAGGTTGCACTAACAATCTCCCCCTTCTTGATGATTTTCAAAATATTAGTTAGGATATTTTCCCCTCCCCCTTGTTAAGGAACTTGATGTGCTATTTAGCATTTTGTGAAGGATGTCTAATGAAGATCAAATCGATACTTTGCAAAAATTAATTTTTATGAGTAATAGGCTTTTCGCATGAATCATTTTTATCGTAAATGTATCGCATGCCAAGGTTGTTCAACTTAGTTCATTTGCTCACTGGTCGATACTTTTTCACTTGCAAAATGATATTAGAAAAATACGTCATCGTAGTAAATAATTAGGTGGAAAAATTCCTCAATCAAAATAAGCAGTCAAAACTAACCACTAAAGTTAGATCGTATCCACAAGGAGGAACATAACTACTAAGAGTGTAAATATGGATCATTAAATCATGTTCACATAAAATCACAAGACAATTATGACAACTATTAGTTCCTAAAAGTACGTTAGGCACATAGGGAAAAGATCATGACACATATAAAGAATATGAGTCCATGGGGAAATAGTGTTGAAACTTGAAGGCATGCACACAATTTTTGCTGATAAAATAATAATAATCATAAATCCAAGTTTGGAAATGGCATAAAATGTAAAATTTAATTGATGCCAAAATAGGGGAAGTCATTTCCTTAGCCGTGCGCAAGAAGGAGGAGATGGCCGAAGGCGTGAAGGCGGTCAGAGGTAGTTGCTGCCAAGGGCTTCGCAGCGGTGGTAGTAGTGAGGGCTGGGATGGCCAGAGTTGGCCGGACATCAATGAGAGAGAGTGGTGTCGATGGGTCTATCGGTAGTGCTGCAGCCGCGCACGTACGAGGGCGCACATGGCAGATGGGGTAGCACCGGTGAGTCATCACCGGCGAGGAGCAACCAATGGGGGGGCTGCTTTGTTGCTGATGTAACAGCACTTAGAGTGATTGGGGGTGGCACGAGGGCACGCGTGAGGGGCTAGTGGCTCACTGGGGCTGCCTACACACATGCACATAGCCACGTGTGGCAAATAGGTGGTGCTAGTGAGTCGTCAACACCAAGGAGAGGACTGTTGCTGGAGGTGGTGATGTTGGGTTCATTTTAGGAGATGAAGAAGAAGAAACGAAGATAAAGAACAAGAAGGGTAGTTGAGGAAGAATGCAGTGGTGACCAGTCAGCATTCAGAGTGGAGGAGGTCGCGGACGTTGTGATGGTGCGATGGTCGTGGGAGCACGGTGATCGCCACACACTGTCACCATGTGGCTATCACAGGAAGGAAGATGGTGCATAGTGGCGGTCGTATGCAAAGGTCACGGTGAAGGAGGTGAAGGTTGAGGACGGGAGCATCGTGTGGAGGTTCGCAGTTATGGTTGTGTGGGAAGGAGATGAGGGTGGAGGGTAGGCTTGCTGTTGGGTTGAGTGGAAGGAGGAAGATGATGGATGTTCCCTTGCATATGCCTGTTAAATAAAGAAAGAGAGAAGAGAGAATAAGGGAAGGGGAGAAATTAACGAGAATAGAATCTCCAACCATCAGATGCATCAACGTGATTTTATTTTACAGGCAATCAAAACTTTCCTAACTTCATGTCATGTGAATGTGGTATTCAAACATTCCTAGAGAAGAACAAGTATCTGATCAAGCAATGCATGTAGGCAATGTATTTCCACAAAATTGCTTGAATGTCAAAATACGAGGTTAATTAATTTTTCCATGTAATGCATGCCTGAAATTTAATTTTCATTTCAATGATAATGCACTTAGGCTTAAACTTAGTGCACCAAAGTGGATCTATCAAACAACCCCATGCTTAAGTTTTTCTAGTCCTAAGCAAAATATATGGATAAAACCAGGTCTCTAGGTTGGATTTTATCGGTAGGATGCCTTATCGTGTCACGCTTCTAAGGACTAGATCGAAATACCAACTATAAGCCTAAAGGTACTCAAGTACCAACCAAGATAGGGACCTAACTAGCCTGAGCCTTGTGTTCGCCATGAAGGTTTCTAAGGCCCACAAAAACTAGCCAGAGGATCACTAACCCCATCGGTTAAAGCACTTGTATTTATGTCCAACAAGTCTAGGTTCAGTTTTCCAGTGCATTTTTTATAACAAAGAGAGAGAGGGATATTTATTTTGAGAGTTTTCTTTCTTTTCTTTTTAAATTCCTCTAAATCCAACATCGGATTGGCCCTAAACATGATTTGTATTGGATTCCTTGTTGCCACCATCAATCCTCGTAAGGTCCCTGGCAATCGATGATTCGAGATAGCACTGTCTATGGCAACCCCCAAAACCCTAGCTTTCAACACTTTGGAATAGTGCCACCCATGGTGTTCTATAGCTAAATTTAGACCCCAGCTATCGACATTTCGGGATAATGCTTCCCATGGCACTTGAACCAGCATAAGGTGCTTCTATGCCCCTGGTAGGACATTTAGATATCTTAGGAGACAAGTACTGAGGAGACGGTATGTTATAACGCATCTTCGAGGGGAGTATTTTTCATTCCTCCTCTCCGTGTTGGGAACTCGTCCAATCAACTTGTGTCTTTGAGTCACTCCTAAGTCAAATATTTAGGAAACATTTTCAAAACATAACATTTCTTGGCATTATTCTTCATTGCGCGCACTAAACCAAATCGGTGTGTGATTTTTGGGTGCCTAGGTTACCAAGTCTCGCAAACAAAGGGCAGGCAATTGGACCAAATACTCCCTAAGCCTTAGACTTAATACATTAGCCTCGCAACTTCCTCAACCTCTTGTGGAATAGTCCAAATCTTAACAAATTTGTGAGTGTTTAAGCCCTAGAATAGACCTAGAAAGCTTAATTAAAGTCAGTATCCCTCACTTATCTCCTTTTCTTTATCACTTTAGAACTTAATACATCATCCGATCCTACCTAGACCTTAGGTACGTTTCACACTTAACTACTGGGACTAACACAATTTTTCCTTTCCTTTCTATGTTTACCTTCTCTTTTTTTTTCTCAAAAATTTTGCACTTCAGCTGGCATAGATTTCATCTCCTTCCTTCTCTTATCCCCACTTTTTCTTTTTTTTTTTCTTTCTTTTATGCAATAAAACTCCTACCTACATGCATGCAAAATATGTATAAATTCTATATACAACTGCAAGTTATATCCCTATATTTAGATCTGATAATGTCCTCTTTGGAAAGCAAAAGCAAGGTAACATATTACCTAAGGTAGAGAGTGTTTGGAGCTAAGGATCCTTCAACCTGTAGGTGTCCAGAACCTGCACATTATAAAAAGTAACATACGGTTTGATATGCATACATCTAATTAGATTAAAAATGTCTATTTATGCATGTTCCTGGTGTCATAAAAGCATCATGCATTATAAATATGGCATAACATGCATCATCATGCATTTAAGTTAATTTGTATAAATTGATAGTAATTTGCTCTTTTTGTGGCTAGGGAACAGGGTGATATAATTTTAGGGCCTTGGATTAAAGATTCAACCGTATGGATCTAATCAGGGTGACAATCGGAGTTCAATGACTCTGAGATCGCCCCGATCGAACTTCTATAGTATCAAATGTAATCCAAGGAAAATCAGAGGTCAAGGGGCAAGGCGGTGTAAAATCTAGACTTCAGACGACAAATCCAACTACACGGATGGGTTCGGATCGACGATCGCAGTCCAACGGCATGAAAGTCAGTCCAATCCAACATCCGTGGCACCACCTAGAGCACTTGAAGTTGGATGGCCCAAATGGCACCATGTGGCGCCATCCAAGCCGCCCAAAGGCACCAGTGGTCTTCCTCTACATCAAAGGTCATGCAACCTCAATCTTTGGATCGAGATCCAATGGTTGAGAGTGCCACGGCCTTAAAACAAGAACTCAACAAAGAAGCAATGTAGCACAGTAGTTCAAAGCTCAACATGAGAAGTGACACATGCTCGAATCCGCGTGTGCGAATTAAATCTACAAAGAGACAAGCACGATGAAATCCTTCCTTCTAATCTGTGATGAGCGACACCGACAGTGACTACATGGCGACGTGTGGCATGCCAGATGAGAGTGCCATGATCACGCGTGCAATCACGCACGATCGCACGTGTAATCATATGCGAAAGCATTGCACGAACTGAAGTAGAAGCGGCATGCAATGTGGGCCATTGATCTACGATCCAACGGCCAAGGAGTGATGCCTCTTCAGTGCTCATAATGCACGCATGAAACGATGCATGATCCATGCTGTGCAATCAGGATCGGATGCTCCTCTCTCTACCCACCTCCATCGACATTTATCTTTAGTGACACATGCATATGTCACTAAAGAGTTATATTGAATTTTCAAAAATGTGAAGTGCCCCTTTTGTCCCCATGTATGCAACTATATAAAGGCCCTATGCCCTCCACTTCTTCTTCATCCCTTCCTTCATCTCTCTCCCTCTCTAAGAGCTAAGAACTCAAGTTCTAAAGCTCTCTCTAGTGCACCCAAGCTATGTGAAGCTCCAGTAGAGTTAAAATCAAAAGTTTCCACCTCTCACCCCCTTCGCGAAGTTCTTGCCAACCATCCTCTCACCCTCATTCTGGAAGAAAATCTTGTGACGTCGATCCCTACCTTATCTCCGATTCTTCCCGATCCATCCTCCGTCCTCCCTCTTCGCTCTCCTTCGTCTAAGCATCATTCGTCCGACTCATCCTCCAAGCAACCACCAAGGAGGATAAATTCTGACCCCTTATCGTTTTATCACTTTGTAGATTAAATTTCTAGCTTTCTAGTTGTAGTTGTAATGACATTATTCTTCTCTCTCTCTAGGTCTATTGCCTATAGATTAGCTATTTATAATCATTGTGAATGTCCCTTTTATAAACAAAATTACAAAACTATAATTGTAGATTTAGAATCGACGTAGCCTCCCCATGTTCGACCCGGGGCTCACCTCGAACTTCAGTAAAAATTTATCTAATATTGGATTTCTTGCGAATTAGACTATGACGACGAGTTTTCCAAACTCAATACTTTTCACTACAAAATTCCGTTAATCATTTTGGGCCATTGCTGGGGAGGCAGCGGAACTCGATTATTTTTGTACATTCTTCGCACTTGTTTTCTCTCTAACTCTCTTGTATTCCTTCTCTATTTTCTTGCAAGTACTTCAACCAAGAATCTTCAAGCGGTAGAAAGGAGTAAAGAGCAGTTGAAGACAACTGTTAGTGTTTCCCCATTCTTTCCCCTTCCATAGATTTCAATCCATCACCCTAATTCAAACCCTAATTAACCTAGGTGCTCTCAGAAACCCTAGGATTAGTTTGATTGTTTTGATTGCCACCTCCACTCACCTCACCCTCTTCTTATAAAAAAAAATCTAAAAAAATTCCACAGAGGTGCAAAACATCTTTTGATTCTTCATACTCAACCGGTAACCCAATCTTTGGAATCGGTACACACAAACAAACACATAATTGAGTAGAAATCGGACTAGGTAACCACTTGTGTGCCTAACTCAGTGGTGCATTAAGGCTAATTGCTTGATTTGTTTGGGCCACACCACTTCATCTAAAAACAATTCATCAAGTAGCTTATTCATTAGGGTTAAAATTTAAGGTCAGTACCAGGCACTTCACTTTATTTTGATTTCAAAGGAAAACATCTTCACTCGTGTTTGCAAATCCTGGTGTGCCTCTTGAACTTGATTGAATCAACCTTAACTTAAACCCTAAAGGCTACTTAAGTAAGATTTCAACTCTAAAATCCACTCATCCAAATAATCTTGCTTGAGGTTGTGCACTCACTCACACATTTCAATCAATCATTAAGGACAACCCATTTTAAGAGCTCCTCACATTTCAAAAACACTACTATCCCAGACCTAATCTAAAATCAAGTAAACATTGGCCCTAGGACTCACTAGTCCATTTTAGGATATTTCTCATACTTTGGTGCAAATTTGTGACGTCTGCTTTCTCCAGAAGGTGCTAAGTTGGGGGGCCTGATTGTCAAACGACTTAAGTAGATAGGGGTTTAGCATAATTAGCAGCCTTCGAGACATGCTCCTCCTATTTTGCCAACCCAACTTAGCCAACTTCTAGATTAAGGATAACACAAAATTCGTGTTGTAGTTTGAATTTATCTTGGAGCATAGGTCTTAGGCTACCCAACTTAAGGATAGGCTTGTATTATTGTGCTGCAGGGTTCTATTCTCCAATCCTTCTGACCCCTTCCTAGTTTATGCTTGGAAGGAGGTCGTTAAATCGCTGCTTGGAAGGACCATTAGACCATTCAAGGAGGCATAGGTCAAATTTTAATCCCATAGATCCCATGGCTGATCAACCACCTCCTCTGCCTCAGGATCCACAAGAGATGCTACAAAGGCAGCTAGAACAAATGCAGCAAATGCAAGCATGGTTCCAGCAAATGCATGGTGAATTATTTTTATGATCCTTCAAATTACGGGGAACATCCCGGTGTCCAAATTCCAGCTAGTGACGTAGAAATCAAGCCCCAGGTTTTAAGCTTGATTAAACATTTCCATGGGCTTGGCTTTGAAGACCCATTTCAGCATTTGGAGAACTTGACCACTTTGGTCCAAACCACCAAAGCACGAAATTTGAATTGTAGGATCTGTAAAGCACAAGCACACTAGAAGGGGGGATGAATAGTGTGGTAGATAAAAAATTGCAAGACAAAACAAATCACAAAAACATACAAGATATATAGTGGTTTCCCTCACTTGGGTACTCCACTACCTAAGTCTCCCGATTTAGGATTTTTAACCTGATTCCCTCAACTCGAAGGGAATCAATTTACTAATCACCTGAGGTAATTAACGGATTACCTCAACCCAATTACAAGATATCGAAAAGAAATAAAAATACAGGTGTAAGAAAAATGCAAATAAAAGCCTACAACTAATTCCTAAGTCTCCAACAAGTATATTGCTTAATAAGAGTATGTAAATTAATCTAACGAGAATATTAATGCATAAAACAGACGATTCAACAAAGAAGAACACGATTGGCTTTGATGACTTGTTGCAAGTGGAGAGTGGCATTCAGAAGAATGTAACAAATCAAGCACTTTTGTAGCTAGTAAATTGAGAATTAGAAGTGTAGGCAAGGATAGAATTTTGGCTTTTTGGTTATATGTAAAAGGCACTCAAACAGTGCTTATATAAGCTACTAAACACCTTTCCTATGATTACTAGCTGTTAGGGGCAATTTAGAAAGATTAGAAATAGGTTTAATTGCAAAATAGCCATTCAGATTGGTCACAACGATTAGTTGGTACCAGTACTAAACTTTTGGTATCGGTACTGACTACCTACAGTCAGCCCAACTAAGTCACTAGGTACCGATATTCATGATGAGTGCCGGTACTTGTGACTCACAAATTTGGGTTCAGTGACCTACATGTACTAATACTAGTGATTAGTACCAGTACTTGTAAGGTCCAGGCAAAATCAAGTGCACAAACTGTGACCACTTGGTACTGGTACTCACGATGAGTATCGGTACTTGTTGATCACAGTTTGGGACTTAGGCTTAAACTTATGCTTAACATGTACCGATACTTATGACCAGTACTGGTACTTGATGGGAACACCATCATGAGCCCTAACTAGCTCATTTTGACCCAAAGAAGGGAACAAAAGCTCCTACATAACCAACTTAAGGTCATAATTTCATGAATAACCATTTTGAGAGAAAAATAAGAAACAGGGGGTAAAACTGCAATTTTACCATTGCAGTACAACAACGGGTTTTATCATTGGCTAAACATAGGTCTAATGGTCTTAATAAGATAAAAAGTGGGTTGGTTCAAATAGAAAAGGGTTCATGTGAATTCTAGGAATTCAATGACTTCTTGTAACCCTGAAATAGACCCACTTGATTTAACAAGATTCTGGTCAAGATAAAATTCACCTAATCCCTCTAAAAATCATATAAAAATATTCTCTAATGTTTAGAACCTTCAATTTGGCCCTTGGAACCTATTTTGACCTAAAATGAGGTCTCAGACAAGTATTTGGCTAAATTGGGTTTTTACGTAAATTGCTTAGTTAAACGTGGTCAAATCCAAAATCCAACTTCACCATTGTATTCCTTAGGTCCAAATTAGGTTTGTACCAAATTTGGACCTAAGAGAAATTAATCTTGACGTACTTTGCAAATAGGTCCAACCCAATTACATTTCTAGCCTAACTTTCGAAAATCTCTGCAGAAACCCCCCTAGCTTCTTCTTCGTTCCTTACAATTAGGTTCCTCCACCATTATAGCGGAGGGAATCCTACTCCGGCAAGCTTTAGAAGGAGGATTCTCCCTGATTGCTCAGAGAATCCCTCCCAAAATTGGAAGAGAGATTCTCTAAGTAATCCTCTTCAATCCAAACCCACTGATGAGCCCTAATTTATACCCAATCTCTCATCCGAACGCATGAGAGATTTGGGAATTTTTGAACTTCCAACTTCAGCGAGCTTGCCGTGCCTGGAAGCTTGGCTTTCAAGCACAAACCCAACCTCCAGGACCTATTTAAGAAACCCTAATTCATTGTACACCTAAGCTTGAAATTGGCCTGAGATATCCCCTAATTCTTCTCTTCCTTCTCCGGTCAACAACCCAGCAAGCTCCAGCGACCCTTCTCTCTCTCTCTCTCTCTTCTCTCTACCACGATACTAGTGACAGGGTTACCTTTATCCCCTTCGCTCACGTTGCGTCGCACCAGCCGACGTCCCTGCAACCCCCTCGTCGTCGCCGTCCTCCTCCCACTGGGTACTTTGTCTCCGACGATGGTAGTACGAGCCGGCCGCCTCCTCTGCATCCCCCTTCATCTATCCACACTCAGTTAAGTCCTCTCTCTCTTGTCATCATTTCCCTGTCTTTTATTCTTGCAAACACGCCCCGACGCTCGCAACCACCACCTTCTCCACCTCCAGCCAGACCTCTGGCGAGGTGTTCCCGCCTCTCCACGCCTCCATCTACCTCGCCAACTACCTCACGATCACTGCCATACCTCACTAACCCTAAACCCTCACTCCACTCATCACTTTAAGCCCCTAGAACTTCCCTGGAACACACCCACTTTCGCGTGCACAAGGTGACCTAGACACACACGCTCCGGCCACCCCATGCCACGATGACCATCTCACCACCTTCGCCGTGTTCAGGGGAAGCTCCCTGCATTTTCTGACGAGGCCACAAGGCCATTTTCTTGCTGACAGGGTTTGAGGTCTTCGCCACCATTGACGAAGCAAGAAGCTTGCTTGGGAGCTTCATCCAAGACTCCTCGCTCCAGGTAATAAGTCCTAGGTTGTGTGGATTGCTTTTGCACGTAGCCTCAGCCCAGCAATTGGCATTGACACCCACGCAGCTGCTGCAATTAGAGGAGAACATCTGCTATAGGCGCTCGCGACAAAGGTAGGACAACATAGTCCCACCTCGAAAGTGGAGGAGTGGACGCAGCAACATAAATTGCAAAAGTGACAAGGCTTATTGCCTCCTGACCATGAGATGAGGTCCCACTCGCCCTCACTGCCTCGTCTGTGACCCCACTGCCCACGTGGAGCTAGCTTGACCCGTTTACCCAACCTTGCACTCCTCGCCCACCACCTCACGCTAGTAGGCCTGGTCCCGGGCGTGTACCCGACTCGATTACCCGAGAGGGTGGCTCTGGGAGAGCAAACCTAAGAGAGAAAGAGGAGAAAAGAGCACACGCAGGTAGGGATAGGTTTTGCTCTTGCAGGGAAAGGAGAAGAAGAAGGAGCCAAGGGCTGAAGCCAAGGAAGAAGGTGAAGGCCACAGAGGAAGCTAAGGAAGAAGTAGACAAGGCTGAAGAGGAAGAAGCTGAAGTCAGAGGCTGAAGCACTAAAGAAGAAAGAGAAAGAAGAGAAGAAGAAGTAGCTGAAGGCAAAGGAAGACTATGGAACGAGATTAGAAGAAGAGAAAGAAAGAAGAAGAAGAAAGAGAGTAGACAAAGATAGAGAAGAGAAGAAAGAAGGAGAAGCCAAGGCAAGGAGAGGCCACAGATGAAAGAAATCAGAGGAATCATTTTTTTAAGATGTCTGATTACAAAATCAGACGTCCAATTCTTCACATATCCTCCATTATATTTCTTGCTACATTTATTCTTAATATCCATATACTCATGCTATATATGTTTCATTAGATTTTTGAGTAATATTATGTGTTCAAATTGCAATCATTGAGTTTAGTGCATGAATTCTATTTGCTCCCTGTATTCGACCTCGGACTTAAACTTTGAGTAATAAAATCTATTTATTTTCAAAGCAATTTCAACTATATTACAACACTTTATTTTAAAACCCAATTTCTCTTCGTCAACAACACTTGCCACAAGTACCAAATATTATAAGTGTAAGTCAATTTTTAAAGTTATCCCATCTATTCTAAATGACTTTATTTTGAAATAATCGATTTTGATTTTTGAAATGAATGAATGAATGATATTCTGAACCTTAATTATCTCTACTTTGATTTTAACTCCTAGATTATGTTTTACTTGTTAGGAGGCATACAAATACAATGAATACAACAAAAACTATAGTCTTTTAGTCTTCTTCCTTCATATGCTATCTTATTGCTTGCATCCACAGATTCCTTTGACCTGTAATACTTCATAAACACATTAGATTTTAAAATAGTTTTGTTAACACTAAAACACTGAAGAGGGATGGAACTAGGTTCCAACATGAATGAGGAGCAAAAGATCATGAGTCTTTTCCCCCACTCTCTTAGGGATAAGGCCGTACATTGATACCAGGCTATTGGAAGGCTGATAGAAACTTGGAATGATCTTAAATCGGCTTTCCTATAGAAATTCATCCTAGTCAGGCATACCAATGCTTTGCAACGATCAATTACTACTTTTGTCCAGCGGCTGGGGGAATTGCTTCATGGTGCCTGGGCGCAACTCCAAGATCTGTTGCGGAAGTGTCCACACCATGAGGTGCTGAAATGGCAACTCGTACAGATCTTTTATCACGGGTTGACTGATCAACTCCGTAATCACATGGATGCTTCCGGCAGAGGCAATTTCCTCAACAAGGATGTAGATAGTGTGCATGATTTATTTAAGGAAATGAGTGAAAATTCTATCAATCATGCCTCCATGGACACTTTCAACCCGTCCCAGCAACCCAGATCGAATGTTAATGAGGTCCATGACTCTCATTCATTCGATATGGAGTTGATTTGTAATAAACTCGATAAAGTGGACCTAGTTACAAAAAGAATGGAAGAGTGGATGGTTGGAAACTCTACAAAAACTTCTCGATCCACTCAATCCCAAAATTCAAGATTCAATTCTTCATGATCTCCTACTGAATAGGAGTTGTTAAATCAATTGGAAGTGGCTCAACCTGCGAGCCAACATTATTCGGAACCCCACGGGTTCCAAATTAGGACCTATGATCCCAATTTCTTTGATCCCTCTCCTTCTTTCCCGCCATCCTCGCCCAGTGAGGATGTGTATGCTATACAAGTGAATGTTAGGTTCAACCCATATTCTAACTCCTATAATCCAGGTTGAAGGAACCACCCTAACATCTCCTGGAAAAATCCAAGGCAGCAGATCGAAATCCTACCCAACAACTATGCATCGCAAAGACAAATGGGTCAGTGTCATGTTTTCACTCAGCTGGCCCCTAATCAGGTCAATCAGCCAACTTGGAATGCCTGTCAACCCATAGGACAGGATAATTTGAGCTGTCAGATGGTGGAAATGCAAGGATTCATGCTCCTACTCATGCAGCAAATGAAAACCTCGCTAGACAACTTGCAATCCGAGCTCATTGCTAATACCTGTCAGCCCGGATCTCTGCCATCTCAACCCATACCCAACCCTCGCAATATACAAAATCAGGGCAATCGAGCCCAAGGGTACGAGAATCTGAGAGACTCGCACACACATGCTCATGTGGTTGAGCAAGGTTCTTCTTCTACTTCTTCATCCAATCCTGGATATCTGGCTAATCAAGTCGTTCCAATCCTTCCTAACCGTCCCGAAGACCCAAAGTCGTATGCTTCTGCAAACTCCATTACCTTGAGGATCAGAAGGCAAACCCAGGATCCTGAAGACCATCTTCTAGTCAATAAAACCCTAGTGAGCCTGAAGAAGGAAAGGAGAATATTGAAGAAGAAATCAAGGCTTAGGAACCTGAATCCAATGATCTTACTCATGTTCCATTTCCTGAAGCCTTACTAAAATCTAGGAAGAAGCCTGTTGATAGTAACGAGGAGCTTTTGAATATATTCGAGAATGTTGAAATCAATATCCCTCTCCCCAATGCTATTAAGCACGTTTCGGCTTATGCTAAGTTCTTAAAGGATTTATGCACTCAGAAGTGTAAGCCAAGGGAATCTATCCAAAGGAAGGTGATACTCTCCGAGCATGCTAGTTCTGTTATCCTACATCACCTTCCTCAGAAGAAGAGAGATCTAGGTGCCCATTTGATTTCATGTGTTATCGGGGATTACACTTTTGACTGAGCACTCTTGGATCTAGGTGCCTCCATAAACCTAATTCCAACCTCTATATGAAAAGTTCGGATTAGGTGAACTCAGGATGACCTCAGTAATGCTACAGTTAGCAGATCGTTCGGTCACGAACCCGAAAGGCGTTATTGAGGATGTGATTGTTAAGGTTAAGGACTTCTATTTTCCTGTAGATTTCCATGTCTTGGACATGGATGTACCTGAAGACTTAAGGAACACACCCATCATTCTGGGGCATCCGTTCCTGGCTACCACTAAGGCCAATATCAACTGTGAAAGCAGTAGTATGGAGACCGCCTTTAGGGATAGAAAACTGAAACTAGATATTTTCAATGTGATTAACAAATTTGAGGATTGTGGATATGTTGAGGAACTTGAGGATGATGATTAGAATCTTGAGACTTGTATGGTTGTTACCGTTCTTGAGAATTCCTCCCACACCGATGAACTTAACCCACAACCCTCCGTGGTAGACCTACCACACCTTAAAGTGGTTGCTAATTTTGTTCACTCCTAACCTCTTCCATTGGATCATCCTAATGAATCTCCATCAGCATTCTCCTTACCCTCCATCCTGAACCTGCCCCAACTTGAACTAAAGCCATTGCCCGAGAGTCTTAAATATGAGTTCTTAGGACCCAAGAAGATGTTCCCTGTGATTATAAGTGCAAAACTGACTAAGGTGCAAGAGATGAAACTGATTAAGGTCCTAAAAGAAGATAAGGAGGCAATTGGTTGGACCATCCATGACCATAGGGGGATTGGACCATCTTATTGTGATCATCAAATTTTTATGGAAGATGGATCCCACCCTTCTCTCCAGATGTAGAGGAGACTGAACCCTAATATGCAAGAAGTGGTCAAGAAAGAAATCATCAAGTGGCTTGATGCAAGAATCATTTACCCAATCTTGGATAGTCCTTGGGTTAGTCCTGTGCAACTTGTTCCCAAGAAAATAGGGATTACCATTTTAATTAACGAGAAGGGTGAATCTATCACAACTCATTCAGCTTCCTCTTGGAGAGTTTGTATTGATTACAGGAAGCTAAACACAGCCACAAAAAAGGATCATTTCCCTTTTCCCTTCATTGACTAAATTCTTGAAAGGTTAGCTGGGCAAAAGTATTTCTGTTTCCTGGACAGTTACTCGGGATATAACCAAGTCCCTATCCATCTCGAGGATTAGGAAAAGATGACTTTCACCTGTCCCTACAGAACCTTTGCATTCCGTATAATGCCATTTGGGCTTTGCAATGCACCTGCAACTTTTCAAAGGTGCATGTTAGCCATCTTCTCAGACATGGTGGGAGAGTTTATGGAAGTATTCATGGATGATTTGTCCATTTTCGGAGATACGTTTGATTCTTGCCTGGCCAACGTAGAATTGATCCTTAAGAGATGCATCAAAACACGGTTGGTCCTTAGTTGGGAAAAGAGTCACTTCATGACACAAGAAGGCATCATCTTGGGTCATGTAGTCTCTGAGTGGGGAATTGAGGTTGATCGAGCTAAGGTGGATGCTATCTCCAAACTTCCTCCTCCCACATCTGTTAAACATATCCGATCATTCCTTGGTCATGTGGGATTTTATAGGAGGTTCATCAAGGATTTCTCTAAGGTTGCTCGACCTTTGAGCAACCTTCTGGCCAAAGATACGCTGTTTGATTTTGATGAATCATGCTACATGACATTTCATTTTCTTAAAATGGTAGTTGCTTGTGCTCCGGTGCTACAACCACCAATCTGGATAGCCCCATTTGAGTTATGACTGACACTTCTGATTACATGGTCAGGGATGTTTTGGGTCAGAAGATTGACAGAAAGCCCTCCGTCATTTACTATACTAGCAAAACTCTAGACAAGGCCCAGAGGAACTACACTATTACAGAAAAGGAATTGCTAGTTGTAGTATTTGCATTGGAAAAATTTAGGGCTTATCTCTTAAGATCTCGAGTCATCATCTATACCGACCACTCGGCCCTGAGACATCTCTTAGCCAAAAAGGATGCCAAACCCCAGCTCATTCGATGGATTCTTTTACTTCAAGAATTCGATCTTGAAATTAAAGACAAATTCGGGGCATAAAATGTGGTGGCAGATCATCTTTCGAGACTCTTAATTGATTCTTCTTGTCCGAATATTCCGATTACTAACACTTTTCCGGACAAGACTATTCTTACAATTACAGGTATCCAAACCCCTTAGTTTCCTACCATGGTGAATTATTTGGTCGTGAGTCAAATTCCCTAGGATTGGACCAAGTAACAACGGGATAGACTTATATCTGAGGCCAAATATTACTTTTGGGATGACCCTGAACTGTACCGCATTAGCTTTGATCAAATTATTCACCGATGTGTTCCGGAGAATGAGTTCCAAAGCATACTTGAGTTTTGCCATGCATCTACATGTGGTGGACATTTCTCCGAGGAAAAGACGGCTGCAAATATTTTGCAATCTTGGTTTCCTTGGCCGTCTTTATTCAAGGATGCCCAAGAGTTCTCGAGGTCATGCTCTCAATGCCAGGCACTCGGGAGCATGGCCAAGAGAGACATGATGCCTCTAAACCTGATTCTTCCCATTGAAATCTTCAACGTTTGGGGCATCGATTTCATGGGACCCTTCCTCCTTTCATTTGGACACCAGTACATTCTCATAGCTATTTTCTATGTGTCTAAGTGGATTGAGGCTATTCCTACTAGAACCAATGACCACAAGGTGGTCATCGATTTTCTAAAGAAGAATATCTTCAGCCGGTTCAGGATCCCGAGGGCTATCAATAGCGATGGTGGTACCCATTTCACGAATGCCCATTTCTGCAATTTACTAACAAAATATGAGGTGAATCATAGAATTTCCACACCTTACCGCCCTCAGACAAACAGACAAGTCGAGATCTCCAATCAAGAGATCAAAACACCCTGCAGAAAATGATTAGGACTAATAGGAAACACTTGACCCAAAGCTTGAGGATGCTCTTTGGGCCTATTGTACGACGTACAAAATGCCTACCAGCATGTCACCATTTCATCTGGGGTATGGTAAGAAGTGCCATTTCCTCGTAGAGATTGAACATCGAGCATTCTGGGAAATTAAGAAATGTAACTTTGACTTAAGTTTAGCCGAAAAGGCCAGAAAAATTCAACTATCTAAGTTGGAGGAGATTAGAAATGATGCATATGAGAATGCCAAGATCTATAAGGCTAAGACCAAAGCTCTTCAGAACCAATTGATATCCCACAAGAGCTTTGAGTCGAACTAAAAGGTTTGGCTCTTTGATTCTCGACTTAAGCTCTTTCCCTGCAAGCTTAAGTCGAAGTGGAACAACCCATTCATCATTGATCAGATATTCCCAAACGAGGCCATTGAGATTTCTAACCCAAAGATAGGTAATTCTTGCAATGTCAATGGACAGCGTTTGAAACCTTATGTTGACAATGTTATTCCAGAACCCATCTCAGGCAAGGTTGCTTTGACCTTGATCTGACTTTTTCGGCTGGACCCCGCCTAGCTGATGGCACTAAACTCAGCATTTGTATAGTCTAACTTAGAGCTGACTAGAGCATCATGGAATACAGGTGAAAATTTTCCCATTCTACCCTTTTCTCATACCTTTTATTTTCAATGAGGACATCGTATAAGCTAAGCATGGGGGGTGGATTCATTTCTTAATCATATTGTCAGCTCTGTGGATTTCTTGTAAATTTTCCTTATTTTTCCCTTTCTCTTTAAAAAAAAAATTGAATTAGGAAATGAAAACTTGGGCTTTACAAATTTTTCAACCGTATGAAATAATACAATAGGACCTGAATGTTTAGACCCTTCAGGTCTTCAATATTAATCAGCTCAGGTGTCCACTAAAATGTGAATTTGTTTCTTGATCCCTTTCCATTCTGATTTCATTTGTAATTGGTTAATAAGTTGGGGTGAAAAGTATATGACTTATCAACCTGCCCTCTGATTTAAGGGAACTTATAGTCTAAGCATCTACACATTCTTTGCACTGACTCACTTTTTGGCAGTTTTAATGGAAATTGGGTAGCTAATGAACCTTCTAGGGTGGTATAGCTGGCAAGTTGTCATGGGTAACATCCCATTCGCCGATTGTCTAGAGCCCAGCCACATCACCATTCTCTTTCTACTACCTTTAGGTAAATCTTAGATCAGGAAGCCACCTACTCAAAATAAAAAGAAAAAAAAGAGGAAAATATCCAAAAAGAAAGAAGAAAGAGAAATAGAAAAGAAAAAATAAATAAATAAGCCATACTTCACAGCATGAGTACGGTTGGCAAGTTGCCGTGGATAACAAGCCATTGGCTGGCTATCCATATCCCAGCTCATGAAATGCACGTATAATTCCAAATGCTTAGGAAGAAGTGGAGAAGTACAATAATTCAACGAGATATACACTAGGTTCACCCTTGTGTTGACCCCATAAAAATAAAAAGTAGGGAGAAAGCTACTGGTTGGATAGATTCACCTTTAGGTAGTATTTCCTTTCAAGGTCACCTAAGGACGTAGAAACCCGAAGTTCGATTTGATTGCCGATCAGTGAGTCCATCACATTCACACAAAAAAATGCTTAGCACTTAGAGTTCTTTTCGAGTCTTGGGTGGGTTGGGTAGCCATAGAAAGCAGCCTTAAACTCCAAACTCAAAAATCTAAAAAGTTAGAAAAGAAGAAAAAGAAAAAGATGATTTTGCTTTTGAATAAGGCGAGGGATTGGGTGGTTGATGTGCATACATCTAAATAGCCAAAAATGTCTATTAACGTATGTTCTTAGTATCATATTAGCATCATGCAGTGTAAATATTGTATAAAATGCATCATCATGCATTTAGGTAAAATTGTACAAATTGTATAGTAATTTCTTCTTTTTGGTGGCCAGGGATAGGGAGACTTTTAATCAGGGCCTCAGATCAAAGACCTAACTGTACGGATCTGATTAGGGTGATGATTGGAGTTCAACAACTTTAAGATCGCCCTGATTGGACTTTTGTAGCATCAGATATAATCCGAGGAAGGTCAGAGATTAAGGGCTAAGATGATGTAAATTCATACATCAAATGATAAATCTGACTACATGGATGGATTCGGATCGACGATCGCAGCCCAACAGCGTGAAAATTGTTCCAATCCAACATCCATGGCACCATTTACAATAAATAGAAGATGGACGGCCGAGAGGGTGCCACGTGATGCCATCTCAGCCACCACACCGGCCCAAGACTCACCACTGCTTTTCCCTTCTCAACCGTGCGATGGATTTGGGCCATTGCATCACCATCCAATGGCCATGGTCGGTCATGCACAAAACCCTCTGCTCGCCTCAAGTGGAAGAATAGCGTAGTGGGTGAGCGCCTGTTCGCGAGTGAAGGGTGAGAGTTCGATCTGCACTCCGCTTCAAATCAAGTAGATGCATGGGTTCAGGTCAATTGAACCATTAGATGAAGTGTGGACAGCGCATATGCGGGCGACGTGGCACGACGGATGGGCGAGGAACACATACGCGCGATCTAACTCACGCTAGAACACTCCATCGCACGCACGGGCACACGGTTACGTTGAAGCCGAAGCGAGAGAGGAGCAGTCTCAGCCAGCCGAGAATTCCTGGACATGATGAAGCATTTACACAGAGAAGAAGAAGAGGCACATGCGTGATCGGCACCTACGCCCTCGTTTAGGGGCATCAGTGACGCTTAATTCCGTCGCTAAAGGCCTTGCATTAATTTTTAACATGAAATGACCATTTTCCCCCAACCTCTACACCTATAAAAAGGTCTACGCCCCCCACATTTCATTCATCCCTTCCTTCACCTCTCTCCCTCTCCAAAGCTCTAAAGAAGCTTGTCCCAAACCTGGGATGCACCTCTAGAGTCAAAATCAAAGTTTTCTCTCCCCCGTTCTGGAAGTGGATCCCACGACGACGACAATGCCCAACCTCGCCCCCGGTTCTTCCTGCTCTATTCTTCGTCTTCCGTCTTCGTCCTCCATCTTCCAGGCATCGCATCATCTGACTCGTCCTCCAAGCAATCGTCAGGGAGAATAACATCTCTCTTCCTTTTTTATCTCTTTCTAGCTGTAATCATTTCCTACTTTCTAGTTGTAAAAATAGTATTTAGTTACAAAGTGATTGTTCTCTCTCTCTCTCTCTTAGTGTTAATATCAATTTCATTGCGCTTATCTCGCTTTAAAAACAAAAATACCAAAAAAATATAATCACGGATTTTAGATCGACGTAGCCTCCTTGTGTTCGACCCAGAATCTCTTTATGAATTTTGATATAAATATATTTATTGGCAGATTTCTTTGCAAATCATATTACAACAATGGGTTTTTCAAAATGCAATCCTTTTTGCGTAGATCTTCCAAAATAATATTTTGGCATCATTTCTGGGGAGGCAATAATTCTCAATTTTCTTTCCGCATTTCGTGCACTTTATTGTTTTCTAACTTGCTTTTATCCTTTTCTATTATTTTATATGTACCTCAGCAGGAAATCTTCAAGCGGTAGAAAGGAGTAAAGTACAGTTGACGACAGCTGTAAGTGCTCCCCATTCTTCCCCCCTCCATAGATTTCATTCCACAACCTTAATTCAAACCCCAATTAACCTAGGTGTTCGCATAAACCATGGGATTAGTTTCAATGCTTTGATTTCCACCCCTACTCATCTTCACGTTCATAAAAATAAAAAATAAAAAAAATACTTATTGTGGGATAAATCAACACACACTACATGCACCCATATTCAAGGCACATAACTTACTTGATTTTTATCTACTCAACTGGGATTCCGACCTGTGGAACTGGTATACGCAAATCAACACACAAGAGACTAGAAATCAGTTTAGGTTAATCATCTTGTGTGCCTAAATCAGTGGTGCATTTCGGCCAATTGTTTGAGTTGTTTAGGCACACCACTTCATTTTAAAATCAACTCATCAAGTAGCTTCCCCTTAGGGTTTATCATTTAGGTCAGTACCAGGCACTCCACTTTACTTTTTGATTTCAAAAGGAAAAGATCTTCACCCGTGTTTGATGGTTTGCCTCTGAAACTTGATTGAACTCACCTAATTCTAAACCCTAAAAGCAACTTAAGCAAGATTTGAACATTAAAATCCATTCATCCAAATAATCTTGCTTGAAAACCTTGGTTGTGCATGCACTCACACATTCAATCAATCATTAAGGGTACAACCAATCTTAAAAGCCCACCACATTCCATCGGCACTACAATCCTAAGCCTAAGAAAAATCAAGTAGACATTGGCTTTAAGGACTGATTCGCTCTTCGGGGCTCAGACTGAGATTATTTACGATTAACCTACTTTACTAGCTAATCTGATGTCAAGTTAAGGGAGTAGAATCAAACGATCGCATCTAGGGGGTACACTAGGAACTGGAGGCGCAAACCAAAGGAAGAACCTTCTCCCCAGTCCCTCTTAACTGGTTGGATTGACTAGGTACAAGTAGAGTAAATCGTCTATAATCTTAAGACGGAATATGAGAGTCTGTAGATCCTTAGGCTACCTAACTTAAGGATAGGCTTGTTTTGTTGTGCTGCAGGGTTCTTATCCCCAGTCCTTCCAACCTCTTCCTAGTTTATGCTTGGAAGGAGGTCATTGAATCCTCGATTGGAAGGACCATTAGATAATTCTAGGAGGCGTAGATTGAATTTTGGCCATATTGATCCCATGGCCGATCAGCAACCTCCTCTACATAAGAATCAACAGGAGATGTTTCAAAGGCAGCTGGAACAAATGTAGAGAATGCAGGGCGCTCAGCCCTTGAAGGATTTTTATGATCCTTCAAATTACAGGGAACGTCCCGGCATCTAGATTCCAACCGAAGATGTTGAAATCAAGCCCCAGGTGTTAAGCCTGATCAAACATTTCCATGGGCTTAGCTCTGAAGACCCGTTTTAGCATTTGGAGGACTTGACCACTTTGGTCCAGACCACCAAAGCATGAAACATGAATGAAGAGCAGATGATCATGAGGCTCTTTCCCTACTCTCTTAGGGATAAAGCCGCTCATTGCTACAGGACCATAGGAAGGCCGATCGCAACATGGAACGATCTAAAATTGGCTTTCCTAAAGAAATTTTTCGTAGTCGGGCCTACCAATGCACCGAGGCGAGTGATTACTTCTTTTGCCCAGCAGCCGGGGGAGTAGTTTCATGTTGCCTGAGAGTGATTCCAAGACTTATTGCGGAAGTGTCCATACCACGAGGTGCCAAAATGGCAGCTCATGCAGATCTTTTTCCATGGGTTGACTGAGCAACTCAAAAATCACATGGACGCTTCTTGAGCAGGCAATTTCCTCAACAAAGATACAGATAGCGTGCACGATTTGTTTGAGGAAATGAGTGAAAATTCAATCAATCATGCCTCCATAGATACTTTTAACTGGCCCAACAACCCAGATCGAATGTTAATGAGGTCCACGACTCTCATTCATTCGATATGGAACAATTTTGTAATAAACTAGATAAGGTGGACTTGGTTACCAAAAGGATGGAGGAGTGGATGGCGGAAAACTCTGCAAACAATTCTCGATCCACTCAATCCAAAATTTGGGATTCCATTCTTTGCGAGTTCCTTCTGGATAGGAGTTTGTGAATCAATTGGATGCGGCTCAACCTGTGAGCCAGCATTGTTCGGAACCCCACGGGTTCCAAACTGGGGCCTTTGATCCCAGTTTCTCTGATCCCTCCCTTTCTTTCTCTCCATCCTCGCCCTATGAGGATGTCTATACTGCATAGGAGAATGTTAGGTCCAACCCTTACTCCAATGCTTATAATCCGGGTTGGAGGAACCACCCTAACTTCTCCTGGAAAAACCTGGGGAAGCAAGCCCAATTTCGACCCAGCAACTATGCTCCGCAAAGACTAATGGGTCAGGGTCATGCTTACACTCAGCTACCCCTAAATCAGGTCAATTAGCCAGCTTGAAATGCCCATCAACTTGTAGGGTAGGCTGATTTGAATCGCCAGATGGTAGAGATGCAAGTATCTATGCTGCAGCTCATGCAGCAAATGAAAACCTCGTTGGACAACTTGCAAACTGGGTTCATTGCTAATTCCCGTCAACCCGGATCTCTGCCATCTCAACCCATACCTAACCCGCGTAATATACACAATTCTGGCAATCAAGCCCAATGGTACGGGAATCAGAGGGACCCACACACACATGCTCAAGTAGTTGAGTAGGATCCTTCCTCTTCTACTTCATCAAATCCGAGGCTTTTAGATAATGAAGCGCCTCTAATCTTTCCTAACCCTTCCCAAGACCCAAACCCATATGCATCTACTAACTCTGTTACCTTGAGGAGTGGAAGGCAAACCCAGGACCCAAAACTACCTTGTTCTGATCTACCAAATCCTGGAGAGCCTGGGGAGAGAAAGGAGAACTCTGAAGAAGAAATCAAGACTCAGGAACTTGATTCCAAAGATCTAACTCATGTTCCTTTTCCTGAGGCCTTGATTAAACCTAAGAAGAAGAAGCCTATTGATAGTAATGAGGAGCTCTTAAATATATTCAAGAATGTCGAAATCAATATCCTACTCCTCGATGCTATCAAACACATACCAGCTTATGCTAAATTTTTAAAGGATTTATGCACACAGAAGCGTAAGTCGAGGGAATCTATTTCGAGGAAGGTGACACTCTCTGAGTAGGCCAGTTCTGTTATCCTACATCACCTTCCTTCAAAAAAGGGAGATCCAGGTGCCCCATTGATTTCTTGTGTCTTCGAAGATTACACCTTTGATAGGACACTTTTGGATTTAGGTGCATCCATTAACCTAATTTTGACTTCACTTTACGAGAAGTTTGGATTAGGTGAACTTCGACCAACCTTAGTAACGCTGCAGTTAGCAGACCGTTCGGTCACCAATCTGAGAGGTGTTATTGAGAATGCTATTGTCAAGGTTAAGGATTTCTATTTTCTTGTAGATTTCCTTATCCTTGACTTGGATGTATGTGAGAATTTAAGGAACACACCCATCATTCTGGGGTGTTCGTTCCTGGATATCGCTAAGGCCAATATCAACTGTGAGAGCGGTAGCATGGAAATCGTCTTTGGGGATCAAAAATTGAAATTGGATATTTTTAAGGCGATTAACAAATTTGAGGATTGTGGATTTATAGAGGAACTTGAGGAAGATAACTTGAATATTGAAACATGTATGGCGGTTTTTGCAATTGAAAGTTTCTCTTGTCTTGATGGATCTGACCTGCAACCCTTTGTGGCAAACCCGCCACATTCTGAAGAGGTTATTGATTTTGTTCACTTTCAACCTCTTCCTCTTAATGAATCTTCATCAACATCATCCTCACGTTCCATCATAAACCCACCCTAGCTCGAACTGAAACCAATGCCTGAGAGTTTGAAATATAATGTTTTGGGACCTCAAAAGACACTCCCTGTGATTATCAGTGCTAGATTAACTAAGGAGCAGGAGATTAAACTGATCAAGGTCCTGAAGGAACACAAGGAGGCAATTGGCTGGGCCATTCATGACCATAGGGGGATTGAGCCATCTTACTGTAATCACAGAATATTCTTGGAAGATAGATCTTGCCCTTCTTGCCAAATGTAGAGGAGATTAAACCTTAATATGAAAGAAGTGGTCAGGAAGGAAATAATTAAGTGGCTCAATGCAGGAATCATTTATCCGACCTCAGATTGTCCTTGGGTAAGTCCTGTGCAAATTGTTCCCAAGAAAGCTGAGATTACCATTGTGACTAATGAGAAAGGAGAATCTATCACAACTCATTCAGCTTCCTCTTGGAGGGTCTGTATTGATTATAGGAAGCTGAACACAGCCACAAAAAAGGATCATTTCCCTTTGCCCCTCATTGATCAAATCCTTGAAAGACTAGCTGGGCAAAAGTACTATTTCCTAGACGGTTACTTAGGATACAATCAAGTCCCTATCCATCTCGAGGATCAGGAGAAAATGACTTTCACCTGTCCCTACGGAACCTTTGATTTTCGTAGAATGCCATTCGGCTTATGCAATGCAGCTGTGACTTTTCAAAGGTGCATGCTAGCCATATTCTATGATATGGTGGGAGAGTTTATGGAAGTCTTCATGGGCAATTTCTCTATTTTCAGAGAATTGTTTGATTCTTGCCTGGCTAATCTTGAAATGATCCTTAAAAGATGCATCAAAACAAGATTGGTCCTTAGCTAGGAAAAGAGCCATTTCATGACACAAGGCATCGTCTTGGGTCATGTAATCTCTAAACAGGGAATTGAAGTTGACAAAGCTAAGGTTGATGCTATCTCCAAACTTCCTCCTCCCACATCTATCAAACAAATTCAATCATTTCTTGGTCATGGGGGATTCTATAGGAGGTTCATCAAGGACTTCACTAAGGTTGCTCTCCCTCTGAGCAACGTTCTCGCCAAAGATTCGCCGTTTGATTTCAACGAATCATGCCGTAAGGCATTTGATTTTCTTAAAATGGTAGTCACTTGTGCTCCGGTGTTGCAACCACCAGTCTGGACAACCCCATTTGAGATCATGACCAACTCTTCTGATTACGCGGTAGGGGCTATTTCGGGTCAAAAGATTGACAAGGAGCCCTCTATCATTTACTACGCTAGTAAAACTATGGACGAGGCCCAGAGGAATTACACTGTTACTGAGAAGGAATTACTAGCTGTAGTATTTACTTTTGAGAAATTCAAGGCTTATCTCTTAGGGTCTCACGTCATAATTTACATCGACCACTCAGCCTTGAGACATCTCTTGGTCAAAAAGGATGCCAAACCCCAGCTTATCCAATGTATTCTTCTGCTTCAAGAATTCGATCTTGAAATCAAAGATAAATCTGGGGCACAGAATGTGGTGACGGATCATCTTTCAAGACTTCTAAGTGATTCTTCTCATCCGGATATTCCTATTGCTGATACTTTTCTGGGCAAAACTATTCTTACAATATCAGGTGTCCAAACCCCATGGTTTGTAGACATTGTAAATTATTTGGCCGTTGGTCAAATCCCCCAAGATTGGACCAAGCAACAATGAGATAGACTCAAATATGATGCCAAATATTACTTCTAGGAGGACACTGAACTGTACTACATTAGCTCTAATCAGATTATAAGCAAATGTGTTCCGGAGAATGAATTCCAAAGTATACTTAAGTTCTGCCATGCGTTTGCGTGAGGTGGACATTTCTCCCGGAAAAAGACTACTGCAAAAATTTTGCAATCTGTATTCTATTGGCCATCTTTATCCAAGGATGCCCAAGAATTCTTGAGGTCATGTTCCCAATGCCAGACACTTTGGAGCATAACTAAGAGAGATATGATGCCTCTAAACCTGATTCTTCCCGTCGAAATCTTCGACGTTTGGGTAATCGATTTCATGGGACCCTTCCTCCCTTCATTTGGACACCAATCCATTCTCGTCGTTGTTGATTATGTGTCCAAGTGGATTGAGGCCTTTTCCACCCGAACCAATGACCACAAAGTGGTCATCGATTTCGTCAAGAACATCTTCAGTTGGTTCGAGATTCCAAGGGCCATCATAAACGATGGTGGTACTCAAGTCACTATTGCCCAGTTTCGTAATTTACTAGCAAAATACAGGGTAAATCACAGAATCTCCATACCTTACCAACCCCAGACGAATGGACAAGCCGAGATCTCCAATCGGGAGATCAAGAATATTCTGTAGAAAATGGTTAGACCTGATCGTAAAGATTGGACTCACGAGCTTGAGAATGCTCTTTGGGCCTACCGTACGGCGTACAAAACGCCTATCGGCATGTCACCATTTCAGCTGGTGTATGGAAATGCATGCCATTTACTCGTAGAGATTGAACATCGAGCATTTTGGGCAATCAAGCAATGTAATTTGGATTTGAGTTTAGCCGGAAAGACCAGAAAACTCTAACTATCTGAGTTAGAGGAGCTTAGAAATGATGCATACAAGAATGCCAAAATCTATAAGGCTTGGACCAAAGCTCTTCATGACCAATTGATATCCCGAAAGAGCTTTGAGCCGAACCAGAAGTTCTGGCTCTTTGATTCTCGACTTAAGCTCTCTCTCGGCAAACTTAGGTCAAAATGGAATGACCCGTTCATCATCGATTAGATATTTCCAAATGAGGCTATTCAGATCTCTGACCCAAAGATGGGCAATTCTTTTAAAGTCAATGGTCAATGTTTGAAGCCTTTTGTTGATTGTATTATTCCAGAACCCATCTCAGACACGGTTGCCCTACTCATATTGTGATTTCTTTGGCTAGACTTCGCCTAGCTGATGGCATTAAACTCAACATTTATACAGTCTGACACAGAGCTGACCCGAGCATCATATACAGGTGATATCTTCTTCATTCTACCCTACTTCTCATGCATTTTATTTTCAATGAGTTCATTGCATCAACTAGGCATGGGGGGTGGATTCATTTCTGAATCATTTTGTCAGCTCTGTGGAATTCTTGTAAATTTTACTTTTTTTTCTTTCTCTTTCTTTCTTTATTAAAAAAAATGAAAAAAATAAAAAAATTGAATTAGGAAAGAATAATTGGGCATTAGAAATTTCAACCTTAGGGAATAATACAGTAGGATCTGAACACTTAGACCCTTCATCTCTTCGGGATTAACCAGCCCGGGTGTCTCTAAAATGTGGATTTGTTTATTGAGTCCTCGCCATTTTGAATTTAATTCAAATTGGTTAAATAAGTTGGGGTGATAAGTGCATGACTTATCAACCCGCTCTCTAATTTGAGGGGATTTTAAGTCTAAGCATCTACACACTACTTGTACTAACTCACTTTTTGGCGATTTTTACGGAAATTGGGTAGCTAATGAATCTTCTAGATTGGTATGGCTGGCAAGTTATCGTGGGTAACAGCCCATAGGTAGGTTGTCTAGAGTCCAATCACACAACCATTCTTTTCCTACTGCCTTTAGGTAAATCTTAGATCAGGGAAGCCACCTACTTAAAAAAAATAAAGAAAAGAAAAATATTCAAAAAAAAAGAAAAAAAAGAAAAGGAGAAAAGAAAAGAAAAAGAAATAAGCCACACTTCACCGCACGAGTATGGCTGGCAAATTATCATGGGTAACAGCCATTGGTAGGTTGTCCAAAACCTACCTCAAGAAATGCATGTAAAATTCCAAAACACTTAGGAAGAAGCAGAGAAGTTGAATAAGCCAGGGAGATATACATTGGGTTCGCCCTTGTGTTGACCCCATAAAAATAAAAGTAGGGAGAAAGCTACCGATCAAATAGATACACCTTTAGGTAGAATTTCTTTTCAAGGTCACTTAGGGGCGTAGAAATCCGAAGTCCGTTCTAATCACCGATCAATGAGTCTATCACATTTCACACAAAGATGCTTAGAACTTAAGGTTCTCTTTGAGTCTTGGGTGGGTTAAGTGGCCTGATCGCACGTGTTTCGCATGTTTGAAATCAAGGTTACAAGTAACCCGTCATCGTAGTTGCAAAACTCGTGGTCAAATAAAATTTATACCGAAACTCCAAGGGAGTCCTGGGTCGAACACAGGGAGGCAACATTTACTTTAATTGAAAACTGCACTTCGTTTTATTTCTTTTTGGTATTTTAGGTTTTGTTATTTTTTTTTGTATTTTTGAAAAGAGGACAAGCAGAATGAATCACAAGATAGAAATGGAACAAATATGATATATATATATCAATCCAATGTCGATTACAATAAACTATGCAAGCATAAAAAGAGAGGGGGGCGAGAAGAAATCTCCCGAATCGGCTGTTCGGCGAGACGATGGCACCTGGTGGAAGCTCGGATGAAGGAGGTGAGGAGCGGGATGACGGAGGTGAGATGCAGGAGGACGTCGGGTAGAGGAAAGCTTCAGCATGGCTCTGGAATGGAGGTGAGAAGGCAAAGATGATCTGCTACCGGAATGGAGGTGGAGGATGGCTTCAAGGAAACCTGCAAATGGGGATGGGAAGAGGGATGAATATTTGGTGAGGCAGAGGTTCGCTACAATAATAGGAGCCTTGGGAGCTTGAGAATAAGCTCTAATGGAGCGTTGGTAGGCTCGCTAGAGCTTGGAAGTAGGTGGGAGTAGAGTAGGTAGAGATCAAGAGGAATGGGGGGTGTAGGGGTGTTTATATAGTGGAAGGAAGAGAGAGTCCCATGCACAGGCATTCAGTGATAGCTATAAGCGTCACTAAAAGCCGCTCAAGCGGTCGTTGACGATTCGCACCTCTTCATTACTTGGGCTGGCACACGCACTGTGCAAGACATTTAGTGTCAGCTATAAGCGTCACTAAAGGCCCACCCTTTTATCATTGTAAAGCCCGCACCCAACGCTCACGCTTGCAACTGCTAAAGGCGTGGCAATCTTCAACCGTTGGATCAGGTGCGGGCGGCTATGATTGTGAGAGGAGAGTGCGTGCCTGCCAGCGTTTGAATTTTGAATCGCTGGCGCATGCGCTGGCCGCCGTTGGATGCTGCATCGCACGGTTGAGACGTGCCTGCAGATCATGTGCGTGTTGATTTGAATCGCGCGCCTCGCGTGATTGAGGAGATCGGATGGCAGGTGCTGCGCGTGAGCAACTAAATGCACACCTCAGATGGTATGTGTGTGATCTGGCATGCGCCTTCGCATCGACAAGCGACGTTGGATCACGCATGAGGAACCTCGACCGCTCGATTGCGATCGGGTGGCCCTATTGCGTCTGACACTGTAGTGGGGCACAACGAATCACGGCTCGATCTCGCGCCTGCTCTATGAGAATGCTTGACCTCACCGCTGCACCATGCTTGCAGGTGTGGTGCGAAGAAGAGTTGTGCCCGCACGGTGAGGGTAGCCGGTCAGCCATTTGATCTTCATCCAACGGCTAAGATCACTCGATAGGGCAGCCTTTGGAGATGTGCAGGTGACTTTAGGTGCTCCAGATGGTGCCATGTAGCAGCATCTGGACCATCCACCCTTCATTGCTTGCAGAGGATGCCACGGTGCTCGGATCAAGGTGATTTCTATGTTGTCGGACTGCGATCGTCGCTTCGGATCCATCCGTATGGTCGGATTTTTCATCCGAAGTCCATAAGGACATCGCATTGCCTCCTAGCCATATAAAATGAAGGAATTACTGTACAAAACATACATCTATCCAAAATGCCTTACAATGGATGTTATGCAATATTTATAATATGATATGAAATTCTAAGCCTAGGAACTATCATAAATAAGTAATTTATCATGAATCCATGTGCATTTATCATGGTCATAGAAAGCTGCTCCGAAATTCTAAACTCAAAATCCATAAAATTAGAAAAGAAGAAAAGAAGAAAAAGATCCTCCTTTGAATAAGGCGAGGGCTTGATTCGGTCTGCATTTTGGCAGACAACCAGGCACGTTGTGTCTCTGTAGTTTAGGTTCTTAATAAAAATCTCCTAGTGTTGAAGAATAACTTTTGCCCAAGAAATCTAGCCTAATTCTCTTAAAAATAGCATATAGTTTTTGCTAGGGACTAGCAAAAGATAGGCATGGGGGTGTGATATGCATACATCTGAATAGCCAAAAATGTCTATTAATGCATGTTCTTAGTATCATATTAGCATCATGCAGTGTAAATATTGCATAATATGCATCAACATGCATGCATTTAGGTCAAATTGTACAAATTGTATAGAAATGTCTTCTTTTTGGTAGCCAGGGATAGGGCAACTTTTAATCGGGGCCTCGGATCAAAGATCCAACCATACGGATCTGATCACGGTGACGATTGGAGTTCAATGACTCTAAGATTGTTCTGATCGAACTTCCGTAGCATCAGATATAATCAGAGGAAGGTCAGAGATCAAGGGCCAAGATGGTATAAACCCATACATTATATGATAAATTCGACTGCATGGATGGATTCTGATCGACGATCACAGTCCAACGACACAAAAATCAATCTAATCCGACATCCGTGGCACCATCTACAAGGAATAGAAGATGGACAACCAAGATGGTGCCACTTGGCGCCATCTTAGCTGCCCACACTAGCACAAGACTCGCTGCTGCTTTTCCCTTCTCAACCGCATGATGGATCTAGGCTGTTGGATCACCATCGAACATCCATGGTCACTCGTGCACAAAACCCTCCACTCGCCTCAAGTGGAAGCATAGCGTAGCGGGAGAGAGTGCCTCTTCGTGAGCAAAGGGCGCGAGTTCGATCCACGCCCCGCTTCAAATCAAGCAGACGTGCAGGTCTGGATCAATTGAACCATCGGATGAAGTGTGGGCGGTGCAGATGCAGGCAACGTGGCACGATAGATGGGCGATGAACACATATGCGTGATCTAACGTGCATTCGAATGCTCCATCACAAGCATAGGTGCGCTAGACATGATGAAGCTAAAGTAGGCGGGAGCGCTTAGACATGATGAAGCATTTGCGTAGATAATAAGAAGAGGCATGCACATGAGCGGCATCTACATCCACGTTCAGGGGCTTTAGTGACGCTTAATTCCGTCACTAAAGGCCTTTGCATTAATTTTTTAACATAAAATAACAAGTTTTCCCCCAACCTCTACACCTATAAAAAGGCCTATGCCCCCCACATTTCAATCATCCCTTCCTTCACCTCTCTCCCTCTCCAAAGCTCTAAAGAAGCTTGTCCCAAACACGGGATGCTCCTATAGAGTCAAAATCAAAGTTTTCTCTCCCCTGTTCTGGAAGTGGATCTTGTAACGATGACGATGCCCTACCTCACCCCAGTTCAGCTCTGTTCTTCGTCTTCCATCTTCATCCTCCATCTTCCAAACGTCACCCCATCCGGCTTTTCCTCCAAACAACCATCAAAGAGGATAACATCTCTCTCCCTTTATCGCTTTCTAGAATAGAATTTCCTACATTCTTGCTGTAATAATTTCCTACTTTCTAGTTGTAAAAATAATATTTAGTTACAAAGTGATTATTCTTTCTCTCTCTCTCTTAGTGTTAATATCAATTTCATTATGCTTATCTCGCTTTCAAAAGAAAAAAATATAATCTCGGATTTTAGATCAGTGTAGCCTCCCTATGTTCCACCTGGAATCTCTTTACGAATTTTGGTATAAATTTATTTATTGGCAGATTTCTTTGCAAATCAAACTACGACGATGAATTTTTCAAAATCCAATCCTTTTTGCATAGATCTTCCAAAACAACAATGGTCTACATTTTGGCAGACACTTGTGCGCTGTTGTGTCTCTGTAGATCAAGTCTTAGTAGAAATTTCTCAGTGATGAAAAATAACTATTACCCAAGTAATTTGATCTTAATTCTGTTCATAAATAGCATATAGTTTTGCTAGGGACCAGCAACAGAATAGGCATGGGGGTGTGATGTGCATACATCTAATTAGCCTAAAAATGTCTATTTATTCATGTTCCTAGTGTCATAGAAGCATCATGCATTATAAATATTGCATAACATGCATCATCATGCATTTAGGTTAATTTGTATAAATTGAATAGTAATTTGGTCTTTATGTGGCTAGGGAACATGGTGATATCATTTCAAGGCCTCAAATTAAAGATCCAACCATACAGATCTGATCAGGGTGACGATCGGAGTTCAACGACTTTGAGATCGCCCCGATCAGACTTCCATAGTGTCAGATGCAGTCCAAGGAGAATCAGCAGTCAAGGGGCATGGTGGTATAAAATATGAACTTTAGATGACAAATCCAGCCACACGAATGGGTTTAGGTCGATGATCATAGCCCAACGGCATGAAAATCGGTCCAATCTAACATCAGTGGCACCACCTACGAGCACTTGAAGATCGATGGCCCTGATGGCACCACATGTCGCGATCCAAGCCGCCTCAAGGCACCAGTCTCTTCCTCTACATCAAAGGTTGCGTGATCTCGACCGTCGGATTGAGATCCAACGGTTGAGAGTGCCGCGGCCTTAAAACAAGAACTCAATAAAGAAGCAACATAGCACAGTGGTTCAGAGCTCTACGTTAGAAGAAGCGATGTGCACTAGAATCCGTTTGAGCAGATTAAATCCGCGAAGAGACGAGTGGGGTGAAATACATCGTTCGATCTATGATGAGCGGCATCGACAATGAATGTGTGGCAATGTGTGGAGTGTTGGATGAAAGCGCCATGATAATGCGTGCTATCATGCAATCTGAAGTAGAAGCGGCATGCGATATGAGCCATTGATCCAGGATCCAATGGCTGAAGAGCGATGTCTCTTCAATGCTCGTAATGCACGCGTGAAACATTGAATGATCTATGTCGTGCGATCAAGATCGGATGCTCCTCTCTTTGTGCACCTTCACCGACATTTATCTTTGGCGACATATGCATGTGTCACTAAAGAGTTATATTTAATTTTCAAAATATTAATTGAACCTTTTGCCCCCATGTATACAACTATATAAAGGCCCTACACCCTCCACTTCTTCATCCCTTCCTTAATCTCTCTCCCTCTCTAAAAGCTAAGAACTCAAGTTCTAAAGCTCGCTCTAGTGCTCCCAAGCTATGGGAAGCTCCGCTATCGTTAAAATCAAAATTTTTCACCTCTCACCCCCTTCGCGGAGCTCTCACCAGTCATCCTCTCACCCCCGTTCCAAAAGTGGATCCCACGATGTTGATGCCCTGCCTCATCCCCGGTTCTTCTTGATCCGTCCACTATCCTCCGTCTTCGCTCTCCTTCGTTCAGGTGTCGTCCGTTCGGCTCATCCACCAAGCAACCGTCGAAGAGGATAATTTCTCACCCCTTATCTTTTTATCGCTTTCTTTTTTTTTTTGAAACTGAGAGGAAAGCTATCGTGTTACGATAGCAATCCGAGAGGGCATTTTATTGATCAATAAAAAGGAGAAGAAAGGGAAGTTACAAATCAGATCCCGATCTATGTATGAGGGATCAGCACTCATTTACAATTTTCTCATAGCATACTGGTCTCTCCTGAAATAACCTCTCATTTCTCGCCCTCCACATGCACGAAAGTGCTGCAGCCATGCGCAGGTGTGACCTCCCAGAAATTAAAAAGTGTGCCACAAGGAATCCCATGGGGGGAGTGGCTCCAAGAAAATTCTCCATATCACATCAGTAGTCAAACAAGAAGAAAAAATGTGGCTGAGACTGTCGGTGTGCATTCCATGTAAATGACATTCATGAAGAGCTGCACCCATCCTCTTGTGCCTCAGGTCACCTATAATCAAGCCCTCCCTTCTACATAGCCAAAGGAAAATTTGTATCTGGAGGGGGATCTTCAAGAGCCAAAGTTTCCTATCAATGTGATCACTTCACAAACCTCTGCTGTGTTAGTTGCTCTGAAACAGGTTTTAAAATCATAACATTGCAGTATAGGTTGAATCAGTGTGAAAAACAAATAAAATTTATAACTCAAATATCAGAAATGAAGTCCATGGTCGTTCGCTAGGAGCAAGTGGCAAATATAAATCTCAAGATCACAATTCTAAATAAGAATATATCAAATTGAAGCACTAATAAGATGAATATATAAGAGCAAGAATCAAGGTAGCAAAAATGTCAGGTTAAAATGGTGATTTGAATCACCAAATTATCTTATTCACAATGATATTCAATGAAGTAATCAATATTAGATGATCAAATGTCACGCAATAAGTGCATTGCACTTCTGTTGGCACTACTCTTCTTCTTTCTCCTTCTTCAGCTCCTTCTCTTCTCTTTCTTTTGCTTGGCTCTTCTCTTCTTTCTCTTCTTCTATTCTTCACACAAAGAGGGGGTTTCTTCCTCAAATGGCTAAGTGTCAGTTGTTGATCTTCAGAGCAAAACCACCCCAACCCCTGGACTCTCTCTTTCTTTCTCTCTCTGGGATCCGCTCCCCCAGAGCCTCGGGCAATTGGATTCAGATCTAAGAGCACCAGGGACCAGGGTTGCAGGCGTGGCTCGCAGCCGAGGAGTGCGTGGGTTAGAGAGGTCGGGTCAGTGCCAGGCCCACGTGAGCAGTGTCACGGGCGAGGCAGTGTCGGGTGAGTGGGGACCTCACTCCCTTATGTCTGAGGTGATAAGGCTACAGCACAAAATCAATTGATGCGCTGTTTGGAGTTCTGTCGTGCCCGATGTGGGACTATTAGTCCCTATCTTCTTCCATGCACTAGACGCAGCAGCTGAAGCTCTGATTGAGGTCCTGGGAATGGTCAAAGGCTCCAATTAGAAGTCCAAGTGTATTCCTGATGCAATTCCGCAACTCCTGAGTAGGTACCTAGGTGAATCCCTGGATGAATAAGGCCTGGAGCTTCGCGAAGAAGCTCCAACAATGGCGCGGGGGTTCTGTACCTGAGAAAAAGAATAAGGCCTAATGGCCATGTCAAAATATTTCAAGAAGCATCGCCAGATGTTGACGAATGTAATGGTAGAGGTGGCGTCACGTGCGAGTGGATGTGGAGGCCTATCAACCTTGCTGAATGTGTGCTAAAGTGCGTGATTCAGGGGAGGCGATAGAGGGGCCAATCCCCTCAATTACTTGAGGGGTTTTGGTTGGTGGGTTGAGGTGATGGTGAGGAGCGTGGAAGCGACGTAGTTGGGCGAGTGTGGAATCCGCTAGGGCTCCCTGGAGGTACGTTGGCGAGGTGGAAGGCAGAGGGCGTTAGGGCGAGTCGATGGTTGAATTGGAGTTGCGAATGCATGGAAATGACAAGTGGAAGATGAGGCGTCAATAGGGCTATATAGTGGTTGAAGTAAGGTAGAGGCAAGGTCGGTTGTGGTGTGGTCGGCATCAGGGACGAAGGTGACTCCAGTGAGAAGGAAATGGCGAGGAAGACGGAGGGAGAGACGGCCGCTAGTATGGCGTGACGCGGAGGAAGACGAGAAGATGAATCCGCCATTGGTATTGCAGATGGACGACGAGGGAGGTCGGGAAGAATCGCTGGAGCTCGAGAAGCCTTTCGACCGGAAGAGGAGGGACGAACGTAGGGAACTTTCGGCCAAAATTGAGCTTGGGATGGACGGTATGCATTGGGGCTTCTTTTATATGCTTCTAGGGGATGGTTTGAGCTTGGGAAGCAAGCTTCCCAAGTTTGGAATGTTCACCAGAGATGGAAGTTTGAAATATACCTGAATTACTCATGTGTTCGCATGAGATATTAAGAAGGTTGTAGGGCTTAGGATCTAGCTCAAAAGGAAGGGAATTCCTTGATGTACTTCCCTTTCAAATTTGAGAGGGCTTCGTCAAGGAATCAAGGAGAAAATGCCAAATCAAGCTTGCTAGAGTTGTAGGATTAGGATTTCCTGGTGGTAGGGACCTATTTTTGAAGAAGATGACAAAGTTGGGGGGCTATTTGTAAGAAATTCAAAAGCTAAGGGGCCATGTGAAATAAAGAAAATCAGACTTGAACCAAAGTGCAAACTAGGTTGAAACAATCTCAGATTGGGCCTAAATTTTCGCACAAACATAATTTTGACCTAAGGAATTCAATGGTGAAGTTGAATTTTTATTTTGACCTAGTTTTACTGGGTAATTTGCACAATTACCCAAATTAGGGCAAATGTTTGTCTTAGACTCTATTTTAGATCAAGGTAGGTTCCACTGGTCAAAATGAAGGAACCAAACCCTAGAGAATATTTTTATATGAATTTCAGAGGGCTTAGGTGAATTTTATCCTGACCAGAACCTCAATAAATTAAGCAGGTCTATTTTTAGGGTTTCAGATGTCCATTAATTCCTGTAACGCATGAAAACCCTTTTTCGTCTATTCTAACCTACTTATTAGACTCTTAAGACCATTTGACCTTTGTTAAACCCCTGAGAAAACCCACAGTTATTCTATTTTTGTGATAAAATGGTAAATTTGCATAAATAACCCTATATTCTTATCCTCTCAAATCAATGTTTTGTGCCCTTAAGACCTTCTGATGGATATGTAAGAGATTTTATTGACTTAACCAGATCAAACTGAGCTAGTTATGGCTCATGATGGTTTCCCATCATGCTGTCATCCATAATTCTTCCATAAGCACACTGAGCCGTATAGATTCCATCCCATGCATAACTGTCTTCCACACCAGTTCGGTGTTTGAATCGTTCCAGGTCTGAAATCAAATTTAGTCTCTCCTCCCACAGTCAGGTTCCCTCCCTGATGGAGTCGACCTCATTCAATTTCTAGCACTCATTTGCTTCTGACCAATAGCAGCTCACAGCGCCATCCTTGTCCATCACTACTGAAAACACCCTCGAGTAGGACTTCTTTAAAGGGCCCAGCGAGGACCACTTTTCACTCCAGAAGTTGAATGTCCTACAATCTCCTAGAACGGGTTGCAGTAGATGCCAGTTGCTCTTAAGAGCCTGGATGACAGAGTGCTAGAACAGTGAGGGATGGGAAGGGCATAATCTCCTTAAAGCACTATTGGAATGACCATAGCTTTCTTTAATTAAGTTGGTCCATGGCTTCTCTTCCCCATTAAGAATTATTATAGCCCATTTGATCAATAAGGCCTCATTAAACTCTTTCAACGCTTGGATTCCCAACACACCTCTTTCCTTGGGATGGCAAAGTTGCTCCCACTTTAGTGACTGCATAAATCTACCTTCATATTTGGCACCCTTCCAAAATAACCCCTTTCGCATTAGATCCATACATTTCCAGATAGACTTTATGGCTTTGAAGAGAGAAAAGTAAAAGACAGGGATCGAGGTAATAACAGAGTTCAGTAAGATGAGTCTACCACCCTTAGACAAGAACCTGCTATTCCACCCTTCCAATTTGACTAAAATTTTATCAAACAGAATGTTCCAGTCACATTTCTTCATTTTTGAACATCTTTGTGGCAGCCCCAAGTACCTAATGGGCAGGTTGGTACGTGGAGTCCCCAAGATATCAGAAATAGCTTCTTTCTCTTGCTCATTCAGACCAAAGCCTACCAGATTGCACTTCTCCCTATTTAATTTTAGACCTGAAATATCGCCAAAAATATTAACCATATGGCCTAATGCGCGGGCATCACCCTTTGTCCCCTCAACAAAAAAGACCGTATCATCTGCATACTGGAGTATAGGGGCCATAGCTCTCCTGTTGGATAAAGAGTATCCTCTAATAATACCCATCTCAGAGAGTTTGCAAGCATATCTCACCAGACCATCAACAGCAAGGTTAAAGACCAATGGAGGTAACAGGCATCCTTGCCTAACACCACACTGCGGTTGAATCCAAGCCCCACACGGCTTCCCATTGATCAAGGGAGCGAAAGAAGTAGTTGTAATGCACTGCTTCATCCATTGGATCCAGAGGGGGGGAACCCTCTTCTCTTGAAAACCTCCCACAAATAGGGCCATGAAAAAAATCATAAGCCTTTCGGAAATCAACATTCCACAAAAGCTTTACATTTCCTCTTATAACAACCACACACCAACTCCTGGGCCTTGATAAATGATTCTTGCAGAGATCTATTGGGGAGGTAGGCTGATTGGACTGGATGAATCAAGTCTTGCAAGACAGACCTCAGCCTCTTTGCCAAAATCTTGCTCACCACCAAATAGATGGAGTTTGAGAGAGCTATAGGTCTGAAATCAGAGAATTTTTCTGCACCTTGTGTCTTTGACAATAGGAAAAGAAAGGATCTATTAATATTATCAAAGCCAAAGTTTCCCCCCTCAAATTCCTTGATAACGTCCAGCACCTCTTTGCCAACCACGCCCCACATCTCCTTATAGAAAAAGACTTGGATACCACCAGGACCAGGAGAGCCTTCATTGTTCAAGTCTTTAATTGCATCCACAATTTCTTTCTCAGTAATGGTTGCCGTCAATCTAGACACTTATTCATCAGAGACTCTAGATGAATTACTCACCACCATTCTCCATAGGCCTCTACCTGCTGCCTATGAAGAGTCTCTAAAGTATTTGATGGCCTCAGCACTAATATCTGGCATAGAGGAAATTCTCTGACCATCCATGATTATGGAGGAAATTAAATTGATCCTTCGATCAGAGCTAGTAGCCAAGTGGAAGAATTTGGTGTTGGCATCCCCCTCTTTAAGCCAAAGTTGCCTGGAGAGTTCCCTCCAATCCATCTCCTATTTTAAATCCTCCTCTGCCACCACACCCTGCCACATTCTTCTAGCATCAAGCTCCTGATTGATTAGGGGACCATTTGCTTCTTTTGCATCAAGGCCTTGAATTTCCATCAGCTCCTCAAGGTGCCTCTGATGTCTCACAATGGATACTGCAGCCCCATACTCCTTTAGCATTGTGCGCATAGTAGCCAACTTGAATGCAAGTTTGATAGTGGCCGATCCATCCACATGCTTGGCCCTCCACCATACCTCAAGCATCTCATGGAATCCAACTTCTCTCAACCATGTTCTTCTAAACTTGAAATATGAGCCAATGTGCACTTGCTCCCCACTATCCCAAACCAGGTGTGTGTGGTCAGAGAAAGGGTGTACCAACCCAGACACAAAGGACAAATGAAACATGTCCAGCAGCCCAGCATTACCAAAGAATCTGTCAATTTTTTACATGAGGCCATTACCATTTCTCCAAGTGAATTTAGTTCTAGAGGAGGGATATTCACTCAAGCCAAGAGTCTGAACCATCAGTTGGAATCCAATGGATGCATTGTCCACCATGCCATTCAGTCTGTCCCTCCCCGTCAAAACATAATTAAATTCTCCACCCACAATCCATGCAGCCCCATTTACATAATCTATAGCTACGCTCCAATCCTCCTACATCTCCTACCTTGTAGAGGCATCACAAAAGCTGTAGACCCCTGTAATGTAGAAATCGCTATCACCCTGATTCCTTTTGTATTTATAAGTCAGCATGTCTAGCTCTAAAAACCTCCAGCATTTGTAGAGCATTTTTCCTTCACCACAAAACAATGCCCCCTAACTTGCCATGTGAATCGAGCATCACACAGTCAGCCACACCTCCATTCTTCAGATCAGCCCAAGCCCTGTCTTCCTTACTCTCTATGTGTGTCTCTTGAATGATAGCACAGTCTATCTCCCACTCCCTTAGATATCTCTAGAGAGAAGCCCTCCGGCTTTTGTCACGTAGCCCATGCACATTCCAAGATAGGATCCTCATTGTGCTTCTTGGGTGCCTCCCTTTTTGGAGTTTAGGGTTTTACCAACCCTCATAATAGTTGCAATGGCATTTTCATCAAGTTTCATCGTGGTGTTTTGTCACCTCTGCCTGAGCTTATACGGAGATCTGCCCACACCAATCTTGGATGCTAACCCCGCACCAAATTTTAGTCCCTACATTTCTGGCAATCTGGGTTGCAGTCTCATGGAATTGGCGGAGATCTCTCGCAGTACTCGCTGATCAGATGTATCTTCCATTGGTGTAGCAACCGTCATTTCCTCTTCCACGGCTTCTTCTACCAGTGCCACTTCCATCCCTTCCTCCTCCCCCAGGCGGTGATGATCCTTACATTTTTTAGGCTCAAGCGCCTCATCAGCGGTTGCATGGCCCGGCTGTTGCGAGGCTGCCTCAGCATTCACAATCTCCACAAAAGATGCTTTGTTCTAATTGAATCTCCCATCAGTAACATCCATTGTGAAGCAAAAAATCAACAACCATGAACTCCCCCCACAACAGAGGATAAGCTTTTTTAGCATAGGGCCTGCCTTGAACACATCAACCAAGGCATTCAAAACCTAGCCATCACCCTCTAGCAGTCCAATCTCAACATCTTAGACCAATGTAGCAAACCCTGCTATCATGGCTACCACCACCTCTTTTGATCTCAAATGTAATGGCAGGCCCCTACTTCTGAGTTTCCCAGATCTAGAGCCTGCTCTTTGGGGCGGCCGCTCAGGCAAGGAACAATTGAAGGGGAGAACCAGCCTCAAAATCACCATCAATCCATTAAAAGCACTCGAGCCAAATCGCAAGCATTCTATGTCTATCATCCCCAAACCAAAAAGCACAAAATGCGTAGGGGAGAGAGATGAAATCTTCCAACCACCAGTCGATAAGGATAACAAGCTTACCATCAGATGGATCTTTTCTAGGGAAGGATTGCCTGTCATCACCTCTCCGACTAAAGCCCCTTGCAGCACAAGCTCAACTATCCTGATATCTTCACTCATAGAGATTTCCACATCCACCTTGTGTCCCCCATAGGTAGGTGGAGGCGGAGGTGGAGGCAGCGGCACCCCAAACTTCGTTGCCTTATTGTGCATGATAGCCCTTCCCCTCGATTGTCCATGGTTAGCCGTGCAAGAGTCTCGCTTATGGCCATACCCCCATACGGTAGGCAAACTAGGGGGTAGCAGCACACCACAGCCATATGCCCTCAGCATCTACACCAAAAACACACAATTTCCTTGTTACCCCATGGCCTACCTTCGTAAGCTCGACTTCTACCTGTCACCCATCTTCCAGCTGCCATAGGACCTCTTCTTTCCTTCCGCCTCCAAGCCCTAGATCTCCAGGTTGTCCATTCTTCATCACCAAGGTTCCTTTCTCCTATCTCCCTAGGGTCAGCCTCCATCCTCTACTCTTGCTTTCTCTCTTATCGCTTTCTAGATTAGATTTCCAACTTTTGAATTGTAGTTGTAATGACATTATTCTTATTATAAAAAGTTGTTCTTCTCTCTCTCTTTCTCTCTCTAGCTTTATTGTTTATAGATTAGCTGTTTATAATCATCGTGAATATCCCTTTTGTAGACAAAATTACAAAAAAAAATATAATTGCGGATTTAGAATCGACTTAGCCACCCTTTGTTCAACCTGGGGCAGACCTCGAGCTTTAGTAAAACTTTATCTGATATTGGATTTTCTTGCAAATTGCACTACAATGACAGGTTTTACAAACTCGATACTTATCGCTACGCAATTCTGTTAATCATGGTTTCAAACGTTGGCCATTTACCATGAAAGTCTCACCAGATGAGGGATTTTGCATCTCAACTGTATCGTGTGGGAACACTTGCATGACAGTGTACGACCCATCCCAAAGGGTCTGAAGTTTCCCAGGGAATAGCTTAAGTCTAGAATTGAATTGCTAGACCCGCTGGTTGGGCACAAAGGCTTTGCGAAGGATGTGTTTATCATGAAAAACCTTAGTGTGCTCTTTGTAATCTTGAGCAGTCTCATAAGCCTCATTCCTCTACTCTTCAAGCTCAGTTAGTTCTAATAGGCATGCTCTACCTGCAATCTCAAGATCCATGTTGACATTCTTAATAGCCCAATAAGCCCTATGCTCAATCTTAACCGGCAAATGGTAGGCTTTACCATACACTATACAAAAAGGAGACATACCCAAGGGCATCTAATAAGTAGTTATGTAAGCCCATAGTGCATCATCTAGTTTCTTTGACCAATCTTTCCTGTCAGGTCTTACAATTTTCTCCATAATTCGTTTGATCTCCCTATTGGACACCTCGACCTGTCCACTTATCTACGAGTGGTACGGGGTGGCCACCTTGTGGGTGACATCATGACTTTTATGTAGACGGGTGAAGTGTGCATTCTTGAAATGAGGTCCCCCATCACTAATGATCATCCTTGGATAGCCAAATTAGTAAATGATATTAGCCTTAATGAAATTCAGGACCATAGAGTGATCGTTGGTCCTAGTCTGAATAGCCTTTATGCACTTTGACACATAATCAACTGCCACGAGGATATGTTTGCAGCCATGAGAAGATGGGAAGGGGCCCATGAAATCTATGCCCCAGACGTTGAATATCTCAATCGACAGAATAGGTTGCTAGGGCATCTCATACCGCTTCCCAATCGTTCCAATCTGTTGACAACGAAGACATGCCCCCACATAAGTATGTGTGTCCTTGAATAGTGTGGGCCACCAGAAACCAGACTAGAGAACCTTATACTCAATCTTCTTTGCACTAAAGTGTCCTCCACAGTGCAGTGTGTGATAGAAATTCACAACACTCTATTGTTCTCTATCTGGAACACACCTACGTAAGATTTGGTTACGATCTATTCTAAAGAGTTTGGGATCCTCCTAGTGATAATGCTAACTGTCAACGAGAAATCTATTTTGCTTCTTCTTATTCCATGTATCAGAGGTTTCGCCAGTGACTAAATAGTTGACGACATCAGCATACCAAGGTGTCGTTGGCTGTACCACCATCACCATTTCGTCAGGAAAGGTGTCAAGAATCTCCTAACGGGGTTGAAGCCTCAACTGGGATCCTGGATAAATGATCAATGACTACATTTTTGACCCCTTTTTTGTCACGGATATCAAGGTGAAACTCTTGTAGTAACAAAATCCATCTAATCAACCTAGATTTGGTGTCTTTCTTAGCTAGCAAATGCTTCAAGGCTGAATATCAGTATATACAACAGCCTTAGGTCCCAGAAGATAAGACCTAAACTTCTCCAGAGCAAATACTACCACAAGAAGTTCTTTTTCTATCATAGTGTAGTTTTATTATGGATTAGTAAGGGTTTTGCTAGCATAGTATAGCACATGAGGCTTTTTATCAATCCTCTGACCAAGGACTGCTCCTATGACAAAATCTGAGTCATCTCACATCAACTAAAATGGGTAGGTCCAATCAAGTGCCTGTAGGATAGGCATGGTTATTAGGGCCTCCTTCAAGACTTGGAAAGCCTCAACACACTTTGCATCAAAAAACGAAGGCAATATCATTCTCTAGTAAGTCGCAAAGTAGCCTAAAAATCTTGCTAAAGTCTTTAATGAAGTGCCTATAAAAGCCAGTATGGCCCAAGAATGATTGGATCTACTTGACATTGGTGGGTGGTGGAAGCTTTGAAATGGACTCAACCTTGGAGTTATCCACTTCTAAACCTCGCTTAGACACTACATGCCTAAGAACAATGCCCTGCTAAACCATAAAATGGCTTTTCTCCCAACTAGGCACCAATCCTGTCTCTTCACAATGGGTGAGAACTTTTTCTAAATGCGAGAGACAGTGGTCAAATGATGAGTCATATATGGAAAATTCATCCATGAAAACTTCTATGAACTCATCAATCATGTCCGAAAGCACAGACATCATACATCGTTGAAATGTTCCTGGAGCATTACATAGTCCAAATGGCATCCGACCTTTTTGGGCACTACGTGAATAGGACTGACCCATTTACTATCAGAAATGAGGCAGATTATCCTCGCATCCAACCATTTTAAGATTTCCTTCTTCACCACATCCCGTATGTTAGGTTTAACCATCTCTACATATATCAGAAGGGTTTCATAGAGTCATCTGTCTAAATGTAATGCATGCAAAGAGTTGAGTCAACCCCTTTGATGTCTGCTATAGTCCAAGCAATGGCCTCCTTGTGCCATTCTAGGCATTAAATCAATTCTCCCTCCTACGTCTCAGATAGAGCAGTTGAAATGATGATAGGGAGTGTATTATGAGGCCCAAGGAAAGCATACCTCAGGTTTTCTGAGAGTGGTTTAAGCTCCAAGTTGGGAGCTTTCTAAACTGAGGAAATTATGTTCAATGTCCATGCCTCCGATAGTGGATCTACCTTGATTATCCATGGCAGGGAGAGGGACTGGGCTTTGACACCCAACAACTCTTCTAATTCTTGCATATCTCCCTCTCCTTCTTCAAGATTCGAGGTATGGTCCTTAGAAATGACCATTTGGAGGGGACCATCACACAAAAGAGCTGGTGTCTCCTCCTCTACAATTTCATCGATCACTTCAATTTGGGAAAAATCTTCCAATCCGGGTTGTTTATGGGCATAAAACAGATTCAACCAGACTTTTCGATTTCCAAAGCCCATCTTGAGTACCCCTGATTTGCAATTGATGGACGCATTGCTCATAGCCAGAAAGGGATTCCCTAAGATAATCAAAGGTTTGGTTGCCATATTAAATGGTGAGTATCCAATATCAAAAAGTTGATGGGAAAGAAGTCCTCCACTCTTACCAAGACAATTTGGTGGGTGAGATTTCATATGCGAAAAGATTGGAGTTGAAAACCCGTCATTGCAATGCATAAAAAATCCACTCACCAGATAATATTTATATCAAAACTCGAAGTGAGCCCCAGGTAGAACATGAGAAGGCAAACGTTTGGTTTGTGAAATCCGTGCTTTCGATTTTAGTTGTTTTTGGTGTATTTATCTTTTGTAATTTCTTTGGCATTTTTATAACGCAGGAGATCGGATTGACAAGAACTTTATCTAGCTAATCTACTTGCAAAATAAGAGAGAGAGAGAGAAAGAAAATATTTCATAGATTAAGCAATGTCTATTACAACTAATCTCAGACTTCACTAGAAACTGATGAAAGATAGAATGAGTTGAGAGGAATCCCCCTCGAGGATTGCTTGGAGGACAACTCGCTTTGATGGCACCTAGATGAAGGTGGTAGGAAGCTGGGCGAAGAAGAATAAAGCTGAAGGACAGAGGGCGAGACAGGATGGCATCGCAGCGAGGATCTACTTCCTGAATGTGGTGAGAGGATGGCCACAGGATGATCCACGAAGGGGGCTGAGAACAAATATTTCTTTTCTACTCTACAAGAGCATCCCAGGCTTGGGACAAGCTCTCTCTAGAGCCTTGGAGGTGGTGAGGGAGAGAAAGGAAGAGATGAAGAAGAATGGGAGGGGTGGTGGTCCTTTTATAGTGGAGAGGAAACATAAATGTATAGGTCAATAGTGACATTTACAATCGTCGTTGTAGCTCTGCTGCAAATGTCATTGACGCACTCGCACATCAACGCTCGCAGCCACTTGCGCAGCTACTAAGGCATGGTCAACAAACAGCCGTTAGATCATCATCTCATGACTGAGGATCGCATGGAGATCATGCCTCTTGATTGCATCGGATGCCGCATGGGATCGTGCGTCCGATCGCATGTTCATATGATCGCGCCACATGTAGGACCATCTGCCACCTGATCATGCACTGAGGAGATGAATAACGCTGGCGTAGGCTGATCAGGGCCACACGATCAAGATCGTGCGGTCCTATTTCAATTAAGTGCACTAGGGGCACTTGGGATGATTCAAACTAGCGTCCTTCATTGCATAGAGAAGCTTTAACCACTGCGCTATGAGGAGCTTTGTGTCGAGAAGTTGAAATAAGGCGTGAGCATCTGCAACCGTTGGATGAAAATCCAACGGTCCAGATTGAAGGATGCTTGAGAAAAGTGGGGTGGTTGGCAGCGTTGGGCGGCTATGATGGTGCCATGTAGCGCCATCATAGTCATCCATTTTCTTTACTTTGTAGTTGGCACCACGGACATCGGATTGGGTCAATTTTCATGTCGTTAGGCTATGATCACCGATCTGGATCCATCTGTGCAATTGGATTTGTCATTTGAAGCTCTTAGTCATTGATCTTCCCCAGACTACATAATGTACTATGGGACTCCGATCATCGTCCTGATCATATCCATATAGTTGGATTGTCAATCCGAGGTCCTAAAATAAATCTCCTTCTCTCCTAGCCAGAAAAGGACACGAATTAACCTCTAACTTATACAAATTACTCTAAATGTAGAATGATGCATGCTATGCAATATTTATAATATGGAATGCATCTATAAGGTCAGGAATATGCATAAATACTCATTTTAACCTAAATGGATGTGTATCCATCATACCCCCATGCCTATGTTTTGCTAGTCACTAGCAAAATTAACCTAAATGCTATGTATAGAATAGAATTAGAACTCGATCACTTAAGCATAAGTTGTTTATTAACAAGAAATTTCAACTAAGGTCCTAAACTACGGAGACTCGATAGTGCTCAGGTGCCTACCAAAATGCAAACCGCACAAGTCCTTGCCTTATTTTGAAAAGGGAAGATACATTTTTTTTCTTTTTCTTCTTTTCTTTTTTTTTTTTTTGGATTTTTGAGTTAAGAGTTTTGGGGCAACTTTCTATGGCTACACAATCCACCCAAGACTTAAGAAGAACTTTGAGTTCTAAGCATCTTGTGAAAAGTGATAAACTCACTAGGTGGTCTTTAAAACGGACTTCAGGTTTCTACGACCCTAGGTGACCTTAAGAAGAATTTTTGCCTAATGGTGTATCTGTTCAACCAATAGCTTTCTCTCTACTTTTTTTTATTTTTTATATGGCGTGAACACAAGGGTGAACCCAATGTATATCTCTCTGGTTTATTCTACTTCCCCTCTTCTTCCCTAAGTATTTTGGGAATTATTTGTGCATTTTTGTGAGTTGGACTCTAGACAAACATCCAATCGAGCGTCAAACCCATGACAACTTGCCAACCATACTGTTGTGATGAAGTGTGGCTTACTTATTTTTCTCCTTTTCTATTTTTTTTCTTTTTGAGTATATATTTTTTGTTTTTCTAAGTAGGTGACTTCCTTAATCTAAGATTTACCTAAAGGCAGTAGAAAGAATATGGTCATGTAACTTGGCTCTAGACAACTGGCTAATGAGCTATTACCTACGACAACTTGCCAGCCATACTACCCTAGAAATTTCATTCGTTACCTAATTTCCGTAAAAACTATCAAAAAGTCAATTCAAATAGTGTGTAGATGCTTTAGACTCAAAGTCTCCTCAAATCAGATGACGGGTTTATAACTTGTGTACTTATCACCCCAATTTATTAGCCAAATTAAAATAAAATTAACGTGGTGAGAACTCGAGAAACAAGTCCACATTTTAGTGGACACCCAGGCTGATTAAGCCTGATGACCTGAAAAGTCTAAGTATTCAGGTCCTAAAGTATCGTTTCCTAAAGTTAGTAACTCCTAATGCCTAAGTTCTCTTCTCCTAATTATAAATTTTTTGTGCTTTTGAATTTAAAATTTTTTTTAAGAAAGAAATTTCACAGAGCTAACAACATAATCTCAATGTTAAGTATCCACACCCCCATGCTTAACTGATGCAATGTCCTCATTGTAAAAATAAAGTCATGAAAAGTGTGGAAGAAACAGAATATCACCAGAATTTTGTGAAAATCTAGTTGACTCTGTAGAGAAAGTGGAGTATACACACGTACTAAGTTTATTGCCTCCAGCTAATCATATTATACAAACAAAGAGAAGAAATTAAAAACTGAGAAGTGCAGGTTAGGATCAGAATTAAAAGATTGATCCTCAAACCCTCCAGCAGGAGATGTCCACAAATGTGGACCAGATTGTGATGTAGGCCCATGCCCTATGGTCGAGTAGCTTTAAGGTTCTGGATGAAAATTACCCAGAACCAAAGATTATTGTGCTTGCGAGGTTGGGCCTATGGTTTTGTGGTGTGTAACCCAAGTCTAAAATGGTAGACAATAAGTAGATCTAGTTCAATAGGTTTGGTTGTCCACTTAGGGTTCAGCTCAAAAAGATAATCAATTATTTTACATTCGGGTTGCACATCAAAGATATCATAAGGGTCCTAGTAAAAGCTTGGTGGTTTCAGGTCAATAGGAAACCTTAGATCCAAAATTGTATTTCCATCAAAATTAGCCTCCCAGGTTTTCATTTCCAAATTTCTACTCTCCACAGTCATAATTTCATATTCTAGGACCTCCCACATATTATTTACCCCATCTAAATTATCCAAGTCCAATAATTATAGCTAAATCAGGATTGACTTGGGTACAATGATATCAAAAGTATCATCATTCAGCTCTTTGGGGGTGTGGTTGAAGATTGAGGCTACTGATTGGATCATCTATTATAATAGGACCTGAATCCGCCATGTCAACCCTAATCAGATCATAATCCTCAATTATCAGGCTATCAAATGGTTCATCAATCTCCACGAGCCCGTTTATCTCACTAAAATCATTTTCCTTAACTTCAAGTGAGACTTCACTAAGAGATTCCTCACCCTTAGAATTAAGAAATTCTTGATCCTCATTTATATATGTCTCAAAATCATCTATCATTCCCTTGTCCACAGAGACATATTTTTCCTCTCTCCCTGGCTTGGGGATCTCGGGTGAGAAAATTGATTCATCCTCAATGGGTTGCTCTAAACCGACCTGGGCTTCCCTTGTTTCATAAATATGTCCCCCTTAATAGGTGCCTAAGCGATTTTTGATAGTGGCTCTCCTGAAGGGGGTTCATCTTGAGAATCATCTCAAGATTGAACTAGGGTAACCATAAATTTCATTCTCAATCTCAATAATTTCCTAAGTAAAAACTCACCTGGGCCCTTATCCTCAATGTCTTGGAGCCAATCCAATAACGAACTATTCAGATCGTTAATCATTTGAAGCAGCGGCTCCAATTCTTCATTGCAAGGTGTTGGCTGGGCTTTTAAAGATCGTATGGTGTTTCTCAAATTGGACAACACCCTATCTTGGACTTGGTTCACCTGAACTGAATGGTTCGGTTCAGGGATGGGTGGGTTTAGGTTAAATTCAGGGGAGTTAAGGAATTGAGGTTCTTGGGGTCCTCCCTGATAGTAGGTTGTTTCAGGTTGCTTGAAGAGGGGTGGTGATCTATATTCAGCATAATCATGGGAAGGGTAAGAGTTATAATCATCATATCCTTCTTGATTGTAGATCGGGTTAGGTTATTCATCAAAGGGTGGAGATCTATAATCAGTGTAGGCATAAGAAGGATAATATTCATAGTCTTATTGTCCAGGGTTAGGCCCTAACCATTGAGGTCTGGAATCATATTCCCAATCAAAGTTATTCCGACAAGTGGATGAGTAGTCATAAGTCGGGTTGAGATAGTAATCATCTTGGGGATAAGTGGTGATAGGAGGGTAGGATTAGAAATGTGAGTGTGGCATGGAAGAATACATGGTGAAGTAGGAGGGAAGATAGAAAATAGAAAGGTGCCCTACAGTACAACCAAACTAAACATGTCCTTAGGTAGGTAACCTAAAGACCTGCAGACTCTCAGAACACGTCTTGAGATCAAAGAAATTATTTAGTCTACTTCTATTCTGTCAATCCAACTAGTCGGAGGGAGGGATTGAGGAGAAGGTTCTTCCTTTGGCTTACACCTCTGATTCCTTTGATACCCCACAACCGTAGTCATTTGACATGACTACCCTAGCTAGACATCAGATGGATCGGTAGAACTAGATTAATCGAAAAAAATCTCAGTTGGAGTCCCAAAGAGCGAATTAATCCTTAAAAACATCTACTTGGTTTTAAGAATTTCGCTTGATTAAAATAGCAATGGAATGATTTATCGTTGTAATTTATGTGATGGAAATCTCTCAATCAAAGATTAAAATAGATACCAATTTAAACCACAAAAAAGATGTCGTATCCATAGGGAGGTTTAAGCCTAATAAAACTTGCAAATTCCTTATCTTATTATTCCATCATGATAGAGCCTACAAGTATAGTTTAACATGCAATGTAAATGAGGCTACTAGATTGAATAGATATGCAATCAGATAATATAGTAAAAATGAAAGGGTTAGCTGTAATTCTTGCAATAAATAAATATTCTAAGAGAAATAACCCATAATATTCTAAACATAGAAAGTCAGTCAACAACTTAATCTCCTTGCATTATTGAGTTAGCCATGTGCGTTGGAAGAGGGCCAAAATGCATAGGAGAAGAGAATGAATCATCAGATAATTATAGAAAAATTGAGGGATTAGTCAGTAATATTACTAAATAAATCAAAATTATCTTATTTAAAATAAAATCTCCCGCAATGGCACATCAATGTAAATATTAATTCATTGCAAAATAGAGGAATTTCCTTCTCTCCTCTTCGTGTACATGGAGGAGTGGTTGCTGGCCGATTGGAGCTCGATGGCGGTGTATGGGAGAGAGATGGTTGGGATGGCGGTGACGGGGTGGTCGAAGGTGGCCGGCAGCGACTGGTTGGAGGAGGATCGATCGGATGGCGTGGCGATTAGCGTGGGAGAAGGAGCTATCATGGCCAATTTCCAAGGGAGTGGCTATCCTCGTGAGGTGGAGGCGGGCACTTCGGTTGTTTTGGTGGAGAAGGAGATGGCCCGAGGTGGTGTGGCTGGCGATGGAGGGGGGCTACATTTTGGGCTCTTTCGTTTGGAGTTGCATGTAGCAGTGGAAGGAAGAAGAGGAAGAAGAAGAAGAAGTCAGGTGCACGCATGCATGCTGGAGCACGGGGTTCAGCTGCGCACGGACGCGGGTTAGAGCGTTGGCATGCGCTTGCTGCTAGTGCACGTGGAGCGACGCAGGCGCATGGCTTCTGACCGTGAGGAAAGCATACACAGGCTGCTGCTACGTGGTCGCAGGTGCGTGAGGTGCGTGGCTACAGGTGCATGAGGGGCATGGACGTGAAGCTTGTAGGCAGCACGTAGGAGGTGTGCTAGTCTGTTACATAGAAGAATAAGAGGAAGAAGATGGAAACAGAAGAGATGGTGTGGTGGTAGGCACGCTGTCACTGTGCGTACCCATGGTTTTGGAGAATGACGAGTGAGATGGAGCAAGCTTTTGGCCACGGTGTTCGCTCAAGTCCACGGTGTACGCCCGTTGCACAGTGGAGGAGATGGGAAGATATCCCCGCAGGGGGAGAAGATTCATTCTTGATCCCCCGTCCATCCTCCTCTTTTTAAATGTCGAGATCATCTCCAATAATATTGGTGATGGGGTAGTGGTATTGCATGAGATTCGGCTAATTTGGGTGGCCGATTTATTGAGGTCGGCGAGAGCCAAGAGATCCTCGTTGGGGAAAGATCTTTTCAAAAGGCCTTGGTTTCTTTGCAAATTTGTTCCTCCTCCTATCCCATTTTCCCGATTACTATTAACTCTTAAAATAGCCTGACGGAGCGGGTCAGGTTGAGGAGATGGAGAGGGTGTGTTGTGTGCGTGTCCTGCATGAGATAGTGGCACAATGAAATGCAATATAACATAAGTTATTCCTACAGTAATGAAATATAAAATAATTATTTATATACATAATAAGTTATAGAATGCAATAGAATATATGTAGACTTAAGTAATGATGCAAGCAATCATTCTATGACCTAATGTAGTTATTACCAAGCATAATATGTAAGAATAAAGTTAAATTAGTGATGGAAACACCATCATGAACCCTAACTAGCTCATTTTGACCCAAAAAAGAGAATAAAAGCTCCAACATAACTAACTGGAGGTCCTAATTCCATGAATAACCATTCTGAGATAAAAGCAAGAAAAAAGGGGTAAAACTATAATTTTACTATTGCAGTACAACAACAGATTTTCTCATGGGCTAAACACAAGTCAAATGGTCTTAACAAGATAAAAGGTGGGTTGGTTCAAATAGAAAAGGATTCATGTGAATTCTGGGAATTAAATGACTTCTTGTAACCCTAAAACAAACCCACTTGATTTAACAAGGTTCTGGTCAAGATAAAATTCACCTAAACCTCTAAAAATCATGGAAAAATATTCTCTAGGGTTTATAACCTTCAATTCGACCCTTGAAACCTATTTTAACCTAAATTGGGGTCTCAGTCAAATATTGGCCCTAAATTGGGTTTCTGCGTAAATTGCCCAACCAAACATTATCAAACCCAAAATCCAACTTCACCATTGGATTTCTTAGGTCCAAATTAGGTTTGAACCAAAATTTGGACCTAAGAGAAATTCATCTTGACCCACTTTGCAAATAGGTCCTGCCTAATTACATTTCTACCCCTATCTTTCAAAAACCTCTGTAGAAACCCCCTAGCTTCCTCGTTGTTCTTTGCAATTAGGTCCCTCCACCATTATAGCGGAGAGAATCCTACTCTTGTGAGGTTTCAAGGGAAAGAACTTTGATCTCTTAGAGAATCCCCTTCAAAATTGAAAGGGAGATTCTCTGAGAAATCTCCTCTAATGTGAACCCATTGATGAGCCCTAATTCCTACCCAATCTCTCATGCGAACGCATGAGAGATTTGGGTCTCTCTGAGTTTCCATCTCTGGCGAGATTGCCATGCTTGGAAGCTTGGCTTTCAAGCACAAACCCAACCTCCAGGACCTATTTAAGAAACCCTAATTCATTCTGCATCTCCTCAGCTTGGAATTAGGCTGGTCCACCCCACCTTCTTCTCTCCTCGCCGGCCACAACCTCTCTGCAAGCTCCGGCGGCTCCGTGCCCTCTCTCTCGTCGCCCAACCACAATACCAGCGATTGGGTTGCCTTCCTCTCATTCATCCGCGTTAGCCATACCAGCTTGATGCCGCCTCTGCCCCTGTCGTCCTCATCACCTCACCTACGGAGAGGTTCATCTCCGGCAACGGCAACACGAGCCGGCCGCCATCCCTGCCTCCTTCATCCTTAGGTTTGGTCAGATAACTTCTTTCTCCCTCCTCTTCCTATTCCCCCTCTTTATTTTTTGAAAATATCCCTCGACACCACTAATGACAAACACTCCACCTTTGGCCAGCACTCCGGCGAGGCATCCCCATCACTCCACACCTCCATCCACCTCGCCAACCACCCCATAAGCTCCTCAACACCTCACTGAACGTAACCCCTCACCTCACTCACCGCGCCACACACCCAAACCACCCCCCGAACACACCCATACACACAGCCACAGGTTGCCCTAGATCTGCCACTACAGCAGCTCCCACGCCATGCCGACCACCGCCACCTATTCGTCGTGTCTTGGTGAAGCTCCTTGAGTGCTTTGATGTGGCCACAAGGCTGTTTTGGTGTATTCAGGTACCTAGCTGCCAGCCACCACTACTGACGATCTTGAAGCAAGCTTTGAGCTGTCCCAGGCTTTGCGCAGCTCTAGGTGAGACTCCCAGGCTGTGCAGATTTCAAGCTCGTGCACATCCAGGCCCTCATGCAATGACTCTAGCCTCTGCAGCTTAGCCAATTGGACACGCCATCTGCTACTGTGCACGCAACAGGAAGGTGGGAAGTTTAGTCCCACCTTGGAAGTGGGTGAGTGGGTGCAGCAAGATAAATTAAAAAACTGCATAAGGCTCTTCGCCTCCTACCACGAGGTGAGGTCCCACTCACCCTCTCACCACCTTGTTCGCGGCACTGCCCACACAAACCTGGTGTGACTCGTATACCCAACCTTCACTCCTTGCCCACCACCGCACGCCGGTGGGCCTGGTCCCAAGCACATACCCGACCCGATTACCCAAGAAAGCTACTCTGGGAGAGCGAGCCTAAGAGAGAAAGAGGAAGAGAGAGTGCGCGTGGGAAGGGGTAGGTTTTGCTCTTGCAAGAAAGGAGAAGAAGAAGAAGCTAAGGAAGGAGAAGACAAAGCTGAAGAGCTAAAGAGAAAGAAAGAGAAGGAAGGAGTAGGGCTAGAGAAGAAGAAAGAAGGAGCCTGTTTGTCGAAAGTGAAATCGGGTTAATAAAATAGATGCATCGCAGTATAGTTGAAATCGCTTCGGAAACAAATGAAAGTTTATTACTCGAAAAATATGAATCTGAGGTCGAACACAGGGAGAAAATTGGGATTTAAAAACTAAGAACACAACTTTCAACTTGATAAAATGTAATGATTAATGAAATTATGAGTAATAAAAATAGTTTCAATGTGTATGGAAGCTCAACAAAATATGAAGATAGATGCAAAAATCAGATAATTCTCTCTTCTTTGCTTCTGGATTGAGCTTTCTCTTCTTCTTCTTTTCATTCTTCATCTTTCTCTGATTCTTCTGATTCGTCTCTTCCTCTATCTCTCTGATTATTGGCCTTAGCTTCTCTTTCTCTCTTCTTCTTCTTCCTTTCCTCTGCCTTGGCTTCTCTTTCTTTCTTAATTCTCTTTCTCTGCTTTTGACTATAGCTGAGCCTTCTTCTTCCTTTGCTTTTCTACTGAAGCTTCCTTTTCCTTCCTTCTTCCTTCTTCTTCCTTGGCGACCTCACCCTTAGCCACTGCTGAGGCTTCTTTTCTTCTCTTCTTCCTTGGCTTCTGGCTTCCACTTCTTCCTTGCCTTCGCCCTTCGGGAGAGCAAAACCTAACCTTTACTCTCCTTGCGAACTCTCCTTTCTTTCTTCTCTCTTAGGCTCGCTCTCCCAGAGCCTGCTCGAGTATTCGGGTCAAATCGACGTGCCTGTGACCAGGCCCATTGGCATGTGTGGTGGGCAAGGAGTGTGCGGGTAGTCGGGTCGGATACCATGTCCGCATAGCGTGGGGTCATGGATGAGGCGTGAGTGGGCGAGTCGGACCTCACCCCGTGTCAGGAAGCGAAAAGCCCCTGACACTTTTTCAATTTATCCTGCGTCTCCCGCTCTAAAGTTACCGAGGTGGGACTAAATGTCCCACCCACTTCTCGCGTGCACTTGTAGCAAGTCTTCTTCTGATTGCTGAGGCTGCAGGGCTTTGGCCTTCAATAGATGTGTTGATGTTGCTCGTGAAGAGAATCCACACGCCCAGAACTTGGACTCCTAGCACCTGGAGACTACTATGAAGCTAGCAAGCTTCTTCAAGCTTTCTTCAATGGCGGATAGGGCGCCTATACCTGTTAACACAAATACGGCCTGACGACCCTGTCAAATCACTCAGAAGGCTTCGTCGTTACACGGAGAAGGTGGCTCGGGTGCTGGTGTGGTGCGGGATGGCCTGGGTGTGCATGCCTAGGTCGTTCTGTGGCCATGGAGTTGGGTGTGTTCCGGGGGAGTGAACGAAGGTTGTGGAAGTTAATGGAGAGGGGGAAAATGATCAGTGGGATGAGGCGATGCTTCCGAAGTAGTTGGCGAGGTATGTGAGTGCGTGGAGTGGTGGATGCACCTCGCCAGTGGTCTGCCGGAGGTGGAGAAGGTGATGGTGGTCTGTGGTTGTCAAGGCGTGAAAGTAGGAATTGATAAGGGGAAAAGAAAGAGTAGGGGAAGCAGACTTATCTAAGAGTAGCTGGACGATGGGGGAGTTGAGGGGGCAGACGGCGCGTATATGCCTTCGCCAAAGACAAAGACCCTGAGATAGAGAGGTGGCGACGATGAGAGGGAGATAGGTGCGGGCGTAGGTGTGGCGTGACGTGGAAGAAGGAGGCAGAGACAACTCTGCCACTGGTATGGTGGCAGAGCGACAAGAAGAGGGAGGAGTCGTCGGAGCTTGCCAGGCGTTTTGGCCGGAGGGGGAAAGGAGGAATTTTAAGGGAATCTCAGGCCAAAACAAGCTTGCCTTGACCGGGGGGATCTGGGCCCTCTTTTATAGTCTCAAGTAGAGGGCCTTGTGCTTGGAAGTCAAGCTTCCAAGCACGGCAACCTCGCCAAACTTGGAAGGTCGAGAGATACCCAAATCTCACTTGCGTTCGCATGAGAGACTGGGTGTCAATCAGAGCTTGAGATTTAGTTCACATGATCGAGAATTCCTCAGAGAATCTCCCTTTCAAATTTGAGAGGGATTCTCTAAGGAATCAAGGAGATATCCCTCTTGAATCCTCATTGGAGTATGATTCCTCCACTGTAATGGCGAAGGGACCTAATTGCAAAGAATGACGAGGAAGATAGGGGGTGTCTGCAGGGGTTTTCAAAAGCTAGGAGCATAAATGTAATTGGGTTGAACTATTTTGCAAAGTAGGTCGAGGTGAACTCCCCTTAGGTCCAAATTTTGGTATAAACCTAATTTGGGTCCAAGGAATCCAATGGTGAGGTTGGATTTTAGGTTTGAGCATGTTTGACTAGGAAATTTGCATAAAAACCCAATTTAGGGTAGATATTTGACTAGGACCCCTATTTAGGTCAAAATAGGTTCTAAAGGCCAAATTGAAGGTTATAAACCCTAGAGGATATTTTTTATGATTTTAAGAGGGTTTAGTTGAATTTATCCTGACCAGAACCTTGTTAAATTAAGTTGGTCTATTTTAGGGTTGCAAGAAATCATTTAATTCCCAAATTTCACATTAACCCTTTTCTGATTGAACCAGCCCACTTTTTATCTTGTTAAGACCAATTGACCTATGTTTAGCCCCTGAGAAATCCTGTTGTTGTACTGAAATGGTAGAATTACATTTTTACCCTTTATTTCTTGCTTTTCTTTCAAACCAATTATTCCTTGTGTTAGGCCCTTCACTTGGTGATGTAGGAGCTTTTGTTCTCTTTTCTAGGTCAAAATTACCTAGTTAGGTCTCATGATGGTGTTCCCATCATACCCCCATGCCTAGCTTTTGCTAGTCTCTTAGCAAAATTTTAAGGTTTTAACTTCTGTTCTAGACCATGAGTTTCTTTCACAATTTATGATGAGTGCTTTTTCTTTTTCTTTTTGATTAGGTTAGAATGCTGACAGTAGACCTAGAGGTACTCAAGTACCAACCAAGATCTGGACCTGACCAGCTCTAGCCTCAGCCTTCCGCGATGGTTTTTAAGGCCCACAGGAACTATCCTAAGGTTCGTTTGACTCCGCGGTTAAAGCACCTATGCATGAGATATATTTTAGCCTTGGTTCAGTTTGCAGTGCGTTTTTTTTTGTAAGAGAGAGACAGAGGATTTATTTGTTTGGAGAGTTTTCTCTCTCTTTTCTTTTTGTTTCTAGCTTGGGATTGGCTTCTCAACATGGTATGTATCGGATTCCTTGTCCCCATCACCAATCCTCAAAGGTCCCTGGCAATTGATGCTTCGTGATAGCACCACCCATGGCAACCCCGAGAACCCTGGATTTCGAGATAATCCTGCCCATGTTGTTCTGTAGCCAAATCCAGACCCTGGCAATCGACATTTCGTGATAATGCCACCCATGGCATCTGAACCAATAGGGTGCTTACGTGCCCCCTGTAGGATATGTAAATATCCTAGGATATAAGCACCGAGGAGATGATATGTTGTTATGCATCTTCGAGGGGAATTTCCTGCCTCCCCACGTCGGGAACTTGTTCAAATCAACTTGTGTTGATCGGCTGCTCCTAATCTAGACAACTTTTTTCAGAACATTTAAACGCTTTTGCGTGATTTTGATAGTTATGCGCACTGAACCAGACTGTGTGTGGATTGGGGTGCTTAGGTTACCGAATCCTGCAAATCAAAGGTCAATTAACGAGGTTGAATACTCCCTAAGCCTCAGACCTAATACTTAAGCTTCTCATTTTTCCCAACCTCTTGAGGATTATCCAGATCTTAGCGGGTACTTGAATTTTTAAGCCTAAGAGTCTAGCCCAAAAGGCCTAAGATCAGTGTTCCTATTAATCTCTTTTTGTGTCTCATTAGCACTTTTTCCTATATTTTTCCATGATGTGGTCTAGAACTTCGGTTAATCCCTTAATCTCTTACTAATGACTTATTCTTTTCCTTTTTCATTTTGTGCTCCTTTTTTTTCATTTTGCTCTTTTCCCCCTTATGGTTTGTATGGCCTCAAAGATTTTGTCTCCCCTCAATTTTTGTTCTTTTTCAAGATTTTTTCATTTTTTGATGTTTTTTGTGATATGTGATTTTTTTGTTGAAACATTTTCTTGTGAGATAAGTTTTCATGAAGTTTTGCACTTTAATACCCCCCCATGACTACGATTTGCAATGTTCCCATTGTAAATTGGGTGGGTTCAAATTCAACTTAGTTCATTCATTAGGACAGGTTTTGGGTGGGCGAACGGGTCGAGGTGACTATTGCGAATGAATTCTAGACTCGGGTACGGGTACTTGAGGTGGAGTTGTTTGTTCTAATGGATGAATCCTAAAGTGCAATATGAATTCAGCATAAGAATGTCAAGAAAGGTTTCGGGTTTTTCAAGAAAGACGGGTTGCCTCCCGTTAAGCACTGAGTTTTACCCCATTGGCTGGGCGTAATGAGCTCAGTGAGAAAGGAGGGTATAGGATATCTCAACTAAATTTCTATCGGTCATGTCAATGAATGGTTTGAGTCTCTGACCGTTCATGACGAAGGGTTCAGAATCGTGGCTGAGTGGACTAATTTCAATGACTCCATTTCCAAAGATTCGTTGGACTAAGTAGGGTCCAATCCATTTTGATCTTAATTTTCCTGGGAACAGTTTGAGTCTGGCATCGAAGAGTAGGACCTTTTGACTAGGATGAAAGATCTTTCTAGATATGTGCTTGTCATGAAAGGCTTTAACCCACTCTTTGTAAATTCTCAAGTTCTCATACGCGTCGTGGCGTAATTCATCGATCTCGCTCATTTGAAGCTTTCTATGGGTTCCAGCCTTAGAAAGATCTAGGTTGCAGTTCCGTACTGCCCAATAGGCTTTATGCTCCAGTTCGACTGGGAGGTGACATACCTTCCCGTACACCAATCTGAAGGGAGACATACCTAATTGGGTCTTGTGGGCTATCCTATAAGCCCACAAAGCTTCCAGAGGCTGGGATGACCAATCCTTCCTCTCAAGTCAAATAGTAACTTGGAGGATTTTCTTGATCTCCTGGTTTGATAGCTCAGCTTGACCATTAGCTTAGGGGTGGTAAGGAGTAGAGATTCGGTGTGACACCCCGTATTTAGTCATTAGTGACCTGAACTGAGCGTTTGTGAAATGGGTCCCTCCGTCAGAAATTATCGCACGTGGAATCCTGAACTGTGAGAAGATGTTCTGGTGAATGAATTTGATAACAACTTTATGATCATTGGTTCAGGTCGGAATGGCCTCAATCCATTTGGACACATAGTAAATAGCGAGTAAAATGTATTCGAAGCCGTCCGAGATGAGGAAGGATCCCATAAAATCAATCACCCGAATGTCGAAAATTTCGCATTCCAAAATCAGTTGTAAAGGCATCATATCTTGATAGCTCATGTTGCCCAAGGTCTGGCAACGGGTACATACCTTAAAGTGATTGTATGCGTCCTTGAAAATTGTGGGCGAGTCACACTAGAGGACTTTTGTTGTGGTTTTATGTCCTGAAAAGTGTCCACTGCATGCCTTGTCATGGCAGAAAGAGAGTATGTCTTGGATTTCCGCTTCCGCGACACATCGTCGAATTATTTGATCAGCATCGATGCGGAAAAGATACGGGTCTTCCCAAAAGTAATACTTGCCATCGGAAAGCATTTTGTCCTTCTTGGCCTTCGACCAATCGAACGGGATAGGATATAATGCCAAGTAGTGTACTATATCAACAAACCATGGAAGCCCTGTATTGATAGTCAGGAGGTGCTCATCAGGAAAATGTTCCGTGATGGGTCCGGAAGGGTCGATGATCTCAGAATGAAGGTGGGACAAGTGATCAGCTACCATGTTCTATTTTCTCGCTTTGTCATGAATCTCAAGGTCAAATTCTTGCAACCGCAAGATCCAGCAAATTAATCGAGGTTTCGTGTCCTTCTTTGCAAGGAGATGCCTCACGGCTGTGTGATCTGAGTAGATGATAACACGGGACCCTAGGAGATAAGATCTGAATTTTTCTAGGGCAAATACTACGGCTAGCAGCTCTTTCTCAGTAACTATGCAGTTACGCTGAGCCTCATCAAGTGTTTTGCTAGCATAGTAAATGACCACGGGTTCCCCGTCAATTTTCTGCCCCAAACTGCTCCTACAGCGAAATCAGATGCATCGCACATGATCTCAAAGGGTTAAGACCAATCAGGAGACTGTTGGATCAGGGCTTAAGTAACTCAATCACGAAGGATTTCAAATGCTTGGGTGTATTCCTTGGAGATTTCGAAAGGTACATCCTTGGAGAGAAGAGTGGTCAAGGGGCACGCGATTTTCGAAAAATCAAGGATAAATCGACGGTAAAAATTGACATGCCCCAAAAAAGATCGGATGTCCTTGATCGAGCTAGGCATAGGGAGTTTGTAAATCAAGTTCACCTTGGCTCAATCGACTTGGATGCCTTTCTCAGAAATCAGATGTCCTAGGATAATTCCTTCAGGCACCATGAAAGGGCTCTTTTCCCAGGAAAGAACCAAATTCACGTCAATGCACCATTTGAGGATATGAACCAAGTGTAGGAGGCAATCGCCAAATGATGCTCCGAATATTGAAAAGTCATCCATGAAGACTTCCAGATAATCACCTACCATATCTGAGAATATGGCAAGCATGCACCGCTGAAAAGTCGTGGTGCATTGCAGAGACCGAACGGCATCCTTCGGAATGCGTACGTCCCAAAGGGTTAGGTGAAAGTGGTCTTTTCTTGATCCTCAGGATGGATTGCCACTTGGTTATAACTGGAGTACCCGTCCAGAAAGTAGAACTTATTTCCCACCAATTTCTTAAGGATCTGATCAATAAACGGTAGTGGGAAATGATCCTTCTTCATGGAGGAATTGAGTCTTCTGTAATCAATGCAGACTCTCCACCAGTTAGCCACACGAGTCGGTATGACTTCACCGGTTTCAGTCGTAATGACGGTGAGTTCTACCTTCTTAGGCACAACATAGACTGGACTCACCCACCGACTGTCGATGATCGGGTAGATGATCCCTACATCTAACCACTTAATGATCTCCTTTTTCACAACCTCCTGCAGAATAGGGTTCAAACATCTCTGCATTTCTTGCGAAGGTCATGTGCCCTCTTCGGTGTAGATTTGTTGTGTGCAATAAGAGGGACTAATGCCAGTCAAATCATCGAGAGTCCATCCAATGGCTCTATGATGTTGCTGGAGAATAGTAATTAGATGGGATTCCTGGTCAGGTGTGAGTCTAGAGTTGATAATCACAGAAAACGTCTGATTGGAACCCAAAAAGACATATTTCAGATGGTCGGGAAGAGGCTTGAGTTCCAGAACGGGGTTATCAACAGTTGCGGGCGATTCAGGGTGTGTGTCAGGAGCAAGGGACGAAGTTATGGGTGCATCTAGATCAGGGTCAGACTCCTCTGATTGCGGGTTTTGATCTTCTGGTGGTTGATCGGGAATAATCAGGTTGTCCTCGATATATGATTCATCAACCACGACTTTGATATCACATATTTTCTCTATAACCTCGCAATTAATCCCTTGTTGGGCCTTAAATCTGTCAATCTTCAGTGTTTGATTCTCGAATTTTAGTTCTATTTAGCCTTCCTCACAGTTTATATTGGCCCTAGTAGTGTCCAGAAGAGGTCTCCCTAATATAATCGGTGTATCCCTTGGATTTTCAGGTGCATCCATATCCAAGACCATAAAATCTACCGGGAAGTAAGAATCCTGTACCCTCACGATGACATCCTCGAGTACTCCTTTAGGTGACTTGATGGATCGATCGGCTAACTACAATGTCACCGCTGTCGGTTTAAGCTCAGATTCTTCAAGGTGGTCAAGGAGGGATGTAGGTATTAGTTTTATGGAGGCACCTAGATCTAATAAGGCTTTGTCGAATTAGGTATCACCAATAGTACATGAAATCAGGGGAGTACCTGGGTCTTTAGCCTTAGGTGGGAGTTTACTCAATATTACAGAGCTGGCTTGCTTTGATAATACGATCGGACTCCCACTTTTGGTTCGCGACTTACACTTGGGTGTACACACGTCTTTTAGAAATCATGCGTAAGTCGGTATGTGGTGGATTGCATCCATCAAGGGGATGTTTATATGGACCTGTTCAAAGAGCTTGACCAGATCCTCCTTAGGAGCCACGGGTTTGGTTATCCTCTTTCCCTTGGTTAAGGCCTCAGGAAATGGAACCTTGGTTGGTTCCTCTAGAATAGGTCTAGGTTCTTGATCTGGGATAGGGCTATCCTGGATAACTATCCTCTGGCTTGGGTTACTACTAGGCTTAGATTGGTTTGGATAAGGCGGGTCGTGAGTTGTTTTACCACTATGGGTTGTTACGGAGTTTAGTCCTGCCTGGTTTTGGTTTGGGGTTGATAAAATAAATGGCTGCTGTTGAAATCTTGTGTAAGATGTCAAAGCTTCCATCCCATCGGGTGATGGAATAGAATGGGCCTAATAAATCATGTGGCCGTGGCCTGGATTTGGGTTCATAACACGCCTCTGGGTCGGATGTTACCTCGATTCGGCAGAGGTGCGAAGGGAGTGTGCCAAGTTGGCGGGAATTCAACATCTGGGCGAGTTGATTGCGAAGCTCTGTGATCTTGTCCTTGTGCAATTTTTGTATTGCCGCATTCATTTTCTAAATGTCAGCCAGAGTTTGAAAGATAAGAGTCATTTGATCTGCTTGGTTTGGCCCAGATTGATAGGTGGGGTTGGGCCAAGGCTGAGGCAGCTGATAAGGACGAGGAGCTTGTGGACGGGTTGATAAGGTGGTCTTTGATTCTAAGAATTTCCCACCCACAGGAAGTTAGGATGATTCCGCCATCCAGGATTATAGGTGTTGGAAAATGGATCATTCTGGATGGCGTTGAGGTCCTCTCAGGTCTAAGGAGCCTTAGGAAAATCAGAGTATGAGGGTTCAGAGTTTCCCCAACTAGAATAGGTTGGATCGGAGGTCCCTCCGATCCTGGAGTCAGATGGGGGTGGATACGGGTCCATCCATTGAGAAGATCGGTGATAGATGTTCTGCACAGTTTCCCTCGCAAGAGGTGGCTATGCAAATGAGTTTTGCGTGGAGGTGACTTGCTGCAGATGCCAAGTCAGCTCGTCCACCTTCTTCTCTATGATAGAGACCTTGTCCAGCCGACTGGCCATCAATTCCAAGTCAATGGATGCGAACAGGCCCTGCGTCTCATGCGCTCCCCTAGGATTCGTCGATGCGTGGGCATTCTTCCAGTCGAATAAGCTCATGGAGTCATTATTGATGGAGTTCTCGCACATATTCTCGAGAATCTCCCACACCGTGTCCTCATGTTGACCCATGATGTTTCCTCCGCAGGTTGCATTGACAAACAATCAAATGTCTTCACAGAGTCCTTGGTAAAAAGACTAAACTTGTTCCCATTTAGGAACTCCGTGATGGGGGCACTTTCGCATGAAATCCAAGAATCGGTCCCATGCCTCATGAAGAGGTTCTCCCGATTGTTGAGTGAAGTGAGTGATCTGGTAGCGCAAGGCATTTGTCTGGCCAACGGGGAAGAACTTTTTCAAAAATTCAAACTGGAGTTCAACCCATGTGTTGATCAGACGTGTCTGAGTCTGATACCAATGAGCAGCCTTGTCCATGAGGGAGAAGGAAAACATCTTCATAAGTAAAATATCCCGATTTTGTACATCTGACCTGAAGGTCTGAGCCAGATGTTTGAGTTGTTTGATGTGCTGGAAGGGATCCTTGGAGTTAAGCCCATGGAATTTTGGAATGGCATGAATCATGTTGGGCTTGAGTTTAGAATCAGGATCTCTAGCTGGGATTTGGACTCGAGGCTCAATTGCCACCACAGCGGGATTATAGTGATCTCGCATCATAGGATGCTGCAGCAGGTTTGCAAAGTTTTGGAATAGATCATTCATGCACTGAAGTTGGTGTTCAAGGTTGTTCTCTTCTTCAATTGGTTGTGCCATGATGAAAGGAGAACTTGGTCCTGATGAATCAAAGGAGAGATCTATGTGGTGGGGTTGCTGCACAAACACGGGCGTCGAGGCTTGGCCTTGGCAGGAGTGGATTTCTAAAGGTCTTAAGGATGGTCTTAAGGACCTCCTACCAAACATGCACCGAAGGATTAGATGAGATTAGAATGTGCTGGACACCCAAAAAAATTTCGATGACTATAGAGGTTCAGGGTAGATGATACCCCTTAGTCAGAAAAGGCCGTCCACCTGAGAAATACCTGGGTAGCCAGAGAGGGAGAGACCTGCAAAGACCCCTACACAGTAGAGCATCCCCATGAGTTACAGGGTTTCCCCCACCTGACCTCTCTTGTCACTGAGATTCCAGGTAGACAACAATGGAGACCTTGACCTCTTAAGTCTACCACTTTTAATTAAGATCAAGGTGCTTAGGGTTCCACTTGAACTTTACATAGTTTGAGTGCAAAAAGTGACCTAATTTCAAGGTTGGTTGACCCAAGGGGTCAACTTCACGTCTTTGTCCTTTGAGAGCTTTTAGGTCCTTTCTTTTAGGGTTCAAGTGACTTAAGAGCTTGATTTTTTTTTAGGTTTTCTCTTGGATAAATCTCTTCAATCAAGGCTTAGGCACACCACATTTTGAAAATTTTGATTCTCTGCTTAGAGAAGATGTGTCTCTAAAAACCCTAGATTGGAATCCTTAAGTTGGGTCTACTTGGTCCAATTTAGTTGCCACAAAGATAGTATTTAGGGCTCAATTAAGAAGGTGCTAGCCATAGTTACCTTATATGGATGCACAATTCAAACTGTGTTGAAATTAAAATCAGGCAACTTTGGTGAAGTACTAGATATGGAAAGCAGGTAGCCCTAAATTGATTTTCTCTTTGTTTTCCTTTTCAGAATTAAGGGGATTAAGAGAGAGGGCTAATGAGAAATTACCTGCCCCTGGTATGGTTGTTGTGTGGCTATCTTCTTTTCCTCCCCTTAAACAATCACAACAAAAGAAATAGATCAAGTTAGTACTGAATCAGAAGTTGTGATCAAAGTTTCTAAATTGCTTGTTGCTCCCCAGCAACGGCGCCAAAATGTTTATCGAAAGTGAAATTGCGTTTATAAAATAGATGTATTGAAGTATAGTTGAAATCGCTTCGGAAACAAATGAAAGTTTATTACTCGAAAAATATGAATCCAAGGTCGAACACAGGGAGCAAATTGGGATTTAAAAACTAAGAACACAACTTTCAACTTGATAAAATGTAATGATCAATCAAATTATGAAGTAATAAAAATAGTTTCAATGTGTATAGAATCTCAAAAAATATGAAGATAGATGCAAAAATCCGATAATTCTCTCTTCTTTGCTTCTGGATTGAGCTTTCTCTTCTTCTTCTTCATTCTTCTTTCTCTAATTCTTTTGATTCATCTCTTCTTCTATCTCTCTGATTACTGGCCTTAGCTTCTCTTTCTCTCTTCTTCTTCTTCCTTTCCTCTGCCTTGGCTTCTCTTTCTTTCTTATTTCTCTTTCTCTACTTTTGACTACAGCCAAGCCTTCATCTTCCTTTGCTTTTCTACAGAAGCTTCCTTTTCCTTCCTTCTTCCTTCTTCTTCTTCCTTGGCGACCTCACCCTTAGCCACTGTTGAGGCTTCTTTTCTTCTCTTCTTCCTTGGCTTCACCCTCCGGGAGAGCAAAACCTAACCCCTACCCTCCCCGCGAACTCTCCTTTCTTTCTTCTCTCTTAGGCTCACTCTCCCAGAGCCTGCTCGGGTATTCGGGTCGGATCGGTGCGCCCGTGACCAGGCCCATTGGCATGTGTGGTAGGCGAGGAGTGTGCGGGTAGTTGGGTCAGATACCAGGTTAGCGTAGCGTGGGGTTGCGGACGAGGAGTGAGTGGGCGAGTGGGACCTCACCCCATATCAGGAGGCGATAAGCCCCTGACATTTTTTCAATTTATCTCATGTCGCCCGCTCTAAAGTTACCGAGGTGGGGCTAAATGTCCCACCCGCTTCTCGTGCGTGCCCACAGCAAGTCTTCTTCTAATTGCTGAGGCTGCGGGGCTTTGGCCTTCAACAGATGGGTTGACACTGCTCAGGAAGAGAATCCGCACACCTGGAACCTGGACTCCTAGCACTTGGAGGCTACTGTGAAGGTAGCAAGCTTCTTCAAGCTTGGATCAATGGTGAATAGGGCCCCTGTACCTATTAACACAAATACGACCTCACGACCCTGTCAAATCACTCAGAAGGCTTCGCCGTGACATGGCGAAGGTGGCTCGAGTGCTGGTGTGGTGTGGGACGGCTTGGGTGTGTGAGCCTAGGTTGTTCTGTGGCCTTGGAGTTGGGTGTGTTTGAGGGGAGTGAACGGAGGTTGTGGCAGATAATGGAGAGGGGGAAAATGATCAGTGGGATGAGGCGATGCTTCTGAGGTAGTTGGCGAGGTATGTGAGTCCGTGGAGTGGTGGATGCACCTCGCCGGTGGTCTGCCAGAGGTGGAGGTGTTGGTGGTCTGTGGTTGTCAGGGCTTGAAAGTAGGAATTGATAAGGGGAAAAGAAAGAGTAGGGGAAGGAGAATTATCTGCGAGTAACTGGACAAAGGGGGAGTAGAGGGGGCAGACATCACGTACATGCTATCACTGGAGACAAAGACCCTGAGATAGAGAAGCGGCGACGACGAGAGGGGGATAGGTGCGGGCACAGGTGTGGCGTGATGCAGAAGGAGGCGGAGACAACTCTGCCACTAGTATGGTGCCAGAGCGATGAGAAGAGGGAGGAGGAGTCACCGAAGCTTGTCGTTCTTTATGGTTAGAGGGGGAAAGGAGGAATTTTAAGGGAATCTCAGGCCAAAACAAGCTTGCCTTGACCGGGGGGATCTGGGGCCTCTTTTATAGTTGCAGGCAAAGGGCCTTGTGCTTGGAAGGCAAGCTTCCAAGCATGGCAACCTCGCTGGACTTGGAAGGTTGAGAGATACCCAAATATCTCATGCATTCGCATGAGAGATTGGGTGGCAATCAGAGCTTGAGATTTGGTTCACATGATCGGGAATTCTTCAAAGAATCTCCCTTTCAAATTTGAGAGGGATTCTCTAAGGAATCAAGGAGATATCCCTCTTGAATCCTTGTCAGAGTAGGATTCCTCCACTGTAATGGTGGAGGGACCTAATTGCAAATAATGACGAGGAAGATAGGGGGGTGTTTGCAAGGGTTTTCAAAAGCTAGTGGCATAAATGTAATTGGGTTGGACTGTTTTACAAAGTAGGTCAAGGTGAACTCTCGTTAGGTCCAAATTAGGTGTAACCTAATTTGGACCCAAGAAATCCAATGGTGAAGTTGGATTTTAGGTTTGACCACGTTTGTTAGGGCATTTTGCACAAAAACCCAATTTAGTGTAGATATTTGACTAGGACCCCTATTTAGGTCAAAATAGGTTCTAAAAGCCAAATTGAAGGTTCTAAGCCATACAGGATAATTTTCATGATTTTTAGAGGGTTTAGTTGAATGTTATTCTGACCAGAACTTTGTTAAATTAAGTTGGTCTATTTTAGGGTTACAAGAAGTCATTTAATTCCTAGATTTCACATTAACCCTTTTCTGATTGAACCAACCCACTTTTTTTATTGTTATGATCAATTGACCTATGTTTAGCCCCTGAGAAATCTCATTGTTGTACTACAATGGTAAAATTGCAGTTTTACCCTTTGTTTCTTGCTTTTCTTTCAAACCAATTATTCCTTGAGTTAGGCCCTTCACATGGTGATGTAGGAGCTTTTATTCTCTTTTCTAGGTCAAAATGAGCTAGTTAGGGTTCATGATGGTGTTCCCATCTGAGCCGCACCAAAGAAAGGGAAAGAAGGAATTGAAGGAAGAAAAAGGGCTGAAGAAGAAAGAAAAGGAGGAGCTAAAGGCAAAAGGAGTTGCCTGAAGAAAAGAAAGAAAGAAGAAGGAAGTAAGCGGTCAGAGATAGAAATCAGAAGAAGAGAAAGAAGACAAAGAAAGAAAACAGAAGATAAAGAGAAGAAAGAAGCCACGATAAAGAAAGGAAGGAGAAGAAAGAGAAGAAGAGAGATTGCAAGAGAAATCAAAGAAGAAGAAGAAAAATCATAAGAAAGCACTGTAGCACATACTTTTAAGACGTCCAATTTTCCATAAGTCTTCATTATATCTCTTGCTACATTTATTCCTATTATCCATATACTCACGCTTTATATTTTTCATTAGATTTTTGGGTAATATTATGTGTTCAAATTGCATTCATTGAGCTTAGTGTATGAATTCCATTTGCTCCCTGTGTTCAACCTCGGACTCAAAACTTCGAGTGAAAAAATCTATTTGTTTTCTAGTGACTTCAACCTATAGTATGACGCATCGATTTTAAAACACTGATTTCGCCTCATAAACATTTTGGTGCCGTTGCCGGGGAGCAACGCGCAATTCATCACTAGTCTCTGCATTATTTTGATTATATTTGAGCACTAAATTGCCCTATTTGTTTTATTGTGATTTTGCAAGGAATTTCATGAGGAGATCTCTCGCGCAAATCAACCACTCTAGGGTAGGTAACTTCTCTATTCTTCCATAATCGAACCTCCTAATCTTGGGAAGACAAAAAGGAAACAATCAAATTAGGAATCACCTGCCTTCTTTTTATAGTAGTTATCATTTGAAAAGGCTAGTTTCCTGATTTGCGAATTTTCTTTTTCACATCTTATGGGAGCTGAAGTGATTCTACTTAAAGATCCTACCCCAAAATTCCTATGCCTATTAGGGATCACGCTTAATTTCTAAACCTTCGTGGACTACGCACTTCACATTTGAAGTCCAAGGAGAACGTTTGTAAAAATCAAAGAGGATTGAAAATAAGAGCCAAATTAGGGTTTCTACATTAGGGTTTTGGAGTGCTAGTTCACACTTGCAAGCATAAAAGGAAACAAACTCACTTGCATTTGTGTGCTACCAAAGCCCTTGATTGAAAATATTTAATCAAGAAAAACCCTAAAATTAGATTCTAAACTCACTTGAACCTCAAGAATATGTGGACCTAATAACCTGGGAGTCAAATCAGAGTGACTTCTAGGTCTCGACCTAGAGTCATTCTGCCATCTTTAGGGCAGATCAGGTGAAGTTGGACTACATTGTAGGCCAACCAACCTCCAAATTAGGTCACAAGTCCAAATAACTACTAATTCAAGTGAAATATCAAACGCACAAACTAGGACATAAAATTGGTAGACTTAAGAGGCCAAGTTATCCATTCTGGTCTACCTGGATCCTCTGTGACAAGAGAGGTCAGGTGGGGGAAACCCTGTAATCCGTGGGGGTGCTCTACCATGTAGGGGTCTTTGTGGGACTCTCCCTCTCTGGCTGCCCAGGTAATTCTCAAGTGGACAACTTTTTGATCCAGGGGAATCATCCGCCCCGAACCTCTATAGTCATCCAAACATCTTTGGGTGCCTTAATTGGGTCAACAACACATCCAGTCCCTCACCCCTTCTCTTTAGAGCACACACATAGATTTTCTTTAGGAGTCGCTATTCAAGATCAAATCACTTCGATCCAAACTTGAATTCTGATTCTACATCTTGATTCCACCATCGGATCCAAATATGCATCCTGGTTACTTAGGAATACCATTCAAGAAACCTAAAGCATAAAGATCCATAAGAGATAGAATGATTGAGGATGCACTGAAATTTTATGAAATTGAATACAAAACCTCAAAACCAGTAGAAGATATTCAGGTTAGTGTACCAACAACAACAACCTTCATCATAAACTGTGCCCAATTGTTATTAACAGAAGCAATAAAGGGATCAACCCGACATTCTCATAACAGGATACATTGAGGTAGAAAAATTGCATAACTTTGAATATCTCCAATTTATAACAGATCCTGATACTTTGGAAACAACACCAAGATGATCTTGAAAAATAGGAAGAGATGATGGGATTATTGAAACAAGTTATCAACCAGAAATACCCATACATGCCCCAAACAGATAATGACCCATCTTGGAATAATATTTAGGATCAATCTGATTTCCCAAATCCCAAGTTTGAGGCACAAGGTTGTTATGGATTCCCAACCCAGACGGAGTATAACATGCTTGATCTTGAATTAGGTTGGGAAGTTCCAATTGCAAGAGAACATGATTTTCAGCCAGTTATAGAAAACCAAAGTCCTCCATCATCAAGCACAAAATTCTGAGACTCCTGTAATGATGAGATTAAAATAGAACCACTCGAGGGTGTAAATCCCAACCCTTATTCTGACAAGGTGACCCTCGAAGGCAACATTGACCTAGATTCTAGTAATTCAACCCACATTCTCAGCCTAGAATATGGATCTGAATCTTATTGGGAAGATTACAAGGCCCCGTATGACGAAGATCAAAGTTTAAATGAAGAGTATGACTGTGGGCCTTTATTTGATGAATATCCCTCTCCAACATCCTCAAAGATACAGATGATTTCTCAGAAGTCATGCCAATCTACGATACAGAAATCGAGGAGTTGGAGGAGAGGGGGTTTGATTGTGCCTTTCCTACAAGCCTAGAACTTGAGCCTAGCCCAAATAAGGACACCTCTTTAAGCTCAGAATCTACATATAGGCTAGACCCAAGTCAGGCTGTTGAGTCTACATCGTATGATTTATTCTATGATGGAACCCCTAATCTCGAATCAAACTCAGAACTTGATTTTCGTAAGTCCTCTGAAGATTTCAAATCTTACCGTGATTTCGAAGAACCTTTGTTTCCTGACTACGACAAGCCAATCTACGACCTCAGCTCACATGATTCATTCTTTGACTCCGACTCTAAGGTCCCTGATCCTGAGATCACTTATTTAAATTCAGGTTCCAGTGAGATGGAATAATTTCTTTTCGATCCTCAGGAATAAAAACCAGAAAATGCCGAGAGTGACTGCAACTCAGAATTCGAATCTTTTCTTGACCTAGATTTTCTTCATCCTATAAACACTCTTCAGGCATTCACTTTCAAATTTGATGGCTACTATGAGGACTCTCTAAATGAACCCACCTATAATTCCTATCTAGAAGAGCCCTCATACACAATTCTTATTGAAGCCACCTCCTCCTCATATACAGAACCTATCCAAACCCATTTTTAACCCGACCTGCAATCGGACTCAATTTCTATTCTGATTCCCCTCTTCCTGAGCTAATTGCAGATGATTCGCCTCCTCATCTATATCGGGTTTTGGACATTGATCAGACTGCAAACCATGCTCCATCATCCTCTGATCACTCCTATAGGTTTTTCGCATTATCCACTAATTATTTTACAATCTCTACTCTAACCAGGCTGATTCGACACAGCCAAACCCTGAATTCACTCTTCCACATCATTCCGAGCTCCATAGTATATGGTGGGTTCCACATCTCTTGATCTATGATGAGAACCTCATCATGAACCCTAACTAGCATAATCTAACCTAGATATGCAAGAAAAAGCTCCTACATAACTCAAAGAAAGGCTTAACTCAGAGAATTCTAAGTTTAAGAAGAAAATAAGTCATAAGGGGTAAAAATGCAATTTTACCAATGCAATTTGCAAACAGGGTAATTAAGGGTCCAAACATAGGTCAAACAAACCTAATAAGAAGGAAAGTGGGATGATGTGATCTAACAAGGGCTACAGCAACTCCAAGGAATTAAATGACATTTTGTAACCCTAAAACAAACCTACTTCAATTCATGAGGTTCGACGCAGGGTAAAAATCAACTAAACCCTCTAAAATTCATAGAAAAATAATCTCTAGGGTTTAGAACCTTCAATTTGGCCTTATAAACCCATTTTGACCTACATTGAGAACCATGCCCAATTAATGATTGAATTTGGGTTTTTACGTAAATTTGCCGATCAAACATGTTCTGACCTAGAAAAAAAATTCACCATTAAAATCCTTAGGTTCAATTTAGTCATGCATAAAAACTTGAGCCTAAGAAGAGACCTCCTTGACCGACTTTGCGATTTTGTCCTCATCATTTACTTTTTGACCCTCAACTTTCGAAACGCTTGCATTTTGGCTCCTAATTTTCTCGTCGTTCTTTGCATTTTGGTCCCTCCTGCAAGTCTCTATGCAGCACCATGCTCCGGTGACTTTGCGTGGAGCATGGCGCCGCGCAGGGTGAGGGGGGCGTCCTGCAAAGAGAACGTGGAGTTCCCTGCGACGTCTGCTATCGCAGGGACTCCGCCATGCTGCCGACGACACCCACACCTTCCGTGCGAATGAGCGGAAGGTACGGGTCTTGTCTCCGACCATACTCCGGTGAGGGACGCATGTCGTCTCCCTACGTCCGCCCCTCCGCGACCGCCTTTATAAAGACTAGCATCTCCAGCCAGTTCTCCCAGTCTGGTCTTGGCGGAGAAACCCCCAACCCCTCCTCTCTCCCTACTCCGACAGAAAACCCACTAGCTCTGGCGACCACTCCTCCTCCTTCTCGTCGCTCTGCTGCAATACCAGCAGCAGAGCCAGCTTCGCCCAATCTTCCCGCATCACGCCATACCAAGCGCGTGCCTCCCTGCCCACTTCCTCGCCATCGCTCTCTCCCCCTGGGTTCTTCTTCTCCAGCTCCGGCAGGTACGAGCCGGCGGCTCCGCCCTCCCCCCTTCGTCCCTGTAGGTAGGTTACATTTACTCCCCTTCTTCCCCTCTTTCTTTTCCCCAATCTATTTTGCTTGATTGCCCCACGACCACGCCTGATCACCCTCACCTTCCCCGCCTCCGGCCACTCTCCGGTGAGTCACCCCCGTCATCCCACAAGCCCATACGACTCGCCAACTATCCCAAAAGCTCTGCCTTATCATACCAAATGCCCTCCGCCCCTCCACTGCCACTCTACACCTCCACAACACTCCCCCAGTCACACCCACTTTTCTAGCCACAGAACGACCTAGGCATGCATGCCTAGGCCATCCCGTGGCCTGCTGCACCTCGCACTACCTTTGCTGTGTCACGGCGAAGGTTCCCCTCTGGTTTGATTAGGCCGATAGGCCGTATTCGTCCATGACAGGTTCTGGAGCGCTGCCACCATTGTTGACGATTGAAGCAGCTTCCAAGCAGGCTCTAGGCGTCAGGGTAGCTGCACTCCAAGTGCTGTGGATTGGGGTGAAGTCTGTGAAGACTTTTGCTTCAGCACTTGGCACCAACAGCAGCAGCAGCTGAGCAGATTGCGAGGTTCTCCTGTGGGCGCGCACGAGAAGGAGCATCAATTTAGTCCCGCATCGTAAGTTCTCGAAGCGCCACACCCATTTAAATTGATTTTGTGTTTCTACCTTATCTCCTCCGATACACCTGGGGTGAGGTCCCGTGCCCCATCACACGCCCCGTCCATGATTTCACCACGCTGACTAGGTGGATCCGACCCAACACTACCCACGCACACCTCACACACCAAATCACGCCGGTGCGCCTGGTCGCGGTACGCAACCCGACCCGTTAACCCGAGGCTCTGTGAGAGCTTCATGTGAGCTGCTTGCAGAGAGAGAGATACGTGCAGGTAGAGGGAGGAGATAGGTTTTGCTTCCCCCTTGTGTGCAGGATAGGAGCCTTGAAGGAGAAGGGCTCAACACTTAGCCGCAGGAAGAAGAAGAGAAGAAGAAGAAGGCTCGCCAAAGAAGAAGAAGTAGTGAAGGAAGGAAAAGAGGAGAAGCACTGTAGCAGATTGCAGTTAAGTCGTCTGACTGCGGTATCAGACGATGGATGAGCAGCCTTCAGAGGTGATAAAGAAGAGAAGAAGAAGAAGACTCTATAGTTGAAGAGCAGAAGAAGAAGACGATAAGCCAGGAAGAAAAAGAAAGAAGAAGACTTGGCCGCTAGAAAGAAAGAGAGAAAGGCAAAGGAAGAAGAGAAGAAGAAGACAGAGATGAGCAGAAGAAAGAAGAGGAGAGAGCACAAAGAAAAGAAGAAGCCAAGACAAAAATCTCTCTCTCTCTCTCTTATTTTTGTAATAAAGTAACTTTGTACTTCTAGAATTCCAGTAGCTCCCTGAGTTCGACCTCGGGAAAACTATTTCCGAGTAAAAAATTTGTATGGTAATGGTAACCGTAGTTGTCTCATCTTATACTATAACGACTGTATTATAATAAATATAAAGGCACAAAGCAGCACCGCGGTTGCCCCTCACATCACCAATCTACATTTATCAACCCACCATATTGATTAGGTTTGGGCTGAATCATCAGCCTATTATTCTGAACAAGCACCTGGTTGGACCAACCAAGCTTTTGATCAAGGTGTTTGTTCTACAAAACTCAGCTGATTTGACCACTCCCTCTCCATACCATTTCCTGCTTGGCTGAAGGCATTGAATTTAGCACTTAGTAGGAGGCAACTCGTCATTCTAAAAACCCAAGATCCTTCTGATTATCCATCTATACTTCACGTCTATTGCATCTTGAGTTCGGTCTTAGAACAATCGATCCCACCTCTCGTACATGTGCCAGAGGTTGAAATCATCTGCAACAGTCATTTATGACCCATTCGCCTACCTGATAAATCCTGTTCTAAGTTCCTGAACCCAACACTATTTCACACCCTCCGTTTACAATGAGGACATTGAAAAACTTAAACATGGGGAGGTGGTAGAGTGCAAACATACATAAATAAAAATTCAGAAGGGCTCTCACAAAAAAAAATCACATATTCCAAAAATAAAAAAAATGGAAAATTATGAAAAAGAACAAAAAATTGGAGGAGAAAATAAATTTTGAGGCCATACAAAATTTGAGGAGAAAAAGAGAAAAATGTCAAAAAGGAGCACAAAATGAAAAGAGAAACAGAAGAGATAGTCATTAGTAAGAAATTAAGGGATTAACTAAGTTCTAGACCATAATAAGAAAAATAAAATGAAAGGAGAAAAGTGATAATGAGACACAAAAGAGATTAGTAGGAATGCTGATCGTAGGCCTCTTGAGCTAGACTCCTAGGCTTAAAATTTCAAGTATTCGCTAAGATGTGGATAGTCCTCAAGAGGTTGGGGAAAATGCGAAGCTTGAGTAGTTGGTCTAAGGCTTAGGGAGTATTCGACCCTGTTAACTGACCTCTGGTTTGCGGGACTCAGAAACCTAAGCACCCCAATCCACACATAGTCTGGTTCAGTGCGCATAATTATCAAAATCATGCAAAAGCGTTTAAGTGTTCTGAAAAAGTCGCCTAGATTAGGAGCGACCTATCGACATAAGTTGATTTGGACGAGTTCCCGGTGCAGAGAGCTAGGAAATTCCCCTTGAAGATGCGCAATAACATATCGTCTCCTCGGTGCTTGTCTCCTAGGATATTTACATATCCTACTGGGGGCACAAAATCACCCTGTGCGGGTTCAGATGACATGGGTGGCATTATCACGAAATGTTGAATGCCAGGGTCTGGATTTAGCTACAGAACGCCATGGGTAGGATTATCTCGAAATCTCAAAAGCCAGCGTTCTGGGAGTTGCCATGGACGGTGCTATCACGAAGCATCGATTGCCAGGGACCCTTCGTGGATTGATAATAGGGACGAGGAATCTGATACAGACCGTGTTGAGAAACCAATCCGAAGCTAGAAATAAATAGAAAAGAGAGAGAAAACTCTCCAAACAAAGAAAATCCTTTGTCTCTCTCTTACAAGAAAATGCACTGCAAATTGAACCGAGGCTAATATATGTTAAAGCACAGGTGCTTTAATCGCAGAGTCCAACGAACCTTAGGATAGTTCCTGTGGGCCTTAAAAACCTTCGTGGAGGACTGAGGCTAGAGCTGGTCAGGTCCGAATCTTGGTTGGTACTTGAGTACCTCTAGGCCTACTATCAGCATTCTAACCAAATCAAAAAGAAAAAAGCACTCGACATAATTTGTGAACATCAAGGAACTCATGGTCTAGAACAGAAGTTAAAACCTTAAAATTTTGCTAAGGGACTAGCAAAACCTAGGCATGGGGTATGATGGGAACACCATCATGAGCCCTAGCTAGCTCATTTTGACCCATAAAATAGAACAAAAGCTCCTACATAACCAACTAGAGGTCCTAATTCCATGAATAACCATTCTGAGATAAAAGTAAAAAATAAGGGGTAAAATTGCAATTTTACCATTGCAATACAACAATGGGTTTTCTCATGGGTTAAACATAGGTCAAATGGTCGTAACAAGATAAAAAGTGGGTTGGTTCAAACAAAAAAGGGTTCATGTAAATTCTGGGAATAAATGACTTCCTGTAACCCTAAAACTGACCCACTTGATTTAACAAGGTTTTGGTCAAAATAAAATTCACCTAAATCCTCTAAAAATCATGGAAAAATATTCTCTATGGCTTAGAACCTTCAATTTGTTCCTTGGAACCTATTTTGACCTAAATTGGGGTCTTAGTTAAATATTGGCCCTGAATTGGGTTTTTACGTAAATTTCCTAGTCAGACATGGTCAAACCCAAATTCCAACTTCACAATTGGATTCCTTAGGTCAAAATTAAGGTTTTACCAAAATTTAGACTTAGGAGGAATTCATCTTGACCCACTTTGCAAATAGGTCCAACCTAATTACATTTCTACCCCTATCTTTTGAAAACCTCTGCAGAAACTCCCTAGCTTCCCCATCATTCTTTACAATTTGGTCCCTCTGCCATTATAGCAGAGAGAATCCTACTACGATGAGGTTTCAAAGGCAACAACTCTCTGATCTCTTAGAGAATCCCCATCAAAATTTAAAAGGGAGATTCTCTGAGAAATCTCCTCCAATGTGAACGCATTGATGAGCTTTAATTCCTACCCAATCTCTCATGTGAACGCATGAGAGATTTGGGTCTCTCTGAGTTTCCATCTCTGGCGAGATTTTCGTGCTTGGAAGCATGGCTTCTAAGCACAAACCCAACCTCTAGGACTTATTTAACAAACCCTAATCCATTTGGCACCTCCTCAGCTTGGAATTGGGTCAGTCCACCCCACTTCTCTCCTCGCTGGCCACAACCTCTCTGCAAGTTCCGACGGCTCCGTCCACTCTCAGTCGTCGCCCAACTACAATACCAGTTGTTCGGTTGCCTTCCTCTCGTTCATCCACGTCAGCCATACCAGCTTGATGCCGCCTCTGCACCGGTCGTCATCGTCGCCACACCTACGGAGAGCTTCATCTATGGCGATAACAACACGAGCTAGCCACCATCCCTGCCTCCTTCTTCTTTAGGTTAGGTCAGATAACTTCTCTCTCCCTCCTCTTCCTGTTCCCCCTCTTTATTTCTTGAAAATATCCTGCGACGCCACTAATGACCAACACCTTCTCCACCTCCGACCAGCCCTCCGATGTGGCATCCCCGTACCTCCGCACCTCCATCCACTTCTCCAACCACCCGATAAGCTCCGTAACACATCACTAAACGTAACCCCTCACGTCACTCACCGCGCCACACACCCAAACCACCCCCCAAACACACCCATACACACAGCCATAGGTTGCCCTAGATCCGCCACTACAGCAGCTCCCACACCACGTCGACCACCGCCACCTATTCGCCGTGTCATGGCGACGCTCCCTGAGTGCTTTTATGTGGCTGCAAGGTCATTTTGGTGTATTTAGGTACTTGGCCGCCAGCAGCCATTACTGACGTCCTTGAAGCAAGCTTCCAGCGGTCCCAAGCTTCGCACAGCTCCAAGTGAGACTCCCAGGCTGTGCGAATTTGAAGCCTGCGTGCATCCAGTCCCTCACGCAACAACTCTAGCCTCTACAACTTAGCCAATTGGATGTGCCATCTGCTGCTATGCACGCAACAGGAAGGTGGGATGTTTAGTCCCACCTCGGAAGTGGGTGAGCGGGTGCAGCAAGATAAATTGAAAAACTGCATAAGGCTCTTTGCCTCCTACCATGGGGTGAGGTCCCACTCACCCTCTCGTCGCCTTGTTTGCGGCACTGCCCACGTGGACCTGGTGTGACCCGTATACCCGACCTACACTCCTCGCCCACCACTGCACACCAGTGGACCTAGTCTCGGGTGCGTATCCGACCCGATTACCCAAGAAAGCAGCTCTGGGAGAGCGAGCCTAAGAGAGAAAGAGGAAGAGAGAGAGCACATGGGTAGGGGTTGGTTTCTCTCTTGCAGGAAAGGAGAAGAAGAAGAAGCTAAGGAAGGAGAAGACAAAGCTGAAGAGCTGAAGAGACCGAAAGAGAAGGAAGGAGTAGGGTTAGAGAAGAAGAAAGAAGAAGGAGCAGCACTAAAGAAAGGGACAGAAGGAACTGAAGGAAGAAAAAGGGCTGAAGAAGAAAGAGAAGGAGAAGGAGTCACTTGAAGAAAAGAAAGAAAGAAGAAGAAGGAGGCAAGCGGTCAGAGACAAAAATCAGAAGAAGAGAAAGAAGACAGAGAAAGAAAAGAGAAGACAAAGAGAAGAAAGAAGCCAACGACAGAGAAAGGATGAAGAAGAAAGAGAAGAAGAGAGATTACAAGAGAAATCAGAGAAGAAGAAGAAAAATTATAAGAAAGCACTATAGCACATACTTTTAAGACGTCTGATTTTATAATCAGACATCCAATTTTCCATAAGTCTTCATTATATCTCTTGCTACATTTATTCCTATTATCCATATACTCATGCTTTATATTTTTCATTAGATTTTTGAGTAATACGGTGTTCAAATTGCATTCATTGAGCTTAGTGTATGAATTCCATTTGCTCCCTGTGTTCGACCTCGAACTTAAAACTTCGAGTAAAAAAATCAATTTGTTTTTGAGCGACTTCAACCTATACTATGACGCATCAATTTTAAAGCACTGATTTCGCCTCGTAAACACTTAGGCGTAACAATAGTCCATTAAAATGGACTCATAAAATACCCCTATGCCTAAGATTTGCTAGTCCCTAGCAAAAGTGAAAAGTAATAGAAGTAATCAGAAGATTTCTTCTTTCCTTATTCCAAAAATTTAGAAATTCAGACAAATATGAAGTGGTAATAGCCTAGGTAACAGATCCAAGTGAAAATAACCAACTTACATTTGCAGTTTGTACTTATCTCTTGGTAAATATTTCTATCAGGATAGGAAACTACTTCCCTTAGGGATAAAGCAAAAAATAATCTGTAATTTGACCCCAGCTTTTTGGCTTAGGTAGGAGATACTGAGTTAAATGGATTCGTATTTGGAGGCACCCACTCATCTGGTGCTACCTATAGTCTAGTACTGCAGACTCTAATTCTCCAAACTATCAAATGAGTCAACCCAGAGAGAGGCTAAACAACTGTGCTCTCTTGATGTTCCTTTGTGCTCACTCTTTTCCTTCTTTTCTTTCCGAGATCACAAATCTCAGTAGATTTTGTAAATGTACTCACTGTTTGGTAGCCTCACTGGCAATCACACCTCAATTAAAGTCCTAATAACCCTACAACTAAGTTAAAGGTCCTCACCAGCATTCAGGCGATCAGAAATACTAAAAAGTAGGTATGGGTCATATTTTGTGGATTGCGATGGGTGTTTTTGTTGCCTCAGAAACATCGTCACATAATGAAAAGTGATACGAAGATAAAACTATAAACTTGAACTCTTTTCTTTTTCTTTTCTCTCTGTCTTTTATTTTATTTTATTTTATTTTTTTTAAATATAAATGTTTCTTCTTTTTTTTCTTTCTTTTTTCTTTCTCTTTTTTTTATCTTCTTTTTCTTTCTTTATAAATCAACATAACACGACATAGACTTTTATTTATGAGGCATTATTAAGGAAGATGATGGTCAAGAGGATATTGTGTGACTTATTTGTTGAAAGTGCCTATTCTCGGCACTAGGAAGGAATGGATAGGACAAGCGTATTGCCGACCTTTGACATTACTACCCTCCTTCAGCCAAGGACTCTATGAAGGACAGTCATAACCATCCACCATAGTCATAGTTTTAGTAAGACTCAATCTCTGTGTATTTGCCTTATTTGGTGACTCTCAAGAATTCACACAATGTACGCACACTGGAACAGAGAGCAAAAACTATGCCTAACTCTGAGGTAACCTTATCTAATTGTCCAAAACTTAAGAGTCCTTGCATTAGACTTAGCGTATTCGCTAAGATCTGGATAGTCCTCAAGAGGTTGGGGAAAATACGAAGCTTGAGTAGTTGGTCTAAGAATTAGGGAGTATTCGACCCTATTAACTGACCTCTGGTTTGCAGGACTCAGTAACCTAAGCACCCTAATCCACACATAGTCTGGTTCAGTGCGCATAATTATCAAAATCATGCAAAAGCATTTAAGTGTTCTGAAAAAGTCACCTAGAATAGGAGTGACCGATCGACATAAGTTGATTTGGACGAGTTCCCGGTGCAGAGAGCTAGGAAATTCCCCTTAAAGATGCGCAATAACATATCGTCTCCTCAGTGCTTGTCTCCTAGGATATTTACATATCCTACTGGGGGCACGTAATCACCCTGTGCGGGTTCAGATGACATGGGTGGCATTATCACGAAATGTTGAATGCCAGGGTCTGGATTTAGCTACAGAATGCCATGGGTAGGATTATCTCGAAATCTCAAAAGCCAGGGTTCTGGGAGTTGCCATGGACGGTGCTATCACGAAGCATCGATTGCCAGGGACCCTTCGTGGATTGATAATAGGGACGAGGAATCTGATACAGACCGTGTTGAGAAGCCAATCCGAAGCTAGAAATAAACAGAAAAGAGAGAGAAAACTCTCCAAACAAAGAAAATCCTTTGTCTCTCTCTTACAAGAAAATGCACTGCAAACTGAACCGAGGCTAATATATGTTAAAGCACAGGTGCTTTAATCGCAAAGTCCAACGAACCTTAGGATAGTTCCTGTGGGCCTTAAAAACCTTCGTGGAGGACTGAGGCTTGAGCTGGTTAGGTCCGAATCTTGGTTGGCACTTGAGTACCTCTAGGCCTACTATCAGCATTCTAACCAAATCAAAAAGAAAAAAGCACCCAACATAATTTGTGAACATCAAGGAACTCATGGTCTAGAACAGAAGTTAAAACCTTAAAATTTTGCTAAGGGACTAGCAAAAGTTAGGCATGGGGGTATGATGGGAACACCATCATGAGCCCTAGCTAGCTCATTTTGACCCAGAAAAGAGAACAAAAGCTCCTACATAACCAACTAGAGGTCCTAATTCCATGAATAACCATTCTGAGATAAAAGAAAAAAATAAGGGGTAAAACTGTAATTTTACCATTGCAATACAACAATGGGTTTTCTCATGGGCTAAACACAGGTCAAATGGTCTTAACAAGATAAAAAGTGGGTTGGTTCAAACAAAAAAGGGTTCATGTGAATTCTGGGAATTAAATGACTTCCTGTAACCCTAAAACTGACCCACTTGATTTAACAAGGTTTTGGTCAGAATAAAATTCACCTAAATCCTCTAAAAATCATGGAAAAATATTCTCTATGGCTTAGAACCTTCAATTTGTCCCTTGGAACCTATTTTGACCTAAATTGGGGTGTCAGTTAAATATTGGCCCTAAATTGGGTTTTTACGTAAATTTCCTTGTCAGACATGGTCAAACCCAAATTCCAACTTCACAATTGGATTCCTTAGGTCAAAATTAAGGTTTTACCAAAATTTGGACTTAGGAGGAATTCATCTTGACCCACTTTGCAAATAGGTCCACCCTATTTACATTTCTACCCCTATCTTTTGAAAACCTCTGCAGAAACCCCCTAGCTTCCCCATCATTCTTTACAATTAGGTCCCTCCACCAGTATAGCAGAGAGAATCCTAGTACGACGAGGTTTCAAAGGCAACAACTCTCTGATCTCTTAGAGAATCCCCATCAAAATTTAAAAGGGAGATTCTCTGAGAAATCTCCTCCAATGTGAATGCATTGATGAGCCTTAATTCCTACCCAATCTCTCCTGTGAACGCATGAGAGATTTGGGTATCTCTGAGTTTCCATCTCTGGCGAGATTGTCGTGCTTGGAAGCATGGCTTCTAAGCACAAACCCAACCTCCAGGACTTATTTAACAAACCCTAATCCATTTGGCACCTCCTCAGCTTGGAATTGGGTCAGTCCACCCCACTTCTCTCCTCGCTGGCCACAACCTCTCTGCAAGTTCCGACGGCTCCGTCCACTCTCTGTCATCGCCCAACTACAATACCAGTTGTTCGGTTGCCTTCCTCTCGTTCATCCACGTCAGCCATACCAGCTTGATGCTGCCTCTGCACCGGTCGTCATCGTCGCCACACCTACGGAGAGCTTCATCTCTGGCGATAACTGTAGGTTTGGCCCTACCAGGAGGGGTGACGTAATAAAATGCGGAAATAAAATATAAAGCAATCTCACAAAAAATATCAATCGCACAAGTACACAAAGATTTTTAGGTGGAAACCGAAATCGGGTGAAAACCACCACCTAACCCTCTCGAGTTAGGATTTTCCGATCAACCTAGTTGATCAAATCCACTAAACGAATCACTTTAAAATGAGGGTGATTCAACCTCAGTACAACCACGCTACAAGTACGAGGGTAGCGTTCCTCAACCCCTTCTCTCCACGAGAAGGATTTTGTCCCACGAAGGAGACGGGAATTCGTAAAGCGAATACCCAACCAAAAGACAAAGATAAAATAAAACAAGTAATCCTACAGAGCCAACAAAGTAATTTAAACCTAGCTTCTATAGGAAATAGGAAACTCCCCTTTGCAAGGAGTGCGTCGAGTTGATGACGCGGTGCGTGTGCCACGCGATGGCGCAGTGTCGCTCTCGTGAACAACGGCGGGAGAGTGGGTGCGCGAAGGCTTGATGCTCTCAAGAGAATGGAACTAGAGCTTGGAGAGCAAGGGCTTCTCTTGGACACAAAAGAGTGGAACTAAGTTGCTTAGGTGTGTCTCTTGTTTCTCTTAGTGTGTATCTTGTGTATCTAGGTGTGTAAAGGCTCCCCTCTATTTATAGAGGCCTTAGGAAGGCTTTGGAAGGCTTGGAAATGCTTCCATAGCCGTTGGGTGCAAAGCCCAAGAGAATCAGGCCGAAATCAGGACAATGATTACATTTGACAGGGTAATTAGACGTCTAACTCTTGCATCAGACGTCTGGAAGGCCACTTTAAGACGTCTGATTTAAAGGTCAGACGTCTGATTCTATGCGGGTTTCCTCCTGACTTGAATCAGATCTAAACAGGGTTTTTGCGCAAGTCCATCAGACGACATACAGGATGTCTGGCACTATGTATGGACGTCTGGAAACCTACTTTTACTGTGGGAATGGATTTTCCAAACGTTGCAACGGCTAGAAAATCTCTGAGAAGAGATTTTGGGGCAGCCGAGGCAAAACGGTCATTTATCAGACGTCTGGAAAGGCCTAAGGACGTCTGATAAGGCTCTAACAGTCATAATCTTGACTGCCTGCTAAGTTAGCCAACGGTCCACTATCTGGACGTCTGGCAAGTCCATCAGACGTCTCCTAAGACGTCTGATTTAAGGTCTGGACGTCTGATTTCATCAGACAGAACTAGCTATGTCCAGCCTAACAGATATCAGACGTCTGAAACAACAGTCAGACGTCTTAAAATACTTTATCAGACGTCTGATTTTAGAATTAGACGTCTGGAAGTGCTGTTTGAACCCTATATTGGTTTTCTAAGTTCTCTACAGAAAACCTAAGTATCCTAGGGTTATGCAGGTGTTCCTAGGACTACTGTTAGGGTACTTTGAGGCTCTTTAACATAATTTTCTAAGGAAATAAAGAGCAACAAAAGAAACGAAAAATACAACAAGTACAAGAGAAGGAAATCTATCCTATTCTTCATTTCCTTCCTTCTTCAATCTATCGCTCCTCGCGAATCTCCTCTGTTTTCCATCAAGCTCCTCCAATCCATCCTGGATGCGAGCTCGAACTCCGTCTAATCACGTATCCATTTGCGATTGACCTGAAATCTAGGACTCAATGTGCAAATGTTAAATGGCACGTGTTTTGTTATGATCAAAACAAATGATCGTGGTGCTCTAGCACCAACAATCTCCCCCTTTTTGATGATGACAAAATCGTAAATAATAATGCATAAAAATCCTCCCCCTTTTTGACATTATCAAAATGGTTTGATTAGTTTTAAATTTCCTATAACTCCCCCTTAAGAGATGCTCTTATATGAATTTATTTTAACAAAGGTGATATTCTCCCCCTTTTTGTAACAATAAGATAGCTGTTATTTTTCTCCCCCTTACTAAAGGAAATTTAGCTAACTTGCATCTCCCCCTTAAAAATTGACAATTAGCTCATCATTTTTTTAACTCCCCCTATCTAAATGCTTATGATAATAAGATAAGGTTAAGAATTTTTACCTCACCTACCATAGCCAATAAAATGGCCCGAATGGTGGTGGTAGATGCCACATCGGATGGGGCTCCCATCCGTAGCTTGGAGGCCCGGGCATTGGCGCCAGTCTCCAATCTAGTGGTCGACGTGCGGCGGGTCGGTCGTTTGTTCGTCGTCTCGTCGGTCTTCTTGTTCTCCTCCTTGGTCTACTCCTTGGTTCTCCCAACTTGAGTTGACCAGCTTTGAGCTTGTAGGTCCAGTCCTTTATGTTGTAATTATCCCTGAACCCTACAAAACAAGATTCTAATTCTTTTTTCGGTATCCAAGTGGGCTTAGATCCGGATCTGTTAGCGGTTCTCCTTGATGGAGATCCTTTCTCAATCTTAGGGCTATAAAAATTATCTACTTTATTGATTAATTTGTTAGAGTTTTCCCTAAGGCATGTAATTTCTTTTTCTATAATACTCATCTTAGTCTTTAAATTAGAGATTTCTAACTTTAGACTATCATTTTCCTCAATCAATTTATTATTTTCATTGATGAGGTCTTGATTTTCTAATAATAGGTTATCAATTCTAGGACTAGCTTCTATGTCCTTAAGTTATTTTTCTAACCTATTATTTTCATTTTTAAGAAAACTAAGGTTCTTTTTAATACTTTTGTTTTCTATTTTAAGTGATTTACTAATCTCAAATAGTTCATTAAAAGCTTCTTGTAAATCCGAGTTTACCTCATTATCGCTGTCGTCGCTGTCGTTGTTACTTTCTCCGATTGCCATGAAACCAAGGCACGTGGTTTCCTTCTCCCCGAGATCTTCTTCCGAGCTTGTCTCCTCATGAGTGCCTTCCAACCTCCTCCATATCTCGTGGGCGGTGGTGCACTCTTGGATTTTCTCGAACTCTTCCGGACTCAACGCGCAATACAGGGCATTCATTGCCTTTGCGTTGAGTGAAAGCTCTCGAATATGCTGCTGCGAGTATCCTCCGGCGGGTTTCTCTGGGATGTCGAAGGGGGTCTCGCACCTGGCCCAGACTGTGAAATCGGTGGCTTGAAGCCACGTCTTCATCCGCAACTTCCAGTAGGGGTAGTTGCTCCCGTCGAAGAACGGCGGACGGGTTGTGGACTACCCCTCGGAAATCCTTCTTGTGGAACAGCTTCCCTCCATGTGATCTTTCCGCGGATGTTACTCCTGTCGGCGAAAAACCTGCTCTGATACCAATTGAAAGTTCCGACCCTACGAGGAGGGGTGACGTAATAAAATGCGGAATTGAAATAAAATCTTACAAATAAGCAATCACATAAAGAAAACCAATCACACAAAGTACACAAAGTAATTTTTAGGTGGAAACCCAAACTAGGTGAAAACCACCACCTAACCCTCTCGAGTTAGGATTTTCCGAACAACCTAGTTGATCAAATCCACTAAATGAATCACTTTAAAATGAGGGAGATTCAACCTCAGTACAACCACGCTACAAGTACGAGGGTAGCGTTCCTCAACCCCTTCTCTCCACGAGAAGGATTTTGTCCCACGAATGAGATGGGAATTCGCAAAGCAAATACCCAACCAAAAGACAAAGATAAAATAAAACAAGTAATCCTATAGAGCCAACAAAGTAATTTAAACCTAGCTTCTATAGGAAATAGGAAACTCCCCTTTGCAAGGAGTGCGTCGAGTTGATGACGCGGTGCATGTGCCACGCGATGGCGCAATGTCGCTCTCGTGAACAACGGCGGGAGAGCGGGTGCGCGAAGGCTTGATGCTCTCAAGAGAATGGAACTAGAGCTTGGAGAGCAAGGGCTTCTCTTGGACACAAAAGAGTGGAACTAAGTTTCTTAGGTGTGTCTCTTGTTTCTCTTAGTGTGTATCTTGTGTATCTAGGTGTGTAAAGGCTCCCCTCTATTTATAGAGGCCTTAGGAAGGCTTTGGAAGGCTTGGAAATGCTTCCATAGCCGTTGGGTGCAAAGCCCAAGAGAATCAGGCCAAAATCAGGACAATGATTACATTTGACAGGGTAATCAGACGTCTAACTCTTACATCAGACGTCTGGAAGGCCACTTTAAGACGTCTGATTTAAAGGTCAGACGTCTGATTCTATGCGGGTTTCCTCCTGACTTGAATCAGATCTAAACAGGGTTTTTGGCAAGTCCATCAGATGACATACAGGACGTCTGGCACTATGTATGGACATCTGGAAACCTACTTTTACTGTGGGAATGGATTTTCCAAACGTTGCAACGGCTAGAAAATCTCTGAGAAGAGATTTTGGGGCAGCCGAGGCAAAACGATCATTTATCAGACGTCTGGAAAGGCCTAAGGACGTCTGATAAGGCTCTAATGGTCATAATCTTGACTGCCTGCTAAGCTAGCCAACGGTCCACTATCTGGACATCTGGCAAGTCCATCAGACGTCTCCTAAGACGTCTGGTATAAGGTCTGGACGTCTGATTTCATCAGACAGAACTAGCTATGTCCAACCTAACAGATATCAGACATCTGAAACAACAGTCAGACGTCTTAAAATACTTTATCAGACGTCTGGAAGTGCTGTTTGAACCCTATATTGGTTTTCTAAGTTCTCTACAGAAAACCTAAGTATCCTAAGGTTGTGCAGGTGTTCCTAGGACTACTGTTAGGGTACTTTGAGGCTCTTTAACATAATTTTCTAAGGAAATAAAGAGCAACAAAAGAAACGAAAAATACAACAAGTACAAGAGAAGGAAATCTATCCTATTCTTCATTTCCTTCCTTCTTCAATCTATCGCTCCTCGCGAATCTCCTCTATTTTCCATCAAGCTCCTCCAATCCATCCTGGATGCGAGCTCGAACTCCGTCTAATCACGTATCCATTTGCGATTGACCTGAAATCTAGGACTCAAAGTGCAAATGTTAAATGACACGTGTTTTGTTATCATCAAAACAAATGATCGTGGTGCTCTAGCACCAATAATAACAACACGAGCTGGCTGCCATCCCTGCCTCCTTCATCTTTAGGTTAGGTCAGATAACTTCTCTCTCCCTCCTCTTCCTGTTCCCCCTCTTTATTTCTTGAAAATATCCTGCGACGCCACTAATGACCAACACCTTCTCCACCTCCGACCAGCCCTCCGATGAGGCATCCCCGTACCTCCGCACCTCCATCCACTTCTCCAACCGCCCCATAAGCTCCGTAACACATCACTAAACGTAACCCCTCACGTCACTCACCGCGCCACACACCCAAACCACCCCCTGAACACACCCATACACACAGCCATAGGTTGCCCTCTTTTCCTTCTTTTCTTTCCGAGATCACAAATCTCAGCAGATTTTGTAAATGTACTCACTGGCAATCACACCTCAATTAAAGTCCTAATAACCCTACAACTAAGTTAAAGGTCCTCACCAGTATTCAGGCGATCAGAAATACTAAAAAGTAGGTATGGGTCATATTTGGTGGATTGCGATGGGTGTTTTTGTTGCCTCAGAAACATCGTCACATAATAAAAATTGATACAAAGATAAAATTATAAACTTGAACTCTTTTCTTTTTCTTTTCTCTCTGTCTTTTTTTTTATTTTATTTTTTTTTTTTTAAATATAAATGTTTCTTCTTTTTTTTCTTTCTTTTTCCTTTTTCTTTTTTTTCTCTTCTTTTTCTTTCTTTATAAATCAACATAACACGACATAGACTTTTATTTATGAGGCATTATTAGGGATGATGATGGTCAAGAGGATATTGTGTGACTTATTTGTTGGAAGTGCCTATTCTCAGCACTAGGAAGGAATGGATAGGACAAGCGTATTTCCAACCTTTGACATTACTACCCTCCTTCAGCCAAGGACTCTATGAAGGACAGTCATAACCATCCACCATAGTCATAGTTTTAGTAAGACTCAATCTCTATGTATTTGCCTTATTTGGTGACTCTCAAGAATTCACACAATGTACGCACACTGGAACAGAGAGCAAAAACTATGCCTAACTCTGAGGTAACCTTATCTAATTGTTCAAAACTTAAGAGTCCTTGCGTTAGACTTAGCGTACCAGTAATCTCTCTACTTTTTTCTCATAAATATGAGGTGGATCTAATAGAAGATAGTATGCTTGACTCCCTTTTAGCTGTCCAAGGGTTCAGTAGACTAAAAATGCCTAATGGTTTTCTTTAAAGATCCATTACCCAATCTACGTGCAAGTGAAGTAAATGTACTGGATTATAAACTTAAGAAACAATTTAAGAAGAAAATATTTAATAAAACCTCGTTGATAAAAACTTCTGCTAGGGACTAATCAATTTAGCTCAAAAGATTTTTTTTTTTCAATACTAATGCACCTAACCTAAATGCAGGAATACTGGCTAAAATGCAAAATGCACCCCCCATGCCAAAATCCCACAATGTCCTCATTGTAAAATTAAAACAAGGGAGAAAGGAAGGAAATCACCTGATGAGGCATTATTTTGGATGTTGGGTTGCCTCCCAACCAGCACTGCATTTTCTATCGACAACCATACTTATAGGGAACTTGTAAGTCTGGTTCCAAACAGAAAGAGCTAGGCCCTCAAAATATGCGTAACAGCGGGGGCCTAGAAAACAGCTAGCCATGGATGTTGGCGAGCTGATGATGCAGCGTGATTCCAAATGCTCGCCAAAAGACATGAAAGTAGAGAACCTCATAGGCTACCTGAGGTTTAAGAATATGAAAAGGGACCTCTCGAAATGGAATAAGTGGAGGATAAAAAGGGTCTTCCAAAGCAGGAAGGATTTTAAAAGATATAAACATTATTATTTCAAACCCCTGAATGGTGAGACTAAAAGTACAAACATCAATCCACACTCGCCATTCTACCCGAGGATGTACTGGCCTGATATGCTCCCCAGAAAGAATGTATGCGAGTAAAGACCTAAGCCAAGGATCGGTTTGGGAGTGTAACGATTGTTTGTGGTGTTGGGAGGTAATGATTAAATCTAATGAGGGCTTACTTTGTGTTAAGTCCAACAATTCAGATTCTGTATTATTCTCCCTAATAGTTGTAGAAAAATCCTTATCACCCTGCCTATCATTAATGATCGGAGTCATATTTTCACCTTCTAGTATATGTGAATCAATGGTGGACTCCAAATTAGATTCCTTTGATGGTAGGGTCAAAGCAATAGAATCATTTTCATTAATTTCATCCCCGAATTCTTTTGGTTCACTCAAGTTTTTGTCAAGGTGTATATGTGATTCATTAGTAAAGAGAGGAGTTGGATCAATATCCTCAATTATTTCTGAAGGAGGATCCATCTTAATGTTTTGGAGTAAGCCTATATCAGTCAATTCTTTGTTCTTCTCTAGGCATAAATCCTCAATTGACATGTTTTGTCCCCGAGAGTCTCCTCTAGGCTTCTTACTATTGTGTATGTCCTCCAATATCAACTCCTGGTTTTGTGGAGGATGACTCTCAAAAGAAGGGAGGAATTCGGATTTCACCATATTATTTATATCCTTCGAGGGTAAGTCCTCGAATAACAAATAATCCCCCTGTGATTCACTCCAGATTTTCAGTTCGGGTTCCTCCATTGGGTCATCCTCATCCTCTAAAATAGACTCTTTATATCCGTGAGACCAAAATTGATCTAATTCATCCTCCATTCCCTTAGGGTCACCTTCATTGGGTGCATTTAAAGCCTAAGAATGTTGAATGGTAGGTGTTGGTTTGCTAAGTGGAGGGTCAGGATTAGGCTCATTAAGGGTAGAATGGGGTTCCACCAAATAATTAATAGGGGAAGTGATATGAACAATACGATCTTGACCCGGGTTATCTAGGGTAAGGAAAATACTGTTGTTGGGGTCAAGGTCCTCAAGAGGTACCATCTTCCCTTTCTTTTGACTCTAATATAGCTTGGGTGGATAATTACTAGGATTGTTCTCCTCTAGTGGTTGTGTCTCATTGGAAGAGTCTAAGTGATAGCTACATAAAATGGAATTCCTATTGTTATTGGTTTCCTCAGAATTATTTTCATGATCATGATTGTATGGGTAGGGATCAGAATTACTAGGAAGAGCGTAGCTAAGCTGTCTAATTTCTTTGTTCAATTGTTGACTATTCCTCAACATCTCTCCCATAGTCTCCATCATTTCTTTTTGTTGTTTTTACATTTCTATCATAAAAGAGGAGAGGCTACTACTATCAGATTAGGGAGGATAGTCAATCTGAAGCTCTGGTTGCCTAAGGGTATCGGTCCAACCTCGATACAGAAAATCATGAAGGGTGGGAGGGTTGGGTGTTTGTATAGTAATGGGGATTCCAAGGGTGGGAAATCCCACTCCTAGGCTCTGCTCAAAAGTGGGAGCTATCAGGCTAGTACTCCCAGGATAGGAATATGAATGATCTCATGAATTGTCATTGTATCCATCAAAGGATGGATACGCTCAGGGCATGGGATCCTGGTTAAAAGATGGGAATATTGACTCTGATAATCTAAATGATAGGAGTAAGGGTGATCCATTTCTTTAAGCCAAACAGGTTTAACTCTCTTAGGATTTAGAAGAAATCATAACACAAGCAAAAGCTTCCTAGAGAGTTCTATCGCTGTCAAAATAAGCACAAACACAGTGGGATCTGTTTTTAGTAGATTCTAGGTCTTAGAATTAAATGTTCAGTTGGTGGCCAAACAAGTTTTGCAAGAATTACGTTTCCTAGGCCGACCTTCATTCGTGCCTACAACCTACTCGCAAGGGATGGAAGTCTCGAATCGAGCCCACACACGAGGAATCGAAGTAACTTGGTGGTTAGACTTGTTGATTTCCAACTAACTTTCCTTGTGGTGCAAAAGAAGAGAGGTAGAAATTTATCTAGTGACCTTATGTGTGATGTGCACAGTGTCTCAGGTGTGCAACGTTTTGAGTTTTGAAATTTCACAAACAAGATCTTTTTGCACACAATTTCAAGTCACAGATTTTAAGGTCCAACCTCTTAGCAATCTCAAAAGATGTATATGATTTCATGTCAAAAATCAAGCTCCCTAAAGTATGTATATGATGCATGTGTAGTGGCATATCATGTAAGTTTGACTTGCATGCAAATCTGATTTGAATTTCAATGTTGAATGATGCACATAACACTACTTAAGTAAATTCACGAAACTATAAGTGCATCCATGCAATGTGGCTAGAATAAAATAATAATATTAAAGTGGCAATGGCTTGCAATGTAAAGTTTAATTGGAGAAAAAGCATAGGATTTCTCCTCTCTCTTCCTTGCTTGAACGACCGTGCATGGTTGGCAGCGAGAGTCGACGAGATGGTGCACCTCGTCGAGTGCTTTGCAATGCTAGTGATGTGACGGCTGGAGGTGGCTGGCGGCGGCCGGACGGTGGAGGAGGGCGTCGGCCTGACGATGGAGAAGACGAAGAGATGCTACCTGCGGGCGTGCAGCTGCGTGATGGGCATGCGCACAAGGGCGCACGAGGGCAGCACAAGAGCACGCGAGGGTGCTGCACTACTTGCGGGAGTGCTTGGCTGCCTGCGGGCGTGCTTGGATGCCTGCGGGCGGCTACACTGCCAGCAGGCGTGCTTGGCTACCTACAGGTCTAGTGAGGGCAGCGCAGTGAGGGGGTCCTTTGCAAGCGGTGGGGGTGCTACGATGGGCAGGTAGTGGAAGCTGTGGCAATGGCGTTGCGAGGGGGGTAGGCTTGCAAGGGCGCGCCCTTGCAGGGCACGTAGTGGGAGAGGCTTGCAGTGAGAGAACGCGCGCGTGAGGAGCTTGTGGCTGTGGTGTTGGAAAGGTTGGAGCACGTTTGCAGGCAAGCTGGATCCACCGTGCACGCCTTCTCCACAATGCACGCAGTATCTTCTCCACGATGGTCTTCCCCTCCAAGCCCTTTAGCTTTTCTTTTATCGCCTTCCCCAGCGCAAGTCAAGGGATTTTCAAATCCCTTACTAAACTTGGCCAGTGGCTGTTGATGGAGTTGTTGAGGCTGGTTAGAGGTTGAGATATTTGAGGGGGGGAAATATCTCTTCACCACCCTTTTCTTTGCACAAATTATTCCTACAATAATGAAACATAAAATAATTACATAATAAGTTATAGAATAAACGTAAACTGAAATAATGATGCATGCAATCATTTAATGACCTAATGTGATTATTAACAAACATAAAATGTTAGAATAGAATTACTTAGGCGTAACAATAGTCCATGAAAATGGACTCATCACTTACTCCAGCTTTCTTCAATGCATGGATGTCTGCAATGCAATTAAGATAAACTAGATGCTGCTCATTCAGTCCTAGATGATCGCCCTATTGATATGCAGCTTCTAGTATGCAGTTCAATATATTTTTTCATTTTATTTATTTATAATAATATTAAGCAAACAAACATAATCTAGCTAACTAAGTAACTAACCTATATGCAGTTCAAACAATTTGACTAATCCTATAATCTAGATAAAATGGGAGCACGCTCTCGAAAATACTCTCCCGCATACAAGAGCGATAAGAAATAAAGAAACACTGAGAGCTCATTCCCAAAAATGCCCAACAAGGGTCCAAAAGATAGAAATTAAGTTTTAATGTCTATCTAAACTAAGCTAAACTAAGATCTAATGAAAAAAAAAAGCTCCTCCGTACAACTATGTGCGTGGAATCAAGGCCCACAAGCACACACAATTATCCTCGACATCGCGACAATGTCCACCAAGATGAGCATCCACTATGTGCTCTTCTTTCTCCAGAGCATAGCTCGCACGAAAGAATGATAGATCAATGAATAGCAATTGATGGGTCCATTTTAGGGGACTAATTTAGTGCTTAAGTACAGTATTATTGGGATGAGAATTTAATCTAAAGCATGTTTAGTATTGATAAAATGATGTGAGTTTTAGATTTATCATTTCATGCATTAATTACATTAATCTTTATGTGAAAGGATTAATTATTAACTTTAAAAGGCAAGGGTATCACATCAAAGCTTGCCTTGAGATATGTGGGATTTTGTTCTAGCAAAATATAGCAAGGGAATAAATTTTTAGAGGCATCCTTATATGTCTCTCAATGATTCAAGCACATTCCCTTATTTGCTTTTTAATCTCTCTCACGAATCTCTCTCTCTCAATTTTCTCCTCTCTATTTGGTAACATAAAATACTCTCTTTGACTGTTTCCTTATCTGACTACCTCTCAAATTCTCTTTCTCATTGTCCTTATATAACAGGCAAAAAAAAAACTGGCGAGGGAGGAATCCCATCTCCCCTCCACAGGGAAGAAGATGTCCTCCACCTCTCCTCCCTGCAAGCAGCCACCTTCACCATGTACCTTCTCCACCACCGTGAGCCTCCACCGTCGACACCGTGACTTCTCCCTTGCCACGACTGCGAGTTCCCTACAACCGCACTCCAGTAGCCACTATCGCATGCCTACGACTCTGCCACCATGAGCCATCCAATCGCCACCATGCTTCCTCTCGACGAGCATGGTGACAGCGTGCTCCTCGACATCTCGACCGCACCAATAGGGAGCAGCTGTGCTTCCAACCGTGTCCACCGTCATTCTCTCGTCACTCCTGTCCCCAGCGTCCGCCCACGATCGCGAGCACCATCACTAGCAGTAGGTTTTCCCATGCACCAATGGCCTCTTCATCTTCTTTTTCTCAACCAACAAAGAAGAGAAACACAACAACCTCCAACACCAGCCACCTTCTCCATGCGCCGTTACAACATCCTTAATGCAACCGCAGCAGTAGCAGACCCACACACAAGCCTTACCACGCATTCACGCCCGTGCTCAGCCGCACCCTCACGTGCAACCCTTCATACACAACAGACCTTGCGCGTCCTTCTTGCTTAGCCACGGCAGCGGCACCACACTACACCGTGACCTCCTCGTGCAACCTCAAGCCTCATCTCACCATAGTACAGCAGCCCCACGTGCCCTCGTACGCGCACACCAGCTCTACATGCAGCAAACCCTTTGCGCGTGCGCCACACCTCCATCAGGCATTCCCCTTCCTCTCCTTCTTCATCTTCAACCTCCAGACAACCACAGAGGAACCCAACACCGTCGATTATGCCCCGCACACAGCCACCTCTCCACACCACCATTCTCTGCGTCGTCACCTCCGTTGAGCTCTCCTCAACCCCACGAGCTCGGCCACACCCCTAGACATGCCAACAGTAGCCACGACCGCCGGTGAGCCGTCGACATCGCCACCGCTCCTCCGCGTCGCCGGTGTCAACTCCAGCCACCGTTCAGAGAGCCACCACCACCATTGGAAAGCCCTCATCACGGTCAACCTTCCTCGAGCTCCTCTGCTTCCGCCGTCGCTTCCTCTTCCATCGTCACTAAAGGCCTTTGCATTAATGTTTTTAACATAAAATAACCAGTTTTCCCCCAACCTCTACACCTATAAAAAGGCCTATGCCCCCACATTTCAATCATCCCTTCCTTCACCTCTCTCCCTCTCCAAAGCTCTAAAGAAGCTTGTCCCAAACACGGGATGCTCCTATAGAGTCAAAATCAAAGTTTTCTCTCCCCTGTTCTGGAAGTGGATCTTATAACGATGACAATGCCCTACCTCACACTAGTTCAGCTCTGTTCTTTGTCTTCCATCTTCATCCTCCGTCTTCCAAACGTTACCCCATCCGACTTTTCCTCCAAGCAAACATCAAAGAGGATAACATCTCTCTCCCTTTATCGCTTTCTAGAATAGAATTTCCTACATTCTTGCTGTAATAATTTCCTACTTTCTAGTTGTAAAAATAATATTTAGTTACAAAGTGATTATTCTTCCTCTCTCTCTCTTAGTGTTAATATCAATTTCATTATGCTTATCTCGCTTTCAAAAGAGAAAATATAATCTCGGATTTTTGATCAGTGTAGCCTCCCTATGTTCCACCTGGAATCTCTTTACAAATTTTGGTATAAATTTATTTGTTGGCAGATTTCTTTGCAAATCAAACTACGACGATGAATTTTTCAAAATCCAATCCTTCTTGCGTAGATCTTCCAAAACAACAATGGTCTACATTTTGGCAGACACTTGTACGCTGTTGTGTCATTGTAGATCAAGTCTTAGTAGAAATTTCTCAGTGATGAAAAATAACTATTACCCAACTAATTTGATCCTAATTCTGTTCATAAATAGCATATAGTTTTGCTAGGGACCAGCAACAGAATAGGCATGGGGGTGTGATGTGCATACATCTAATTAGCCTAAAAATGTCTATTTATTCATGTTCCTAGTGTCATAGAAGCATCATGCATTATAAATATTGCATAACATGCATCATCATGCATTTAGGTTAATTTGTATAAATTGTATAGTAATTTGCTCTTTATGTGGCTAGGGAACATGGTGATATCATTTCAAGGCCTCAAATTAAAGATCCAACCATACAGATCTGATCAAGGTGACGATCGGAGTTCAACGACTTTGAGATCGCCCCGATCGGACTTCCATAGTATCAGATGCAGTCCAAGGAAAATAAGCAGTCAAGGGGCATGGTGGTATAAAATCTAAACTTTAGACGATAAATCCAGCCACACGAATGGGTTCAGGTCGATGATAATAGCCCAACGGCATGAAAATCGGTCCAATCTGACATCAGTGGCACCACCTACGAGCACTTGAAGATCGATGGCCTAGATGGCACCACATGTCGCGATCCAAGCCGCCTCAAGGCACCAGTCTCTTCCTCTACATCAAAGGTTGCGTGATCTCGACCGTTGGATTGAGATCCAACAGTTGAGAGTGCCGCGGCCTTAAAACAAGAACTCAACAAAGAAGCAACGTAGTGCAGTGGTTCAGAGCTCTACGTTAGAAGAAGCGATGTGCACTAGAATCCGTTTGAGCAGATTAAATCCGCGAAGAGACGAGCGGGGTGAAATACATCGTTCGATCTATGATGAGCGGCACTGACAATGACTACGTGGCAATGTGTGGCATGTTGGATGAAAGCGCCATGATCATGCGTGCTATCATGCAATCTGAAGTAGAAGCGGCATGCGATATGAGCCATTGATCCAGGATTCAACGGCTGAAGAGCGATGTCTCTTCAATGCTCGTAATGCACACGTGAAACGTTGAATGATCTACATCGTGCGATCAAGATCGGATGCTCCTCTCTTTGTGCACCTTCACCGACATTTATCTTTGGTGACATATGCATGTGTCACTAAAGAGTTATATTTAATTTTCAAAATATTAAGTGAAACTTTTGCCCCCATGTATACAACTATATAAAGGCCCTACACCCTCCACTTCTTCATCCCTTCCTTAATCTCTCTCCCTCTCTAAAAGCTAAGAACTCAAGTTCTAAAGCTCGCTCTAGTGCTCCCAAGCTATGGGAAGCTCCGCTATAGTTAAAATCAAAATTTTTCACCTCTCACCCCCTTCGCGGAGCTCTCACCAGTCATCCTCTCACCCCCGTTCCAAAAGTGGATCCCACGATGTGGATGCCCTGCCTCATCCCCGGTTCTTCTTGATCCATCCACTATCCTCCATCTTCGCTCTCCTTCGTTCAGGTGTCGTCCGTTCGGCTCATCCACCAAGCAACCGTCGAGGAGGATAATTTCTCACCCCTTATCTTTTTATCGCTTTCTTTTTTTTTTTGAAACTGAGAGGAAAGCTATCGTGTTACGATAGCAATCCGAGAGGGCATTTTATTGATCAATAAAAAGGAGAAAAAAGGGAAGTTATGAATCAGATCCCGATCTATGTATGAGGGATCAGCACTCATTGACAATTTTCTTACAGCATACTGGTCTCTCCTGAAATAACCTCTCATTTCTCGCCCTCCACATGCACCAAAGTGTTGCAGCCATGCGCAGGTGTGACCTCCCAAAAATTAAAAAGTGTGCCATAAGGAATCCCATGGGGGGAGTGGCTCCTAGAAAATTCTCCATATCACATCAGTAGTCAAACAAGAAGAAAAAATGTGGCCGAGACTATCGGTGTGCATTCCATGTAAATGACATTCATGAAGAGCTACACCCATCCTCTTGTGCCTCAGGTCACCTATAATCAAGCCCTCCCTTCTACATAGCCAAAGGAAAATTTGTATCTTGAGGGGGATCTTCAAGAGCCAAAGTTTCCTATCAATGTGATCACTTCACAAACCTCTACTGTGTTAGTTGCTCTGAAACAGGTTTTAAAATAATAACATTGCAGTATAGGTTGAATCAGTGCGAAAAACAAATAAAATTTATAACTCAAATATCAGAAATGAAGTCCATGGTCGTTCGCTAGGAGCAAGTGGCAAATATAAATCTCAAGATCACAATTCTAAACAAGAATATATCAAATTGAAGCACTAATAAGATGAATATATAAGAGCAAGAATCAATGTAGCAAAAATGTTAGGTTAAAATGGTGATTTGAATCACCAAATTATCTTATTCACAATGATATTCAATGAAGCAATCAATATTAGATGATCAAATGTCACGCAATAAGTGCATTGCACTTCTGTTGGCACTACTCTTCTTCTTTCTCCTTCTTCAGCTCCTTCTCTTCTCTTTCTTTTGCTTGGCTCTTCTCTTCTTTCTCTTCTTCTATTCTTCACACAAAGAGGGGGTTTCTTCCTCAAATGGCTAAGTGTCAGTTGTTGATCTTCAGAGCAAAACCACCCCAACCCCTGCACTCTCTTTCTTTCTCTCTCTGGGATCCACTCCCCCAGAGCCTCGGGCAATTGGATTCAGATCTAAGAGCACCAGGGACCAGGGTTGCAGGCATGGCTCGCAGCCGAGGAGTGCGTCGGTTAGAGAGGTCGGGTCAGTGCCAGGCCCACGTAAGCAGTGTCACGGGCGAGGCAGTGTCGGGTGAGTGGGGACCTCACTCCCTTATGTCTGAGGTGATAAGGCTACAGCACAAAATCAATTTATGCGCTGTTTGGAGTTCTGTCGTGCCCGATGTGGGACTATTAGTCCCTATCTTCTTCCATGCACTAGACGCAGCAGCTGAAGCTCTGATTGAGGTCCTGGGAATGGTCAAAGGCTCCAATTAGAAGTCCAAGTGTATTCCTGATGCAATTCCGCGACTCCTGAGTAGGTACCTAGGTGAATCCCTGCACGAACAAGGCCTGGAGCTTCGCGAAGAAGCTCCAACAATGGCGCGGGGGTTCTGTACCTGAGAACAAGAATAAGGCCTAATGGCCACATCAAAATAGTTCAAGAAGCATCGCCAGATGTTGACGAATGTAACGGTAGAGGTGGCATCATGTGCGAGTGGATGTGGAGGCCTATTGACCTTCAGAATGTGTGTTAAAGTGCGTGAGTCAGGGGAGGCGATAGAGGGGCCAATCCCCTCAATTACTTGAGGTGTTTTGGTCGGTGGGTTGAGGTGATGGTGAGGAGCATGGAAGCGACGTAGTTGGGCGAGTGTGGAATCCGCTAGGGCTCCCTGGAGGTACGTTGGCGAGGTGGAAGGCAGAGGGCGTTAGGGCGAGTCGGTGGTTGAATTGGAGTTGCGAATGCATGGAAATGACAAGTGGAAGATGAGGCATCAGTAGGGCTATATAGTGGTTGAAGTAAGGTAGAGGCAAGGTCGGTTGTGGTGTGGTCGGCATCAGGGACGAAGGTGACTCCAGTGAGAAGGAAACGGCGAGGAAGATGGAGGGAGAGACGGCCGCTAGTATGGCGTGACGCGGAGGAAGACGAGAAGATGAATCCGCCATTGTTATTGCAGATGGACGATGAGGGAGGTCGGGAAGAATCGCTGGAGCTCGAGAAGCCTTTCGATCGGAAGAGGAGGGACGAACGTAGGGAACTTTCGGCCAAAATTGAGCTTGGGATGGATGGTATGCATTGGGGCTTCTTTTATATGCTTCTAGGGGATGGTTTGAGCTTGGGAAGCAAGCTTCCCAAGTTTGGAATGTTCACCAGAGATGGAAGTTTGAAATATACCTGAATTACTCATGTGTTCGCATGAGATATTGAGAAGGTTGTAGGGCTTAGGATCAAGCTCAAAAGGAAGGGAATTCCTTGACGAACTTCCCTTTCAAATTTGAGAGGGCTTCGTTAAGGAATCAAGGAGAAAATGCCAAATCAAGCTTGCCAGAGTTATAGGATTAGGATTTCCTGGTGGTAGGGACCTATTTTTGAAGAATATGACAAAGTTGGGGGGCTATTTGTAAGAAATTCAAATGCTAAGGGGCCATGTGAAATAAAGAAAATCAGACTTGAACCAAAATGCAAACTAGGTTGAAACAATCTCAGATTGGGCCCAAATTTTTGCACAAACCTAATTTTGACCTAAGGAATTCAATGGTGAAGTTGAATTTTGATTTTGACCTAGTTTTACTGGGTAATTTGCATAATTACCCAAATTAGGGCAAATGTTTGTCTTAGACTCTATTTTGGATCAAGGTAGGTTCCACTGGTCAAAATGAAGGTACCAAACCCTAGAGAATATTTTTATATGAATTTCAGAAGGCTTAGGTGAATTTTATCCTGACCATAACCTCAATAAATTCAGCAGGTCTATTTTTAGGGTTTCAGATGTCCATTAATTCCTGTAACGCATGAAAACCCTTTTTCGTCTATTCTAACCTACTTATTAGACTCTTAAGACAATTTGACCTTTGTTCAACCCCTGAGAAAACCCACAGTTTTTCTTATCCTCTCAAATCAATGTTTTGTGCCCTTAAGACCTTCTGATGGATATCTAAGAGATTTTATTGACTTAATCAAATCAAATTGAGCTAGTTATGGCTCATGATGGTTTCCCATCATGCTGTCATCCATAATTCTTCCATAAGCACACTGAGCCGTATAGATTCCATCCCATGCATAACTGTCTTCCACGCCAGTTCGGGGTTTGAATCGTTCCAGGTCTGAAATCAAATTTAGTCTCTCCTCCCACAGTTAGGTTCCCTCCTTGATGGAGTCGACCTCATTCAATTTCTAGCACTCATTTGCTTCTGACCAATAGCAGCTCACAGTGCCATCCTTGTCCATCACTACTGAAAACACCCTCGAGTAGGACTTCTTTAAAGGGCCCAGTGAGGACCACTTTTCACTCCAGAAGTTGAATGTCCTACCATCTCCTAGAACGAGTTGCAGTAGATGCCAATTGCTCTTAAGAGCCTGGATGACAGAGTGCTAGAACAGTGACGGATGGGAAGGGCATAATCTCCTCAAAGCATTATTGGAAGGACCATAGCTTTCTTTAATTAAGTCGGTCCATGGCTTCTCTTCCCCATTAAGAATTATTATAGCCCATTTGATCAATAAGGCCTCATTAAACTCTTTCAACGCTTGGATTCCCAACCCATCTCTTTCCTTGGGATGGCAAAGTTGCTCCCACTTCAGTGACTGCATAAATCTACCTTCATATTTGGCACCCTTCCAAAATAACCTCTTTCGCATTAGATCCATGCGTTTCCAGATAGACTTTATGGCTTTGAAGAGAGAAAAGTAAAAGACAGGGATCGAGGTAATAACAGAGTTCAGTAAGATGAGTCTACCACCCTTAGACAAGAACCTGCTATTCCACCCTTCCAATTTGGCTAAAATTTTATCATACAGAATGTTCCAGTCACATTTCTTCATTTTTGAACATCTTTGTGGCAGCCCCAAGTACCTAATGGGCAGGTTGGTACGTGGAGTCCCCAAGATATTAGAAATAGCTTCTTTCTCTTGCTCATTCAAACCAAAGCCTACCATATTGGACTTCTCCCTATTTAATTTTAGACCTGAAATGTCACCAAAAATATTAACCATATGGCCTAATGCGTGGGCTTCACCCTCTATCCCCTCAACAAAAAAGACCGTATCATCTGCATACTGGAGTATAGGGGCCATAGCTCTCCTGTTGGATAAAGAGTATCCTCTAATAATACCCATCTCAGAGAGTTTGCAAGCATATCTCACCAGACCATCAACAGCAAGGTTAAAGACCAATGGAGATAATAGGCATCCTTGCCTAACACCAAACTGCGGTTGAATCCAAGCCCCACACGGCTTCCCATTGATCAAGGGAGCAAAAGAAGTAGTTGTAATGCACTGCTTCATCCATTGGATCCAGAGGGGGTGAACCCTCTTCTCTTGAAAACCTCCCACAAATAGGGCCACGAAAAAAATCATAGGCCTTTCGGAAATCAACATTCCACAAAAGCTTTACATTTCCTCTTATAACAACCACACACCAACTCCTGGGCCTTGATAAATGATTCTTGCAGAGATCTATTGTGGAGGAAGGCTGATTGGACTGGATGAATCAAGTCTTGCAAGACAGACCTCAGCCTCTTTGCCAAAATCTTGCTCACCACCAAATAGATGGAGTTTGAGAGAGCTATAGGTCTGAAATCAGAGAATTTTTCTGCACCTTGTGTCTTTGACAATAGGAAAAGAAAGGATCTGTTAATCTTATCAAAGCTAAAGTTGCCCCCCTCAAATTCCTTGATAACGTCCAGCACCTCTATGCCAACCACGCCCCACATCTCCTTATAGAAAAAGACTTGGATACCACCAGGACCAGGAGAGCCTTCATTGTTCAAGTCTTTAATGGCATCCACAATTTCTTTCTCAGTGATGGTTGTCGTCAATCTAGACACTTATTCATCGGAGACTCTAGATGAATCACTCGCCACCATTCTCCATAGGCCTCTACCTGCTGCCTATGAAGAGTCTCTAAAGTATTTGATGGCCTCAGCTCTAATATCTGGCATAGAGGAAATTCTCTGACCATCCTTGATTATGGAGGAAATTAAATTGATCCTTCGATGAGAGCTAGTAGCCAAGTGGAAGAATTTGGTGTTGGCATCCCCCTCTTTAAGCCAAAGTTGCCTGGAGCATTCCCTCCAATCCATCTCCTATTTTAAATCCTCCTCTGCCACCACACCTTGCCACATTCTTCTAGCATCAAGCTCCTGATTGATTAGGGGACCATTTGCTTCTTTTGCATCAAGGCCTTGAATTTCCATCAGCTCCTCAAGGTGCCTCTGATATCTCACAATGGATACTGCAGCCCCATACTCCTTTAGCATTGTGCGCATAGTAGCCAGCTTGAATGCAAGTTTGATAGTGGCCGATCCATCCACATGCTTGGCCCTCCACCATACCTCAAGCATCTCATGGAATCCAGGTTCTCTCAACCATGTTCTTCTAAACTTGAAATATGAGCCAATGTGCACTTGCTCCCCACTATCCCAAACCAGGTGTGTGTGGTCAGAGAAAGGGTGTACCAACCCAGACACAAAGGACAAATGAAACATGTCCAGCAGCCCAACATTACCAAAGAATCTGTCAATTTTTGACATGAGGCCATTACCATTTCTCCAAGTGAATTCAGTTCCAGAGGAGGGATATTCACTCAAGCCAAGAGTCTGAACCATCAGTTGGAATCCAATGGATGCATTGTCCACCATGCCATTCAGTCTGTCCCTCCCGGTCAAAACATAATTAAATTCTCCACCCACAAGCCATGCAGCCCCATTTACATAATCTGCAGCTGCGCTCCAATCCTCCTACATCTCCTACCTTGTAGAGGCATCACAAAAGCTGTAGACCCCTGTAATGTAGAAATCGCTATCACCTTAATTCCTTTTGTATTTATATGTCAGCATGTCTAGCTCTAAAAACCTCTAGCATTTGTAGAGCATTTTTCCTTCACCACAAAACAATGCCCCCTAACTTGCCATGTGAATCAAGCATCACACAGTCAGCCACACCTCCATTCTTCAGATCAACCCAAGCCCTGTCTTCCTTACTCTCTGTGTGTGTCTCTTGAATGATAGCACAGTCTATCTCCCACTCCCTTAGATATCTCTAGAGAGAAGCCCTCCGGCTTTTGTCACGTAGCCCAAGCACATTCCAAGACAGGATCCTCATTGTGCTTCTTGGGTGCCCCCCTTTTTGGAGTTTAGGGTTTTACCAACCCTCATAATATTTGCAATGGCATTTTCATCAATTTTCATCGTGGTGTTTTGTCACCTCTGCCTGAGCTTATACGGAGATCTGCCCACACCAATCTTGGATGCTAACCCCGCACCAAATTTTAGTCCCTGCATTTCTGGCAATCTGGGTTGCAGTCTCATGGAATTGGCGGAGATCTCTTGCAGTACTCGCTGATCAGATGTATCTTCCATTGGTGTAGCAACCGTCATTTCCTCTTCCATGGCTTCTTCTACCAGTGCCACTTCCATCCCTTCCTCCTCCCCCAGGCGGTGATGATCGTTACATTTTTTAGGCTCAAGCACCTCATCAGCGGTTGCATGGCCCGGCTGTTGCGAGGCTGCCTCAGCATTCACAATCTCCATATAAGATGCTTTGTTCTAAATGAATCTCCCATCAGTAACATCCATTGTGAAACAAAAAATCAACAACCATGAACTCCCCCCACAACAGAGGATAAGCTTTTTTAGCATAGGGCCTGCCTTGAACACATCAACCAAGGCATTCAAAACCTAGCCATCACCCTCCAGCAGTCCAATCTCAACATCTTAGACCAATGTAGCAAACCATGCTATCATGGCTACCACCACCTCTTTTGATCTCAAATGTAATGGTAGGCCCCTACTTCCGAGTTTCCCTGATCTAGAGCCTGCTCTCTGGGGCGGCCGCTCAGGCAAGGAACCATTGAAGGGGAAAACCAGCCTCCAAATCACCATCAATCCATTAAAAGCACTCGAGCCAAATCGCAAGCGTTCTATGTCTATCATCCCCAAACCAAAAAGCACAAAATGCGTAGGGGAGAGAGATGAAATCTTCCAACCACCAGTCGATAAGGATTGCTTATCATCACCTCTCCGACTAAAGCCCCTTGTAGCACAAGCTCAACTATCCTGATATCTTCACTCATATAGATTTCCATATCCACCTTGTGTCCCCCATAGGTAGGTGGAGGCGGAGGTGGAGGCAGCGGCACCCCAAACTTCGTTGCCTTATTGTGCATGCTAGCCCTTCCCCTCGATTGTCCATGGTTAGCCGTGCAAGAGTCTCGCTTATGGCCATACCCCCATACGGTAGGCAAACTAGGGGGTAGCGGCACACCACAGCCATATGCCCTCAGCATCTACACCAAAAACACACAATTTCCTTGTTACCCCATGGCCTACCTTTGTAAGCTCGACTTCTACCTGTCACCCATCTTCCAACTGCCATAGGACCTCTTCTTTCCTTCCGCCTCCAAGCCCTAGATCTCCAGGTTGTCCATTCTTCATCACCAAGGTTCCTTTCTCCTATCTCCCTAGGGTCAGCCTCCATCCTCTACTCTTGCTTTCTCTCTTATCGCTTTCTAGATTAGATTTCCAACTTTTGAATTGTAGTTGTAATGACATTATTCTTATTATAAAAAGTTATTCTTCTCTCTCTCTTTCTCTCTCTAGCTTTATTGTTTATAGATTAGCTGTTTATAATCATCGTGAATATCCCTTTTGTAGACAAAATTACAAAAAAAAATATAATTGCGGATTTAGAATCGACGTAGCCACCCTTTGTTCAACCCGGCGCAGACCTCGAGCTTCAGTAAAACTTTATCTGATATTGGATTTTCTTGCAAATTGCACTACAATGACAGGTTTTACAAACTCAATACTTATCGCTACGCAATTCTGTTAATCATGGTTTCAAACGTTGGCCATTTACCATGAAAGTCTCACCAGATGAGGGATTTTGGATCTCAACTGTATCGTGTGGGAACACTTGCATGACAGTGTACGACCCATCCCAAAGGGTCTGAAGTTTCCCAGGGAATAGCTTAAGTCTAGAATTGAATTGCTAGACCCGCTGGTTGGTCTCAAAGGCTTTGCGAAGGATGTGTTTATCATGAAAAACCTTAGTGTGCTCTTTGTAATCTTGAGCAGTCTCATAAGCCTCATTCCTCTACTCTTCAAGCTCAGTTAGTTCTAATAGGCATGCTCTACCTGTATTCTCGAGATCCATGTTGACATTCTTAATAGCCCAATAAGCCCTATGCTCAATCTTAACCGGCAAATGGTAGGCTTTACCATACACTATACAAAAAGGAGACATACCCAAGGGCATCTAATAAGTAGTTATGTAAGCCCATAGTGCATCATCTAGTTTCTTTGACCAATCTTTCCTGTCAGGTCTTACAGTTTTCTCCATAATTCGTTTGATCTCCCTATTGGACACCTCGACCTGTCCACTTATCTACGAGTGGTACGGGGTGGCCACCTTGTGGGTGACATCATGACTTTTATGTAGACGGGTGAAGTGTGCATTACTGAAATGAGGTCCCCCATCACTAATTATCATCCTTGGATAGCCAAATTAGTAAATGATATTAGCCTTAATGAAATTCAGGACCATAGAGTGATCATTGGTCCTAGTCTGAATAGCCTTTACGCACTTTGACACATAATCAACTGCCACGAGGATATATTCATAGCCATGAGAAGATGGGAAGGGGCCCATGAAATCTATGTCCCAGACGTTGAATATCTTGATCGACAGAATAGGTTGCCAGGGCATCTCATACCGCTTCCCAATCGTTCCAATCTGTTGACAATGAAGACATGCCCCCACATAAGTATGTGTGTCCTTGAATAGTGAGGGCCACCAGAAACCAGACTAGAGAACCTTATACGCAATCTTCTTTGCACTAAAGTGTCCTCCACAGTGCAGTGTGTGATAGAAATTCACAACACTCTATTATTCTCTATCTGGAACACACCTACATAAGATTTGGTTACGATCTATTCTAAAGAGTTTGGGATCCTCCCAGTGATAATGCTAATTGTCAACGAGAAATCTATTTTGCTTCTGCTTATTCCATGTATCAGAGGTTTCGCCAGTGACTAAATAGTTGACAACATCAGCATACCAAGGTGTCGTTGGCTGTACCACCATCACCATTTCGTCAGGAAAGGTGTCAAGAATCTTCTAACGGGGTTGAAGCCTCAATTGGGATCCTAGATAAATGATCAATGACTACATTTTTGACCCCTTTTTTTTCACGAATATCAAGGTCGAACTCTTGTAGTAACAAAATCCATCTAATCAACCTAGATTTGCTGTCTTTCTTAGCTAGCAAATGCTTCAAGGCTGAATATCAGTATATACAACAGCCTTAGGTCCCAGAAGATAAGACCTAAACTTCTCCATAGCAAATACTACCGCAAGAAGTTCTTTTTCTATCATAGTGTAGTTTTATTATGGATCAGTAAGGGTTTTGCTAGCATAGTATAGCACATGAGGCTTTTTATCAATCCTCTGACCAAGGACTACTCCTATGACAAAATCTGAGTCATCGCACATCAACTAAAATGGGTGGGTCCAATCAAGTGCCTGTAGGATAGGCATGGTTATTAGGGCCTCCTTCAAGACTTGGAAAGCCTCAACACACTTTGCATCAAAAAACGAAGGCAGTATCATTCTCTAGTAAGTCGCAAAGTAGCCTAGAAATCTTGCTAAAGTCTTTAATGAAGTGCCTATAAAAGCCAGCATGGCCCAAGAATGTCTGGATCTACTTGACATTGGTGGGTGGTGGAAGCTTTGAAATGGACTCAACCTTGGAGTTATCCACTTCTAAACCTCGCTTAGACACTACATGCCTAAGAACAATGCCCTGCTAAACCATAAAATGGCTTTTCTCCCAACTAGGCACCAATCCTGTCTCTTCACAGTGGGTGAGAACTTTTTCTAAATGCGAGAGACAGTGGTCAAATGATGAGTCATATATGGAAAATTCATCCATGAAAACCTCTATGAACTCATCAATCATGTCCGAAAACACGGACATCATACATCGTTGAAATGTTCCTGGAGCATTACATAGTCCAAATGGCATCCGACCTTTTTGGGTACTACGTGAGTAGGACTGACCCATTTACTATCAGAAATGAGGCAGATTATCCTCGCATCCAACCATTTTAAGATTTCCTTCTTCACCACATCCCGTATGTTAGGGTTTAACCATCTCTACATATATCAGAAGGGTTTCACAGAGTCATCTGTTTAAATGTAATGCATGCAAAGAGTTGAGTCAGCCCCTTTGATGTCTGCTATAGTCCAAGCAATGGCCTCCTTGTGCCATTCTAGGCATTAAATCAATTCTCCCTCCTACGTCTCAGATAGAGCAGTTGAAATGATGATAGGGAGTGTATTATGAGGCCCAAGGAAAGCATACTTCAGGTTTTCTGAGAGTGGTTTAAGCTCCAAGTTGGGAGCTTTCTAAACTGAGGAAATTATGTTCAATGTCCCTGCCTCCGATAGTGGATCTACCTTGATTATCCATGGCAGGGAGAGGGACTGGGCTTTGACACCCAACAACTCTTCTAATTCTTGCATATCTCCCTCTCCTTCTTCAAGATTCGAGGTATGGTCCTTAGAAATGACCATTTGGAGGGGACCATCACACAAAAGAGCTGGTGTCTCCTCCTCTACAATTTCATCGATCACTTCGATTTGGGAAAAATCTTCCAATCCGGGTTGTTTATAGGCATAAAACAGATTCAACTAGACTTTTCGATTTCCAAAGCCCATCTTGAGTACCCCTGACTTGCAATTGATGGACGCATTGCTCATAGCCAGAAAGGGATTCCCTAAGATAATCGAAAGTCTGGTGGGCATATTAAATGGTGAGTATCCAATATCAAAAAGTTGATGGGAAAGAAGAAGTCCTCCACTCTTACCAAGACATTTTGGTGGGTGAGATTTCATATGCGAAAAGATTGGAGTTGAAAACCCGTCATTGCAATGCATAAAAAATCCGCTCACCAGATAATATTTATATCGAAACTCGAAGTGAGCCCCAGGTAGAACATGAGGAGGCAAACGTTTGGTTTGTGAAATCCGTGCTTTTGATTTTAGTTGCTTTTGGTGTATTTATCTTTTGTAATTTCTTTGGTATTTTTATAACGCAGGAGATCGGATTGACAAGAACTTTATCTAGCTAATCTACTTGCAAAATAAGAGAGAGGGAGAGAAAGAAAATATTTCATAGATTAAGCAATGTCTATTACAACTAATCTCAGACTTCACTAGAAACTGTTGAAAGATAGAATGAGTTGAGAGGAATCCCCCTCGAGGATTTCTTGGAGGACAACTCGCTTTGATGGCACCCAGATGAAGGTGGTAGGAAGCTGGGCGAAGAAGAACAAAGCTGAAGGACGGAGGGCGAGACAGGATGGCATCGCAGCGAGGATCTACTTCCTGAATGTGGTGAGAGGATGGCCACAGGATGATCCACGAAGGGGGCTGAGAACAAATATTTCTTTTCTACTCTACAAGAGCATCCCAGGCTTGGGACAAGCTCTCTCTAGAGCCTTGGAGGTGGTGAGGGAGAGAAAGGAAGAGATGAAGAAGAATGGCAGGGGTGGTGGTCCTTTTATAGTGAAGAGGAAACATAAATGTATAGGTCAATAGTGACATTTACAATCGTCGTTGTAGCTCTGCTACAAATGTCATTGAAGCACTCGCACATCAACGCTCGCGGCCACTTGCGCAGCTACTAAGGCATGGTCAACAAACAGTCGTTAGATCGTCATCTTGTGACTGAGGATCGCATGGAGATCATGCCTCTTGATTGCATCGGATGCCGCATGGGATCGTGCATCCGATCGCATGTTCATATGATCACGCCACATGTAGGACCATCTGCCACTTGATCATGCATTGAGGAGATGAATAACGTTGGCGTAGGCTGATCAGGGCCACACGATCAAGATCGTGCGGTCCTATTTCAATTAAGCGCACTAGGGGCACTTGGGACGATTCAAACTGGCGTCCTTCATTGCATAGAGAAGCTTTAACCACTGCGCTATGAGGAGCTTTGTGTTGAGAAGTTGAAATAAGGCGTGAGCATCTGCAGCCGTTGGATGAAAATCCAACGGTCCAGATTGAAGGACGCTTGAGAAAAGTGGGGTGGTCGGCAGCGTTGGGCGGCTATGATGGTGCCATGTAGCGCCATCATATTCATCCATCTTCTTTACTTTGTAGTTGGCACCACGGACATCGGATTGGGTCAATTTTCATGTCGTTAGGCTGTGATCACCGATCTGGATCCATCTGTGCAATTGGATTTGTCATTTGAAGCTCTGAATTGCGACACCTAGCCCCTTAGTCATTGATCTTCCTCAGACTACATAATGTACTATGGGACTCCGATCATCGTCCTGATCATATCCATATAGTTGGATCGTCAATCCGAGGTCCTAAAATAAATCTCCTTCTCTCCTAGCCACAAAAGGACACGAATTAACCTATAATTTATACAAATTACTCTAAATGTAGAATGATGCATGCTATGCAATATTTATAATATGGAATGCATCTATAAGGTCAGGAATATGCATAAATACTCATTTTAACCTAAATGGATGTGTATCCATCATACCCCCATGCCTATGTTTTGCTAGTCACTAGCAAAATTAACCTAAATGCTATGTATAGAATAGAATTAGAACTCGATCACTTAAGCATAAGTTGTTTATTAACAAGAAATTTCAACTAAGGTCCTAAACTACGGAGACTCGATAGTGCTCAGGTGCCTACCAAAATGCAAACCGCACAAGTCCTTGCCTTATTTTGAAAAGGGAAGATACATTTTTTTGCTTTTTCTTCTTTTCTTTTTTTCTTTTTGGATTTTTGAGTTAAGAGTTTTGGGGCAACTTTCTATGGCTACACAATCCACCCAAGACTTAAGAAGAACTTTGAGTTCTAAGCATCTTGTGAAAAGTGATAGACTCACTAGGTGGTCGTTAAAATGGACTTCAGGTTTCTATGACCCTAGGTGACCTTAAGAAGAATTTTTTCCTAATGGTGTATCTGTTCAACCAATAGCTTTCTCTCTACTTTTTTTTATTTTTTATATGGGGTGAACACAAGGGCGAACCCAATGTATATCTCTCTGGTTTATTCTACTTCCCCTCTTCTTCCCTAAGTATTTTGGGAATTATTTGTGCATTTTTGTGAGTTGGACTCTAGACAAACATCTAATCGAGCGTCAAACCCATGACAACTTGCCAACCATACTGTTGTGATGAAGTGTGGCTTATTTATTTTTCTCCTTTTCTATTTTTTTCTTTCTGAGTATATATTTTTTTCTTTTTCTGAGTAGGTGACTTCCTTAATCTAAGATTTACCTAAAGGCAGTAGAAAGAATATGGTCATGTAACTTGGCTCTAGACAACTGGCTAATGAGCTATTACCTACGACAACTTGCCAGCCATGCTACCCTAGAAATTTCATTCGTTACCTAATTTCCGTAAAAACTATTAAAAAGTCAATTCAAATAGTGTGTAGATGCTTTAGACTCAAAGTCTCCTCAAATCAGATGACGGGTTGATAACTTGTGTACTTATCACCCCAATTTATTAGCCAAATTAAAATAATATTAACGTGGTGAGAACTCGAGAAACAAGTCCACATTTTAGTGGACACCCAGGCTGATTAAGCCCGATGACCTGAAAAGTCTAAGTATTCAGGTGCTAAAGTATCATTTCCTAAAGTTAGTAACTCCTAATGCCTAAGTTCTCTTCTCCTAATTATAAATTTTTTGTGCTTTTGAATTTAAAATATTTTTTAAGAAAATAAAAGAAATTTCACAGAGCTAACAAAATAATCTCAATGTTAAGTATCCACACCCCCATGCTTAACTGATGCAATGTCCTCATTGTAAAAATAAAGTCATGAAAAGTGTGGAATAAATAGAATATCACCAGAATTTTGTGAAAATCTAGTTGACTCTGTAGAGAAAGTGGAGTATACACACGTATTAAGTTTATTGCCTCCAGCTAATCATATTATACAAATAAAGAGAAGAAATTAAAAACTGAGAAGTGTAGGTTAGGATCAGAATTAAAAGATTGATCCTCAAACCCTCCAGCAGGAGATGGCCACAAATGTGGACCAGATTGTGATGTAGGCCCATGCCCTATGGTCGAGTAGCTTTAAGGTTCTGGATGAAAATTACCTAGAACCAGAGATTATTGTGCTTGCGAGGTTGGGCCTATGGTTTTGTGGTGTGTAACCCAAGTCTAAAATGGTAGACAATAAGTAGATCTAGTTCAATAGGTTTGGTTGTCCACTTAGGGTTCAGCTCAAAAAGATAATCAATTATTTTACATTCGGGTTGCACATCAAAGATATCATAAGGGTCCTAGTAAAAGGTTGGTGGTTTCAGGTCAATAGGAAACCTTAGATCCAAAATTGTATTTCCATCAAAATTAGCCTCCCAGGTTTTCATTTCCAAATTTCTACTCTCCACAGTCATAATTTCATATTCTAGGACCTCCCACATATTATTTACCCCATCTAAATTATCCAAGTCCAATAATTATAGCTAAATCAGGATTGACTTGGGTACAATGATATCAAAAGTATCATCATTCAGCTCTTTGGGGGTGTGGTTGAAGATTGAGGCTACTGATTGGATCATCTATTATAATAGGACCTGAATCCTCCATGTCAACCCCAATCAGATCATAATCCTCAATTATACGGCTATCAAATGGTTCATCATTCTCCACGAGCCCGTTTGTCTCACTAAAATCATTTTCCTTAACTTCAAGTGAGACTTCACTAAGAGATTCCTCACCCTTAGAATTAAGAAATTCTTGATCCTCATTTATATATGTCTCAAAATCATCTATCATTCCCTTGTCCACAGAGACATATTTTTCCTCTCTCCCTGGCTTGGGGATCTCGGGTGAGAAAATTGATTCATCCTCAATGGGTTGCTCTAAACCGACCTGGGCTTCCCTGGTTTCATAAATATGCCCCCTTAATAGGTGCCTAAGCGATTTTTGACAGTGGCTCTCTTGAAGGGGGTTCATCTTGAAAATCATCTCAAGATTGAACTAGGGTAACCATAAATTTCATTCTCAATCTCAATAATTTCCTAAGTAAAAACTCACCTGGGCCCTTATCCTCAATGTCTTGGAGCCAATCCAATAAAGAACTATTCAGATCGTTAATCATTTGAAGCAGGGGCTCCAATTCTTCATTGCAAGGTGTTGGCTGGGCTTTTAAAGATCGTATGGTGTTTCTCAAATTGGACAACACCCTATCTTGGACTTGGTTCACCTGAACCGAATGGTTCGGTTCAGGGATGGGTGGGTTTAGGTTAAATTCAGGGGAGTTAAGGAATTGAGGTTCTTGGGGTCCTCCCTGATAGTAGGTTGTTTCAGGTTGTTTGAAGAGGGGTGGTGACCTATATTCAGCATAATCATGGGAAGGGTAAGAGTTATAATCATCATATCCTTCTTGATTGTAGATCGGGTTAGGTTATTCATCAAAGGGTGGAGATCTATAATCAGTGTAGGCATAAGAAGGATAATATTCATAGTCTTATTGTCCAGGGTTAGGCCCTAACCATTGAGGTCTGGAATCATATTCCCAATCAAAGTTATTCCGACAAGTGGATGAGTAGTCATAAGTCGGGTTGAGATAGTAATCATCTTGGGGATAAGTGGTGATAGGAGGGTAGGATTAGAAATGTGAGTGTGGCATGGAAGAATACATGGTGAAGTAGGAGGGAAGATAGAAAATAGAAAGGTGCCCTACAGTACAACCAAACTAAACATGTCCTTAGGTAGGTAACCTAAAGACCTGCAGACTCTCAGAACACGTCTTGAGATCAAAGAAATTATTTAGTCTACTTCTATTCTGTCAATCCAACTAGTCGGAGGGAGGGATTGAGGAGAAGGTTCTTCCTTTGGCTTACACCTCTGATTCCTTTGATACCCCACAACCGTAGTCATTTGACATGACTACCCTAGCTAGACATCAGATGGATCGGTAGAACTAGATTAATCGAAAAAAATCTCAGTTGGAGTCCCAAAGAGCGAATTAATCCTTAAAAACATCTACTTGGTTTTAAGAATTTTGCTTGATTAAAATAGCAATGGAATGATTTATCGTTGTAATTTATGTGGTGGAAATCTCTCAATCAAAGATTAAAATAGATACCAATTTAAATCACAAAAAAGATGTCGTATCCACAGGGAGGTTTAAGCCTAATAAAACTTGCAAATTCCTTATCTTATTATTCTATCATGATAGAGCCTACAAGTATAGTTTAACATGCAATGTAAATAGGCTACTAGATTGAATAGATATGCAATCAGATAATATAGTAAAAATGAAAGGGTTAGCTGTAATTCTTGCAATAAATAAATATTCTAAGAGAAATAACCCATAATATTCTAAACGTAGAAAGTCAGTCAACAACTTAATCCCCTTGCATTATTGAGTTAGCCATGTGCGTTGGAAGAGGGCCAAAATGCATAGGAGAAGACAATGAATCACCAGATAATTATAGAAAAATTGAGGGATTGGTCAGTAATATTACTCAATAAATCAAAATTATCTTATTTAAAATAAAATCTCCTGCAATGGTACATCAATGTAAATATTAATTCATTGCAAAATAGAGGAATTTCCTTCTCTCCTCTTCGCGTACATGGAGGAGTGGTTGCTGGCCGACTGGAGCTCGGTGGCGGTGTGTGGGAGAGAGACGGTTGGGATGGCGGTGACAGGGTGGCCGAAGGTGGCCGGCGATGACTGGTTGGAGGAGGATCGGTCGGACGGCATGGCGATTAGCGTGGGAGAAGGAGCTATCGTGGCCAGTTTCCAAGGGAGTGGCTACCCTCGTGAGGTGGAGGAGGGCACTTCGGTTGTTTTGGTGGAGAAGGAGATGGCCCGAGGTAGTGTGGCTGGCGATGGAGGGGGGCTACATTTTGGGCTCTTTCGTTTGGAGTTGAATGTAGCAGTGGAAGGAAGAAGAGGAAGAAGAAGAAGAAGTCAGGTGCACGCATGCATGCTGGAGCGCGGGGTTCGGCTGCGCACGCACGCGGGTTAGAGCGTGGGCATGCGCTTGCTGCTAGTGCATGTGGAGCAACGCAGGCGCATGGTTTCTGACCGTGAGGAAAGCATACACAAGCTGCTGCTACGTGGTCGCAGGTGCGTGAGGTGCGTGGCTACAGGTGCATGAGGGGCATGGACGTGAAGCTTGTAGGCAGCACGTAGGAGGTGTGCTAGTCTGTTACATAGAAGAATAAGAGGAAGAAGATGGAAACAGAAGAGAGGGCGTGGTGGTAGGCACGCTGTCACTGTGCGCACCCATGGTTTTGGAGAATGACGAGTGAGATGGAGCAAGCTTTTGGCCACGGTGTTCGCTCAAGTCCACGGTGTACGCCCGTTACACAGTGGAGGAGATGGGAAGATATCCCCGCAGGGGGAGAAGATTCATTCTTGATCCCCCGTCCATCCTCCTCTTTTTAAATGTCGAGATCATCTCCAATAATATTCGTGATGGGGTAGTGGTGTTGCATGAGATTCGGCTAATTTGGGTGGTCGATTTATTGAGGTCGGCGAGAGCCAAGAGATCCTTGTTGGGGGAAGATCTTTTCAAAAGACCTTGGTTTCTTTACAAATTTGTTCCTCCTCCTATCCCATTTTCACGATTACTATTAATTCTTAAAATAGCCTGACGGAGCGGGTCAGGTTGAGGAGATGGAGAGGGTGTGTTGTGTGCGTGACCTGCATGAGAGAGTGGCACAATGAAATGCAATATAACATAAGTTATTCCTACAGTAATGAAATATAAAATAATTATTTATATACATAATAAGTTATAGAATGCAATAGAATATATGTAGACTTAAGTAATGATGCAAGCAATCATTCTATGACCTAATGTAGTTATTACCAAGCATAATATGTAAGAATAAAGTTAACTTAGTGATAGGAACACTATCATGAGCCCTAACTAGCTCATTTTGACCCAAAAAAGAGAATAAAAGCTCCAACATAACTAACTGGAGGTCCTAATTCCATGAATAATCATTCTGAGATAAAAGCAAGAAACAATGGGTAAAACTATAATTTTACTATTGCAGTACAACAACAGATTTTCTCATGGGCTAAACACAAGTCAAATGGTCTTAACAAGATAAAAAGTGGGTTGGTTTAAATAGAAAAGGGTTCATGTGAATTCTGGGAATTAAATGACTTCTTGTAACCCTAAAACAAACCCACTTGATTTAACAAGGTTCTGGTCAAGATAAAATTCACCTAAACCTCTAAAAATCATGGAAAAATATTCTCTAGGGTTATAACCTTCAATTCGGCCCTTGAAACGTATTTTAACCTAAATTGGGGTCTCAGTCAAATATTGGCCCTAAATTGGGTTTCTGCGTAAATTGCCCAATCAAACATTATCAAACCCAAAATCCAACTTCACCATTGGATTTCTTAGGTCCAAATTAGGTTTGAACCAAAATTTGGACCTAAGATAAATTCATCTTGACCCACTTTGCAAACAGGTCCTGCCCAATTACATTTCTACCCCTATCTTTCAAAAACCTCTGTAGAAACCCCCTAGCTTCCTCGTTGTTCTTTGCAATTAGGTCCCTCCACCATTATAGCGGAGAGAATCCTACTCTGGTGAGGTTTCAAGGGAAAGAACTCTGATCTCTTAGAGAATCTCCTTCAAAATTGAAAGGGAGATTCTCTGAGAAATCTCCTCTAATGTGAACCCATTGATGAGCCCTAATTCCTACCCAATCTCTCATGCGAACGCATGAGAGATTTGGGTCGCTCTTAGTTTCCATCTCTGGAGAGATTGCCATGCTTGGAAGCTTGGCTTCCAAGCACAAACCCAACCTCCAGGACCTATTTAAGAAACCCTAATTCATTCTGCATCTCCTCAGCTTGGAATTAGGCTGGTCCACCCCACCTTTTTCTCTCCTCGCCGACCACAACCTCTCTGCAAGCTCCGGTGGCTCCGTGCCCTCTCTCTCGTCACCCAACCACAATACCAGCAATTGGGTTGCCTTCCTCTCATTCATCCGCGTTAGCCATACCAGCTTGATGCCGCCTCTGCCCCTGTCATCCTCATCACCTCACCTACGGAGAGGTTCATCTCCGGCGACGGCAACACGAGCCGGCCGCCATCCCTGCCTCCTTCATCCTTAGCTTTGGTCAGATAACTTCTTTCTCCCTCCTCTTCCTGTTCCCCCTCTTTATTTTTTGAAAATATCCCTCGACGCCACTAATGACAAACACCTTCTCCACCTTTGGCCAGCCCTCCGGTGAGGCGTCCCCATCACTCCACACCTCCATCCACCTCGCCAATCACCCCATAAGCTCCGCAACACCTCACTGAACGTAACCCCTCACCTCACTCACCGCGCCACACACCCAAACCACCCCTCGAACACACCCATACACAGCCACAGGTTGCCCTAGATCAGCCACTACAGCAGCTCCCACGCCATGCCGACCACCGCCACCTATTCGCCGTGTCTTGGTGAAGCTCCTTGAGTGCTTTGATGTGGCCACAAGGCCATTTTGGTGTATTCAGGTACCCAGCTGCCAGCCACCGTTACTGATGATCTTGAAGCAAGCTTTGAGCGGTCCCAGGCTTCACGCAGCTCTAGGTGAGACTCCCAGGCTGTGCAGATTTCAAGCTCGTGCACATCCAGGCCCTCATGCAATGACTCTAGCCTCTGCAGCTTAGCCAATTGGACGCGCCATCTGCTACTGTGCACGCAACAGGAGGGTGGGAAGTTTAGTCCCACCTTGGAAGTGGATGAGTGGGTGCAGCAAGATAAATTAAAAAACTGCATAAGGCTCTTCGCCTCCTACCACGGGGTGAGGTCCCACTCACCCTCTCACCGCCTTGTTCGCGGCACTGCCCACGCAAACCTGGTGTGACTCGTATACCCAACCTTCACTCCTCGCCCACCACCGCACGCCGGTGGGCCTGGTCCCAAGCACATACCCGACCCGATTACCCAAGAAAGCTACTCTGAGAGAGCGAGCCTAAGAGAGAAAGAGGAAGAGAGAGTGCGCGTGGGAAGGGGTAGGTTTTGCTCTTGCAAGAAAGGAGAAGAAGAAGAAGCTAAGGAGAAGGCAAAGCTGAAGAGCTGAAGAGAAAGAAAGAGAAGGAAGGAGTAGGGCTAGAGAAGAAGAAAGAAGGAGCCTGTTTGTTGAAAGTGAAATCGGGTTAATAAAATAGATGCATCGCAGTATAGTTGAAATCTCTTCGGAAACAAATGAAAGTTTATTACTCGAAAAATATGAATCTGAGGTCGAACACAGGGAGAAAATTGGGATTTAAAAACTAAGAACACAACTTTCAACTTGATAAAATGTAATGATTAATCAAATTATGAGTAATAAAAATAGTTTCAATGTGTATGGAAGCTGAACAAAATATGAAGATAGATGCAAAAATCAGATAATTCTCTCTTCTTTGCTTCTGGATTGAGCTTTCTCTTCTTCTTCTTCATTCTTCATCTTTCTCTGATTCCTCTGATTTGTCTCTTCCTCTATCTCTCTGATTACTGGCCTTAGCTTCTCTTTCTCTCTTCTTCTTCTTCCTTTCCTCTGCCTTGGCTTCTCTTTCTTTCTTAATTCTCTTTCTCTGCTTTTGACTATAGCCGAGCCTTCTTCTTCCTTTGCTTTTCTACTGAAGCTTCCTTTTCCTTCCTTCTTCCTTCTTCTTCTTCCTTGGCGACCTCACCCTTAGCCACTGCTGAGGCTTCTTTTCTTCTCTTCTTCCTTGGCTTCTGGCTTCCACTTCTTCCTTGGCTTCGCCCTTCGGGAGAGAAAAACCTAACCTCTACTCTCCCTGCGAACTCTCCTTTCTTTCTTCTCTCTTAGGCTCGCTCTCCCAGAGCCTGCTCGAGTATTCGGGTCAAATCGACGCGCCCATGACTAGGCCCATTGGCATGTGTGGTGGGCAAGGAGTGTGCGGGTAGTCGGGTCGGATACCATGTCCGCATAGCGTGGGGTCATGGATGAGGCGTGAGTGGGCGAGTCGGACCTCACCCCGTGTCAGGGAGCGAAAAGCCCCTGACACTTTTTCAATTTATCCTGCGTCTCCCGCTCTAAAGTTACCGAGGTGGGACTAAATGTCCCGCCCACTTCTCGCGTGCGCCTGCAGCAAGTCTTCTTCTGATTGCTGAGGCTGCAGGGCTTTGGCCTTCAACAGATGTGTTGATGTTGCTCGTGAAGAGAATCCACACACCCAGAACCTGGACTCCTGGCACCTGGAGACTACTATGAAGCTAGAAAGCTTCTTGAAGCTTGCTTCAATGGCGGATAGGTCCCCTATACCTGTTAACACAAATACGGCCTGACGACCCTGTCAAATCACTCAGAAGGCTTCGTCGTGACACGGAGAAGGTGGCTCGGGTGCTGGTGTGGTGCGGGATGGCCTGGGTGTGCATGCCTAGGTCGTTCTATGGCCATGGAGTTGGGTGTGTTCCGAGGGAGTGAACGAAGGTTGTGGAAGTTAATGGAGTGGGGGAAAATGATCAGTGGGATGAGGCGATGCTTCCGAGGTAGTTGGTGAGGTATGTGAGTGCATGGAGTGGTGGATGCACCTCGCCGGTGGTCTGCCAGAGGTGGAGAAGGTGATGGTGGTCTGTGGTTGTCGGGGCGTGAAAGTAGGAATTGATAAGGGGAAAAGAAAGAGTAGGGGAAGGAGACTTATCTACGAGTAGCTGGATGATGGGGGAGCTAAGGGGGCAGACGGCGCGTATATGCCATCGCCAAAGACAAAGACCCTGAGATAGAGAGGTGGCGACGATGAGAGGGAGATAGGTGCGGGCGTAGGTGTGGCGTGACGTGGAAGAAGGAGGCAGAGACAACTCTGCCACTGGTATGGTGGCAGAGCGACAAGAAGAGGGAGGAGTCGTCAGAGTTTGCCAGGCGTTTTGGCCAGAGGGGGAAAGGAGGAATTTTAAGGGAATCTCAGGCTAAAACAAGCTTGCCTTGACCGGGGGGATCTGGGGCCTCTTTTATAGTCGCAAGCAGAGGGCCTTGTGCTTGGAAGTCAAGCTTCCAAGCACGGCAACCTCACCAAACTTGGAAGGTCGAGAGATACCCAAATCTCACATGCGTTCGCATGAGAGTTTGGGTGTCAATCAGAGCTTGAGATTTAGTTCACATGATCGAGAATTCCTTAGAGAATCTCCCTTTCAAATTTGAGAGGGATTCTCTGAGGAATCAAGGAGATATCCCTCTTGAATCCTCATTGGAGTATGATTCCTCCGCTGTAATGGTGAAGGGACCTAATTGCAAAGAATGACGAGGAAGATAGGGGGTGTCTGTAGGGATTTTCAAAAGCTAAGGGCATAAATGTAATTGGGTTGAACTATTTTGCAAAGTCGGTCGAGGTGAACTCCCTTAGGTCCAAATTTTGGTATAAACATAATTTGGACCCAAGGAATCCAATGGTGAGGTTGTATTTTAGGTTTGAGCACATTTGACTAGGAAATTTGCATAAAAACCCAATTTAGGGTAGATATTTGACTAGGACCCCTATTTAGGTCAAAATAGGTTCTAAAGGCCAAATTGAAGGTTTTAAACCCTAGAGGATATTTTTCATGATTTTTAGAGGGTTTAGTTGAATTTATCCTGACCAGAACCTTGTTAAATTAAGTGGGTCTATTTTAAGGTTGCAAGAAGTCATTTAATTCCCAAATTTTACATTAACCCTTTTCTGATTGAACCAACCCACTTTTTATCCTGTTAAGACCAATTGACCTATGTTTAGCCCCTGAGAAATCCTGTTGTTGTACTGCAATGGTAGAATTACATTTTTACCCTTTATTTCTTGCTTTTCTTTCAAACCAGTTATTCCTTGTGTTAGGCCCTTCACTTGGTGATGTAGGAGCTTTTGTTCTCTTTTCTAGGTCAAAATTACCTAGTTAGGTCCCATGATGGTGTTACCATCATACCCCCATGCCTAGCTTTTGCTAGTCTCTTAGCAAAATTTTAAGGTTTTAACTTCTGTTCTAGACCATGAGTTTCTTTCACAATTTATGATGAGTGCTTTTTCTTTTTCTTTTTGATTAGGTTAGAATGCTGACAGTAGACCTAGAGGTACTCAAGTACCAACCAAGATCTGGACCTGACCAGCTCTAGCCTCAATCTTCTGCGAAGGTTTTTAAGGCCCACAGGAACTATCCTAAGGTTCGTTTGACTCCGCGGTTAAAGCACCTGTGCATGAGACATATTTTAGCCTTGGTTCAGTTTGCAGTGCGTTTTTTTTTGTAAGAGAGAGATAGAGGATTTATTTGTTTGGAGAGTTTTCTCTCTCTTTTCTTTTTGTTTCTAGCTTGGGATTGGCTTCTCAACATGGTATGTATCGGATTCCTTGTCCCCATCACCAATCCTCAAAGGTCCCTGGCAATTGATGCTTCATGATAGCACCACCCATGGAAACCCTGAGAACCTTGGATTTCGAGATTTTGAGATAATCCTGCCCATGTTGTTCTGTAGCCAAATCCAGACCCTGTCAATCGACATTTCGTGATAATGCCACCCATGGCATCTGAACCAGTAGGGTGCTTACGTGCCCCCTGTAGGATATGTAAATATCCTAGGATATAAGCACCGAGGAGATGATATGTTGTTATGCATCTTCGAGGGGAATTTCCTGCCTCCCCACGTCGGGAACTTGTGCAAATTAGCTTGTGTTGATCGGCTACTCCTAATCTAGACAACCTTTTCCAGAACATTTAAACGCTTTTGCATGATTTTGATAGTTATGCGCACTGAACCAGACTGTCTGTGGATTGGGGTGCTTAGGTTACCGAATCCCGCAAACCGAAGGTCAATTAACGAGGTTGAATACTCCCTAAGTCTCAGACCTAATACTTAAGCTTCTCATTTTCCCCAACCACTTGAGGATTATCCAGATCTTAGCGGGTACTTGAATTTTTAAGCCTAAGAGTCTAGCCCAAAAGGCCCAAGATCAGTGTTCCTATTAATCTCTTTTTGTGTCTCATTAGCACTTTTTCCTATATTTTTCCTTGATGTGGTCTAGAACGTCGGTTAATCCCTTAATCTCTTACTAATGACTTATTCTTTTCCTTTTTCATTTTGTGCTCCTTTTTTGTCATTTTGCTCTTTTCCCCCTTATGGTTTGTATGGCCTCAAAAATTTTCTCTCCCCTCAATTTTTGTTCTTTTTCAAGATTTTTTCATTTTTTGATGTTTTTTGTGATATTTGATTTTTTTGTTGAAACCTTTTCTTGTGAGATGAGTTTTCATGAAGTTTTGCACTTTAATACCCCCCCATGCCTACGATTTGCAATGTTCCCATTGTAAATTGGGTGGGTTCAAATTCAGCTTAGTTCATTCATTAGGACAGGTTTTGGGTGGGCGAACGGGTCGAGGTGACTATTGCGAATGAATTCTAGACTCGGGTACGGGTACTTGAGGTGGAGTTGTTTGTTCTAATGGATGAATCCTAAAGTGCAATATGAATTCAGCAAAAGAATGTCAAGAAAGGTTTCGGGTTTTTCAAGAAAGACAGGTTGCCTCCCGTTAAGCGCTGAGTTTTACGCCATTGGCTGGGCATAATGAGCTCAGTGAGAATGGAGGGTATAGGATATCTCAACTAAATTTCTATCGGTCATGTCAATGAACGGTTTGAGTCTCTGACTGTTCATGACGAAGGGTTCGGAATCGTGGCTGAGTGGACTAATTTCAATGACTCCATTTCCAAAGATTCGTTGGACTAAGTAGGGTCCAATCCATTTTGATCTCAGTTTTCCTGGGAACAGTTTGAGTCTGGCATTGAAGAGTAGGACCTTTTGACTAGGATGAAAGATCTTTCTAGATATGTGCTTGTCGTGAAAGGCTTTAACCCACTCTTTGTAAATTCTCAAGTTCTCATACGTGTCGTGGCGTAATTCATCGATCTTGCTCATTTGAAGCTTTCTATGGGTTCCAGCCTTAGAAAGATCTAGGTTGCAGTTCCGTACTGCCCAATAGGCTTTATGCTCCAATTCGACTGGGAGGTGACATGCCTTCCCGTACACCAATCTGAAGGGAGACATACCTAATTGGGTCTTGTGGGCTATCCTATAAGCCCACAAAGCTTCCGAGGCTGGGATGACCAATCCTTCCTATCAAGTCAAACAGTAACTTGGAGGATTTTCTTGATCTCCTGGTTTGATAGCTCAGCTTGACCATTAGCTTAGGGGTGGTAAGGAGTAGAGATTCGGTGTGACACCCCGTATTTAGTCATTAGTGACCTGAACTGAGCGTTTGTGAAATGGGTCCCTCCGTCGGAAATTATCGCACATGGAATCCTGAACTGTGAGAAGATGTTCTGGTGAATGAATTTGATAACAACTTTATGATCATTGGTTCAGGTCAGAATGGCCTCAATCCATTTGGACACATAGTAAATAGCGAGTAAAATGTATTCGAAGCCGTCCGAGATGAGGAAGGATCTCATAAAATCAATCCCCCAAATGTCGAAAATTTCGCATTCCAAAATCAGCTGTAAAGTCATCATATCTTGATGGCTCATGTTGCCCAAGGTTTGGCAACGGGTACATGCCTTAAAGTGATTGTATGCATCCTTGAAAATTGTGGGCTAGTAGAAGCCACACTAGAGGACTTTTGTTGTGGTTTTATGTCCTGAAAAGTGTCCACTGCATGCCTGGTCATGGCAGAAAGAGAGTATGTCTTGGATTTCCGCTTCCGCGACACATCGTCGAATTATTTGATCAGCATAGATGCGGAAAAGATACGGGTCTTCCCAAAAGTAATACTTGGCATCGGAAAGCAATTTGTCCTTCTTGGCCTTCGACCAATCAGACGGGATCTGATGTGATGCCAAGTAGTTTACTATATCAACAAACCATGGAAGCCCTGTATTGATAGTCAGGAGGTGCTCATCAGGAAAATGTTCCGTGATGGGTCCGGAAGGGTCGATGATCTCAGAATGAAGGCGGGACAAGTGATCAGCTACCATGTTCTATTTTCTCGCTTTATCATGAATCTCAAGGTCAAATTCTTGCAACCGCAAGATCCAGCAAATTAATCGAGGTTTGGTGTCCTTCTTTGCAAGGAGATGCCTCACGGCTATGTGATCTGAGTAGATGATAACACGGGACCCTAGGAGATAAGATCTGAATTTTTCTAGGGCAAATACTATGGCTAGCAGCTCTTTCTCAGTAACTGTGCAGTTACGCTGAGCCTCATCAAGTGTTTTGCTAGCATAGTAAATGACCACGGGTTTCTCGTCAATTTTCTGCCCCAAACCGCTCCTACAGCGAAATCAGATGCATCGCACATGATCTCAAAGGGTTAAGACCAATCAGGAGACTGTTGGATCAGGGCTTAGGTAACTCAATCACGAAGGATTTCAAATGCTTGAGTGCATTCCTTGGAGATTTCGAAAGGTACATCCTTGGAGTGGAGTGGTCAAGGGGCACGCGATTTTCGAAAAATCAAGGATAAATCGACGGTAAAAATTGACATGCCCCAAAAAAGATCGGATGTCCTTGATCGAGCTAGGCATAGGGAGTTTGGAAATCAAGTTCACCTTGGCTCAATCGACTTGGATGCCTTTCTCAGAAATCAGATGCCCTAGGACAATTCCTTCAGGCACCATGAAAGGGCTCTTTTCCTAGGAAAGAACCAAATTCACGTCAATGCACCATTTGAGGATATGAACCAAGTGTAGGAGGCAATCGCCAAATGATGCCCCGAATATTGAAAAGTCATCCATGAAGACTTCCAGATAATCACCTACCATATCTGAGAATATGGCAAGCATGCACCGCTGAAAAGTCGTGGGTGCATTGCAGAGACCGAACGGCATCCTTCGGAATGCGTACATCCCGAAGGGTTAGGTGAAAGTGGTCTTTTCTTGATCCTCAGGATGGATTGCCACTTGGTTATAACCGGAGTACCCGTCCAGAAAGTAGAACCTATTTCCCACCAATTTCTTGAGGATCTGATCAATAAACAGTAGTGGGAAATGATCCTTCTTCATGTAGGAATTGAGTCTTCTGTAATCAATGCAGACTCTCCACCAGTTAGCCACACAAGTTGGTATGACTTCACCGGTTTCAGTCGTAATGACGGTGAGTTCTGCCTTCTTAGGCACAACCTGGATTGGACTCACCCACCGACTGTCGGTGATCGGGTAGATGATCCCTACATCTAACCACTTAATAATCTCCTTTTTCACAACCTCCTGCAGAATAGGGTTCAAACATCTCTGCATTTCTTGCGAAGGTCATGTGCCCTCTTTGGTGTAGATTTGTTGTGTGCAATAAGAGGGACTAATGCCAGTCAAATCATCGAGAGTCCATCCAATGGCTCTACGATGTTGCTGGAGATTAGTAATTAGATGGGATTCCTGGTCAGGTGTGAGTCTAGAGTTGATAATCACAGGAAACGTCTGATTGGAACCCAAAAAGACATATTTCAGATGGTCGGGAAGAGGCTTGAGTTCCAGAACGGGGTTATCAACAGTAGCGGGCGATTCAGGGTGTGTGTCAGGAGCAAGGGACGAAGTTATGGGTGCATCTAGATCAAGGTCAAACTCCTCTGATTGCGGGTTTTGATCTTCTGGTGGTTGATCGGGAATAATTAGGTTGTCCTCGATATATGATTCATCAACCACGACTTTGATATCACATATTTTCTCTATAACCTCGCAATTAATCCCTTTTTGGGCCTTAAAGATGTCAATCTTCAGTGTTTGATTCTCGAATTTTAGTTCTATTTGGCCTTCCTCATAGTTTATATTGGCCCTAGTAGTGTCCAGAAGAGGTCTCCCTAGTATAATCGGTGTATCCTTTGGGTTTTCAGGTGCATCCATATCCAAGACCATAAAATCTACCGGGAAGTAGGAATCCTGTACCCTCACGATGACATCCTCGAGTACTCCTTTAGGTGACTTGATGGATCGATCGGCTAACTACAATGTCACCGCTGTCGGTTTAAGCTCAGATTCTTCAAGGTGGTCAAGGAGGGATGTAGGTATTAGGTTTATGGAGGCACCTAGATCTAATAAGGCTTTGTCGAATTGGGTATCACCAATAGTACATGAAATCAGGGGAGTACCTGGGTCTTTAGCCTTAGGTGGGAGTTTACTCAATATTACAGAGCTGGCTTGCTTTGATAATACGATCAGACTCCCACTTTTGGTTCGCGACTTACACTTGGGTGTACACACGTCTTTTAGAAATCATGCGTAAGTCGGTATGTGGTGGATTGCATCCATCAAGGGGATGTTTATATGGACCTGTTCAAAGAGGTTGACCAGATCCTCCTTAGGAGCCACGGGTTTGGTTATCCTCTTTCCCTTGGTCAAGGCCTCAGGAAATGGAACCTTGGTTGGTTCCTCTAGAATAGGTCTAGGTTCTTGATCTGGGATAGGGCTATCCTGGATAACTATCCTATGTCTTGGGTTACTACTAGGCTTAGATTGGTTTGGATAAGGTGGGTCGTGAGTTGCTTTACCACTATGGGTTGTTACGGAGTTTAGTCCTACCTAGTTTTGGTTTGGGGTTGGTAAAATAAGTGGCTGCTGTTGAAATCCTGTGTACGATGTCAAAGCTTCCATCCCGTCGGGTGATGGAACAGAAGGGGCCTAATAAATCATGTGGCCGTGGCCTGGATTTGGGTTCATAACACGCCTCTGGGTCGGATGTTACTTCGATTCGGCAGAGGTTGCGAAGGGAGTGTGCCAAGTTGGCGGGAATTCACCATCTGGGCGAGTTGATTGCGAACCTCTGTGATCTCGTCCTTGTGCAATTTTTGTATTGCCGCATTCATTTTCTAAATGTCAGCCAGAGTTTGAAGGATAAGAGTCATTTGATCTACTTGGTTTGGCCCAGATTGATAGGTGGGGTTGGGCCAAGGCTGAGGTAGTTGATAAGGATGAGGAGCTTGTGGACGGGTTGATAAGGTGGTCTTTGATTCTGAGAATTTCCCACCCACAGGAAGTTAGGATGATTCCGCCATCCAGGGTTATAGGTGTTGGAAAATGGATCATTCTGGATGGCGTTGAGGTCCTCTCAGGTCTGAGGAGCCTTAGGAAAATCAGAGTATGAGGGTTCAGAGTTTCCCCAACTAGAATAGATTGGATCGGAGGTCCCTCCGGTCCTGGAGTCAGATGGGGGTGGATACGGGTCCATCCATTGAGAAGGTCGGTGATAGATGTTCTGCATAGTTTCCCTAGCAAGAGGTGGCTGTGCAAATGAGTTTTGCGTAGAGGTGGCTCGCTGCAGATGCCAAGTCAGCTCATCCACCTTCTTCTCTATGATAAAGACCTTGTCCAGCCGACTGGCCATCAATTCCAAGTCAATGGATGCGAACAGGCCCTGCGTCTCATGCGCTCCCGTAGGATTCGTCGATGCGTGGCCATTCTTCCAGTCGAATAAGCCCATGGAGTCATTATTGATGGAGTTCTCGCACATATTCTCGAGAATCTCCCACACCGTGTCCTCATGTTGACCCATGATGTTTCCTCCGCAGGTTGCATTGACAAACAATCAAATGTCTTCACAGAGTCCTTGGTAAAAAGACTAGACTTGTTCCCATTTAGGAACTCCGTGATGGGGGCACTTTCGCATGAAATCCAAGAATCGGTCCCATACCTCATGAAGAGGTTCTCCCGATTGTTGAGTGAAGTGAGTGATCTGGTAGCGCAAGGCATTTGTCTGGCCAACGGGGAAGAACTTTTTCAAAAATTCAAACTGGAGTTCAACCCATGTGTTGATCGGACGTGTCTGAGTCTGATACCAATGAGCAGCCTTGTCCATGAGGGAGAAGGAAAACATCTTCATAAGTAAAATATCCTGATTTTGTACATCTGACCTGAAGGTCTGAGGCAGATGTTTGAGTTGTTTGATGTGTTGGAAGGGATCCTTGGAGTTATGCCCATGGAATTTTGGAATGGCATGAATCATGTTGGGCTTGAGTTCAGAATCAGGACCTCTAGCCAGGATTTGGACTCGAGGCTCAATTGCCACCACAGCGGGATTATAGTGATCTCGCATCATAGGATGCTGCAGCAGGTTTGCAAAGTTTTGGAATAGATCATTCATGCACTGAAGTTGGTGTTCAAGGTTGTTCTCTTCTTCAATTGGTTGTGCCATGATGAAAGAAGGAGAACTTGGTTCTGATGAATCAAAGGAGAGATCTATGTGGTGGGGTTGCTGCACAAACACGGGCATCGAGGCTTGGCCTTGGCAGGAGTGGATTTCTAAAGGTCTTAAGGATGGTCTTAAGGACCTCCTACCAAACATGCACCGAAGGATTAGATGAGATTAGAATGTGCTGGACCCAATCGAGACACCCAAAAAAATTTGGATGACTATAGAGGTTCAGGGCGGATGATACCCCTTAGTCAGAAAAGGTCGTCCACCTGAGAAATACCTGGGTAGCCAGAGAGGGAGAGACCTGCAAAGACCCCTACACAGTAGAGCATCCCCATGAGTTACAGGGTTTCCCCCACCCGACCTCTCTTGTCACTGAGATTCCAGGTAGACCATAATGGGGACCTTGACCTCTTAAGTCTACCACTTTTAATTAAGATCAAGGTGCTTAGGGTTCCACTTGAACTTTACATAGTTTGAGTGCAAAAAGTGACCTAATTTCAAGGTTGGTTGACCCAAGGGGTCAACTTCACCTCTTTGTCCTTTGAGAGCTTTTAGGTCCTTTCTTTTAGGGTTCAAGTGACTTAAGAGCTTGATTTTTTTTTAGGTTTTCTCTTGGAAAAATCTCTTCAATCAAGGCTTAGGCACACCACATTTTGAAAATTTTGATTCTCTGCTTAGAGAAGATGTGTCTCTAAAAACCCTAGATTGGAATCCTTAAGTTGGGTCTACTTGGTCCAATTTAGTTGCCACAAAGATAGAATCTAGGGCTCAATTAAGAAGGTGCTAGCCATAGTTACTTATATGGATGCACAATTCAAAATGTGTTGAAATTAAAATCAGGCAACTTTGGTGAATTACTAGATATGGAAAGCAGGTAGCCCTAAATTGATTTTCTCTTTGTTTTCCTTTTCAGAATTAAGGGGATTAAGAGAGAGGGCTAATGAGAAATTACCTGCCCCTGGTATGGTTGTTGTGTGGCTGTCTTCTTTTCCTCCCCTTAAACAATCACAACAAAAGAAATAGATCAAGTTAGTACTGAATCAGAAGTTGTGATCAAAGTTTCTAAATTGCCCGTTGCTCCCCAGCAATGGCACTAAAATGTTTGTCGAATGCGAAATTGGGTTTATAAAATAGATGCATCGCAGTATAGTTGAAATCGCTTCGGAAACAAATGAAAGCTTATTACTCGAAAAGTATAAATCCAAGGTCGAACACAGGGAGCAAATTGGGATTTAAAAACTAAGAACACAACTTTCAACTTGATAAAATGTAACGATCAATCAAATTATGAAGTAATAAAAATAGTTTCAATGTGTATAGAATCTCAAAAAAATATGAAGATAGATGCAAAAATCCGATAATTCTCCCTTCTTTGCTTCTGGATTGAGCCTTCTCTTCTTCTTCTTCGTTCTTCTTTCTCTGATTCTTTTGATTCATCTCTTCTTCTATCTCTCTGATTACTGGCCTTAGCTTCTCTTTCTCTCTTCTTCTTCTTCCTTTCCTCTGCCTTGGCTTCTCTTTCTTTCTCATTTCTCTTTCTCTACTTTTGACTACAGCCAAGCCTTCTTCTTCCTTTGCTTTTCTACAGAAGCTTCCTTTTCCTTCCTTCTTCCTTCTTCTTCTTCCTTGGCGACCTCACCCTTAGCCATTGTTGAGGCTTCTTTTCTTCTCTTCTTCCTTGGCTTCTGGCTTCCACTTCTTCCTTGGCTTCACCCTCCGGGAGAGCAAAACCTAACCCCTACCCTCCCCGCGAACTCTCCTTTCTTTCTTCTCTCTTAGGCTCGCTCTCCCAGAGCCTACTCGGGTATTCGGGTCGGATCGGTGCGCCCGTGACCAGGCCCATTGGCATGTGTGGTGGGAAAGGAGTGTGCGGGTAGTTGGGTCAGATACCAGGTTAGAGTAGCGTGGGGTTGCGGACGAGGAGTGAGTGGGCGAGTGGGACCTCACCCCGTATCAGGAGGCGATAATCCCCTAACATTTTTTCAATTTATCCCATGTCGCCCGCTCTAAAGTTACCGAGGTGGGGCTAAATGTCCCACCCGCTTCTCGTGCGCGCCCACAGCAAGTCTTCTTCTAATTGCTGAGGCTGCGAGGCTTTGGCCTTCAATAGATGGGTTGACGCTGCTCAAGAAGAGAATCCGCACACCTGGAACCTGGACTCCTAGCACCTGGAGGCTACTGTGAAGCTAGCAAGCTTCTTCAAGCTTGCCTCACTGGTGAATAGGGCCCCTATACCTATTAACACAAATACGGCCTCACGACCCTATCAAATCACTCATAAGGCTTCGCCGTGACATGGCGAAGGTGGCTCGAGTGCTGGTGTGGTGCGGGACGACTTGGGTGTGTGAGCCTAGGTTGTTCTGTGGCCGCGGAGTTGGGTGTGTTTGAGGGGAGTGAATGGAGGTTGTGGCAGATAATGGAGAGGGGGAAAACGATTAGTGGGATGAGGCGATGCTTCTGAGGTAGTTGGCGAGGTATGTGATTCCGTGGAGTGGTGGATGCACCTCGCCGGTGGTCTGCCAGAGGTGGGGGCGTTGGTGGTCTGTGGTTGTCAGGGCTTGAAAGTAGGAATCGATAAGGGGAAAAGAAAGAGTAGGGGAAGGAGACTTATCTGCGAGTAACTGGACAAAGGGGGAGTAGAGGGGGCAGACAACACGTACATGTTATCGTCGGAGACAAAGACCCTGAGATAGAGAAGCGGCGACGACGAGAGGGAGATAGGTGTGGGCACGGGTGTGGCGTGATGCAGAAGGAGGTGGAGACAACTCTGCCACTAGTATGGTGCCAGAGCGGGAGGAGGAGAGGAGGAGTCACCGAAGCTTGTCATTCTTTATGGCCAGAGGGGGAAAGGAGGAATTTTAAGGGAATCTCAGGCCAAAACAAGCTTGCCTTGACCGGGGGGATCTGGGGCCTCTTTTATAGTTGCAGGCAAAGGGCCTTGTGCTTGGAAGGCAAGCTTCCAAGCATGGCAACCTCGCTGGACTTGGAAGGTTGAGAGATACCCAAATATCTCATGCATTTGCATGAGAGATTGGGTGGCAATCAGAGCTTGAGATTTGGTTCACATGATCGGGAATTCTTCAAAGAATCTCCCTTTCAAATTTGAGAGGGATTCTCTAAGGAATCAAGGAGATATCCCTCTTGAATCCTTGTCGAAGTAGGATTCCTCCACTGTAATGGTGGAGGGACCTCATTGCAAAGAATGACGAGGAAGATAGGGGGTGTTTGCAGGGGTTTTCAAAAGCTAGTGGCATAATTGTAATTGGGTTGGACTGTTTTGCAAAGTAGGTCGAGGTGAACTCTCGTTAGGTCCAAATTTTGGTGTAAACCTAATTTGGACCCAAGAAATCCAATGGTGAAGTTGGATTTTAGGTTTGACCACGTTTGTTAGGGCATTTTGCACAAAAACCCAATTTAGTGTAGATATTTGACTAGGACCCCTATTTAGGTCAAAATAGGTTCTAAAAGCCAAATTGAAGGTTATAAACCCTAGAGGATATTTTTCATGATTTTTAGAGGGTTTAGTTGAATTTTATTCTTACCATAACTTTGTTAAATTAAGTTGGTCTATTTTAGGGTTACAAGAAGTCATTTAATTCCTAGATTTCACATTAACCCTTTTCTGATTGAACCAACCCACTTTTTTTCTTGTTATGATCAATTGACCTATGTTTAGCCCATAGTATGGTTGTTGTGTGGCTGTCTTATTTTCCTCCCCTTAAACAATCACAACAAAAGAAATAGATCAAGTTAGCACTGAATCAGAAGTTGTGATCAAAGTTTCTAAATTGCCTGTTGCTCCCCAGCAACGGTGCCAAAATGTTTATCGAAAGCAAAATTGGGTTTATAAAATAGATGCATTGCAGTATAGTTGAAATCGCTTCGGAAACAAATGAAAGTTTATTACTCGAAAAATATGAATCCAAGGTCGAACACAAGGAGCAAATTGGATTTTTAAAAACTAAGAACACAACTTTCAACTTGATAAAATGTAATGATCAATCAAATTATGAAGTAACAAAAATAGTTTCAATGTGTATAGAATCTCAAAAAAATATGAAGATAGATGCAAAAATCCGATAATTCTCCCTTCTTTGCTTCTGGATTGAGCTTTCTCTTCTTCTTCTTCGTTCTTCTTTCTCTGATTCTTTTGATTCATCTCTTCTTCTATCTCTCTGATTACTGGCCTTAGCTTCTCTTTCTCTCTTCTTCTTCTTCCTTTCCTCTGCCTTGGCTTCTCTTTCTTTCTTTTTTCTCTTTCTCTACTTTTGACTACAGCCAAGCCTTCTTCTTCCTTTGCTTTTCTACAGAAGCTTCCTTTTCCTTCCTTCTTCCTTCTTCTTCTTCCTTGGCGAGCTCACCCTTAGCAACTGTTGAGGCTTCTTTTCTTCTCTTCTTCCTTGGCTTCACCCTCCGGGAGAGCAAAACCTAACCCCTACCCTCCCCACGAACTCTCCTTTCTTTCTTCTCTCTTAGGCTCGCTCTCCCAGAGCCTGCTCGGGTATTCGGGTCGGATCGGCGCGCCCGTGACCAGGCCCATTGGCATGTGTGGTGGGCGAGGAGTGTGCGGGTAGTTGGGTCAGATACCAGGTTAGCGTAGCGTGGGGTTGCGGACGAGGAGTGAGTGGGCGAGTGGGACCTCACCCCGTATCAGGAGGCGATAAGCCCCTGACATTTTTTCAATTTATCCCATGTCGCCCGCTCTAAAGTTACCGAGGTGGGGCTAAATGTCCCACCAGCTTCTCGTGCGTGCCCACAACAAGTCTTCTTCTAATTGCTGAGGCTGCGGGGCTTTGGCCTTCAACAGATGGGTTGACACTGCTCAGGAAGAGAATCCGCACACCTGGAACCTGGACTCCTAGCACCTGGAGGCTACTGTGAAGCTAGCAAGCTTCTTCAAGCTTGCCTCAATGGTGAATAGGGCCCCTGTACCTATTAACACAAATACGGGCTGTCAAATCACTCAGAAGTCTTCGCCGTGACATGGCGAAGGTGGCTCGAGTGCTAGTGTGGTGTGGAACGGCTTGGGTGTGTGAGCCTAGGTTGTTCTATGGCCGTGGAGTTGGGTGTGTTTGAGGGGAGTGAACGGAGGTTGTGGCGGATAATGGAGAGGGGGAAAACGATCAGTGGGATGAGGCAATGCTTCTGAGGTAGTTGGCGAGGTATGTGAGTCCGTGGAGTGGTGGATGCACCTCGTCGGTGGTCTGCCAAAGGTGGGGGTGTTTGTGGTCTGTGGTTGTCAGGGCTTGAAAGTAGGAATTGATAAGGGGAAAAGAAAGAGTAGGGGAAGGAGACTTATCTGCGAGTAACTAGACAAAGGGGGAGTAGAGGGGGCAGACAGCACATACATGCTATCACTGGAGACAAAGACCCTGAGATAGAGAAGCGGCGACGACGAGAGGGAGATAGGTTCGGGCATGGGTGTGGCGTGATGCAGAAGGAGGTGGAGACAACTCTGCCACTAGTATGGTGCCAGAGCGACGGGAAGAGGGAGGAGGAGTCACCGAAGCTTGTCGTTCTTTATGGCCAGAGGGGGAAAGGAGGAATTTTAAGGGAATCTCAGGCCAAAACAAGCTTGCCTTGACCAGGGGGATCTGGGGCCTCTTTTATAGTTGCAGGCAAAGGGCCTTGTGCTTGGAAGGCAAGCTTCCAAGCATGGTAACCTCGCTGGACTTGGAAGGTTGAGAGATACCCAAATATCTCATGCATTCGCATGAGAGATTGGGTGGCAATCAGAGCTTGAGATTTGGTTCACATGATCGGGAATTCTTCAAAGAATCTCCCTTTCAAATTTGAGAGGGATTCTCTAAGGAATCAAGGAGATATCCCCCTTGAATCCTTGTCAGAGTAGGATTCCTCCACTGTAATGGTGGAGGGACCTAGTTGCAAAAAATGATGAGGAAAATAGGGGGGTGTTTGCAGGGGTTTTCAAAAGCTAGTGGCATAAATGTAATTGGGTTGGACTGTTTTCCAAAGTAGGTCAAGGTGAACTCTCGTTAGGTCCAAATTTGGTGTAAACCTAATTTGGACCCAAGAAATCCAATGGTGAAGTTGGATTTTAGGTTTGATCACGTTTGTTAGGGCATTTTGCACAAAAACCCAATTTAGTGCAGATATTTGACTAGGACCCCTATTTAGGTCAAAATAGGTTCTAAAAGCCAAATTGAAGGTTCTAAACCCTAGAGGATACTTTTCATGATTTTTAGAGGGTTTAGTTGAATTTTATTCTGACCAGAACTTTGTTAAATTAAGTTGGTCTATTTTAGGGTTATAAGAAGTCATTTAATTCCTAGATTTCACATTAACCCTTTTCTGATTGAACCAACGCCCTTTTTTTCTTGTTATGATCAATTGACCTATGTTTAGCCCCTGAGAAATCTCATTGTTGTACTACAATGGTAAAATTGCAGTTTTACCCTTTGTTTCTTGCTTTTCTTTCAAACCAATTATTCCTTGAGTTAGGCCCTTCACATGGTGATGTAGGAGCTTTTATTCTCTTTTCTAGGTCAAAATGAGCTAGTTAGGGTTCATGATGGTATTCCCATCTGAGCCGCACCAAAGAAAGGGAAAGAAGGAATTGAAGGAAGAAAAAGGGCTGAAGAAGAAAGAAAAGGAGCTAAAGGCAAAAGGAGTTGCCTGAGGAAAAGAAAGAAAGAAGAAGGAAGTAAGCGGTCAGAGATAGAAATCAGAAGAAGAGAAAGAAGACAAAGAAAGAAAATAGAAGATAAACAGAAGAAAGAAGCCATGATAAAGAAAGGAAGGAGAAGAAAGAGAAGAAGAGAGATTGCAAGAGAAATCAAAGAAGAAGAAGAAAAATCATAAGAAAGCACTGTAGCACATACTTTTAAGACGTCCAATTTTCCATAAGTCTTCATTATATCTCTTGCTACATTTATTCCTATTATCCATATACTCATGCTTTATATTTTTCATTAGATTTTTGGGTAATATTATGTGTTCAAATTGCATTCATTGAGCTTAGTGTATGAATTCCATTTGCTCACTGTGTTCGACCTCGGACTCAAAACTTCGAGTGAAAAAATCTATTTGTTTTCTAGTGACTTCAACCTATAGTATGACGCATCGATTTTAAAACACTGATTTCGCCTCATAAACATTTTGGTGTCGTTGCCGGGGAGCAACGCGCAATTCATCACTAGTCTCTACATTATTTTGATTATATTTGAGCACTAAATTACCCTATTTGTTTTATTGTGATTTTGCAAGGAATTTCATGAGGAGATCTCTCGTGCAAATCAACCAATCTAGGGTAGGCAACTTCTCTATTCTTCCATAATCGAACCTCTTAATCTTGGGAAGACAAAAAGGAAACAATCAAATTAGGAATCACCTGCCTTCTTTTTATAGTAGTTATCATTTGAAAAGGCTAGTTTCCTGATTTGCGAATTTTCTTTTTCACATCTTATGGGAGCTGAAGTGATTCTACTTAAAGATCCTACCCCAAAATTCCTATGCCTATTAGGGATCACGCTTAATTTCTAAACCTTCGTGGACTACGCACTTCACATTTGAAGTCCAAGGAGAACGTTTGTAAAAATCAAAGAGGATTGAAAATAAGAGCCAAATTAGGGTTTCTACATTAGGGTTTTGGAGTGCTAGTTCACACCTGCATGCATAAAAGGAAACAAACTCACTTGCATTTGTGTGCTACCCAAGCCCTTGATTGAAAAGATTTAATCAAGAAAAACCCTAAAATTAGATTCTAAACTCACTTGAACCTCAAGAATATGTGGACCTAATAACCTGGGAGTCAAATCAGAGTCACTTCTAGGTCTCGACCTAAAGTCATTCTGCCATCTTTAGGGTAGATCAGGTGAAGTTGGACTACATTGTAGGCCAACCAACCTCCAAATTAGGTCACAAGTCCAAATAACTACTAATTCAAGTGAAATATCAAACGCACAAACTAGGACATAAAATTGGTAGACTTAAGAGGCCAAGTTATCCATTCTGGTCTACCTGGATCCTCAGTGACAAGAGAGGTCAGGTGGGGGAAACCCTGTAATCCGTGGGGGTGCTCTACCGTGTAGGGGTCTTTGTGGGACTCTCCCTCACTGGCTGCCCAGGTAATTCTCAAGTGGACAACTTTTTGATCCAGGGGAATCATCCGCCCCGAACCTCTATAGTCATCCAAACATCTTTGGGTGCCTTAATTGGGTCAACAACACATCCAGTCCCTCACCCCTTCTCTTTAAAGCACACATATAGATTTTCTTTAGGAGTCTCTATTCAAGATCAAATCACTTCGATCCAAACTTGAATTCTGATTCTACATCTTGATTCCACCATCGGATCCAAATATGCAGCCTGGTTACTTAGGAATACCATTCAAGAAACCTGAAGCACAAAGATCCATAAGTGATAGAATGATTGAGGATGCACTTAAATTTTATGAAATTGAATACAAAACCTCAAAACCAGTAGAAGACATTCAGGTTAGTGTACCAACAACAACAACCTTCATCATAAACTGTGCCCAATTGTTATTAACAGAAGCAACAAAGGGATCAACCCAACATTCTCATAACAGGATACATTGAGGTAGAAAAATTTCATAACTTTGAATATCTCCAATTTATAACAAATCCTGATACTTTGGAAACAACACCAAGATGATCTTGAAAAATAGGAAGAGATGATGGGATTATTGAAACAAGTTATCAACCAGAAATACCCGTACATGCCCCAAACAGATAATGACCCATCTTGGAATAATATTTAGGATCAATCTGATTTCCCAAATCCCAAGTTTGAGGCACAAGGTTGTTGTGGATTCCCAACCCAGACGGAGTATAACATGCTTGATCTTGAATTAGGTTGGGAAGTTCCAATTGCAAGAGAACATGATTTTCAGCCAGTTCTAGAAAACCAAAGTCCTGCGTCGTCAAGCACAAAATTCCGAGACTCCTGTAATGATGAGATTAAAATAGAACCACTTGAGGGTGTAAATCCCAACCCTTATTCTGACAAGGTGACCCTCGAAGGCAACATTGACCTAGATTCTAGTAATTCAACCCACATTCTCAGCCTAGAATATGGATCTGAATCTTATTGGGAAGATTACAAGGCCCCGTATGACGAAGATCAAAGTTTAAATGAAGAGTATGATTGTGGGCCTTTATTTGATGAGTATCCCTCTCCAACATCCTCAAAGATACAGATGATTTCTCAGAAGTCATGCCAATCTACGATACAGAAATCAAGGAGTTGGAGGAGAGGGGGTTTGATTGTGCCTTTCCTACAAGCCTAGAACTTGAGCCTAGCCCAGATAAGGACACCTCTTTAAGCTCAAAATCTACATATAGGCTAGACCCAAGTCAGGCTGTTGAGTCTACATCGTATGATTTATTCTATGATGGAACCCCTGATCTCGAATCAAACTCAGAACTTGATTTTCGTAAGTCCTCTGAAGATTTCAAATCTTACCATGATTTCGGAGAACCTTTGTTTCCTAACTACGACAAGCCAATCTACGACCTCAGCTCACATGATTCATTCTTTGACTCCGACTCTAAGGTCCCTGATCCTGAGATCACTTATTTAAATTCAGGTTCCAGTGAGATGGAATAATTTCTTTTCGATCCTCAGGAATAAAAACCAGAAAATGCCGAGAGTGACTGCAACCCAGAATTCGAATCTTTTCTTGACCTAGATTTTCTTCATCCTATAAACACTCTTCAGGCATTCACTTTTAAATTTGATGGCTACTATGAGGACTCTCTAAATGAACCCACCTATAATTCCTATCTAGAAGAGCCCTCATACACAATTCTTATTGAAGCCACCTCCTCCTCATATACAGAACCTATCCAAACCCATTTTCAACCCGACCTGTAATCGGACTCAATTTCTATTATGATTCCCCTCTTACTGAGCTGATTGCAAATGATTCACCTCCTCATCTATATCGGGTTTTGGACATTGATCAGACTGCAAACCATGCTCCATCATCCTCTGATCACTCCTATAGGTTTTTTGCATTATCCACTAATTATTTTACAAATCCCTACTCTAACCAGGCTGATTCGACACAGCCAAACCCTGAATTCACACTTCCACATCATTCCGAGCTCCATAGTATATGGTGGGTTCCACATCTCTTGATCTATGATGAGAACCTCATCATGAACCCTAACTAGCACAATCTAACCTAGATATGCAAGAAAAAGCTCCTACATAACTCAAAGAAAGGCTTAACTCAGAGAATTCTAAGTTTAAGAAGAAAATAAGTCACAAGGGGTAAAAATGTAATTTTACCAACGCAATTTGCAAACAGGGTAATTAAGGGTCCAAACATAAGTTAAACAAACCTAATAAGAAGGAAAGTGGGATGATATGATCTAACAAGGGCTACAGCAACTCCAAGGAATTAAATGACATTCTATAACCCTAAAACAAACCTACTTCAATTCATGAGGTTCGAGGCAGGGTAAAAATCAACTAAACCCTCTAAAATTCATAGAAAAATAATCTCTAGGGTTTAGAACCTTCAATTTGGCCTTATAAACCCATTTTGACCTACATTGAGAACCATGCCCAATTAATGATTGAATTTGGGTTTTTACGTAAATTGGTCGATCAAACATGGTCTGACCTAGAAAAAAAATTCACCATTAAAATCCTTAGGTTCAATTTAGTCATGCATAAAAACTTGAGCCTAAGAAGAGACCTCCTTGACCGACTTTGCAATTTGGTCCTCATCATTTACTTTTTGACCCTCAACTTTCGAAACCCTTGCATTTTGGCTCCTAATTTCCTCATCGTTCATTGCATTTTGGTCCCTCCTGCAAGTCTCTGCGCAGCACCATGCTCCGGCGACTTTGCACGGAGCATGGCGTCGCGTAGGGTGAGGGGGGCGTCCTACAAAGAGAACGTGGAGTTCCCTGCGACGTCTGCTATCGCAGGGGCTCCGCCATGCTGCCGACGACACCCACACCTTCCGTGCGAACGAGCAGAAGGTACGGGTCTCGTCTCCGACCATACTCCTGTGAGGGACGCACGTCGTCTCCCTACGTCCACCCCTCCGCGACCGCCTTTATAAAGACCAGCATCTCCAGCCGGTTCTCCCAGTCTGGTCTTGGCGGAGAAACCCCCAACCCTTCCTCTCTCCCTACTCCGACAGGAAACCCACTAGCTCCGGCGGCCACTCCTCCTTCTCGTTGCTCTGCTGCAATACCAGCAGCAGAGCCAGCTTCGCCCAATCTTCCCGCATCACGCCATACCAAGCGCGTGCCTCCCTGCCCACTTCCTCGCCATCGCTCTCTCCCCCTGGGTTCTTCTTCTCCAGCTCCGGCAGGTACGAGCCGGCTGCTCCGCCCTCCCCCCTTCGTCCCTGTAGGTAGGTTACATTTACTCCCCTTCTTCCCCTCTTTCTTTTCCCCAATCTATTTTGCTTGATTGCCCCACGACCACGCCTGATCACCCTCACCTTCCCCGCCTCTGGCCACTCTCTGGTGAGTCACCCCCGTCATCCCACAACCCCATACGACTTGCCAACTGTCCCAAAAGCTCCGCCTTATCATACCAAATCCCCTCCGCCCCTCCACTGCCACTCTACACCTCCACAACACTCCCCCGGTCACACCTACTTTTCTAGCCACAGAACGACCTAGGCACGCATGCCTAGGCCATCCCGTGGCCTGCTGCACCTCGCACTACCTTTGCTGTGTCACGGCGAAGGTTCCCCTGTGGTTTGATTAGGCCGATAGGCCATATTCGTGCACGACAGGTTCTGGAGCCCTGCCACCATTGTTGACGATTGAAGCAGCTTCCAAGCAGGCTCTAGGCATCGGGGTAGCTGTGCTCCAAGTGCTGTGGATTGGGGTGAAGTCTGTGAAGACTTTTGCTTCAGCACTTGGCACCAACAGCAGCAGCAGCTGAGCAGATTGCGAGGTTCTCCTGTGGGCGTGCACGAGAAGGAGCATCAATTTAGTCCCGCATCGTAAGTTCTCGAAGCGCTACACCCATTTAAATTGATTTTGTGTTTTTACCTTATCTCCTCCGATACACCTGGGGTGAGGTTCCGCGCCCCATCACACGCCCCGTCCACGGTTTCACCACGCTGACTAGGCGGATCCGACCCGACACTACCCACGCACACCTCACACACCAAATCACGCCGGTGCGCCTGGTTGCGGTACGCAACCCGACCCGTTAACCTGCGGCTCAGTGAGAGCTTCTGTGAGCTGCTTGCAGAGAGAGAGATACGTGCAGATAGAGGGAGGAGATAGGTTTTGCTTCCCCCTTGTGTGCAGGATAGGAGCCCTGAAGGAGAAGGGCTCAGCACTTAGCTGCAGGAAGGAGAAGAGAAGAAGAAGAAGGCTCGCCAAAGAAGAAGTAGTGAAGGAAGGAAAAGAGGAGAAGCACTGTAGCAGATTGCAGTTAAGTCGTCTGACTGCGGTATCAGACGACGGATGAGCAGCCTTCAGAGGAGATAAAGAAGAGAAGAAGAAGACTCTATAGTTGAAGAGCAGAAGAAGAAGACGATAAGCCAGGAAGAAAAAGAAAGAAGACTTGGCCGCTAGAAAGAAAGAGAGAAAGGCAAAGGAAGAAGAGAAGAAGAAGACAGAGACGAGCAGAAGAAAGAAGAGGAGAGAGCACAAAGAAAAGAAGAAGCCAAGACAAAAATCTCTGTCTCTCTCTTATTTTTGTAATAAAGTAACTTTGTACTTCTAGAATTCCAGTAGCTTCCTGAGTTCGACCTCGGGAAAACTATTTCCGAGTAAAAAATTTGTATGGTAATGACAACCGTAGTTGTCTCATCTTATACTATAACGACTGTATTATAATAAATATAAAGGCACAAAGCAACACCGCGGTTGCCCCTCACATCACCAATCTACATTTATCAACCCACCATATTGATTAGGTTTGGGCTGAATCATCAGCCTATTATTCTGAACAAGCACCTGGTTGGACCAACCAAGCTTTTGATCAAGGTGTTTGTTCTACAAAACTCACCTGATTTGACCACTCCCTCTCCATACCATTTCCTGCTTGGCTGAAGGCATTGAATTTAGCACTTAGCAGGAGGCAACTCGTCATTCTAAAAACCCAAGATCCTTCTGACTATCCATCTGTACTTCACGTCTATTGCATCTTGAGTTCGGTCTTAGAACAATCGATCCCACCTCTGGTACATGTGCCAGAGGTTGAAATCATCTGCAACAGTCATTTATGACCCATTCACCTACCCGATAAATCCTGTTGTAAGTTCCTGAACCCAACACTATTTCACACCCTTCGTTTACAATGAGGACATTGAAAAACTTAAACATGGGGAGGTGGTAGAGTGCAAACATACAGAAATAAAAATTCAGAAGGGCTCTCACAAAAAAAAATCACATATTCCAAAAATAAAAAAAATGGAAAATTTTGAAAAAGAACAAAAAATTGGAGGAGAAAATAAATTTTGAGGCCATACAAAATTTGAGGAGAAAAAGAGAAAAATGTCAAAAAGGAGCACAAAATGAAAAGGGAAACGGAAGAGATAGTCATTAGTAAGAAATTAAGGGATTAACTAAGTTCTAGACCATAACAAGAAAAAGAAAATGAAAGGAGAAAAGTGATAATGAGACACAAAAGAGATTAGTAGGAATGCTGATCGTAGGCCTCTTGAGCTAGACTCCTAGGCTTAAAAACTCAAGTATTCGCTAAGATCTGGATAGTCCTCAAGAGGTTGGGGAAAATGAGAAGCTTGAGTAGTTGGTCTAAGGCTTAGGGAGTATTCGACCCTGTTAACTGACCCCTGGTTTGCGGGACTCAGTAGCCTAAACACCCCAATCCACACATAGTCTGGTTCAGTGCGCATAATTATCAAAATCATGCAAAAGCGTTTAAGTGTTCTGAAAAAGTCGCCTAGATTAGGAGCGACCGATCGACATAAGTTGATTTGGACGAGTTCCCAGTGCGGAGAGCTAGGAAATTCCCCTTGAAGATGCACAATAACATATCGTCTCCTCGGTGCTTGTCTCCTAGGATATTTACATATCCTACTGGGGGCACGAAATCACCCTGTGCGGGTTCAGATGCCATGGGTGGCATTATCACGAAATGTTGAATGCCAGGGTCTGGATTTAGCTACAGAACGCCATGGGTAGGATTATCTCGAAATCTCAAAAGCCAGGGTTCTGGGAGTTGCCATGGACGGTGCTATCATGAAGCATCGATTGCCAGGGACCCTTCGTGGATTGATAATAGGGACGAGGAATCTGATACAGACCGTGTTGAGAAGCCAATCCGAAGCTAGAAATAAACAGAAAAGAGAGAGAAAACTCTCCAAACAAAGAAAATCCTTTGTCTCTCTCTTACAAGAAAATGCACTGCAAACTGAATCGAGGCTAATATATGTTAAAGCACAGGTGCTTTAATCGCAGAGTCCAACGAACCTTAGGATAGTTCCTGTGGGCCTTAAAAACCTTCACGGAGGACTGAGGCTAGAGCTGGTCAGGTCCAAATCTTGGTTGGTACTTGAGTACCTCTAGGCCTACTATCAGCATTCTAACTAAATCAAAAAGAAAAAAGCACTCAACATAATTTGTGAACATCAAGGAACTCATGGTCTTGAACAGAAGTTAAAACCTTAAAATTTTGCTAAGGGACTAGCAAAAGCTAGGCATGGGGGTATGATGGGAACACCATCATGAGTCCTAGCTAGCTCATTTTGACCCAGAAAAGAGAACAAAAGCTCCTACATAACCAACTAGAGGTCCTAATTCCATGAATAACCATTCTGAGATAAAAGTAAAAAATAAGGGGTAAAATTGCAATTTTACCATTGCAATACAACAATGGGTTTTCTCATGGGTTAAACACAGGTCAAATGGTCTTAACAAGATAAAAAGTGGGTTGGTTCAAACAAAAAAGGGTTCATGTGAATTCTGGGAATAAATGACTTCCTGTAACCCTAAAACTGACCCACTTGATTTAACAAGGTTTTGGTCAGAATAAAATTTACCTAAATCCTCTAAAAATCATGAAAAAATATTCTCTATGGCTTAGAACCTTCAATTTGTCCCTTGGAACCTATTTTGACCTAAATTGGGGTCTCAGTTAAATATTGGCCCTAAATTGGGTTTTTAGATAAATTTCCTAGTCAGACATGGTCAAACCCAAATTCCAACTTCACAATTGGATTCCTTAGGTCAAAATTAAGGTTTTACTAAAATTTGGACTTAGGAGGAATTCATCTTGACCCACTTTGCAAATAGGTCCAACCTAATTACATTTCTACCCCTATCTTTTGAAAACCTCTGCAGAAACCCCCTAGCTTCCCCATCATTCTTTACAATTAGGTCCCTCCGCCATTATAGCCGAGAGAATCCTACTACGACGAGGTTTCAAAGGCAACAACTCTCTGATCTCTTAGAGAATCCCCATCAAAATTTAAAACGGAGATTCTCTGAGAAATCTCCTCCAATGTGAACGCATTGATGAGCCTTAATTCCTACCCAATCTCTCATGTGAACGCATGAGAGATTTGGGTCTCTCTGAGTTTCCATCTCTGGCGAGATTGTCGTGCTTGGAAGCATGGCTTCTAAGCACAAACCCAACCTCCAGGACTTATTTAACAAACCCTAATCCATTTGGCACCTCCTCAGCTTGGAATTGGGTCAGTCCACCCCACTTCTCTCCTCGTTGGCCACAACCTCTCTGCAAGCTCCGATGGCTCCGTCCACTCTCTGTCGTCGCCCAACTACAATACCAGTTGTTCGGTTGCCTTCCTCTTGTACATCCACGTCAGCCATACCAGCTTGATGCCGCCTCTGCACCGGTCGTCATCGTCTCCACACCTACGGAGAGCTTCATCTCTGGCGATAACAACACGAGCTAACTGCCATCCCTGCCTCCTTCGTCTTTAGGTTAGGTCAGGTAACTTCTCTCTCCCTCCTCTTCCTGTTCCCCCTCTTTATTTCTTGAAAATATCCTGCGACGCCACTAATGACCAACACCTTCTCCACCTCCGACCAGCCCTCCGATGTGGCATCCCCGTACCTCCGCACCTCCATCCACTTCTCCAACCACCCCATAAGCTCCCTAACACATCACTAAATGTAACCCCTCACGTCACTCACCGTGCCACACACCCAAACCACCCCCCGAACACACCCATACACACAGCCATAGGTTGCCCTAGATCCGCCACTACAACAGCTCCTACACCACGTCGACCACCGCCACCTATTCGTCGTGTCATGGCGATGCTCCCTGAGTGCTTTTATGTGGCTGCAAGGTCGTTTTGGTGTATTTAGGTACTTGGCCGCCAGCAGCCATTACTGATGTCCTTGAAGCAAGCTTCGAGCGGTCCCAAGCTTCGCGCAACTCCAAGTGAGACTCCCAGGCTGTGCAAATTTGAAGCCTGCGTGCATCCAGTCCCTCACGCAACGACTCTAGCCTCTACAACTTAGCCAATTGGATGTGCCATCTGCTGCTACGCACGCAACAGGAAGGTGGAATGTTTAGTCCCACCTCGGAAGTGGGTGAGCGGGTGCAGCAAGATAAATTGAAAAACTGCATAAGGCTCTTTGCCTCCTACCATGGGGTGAGGTCCCACTCACCCTCTCGCCGCCTTGTTTGCGGCACTGCCCACGTGGACCTGGTGTGACCGGTATACCCGACCTACACTCCTCGCCCACCACTGCACACCAGTGGGCCTAGTCCCGGGTGCGTATCCGACCCGATTACCCAAGAAAGCAGCTCTGGGAGAGCGAGCCTAAGAGAGAAAGAGGAAGAGAGAGCGCACATGGGTAGGGGTAGGTTTCTCTCTTGCAGGAAAGGAGAAGAAGAAGAAGCTAAGGAAGGAGAAGACAAAGCTGAAGAGCTGAAGAGACCGAAAGAGAAGGAAGGAGTAGGGTTAGAGAAGAAGAAAGAAGAAGGAGCAGCACTAAAGAAAGGGACAGAAGGAACTGAAGGAAGAAAAAGGGCTGAAGAAGAAAGAGAAGGAGAAGGAGCTAAAGGCAGAAGGAGTCGCTTGAAGAAAAGAAAGAAAGAAGAAGAAGGAGGCAAGCAGTCAGAGATAAAAATCAGAAGAAGAGAAAGAAGATAGAGAAAGAAAAGAGAAGACAAAGTGAAGAAAGAAGCCAACGACAGAGAAAGGATGAAGAAGAAAGAGAAGAAGAGAGATTGCAAGAGAAATCAGAGAAGAAGAAGAAAAATTATAAGAAAGCACTGTAGCACATACTTTCAAGACGTCTGATTTTATAATCAGACATCCAATTTTCCATAAGTCTTCATTATATCTCTTTCTACATTTATTCCTATTATCCATATACTCATGCTTTATATTTTTCATTAGATTTTTGAGTAATACGGTGTTCAAATTGCATTCATTGAGCTTAGTGTATGAATTCCATTTGCTCCCTGTGTTCGACCTCGAACTTAAAACTTCGTGTAAAAAAATCTATTTGTTTTCTAGCGACTTCAACCTATACTATGACGCATTGATTTTAAAGCACTGATTTCGCCTCGTAAACACTTAGGCGTAACAATAGTCCATTAAAATGGACTCATCAAATACCCCTATGCCTAAGATTTGCTAGTCCCTAGCAAAAGTGAAAAGTAATAGAAGTAATCAGAAGATTTCTTCTTTCCTTATTCCAAAAATTTAGAAATTCAGACAAATATGAAGTGGTAATAGCCTAGGTAACAGATCCAAGTGAAAATAACCAACTTACATTTGCAGTTCGTACTTATCTCTTGGTAAATATTTCTATCAGGATAGGATACTACTTCCCTCAGGGATAAAGCAGAAAATAATCTGTAATTTGACCCCAGCTTTTTGGCTTAGGTAGGAGATACTGAGTTAAATGGATTTGTATTTGGAGGCACACACTCATTTGGTGCTACCTATAGTCTAGTACTGCAGACTCTAACTCTCCAAACTATCAAATGAGTCAACCCAGAGAGAGGCTAAACAACTGTGCTCTCTTGATGTTCCTTTGTGCTCACTCTTTTCCTTCTTTTCTTTCCGAGATCACAAATCTCAGCATATTTTGTAAATGTACTCACTGTTTGGTAGCCTCACTGGCAATCACACCTCAATTAAAGTCCTAATAACCCTACAACTAAGTTAAAGGTCCTCACCAGTATTCAGGCGATCTGAAATACTAAAAAGTAGGTATGGGTCATATTTGGTGGATTGCGATGGGTGTTTTCGTTGCCTCAGAAACATCGTCACATAATGAAAAGTGATACGAAGATAAAACTATAAACTTGAACTCTTTTCTTTTTCTTTTCTCTCTGTCTTTTTTTTTATTTTATTTTTTTTAAATATAAATGTTTCTTCTTTTTTTTCTTTCTTTTTTCTTTCTCTTTTTTTTCTCTTCTTTTTCTTTCTTTATAAATCAACATAACACGACATAGACTTTAATTTATGAGGCATTATTAGGGATGATGATGGTCAAGAGGATATTGTGTGACTTATTTGTTGGAAGTGCCTATTCTCGGCACTAGGAAGGAATGGATAGGACAAGCGTATTGCCGACCTTTGACATTACTACCCTCCTTCAGCCAAGGACTCTATGAAGGACAGTCATAACCATCCACCATAGTCATAGTTTTAGTAAGACTCAATCTCTGTGTATTTTCCTTATTTGGTGACTCTCAAGAATTCACACAATGTACGCACACTGGAACAGAGAGCAAAAACTATGCCTAACTTTGAGGTAACCTTATCTAATTGTCCAAAACTTAAGAGTCCTTGCATTAGACTTAGCGTATTCGCTAAGATCTGGATAGTCCTCAAGAGGTTGGGGAAAATGCGAATCTTGAGTAGTTGGTCTAAGGCTTAGGGAGTATTCGACCCTATTAACTGACCTCTGGTTTGCGGGACTCAGTAACCTAAGCACCCCAATCCACACATAGTCTGGTTCAGTGCGCATAATTATCAAAATCATGCAAAAGCGTTTAAGTGTTCTGAAAAAGTCGCCTAGATTAGGAGCGACCGATCGACATAAGTTGATTTGGACGAGTTCCCGATGCGGAGAACTAGGAAATTCCCCTTGAAGATGCGCAATAACATATCGTCTCCTCGGTGCTTGTCTCCTAGGATATTTACATATCCCACTGGGGGCACGTAATCACCCTGTGCGGGTTCAGATGCCATGGGTTGCATTATCACGAAATGTTGAATGCCAGGGTCTGGATTTAGCTATAGAATGCCATGGGTAGGATTATCTCGAAATCTCAAAAGCCAGGGTTCTGGGAGTTGCCATGGACGGTGCTATCACGAAGCATCGATTGCCAGGGACCCTTCGTGGATTGATAATAGGGACGAGGAATCTGATACAGACCGTGTTGAGAAGCCAATCCGAAGCTAGAAATAAACAGAAAAGAGAGAGAAAACTCTCCAAACAAAGAAAATCCTTTGTCTCTCTCTTACAAGAAAATGCACTGCAAACTGAACCGAGGCTAAAATATGTTAAAGCACAGGTGCTTTAATCGCAGAGTCCAACGAACCTTAGGATAGTTCCTGTGGGCCTTAAAAACCTTCGTGGAGGACTGAGGCTAGAGCTGGTTAGGTCCGAATCTTTGTTGGTACTTGAGTACCTCTAGGCCTACTATCAGCATTCTAACCAAATCAAAAAGAAAAAAGCACTCAACATAATTTGTGAACATCAAGGAACTCATGGTCTAGAACAGAAGTTAAAACCTTAAAATTTTGCTAAGGGACTAGCAAAAGTTAAGCATGGGGGTATGATGGGAACACCATCATGAGCCCTAGCTAGCTCATTTTGACCCAGAAAAGAGAACAAAAGCTCCTACATAACCAACTAGAGGTCCTAATTCCATGAATAACCATTCTGAGATAAAAGTAAAAAATAAGGGGTAAAACTGTAATTTTACCATTGCAATACAACAATAGGTTTTCTCATGGGCTAAACACAGGTCAAATGGTCTTAACAAGATAAAAAGTGGGTTGGTTCAAACAGAAAAGGGTTCATGTGAATTCTGGGAATTAAATGACTTCCTGTAACCCTAAAACTGATCCACTTGATTTAACAAGGTTTTGGTCAGAATAAAATTGACCTAAATCCTCTAAAAATCATGGAAAAATATTCTCTATGGCTTAGAACCTTCAATTTGTCCCTTGGAACCTCTTTTGACCTAAATTGGGGTCTCAGTTAAATATTGGCCCTAAATTGGGTTTTTACGTAAATTTCCTAGTCAGACATGGTCAAACCCAAATTCCAACTTCACAATTGGATTCCTTAGGCCAAAATTAAGGTTTTACCAAAATTTGGACTTAGGAGGAATTCATCTTGACCCACTTTGCAAATAGGTCCAACCTAATTACATTTCTACCCCTATCTTTTGAAAACCTCTGCAGAAACCCCCTAGCTTCCCCATCATTCATTACAATTAGGTCCCTCCACCATTATAGCAGAGAGAATCCTACTACGACGAGGTTTCAAAGGCAACAACTCTCTGATCTCTTAGAGAATCCCCATCAAAATTTAAAACGGAGATTCTCTAAGAAATCTCCTCCAATGTGAACGCATTGATGAGCCTTAATTCCTACCCAATCTCTCATGTGAACGCATGAGAGATTTGGGTCTCTCTGAGTTTCCATCTCTGGTGAGATTGTCGTGCTTGGAAGCATGGCTTCTAAGCACAAACCCAACCTCCAGGACTTATTTAACAAACCCTAATCCATTTGGCACCTCCTCAGCTTGGAATTGGGTCAGTCCACCCCACTTCTCTCCTCGCTGGCCACAACCTCTCTGCAAGCTCCGACGGCTCCGTCCACTCTCTGTCATCGCCCAACTACAATACCAGTTGTTCGGTTGCCTTCCTCTCGTTCATCCACGTCAGCCATACCAGCTTGATGCCGCCTCTACACCGGTCGTCATTGTCGCCACACCTACGGAGAGCCTCATCTCTGGCGATAACAACACGAGCTGGCTGCCATCCCTGCCTCCTTCATCTTTAGGTTAGGTCAGGTAACTTCTCTCTCCCTCCTCTTCCTGTTCCCCCTCTTTATTTCTTGAAAATATCCTGCGACGCCACTAATGACCAACACCTTCTCCACCTCCGACCAGCCCTTCGATGAGGCATCCCCGTACCTCCGCACCTCCATCCACTTCTCCAACCACCCCATAAGCTCCATAACACATCACTAAATGTAACCCCTCACGTCACTCACCGCGCCACACACCCAAACCACCCCCCGAACACACCCATACACACAGCCATAGGTTGCCCTAGATCTGCCACTACAGCAGCTCCCACACCACGTCGACCACCGCCACCTATTCGCCGTGTCATGGCGACGCTCCCTGAGTGCTTTTATGTGGCTGCAAGGTCGTTTTGATGTATTTAGGTACTTGGCCGCCAGCAGCCATTACTGACGACCTTGAAGCAAGCTTCGAGCTGTCCCAAGCTTCGCGCAGCTCCAGGTGAGACTCCCAGGCTATGCAAATTTGAAGCCTGCGTGCATCCAGTCCCTCATGCAATGACTCTAGCCTCTACAACTTAGCCAATTGGATGTGCCATCTGCTGCTATGCACGCAAAAGGAAGGTGGGATGTTTAGTCCCACCTCGGAAGTGGGTGAGCGAGTGCAGCAAGATAAATTGAAAAACTGCATAAGGCTCTTTGCCTCCTACCATGGGGTGAGGTCCCACTCACCCTCTCACCGCCTTGTTTGCGGAACTGCCCACATGTACCAGGCGTGACCCGTATACCCGACCTGCACTCCTCGCCCACCATTGCACACCAGTGGGCCTAGTCCCGGGCGCGTATCTGACCCGATTACCTAAGAAAGCAGCTCTGGGAGAGCGAGCCTAAGAGAGAAAGAGGAAGAGAGAGCGCACATGGGTAGGGGCAGGTTTCTCTCTTGCAGGAAAGGAGAAGAAGAAGAAGCTAAGGAAGGAGAAGACAAAGCTGAAGAGCTGAAGAGACCGAAAGAGAAGGAAGGAGTAGGGTCAGAGAAGAAGAAAGAAGAAGGAGCTGCACTAAAGAAAGGGACAGAAGGAACTGAAGGAAGAAAAAGGGCTGAAGAAGAAAGAGAAGGAGAAGGAGCTAAAGGCAGAAGGAGTCGCTTGAAGAAAAGAAAGAAAGAAGAAGAAGGAGGCAAGCAGTCAGAGACAAAAATCAGAAGAAGAGAAAGAAGATAGAGAAAGAAAAGAGAAGACAAAGAGAAGAAAGAAGCCAACGACAGAGAAAGGATGAAGAAGAAAGAGAAGAAGAGAGATTGCAAGAGAAATCAGAGAAGAAGAAGAAAAATTATAAGAAAGCACTGTAGCACATACTTTCAAGACGTCTGATTTTATAATCAGACATCCAATTTTCCATAAGTCTTCATTATATCTCTTTCTACATTTATTCCTATTATCCATATACTCATGCTTTATATTTTTCATTAGATTTTTGAGTAATACGGTGTTCAAATTGCATTCATTGAGCTTAGTGTATGAATTCCATTTGCTCCCTGTGTTCGACCTCGAACTTAAAACTTCGTGTAAAAAAATCTATTTGTTTTCTAGCGACTTCAACCTATACTATGACGCATCGATTTTAAAGCACTGATTTCACCTCGTAAACACTTAGGCGTAACAATAGTCCATTAAAATGGACTCGTCAAATACCCCCATGCCTAAGATTTGCTAGTCCCTAGGAAAAGTGAAAAGTAACAGAAGTAATCAGAAGATTTCTTCTTTCCTTATTCCAAAAATTTAGAAATTCAGGCAAATATGAAGTGGTAATAGCCTAGGTAACAGATCCAAGTGAAAATAACCAACTTACATTTGCAGTTCGTACTTATCTCTTGGTAAATATTTCTATCAGGATAGGAAACTACTTCCCTCAGGGATAAAGCAGAAAATAATCTGTAATTTGACCCCAGCTTTTTGGCTTAGGTAGGAGATACTGAGTTAAATGGATTTGTATTTGGAGGCACACACTCATTTGGTGCTACCTATAGTCTAGTACTGCAGACTCTAACTCTCCAAACTATCAAATGAGTCAACCCAGAGAGAGGCTAAACAACTGTGCTCTCTTGATGTTCCTTTGTGCTCACTCTTTTCCTTCTTTTCTTTCCGAGATCACAAATCTCAGCAGATTTTGTAAATGTACTCACTGTTTGGTAGCCTCACTGGTAATCACACCTCAATTAAAGTCCTAATAACCCTACAACTAAGTTAAAGGTCCTCACCAGTATTCAGGCGATCTGAAATACTAAAAAGTAGGTATGGGTCATATTTGGTGGATTGCGATGGGTGTTTTCGTTGCCTCAGAAACATCGTCACATAATGAAAAGTGATACGAAGATAAAACTATAAACTTGAACTCTTTTCTTTTTCTTTTCTCTCTGTCTTTTTTTTTATTTTATTTTTTTTAAATATAAATGTTTCTTCTTTTTTTTCTTTCTTTTTTCTTTCTCTTTTTTTTCTCTTCTTTTTCTTTCTTTATAAATCAACATAACACGACATAGACTTTAATTTATGAGGCATTATTAGGGATGATGATGGTCAAGAGGATATTGTGTGACTTATTTGTTGGAAGTGCCTATTCTCGGCACTAGGAAGGAATGGATAGGACAAGCGTATTGCCGACCTTTGACATTACTACCCTCCTTCAGCCAAGGACTCTATGAAGGACAGTCATAACCATCCACCATAGTCATAGTTTTAGTAAGACTCAATCTCTGTGTATTTTCCTTATTTGGTGACTCTCAAGAATTCACACAATGTACGCACACTGGAACAGAGAGCAAAAACTATGCCTAACTTTGAGGTAACCTTATCTAATTGTCCAAAACTTAAGAGTCCTTGCATTAGACTTAGCGTACCAGTAATCTCTCTACTTTTTTCTCATAAATATGAGGTGGATCTAATAGAAGATAGTATGCTTGACTCCCTTTTAACTGTCCAAGGGTTCAGTAGACTAAAAATGCCTATTGATTTTCTTTAAAGATCCATTACCCAGTCTACGTGCAAGTGAAGTAAATGTATTGGATTATAAACTTAAGAAACAATTTAAGAAGAAAATATTTAATAAAACCTCCTTGATAAAAACTTCTGCTAGGGACTAATCAATTTAGCTCAAAAGATTTTTTTTTTTCAATACTAATGCACCTAACCTAAATGCAGGAATACTGGCTAAAATGCAAAATGCACCCCCATGCCAAAATCCCACAATGTCCTCATTGTAAAATTAAAACAAGGGAGAAAGGAAGGAAATCACCTGATGAGGCATTATTCTGGATGTTGGGTTGCCTCCCAACCAGCACTGCATTTTCTGTCGACAACCATACTTATAGGGAACCTGTAAGTCTGGTTCCAAACAGAAAGAGCTAGGCCCTCAAAATATGCGTAACAGCGGGGGCCTAGAAAACAGCTAGCCATGGATGTTGGCGAGCTGATGATGCAGCGTGATTCCAAATGCTCGCCAGAAGACATGAAAGTAGAGAACCTCATAGGCTACCTGGGGAGGTTTAAGAATATGAAAAGGGACCTCTCGAAATGGAATAAGTGGAGGATAAAAAGGGTCTTCCAAAGTGATGGTTGTGTGTTGGTTGTTATATGGTTGTTGTAATAATTGTTGATTATGTCGTTGTAGTGGTGAGTATGGGTGAGTTCCAGTCATTACAACCATTATTATCATTTGCTTATTTATCTAATTTTTACTGGTTTTGTTCCAGGTCGTTCACTGGGAGGCAATTTATTGAATTTAATTCGGTCACTCTTTGATTATCTCAAAATTGTCTTCTTATTCAAAAAAAACAAACTTTACATTTTATTAAAGAATGAATGAATGTGTGTTTTATTTACCTAATTACTAAGAAATGCTTACAAAAATACTAACTATGAACAAGCATCAAACAATCTATTATTATACTCTAAACTATGTATTTACAAGTTATCCTATTAGTACTATCATAATAGTATATAATACATTAGAATGCAATGGTGTAGAAATTTAACTTATTAGTCTGTTATGTACAGTAACATATACAGCAGTTTCAGTGACAGATATAAGCGTCGCTAAATCTCAGAAAACACTATATACAACCTAAAGAGGCAAAACTGAGATCTTTAGCGACGTTTATAGTGTCACTTTATTCTGTTAGTAATTATATAGATTTAATTATACGTATGTATACTACTTATTCTTTGTTTCTCTTTCTTTCTTCATTAATTCTCTGTTCTTTGTATTCTTAACTCCTGTTCTTCTTGTGTTCATATTTCTGTTTTAAGTATTCATCTTCTTCTTTCTCTTTTTATTACTCTTGTTCTTTTCTCTGTTGTTCTTGTACTCTTTTCTCTTTTTTTTTTTTTCGTGTTAACTCTTTGTTCTTCTCTTTGTTAACTCTTCTGTCTTAGCATATTTCAGAGGCTGCGGTGGGGAGGGGATTAGGCTAATATCATTAGTTTAAAACGTGTTTAGTTTGCGGGCACGCTTTTCGAGGGATACACAGCACCCTAAGGGTGGGACCAGACCTCTACTAAGCGCGCCCTAATCTCAGATTAGGTGGCTTAATTATGTCTTTAATCTCAGCGCCAGGCCTCAGCCCAACGCCATATGCTCGCACACGCTCGAGCCCCCGGCCACACACACGCGTCACATACTAATCGCAAATCAGACAGAGTACTCAGACCAGCGCTCAACGGGTAATCGGGTAAAGGCAGTGTTTCGGGCGCCCGGCGCCCGTGACGACTGGCCTATAGGAAACACGAATTACATTTATGTGGCTGCGCTTGACTTGCAGCACACGATGTGGCGCTATTCCAGCGCCACATCGTGCGCTGGAAATCAGGCGCAGCTGCGTCTGATCGTGCTTTTGGCCCTCGATTTGGGGGCCATAAATTATTAAATAAAATAAAATAAAATATGGTTAATAAAGTATTTACATAATACTACATAATTGATTAATTAATTTTGAATTTTAAATATGTTTACTATACAAATAAATTCGCTAAACTAGGCTGATTGTACAGGTTGATTTAGGTGATTAAATAGTTAATTACTTATAAAATAGTTAGTAAATGGTCTAATTGACCTTATACAGATTTAATTTACATACTTAAGTATTTTATACATATTTTTATTGTATATTTACGAATTTATTTCTATTTTATTTAAGCTAAACTAGCTGTTCTGAGTGTTTTAAATAAAACTAAGTTACAGTAAGCTATGCTAGGTATAATTGTACTTTAACTAACTTAAATTACTTACTATATATGTTAACCTAAGTCTATAGATTTATTTACTTAATTATAGCTCTAAATTATTAATTTAGCTAATTTATTCTACAATATAGCTACTGAATATGTACATATGAATCTGTATATATACATATACATATATCAGTAAATACATACATAATAGTTCAGTATTTATACATATATTTACATAGATTACATATGTATATAGATTTATGTACAAGTTTATACAGTATTTACAGTATATCTATGTATGTCTACGTACATAATCAGGCTGTATATTATAGTTATAATAGTATGGATATGTATATTTACAGTGTGAAATTAAGTATGTATAATTAGGTTTTAGTAGGAATTTAGGGAATGAGGGTTAATTAAGTTTTTATTTCATTTTAAACAGCAGCTAAGCTACTGTCAGAGAAGATGGAGAGGGAAGAGAATGTGCTGCTCAGGGTGTTTTAGCAGTGTCAGTGGCTTAAGCCACTGTCAAATGGGCTAACTGCTGCTGCAGTTAGTCCATTTGAAGAGGGGGAAAGTATTCACAGAGAAGAGGAGAATTTAGAGAAGAGGGGAATGTTGCTGCAGTTTGCAGCATTTTACTGTATAACTGGGAATAAGAGAAAATTCATAACAAACTAAAAATTAAAGAGTTGAAATCCAAATCTGATAAGGGTATAAATCTCACGAAAATCACATAAGAATTCAGTTCAAATACCCACAAGGAAAAGCCCTTATCAAAAGCATCATTTCAGATCAAAACACAAATGGCATTTAGTCTTCCTAATGCCATAGACAGCATGAAGGAAGACTTAACTCAATCAATTAAAACCAAAAACATACAATCCCAGTTTCTTGCAACCTTAAGGAGTATGGAAAACTCCTTAGGTTAGAGAATCACCATACAAAAATAATTATCAAACAGGTGGTGTATGGCAGTTCTGAAATGACAAATCAGAAAAAGAATGCATTAAAGGAATTTATAAAAGCTAGCGAATGCATTCAGATCAAGGCAGAAGCAAATTCATGAAAGGCTCTTCTGATTTGTTCTCTGTCACCAGAGAACTTCTCAGAATCCTTGCCCTCAAGGAAAACCAAAATCCCTTCAATTTGTCAGATCTGTCAAGACATTTCAGAAAGCAAAATCTCTTCAAAACCCATGTTAAAGTGAATCTGACAAACTGAGGCAATCAATCTAAAATAAAAGGGGCTTTTGTGAACACAAATGGGGTGAGTGAGAAGCCCCAAATGGTGCTTGTGACGCCAATTTCAGATCTGAGGCAGTACACCATCAGATCTGGAATTGGGTCCGGATGTGTGGGTGATTGGTGAAAAATTCGTCGTTAAAAGGAAAAAAAAAAAAACAATAATCAGAATCTGGATGATGGGAAAAACAAAACATGAAGAGGGAGATAAATTGAATAGTGAACAGATGATTCTTCCCCTCTGATCTGGACTGATCAGAGGAGGTGAGGGAGGGGATCTAATACTAATTCTACTCCTAAGACTAATCTAACTACAGCTAACATTAAACACTAACAATTAAAACTAAATCTATTCTAAACTACTGCAAACTAAATCTAACACTACTTGTGCAGAATTAAAAACTAAACTAAAAGGAAGAATGGGACCTATGGGTCCTTAGCCGGCGGCTAAGGAGGAAGAAAGGAGGAGGGTGACTCCAGCGGAGGGAAGAGTCTGCTAGTGAGACTCCAGGGTCGTCCTCAGGTGCTACGAGGTCCTTAGCGACGAGGAGGGTCGAGAGCAGGCGATGATTCCACAGCCGGTGGCTGTGAAATCAGGGTCTAGGTGAGGAGGAGAGACTGGAGTGGAAGAATTGATCACTAAGAGATGTAGGAGGGAGCGATCCTTCGCGCACGACACCACTGAGGTGCTTAAATAGCAGCTCAGTGACTGAGATCACCGCAAGGGTGAGGTTAATCAGAATCAGGCCGGCGGTGAGGATGAGATGGGTAGAGCGCACGGCGAGTCAAGAGAGAGATCTGACCGTCAGATGAGATCTGGGAAGAGAGGTGAACGCACGCACCGAATCGCGCGAAGGTTCCATTTGAATCCAGCCGCAGATCGAGATCAAAAGTGCGATGGACGGTCGAGAATGGCTGTGTTCTTCGCGCGCTACAGTGCGCGTGAAGAACTCAGCTTCTCGCTGAAATAAAGGGGAAATTTGCAGACGGACCCTTAGAAGAAGGGGTAGAAGAATAGCGTGCAGGTCCAAAAGTGAGAAGAATAGCAGCTGGAAGGGCCCTGCAGTCTTACAAAAGGGTCCCTGCGGCTTGCAAATAGGTCCAAAAAGGAGTTTTGAAGGGTAGAAATGTAATGCATGAAGGACCTAATTGTAATCTATTTATTTCTAAGCCTAAATGATGTCCAATTGCTTTCAAATTTTTACATGTGCTTAATTGAACATTTACGACATTGATTTTACTTCTGATTTGGCTTTTCAAACTTGTTTATGTGTTCAATTTATGCATGGATCATCATTTATTCTTTAGTTTTCAGAATATCTCATTTTTGTGACCTAATTAGGAGATTTTAACACATTAAAAGTTTTAGGTCTTTTCTTTAATTCCCACACTTAACCCTTTTTATATGTTAATTTGATATTGTTTTGCTTAGTGTCTAGCTTAATTTCAGCCTTTTAGCCATGATGAGTAGCCACTCATCATACCCCCATGCTTACGTTTTGCTAGTCCCTTAGCAAACAATCTATTGAAGTGTAAGGAAATTTAAGTATCAACAAGGTAAGTGTGTAAAGATATCTTTTTCTTCTTTCAAAAATTTTTAAGTGTTTATGATGATGATCTTTAAGCTGAAACATTTTCCAATACCAACTGTGTTTTTGGACATTGTGAGAACCTGGTTACTGAGGATAACCTACCAGAACTCGAGGCTTAAATGACATAGACCATCTCTCAACCAACAAGGACTCTTGATATTTAAACCTTAAGTCGAATTCCAGGACTCAGGAGGTTTTTACAGAGACTCAGAATGCTATGAAGTTATGGCTGTGCTTTGTGATAAGTCAGGACTAACCAGGTGAATTCTAAGGCTCAATCCCGGGGTTTCACTTCTTTTTAAGTCCTGGTTGGTCCTAACTTCAGCTCATGTTTTCGGATGACTCTCAAAAATTGATGGTATTCAAACCCAACCCTTATTGTATTTGTGGCTCAGAGAAGATTTTTTTGGTGGAAAAATAGGGTATTTATTTTGAACCCTGAAAACATTTTTGGTGGAAGAGTTGTTTTTCAGACTTTTTGGAGAACATACTTAACTTTTTTTTTTTTTTTTTTTTTTTGAACAGTATGTCTCCAAAACTTATTTGGTAGAGCGCACTGTATTTGGTGGGTGGATTTCTTTTGTGGAAAGAGCTTCTCCTAGACACAAAACTAAAGATTAGGACAAAGAGTCTACCTGCACGCACAGGTAAGGACTCCACCTTCCCTAATGAACACAAGGGTTGAGGTTTAGGTTCAAGTGGTCTTTCCTGACATTGTGTAGTGTAAGCCAAGGTTACTTAGACTCCTAAGTCAAAGCAAACCAACGAATCCTGTACTGGTGACTCAGGTACAAGAATTGTCCTAAAGTTAGGAGAGACTGTGGTCTATCTTGTCAAGGCTCGAAGTGTATTAAGCCTAAGCTTGTATCAAGCTCCTATGGCCCGGTAGGTCAAACCAGTAATGGTTGAATGTCCATAGACACTTATTCTATTTTTTGTTTTCAGCTATAAGATCACTTATCTTTTCTTTTTTCTTTTTCTCCCTCCTCTCTTGAAATGAATATCCTCCTTTGACAAATAAAGTACATGTCCCTTATTGTATTTTTGGAATTTTTCTGATTTGTTATTTTTTTGTATTTTTAGCTTTGTAATTTTTTTCAAAAAAATTTTTTCAAAATTTTTCAATTTTTTTTTTTTTGAAGTATATAATTTTTTGATAATACTATATGTAATATAGTTGTGTCTACAATTGCATTTTGGTTTAAATGGTTTACCATTTACACCCCCCCATGCTTAAATGTTTCAATGTCCTCATTGAATGAAAGGGTGGATGCAAATGCATGCTCTGCTTTTCACTATCCTAGGCTGGGTGATGGAAGGAAGTCGGAATGAGGAGATAAAATCTCTGTGCGGACGATTTTAAGTCTGATCTAAGATCAGAGTGAACAGTCGGGCTAGGAAGTGAAATGCATGACATGTGTGCAATGAATGTATGCTCAGAATGCAAGGGTAGACACTATATGCAAATAAAGGCAAGAGTAAGAAAGGTGTAAAACAGCTATATACAAGGGTAGGTGTTTGCTAAGTTTAACGCCTTCAGCTAGGCAAAAACTTACATGGTAATTCAAAATGTAGGAGCGAAATGGTGGAATTGACAAGTCTGAGATCCTGCGGCTCAATGAAAGGTTTCAGTCTTTGTCCATTAACAATAAAGGGTTCAGATTTGTCAAGTTCAGTGATCTCAACGGCTCCATTATCAAATAATCTCAAGATTTTGAAAGGTCCAATCCATTTTGATCTTAACTTCCCAGGAAAGAGTTTCAGTCTAGAGTCGAAGAGAAGGACTTTTTTACCAGGGTGAAAAGATTTCCTAAGAATGTGACGGTCATGGAAGGCCTTAAGTTTGTCCTTATACATCCTTGAGCTTTCATAAGATTCATTCCTTAATTCATCGAGCTCAGACATTTGTAATTTCCTAAGATCACCGGCCTTCTCTAAGTCTAAGTTACACTTTCTGATGGCCCAATAGGCTTTGTGCTCTAATTCGACAGGAAGATGACAGTGTTTCCCGTACACAAGTCTAAAAGGAGACATGCCTAAAGGGGTTTTGTGGGCTGTCCTATATGCCCACAACGCATCAGAAAGGCGGGAAGACCAATCCTTTCTATCAGGTCGGATGGTAGTCTGTAAAATCTTTTTGATCTCCCGATTAGATAATTCAGCAAGTCCATTGGTTTGAGGGTGATAAGATGTAGCAATCCTATGTGACACCCCATACTTTTGCAGTAGGGACTGAAAATGTGTGTTTCTAAAATGAGACCCTCCATCACTAATGATGGCTTTAGGTACCCCGAATCTAGAGAAGATGAAATCTTGAACAAATTGTGTCACAACTCTATGATCATTAGTCCTTGAGGGGATGGCTTCAATCCATTTTGAAACATACTCAACTACCAACAATATGTACTCGAAGCCATAAGATTTAGGAAAAGGTCCCATGAAGTCAATGCCCCAAATGTCAAAGATTTCGCACACCATGATCGGATTCAAGGGCATCATGTCTCGGCGGCCAATACTACCAAGAGACTGACAGCGTGAACATGCCCTGCTATATTCGTGTGCATCCTTGAAGATTGCGGGCCAATAGAAACCACTCTGCAAAATCTTTGCAGCGGTCTTTTTGCCAGAGAAGTGACCGCCGCACGCCTGGTCGTGGCAGAATGATAAGATGCTTCTAATCTCCTTATCAGGGACGCACTTCCTAAAGATCTGGTCTTTACAATGCTTGAAAAGCCAAGGTTCTTCCCAGTAATAGTGCTTGGCCTCGGATCTAAGTCTGTCTTTTTGATGTCGGACCCAATTAGTGGGGATGAGTCCAGAAGCCAGGTAGTTGACAATGTCAGCATACCAGGGAAGATCAGAATGAATGACCAGCAATTGCTCGTCAGGGAAGTGGTCAGAGATGGGTAAAGAAGGAGAAATCGCTTCAGAAGGAAGGCGGGATAAGTGGTCAGCTACCACATTCTGCTTTCCAGCCTTATCACGAATCTCTAAATCAAATTCCTGTAAAAGTAGGATCCATCTAATCAGACGAGATTTCGCGTCCTTCTTGGCGAGAAGATATCGAATTGCCGTGTGGTCAGTGTAGACTATAATGTGGGAACCTAAAAGATAAGGTCTGAATTTTTCCAGTGCATATACTACAGCTAGCAATTCCTTTTCCGTGATGGTGTAATTCCTCTGAGCTTCATCCAAGGTCTTGCTAGCGTAATAGATGACTGTGGGTTTCCCGTCCAATTTTTGACCAAGGACAGCTCCTACTGCATAATTAGAGGCATCACACATGATCTCAAAAGGGTGAGACCAATTTGGGGGTTGCAGTATGGGTGCCTTGGTAATCAGATCACGAAGTGTCGTATAGGCACGAACACAATCGTCAGAGATCTGGAAGTCTACGTCTTTAGAGAGGAGAGTAGTGAGAGGTCGGGCTATTTTCGAGAAATCCGCTATAAAGCGGCGATAAAAACCAACATGCCCGAGGAAAGATCGAATTTGCTTAACCGACGAAGGTAGTGGTAAATCAGAAATCAACTTTACCTTCGCGCGGTCAACCTCAATTCCTCTCTCAGAAATAAGGTGACCTAATACAAGTCCTTCAGTTACCATGAAATGAGATTTCTCCCAGGAAAGTACCAGATTCACATTAATGCATCTTTGCAGGACCTTGGTCAGGTGGTCTAGACATGCATCAAATGTGCTCCCGAAGACCGAGAAGTCATCCATGAAGACTTCTAAACAATCGCCTACTAAGTCAGAAAAGATTGCAAACATACACCGCTGGAATGTAGCAGGTGCGTTGCACAATCCAAAAGGCATCCTACGGAATGCAAAGGTTCCGTAGGTGCAGGTGAATGTTGTTTTCTCCTGATCATCGGGGTGAATTGCCACCTGATTATATCCTGAATAGCCATCCAAAAAGCAGAAAAATCTATTCCCTGCCACTCTTTCCAGTATTTGATCAATGAAGGGCAAAGGGAAATGATCTTTCTTCGTGGCTTGGTTGAGTTTTCGGTAATCTATACATACTCGCCACGAACTAGCAATGCGTGTAGGGATGACTTCTCCAGAATCAGTGGTGATGATGGTAAGTCCGGCCTTTTTTGGCACAACCTGAACAGGACTTACCCATCTACTGTCAGAAATTGGGTAGATAATTCCATTGTCCAGCCATTTAATCATTTCACTTTTTATCACCTCTTGTAATGTAGGATTTAATCTACGCTGGGGCTGTCTAGTAGGTCTAGATCCTTCTTCAGTGAAAATCCTATGTGTGCAATAAGAAGGACTGATGCCAGTAAGGTCAGAAAGGCTCCATCCTATAGCCTGCCTATGTGCTCTTAGGACAGATAAGAGTCGTGACTCTTGATCAGAAGAAAGGGAAGAGTTAACAATCACCGGATAGGTCTGATCAGGTCCTAAGAAAACATATTTGAGAGAGTCAGGAAGAGGTTTGAGTTCAACAGGCACAGGATCAGAAGGAGCAGGTGTGAAAGTTTCAGGAGATCCTAGAGATACTAATGGAATGGGAGGAAGGTCCTCAGTCTCTAAATTTGGTATCTCAGTGGAAGTCACGTCAGAGTCCAAAGAGTGTTGAGGTTCTAAATTTAATGAATTGATCAAGGTGTCCTCAACCAATTGATCCAATGAATCCAGGGAGAAGATTTCTTCAATTAAACTACAGGTCGGTCCTCTTTGGGCCTGAAAAATATCAATTTTTATTTTCTGATCTCCAAACTTTAATTCTATAAGGCCCTCCTCACAATTGATGTTTGCCTTGGCCGTAGCCAAGAAAGGTCTTCCTAAAATGATAGGTGTATTCTGGATATCTTCAGGTACTTCCATGTCAAGGACTATAAAGTCTACAGGGAAGTAAAAATCCTTGACCCGCACTATGACATCTTCCAACACTCCCTGAGGTGTCTTAACTGATCTGTCAGCTAATTGCAGGGACACCTTGGTTGGCTTCAAATTGCCAACCTCAAAATGTGTCAGTAGAGAGGTTGGGATAAGATTGATGGAAGCACATAGGTCAAGTAGTGCTCTATTGAATGTGGTGTTACCAATCATGCAGGATAAGAGAGGGGTGCCTGGGTCTTTCATCTTAGTTGGGAGGGTACTAGAGATGATGGAACTAGCTTGTTCCGAGAGAATGATTGGACTACTCCCTTTTTGAATTCTTGCTTTACGCTTAGGTGTACATAGGTCTTTTAAAAACTTAGCGTAAAGAGGGATGTGGCGGATTGCATCCAACAAGGGGATGTTTATGTGGACTTGCTCAAAGAGCTTAAGCAAATCCTCCTCAGGTGCCACACAGGTCTTTTTCTTTCCTTTCTCCTTCTTCTTTAAAGCTTCAGGAAAAGGTACTGGAGTTGTGAGAGGTTCAGTTATAGGTAGAGGAGAAGTAGGAAGTGGAGGAGCAGAACTAGAAGTGGTAGGTGTTGGAAGAGGTGGATCTAGTGTGCATTTACCACTCCTAGTGACTATGGCATTTAGTTCAGCTCTAGAGGTAGATGGTAAATCATTGTTAGGTAGCAGAGGTGGTTGCATTTGTGCAAGAGAAGAATTTGAGTCAGTGAAGAATTCAGTGTTGTGCACTGCTTGTGAAATGTCATGTGTTTGGTTTTGCAGTGTTGGTCTAGGTTGGACATACCTTTGAGCAGGTATGTTCCTAGGGTTGGGTTGTGGTTGGGATGGGAGTGAATGTGGTTGACGGGACTCCGTCAAGTGTGATAGCTGGGCTCTCATCTCAGCTAAGGCCGCGTCCTGTGTCTGCTACATAGCAATATTCTGTTGTTGCATATCAGCAAGAGCTTTCATGATAGACCCCAACTGGTCATCTCGTGTAGGCCCAGATTGAGAGTATTGGGTGGGCCTGGGTTGGGGTTGCTGGTACGTACGCGGTGGATATCCGTGTGATTGTGGAGGTGGTGCTCGGATCGGGTTGTGCAATGGTGGTGCAGAAGGTTGTTGAAAAGGAGGTCTTTGTGAATTTCCCGACCATGAGAAATTTGGATGATTACGCCATCCAGGGTTATAGGTTTGTGTGAAAGGATCATTGTGAATGGCGTGAAGCTCCTCCGAAGCTCCAGAAGGTGCAGGGAAGTCAGTGAAGGGAGGAACAAAGGTTCCTCCAACCGGTGAAGGATATGGAAATGGAAAATCCGGTAATGCAGTTTGTGTCACAGAAAGGTTATTCACAGTTTCCCTCCCTGTGGGAAACTGAGAAGAAGTGTTTTGTGCTGGTGACTGAGAAGAAGAAGATGGGTGTTTTGAGAGAAATTTCCATACTTCATCTACTTTCTTCTCGATTAAGCCCACTTTATCCAGTTGACTAGCCACTATCTCTAAGTCTTTGCTACTGGATTGGGCTTCATGTACCCCCGTGTGTGAGTGGGAATGTGAGGACTTTCTATTAAACACGCTCATTGAAGCATTGTTAATAGAGTTTTCGGCCATGCCTTCAAAGAGCTCAAAGGCTGAGTCCTCGTCCCGACACAGGAAATTGCCTCCACAAGCGGCATCTACAAAATTCCGTGTGTCATCATGGAGCCCATGGTAGAAGATCTGGACCTGTTGCCAGCGTGGGACATCATGGTGGGGACATTTTCTCAAAAGCTCATGGAATCTCTCCCAAGCCTCGTGCATAGGTTCTCCTAAATTCTGGGTGAAGGTGGTGATGGCACGCCTTAAGGCATTAGTGCGGCCTACAGGAAAGTACTTCTTTAAGAACTCATGTTCTAAAGAAGCCCAGGAATCTATAGGTGTAGTCCGTGCAAGTGTTCTAAACCAAAAGGCTGCCTTATCTTTTAATGAAAAGGAGAACATTTTCATCAAAAGCGTGTGCTGATCATGTCCTTGCGGACCCAAAGTTTGGGCAAGATTCTTCAGCTCCTCTAAATGCTGAAAAGGGTCCTCAGAAGCAAGTCCATGGAAGTGAGGAATGAGTGCTATAATGTTCGGCTTCAGTTCAGCAGCACGACCCCCATTGGGATAACGTACCACAGGCATTGGTTGGGCAACTGCGGGATTATAGTAATCTCGTAGTTGAGGTCTACGGGGTTGGGGTGGTGCCTGAGGATTTCTAGGTTGAAGTGGTTGTGGTTGGGGGTTAGCTAATAGATTTACAGCTTGAGCAAGCTGTTGCACCTGTTGGGTTAAGGTATTCATTTGTAGTTGTGTATCGAAAAGGTGCTGAAGATGAGGCATAGGTCCTCTCTCCGGGGGTGGATTAGGATGATTAGGATAAGGTGGAGGTTGGAACCTAGGGATAGGTGGTTGCTGTGGTAGAGGATGTGCAACTAAGTCTGGAGGAAGTTCTTCAAAATCCTCAAAGTGTGAAGAATCAAGATCATCCTCTTGGCGAGGGGGATTGTGGAAAGTATTTTGAGACTCAGGAGGTAAGGGATTAGAAGTGGAAGGCAAAGAAGATGATGCAGTAGCTTGGGTAGCAATACCCAAGGGGAGTACAAGTTCTGGGTTTTGGGATCTCCTACCTTCCATTGAGTTGATTTTTTTGAAATCCCGTTTACTCTAATTCGATCCAACTCAATGGGAAAAAATTTTTAACGTTCACAATAAAACAGAAGAATCCCAATAAAATCTCAATTCAAGAAGACCAATCAATCGAAATGAATCGGAGAAAATTTTTCCTAGAGGCTGCTACGCAAAGTATGTTATACGCAAACAATTGTTTCAAGCAATTGTACGTATCCTAAGATAAACCTAGCGAAGTGCAGACCTCTAAAATCCACTGGGAATCTGGATAAGACTGAGCGTGCGGATCCAGATCCTGTGGTTGCAGAAAGATGAGGTAGAAACCCGTGTATTGTGGCCTTAAGTGATCGTGCTGTGTGCACGATAACATTCAACACAAGGCGATTAAAATCTCAAACATGGTTTCACCCAATTTTGCTATCTCCTTTTTGATTTAATTAAAGTGATTAAAATATGTTTTCTATGCTGCTCATTTCACTTTTTACTAAATTCAGAACAAGTAGTGGTCTTCTTTAATTTTAAGTCAAATGCAAATATGGCAGGAGTTAGAGTTAGGTAAGAAATGCGTACCTGACTCCAGCAATCTTCTAATGCAGATTTGACTTGAATTAAAATCTAGCAGGAATGAAATGCAATCCTAAAAATGGATGCCTGAGGTTATGCTGCTGCTAGATAAGTATGAGGTCTTTTTGATTTTTTTTTTTTTTCTTTCTTTTTGAAAAATTTTATATGCAATTCAAAAGTAAGGAAAGAAATTAAGAAGAGAAAGAAATAAAGTCCAGATAGTCCAGAATTATTACAAAAATTGTGTGAGAACAAGCTCTCACAACTTATGACTAACAATTGCTCCTAATCAATAAACCTAAAACTATCTATACTAAAACTAATACTAAAATCCTACAGCGACTTAGAGGCAAAACTCCACCAGGAAGACGGATCTGGAGCGCAGCGACTCCACCAGGAAGACGACACTCCTCCTCAAGTGCTGTGGAAAAAAACAAATGATTAGTAAAAGAATAAAGGAATGTATACACAATTAATTCACTGGAAAATAAAAGCAATTATAATGAATGAATGAAGAATTTCTATATACAAAAGAATGAAAAGAAAATTTTGGTGCAAAGAGCGTTGCCTCCCCGGCAACGGCGCCAAAATAATGATGGTTGTGTGTTGGTTGTTATATGGTTGTTGTAATAATTGTTGATTATGTCGTTGTAGTGGTGAGTATGGGTGAGTTCCAGTCATTACAACCATTATTATCATTTGCTTATTTATCTAATTTTTACTGGTTTTGTTCCAGGTCGTTCACTGGGAGGCAATTTATTGAATTTAATTCGGTCACTCTTTGATTATCTCAAAATTGTCTTCTTATTCAAAAAAAAGAAACTTTACATTTTATTAAAGAATGAATGAATGTGTGTTTTATTTACCTAATTACTAAGAAATGCTTGCAAAAATACTAACTATGAACAAGCATCAAACAATCTATTATTATACTCTAAACTATGTATTTACAAGTTATCCTATTAGTACTATCATAATAGTATATAATACATTAGAATGCAATGGTGTAGAAATTTAACTTATTAGTCTGTTATGTACAGTAACATATACAGCAGTTTCAGTGACAGATATAAGCGTCGCTAAATCTCAGAAAACACTATATACAACCTAAAGAGGCAAAACTGAGATCTTTAGCGACGTTTATAGTGTCACTTTATTCTGTTAGTAATTATATAGATTTACTTATACGTATGTATACTACTTATTCTTTGTTTCTCTTTCTTTCTTCATTAAGTCTCTGTTCTTTGTATTCTTAACTCCTGTTCTTCTTGTGTTCATATTTCTGTTTTAAGTATTCATCTTCTTCTTTCTCTTTTTATTACTCTTGTTCTTTTCTCTGTTGTTCTTGTACTCTTTTCTCTTTTTTTTTTTTTTCGTGTTAACTCTTTGTTCTTCTCTTTGTTAACTCTTCTGTCTTAGCATATTTCAGAGGCTGCGGTGGGGAGGGGATTAGGCTAATATCATTAGTTTAAAACGTGTTTAGTTTGCGGGCACGCTTTTCGAGGGATACACAGCACCCTAAGGGTGGGACCAGACCTCTACTAAGCGCGCCCTAATCTCAGATTAGGTGGCTTAATTATGTCTTTAATCTCAGCGCCAGGCCTCAGCCCAACGCCATATGCTCGCACACGCTCGGGCCCCCGGCCACACACACGCGTCACATACTAATCGCAAATCAGACAGAGTACTCAGACCAGCGCTCAACGGGTAATCGGGTAAAGGCAGTGTTTCGGGCGCCCGGCGCCAGTGACGACTGGCCTATAGGAAACACGAATTACATTTATGTGGCTGCGCTTGACTTGCAGCACACGATGTGGCGCTATTCCAGCGCCACATCGTGCGCTGGAAATCAGGCGCAGCTGCGTCTGATCGTGCTTTTGGCCCTCGATTTGGGGGCCATAAATTATTAAATAAAATAAAATAAAATATGGTTAATAAAGTATTTACATAATACTACATAATTGATTAATTAATTTTGAATTTTAAATATGTTTACTATACAAATAAATTCGCTAAACTAGGCTGATTGTACAGGTTGATTTAGGTGATTAAATAGTTAATTACTTATAAAATAGTTAGTAAATGGTCTAATTGACCTTATACAGATTTAATTTACATACTTAAGTATTTTATACATATTTTTATTGTATATTTACGAATTTATTTCTATTTTATTTAAGCTAAACTAGCTGTTCTGAGTGTTTTAAATAAAACTAAGTTACAGTAAGCTATGCTGGGTATAATTGTACTTTAACTAACTTAAATTACTTACTATATATGTTAACCTAAGTCTATAGATTTATTTACTTAATTATAGCTCTAAATTATTAATTTAGCTAATTTATTCTACAATATAGCTACTGAATATGTACATATGAATCTGTATATATACATATACATATATCAGTAAATACATACATAATAGTTCAGTATTTATACATATATTTACATAGATTACATATGTATATAGATTTATGTACAAGTTTATACAGTATTTACAGTATATCTATGTATGTCTACGTACATAATCAGGCTGTATATTATAGTTATAATAGTATGGATATGTATATTAACAGTGTGAAATTAAGTATGTATAATTAGGTTTTAGTAGGAATTTAGGGAATGAGGGTTAATTAAGTTTTTATTTCATTTTAAACAGCAGCTAAGCTACTGTCAGAGAAGATGGAGAGGGAAGAGAATGTGCTGCTCAGGGTGTTTTAGTAGTGTCAGTGGCTTAAGCCACTGTCAAATGGACTAACTGCTGCTGCAGTTAGTCCATTTGAAGAGGGGGAAAGTATTCACAGAGAAGAGGAGAATTTAGAGAAGAGGGGAATGTTGCTGCAGTTTGCAGCATTTTACTGTATAACTGGGAATAAGAGAAAATTCATAACAAACTAAAAATTAAAGAGTTGAAATCCAAATCTGATAAGGGTATAAATCTCACGAAAATCACATAAGAATTCAGTTCAAATACCCACAAGGAAAAGCCCTTATCAAAAGCATCATTTCAGATCAAAACACAAATGGCATTGAGTTAGTCTTCCTAATGCCATAGACAGCATGAAGGAAGACTTAACTCAATCAATTAAAACCAAAAACATACAATCCCAGTTTCTTGCAACCTTAAGGAGTATGGAAAACTCCTTAGGTTAGAGAATCACCATACAAAAATAATTATCAAACAGGTGGTGTATGGCAGTTCTGAAATGACAAATCAGAAAAAGAATGCATTAAAGGAATTTATAAAAGCTAGCGAATGCATTCAGATCAAGGCAGAAGCAAATTCATGAAAGGCTCTTCTGATTTGTTCTCTGTCACCAGAGAACTTCTCAGAATCCTTGCCCTCAAGGAAAACCAAAATCCCTTCAATTTGTCAGATCTGTCAAGACATTTCAGAAAGCAAAATCTCTTCAAAACCCATGTTAAAGTGAATCTGACAAACTGAGGCAATCAATCTAAAATAAAAGGGGCTTTTGTGAACACAAATGGGGTGAGTGAGAAGCCCCAAATGGTGCTTGTGACGCCAATTTCAGATCTGAGGCAGTACACCATCAGATCTGGAATTGGGTCCGGATGTGTGGGTGATTGGTGAAAAATTCGTCGTTAAAAGGAAAAAAAAAAAAACAATAATCAGAATCTGGATGATGGGAAAAACAAAACATGAAGAGGGAGATAAATTGAATAGTGAACAGATGATTCTTCCCCTCTGATCTGGACTGATCAGAGGAGGTGAGGGAGGGGATCTAATACTAATTCTACTCCTAAGACTAATCTAACTACAGCTAACATTAAACACTAACAATTAAAACTAAATCTATTCTAAACTACTGCAAACTAAATCTAACACTACTTGTGCAGAATTAAAAACTAAACTAAAAGGAAGAATGGGACCTATGGGTCCTTAGCCGGCGGCTAAGGAGGAAGAAAGGAGGAGGGTGACTCCAGCGGAGGGAAGAGTCTGCTAGTGAGACTCCAGGGTCGTCCTCAGGTGCTACGAGGTCCTTAGCGACGAGGAGGGTCGAGAGCAGGCGATGATTCCACAGCCGGTGGCTGTGAAATCAGGGTCTAGGTGAGGAGGAGAGACTGGAGTGGAAGAATTGATCGCTAAGAGATGTAGGAGGGAGCGATCCTTCGCGCGCGACACCACTGAGGTGCTTAAATAGCAGCTCAGTGACTGAGATCACCGCAAGGGTGAGGTTAATCAGAATCAGGCCGGCGGTGAGGATGAGATGGGTAGAGCGCGCGGCGAGTCAAGAGGGAGATCTGACCGTCAGATGAGATCTGGGAAGAGAGGTGAACGCACGCACCGAATCGCGCGAAGGTTCCATTTGAATCCAGCCGCAGATCGAGATCAAAAGTGCGATGGACGGTCGAGAATGGCTGTGTTCTTCGCGCGCTACAGTGCGCGTGAAGAACTCAGCTTCTCGCTGAAATAAAGGGGAAATTTGCAGACGGACCCTTAGAAGAAGGGGTAGAAGAATAGCGTGCAGGTCCAAAAGTGAGAAGAATAGCAGCTGGAAGGGCCCTGCAGTCTTACAAAAGGGTCCCTGCAGCTTGCAAATAGGTCCAAAAAGGAGTTTTGAAGGGTAGAAATGTAATGCATGAAGGACCTAATTGTAATCTATTTATTTCTAAGCCTAAATGATGTCCAATTGCTTTCAAATTTTTACATGTGCTTAATTGAACATTTACGACATTGATTTTACTTCTGATTTGGCTTTTCAAACTTGTTTATGTGTTCAATTTATGCATGGATCATCATTTATTCTTTAGTTTTCAGAATATCTCATTTTTGTGACCTAATTAGGAGATTTTAACACATATTAAAAGTTTTAGGTCTTTTCTTTAATTCCCACACTTAACCCTTTTTATATGTTAATTTGATATTGTTTTGCTTAGTGTCTAGCTTAATTTCAGCCTTTTAGCCATGATGAGTAGCCACTCATCACAAAGCAGGAAGGATTTTAAAAGATATAAACATTATTATTTCAAACCCCTGAATGGTGAGACTAAAAGTACAAGCATCAATCCACACTCGCCATTCTACCCGAGGATGTACTGGCCTGATATGCTCCCCAGAAAGAATGTATGCGAGCGAAGACCTAAGCCAAGGATCGGTTTGGGAGTGTAACGATTGTTTGTGGTGTTGGGAGGTAATGATTAAATCTAATGAGGGCTTACTTTGTGTTAAGTCCAACAATTCAGATTCTGTATTATTCTCCCTAATAGTTGTAGAAAAATCCTTGTCACCCTGCCTATCATTAATGATTGGAGTCATATTTTCACCTTCTAGTATATGTGAATCAATGGTGGACTCCAAATTAGATTCCTTTGATGGTAGGGTCAAAGCAATAGAATCATTTTCATTAATTTCATCCCCGAATTCTTTTGGTTCACTCAAGTTTTTGTCGAGGTGTATATGTGATTCATTAGTAAAGAGAGGAGTTGGATCAATATCCTCAATTATTTCTGAAGGAGGATCCATCTTAATGTTTTGGAGTAAGCCTATATCAGTCAATTCTTTGTTCTTCTCGAGGCATAAATCCTCAATTGACGTGTTTTGTCCCCGAGAGTCTCCTCTAGGCTTCTTACTATTGTGTATGTCCTCCAATATCAACTCCTGGTTTTGTGGAGGATGACTCTCAAAAGAAGGGAGGAATTCGGATTTCACCATATTATTTATATCCTTCGAGGGTAAGTCCTCGAATAACAAATAATCCTCCTGTGATTCACTCCAGATTTTCAGTTCGGGTTCCTCCATTGGGTCATCCTCATCCTCTAAAATAGACTCTTTATATCCGTGAGACCAAAATTGATCTAATTCATCCTCCATTCCCTTAGGGTCACCTTCATTGGGTGCATTTAAAGCCTAAGAATGTTGAATGGTAGGTGTTGGTTCGTTAAGTGGAGTGTCAGGATTAGGCTCATCAAGGGTAGAATGGGGTTCCACTAAATAATTAATAGGGGAAGTGATATGAACAATACGATCTTGACCCGGGTTATCTAGGGTAAGGAAAATACTGTTGTTGGGGTCAAGGTCCTCAAGAGGTACCATCTTCCCTTTCTTTTGACTCCAATATAGCTTGGGTGGATAATTACTAGGATTGTTCTCCTCTAGTGGTTGTGTCTCATTGGAAGAGTCTAAGTGATAGCTACATAAAATGGAATTCCTATTGTTATTGGTTTCCTCAGAATTATTTTCATGATCATGATTGTATGGGTAGGGATCAGAATTACTAGGAAGAGCATAGCTAAGCTGTCTAATTTCTTTGTTCAATTGTTGACTATTCCTCAACATCTCTCCCATATTCTCCATCATTTCTTTTTGTTGTTTTTACATTTCTATCATAAAAGAGGAGAGGCTACTACTATCAGATTAGGAGGATAGTCAATCTCAAGCTCTGGTTGCCTAAGGGTATCGGTCTAACCTCGATACGGAAAATCATGAAGGGTAGGAGGGTTGGGTGTTTGTATAGTAATGGGGATTCCAAGGGTGGGAAATCCCACTCCTAGGCTCTGCTCAAAAGTGGGAGCTATCAGGCCAGTACTCCCAGGATAGGAATATGAATGATCTCATGAATTGTCATTGTATCCATCAAAGGATGGATATGCTTAGGGCATGGGATCCTGGTTAAAAGATGGGAATATTGACTCTGATAATCTAAATGATAGGAGTAAGGGTGATCCATTTCTTTAAGCCAAATAGGTTTAACTCTCTTAGGATTTAGAAGAAATCATAACACAAGCAAAAACTTCCTAGAGAGTTCTATCGCTGTCAAAATAAACACAAATACAGTGGGATCTGTTTTTAGTAGATTGTAGGTCTTAGAATTAAATGTTCAGTTGGTGGCCAAACAAGTTTTGCAAGAATTACGTTTCCTAGGCCGATCTTCATTAGTCCCTACAACCTACTCGCAAGGGATGGAAGTCTCAAATCGAGCCCACACACGAGGAATCGAAGTAACTTGGTGGTTAGACTTGTTGATTTCCGACTAACTTTCCTTGTGGTGCAAAAGAAGAGAGGTAGAAATTTATCTAGTGACCTTATGTGTGATGTGCACAGTGTCTCAGGTGTGCAACGTTTTGAGTTTTGAAATTTCACAAACAAGATCTTTTTGCACACTATTTCAAGTCACAGATTTTAAGGTCCAACCTTTTAGCAATCTCAATTTTTAAAGTGACCACTGAATTAATTCGATTCAAACACTTTAGTGATCTTAGATTTATGTTAAATGCAGATGCATGACAGGTAATTGATGCTCAAGAAAAAGACGTACCTTACTGACGGAGCGATTTTCGCTTATTTTTGATGTTGTTGTGTTTTATGTGGTGGAAAATCTCTCAATCAAAATTAAAGTAAATATCAAATTTAACCACAATAAAAATGTCGCATCCACAGGGAGGAATAGAACCAATAAATTCACGAGTAGAGGATTATAATGTTTGCAGACGACTTTGCGACTTCAATGAGAGGAATATGCTACTCTAAATGAGCTTGCAATTTCCTTAAAAGTTCAAGGCTATTTATGCAATTTTCATGTCAAAAATCAAGCTCCCTAAAGTATGTATATGATGCATGTGTAGTGGCATATCATGTAAGTTTGACTTGCATGCAAATCTGATTTGAATTTCAATGTTGAATGATGCACATAACACTACTTAAGTAAATTCACGAAACTATAAGTGCATCCATACAATGTGGCTAGAATAAAATAATAATATTAAAGTGGCAATGGCTTGCAATGTAAAGTTTAATTGGAGAAAAAGCATAGGATTTCTCCTCTCTCTTCCATGCTTGAACGACCGTGCATGGTTGGCAGCGAGAGTCGACGAGATGGTGCACCTCGTCGAGTGCTTTGCAATGCTAGTGATGTGACAGCTGGAGGTGGCTGGCGACGGCCGGACGGTGGAGGAGAGCGTCGGCCTGACGATGGAGAAGACGAAGAGATGCTACCTGCGGGAGTGCAGCTGCGTGATGGGCATGCGCACAAGGGCGCACGAGGGCAGCACAAGAACACGCGAGGGTGCTGCACTACCTGCGGGAGTGCTTGGCTGCCTGCGGGCGTGCTTGGCTGCCTGCAGGCGGCTACACTGCCAGCCAGCGTGCTTGGCTACCTACAGGTCTAGTGAGGGCAGCGCAGTGAGGGGGTCCTTTGCACGCGGTGGGGGCGCTATGATGGGCAGGCAGTGGAAGCTGTGGCAATGGCGTTGCGAGGGGGTAGGCTTGCAAGGGAGCGCCCTTGCAGGGCGCGTAGTGGGAGAGGCTTGCAGTGAGAGAATGCGTGCGTGAGGAGCTTGTGGCTATGGTGTTGGAAAGGTTGGAGCGCGTTTGCAGGCAAGCTGGATCCACCGTGCACGCCTTCTCCACAATGCACGCAGTATCTTCTCCACGATGGTCTTCCCCTCCAAGCCCTTTAGCTTTTCTTTTATCTCCTCCCCCAGTGCAAGTCAAGGGATTTTCAAATCCCTTACTAAACTTGGCCAGTGGCTGTTGATGGAGTTGTTGAGGCTGGTCAGAGGTTGAGAGATTTGAGGGGGGGAAATATCTCTTCACCACCCTTTTCTTTGCACAAATTATTCCTACAATAATGAAACATAAAATAATTACATAATAAGTTATAGAATAAACGTAAACTGAAATAATGATGCATGCAATCATTTAATGACGTAATGTGATTATTAACAAACATAAAATGTTAGAATAGAATTACTTAGGCGTAACAATAGTCCATGAAAATGGACTCATCACTTACTCCAGCTTTCTTCAATGCATGGATGTCTGCAATGCAATTAAGATAAACTAGATGCTGCTCATTCAGTCCTAGATGATCGCCCTATTGATATACAGCTTCTAGTATGCAGTTCAATATATTTTTTCATTTTATTTATTTATAATAATATTAAGCAAACAAACATAATCTAGCTAACTAAGTAACTAACCTATATGCAGTTCAAACAATTTGACTAATCCTATAATCTAGATAAAATGGGTGCACGCTCTCGAAAATACTCTCCCGCATACAAGAGCGATAAGAAATAAAGAAACACTGAGAGCTCATTCCCAAAAATGCCCAACAAGGGTCCAAAAGATAGAAATTAAGTTTTAATGTCTATCTAAACTAAGTTAAACTAAGATCTAATGAAAAAAAAAAGCTCCTCCGTACAACTATGTGCGTGGAATCAAGGCCCACAAGCACACACAATTATCCTCGACATCGCGACAATGTCCACCAAGATGAGCATCCACTATGTGCTCTTCTTTCTCCAGAGCATAGCTCGCACGAAAGAATGATAGATCAATGAATAGCAATTGATGGGTCCATTTTAGGGGACTAATTTAGTGCTTAAGTACAATATTATTGGGATGAGAATTTAATCTAAAGCATGTTTAGTATTGATAAAATGATGTGAGTTTTAGATTTATCATTTCATGCATTAATTACATTAATCTTTATGTGAAAGGATTAATTATTAACTTTAAAAGGCAAGGGTATCACATCAAAGCTTGCCTTGAGATATGTGGGATTTTGTTCTAGCAAAATATAGCAAGGGAATAAATTTTTAGAGGCATCCTTATATGTCTCTCAATGATTCAAGCACATTCCCTTATTTGCTTTTTAATCTCTCTCACGAATCTCTCTCTCTCAATTTTCTCCTCTCTATTTGGTAACATAAAATACTCTCTTTGACTCTTTCCTTATCTGACTACCTCTCAAATTCTCTTTCTCATTGTCCTTATATAACAGGCAAAAAAAAAACTGGCAAGGGAGGAATCCCATCTCCCCTCCACAGGGAAGAAGATGTCCTCCACCTCTCCTCCCTGCAAGCAGCCACCTTCACCATGTACCTTCTCCGCCACCGTGAGCCTCCACCGTCGACACCGCGACTTCTCCCTTGCCACGACTGCGAGTTCCCCACAACCGCACTCCAGTAGCCACTATCGCATGCCTACGACTCTGCCACCATGAGCCATCCAATCGCCACCATGCTTCCTCTCGACGAGCGTGGTGACAGCGCGCTCCTCGACATCTCGACTTCACCAATAGGGAGCAGCTGTGCTTCCAACCGTGTCCACCGTCATTCTCTCGTCACTCCTGTCCCCAGCGTCCGCCCACGATCGCGAGCACCATCACTAGCAGTAGGTTTTCCCATGCACCAATGGCCTCTTCATCTTCTTTTTCTCCGCCAACAAAGAAGAGAAACACAACAACCTCCAACACCAGCCACCTTCTCCATGCGCCGTTACACCATCCTTAACGCAACCGCAGCAGTAGCAGACCCACACACAAGCCTTACCACGCGTTCATGCCCGTGCACAGCCGCACCCTCACGTGCAACCCTTCATACACAACAGACCTTGCGCGTCCTTCTTGCTTAGCCACGGCAGCGGCACCAAACTACACCGCGACCTCCTCGTGCAACCTCAAGCCTCATCTCACCATAGTACAGCAGCCCCACGTGCCCTCGTACGCGCACACCAGCTCTACATGCAGCAAACCCTTTGCGCGTGCGCCACACCTCCATCAGGCATTCCCCTTCCTCTCCTTCTTCATCTTCAACCTTCAGACAACCACAGAGGAACCCAACACCGTCGATTATGCCCCGCACACAGCCACCTCTCCACACCACCATTCTCTGCGTCGTCACCTCCATTGAGCTCTCCTCAACCCCACGAGCTCGGCCACACCCCTAGACATGCCAACAGTAGCCACGACCGCCGGTGAGCCGTCGACATCGCCACCGCTCCTCCTCATCGCCGGCGTCAACTCCAGCCACCGTTCAGAGAGCCACCACCACCATTGGAAAGCCCTCATCACGGTCAACCTTCCTCAAGCTCCTCTGCTTCCGCCGTCGCTTCCTCTTCCACCGTCACTAAAGGCCTTTGCATTAATGTTTTTAACATAAAATAACCAGTTTTCCCCCAACCTCTACACCTATAAAAAGGCCTATGCCCCCCACATTTCAATCATCCCTTCCTTCACCTCTCTCCCTCTCCAAAGCTCTAAAGAAGCTTGTCCCAAACACGGGATGCTCCTATAGAGTCAAAATCAAAGTTTTCTCTCCCCTGTTCTGGAAGTGGATCTTATAACGATGACAATGCCCTACCTCACCCTAGTTCAGCTCTGTTCTTCGTCTCCCATCTTCATCCTCCGTCTTCCAAACGTTACCCCATCCGACTTTTCCTCCAAGCAACCATCAAAGAGGATAACATCTCTCTCCCTTTATCGCTTTCTAGAATAGAATTTCCTACATTCTTGCTGTAATAATTTCCTACTTTCTAGTTGTAAAAATAATATTTAGTTACAAAGTGATTATTCTTTCTCTCTCTCTCTCTTAGTGTTAATATCAATTTCATTATGCTTATCTCGCTTTCAAAAGAGAAAAATATAATCTCGGATTTTAGATCAGTGTAGCCTCCCTGTGTTCCACCTGGAATCTCTTTACAAATTTTGGTATAAATTTATTTGTTGGCAGATTTCTTTGCAAATCAAACTACGACGATGAATTTTTCAAAATCCAATCCTTTTTGCGTAGATCTTCCAAAACAACAATGGTCTACATTTTGGCAGACACTTGTACGCTGTTGTGTCATTGTAGATCAAGTCTTAGTAGAAATTTCTCAGTGATGAAAAATAACTATTACCCAACTAATTTGATCTTAATTCTGTTCATAAATAGCATATAGTTTTGCTAGGGACCAGCAAAAGAATAGGCATGGGGGTGTGATGTGCATACATCTAATTAGCCTAAAAATGTCTATTTATTCATGTTCCTAGTGTCAAAGAAGCATCATGCATTATAAATATTGCATAACATGCATCATCATGCATTTAGGTTAATTTGTATAAATTGTATAGTAATTTGCTCTTTATGTGGCTAGGGAACATGGTGATATCATTTCAAGGCCTCAAATTAAAGATCCAACCATACAGATCTGATCAGGGTGACGATCGGAGTTCAACGACTTTGAGATCGCCCCGATCGGACTTCCATAGTATCAGATGCAATCCAAGGAAAATCAGCAGTCAAGGGGCATGGTGGTATAAAATCTAAACTTTAGACGATAAATCCAACCACACGAATGGGTTCAGGTCGATGATAATAGCCCAACGGCATGAAAATCGGTCCAATCTGACATCAGTGGCACCACCTACGAGCACTTGAAGATCGATGGCCCAGATGGCACCACATGTTGCGATCCAAGCCGCCTCAAGGCACCAGTCTCCCTCTACATCAAAGGTTGCGTGATCTCGACCGTTGGATTGAGATCCAATGGTTGAGAGTGCCGCGGCCTTAAAACAAGAACTCAACAAAGAAGCAACGTAGTGCAGTGGTTCAGAGCTCTACGTTAGAAGAAGCGATGTGCACTAGAATCCGTTTGAGCAGATTAAATCCGCAAAGAGACGAGCGGGGTGAAATACATCGTTCGATCTATGATGAGCGGCATCGACAATGACTACGTGGCAATGTGTGGCGTGTTGGATGAAAGCGCCATGATCATGCGTGCTATCATGCAATCTGAAGTAGAAGCGGCATGCGATATGAGCCATTGATCCAGGATCCAACGGCTGAAGAGCGATGTCTCTTCAATGCTCGTAATGCACACGTGAAACGTTGAATGATCTACGTCGTGCGATCAAGATCGGATGCTCCTCTCTTTGTGCACCTTCACCGACATTTATCTTTGGCGACATATGCATGTGTCACTAAAGAGTTATATTTAATTTTCAAAATATTAAGTGAACCTTTTGCCCCCATGTATACAACTATATAAAGGCCCTACACCCTCCACTTCTTCATCCCTTCCTTAATCTCTCTCCCTCTCTAAAAGCTAAGAACTCAAGTTCTAAAGCTCGCTCTAGTGCTCCCAAGCTATAGGAAGCTCCGCTATAGTTAAAATCAAAATTTTTCACCTCTCACCCCCTTCGCGGAGCTCTCACCAGTCATCCTCTCACCCCCGTTCCAAAAGTGGATCCCACGATGTGGATGCCCTGCCTCATCCCCGGTTCTTCTTGATCCGTCCACTATCCTCCGTCTTCGCTCTCCTTCATTCAGGTGTCGTCCGTTCGGCTCATCCACCAAGCAACCATCGAGGAGGATAATTTCTCACCCCTTATCTTTTTATCGCTTTTTTTTTTTTTTTGAAACTGAGAGGAAAGCTATCGTGTTACGATAGCAATCCGAGAGGGCATTTTATTGATCAATAAAAAGGAGAAAAAAGGGAAGTTACGAATCAGATCCCGATCTATGTATGAGGGATCACACTCATTTACAATTTTCTCACAGCATACTGGTCTCTCCTGAAATAACCTTTCATTTCTCGCCCTCCACATGCACCAAAGTGCTGCAGCCATGCGCAGGTGTGACCTCCCAGAAATTAAAAAGTGTGCCATAAGGAATCCCATGGGGGGAGTGGCTCCTAGAAAATTCTCCATATCACATCAGTAGTCAAACAAGAAGAAAAAATGTGGCTGAGACTGTCGGTGTGCATTCCATGTAAATGACATTCATGAAGAGCTGCACCCATCCTCTTGTGCCTCAGGTCACCTATAATCAAGCCCTCCCTTCTACATAGCCAAAGGAAAATTTGTATCTTGAGGGGGATCTTCAAGAGCCAAAGTTTCCTATCAATGTGATCACTTCACAAACCTCTACTATGTTAGTTGCTCTGAAACAGGTTTTAAAATCATAACATTGCAGTATAGGTTGAATCAGTGCAAAAAACAAATAAAATTTATAACTCAAATATCAGAAATGAAGTCCATGGTCATTCGCTAGGAGCAAGTGGCAAATATAAATCTCAAGATCACAATTCTAAACAAGAATATATCAAATTGAAGCACTAATAAGATGAATATATAAGAGCAGGAATCAATGTAGCAAAAATGTTAGGTTAAAATGGTGATTTGAATCACCAAATTATCTTATTCACAATGATATTCAATGAAGCAATCAATATTAGATGATCAAATGTCACGCAATAAGTGCATTGCACTTCTGTTGGCACTACTCTTCTTTCTCCTTCTTCAGCTCCTTCTCTTCTCTTTCTTTTGCTTGGCTCTTTTCTTCTTTCTCTTCTTCTATTCTTCACACAAAGAGGGGGTTTCTTCCTCAAATGGATAAGTGTCAGTTGTTGATCTTCAGAGCAAAACCACCCCAACCCCTGCACTCTCTCTTTATTTCTCTCTCTGGGATCCGCTCCCCCAGAGCCTCGGGCAATCGGATTCAGATCTAAGAGAACCAGGGACCAGGGTTGCAGGCATGGCTCGCAGCCGAGGAGTGCGTGGGTTAGAGAGGTCGGGTCAGTGCCAGGCCCACGTGAGCAGTGTCACGGGCGAGGCAGTGTCGGGTGAGTGGGGACCTCACTCCCTTATGTCTGAGGTGATAAGGCTACAGCAGAAAATCAATTTATGCGCTGTTTGGAGTTCTGTCGTGCCCGATGTGGGACTATTAGTCCCTATCTTCTTCCATGCACTAGACACAGCAGCTGAAGCTCTGATTGAGGTCCTGGGAATGGTCAAAGGCTCCAATTAGAAGTCCAAGTGTATTCCTGATGCAATTCCGCGACTCCTGAGTAGGTACCTAGGTGAATCCCTGCACGAACAAGGCCTGGAGCTTCGCGAAGAAGCTCCAACAATGGCGCGGGGGTTCTGTACCTGAGAACAAGAATAAGGCCTAATGGCCACGTCAAAATAGTTCAAGAAGCATCGCCAGATGTTGACGAATGTAACGGTAGAGGTGGCATCACGTGCGAGTGGATGTGGAGGCCTATCGACCTTGCAGAATGTGTGTTAAAGTGCGCGAGTCAGGGGAGGCGATAGAGGGGCCAATCCCCTCAATTACTTGTGGTGTTTTGGTCGGTGGGTTGAGGTGATGGTGAGGAGCGTGGAAGCGACGCAGTTGGGCGAGTGTGGAATCCGCTAGGGCTCCCTGGAGGTACGTTGGCGAGGTGGAAGGCAGAGGGCATTAGGGCGAGTCGGTGGTTGAATTGGAGTTGCGAATGCATGGAAATGACAAGTGGAAAATGAGGCGTCAATAGGGCTATATAGTGGTTGAAGTAAGGTAGAGGCAAGGTCGGTTGTGGTGTGGTCGGCATCAGGGACGAAGGTGACTCCAGTGAGAAGGAAACGGCGAGGAAGATGGAGGGAGAGACGGCCGCTAGTATGGCGTGACGCGGAGGAAGACGAGAAGATGAATCCGCCATTGTTATTGCAGATGGACGATGAGGGAGGTCGGGAAGAATCGCTGGAGCTCGAGAAGCCTTTCGACCGGAAGAGGAGGGACGAACGTAGGGAACTTTCGGCCAAAATTGAGCTTGGGATGGACGGTATGCATTGGGGCTTCTTTTATATGCTTCTAGGGGATGGTTTGAGCTTGGGAAGCAAGCTTCCCAAGTTTGGAATGTTCACCAAAGATGGAAGTTTGAAATATACCTGAATTACTCATGTGTTCGCATGAGATATTGAGAAGGTTGTAGGGCTTAGGATCTAGCTCAAAAGGAAGGGAATTCCTTGACGAACTTCCCTTTCAAATTTGAGAGGGCTTCGTCAAGGAATCAAGGAGAAAATGCCAAATCAAGCTTGCCAGAGTTGTAGGATTAGGATTTCCTGGTGGTAGGGACCTATTTTTGAAGAAGATGACAAAGTTGGGGGGCTGTTTGTAAGAAATTCAAAAGCTAAGGGGCCATGTGAAATAAAGAAAATCAGACTTGAACCAAAGTGCAAACTAGGTTGAAACAATCTCAGATTTGGCCCAAATTTTTGTAAAAACCTAATTTTGACCTAAGGAATTCAATGGTGAAGTTGAATTTTGATTTTGACCTAGTTTTACTGGGTAATTTGCATAATTACCCAAATTAGGGCAAATGTTTATCTTAGACTCTATTTTGGATCAAGGTAGGTTCCATTGGTCAAAATGAAGGTACCAAACCCTAGAGAATATTTTTATATGAATTTTAGAGGGCTTAGGTGAATTTTATCCTGACCAGAACCTCAATAAATTCAGCAGGTCTATTTTTAGGGTTTCAGATGTCCATTAATTCCTGTAACACATGAAAACCCTTTTTCGTCTATTCTAACCTACTTATTAGACTCTTAAGACCATTTGACCTTTGTTCAACCCCTGAGAAAACCCACAGTTATTCTATTTTTGTGATAAAATGGTAAATTTGCATAAATAACCCTATATTCTTATCCTCTCAAATCAATGTTTTGTGCCCTTAAGACCTTCTGATGGATATGTAAGAGATTTTATTGACTTAATCAGATCAAACTGAGCTAGTTATGGCTCATGATGGTTTCCCATCATGCTGTCATCCATAATTCTTCCATAAGCACACTGAGCCGTATAGATTCCATCCCATGCATAACTGTCTTCCACGCCAGTTCGGGGTTTGAATCGTTCCAGGTCTGAAATCAAATTTAGTCTCTCCTCCGACAGTTAGGTTCCCTCCCTGATGGAGTCGACCTCATGCAATTTCTAGCACTCATTTGCTTCTGACCAATAGCAGCTCACAGTGCCATCCTTGTCCATCACTACTGAAAACACCCTCGAGTAGGACTTCTTTAAAGGGCCCAGCGAGGACCACTTTTCACTCCAGAAGTTGAATGTCCTACCATCTCCTAGAACGGGTTGCAGTAGATGCCAATTGCTCTTAAGAGCCTGGATGACAGAGTGCTAGAACAGTGAGGGATGGGAAGGGCATAATCTCCTCAAAGCATTATTGGAAGGACCATAGCTTTCTTTAATTAAGTCGGTCCATGGCTTCTCTTCCCCATTAAGAATTATTATAGCCCATTTGATCAATAAGGCCTCATTAAACTCTTTCAACGCTTGGATTCCCAACCCATCTCTTTCCTTGGGATGGCAAAGTTGCTCCCACTTCAGTGACTACATAAATCTACCTTCATATTTGGCACCCTTCCAAAATAACCTCTTTCGCATTAGATCCATGCGTTTCCAGATAGACTTTATGGCTTTGAAGAGAGAAAAGTAAAAGACAGGGATCGAGGTAATAACAGAGTTCAGTAAGATGAGTCTACCACCCTTAGACAAGAACCTGCTATTCCACCCTTCCAATTTGGCTAAAATTTTATCAAACAGAATGTTCCAGTCACATTTCTTCATTTTTGAACATCTTTGTGGCAGCCCCAAGTACCTAATGGGCAGCTTGGTACGTGGAGTCCCCAAGATATCAGAAATAGCTTCTTTCTCTTGCTCATTCAGACCAAAGCCTACCATATTGGACTTCTCCCTATTTAATTTTAGACCTGAAATGTCGCCAAAAATATTAACCATATGGCCTAATGCGCAGGCTTCACTCTTTGTCCCCTCAACAAAAAAGATCGTATCATCTGCATACTGGAGTATAGGGGCCATAGCTCTCCTGTTGGATAAAGAGTATCCTCTAATAATATCCATCTCAGAGAGTTTGCAAGCATATCTCACCAGACCATCAACAGCAAGGTTAAAGACCAATGGAGATAACAGGCATCCTTGCCTAACACCAAACTGCGGTTGAATCCAAGCCCCACACGGCTTCCCATTGATCAAGGGAGCGAAAGAAGTAGTTGTAATGCACTGCTTCATCCATTGGATCCAGAGGGGGTGAACCATCTTCTCTTGAAAACCTCCCACAAATAGGGCCACGAAAAAAATCATAGGCCTTTCGGAAATCAACATTCCACAAAAGCTTTACATTTCCTCTTATAACAACCACACACCAACTCCTGGGCCTTGATAAATGATTCTTGCAGAGATCTATTGCGGAGGAAGGCTGATTGGACTGGATGAATCAAGTCTTGCAAGACAGACCTCAGCCTCTTTGCCAAAATCTTGCTCACCACCAAATAGATGGAGTTTGGGAGAGCTATAGGTCTGAAATCAGAGAATTTTTCTGCACCTTGTGTCTTTGACAATAGGAAAAGAAAGGATCTGTTAATCTTATCAAAGCTAAAGTTGCCCCCCTCAAATTCCTTGATAACGTCCAGCACCTCTATGCCAACCACGCCCCACATCTCCTTATAGAAAAAGACTTGGATACCACCAAGACCAGGAGAGCCTTCATTGTTCAAGTCTTTAATGGCATCCACAATTTCTTTCTCAGTGATGGTTGTCGTCAATCTAGACACTTATTCATCGGAGACTCTAGATGAATCACTCGCCACCATTCTCCATAGGCCTCTACCTGCTGCCTATGAAGAGTCTCTAAAGTATTTGATGGCCTCAGCTCTAATATCTGGCATAGAGGAAATTCTCTGACCATCCTTGATTATGGAGGAAATTAAATTGATCCTTCGATGAGAACTAGTAGCCAAGTGGAAGAATTTGGTGTTGGCATCCCCCTCTTTAAGCCAAAGTTGCCTGGAGCGTTCCCTCCAATCCATCTCCTATTTTAAATCCTCCTCTACCACCACACCCTGCCACATTCTTCTAGCATCAAGCTCCTGATTGATTAGGGGACCATTTGCTTCTTTTGCATCAAGGCCTTGAATTTCCATCAGCTCCTCAAGGTGCCTCTGATATCTCACAATGGATACTGCAGCCCCATACTCCTTTAGCATTGTGCGCATAGTAGCCAGCTTGAATGCAAGGTTGATAGTGGCCGATCCATCCACATGCTTGGCCCTCCACCATACCTCAAGCATCTCATGGAATCCAGGTTCTCTCAACCATGTTCTTCTAAACTTGAAATATGAGCCAATGTGCACTTGCTCCCCACTATCCCAAACCAGGTGTGTGTGGGCAGAGAAAGGGTGTACCAACCCAGACACAAAGGACAAATGAAACATGTCCAGCATCCCAACATTACCAAAGAATCTATCAATTTTTGACATGAGGCCATTACCATTTCTCCAAGTGAATTCAGTTCCAGAGGAGGGATATTCACTCAAGCCAAGAGTCTGAACCATCAGTTGGAATCCAATGGATGCATTGTCCACCATGCCATTCAGTCTGTCCCTCCCGGTCAAAACATAATTAAATTCTCCACCCACAAGCCATGCAGCCCCATTTACATAATCTGCAGCTGCGCTCCAATCCTCCTACATCTCCTACCTTGTAGAGGCATCACAAAAGCTGTAGACCCCTGTAATGTAGAAATCGCTATCACCTTGATTCCTTTTGTATTTATAAGTCAGCATGTCTAGCTCTAAAAACCTCCAGCATTTGTAGAGCATTTTTCCTTCACCACAAAACAATGCCCCCTAACTTGCCATGTGAATCAAGCATCACACAATCAGCCACACCTCCATTCTTCAGATCAACCCAAGCCCTATCTTCCTTACTCTCTATGTGTGTCTCTTGAATGATAGCACAGTATCTCCCACTCCCTTAGATATCTCTAGAGAGAAGCCCTCTGGCTTTTGTCACGTAGCCCATGCACATTCCAAGACAGGATCCTCAATGTGCTTCTTGGGTGCCCCCCTTTTTGGAGTTTAGGGTTTTACCAACCCTCATAATAGTTGCAATGGCATTTTCATCAAGTTTCATCGTGGTGTTTTGTCACCTCTGCCTGAGCTTATACGGAGATCTGCCCACACCAATCTTGGATGCTAACCCCGCACCAAATTTTAGTCCCTGCATTTCTGGCAATCTGGGTTGCAGTCTCATGGAATTGGCGGAGATCTCTTGCAGTACTCGCTGATCAGATGTATCTTCCATTGGTGTAGCAACCGTCATTTCCTCTTCCACAGCTTCTTCTACCAGTGCCACTTCCATCCCTTCCTCCTCCCCCAGGCGGTGATGATCCTTACATTTTTTAGGCTCAAGCGCCTCATCAGCGGTTGCATGGCTCGGCTGTTGCGAGGCTGCCTCAGTATTCACAATCTCCACATAAGATGCTTTGTTCTAATTGAATCTCCCATCAGCAACATCCATTGTGAAACAAAAAATCAACAACCATGAACTCCCCCCACAACAGAGGATAAGCTTTTTTAGCATAGGGCCTGCCTTGAACACATCAACCAAGGCATTCAAAACCTAGCCATCACCCTCCAGCAGTCCAATCTCAACGTCTTAGACCAATGTAGCAAACCATGCTATCATGGCTACCACCACCTCTTTTGATCTCAAATGTAATGGTAGGCCCCTACTTCCGAGTTTCCCTGATCTAGAGCCTCTGGGGCGGCCTCTCAGGCAAGGAACCATTGAAGGGGAAAACCAGCCTCCAAATCACCATCAATCCATTAAAAGCACTCGAGCCAAATCGCAAGCGTTCTATGTCTATCATCCCCAAACCAAAAAGCACAAAATGCGTAGGGGAGAGAGATGAAATCTTCCAACCACCAGTCGATAAGGATAACAAGCTTACCATCAGATGGATCTTTTCTAGGGAAGGATTGCTTATCATCACCTCTCCGACTAAAGCCCCTTGCAGCACAAGCTCAACTATCCTGATATCTTCACTCATAGAGATTTCCACATCCACCTTGTGTCCCCCATAGGTAGGTGGAGGCGGAGGTGGAGGCAGCGGCACCCCAAACTTCGTTGCCTTATTGTGCATGCTAGCCCTTCCCCTAGGTTGTCCATGGTTAGCCGTGCAAGAGTCTCGCTTATGGCCATACCCCCATACGGTAGGCAAACTAGGGGGTAGCAGCACACCACAGCCATATGCCCTCAGCATCTACACCAAAAACACACAATTTCCTTGTTACCCCATGGCCTACCTTCATAAGCTCAACTTCTGCCTGTCACCCATCTTCCAACTGCCATAGGACCTCTTCTTTCCTTCCGCCTCCAAGCCCTAGATCTCTAGTTTGTCCATTCTTCATCACCAAGGTTCCTTTCTCCTATCTCCCTAGGGTCAGCCTCCATCCTCTACTCTTGCTTTCTCTCTTATCGCTTTCTAGATTAGATTTCCAACTTTTGAATTGTAGTTGTAATGACATTATTCTTATTATAAAAAGTTGTTCTTCTCTCTCTCTTTCTCTCTCTTGCTTTATTGTTTATAGATTAGCTGTTTATAATCATCGTGAATATCCCTTTTGTAGACAAAATTACAAAAAAAAATATAATTGTGGATTTAGAATCGACGTAGCTACCCTTTGTTCAACCTGGGGCAGACCTCGAGCTTCAGTAAAACTTTATCTGATATTGGATTTTCTTGCAAATTGCACTACAATGACAGGTTTTACAAACTCAATATTTATCGCTACGCAATTCTGTTAATCATGGTTTCAAACGTTGGCCATTTACCATGAAAGTCTCACCAGATGAGGGATTTTGGATCTCAACTGTATCGTGTGGGAACACTTGCATGACAATGTACGACCCATCCCAAAGGGTCTGAAGTTTCCCAGGGAATAGCTTAAGTCTAGAATTGAATTGCTAGACCCGCTGGTTGGTCTCAAAGGCTTTGCGAAGGATGTGTTTATCATGAAAAACCTTAGTGTGCTCTTTGTAATCTTGAGCAGTCTCATAAGCCTCATTCCTCTACTCTTCAAGCTCGGTTAGTTCTAATAGGCATGCTATACCTACATTCTCGAGATCCATGTTGACATTCTTAATAGCCCAATAACCCCTATGCTCAATCTTAACCTGCAAATGGTAGGCTTTACCATACACTATACAAAAAGGAGACATACCCAAGGGCATCTAATAAGTAGTTATGTAAGCCCATAGTGCATCATCTAGTTTCTTTGACCAATCTTTCCTGTCAGGTCTTACAGTTTTCTCCATAATTCGTTTGATCTCCCTATTGGACACCTCGACCTGACCACTTATCTACGAGTGGTACGGGGTGGCCACCTTGTGGGTGACATCATGACTTTTATGTAGACGGGTGAAGTGTGCATTCCTGAAATGAGGTCCCCCATCACTAATTATCATCCTTGGATAGCCAAATTAGTAAATGATATTAGCCTTAATGAAATTCAGGACCATAGAGTGATCGTTGGTCCTAGTCTGAATAGCCTTTACGCACTTTGACACATAATCAACTGCCACGAGGATATATTCATAGCCATGAGAAGATGGGAAGGGGCCCATGAAATCTATGCCCCAGACGTTGAATATCTCGATCGACAGAATAGGTTGCCAGGGCATCTCATACCGCTTCCCAATCGTTCCAATCTGTTGACAACGAAGACATGCCCCCACATAAGTATGTGTGTCCTTGAATAGTGAGGGCCACCAGAAACCAGACTAGAGAACCTTATACGCAATCTTCTTTGCACGAAAGTGTCCTCCACAGTGCAGTGTGTGATAGAAATTCACAACACTCTATTATTCTCTATCTGGAACACACCTACATAAGATTTGGTTACAATCTATTCTAAAGAGTTTGGGATCCTCCCAGTGATAATGCTAACTGTCAACGAGAAATCTATTTTGCTTCTGCTTATTCCATGTATCAGAGGTTTCGCCAGTGACTAAATAGTTGACGACATCAGCATACCAAGGTGTCCTTGGCTGTACCACCATCACCATTTCATCAGGAAAGGTGTCAAGAATCTCCTAACGGGGTTGAAGCCTCAACTGGGATCCTGGATAAATGATCAATGACTACATTTTTGACCCCTTTTTTGTCACGGATATCAAGGTCGAACTCTTGTAGTAACAAAATCCATCTAATCAACCTAGATTTGCTGTCTTTCTTAGCTAGCAAATGCTTCAAGGCTGAATGTCAGTATATACAACAGCCTTAGGTCCCAGAAGATAAGACCTAAACTTCTCCATAGCAAATACTACCGCAAGAAGTTCTTTTTCTATCATAGTGTAGTTTTATTATGGATCAGTAAGGGTTTTGTTAGCATAGTATAGCACATGAGGCTTTTTATCAATCCTCTGACCAAGGACTGCTCCTATGACAAAATCTGAGTCTTCGCACATCAACTAAAATGGGTGGGTCCAATCAAGTGCCTGTAGGATAGGCATGGTTATTAGGGCCTCCTTCAAGACTTGGAAAGCCTCAACACACTTTGCATCAAAAAACGAAGGCAGTATCATTCTCTAGTAAGTTGCAAAGTAGCCTAGAAATCTTGCTAAAGTCTTTAATGAAGTGCCTATGAAAGCCAGCATGGCCCAAGAATGATTGGATCTACTTGACATTGGTGGGTGGTGGAAGCTTTGAAATGGACTCAACCTTGGAGTTATCCACTTCTAAACCTCGCTTAGACACTACATGCCTAAGAACAATGCCCTGCTAAACCATAAAATGGCTTTTCTCCCAACTAGGCACCAATCCTGTCTCTTCACAGTGGGTGAGAACTTTTTCTAAATGCGAGAGACAGTGGTCAAATGATGAGTCATATATGGAAAATTCATCCATGAAAACCTCTATGAACTCATCAATCATGTCCGAAAACACAGACATCATACATTGTTGAAATGTTCTTGGAGCATTACATAGTCCAAATGGCATCCGACCTTTTTGGGCACTACGTGAATAGGACTGACCCATTTACTATCAGAAATGAGGCAGATTATCCTCGCATCCAACCATTTTAAGATTTCCTTCTTCACCACATCCCGTATGTTAGGGTTTAACTATCTCTACATATATCAGAAGGGTTTCACAGAGTCATCTGTTTAAATGTAATGCATGCAAAGAGTTGAGTCAACCCCTTTGATGTCTGCTATAGTCCAAGCAATGGCCTCCTTGTGCCATTCTAGGCATTAAATCAATTCTCCCTCCTACGTCTCAGATAGAGCAGTTGAAATGATGATAGGGAGTGTATTATGAGGCCCAAGGAAAGCATACTTCAGGTTTTTTGAGAGTGGTTTAAGCTCCAAGTTGGGAGCTTTCTAAACTGAGGAAATTATGTTCAATGTCCCTGCCTCCGATAGTGGATCTACCTTGATTATCCATGGCAGGGAGAGGGACTGGGCTTTGACACCCAACAACTCTTCTAATTCTTGCATATCTCCCTCTCCTTCTTCAAGATTCGAGGTATGGTCCTTAGAAATGACCATTTGGAGCGAACCATCACACAAAAGAGCTGGTGTCACCTCCTCTACAATTTCATCGATCACTTCGATTTGGGAAAAATCTTCCAATCCGGGTTGTTTATAGGCATAAAACAGATTCAACCAGACTTTTCGATTTCCAAAGCCCATCTTGAGTACCCCTGATTTGCAATTGATGGACGCATTGCTCATAGCCAGAAAGGGATTCCCTAAGATAATCGAAGGTCTGGTGGGCATATTAAATGGTGAGTATCCAATATCAAAAAGTTGACAGGAAAGAAGAAGTCCTCCACTCTTACCAAGACATTTTGGTGGGTGAGATTTCATATGTGAAAAGATTGGAGTTGAAAACCCGTCATTGCAATGCATAAAAAATCCGCTCACCAGATAATATTTATATCGAAACTCGAAGTGAGCCCCAGGTAGAACATGAGGAGGCAAATGTTTGGTTTGTGAAATTCGTGCTTTTGATTTTAGTTGCTTTTGGTGTATTTATCTTTTGTAATTTCTTTGGTATTTTTATAACGCAGGAGATCGGATTGACAAGAACTTTATCTAGCTAATCTACTTGCAAAATAAGAGAGAGAGAGAGAAAGAAAATATTTCATAGATTAAGCAATGTCTATTACAACTAATCTCAGACTTCACTAGAAACTGTTGAAAGATAGAATGAGTTGAGAGGAATCCCCCTCGAGGATTTCTTAGAGGACAACTCGCTTTGATGGCACCTAGATGAAGGTGGTAGGAAGCTGGGCGAAGAAGAACAAAGCTGAAGGACGGAGGGCGACACAGGATGGCATCGCAGCGAGGATCTACTTCCTGAATGTGGTGAGAGGATGGCCACAGGATGATCCACGAAGGGGGCTGAGAACAAATATTTCTTTTCTACTCTACAAGAGCATCCCAGGCTTGGGACAAGCTCTCTCTAGAGCCTTGCAGGTGGTGAGGGAGAGAAAGGAAGAGATGAAGAAGAATGGGAGGGGTGGTGGTCCTTTTATAGTGAAGAGGAAACATAAATGTATAGGTCAATAGTGACATTTACAATCGTCGTTGTAGCTCTGCTGCAAATGTCATTGAAGCACTCGCACATCAACGCTCGGGGCCACTTGCGCAGCTACTAAGGCATGGTCAACAAACAGCCATTAGATCGTCATCTCATGACTGAGGATCGCATGGAGATCATGCCTCTTGATTGCATCGGATGCCGCATGGGATCGTGCTTCCGATCGCATGTTCATATGATCGCGCCACATGTAGGACCATCTGCCACCTGATCATGCATTGAGGAGATGAATAACGCTGGCGTAGGCTGATCAGGGCCACACGATCAAGATCGTGCGGTCCTATTTCAATTAAGCACACTAGGGGCACTTGGGACGATTCAAACTGGCGTCCTTCATTGCATAGAGAAGCTTTAACCACTGCGCTATGAGGAGCTTTGTGTCGAGAAGTTGAAATAAGGCGTGAGCATCTGCAACCATTGGATGAAAATCCAACGGTCCAGATTGAAGGACGCTTGAGAAAAGTAGGGTGGTCGGCAGCGTTGGGCGGCTATGATGGTGCCATGTAGCGCCATCATATTCATCCATCTTCTTTACTTTGTAGTTGGCACCACGGACATCGGATTGGGTCAATTTTCATGTCGTTAGGCTGTGATCACCGATCTGGATCCATCTGTGCAATTGGATTTGTCATTTGAAGCTCTGAATTGCGACACCTAGCCCCTTAGTCATTGATCTTCCTCAGACTACATAATGTACTATGGGACTCCGATCATCGTCCTGATCATATCCATATAGTTGGATCGTCAATCCGAGGTCCTAAAATAAATCTCCTTCTCTCCTAGCCACAAAAGGACACGAATTAACTTATAATTTATACAAATTACTCTAAATGTAGAATGATGCATGCTATGCAATATTTATAATATGGAATGCATCTATAAGGTCAGGAATATGCATAAATACTCATTTTAACCTAAATGGATGTGTATCCATCATACCCCCATGCCTATGTTTTGCTAGTCACTAGCAAAATTAACCTAAATGCTATGTATAGAATAGAATTAGAACTCGATCACTTAAGCATAAGTTGTTTATTAACAAGAAATTTCAACTAAGGTCCTAAACTACGGAGACTCGATAGTGCTCAGGTGCCTACCAAAATGCAAACCGCACAAGTCCTTGCCTTATTTTGAAAAGGGAAGATACATTTTTTTTCTTTTTCTTCTTTTCTTTTTTTTTTTTTGGATTTTTGAGTTAAGAGTTTTGGGGCAACTTTCTATGGCTACACAATCCACCCAAGACTTAAGAAGAACTTTGAGTTCTAAGCATCTTGTGAAAAGTGATAAACTCACTAGGTGGTCTTTAAAACGGACTTTAGGTTTCTACGACCCTAGGTGACCTTAAGAAGAATTTTTGCCTAATGGTGTATCTGTTCAACCAATAGCTTTCTCTCTACTTTTTTTTATTTTTTATATGGCGTGAACACAAGAGTGAACCCAATGTATATCTCTCTGGTTTATTCTACTTCCCCTCTTCTTCCCTAAGTATTTTGGGAATTATTTGTGGATTTTTGTGAGTTGGACTCTAGACAAACATTTAATCGAGCGTCAAACCCATGACAACTTGCCAACCATACTATTGTGATGAAGTGTGGCTTATTTATTTTTCTCCTTTTCTATTTTTTTCTTTTTGAGTATATATTTTTTTCTTTTTCTGAGTAGGTGACTTCCTTAATCTAAGATTTACCTAAAGGCCGTAGAAAGAATATGGTCATGTAACTTGGCTCTAGAAAACTGGCTAATGAGCTATTACCTACGACAACTTGCCAGCCATACTACCCTAGAAATTTCATTCGTTACCTAATTTCCGTAAAAACTATCAAAAAGTCAATTCAAATAGTGTGTAGATGCTTTAGACTCAAAGTCTCCTCAAATCAGATGATGGGTTGATAACTTGTGTACTTATCACCCCAATTTATTAGCCAAATTAAAATAAAATTAACGTGGTGAGAACTCGAGAAACAAGTCCACATTTTAGTGGACACCCAGGCTGATTAAGCCTGATGACCTGAAAAGTCTAAGTTTTCTGGTGCTAAAGTATCGTTTCCTAAAGTTAGTAACTCCTAATGCCTAAGTTCTCTTCTCCTAATTATAAATTTTTTGTGCTTTTGAATTTAAATTTTTTTTTAAGAAAATAAAAGAAATTTCACAGAGCTAACAAAATAATCTCAATGTTAAGTATCCACAACCCCATGCTTAACTGATGCAATGTCCTCATTGTAAAAATAAAGTCATGAAAAGTGTGGAATAAACAGAATATCACCAGAATTTTGTGAAAATCTAGTTGATTCTGTAGAGAAAGTGGAGTATACACACGTATTAAGTTTATTGCCTCCAGCTAATCATATTATACAAATAAAGAGAAGAAATTAAAAACTGAGAAGTGTAGGTTAGGATCAGAATTAAAAGATTGATCCTCAAACCCTCCAGCAGGAGATGGCCACAAATGTGGACCAGATTGTGATGTAGGCCCATGCCCTATGGTCGAGCAGCTTTAAGGTTCTGGATGAAAATTACCTAGAACCAGAGATTATTGTGCTTGCGAGGTTGGGCCTATGGTTTTGTGGTGTGTAACCCAAGTCTAAAATGGTAGACAATAAGTAGATCTAGTTCAATAGGTTTGGTTGTCCACTTAGGGTTCAGCTCAAAAAGATAATCAATTATTTTACATTCGGGTTGCACATCAAAGATATCATAAGGGTCCTAGTAAAAGGTTGGTGGTTTCAGGTCAATAGGAAACCTTAGATCCAAAATTGTATTTCCATCAAAATTAGCCTCCCAGGTTTTCATTTCCAAATTTCTACTCTCCACAGTCATAATTTCATATTCTAGGACCTCCCACATATTATTTACCCCATCTAAATTATCCAAGTCCAATAATTATAGGTAAATCAGGATTGACTTGGGTACAATGATATCAAAAGTATCATCATTCAGCTCTTTGGGGGTGTGGTTGAAGGTTGAGGCTACTGATTGGATCATCAATTATAATAGGACCTGAATCCTCCACGTCAACCCCAATCAGATCATAATCCTCAATTATCAGGCTATCAAATGGTTCATCATTCTCCACGAGCCCGTTTGTCTCACTAAAATCATTTTCCTTAACTTCAAGTGAGACTTCACTAAGAGATTCCTCACCCTCAGAATTAAGAAATTCTTGATCCTCATTTATATATGTCTCAAAATCATCTATCATTCCCTTGTCCACAGAGACATATTTTTCCTCTCTCCCTAGCTTGGGGATCTCGGGTGAGAAAATTGATTCATCCTCAATGGGTTGCTCTAAACCGACCTGGGCTTCCCTGGTTTCATAAATATGTCCCCCTTAATAGGTGCCTAAGCGATTTTTGACAGTGGCTCTCCTGAAGGGGGTTCATCTTGAGAATCATCTCAAGATTGAACTAGGGTAACCATAAATTTCATTCTCAATCTCAATAATTTCCTAAGTAAAAACTCACCTGGGCCCTTATCCTCAATGTCTTGGAGCCAATCCAATAAAGAACTATTCAAATCGTTAATCATTTGAAGCAGGGGCTGCAATTCTTCACTGCAAGGTGTTGGCTGGGCTTTTAAAGATCGTATGGTGTTTCTCAAATTGGACAACACCCTATCTTGGACTTGGTTCACCTGAACCGAATGGTTCGGTTCAGGGATGGGTGGGTTTAGGTTAAATTCAGGGGAGTTAAGGAATTGAGGTTCTTGGGGTCCTCCCTGATAGTAGGTTGTTTCAGGTTGTTTGAAGAGGGGTGGTGACCTATATTCAGCATAATCATGGGAAGGGTAAGAGTTATAATCATCATATCCTTCTTGATTGTAGATCGGGTTAGGTTATTCATCAAAGGGTGGAGATCTATAATCAGTGTAGGCATAAGAAGGATAATATTCATAGTCTTATTGTCCAGGGTTAGGCCCTAACCATTGAGGTTTGGAATCATATTCCCAATCAAAGTTATTCCAACAAGTGGATGAGTAGTCATAAGTCGGGTTGAGATAGTAATCATCTTGGGGATAAGTGGTGATAGGAGGGTAGGATTAGAAATGTGAGTGTGGCGTGGAAGAATACATGGTGAAGTAGGAGGGAAGATAGAAAATAGAAAGGTGCCCTACAGTACAACCAAACTAAACATGTCCTTAGGTAGGTAACCTAAAGACCTGCAGACTCTCAGAACACGTCTTGAGATCAAAGAAACTATTTAGTCTACTTCTATTCTGTCAATCCAACTAGTCGGAGGGAGGGATTGAGGAGAAGGTTCTTCCTTTGGCTTACACCTCTGATTCCTTTGATACCCCCCAACCGTAGTCATTTGACATGACTACCCTAGCTAGACATCAGATGGATCGATAGAACTAGATTAATCGAAAAAAATCTCAGTTGGAGTCCCAAAGAGCAAATTAATCCTTAAAAACATCTACTTGGTTTTAAGAATTTCGCTTGATTAAAATTGCAATGGAATGATTTATCATTGTAATTTATGTGGTGGAAATCTCTCAATCAAAGATTAAAATAGATACCAATTTAAACCACAAAAAAGATGTCGTATCCACAGGGAGGTTTAAGCCTAATAAAACTTGCAAATTCCTTATCTTATTATTCCATCATGATAGAGCCTACAAGTATAGTTTAACATGCAATGTAAATGAGGCTACTAGATTGAATAGATATGCAATCAGATAATATAGTAAAAATGAAAGGGTTACCTGTAATTCTTGCAATAAATAAATATTCTAAGAGAAATAACCCATAATATTCTAAACGTATAAAGTCAGTCAACAACTTAATCCCCTTGCATTATTGAGTTAGCCATGTGCGTTGGAAGAGGGCCAAAATGCATAGGAGAAGACAATGAATCACCAGATAATTATAGAAAAATTGAGGGATTGGTCAGTAATATTACTCAATAAATCAAAATTATCTTATTTAAAATAAAATCTCCCGCAATGGTACATCAATGTAAATATTAATTCATTGCAAAATAGAGGAATTTCCTTCTCTCCTCTTCGCGTACATGGAGGAGTGGTTGCTGGCCGACTGGAGCTCGGTGGCGGTGTGTGGGAGAGAGACGGTTGGGATGGCGGTGACGGGGTGGCCGAAGGTGGCCGGCGATGACTGGTTGGAGGAGGATCGGTCGGACGGCGTGGCGATTAGCGTGGGAGAAGGAGCTATCGTGGCCAGTTTCCAAGGGAGTGGCTACCCTTGTTCGGTGGAGGCGGGCACTTCGGTTGTTTTGGTGGAGAAGGAGATGGCCCGAGGTGGTGTGGCTGGCGATGGAGGGGGGCTACATTTTGGGCTCTTTCGTTTGGAGTTGCATGTAGCAGTGGAAGGAAGAAGAGGAAGAAGAAGAAGAAGTCAGGTGCACGCATGCATGCTGGAGCGTGGGGTTCGGCTGCGCATGCACGCGGGTTAGAGCGTAGGCATGCGCTTGCTGCTAGTGCACGTGGAGCGACGCAGGTGCATGGTTTCTGACCGTGAGGAAAGCATACACAGGTTGCTGCTACGTGGTCGCAGGTGCATGAGGTGCGTGGCTACAGGTGCATGAGGGGCATGGACGTGAAGCTTGTAGGCAGCACGTAGGAGGTGTGCTAGTCTATTACATAGAATAATAAGAGGAAGAAGATGGAAATAGAAGAGAGGGCGTGGTGGTAGGCATGCTGTCACTGTGCGCACCCATGGTTTTGGAGAATGACGAGTGAGATGGAGCAAGCTTTTGGCCACAGTGTTCGCTCAAGTCCACGGTGTACGCCCGTTGCACAGTGGAGGAGATGGGAAGATATCCCCGCAGGGGGAGAAGATTCATTCTTGATCCCCCATCCATCCTCCTCTTTTTAAATGTCGAGATCATCTCCAATAATATTGGTGATGGGGTAGTGGTGTTGCATGAGATTCGGCTAATTTGGGTGGTCGATTTATTGAGGTCGGCGAGAGCCAAGAGATCCTCGTTGGGGGAAGATCTTTTCAAAAGACCTTGGTTTCTTTGCAAATTTTTTCCTCCTCCTATCCCATTTTCCCGATTACTATTAATTCTTAAAATAGCCTGACGGAGCGGGTCAGGTTGAGGAGATGGAGAGGGTGTGTTGTGTGCGTGACCTGCATGAGAGAGTGGCACAATGAAATGCAATATAACATAAGTATTCCTACAGTAATGAAATATAAAATAATTATTTATATACATAATAAGTTATAGAATGCAATAGAATATATGTAGACTTAAGTAATGATGCAAGCAATCATTCTTGACCTAATGTAGTTATTACCAAGCATAATATGTAAGCATAAAGTTAACTTAGTGATGGGAACACCATCATGAGCCCTAACTAGCTCATTTTGACCCAAAAAAGAGAATAAAAGCTCCAACATAACTAACTGGAGGTCCTAATTCCATGAATAACCATTCTGAGATAAAAGCAAGAAACAATGGGTAAAACTATAATTTTACTATTGCAGTACAACAACAGATTTTCTCATGGGCTAAACACAAGTCAAATGGTCTTAACAGGATAAAAAGTGGGTTGGTTTAAATAGAAAAGGGTTCATGTGAATTCTGGGAGTTAAATGACTTCTTGTAACCCTAAAACAAACCCACTTGATTTAACAAGGTTCTGGTCAAGATAAAATTCACCTAAACCTCTAAAAATCATGTAAAAATATTCTCTAGGGTTTAGAACCTTCAATTCGGCCCTTGAAATGTATTTTAACCTAAATTGGGGTCTCAGTCAAATATTGGCCCTAAATTGGGTTTCTATGTAAATTGCCCAATCAAACATTATCAAACCCAAAATCCAACTTCACCATTGGATTTCTTAGGTCCAAATTAGGTTTGAACCAAAATTTGGACCTAAGAGAAATTCATCTCGACCCACTTTGCAAACAGGTCCTGCCCAGTTACATTTCTACCCCTATCTTTCAAAAACCTCTGTAGAAACCCCTAGCTTCCTCATTGTTCTTTGCAATTAGGTCCCTCCACCATTATAGCGGAGAGAATCCTACTCTGGTGAGGTTTCAAGGGAAAGAACTCTGATCTCTTAGAGAATCTCCTTCAAAATTGAAAGGGAGATTCTCTGAGAAATCTCCTCTAATGTGAACCCATTGATGAGCCCTAATTCCTACCCAATCTCTCATGCGAACGCATGAGAGATTTGGGTCGCTCTGAGTTTCCATCTCTGGAGAGATTGCCATGCTTGGAAGCTTGGCTTCCAAGCACAAACCCGACCTCCAGGACCTATTTAAGAAACCCTAATTCATTCTGCATCTCCTCAGCTTGGAATTAGGCTGGTCCACCCCACCTTTTTCTCTCCTCGCCGACCACAACCTCTCTGCAAGCTCCGGCGGCTCCGTGCCCTCTCTCTCGTCGCCCAACCACAATACCAGCAACTGGGTTGCCTTCCTCTCATTCATCCGCGTTAGCCATACCAGCTTGATGCCGCCTCTGCCCCTGTCGTCCTCATCACCTCACCTACGGAGAGGTTCATCTCCGGCGACGGCAACACGAGCCGGCCGCCATCCCTGCCTCCTTCATCCTTAGCTTTGGTCAGATAACTTCTTTCTCCCTCCTCTTCCTGTTCCCCCTCTTTATTTTTTGAAAATATCCCTCGACGCCACTAATGACAAACACCTTCTCCACCTTTGGCCAGCCCTCCGGTGAGGCGTCCCCATCACTCCACACCTCCATCCACCTCGCCAACCACCCCATAAGCTCCGCAACACCTCACTGAACGTAACCCCTCACCTCACTCACCGCGCCACACACCCAAACCACCCCCCGAACACACCCATACACACAGCCACAGGTTGCCCTAGATCTGCTACTACAGCAGCTCCCACGCCATGCCGACCACCGCCACCTATTCGCCGTGTCTTGGTGAAGCTCCTTGAGTGCTTTGATGTGGCCACAAGGCCATTTTGGTGTATTCAGGTACCCAGCTGCCAGCCACCGTTACTGATGATCTTGAAGCAAGCTTTGAGCGGTCCCAGGCTTCACGCAGCTCTAGGTGAGGCTCCCAGGCTGTGCAGATTTCAAGCTCGTGCACATCCAGGCCCTCATGCAATGACTCTAGCCTCTGCAGCTTAGCCAATTGGACGCGCCATCTGCTACTGTGCACGCAACAGGAAGGTGGGAAGTTTAGTCCCACCTTGGAAGTGGATGAGTGGGTGCAGCAAGATAAATTAAAAAACTGCATAAGGCTCTTCGCCTCCTACCACGGGGTGAGGTCCCACTCACCCTCTCACCGCCTTGTTCGCGGCACTGCCCACGCAAACCTGGTGTGACTCGTATACCCAACCTTCACTCCTCGCCCACGACCGCACGCCGGTGGGCCTGGTCCCAAGCACATACCTGACCCGATTACCCAAGAAAGCTACTCTGGGAGAGCGAGCCTAAGAGAGAAAGAGGAAGAGAGAGTGCGCGTGGGAAGGGGTAGGTTTTGCTCTTGCAAGAAAGGAGAAGAAGAAGAAGCTAAGGAGAAGACAAAGCTGAAGAGCTGAAGAGAAAGAAAGAGAAGGAAGGAGTAGGGCTAGAGAAGAAGAAAGATGGAGCCTGTTTGTCGAAAGTGAAATCGGGTTAATAAAATAGATGCATCGCAGTATAGTTGAAATCGCTTCGGAAACAAATGAAAGTTTATTACTCGAAAAATATGAATCTGAGGTCGAACATAGGGAGAAAATTGGGATTTAAAAACTAAGAACACAACTTTCAACTTGATAAAATGTAATGATTAATCAAATTATGAGTAATAAAAATAGTTTCAATGTGTATGGAAGCTGAACAAAATATGAAGATAGATGCAAAAATCAGATAATTCTCTCTTCTTTGCTTCTGGATTGAGCTTTCTCTTCTTCTTCTTCATTCTTCATCTTTCTCTGATTCTTCTGATTCGTCTCTTCCTCTATCTCTCTAATTACTGGCCTTAGCTTCTCTTTCTCTCTTCTTCTTCTTCCTTTCCTCTGCCTTGGCTTCTCTTTCTTTCTTAATTCTCTTTCTCTGCTTTTGACTATAGCTGAGCCTTCTTCTTCCTTTGCTTTTCTACTGAAGCTTCCTTTTCCTTCCTTCTTCCTTCTTCTTCTTCCTTGGCGACCTCACCCTTAGCCACTGCTGAGGCTTCTTTTCTTCTCTTCTTCCTTGGCTTCTGGCTTCCACTTCTTCCTTGGCTTCGCCCTTCGGGAGAGAAAAACCTAACCTCTACTCTCCCTGCAAACTCTCCTTTCTTTCTTCTCTCTTAGGCTCGCTCTCCCAGAGCCTGCTCAAGTATTCGGGTCAAATCGACGCGCCCATGACCAGGCCCATTGGCATGTGTGGTGGGCAAGGAGTGTGCAGGTAGTCGGGTCGGATACCATGTCTGCATAGCGTGGGGTCATGGATGAGGCGTGAGTGGGTGAGTCGGACCTCACCCCGTGTCAGGAAGCAAAAAGCCCCTGACACTTTTTCAATTTATCCTGCGTCTCCCGCTCTAAAGTTACCGAGGTGGGACTAAATGTCCCGCCCACTTCTCGCGTGCGCCTGCAGCAAGTCTTCTTCTGATTGCTGAGGCTGCAGGGCTTTGGCCTTCAACAGATGTGTTGATGTTGCTCGTGAAGAGAATCCACACACCCAGAACCTGGACTCCTGGCACCTGGACACTACTATGAAGCTAGAAAGCTTCTTGAAGCTTGCTTCAATGGCGGATAGGGCCCCTATACCTGTTAACACAAATACGGCCTGATGACCCTGTCAAATCACTCAGAAGGCTTCGTCGTGACACGGAGAAGGTGGCTCGGGTGCTGATGTGGTGCGGGATGGCCTGGGTGGGCATGCCTAGGTCATTCTATGGCCATGGAGTTGGGTGTGTTCTGAGGGAGTGAACAAAGGTTGTGGAAGTTAATGGAGAGGGGGAAAATGATCAGTGGGATGAGGCGATGCTTCCGAGGTAGTTGGCGAGGTATGTGAGTGCATGGAGTGGTGGATGCACCTCGCCGGTGGTCTGCCAGAGGTGGAGAAGGTGATGGTGGTCTGTGGTTGTCGGGGCGTGAAAGTAGGAATTGATAAGGGGAAAAGAAAGAGTAGGGGAAGGAGACTTATCTACGAGTAGCTGGACGATGGGGGAGCTAAGGGGGCAGACGGCGCATATATGCTATCGCCAAAGACAAAGACCCTGAGATAGAGAGGTGGCGACGATGAGAGGGAGATAGGTGCGGGCGTAGGTGTGGCGTGACGTGGAAGAAGGAGGCAGAGACAACTCTGCCACTGGTATGGTGGCAGAGCGACAAGAAGAGGGAGGAGTCGTCAGAGTTTGCCAGGCGTTTTGGTCGAAGGGGGAAAGGAGGAATTTTAAGGGAATCTCAAGCCAAAATAAGCTTGCCTTGACCGGGGGGATCTGGGGCCTCTTTTATAGTCGCAAGCAGAGGGACTTATGCTTGGAAGTCAAGCTTCCAAGCACGGCAACCTCGCCAAACTTGGAAGGTCGAGAGATACCCAAATCTCACATGCATTCGCATGAGAGTTTGGGTGTCAATCAGAGCTTGAGATTTAGTTCACATGATCGAGAATTCCTTAGAGAATCTCCCTTTCAAATTTGAGAGGGATTCTCTGAGGAATCAAGGAGATATCCCTCTTGAATCCTCATTGGAGTATGATTCCTCCGCTGTAATGGCGAAGGGACCTAATTGCAAAGAATGACGAGGAAGATAGGGGGTGTCTGTAGGGATTTTCAAAAGCTAGGGGCATAAATGTAATTGGGTTGAACTATTTTGCAAAGTCGGTCGAGGTGAACTCCCTTAGGTCCAAATTTTGGTATAAACCTAATTTGGACCCAAGGAATCCAATGGTGAGCTTAGATTTTAGGTTTGAGCACGTTTGACTAGGAAATTTGCATAAAAACCCAATTTAGGGTAGATATTTGACTAGGACCCCTATTTAGGTCAAATAGGTTCTAAAGGCCAAATTGAATGTTCTAAACCCTAGAGGATATTTTTCATGATTTTTAGAGGGTTTAGTTGAATTTATCCTAACCAGAACCTTGTTAAATTAAGTGGGTCTATTTTAGGGTTGCAAGTCATTTAATTCCCAAATTTTACATTAACCCTTTTCTGATTGAACCAACCCACTTTTTATCTTGTTAAGACCAATTGACCTATGTTTAGCCCCTGAGAAATCCTGTTGTTGTACTGCAATGGTAGATTTACATTTTTTACCTTTTATTTCTTGCTTTTCTTTCAAACCAGTTATTCCTTGTGTTAGGCCCTTCACTTGGTGATGTAGGAGCATTTGTTCTCTTTTCTAGGTCAAAATTACCTAGTTAGGTATCATGATGGTGTTACCATCATACCCCCATGCCTAGCTTTTGCTAGTCTCTTAGCAAAATTTTAAGGTTTTAACTTCTTCTCTAGACCATGAGTTTCTTTCACAATTTATGATGAGTGCCTTTTCTTTTTCTTTTTGATTAGGTTAGAATGCTGACAGTAGACCTAGAGGTACTCAAGTACCAACCAAGATCTGGACCTGACCAGCTCTAGCCTCAATCTTCCGCGAAGGTTTTTAAGGCCCACAGGAACTATCCTAAGGTTCGTTTGACTCCGCGGTTAAAGCACCTGTGCATGAGACATAGTTTAGCCTTGGTTCAGTTTGCAGTGCATTTTTTTTTGTAAGAGAGAGACAGAGGGTTTATTTGTTTGGAGAGTTTTCTCTCTCTTTTCTTTTTATTTCTAGCTTGGGATTGACTTCTCAACATGGTATGTATCAGATTCCTTGTCCCCATCACCAATCCTCAAAGGTCCCTGGCAATTGATGCTTCATGATAGCACCACCCATGGCAACCCTGAGAACCTTGGATTTTGAGATAATCCTGCCCATGTTGTTCTGTAGCCAAATCCAGACCCTGGCAATCGACATTTCGTGATAATGCCACCCATGGCATCTGAACCAGTAGGGTGCTTACGTGCCCCCTGTAGGATATGTAAATATCCTAGGATATAAGCACCGAGGAGATGATATGTTGTTATGCATCTTCGAGGGGAATTTCCTGCCTCCCCACGTCGGGAACTTGTTCAAATCAGCTTGTGTTGATCGGCTGCTCCTAATCTAGACAACTTTTTTCAGAACATTTAAACGCTTTTGCATGATTTTGATAGTTATGCGCACTGAACCAGACTGTCTGTGGATTGGGGTGCTTAGGTTACCGAATCCCGCAATCCGAAGGTCAATTAACGAGGTTGAATACTCCCTAAGTCTCAGACCTAATACTTAAGCTTCTCATTTTCCCCAAACTCTTGAGGATTATCCAGATCTTAGCGGGTACTTGAATTTTTAAGCCTAAGAGTCTAGCCCAAAAGGCCTAAGATCAGTGTTCCTATTAATCTCTTTTTGTGTCTCATTAGCACTTTTTTCTATATTTTTCCTTGATGTGGTCTAGAACATCGGTTAATCCCTTAATCTCTTACTAATGACTTATTCTTTTCCTTTTTCATTTTGTGCTCCTTTTTTGTCATTTTGCTCTTTTCCCCCTTATGGTTTGTATGGCCTCAAAAATTTTCTCTCCCCTCAATTTTTGTTCTTTTTCAAGATTTTTTCATTTTCTGATGTTTTTTGTGATATGTGATTTTTTTGTTGAAACCTTTTCTTGTGAGATGAGTTTTCATGAAGTTTTACACTTTAATACCCCCCCATGCCTACGATTTGCAATGTTCCCATTGTAAATTGGGTGGGTTCAAATTCAGCTTAGTTCATTCATTAGGACAGGTTTTGGGTGGGCGAACGGGTCGAGGTGACTATTGCGAATGAATTCTAGACTCGAGTACGGGTACTTGAGGTGGAGTTGTTTGTTCTAATGGATGAATCCTAAAGTGCAATATGAATTCAGCATAAGAATGTCAAGAAAGGTTTCGGGTTTTTCAAGAAAGACGGGTTGCCTCCCGTTAAGCACTGAGTTTTACGCCATTGGCTGGGGGTAATGAGCTCAGTGAGAATGGAGGGTATAGGATATCTCAACTAAATTTCTATCGGTCATGTCAATGAACGGTTTGAGTCTCTGACCGTTCATGACGAAGGGTTCGGAATCGTGGCTGAGTGGACTAATTTCAATGACTCCATTTCCAAAGATTCGTTGGACTAAGTAGGGTCCAATCCATTTTGATCTCAGTTTTCCTGGGAACAGTTTGAGTCTAGCATTGAAGAGTAGGACCTTTTGACTAGGATGAAAGATCTTTCTAGATATGTGCTTGTCGTGAAAGGCTTTAACCTGCTCTTTGTAAATTCTCAAGTTCTCATATGCGTCATGGCGTAATTTATCGATCTTGCTCATTTGAAGCTTTCTATGGGTTCCAGCCTTAGAAAGATCTAGGTTGCAGTTCCGTACTGCCCAATAGGCTTTATGTTCCAATTCGACTGGGAGGTGACATGCCTTCCCGTAGACCAATCTGAAGGGAGACATACCTAATTGGGTCTTGTGGGCTATCCTATAAGCCCACAAAGCTTCCGAGGCTGGGATGACCAATCCTTCCTGTCAAGTCAAACAGTAACTTGGAGGATTTTCTTGATCTCCTAGTTTGATAGCTCAGCTTGACAATTAGCTTAGGGGTGGTAAGGAGTAGAGATTCGGTGTGACACCCCGTATTTATTCATTAGTGACCTGAACTGAGCGTTTGTGAAATGGGTCCCTCCGTCGGAAATTATCGCACGTGGAATCCTGAACTGTGAGAAGATGTTCTGGTGAATGAATTTGATAACAACTTTATGATCATTGGTTCAGGTCGGAATGGCCTCAATCCATTTGGACACATAGTAAATAGCGAGTAAAATGTATTCGAAGCCGTCCGAGATGAGGAAGGATCCCATAAAATCAATCCCCCGAATGTCGAAAATTTCGCATTCCAAAATCAGCTGTAAAGGCATCATATGTTGATGGCTCATGTTACCCAAGGTCTGGCAACGGGTACTGTTGGTGCTAAAGCACCACGATCACTTGTTTTGATGATAACAAAACACGTGTTATTTAACATTTGCAATTTGAGTCCTAGATTTCAGGTCAATTGCAAATGTGGACGTGTTTAGACGGAGTTCGAGCTCGCATCCAGGACGGATTGGAGAAGCTTGACGGAAAACAGAGGAGGTTCGCGTGGAGCGAAAGATTGAAGATAGAAGACAAGAAGAATACGATAGATTCTTTTTAATCCTTTCTTGTATCTCTTGTCTTTATTTTCTTGCTCTTTTTATTTTCCTTAGAAAATTATGTTAAAGAGCCTCAAAGAACCCTAACAGTAGTCCTAGGAACACCGGCACAACCCTAGGATACTTAGGTTTTCTGTAGAATACTTAGAAAACCAATATAGGGTTCAAACATCACTTCCAGACGTCTAATTCCCAAATCAGACGTCTGATAAAGTATTTCAAGACGTCTGACTGTTGTTTCAGACGTCTGATATCTGTTAGGCTGGGATAGCTAGTTCTGTCTGATGAAATCAGACGTCTTAGGAGACGTCTGATGGACTTGCCAGACGTCCAGATAGTGGACCGTTGGCTAGCTTAGCAGGCGCTCAAGATTATGACCGTTAGAGCCTTATCAGACGTCTGATAAATGACCGTTTTGCCTCGGCTGACCCAAAATCTCTTCTCAGAGATTTTCTAGCCGTTGCAACGTTTGGAAATCAATTCCCACAGTAGAAGTAGGTTTCCAGACGTCCAGACATAGTTCCAGACGTCCTGTATGTCGTCTGATGGACTTGCGCAAAAACCCTGTTTAGATCTGATCCAAGTCAGGGAGAGACCCGCCCAAAATCAGACATCTGACCTTGGAATCAGACGTCTTAAAGTGGCCTTCCAGGCGTCTGATGCCAGAGTTAGACGTCTGATAACCCTGTCAAACGTAATCATTATCCTGATTTCGGCCTGATTCTCTTGGACTTTGTTCCCAACGGCTATTGAACCTTTCCTAAGCCTTCCAAAGCCTTCCTAAGGCCTCTATAAATAGAGGGGATCCTTTACACACCTAGATACACTAAGAAAGACACAACATACACACTTGGATACACTTAGCTACACACTTTCACACTCTTTTGTGTCCAGAAAAGATCTTGCTCTCCAAGCTTAAGCTCCATTCCCTTGAGAGCATCAAACCTTCGCGCACCCGCTCTCCCGCCGTTGTTCACGAGAGCGACATTGCGCCGTTGCGTGGCTCACGCACCCGCATCATCGTCGACGCACTCCTTGCAAAGGGGAGTTTCCTAATTCCTATAGAAGCTTAGGTTTATTACTTTGTTGGCTCTGTAGGTTTGTTGTTTATTTTATCTTTGTCTTTTGGTTGGGTATTCGCTTTGCGAATTCCCGTCTCCTTCGTGGGACAAAATCCTTCTCGTGGAGAGAAGGGGTTGAGGAATGCTACCCTCGTACTTGTAGCGTGGTTGTACTGAGGTTGAATCACCCTCGTTTTAAAGTGATTCGGTTAATGGATTTGATCAACTAGGTTGATCGGAAAATCCTAACTCGAGAGGGTTAGGTGGTGGTTTTCACCCGATTTGGGTTTCCACCTAAAAATTCTTTGTGTACTTTGTGTGTTTGTTTATTCTGTGATATTGTTTATTTCCGCATTTATTACGTCACCCCTCCTAGTAGGGCCAAACTTTCAATTGGTATCAGAGCAGGTTCTTTCATGATCGGAGTAACACCCGGCAAGAAGATCATGGAGGGAAGCTGTTCCACAAGCAGGATTTCCGAGGGGCAGTCCACAACCCGTCCGCCGTTCTTCGACGGCAGCAACTACCCCTACTGGAAGTTGCGGATGAAGACCTGGCTTCAAGCCACCGACTTCACGATCTGGGCCAGATGCGAGATGCTATTTGAGATCCCAGAAAAACCCGCGGGAGGCTACTCGCAGCTGCAAATTCGAGAGCTTTCACTCAGCGCAAAGGCAATGAATGCCCTGTATTGCGCGTTGAGTCCAAAAGAGTTCGAGAAAATCCAAGAGTGCACTACCGCCCACGAGATATGGAGGAAGGTAGAAGACTCTCATGAAGAGATGAGCTCGAAGGAAAAAGAAGAAGAAAAAGATGAAGAAACCACTTGCTTTGGTTTCATAGCCAGAGGAACCAACAGCGACAGCGAAAGTGGAAGCGACGACAGCGACAACGAGGTAAATTTCGATTTACAAGAAGCTTTTAATGAACTATTTGAGATTAGTAAATCACTTAAAATAGAAAACAAAAGCATGAAAAAGAATCTTAGTTTTCTTAAAAATGAAAATGATAGGTTAGAAAAACAACTTAAGGACATAGAAGCTAGTCCTAGAATTGATAACCTATTATTAGAAAATCAAGACCTCATCAATGAAAATAATAAATTGATTGAGGAAAATGACAGTCTAAAAATAGAAATTTCTAATTTAAAGACTAAAATGAATACTATAGAAAAAGAAATCGCATGTCTTAGGGAAAACTCCAACAAACTAATCAACAAAGTAGATGATTTATATAGCCCTAAGATTGAGAAAGGATCTCCATCAAGGAGACCCGCTAACAGATCCGGATCCAAGCCCACTTGGATACCGAAAAAAGAATTAGAATCTTGTTTTGTAGGGTTCAGGGATAATTACAACATAAAGGACTGGACCTACAAGCTCAAAGCTGGTCAACTCAAGTTGGGAGAACCAAGGAGTAGACCAAGGAGGAGAACAAGAAGACCGACGAGACGGCGAACAAGCAACGGACCCGCCGCACGTCGACCACCAGATTGGAGATCGACGCCGATGCCCGGGCCTCCAAGCTACGGATGGGAGCCCCATCCGATGTGGCATCCACCACCACCATTCAGGCCATTTTATTGGCCATGGTAGGTGAGGTAAAATCATTTACCCTAGCTTTTTATCATAATCATTTAGATAGGGGAAGTTAAAAAATGATGAGCTAATTGTCAATTTTTAAGGGGGAGATATAAGGTAGCTAATTTTCCTTTAGTAAGGGGGAGAAAAATAATAGCTATCTTGTTGTTACAAAAAGGGAGAGAATATCACCTTTGTTAAAATAAATTCATAGAAGAGCATGTTTTAAGGGGGAGTTATAGGAAATGTAAAACCAATCAAACCTTTTTGATAATGTCAAAAAGGGGGAGGATTTTTATGCATTATTATTTACGGTTTTGTCATCATCAAAAAGGGGGAGATTGTTGGTGCTAGAGCACCATGATCATTTGTTTTGATGATAACAAAACACGTGTTATTTAACATTTGCAATTTGAGTCCTAGATTTCAGGTCAATTGCAAATGTGGACGTGTTTAGACGGAGTTCGAGCTCGCATCCAGGACAGATTGGAGGAGCTTGACGGAAAACAGAGGAGGTTCGCGTGGAGCGACAGATTGAAGATAGAAGATAAGAAGAATAGGATAGATTCTTTTTAATCCTTTCTTGTATCTCTTGTCTTTATTTTCTTGCTCTTTTTATTTTCCTTAGAAAATTATGTTAAAGAGCCTCAAAGAACCCTAACAGTAGTCCTAGGAACACCGGCACAACCCTAGGATACTTAGGTTTTCTGTAGAATACTTAGAAAACCAATATAGGGTTCAAACAGCACTTCCAGACGTCTAATTCCCAAATCAGACATCTGATTAAGTATTTTAAAACGTCTGACTGTTGTTTCAGACGTCTGATATCTGTTAGGCTGGGATAGCTAGTTCTGTCTGATGAAATCAGACGTCCAGACATTATACCAGACGTCTTAGGAGACGTCTGATGGACTTGCCAGACGTCCAGATAGTGGACCGTTGGCTAGCTTAGCAGGCGCTTAAGATTATGACCGTTAGAGCCTTATCAGATTTCCTTAGGCCTTTCCATACGTATGATAAATGACCGTTTTGCCTCGGCTGACCCAAAATCTCTTCTCAGAGATTTTCTAGCCGTTGCAACGTTTGGAAATCAATTCCCACAGTAGAAGTAGGTTTCCAGACGTCCAGACATAGTTCCAGTCGTCCTGTATGTCGTCTGATGGACTTGCGCAAAAACCCTGTTTAGATCTGATCCAAGTCAGGGAGAAACCAGCCCAAAATCAGACGTCTGACCTTGGAATCAAACGTCTTAAAGTGGCCTTCCAGACGTCTGATGCTAGAGTTAGACGTCTGATAACCCTGTCAAACGTAATCATTGTCCTGATTTCGGCCTGATTCTCTTGGACTTTGTTCCCAACGGCTATAGAACCTTTCCTAAGCCTTCCAAAGCCTTCCTAAGGCCTCTATAAATAGAGGGGAGCCTTTACACACCTAGATACACTAAGAAAGACACAACATACACACTTGGATACACTTAGCTACACACTTTCACACTCTTTTGTGTCCAGAAAAGATCTTGCTCTCCAAGCTTAAGCTCCATTCCCTTGAGAGCATCAAACCTTCGTGCACCCGCTCTCCCGCCGTTGTTCACGAGAGCGACATTGCGCCGTTGCGTGGCTCACGCACCCGCGTCATCGTCGACGCACTCCTTGCAAAGGGGAGTTTCCTAATTCCTATAGAAGCTTAGGTTTATTACTTTGTTGGCTCTTTAGGTTTGTTGTTTATTTTATCTTTGTCTTTTGGTTGGGTATTCGCTTTGCGAATTCCCGTCTCCTTCGTGGGACAAAATCCTTCTCGTGGAGAGAAGGGGTTGAGGAATGCTACCCTCGTACTTGTAGCGTAGTTGTACTGAGGTTGAATCACCATCGTTTTAAAGTGATTCGGTTAGTGGATTTGATCAACTAGGTTGATCGGAAAATCCTAACTCTAGAGGGTTAGGTGGTGGTTTTCACCCGGTTTGGGTTTCCACCTAAAAATTCTTTGTGTACTTTGTGTGTTTGTTTATTCTGTGATATTGTTTATTTCCGCATTTATTACATCACCCCTCCTAGTAGGGAAACTTTCAGGTACATGCCTTAAAGTGATTGTATGCATCCTTGAAAATTGTGGGCTAGTAGAAGCCACACTAGAGGACTTTTGTTGTGGTTTTATGTCCTGAAAAGTGTCCACTGCATGCCTGGTCATGGCAGAAAGAGAGTATGTCTTGGATTTCCGCTTCCGCGACACATCATCGAATTATTTGATCAGCATCGATGCGGAAAAGATACGGGTCTTCCCAAAAGTAATACTTGGCATCGGAAAGCAATTTGTCCTTCTTGGCCTTCGACCAATCGGACGGGATCTGATGTGATGCCAAGTAGTTTACTATATCAACAAACCATGGAAGCCCTGTATTGATAGTCAGGAGGTGCTCATCAGGAAAATGTTCCGTGATGGGTCCGGAAGGGTCGATGATCTCAGAATGAAGGCGGGACAAGTGATCAGCTACCATGTTCTATTTTCTCGCTTTGTCATGAATCTCAAGGTCAAATTCTTACAACCGTAAGATCCAGCAAATTAATCGAGGTTTCGTGTCCTTCTTTGCAAGGAGATGCCTCACGGTTATGTGATCTGAGTAGATGATAACACGGGACCCTAGGAGATAAGATCTGAATTTTTCTAGGGCAAATACTATGGCTAGCAGCTCTTTCTCAGTAACTGTGCAGTTACGCTGAGCCTCATCAAGTGTTTTGCTAGCATAGTAAATGACCACGGGTTTCCCGTCAATTTTCTGCCCCAAACCGCTCCTACAGCGAAATCAGATGCATCGCACATGATCTCAAAGGGTTAAGACCAATTAGGAGATTGTTGGATCAGGGCTTAGGTAACTCAATCACGAAGGATTTCAAATGCTTGAGTGCATTCCTTGGAGATTTCGAAAGGTACATCCTTGGAGAGGAGTGGTCAAGGGGCACGCGATTTTCGAAAAATCAAGGATAAATCGACGGTAAAAATTGACATGGCCCAGAAAAGATAGGATGTCCTTGATCGAGCTAGGCATAGGGAGTTTGGAAATCAAGTTCACCTTGGCTCAATCGACTTGGATGCCTTTCTCAGAAATTAGATGTCCTAGGACAATTCCTTCAGGCACCATGAAAGGGCTCTTTTCCTAGGAAAGAACCAAATTCACGTCAATGCACCATTTGAGGATATGAACCAAGTGTAGGAGGCAATCGCCAAATGATGCCCCGAATATTGAAAAGTCATCCATGAAGACTTCCAGATAATCACCTACCATATCTGAGAATATGGCAAGCATGCACCGTTGAAAAGTCGTGGGTGCATTGCAGAGACCGAACGGCATCCTTCGGAATGCGTACGTCCCGAAGGGTTAGGTGAAAGTGGTCTTTTCTTGATCCTCAGGATGGATTGCCACTTGGTTATAACCGGAGTACCCGTCCAGAAAGTAGAACCTATTTCCCACCAATTTCTCGAGGATCTGATCAATAAACAGTAGTGGGAAATGATCCTTCTTCATGGAGGAATTGAGTCTTCTGTAATCAATGCAGACTCTCCACCAGTTAGCCACACGAGTCGGTATGACTTCACCGGTTTCAGTCGTAATGACGGTGAGTTCTGCCTTCTTAGGCACAACCTGGATTGGACTCACCCACCGACTGTCGGTGATCGGGTAGATGATCCCTACATCTAACCACTTAATGATCTCCTTTTTCACAACCTCCTGCAGAATAGGGTTCAAACATTTCTGCATTTCTTGCGAAGGTCATGTGCCCTCTTTGGTGTAGATTTGTTGTGTGCAATAAGAGGGACTAATGCCAGTCAAATCATCGAGAGTCCATCCAATGGCTCTACGATGTTGCTAGAGAATAGTAATTAGATGGGATTCCTGGTCAGGTGTGAGTCTAGAGTTGATAATCACAGGAAATGTCTGATTGGAACCCAAAAAGACATATTTCAGATGGTCGGGAAGAGGCCTGAGTTCCAGAATGGGGTTATCAACAGTAGCGGGCGATTCAGGGTGTGTGTCAAGAGCAAGGGACGAAGTTATGGGTGCATCTAGATCAAGGTCAGACTCCTCTGATTGCGGGTTTTGATCTTCTGGTGGTTGATCGGGAATAATCAGGTTGTCCTCGATATATGATTCATCAACCACGACTTTGATATCACATATTTTCTCTATAACCTCGCAATTAATCCCTTTTTGGGCCTTAAAGATGTCAATCTTCAGTGTTTGATTCTCGAATTTTAGTTCTATTTGGCCTTCCTCATAGTTTATATTGGCCCTAGTAGTGTCCAGAAGAGGTCTCCCTAGTATAATCGGTGTATCCCTTGGGTTTTCAGGTGCATCCATATCCAAGACCATAAAATCTACCGGGAAGTAGGAATCCTGTACCCTCACGATGACATCCTCGAGTACTCCTTTAGGTGACTTGATGGATCGATCGGCTAACTACAATGTCACCGCTGTCGGTTTAAGCTCAGATTCTTCAAGGTGGTCAAGGAGGGATGTATGTATTAGGTTTATGGAGGCACCTAGATCTAATAAGGCTTTGTCGAATTGGGTATCACCAATAGTACATGAAATCAGGGGAGTACCTGGGTCTTTAGCCTTAGGTGGGAGTTTACTCAATATTAAAGAGCTGGCTTGCTTTGATAATACGATCAGACTCCCACTTTTGGTTCGCGACTTACACTTGGGTGTACACACGTCTTTTAGAAATCATGCGTAAGTCGGTATGTGGTGGATTGCATCCATCAAGGGGATGTTTATATGGACCTGTTCAAAGAGGTTGACCAGATCCTCCTTAGGAGCCACGAGTTTGGTTATCCTCTTTCCCTTGGTCAAGGCCTCAGGAAATGGAACCTTGGTTGGTTCCTCTAGAGTAGGTCTAGGTTCTTGATCTGGGATAGGGCTATCTTGGATAACTATCCTATGGCTTGGGTTACTACTAGGCTTAGATTGGTTTGGATAAGGTGGGTCGTGAGTTGCTTTACCACTATGGGTTGTTACGGAGTTTAGTCCTGCCTAGTTTCGGTTTGGGGTTTGTAAAATAAGTGGCTGCTGTTGAAATCTTGTGTAAGATGTCAAAGCTTCCATCCCGTCGGGTGATGGAACAGAAGGGGCCTAATAAATCATGTGGCCGTGGCCTGGATTTGGGTTCATAACACGCCTCTGGGTCGGATGTTACTTCGATTCGGCAGAGGTTGCGAAGGGAGTGTGCCAAGTTGGCGGGAATTCGCCATCTGGGCGAGTTGATTGCGAACCTCTGTGATCTCGTCCTTGTGCAATTTTTGTATTGCCGCATTCATTTTCTAAATGTCAGCCAGAGTTTGAAGGATAAGAGTCATTTGATCTGCTTGGTTTGGCCCAGATTGATAGGTGGGGTTGGGCCAAGGCTGAGGCAGCTGATAAGGACGAGGAGCTTGTGGACGGGTTGATAAGGTGGTCTTTGATTCTGAGAATTTCCCACCCACAGGAAGTTAGGATGATTCCGCCATCCAAGGTTATAGGTGTTGGAAAATGGATCATTCTGGATGGCGTTGAGGTCCTCTCAGGTCTGAGGAGCCTTAGGAAAATCAGAGTATGAGGGTTCAGAGTTTCCCCAACTAGAATAGATTGGATCGGAGGTCCCTCCGGTCCTGGAGTCAGATGGGGGTGGATACGGGTCCATCCATTGAGAAGATCGGTGATAGATGTTCTGCACAGTTTCCCTCGCAAGAGATGGCTGTGCAAATGAGTTTTGCATAGAGGTGGCTCGCTGCAAATGCCAAGTCAGCTCATCCACCTTCTTCTCTATGATAGAGACCTTGTCCAGCCGACTGGCCATCAATTCCAAGTCAATGGATGCGAACAGGCCCTGCGTCTCATGCGCTCCCCTAGGATTCGTCGATGCGTGGCATTCTTCCAGTCGAATAAGCCCATGGAGTCATTATTGATGGAGTTCTCGCACATATTCTCGAGAATCTCCCACACCGTGTCCTCATGTTGACCCATGATGTTTCCTGCGCAGGTTGCATTGACAAACAATCAAATGTCTTCACAGAGTCCTTGGTAAAAAGACTAGACTTGTTCCCATTTAGGAACTCCGTGATGGGGGCACTTTCGCATGAAATCCAAGAATCGGTCCCATGCCTCATGAAGAGGTTCTCCCGATTGTTGAGTGAAGTGAGTGATCTGGCAGCGCAAGGCATTTGTCTGGCCAACGGGGAAGAACTTTTTCAAAAATTCAAACTGGAGTTCAACCCATGTGTTGATCGGACGTGTCTGAGTCTGATACCAATGAGCAGCCTTGTCCATGAGGGAGAAGGAAAACATCTTCATAAGTAAAATATCCTGATTTTGTACATCTGACCCGAAGGTCTGAGCCAGATGTTTGAGTTGTTTGATGTGCTGGAACGGATCCTTGGAGTTATGCCCATGGAATTTTGGAATGGCATGAATCATGTTGGGCTTGAGTTCAGAATCAGGACCTCTAGCCAGGATTTGGACTCGAGGCTCAATTGCCACCACAGCGGGATTATAGTGATCTCGCATCATAGGATGCTACAGCAGGTTTGCAAAGTTTTGGAATAGATCATTCATGCACTGAAGTTGGTGTTCAAGGTTGTTCTCTTCTTCAATTGGTTGTGCCATGATGAAAGAAGGAGAACTTGGTTCTGATGAATCAAAGGAGAGATCTATGTGGTGGGGTTGCTGCACAAACACGGGCGTCGAGGCTTGGCCTTGGCAGGAGTGGATTTCTAAAGGTCTTAAGGATGGTCTTAAGGACCTCCTACCAAACATGCACCGAAGGATTAGATGAGATTAGAATGTGCTGGACCCAATCGAGACACCAAAAAAAATTTGGATGACTATAGAGGTTCAGGGGGGATGATACCCCTTAGTCAGAAAAGGTCGTCCACCTGAGAAATACCTGGGTAGCCAGAGAGGGAGAGACCTGCAAAGACCCCTACACAGTAGAGCATCCCCATGAGTTACAGGGTTTCCCCCACCCGACCTCTCTTGTCACTGAGATTCCAGGTAGACCATAATGGGGACCTTGACCTCTTAAGTCTACCACTTTTAATTAAGATCAAGGTGCTTAGGGTTCCACTTGAACTTTACATAGTTTGAGTGCAAAAAGTGACCTAATTTCAAGGTTGGTTGACCCAAGGGGTCAACTTCACCTCTTTGTCCTTTGAGAGCTTTTAGGTCCTTTCTTCTAGGGTTCAAGTGACTTAAGAGCTTGATTTTTTTTTAGGTTTTCTCTTGGATAAATCTCTTCAATCAAGGCTTAGGCACACCACATTTTGAAAATTTTGATTCTCTGCTTAGAGAAGATGTGTCTCTAAAAACCCTAGATTGGAATCCTTAAGTTGGGTCTACTTGGTCCAATTTTGTTGCCACAAAGATAGTATCTAGGGCTCAATTAAGAAGGTGCTAGCCATAGTTACCTTACATGGATGCACAATTCAAAATGTGTTGAAATTAAAATCAGGCAACTTTAGTGAATTACTAGATATGGAAAGCAGGTAGCCCTAAATTGATTTTCTCTTTGTTTTCCTTTTCAGAATTAAGGGGATTAAGAGAGAGGGCTAATGAGAAATTACCTGCCCCTGGTATGGTTGTTGTGCGGCTGTCTTCTTTTCCTCCCCTTAAACAATCACAACAAAAGAAATAGATCAAGTTAGTACTGAATCAGAAGTTGTGATCAAAGTTTCTAAATTGCCCGTTGCTCCCCAGCAATGGCACCAAAATGTTTGTCGAAAGCGAAATTGGGTTTATAAAATAGATGCATCGCAGTATAGTTGAAATCGCTTCGGAAACAAATGAAAGCTTATTACTCGAAAAATATAAATCCAAGGTCGAACACAGGGAGCAAATTGGGATTTAAAAACTAAGAACACAACTTTCAACTTGATAAAATGTAATGATCAATCAAATTATGAAGTAATAAAAATAGTTTCAATGTGTATAGAATCTCAAAAAAATATGAAGATAGATGCAAAAATCAGATAATTCTCTCTTCTTTGCTTCTGGATTGAGCTTTCTCTTCTTCTTCTTCGTTCTTCTTTCTCTGATTCTTTTGATTCATCTCTTCTTCTATCTCTCTGATTACTGGCCTTAGCTTCTCTTTCTCTCTTCTTCTTCTTCCTTTCCTCTGCCTTGGCTTCTCTTTCTTTCTTATTTCTCTTTCTCTACTTTTGACTACAGCCAAGCCTTCTTCTTCCTTTGCTTTTCTACAGAAGCTTCCTTTTCCTTCCTTCTTCCTTCTTCTTCTTCCTTGGCGACCTCAACCTTAGCCACTGTTGAGGCTTCTTTTCTTCTCTTCTTCCTTGGCTTCTGGCTTCCACTTCTTCCTTGGCTTCACCCTCTGGGAGAGCAAAACCTAATCCCTACCCTCCCCGCGAACTCGCCTTTCTTTCTTCTCTCTTAGGCTCGCTCTCCCAGAGCCTGCTCGGGTATTCGGGTCGGATCGGCGTGCCCGTGACCAGGCCCATTGGCATGTGTGGTGGGCGAGGAGTGTGCGGGTAGTTGGGTCAGATACCAGGTTAGAGTAGCGTGGGGTAGCGGACGAGGAGTGAGTGGGCGAGTGGGACCTCACCCCGTATCAGGAGGTGATAAGCCCCTAACATTTTTTCAATTTATCCCATGTCGCCCGCTCTAAAGTTACCGAGGTGGGGCTAAATGTCCCACCCGCTTCTCGTGCGCGCCCACAGCAAGTCTTCTTCTAATTGCTGAGGCTGCGGGGCTTTGGCCTTCAACAGATGGGTTGACGCTGCTCAGGAAGAGAATCCGCACACCTGGAACCTAGACTCCTAGCACCTGGAGGCTACTGTGAAGCTAGCAAGCTTCTTCAAGCTTGCCTCAATGGTGAATAGGGCCCCTGTACCTATTAACACAAATACGGCCTCACGACCCTGTCAAATCACTCAGAAGGCTTCACCGTGACATGGCGAAGGTGGCTCGAGTGCTGGTGTGGTGCGGGACGACTTGGGTGTGTGAGCCTAGGTTGTTCTGTGGCCGTGGAGTTGGGTGTGTTTGAGGGGAGTGAACGGAGGTTGTGGCGGATAATGGAGAGGGGGAAAACGATTAGTGGGATGAGGCGATGCTTCTGAGGTAGTTGGCGAGGTATGTGGTTCCGTGGAGTGGTGGATGCACCTCGCCGGTGGTCTGCCAGAGGTGGGGGTGTTGGTGGTCTGTGGTTGTCAGGGCTTGAAAGTAGGAATCGATAAGGGGAAAAGAAAGAGTAGGGGAAGGAGACTTATCTACGACTAACTGGACAAAGGGGGAGTAGAGGGGGCAGACAGCACGTACATGCTATCGCCGGAGACAAAGACCCTGAGATAGAGAAGCGGCGACGACGAGGGGGAGATAGGTGCGGGCATAGGTGTGGCGTGATGCAGAAGGAGGTGGAGACAACTCTGCCACTAGTATGGTGCCAGAGCGACGAGAAGAGGGAGGAGGAGTCATCGAAGCTTGTCGTTCTTTATGGCCAGAGGGGGAAAGGAGAAATTTTAAGGGAATCTCAGGCCAAAACAAGCTTGCCTTGACCGGGGGGATCTGGGGCCTCTTTTATAGTTGCAGGCAAAGGGCCTTGTGCTTGGAAGGCAAGCTTCCAAGCATGGCAACCTCTCTGGACTTGGAAGGTTGAGAGATGCCCAAATATCTCATGCATTTGCATGAGAGATTGGGTGGCAATTAGAGCTTGAGATTTGGTTCACATGATCGGGAATTCTTCAAAGAATCTCCCTTTCAAATTTGAGAGGGATTCTCTAAGGAATCAAGGAGATATCCCTCTTGAATCCTTGTCGAAGTAGGATTCCTCCACTGTAATGGTGGAGGGACCTCATTGCAAAGAATGACGAGGAAGATAGGGGGTGTTTGCAGGGTTTTCAAAAGCTAGTGGCATAAATGTAATTGGGTTGGACTATTTTGCAAAGTTGGTCAAGGTGAACTCTCGTTAGGTCCAAATTTTGGTGTAAACCTAATTTGGACCCAAGAAATACAATGGTGAAGTTGGGTTTTAGGTTTGACCACGTTTGTTAGGGCATTTTGCACAAAAACCCAATTTAGTGTAGATATTTGACTAGGATCCCTATTTTGGTCAAAATAGGTTCTAAAAGCCAAATTGAAGGTTATAAACCCTAGAGGATATTTTTCATGATTTTTAGAGGGTTTAGTTGAATTTTATTCTTACCATAACTTTGTTAAATTAAGTTGGTCTGTTTTAGGGTTACAAGAAGTCATTTAATTCCTAGATTTCACATTAACCCTTTTCTGATTGAACCAACCCACTTTTTTTCTTGTTATGATCAATTGACCTATGTTTAGCCCATAGTATGGTTGTTGTGTGGCTGTCTTCTTTTCCTCCCCTTAAACAATCACAACAAAAGAAATAGATCAAGTTAGTACTGAATCAGAAGTTGTGATCAAAGTTTCTAAATTGCCTGTTGCTCCCCAGCAACGGTGCCAAAATGTTTATCGAAAGCGAAATTAGGTTTATAAAATAGATGCATTGCAGTATAGTTGAAATCGCTTCGGAAACAAATGAAAGTTTATTACTCGAAAAATATGAATCCAAAGTCGAACACAGGGAGCAAATTGGGATTTAAAAACTAAGAACACAACTTTCAACTTGATAAAATGTAATGATCAATCAAATTATGAAGTAATAAAAATAGTTTCAATGTGTATAGAATCTCAAAAAAATATGAAGATAGATGCAAAAATCCGATAATTCTCTCTTCTTTGCTTCTGGATTGAGCTTTCTCTTCTTCTTCTTCGTTCTTCTTTCTCTGATTCTTTTGATTCATCTCTTCTTCTATCTCTCTGATTACTGGCCTTAGCTTCTCTTTCTCTCTTCTTCTTCTTCCTTTCCTCTGCCTTGGCTTCTCTTTCTTTCTTATTTCTCTTTCTCTACTTTTGACTACAGCCAAGCCTTCATCTTCCTTTGCTTTTCTACAGAAGCTTCCTTTTCCTTCCTTCTTCCTTCTTCTTCTTCCTTGGCGACCTCACCCTTAGCCACTGTTGAGGCTTCTTTTCTTCTCTTCTTCCTTGGCTTCACCCTCCGGGAGAGCAAAACCTAACCTCTACCCTCCCCGTGAACTCTCCTTTCTTTCTTCTCTCTTAGGCTCGCTCTCCCAGAGCCTGCTCGGGTATTCGGGTCGGATCGGCGCACCCGTGACTAGGCCCATTGGCATGTGTGGTGGGCGAGGAGTGTGCGGGTAGTTGGGTCAGATACCAGGTTAGCGTAGCGTGAGGTTGCGAACGAGGAGTGAGTGGGCGAGTGGGACCTCACCCCGTATCAGGAGGCGATAAGCCCCTGACATTTTTTCAATTTATCCCATGTCGCCCGCTCTAAAGTTACCGAGGAGGGGCTAAATGTCCCACCTACTTCTCGTGCGTGCCCACAGCAAGTCTTCTTCTAATTGCTGAGGCTGCGGGGCTTTGGCCTTCAACAGATGGGTTGACACTGCTCAGGAAGAGAATCCGCACACCTGGAACCTGGACTCCTAGCACCTGGAGGCTACTGTGAAGCTAGCAAGCTTCTTCAAGCTTGCCTCAATGGTGAATAGGGCCCCTGTACCTATTAACACAAATACGGCCTCACGACCCTGTCAAATCACTCAGAAGGCTTCGCCGTGACATGGCGAAGGTGGCTCGAGTGCTGGTGTGGTGTGGGACGGCTTGGGTGTGTGAGCCTAGGTTGTTCTGTGGCCGTGGAGTTGGGTGTGTTTGAGGGGAGTGAACGGAGGTTGTGGCGGATAATGGAGAGGGGGAAAACGATCAGTGGGATGAGGCGATGCTTCTGAGGTAGTTGGCGAGGCATGTGAGTCCGTGGAGTGGTGGATGCACCTCGCCGGTGGTCTGCTAGAGGTGGGGGTGTTGGTGGTCTGTGGTTGTCAGGGCTTGAAAGTAGGAATTGATAAGGGGAAAAGAAAGAGTAGGGGAAGGAGACTTATCTGCGAGTAACTGGACAAAGGGGGAGTAGAGGGGGCAGACAGCACGTACATGCTATCATTGGAGACAAAGACCCTAAGATAGAGAAGCGGCGACGACGAGAGGGAGATAGGTGCGGGCATAGGTGTGGCGTGATGCAGAAGGAGGCGGAGGCAACTTTGCCACTAGTATGGTGCTAGAGCGACGAGAAGAGGGAGGAGGAGTCACTGAAGCTTGTCGTTCTTTATGGTTAGAGGGGGAAAGGAGGAATTTTAAGGGAATCTCAGGCCAAAACAAGCTTGCCTTGACCGGGGGGATCTGGGGCCTCTTTTATAGTTGCAGGCAGAGGGCCTTGTGCTTGGAAGGCAAGCTTCCAAGCATGGCAACCTCTCTGGACTTGGAAGGTTGAGAGATACCCAAATATCTCATGCATTCGCATGAGAGATTGGGTGGCAATCAGAGCTTGAGATTTGGTTCACATGATCAGGAATTCTTCAAAGAATCTCCCTTTCAAATTTAAGAGGGATTCTCTAAGGAATCAAGGAGATATCCCTCTTGAATCCTTGTCTAAGTAGGATTCCTCCACTGTAATGGTGGAGGGACCTCATTGCAAAGAATGACGAGGAAGATAGGGGGTGTTTGCAGGGGTTTTCAAAAGCTAGTGGCATAAATGTAATTGGGTTGGACTGTTTTGCAAAGTAGGTCAAGGTGAACTCTCGTTAGGTCCAAATTTGGTGTAAACCTAATTTGGACCCAATAAATCCAATGGTGAAGTTGGATTTTAGGTTTGACCACGTTTGTTAGGGCATTTTGCATAAAAACCCAATTTAGTGCAGATATTTGACTATGACCCCTATCTTGGTCAAAATAGGTTCTAAAAGTCAAATTGAAGGTTCTAAACCCTAGAGGATATTTTTCATGATTTTTAGAGGGTTTAGTTGAATTTTATTCTAACCAGAACTTTGTTAAATTAAGTTGGTCTATTTTAGGGTTACAAGAAGTCATTTAATTCCAAGATTTCACATTAACCCTTTTCTGATTGAACCAACCCACTTTTTTTCTTGTTATGATCAATTGACCTATGTTTAGCCCCTGAGTAAACTCATTGTTGTACTACAATGGTAAAATTGCAGTTTTACCCTTTGTTTCTTGCTTTTCTTTCAAACCAATTATTCCTTGAGTTAGGCCCTTCACATGGTGATGTAGGAGCTTTTATTCTCTTTTCTAGGTCAAAATGAGCTAGTTAGGGTTCATGATGGTGTTCCCATCTGAGCCGCACCAAAGGAAGGGAAAGAAGGAATTGAAGGAAGAAAAAGGGCTGAAGAAGAAAGAAAAGGAGGAGCTAAAGGCAAAAGGAGTTGCCTGAAGAAAAGAAAGAAAGAAGAAGGAAGTAAGCGGTCAGAGATAGAAATCAGAAGAAGAGAAAGAAGATAAAGAAAGAAAACAGAAGATAAAGAGAAGAAAGAAGCCACGATAAAGAAAGGAAGGAGAAGAAAGAGAAGAAGAGAGATTGCAAGAGAAATCAAAGAAGAAGAAGAAAAATCATAAGAAAGCACTATAGCACATACTTTTAAGACGTCCAATTTTCCATAAGTCTTCGTTATATCTCTTGCTACATTTATTCCTATTATCCATATACTCATGCTTTATATTTTTCATTAGATTTTTGGGTAATATTATGTGTTCAAATTGCATTCATTGAGCTTAGTGTATGAATTCCATTTGCTCCCTGTGTTCGACCTCGGACTCAAAACTTCGAGTGAAAAAATCTATTTGTTTTCTAGTGACCTCAACCTATAGTATGACGCATCGATTTTAAAACACTGATTTCGCCTCATAAACATTTTGGTACCGTTGCCGGGGAGCAACGCGCAATTCATCACTAGTCTCTGCATTATTTTGATTATATTTGAGCACTAAATTGCCCTATTTGTTTTATTGTGATTTTGCAAGGAATTTCATAAGGAGATCTCTTGCGCAAATCAACCACTCTAGGGTAGGTAACTTCTCTATTCTTCCATAATCGAACCTCCTAATCTTGGGAAGACAAAAAGGAAACAATCAAATTAGGAATCACCTGCCTTCTTTTTATAGTAGTTATCATTTGAAAAGGCTAGTTTCCTGATTTGCGAATTTTCTTTTTCACATCTTATGGGAGCTGAAGTGATTCTACTTAAAGATCCTACCCCAAAATTCCTATGCCTATTAGGGATCACGCTTAATTTCTAAACCTTCATGGACTACGCACTTCACATTTGAAGTCCAAGGAGAACGTTTGTAAAAATCAAAGAGGATTGAAAATAAGAGCCAAATTAGGGTTTCTACATTAGGGTTTTGGAGTGCTAGTTCACACCTGCATGCATAAAAGGAAACAAACTCACTTGCATTTGTGTGCTACCCAAGCCCTTGATTGAAAAGATTTAATCAAGAAAAACCCTAAAATTAGATTCTAAACTCACTTGAACCTCAAGAATATGTGGACCTAATAACCTGGGAGTCAAATCAGAGTGACTTCTAGGTCTCGACCTAGAGTCATTCTACCATCTTTAGGGCAGATCAGGTGAAGTTGTACTACACTGTAGGTCAACCAACCTCCAAATTAGGTCACAAGTCCAAATAACTACTAATTCAAGTGAAATATCAAACGCACAAACTAGGACATAAAATTGGTAGACTTAAGAGGCCAAGTTATCCATTCTGGTCTACCTGGATCCTCAGTGACAAGAGAGGTCAGGTGGGGGAAACCCTGTAATCCATGGGGGTGCTCTACTGTGTAGGGGTCTTTGTGGGACTCTCCCTCTCTGGCTGCCCAGGTAATTCTCAAGTGGACAACTTTTTGATCCAGGGGAATCATCCGCCCCGAACCTCTATAGTCATCCAAACATCTTTGGGTGCCTTAATTGGGTCAACAACACATCCAGTCCCTTACCCCTTCTCTTTAGAGCACACACATAGATTTTCTTTAGGAGTCTCTATTCAAGATCAAATCACTTCGATCCAAACTTGAATTCTGATTCTACATCTTGATTCCACCATCGGATCCAAATATGCAGCCTGGTTACTTAGGAATACCATTCAAGAAACCTGAAGCGCAAAGATCCATAAGAGATAGAATGATTGAGGATGCACTTAAATTTTATGAAATTGAATACAAAACCTCAAAACCAGTAGAAGACATTCTGGTTAGTGTACCAACAACAACAACCTTCACCATAAACTATGCCCAATTGTTATTAACAGAAGCAACAAAGGGATCAACCCGACATTCTCATAACAGGATACATTGAGGTAGAAAAATTGCATAACTTAGAATATCTCCAATTTATAACAAATCCTGATACTTTGGAAACAACACCAAGATGATCTTGAAAAATAGGAAGAGATGATGGGATTATTGAAACAAGTTATCAACCAGAAATACCCGTACATGCCCCAAACAGATAATGACCCATCTTAGAATAATATTTAGGATCAATCTGATTTCCCAAATCCCAAGTTTGAGGCACAAGGTTGTTGTGGATTCCCAACCCAGAAGCAGTATAACATGCTTGATCTTGAATTAGGTTGGGAAGTTTCAATTGCAAGAGAACATGATTTTCAGCCAGTTCTAGAAAACCAAAGTCCTGCGTCATCAAGCACAAAATTCCGAGACTCCTGTAATGATGAGATTAAAACAGAACCACTCGAGGGTGTAAATCCCAACCCTTATTATGACAAGGTGACCCTCGAAGGCAACATTGACCTAGATTCTAGTAATTCAACCCACATTCTCAGCCTAGAATATGGACCTGAATCTTATTGGGAAGATTACAAGGCCCCGTATGAAGAAGATCAAAGTTTAAATGAAGAGTATGATTGTGGGCCTTTATTTGATGAATATCCCTCTCCAACATCCTCAAAGATACAGATGATTTCTCAGAAGTCATGCCAATCTACGATACAGAAATCGAGGAGTTGGAGGAGAGGGGGTTTGATTGTGCCTTTCCTACAAGCCTAGAACTTGAGCCTAGCCCAGATAAGGACACCTCTTTAAGCTCAGAATCTACATATAGGCTATACCCAGGTCAGGCTATTGAGTCTACATCGTATGATTTATTCTATGATGGAACCCCTGATCTCGAATCAAACTCAGAACTTGATTTTCATAAGTCCTCTGAAGATTTCAAATCTTACCATGATTTCGGAGAACCTTTGTTTCTTGACTACGACAAGCCAATCTACGACCTCAGCTCATATGATTCATTCTTTGACTCCGACTCTAAGGTCCCTGATCCTGAGATCACTTATTTAAATTCAGGTTCCAGTGAGATGGAATAATTTCTTTTCGATCCTCAGGAATAAAAACCAGAAAATGCTGAGAGTGACTGCAACCTAGAATTCGAATCTTTTCTTGACCTAGATTTTCTTCATCCTATAAACACTCTTCAGGCATTCACTTTCAAATATGATGGCTACTATGAGGACTCTCTAAATGAACCCACCTATAATTCCTATCTAGAAGAGCCCTCATACACAATTCTTATTGAAGCCACCTACTCCTCATATACAGAACCTATCCAAACCCATTTTCAACTCGACCTGCAATCAGACTCAATTTCTATTCTGATTCCCCTCTTACTGAGCTGATTGCAGATGATTCGCCTCCTCATCTATATCGGGTTTTGGACATTGATCAGACTGCAAACCATGCTCCATCATCCTCTGATCACTCCTATAGGTTTTTCGCATTATCCACTAATTATTTTACAAATCCCTACTCTAACCAGGCTGATTCGACACAGCCAAACCCTGAATTCACACTTCCACATCATTCTGAGCTCCATAGTATATGGTGGGTTCCACATCTCTTGATCTATGATGAGAACCTCATCATGAACCCTAACTAGCACAATCTAACCTAGATATGCAAGAAAAAGCTCCTACATAACTCAAAGAAAGGCTTAACTCAGAGAATTCTAAGTTTAAGAAGAAAATAAGTCATAAGGGGTAAAAATGTAATTTTCCCAACGCAATTTGCAAACAGGGTAATTAAGGGTCCAAACATAGGTCAAACAAACCTAATAAGAAGGAAAGTGGGATGATGTGATCTAACAAGGGCTACAGCAACTCCAAGGAATTAAATGACATTCTGTAACCCTAAAACAAACCTACTTCAATTCATGAGGTTCGAGGCAGGGTAAAAATCAACTAAACCATCTAAAATTCATAGGAAAATAATCTCTAGGGTTTAAAACCTTCAATTTGGCCTTAGAAACCCATTTTGACCAACATTGAGAACCATGCCCAATTAATGATTGAATTTGGGTTTTTATGTAAATTGGCCGATCAAACATGGTCTGACCTAGAAAAAAAATTCACCATTAAAATCCTTAGGTCCAATTTATTCATGCATAAAAACTTGAGCCTAAGAAGAGACCTCCTTGACCGACTTTGCAATTTGGTCCTCATCATTTACTTTTTGACCCTCAACTTTCGAAATCCTTGCATTTTGGCCCCTAATTTCCTCGTCGTTCTTTGCATTTTGGTCCCTCCTGCAAGTCTCTGCGTAGCACCATGCTCCGGTGACTTTGCACGGAGCATGGCGCCGCACAGGGTAAGGGGGGCGTCCTGCAAAGAGAACGTGGAGTTCCCTGCGACGTCTGCTGTCGCAGGGACTCCGCCATGCTGCCTGATGACACCCACACCTTCCATGCGAATGAGCGGAAGGTACGGGTCTCGTCTCCGACCATACTCCAGTGAGGGATGCACGTCGTCTCCCTACGTCCGCCCCTCCGCGACCGCCTTTATAAAGACCAGCATCTCCAGCCGGTTCTCCCAGTCTGGTCTTGGCGGAGAAACCCCCAACCCTTCCTCTCTCCCTAGTCCAATAGGAAACCCACTAGCTCCGGCGGACACTCCTCCTTGTCGTCACTCTGCTGCAATACCAGCAGTAGAGCCAACTTCGCCCAATCTTCCCGCATCACGCCGTACCAAGCGCGTGCCTCCCTGCCCACTTCCTCGCCATCGTTCTCTCCCCCTGGGTTCTTCTTCTCCAGCTCTGGCAGGTACGAGCCGGCGGCTCCGCCCTCCCCCCTTCGTCCCTGTAGGTAGGTTACATTTACTCCCCTTCTTCCCCTCTTTCTTTTCCCCAATCTATTTTGCTTGATTGCCCCACGACCACGCCTGATCACCCTCACCTTCCCCACCTCCGGCCACTCTCCGGTGAGTCGCCCCCGTCATCCCACAACCCCATACGACTCACCAACTGTCCCAAAAGCTCCGCCTTATCATACCAAACGCCCTCCGCCCCTCCACTGCCACTCTACACCTCCACAACACTCCCTCGGTCACACCCACTTTTCTGGCCACAGAACGACCTAGGCACGCATGCCTAGGCCATCCCGTGGCTTGCTGCACCTCGCACTACCTTTGCTGTGTCACGGCGAAGGTTCCCCTGTGTTTTGATTAGGCCGATAGGCCGTATTCGTGCACGACAAGTTCTGGAGCCCTGCCACCATTGTTGACGATTGAAGCAGCTTCCAAGCAGGCTCTAGGCATCGGGGTAGCTGCGCTCCAAGTGCTGTGGATTGGGGTGAAGTCCGTGAAGACTTTTGCTTCAGCACTTGGCACCAACAGCAGCAGCAACTGAGCAGATTACGAGGTTCTCCTGTGGGCACGCACGAGAAGGAGCATCAATTTAGTCCCGCATCGTAAGTTCTCGAAGCGCCGCACCCATTTAAATTGATTTTGTGTTTTTACCTTATCTCCTCCGATACACCTGGGGTGAGGTCCCGCGCCCCATCACACGCCCCGTCCACGGTTTCACCACGTTGACTAGGCGGATCCGACCCAACACTACCCACTCACACCTCACACACCAAATCACGCCGGTGCGCCTAGTCGCGGTACGCAACCCGACCCGTTAACCCGCGGCTCTGTGAGAGCCTCATGTGAGCTGCTTGTAGAGAGAGAGAGATACGTGCAGGTAGAGGGAGGAGATAGGTTTTGCTTCCCCCTTGTGTGCAGGATAGGAGCCCTGAAGGAGAAGGGCTCAGCACTTAGCCGCAGGAAGGAGAAGAGAAGAAGAAGAAGGCTCGCCAAAGAAGAAGAAGTAGCGAAGGAAGGAAAAGAGGAGAAGCACTGTAGCAGATTGCAGTTAAGTCATTTGACTGCGGTATCAGACGACGGATGAGCAGCCTTCAGAGGAGATAAAGAAGAGAAGAAGAAGTAGACTCTATAGTTGAAGAGCAGAAGAAGAAGACGATAAGCCAGGAAGAAAAAGAAAGAAGACTTGGCCGCCAGAAAGAAAGAGAGAAAGGCAAAGGAAGAAGAGAAGAAGAAGACAAAGATGAGCAGAAGAAAGAAGAGGAGAGAGCACAAAGAAAAGAAGAAGAAGCCAAGACAAAAATCTCTCTCTCTCTTATTTTTATAATAAAGTAACTTTGTACTTCTAGAATTCCAGTAGCTCCCTGAGTTCGACCTCGGGAAAACTATTTCTGAGTAAAAAATTTGTATGGTAATGACAACCGTAGCTGTCTCATCTTATACTATAACGACTGTATTATAATAAATATAAAGGCACAAAGCAGCACCGCGGTTGCCCCTCACATCACCAATCTACATTTATCAACCTACCATATTGATTAGGTTTGGGCTGAATCATCAGCCTATTATTCTGAACAAGCACCTGGTTGGACCAACCAAGCTTTTGATCAAGGTGTTTGTTCTACAAAACTCAGCTGATTTGACCACTCCCTCTCCATACCATTTCCTGCTTGGCTGAAGGCATTGAATTTAGCACTTAGCAGGAGGCAACTCGTCATTCTAAAAACCCAAGATCCTTCTGATTATCCATCTATACTTCACGTCTATTGCATCTTGAGTTCGGTCTTAGAACAATCGATCCCACCTCTGGTACATGTGCCAGAGGTTGAAATCATCTGCAACAGTCATTTATGACCCATTCACCTACCTGATAAATCCTGTTCTAAGTTCCTGAACCCAACACTATTTCACACCCTCCATTTACAATGAGGACATTGAAAAACTTAAACATGGGGAGGTGGTAGAGTGCAAACATACAGAAATAAAAATTCAGAAGGGCTCTCACAAAAAAAATCACATATTCCACAAATAAAAAAATGGAAAATTTTGAAAAAGAACAAAAAATTGGAGGAGAAAATAAATTTTGAGGCCATACAAAATTTGAGGAGAAAAAGAGAAAAATGTCAAAAAGGAGCACAAAATGAAAAGAGAAACAGAAGAGATAGTCATTAGTAAGAAATTAAGGGATTAACTAAGTTCTAGACCATAACAAGAAAAAGAAAATGAAAGGAGAAAAGTGATAATGAGACACAAAAGAGATTAGTAGGAATGCTGATCGTAGGCCTCTTGAGCTAGACTCCTAGGCTTAAAAATTCAAGTATTCGCTAAGATCTGGATAGTCCTCAAGAGGTTGGGGAAAATGCGAAGCTTGAGTAGTTGGTCTAAGGCTTAGGGAGTATTCGACCCTGTTAACTGACCTCTGGTTTGCGGGACTCAGTAACCTAAGCACCCCAATCCACACATAGTCTGGTTCAGTGCGCATAATTATCAAAATCATGCAAAAGCGTTTAAGTGTTCTGAAAAAGTCGCCTAGATTAGGAGCGACCGATCGACATAAGTTGATTTGGACGAGTTCCCGGTGCGGAGAGCTAGGAAATTCCCCTTGAAGATGCGCAATAACATATCGTCTCCTCGGTGCTTGTCTCCTAGGATATTTACATATCCTACTGGGGGCACGTAATCACCCTGTGCGGGTTTAGATGCCATGGGTGGCATTATCACGAAATGTTGAATGCCAGGGTCTGGATTTAGCTACAAAATGCCATGGGTAGGATTATCTCGAAATCTCAAAAGCCAGGGTTCTGGGAGTTTCCATGGACGGTGCTATCACGAAGCATCGATTGCCAGGGACCCTTCGTGGATTGATAATAGGGACGAGGAATCTGATACAGACCGTGTTGAGAAGCAAATCCGAAGATAGAAATAAACAGAAAAGAGAGAGAAAACTCTCCAAACAAAGAAAATCCTTTCTCTCTCTTACAAGAAAATGCACTGCAAACTGAACCGAGGCTAAAATATGTTAAAGCACAGGTGCTTTAATCGCGGAGTCCAACGAACCTTAGGATGGTTCCTGTCGGCCTTAAAAACCTTCGCGGAGGACTGAGGCTAGAGCTGGTCAGGTCCGAATCTTGGTTGGTACTTGAGTACCTCTAGGCCTACTATCAGCATTCTAACCAAATCAAAAAGAAAAAAGCACTCGACATAATTTGTAAACATCAAGGAAGTCATGGTCTAGAACAGAAGTTAAAACCTTAAAATTTTGCTAAGGGACTAGCAAAAGTTAGGCATGGGGGTATGATGGGAACACCATCATGAGCCCTAGCTAGCTCATTTTGACCCAAAAAAGAGAACAAAAGCTCCTACATAACCAACTAGAGGTCCTAATTCCATGAATAACCATTCTGAGATAAAAGTAAAAAATAAGGGGTAAAACTGCAATTTTACCATTGCAATACAACAATGGGTTTTCTCATGGGCTAAACACAGGTCAAATGGTCTTAACAAGATAAAAAGTGAGTTGGTTCAAACAAAAAAGGGTTCATGTGAATTCTGGGAATTAAATGACTTCCTGTAACCCTAAAACTGACCCACTTGATTTAACAAGGTTTTGGTCAGAATAAAATTCACCTAAATCCTCTAAAAATTATGGAAAAATATTCTCTATGGCTTAGAACCTTTAATTTGTCCCTTCGAACCTATTTTGACCTAAATTGGGGTCTCAGTCAAATATTGCCCTAAATTGGGTTTTTACATAAATTTCCTAGTCAGACATGGTCAAACCCAAATTCCAACTTCACCATTGGATTCCTTAGGTCAAAATTACGGTTTTACCAAAATTTGGACCTAAGAGGAATTCATCTTGACCCACTTTGCAAATAGGTCCAACCTAATTACATTTCTACCCCTATCTTTTGAAAACCTCTGCAGAAACCCCCTAGCTTCCCCATCATTCTTTACAATTAGGTCCCTCCGCCATTATAGCCGAGAGAATCCTACTACGACGAGGTTTCAAAGGCAACAACTCTCTGATCTCTTAGAGAATCCCCATCAAAATTTAAAAGGGAGATTCTTTGAGAAATCTCCTCCAATGTGAATGCATTGATGAGCCTTAATTCCTACCCAATCTCTCATGTGAACGCATGAGAGATTTGGGTCACTTTGAGTTTCCATCTCTGGCGAGATTGTCGTGCTTGGAAGCATGGCTTCTAAGCACAAACCCAACCTCCAGGACTTATTTAACAAACCCTAATCCATTTGGCACCTCCTTAGCTTGGAATTGGGTCAGTCCACCCCACTTCTCTCCTCGCTGGCCACAACCTCTCTGCAAGCTCCGACGGCTCCGTCCACTCTCTCTCGTCGCCCAACTACAATACCAGTTGTTCGGTTGCCTTCCTCTCGTTCATCCACGTCAGCCATACCAGCTTGATGCCGCCTTTGCACCGGTCGTCATCGTCGCCACACCTACGGAGAGCTTCATCTCTGGCGATAGCAACATGAGCTGGCCGCCATCCCTGCCTCCTTCATCTTTAGGTTTGGTCAGATAACTTCTCTCTCCCTCCTCTTCCTGTTCCCCCTCTTTATTTCTTGAAAATATCCTGCGACGCCACTAATGACCAACACCTTCTCCACCTCCGACCAGCCCTCCGATGAGGCATCCCCGTACCTCCGCACCTCCATCCACTTCTCCAACCACCCCATAAGCTCTGTAACACATCACTAAATGTAACCCCTCACGTCACTCACCGCGCCACACACCCAAACCACCCCCCATACACACAGCCATAGGTTGCCCTAGATCCGCCACTACAGTAGCTCCCACACCACGTCGACCACCGCCACCTATTCGTCGTGTCATGGAGACTCTCCCTGAGTGCTTTTATGTGGCTGCAAGGTCATTTTGGTGTATTTAGGTACTTGGCCGCCAGCAGCCATTAATGACGACCTTGAAGCAAGCTTCGAGCTGTCCCAAGCTTCGCTCAGCTCCAGGTGAGACTCCCAGGCTGTGCGAATTTGAAGCCTGTGTGCTTCCAGTCCCTCACGCAACGACTCTAGGCTCTACAACTTAGCCAATTGGATGTGCCATCTGCTGCTATGCACGCAACTGGAAGGTGGGATGTTTAGTCCCACCTCGGAAGTGGGTGAGCGGGTGCAGCAAGATAAATTGAAAAACTGCATAAGGCTCTTTGCCTCCTACCATGGGGTGAGGTCCCACTCACCCTCTCACCGCCTTGTTTGCGGCACTGCCCATGTGGACCAGGTGTGACCCGTATACCCGACCTGCACTCCTCGCCCACCACTGCACACCAGTGGGCCTAGTCCTAGGCGCGTATCCGACCCGATTACCTAAGAAAGCAGCTCTTTGAGAGCGAGCCTAAGAGAGAAAGAGGAAGAGAGAGCGCACGTGGGTAGGGGTAGGTTTCTCTCTTGCAAGAAAGGAGAAGAAGAAGAAGCTAAGGAAGGAGAAGACAAAGCTGAAGAGCTGAAGAGACCGAAAGAGAAGCAAGGAGTAGGGTCAGAGAAGAAGAAAGAAGGAGCTGCACTAAAGAAAGGGACAGAAGGAACTGAAGGAAGAAAAAGGGCTGAAGAAGAAAGAGAAGGAGAAGGAGCTAAAGGCAGAAGGAGTCGCTTGAAGAAAAGAAAGAAAGAAGAAGGAGGCAAGCGGTCAGAGACAAAAATCAGAAGAAGAGAAAGAAGACAGAGAAAGAAAAGAGAAGACAAAGAGAAGAAAGAAGCCAACGACAGAGAAAGGAAGAAGAAGAAAGAGAAGAAGAGAGATTGCAAGAGAAATCAGAGAAGAAGAAAAATTATAAGAAAGCACTATAGCACATACTTTTAAGACGTCTGATTTTATAATCAGACATCCAATTTTCCATAAGTCTTCATTATATCTCTTGCTACATTTATTCCTATTATCCATATACTCATGTTTTATATTTTTCATTAGATTTTTGAGTAATATTGTGTTCAAATTGCATTCATTGAGCTTAGTATATGAATTCCATTTGCTCCCTGTATTCGACCTCGAACTTAAAACTTCAAGTAAAAAAATCTACTTGTTTTCGAGCGACTTCAACCTATACTACGACGCATCAATTTTAAAGCACTGATTTCGCCTCGTAAACACTTAGGCGTAACAATAGTCCATTAAAATGGACTCATCAAATACCCCTATGCCTAAGATTTGCTAGTCCCTAGCAAAAGTAAAAAGTAATAGAAGTAATCAGAAGATTTCTTCTTTCCTTATTCCAAAAATTTAGAAATTCAGACAAATATGAAGTGATAATAGCCTAGGTAACAGATCCAAGTGAAAATAACCAACTTACATTTGCGGTTCATACTTATCTCTTGATAAATATTTCTATCAGGATAGGAAACTACTTCTCTCAGGGATAAAGCAGAAAATAATCTGTAATTTGACCCCAGCTTTTTGGCTTAGGCAGGAGATACTGAGTTAAATGGATTCGTATTTGGTGGCACACACTCATCTAGTGCTACCTATAGTCTAGTACTGCAGACTCTAACTCTCCAAACTATCAAATGAGTCAACCTAGAGAGAGGCTAAACAACTATGCTCTCTTGATGTTCCTTTGTGCTCACTCTTTTCCTTCTTTTCTTTCCGAGATCACAAATCTCAGCAGATTTTGTAAATGTACTCACTAGCAATCACACCTCAATTAAAGTCTTAATAACCCTACAACTAAGTTAAAGGTCCTCACCAGTATTCAGGCGATCAGAAATACTAAAAAGTAGGTATGGGTCATATTTGGTGGATTGCGATGGGTGTTTTTGTTGCCTCAGAAACATCGTCACATAATAAAAAGTGATACAAAGATAAAACTATAAACTTGAACTCTTTTCTTTTTCTTTTCTCTCTGTCTTTTATTTTATTTTATTTTATTTTTCTTAAATATAAATGTTTCTTCTTTTTTTTCTTTCTTTTTTCTTTTTCTTTTTTTTCTCTTCTTTTTCTTTCTTTATAAATCAACATAATACGACACAGACTTTTATTTATGAGGCATTATTAGGGATGACGATGGTCAAGAGGATATTGTGTGACTTATTTGTTGGAAGTGCCTATTCTCGGCACTAGGAAGGAATGGATAGGACAAGCGTATTTCCAACCTTTGACATTACTACCCTCCTTCAGCCAAGGATCCTATGAAGGACAGTCATAACCATCCACCATAGTCATAGTTTTATTAAGACTCAATCTCTGTGTATTTGCCTTATTTGGTGACTCTCAAGAATTCACACAATGTACGTACACTGGAACAGAGAGCAAAAACTATGCCTAACTCTGAGGTAACCTTATCTAATTGCCCAAAACTTAAGAGTCCTTGCATTAGACTTAGCGTACCAGTAATCTCTCTACTTTTTTCTCATAAATATGAGGTGGATCTAATAGAAGACAGTATGCTTGACTCCCTTTTAACTGTCCAAGGGTTCAGTAGACTAAAAATGCCTATTGGTTTTCTTCAAAGATCCATTACCCAGTCTACGTGCAAGTGAAGTAAATGTACTGGATTATAAACTTAAGAAACAATTTAAGAAGAAAATATTTAATAAAACTTCCTTGATAAAAACTTCTGCTAGGGACTAATCAATTTAGCTCAAAAGATTTTTTTTTTTTCAATACTAATGCACCTAACCTAAATGCAGGAATACTGGCTAAAATGCAAAATGCACCCCCATGCCAAAATCCCACAATGTCCTCATTGTAAAATTAAATCAAGGGAGAAAGGAAGGAAATCACCTGATGAGGCATTATTCTGGACGTTGGGTTGCCTCCCAACCAGCACTGCATTTTCTGTCGACAACCATACTTATAGGGAACCTGTAAGTCTGGTTCCAAACAGAAAGAGCTAGGCCCTCAAAATATGCGTAACAGCGGGGGCCTAGAAAACAGCTAGCCATGGATGTTGGCGAGCTGATGATGCAGCGTGATTCCAAATGCTCGCCAGAAGACATGAAAGTAGAGAACCTCATAGGCTACCTGGGGAGGTTTAAGAATATGAAAAGGGACCTCTCGAAATGGAATAAGTGGAGGATAAAAAGGGTCTTCCAAAGTAGGAAGGATTTTAAAAGATATAAACATTATTATTTCAAACCCCTGAATGGTGAGACTAAAAGTACAAGCATCAATCCACACTCGCCATTCTACCCGACGATGTACTGGCCTGATATGCTCCCCAGAAAGAATGTATGCGAGCAAAGACCTAAGCCAAGGATCGGTTTGGGAGTGTAACGATTGTTTGTGGTGTTGGGAGGTAATGATTAAATCTAATGAGGGCTTACTTTGTGTTAAGTCCAACAATTCAGATTCTGTATTATTCTCCCTAATAGTTGTAGAAAAATCCTTGTCACCCTGCCTATCATTAATGATCGGAGTCATATTTTCACCTTCTAGTATATGTGAATCAATGGTGGACTCCAAATTAGATTCCTTTGATGGTAGGGTCAAAGCAATAGAATCATTTTCATTAATTTCATCCCTGAATTCTTTTGGTTCACTCAAGTTTTTGTCGAGGTGTATATGTGATTCAATAGTAAAGAGAGGAGTTGGATCAATATCCTTAATTATTTCTGAAGGAGGATCCATCTTAATGTTTTGGAGTAAGCCTATATCACTCAATTCTTTGTTCTTCTCGAGGCATAAATCCTCAATTGACGTGTTTTGTCCCCGAGAGTCTCCTCTAGGCTTCTTACTATTGTGTATGTCCTCCAATATCAACTCCTGGTTTTGTGGAGGATGACTCTCAAAAGAAGGGAGGAATTCAGATTTCACCATATTATTTATATCCTTCAAGGGTAAGTCCTCGAATAACAAATAATCCCCCTGTGATTCACTCCAGATTTTCAGTTCGGGCTCCTCCATTGGGTCATCCTCATCCTCTAAAATAGACTCTTTATATCCGTGAGACCAAAATTGATCTAATTCATCCTCCATTCCCTTAGGGTCACCTTCATTGGGTGCATTTAAAGCCTAAGAATGTTGAATGGTAGGTGTTAGTTCGCTAAGTGGAGGGTCAGGATTAGGCTCATTAAGGGTAGAATGGGGTTCCACCAAATAATTAATAGGGGAAGTGATATGAACAATATGACCTTGACCCGGGTTATCTAGGGTAAGGAAAATAGTGTCGTTGGGGTCAAGGTCCTCAAGAGGTACCATCTTCCCTTTCTTTTGACTCCAATATAGGTTGGGTGGATAATTACTAGGATCGTTTTCCTCCAGTGGTTGTGTCTCATTGGGAGAGTCTAAGTGATAGCTACATAAAATGGAATTCCTATTGTTATTGGTTTCCTCAGAATTATTTTCATGATCATGATTGTATGGGTAGGGATCAGAATTACTAGGAAGAGCGTAGCTAAGCTGTCTAATTTCTTTGTTCAATTGTTGACTATTCCTCAACATCTCTCCCATAGTCTCCATCATTTCTTTTTGTTGTTTTTACATTTCTATCATAAAAGAGGAGAGGCTACTACTATCAGATTAGGGAGGATAGTCAATCTCAAGCTCTGGTTGCCTAAGGGTATCGGTCCAACCTCGATACAGAAAATCATGAAGGGTGGGAGGGTTGGGTGTTTGTATAGTAATGGGGATTCCAAGGGTGGGAAATCCCACTCCTAGGCTCTACTCAAAAGTGAGAGCTATCAGGCCAGTACTCCCAGGATAGGAATATGAATGATCTCATGAATTGTCATTGTATCCATCAAAGGATGGATACACTCAGGGCATGGGATCCTGGTTAAAAGATGGGAATATTGACTCTGATAATCTAAATGATAGGAGTAAGGGTGATCCATTTCTTTAAGCCAAATAGGTTTAACTCTCTTAGGATTTAGAAGAAATCATAACACAAGCAAAAGCTTCGTAGAGAGTTCTATCGCTGTCAAAATAAACACAAACATAATGGGATCTGTTTTTAGTAGATTCTAGGTCTTAGAATTAAATGTTCAGTTGGTGGCCAAACAAGTTTTGCAAGAATTACGTTTCCTAGGCCGACCTTCATTAGTGCCTACAACCTACTCGCAAGGGATGGAAGTCTCGAATCGAGCCCACACACGAGGAATCGAAGTAACTTGGTGGTTAGACTTGTTGACTTCCGACTAACTTTCCTTGTGGTGCAAAAGAAGAGAGGTAGAAATTTATCTAGTGACCTTATGTGTGATGTGCACAGCATCTCAGGTGTGCAACGTTTTGAGTTTTGAAATTTCACAAACAAGATCTTTTTGCACACAATTTCAAGTCACAGATTTTAAGGTCCAACCTCTTAGCAATCTCAATTTTTAAAGTGACCACTGAATTAATTCGATTCAAACACTTTAGTGATCTTAGATTTAGGTTAAATGTAGATGCATGACAGGTAATTGATGCTCAAGAAAAAGACGTACCTAACTGACGCAGCGATTTTCACTTATTTTTGATGTCATTGTGTTTTATGTGGTGGAAAATCTCTCAATCAAAATTAAAGTAAATATCAAATTTAACCACAATAAAAATGTCGCGTCCACAGGGAGGAATAGAACCAATAAATTCACGAGTGGAGGATTATAATGTTTGCAGACGACTTTGCGACTTCAATGCGAGGAATTAGCTACTCTAAATGAGCTTGCAATTTCCTTAAAAGTTCATGGCTATTTATGCAATTTTCATGTCAAAAATCAAGCTCCCTAAAGTATGTATATGATGCATGTGTAGTGGCATATCATGTAAGTTTGACTTGCATGCAAATCTGATTTGAATTTCAATGTTGAATGATGCACATAACACTAATTAAGTAAATTCACGAAACTATAAGTGCATCCATGCAATGTGGCTAGAATAAAATAATAATATTAAAGTGGCAATGGCTTGCAATGTAAAGTTTAATTGGAGAAAAAGCATAGGATTTCTCCTCTCTCTTCCTTGCTTGAACGACCGCTCATGGTTGGCAGCGAGAGTCGACGAGATGGTGCACCTCGTCGAGTGCTTTGCAATGCTAGTGATGTGGCAGCTGGAGGTGGCTGGCGGCGGCCGGACGGTGGAGGAGAGCGTCGGCCTAACGATGGAGAAGACAAAGAGATGCTACCTGCAGGCGTGCAGCTGCGTGATGGGCACGCGCACAAGGGCGCACGAGGGCAGCACAAGAGCACGTGAGGGTGCTGCACTACCTGCGGGAGTGCCTGGCTGCCTGCGGGCGTGCTTGGCTGCCTGCGGGTGGCTACACTGCCTGCCAGCGTGCTTGGCTACCTACAGGTTTAGTGAGGGCAGTGCAGTGAGGGGGTCCTTTGCACGCAGTGGGGGCGCTACGATGGGCAGGCAGTGGAAGCTATGGCAATGGCGCTGCGAGGGGGGTAGGCTTGCAAGGGCGGGCCCTTGCAGGGCACGTAGTGGGAGAGGCTTGCAGTGAGAGAATGCGCGCATGAGGAGCCTGTGGCTGTGGTGTTGGAAAGGTTGGGGCGCGTTTGCAGGCAAGCTGGATCCACCGTGCACGCCTTCTCCACAATGCATGCAGTATCTTCTCCACGATGGTCTTCCCCTCCAAGCCCTTTAGCTTTTCTTTTATCTCCTCCCCCAGCGCAAGTCAAGGGATTTTCAAATCCCTTACTAAACTTGGCCAGTGGCTGTTGATGGAGTTGTTGAGGCTGGTCAGAGGTTGAGAGATTTGTGGGGGGGAAATATCTCTTCACCACCCTTTTCTTTGCACAAATTATTCCCACAATAATGAAACATAAAATAATTACATAATAAGTTATAGAGTAAACGTAAACTTAAATAATGATGCATGCAATCATTTAATGACCTAATGTGATTATTAACAAACATAAAATGTTAGAATAGAATTACTTAGGCGTAACAATAGTCCATTAAAATGGACTCATCACTTACTCTAGCTTTCTTCAATGCATGGATGTCTGCAATGCAATTAAGATAAACTAGATGCTGCTCATTCAGTCCTAGATGATCGCCCTATTGATATGCAGCTTCTAGAATGCAGTTCAATATATTTTTTCATTTTATTTATTTATAATAATATTAAGCAAACAAACATAATCTAGCTAACTAACTAACTAACCTATATGTAGTTCAAACAATTTGACTAATCCTATAATCTAGATAAAATGGGAGCACGCTCTCGAAAATACTCTCCCGCATATAAGAGCGATAAGAAATAAAGAAACACTGGGAGCTCATTCCCAAAAATGCCCAACAAGGGTCCAAAAGATAGAAATTAAGTTTTAATGTCTATCTAAACTAATCTAAACTAAGATCTAATGAAAAAAAAAGCTCCTCCGTACAGCTATGTGCGTGGAATCAAGGCCCACAAGCACACACAATTATCCTCAACGTCGCGACAATGTCCACCAAGATGAGCATCCACTATGTGCTCTTCTTTCTCCAGAGCATAGCTCGCACGAAATAATGATAGATCAATGAATAGCAATTGATAGGTCCATTTTAGGGGACTAATTTAGTGCTTAAGTACAGTATTATTGGGATGAGAATTTAATCTAAAGCATGTTTAGTATTGATAAAATGATGTGAGTTTGAGATTTATCATTTCATGCATTAATTACATTAATCTTTATGTGAAAGGATTAATTATTAACTTTAAAAGGCAAGGGTATCACATCAAAGCTTGCCTTGAGATATGTGGGATTTTGTTCTAGCAAAATATAGCAAGGGAATAAATTTTTAGAGGCATCCTTATATGTCTCTCAATGATTCAAGCACATTCCCTTATTTGCTTTTTAATCTCTCTCACGAATCTCTCTCTCTCAATTTTCTCCTCTCTATTTGGTAACATAAAATACTCTCTTTGACTCTTTCCTTATCTGACTGCCTCTCAAATTCTCTTTCTCATTGTCCTTATATAACAGGCAAAAAAAAAACTGGCGAGGGAGGAATCCCATCTCCCCTCCACAGGGAAGAAGATGTCCTCCACCTCTCCTCCCTGCAAGCAGCCACCTTCACCATGTGCCTTCTCCGCCACCGTGAGCCTCCACCGTCGACACCGCGACTTCTCCCTTGCCACGACTGCGAGTTCCCCACAACCGTACTCCAGTAGCCACTATCGCATACCTACGACTCTGCCACCATGAGCCATCCAATCGCCACCATGCTTCCTCTCAACGAGCGTGGTGACAGCGCGCTCCTCGACATCTCGACCGCACCAATAGGGAGCAGCTATGCTTCCAACCGTGTCCACCGTCATTCTCTCGTCACTCCTGTCCCCAGCATCCGCCCACGATCGCGAGCACCATCACTAGCAGTAGGTTTTCCCATGCACCAATGGCCTCTTCATCTTCTTTTTCTCCGCCAACAAAGAAGAGAAACACAACAACCTCCAACACCAGCCACCTTCTCCATGCGCCGTTACACCATCCTTGACGCAACCGCAGCAGTAGCAGACCCACACACGAGCCTTACCACGCGTTCACGCCCGTGCACAGCCGCACCCTCACGTGCAACCCTTCATGAGCACACACAACAGACCTTGCGCATCCTTCCTGCTTAGCCACGGCAGCGGCACAACACTACACCGCGACCTCCTCGTGCAACCTCAAGCCTCATCGCACCATAGTCCAGCAGCCCCGCGTGCCCTCGTACGCGCACACCAGCTCTACATGCAGCAAACCCTTTGCGCGTGCGCCACACCTCCATCAGGCATTCCCCTTCCTCTCCTTCTTCATCTTCAACCTCCAGACAACCACAGAGGAACCCAACACCGTCGATTATGCCCCACACACAGCCACCTCTCCACACCACCATTCTCTGCGTCGTCACCTCCGTTGAGCTCTCCTCAACCCCACGAGCTCGACCACACCCCTAGACATGCCAACAGTAGCCACGACCGCCGGTGAGCCGTCGACATCGCCACCGCTCCTCCTCGTCGCCGACGTCAACTCCGGCCACCGTTCAGAGAGCCACCACCACCATTGGAAAGCCCTCGTCACGGTCAACCTTCCTCGAGCTCCTCTGCTTCCGCCGTCGCTTCCTCTTCGCACGAGGTCAAGAGGAAGATTTCCTCCGTTTTTAGGTTCTATTAGTATTTACCAAAAATGCCATTGTGGAACACTATTTAAATACTTTGTTGGATTAAATTATTCAAGTGAAATTGCGACATTATACTTATTCCTTTTCATATTTAATTTGGTCTTGTTATGCACATCAATTCTCATTGAAATTGGATTCAGATTTGCATGCGACTAGAAATTACATACTCTACCACTACACATGCATCATTTACATATTTTTGAGAGCTTGATTTATGATGTGAAATTTACGTAAATAGACCTCAACTTCTCATGAAATTGAATGTTACATTCTGAGCTGCATATTCATTGAATTGATTTTATGAATGTTTCTATGAATATGATGGCCCTGTAGTCATGAATCTATTGGTCTCTGATGAGAGCCACATCTTGAGCCAAAACTATCTCATTTTGACCTAATAAAGAGAATAAAAGCTCCTACATAACCTAGAAGAGGGCTTAATTGGAGGAATAAGTGTTCTGAGAAGAAAACATGAAATAAAGGTTAGAACTGTAATTTTACCATTGCAGTACATAAATGGGATTTTTGAGAGACAAAACATAGGTAAAATGGTCTAAATGAGATAAAAAGTGGGTTGATTCAATCAGAAATGGGTTCATGTGCAATCCAAGAATTAAATGACATCATGTAACCCTAAAATAGACCCGCTTAATTCAACAAGGTTTCGGTCGGGATAAAAATCAAGTAAACCCTCTAAAAATTATGGAAAAATATCCCCTAGGGTTTATAACATTCAATTTGGCCTTTGGAACCCAGTTTGACCTAGATTAGGGTCCTAGCTCATCAATTGACCTAATTTGGGTTTTTACGCAAAATGTCTAGTCAAACATGGTCAAACCTAAAATCCAACTTCACCATTGATTTCTTAGGTCAAAATTAGGTCTGTACCAAAATTTGGACTTAAGGGGAGGTCATCTTGACTTACTTTGCAATTTAGTACACCCAATCTCATTTTGGTCCCTATCTTTTGAAAACCATCACATAAGCCCCCTAGCTTTCTCGCCAATCTTACAATCAGGTCCCTCCAACATTAATGGGGAGAAATCCTTCTCCAGCGAGGAAGGCAGGGGGGATACTCTCTGATCCCTCAGAGATCTCCTCCCAGAATTGGAAGGGAGATTCTCTGAGGAATCCCTTTCCTTCTGAGCCCAATCACAACCCCTGATTTGCACCCAATCTCTCGTGTGAACGCACGAGAGATTTTGGTATCTAACTACCTTCCATCTCCAGTGAGACGTCGGTGGCAGAAGGCGTGGCCTCCATGCACCAGAAGCTCGGCCAGCACCTATAAATTAACCCCCAACTCCAGCCGCACCTCCTCAGCTCGACTTTGCTGGGATTCCACCTCAAATTCATCTTCTTCTTCTCCGGCCAAGGGGTCCAGCGAGCTCTGGTTAGCCCCCCTCCTCTTCCTCGTCGCTCTACCACAAAACCAGTGGCAGAGCCGTCCACCTCATCCTCCTCCGCGTTGCGCAACACCCACGCGAGCTGCCCTAGCCCCGTCGTCGTCGCCGTCTTCCTCCACTGGACACTTTCTTCTCCGGTGACAGCAGGTACTGCCAGCTGCCTTCTCGTCCCCTTCATCCCTTTAGTAAGGTTAAAACTATTCTTCTCTATCCCCTCTTTCATTTCCCTCGTTTTATTTCACCAAACACCCCTCGACCGTCGCTGTTCACTACCATCTTCTTCATCTCCGGCCACCCTCCGGTGAGACGCTCCCATCGCTCCACAGCCCCACACGTCTCACCGACCATCGCATAACCTTCGCCTCACCTCACTGAGTACCCTCCACTCATCCACGGTCCCGCTACACCGCCACAACAGCCCCCCGAACACACCCATCCGTTCGGCCATAGGGTGACCTAGGCACGCACACCTAGGCCACCCCGCGGCCTGCCACCTAGTGCTTCACCTTTGCCATGACATGGCGAAGGTCCCCCGGTAATCTGATTAGGCCGCGAGGCTCTTTTTGTGTCATCCAAATTTCAAGCTTCGGTCGCCATTGGTGGCAACTCGAGGAAGCTTCTTGCGTGCTCTAGGTCGCAGGACTGTAGGATTCCAGGTGTTGCAAACTTGGGCAGGTCTTGCGAAGACAGTCGACCCAGCGAGTGACGCCACAGAGCCTGCAGTTGTGGGAATTGAAGGCACGGTCTGCTACAGACGTGCGAGAGAAAGCGGTAGGCATTAGTCCCACATCGTCAAGTCACAAAGCACTGGAGTGAGTTATATTATTTTTGTGATATGAGCTCATTGCCTCTAAACACACATGGGGTGAGGTCCCTCACCTATTCTCACCACCTCATCCGTGAGTTCACCACACGGATCTGGCAACCTGGCCCGACACTATCCTGAGCACTCCTCGTGCACCACCCTCACGCCTGTGCGCCTAGACCCGGGCGCGCTATCCGACCCATTTACCCGGCTCTGGGAGAGCGTGCTAAAGAGTGAATACAGAGAGAGAGACGTGCGGATGTGGGTAGAGGATAGGTTTTTCTTTTCTTTGGTTTGTGCAGGGATGGCAGAAGGAAGAGGTGAAGCTAACACTTAGCCGCTAAGGAGAAGAAGCAAAAGGAAGCAAGGCAGAAGATAGAGGAAAATAAGAAGAAAGAAGAAATAGAGAAAGGTAAAGACAAGCAGAAGAAGAAGAGAAACTAAAGGCAAAGGAAAACAGAACCAAGGAAGGAAGCAAAGAAAGCAGAACCAAGGAAGAAGAAGAGAGCCACAGAAAAGAAAGAGAAAGAAACTACAGAAAAGTAGCAAGGCAGAAGATAGAGGAAAATAAGAAGAAAGAAGCAAGGCACTGTAGAGAAGAAAGACGAAGCACAAAGAAGAAGAAAGGAAGAAAATCAGAAGAAGAAGAATAAAAGAGAAGACATCTTTTAAGAAGTCTGATCCCATAATTAGACGTCCAAATTCTTCTTTTGCCATAATTAATTTTCAAACTCATGCATTTATATATTTTGAATTAAGTTTTGAGTAATTAAGTGTTCAATTACATTCTTGAGATTAGTAATAAATTCCAATTGCTCCCTGTGTTCGACCTCGGATACGTAGGTTTTCGAGTAATAAACTTTTATTTGTTGACAACGCTTGATCACCTATACTACGACGTAATTAACTGTTAAAACACGATCGAGACCACGTCAACAGTCTCCCTATGGATACGACCTGAAGTGTGGTATTATTTCAGTATTTTAGTAACTTTGATCAAGGTTTTTTCTACCACATTACATATTGCGATGACATATTTTTCTAATATCATTTGCAAAGAGAAAAAAAACTCTCGATCAAATGGTGCCGTTGCTGAGGAGGCAGCAGACGCAATAGATTCACCTGATTTTTATTTCTAATTATTTTGAGTTGCACATTTATTTGATCATTCTTTATCTTTCTGTGCGAGGAATTTGACGAGGCGACAGGTGCAGCAGAGCGGCAACAGGTGCAGCAGGGCAGCAACATCAACCTTGAGTGATGCCCACACAAGAAGATGTAGGAGACCTGGATCCCACTTTCATAGGGGATTCTCCTTCGTCGCAGTTTTATTTCTGTCTTCTCACCCTTGTAGTAATTGGGGCTTATTTTCGAGGGTCTATCCCCACATTCTTTATAGGCTAGGGCTATATTTTTTCTGTGTGTGGAAGTTAATTTCTGCTTGCTTGCCTCTAAAACAAACAAAAGAAAATATCGAGCTGCCTATTTAGGAGTTACATGCCTTAGGTGCGTGCATTTATGGGTGATTGAGCAGCACATTAGATCTCATTGTTGCATTGCAAGCATATTAGCACGAAGATTGCTGGAGACAAGTACACCTTTCTAACTTGGGCATCCAGTTCCTGTTCACGCATTTGCATTCGGATTAAAATTCAAGATCACCAAATTGATTGAATTTACTAATTCAGTGGTCGCCTAACTGAAATTGGGACTGATAATCAGATTCGACCTTAAAATCAAATCACACTTGATCTGATTCAAAGGGACTTGTCTGCATTTTCAAAATAATAAAAGATTTGCGGTGTGATGCACACTTCTGGCACTAAGCACGCACATTAGGCACTGCACTAAGGCTTGATCCCTTAAGGCTATAGGCACCGATCTCTTTATCGGTGCAGACCCTCCTATCTTGCTTTATGGTGGTGATACTATCTTTTGACCGAGTGTTTTGATACTTCACGGAGGGGGACACCCCTTAAAGAATAAAAGGGTAGTTAAGAGGCACCACTTACGCATGACCTCAAAGGAAGGGTTCGCCCTACTTGCATCCCTTTATTCATCCTTGGAGTAACTTCTCACTTGATCACCTGGGAGTATCATCTAAGTAAAGTATAGGTCCTAGGGCACTCGAAGGTCAACTTAAGGCATGTAATTGATTGTGAAACTTCTTTTGCCACCAAGAGAAAACGTAAATGACCTCTGTCTTCTCTAAAGAGCTTGTCAGGGATCTCAAGTCACATCTCCCTCTTATACCACTAAAGTGGGAACAAATGGGTGCAAACTTGACTCCATTTGATAAACTTTAAGGAGTCGATTGGAGGTTGGCTTAAATCTACTCTAAGAAAGAAAAGAGAAGTCCCATTGCCTTGTGTTTGATTGGGGTGTGTTTTTCAAGTCCTGTTTTCAAATGGATTATAATAACTACTTCACTTCTGTTCACCCCAAAATACCCATTCCCAATACCTGCAGTTATCCATCTTCTAATGAGCATTGGGATCCTTTCTACTCCCACTATAGGAACATTGGTCTAATTAAACCCCAACCCAGTGGTGATGAGCAGAACTTAGGAGAAGGGTATCCCAACCCTAGCTCTTCCATGACCATGCCCAACCCACCCACCCTTCATGATTTGTCTTATCAAGGTTGGACTAATACACTTAGGCAACTTGAACCTAACATTGACTATCCTACTCAATCTGATAGTAGCCTCTCCTCTTTTATGATAGAAATGCAAAACCAAGAGAAAGAGGTGATGGATTCTATGGGAGAGATTTTGAGGAATAGTCAAAGATTAACTGAAGAGATTAACTAGCTTAGCGATCCTCCTACAGTCAATTCTGATCCCTACCCTTATATCCCTGATTACCAAGATGATTTCAAGGAAAACAATGACAACAGGGATCCTATTTTGAGGAGTAGCTATCACTTAGATGTCCCTCATGAGATATGCCCACCAGAAGGCAATCTTGGTGACTATCCACTTGATCTTAATTGGAAGGAGAAAATGGGCCCATTAGATGAACTCAACCCAAATGATAGTATCTTCATTACATTGGATGAAATGGGTCATAGTCAATTAGTCAACCCCACTCCTAGTCTGAATCTTGAGGTGGAATCTGTATCCCATCCTAGGGATCCTAAGCATATACTTTACGCTTCTGAGGACCTTGCACCTCAGTTAGAGCCCCCTATGGATTGTGATTTAAAAGTTAACAAATTCCAGAAGTCATGGATGCCTGAGAAAATCATACTAGAAGAAAGTGATAATAACCACACTCCTTTATCAATGGGACCAACACCTGTCATTGAATATTCTGAGGATTCACAAGTCCCCAACCCGAGTGACCATGAGAATATTGAGGCTGAATTGGAAGAATTAGATCACTATTGGTCTCAGGGACATGAAGATTTGATTATGGAGGAAGCACTTGATCTTGGTGTGAAAAATTTTCCTACGTCTCAGAGTCAAGAGGGAGAAAATGTAGAAAAGGATGATGATGACTTTCAAAGGACCGAACTTAGAGTATGGAGTGAATCTAGGGGAGAATATGTGTTGTTCGAGGACTTACCCCCTAACAATCTGACTGAATTAGCCAAATCCTGATTCCTACATATCGTTAACTATCAAGATCATCCTCTCAAACAGTCGGAAGAAATGGAAGCAATTATTATTCTTGGAGAAAGAATGTATACACCCCATGAGAAGGATCTTAACATTGAACAAGAACCTGGGGATGTCATTACTGAGGACACTCACAATCCTATTGCTTCCAACCCATTTCTACATGATGATGAAATGAGCGATGCCCTTGAGCGGTTCAATTTGGATGACGAATGTTTGGGCCCATTCCAGGACACGCACACCAATGATATGCAACATGAAAGGCAATCAGTAACTAAGGCTACTTTTGATAACATTCAAGAACTGCAATGGATATCAAGGATGAATGCTGAACTGCTCACACCCTCTTTAACCCTCTTCCCTTCCCTACACTTGAGCGACTTCAACTCCTATAGAACCAGCTTCCTGAAATCTCTGCTCACACTTTTGATTAATGAGGGAATATCCAGACCAATGCACCCTGTGGTAGAGTGGCGAGTTTGGATAGACACTTTTCCATGTCAGCCCATTAGTCTTAGGGTATGTTTCATCGCACTCTCTGTACCCTACACATATTTGCTTGAGGAGCCTTTGCCTCCTCGTCGCACACTCCCGGGGGTTACTACTTATGTGTATTATGTAAAACCTCCACAAATAGCTCAGGAGTACCCTCTTTTCACCTGCTTTTGGCGAGTATTTGGCCTCACTATCCATCACCAACTTGCAAACATCTTGGGTTACTTACTCACCAAGCTAGGTTTGTTATGTATCTTCTTTAGGTCTCCTTCTATTTTCCTTCTAGAGCCCGATTTGCGAGGTATCCCAACTCCACCTCAGGTAATATCTATCCTTCCTTTTGCTTTTCAGTGAGGACATTGTCATATTTAGGCATTGGGGGGTATAACGTGAGGTTATTCGTAGCATTTATACATATTCTGCATGCAATTAGGGCATCCATCTTGCATAAAAGAAACAACCAAAAAACAAAGAGAGAGAGAGAGAAGAGAGAAAAAGGCGATGAAATCTTTGTGAGCTGAATTTCAAATATATTGAGGAGAGACACTGGAAGAAAATGTGCAGAATTGTGTTAGTCCCAGCAGTTGATTATGGAAGAGCTAACTAAGTTCTAGGCTAGAGTGAATGAATAAATAAAGTCCTGAAGTGCTAAAGAAAAGGAGATAAGTGAGGGATACCGACTTCAGGCCTCCTGGGTCTGCTCTAAAGCATAAACACTCATGTATTTTTAAGATCTGGACTATTCCTCAAGAGGTTGAGGGAGTTGCAAGGTTGATGTATTAAGTCTAAGGCTTAGGAAGTATTCAACCCTGTTGCCTGCCCTTTGGTTTGCGGAACTTGGTAACCTAAGCACCCAAAAATCACACACTAGTCTAGTTCAGCACGCATAACAAAGAATAATGCCAAAAAGTGTCTATTCTGTAAATGTTTTCCTGAAAAGTTGACTTAGGAGCAACTTGAAGACACAAGTTGATTAGATGAGTTCCTGGCACGGAGAGGAGGAATGTAAAATAAGCCCCTCGAAGATGTGTTATAACATATCATCTCCTCGATGCTTGTCTCATAGGATATCTAAATATCCTACCGGAGGCACAGAAGCTTCTTGTGCTGGTATAGATGCCGTGGGTGACATTATCCCGAAATGTCGATTATCAGAGTCTGAATTTAGCTACATAACGCCTTAGGTAACACTATCCCAAAGTGTCGAAAGCCAGGGTTTTGGGGGTTTCCATGAGCGGTGCTATCCCGAAGCATCGATTGTCTGGGACCCTGCTAAGATTGATGGTGGGGACAAGGAATCTGATACTAGTTGTGTTTAGGGCCAATCCAATGTTGAGTCTAGGGGAATTTAAAAAGAAAGAGAGAAAACTCTCAAAATAATATTTCTCCCTCTATCTCTTACTAAAAATGCACTGGCAAATTGAACCTAGCCTTGCTACACATATGCATAGATGCTTTAACCACTGGGGTTAACAATCCTCTAGGCAGTTTTTGCGGGCCTTAGAATCCTTTGCGGCAAACCCAAGGCTGAGGCTGGTCAAGTCCGTATCTTGGCTGGTACTTGAGTAGCTTTAGGCCTGTACTTGGTATTTCAATCTAATTTCTAAAGTGTGGCATGATAAGGTATCCTAACGGTAAAATCTGACCTGGAGACTTGGTCTATTTCATATGATTTTGCTTGGGACTAGCAAAACTTAGGCGTGGGGGTATTTGATAGCTCCATTTTAGGGGACTAATTTAATGCTTAACTACAGTATTATTGGGATGAGAATTTAAGCTAAAGCATGTTTAGTATTGATAAAATGATGTGAGTTTTAGATTTATCATTTCATACATTAATTACATTAATCATTATGTGAAAGGATTAATTATTAACATTAAAAGGTAAGGGTATCACATCAAAGCTTGCCTTGAGATATGTGGGATTTTGTTCTAGCAAAATATAGCAAGGGAATAAATGTTTAGAGGCATCCTTATATGTCTCTCATTGATTCAAGCACACTCCCTTATTTGCTTTTTAATCTCTCTCACAAATCTATCTCTCTCCCTTAATTTTCTCCTCTCTAGTTGGTAACATAAAATACTCTCTTTGGCTCTTTCCTTATCTGACTGGCTCTCTAATTCTCTTTCTCATTGTCTTTATATAACAGGCAAAAAAAAAACTGGCGAGGGAGGAATCCCATCTCCCCTCCACGGGGAAGAAGCCCTCCTTCCCCACCTCTCCTCCCTGCAAGCAACCACCTTCACTGTGTGCCTTCTCCGCCACCACGAGCCTCCACTGTTGACACCGAGACTTCTCCCTTGCCACGACCGCGAGTTCCCCACAACCACACTCCAGCAACCACTACCGCATGCCTACGACTTAGCCACCGCGAGCCATCCAATCGCCACCATGCTTCCTCTCGACGAGCATGGTGACAGCATGCTCCTTGACATCTTGACTACACCAATAGGGAGCAGCTCTGCTTCCAACCATGTCCACCATCATTCTCTCCTCGCTCCTGTCCCCAGCATCAGCCCACGATCGCGAGTACCATCACCAGCAGCAGGTTTTCCCACGCACCAATGGCCTCTTCATCTTCTTCCTCTCCTCCAATAGAGAAGAGAAACCAAACAACCTCCAACACCGGCCACCTTCTCCATGCGTCAGTACACCCTCCTCAACGCAATCGTAGTAGTAGCAGACCTTCACATGAGCCTTACCGCACGTTCACGCCTGTGCACAGCCACGCCCTCGCGTGCAACCCTTCATGAGCGCACACAACAGACCTTGCGCGTCCGTCCTACTCAGCCACGGCAGCGGCACCACACTAGACCATGACCTGCTCATGCAACCTCAAGCCTCATTGTGCCATAGTCCAGCAGCCCCGCGTGCCCTCACGCACGCACACCAGCTCTACGCACAGTAAACCCCTTGTGCACGTGCCACACCTCCATCAAGCATTCCCCTTCCTCTCCTTCTTCATCTTCAACCTCCAGACAACAACGAAGGAACCCAACACCACCGGTTATGCCCCACACACAGCCACCTCTCCGCACCACCATTCTCCATGTCATCACCTCTGTTGAGCTCTCCTCGACCCCACGAGCTCGACCACGCCCACAGACACACCAACAGTAGCCACGACTGCTGGCGAGCCGTCGACACTGCCGCCACTCCTCGTCACCGACGTCAACTCCGACCACCATTCCGAGAGCCACCACCACCATTGGAAAGACCTCGTCATGGTCGACCTTCCTCGAGCTCCTTAGCTTCTGCTGTCGCATCCTCTTCGTACGAGGTCAAGAGGAAGATTTCCTCTAGTTTTGGGTTCTATTAGTATTTACCAAAAATGCCATTGTGGAACACTATTTAAATATTTTGTTGGATTAAATTATTAGGGTGAAATTGTGACATTATACTTATTCCTTTTCATATTTAATTTGCTCCTGTTATGCACATCAATTCTCATTGAAATTGGATTCAGATTTGCATGCGACTAGAAATTACATACTCTGCCACTACACATGCATCATTTACATATTTTTGAGAGCTTGATTTATGATGTGAAACTTATGTAAATAGCCCTCAACTTCTCATGAAATTGAAAGTTACATTCTGACCTGCATATTCATTGAATTGATTTTATGAATGTTTCTGTGAACATGATGGCCCCGTAGTCGTGAATCTATTGGTCTGTCCTCCCTATGGATATGACCTGAAGTGTGGTATTATTTCAGTATTTTAGTAACTTTGATTGAGGTTTTTTCTACCACATTACATATTACGATGACATATTTTTCTGATATCATTTGCAAAGTGAAAAAAACTCTCGATTAGCAATAAGCATGGAACAATGCAAATAGAAAAATATTTGCGAGTTTACTAGGCTCGTTGCCTCCCCGGCAATGGCTCCATTTGGTTGTGAGAATTTTGCTTGATTAAAATAGTAATAGAATGATTTATCGTTGTAATTTATGTGGTGGAAATCTCTCAATCAAAGATTAAAGTATATACCAATTTAAACCATGAAAAAGATGTCATATCCACAAGGAGGTTTAAGCCTAATAAAACTCGCAAATTCCTCATCTTATTATTCCATCATGATAGAGCCAACAAGTATAGTTTAGCATGCAAAGTACGTGAGGCTAATAGATTGAATAGATATGCAATCAGATAATATACTAAAAATACAAGGGGCTAGTGATGTGCATGCATCTGATTAACCTAAAATGTCTATTAATGCATGTTCTTAGTGTCACATTAGCATCATACATTGTAAATAGTGCATAACATGCATAATCATGCATTTAGATCAAGTTGTATAAATTATATAGTAATTATCTCATTTTTTTGGCCAGGGACAGGGCAAATTTTTATTAGAGCCTTGGATCAAAGATCCAACCGTATAGATCTGATCAGGGCGACGATTAGAGTTCAACGACTCAAAGATCGCCCTAATCGGACATCTGAAGCACCAGATAGAGACCGAGGAACCTTAAAGAGCAAGAGCCAAGATGGTGTTAATCTGCACCTCAAACGACAAATCCAACCGCACAGATGGGTTTGGATCGACGATCGCAGCCTAATGGCTAAAAAATCAATCCAATCCAACATCTGTGGCACCATCTACATCACTCAAAAGATGGACGGCCTAGATGGCACCACGTGGTACCATCATTGCTGCCCAACATCGGCCATAGCTCTCCTTCTTCACCTGCTTGACAAATCTCAGCCATTGGATGCCCATCCAATGGCCGAGATCGCACCACGCCACCGCTCATCCAACACTCTCCTCTTCTAAACGTGCATGCCACATTTGATCTCGACCGTTGGATGAAGATCCAAGGATCGAGATCGGCCATGCGCTAAACACTCCACGCGACACAAACGCATGCTCAGTGCAGCGGTTGCACATGCTACGCGGGCACGCGATGCGTGTTTGAGCCCACATTCGCTGCAAGCGGGCGCGTGATTGGAGCCACACGATGTAGATCCAACAGTGTGGGTTTAGGCACTTTAATCCATTCGATCTCTTGATCGTACGGCTGAGAGCATGCGAATGTGCATGAGCATTGAATGGCGCAGAGGGGAGGGGGCACGTAAGCGGCATGCACGTCAGCCACGTTCAGGCCTTTAGTGATAGATAAAGCCATCACTAAAGGTCTTGAATTAATGTTTTTCAAGTTGTAATGTCCAAAATGCCCCCACTCCTTGCAATTATAAAAGGTGACCCCTTCAATATGGATTTCTCATCCCTTCTCTTCTCTCCCTCTCCAAAGCTCAAGAGAAGCTTGTCCCACACCTAGGATGCTCCTCAAGAGCTAAAACCAAGTTTTCACCCCTGTTCTGAAAGCAGATCCCACGACAACGATGTGCTGCCTCGTTCCCATTCCTCCTCTTTCGTCCTCCTTCTTCCCACTCCGTTCCTTGTCGTCCAGGCGTCGTCTTGTCTGACTAGTCCTCCAAGCGATCGTCGAGGAGGATAACTTCTCTCTCCCATTCTTTTCTTGCTTTCTAGAGTAGAATTTTCCTGCTTTCTAGCTATAATAATTTCTCACTTTCTTAGTTGTAAAAACATTTTGCAATATCAACTGAATGTTTTCTCTCTCTCTTATTGTCTATATTGATTTCATTCCATTGTGCAAGCTGCCAATTAAATATCTGGGACTGCCATTACGAGCTGCAAAAATGAAGAAGAATGATTGGAATGTTCGTTTTGATAAGGTATCTGTCAAACTGAAAGGGTGGAGTAGCAAATTTCTGTCAAAGGGTGGAAGACTAATTCTTCTAAATTCAGTGATAACTTCCATCCCGGTGTTCTATTTCAGCATCTTTAAGGCCCCTAAATCAATTTGGAAATGGTTGGACGATATGCGGAAGAAATTTTTTTGGAAAGGGGCAGGTATGAGGCGAGTTTCATGCAGCCTGTGAAATGGGAAAAGATCTGCAAGCCAAATGAAATGGGTGGACTGGGGATTAGGGCACTTAAGGAATTCAATGAGGCTCTTCTGATCAAATGGGCAATCAAGATCTTTGAGGGCAAGGATGAAATCTGGACAGACCTGATCAGAGACTGCTATGGTGACTCCAACAGTGCACTGAAGAGGCTACATCCAGCCAAACCATCCCCTTTTTGGAGATCGATTATCCTTGCAATCAAAAGCAATTGGCACCTGATGCAGCCTAGGCTTGGAAACGGCTGTGATTTTAGCTTGTGGAATGAGCAGTGGTCAACTATGGGGATGCTAAGAGATGCTTATCTAAGAGCACATGCTACAGCTGCAGACAAAGAAGCTCCTGTCAGCAGCTTGTCGTCTGCTGCAGGGAACTGCTGAAGGTTGGAAGGGTCTAAATTGTGTAGAACAGGTACACGACAATGGGAGGATAGGTAGAACTTGTTATCTGCATTGCAGCAGATTCATCCCAAACAGGGTGCGGCTGACACATATGGATGGAATGGGAAATTCTCAGTGCAGCAGGCTTATGAAAGGATTATCAGGTCAAACACAAATGTGGAGAGTGACCCAATTAATAAGAAAATTTGGCTATTAAAGATTCCATTGAAAGTGAAAATTTTCTTGTGGCTTTGCAGGAGGGAAGGCTTGAGCACGAGTGACTTTAGACATAGAAGAATGGGGACAACGTTAAACGCTTGTCATCTCTGTGGATTTCACACTGACAGTGCATCTCATATTTTCTCCTCATGCTTGGTCATAGACAAACTATGGAAGAAAATTTGCTAGGAACCTCTACCTACTTGGGATTCCCTTTGGTAGAGGTTTAATACACCTGGACAACCATACAAGTGTATGGCCGCCACCTTGTGGTGTGCATGGAGGGCGAGAAATGAAAAGCTGTTTCAGGATACCAATTCAGTGTGAAATAATTGTAAATGAGTGCAGGTCCCTCATACATAGTTGGGGATCTGTTCTGTAATGTTTGTTTAATTTGAAATAAATTACCCTCTGGATTGCTTTCCTCACAGTTTCAAAAAAAAAAAATTCATTGTGATTATTCTACCCTCTAAACAAAAACACAAAAAATATAGTTGCGAATTTTGATCGACGTAGCCTCCCTGAGTTCGACCTGGGATTTTTTATAGATTTTTCGGTATAAATTTTATTTGTTGAATGGATTTCTTCACTACTTGAACTACAACGACAGGTTTTCAAAACCAACTCCGATAGCGTAGTTGTCCGTCATTCAACATTTTGGTGTTGTTGCCGGGGAGGCAATGATTTTCCAATCTTATTTTCGCATTTCATGCACCTTACTGTCTTCTAACTTGCTTTCTCTCATGTCTATTATTTTGCAGATACCTCTATCAAGGAATCGTCAAGCGGTAGATCGGAGTAAAGTGCAATTGAAGATGACTGTAAGTGCTCCCCATTCTTCCCCCTTTATAGATTTCATTTCATCACATTAAATTCAAGTTCCAATTAACCTAGGTGTTTGCATAAATCCTAGGATTAGTTTGGTTATTTGGATTTCCACTGACATTCATTTCACCCTCACATATAAATAAAAAATAAAAAGATATTTTTGTGGGGTAATTCAACATACACACAACATACACCCACTTTCAAGGCACTTAACCTAATTGATTTTCTTCTACCCAACCGGATTCTGATCTATGGAACCGATACACACAAATCAACACATAAAAGAGTAGAAATCATTCTAGGTTAATCATTTTTGTGTGCCTAACTCAGTGGTGCAATTGTGGCCAATTGTTTGAGTTGTTTGGGCTGCACCACTCAACATAAAATCAACTCACCAAGTAGCTTCCTCTTAGGGTTTTCAATCTAGGCTCATACAAGGCACTCCACTTTATTTCTGATTTTAAAAGGAAAGCAATCTTCACCCGTGCTTGAAAACCTGGTTTGCCTCAAACTTGATTGAATTCAACCTAATTCTAAACCCTAAAAGCTACTTAAGCAAGATTTGAACATTAAAATCTACTCATCACAAATAATCTTGCTTGAAAATCCTAGTTGTGAATGCACTTACACATACTCAATTGATCAGTAAGGGCACAACCCATTTTAAGGGCCCACCACATTCCATAAGTACTACAATCCCAGGCCTCAATAAAATCGAGTAGATGTTGGCCTTAAGGACTGATTTGCTCTTTGGGGCCTAGTCTGAGATTGTTTATGATTAACCTGCTTGTACTAATCAATATGATGTCTAGATAGGGAAGTAGCGTCAAACGACTGCGGCTCGGGCTACACTAGGAACCAAAGGAACAAGCCGAAGGAAGAACCTTCTCCCCAGTCCCTCCTTCTAACTGGTTGGATTGAGCAGACACAAGTAGAGTAAATCGTTTATAATCTTAAGGCGGGTTCTGAGAATCTGTAGATCCTTAGGCTACCCCACTTAAGGATAGGCTTATTTTGTTGTGTTGTAGGGTTCTTATCCCTAGTCCTTCTGACCTTTTCCTAGTTTATGCTGGGAAGGTCATTGAATCCCCGATTGGAAGGACCATTAGAGTATTCTAGGAGGCATAGATTGGATTTTGGCAAAATTGATCCCATGGCCGATCAATAGCCTCCTCTGCCTCAGGACCCACAGGAGGTATTTCCAAGGCAGCTGGAATAAATGTAGAGAATGCAAGAATGGTTCCAGAGAATGCAGGGCTCTCAGCCCTTGAATCATTGTTATGATCCTTCAAATTACGGGGAACGTCCCAGCGTCCAGATTCCTGCCGGAGACGTAGAAATCAAGCCCCAGGTGGTAAGCCTGATCAAACAGTTCCATAGGCTTGGCTCTAAAGACCTGTTTCAGCACTTGGAGGACTTGACTACTTTGGTTCAGACCACCAAGGCGCGAAACGTGAATGAGGAGCAAATGATCATGCGGCTTTTCCCCCACTCTCTTAGGGTTAAAGCTGCTCATTGGTACAGGACTATAGGAAGACCAATTGCAACTTGGAATGAGTTGAAATAGATCTTTTTGAAGAAATTCTTCCCTGTCGGACATACCAATGCTTTAAGTCAGGCAATTACTACCTTTACCCAGTGGCCGGGGGAGTAGTTTCATGTTTCCTTGGAGTGATTCTAGGACCTATTACGGAGGTGCCCACACCATGAGGTGCCGAAATGGCAACTTGTGCAGATTTTCTACCACGGGTTGACTGAGCAACTTAGAAATCACGTGGACGCTTCTTGCGGAGATAATTTCCTCAACAAAGACGTAGATAGCGCACATGATTTGTTTGAGAAGATGAGTGAGAATTCAATCAATCATTCCTCCATGGATACTTTTAGTTGGCCCAGCAGTCTAGATCGAATGTTAATGAAGTCCACGACTCTCATTCATTCGATATGGAATTGATTTGTAACAAACTTGATAAGGTGGACTTGGTTGCTAAGAGAATGGAGTGAATGGTTGGAAACTCAATGGACAACTCTTGATCCACTCAATCCCAGAATTCGGGATTCCATTCATTGCGAGCTCCTTCTAAATGGGAGTTCGTGAATCAACTTGATGCGGCTCAACCTGCAAGTCAGCATTATTCGGAACCCCACGGGTTTCAAACTAGGGCCTTTGATCCCAATTTCTCTGATCCTTCCCTTTCTTTCTCTCCATCCTCACCCTATGAGGATGTTTGTGCTGTATAGGAGAATATTAAATCCAACCCTTATTCCAATGCTTATAATCTAGGTTGGAGAAACCACCTTAATTTCTCTTGGAAAAACTTGGGGCAGCAGACCCAATTCTGACCCAACAACTATGCTCCGCACTGACCAATGGGTCAAGGTCATGTTTATACTCAGTTGCCCCTGAATCAGGTCAATCAGCCAGCTTGGAATGCCCGTCAACTCGTAGGGCAGGCTGATTTGAACTGACAAATGGTAGAGGTGCAATGATCTATGCTCCAGCTGATGCAGCAAATGAAAACCTCGCTGGACAACTTGCAAACCGGGTTCATAGCTAATTCTCGTCAACCCAAATCTCTACAATCTCAACTCGTACCCAACCCACGAAACATCCTGAATCCAGGTAATCAAGCCCATGGGTACGAGAATTAGAGGGATCCACACGCACATGCTCAGGTGGTTGAGTAGGGTCCTTCCTCTTCTTCTTATGCAAATCAATGGTTCTTGGCTAATGAAGCCCCCAATCTTTCCTAACCCTCCCCAAGACCTAAACTCGTATGCATCCATAAATTTTGTTACATTGAGGAGTGGTAAACAAGCCCAGGTTCCACAACCACACTATTCTGATTTACCGAATCTTGGTGAACCTGATGAGAGAAAAGGGAACTCTACAGAAGAAATCATGGCTTAGGAACCTGATTCCAAAGATCCTACTCATGTTCCTTTTCCTGAGGCCTTGATCAGATCAAGGAAGAAGAAGTCTGTTAATAGTAATGAAGAGCTTCTGAATATTTTCAAGAATGTTGAGATCAATATCCTGCTCCTCGACTCTATCAAACATATACTGGCTTACGCAAAATTTTTAAAGAATTTATGTACACAGAAGCGTAAGTCGAGAGAATCTATTCCGAGGAAAGTGGTACTCTCGAGCAGGCTAGTTCTGTTACCCTGCACCACCTCCCTCAGAAAAGGAGAGATCCAAGTGCTCCTTTGATTTCATGTATCATCGGAGATTACACTTTTGATAGAGCACTGCTGGATCTAGGTGCAACCATCAACCTAATTCCAACTTCCCTTTACGAGAAGTTTGGATTAGGTGAACTTCGGCCAACTTCAGTAACACTGCAGTTAGTGGACCGTTCGGTCACAAATCCACGAGACGTTATTGAAGATGTTATTGTTAAGGTTGAGGATTTCTATTTTCCTATAGATTTCCTTATCCTTGATATGGATGTACCTGAAAATCTGAGGAACACGCCCATCATTATGGGGCATCCGTTCCTGGCTACCGCTAAGGCCAACATTAACTGTGAAAGCGGTAGCATGGAAATCACCTTTGGGGATCAAAGAATCAAATTGGATATTTTTAAGGCAATTAAAATATTCAAGGATTGTGGATTTATTGAGGAACTTAAGGATGATAATGTAAATATTGAAACTTGTATGATGGTTTCTGCATTTGAAAGTTCTTCCTCTGATGATGAATTGGACCCGCAACCCTCTTTGGCAAACCTGCCATTTTCTGAAGAGGTTATTGATTTTGTTTACTCTCAACCTCTTCCGCTTGATGTGTCTTCATCAGCATCTTCCTTACCTTCAATCATCAACCCACCCTAGCTTGAACTGAAACCATTGCCTGAGAATCTGAAATATCAGTTTTTAGGACCACATAAGATGCTCCCTGTGATTATCAATGCTAAATTAACAAAGGAGTAGGAGATTAAACTGATTAAGGTCCTAAAGGAACATAAGGAGGCAATTGGTTGGACCACTCATGACCTTAGGGGGATCGAGCCATCTTATTGCAATCACAGAATAATTTTGGAAGATGGATTCTACCCTTCTCACCAGATGCAGAGGAGATTAAATCCAAATATGCGAGAAGTGGTCAAGAAGGAGATTATTAAGTGGCTCGATGCAGGAATCATTTATCCAATCTCTGATAGTCCTTGGGTAAGTCTGGTGCATATTGTTCCCAAGAAAGCTGGGATTATCGTTGTGACTAATGAGAAAGGAGAATCTGTCACAACTCTTTCAGCTTCCTCTTGGAGGGTTTGTATCGATTATAGGAAGCTGAACACGGCCACAAAAAAGGATCATCTCCCTCTGCCTTTCAATGATCAAATCTTGGAAAGATTAGCCAGGCAGAAGTACTTCTGTTTCCTTGATGGTTACTGGGGATACAATCAAGTTCCTATCCATCTCGAGGATCAGGAGAAAATGACTTTCACCTATCCCTATGGAACCTTTGCTTTCCATAGGATGCCATTCGGCTTATGCAATGCACCTGCGACTTTTCAAAGGTGTATGCTAGCCATATTCTTAGACATGGTGGGAGAGTTTATGGAAGTCTTCATGGATGATTTCTTTGCTTTTGGAGAATCATTTGACTCTTGTCTAGCTAGTCTTGAAATGATTCTTATACGATGCATCAAAACAAGACTAGTCCTTAGCTGGGAAAAGAGTCATTTCATGATGCAAGAAGGCATTGTCTTGGGTCATGTAATCTTTGAATGGGGAATTGAAGTGGATAAAGCTAAGGTTGATGCTATCTCTAAACTTCCTCCTCCCACATATGTTAAACAAATTTAATCATTTCTTGGTCATGTGGGATTCTACAGGAGATTCATCAAGGACTTTTCGAAGGTTGCTCATCCTCTGAGCAATCTTCTCACCAAAGAAATGCCATTTGATTTCGATGAATCATGCTGTAACCCATTTGATTTTCTTAAAACAACAATCACTTGTGCTCCTGTGTTGCAACAACCGGTTTGGACAACCCCTTTTGAGATCATGACCGACACTTCTGATTATGTGGTCATGGCTGTTTTGGGTCGGAAAGTTGATAGGAAGCCCTCTATTATCTACTATGCTAGTAAAACTCTAGACAAGGCCCAGAGGAATTACACTGTTACTAAGAAGGAATTACTAGCTGTAGTATTTGCTTTCATGAAATTCAAGGCTTATCTCTTAGGGTCTCATGCCATTATATATACCGACCGCTCAGCTTTGAGACATCTCTTGGCCAAAAAGGATGCCAAACCCCAGCTTATTCGTTGGATTCTTCTGCTTCAAGAATTTGATCTTGAAATCAAGGATAAATCCGAGGTATAGAATGTGGTGGTGGATCATCTGTTGAGACTTCTGAGTGATTCTTCTTGTTTCGACATTCCGATTATTGATACTTTTCCGAATGAAACCATCCTTATAGTTTTGGGTGTCCAAACCCTATGGTTTGTTGACATCGTTAATTATTTGGCCATTGGTCAAATCCCCCAGGATTGGACCAAGAAACAACGGGATAGACTCAAATCTAAGGCCAAATATTATTTCTGTGAGGACCCTAAACTGTATCGCATCGACTCTGATCAAATTATTTGTCGATGCATTCCATAGAACGAATTCAATAGTATTCTCAAGTTCTGCCATGCATCTGCATATGGTGGACACTTCTCCGGGAAAAAGATGGATGCAAAAATTTTGCAATCTAGATTCTATTGGTTGTCTTTATTCAAGGATGCCCAAGAATTCTCGAGGTCATGCTCTCGATGCTAGGCACTCGGGAGCATAACTAAGAGAGATATGATGCCCGTAAACCCGATTCTTTCTGTTGAAATCTTCAACATTTGGGGCATCAATTTCATGGGACCCTTGATTCATTTGGACACCAGTACATTCTTGTCGCTATTGATTATGTGTCCAAATGGATCAAGGTGATTCCCACCCGAACTAGTGACCACAAGGTGGTCATCGATTTTGTCAAGAAGAACATCTTCAGCAGGTTCGGGATTTCGAGGGCCATCATCAATGATGGTGGCATTCATTTCACTAATGGCCAGTTCTGTAATTTGCTGACAAAATACGGGGTTAATCACCGAATCTCCACACCTTACCATCCCCAGACGAATGGACAGGTCAGGATCTCCAATCGGGAGATCAAGAATATTCTACAGAAACAGTTAGGCCTGATCGCAAAGACCGGACTCAAAAGCTTGAGGACGCTCTTTGGGCCTACAGTATGGTGTATAAAATGCCCATCGGCATGTCTCCGTTTCGTCTGGTGTATGGAAAGGCGTGCCATTTACCCGTAGAAATTAAACATAGGCCATTCTGGGCAATAAAACACTGCAATCTAGATCTGAGCTTAGCCAGGAAGACCAGGAAACTCCAACTATCTGAGTTGGAGGAGCTTAGAAATGATGCGTATGAAAATGCCAAGATCTACAAGGCTCGGACCAAAGCTCTACATGACAAATTGATTTCCTGTAAGAGCTTTGAGCCGAACCAAAAGGTCTGGCTATTTGATCCTTCACTTAAGATCTTTCCTGGCAAACCTAGGTCAAAATGGAATGGTCCATTCATTATTGACTAGATATTTCCAAATAGAGCTGTTCAGATTTCTAACTCGAAGATGGGTAATTCATTCAAAGTCAACGATCAACGTCTGAAGCCTGTTATTGACCGTACTATTCTAGAACCCATCTCAGACACGATTGCTCTAGCCATGTTGTGACTTCTTTGGCTGGACTTTGCCTAACTGACGGCATTAAACTCAATAGTTGTACAGTCTAACTCAGAGCTGACCCGAGCTTCATATTCAAGTGATATCTTCCGTACTCTACCCTTCCTTTCATGTCTTTTATTCTCAATGTGGACATTGCATCAGCTAGGCATGGGGGGGTAGATTCATTTCTGAATCATTTTGTCAAGCTCTGTGAAATTCTTGTAAATTATATTCTTATACATACATAAAAAAATTAATTAGGAAGGAATACTTGGACATTAGGACTTTTCAATCTTAGGAAATATTATAATAGGATTTGAACACTAAGACCATTCAGGTCTTTGGGCTTAATAAGCCTGGGTATCCACTAAAATGTGGATTTTTTTTTCGAGTCCGCGCCATCCTGAATTCTATTTTAATTTGATTAAATAATTTTGGGTGATAAGTACACTACTTATCAACCCGCCCTTTGATTTGAGGGAACTTTAAGTCTAAGCATCTACACACTATCTTGTCACTGACTCATTGTTCGGCGGTTTTAACAGAAATTGGGTAGCTAATGAACCTTATAGGGTGATATGGCTGGCAAGTTATCATAGGTAACAGCCCATAGGTAGGTTGTCCAGAGCCCAGTCACTAGACCTTTCTCTTTTTGCTGCTTTTAGGTAAATCTTAGACCAGGGAAGCCACCTACTTAAAAAAAAAAAAACAAAAAGAAAAGGAGAAAAGAAAAAAAAGAAATAAGCCACACTTCGCAGCATGAGTATGGCCGGCAAGTTGTCGGTGGTAACAGCTCATCGATAGGTTGTCCAGAACCCAGCTCAATAAATGCACTAAAAATTCCCAAAACACTTAGGATGAAGCAGAGAAGTAGAATAAGCTGGGGAGATATACATTGGACTAGCCCTTGTATTGGCCCCATAAAAATAAAAGTAGGGAGAAAGCTACCAATCGTAAAGATACACCTTTAGGCAGAACTCTCTTTTTAAGGTCACCTAGAGGCATAGAACCCCGAAGTCCGTTCTACTTTTCGACCAATGAGTCTATCACATTCACAATAAGATGCTTAAAACTTAGGGTTCTCATAAAATCCTTGGTGAGTTGAATGGCCGTAGAAAACCACTCTTTAACCCTAAACTCAAAAAATCCAAAAAATTAGAAAATAAGAAAAAGAGAGAAAGAGATTTTTCTTTGAATAAGCCGAAGGCTTGAGGCGGTCTGCATTTTGGCAGATACCCAGGCGCTGTTGTGTCTTTGAAAGTTCAGATCCTAAGTAAACATTTCTTAAGGTTGAAAATGACTTATGCCCAAGTAATCCAACCTAATTCTTTTATAAATAGCATGTAGTTTTTGCTAGGGACTAGTAAAAGATAGGCATGGGAGTGTTGAACGTACGAATCGCTACGCTAACGTGTTTGGTTTTGGAAAACCTGTCGTTGTAGCTTGAAAGCGAAGAATTCGTGTTCAACAAATAAAATTTATACCGAAAAGAATCCCAGGTCGAACACAGGGAGGCTATGTTGATCTATATTCGCAATTATATTTTTTTAGGATTTTTGATAAGCAAGGCGATATAATTATAATAGAGCTATCAGACTAAAAGAAAGAGAGAGAGAGAGAGAAAGAAAGAGAGAGAGAGAAAGAGAACATGCATTCAATCTTTCAACTGCTTATGCAATCAAACTAAATAAAAGTTACACTAGAAAGTGGAAAATCAATTACACTATAAAGCAGGAAAAATTCTACACTAGAAAAGCTGTAAATAAGAATGGGAGAGAGAAGTTATCCTCCTCGATGGTTGCTTGGAGGATGAGCCGGACGGGATGACGCCTGGACGAAGGAGAACGAAGCAGGACGAAGCAGAAGAATGGGAACGGAGCAGCACGCCGTCGTCGTCGCGGGATCCACTTCCGAAGGAGGATGAAAATTTGGACTTTATCTTGCGAGAAGCATCCCAGGTGTGGGACAAGCTTCTCTTGAGCTTTGGAGGGGTAGAGAAGAGAAGGAAGGGATGAGAATTTCGTATGGAGGGGGTCTCCTTTTATAGTTGCAAGGAGTGGGGGCAAAATGGACATTACAACTTCAAAATAATAAATGAGGGGTCTTTAGTGACGGATAAATCCGTCACTAAAGCCCCCAACGTGGGCGTAGCTCCCGTGCCCACGCACGCCAGCTCAGCTACTAGCCTGCGCAACTCATGCGCACGTTCAGTGATCCTCAACCGTCCGATCGCGAGATCGGACGGCTTAGGACGCATCTCCGCCCGCTGCTGCGCCCGCCTGGCACGTACGATCGCGTGTGACGCTGCGCGTTCAATAGCGCGTAAACGCTATCGGGCGCCTGGCCGTTGGATTGCGATCTGACGGTTGATGAAAGCGTGCCCGCTCACCTCAGAAATTGCTTGGCGAGGCTCGAACGCGCGCTAGCGCCTCGCGATAAGGCGCTGGACCGCTGCGCTGCCTCACCCAAAAGGTTGCGCGGATGATTTTAAAGAGCCGTGTCCACAGTCGTTGGATCAAGATCCAACGGCGGAGAGGGGAAGGGTGTGCGGTCTTCATGGAATGTAACCGGCCATTTGGGTGGCCGGGATGGCACCACGTGGCGCCATCTTGGCCGTCCATCTTCTGGAAGTTGTAGATGGTGCCACGGATGTCAGATTGACTCGATTTTTGCGTCGTTGAGCTGCGATCGTCGATCCGAATTCATCCGTGTGGTCGGATTTTTCATCTGAAGTGCGTATTTACACCATCCTGGCCCTTGATCTTCTAGGGTTCCCCGATCACTATCTGATGCTACAGATGCCTGATTAGGGTGATCTTGGAGTCGTTGAACTCCAATTGTCACCCTGATCACATCCATACGGTTGGATCTTTGATCCGAAGCCCTAATAAAATGTTTGCTTTGTCCAAGCACAAAAGAGGAGACAATTAGCCTCCATTTTATTCAAACTACTCTAAATGCAAGATGATGCATGTTATGCAATATTTATATCATGAAATGCAATCCTATGCTTAAGAACATGCATAAATAGACATTTTAAGTAGTGTAAATGTGTTTACATCAGGGGATGTGATGTGCATACATCTGATTAACCTAGAATGTCTATTAATGCATGTTCTTAGTGTCACATTAGCATCATACATTGTAAATAGTGCATAACATGCATAATCATGCATTTAGATCAAGTTGTATAAATTATATAGTAATTGCCTCCTTTTTTTGTTCACGGATAAGGTGACTTTTTATCAGGGCCTCAGATTGAAGATCCAACAATACGGATCTGATTAGAGTGACGATTGGAGTTCAACGACTCCAAGATCGCCCTAATCGGACATTTGTAGCACCAGATAAAGACCGAGGAACCTTAAAGAGCAAGGGCTAAGATGGTGTTAATCCACACCTCAGACGACAAATCCGACCACACAGATGGGTTCGAATCGACAATCGCAGCCTAATAGCGTAAAAATCGATCCAATCCGACATTCGTGGCACCATCTACATAACTCAGAAGATGGACGGTCTAAATGGCGCCATGTGTTGCCATCATAGCCGCCCAACACCGGCCGCAGCTCTCCTTCTTCACCTGCTTGACAAATCTCAACCGTTGGAGGCCCATCCAATGGCCAATATTGTGCCACGCCACCGCTCATCCAACGCTCTCCTCTTCTGAAGGTGCATGCAATGTTTGATCTCGACCGTTGGATGAAGATCCAACGGCCAAGATCGGCTGTGAGCTAAACACTCCGCGTGACACAAACGCACGCTCAGCACAGCGGTCGAGCATGCCACGAGAGCGAGCGACGCGTGTTCGAGCTCGCATTCGCTGCGAACAGGCAAACGATTAAAGCTGCACATGTAGATCCAGCGGTGAAGATCGAGCGATAGCACGCACGCACGACGCTTACACGTGATTGCACGCGGGCATGCGATGCGAGCATAGGCACTTTAAGCCGACTGATCTCTTGATCGAACAGCTTAGAGCGTGTGAACGTGTGTGAGCATTGAAGGGAGTGGAGGCGAGGGGGCGCGTGAGTGGCGTTGATAAATGCCAGTTTATCATCATTCTTATGCATTAAAATAAACCTAGCTCTTAGGATTTTACTCCGCAAATGGGTTTTTGGCATGCATTGCATTTTTTATTATATTTTTTAATATGTTTTTGTGAGTGTTAGGGATGAACAGATATGCAGATCCCTAAAACCATAGCACTCAAGAAGGTAAATGGTGAAGGAGAAGCTCAGACTAGCTGGAACTCAGCTTGATCCAGCTCACCACAGCTGGAACCTAGCTCACTTGAAGTAGGGTTAGCTCATCCCAGCTCCATTCAGCTAATCTCAGCTGAATGGCAGCTCAAGTCAACTAAGATCTAGCTCAACTTAGCTGAGTCTAGCTCATCTCAGCACCCACTAGTCCACAGGGAGCTCTAGCTAGCTCAGCAGAGTTGACAGGAGTTCACCCCAGCTCAAACCCAGCTACATCCAGCTCCATACAACTCCAGCCAGATAAAGAAGAACTCATCTCAGCTCAGGAAGCTCAAGTCCAGCTCCCGGGGATTCAGCTTAGCTCAACTCAGTTGAGCTAAGCTACCTTAACTGCCTCAACCAGCTTGATCCTCCCCGGGAGCACCTGACCTAGCTCACCTCAACTCATTATGGTAGAAGCTAGCTCACTTTAGCTTGTCTTAGTAGCTAGCAAAGAACTAGCAAGCTAAGCCAGCTAGAGTATCTCCATGCCAGCCTCTTTAGCAGTAGCCAGCTCCAGCTTCAACTCCAGACTTCTTCTCCTCAGCTCCTCCCTCCAAATCCTAGCTCCAACACCTTCTCCTCTACACCTCCATTAGCTAAGCTAGCTTAGCTTAGCTATGCTCCAACTTCCTTGGCTTGTACCACCCCAAAAACCCACCTAACAACTCCACCCAACTAGCTCCACCTAAGCTCCACATAAGCTAACCTACTTGGCACCAACCTAGCCTACCCACCACCTCCAAAAGACACCTAAAAGTGGCACCAAAACCACCCTAACCACTCCCTTGATGGTGCCACTTTTCCCTCCAAAAACTCCCTTCATCTCCACCATACACCTCTCCTTAAATCCATCTCCAAAACCACCCTAACCCTCCTTCTAGAAGACCCTAGGTTGGCGCCAAAATGGTGGTGTCTCTCCACCACCAAAAGCCACCAACACCACCATAACCACCCCCTTTAACACCTCTTGGGTTGGCGCCAAATACCCTTGGCCATAGGATTACCAACCACCTCCATCCTTCCATCCTAACCCTCCATTTCAAGGGGCACTTTAGCCCCCCATCCTACCCTATAAAAAGACCACTACCCACCACCATTCAAGGCACCCTTGGCTAGCAAATTCACTCTCATATTCCACCTAGAATCCCACATCCAAGAGAGAAGAAGAATAAGAAGATTTAGGGGATATTCTGTCCCCTTGGTGCCTTCCCCTCTTCCCTTCTCTCTTGGGTCACGCCAGCCAAAGGAGAAGCTAGGAAAAGAACATCTTTGGAGGAGATTTTGAAGGTGATCCACGCCATCTTGGAGGAGCTCTTGAGGGTGGTGCACGCCCCCCCAACCCCTTGGAGGAGAGCATTGAAGGTGGTAGCTTCCACCTTGGAGGAGCTCTCAAGGAAGGAGAAGGAGGCCCTCTTTTCAAGCCAAGGAGAAGCTAGGCTTGGAGCAAGAAGACTTCCTTCTTCACCATTTTTGCAAGAGGATTTGTGTTTCTTTTCTTGCTTTTAGATTTTTTTTATTTTAGTAGAAGCATTCCTCTACTTGTCCTTGAAAAGAACACCAATTCTAGTCAATTAAATTTCCTTCTTTTAGCTTTTTATTGCAGTTGTTACTTTTGGTTCTAGCACTTGTTTCATCACTTCTTCCTAATTACTCTAGGCCTCCACTTGCCTAGAGTGAGCTTAGGAAGAAGATATTTCTATCTTTTAAGTTTTAATTAAGCAATTGTAGGTGTTAGTACTTTCCGTTACAATTCGCATTTTGCCCTCGTCTTTTCAAAACAAAAAAAAAATTACATATTTAAAATACCAAAAAGAAAGTTGAGATCTATTTGTAAGCAAGAGGATTAATTTTGCAAACAATTGGCCTCCTTGGATGACCCTAGATACTCCCCTATCTAGGATATAAATTTCAAAGCGAAAGCGGATTTGCGTGTTACAACGACGTTAAAAACCCGCTTTTACAAATCACGCGTATTTCGCAATCACTTTTTGGCACCGCTGCCGGGGAGGCACGACTTTGCTATTATTTCTCCTCTTGCTTGAAGTAGATCTCATCCTCTTCTCTTTCTTCTTTTTCGTGTGTGCAGGAACTATTGCAGGAAGAAAGCGGGAATCTGGAAGCGAGAGCTCAAAGTTCCTTTTCTTCCCGCGAAATTCAGGTTGGTTCCTCTTTCTGGTCACATAATTAATTAAAACTACCAAAAACATATTAAACTTGGCTTTCAGGATCCTAAAAAACTTGATTAAGTGGAGTGGTGCATTTTAAAATCCATTGTTTGCTTGAATGCTTCTTTCGCATCGCTCCATTGCAAGTATTGGTGTTCTATTTTTTGGGTCCCGATTTTTGTCCGGACTTGAAAAATCGATTCCTAACACCAAAAGCCTCCTAAAATCATAAAATTTCCTCTAATGATTGTCAATTAAGTTAGGAACATCTTTTCCAAATTTCAGAACAATTGTATTTGTATTTAATTTTTAAAGATTCAAGGATTGCATAGGGGTCACACGCTCTAATCTTCCTATTTTTCTACTGTCCGTAAATTTTTGCAATTTATATACTCATCCAATTTTTGTGAAATTTATCTTGCTGGAATCCTTGTGAAATTTTACACATCACATAAAATCACAAAAAGTTTCTGAGGCCGGTGGTAATACTCAAAAGTCCACAATACCCACGGGTATCATTTCTGGACTTTGACACCAGTACAATTAAAAATTCAAAAAAATTATTCAAAAAATTTTTAAAATCTTACAAAAATCTTTTCTGGAATCCTTGTTTGATTTCACTCAAGGTAGTGGTGTTGCTTGCATTGATTGAACCACTATCTATTTAGAAAGCTTAAAAATAACTCATTGGTAGTTAAATTTCTGTCTTAGGGACAATTGGCTTAGGGTTTCCTTCTTTCTTTTTAGAGACTCAATTTAAAGGAAATATACAATCACCCATACAACTTGTTTTCCTTTGATTGTGGATTTTCAAACTTGTTTGAAAATGTAACTAGAGAAACCCTAAAACACATTCAATTAAATTGAATCCTAAAAGACATAAATACAAAAAGAATTGTGTGATAACTTGATTTTCATTGGAGCCACTCTCCAATTCTTGCACACACACAAAAAAATCGAAATAACAAGGCAACAACCCAATTAACGCCCTCCACATTCCGTGTGCACTGTAGTATCCTAGACCTAATTAAAACTTGTAGCAACTTGACCCCTAAGGCTTCATCAACTTAGGCTTGCTATCTAGGTCTTAAGTTTTCTTTAGTTAGTACCAATTCTGTTATCTATATCTGGTGTTCAGTTTGAGGGGCCGTGTCAAACGACCAGTAGCGGGTTTGTACAAGGACCTAGGGTTTTCCCTGGGAAACGTTTGGGTCCAAACCTCCCCTTAAGAACCTTAGCTAGATTTGTTGACAGAACGGGTATTCACTATTGACTACTTATTTCCTACATAGACCAAGTCTTAGGTTTATTATTAGGGAGTCGCATTTAAGTTAGGTCTAGTTTTGTTTGTTTGAATTGCACACTTTCTCTCATCTCTTTCTTTTCTCTTCCCCTCCAATTCTTCCAAGTAGTGCATGCATGGGCGACAGTCCCAAAAACCACACCTCGAGGGACCATCTGATTTTGCCCCCGCAGCAGGAAATTATTGTTTTCTTCCCCCTCCTCTTCTAAAAAAATGGAAAACCCAGGAAGCCGTCAAAAAAATTCTGCTTCCACTTCTAACCCGTCAGCCGACCCACAAGCTGACTTCACCCTCCCTCACCTTCATAACTTGGAGCAACTAGAAATACCAGCAGGGCCAGGTGGCCCTCCAATTATAACCCAAACTACAAATCCCTTTGCATTAATGGTCAACCATTTGGTTCGACTACAACAAAATCAAGAAGATCTAGCTAGGACTGTCACGAACCTAGCTAATCAAGGACAACATCTACCACCCCGCCAACAGCCTATCGTTCTTCTTAAGGATTTCTATGATGCTTCCAATTATGAGGAAAGACCAGGGGTGGTCATACCACAAGGGATTTCGAGATCAAACCAGCCATTCTAAACCTTATCAAGCATTTTCATGGTCTTCCAAGAGAAGACCCTTTTTGTCATCTCAAGGAATTAACTGTCCTCTCTCAAACCACTCGTTCCCGCAATGTGCAGTGAAACGCTGACGGCAACCGGGTTTTATTGTTATAGCGTTGTAGTATAGCCAGTTATTGCCATCATTTCAAATATATAAATTTTTTACTCGGAAAATAAAAGAGTTCCCGAGGTCGAACTCAGGGAGCAAGTTGTATTCTAGAGATATACATGTTTCTTTTACAAAAAATAAAGAAAGAGAGAGAAAGAATTTGTTGTCTTTTCTTCTTTTCTCTTTGCTTCTCCTCGTCTCAGATCTTCTGTTATCCTCTTCTTCTTTATCTGCAGTGGTGATGTTCTTCTTCTGCAGTGGTGATGTTCTTCTTCTTCTTTCAGCTGTTCCTGCTCTTCTTCTTTGAGTTCTTCCCTGTGTTCTCCTCCGCCTCGCCTTCTTCTGTTGTTCTTCAGATCTCCTTCTTTCTTCTTTTCCCTTCCTGTCAGGATGTCGTCTCTCCTTCTTTCTTCTTTTCCCTTCAGGACGTCGTCTGATTTTCCAATCAGACGACTTAAACCACTTGTTGCTACAGTGTCTCCCTCAGCTTCCTTCTTCTTCCACGGTCCTTCTTCTTCACCTGTGCCTGCACACTTCAGAGTTTACGTCAGGGGGCAAAACCTACTCTACCCCCCGCCCCTCAGTCTCTCTCTCACAGAATCGGCTCATAGGATAGCTCTCCCAGAGCTGCCGGGTAGCCGGGTACGGGTCGCGCCCGGGTCCAGGCCCACCGGCGTGCGTGGTGGGCGAGGAGTGCAGGTCAGTCTAAGTCGGGTCGGGTCAGATCCGCGGGGCGTGAGTGCGGACGAGACCGGGTAACCGGGCGGGTGAAGGGGACCTCACCCCGTGTGCTGAGGCAGTAAGCCTCCAGCACTTTTTCGCTTTAAACCGCTGCGCCTCTTCAGACTTTTCCGAGGTGGGACTAAATGTCCCACCTCAATTGAGCGCCCGCAGCGGAGAAAGCAGCAGGCGATCGCGGCTTCACGCGAAGCCTTCTCCCCAGCTGCGAGCCTGATGCTTTGTCGAAATGCCTCGCAAGGCCTAGGAGTCGAATCTGGGCGTGGCGCTGGGCGTGACGCGCCTGCAGCTGCAGGCGGAAGCAGCTCCTTCTGCACGGCAATGGCGGCGGAGGTCGGGTGGCCTGTTCACAGCAAAACGACCTCTCGGCCTAATCAGAAGGTGCCGGGAGCTTCGCCAGAGTGCGGCGAAGCTCGTGTGGGTGGTGGCGAGGCGTGGGGCGGCGTGCAAGGGCTGCCCTAGGTCGGACTGTGGGTCGGAGGATGGGTTTGTTCGGTGGGGTTGCAGAGGGTGATGTGGGGGAAGTGGAAGGGCGGGGATTGATCAGGGTGAGGAGGCGGAGGTTCTGCGGTGGTCGGCGAGCCGTGTGGGTTGCTGGGGTGATGGGAGCATCTCGCCGGAGTTTGGCCGGAGACGAGGGGGGTGACGGTGGACAGGAGCGGTCGAAGGTTTAATCAAATAAAAGACAGTGAGGAAAAGAAAGAGGGGGAGATGGGGAGGAGTTCTGACCTAACTATGGAGACGAAAGGGGCCGGGGCAGGGCGACAGTCGTATCGACTGTCGCCGGAGAAGAAGATGCCCAGGGGAAGGGGCGGCGGCGAGCAGAGAGCCGGAGAGGCGCCAGCTGGGTGCGGCGTGGCGCGGGAAGAGCAGGGGAAGAAGTCCCTGCTGATGGTATTGCGGCAGAGCGAAGAGGAGGAGGAGGAGGAACCGCCGGAGCTGGTGGGCGTCTGCCGGAGTGAGAGGAGAGGAAAGTTGGGGGTTTTCTCCGTCAGATCCGAGTTGGGAAGAACGGTGGAGCGACGGGGGTATTTATAGGGACCGAATCAGGGAGGAAGGCGGAGGGAGACGACGTGTCTCCCTCACCGGAGGACGCCGGAGATGCAAACCCATACCGTCCGTGCGTTCGCACGGCCGGTATGGCGGGTTACAGCGACCAGGGGGGTGTCCCTGCGACGGCTGACGACGCAGGGCACCCCCGGTTTACTTGCCAGGCTCTCCCCCTCACCCTACGCGGCGCCATGATCCGTGCAAGGTCGTCGGAGCATGGTGCTGGCAGGTTTTGCAGGGGGGACCTGAACGCAAAGAACGAAGGAGAGTTAGGGGCCAAAATGCGAGGGTTCAAAAGTTGAGGGCCAAAAAGTAAATATATGAGGACCAAAGTGTAAAGTTGGTCAAGGAGGTTTCTTCTTAGGCTCAAGTTTTTATACATGACTAATTAGGACCTAAGGAATCTGATGGTGAATTTCATTTCTATATTAAACCTTGTTTGACCGGTCAATTTATGCGAAAACCCAAATTAAGTTATTAATTGGGCATGGTTCTCAATGTAGGTCAAAATGGGTTCTGAAGGCCAAATTGAAGGTTCTAAACCCTAGAGATTATTTTTCTATGAATTTTAGAGGGTTTATTCTGTTTTTACTTTGCCTTGAACCTCGTGAATTGAAGTGGGTTGTTTTAGGGTTACAGATTATCATTTAGTTCCTTGGAATTGCTGTAGCCCTTTCTAGATCATCTCATCCCACTTTTATTCTTATTAAGTTGCTTTGACCTATGTTTGGACCCTGAATTACCCTGTATGTAGATTATACTGGTAAAATTGCATTTTTACCCCTTATGACTTGTTTTCTCCTTAAACTCAGAATTCTCTGAGTTAAGCCTTTCCTTGAGTTATGTAGGAGCTTTTATCCTTTGTATTAGGTCAAAATGAGCTAGTTATGGCTCATGATGAGGTTCTCATCATGCAGGAAGACGTGTGGTTAATGAGACTCTTTCCTCTCTCTCTTAAAGACAAAGCATCGCATTGGTTTAGAATGGTTGGGCGCCCTATTACCACCTGACCCCAATTAAAAAGTGCTTTTCTTAAAAAAAATTTTTCGATCGGTCGAACGAATGCATTAAGAAGATCCATAACGACCTTTCAACAAAAAATTGGTGAACCCCTCCACGAAGCCTGGGAAAGATTTCAGGAACTTCTAAGAAGTTGTCCCCACCATGAAATTCCACAATGACAGTTAGTGCAGATCTTCTATCATGGATTAGAAGATCAATTGAAACAATTTGTGGATGCCTCATGTGGGGGCAATTTTCTTAACAAAGGCGCCGAAAGTGCCTATCTTCTCTTTGAAGAAATGAGTGAAAACTCATTTAACATGACTTCAATGGACACTTTTGGCAGATCACAAAACCCCAGACACGGAGTCCATGAAATTGACTCCAAATCCACCTCTATTCTAGTCATGCAAGATGATCTATATATGTTATCTCAACGACTAGACCAGATGCAAATTCACCGAAAGAAAATGGAAGAAAAGCTCATAAACAAACAAGCTCCACACGTCCACTCTCAACAAACTAAACCCCCACACATTCTCCGAAGAGAAAATCTACACAATATTGATGCCACATCTGCTGGCCAGCAATTTCCGGCTGATTTCCCACAAGATTTGACCGGGAATTTTGATCAAAATATTTTTGATCCCACCTCGAAAAATATTTATGCTCTCCAGGAGCAATTTAGAAACCCCTCCAACACTTCTAATCAAAACTGGAGGACTAACCCAAATCACTCCTGGAAAAACCCAAATCCAATTCCTTTTCCCAAACAAAACTATTTTGGGAATTATGGGCAACCTATGTATCAACTTGGACCATCCCAGGATGATATTAATAATCAGGTCATGAAAACTCTGCAAGGAATGCAGACTCAAATGGCAGAAGTAACTCGCATGATTACCAACTTGCAACACCAAGTTAAGGTTACTCCTGATCATCGACCTATTGGAAATTTACCTTCCCAACCCATGCCCAACCCAAATAATCAAAGGAATCAATTCCAAGGTGGATATCCCAGTCAACCCATTCAACTAGCACCTCAGCATCCGTCGGGTTTTAATAACAACTAGGCCCCCCATCCTTATCCTAGAAACAGCCAGACTGCAAATGCAGTTACCTTGAGGAATGGGAAAACCACTCACAATACCCTACCTGTTAAAGAAACCCGCTCTAATGACACACAGATTAACTCTTCCCCTCCTATTGTTCAGGAACCAATTCATGCAAAACAGGGCAACCCTGCCCCATTTCCATAAGCCCTCCACTCTTCAAAAAAGAAAAAGACAAAATCCGAGCCCACTGAGAAGGAACTAATGGATTTATTTGGGCAAGTAGAAATTAATATCCCTCTCCTAGATGCCATTAAATATATCCTTGCCTATGCAAAATTCTTAAAAGATTTATATACTCCGAAAAGGCAGCCCAGAAATTTAGGAAAGGTAATTCTTCCAGAGACAGTCAGCTCAGTTGTGTAGAGCCGACTGTCTCTTAAGAGAAAAGATCCCGACGCCCCCCTAATCCAAGTTATCATTAATGATACCTCATTTGATCGCGCTTTGTTGGATTTGGTGCCTCAATTAATCTTATCCCCACAGTCATTTTTGAGGAATTTAAGATCGGTGAATTGAAGCCTGTTGAGGTTACTCTCCAATTAGCCGACCGATTTACGATTAAACCAAGGGGAATTGTTGAAGATGTTCTTGTCCCGGTCAAAAATTGTCTATTTGCAATAGACTATTTAGTCCTGGACATAGAGGTACCTGAAGCACTTATGTTTGCCCCCATTATTCTTGGAAGACCATTCTTAGCCACCACCCGTGCCAATATTGATTGTGATTCTGGAAAGATGAAGATCATGTGTGGTGGTGAATCTGTAACCCTAGACATTTTTCAAACTTCTAGGCAATTCCAAGAACCAGATTTCTTTGATGATTCGGATTCAGAAATAGAAAACATTGTGGAGGAAACTTTGCAGATTTCCCACTTAGGTTCCTGTTTTGCTGTCAATACGATTCCAGAACAATCTACTTTTTCTCACCCTTCCACGCCAACCACATGTCCAGCTAACATTCTAGTTGACCCATTCACTCTCACCTCACCTTTAACCCACAACGTAGAAACTCTTTCGGAGCTGAGCCCACAATTGGAATTAAAACCTTTGCCCGAATCCCTTAAATACGTCTTCCTAGGTCCTAATCAGACCCTGCCCCTGATTATAAATTCTGGACTTACCGAGGCACAAGAGCACAAACTCCTCCAGGTTTTTAGTAAATATCGGAAAGCTATCGGCTGGACCCTTTCTGATCTTAAGGGTATTCATCCATCCTATTGTATGCATCGTATATATTTAGAGGACGATTCTCGTCCCTCCCACCAACCATAAAGGCGCTTGAATCCTATTATGCAGGAGGTGGTAAAAAAGGAGATTATTAAGTGGCTGGATGCTGATATCATCTACCCCATTTCTGATAGCTCCTAGGTTAGTCCAACACAAGTTGTCCCCAAAAAGGCTGGACTAATAGTTGTCACTAATGATAATGGGGAAAATGTAGCCACTTGAACCGCTTCTTCTTGGCACGTGTGTATCGATTACCGAAAATTAAACACCACCACCAAGAAGGGCCATTTCCCACTCCCTTTTATTGATCAAATATTGGAGCGGTTAGCCGGACCGGATTTTTACTATTTTTTGGATGGTTATTCCGGCTATAATCAGGTAACGGTTCATCCTGAGGACCAGGATAAAACAACTTTCACCTGCCCCTTCGAAACCTTTGCTTTCCGAAGAATGCCCTTCGGTCTTTGCAATGCATCTGTTACTTTTCAAAGGTGCATGCTTGCAATTTTTTCAGACCTGGTAGGTGAATGTTTAGAAGTCTTTATGGATGACTTCTCTGTTTTTGGAGATTCTTTTGACCATTGTCTCAAAAATCTTGAAAGAACTCTCCAAAAGTGCATAGAAGTTAATCTGGTCCTCAGCTGGGAAAAAAGTCATTTCATGGTCCAAGAAGGTATTGTCTTGGGCCATGTTATTTCAAAACAAGGAATCGCGGTAGATAAAGCAAAAATAGATGCTATATCTATGCTCCCACCACCCACTACTGTAAAACAAATCATATCCTTTTTGGGTCATGTGGGTTTCTACTGTCGATTCATACAAAATTTTTCCCAAATCTCCAAACCTTAAGTCAGCTTCTCACTAAAGAGCAGCCATTTGATTTTAATAATAAGTGCCTGGAGAGTTTTTTGAGGTTGAAGAAAGAGGTTACTGAGGCACCAATATTGCAGGGACCTGATTGGGATAGTCCCTTTGAATTAATGACAAATGCCTCAGATTTTGCTATAGGGGCCGTTCTAGGGCAAAGAATTAGCAAGAAGCCCGTTGTGATCTATTATGCTAGCAAAACCCTTGATGATGCACAACGGAATTACACGGTTACTGAAAAGGAACTTCTTGGCATTGTATTTGCCTTAGAAAATTTTAGATCTTATCTGTTAGGGTCACATGTCACTGTTTATACCGACCACTCAGCAATTAAATATTTGCTAACAAGGAAAGATACGAAACCCCGCCTTATCCGTTGGATTCTGCTGCTCCAGGAATTTGACCTAGAAATCAAGGATAAGGCGGGATTGCACAATGTAGTGGCCGACCATCTCTCTCATCTTATGACGAATGACATAATGACCCCCCCAGATCAGTTCCTCGATGAAAGCATCTTAGCTGCTACAACCCTCCCTTGGTTTGCACCCATCGCAAACTACTTAGCAACAGAACAAATCCTCGCTGATTGGCCAAAAACAAAATAGGATAAGTTCTATGCTGATATTAAATATTATTTTTGGGAGGAGCCTGACCTTTTCTGCATTTGTGCCGATCAAGTCATTCGATGATGTGTCCCCAATTCTGAAATCCATGATATCTTGACACATTGTCACTCAATGGCCTGTGGCAGACTTTTTTCAGGCAAGAAAACTGCAGCTAAATTCCTTAATGCGGGATTTTATTGTCCCAGCTTGCACAAAGATGCTCATGACTTCTTTCGGTCCTGTGTGCGTTGCCAGTGCATCAGCAACATGACTTGGAAGGATATGATGCCCCTTAATCCTATTTTAGAGGTTGAAATTTTTGATGTTTGGGGCATCGACTTCATGGGACCATTCATCAACTCTGGTCGACTATGTTTCTAAATGGATAGAAGCAATACCCACCCACACTAGTGATCACTGTGTGGTTGTCGAATTTCTTAAGAAAAATATTTTCTCAAGATTCGGCATACCAAAAGCCATTATCAGTGACAGAAGCTCACATTTCACCCACTCACAATTCCGTCACCTTCTTTCTAAATATGGGGTTAATCATAAAATTTTCACACCTTATCACCCCCAAACAAATGGCCAGGCTGAAGTTTCTAATCGGGAAATTAAAAATATTTTACAAAAGACGGTTAGGCCCGACCGTAAAGATTGGTCCACCAAATTAGACGACGCTTTATGGGCCTACCGTACTGCTTTTAAAACTCCGCTTGGCATGTCTCCCTTCCGTCTGATTTTTGGGAAGGAATGCCATCTCCTGGTAGAATTAGAACATAAGGCTTTTTAGGCAATAAAACAACTCAATATGGATTTATTTGACGCCAGTAACCATAGAAAATTACAATTAACTTAATTGGAAGAATTACATAATTTTTCTTATGAAAATGCGAGGATTTATAAAGACTGAAAAAAGAAATTTCACGACAAATATATTGTTCGGAAACAATTTGACGTTAATCAATGCGTTTGGCTTTTCGATGTGAGATTACGTCTTTTTCCTGGCAAATTAAAATCTAATGGACTAGCCCCTTTATTGTCCATAAAACATATCCATACGGCGCTGTTGACCTTTTTGATCCGAAAACTAATTCTACATTTTAAGTCAATGGCCAATGTTTAAAGCCCTATTTGGACCATACGCCTAAAATTCCATCTGAATCTTTTAATTTTACTGAGCCAGCCACCCTTGATCACTAATGCACATCACGCCCAGCTGAATGGTGTAAAAGATAGCACTGGATGGGAGGTAACCCATCATTTTTTTTTCCTGCTTTCCTTTTTTCTTCTTTTTCCAGGTTTTGATCATCCTAAACCCAACCATTCTTCACTAAGGTGATCCCTTTTCCCTCCTAATGCATGAGGACATGGCATATCTTAAGCATGGGGGGGTGTTTTTAAATTTTGACGATCGATTTAAGATGTTCAAAACCTAAAAACATGCATTTTTCTTTAATTTATTTCTTGCTTGCATACCCAAAAAATAAAAAATAAAAATGATGAAAAACTTTTTGAGGAAAAATTTTTTAAATCAGGACTAAGGTTGAAAAACTCACTTTTGGTACAATGGGATTTAATCTTTAACAAACTAGGGATAAGGATGCGGATCTGATCATTAGAATTTCAGGGTCAATTTTCGACTAGATCAGATATCCTTCTCTAAAATTCCACCTGAACTCATGATAGTTTAGGTGACTTGATCCTATTTTGTAATGTGGAAAGTATTTGACTTAGTTTCTGATTCAAAAACTTGCATGTCTTAAGAAACTTCTTGTGTCACTCTTCACACACAAGCCAACACTTAAAAATAACTAAAAATTTGAAAAACTCCCTTGTTTGGACTTAGTAAAAGCTGAAGCAAATCATTGGTTTGAGTTCCCACCGCCGAGAAGGAGGAAAATGCCTCCTTTGAGGATGTGATGCCAACATGTTACAGCCTCGGCACTGCTCCATATCTATATTTCATATCTTTAGATGGAGCATTAAAGCGCATTTTAGCAGCTCAAGTGTCTTGGACGGTGCTCTACCTATAGTGTCGGAGCAAGAGCTTGAGTTTGCTTGGAGCGCCCCTTTACACCGCATCGTGTTTTGGGGTTGTGAGCTCCTGGGTGGTGTCATGGACAGTGCCATCCCGAAGTACTGGTGCCAGAGTCCCCTCGAGGAATGGTAACGGGAATGATGATCCCGACACATCTGTTGTAAGACTAAGCTAAAAATAAGCATGGGAGAAAAAAAAAAGTAATAATAACACGCCCTTATAAATGTTGGCTTTTCACAAGCATAGACACAAGGTTTTGAAGGATCTTGCAAGTTGCGAATCAGATTCATGAGTCAAAAAAATCCTAAAAATAAACATTTCAAGTCATATGAATTAACAAGGAGTTAATTTGTGAATTTTCTGGAGAATATATTGATCCCGTTCTGTCTAATGGTTGGATCCAAAAGCAAATCCCGATGTTTATCTTTAACAAATCCCGTACCTCCTGTGTTTTAATCTACCAAGGTCACTTAATCTCTTTTTCTCCTCAAAAGTTGAAAAAATTAGATTTCCCAAAAATTTCGTTTTCCAAAAAATTGAAGTTTTGCTAAGAGGCTAGCAAAAGATAAGCATGGGGGTGTGATAAATGCCAGTTTATCATCATTCTCATGCATTAAAACAAACCTAGCTCTTAGGATTTTACTCCGCAAACAGGTTTTTGGGCTGCATTTAGGCATAAATTAGGTTAGGCACGCATTGCATTTTTTATTGTCTTTTTTAAAATGTTTTTGTGAGTGTTAGGGATGAACAGATATGCAGATCCCTAAAACCCTAGCACTCAAGAAGGCAAATGGTGAAGGAGAAGCTCAGACTAGCTGGAACTCAGCTTGATCCAGCTCACCATAGCTGGAAGCTAGCTCACTTGAACAAGGGTTAGCTCATCCCACCACCATTCAGTTAATCTCAGCTGAATGGCAGCTCAAGAGAATTCATCTTAGCTCACCCTAGCTCAAGTCAGCTTAGATCCAGCTCAACTTAGCTGAGTCTAGCTCATCTTAGCTCCCACTAGTCCACAGGGAGCCTAACTAGCTTAGCTGAGTTGACAGGAGTTCACCCCTGCTCAGACCCAGCTACATCCAGCTCCACTCAACTCCAGCCAGATGAAGAACTCATCTCAGCTCAGGAAGCTCAAGTCCAGCTCCCAGGGATTCAGCTTAGCTCAACTTAGTTGAGCTAAGCTACCTTAACTGCCTTAACCAGCTTGATCCTGTTGGTGCTAAAGCACCACGATCATTTGTTTTGATGATAACAAAACATGTGTTATTTAACTTTTGCAATTTGAGTCCTAGATTTCAGGTCAATTGCAAATGTGGACGTGTTTAGACGGAGTTCGAGCTCGCATCCAGGACGGATTGGAGGAGCTTGATGGAAAACAGAGGAGGTTCGCGTGGAACGAAAGATTGAAGATGGAAGGAAATGAAGAATAGGATAGATTTCCTTCTTTTGTACTTGTTGTATTTTTCGTTTCTTTTGTTGCTCTTTATTTCCTTAGATATTTTATGTTAAAGAGCCTCAAAGAACCCTAACAGTAGTCCTAGGAACACCGGCACAACCCTAGGATACTTAGGTTTTCTGTAGAATACTTAGAAAACCAATATAGGGTTCAAACAGCACTTCCAGATGTCTAATTCCCAAATCAGACGTCTGATAAAGTATTGTAAGATGTCTGACTGTTATTTCAGACGTCTGATAACTGTTAGGCTGGAGATAGCTAGTTCTGTCTGATGAAATCAGACATCCATACCTTAGTCCAGACGTCTTAGAAGACGTCTGATGGACTTGCCAGAAGTCCAGATAGTGGACCGTTGGCTGGCTTAGCAAACAGTCAAGAATATGACCGTTAGAGCCTTATCAGACGTCCTTAGGTCTTTACAGACGTCAGATAAATGACCGTTTTGCCTCGGCTGACCCAAAATCTCTTCTCAGAGATTTTCTAGCCGTTGCAACGTTTGGAAATCAATTCCCACAATAAAAGTAGGTTTCCAGACGTCCATACTTTGTTCCAGACGTCCTGTATGTCGTCTGATGGACTTGCACGAAAACCCTGTTTAGATCTGATTCAAGTCAGGGAGAAACCCATATAGAATCAGACGTCTGACCTTGAAATCAGACGTCTTAAAGTGGCCTTCCAGACGTCTGATGCCAGAGTTAGACGTCTGATAACCCTGTCAAATGTAATCATTGTCCTGATTTCGGCCCGATTCTCTTGGACTTTGTTCCCAACGGCTATGGAAGCTTTTCTAAGCCTTCCAAAGCCTTCCTAAGGCCTCTATAAATAGAGGGGAGCCTTTTCACACTTAGACACAGAAGAAAAGCACTTAGACACACAAGAAACACTTTACAATACACTAAGATCAAGTATTTCCACTCTCTTGTGTCCAAGAAGCTCTTGCTCTCTAAGCTCAAGTTCTACATCTTGAGAGCATCATTCCCTTCACGCACCCACTCTCCCGCCGTTGTCTACGAGAGCGACATTACGCCGTTGCGTGGCTCACGCACCCGCGTCATCGTCGATGACTACTTGCAAAGGGGAGTTTCCTAAATCCTATAGAAGCTTAGGTTTATTACTTTGTTGGCTCTATAGGTTTGTTGTTTATTTTACCTTTGTCTTTTGGTTGGGTATTCACTTTGCGAATTCCTGTCTCCTTCGTGGGACAAAATCCTTCTCGTGGAGAGAAGGGGTTGAGGAACTCTACCCTCGTACTTGTAGCGTGGTTGTACTGAGGTTGAATCACCCTTGTTTTAAAGTGATTCGGTTAGTGGATTTGATCAACTAGGTTTATCGGAAAATCCTAACTCGAGAGGATTAGATGGTGGTTTTCACCCGGTTTGGGCTTCCACCTAAAAATTACTTGTGTACATTTTGTGATTGCTTATTTTGTGAGATTGCTTTATATATTTTATTTCCACAATTACTACGTCACCCCTCCTCATAGGGAGGAACCTTCATTTGATATCAGAGTAGGTCTCGCGTTATCGGCATTACAAACCGGCGAGGATCTAGACATGGAGGGAAAAGCATTCGTGTGCACTGAAGGACACGATACCTCGCGACCACCATACTTTGCAGGTATAGATTTCATTTATTGGAAAAATCGTATGACTATGTGGTTGCAGTCCTACGACTTCCGGGTGTGGGAAAAATGCGAATCCGCATTTTTGATTCCCAAGAAACCTGCAAAAGGTTACTCAGAAGATCAGGTTCAGAATCTCAACCTCAACGCAAAGGCAATGAATGCCTTGTATTACGCGTTGAGTCTGAAGGAGTTCGAGAAAATCCAAGAGTGCACCACCGCCCACGAGATATGGAGGAGGTTGGAAGGCACTCATGAAGAGACAAGCTTGGAAGAAGATCACAAGAAGGAGGAAACCGCTTGCTTTGGTTTCATGGCCAGAGGAACCAATAGCGACAGTGAAAGCGGAAGCGACTCAGACAATGAGGTAAATCTCGATCTTCAAGAAGCTTTTAATGAACTTTTTGAAGTTAGTAAATCACTAAAAAGAGAAAATAATAGCATTAAAAAGAATCTTAGTTTTCTTAGAAGTGAAAATGATAGGTTAGAAATAAAGCTTAGGGACCTAGAAAGTAGCTCTAGTCCTAATAACCTGCTTTTAGAAAATAAAAATTTAATCAATGAAAATACTAAATTGATTGAGGAAAATGATAGTCTAAAGTTAGAAATTTCTGATTTAAAGACTAAGATGAATACTATAGAAAAAGAAATTGCATGTCTTAGGGAAAATTCTAACAAATTAATCAACAAAGTAGATAAGTTTTATAGCCCTAAGTTTGAGAAAGGATCTCCGTCAAGGAGACCCGCCAACAGATCCGGATCCAAGCTCACTTGGATAACGAAGAAAAAATTAGAATCTTATTTTTGTAGGGTTCAGGGATGACTACAACATAAAGGACTGGACCTACAAACTTAAGTCTGGTCAACTCGAGTTGGGAGAACCAAGGAGTAGACCAAGGAGGAGAACAAGAAGACTGACGAGACGGCGAACAAACGACGGACCCGCCGCACGTCGACCGCCAGATTGGAGACCGGCGCCGATGCCCGGGCCTCCAAGCTACGGATGGGAGCCCCATCCGATGTGGCATCCACCACCACCATTTGGGCCATTTTATTGGCCATGGTAGGTGAGGTAAAACCCTTTACCCTATCTTTTTATCATAAGCATTTAGATAGGGGGAGTTAAAAAAAAATGATGAGCTAATTGTCAATTTTTAAGGGGGAGATATAAGGTAGCTAAATTTCCTTTAGTAAGGGGGAGAAAAATAATAGCTATCTTGTTGTTACAAAAAGGGGGAGAATATTACCTTTGTTAAAATAAATTCATAGAAGAGTATGTTTTAAGGGGGAGTTATAGGAAATGTAAAACCAATCAAACCTTTTTGATAATGTCAAAAAGGGGGAGGATTTTTTATGCATTATTATTTACGATTTTGTCATCATCAAAAAGGGGGAGATTGTTGGTGCTAAAGCACCACGATCATTTGTTTTGATGATAACAAAACACGTATTATTTAACATTTGCAATTTGAGTCCTAGATTTCAGGTCAATTGCAAATGTGGACGTGTTTAGACGGAGTTCGAGCTCGCATCCAGGACGGATTGGAGGAGCTTGATGGAAAACAGAGGAGGTTCGCGTGGAGCGAAAGATTGAAGATGGAAGGAAATGAAGAATAGGATAGATTTCCTTCTTTTGTACTTGTTGTATTTTTCGTTTCTTTTGTTGCTCTTTATTTCCTTAGATATTTTATGTTAAAGAGCCTCAAAGAACCCTAACAGTAGTCCTAGGAACACCGGCACAACCCTAGGATACTTAGGTTTTCTGTAGAATACTTAGAAAACCAATATAGAGTTCAAACAGCACTTCCAGACGTCTAATTCCCAAATCAGACATCTGATAAAGTATTGTAAGACGTCTGACTGTTGTTTCAGACGTCTGATAACTGTTAGGCTGGAGATAGCTAGTTCTGTCTGATGAAATCAGACGTCCATACCTTAGTCCAAACGTCTTAGAAGACGTCTGATGGACTTGCCAGACGTCCAGATAGTGGACCATTGGCTGGCTTAGCAAACAGTCAAGAATATGACCGTTAGAGCCTTATTAGACGTCCTTAGGTCTTTCCAGACGTCTGATAAATGACCGTTTTGCCTCGGCTGACCCAAAATCTCTTCTCAGAGATTTTCTAGCCGTTGCAACGTTTGGAAATCAATTCCCACAGTAAAAGTAGGTTTCCAGATGTCCATACTTTGTTCCAGACGTCCTGTATGTCGTCTGATGGACTTGCACGAAAACCCTGTTTAGATCTGATTCAAGTCAGGGAGAAACCCGCATGGAATCAGACGTCTGACCTTGAAATCAAACGTCTTAAAGTGGCCTTCCAGACGTCTGATGCCAGAGTTAGACATCTGATAACCCTGTCAAATATAATCATTGTCCTGATTTCGGCCTGATTCTCTTAGACTTTGTTCCCAATGGCTATGGAAGCTTTTCTAAGCCTTCCAAAGCCTTCCTAAGGCCTCTATAAATAGAGGGGAGCCTTTTCACACTTAGACACACAAGAAACACTTTGCAATACACTAAGATCAAGTATTTCCACTCTCTTGTGTCCAAGAAGCTCTTGCTCTCTAAGCTCAAGTTCTACATCTTGAGAGCATCATTCCCTTCGCGCACCCGCTCTCCCGCCGTTGTCTACGAGAGCGACATTGCGCCATTGCGTGGCTCACGCACCCGCGTCATCGTCGACGCACTCCTTGCAAAGGGGAGTTTCCTAAATCCTATAGAAGCTTAGGTTTATTACTTTGTTGGCTCTATAGGTTTGTTGTTTATTTTACCTTTGTCTTTTGGTTGGGTATTCGCTTTGCGAATTCCCATCTCCTTCGTGGGACAAAATCCTTCTCGTGGAGAGAAGGGGTTGAGGAACGCTACCCTCGTACTTGTAGCGTGGTTGTACTGAGGTTGAATCACCCTCGTTTTAAAGTGATTCGGTTAGTGGATTTGATCAACTAGGTTGATCGGAAAATCCTAACTCGAGAGGGTTAGGTGGTGGTTTTCACCCGATTTGGGTTTCCACCTAAAAATTACTTTTGTACATTTTGTGATTGCTTATTTTGTGAGATTGCTTTATATATTTTATTTCCGCAATTATTACGTCACCCCTCCTCGTAGGGAAGAACCTTCAGATCCTCCCTGGGAGCACCTGACCTAGCTCACCTCAGATCATTATGGTAGAAGCTAGCACACTTTAGCTTGGCTTAGCAGCTAGCAAAGAACTAGCAAGCTAAGCCAGCTAGAGTAGCTCCATGCCAGCCTCTTTAGCAGCAGCTAGCTCCAGTTTCAGCTCCAGACTTCTTCTCCTCAGCTCCTCCCTCCAAACCCTAGCTCCAATACCTTCTCCTCTACTCCATTAGCTAAGCTAGCTTAGCTTAGCTTAGCTATGCTCCAACTTCCTTGGCTTGTACCACCCCAAAAACCCACCTAACAACTCCACCCAACTAGCTCCACATAAGCTCCACATAAGCTAACCTACTTGGCACCAACCTAGCCTACCCACCACCTCCGAAAGACACCTAAAAGTGGTGCCAAAACTACCCTTACCACCCCCTTGATGGTGCCACTTTTCCCTCCAAAAACTCCCTTCATCTCCACCATACACCTCTCCTTAAATCCATCTCCAAAACCACCCTAACCCCCCTTCTAGAAGACCCTAGGTTGGAGCAAAAATGGTGGTGTCTCTCCACCACCAAAAGCCACCAACACCACCATAACCACCCCCTTTAACACCTCCTGGGTTGGCACCAAATACCCTTGGCCATAGGATCACCAACCACCTCCATCCTTCCATCCTAGCCCTCCATTTCAAGGGGCACCTTAACCCCCCATCCTACCCTATAAAAAGACCACCGCCCACCACCATTCAAGGCATCCTTGGCTAGCAAATTCACTCTCATATTCTACCTAGAAGCCCACATCCAAGAGAGAAGAAGAAGAAGAAGATTAAGGGGATATTCTGTCCCCTTGGTGCCTTCCCCTCTTCCCTTCTCTCTTAGGTCACACCTGCCAAAGGAGAAGCCAGGCAAGGAAGATCTTTGGAGGAGATTTTGAAGGTGGTCCACGCCATCTTGGACGAGCTCTTGAGGGTGGTGGACGCCCCCCCCCCCCCTTGGAGGAGAGCATTGAAGGTGGTAGCTTCCACCTTGGAGGAGCTCTCAAGGAAGGAGAAGAAGGAGGCCCTCTTTTCAAGCCAAGGAGAGGGTAGGCTTGGAGCAAGAAGACTCCCTTCTTCACCATTTTTGCAAGAGGATTTGTGTTTCTTTTCTTGCTTTTAGATTTTTTTTATTTTAGTAGAAGCATTCCTCTACTTGTCCTTGAAAAGAACACCAATTCTAGTCAATTAAATTGCCTTCTTTTAGCTTTTTATTGCAATTGTTACTTTTGGTTCTAGCACTTGTTTCACCTCTTCTTCCTAATTACTCTAGGCCTCCACTTGCCTAGAGTGAGCTTAGGAAGAAGATATTTCTATCTTTTAAGTTTTAGTTAAGCAATTGTAGGTGTTAGTACTTTCCGTTACAATTCGCATTTTGCCCTCGTCTTTTCAAAACAAAAAAAATTACATATTTAAAATACCAAAAAGAAAGTTGAGAACTATTTGTAAGCAAGAGGATTAATTTTGCAAACGATTGACCTCCTTGGACAACCCTAGATACTCCCCTATCTAAGATATAAATTTAAAAGCGAAAGCGGATTCGCGTGTTACAACGACGTTAAAAACCCACGTTTACAAATCACGCGTATTTCGCTATCAGGCGTGCACGTCGGCCACGTTCAGGCCTTTAGTGACAGATAAATCCGTCACTAAAGGTCTTGAATTAATGTTTTTCAAGTTGTAATGTCCATAGTGCCCCCACTCCTTACAACTATAAAGGGAGACACCTTCCATACGGATTTCTCATCCCTTCCTTCTCTTCTCTCCCTCTCCAAAGCTCAAGAGAAGCTTGTCCCACATCCGGGATGCTCCTCAAGAGCTAAAACCAAGTTTTCGCCCCATTCCGAAAGCGGATCCCACGACGACGATGACGTGTTTCCTCGTTCCTGTTCCTCCTGCTTCATCCTCCTTCCTCCCACTCCGTTCCTCGTCGTCTAGGCGTTGTCTCATCCGGCTCGTCCTCCAAGCGATCGTTGAGGAGGATAACTTCTCTCTCCCATTCTTTTTCATACTTTGTAGAGTAGAATTTTCCTTCTTTCTAGCTGTAATAATTTCTCACTTTCTAGTGTAATCTTTTCTCACTTCTTTAGTTGTAAAAATATTTTGCAATATTAAGTGAATGTTTTCTCTCTCTCTTATTGTCTATATTGATTCCATTTCATTGTGATTATTCTGCCCTTTAAACAAAAACACAAAAAATATACTTGCGAATTTTGATCGACATAGTCTCCTTGAGTTCGACTCAGGATTTCTTTATAGATTTTTCGGTATAAATTTTATTTGTTGAACGGATTTCTTCTCTACTCAAACTACAACGATAGGTTTTCAAGACCAACTCCGATAAAGTAGTTGTCTGCCGTTCAATAGCTAGCTGTAATTCTTGCAATAAATAAATATTCTGAGAGAAATAACCCATAATATTTTAAACATAGAAAGTCAGTCAACAACTTAATCCCCTTGCTTCATTGAGTTAGCCATGTGCGTTGGAAGAGGGCTAGAATGCATAGGAGAATAGAATGAATCACCAGATAATTATGGAAAAATTAAGGGACTGGTCAGCAATATTACTCAATAAATCAGAATTATTTTATTTAAAATAAAACCTCCCGCAATGGCACATCAATGTAAATATTAATTCATTCCAAAACAGAGGAATTTCCTTCTCTCCTCTTCGAGCGCATGGAGGAGTGGTTGCCAGCCAACTGGAGCTCTATGGCAGTGTGTAGGAGAGAGACAGTCGGAATGGCGATGATGGGGTGGTCGAAGGTGGATGTCGGCGACCGGTTGGAGGAGGATTTGCCGGACAGCGTGGCGGTTGGCGTAGGAGAAGGAGCTATCATGGCCAGTTTCTAAGGGTGTGGCTACCCTCGTGAGGTCTAGGTGGGCACTCCGATTGTTTTGGAGGAGAAGGAGATGGCCCGAGGTGGCGTAGTCGACGATGGAGGGGGGCTACACCTTGGGTTCTTTCATTTGGAGTTGCAGGTGGCAGTGGAAGGAAGAAGAGGAAGAAGAAAAAGAAGCTAAGCGCACGCATGCAGGCTGGAGCGTGGGGTTCGGCTGTGCATGCATGCAGCCTGGAGCGCAGGCATGCGCTTGCTGCTGGTGTGCGTGGAGCGGTGCAGGCATGTGGTTTCCGGCCATGAGGGAGGTGCGCACGGGCTGCTGCTGCATGGACGTGGGTGCATGAGGTGCGTGGCTGCAGGTGTGTGAGGGGCGTGGACGTGTAGCTTGTAGGCAGTGCGTAGGAGGTGCGTTGGTCTGTTACATAGAAGAACAAGAGGAAGAAGATGGAAACCGAAGAGAGGCGTGGTGGTGGGCACACTGTCACCGTGCGCACCCATGGTTCTGGAGAACGGCGAGTGCGGTGGAGCAAGCTTTTGGCCATGGTGTTCGCTGAAGTCCACGGTGTACGCTTGTTGCATGGTAGAGGAGAAGGGAAGATATCCCTGCAGGGGGAGAAGATTCATCCTCGATTCCGAGTGCCAGGAGATCCCTGTGGGGGGAAGATCTTTTCAAAAGACTTTGGTTTCTTCACAAATTTGTTCCTCCTCTCCCATTTTCCCTGTTATTTTTAACTCTTAAAATAGCCTGATGGAGTGGGTCAGGTGGAGGAGATGGAGAGAGTGCGCTGTGTGCGTGACTTGCATGAGAGAGTGGCACGTTGAAATGCAATATAACATAAGTTATTCCTACAGTAATGAAATATAAAATAGTTATTTATATACATAATAAGTTATAGAATGCAATAGAATATATGTAGACATAAGTAATGATGAATGCAATCATTCTACAACCTAATGTAGTTATTAACAAACATAAAATGTAAGAATAAAGTTAACTTAGGCGTAACAATAGTCCATTAAAATGGACTCATCACTACTCAATTTTAATTAGGCTTTAGATGATTATGCTCTTGGAATGTGACAGGCCCTTTAGATGGGTTGTGCCCATAATGATCAAGTAAAATGTGTGTGTGCTCAACTAGGGTTTTCTAACAAGGTTATTTTATGTTATGTCTCTTAGGGTTTAACCTTGTTTAGTGAGCTGTTACCACCGACAAGTTGCTAGCCATACTCGTATGGTGAAGTGTGGTTTTATTTGTTTTCTTATTTTCTCCTTTGTCTTTTTTTTTCTTTTCTTTTTGAGTGTTTCTTTTTTTTTTGCTAAGTAGGTGGCTTCCCTGATCTAAGATTTACCTAAAGGCAGTACAATGAAAATGACCTTGTGGCGGGCTCTGGACAACCGGCCTATGAGCTATTACCACCGACAACTTGCCAGCCATACCACCCAAGTCGATCCATTATCTACCCAATTTTCGTAGAAACCGCCGGAAAGTGAGTCAGTGCAAAAAAAATGTGTAGATGCTTAGGCTTAAAGTCCCCCCAAATCAGAGGGCGGGTTGATAAGTCGCATACTTATCATCCCAAATTATTTACCAAATTGAAATAAATTTTAATTGGCTAGGACTCGAGGCTAAGTCCACATTCGAGTGGACACTCGGGTTAATTAAGCTTGAAGACTTGAAAAGTCTAAGTGTTTAGGTCCTCTTGTATCATTTCCTAAAGTTAATAACTTCCAAATACCTAAGTTCTCTTTCATAATTTCTATCTTTTTTTTATCTTTTTTCAATTTTTTTTTAATTTTATAAGAAACTAAAAGAAATTCTACGGAGTTAACATAATGATTTCAGGAATCGATTATCCACCCCCCCATGCCTAAATGATGCAATGTCCTCATTGTAAAAATAAAGACATGAAAAGGGCGGAGTAAATAGAATATCACCTGAGTGTCGTGAAAATCTGGTCAGCTCCGTAGAGAGAAGAGTGTATACACATGCGCTAAAGTTAATGCCTTCAGCTAGGCATAATATACATACAAAGAAGAAATTGAGAATTCACAAATGCGGGTTAGAATCAAAATAAAATATTGATCCTCAAACCCGCCAACAAAATATGTCCACAGGCGTGGACCAGATTATGGTGCAGACCCATGCCCCAAGGTCGAGTGGTTCTTAGGTTCTGGATGAAAATCACCCAGAATCGAAGGTTATTGTGTTTGCGGGGCCGGGCCTATAGTTTAGTGGTGTGCAACCCAAGACCAAAGTGTCGGACAACGGGTAAAGATGGTTCAATAGATGCGGTTGTCCACTTAACATCAAGCTCAAAAAAAATAATCAGTTATTTCAGGCTTGGGTTGCACGTGAAAGATATCATAAGGGTCTGCATAGAAGATAGGTGGTTTCAAGTCAATAGGCACTCTTATATCCAAACTTGTTTTTCCCTCAAAATTAACCTCCCAAATTTTCATTTCAACATTCCTATCCTCCAACATCAGGTGCTCAAGTTTCGGGACCTTTAGCATATCATTCACCCCATAAGATTCTCCCAAGTCCAGAAATCGTGGCTAACTCAAGATTGACTTGGGTACAATGATTTCCAAATCAAAATCAATCCCTTTGGGGTGTGGTTGAAGAATGGGGCTATTGATTGAATCTTCTAGTAAATGAGGATTCGAATCCTCCAAGTTAGCCCCAACCAAATCCAAATCTTCAATAATTAGGCTATCAACTGGTTCGTCAGATTCCTCAAGCCCATTTGTCTCACTAAAATCCTCCCTCTTAAGTTCAAGTGAGACTTCACCAAAAGATTCTTCACCCTCAGAGTCAAAGAATCCATGATCCTCATTTATATATGTCTCAAAATCATATGTCATTTCATGGTTTGTGGAGACATATTTTTCCTCGCTCCCTGGCTCGGGGATCTCGGGTGAATGAATCGATTCATCCTTAAATGGTTGCTCTAGCCCAATTAAGTCATCCCCAGTCTCAAAAAATGTATCCCCCCCGACAGGTGCCTGAGCGGGTTCAGACATTGGCTCTCCTGAAGGGGGTTCATCTTGAGAATCATCCCAAGATTTGACTAGTGCAACCACAAATTTCATCCTCAACCTCGATAATTTCCCAAGAAGAAACTCACCCAGGTCCTTATCCCTAACACTTTGGAGCAAATCCCATAGAGAACTATTAAGTTCATCAATCATTTTGATCATAGGCTCTAGTGCTTCAGTGCATGGTGTTGGCTAAGCTTCTAAAGATTGTATAGTGTTCCTCAAATTAGCCAACACCCTATCCTGGATCTGGTTCACCTGAACCGACTGGTTCGATTTAGGTTTGGGAGGGTTTGGGTTTAATCTAGGGGAGTCAAGATGTCATGGTTCTCGGGTCCTTCCCTGAAAGTAGGTTATTCTGGGCTGTTCAAAGGATGGTGGCGACCTATATTCAGTGGAATACTGGGAAGGGTAGGTGTTATAATCATGATATCCTTCCTGATTGTAGATCCAGTTGGTTTGGTCATCAAAGGATGGAGATCCATAGTCATTATAGCTCTTGGAAGGATAATAATCATAGTCTTGTTGTCCATGGGTAGGCCCTGGAACTAAGGTCCGGATTCATATCCACAATCAAAGTCATCCCGGCTAGTGGATGGGTAATTACAAGTCAAGTCGGGATAATAATCATCTTGGGGATAAGTGGTGGTAGGAGGATAGGATGTGAAATGTGTGTAGGATGTGGAAGGGCACATGGTAGAAAAGGAGGGAAAATGGAGAAGAGAAAAGGTGCCCTACAATACAAAAATGTAAGCCTGCCCTTAGGTTGGGGTAGCCTAAAGGTCTACAGACTCTCAGAATCCTTCCTAAGATTATGGATGATTTACTCCACTTATGTCCAGGCAATCCAACCAGTTAGAAGGAGGGACTAGAGAGAAGGTTCTTCCTTTGGCTTGCACCTCCGATTCCTAGTGTACCCCCCAGCCGCTGTCGTTTGATGCTACTCCCCTAGCTAGACATCATATTGACTAGTATAAGCAGGTTAATCATGAACAATCTCAATCTGGATCCCGATGAGTGAACCAGTCCTTAGGGCCAATGTCTAATCAATTTTAGTTAGGCTTGGGACAATGGTGTTTCAGGAATGTGATGGGCCCTTTAGATGGGTTGTGCCCATAATGATCAGTTAAAATGTTTGTGCGTGTACAACCAGGGTTCTCAAACAAGGTTATTTGATGATGTGTCTTTTAGGGTTTAACCTTTTTAGTAGCTTTTAGGGTTTAATTCTTAGGTTGGTTCAATCAAGGTTCAGTAGAACACTCCAAGTTTTGAAAGTACTAGTGTAGATATATTCCTTTAAAATTCAGAAATAAAATGTGGAGTGCTTGGTTCAGTCCTAAAAATCAACCCTAAGTGGCAAGCTACTTATGAATCGCTTTTAATTTGAGTGGTGCGGCCCAAACAAATCAATCAATTGGCTATTCGCACCACGATTTTTTTTTTTTGAGAAAGAAAGGAATGCTATCGAATCACTGATAGCAAACCAGGAGAGCTATTATTAATAAGAATGAAATAATTACATGATCGAACCCCAATTCTATATGAGACTCCAGCAAAAATTTACAATATTATCCACACACACTGGGGTCTCCTAAAAAACACACTCATTTCTAGCCCTCCATACAGCCCATAACACAGCGACCATATGTAAACATGGCTTATTCCCATCTACAAGACAATGCCACAAATTCTCCCATGTGGGTAGAGACTCATTACATACTCTCCTCCATACATAATCAGTGATCGTACATGAAGAAAAGATATGAATGCTAGAATCATTATGCATCCCACATAGGTGGCAAAACTGGGTGGGGGTACCCATCCTCCTGTGTCTCAGATCTCCAGTAATCAAGCCGTCCCTTCTGCAAAGCCACAAAAAAATTTGTATCTTCAATGGTATTTTTAAATTCCATAGCTTCTTCCCCATCTCATCAAATTCCGCCATCCTGGAGGACATTATCAAATGTGTCATATTCATGAGGCAAGGGTTTGAAGGCAGCAAGTTCTTTCATGAGACATTCATTCTCTACTCGTGTTCTTGTTTCATGATTATTCCACCCAGCATTATTGAAAGACCATTGCTCAGATTCCGCATCCCAATAATCAGACACCACCGCATTTTTATCCGAAGCCACTGCATAAGCAAGGGGGAACCTATCTTTAAGTACCCCCCCATGTACCCAACTTTCTAGCCAAAACTTGAAGCTTTTCCCATCACCTAATACAGATTTGAAAAAATTTCAATTGTCCCTCGGAGTGCGCACCACTAATGACCAAAAGGGGGAAGGTTTACAGGGGTTTAGATGATTATTCTCATCATTGGCAGTCCCATAGCTATCCTGAATAATTTCTGTCCAGATTTTTTTTTCTCCTTGCAGCAACCGAACAACCCACTTCAATAGCAAAGCTTCATTGAATTCCTTAAGGGATCTAACACCCATACCTCCCATCTTTTTTGGCTTGCAAATTGAGTCCCACTTCAAAGGTTGAAAAAAAGCCCCTTGATGAGAGGCCCCTTTCCAGAAAAATCTTTTGCACATCACATCTAGTTTCTTCTAGATTGAGTTCGGAGCTTTAAGGACTGAGAAGAAGAATACTGGAATCTAAGTGATAACAGAATTCAGTAATATATACCTCCCCCCTTTTGATAGGTATCTACTACTCCAGCCCTCCAATTTCGTAGCTACCTTTTCATAAAGGACAGACCAATCTGCTTTCTTCATCTTAGAACATTTTAGAGGCAGACCCAGATATTTAATAGGCAATGAAACCACAGGTGTACCTAGAATGGTAGAGATGTCATTCTGTAACACACTATTCATCCCAAAGCAGACCAGGGAGGATTTATTTCCATTCAATCTGAGATCGAAAATCTTTCCAAAAATCTTTACCATATGTATAAGTGCTTGTGCTTCCCTCTTCCCCCCTTCCACAAAAAAGATAGTATCATTTGCATATTGGAGTATAGGGGCTAGAGCCCTATGATTAGACATTGAATATCCCCTTATAAAACCATCCACTGCCAGTTTGCAGGCGTATCTTGCAAAAGTATCCACAGCAAGGTTGAAGATTAGAGGGGCAATTGGGTAGCCTTGCCTAACTCCACACTAGGGCTGAATCCAAGAGCAACATGGTTTCCCATTTATCAATGGGGAAAAAGAGGCTGTTGTCATGCACCTCTTCACCCATTGTATCAATAAAGGTGGAAACTTCCTTTTAAGAATCTCCCACAAGTATGACCAGGAAATTGAATTAAAGGCCTTGGAAAAATCTACTTTCCATAAAAAGGCCTTGGTCTTTCTCCTGTGCCAACCCATTACCATCTCCTGTGCAACAATGAAGGACTCTTGTAATGATCTCCCAAGAAGAAAAGCTGACTGAACAGGCATTATCAAGTCCTTTAAAACCTCCCACAATCTGTTGGCTATAACCTTACTAATAATAAGATAGATGGAGTTAGATAGTGCAATGGGTCTGTAATCAGAAAATCTCTCCGCACCTGATTTCTTAGGAAGCAGAAACAGATATGATTTGTTCAATCTCTCAAAACCAGAGTTGCCCAATTCAAATTCATGAATAACCTTTAAAACATCCACCTTAACAACATTCCACAGTTCTCTGTAAAAAAAACCTGAAATCCATCCAGACTAGGAGCACCTTCATTATTTAAATCTTTAATAGCTTTTAGTACTTCTTGTTCAGATATAGGGGTGACAAGCATGTCTCTCTGATCATCACTAACACAAGGGAAATCCACCGATGCCATCCTCCAAGAACCTCTTGGAGCAGCCTTGGATATTTCTTTAAAATATTTACCTGCTTCAATTCTGATTTCACTAACAGAGGTAATAGTTTTCTCTTCCACTTTAACAGATGAGATAAGATTGAATCTCCTCCTAGCACTGGCAGCAAGATGGAAAAGCTTCGTGTTCGCATCACCCTCTTTGAGCCATAGCTGTCTTGATCTTTCACGCCAATCCATTTCTATTTTCAGATCCTCTTCCCCCACTGCGGCTTGCATTTGCTACCTCAGCTGCTGATCCTGATGGTTCAAGGACTACCTGCATTCTTTCAGATCCAAGTCCTTGATTATTGCCAAAGCCTCCCTCCTCTTCTGTTCTTTGATCAGAACCATGGCCTGCCCATATTCTTTAAGCACATCACGCAGGCCTAACAATTTTGTAACCAGCTGCTGGGTTGCTATACCTTGCACAGTCTTGTTCTGCCACCACTGGGACATCATTTGCACAAAACCTTCTTTCCTAAACCAAGATCTCTTGAGTTTGAAGTATGATCCAATGTTTGAACTCATCCCACTGTCCCATACAAGCGGAGTGTGATCAGAGAAAGGCCTATCAAGGCTCATAATTGCTGATAATTGATGCCTCTCCAACAAGCTAGGACTGCCAAAAAACCTATCCAATTTGGAAACCTGTCCATTGCCATTTCTCCAAGTAAACTCCACACCACTGATGGGGTATTCGGTCAGTCCCATGTTCTGCATAGCCATTTGAAAACCTGCCATTAAGCTGTCCACTCTCCCATCTGGGTTGTCATCACCTGAGAGATAACAATTGAAATCGCCCATTAGCAGCCATGGGACCTCTTGCACTCTTTGATGCATTGCAGAGAGCTCCTCCCACAAGTCAGCCCTGTCTGCAGCCACACAAGGACCATAAATGCAAGATATAAACCATTCCATATCTCCTTTGGGAGACTAACATCTGCAAGAAAGCATGTACCTGTCATGAATAACTTCAATTACTGAGAGGCAAGACTTTCTCCACCAAAAGGCCATTCCACCAGACCTTCTAGACGCACCCTTAACCACAACATCACTGAGACCAGATTGCTTAAAGCAATCCCATTCCTGACCATTCTCCATCTCCAAATGTGTCTCTTGAATGAGAGCACAATCAATCTCCTACTCAGAGAGATATCTACACAAGGAAGTCCATCTCATCTTATTGTGCAACCCACTCACATTCCAAGTCATCACTCTCATTCCTTATTGGAGTGGCTCCCTTAGGCCATACAACCCACGAATTCGACCATAATAGAATTAGCAATATTCTGCTCCTCAATAGGAGGCAAGTTCTCCTTCCTTCTCCTTCTCAGCATGTAGGGAGATCTACCCACACCACTTTTCTGATTGGATCCACTGCCATATTTCAGATCAGTAGGAATTGAGAGCTGCATCTGGTTTGCCTCTTTGAGCACACTACTATCATTTCTGAGCACCAGCTCCCTTCCTATCCTGCCCTCCTCTTTACTACTAAGCATCTCTGAATCTGTCACTGAATTCTCATCAACCTCCAGATAACCATCATCTTTGACTACCATGGCTTGTCTGCAATCACCAGCTGTATCAACCTCTTCCATCTGGTCCTCCTCATCATAAACTTGGTGGCAGTCCTTCCTCTTTTTAGACTCAGGAACATCAACAGGAGGAATCTGACCATGGCTTTCATTTTGTTTCCTCACCTCAGTTTTGGTTCAAGACGTCTTATCCTACCCTTGTTCAGCCTGCCCAAGCACCTGTCCAAGTACTGCTAGCCGAGTAAGCCAAGAGGTGCCCCCACATCTGATTGTAACCAAATCAGGAATTGAGCTAGCACTGAAGACATCAGCCTCAATTCTAAGAGATCTGATGTCTCCCTCTCCAATCAAAATTTCAGACCCATCACAGATGGATGCAAAGCCTGCTAGCATCTTAGAAACGACCCCCTTTGATCTCAGATGTAACGGCAGGCCAGAAATCTCAAGAAGTATCCTCCTAGAGCCCACTCTTTGCGGAGGCTGATTAGGGAGAGCTCCATCAAAGGGAGACACCATTCTCCAAATCACAATAATTTCTTCAAAAGAGCTTGAACAAAATCTCAGTCGTTCGACATCCATCATACCCAGAACATAAACCAGGAATTGAGAATGGGATAGCATGGCTACCTTCCAGCCTGTAGACAAGAGATTTAAGGAACATACTAGGTTTTGAAGCCTATCTATCGATGGCTATCCTGCCATGATCTCGCCAATCAAAGCACCCCTCAACATGATCTCTGCAGATGAGATCTCTTCAGAAGTTGGGATCTCAACTTCGATTGAATGCTTGCCCAAAGCCGGTGGCGGCGACGGTCGGGCTTCTTTCTTCACCCTCCAGACAGGGTGTAAGAATACCCTCTTTGTCTGAAGAGGAACCCTCCTAGGGCATGACTATCATTTGTGCCCTTCTCCCCTACACACCAAGCAGATCAGAGGGTTTTTGCCAATCGCCTCCACATGTCCCCTTTGTCTGCATCTGAAACAAAGAACGTCATCGTTCATCCTCTTCCAGGGTCTTCCTGGAGTGTTTTCAGATGTCCTACGAAAGCTCTCCTACCAAACCCTCTGCCTTCTCCAAGCCCTCGATCTCCACGTCCTCCACTCACCTCCTTCTCCAGCCCTAGATGGCTCTGCCACACCACCACTTGCCGTCCAACGCCGATCGCTCTCTTGCGCTCTCTCTCTCATTTTTTTCCATATCCCTAATTACGACACACTGTCTTAGCCTAATCAGATTTCTACTCACTTATGTGTTATGAGTTGAAGTGTACCGGGTCCACAGGTCAGTTCCCGGTTAAGTGGTAGAATCAAAGTGATTGTGCGCCATATGATAAGAAGTAGCGGGTGTTAAGTGTGTAGCTTTCAAAAAATCCCACAATCAGATAACACTTTTTCATTTTTTATTTATTTATATGGATGCCGAGGTGAGTGGAGGTGGCAAACAAACAACCAAATCTATCCTAGGATTTATAAAAAGCACCTAAGTTGATTTGGGTTTGAGTTATTAGGCTATAGAATGAAAACTAAGGTGGGGGTGGTGTGGGGGACACTTACAAAACACTCTACCCGCACTTTACTTCGGTCTACCATACATGGATCTCCATGCTAGGGTACCTGCAAGACAATAGATCAGAGATAAGCAGGGTTAGTGTTATGTAAATGCAAAGAAGTGCAATAAACAATAAAGTAAATTCCATTGCCTCCCCGGCAACGGCACCAAAATGGTCGGGCATGTTTCACGTGTTAGAAATCGGGGTTACAAGTAGCCTGTCGTCGTAGTTGCAAAACACGTCGATCAGATAAAATTTATACCAAAACTCTAAGGGAGTCATGGGTCGAACACAGGAAGGCGACATTTACTTTACGTGAAAACCATGCTTCAATTCATTTCTTTTTGGTATTTTAGGATTTTTTTTTTTTTTTGTGTTTTTGAAATAAAAGACAAGCAAATGAATCACAAGATAGAGATGTGGAAAAAATCCGATATATATTACTTCCAATGTTAATTACAATAAACTATGAAAGCATAAAAAGAGAGGGGGTGAGAGGAAATCTCCCGAATCGGCTGTTCGGCGAGATGACGGTGCCTGGCAGAAGCTCAGACGAAGGAGGTGAGGACAGGGAAGATGAAGGCGAGATGCAGGAGGACGTCATGTTGAGGAAAGCTTCAGAGTTGCTCTGGAATGGAGGTGAGAAGACGGAGGTGATCTGCTACCGGAATGGAGATGGGAGAATGGCTCCAAGGTGACCTATGAAGGGGGATGGGAAGTTGGAGGAATATTTGGTGGGGCGGAGGTTTGCTACACTAATAGGAGCCTTGGAGCTTGAGAACAAGCTCTAATGGAGCGTTGGTAGGCTTGTTAAAGCTTGGGAGTAGGTGGGAGTAGAGTAGGTAGAGATGGCTTGGAACGGAGGGGGTGTAGGTCCTTTTATAGTGGAGGAGAAGTGGCAAAAATAGGTATGGGACCATTAGTGACATTCAGGCCATCGCTGGAAGCGTCGCTGTAGGCAGCTTGTGCCCGCTTGCACCCACAACAAGTTTTGCTGGCATGCAATGAATTACCGACGGCTGTAAGCGTCGCTGTAAGTCCTACTCATGCGTCGCTGTAGGTCCAGCTCACGCATAGCTGGTGCTACGCTGTGCGCATCCGCGCCTACCCCCGCGTGCGCACCTGCTCTGCTACCCGCGTGGGGTGCTGCATGCGTGCACTGAGGGCTTGGGCTGCGCCACGTGGCGTAGTTTGGGACGTCCATCTTCTTCTTATTATAAGGGCTGCTACAAAGGTCAGATTCAGTCGATTTTTACGTTGTTAGGCTATGATCATCGACCCGAATCCATCTGCATAGTCGGATTTATAATTTAAAGCTCCAAATTATGTCTCCTTGTCCCTTGGCTGTTGATCTTCCTCAGACTGCATATGGTGCTACGGGACTCCGATCGAGGCGATTTCAGAGGCGTTGGACTCTGATCATCGTCTTAATTAGATCCGTACGGTCGGATCGTCAATCTGAGGCTCCGAAATAAATATCCTTCTCTCCTAACCACAAAAAGGATGCAATTAACCTAAATTATATACAACTACTCTAAATGCAAAATGATGCATGCTATACAATATTTATAACATTAAATGCAAATCTAAGCATAGGAACATGCATGAATAGGCATTTTACCCTCAATAAATGAGTTTACATCACTCGAGAATCAACTTCAGTGCCTTAATGATTTATTCCAAGCCATTGTGAATCCATCGCAACATCCTATGCTGCGAGATCATTACAATTCCGCTGCGGTGGCGATCGAACCTCGAGTCCAAATTCAGGTTGGAGGTCTTGATACTGAACTCAAGCAAAACATGATTCATGCTATTCCAAAATTTCATGGGCTCAATTCTGAGGATCCTTTCCAGCACATTAAATAGCTCAAGCATCTAGCCCAGACCTTCGGGTCAAATGTTCAGAATCAAGATATCCTTCTCATGAAAATGTTCTCCTTCTCTCTCATGGGCAAAGAAGCTCGCTGGTATCAGACTCAAACATGTCCAATCAACACATGGGTTGAACTACAATCTGAGTTTCTGAAAAAGTTCTTCCTAGTTGGTCTGACGAATGCTTTATGACACCAGATCACGCATTTCACACAGCAGCCTGGAGAACCACTTCATGAAGCATGGGATCGTTTCTTGGATCTCATGCGAAAGTGCCCCCATCACGTAGTTCCTAAATGGGAACAAGTCCAATCTTTTTACCAGAGACTCCGTGAAGACATCCGATTATTTGTCAATGCAACTTGCAGAGGAAATATCATGAGTCAACCGAAGACACGGTGTGGGAGATTCTCGAGAATATGTACGAGAACTCTATCAATAATGACTTCATGGGCATATTCTACTAGGCGAATGTCCACGCATCAACGAATCCAAGGGGAGCACATGAGACATAGGGCCTATCCTCATCTATCGACATGGAACTGATGGCCAGTCGTTTGGACAAGGTCTCTATTATTGAAAAGAAGGTCAATGAGCTAACTCAACATCTGCAGCGAGCCACCTCTACGCAAAACCCATTCGCACAACCACCCTCTGGGAGGGAAGCTATGCATAACATTTACCACCGATCTTCTGAGGGGATGGACCTGTATCCACCCCCGCCTGACTCTAGGGCTGGAGGAAACTCTTGACCTACCTATTCTAGTTGGGGAACTCTGAACCCTCATATTCTAACTTTTCTGCGGTTCCTCAAACCTGCGAGGACCTCAACGCCAACCAGAATGACCCATTCTCTAATACCTATAACCCTGGATGACGAAATCATCCTAATTTCATGTGTGTAGGAAACAATCAGAATCAGAGACCACCATATCAACCCAATTCACAAGCTCCTCGTCCATATCAACTGCCTCAGCCTTGACCCAACCCCACCTATCAATCTGGGCCAACTCAAGGAGATCAAACGACTCTTATCCTTCAGACTCTGGTTGACATCCAAAATACGAATGTGGCTATGCAAAAATAGCACAAAGATGAGATCACAGAGGGTCGAAATCAACTCACCCAGATGGCAAATTTTTGCCAGCCTAGTACACTCTCGTCGTAAACTTTGCAGAATCCGAATAACATGCCGAACTGGAGGCATGTTATGAACCCAAATCCAGGCCAAGCCCACATGGTTTATCAGGCCCCTTTTGATCCATCACCCAATGGGATGGAAGCTTCGACATCGTACTCGGGATTTCAGCAACAACCACCAATTTTACCTACACCCAACCAGAACTAGGTAGGACTGAATTCAGTTACAGCTTGTAGTGGCAAAGCGACACAGGACCCACCTTACCCAAGCCACTTTCAGCCTGGTAGTAACCCAAATCCTAGGATAGTCATCCAAGATACCCCTATCCCAGATGAAGAACCTGGACTTATTCTAGAGGAACCATCCAAGATTCCATTTCTCGTGGCCTTGACCAAGGGAAAGAGGACAACCAAACCCGTGGCACATGAAGAGGACCTGGTCTAGCTCTTTGAACGGGTCCATATAAACATCCCCTTGATGGATGTGATTCACCATGTATCGGTTTACGCACGATTTCTGAAAGACGTGTGTACACCTAAGCGTAAGCCGTGAACCAAAAGTGGGAGCCCAATCATGCTATCAGAGCAAGCCAGCTCTGCCATTTTGAGCAAACTCCCACCTAAGGCAAAAGACCCAGGTACTCTCCTGATTTCCTGTACAATTGGTGATATCCAATTTGATAGAGCTTTATTAGATCTAGGAGCCTCCATAAACCTAATTCCTACATCCCTACTTGACCATCTTGAAGAATCTGAGCTCAAACCAATATAGGTGACCTTACAGTTGGCAGACCGATCTATTAAGTCACCTAAAGGAGTTCCTGAGGATGTCATTGTTAGGGTTTGGGACTTCTATTTCCTGGTGGATTTCGTAGTCTTGGATATGGATGCTACAGAAAATCTGAGAAACACACCAATCATACTAGGGATACGCTTTCTGGCCACTGCTAGGGCCAACATTAATTGTGAGGAGGGCCAAATTGAACTAAAATTCGATAACCAGACACTAAAGATCGACATCTTTAAGGCCCAAGAAGGGATTAATTGCAGGGTTATAGAACAAATATGTGATATCGAGGCTGTGGTTGATGATCAATATATATTGAGGAAAACATGACTACTTCTAATCAACCACAAGAGGATCAAAACCTGCAATTAGAGGAGTCTGAACTCAACCTAGACAGACCCGTAACTCCTTCCCTTGCTCCTGACACCCACCATGAACCACCTGCTACTACTAATAACCCTTTTGCAGAACTGAAGCCTCTTCCTGATCATCTAAAGTATGTCTTTTTGGGTTCTAATCAGATGTTTCCTGTGATTATCAACTCCAGACTCACACCTGATCAGGAATCCCGTCTGATTTTTGTTCTCCAGCAACATCGAAGAGCCATTGGATGGACTCTCAATGATTTGACTGGTATTAGCCCCTCTTACTGCACACACCGCATCTATACTTAAGAGGGCACACGACCTTCCCATGAAATATAGATATGTCTAAGTCCTAATCTGCAGGAGGTCATGAAAAAGGAGATCATTAAGTGGTTAGATGCTGGGATCATCTACCCGATCTCCGACAGTCGGTGGGTGAGTCCAATCCAGGTTGTGCCTAAGAAGGCAAGACTCATCATGATCACGACTAAGATCGGAGAAATCATACCGACCCGTGTAGCAAATTCATGGAGAGTCTACATTGATTACAAAAGACTCAATACCTCCACAAAGAAGGATCATTTCCCACTACCATTTATTTATCAGATCCTCGAAAAACTAGTGGGAAATAGATTCTTCAGCTTTTTGGACGAGTACTCCAGTTATAACCAGGGGCAATCCATCCTGAGGACCAAGAGAAGACCACTTTCACCTACCCCTTTAGGACATACGCATTTCGAAGGATGCCTTTCGGTCTCTGCAATGCACCCGCTACTTTTCAGCGGTGCATGCTTGCCATATTCTCAAATATGGTAGGTGATTATCTAGAAGTCTTCATGGATGAATTCTCAGTGTTTGGCGAATCATTTGACGATTGCCTTTTGCACATGGTCCAGATCCTTAAGCGGTGCATTGACATGAATTTGGTTCTTTCCTAGGAAAAGAGCCACTTCATGGTGCCTAAAGGAATTGTCTTAGGACATCTCATCTCTGAAAAATGCATCCAGGTCGATCGAACCAAGGTAAATTTGATTTCCAAACTCCATATGCTTAGCTCGATCAAAGACATCCAATCTTTCCTGGGGCACGTCGGTTTTAACCGTCAATTCATTCTCGATTTCTCAAAAATCGTGCGCCCCCTGACTAATCTATTATCTAAGGATGTCCCTTTTGAAATCTCCAAGGAGTGCACTCAAGCATTTGAGATCCTACATGATCGAGTTACCCAAGCTCCGATCTTAGAGTCCCATGATTGGTCTCAACCCTTTGAGATTATGTGCGATGCATCTAATTTCTCTGTAGGTGCGATACTTGAGCAGAAAATTCATGGGAAACCCATGGTCATTTACTACGCTAGTAAGACACTTGACGAGGCTCAATGTAACTACACAGTTACTGAGAAAGAGTTGCTAGCCATAGTATTTGCCCTGGAAAGGTTCAGATCATATCTTCTGGGTTCCCGTGTTATCATTTACTCTAATCACATAGCTATGAGGCATCTCCTTGCAAAGGACACGAAACCTCGACTAATCCGCTAGATCTTGCTATTTCAAGAATTTGACCTCGAGATTCGCGACAAGGAGGGAAAATAGAACATGGTAGCTGATCACTTGTCCCGCCTACCGTCTGATGTTATCGACCATTACAGACCTTTTATGGAACATTTTCCTCATGAGCACCTCCTGACTATCAATACAGGGCTTCCATGGTTTGCTCATCTAGTAAACTACCTAGCATCACATCAGATCCCATCCGATTGGCCGAAGGCCAAGGACAAATTACTTTCTGATGCCAAGTACCACTTTTGGGAAGACCCGTATCTCTTCCGCATCGGTGCTGATCAAATCATCCGACGATGTGTCCCAGAAGCGAAAATTCAGGACATCGTGTTCTTCTTCCAATACCAGGCATGCGGTGGACACTTCTAACATCATAAAACTGTAGCAAAAGTCCTCCAGTGAGGCTTCTATTGGCCCACGATTTTCAAAGATGCATACAATCACTGTAAGGCATGCACTCGTTGCCAGACCTTAGGCAACATGAGCCACCGTGATATGATGCCCTTACAGCCGATTCTCATATGCGAAATCTTCAATGTCTGGGGGTGTTGATTTTATGGGACCCTTTCCTGTTTCGAACGGCTTCGAGTGCATTCTGCTCGCTATTGACTACATGTCAAAATGGATCAAAGCCATTCCGACCCAAACCAACGATCATAAGGTGGTTATCAAATTCATTCATCAGAACATCTTTTCTCGGTTCGGGATTCCACATGCTATAATCTCTGATGGAGGGGCCCATTTCACTAATGCTCAGTTCACGTCACTGATGACCAAATACGGGGTGTCACACCGAATCTCCACTCCTTATCACCCCTAAACTAATGGTCTAGTTGAGCTATCGAATCAGGAGATCAAGAAAATCCTCCAGGTCACTGTTCGACCTGAGAGGAAAGACTGGTCATCCTGACTTCTAGAAGCTTTATGGGTTTATAGGACTTCCCACAAAGCCCAATTAGGTATGTCTCCCTTCAGATTGATGTATGGGAAGGCATGTCACCTCCCCGTTGAATTGGAGCAGAAAGGCTATTGGGCAGTACGGAACTGCAATCTCGATCTTTCAATGGTAGGAACCCACATAAAGCTTTAAATGAGCGAGATCGATGAATTACGCCACGACGCATATGAGAACTCACGAATTTACAAAGAGTGGGTTAAGGCCTTTCACGACAGGTACATATCCAGAAAGATCTTTTTCCCTGGTCAGAAAGTCCTACTCTTTGATGCCATACTCAAACTGTTCCCAGGAAGACTTAGATCAAAATGGATCGTGTAATTCCCTACTTGGAGGGGGTGAGATATAAAGTGCGAAAATAAAAAAGATAATCTCACAAAATTACGCAATCACACAATAGGCACAAGTATTTTTAGGCGGAAACCCAGACCGGGTGAAAACCACCACTTAACCCTCTCAAGTTAGGATTTCTCGATCGACCTAGTCGATCAAATCCACTAAACCCAGTCACTTGAATGAGGGTGACTGAACCTCAATTACAACCACACTTAGACCGAGGGTAGTGTAACTCAAAACCCCTTCTCTTCACAAGAAGGAATTTGTCTCACGAAGGAGACGGGAATTCGCAAAGCGAATACCCAACCAAAGACAATATAAAGTACAACAATCCTATAGAGCCTCAAATATTTAATCCTAGCTTCTATAGGAGTTAGGAAACTTCCCTTTGGTGGAAGTGCATCGATGTGACAACGCAGATGCGTGAACCATGCTTTGGCACAATAGCACTCTCGTAACGTCGGCGAGAGAGCGGGTGCACAACAGGACGAAGCTCTTAGGTGAGAAGAGAGTGCTTGTAGAGCTAGAGCTTCTTCTATTTGATCTTCTACTTCTTTTTGACACAAGTGAGTGGAAATATTCTATCAAGGGTGTGTCTTTGTATGTCTTTCAAGCCAAGGGGTCCTCTATTTATAGAGGCCCTAGGAAGGCTTTAGAAGGCCTTGGAAAGCTTCCATAGCCGTTGGGTGCAAAGCCAAAGAGAATCAAGCCATAGCCAAAAATAATCATGATTCTGACAAGGTCATCAGACGTCTGGTCCTGGCATCAGACGTCTAGAAAACCCATTTAAAATGTCTGGGAACTAAGACAGATGTATGATTTTAGGCAGGTTTCCTTCCTGACTTGAATCAGACCTAAACAGGGTTCCAGCGTATGTCCATCAGATGACACACAGGACGTCTGGCACTAGTTCTAGATGTCTGGAAACCTATTTGTTCTCTGGAAATGGATTCCCAATGAGTCTAACAGCTATAAAATCACTGAAGGAAGATTTTGGGTCAGTCGAGGCAAAATGGTCATGTATTAGACGTTTGGGGTCCTCTACGGATGTCTGATACGAGGCTAACGGTCATTTCCTCAACGTTTGCTAAGGAAGCCAACAGTCAACTAATTGGACTTCTGGTAAAGGCATCAGACGTCTCCTAAGACCTCTAGACTAAGGTCTGGATGTCAGATTTCATCAGATAGAACTAAGTCCAGCCTAAATAATCGGACGTCTGAGTCAACAGTCAGATGTCTTAAAAGTTTTTATCAGATGTCTGAAATTTAGATTAGACGTCTGAAAAGGCTGTCTGATCCCTATTTTGATTTCCTAAGTTCTCTATAGATAACCTAAGTATCCTAAGGTAGTGCAGGTGTTCCTAGGACCACTTTAAGGATCTTTTGAGGCTCTTTAATAGATATTCTAAGAAATAAAAAGAGCAAGACTATAATGACAAAAGTAAATAGAAAAAGATAAAAAGAAATCTATCCTATTCTTCTTGTCCTTCCATCTTCAAGCTTTCGCTCCTTGCGAAGCTCCTCCGCCTCTATCCAGCTCCTCCAATCTGCCATGGATGCGAGCTAGAACTCCATCTAAACACCTATCTCCATTTGCAATTTGACCTGAAAACTATGACTTCAAAGTAAATGTTAAAAGACATGTGTTTTTTTATCATCAAAATAAACTATCGTGGTGCTCTAGCACCAATAGATCGAACCATACCTTGTCCGAAGAATCTTTGGAAATGGAGCTGTCGAAATCAGTCAACTCAACCATAATTCATAACCTTTTGTCTTGAATAGTCAGAGACTCAAACCGTTCATTGAATTACCGATACAAATTTGGCTGAGACATCTTTTACCCCCCATTCTCCCTAAGCTCATTGCGCCCGACCGATGGAGTTTACTCAGTGCTTAATGGGAGGCAACACGTTATTTTGAAAAACTCGAAACCTTTCTTAACACATTCCTATGCTGAACTCATATTGCACTTTAGGGTTCAACCATTAGAACAGCCAACTCAACCTCTGGACCACGTACCCGAGCTTGAAATCATTTACAACGGTCATCCCGACCCATTCACCTACCCAAAACCTATTCTAATGAATGATCTAAGCTGAACTTGAACCCACCTAATTTACAATGAGGACATTGCAAATCGTAGGCATGTGGGGGTATTAAAGTGCAAACTGCCATGAAAATCATCTTACATGAGAGGGTTTCATAAAAAAAATCACATATTTCAAAAAAATACCAAAAAAATAAAAAAATTCTTAAAAAAGAACAAAAAAATGAGAGGAGAGAAATTTTTGATGGCATATCAAATTTTAAGGAGAAAAAAAGGAGTTGAAAATGTTAAAAAGGGGCACAAGTTGAAAAGAAAAGAAAAGAGGTGGTTATTAGTAAGAAATTAAGGAATTGACTTAGTTATAGACCATATCAAAAGAAAATGAAAGGCAAAAAGTGCTAATGAAACAGAGAAGAGATTAGTAGGAACGTTGATTTTAGGCCTTTTGGGCTATAATCCTAGGCTTAAAAATTCAAGTACCTGCTATGATCTGGATAGTCCTCAAGAGATTGGGAAAATGCGAAGCTTAAGCATTAGGTCTAAGGCTTAGGGAGTATTTTGCCTCGTTAACTGACCTCTAGTTTGCGAGACTCGGTGACCTAAGCACCCCAATCCACACAGTCTAGTTCAGTGCGCTTAAGTATCAAAATCATGTAAATGCATTTAAATTGTTCTAAAAAAGTCACCTAGATTAGGAGCAACTGATCAACACAAGTTGATTTGGATGAGTTCCCGGCACGAAGAGGTGGGAAATTCCCCTCGAAGATGTGCAATAACATATTGTCTCCTCGGTGCTTGTCTCCTAGGATATCTACATATCCTACTGGGGGCATGTAAGCACCCTGTACTAGTTCAAATGCCATGGGCGGCATTATCCCGAAATGTCGATTGTCAGGGTCTGGATTTAGCTACAGAACACCATGGGTGGGATTATCTCGAAATCTCGAAAGCTAGGGTTCTGGGGGTTGCCATGGGCAGTGCTATCTCGAAGCATCAATTGCTAAGGACCCTGCGAGGATTGATGATGGGGACTAGGAATCCGATATAGACCGTGTTGTAAAGCTAATCCGAAGCTACAAAAAAAAGCAAAAGAGAGAAAACTCTCCAAAAATAAAGAAAAATCCTCTGTCTCTCTCTGACAAAAATGCACTACAAACTAAACAAAGTCTAAAACATGTTACCAGCACAGGTGCTTTAACCGCAGAGTTCAACGAATCTTAGGTTAGTCCCTGTGGGCCTTAGAAACCTTCGCGGCAGACTGAGGCCAGAGCTGGTCAGGTACGAATCTTGGTTGGTACTTGAGTAGGCCTACTATCGGCATTCTAACTTAATTTACAAAAGGAAGCATGCATCAAAGTTTTGAGCATCAAAAGATTTCATGGTCTAGAATTAAAGTCAAAACCTTAAAATTTTGCTAAGGGACTAGCAAAAGCTAGGCATGGGGGTATGATGGGAACACTATCATGAGCCATAACTAGCCCATTTTGACCCAATTAAGTCAATAAATGCTCCTACATAACCAACTGAAGGTCATAATTCATTGCATAACCATTCTGAGAGAAAAATAAGAAACTAGGGGTAAAATTGTAATTTTACCAGCACATCATGAATGCAGTACAACCATAGGTTTTCTCAAGGGTTGAATAAAGGTCAAATGGTCTTAATAAGATAACAAGTGGGTTGGATTAGACAGAAAAGGATTTGTGTGTTCTGAGAATTAAGTGACTTTTTAAAACCCTAAAAATAGACCAACTTAATTAACCAAGGTTTTGGTCAGGTTAAAATTCAACTAAACCCTCTAAAAATCATATAAAAATATTCTTTAGGGTTTAGTACCTTCAATTTGGCCATCAGAACCCATCTTGACCGAAAATGGAGTCTAAGACAGATATTTACCCTAAATTGGGTTTTTGCATAAATTACCTTGTCAAACGTGGTCAAAAACAAAAATTGAACTTCACCATTGGATTCCTTAGGTCTAAATCAGGTTTGTACCAAAATTTGGACCCAAGATGAGCTTGCCTCGACCTAGTTTGCAAAAAGGTCTTGCCTAATTACATTTATATCCTAACTTTCAAAAACCCTTGCGAACAACCCCCTAACTTCCTCATCGTCCTCACAATTAGGTCCCTCCACCATTATTACGGAGGAAACCTACTCCGGTGACATTTTACAGGTGATTTCTCCTTGATTTCTTGGAGAATCCCTTCCAAATTTGTAAGGGAGATTCTAAGAGAAAATCTCTCCAGTTTAAACCCATCAAGATACTCTTATTCTTTCCCAATCTCTCATGCAAACGCATGAGAGATTTGGGTATCTAAAAAGCTCCCAAGTCCGGCGACCTTCCAAGATTGGGAAGGTTGCTTCCCAAGCCCTAACCGCCACTCAAGTCCCTATTTAAAGAAGCTCAAATCCTCTCGAACTCCTCACGCTCGAATTTGGCCGTGAATCCTCTCAAATTCCTCTCTCTCTCACACCCGAAGGCTCCTCGATGTTCGGCGATCCCCTCTGCTTTTTCTCATGGTCCGAATTGCCATACCTGCGGTGGATTCATCCTCCCTGCTCTCGTCCATGTCTCGCCATACCAGCAGACACCCCTTTCCCCTTTATCCTCATTGTTGCCACCTCACCGGAGCTGCCTTCTTCTCCGACGTCGGCCACACCAGACCCGACACCATTGTTGTTTCCCTTCATCCATCAACCTCCTAGCTAAGTTCCCTATCACTTCTACTTTCTTCTCTACTCTTTACTTTCCAAAATCGACCACTGACACCCCTTCGCACCTCCATCTCCTCCATCTCTGGCCACCCCCTCCGGCAAGGCCATCCCACCTCCACAGCCCACCAAAACCCTCGCCAACTACAAAAAAACCTTCGCCACACCTCATTAAGCATTTCCCCTCTCTTCATTCACCAATCCACTCACTCGCACACACCCCCGAACACACCCACTCATACGCACACAGTTTGACCTAGGTATGCACTCACGGTCACTCTCGCTCCACGCCACACCACCCAAATCACATTTGCTGTGCTCCAACGATACACCTTGAGCACTTTGACTTGGCCAAGAGGTTGTTTTACTGATTACAGGTGCACGACCTTGTCCACCATTGGCAAGCTAGCTTCGAGCTTGCTTGTAGGTTCGCTCTAGGCCTTGCTGTCGCAGATTGAAGTCCCAAAACGTGCGGAAGTATCTCGCGCACGGTCCCAAGTCCTCCATTGAAGTCGCGAGCCTCAGCAGCTATTGCAATTGGAAGGACACTCCCTGCTGTAGACGTGCGAAGAAAGGGTGTGTGGATAGTTCCACATCGGAAGCTGTTGAAGCCGCGAACTCGCATAAATTGAAAAAGTGCTAGTAGTTGTTCGCCTCAAATCCACGGGGTGAGGTCCCTCTCACCTTCACCCGACCTCGTCCGCGACACGCCCCTGCGAACCTGGCCTGACCCAACCCGACCTACACTCCTTGCTCATCACCGCATGCTGGTGAGACTAGACCTAGGTACGCACCTGACCTGATAACCCGGATACCCGTGGCTCTGGGAGAGCAAATCCTAAGAGAGAAAAGAGAGGAGAATCACGCAGGTAGGGGGAGGGTTTTGCTATAGGAACCTTCGGCCTACACGTACCCGAATTATGAAGAGGAAAGCCAAAGAAGAAGAGGAGGAGGCCTGAAGTTGAAGAAGAGAAAGTGGCTAAGGGCCGAAGAAGAAGAAAGCTAAAGGCAAAGGAAGAAGAAGAAGAAGGCTTGGAGAGGTCGTAGCTGAGAAAGCCAAGGAAGAAGAAGAAAGGAGAAAATAGAGAAAGAGAAGAAGAAAAGGAGAAGCAGACAACTTTAAGTCATTTGATTTCCAAATCAGATGACAGAATCAGCTCTCATTTCATATATTTGCATTGAGTTCCTTAGTGATATTGTAGGAGTATTTGGTGATCTAAATCGCCATTTTACTCCCTTATTTTTGCACATTGCTACTAATACTATTGCAATCCCTTTTAATTTTGAATTGTGATCTTAATTTCTAAATCCCATATTGCTCCCTGTGTTTAACCTCGAAACCCTTTCGAGTAATAAAAATGGTATTTGTTTGAACGCTATTTTGGCTATATTGCAATGCAACACTTTTTAAACACCGAGTTAGCACGATAGAACATTTTGGCACTATTACCAAGGAGCAACGGGCAATTTAGAATTCTTGATTGCAATTCCTGATTTGGTACTAACTTGCTATATCTCTTTTTGCTGTGGTTGTCTTAGGGAGAAGATACATCGAAGAAAGTACAGCCACACATCAAACACACCAGGGGTAGGTAAATTTTGATTACTCTCTCTCTTAAGCCCCTCATTCTGAAAAGATTAAACAGGAAAAATCAATTAGGGCTACTTGCTTTCCATTCCCAGATAATTCATCAAGTTTCCTGATTTGATTTCAACAACAAAACCTGATTTGTGCACCCACTTAAGGTAACTAGGGCTATCACATTCTTGTTTGAGCCCTAGATACCACATTTGGCAAACTAAAGTGGAACAAAATTAGAGCCAATTAAGGATTCCAAGTTAGGGTTTTAGAGACACACTGATATAAACACATTTATACAGAGTAAAATGCCTATTCATGCATGTTCCTAGGCTTAGATTTGCATTTCATGTTATAAATATTGAATAGCATGCATCATTCTGCATTTAGAGTAATTGTATATAATTTAGGTTAATTGCATCCCTTTTGTGGTCAGGAGAGAAGGATATTTATTTTGGAGCCTCAGATTGACGATTCGACTGTATGGATCTGATCAAGATGACGATCGGAGTCCAATGCCTCTAAAATCACCTCGATTGAAGTCCTGTAGCACCATAAGCAATCTGATGAACATCAATAGACAAGGGACTATGTGACATAATTCGGAGCTTCAAATGACAAATCCGACTGCGCGGATGGATTCGAGTAGATGATCGTAGCCTAACGGCGCAAAAATCGACTCAATCTGACCTCTGTAGCAGCCCCTACAATAAAAAGAAGATGGACGATCCAGATTGCACCACGTGGCACAACCCAGGCCGCTCAGCGCACACACGTGCCACCGCACGCACACGCATAGGCACACGTGCGCCCAGCGCAGTGCTAGCGCGTGAGCATGCGTGCACCCAATAAAGAGAGGCAGGCATAGCATGCGCTAGTGACGCATGAGCTGGCCTACAGCGATGCATGAGCTGGACTTACAGCGATGTTTACAGCTGTTGCTAATTCTTTGCACGCCAGCAAAGTTAGTTGTGGGTGTGAGCGGGCATGAGTTTTCTACAACGATGCTTCTAGCGATGGCCTTGATGTCACTAATGGTCCCACACCTATTTTTGCCTCTTCTCCACTACAAAAGGACCTACACCCCATCCCTTCCAAGACATCTCTACCTACACTACTCCCACCTACTCCCAAGCTCTAGCAAGCCTACTAACACTCTGTTAGAGCTTGTTCTCAAGCTCCCAAGGTGCCTATTAATATAGCGAACCTCTGCCCCCACCAAATACTCCTCTAACTTCCCGTCCCCCTTTATTGGTCGCCTTGGAGCCGTTCTCCCACCTCCATTCCGGTAGCAGATCATCTCCATCTTCTCACCTCAATTCCAGAGCCACGCAGAAGCTTTCCTCAACCCGACATCCTCTTGCATCTCACCTCCGTCATCTCTCTCCTCACCACCTTCATCTGAGCTTTCCCCAGGTGTCGTCATCTCGCTGAACAGCCGATTCGAGAGATTTCCTCTCACCTCCCTCTCTTTTTATGCTTTATAGTTCATTGTAATCGACATTGGATTGATATATATATCATATCTGTTCTATTTCTATCTTGTGACTCATTTAGCTTGTCCTCTTTTCAAAAATACAAAAAAATATCAAAACCCTAAAATACCAAAAAGAAACAAAATGAAGTGCAGTTTTCACTTAAAGTAAACGTTGCCTCCCTGTGTTCGGCCCAAGACTCCCTTGGAGTTTTGGTAAAAATTTTATCTGATCAACATAGTTTGCAACTACGATGACAGGTTACTTGTAACCCCGATTTCAAACACGCGAAACACGCCCGACCATTTTGGCACCATTGTCGGGGAGGCAATGGAATTTACTTTATTGTTTTCTGCGCTTCTTTGCATTTACATAACACTAACCCCACTTATCTCTGATCTATTGTCTTGCAGGTACCCTAGCATGCAGATCCAAGTGCGGTAGATCAGAGTAAAGTGCGGATAGAGTGTTTTGTAAGTGTCCTCCACTCCACCCCCACCTTAGTTTTCATTCCATAACCTAATAACTCAAACCTAAATCAACTTAGGTGATTTTTACAAACCCTAGGATAGATTTGGTTGTTTGTTTGCCACCTCCACTCACCTCGCCATCCACATAAATAAAATAGAAAATAAAAAAAGTGTTATCTGATTGTGGGATTTTCTGAAAGCTACACACTTAACACCCACAACTTCTCACGCTAAGGTGCACAATCACATCGATTCTACCACTTAACCGGGATCTAACCTGTTGACCCGGTACAGTTAATTCAACACACAAATAAGTGAGTAGAAATCTGAATAGATTAAACATTTCTGTGTGCCTTAACTAAGTGGTGCAATAGGCCAATTGATTGAACTGTTTGGGCCACACCACTTAAGATAAAAGTGATTCATCAAGTAGCTTGCCACTTAGGGTTAATTTTTATGACTGAACTAGGCACTCCACATTTTATTTCTGATTTTTAAAGGAATATATCTACACCAGTGCTTTCAAAACTTGGAGTGTTCTACTGAACCTTGATTGAATATACCTAAAGATTAAACCCTAAAAGCTACTAAACAAGGTTGAATCCTAAAAGACACATCATCAAATAATCTTATTTGAAAACCCTGGTTGTGCACGCACACACATTTTAACTTATCGTTAAGGGCACAACCCATCTAAAGGGCCCATCACATTCCTGAAGCACCATTGTCCCAAGCCTAACTAAAATTGATTAGACGTTGGCCCAAAGGACTGGTTTGCTCGTCGGGATCTAGATTGAGATTATTCACGATTAACCTGCTTGTACTAGTCAATTTGATGTCTAGCTAGGGGAGTAGCGTCAAATGACCGTGGCTGGGGTGTACACTAGGAACCGGAGGCACAAGCCAAAGGAAGAACCTTCTCCCAAGTCTCTCCTTCTAACTGGTTGGATTGCCTGGACATAAGTAGAGTAAATCATCCATAATCTTAGGAAAAATTCTAAGAGTCTGTAGACCTTTAGGCTACCCAACCTAAGGACAAGCTTGTATTTTTGTATTGCAGGGCTCCTTCTTTCTCTTCTGATTTCCCTCCTTACTTCACCATGTACCCTTCTACATCTTACACACATTTCCAATCCTATCCTCCTACCACCACTTATCCCCAAGATGATTACTATCCCGACTTGACTTGTAATTACCCATCCACTAGCAGGGATCACTTTGATTGGGGATACGAATCCGGACCTCAAGTCCAAGGCCTAACCCTGGACAACAAGACTATGATTACTATCCTTCCTAAACCTACAATGATTATGAATCTCCATCCTTTGATGACCAAACCAACCCGATCTACAATCAGGAAGGATATAATGATTATAACACCTACCCTCCCCAGTATTTCACTTAATATAGTTTGCCACCATCCTTTGAACAACCTAAAACAACCTACTTTTAAGGAGGGACCCGAGAACCTCTACATCTTAATTCCCATAGATTTAACCCAAACCCACAAAAACTTGAATCGAACCGGTCGATTCAGGTGAACCAGATCCAAGATAGGGTGTTGGCTAATTTGAGAAACACCAAACAATCTTTAGAAGCCTAGCCAACACCTTGCACTGAAGCATTGGAGCCTACGATAAAAATTATTAATGAGCTGAATATCACTTTATTGGATTTACTCCAAAGTGTTAGGGATAGGGACCTGGGTGAATTTCTTCTTGGGAAATTGTCGAGGTTGAGGATGAAATTTGTGGTTGCCCTAGTCAAATCTTGGGATGATTCTCAAGATGAACCCCCTTCAGGAGAGCCAATGTCTGAACTCGCTTAGGCACCTGTCGAGGGGGATACATATTCTGAGATTGGAGATGACCAGGTTGGGCTAGAGAAACCCTTTCAAGATGAACAGAGTTTCTTACCTGAGATCACCGAGCCAGGGAGGGAGGAAAAATATGTCCCTTTGAACCAGGAAATGACAATCGATTTTGAGACATATATACATGAGGATCATGAATTTTTTGATTCGGAGGGTGAAGAATCTCTTAGTGAAGTCTCACTTGAGCATAAGGAAGATGATTTTAGTGAGACAAATGGGCTTGAGGAATCTGACAAACCATTTGATAGCCCAATTATTGAAGATTTGGATTCAATTGGGGCTAACTTGGAGGATTCGAATCCTCATTTACTAGAAGATTCAATTAGTAGACCCATTCCTCAACCACACCCCAATGGGATTGATTTTGATTTGGAAATCATTTAAACCAAGTCAATTCTGAGTCAGCCACGATTTATGGACTTAGGTAAATCTTATGGAGTGAACGGTATGCTAGAGGTACCGGAACCTGAGCAATTGATGCTGGAAGATAGGAATGTTGAAATGAAAATTTGGGAGGTTAATTTTGAGGGAAAAGACATTTGGATCTAAGAGTTCCTATTGACCTAAAATCACTAACTTTTTACTAGACCCTTATGATATCTTTCACGTGCCCGAAGCCTAGAATAACTAATTATTTTTTTTAGCTGAATGTTAAGTGGACATCTGAAACTAGTGAACTAGATCAACCTATTGTCTGCCATTTTGTTCTTGGGTTGCACACCCCAAAATCATAGGCCCGACCCCGCAAGCCTAACAACCTTCGATTCTGGGTGATTTTCATCCAGAACCTGAGAACCACTCGACCCAAGGGCATGGGTCTGCACCATAATCTGGTCCACATCTGTAGACATCTTCTGTTGCCGAGTTTCTACAATCCGAGTTTCTAAAAATGTTCTTCCCTGTTGGTCGGACGAATGCTTTACGATACCAAATCACACACTTCACACAGCAGCATGGAGAACCACTTCACGAAGCATGGGATCATTTCCTAGATCTCATGCGGAAGTGCCCCCATCACGTATTCCTAAATGGGATCAAGTCCAGTCCTTTTACCAAGGACTCCGTGAAGACATCCAATTATTCGTCAATGCAACTTGCGGAGGAAATATCATGGGTCAACATGAAGACACGGTGTGGGAGATTCTTGAGAATATGTGTGAGAACTCAATCAATAATGACTTCATGGGCATATTCGACCGGAAGAATGCCTGTGCATCGACGAATCCAAGGGGACCACATGAGATGCAGGACCTATCCTCATCTCTCAACTCGAAATTGATGGTCAGTCATTTGGACAAGGTCTCCATTATTGAAAAGAAGGTGAATGCGCTAACTCGACATCTGCAGTGAGCCACCTCTGCACAAAACCTGTTCGCACAACCATCCCCTGGGAGGGAAGCTATGCATAACATTTACCACCGATCATCTCAAAGGATGGACCCGTATCCACCCTCACCTGACTCTAAGGTTGGAGGAAACTCCGAACCTACCTATTCTAGTTGGGGGAACTTTGAACCCTCATATTCTAACTTTCTGCGGTCCCTCAGACTTGCTAGGACCTCAATGCCATCCAGAATGACCCATTCTCTAATACCTATAACCCTAGATGGAGAAATCATCATAATTTCATGCGGGCAGGAAATAATCTAAATCAGAGACCACCATATCAACCCCATTCACAAGCTCCTCATCTATATCAACTGCCTCAGCCTCGACCCAACCCCACCTATCAATTTGGTCCAACTCAAGGAGATCAAATGACTCTTATCCTTTACTCTGGCTGACATTCAAATGATGAATGCGACTTTGCAAAAATATCACAAAGATGAGATCACAGAGGGTTGAAATCAACTCGCCTAGATGGTGAATTTTCACCAACCTGGTACACTCTCATCACAACCTCTGCCGAATCCGAATAACGTGCCAAACCAGAAGCGCGTTATGAACCCAAATCCAAGCCAAGCCCACATGGTTTATCAGGCCCCTTCTGCTCCATCACCCAATGGGATGGAAGCTTCGACATTGTACTCAGGATTTCAGCAGCAGCCACCTACTTTACCTACACCAAACCAGAACCAGGTAGGACTGAATTCAGTTACGACCCGTAGTGGCAAAGCAACACAGAACCCACCTTACCCAAGCCACTTTCAGCCTAGTAGTAACCCAGACCGTAGGATAGTCATCCAAGATATCCCTATCCCAGATCAAGAACCTAGACCTATTCTAGAGGAACCATCCAAGGTTCCATTTCCTGAGGCCTTGACCAAGGGAAAGAGGACATCCAAACCCGTGGCACCTGAAGAGGACCTGTTCAAGCTCTTTGAACGGGTCCATATAAACATCCCCTTGATGGATGCGATTCACCACATAACGGCTTACGCACAATTTCAGAAAGACATGTGTACCCCTTGATGAATCGGGTTTTAAGAATATCGGGTTGTAATATAGTCGAAAAGGTGTTCAAAACAAATATAATTTTATTACTCGAATTTAAAGTCTGAGGTCGAACACAGGGAGCAAATTGGTGTTTTAGAAATCAAGATCACAATTAAAGGAATATGCAATAATATCAATATCACAATGCCAAAATAAAGGAGTAATTGGCAATGTAAGTCACAGAATACTCAAGAACTCAATGTATATGAATAAAAAATTGGATGTCAATGCTGTTTCTTCTCTCTCTGATTATCTTCTCTTCTTCGGATTTTGCCTTTGCGAGCTATCTTTCTTTCTTTTTCTTCTCCTCCCTTCTTCTTCTTCTTTTGGCTTCTGTCTTCTTTAGCTTTTCTGCCTTCGCTCTTCCCTTATATTTCTCTACCTGCTTCTTTTTCTTTGCCTTTTCTCTTCTTTTCTCTCTCTTTGCCGGTTGCCTTCTCTCTTCCTTTGCCTTCCTTCCTTTTTGCCTTTAGCTTCTTCTTCCTTCAACTTCTTCCTTCTCCTTTCTTTCTCTGCCTTAGCTTCTCTACGTCCTTGTCTTCTCCTTCCACTTCAACTTCGCTTCTCCTCCTCTTCATCTTGCAGCAAAACCTACCCCCTACCCATGCACACTCTCCTCTCTTTTCTCTCTTAGGTTTCTCTCTCCCGAAACCACACACTATCAGGTAATCAGGTCGGGCACGTACCCGGGACCAGGCCCACCAGCGTGCATGGTGGTCGAGGAGTGCAAGTTGGATCAGGTCAAGACCAGGTCTGTGGGGTGTGGTCGCAGACGAGGCCAGCTAGGTCTAGTGAGAGGGACCTCACCCCATGATTTGGAGGTGATAAGCTACTGCCAGGAATTCAATTTTTGCGGTCATGACCACTCTTCTAATTCCAAGGTGGGACTATCTGTCCACCTCCCATCTCTCGTGCCTGCGGCAGAGGTGTTCTCTCTAATTGCAGCAACTGTGACTGCCCTTGACTTCAATTGATAGCCTGGAGTTGTGCGCAAGGGTGTTCCGCGCAACCTGGGATAGAGACCTAGAGCTAGCATGGCCTGGAGCTCGTTTCAAGCTTGCTTTAAGCTCTGCGCTAACAACGAAGGATGCCTACCACCTGAAATCACCAAGACAGCCTCACGGCCACGTTAAAACACTCTGGGAGCTTCGCCAAGGCACAACGAATATGCAGCGGTGGTTGGTGTGGCGTGGGGACGGCTATGGTGGTGTGTCCAGGGTTCACTGTGGGCATATGTATGGGTGTGTTTGGTGGGATGCTTGGGCGGTTAATGGAGTGAATGGAGTGGGGGGAAATGATCAGTGAGTTGAGGTAGAGGTCATAGGGTGGTTGGAGAGGTGGATGGAGGTGCGGAGTGACGAGGGTACCTCACCGGAGGTATTACCAGAGGTGGAGAAGGTAATGGTGATCAGTGGCATCGAGGGTTGGTTTAGGGAAATAAAGAGAGGGAAAGGAAGTAGAGGGTGAAAGGGACTTATCTAGGGTGATAGTGGATGAAGGGAAGGCGAGGATGGCGTCAAGCACGTACTACCAATGCTAGAGACGAAGGTGCTCAGAGAGGGATAGTAGGCGAGGATGAAGGGGAGACAGGGGTGTTGGCGGGTATTGCACGATGCGGACGAACTCAAGGAAGAAGAACTTGCCATTGGTATTATGGTCAGGAGACGAGGGAGATTAGGGAAAGTCACCGAAGCTTGATGAGCAAATCGGCCGAAGGAGGAGAGACTCGTTTGAGGGGGTTTCCCGGTTAATTTCAAGCATGAAGGAGTCGGTTGGATCTGGGGCTCCTCAAATAGACCTCTGGATTGGGATATGTGGTTGGAAGCCAAGCTTCCAAGCAAGGTAAGGCCGCCAGAGATGCCAACTCCAAAAGTGACCCAAATATCTCATGTGTTCGCATGAGAGATTAGGTGACAAGTAGGGCATCAAACAGGGTTCACATTGGAGGGATTTTCTCAGAGAATCTCCCTTCCAATTTTGAAGGGGATTCTCTAAGAAATCAGGGAGAAATCACCTTCTAAAGCTCTCTAGAGTAGGATTCCTTCAGTATAATGGTGGATGGACCTATTTGCAATAATGATGAAGAAGCTAGGAGGGCTTTTGCAAAGGATTTTAGAAGATAGGGGCACAAATGTAATCAGGCTGGACCTATTTGCAAAGTGGGTCAAGACGAGTTCTCCTTAGGTCCAAATTTTGGTATAAACCTAATTTGGACCTAAGGAATCCAATGGCGAAGTTGGATTTTTGGTTTGACCATGTTTGACTGGTAATTTTTGCAAAAACCCAATTTAAGCAAATATCTGTCTAAGACCCCATTCTAGGTCAAAATGGGTTCCAATGGCCAAATTAAAAGTTTTAAACCCTAGAGAATATTTTTATATGATTTTTAGAGGGTTTAGGTGAATTTTATCCTGACCAGAACCAAGGTTAATCAAGCAGGTCTGTTTTAGGGTTTTAAGAACACACAAATCCTTTTCCATCAAATCCAACCCACTTTTTATCTTGTTAAGACCTTTTGACCTTTGTTTAGTGCTTGAGAAAATATATTTTTGTACTGCAATGGTAAAATTGCAGTTTCACTCCTTGTTTCTTGCTTTTCTCTCAGAAAGGTTATTCAGTGAATTATAACCTCCAGTTGGTTATGTAGGAGCTTTTATTCTCTTCATTGAGTCAAAATGAGCTAGTTAGGGCTCATGATGGTGTTCTCATCATACCCCCATGCCTAGCTTTTGCTAGTCCCTTAGTAGAATATTAAGGTTTTAACTTTGATTCTCTACCATGGGTTCCTTGATGTTCAAAAACTAAGATGTGTGCCTGCTTCTGCAGATTAGATTAGAATGCCAATAATAGGCCTAGAGGTACTCAAGTATCAACCAAGATCTGGACTTGACCAGCTCTAGCCTCAGTCCATCGCAAAGGTTTTTAAGACCCACAGGAACTATCCTAAGGTTCGTTGAACTCTATGGTTAAAGCACCCGTGCTTGTAACATATTTTAGCCTTGGCTTAATTTGCAGTGCGTTTTTGTAAGAGAGAGAGATAGAGGAATTTTCCTTTGTTTGGAGAGTTTTCTCTCTCTTTTCTTTTTATTTCTAGCTTTGGATTGGCTTCTCAACACGGCATGTATTGAATTCCTAGTCCCCATCATCAATCCTCGCAGGGTCCCTGGCAATCGATGCTTCGAGATAGCATCACCCATGGTAACCCCCAGAACCCTGGCTTTCGAGATTTTGAGATAATCCCACCCATGGCATTCTGTAGCTAAATCCAAACCCTGGCAATCGACATTTTAGGATAATGCCACCCATGGCATCTGAACCAGCACATGGTGCTTACATGCCTCAGTAGGATATGTAAATATCCTAGGAGACAAGCACCGAGGAGACGATATGTTATTGAGCATATTCAAGGGAAATTTCCCACCTCTCCTCACCAGGAACTCGTCCAAATCAACTTGTGTTGATCGGCTACTCCTAATCTAGGCGACTTTTTCAGAATAATTTAAACGCATTTGCGTGATTTTGATACTTATGCGCACTGAACCAGACTGTGTGTGGATTGGGGTGCTTAGGTTAGCGAGTCCTGCAAACCAAAGGTTAGTTAACGAGGCCGAATACTCCCTAAGCCTTAGACCTAATACTTAAGCTTCACATTTTCCCCAACCTCTTGAGGACTATCCAGATATTAGCAGATACTTGAATTTTTAAGCCTAAGAGTATAGCCCAAGAGTTCTAAGATCAGTGTTCCTACTAATCTCTTCTGTATTTCATTAGCACTTTTTTCCTTTCATTTTATTTTTCTTGATATGGTCTAGAAATCAGTTAATCCCTTAATTTCTTACTAATGACTATCTCTTTTCTTTTCAACTTATGCTCCTTTTTTGACATTTTTCACTTTTCCCCTTTTTCTCCTCAAGATTTGTATGTCCTCAAAATTTTTCCTCTCCCCTCAAATTTTTTTTTCTTTTCAAGAATCTTTTTCATTTTTTTGGTATTTTTGTGATATGTGATCTTTTTGTTGAAACCTTTTCTTGTGAGATGATTTTCACGACGTTTTGCACTTTCATACCCCTCCATGCCTATGATTTACAATGTCCCCATTGTAAATTAGGTGGGTTTGAGTTCAGCTTAGATCATTCATTAGAATAGGTTCTGGGTGGGCAAATGGGTCGAGGTGACTGTTGTGGACGATTTCAAACTCAGGTACGGGTATTTGAGGTGGGGTCGACTGTTATAATGGATGAACCCTAAAGTGCAATATGAATTCAGCAAAGGAATGTCAAGAAAGATTTCAAGTTTTTCAAAAATGACGGGTTGCCTCCCATTAAGCGTTGAGCTTTACGCCATCGGCTAGGCGTAAGGAGCTCAGGGGGAATGGAGGGTAAAGGATATCTCAGCCAAATTTGTATGGGTAGGGTCAATGAATGGTTTGAGTCTCTAACTGTTCACGATGAAAGGCTCTGAATCATGGATGAGTGGATTGATCTGGATGGCTCCATTTTCGAAGATTCGTTCGATGAGGTAAGGTCCGATCCATTTTGATCTTAGTTTTCCTGGGAATAGTTTGAGCCTGGCATCAAAGAATAGAACATTTTCACCAGGGTGAAAGATCTTTCTGGATATGTGCTTGTCATGAAGGGCTTTAACCTGTTCTTTGTAAATTTCACAAGTTCTCATATGCATCGTGGCATAATTCATCGATCTCGCTCATTTGAAGCTTTCTATGGGTTCCTACCTTAGAAAGATCTAGATTACAGTTCTGTACTGCCCAATAGGCTTTGCGCTCTAATTCAACGAGGAGGTGACATGCCTTCCCGTACACTAATCTGAAAGGAGACATACCTAATTCGATTTTGTGGGCGATCCTATAAGCCCACAAAGCTTCCGGAAGTCGAGATGACAGTCTTTCCTGTCAGGTCAAACAATAACCTGGAGGATTTTCTTGATCTCCCGATTTGATAGCTCAGCTAGACAATTAGTTTGGGGGTGGTAAGGAGTAGAGATTCGGTGTGACACCCTGTATTTGGTCATCAATGACCTGAACTAAGCATTAGTGAAATGGGTCCCCCATCAAAGATTATAGAACGTGGAATCCCAAACCATGAAAAGATGTTCTGATGAACGAATTTGATAACCACCTTATGATCATTGGTTCGAGTCGGAATGGCTTCGATCCATTTGGACACGTAGTGAACAGTGAGTAGAATGTACTCGAAGCCATCCGAAACAAGAAAGGGTCCCATAAAATCAATCCCCCAGACGTCGAAGATTTCGCATGAGAATCGGCTGTATGGGCATCATATCATGATGACTCATGTTGCCTAAAGTCTGGCAACGAGTGCATTCCCTACAGTGATTGTATGCATCTTTGAAAATCATGGGCCAATAGAAGCTGCACTGGAGGACTTTCGCTGTAGTTTTATGACCTAAGAAGTGTCCACTGGATGCCTGGTCATGGCAGAAGGATAAGATGTCCTGAATTTTCGCTCCCATGACATATTGTCGAATGTTTTGATCAGCACCGATGCCAAAAGTAATACTTGGCATTGGAAAGCAATTTGCCCTTCTTGGCCTTAGGCCAATCAGACGGGATCTGATGTGATTCTAGGTAGTTTACTAGATCAGCAAACCATGGAAGCCCTGTACTGGTAGTCAGGAGCTGCTCATCAGGAAAATGTTCCATAATGGGTCCAAAAGGGTCGATAATATCAGAATGAAGGCAGGACAATTGATCAGCTACCACATTCTATTTTCCCTCTTTGTTGCGAATCTCAAGGTTAAACTCTTGCAACAGCAAGATCCAATAGATTAACCGAGGTTTTGCATCCTTCTTCGCAAGGAGATGCCTCACAGCTGTGTGATCAGAGTAAATGATAACACAGGAACCCAGGAGATATGATCTGAACTTTTCCAGGGCAAATACTACGGCTAGCAGCTCTTTCTCAATAACTGTGTAGTTACGCTGAGCCTCGTTAAGTGTCTTGCTAGTGTAGTAGATGACCAAAGGTTTCCCATCAATTTTCTGCCCAAGTACCGCTCCTACAGCGAAATCAGATGCATTGCACATGATCTCAAAGGGTTGAGACCAATCAGGGGACTGTAGGATCGGAGCTTGGGTCACTTGATCATGGAGGATTTCAAATGCTTGAGTGCATTCCTTGGAGATTTTGAAAGGAACATCGTTAGATAGTAGAGTGGTCAGGGGGTGCACAATCTTTGAGAAATCAAGAATGAACCAATGGTAAAAATCAACGTGCCCCAGAAAAGATCGGACGTCCTTGATCAAGCTAGGAATAGGGAGTTTGGAAATTAGATTCACCTTGGCTTGATCGACCTGGATGCCTTTTTCTGATATAGGTTGTCCCAGAACAATTCCTTCAAGCACCATGCAATGGCTCTTTTCCTAGGAAAGAACCAAATTCACGTCAATGCACCGCCTAAGGATCTGGACCAAGTGCAGGAGGCAATCATCAAATGATTCTCCAAATACTGAAAAATCATCTATGAAGACTTCCAGATAGTCACCTACCATATCTGAGAATATGGCAAGCATGCACCGCTGAAAAGTAGCAGGCGCATTACAGAGACCAAATGGCATCCTTCGAAACGCATATGTCCCGAAGGGGCAAGTGAAAGTGGTCTTTTCTTAGTCCTCAGGATGGATTGCCACTTGGTTATAACTAGAGTACCCATCCAAAAAGCAGAAGAACTTATTTCCCGCTAGTTTCTCGAGGATCTGTTCAATAAATGGTAGTGGGAAATAATCCTTCTTTGTGGATGTATTTAGTCTTCTGTAATCAATGCAGACTCTCCACGAATTCACCACACAAGTTGGTATGATTTCTCCAATTTCAGTCATGATCACGGTGAATCCTGCCTTCTTAGGCACAACCTGGATTAGACTCACCCACCGACTGTCGGAGATCGGGTAGATGATCCCAACATCTAACTAGTTGATGATCTCCTTTTTCACGACCTCCTGCAGATTAGGATTCAGACGTCTCTGCATTTCATGGGAAGGTCGCGTGCCCTCTTCAGTATAGATGCGATGTGTGCAGTAAGAGGAGCTGATGCTAGTCAAATCATCGAGGGTCCACCCATGCCTCTTCGATGTTGCTGGAGAACAGTAATCAGACGGGATTCCTAATCAGGTGTAAGTCTGGAGTTGATAATCATAGGAAATGTCTAATTGGAACCCAAAAAGACATACTTAAGATGATTGGGAAGAGGCTTGAGTTCCAAAATAGGGTTATCAGCAGCAGCGGGTGGTTCAGGGTGTGTGTTAGGAGCAAGAGGAGTTATGGGTGTGTCTAAGTCAAGTTTGGACTCCTCTGATTACGGATTTTGATCCTCTTATGGTTGATCAGAAGTAGTAAAGTTTTCCTCAATATATGGATCGTCAACCACATCCTTGATATCACATATCTGTTCTATAACACCGCAATTAATCCCTTGTTGGGCCTTAACGATGTCAATCTTTAATGTTTGGTTCCCAAATTTCAGTTCAATTTGGCCCTCCTCACAATTTATTTTGGCCCTAGCAGTGGCCAGAAAGGGTCTCCCTAGTATAATTGATGTATCCCTCAGATTTTCTAGAGCATCCATATCCAAGACTACAAAGTCCACCGAGAAATAGAAATCTCGAACCCTAACAATGACATCCTCAAGAACTCCTTTAGGTGACTTGATAGATCGATCAGCCAGTTGTAATGTCACCTTTGTTGGTTTTAGCTCAGATTCCTCAAGATGGTCAAGTAGGGATGTAGGTATTAGGTTTATGGAGGATCCTAGGTCCAATAAAGCTCTATCAAATTGGGTATCACCAATTGTATAGGAAATCAGGGGAGTACTCGGGTCTTTTTCCTTAGGTAGGAGTTTACTCAAAATTACAGAGTTGGCTTGCTCCGACAATATGATTGGGCTCCCACTTTTGATTTGCAGCTTACGCTTAGGTGTACATACGTCTTTTAGAAATCATTCGTATGCCGGTACGTGGCAAATCGCATCCATCAAGGGGATGTTTATATGGACCTGTTCAAAAAGCTTGACCAGATCCTCCTCAGGTGCCACGGGTTTGTTTGTCCTCTTTCCCTTGGTCAAGGCCTCAGGAAATGGAACCTTGGATTGTTCCTCTAGAATAGGTCCAGCTTCTTGATCTGGGATAGGGGTATCCTAGATAACTATCCCAGGGCTTGGGTTAGCACTACCAGGCTGAAAGTGGCTTGGGTAAGGTGGGTCTTGTGTTGTTTTGCCAGTACGGGTTGTTACTGAATTTGGTCCTACCTGGTTCTCGTTCGGTGTTGGTGAAATAGGTGGCTGCTGCTGAAATTCCGAATATGATGTCAAAACTTCCATCCCGTCAGGTGATGGAACAGAAGGGGCCTGATAAATCATGTGGGCTTGGCCTAGATTTGGGTTCATAACATGCCTCTAGTTTGGCATGTTATTCGGATTCGGTAGAGGTTGTGAAGGGAGTGTGCTAGGTTGGCAGGAATTTACCATCTGGGCTAGTTGATTTCGAACCTCTGTGATCTCGTCTTTGTGCTGCTTTTGTATAGCCACATTCATCTTCTGAATGTCAGCTAGATCTGAAGGAAAAGAGTCATTTGATCTGTCTGAGTTGGCCCAGATTGATAGGTGGGGTTCGGCCAAGGTTGAGGCGGCTGATATGGATGAGGAGCTTGTGGACAGGGTTGATATGGTGGTCTCTGATTCTGATTATTTCCTGCACTTAGGAAATTGGGATGATTCCACCATCCAGGGTTATAGGTGTTAGAGAATGGGTCATTCTAGATGGCGTTGAGATCCTCGCAGATCTGAGGAACCTCAGAAAAGTCAGAGTACGAGGGTTCAGAGTTCCCCCAACTAGAGTAAGCAAGATTGGAGTTTCCTCCGGTCCTAGAGTCAGACGAGGGTGGATACGGGTCCATCCCCTAAGAAGATCGGTGATAGATATTATGCACAGCTTCCCTCCCAGAGAGTGGTTGTGCGAATAGGTTTTGCGTAGAGGTGGCTCCCTGCAGATGTCGAGTTAGCTCATCCACCTTCTTCTCAATGATAGAGACCTTGTCCAAACGACTGGCCATCAATTCCAAGTCGACTGATGAGGACAGGCCCTGCATCTCATGTGCTCCCCTTGGATTCGTTAATGCGTGGGCATTCGTCCGGTTGAATAAGCCCATGGAGTCATTATTGATGGAGTTCTCACACATATTCTCGAGAATCTCCCACACAGTGTCTTCGTGTTGATCCATGATATTTCCTCTGCAGGTTGCATTGACGAATAAGCGGATATCTTAATGGAATCCCTGGTAAAAAGACTAGACTTGTTCCCATTTGGGAACTCCGTGATGGGGGCACTTTCGCATGAGATCTAGGAAACGGTCCCATGCTTCATGAAGTGGTTCTCCAGGCTGCTGGGTGAAGTGTGTGATCTGGTCTCATAAGGCATTTGTCCGACCAACTGGGAAAAACCTTTTCAGAAACTCGGATTGTAGTTCAACCCATGTGTTGATTGGATGCATTTTAGTCTGATACCAGTGAGCTGCTTTATCCATGAGAGAGAAGGAGAACATCTTCATAAGATGAATATCCTGGTTTTAGACATCTGAGCCGAAGGTCTGGGCCAGATGCTTTAGTTGTTTGATGTGCTGGAAGGGATCCTCAGAATTAAGCCCATGAAACTTTGGAATAGCATGAGTCATGTTGGGCTTGAGTTAAGAATCAGGACCTCCAGCTAGGATTTGGACTAGAGGTTCGATCACCACCACAGCGGGATTGTATTGATCTCGCATCATAGGATGCTACGGTGGGTTTACAAAGGCTTCAAATAAATCATTAAGGTGCTAGAGTTGGTTCTCAAGGTTATTCTCTTCTACGGGTTGTGCCATGATGATGGAAGGAGAATTGGGTTCAGATGAATCAGAGGAGATGTCTATGTGATTGGGTTGGTGCACAAACACGGAAGTTGAGGCCTAGCCTCGACGGGAGTGAATCACTAAAGGAGGCCTCAAGGATGGTCTTAAGGACCTCCTATCGAACATGCACAGATGGTCTGGATGTGAGTAGAATGTGATAGACCCAATCAAGACACCCAAAAAATTTGGATGACTATAGACGTTCGGGGCGAATGATACCCCTTAGTCAAAAAAGCCGTCCACCTGAGAAATACCTGGGCAGCCAGAGAGGGAGAGTCCCATAAAGACCCATACATGGTAGAGCGCCCCCACGAGTTACAGGGATTCCCCCACCCGACCTCTCTTATCACTGATGTTCCAGGTAGACCAGAATAGGGACTTAACCTCCTAAGTCTACCAATTTTAATTAAGAGCAAGGGTGCTTAAGATTTCACTTGAACTTTAGATGTATTGAGTGCAAAAAGTGACCAAATTTCAAGGTTGGTTGACCCAACAAGGTGGGTCAACTTCACCTATTTGTCCTTTGAGAAGTTTTAGGTCCCTTCTTTTATGATTCAAGTGAGATTAAGAGCCTAAATTTTAGGGTTTTCTTGAATAAATATCTTCAAGAAAGGCTTAGGCACATCTCTTTTTGGAAAGTTAATTCTTGCTTATGAAAGTTTGTCTCCAAAACCCTAAACTGACATCCTTAATTTGGCTCTAATCTTGGTCCAATTTAGTTTGCCAAAATGTGGTATCTAGGGCTCAATCAAGAAAGTGGCAGCCCTAGTTACCTTAAATGGGTGCACAAATCAGTTTTGCTGTAGAAATCAAATCAGGCAACTTGATGAATTAGCTAAGAATGTAAAGCAAGTTGCCCTAATTGATTTTATTTCTTTTCCTTTTCAAAATGAGGGGCTTAAGAGAAAGTAATCAGAAATTACCTGCCCTTGGCGTGTTTGATGTGCAGCTGTCTTTCTTTCAATCCTCTCCCTGAAACAACGACAAAAAAGAGATATAACAAGTTTGTACCAAATCAGCAATTGTAATCAAGATTTCTAAATCGCCTGTTGCTCCCTGGCAACGATGCCGAAATGTTCGTCACACTAAATCAGGTTTTAAGAATATCAAGTTTTAATATAGCCGAAAGAGCGTTCAAAATAAATATAATTTTATTACTCGAATTTAACGTCCGAGGCTGAACACAAGGAGTAAATTGTTGTTTAAGAAATCAAGATCACAATTAAAGGAATATGTAATAATATCAATATCACAGTGCAAAAATAAAGGAGTAATTGGCAATGTAAGTCATAGAATACTCAAGAACTCAATGTATATGAATAAAAAATTGGATGTCTATGCTATTTCTTCTCTCTCCGATTCACTTCTCTTCTTCTTCTGATTTTTCCCTTGCAAGCTGTCATTCTTTCTCTATGTTCTCCTCCCTTCTTCCTTTGGCTTTTGTCTTCTTTAGCTTTCCTGCCTTCGCCCTTCCCTTAGCTTTCTTTGCTTGCTTCTCCTTCTTTGGCTTTCCTCTTCTTCTCTCTCTTTGTCGGCTACCTTCTCTCTTCCTTTGCCTTGCTGCCTTTTTGCCTTTAGCTTCTTCTTCCTTCAGCTTCTTCCTTCCCTTTTCTTTCTCTGCCTTAGCATCTCTACGTCCTTGTCTTCTCCTTCCTCTTCTTCAACTTCGCTTCTCCTTTTCAGCCTACAGCAAAACCTACACCCTACCCGCACGCACTCTCCTCTCTTTTCTCTCTTAGGTTTCTCTCTCCTAGATCCACACACTATCGGGTAATCAGGCCAGGTACGTACCTGGGACTAGGCCCATCGGTGTGCGATGGTGGGCGAGGAGTGCAAGTCGGGTCGGGTCAAGACCAAGTCCGCAGGGCGTGGTCGCGGATGAGTTCGAGTCGGTTGGGTGAGAGGGATTTCACCCCATGATTCGAAGGCGATAAGCTACTGGCAGGAATTCAATTTATGCGGACACGGTCGCTCTTCCAGTTCCAAGGTGGGACTATCTATCCACCTCTCTTCGCTTGCACCTGCGGCAGAGGTGTTCTCTCCAATTGCAGCAATTGCGACTACCCTTGACTTCAATTGATATCCTGGAGCCATGTGCGAAGCTGTTCTACACAACCTGGGACAGAGACCTGGAGTTAGCATGGCCTGGAGCTCGCTTCAAGCTTGCTTCAAGCTCTGTGCTAATGGCAGAGGACACCTGCCACCAGAAATCACCAAGATGGCCTCACGGCCACATTAAAATGCTCCGGGAGCTGGCGATGAACCTCTAATTGCCGAGGCTGGTAAGGAATATTGTGAAGGGGAGATGAGGGGGCTTCAGATTGAAGGAAAGGAGGAACTGGGTAGAGGGGAAACGGCAGAACCGTCGCCCACAATGGCAGGGGATGCACTATCAATTGGTATGGGAATGAGGAGCAGCGGAATTTGGGTGCGCAACCTGGGTCTGTAAAGGACCAACAGGACCTGCAGGAGAAGGAAAACCATAAATGTGAAGGGGGATATTGCGCAAAGAATGGCAAGGGGACATCACCGTATAGCCTGTGGCAGAGAAAATCAAAGGCTATTATACCGATGGATGAAGATGAGGTTGCGAAGGTCATGCAAGTGTGCAAATGCCATTCCCTCAGGAGAGAGGGATCTAGTGAGGATTGATGAGGATCCTTACTTGGAACGTGCGTGGGTTGCGCGATAAGAGCCGGAGGGCATCCTTGATGAGATATTTGAGAGAATGGGGAAGCGATTGTGTGCTCATTCAAGAGACACACATTGAAGGTAATTCTGATAGGCTATGGTCTGACCTGATAGCCTCAGGGATGAATGATTGTGTGCAGACTGATGCAAATGGGAGGTCGGGTGGCATTGCTATTTGGTGGAGGAAGAGGTGGGCTCAGTGTTTGGAGGTTCACAAAGCCAGACATATGCTAACATGCAAATTTCATATTCAACGGGGGCAGGCATATATTTGGATTACTAGAGTATATGGTCCTTGTAATGCATCTGCCAGGTAGGAGCTGTGGGAGGAGTGGTCTGCAGTGGCTGATTTGGTGCAGGGGGGAATGTGGCTGACAGGTGGAGACTTTAATTGTGTGTTAACAGGGGCTGACAGGTCAAATGGCAGCATGGACAGTTCGGGTATTGGGTTTCAAATGATGGTTCAATCTCTGCAGTTGAATGAATATCCTTCCTCAGGCGTGGAATTTACTTGGCGCAATGGGAATGGGTTGGCTTCCAGGCTGGATAGATTCTTCGAGAATGTGGATATCCTTGTTAGATTTCAATTGTCGAATGTGAGCGGGCTGAGCCGACCCTTTTCACATCATACCCCATTGGTATGGGACAATGGGGAAGAAAACAGGGATGGATCCTACTTCAAAATGAAATGCTCATGGCTGTATGAACCAGGTTTTTACCAGATGATTAGCTCTTGGTGGAGAGCTAAAGAGGTCCAGGGATTTGCTACTACCAAGCTGTCAGCCAAGTTGGCTGGTTTGTGCATGATCTTGAAAGAGTATGGATCTACTGTTGGTGTGCTGAGGGGACAGAGGAGAAGAGAAGCTCTAAGTAAAATTCAGGAGCTGGACTCCAAGGAAGAAGCTGATTGGTTGTCTGAAGATGAGTTGGCTAAAAGAAAAATGTGGCAGGGTGTGGTTCTTGATGAAGACCTAAAATAAGAAATCGATTGGAGGGACAGATCCAGGCAGCTATGGCTTAAGGAGGGTGATAAACGCCAGTTTATCATCATTCTTATGCATTAAAACAAACCTAGGTCTTAGGATTTTACTCCGCAAACAGGTTTTTGGGCTGCATTTAGGCATAAAATAGGTTAGGCATGCATTGCATTTTTTATTGTCTTTTTAATATATTTTTGTGAGTGTTAGGGATGTACAGATATATAGATCCCTAAAATCCTAGCACTCAAGAAGGCAAATGGTGAAGGAGAAGCCCAGACTAGCTGGAACTCAGCCTGATCCAGCTCACCTCAGCTTGATCCAGCTCACCTTAGCTTGATCCAGCTCACCGCAGCTGGAACCTAGCTTACTTGAACTAGGGTTAGCTCATCCCAGCTCCATTCAGCTAATCTCAGCTGGATGGCAGCTCAGGAGAGTTCACCTTAGCTCACCCTAGCTCAAGTAAGCTCAAATCCAGCTCAACTTAGCTGAGTCTAGCTCATCTCAGCTCCCACTAGTCCACAGGGAGCTCTAGCTAGCTCAGCTAAGTTGACAGGAGTTCACCCCAGCTCAGATCCAGCTACATCCAGCTCCACTTAGCTCCAGCCCGCTGAAGAAGAACTCATCCCAGCTCAGGAAGCTCAAGTCCAGCTCCTGGGGACTCAGCTTAGCTCAACTCAGTTGATCTAAGCTACCTTAGCTACCTCAACCAGCTTGATTCTCCCTGGGAGCACCAGACCTAGCTCACCTCAGCTCATTCTGGTAGAAGCTAGCTCACTTTAGCTTGGCTTAGCAACTAGCAAAGAACTAGCAAGCTAAGCCAGCTAGAGTAGCCCCATGCCAGCCTCTACAGTAGCAGCCAGCTCCAGCTCCAGCTCCAGCTCCAGACTTCTCCTCCTTAGCTCCTTCCTCCAAACCCTAGCTCCATTACCTTCTCCTCTACTCCACCTTTAGCTAAGCTAGCTTAGCTTATCTTATCTTAGCTTAGCTTAGCTAACAACCAGCTCCTTGGCCATCCATTACCTTCAAAATCAACCCTAGCTAGCTCCACCAACTCAAGCCTACCTAAGATAGCTACCCTACTCAAGTTGGCGCCACCTCCTAGCCATCCCTTCACCCCACTATCTCCACCAAAAGACACCTAAAGTTGGTGCCAAAAACCACCCCTAACCACCTCTATATTGGCGCCACTTTCAGCCCCTTCATCCACCCTACACCTACCCACATAACCCATCCTAGCCATCCACATACCCCCCTTCTAGAATCCTAAGGTGGCGCCACCTAATAGCCTTCTAGAAGGCCCATTTTGGCGCCAACATCAAGGGGTGTCAACCCCATAACTACCCCCTTGGTGTCTCTTAAGGTGGCGCCAAACACCCTTGTCCATTGGATCCTTAACCACCTCCATCATTCCATCTTGGCCCTCCATTTCAAGGGACACTTTAGCCCCCTTCCTATTCTATAAAAACCCACCACCTACAACCATTTTAGATCATCCTCCATTAGTGTATTTTTCTACCTGCATCCACCTATACCTACGCCCAAGGAGGAGTACAGAAGGAGATTAAAGAGGCACATCACCAGCCCTTTTGGTGCCTTCTTCTCCCCACTCTCTTCAACTTGAGCCACGCCAAGGAGGAGGACTCTTCCACTTCAAGGAGGACGGCCAGGCAAGGGAGAAGGACCTAGGGTGGACGTCCACCCTTGGAGAGAAGCTTAGGGCATGCCCCCTTTGGGCTTGCCTTGCAGGACATCACCTTGGCGGAGCACTGCAAGGAAGGAGTTGAAGGACTCTTTTCAAGATTGGGAGCTACCAACCTTGGAGCAAGAAGCCCTCTTCTTCACCATCTATCTAGAGGATTTGTGTTTTCTCTTCTTATTTGCATTTTCATAGTAGTAGAAGCTTTCCTCTACTAGGCCTTTTTGTAAAACACTTTTTCAGTTATCAAGTTGCCTTCTTTGCAAGTTTTCCTGTTTGCATTTCTATTTGCTTGTTTTTAGCATTCTTCACTCCCTCTCCCTAATTATTCTAGGCCTCCACTTGCCTAGAGTGATCTTAGGGAGAGGCTCTACTTGCCACATAGAAGTAGTATTTAAATTGAAGTGTAAATCATCTTTTCCGCCACCAGTTAGCATGTTGCCTTAGCTTAAAAACAAAAAAAATGATATATTGAAAAAAATACCAAAAAGAAAGTTGACATTTGTATTTTGAGCAAGAGAATCACAATTTTGCAAACATTTGGCCTCCTTGGACGACCCTAGATACTCCCCTATCTAGGAATATAAATTTAAGAGTTGATCGATTTTACGCGTTACAACGACGTATTTTTACAAATCACGCATATTTCGCTATCAGAGGGCGATGCCAATACAAAGCTTTTTCATCTTGCAGCTAGTTCTCAGAGACGTGCTAATTTTATTTCCTCTGTTCTATGTGGTGGACATAGGGTCTCTTCTGACCAGGAGATTAAATCTGAAGCCATCAAATATTTTAGAGAGGCATCTCGGGCATCTAAGAGGGGAAATTGGAGAATGGCAGGAAATGAGGGTCCTAGGGTGTGAAGTGAATAGGCTGAGCACTTGACGGCACCTATTACTGAACAGGAGACCTTGCAATCAGTGAATTAAATGTGGAAGGCTCTCCGAGCCCTGATGGAGTACATGTTTTCTTTTACAAGGAGATGTGGGGTGTGGTGGGTAAGGAGGTGATGGATGTTATCAGAGAATTTGAGGTGGGGAATGTGGGTTTTGAGAGGATTAACAAGTCTTACCTGTTTCTTTTGCCTAAATTAATGGGAGTAGAGCACTTTTCTGAGTTCAGGCCAATTTCCCTCTTAAACTCCATCTACCTTATCATCAGGAAGACCTTGGCTAATAGGCTAAGACTTGTCTTACAGGATCTGATTCATCCAATGTAGGCTGCCTTCTTGCCCAATAGATCTCTTCAAGAATCCTTCATTTTGGCTTAGGAAATGGTTAATTGATGGCATCGAGGGAAGTGCAAGGCATTCATGTGAAAAGTGAATTTCTAGAAGGCCTATGATTCGATCTCTTGGTCGTATCTGTGGGAGATATTTAGAAGAAGAGGATTTCGCCCTCTTTGGATCCAATGGATGAAATGATGTATCATTACGGCTTCTTTTTCACCTTTGGTCAATGGAAAGCCATGTGGAGCATGGATCCAACCCCAGCGGGGGGTTAGACAAGGATGCCCCCTAGCCCCATTGATCTTCAACCTTGCGGTGGACAGGCTTGCAAGGTATGCTTGCAAATTGGCTGAGGTGGGAATTATTAAAGGGTACTTACTGTCTAACAGGGGAAACCTGGCCCCCATTTTACAGTATGCAGACGACACGATGTTTTTTGTTGAAGGATCCAGGTCTGAGCACATGCTCTAGGGCTACTGGTGAAGATTTTTGGTGACATTTCAGGCTTATGTCTGAACAAGGATAAATCAATTTTGATTTGCTTTGGCATGATTGAACAGGAGCAGAGGGAGTTGGAGGGTGTTCTGGGGTCACCTCGTGCTAAATTGCCGCTAAGATACCTTGGTCTACCTCTAAGGGCTACAAAACTGAAAAAATCAGATTGGAGTGTTCTTTTTGAGAGGGTGTCTAGAAAGCTGAAGGGCTGGAGTAGTAGATTCCTTTCCAAAGGTGGAAGATTAATCCTACTCAATTCAGTCATAACTGCCATACCGGTTTTCTATTTCAGCATTTTTAAGGCCCCTAAATGTATTTGGATGAGATTGGATACTATGAGGAAGAGATTCTTCTAGAAGGGTGCAGGTCATGAGGGCAGATTCATGCAGCCCATCAGATGGAATTGTATCTGCAGGTCTAAGGAGATTGGGGGTTTGGGAATTAACGCTCTTAAAGAATTCACTGAAGCCTTGTTGCTGAAATGGGCCATCAGGATTCTGGATGGCAAGGAGGGGCTGATGGAGGACCTGATCAGGGACTGCTATGGTGGATCTAACAGCAGTTTGCAAAGGCTTCAGCCAAAGAAACCTTCTCCCTTTTGGCGTTCAGTGATTTCTGCAGTCACCAGCTATTGGCATCTGCTGCAACCCAAGCTTGGAGATGGCAGAGGCTTCAGCTTATGGAATGAGCGATGGTCTGACTTGGGCCTGCTAAAAGAGGTCTATTCGAGGATGTATGATGCTGCTGCAGATAAGGAAGCCACAGTTAGCAGTCTGTGGTCTCAGGAAGAAGGATGCTGGTGGCTGGAAGGACTACAACAGTGCAGGCCGAGCACTCGTCTGTGGGAGGAGAGGCAGAAAATGATGGCGAGTCTACAGCAGATGCAACTTGTCTGTAATGAGACAGATACTTACTGCTGGCAGAGCAGTTTCTCAGTGAAGCAAGCGTATGAGAAAGTTATTAGACCCAATAGTGAGGTGGAATGGGACCCTATTAACAGAAAGATTTGGCTCCTAAAAGTTCCTCTAAAGGTTCAGATATTCCTGTGGCTATGCAGATGTGAAGGATTGATCACTGGTGATCTGAGACACAGAAGAATGGGGACTATTCTAAATGCTTACCCTCTTTGTAGGTTTCATTCTGATAGTGCATCACACATTTTCTCCTCCTGTTTGATCACGGATAAGATTTGGAGGTTGGTTTGTTTAGAACTCCTCCCCTCCTGGGATTCGATATGGCAGAGGTTCATCACTCCTGATCGACCCTTGGGGGCTATGGTAGCTATTTTGTGGTGTGTGTGGAGGGTGCGTAATGATAAGCTTTTTCAGGAGAGATCAGGGAGATGTGAGAATATTGTAAAGGAGTGCTGGTCTCTGATATATAGTTGGGCTCCTTACTTATAATTGTGTTTTTTAATATGGAATATACTACCCTCCAGATTGCTATTGGCTCATGATAGCAATCCTCAATGTTTCAAAAAAAAAATGCTCTGGGAGCTTTGCCAAGGCACGGCGAATATGCAGCAGTGGTTGGCGTGGCGTGGGGATGGCTGTGGTGGTGTGTCCAGGGTTCACTGTGGGCATATGTGTGGGTGTGTTTAGTGGGATGCTTGGGTGGTTAATGGAGTGAATGGAGTGGGGGGAAATGATCAGTGAGTTGAGGCGAAGGTCGTAGGGTGGTTGGAGAGGTGGATGGAGGTGCAGAGTGATGGGTGCACCTTGCTGGAGGTATTGCCGATGGTGGAGAAGGTGATGGTGATCAGTGGTGCTGAGGGTTGGTTTAGGGAAATAAAGAGAGGGAAAGGAAGTAGAGGGCGAAAGGGACTTATCTAGGGTGATAGTGGATGAAAGGAAGGTGAGGATGGCATCAGGCACGTACTGCCGATGCCAGAGACGAATGTGCTCAGAGAGGGACGGTCGGCGAGGATGAAGGGGAGACAAGGGCGTCGGAGGGTGCTGCACGACGCAGACGGATGCAAGGAAGAAGAACCTACCATTGGCATTGTGGTCAGGCGATGAGGGAGATTAGGGAAGGTCACCGGAGGTTGATGGGTGAATTGGCCGGAGGAGGAGAGAGGAATTTGAGGGGGTTTCCTGGTCAATTTCAAGCTTGAAGGAGATGGTTGGATCTGGGACTCCTTAAATAGACCTCTGGAGGGAGATTTGTGCTTGGAAGCCAAACCAAGCTTCCAAGAAAGGTAAGGTTGCCAGAGATGGTAACTCCAAAAGAGACCTAAGTCTCTCATGCATTCGCATGAGAGATTGGGTGACAAGTAGGGCATCAAATAGGGTTCACTTTGGAGGGATTTTCTCAGAGAATCTCCCTTCCAATTTTGAAGGGGATTCTTTGTGAAATCAGGGAGAAATCACCTTCTAAATCTCGTTGGAGTAGGATTCCTCTACTATAATGGTGGAGGGACCTATTTTCGAGAACGATGAAGAAGCTAGGAGGGCATTTGCAAAGGTTTTTGAAAGATAGGGGTACAAATGTAATCAGGCTAGACCTATTTGCAAAGTGGGTCAAGATGAGTTCCCCTTAGGCCCAAATTTTGGTATAAACCTAATTTGGACGTAAGAAATCCAATGGTAAAGTTGGATTTTGGGTTTAACCACGTTTGAGTAGGCAATTTATGCAAAAACCCAATTTAGGGTAAATATATGTCTAAGACCCCATTCTAGGTCAAAATGGGTTCCAATGGCCAAATTGAAAGTTCTAAACCCTAGAGAATATTTTTATATGATTTTTAGAGAGTTTAGGTGAATTTTATCCTGACCAGAACTTTGGTTAATCAAGCGAGTCTGTTTTAGGGTTTCAAGAAGTTATTTAATTCACAGGATACACACAAACCCTTTTCTGTCAAATCCAACCCACTTTTTATCTCGTTAAGACCTTTTGACCTTTGTTTGACCCTTGAGAAAACCCATTGTTGTACTACAATGGAAAAATTACAGTTTCATCCCTTATTTCTTGCTTTTCTCTCAGAAAGGTTATTCAGTAAATTATGACCTCCAGTTGGTTATGTAGGAGCATTTATTCTCTTCGTTGGGTCAAAATGAGCTAGTTAGGACTCATGATGGTCTTTCCATTAATAAGCCACGAGCCAAAAGTGGGAGCCCAATCATATTGTCAAAGCAAGCCAGCTCTGTCATTTTTAGCAAACTCCCACCTAAGGCAAAAGGCCCAGGTACTCTCCTTATTTCCTGTACAATTGGTGATATCCAATTTGATAGAGCTTTATTGGATCTAGGAGCCTCCATAAACCTAATACCTACATCTCTACTTGTCCATTTTGAAGAATCTGAGCTCAAAACCAACAGAGGTGACATTACAGTTGGCAGACCGATCTATTAAGTCACCTAAAGGAGTTCTTGAGGATGTCATTGTTAGGATTTGGGATTTCTATTTCCCAGTGGATTTCGTAGTCTTGGATATGGATGCTCCAAAAAATCCGAGAAACACACCAATCATACTAGGGAGACCCTTTCTAGCCATTGCTAGGGCCAACATTAATTGTGATGAGGACCAAATTGAACTAAAATTCCGGAACCAAACACTAAAGATCGACATCTTTAAGGACCAACAAGGGATTAATTGCAGGGGTTATAGAACAAATATGTGATATCGAGGCTGTGGTTGACGATCAATATATTGAGGAAAACATGACAACTTCTAATCATACGCAAGAGGATCAAAACCCGCAATTAGAGGAGTTCGAACTCAACCTAGACACACCCATTACTCCTTCCCTTGTTCCTGACACCCACCCTGAACCACTTGCTGCTACTGATAACCCTATTTTAGAACTGAATCCTCTTCCCGATCATTTAAAGTACGTCTTTTTGGGTTCCAATCAAACGTTTCCTGTGATTATCAACTCCAGACTCACACCTGATCAGGAATCCCATCTGATTTCTGTTCTCCAGCAACATTGAAGAGCCATTGGATGGACTCTTGATGATTTAACTAGTATTATCCCCTCTTACTGCACACACCGCATTTATACTGAAGAGGGCACGCAACCTTCCTGTGAAATGAAGAGACGTCTGAATCCTAATTTGCAGGAGGTCGTGAGAAAGGAGATCATTAAGTAGTTAGATGCTGGGATCATCTACCTGATCTCCGACAGTTGGTGGGTGAGTCTAATCTAGGTTGTGCCTAAGAAGGCAGGACACACCGTGATCACGATTGAGACCATAGAAATCATACCAACCCGTGTAGCAAATTTGTGGAGAGTCTGCATTGATTACAAAAGACTCAATACCTTCACAAAGAAGGATCATTTCCCACAACCGTTTATTGATCAGATCCACGAAAAGCTAGTGGGAAATAGATTCTTCTGCTTTTTGGATGGGTACTCTAGTTATAACCAGGTGGCAATCCATCCTGAGGACCAAGACCACTTTCACCTACCCCTTCTGGATATACACATTCCGAAGGATGCCTTTCGATCTTTGCAATGCACCTGCTACATTTCAGTGGTTCATGCTTGCCATATTCTCATATATGGTCGGTGATTATCTGGAAGTCTTCATGGATGACTTCTCATTGTTTGGTGAATCATTTGACGATTGCCTCCTGCACTTGGTCTAGATCCTCAAGCGGTGCATTGACGTGAATCTGGTTCCTTTCTGGGAAAAGAGCCACTTCTTGGTGCCTGAAGGAATTGTCCTGGGACATCTCATCTCTAAAAAAGGCATCCTTGTCGATCGAGCCAAGGTAAATCTTATTTCCAAACTTCTTATGCCTAGCTCGGTCAAAGACATCCGATCTTTCCTTGGGCACGTTAGTTTTTACCGTTGATTCATTCCCGATTCCTCAAAAATTGTGCACCCCTTGACTAATCTGTTATCCAAGGATGTCCCTTTTGAAATCTCTAAGGAGTGCACTCAAGCATTTGAGATCCTACGTGATCGAGTTACCCAAGCTTCGATCCTACAGTCCCCTGATTGGTCACAACCCTTTGAGATCATGTGCGATGCATTTGATTTCGCTGTAGGTGCGGTACTTGGCTAGAAAATTGATGGGAAACCCGTGGTCATTTACTACGCTACCAAGACACTTGATGAGGCTCAACGTAACTACACAAATCAACACGGGGCTTCCATGGTTTGCTGATCTAGTAAACTACCTGGCAACACATCAGATCCCGTCCAAGTTGCCAAAGGCCAAGAAGGACATATTACTTGCCAATGCCAAGTACTACTTTTGGGAAGACCTGCATCTCTTCTGCATCAATGCTGCTCAAATCATCCGACGATGTGTCTTGGAAGCTAAAATTCAGGACATCTTGTCCTTCTGCCATGACCAAGCAAGTGATGGACACTTCTCTGGTCATAAAACCACAGCAAAAGTCCTCCAGTGCGGCTTCTATGGCCCACGATTTTCAAATATGCATATGATTAGCCCATATTATGGGCTATTTAAGTATTTAAGTGCCTCAACATTAAGTTAATTTTAACATTTAGATAACATACATCAGGATATAATTAAATTAATTCATATTTTTAGCTTAAGTGCATAATTCATGTGTGGTATCCATATTTAAATGCATTTAAAATTAACTTAGAGTTGCATTCATTTAATTAGTTAACCAATTAGGTGCATTGCATGCATTATTTTAAGTTAACATAAAAGTTAAGGGTTTGTGTATAAATAACCATAATATTTTATTATTATTTTATTTTTCTTGTAGGAGGAACGGTTGCATTTCTCACTCCAGCTGCTGCATTGAAGATCCCAGTGCCAGAAGTGGATCTGGTCTCCTCGACTAGGATAAAGAAAAGATGGAGGCTGCCATGCTCCAGGAGACGTCGCTTGCCCCATCACCGTGTATCCACCTATCGCTATGGTCTCCACGGTCGAGCCTCGCCACACCGTGGGTTGGCAGAGTGACAGGCCGCCGTGCCAAGCCGACGAGCTCGACCACTTACCGTGAGTGTGTGCCTCATCGGCCATGCAAACCCTCAACGAACCCACCACCACCATCATCGCAGACCACTTTCAAGCCAAATTGGCCAGCAGCAGCCGGCCTCTCCTCTAGACCGTGCCACATCCCCACATGCAGCAGCAGCCATGCTCCTCTAGCTACATACCATGCATCACCACGCACGCGCAGGCGATGCCCAGCCACTATTTTCGTGCACCTCTCGGCCATATCCAGCAGTAGCCTCCGTGTCCTCCTCCCAGCAACCACGTGTCCACCAGCCAGTGGCCATCGCCTCCAACCATGCGCGCATAGCGCGCACTACTCCAGCTACACATGCTCGCACATCGTCCAACCACGCTCACAAAGCGCGTTGCACCTCCACCAGCACTCCCTGCAACGCACCGTCGACGCTTGCAGCGTGCAGCCAGCAGCATCCAGTAGTAGCAGGTGCATCCTTCAGCGCATCCCCGCATGCGGCCTGCAGCATGCAACAGCAACAGCGGTGGTCAAGCTCAGCAGCGCCCGGGTGCACCCGTACGGCCTACTCGTCCACTGCCTCCATCCGCGTGAAGCCCTTCAGCGGACACGCCTCCTCTCCACCACATAGAACTACAAACGACGCATCATTTTATGTGACAAACGACTTTAAAAGCGAAGAATTGACTCGTCAGCATACAATCACTGTAAGGCATGCACTCATTCCCAAACCTTAGGCAACATGAGCCACCGTGATATGATGCCCTTATACCTGATTCTCGTATGCGAAATCTTCGATGTCTAGAGGATTGATTTTTTGCGACCCTTTCCTATTTTGGATGGCTTCGAGTACATTCTGCTCGCTGTTGACTACATGTCAAAATGGATCGAAGCCATTCCGACCTAAACCAATGATCATAAGGTGGTTGTGAAATTCATTCATCAGAACATCTTCTCTCGGTTCAGGATTCCACGTGCTATAATCTCTGATGGAGGGACCCATTTCACTAATGCTCAGTTCAGGTCACTGATCACCAAATACAAGGTGTCACACTGAATCTCTACTCCTTATCACCCCCAAACTAACGGTCTAGCTGAGCTATCGAATTGGGAGATCAAGAAAATCCTCCAGGTCACTGTTCGACCTGACAGGAAAGACTAGTCATCCCGACTTTCGAAAGCTTTGTGGGCTTATAGGACAGCCCACAAAACCCAATTAGGTATGTCTCCCTTCAGATTGGTGTACGGGAAGGCATGTCACCTCCCCGTCAAATTGGAGCAGAAAGTCTATTGGGCAGTACAGAACTGCAATCTCAATCTTTCTAAGTCAGGAACCCACAGAAAGCTTCCAATGAGCGAGATCAATGAATTACACCACGGCGCATATGAGAACTTGCGAATTTACAAAGAGTAGGTTGAGGCCTTTCACGACAAGCACATATCCAGAAAGATCTTTTTTCCTAGTCAGAAAGTCCTACTCTTTGATGCCAAACTCAAACTGTTCCCAGGAAAACTCAGATCAAAATGGATCAGACCTTACCTTCTCCGATGAATCTTTGGAAATGGAGCTGTCGAAAATAGTCAACTCAGCCACAATTCAGAATCTTTTGTCATGAATGGTCAAAGACTCAAATCGTTCATTGAACTTACCGATACAAATTTGGCTAAGACATCTTTCACCCTCCATTCTCCCTAAGCTCATTGCACTCGGCCAATGGCAATAAACTCAGCGCTTAACGAGAGGCAACCCATCATTTTGAAAAACCTAAAACCTTTCTTGACACATTCCTATGCTGAACTCATATTGCACTTTAGGGTTCATCCATTACAACAGTTGACTCCACCTCTGCTACATGTACCCGATCTTGAAATCATTCGCAATAGTCATCCTGACCCATTCACCCACCCAAAACCTATTCTAATGAATGATCTAAGATGAACTCGAACTCACTTAATTTACAATGAGGACATTGCAAATCGTAGGCATGGGGGGAGGAGTTGAAAATGTCAAAATGGAGCACAAGTTGGAAAGAAAAGAAAAAGAGGTAGTCAATAGTAAGAAATTAAGGAATTGACTTAGTTCTAGACCATATGTTGAACATTCGAGTTGCTACGCTAATGTGTTTGGTTTTGAAAACCTGTCGTTGTAGTTTGAAAGCGAAGAACTCGTGTTCAACAAATAAAATTTTTACCGAAATGGAAATCCTAGGTCGAACACAGGGAGGCAGATGTTTGATTTAAAAAACACGCATTTGATTTATTTGCCACGAAGTAAATTAATTAATTAGAACTATCTAACTATTTACAATAAATAGGAGAGAAAGAGTAAGAGAGAGAGAGAGAGAATATTACAAACAAAAACCAAAAAGAGATGGAGAATGAACAACGAATTCATTATCAGAAGGATTGTTCATTACACTAAACATTACGACTAGAAAGCGGGAAAATGATTACACTAGAAAGCAGTAAATCTATTCTATAAAGCAGTAAAAAGAATGGGGAGAGAGATATCCTCCTTGACGGTCGCTTGGAGGACGAGCCGGATGGGACGACGCCTGGACGAAGGAGGACAGAGTAGGACGAAGGAGGACGAAGTGGGAAGAACAGGAATGGGGCAGCACGTCGTCGTCGTCGCGGGATCCACTTCCGAAAGGGGGACAAAAAATTGACTTTATCTCACAAGAAGCATCCCGGGTGTGGGACAAGCTTCTCTTGAGCTTTGGAGAGAGAGAGAAGAGAAGGAAGGGATGAGAATTTAGTGTGGAGGAGGTCTCTTTTTATAGTTGCAAGGAGTGACGGCAAATTGGTCTTTTAATTCTCAAAACATTAAATAAGGGGTCTTTAGTGACGGATAAAATCGTCGCTAAAGTCCCATCGTGGGTGACGTATGGCAGAGCGTGCGCGCTTGCTTACCTACTCACGCGTAATGCGCGCTCCAAGTCCAGCTGATCTTAGCCGTCTAATCATGAGATCGAACGGCTTATCTCGCGCCTCCACCTACTCCTCAGCACGTCCGCCCACGTGCGATCCTGCGTGAGGCATGACGTGCAATAGCGCATGGGCATTATCGAGCGTCCGCAGCCGCTCGATCCTTATTGCACGGTCGCACGCACCTGCTCACCCGCGCCCACTCGCCTGCACATGCGGATTCAAACCTGCGTCTGAAGGCAACCGAACGCCTTATCCACTACGCTGCGCACGTGGATGGGCATGCGACCGATCTTTTGAACATACGATCAAGACCGTTGGATCAAGATCGAACGGTTAGGGCAACTTCTTTAGTTACAACTCAGAGGATGGGAGCGCCGGTTGAGCTCCTCTCTCAGCCGTTGGATCTTGATCCAATAGTGGAGATGCGTGGGCGCTAGAATCTTCAGTGGTTGAGGGCAACTGGTTCCGTCCATATTCTGGATGATGTAGATGGTGCCACGGGTGTCAGATTGAGTTGATTTTTGCATCGTTAGGCTACGATCGTCGATCCGAATCCATCCGTGCGGTCGGATTTGTCATTTGAGATGTGGATTCACACCATCTTGGCCCTTGATCTTCTAGGGTTCCTCAATCTTTATCTGATGCTACAGGTGTCTGATTAGGGCGATCTTAGAGTTGTTGAACTCCAATCGTCACCCTGATCACATCTGTACAGTTGGATCCTCAATTCGAGGCCCCGATAAAAAATTTGCCCTGTCCATGAACATAAAAGGAGATAATTAACCTCCATTTATTCAAACTAATCTAAATGCAAGATGATGCATGTTATGCAATATTTATAGTATGAAATGCAATCTTATGCTTAAGACCATGCATAAATAGACATCTTAAGTAGTGTAAACATGTTTACATCACCATATCAAAAGAAAATAAAAGGCAAAAAGTGCTAATGAAAAAGAGAAGAGATTAGTAGGAACATTGATTTTAGGACTTTTGGGCTATATTCCTAGGCTTAAAAATTCAAGTACTCGCTAAGATCTAGATAGTCCTTAAGAGGTTGGGAAAATGCGAAGCTTAAGTATTAGGTCTAAGGCTTAAGGAGTATTTAGCCTCATTAACTGACCTCTAGTTTGTGGGACTCGGTAACCTAAGCACCACAATCCACACACAGTCTGGTTCAATACGCTTAAGTATCAAAATCATGCAAACACATTTAAATTGTTCTGAAAAAGTCACCTAGATTAGGAGCGACTAATCAACACAAGTTGATTTGGATGAGTTCTCAGCACAGAGAGTCGGGAAATTCCCCTCGAAGATGCACAATAACATATCATCTCCTCGGTGCTTGTCTCTTAGGATATCTACATATCCTACTGGGGGCATGTAAGCACCCTGTGTTGGTTTAAATACCATGGGCGACATTATCCTGAAATGTCGATTGCCAGGGTCTGGATTTAGCTACAGAACACCATGGGCGAGATTATCTCGAAATCTCGAAAGCCAAGGTTCCAGGGGTTGCCATGGGCAGTGTTATCTCGAAGCATCAATTGGTAGGGACCCTACGAGGATTGATGATGGGGACTAGGAATCCGATATAGACCATGTTGTAAAGCTAATCCGAAGCTAGAAATAAAAGGAAAAGAGAGAGAAAACTCTCCAAAAATAAAGAAAAATTCCTTTGTCTATCTCTGACAAAAAAGCACAGCAAACTGAATCGAGGCTAAAACATGTTACAAGCACGGGTGCTTTAACCGCAGAGTTCAACGAACCTTAAGTTAGTTCCTATGGGCCTTAGAAAACTTCATGGTGGACTGAGGCTAGAGCTAGTCAAGTCCGGATCTTGGTTGGTACTTGAGTACCTATAGGCCTACTATCAGCATTCTAACCTAATCAACAAAAGGAAGCATGCATCAATGTTTTGAGCATCAAAAGATTTCATGGTCTAGAATCAAAGTTAACACCTTGAAATTTTTTCTAAGGGACTGACAAAAGCTAGGCATGGGGGTATGATGGGAACACCATCATGAGCCTAACTAGCTCATTTGACTAAATTAAGTCAATAAATGCTCCTACATAACCAACTGAAGGTCATAATTCATTGCATAACCATTTTGAGAGAAAAATAAGAAAGTAGGGGTAAAATTGCAATTTTACCTGCACATCATGAATGCAGTACAACCACAGGTTTTCTCAAGGGTTGAATAAAGGTCAAATGGTCTTAATAAGATAACAAGTGGGTTGGATTAGATAGAAAAGGGTTTGTGTGTGTTCTGAGAATTAAATGACTTTTTGCAATCCTAAAAATTGACCAACTTAATTAACCAAGGTTCTTGCAAGGATAAAATTCACCTAAACCCTCTAAAAATCATATAAAAATATTCTCTAGGGTTTAGTACTTTCAATTTGACTATCAGAACCCATCTTGACCTAAAATGGAGTCTCAAACAAATATTTACCCTAAATTAGATTTTTGCATAAATTACCCAATCAAACATGGTAAAAACCAAAATCCAACTTCACCATTGGATTTCTTAGGTCCAAATTAGGTTTGTACCAAAATTTGGACCCAAGATGAGCTTGCCTTGACCTAGTTTGCAAAAAGGTCCTGTCTAATTATGTTTATACCCCCAACTTTCAAAAACCCTTGCGAACAGCCCTCTAACTTTTTCGTCGTCCTCACAATTAGGTCCCTCTGCCATTATCATGGGGGAAACCTACTCCAATGACCTTTAACTGGTGATTTCTCCTTGATTGCTTGGAGAATCCCTTCCAAAATTGGAAGGGAGATTCTCTGAGAAAATTTGGGAAGCTTCCTTCCCAAGCCCTAACCGCCACTTAGATCCCTATTTAAAGAAGCCCAGATCCTACCAAACTCCTCACGCTCGAATTCAATTCTGAATCCTCTTAAATTCCTCTCTCTCTCACGGCCGAAGGCTCCTCGACATTCGGCGATCCCCACTTCCCTTTCTCGTTGTCCGATCGCCATACCTGCGCCAGATTCATCCTCCCTGCTCTCATCCATGTCTCATTGTACCAGCAGATGCCCCTTTCCCCTTCATCCTCGCCGTTCCCACCTCACCGGAGTCGCCTTCATCTCCGACATCGGCCACACCAGACCTGACGCCATCGCTGTTCCCCTTCATCCATCAGCCTCCTAGCTAAGTTCCTTGTCGCTTCTACTTTCTTCTCCGCTCTTTACTTTCCAAAATTGACCACTGTCACCCCTTCGCACCTCCATCTCTTCCATCTCTGGCCACCCCCACTGGCGAGGCCATCCTACCCCATAGGCCACCAAAACCCTCGTCAACCAACGTAAAACCTTCGCCACACCTCACTAAGCATTCATCCACTCACTCGCACGCACCCCCGAACACACCCACTCACATGCACACTGTTTGACCTAGGTACTCACTCACAGTCACTCTCGCTCCACGCCACCAACCCCATCACATTTACCGTGCTCCGGTGATACTCCCCGAGTGCTCTAACATGGCCAAGAGGCCATTTTACTTATTTCACGTGCATGACCTTGTCCACCATTGGCGAGCAAGCTTCGAGCATGCTTGTAGGTTCACTCCAGGCTTTACTGTCCTAGATTGAAGTTCCAGAATGCCCAGAAGTATCTCGCGCACTGTCCCAGGTCCTCAATTGAAGTCGCTAGCCTCAGCAGCTGCTGCAATTGGAAGGACACTCCCTGCTGCAGACATGCGAAGAAAGGGTGCGCAGATAGTCCCACATTGGAAGTTGTTGAAGCAGTGCACCCACATAAATTGAAAAAGTGCTGGTAGTTGTTTGCCTCAAATCCAGGGGTTGAGTTCCCTCTCACCTTCACCAGGCCTCGTCCACGACATGCCTCCACGAACTTGGCCTGACCCGACCTGACCTGCACACCTCACTAACCACCGCACGTCGGTGAGCCTGAACCCGAGCTTGTGCCTGACCCGATAACTCAAATACCTGTGGCTCTAGGAGAGAGAATCCTAAGAGAGAAAAGAGAGGAGAGTCGCGTGGGTAGGGGAAGGGTTTTGCTACAGGAACCTTCAGCCGACACTTAGCCGAATTCTGAAGAGGCAAGCCAAAGAAGAAGAGGAGAAGGCCTGAAGCTGAAGAACAAGAGAAAGCAGCTAAGGGCCAAAGAAGAAGAAAGCTAAAGGCAAAGGAAGAAAAAGAGAAGGAGGCTCGAAGCTAAAGAAGAGAAAGCAACTAAGGGCCAAAGAAGAATAAAGCTAAAGCAAAGGAAGAAGAAGAAGAAGGCTTGGAGAGGTCGTAGCTAAGAAAGCCAAGGAAGAAGAGGAAACAGGTCTGAAGAAAGAGCTGAAGAGGAAAGGAAGAATCAGAGAAAGCAGAGAAAGAGAAGAAGATGAAGAAAGGAGAAAATAAAGAAAGAAAAGAAGAAAAGAAGAAGCAAACAACTTTAAGTTGTCTGATTTCCAAATCAGACGACAGAATCAGCTCTCATTTCATACATTTAAATTGAGTTCCTTAGTGATATTGTAGGAGTATTTGGTGATCTAAATCACCATTTTACTCCCATAATTTTGCACATTGCTACTGATACTATTGCAATCCCTTTTAATTTTGAATTGTGATCTTGATTTCTAAATCCCATATTGCTCCCTGTGTTCGACCTCGGAACTTTTTCGAGTAATAAAAATGGTATTTGTTTGAACGCTATTTCAGCTATACTACAACGCAACACTTTTTAAACACTGACTTAGCACGATAGAACACAAGGGCCCGTGGTGATCGATTGGACTACACCTATTTCCTAAAAATTGATTCAGTCCACCATTGATACTCCCCCATTGTTAGACAACTCATTGGAAAATGTCATTGAGGATTCCTTAGAACATGATTTGGGGAGGGTTGAGAATAAAAATCAAAATCTCCAAGTAGTAGAGGAGAAAATTGAGAATTTTGAAAAGAAACTTAGGGTCGATGTCTTTGAATCCAATTCTAATCCTCCTGAGGAAAGTGATTTGGTGGAAGAGACATCCAAAATTGAAGATGGGGAGTGGGATTCTAATTCTGAAATAATTGATTTTGAATCATCTAAAAACCCCATCACAATTTAGAGGAGGGCCAAGGGAGAGAATCTGAGTCTGAGTTAGATGATGAAATTAGCCCTACCTCTACTTCATCCTTGGAAACTAAGTCTAATCTAAAAGAGGTTGAAGATAATTTTCTAAGGATCAAGGAATTGGAGGGAATAAGTAATGAAACCCTAATTGAAGAAGGGATGAATTTTTCTTTAGAGAGAGACTGCATGGTTAAGTTTTAGGCCCATTGTGGAGTTATTGATTTTGATACATGCCCTATCAGAATTGAAATCTCGCAACCCAAATTCATTGGAATTGATATAAATTTGATGGATTACAACTTTAAAGGGACATAAGCTGATTACATAGCCTACATCTTTAGTGTCCAGCAATATATAATCAAGTTGCACTCATCCAAATCGACTTCTGTGCATGCTCATAGATTAAGAGAGGAATGACATGGGCATGCATGATGCACCATTTGCAAAGTTCTCATCCTTTAGGGATGGGGTTACATCACAACCTGGTTCTCATTTACGGGCCAATGATTTTAAGCAACCAGGATCATCTCACTTTCATTTTGTTGACTCAACTGTGAAGTTGACTGTTTCTTTTGGATAGGGTTCACCATGTCAAGCTGAGGCAATAAACTCAATGCTTCCTAGGAGGCAACCGAAAGGATTCAAGCTAATTGAATATACTATTAAAACTCAAGTGATTTCTTTCCTTACTCCCTTTCATATATTTATTTTCCAATGAGAACATTGTCCAACATAGGCATAGTGGGGTGGTAATTCTTATTTTCTAAGTACAAAATTTTCAGCTTGAACTAGTTTGTATATCTTTTATTCATAAAAAAAATGAGACTTAGGGAAAGAAAACTTAGGTATTAGGAGCTTGTCAACTTTAGGAAATGATACGTTAAGGATCTGAACACTTAGACTCTTCAGGTCCTCTGTCTTAATCAACCCAGGTGTCCACTAAAATGTGGGCTTGTTCTCGAGTCTTCGTCACCTTAATTTTTATTAATTTGGTTAATAAATTAGGGTGATAAGTACATGACTTATCAAGCCACCCTTTGATTTGGAGGGATTATAGTCTAAGCACTTGCACATGTTTCGTACTAACTCACTTCTTAGCGGTTCTAATGGAAATTGGGTAGTGAATGAACTTTCTAGGGTGGTATGGCTGGAAAATTATCGTGGGTAATAGTCCATTGGCCGATTGTCAAGAGTCTAACTATAGGACCATTCTCTTTTACTACTGCCTTTAGGTAAATCATAGATCAGGGAAGCCACCTACTTTTTAAAAAATGATGAAAAAAAAATAGAAAAGGGAGAAAAAGAATAGAGAAATAAGCCACATTCCATCGCACGAGTATGGTTGGAAAATTGTCATGGGTTCGACACCTCATTGGCCGTTTATCCAAATCCCTGCTCATAAAATGCACAAAAAATTCCAAAACACTTAAAGAAGAAGCAGGGAAGTAGAACAACCCTAGGAGATATACACTAGGTTTGCCCTTATGTTGACCCCACAACAATAAAAGTAGGGAGAAAGCTACCGATCAAATAGGGTAGAATTTTCTTTTCGAGTAACTTAGGGGCATAGAAACCCGAAGTCTGTTTTAATTGTCGTTGAGTGAGTCTATCACAATTTTCACGACAAGATGCTTAACACTTAGTATTTTTCAAATCTTGGGTGGGTTCGATAATAGTAAAAAGTTACCCTGAAACTCTCAATGTCAAAACCCAAAAAAAAATAGAAAAAATATGAATTTGCTCTTATACAGAATAAGGTAAGGACTTGGGTGGTTTGCATTTTGGTAAGCACCCGGGCGCTGTTGAGTCTCATGGGTTAGGTTCTTGGTAGAAATTTCCTCCTGTGACAAGCAAATTATGTCTAAGCAATCGATTCTTAATTCTAGTTGTACATAGTTGATGGGAATACCATCATAGGCCCTAACTGGCCATTTTTAGTCAGGGTCACCTACGAAGAGAAGGGGGAGGGTTTTGCTCTACCTTAGGATTCGTGCCCTCCCTCTTCAACACTTGGCTTCTGAGGCCCTTGTGCCTCTGTTGGGTGCTGCTGCTATGCTTCTTCTGTGAGGCTAAAGCAAGGCCCTTGTGCCTTGTGAGCTACTGCTAGTTAAGGCATCTCAAGCCTTCTATTGTCATATGATCTGGCATTTAAGTGGTTCTGACTCTGATATTTGATTGAGCATACTATTCATTTATTTGAATTAATTATGAGCTTAAACTTAGGGATTAATTTGGTGATCCAAATCACCATTTTAACCTAATCTTTTTGCACACTCATACTTGGTTTCATTGATATATTATTCTGATTTATTTTTAGCAAAGTTTTGATCATATTTGCATATCTTTCTGGAGTAAATGGTGATTAGTGAATTGAATTGCCATCTTTGCTCCCTACGAACGACCTCGGACTCCAATTTGATTTCGAGCATATAAATTTAATTGTTTCATGCAATTTTGTCAACTATACTATGATGCATATTCTAAACAATGACAATTTCGGGTAAATATTTTGACACCATTGCTGGAGAGCAATGAGCAGTTTCATTTCACTGATTACAATTCTGATATAATTCTAACTTCCTTTATCTGATTTATTGTGATTGTACGAGGTAGACGAGAGAAGATCAATCGCACAACAGCCAATCCAAGGGTAGGTAATCTCGTTTCCTTCTTCTTAAGCCCCTCATTTCTTGAAAGAACTAAAAGAAGAATCAATTAGGATGGACTTGCATTCATTCTTAGAATCAATCACTTGAGTTGCCTAATTTGATTTATTTAGAAATCCTCATCCAGATATCTACACCGACTAGGGACTTAAGGTTAGGGCTATTCACCTTCCTGATTGAGCCCTAGGTGCCAAACTTGGAAAGAATTGGACCTAGAAAAGAGCTAAATTAGGGTTTCTATTTTAGGGTTTGAGGAAAACACACTTGCCTTATATTAAAAGAGAATTGATTTCCCGCATTATGTGCCACCCAAGCCTTGATTGAATTGATCTAATCAAGATGACCCTAAAAAGAAGGCTCTAACATTCACTTGAATCCCTAAAATTTGAGACTTAATAACCTGCTTGCAAACCGCTCAAGGTGATTTTGTGTTCGTTACCTAATTCATCCTAAACTTTAGGGTAGGTTAGGTGAAGTTGACCCACCTTGTGAGTTAACCAATCTTCAAATTAGGTCACAAATCACAATTAATTCTAAAGTTCAAGTGAAATTCAAAGCACCATAACTCAGGACTAAAATTGGTAGTCTTAAGAGGTCAAGTTGCTCATTCCCGTCTACTTGTATTCTCAGTGACAAGGAAGGTCAAGTGGGGGAAACCCTGTAACCCGTGGGGATGCTCTACCATGAAGGGGTCTTTGCGGGGCTCTCTGTTCCTGGCTGCCCAAGTACTTCTCGAGTGAGTGACTTTTTGATCAAGAGGTACCATCTGCCTCGAACCTCCTTAATCATCCAAAGATTTTTGGGTGCCTCGACTGGGTCCATTACACATTCTATTCATTATCTAGCTCATTAGTGCATGTTCGGGAGGAGGTCCTTAAGACCACCCTTGAGACCTCCATTAGCAGTTCATTCTTGTCGAGGCCAAGCCTCGACTCACTTGTTTGTACTACCTTCCGACCAGATTGATATCTTTTCCAACTCTTCTACTTCTGAGCCTAGATCTCCTTCATCTACATTCATGGAGAATTAAGAAGAAGAACCCAATCTCCAGAATCAGCTACAATGCCGCAATGGTCTATTTTAGGCATTCATGAACCCACTGCAGTGTCCTCAGATGCAAGATCATTACAATCCCGCTGCGGTAGCCATCGAACCCAGGGTTCAAATCTCGGCTGGAGGACATGATACTAATCTCAAGCCCAATATGCTCCATGCTATCCCCAAATTCCATGGGCTAAACTCCGAAGATCCTTTCTAGCATATCCAAAAGTTGAAGCATCTGGCACAGACCTTTGGGACACTTATTTAGAATCGGGATATCTTACTCATGAAGATGTTCTCCTTCTCCCTCATGACCCGTTCATTCAATTCTTGGGCATAACTCCAATCCGAATTCCTGAAGAAATATTTCCCGGTTGGTCGGATGAATGCCTTGAGGCACTAGATCATGCACTTCACACAAAATGAGGAGAACCACATCATGAGGCATGGGATCACTTTTTGGATGTCATGCGGAAATGCCCCCATCATGGAGTTCCTAAATGGGAACATGTGCAATCTTTTTACCAGGGACTCCAAGAGGATATCAGGCTATTTGTCAATGCAACCTGTCATGGCAACATCATGGTCAGCATGAAGATACCGTTTGGGAGATTTTGGAGAACATGCACGAGAACTCCAAAAATAATGAATCTATGGGTGTGTTTGACCGGATGACCACTGATGGGTCGGCCCAAATAGGTTGTTAATATGATATTTTTATCGTTGAAATGTGTATAGTGGTTAACCTAATTCAGACCTAACCATCTCTTTACAAAATTTTTAACCTGGCCTAATTGATTTTATCTTGTCACTTTTAAGCCCAGGGTCGAACTCAGGGAAGTGGGGTTCAAGTCGAGTTTCTACGTTTTCCTTAAAACGCGTCTCTTCCGTTCGTTTATTCTATTTTTGGTATTTTTCTTATTTAGGTTTTTTTCTGGTAATCCTTGTTCTTGAGGCACACCCTCAAAATTGTGTCCTTGGCTTTTAGCCAAAACAGAGTTTCAAAACACGTCTTGCTACTTGCAAGATGGGGTACCTGCAAATCAAAGATTATCTTTTCACTTTTATACCTTTTTTTATCTTTTTACTAAGAAGGAAGCTAACAGATAGAAAGTAAATATAGTAGCTATAGATATATATTTATATGTAGTATATATATAAAGGGGTGGGGGTGGAGGTGAGGATGGAGTGTAGCACTATGTCGAGACAGTTGACGTCTAGAGAGACGCAACCAACACGACTATGTGCCGCGTGGAGTGTGGATGGAGGATGGATGATGTATGGGACCACGCTTTTTTTGTACGTGTGTATCAGGGAATATCAGCAACTGGTGCAGATATCCCCGCGATACAGCGTATAATAAATAACATGAAAGTATATGTACATATGTATGTATATAAGTAAATATATCTATATATATATATAAATGTATAGTTATATATGTATAGATATATATATATATAGATATATATGTGTATATATATGTATATAAGTATATATATATATATTACTATATATATGTATATATATATATATATATATGTATATAAGTATATATGTATCTAGATATATATATATATGTGTGTATATATATAAGTATATAGATATGTATATATATATATGTATATAAGTATATATGTATATATATATAAGTATATGTATAAGTATATAGATATATATATACGTGTATATATATATATATATAGAGATATATTATATATATATGTATGTATACATAACTATATAGATATACTATGTATATAAGTATATATATATAATAGATATATGTATGTATATATATATATATGTATGTATATATATGTTACTATATATAACTATACGTATAGTGTAAGTGTGTGTGTGGGTGTGTGTGTGTGTCGGTGAAGATGTGTGTGTGTTGGTGTAGTGTGTGTCTGTGAGTGAGTGAAAAAGAGAGAGAGAGAGAGAGAGAGAGAGAGCGGGAGAGAGAGAGAGAGAGAGATAGAGAGCGCCAGAGAGAGAAAGAGCGGGCGGGAGAGATCGCGAGCGCGGACGATGGCAGCGAGTTAAGGCGTCTGCTCGCGGTGGCGGACGTCTGACGCCGCGTCGTCTGAAGGCAGAGGCGGACGTCTGAAGACGGCGGGTGCGGGCGCGCCTTCGCGTAGGGTTCTGCAGGCCTGCGCGAAGTCGACGAGCAGGCGATGGCGCGGAGGAGCGAGCGTGGAGGAGGTCTGCAGGTGGTCGCAGAGGGTCACGGAGGGGGGCAGGGGTTGGCGTGAGGCCGTAGCCGGCCGCTGCAGTGCGCGCGGCGGCGGGCTACGGGTGCACTGCGAGGCGGACAGAACGGAGACGGAGGCGGGGAACGGGCCTGCAGGCGCGTGCGGAGGGTTACGGGCCTGCGGGGAAGGTCGCGGAGGAGGCGGGGGGTGCTGCTGCTGCTGCTGTTGCCGCGGTTTAGCTGCTGCTGCTGCTGCTTCAAGCTTCGGACCTTGAAGCGGCAGCAATGGCGTGGAGATGAAAACGAAGAGAAAAGAAAACACCACGCCCACCTGCTCGTTGAAGAGCTGGGCGGTGGTGTTCCCACTGTGGTGGTGAGCACCACAGTGGGTTCTCCTGCTCGTCGGGTGCCTCCTCGACGGAGGGCCGGCGTATGGGAGGGGAGAACGGGCGAGGAAGGTGGTGGACTGCAGGGTGGCGTTTTTCAGCAACTGCCCCTCCCTCCCCGTCGCGAGGAAGAGCTGCGGCTTTATAGAGGAGGAGAGCATGGCGGGGAGGCATGGCAGCAGCAGGGAGAGGCGCGGAGAGTGGCAGCTGCAGGGAGAGGCGCGGAGAGTGGCAGCTGCAGGGAGAGGCGCGGGCAGGACAGCAGGGAGAGGCGCATGGCGTGGACGAAATTCAGCCGCGGGAAGAAGAAAAACCGTGGGAAGAAGAAAGAAAGATGAAAATAAAATATGGAGAGGGGACTTTTGCAAAGAGACACTTGAAGAAAAATGTAAAAATGCAAGCCATTTATTCCATTCTCTTCTCCTCTCAATTAAATGCATGCATGCAAGCGTTTTTACAAATGCAACTACAGGATTATAATATACATAGTTAATGCTAGAAAATAGCACAAGAAGGCGTTCTTATAGGCGTGTTTTGAGGTGCAAACATATACCCCCATGCCTATCTTTTGCTAGTCCCTAGCAAAACCGTATTTAGAAATGATCTTAAGCTGAAGATTTTCTTCTGAGGTGATATAGGTGTGTTTATTATCGAATATTGTGAGAACCAATTGTAAAGAAGACTACCAGTACTTTAAGTCCTACATGACATAGATCATCTCTCAATTAACCAGGACTCTTGATATTTAAACCTTAAGTATGATTTCCAGGACCCAGGAGGTTTTTGCCATACTCGAGAGCTCAAGAGGTTATGGTTTGTGCATAGTGAAGGATCAAGACTGACCAGATGAACCTTAAGACTCACTCCCAGGGTTTCACGAATTTTTAAGTACAGGTTGGTCCCAATTTCAGCTCGTGTTTTCGGATTGACCCTTAAGATGATTACGGAAAACTCAACTCCCATTTTCGAAAAACAAATTATACAGACATTTATGAGATATACTGACTCTTTTGCAACATCTTTTTTTTTCTTTTTTTTTTTTTTTTTTTTGAAACATATGTCAGTATATCTCTTACAACACATTTTGAAAGAGCACACTTCTTTTTTTTTTTTTTTTTTCTTTTTGGTGGGAGAGTTTCTTTTTGGTGGAAAGAGCCACTCCTAAACACAAGACTAAAGCTTGGGATAAAAAGTCTACCTGCACGCACAGGTAAGGACTCCACCTTTCCTAATGAACACTAGGGTTGGATCTTATGTTCACCTGATCTTTCCTGATATGTGTAGTGTGAACCAAGTTTACTTAAGCTCTCAAGAAAAAGCAAACCAACGAATCCTGTACTGTGTCTCAGGTACAAGAAACGTTCTTAGTTAGGAGAGATTTTGATCTATTTCGTCAATGCTTTAAGTGAATTAAGCCGAGCCTGAGCGAATCAAGCTTCTGTGGCCTGGAAATTCTTCAAAACAGAGGTTGAATATCCATAAACACTTATTGTATTTTTTGTTTAAGCTTTTAGATCATTACTAAAGACCATTTATTACTATATATATATTTTTTTTTTTTTCTTTTATTTTTTCTTTTTCTTGCATATTTATAAATAGGTGGTAATTGTCTGATACCATAAAATACCCGGATCCTATGGATGCCTATCCACCCCCCCATGCCAAACAATGCTATGTCCTCATATGCATGCAGGGAAAGGCAGAGAACGGACGACAGATCGGGTAACAGGAGCTGAGGTTCAGGGTATAAATCAGGGTGGAAGGGTGGGTGGATGGTGGGTGGTGAAGAGAAAAGCGAAGTAATCGCGATAGAGGCGTGAAAAGTAATGGTGGATGGTGAGAGATTTGGCGTTTTCTGGGACGAGAGTGTCCCAGGCGGATCAGAAAACAGATCAGGAAGAGGAAGTTGGCCCTTAGATTGGCCAAGAAGGGGGGCTTTTTGGATAGATGGATCCAAAAGGGAATAGCCCCGGTGAGTAAGCTGTGGGCTCAAGGTCCCAGTGTGGATTTGCAAATCCGCCTGATTTAGCGGGAAAGAAAGGGCAATCCGGTCTTCCATAGTATGGACCGGCGGTGAGCAGCCCGGCAATGACTCAGACCACGAGGTATGGGAAGCAGAGAAAACCTCGTCAGAAGTCTGGTCAGGAGAAGGTACAGGAATAGGGAGGGATTGGGGAACGTCACAGTTTGTGTTGGTCAGGCAGTCGTCAGGTAATTTGCAGCAGTCTGAATCGGCTCCAATTAGTTCGATACACGTACTGACAGTCACGTCCTCGTCAGACGTGTCATCCTTGATGTGATCACTATCATCATAAGAGTGCGGTGCTGCAGCGGGATTAACCTAAAATCCCGAAGGAATACTCGGAGCTTGCAGAATTTGATGAACCTGTTCCTGAGAAGGTTGTACCTGTGGTTGCGGACCACAGGGTACAAGGTTTTGCGGGTTTGGAACAGGTTGGGCGGGAAAAGTGCCCTGAGATCGAGTCACCATGCTTAGTTGACTGATCTCAGCATTCTGCTGCGCCAAATGCTGAAGAGAGGTCATGTTTTCTTTATGGCACTTTGACATTTCCGTCATCATTCGCATCAATTTATCAAGAGGTTTTGATGCATGTTTGGTTTTCTGTACACAAGGGCCTGATGGCAGAGTTGCCATAGGATTAGACTGGGCCCTTGGGATGACGGGTGCGGACGATCGCATTGGTCCACCAGCGGGGTTTCGACGCTGCGGGTTGTTGGACCATGCAAAATTGGGATGATTGTACCACCCTGGGTTATACGTGGCAGAAAACGGGTTGTTCCCCAGGGTGCAGGCATCTTCTATGCCAGAAGACGTGTCCGCGTATGTGTCCGAGTACACGGAGGCTTGGTCCTCCGTGTTGAAATACTGGCTCGCAGAAGCCAGTTCCACATGACTTACCGAGTCGCTTGGCACGACACTCGATAAGGAAGGTCTTGCAGGGTTTCTCGGGATAAGCCTGGTGTTGAAAGAATTGGAATTGTGACGAAGTGGTGAGGCAGGGGTGTGTGCCATGTTTGTGGAGGAGGAGGATGATTCAGCTCTTTTTCTAGATTTATCAGTCAATACAAGCAATTCAGGGTTTTGTGACCTCCTCCCAAACATGCACTACCGGAGGAAGAGTTGAGGAGATGAGTAGGGAAAAGAGATGAGAGAAATGATGCCGCAAAAGTACACTTGATTACAAATCAATACAATCAAGTTCCTAACCTCGACAGTGTTCCCTTAGACTTAAAGATCTAAGTTACCTACTATCACGAACTACGGAACCGAATGCGAGCACCGCGGAACCATCAGGCCAGATTGAAAGGCCGTTTGCCCCAGTCTTAGACACCCGATAGCACGCGGGAACTCTCACCAGCACGTAGTCGCTACACACAGGTAGTTAGACCTCCAATCCTTAGTAAGGGTAAAGTTACTACCAGTTTCAATTAGAGGCTTAGGGTCAAGTGCTTTTGGAATGTGAAGGGCGTTGTTTACGGGTAATGCCCAAGTGATTGATTTTAAGAGTGTGTAAGAACAAGCATGCAACGGGGAAATCTCCCCGAATTGAAGTTTTTATTGGCGAATGGTTTTTAGAGTTAAGCCTTAAGTAGTATGAATTTTAGGGTTTTGCTGAATTACCAATTCAACCAATCTCCGGGTTTTGCAAGAATACAAGTTTTCTTTCTAAAGCCCAAGAAACCCTTCTTCAATTATCAGTTAGTTAATGCATGCTAAAATGCAATGGGCTACCCTAAATGGAGATTTCTATGTGTGGATGCGCGAATCAATTTTATACCAATGTGAAAGGGAGCCAAAGCACTTCAATTCAAGTGCTCCCAATCACCAGAAAGATATCCACACACAAGGCTTCAACCAACAGATAAAGAAACTAAAATTGTTGGGGTTGAAGTATTCAGGATCGAATCACAGGCAAGTTTGAAAAGTCGTGGTGGGGTTGGAATCAACTCAATTCCAAGTCTCCCCACCAAAAATGTGCTCCTGAATTAAAGATAAGTGAGGCAAAAAGAGGGATACAAGCAATCTTTTTCTTTGCCTCAAAGAATACTTCTCACGGCGAAAAATCTAAGAATCAAGATTCTCGGATTTTCGCTATGCGAAGTAAGGCGGGAAATCCCGAGGCAGTGGGAGTGAAGACAACCAATCAATTAAGTGAATTTTAATCCACTTGCCCTCAAGAGATCCCAAGAAGTTTTTCTAGTTTTTAGTTTTAAATAATTTTTTTTTTTTATTGTGGTGGCAAGTTAACCCTAATTTGATGAGAAAAGAAAACCTACTTGTTCGGCAACGTGTGCGAAGCTCCAATGCGATGTCGGCGTCTTCACGCTCTCGTTCCCGCCTTGGATCTGCTCACGTCCTCGACTTCGTCAGCCTTCTTCTCCTTCCACCAGGTTCACCTGCACACCAAAAACAACAATACCTGTGAAGAGAGAAGAGACAAATTTAAAGGAATTGGATAGAAACTTACTTGAAAGCGCACCTCCCCGGCAGCGGCGCCAGAAAAGTTATGATGGGTCGGCCCAAATAGGTTGTTAATATGATATTTTTATCGTTGAAATGTGTATAGTGGTTAACCTAATTCAGACCTAACCATCTCTTTACAAAATTTTTAACCTGGCCTAATTGATTTTATCTTGTCACTTTTAAGCCCAGGGTCGAACTCAGGGAAGTGGGGTTCAAGTCGAGTTTCTACGTTTTCCTTAAAACGCGTCTCTTCCGTTCATTTATTCTATTTTTGGTATTTTTCTTATTTAGGTTTTTTTCTAGTAATCCTTGTTCTTGAGGCACACCCTCAAAATTATGTCCTTGGCTTTTAGCCAAAACAGAGTTTCAAAACACGTCTTGCTACTTGCAAGACGGGGGTACCTGCAAATCAAAGATTATCTTTTCACTTTTATACCTTTTTTATCATTTTACTAAGAAGGAAGCTAACAGATAGAAAGTAAATATAGTAGCTATAGATATATATTTATATGTAGTATATATATAAAGGGGTGGGGGTGGAGGTGACGATGGAGTGTAGCACTATGTCGAGACAGTTGACGTCTAGAGAGACGCAACCAACACGACTATGTGCCGCGTGGAGTGTGGATGGAGGATGGATGATGTATGGGACCACGCTTTTTTTGTACGCGTGTATCAGGGAATATCAGCAACTGGTGCAGATATCCCCGCGATACAGCGTATAATAAATAACATGAAAGTATATGTACATATGTATGTATATAAGTAAATATATCTATATATATATATATAAATGTATAGTTATATATGTATAGATATATATATATATAGATATATATGTGTATATATATGTATATAAGTATATATATATATTACTATATATATGTATATATATATATATATATATATGTATATAAGAATATATGTATCTAGATATATATATATATATGTGTGTATATATATAAGTATATAGATATGTATATATATATATGTATATAAGTATATATGTATATATATATAAGTATATGTATAAGTATATAGATATATATATATACGTGTATATATATATATATAGAGATATATTATATATATATGTATGTATACATAACTATATAGATATACTATGTATATAAGTATATATATATATAATAGATGTATGTATGTATATATATATATATGTATGTATATATATGTTACTATATATAACTATACGTATTGTGTAAGTGTGTGTGTGGGTGTGTGTGTGTGTCGGTGAAGATGTGTGTGTGTTGGTGTAGTGTGTGTCTGTGAGTGAGTGAAAAAGAGAGAGAGAGAGAGAGAGAGAGCGGGAGAGAGAGAGAGAGAGATAGAGAGCGCCAGAGAGAGAAAGAGCAGGCGGGAGAGATCGCGAGCGTGGACGATGGCAGTGAGTTAAGGCGTCTGCTCGCGGTGGCGGACGTCTGACGCCGCGTCGTCTGAAGGCGGAGGCAGACATCTGAAGACAGCGGGTGCGGGCGCGCCTTCGCGTAGGGTTCTGCAGGCCTGTGCGAAGTCGACGAGCGGGCGATGGCGCGGAGGAGCGAGCGTGGAGGAGGTCTGCAGGTGGTCGCGGAGGGTCGCGGAGGGGGGCAGGGGTTGGCGTAAGGCCATAGCCGGCCGCTGCAGTGCGCGCGGCGGCGGGCTACGGGTGCACTGCGAGGCGGACAGAACGGAGACGGAGGCGGGGAATGGGCCTGCAGGCACGTGCGGAGGGTTGCGGGCCTGCGGGGAAGGTCGCGGAGGAGGCGGGGGGTGCTGCTGCTGCTGCTGTTGCCGCGGTTTAGCTGCTGCTGCTGCTGCTTCAAGCTTCGGACCTTGAAGCGGCAGCAATGGCGTGGAGATGAAAACGAAGAGAAAAGAAAACACCACGCCCACCTGCTCGTTGAAGAGCTGGGCGGTGGTGTTCCCACTGTGGTGGTGAGCACCACAGTGGGTTCTCCTGCTCGTCGGGTGCCTCCTCGACGGAGGGCCGGCGTATGGGAGGGGAGAACGGGCGAGGAAGGTGGTGGACTGCAGGGTGGCATTTTTCAGCAACTGCCCCTCCCTCCCCGTCGCGAGGAAGAGCTACGGCTTTATAGAGGAGGAGAGCATGGCGGGGAGGCATGGCAGCAATAGGGAGAGGCGCGAAGAGTGGCAGCTGCAGGGAGAGGCGCGGGAAGGACAGCAGGGAGAGGCGCATGGCGTGGACGAAATTCAGCCGCGGGAAGAAGAAAAACCGTGGGAAGAAGAAAGAAAGATGAAAATAAAATATGGAGAGGGGACTTTTGCAAAGAGACACTTGAAGAAAAATGTAAAAATGCAAGCCATTTATTCCATTCTCTTCTCCTCTCAATTAAATGCATGCATGCAAGCGTTTTTACAAATGCAACTACAGGATTATAATATACATAGTTAATGCTAGAAAATAGCACAAGAAGGCGTTCTTATAGGCGTGTTTTGAGGTGCAAACAACCACCCGTGCATTGACAAACATGCTGGGGGCACACGAGATTAAAGGCCTGACCACATCCATCGATCTAGAATTGGTAGCTAGTCACATGGACAATGTTTCAATCATTGAAAAAAAGGTGGATGACTTGAATCAACATCTGTAGAGAGCCACCGCAGCATAGCGAAACATGTATGTGCAACCACCCTCCAGTAAGGAGGCTGTGCATAACATTTACCACCACTCTCATTAGGGGATGGATCCATATCCACCCCAATCTAATCTTGGTTTCGATGGAAACTCTAGACCCACCTACTATAGTTGAGGGAACTCTGAACCCTCGTACTCTGACTTCTGTAGAGTTCCTCAAACCTACAAGGATTTCCACACCATCCAAAATAATCCATTCTCCAATACCTGCAACTTTGGATGGTGTAATCATCCTACTTTCGCGTGGTCGGGGAATAATCAAAATTTGAGATCTCAATTCCAGCCCTGACCACTGGCTTCGCACCCTTATTCTGTTATCACCCAAACTCCAAACCAAAACCAGGTAGGTCTTAATTCTATTACCACCCATGGTGGCAAATCGACCTAGGATCCACCTTATTCTAGCCACTCGATGCCTAGTAGTTCAAATCCTAACCCTAGGATAGCTATCAAGGACACTCCTATCCCAGATCCTGAGCCTGAATCAATCGTAGAGGAACCTACAGAGGTTCCATTTCCTAAGGCCTTGACCAAAGGAAAGAGGAAACCCAAACCTATGGCACTTGATGAAGATCTAATCAAGCTCTTTGAGTAAATCTTGATAAACATCCCCTTGATGGATGCAATTTGCCACATACCAGCTTACATGAGATTTCTGAAGGATCTATGTACACCAAAGCGCAAGCTGTGAAACAAAGACTGGAGTTTGATCATTGTATATGAGCAAGTTAGCTTAATCATTTTGAGTAAGCTGCCACAAAAAGCAAAAGATCTTGCCACCCCTTTGATCTCCTGTAAGATCAGTGATTTAGAATTTGATCGAGCATTGTTGGATTTAGGAACCTCCATAAACCTGATCCCTACATCCCTACTAGACAACTTCAAGGAAACTGAGCTCAAACCGACTAAGGTGACTTTGTAGTTAGGAGACAGATCAATCAAGTCACCTAGGGGAGTTCTTAAGGATGTTCTAGTATGGATCCGAGATTTCTATTTCCTGGTAGACTTCATTGTATTATATATGGATACTCCTGAAAATCTAAGGAACACACCGATCATCTTAGGGAGACCATTCTTAGCCACAACTAGGGCAAGCATCAACTGTGAAGAGGGCCAGATTGAGTTGAAATTTGGGAATAAGACATTACGAATTGATATCTTTAAGGCCCAAAAAGGAATAAACTGAGAGGCAATTGAAGAAGTATGCGACTGATGAGCCCTAACTAGCTCTTTTCAACCTAATAAATGAACAAAAGCTCCTGCATAACCTAAAGGAAGGCCTAACTCAAGAAACCACTAATATGGAAAGAAAACATGAAACAAAGGGTTAAACTACAATTTTACCATTACAGTACATCAACGGGATTTCTCAGGGTCTAGACATAGGTCAATTGGACTTAATAAGAGAAAAAGTGGGATGGTTCAGCCAGATAAGGGTTATTGTGAAATTTAAGAATTAAATGACATCAATAACGCTAAAACAAATCCACTTAAATTTATAAGGTTCCAGACAGGATTGAAAATAACTAAACCCTCTATAATTCATGGAAAAATATCCTCTATGGTTTAGAACCTTTAATTTGGCCTTTGGAACCTGTTTTGACCTAGATTGGGGTCCAAACTTAATATTTGACATAATTTGGGTTTTTGCACAAAATGCCTATCCAAACGTGGTCAAACCTAAAATCCAACTTCACCATTGAATTCCTTAGGTCCAAATTAGGTTTGTACCAAAATTTGGACCTAAGGGAAGGCCATTTTGACCTACTTTGCAAAATAGTCCACCCAACTGCATTCTGGTCCCTAACTTTTGGAAACCCTTGCGGAAACCCCCTCAACTTTTCATCACTTTCTACATTCAGGTCCCTCTGCCATTGCAGTAGGGACCCATACCTCCGGCGAGGTTTTGAGGAGGTTTTCCTCCTCGCTTCCAGGGAGCTGCTCCCAAATTTGAAAGGGGAGCCCTCTGCAAAGCCCCCTACTGCTCGAGCAGCTCGCCATGCCCTGAATCACCCCATAGCCCTCGTGCGAAAGCTCGAGAGATATGGGTATCAATTCTGCTCATACCTCCGGTGAGGGATTTTGTTCACCCTCCAAGCATCTGACCCTCTGCCGGTGACTATAAGAGAAACTCCAGGTCCAGCCGCTTCGGGTAAGCTCGACTTTGCCGAAGAATTCCCCCAATTTCATCTCCTCCTCCGCCAATCAGGAGTCTAGCGAGCTCCAGCGAGCCCTCCTCCTCTTTTTCATCGCTTTGCGACAATACGAGTGGCAGAGCTGCCTTCACCGCCTTCCTCCACGTCGTGCAACACCTGCACGTGCGCCTCTAGCCTCGTCGTCGTCGCCGTCACCCCTCCCATGGACATCTTCATCTCCGGCGACGGCAGGAACGAGTCGTCCGCCACCTGCCCCCCTTCGTCCGCTTAGCTAGGTTAGAATTATTCCTTTCTCCCTCCTCTTTATTTCCCCTACCTTTATTGCTATTTTTATCCCCTCAATGCCGCAGTCCACCACCATCGTTCCCATCTCCGGCCGACCACCGATGAAGGCGCTCCCGTCGCTCCACCCATCCACACGCCTTGCCACCAACCTCAGAACATTTGCCATCACCCACTTATCATCATTCAACCCTCCACTGACCACCATCACCTCCCCAAGTGCTACCCAAACACACCCATCACAACTGCCACAGAGCGGCCTAAGCACGCATGCCTAGGCCGCCTCGTAGCCAACCACCCAGCTAGGCTCTTTCGCCGTGACATGGCAAAGCTGCCCATGTGATCTAATGAGGCTGCGAGGCCGTTTTGAGTGATTTCAGGTCCGACCCCCTTTCCACCATTAGAGCACAAGCAAGGAGCTCGCGAGCTTGTTCCAGGACGTAATGCTCCAGGCTTCCAGGTTCAGGTCATGCGCAAGGAGTGCGCGCACACATCCAGCAAGAGCGTGACCTTGAGCGAGGACCCCAGCTGCAGCAATCAGGCAGAGCATCTCCTGCGGGTGTGAGCAAAGCAGGTGGGACTTTTAGTCCCACCTCGAAAAGCTTAGGGCGGGCTGAGGACTATAAATTCTTTTTGCATTTTCTTTAGGTTGCCTCAGAACATAAGGGTGAGGTCCCTCACCCTCACTCACTCACACCTCGTCTGCGACCTACCCCCACGGATCTAGCACCCGACCCGATTACCTATCCCACGCACTCCTCGCCTACCACACATGCAGGTGGGCCTGGACCTAGGTGCACTTGACCCGACCCGATTATTCGGCTCTAGGAGAGCATTCCTAAGAGCGAAATAGAGAGAGAGAGACGTGGGGAGGGTAGGGGCTAGGTTTTGCTTTTGTGTATGTGCACAGGGAAGAAGAGGAGCAGCTAAAGGAGAAGGGCTCAAAGGCAAGCTAAGGGTAGGTGCTTGAAGAAGAAGGAAGGAAAGGTGCAGCTGAAGAATAAAAGAGAAGGAAGGAGAACTCAAGGCTGAGGAGCGATAGAGGAAGAGAAGAGAAAGAAAAAGAAGGTAGCTGAAGAAGAAAAGAAGAGAGCCAAGGACTTAGCCACAGGAAGATAAAGAAGAGAAGGAAGAGAGAAAGTAAGGGCAGAAGAAAGAGAGAAGTAGGAGCGGCCAAGCAGAAGAAGAAGCCCAGCCACAGAGCAAAGAGAAAGAGAAAACAAGACACAGAAGGCCAAAATCACATATAAAGCACTATAGCATGAATTTTAAAGACCTCTGATATTTTATCAGCCGTCCAATTCTTTTGAGCATTATTTCTACATTACATTACTCCTCAATTTTGGTTGAATTAGTTATTTCTTTTTGTTGAGAATTATGATTTAGCTTCAAAAATACCAATTTGCTCCCTGAGTTTGACCTCAGAATATTTTGAATTTCAAGTAAATAAAATTGTTATTTATTCATACGCTTTTTCGATTATACTGCAACGAGGTTGATTTAAAATACGAGAAAGTGACTCGAACATTTTGGCACTATTGCTGGGGAGCAACGGCCATTTTAGAAGCATTAATCACAACTTCTGATCCAATACTGACTTAATCTCTCTTTTGTTGTGTTTGTTGCTGGAAAGCCGAGGAAAGAAAAGCAACCGCACAACAACCACACCAAGGAACAGGTAAACTCTTATTAGCCCTCTCTCTTAATCCCCTCGAAATCTAAAAAGGAAAATAAAGAAAAATCAATCTAGGGCTACCTGTTTCTATATTTAGTAATTCACAAAAGTTGCTTGATTTTTACTTTTGACACATTTTAATTGCATATCCACTTAAGGTAAGTAGGGCTAAAACCTTCTTGATTGAGCCCTAAATACCCATTTTTGAGGTAACTAACTTGGACCAAATAGAGCCAACCTAGGGATTACAAGCTAAGGTTTTAGAGACACATCTTCTTCTAAGCAAAGAATCAAAAACTTCAAAAAGAGGTGTGCCTAAGCCTTGTTTGAAGAGATCTATCCAAGAGAAATCCTAAGCAAATCAGGCTCTTAATCCACTTGAACCCTAAAAGCAAGGACCTAAAAGCTCTCAGAGGAACAAAGAGGTGAAGGTGATCCTTTGGGTCAACCAACCTTAAAATTAGGTCAATTTGCACTCAAAAGACCTAAAGTTCAAGTGGAACCCTAAGCACCTTGATCTTAACTAAAAGAGGTAGACTTAAGAGGTCAAGGTCCCCATTCTGGTCTACCTGGAATCTCAGTGACAAGAAAGGTCAGGGGGGAAACCCTATAACCTGTGGGAAGGCTCTACCGTGTAGGGTTCTTTGTGGGACTCTCCCTCTCTGGTTGCCCAGGTAATTCTCAAGTGGACAACCTTCTAATCCAAGGGTATCATCCGCCTCGAACCTCCATGAGAGCCTCATCATGAGCCCTAACTAGCTCATTTTGACCAAAGAAAGAGAATAAAAGCTCCTACATAACCTAGAGAAGGGCTTAATTCAAGGAATAAGTGTTTTGAGAAGAAAACATGAAATAAAGGTTAAAACTGCAATTTTACCATTGCAGTGCATAAACGGCTTTTCTCAGAGGTAAAACATAGGTCAAATGGTCTGAATAAGATAAAAAGTGGGTTGGTTCAATCAAAAATGGGTTATTATGCAATCCAAGAATTAAATGACATTCTGTAACCCTAAAATAGACTTGCTTAATTCAACAAGGTTCTACTCAGGATAAAAATCAATTAAATCATCTAAAATTCATGGAAAAATATCCCCTAGGGTTTAGAACCTTCAAATTGGCCTTTGGAACCTATTTTAACCTAGATTGGGGTCCTAGCTCATTAATTGACCTAATTTAGGTTTTTGTGCAAAATGTCTAGTCAAACGTGGTCAAACCTAAACTCCAACTTCACCATTGGATTCCTTAGGTCCAAATTAGGTTTGTACCAAAATTTGGACCTAAGGGGAGGTCATCTTGACCTACTTTGCAAAATAGTACACCCAATTATATTTTGGCCCGTATCTTTTGAAAACCACTACATAGACCCCCTAACATCCTCGCCACTCTTACAAACAGGTCCCTCTGCCATTAATGGGGAGAAATCCTACTCCGGCAAGGAATGGAGGGGGAGTACTCCCTAATTCCTCAGAGATCTCCGCCCAGATTTGGAAGGGAGATTCTCTGAGGAATTCCCTTCCATCTGAGCGTGGTCCTAATCTTTGATTCGCACCCAATCTCTCATGCGAACGCATGAGATATTTGGGTCTTCAACAGTTTCCATCTCCGATGAGGTCTCTTGTGCTTGGAGGCTTGTCTTCCAAGCATAAGAGTCACTGCCAGCGACTATAAAAGAACCACCACCTCCGACCGCATCTCTTCAGCTTGACTTGGCCAGAGATCCACCCCAATTTCATCTTCTTCTCCTCCGGTCAAGAAGTCCAGTGAGCTCCAGAAAGCCTCCCTCCTCTTTCTCATTGCTCTGCCACCATACCAGTGGCAGAGCCGCCCTTACCATCTTCCTTCGCATCGTGCAACACCCGTGCGAGCGCCTCCAGCCCCTTCGTCATCGCCATCTCCCTCCACTGGATGTCTTCTCCGGCGACAGCAGGAGCAGCCAGCCGCCTCCTCTGCCCCTTCATCCACTTAATTAGGTTAGACTTACTCCTCTCTATCCCCTCTTCAATTCCCCTCTTTCTATTTCACAAAACATCCCTCGACTGCCACTGTCCACCCTCATCTTCCCCAACTCCGGCCAACCTCCAGCGAGACGCACCGATCACACCACACCTCCACACGTCTTGCCACCAACCTCTTCACCTCCACCATCGACCACTGAACACTTTCCACCCACTCACAGACTGCCACACGCACTCCACGCTTTCATCGAACAAACCCACTCACACGGTCCCAGTCTGACCTAGGCATGCATGCCTAAGCTGATCTGAGCCACGCCAACCCCCGCCTCACCTTCATCGTGATATGGTGAAGGTTCTCTTGTTGTCTGATAGAGCTGCAAGGCTACTTTTGTGTCGTGCAGGGTCAAGCCCTAGTCCACCATTAACAAGCATACAAGGTTGCTTGCTTTCCAGCTTTAGGCCACAAGCTCTAGGTTTCAAGATCCCAGGCTGCGTGGGTTGAGTGTGTGAGCGAATCCAATCTGAGAGCCATAGCTGCAGACCCTTCAGCTACGTCAATTGCGTGAAGATATCGTCCTGCAGGTGCCAGCAGAAGTAGGTGGGACATTTAGTCCCACCTCGTGAATGCAAGAATGCGACGCGTAACATAAATTGAATTTGTGTCTCATGCTCTTTTCCTCAAGTCTCACAGGGGTGAGGTCCCTCGCCTTCACTCGACACACCTCGTCCATGACACTTCACCGCAGACATGGCACCCGACCCGACTAACCTAACCTAACACTCCTCGTGCACCACACCCACGTCGGTGCGCCTGGACCTGGGTGCGCACCCAACCCGATTACCTAGCTCTGGGAGAGCATACTGAAGAGAGAAATAGAGAGAGAGACGTGGGGGAGGGTAGGGGTTAGGTTTTGCTACGTTGTGCAGGGAAGAAGCAGAGCTAAGGAAGGAAGAGACGCAACTGGGAAGCTAAGGAAAAAGAAGAAGGAAGAGGAAGGCATAGTTGAGGTGAAGCTAAGACACTTAGCTATAGAAAGGAAGAAGGAAGGAAGGCGAAAGAGAAGAGGAAGCCAGAGGAGAGTTAAGGCTGAAGGAAAATCAAAGGTAAGGTGAAGTTGAGACACTTAGCGGCAGAAAGAAAGAAGGAACAAGGGCAGAAGCCAAGGGAAGGAGCAACACTCTAGCAGCGGTGTGGCTGAAGAAGGAAGAAGAAAGAAAGAAGAAGACTCGCAGAGGAAGAAGAAGGATAAAGACACTATGCCAAAAAGAAGAAAGAAAGCCAAAGCTAAGGACGGCTAAAGAAGAAGACAAGCAGAGACAACAAGAGAAGGAGAAAGGAAAAAGCACAAGACAGAGGAAAAAGAAAGACAACAGACAAGAGACTTAAGAAGGAGAAGGAAATAAAAGCTTAAAGAGAAATATCTTTTTAAGACGTCTAATATAAATGCAAGAGTTTAAGAGTTAAAATTGTAGGAAAATAGAATTGGACGTCTGATTTTATAATTAGACGTCCAATTCTATTTTGCTACAATTTTAACTCTTAAACTCTTGCATTTATATTCTGAATTACGTTCTGAATAATTCTAAGTGTTCAATTACATTATTAGATTAGTGAATAAATTCTATTTGCTCCCTGTGTTCGACCTCGGATACTTAGGTTTTCGAGTAATAAATTCTTATTTGTTGTCAACACTTGGTCACCATACTACAACGTGACTGACTTAAAAAACCTGACAAAGCATTGTAACACATCCAAACATCTTTGGGTGCCTTGATTGGGTCAAAAATATCGAGTCCCTCATATCTTCTCTTTAATGCACACACATACATTTTCAGTGGGACTCTCTATTCAGATCTATTTGCTTCACAACTTGATTCTACATCAAAATTCTAATTCTACATCATGATTTCACCACCTAATCCAAATATGCAGCCAAAATACTTAGGACTACCTTTCAAAAAATCTGAATCACAGAGATCCATGAGAGAAAGGATGGTTGAGGATGCCCTTGAATTCTATGAAATTGAATACAAAACCTCAATAGAAGACATTCAGGTTAATGTCCCAACAACCACTATCTTCATCATAAAGTGTGTCCAAATTTTATTAACAAAAGCCACAAAAGGATCAACCCGAGACATGCTCATAACATGATACATTGAGATAGAAAAATTACACAATTCTGAATACGTTCAATGCATGATAAATCCTGTACTGTGGGAACAACACCAAGATGATCTTGAAAAACGGGAGGAAATGATGAGATTATTGGAATAAATTATCGACTAGAAATACCCGTATATGCCACAAATAGAGGATGAACCATCTTGGGGTAGTATTGAGGATCAATCTGGTGTCCCAGATCTCGAGATAGAGGCACAGAGTGGTTGTGGAATCCCAACCCAGATAGAAGACAACATGCTTGATATTGAATTAGGTTGGGAAATTGCAGGAGAACACATTGTTAAGCCAACCCTAGACCATGAATCACCAAGCTTAGAATTCCAAGACTCCTGCAATAATGAGATTAGAACTGAACCTCTTGAGGGTGTAAATCCCGCCCCTTATTCTGATAAGGTGACCCTCGAAGGTTATTTGAACTTAGATTCTAGCAATTCAACCCACATCCTAAGCCAAGAATCTAGATCTGAAACTTTTTGGGAAGATTACGAGGCCCTGTATGATGAAGATCAATTTTTTAATAAAGAGTATGATTCCAGGCCTTTATTTGATTAATATCCCTCTCCAAGTTCCTCAGGAAATCAGATCGATTTTCTGGAAGTCATGCCAATTTACGATACAGAAACCGAGGAGTTGGACGAGTAGGGTTTCAATTGGGCCTGTCCTACCAGCTTGGAACTTGACCCTAGTAAGAACACCTTTTTAAGCTCAGAATTGACATATAGGCTAGACCCCAGTCAGGCTGTTGAATCCACATCATGTGATGGAATTCATGATCTTAAATCTCATTCAGAACTTGATTTTCGCAAACTCTCCGACGATTTCGAATCTGACTATGATTTCGAAGAGACTCTGCTTCCTGAACACACCAAGCCAACCTACGACCTCATCTCACATGACTCATTCTCCGACTCCGACTCTGAGGTCCCGGTTCCCGAGATCACTGATTTAAGTTCTGGTTCCAGTGACATGGAATCATTTCTTTTCGATCCTCAGGAACCAAAACCAGAAATTATTGAGAGTAATGGTAACCCAGAATTCAAATCTTTTCTCAATTCAGATTTCCTTCATCCTATAGAGACTCTTCAGGCATTCACTTTCGCATTTGATAGTTACCCAGAGGACTCTCTACAGGAGACCACTTGTCATTCATTTCTAGAAGAGCCCTCATACACAATTCTCATTGAAGTAACCTCTTCCATACATAAGAACTGAACAAAAATCATTTTCAACCCTAACCCGCAATCAGACTCAATTTCTATTCTGATTCCCCTCTCACTGAGCCGATTACAGATGATTCAACTCCACATCTATACCGAGTTTCAGACATTGATCAGACTGAAGACCATGCTCCATCATTCTCTGATCACCCCTGTAGGGTTTCCGCGTCATTCATTGATTACTTTACGAATCCCTATTCTGACCAAGCTAATTCGACTCAGCTAAACCCCGCATTCACACTTCCACATCCGTCTGAGTTTCATAGTATATGGTGGGTTCCACACCTCTTGATCTACATTTATCAACCCACTAGATTGATTGGGTTTGGGCTACATCATCAGCCTACTGATCTGAACAAGTACCTGGTTGGACCAACCAGGCTCTTGATCAAGGTGCTTGTTATGCAAAACTCCACTGATTTGACCATTCCCTCTCCATCCCATTTCTTGCCTGGCTGAAGCATTGAACTCAGCGCTTAACGGGAGGCAACCCGTCATTCTTTGAAAAACCCAAAACCTTTCCTGACATTTCTATGCTGAATTCATATTGCACTTTAGGGTTCACCCATTAGGACAGCTGACTCCACCTCAGGTACCCGTACCCGAGTCTAGAAATCGTCCGCGATAGTCACCTCGACCCATTCTCTCACCAACACCTATCCTAATAAATGAACTAACCTGAATTCAAACCCTCCTAATTTACAATGGGAACATTGCAAATCTTAGGCATGGGGGGTATGAAAGTGCAAAATGTATGAAAACTCATATCAAGAAAAGGTTTCAACAAAAAAATCACATATCATCTAAAAACAAAAAAAAATAACTGAGAAGAGGGAGGAAAAATTTTGGGCTATACATAATCATGAGGAGGAGAAAAAGGGCAAAAAGATAAAAAAGGAGCACAAAATGAAGAAAGAAAGAGATAGCCATTAGTAAGAGATTAAGGGATTAACCGAAGTTCTAGACCATATCAAGAAAAGTAAAGAAAAAGTGCTAAAGAGACACAAAGAGATTAGTAGGAATGCTGGCCTTAGGCCTTTTTGGCTAGACTCTTAGTACCCGCTAAGATCTGGATAATCCTCAAGAGGTTGAGGAAAATGTAAAGCGTAAGTATTAGGTCTAAGGCTTAGGGAGTATTTGGCCTCGTTAACTGACCTTTGGTTTACGAGACTCGGTAACCTAAGCACCCCAATCCACACACAGTCTGGTTCAGTGTGCATAACAATCAAAATCACGCAAAAAGCATTTTAATGTTATGAAAATGTTGCCTAGATTAGGAGCGGCCGATCAACACAAGTTGATTTGGACGAGTTCCCAATGCGGAGAGGTGGGAAATTTCCCTTGAAGATGCGTAATAACATATCGTCTCTTCGGTACTTGTCTCTTAGGATATTTACATATCCTACCAGGGGCATGTAAGCACTGTGCTGGTTTAGATACCATGGGTGGCATTGTCACGAAATGTCAGTCGCCAGGGTCTGGATTCGGCCACGGAATGCCATTGGCGGGATTATCTTGAAATCTTCAAAACCAGGGTTCTGGGGGTTGCCATGGGGGGTGCTATCATGAAGCATCGATTGCCAAGAACCTTTGAGGATTGATGATGGGGACGAGGAATCTGATACAGACTGTGTTGAGATGCCAATCCGAAGCTAGAATTAAAAAGAAAAGAGAAAGAAAACTCTCTAAACAAATAAATCCTCTGTCTCTCTCTTACAAAAACGCACTGCAAATTGAACCAAGGCTAAATATGTCTCAAGCATGGGTGCTTTAACCATGGAGTCCAATAAACCTTAGGGTAGTTCCTACGAGCCTCAAAAACCTTCGCGGAGGACTGAGGGTAAAGCTGGCTAGGTCCAGATCTTGGTTGGTACTAGAGTACCTTCAGGCCTACTGTCGACATTCTGACCAAATCATAAAAGAAAAAGAAGAAAAAGCACTTATCATAATTGGTGAAAGAAACACAGTCTAGAACAGAGGTTAAAATCTTGAAATTTTACTAAGGGACTAGCAAAAGCTAGGAATGGGGGTATGATGAGAACCTCATCATGAGCCCTAGCTAGCTCTTTTTGATCTAATAAAATGAACAAAAGCTCCTACATAGCCTAAAGGAAGGCCTAACTCAAGAAACCACTAATATGGAAAGAAAACATGAAATAAAGGGTAAAATTGTAATTTTACCGTGGCAGTATATCAATGGGATTTCTCAGGGTCTAGACATAGGTCAATTGGACTTAATAGGAGAAAAAGTGGGATGGTTCAGTCAAATAAGAGTTATTGTGAAATTTAAGAATTAAATGACATTTTGTAACCCTAAAACAAACCCACCTAAATTCACAAGGTTCCAAGTAGGATAAAAATCAACTAAACCCTATAAAATTCATGGAAAAATATCTCATAGGGTTTAGAACCTTCAATTTGGCCTTTGGAACCTGTTTTGACCAAGATTGGGGTACAAACCCAATATTTGACCTAATTTGAGTTTTTATGCAAAATATCCATTCAAACGTGGTCAAACCTAAAATACAACTTCACCATTGGATTCCTTAGGTTCAAATTAGGTTTGTACCAAAATTTGGACCTAAGGGAAGGCCATTTTGACCTACTTTGCAAAATTGTCCACCCAATTACATTCTGACCCCTAACTTTTGGAAACCCTTGTAGAAACCCCCTCAACTTTTCATCACTTTCTACATTCAGGTCCCTCTGCCAATGCAGCAGGGACCCATACCTCTGGCGAGGTTTCGAGGAGGTTTTCCTCCCCGCTTCCCTAGGGAGCTGCTCCCAAATTTGAAAGGGGAGCCCTCGGCAAAACCCCCTACCGCCCGAGCAACTCCCCATGCCCTGAATCGCCCCATACCGCTCGAGTGGTCGCTCAAGAGGTATGGGTGTTGGGAGATCGTAGATCGCATTTTTGATAAAAGCGTCATAGTATAGTTGAGAAATACGATCCAATAAAGGTATTGTTTTGAAAATAACGAGACTTTGAGTCCCAGTCGTTCGTCTCTGGGAGGCGTTGTTTTTGTTTCTGAAATCGATCTTAAAGCCGCTCTACTTTATTTAAATGACATGCTGGTTAATATATAGGCGGTTAAAGAACAGGCACTTAAATCACGCAAATATGATAATCATTTAGCTCAAGGTGATTTCAAACACATAAGAGATATATATATATATATAATGAAATTTCATTCATCGTGGGAGAGTTGTTGCACAAGGAAATCTAGAGGAAAGCTTATACATGAATGCTTAAAATTAAATCTAAAATTAAATCTAACTACCAGAAAATGATTGCATACAAGAATTAGCGGAGGGATTTCGCATGCATCATTGGGGAAGAAGTACGACTACTCTACTAAGCAGTAAATGAATGCAATAAAAATTATGAAGAGCATGATCTAGAGCTAGAAGAATAGAGGGCATTCCGGGGTGGTCCCCAATGGCCTTGGAGTGGTCGAGAAGAGAATGAGGGGCGGCCAATGTAGCTTAGGCCGACCCTTGGAGAGAAGTAGGGTTGATCCAGCATCCCGGCATGGTGTCCTCCATGGTGGTGGTAGTGAGCTCGTGGAGGTGGAGTGAGTGGCTAAGTGGAGGTGGCGTGAATGCCACCAATGGAGAGCAATTGCCGAGTGAATGGGTGCAAATGCCCACCCAAGGGGTCTTTTTATAGACCTAAGGGAAGCTCTCTAGAGAATTATGGAATTCTCTAGAGAGGCCTATGGTGGGAGCTCGTGGGAGAGTGAGAGAGAGAGGGTGGATGGTGGTTTTTAGATCCACCAAATGTGGATCTAAAAATTGAATGGCTCTTGGTTGCTATTTTTGGCAACCAAGGAAACCACACATGGTAGAGAGTTCTAGAGAACTCTAGGCTAGATATTTTCTTGTGGATGGTGTGTGTGGGTGTGTGTGGGTCGAAACTTAGGTGGCTAGGTTGATTAGGTTGGGTTCTAGTGGGTTTAGGTCAAGGTAGGTCTCAAATTAGGGTTATAAACCCTAATTCACTAAGGTAAAGTGCAATTAAACTTAATACAAGTTTAATTTGGTGTGTGGAAACTTAATTGAGAGTAAAACAACTCAATTAAGTCAAGTCTAGGTTAATTTGACTCTCACTGAGTCCAATTGGACAGTGTGTGTCGAGATCAGGGCTCAATTGGACTCAATGAGTCCAATTGAATAGGCTGACGGAATTGACTAAGATCCAAGTCAATTAGGTTTAGTGAGGACCAAATTAGGTCCTTAGGGAGGTCTAGAGGTGATGTACTAGGGTTAGGTCACCTTAATTTAGGTTTCTATGGTGTTGGAATTGGGTTTAGGGACCTAGAGATCCAAGATGAAGGCTTGAATCTCAAAACAGGAATTGGAGAGTAGTATCAGGCGTCTAATAATATAATCTGACGTCTTATACTCAAAAATCAGAAGTCCAGACTTATTGTCTGGACGTCCAATCAAAGTCCAGAAGGAAGTCGGGTTCTATTTTGGGTATTCTACAGAAATTAGACGTCTGACAAAGTATCTGGATGTCCAATAACACTGCAGAAGTGGGTTTGAAGTGAGCGGGAGTTGGCTAAGGGTCCTGGACATCTTAAAACTTATCTGGACGTCCAGAGAAGGGTTGGAACAAGGGTTTTAGGGCTTCCTAGGGTGTTATGACCTAATCTAAGGGTGTTTAAGGCTTGGGGAAGTCTCTAGGCTATCCTAGGGCTAGGATGGACCTAAGCTCTTTACATTTTACTGCTTTATTCCTACTTAATAGAATAGCAAACTTTTAACCCCCTTACATTATTATTCCTACATCTAAACTAGGCCTTCTGCTCCAGCTCTACACAACTCCTGTTATTCCTGATCCAGCTTCAGATCCAGCTCCTGATCAGCTTATTCCCTGCAATCGACATAATGCACTTAATTAGCACATTATAACATTATTTTATGCATAGCTAAAGGAAAGCAGTAAAGATGCAGATAATGCGTATGCATGCATGAATAACCCTAACTTATGCTAAGTCCTAGCTTAATCTAGGCCAATTAAGACCTATGATTGCTGTGCAATCACTGGGTATCAATTCCAGCCATACCTCCAGTGAGGGATTTTTCTCACCCTCCAAGCATCTGACCCTCTGTCAGTGCCTATAAGAGAAACTCCAGGTCCAGTCGCTTCGGGCAAGCTCGACTTGGCCAAAGAATTCCCCCAATTTCGTCTCCTCCTCCGATCAGGAGTCTAGCGAGCTCTGGCGATCCCTCCTCCTCTTTTTCGTCGCTCTGCCACAATACCAGTGGCAGAGACGCCTTCACCGCCTTCCTCCACGTCATGCAACACCCACGCGCGTGCCTCTAGCCCAGTCGTCATCGTCGTCTCCCCTCCCCTGGACATCTTCTCCTCCGTCAACGGCAGGAATGACCCATCTGCCTCCTACCCCCCTTCGTTCGCTTAGCTAGGTTAGAATTATTCCTTTCTCTCCCCTCTTTATTTCCCCTACCTTTATTGCTATTTTTATCCCCTCAATGCCGCAGTCCACCACCATTGTTCCCATCTCCGGTCGACCACCGGCGAAGGCGCTCCTGTCGCTCCACCCATCCATACGCCTCGCCACCAACCTCAGAACATTTGCCATCACCCACTGATCATCATTCAACCCTCCACTGACCGCCATCACCTCCCCAAGTGCTCCCTGAACACACACATCACAACTGCCGCAGAGCAACCTAGGCACGCATGCCTAGGCCACCCCATAGCCAACCACCTAGCTAGGCACCTTCGCTGTGACACGACGAAGCTGCCCATGTGATCCAATGAGGCCGCGTGGCTGTTTTGAGTGATTTCAGGTCCGGCCCCCTTTCCACCATTGGAGCACAAGCAAGGAGTTCGCGAGCTTGTTCCAAGATGCAATGCTCCAAGCTTCCAGGTTCAGGTGATGCACAAGGAGTGTGCACACACATCCAGCAAGAGCCCAACCTCGAGCGAGGACCCTAGCTGCAGCAATCAGGCAGTGCATCTCTTGCGGGTGTGAGTGAAGTAGGTGGGACTTTTAGTCCCACCTCGAAATGCTTAGGGCGGGTTGAGGACGTTAAATTATTTTTGTACTTTCTTTAGGTTGCCTCAGAACACAAGGGTGAGGTCCCTCGCCCTCACTCGCTCACGCCTCGTCTGCCACCTGCCCCCGTGGATCTGGCACCCGACCCGATTACCTATCCCACGCATTCCTCGCCCACCACACACACCGGTGGGCCTAGACCCGGGTGCACTTGACCCGACTCGATTACCCGGCTCTGGGAGAGCATTCCTAAGAGCAAAATAGAGAGAGAGAGAGACGTGGGGAGGGTAGGGACTAGGTTTTGCTTCTGTGTGTGTGCACAGGGAAGAAGAAGAGGAGTAGCTGAAGGAGAAGGGCTCAAAGGAAAGCTAAGGGCAGGCACTTGAAGAAGAAGGAAGGAAAGGTGCGACTGAAGAAGAAAAGAGAAGGAAGGAGAACTCAAGGCTAAGGAGAGGTAGAGGAAGAGAAGAAAAAGAAGAAGAAGAAGGTAGCTAAAGAAGAAAAGAAGAGAGGCAGTAACTTAGCCGCAGGAAGACAAAGAAGAGAAGGAAGAGTGAAAACAAGGGTAGAAGAAAGAGAGAAGCAAGAGCGGCCAAGCAGAAGAAGAAGAAGCACAGCCGCAGAGCAAAGAGAAAGAGAAAGAGAAGACACAGAAGTCCAAAATCACATATAAAGCACTGTATCATGAATTTTTAAGACGTCTGATATTTTATCAGCTGTCCAATTCTTTTGAGCATTATTTCTACATTACATTACTCTTCAATTTTGGTTGAATTAGTTATTGCTTTTTATTGAGAATTGTGATTTAGCTTCTAAAATACCAATTTGCTCCTTGAGTTCGACTTCGGAATATTTTAAATTTTGAGTAAATAAAATTGTTATTTGTTCATATGCTTTTTTGACTATACTGCAACGAGGTTGATTTAAAATACGAGAAAGCGACATGAATTAGTTCTGTTGTAGAGGACCCAATTACAATAGAAAACCCAATTATCCCCGATCCTCAACCTCAAGAAGATCTTGACTCACAGATAGAGGAGCCCAGAGCTGATCCTGATTCACCCATAGCTCCGACGTTATCTTCTGAGGCCTATCCCGAACCCCCACCTATTGCTAATAACCCAATTATGGAGCTGAAGCCCCTTCCTTATCATCTAAAGTACGTCTTCCTGGGTTCAAATTAAACGTTTCTTGTAATCATCAACTTCTGACTCACACCTGATCAGGAAACAAAGCTAATTTCTGTTCTCCAGCAGCATCGAAGAGCCATCGGATGGACTCTTGATGATCTAACTAGTATAAGCCCCTCGTATTATACACATCGTATCTACACTGAAGAAGGCTCACGACCATCTCAAGAGATGTAGAGAATACTCAATCTAAATCTGTAGGAGGTCATGAAGAAAGAGATCATCAAGTGGTTAGATGTTGGTATCATCTACCCAATCTGTAACAGCCGCTAGGTGAGCACGTTCCAAGTGTTGCCCTCACCGTGATTACGACTAAATCTGGGGAGACCATCCCAACACGTATTGCGAATTCATGGAGAGTCTACATAGATTATTGGAAATTGAATGCCTCCACGAAGAAAAATCATTTCCTGCTTCCGTTTATTGACCAGATCCTTGAGAAGCTGGCGGGAAATCAATTTTTCTATTTCTTGGATGGGTACTCCGGAATAATCAGGTGGCAATTCATCCCAAGGATCAAGAAAAGACCACATTTACTTTCCCCTACGGTATGTACGCATTCCACAGGATGCCATTTGGGCTATGCAACTCACCCGCCAGTTTTTAACAATGCATGCTAGCCATATTCTCAAATAAGGTAGGTAATTACCTTAAGGTCTTCATGGACAACTTCTTGGTATTCAGTGAATCTTTTGATGAATGCCTCCTGCATTTGGTCTAGATCCTTAAGAGATGCATTGAAGTGAACCTAATTCTCTCCTAGGAAAAGAGCCACTTCATGGTTCCTGAGGGCATCTTACTTGGACACCTCATCTCTGAGAGTGGAATCCAGGTCGACCGGGCTAAGGTAAGTCTAATTTCCAAGCTACCTGTGCCTAACTCAGTCAAAGACATCAGATCATTCCTATGGCATGCTGGATTCTATCATCGATTCATACCTGATTTCTCTATGATCGTGCGCCGTTTAATGAATCTCCTTTCGAAGGACACGCCATTTGACATATCTAGTGAGTGCACTCATGCATTTGAGATCTTGCGTGACCGACTCACCCAAGCACCAATCCTGCAATCTCCTGACTAGTCTCAACCCTTCGAGATCATGTGTAATGCGTCTGACTACACAGTAGGACTGGTGCTACGTCAGAAAATTGATCGGAAACCAGTAGTCATATATTACGCCAGCAAGACATTAGATGAGTCTCAACATAATTGCACCATTACGGAGAAAGAGTTATTGGCTGTAGTATTTGGCTTGGAGAAATTCAGGTCATACCTTCTGGGTTCCCACATCATCATTTACTTGGATCACACTACAGTGAGGAACTTACTCATGAAGAAGGACACAAAGCCTAGATTATTCCCCTGGATTTTGCTATTGCAAGAATTCGATCTTGAAATTCGTGACAAGGTGGGAAAGTAAAATGTGGTAGCTGACCACTTACCTTGTCTTCTTTCTTCAATCATTGACCCTTCCAGACCTACCACAAAGCATTTTATGGATGAGCACCTCCTGACAGTCGATACAAAACTTCCTTAATATGCTGATATGGTGAACTATTTAGCATCGCATCAAATTCTGTCTGATTTCCCAAGGGCCAAGAAAGACAAATTACTTTCAAATGCCAAATACTTTATTTGGGAAGATCCATACCTATTCCGCATTGGTGCTGATCAAATCATCAGAAGATGTGTTCTGGAATCAAAGATCAATGGCATTTTGTCCTTTTTCCATGACAAGGCCTGCAATGGTCACTTCCCTTGACACAAAACCACAGCTAAAGTCCTCCAGTTTGGATTCTACTACCCACGATTTTCAAAGATGCACACAACTATTGTAAGGCATGCACTCGTTGCCAGACCTTAAGCAACATGAGCCATCGTGACATGATGCCTTTACAACCGATTCTCGTGTGCGAAATCTTCGACATCTGAGGGATTGATTTCATGGGTCCCTTCCCAAAATTTGATGGTTTCAAGTACATTCTCCTAGCCGTGGACTACGTGTCCAAATGGATCGAAGCCATCTTAACCTGAACCAATGATCATAAAGTTGTGATAAAATTCATTGATCAACACATCTTTTCTCTATTCAGTATTCTACGCGCTATCATCTTTGATGGAGGGACCGATTTTGCAAATGTGCACTTCCAATCCCTGATGAAAAAGTATGGGGTATCTCATCATATTTCGATACCATATCATCCCTAAACGAATGGATTGGCTGAACTGTCGGCCTGATAGGAAGGATTGGTCTACCTGCCTTCTAGAAGCCTTGTGGGCCTATATGACTGCCCATAAGACCTAGTTAGGAATGTCTCCCTTCAAACTCCTGTATGGGAAGGCATGTCACCTCCCCTTAGAAATGGACCATAAAGCCTACTAGGCAGTACAGAAGTGCAATCTGGATCTTATGAAGGTTGGAATCCACCGCTGATTGCAAATGAGCGAGATCAAGGAACTACGCAATGACGTGTATGAGAACTCGCGAATCTACAAAAAGTGGGTCAGAGCCTTTCATGACAGGCACATTTCATGAAAACTTTTACACCCTAGTCAGAAAGTATTACTCTTTGATGCCAAACTCAAGCCCTTCCTAGGAAAACTCAGATCAAAATGGATTGGACCATTCCTTGTGAGACAAGTGTTCCGAAATGGAGTCATCGAAATTAGCAAACTCAACCATGATTCAGAACCATTTATCGTGAATGGTTAGAGACTCAAACCATTCTTCAAACTCACTGACTCAAATATGGATGTAGTATCTTTTGATCTCCATTTTCCTTGAGCTTCATTGCGCCCAGCTGATGGAATTAAACTTAGCACTTAACGGGAGGCAACCCATCATTTTTTTTTAAAAACCCGAAACCCTTCTGACATATCTTCGTGTTGAAATTATGTTGCACTTTAGGGTTCATCCGTTAGAATAACTAACTCACCTTTGATACTTGTATCAGAGTTAGAAATCGTCTGCAACAGTCATTCTGACCCGTTCACCACCCACCTGTTCTAATGTACAAACTAAGTGGAACTTGAACCCACCTAATTTACAATGAGGACATTGCAAATCTTACGCATGGGGGGTATTAAAGTGCAAAACTCTGTGAAAATCAATGCATGGAAGGGTTTCATCGAAAAAAATAAATAAATAAAGAGAAAGAGGAGAAAAGAGGAAAGGACAGGTCAATTTGAATTGAATGAAAAACAATTGAGGAGAAGAAAAGAAAAGAAAAGCAAAAAAGGGGGCAAACAAAAAGAACAGAATGAGATAATCCCTTGAAATTGAGTATGGAACTTACCTAACTTCTAGGTTGGATCAGATGATGAATTATGATCTGGAAGGTTGAAACTTAGTAGATTAGCGACGAGTACCGACCTTAGGCCTCTTGGGCTTGTTTTAGGGCTTAAACACTCATGTATTTGTTAAGATCCAGATTAGTCCTCAAAAGGTTGAGGAAAGTGCAAGGCCGATGTAGTAGGTCTAAGTCTTTGGGATTATTCGGCCCTGTTGCTTGCCCTTTGTTTTGCAGGACTTAGTAACCCAAGCACCCAAAATCATACACTAGTCTAGTTCAATGCGCTTAATAAAGAAATCATGGCAAAAGTGTTCTACTATAAAAATCATCTCGAACATCTACCTTAGGAGCAGCTCGTCAACACAAGTTGATTGGATGAGTTCCTGGTGCGGAGAGATGGGAAATTCCCCTTGATGATGCGTAATAAGATATCATGTCGGTGCTTGTCTCCTAGGATATCTAATTATCCTACCAGGGGCATGTAAGCACCTTGTGCTAGTTCAAGTGCCATGGGCAGCATTATCCCGAAATGTCGATTGCCAAGGCCTGAATTTAGCAACAGAATGCCATGGGTGACACTATCACGAAGTGTCAAAAGCCAGGGTTCTGGGGGTTTCCATGGGCAGTGCTATCCCGAAGCATCGAAAGTCAGGGACTCTTCAAGGATTGATGGTGGGGACAAGAAATCCGATACATACTGCGTTTAGGGCCAATCCAATGCTGGATATAGGGAAATATAAAAGGAAAAGAGAGAAATCTCTCAAAATGAAAAATCCTTCTCTATCTCTCTCTTACAAAAATGCACTGGTAAACTGAACCTGGACATGTTACATCTATCCACGGGTGCTTTAACCGTCAGGGTCAACGAACCTTTAGGCAATTTTTGTGGGCCTTAGAAACCCTCATGATAGACTCAGGCTGAAGCTGATCATGACTAGATCTTGGCTGGTACTTGAGTACCTCTAAGCCTATTTTTGGTATTTTGATCTGATCTCTAAAGATGCGGCTTAATAGGGCATCCTAACAGTGACATCCGACCTAGAGACTTGGTTTGATCCATAGGAATTTTTCTATGGGACTACCAAAAGCTAGGCATGGGAGTATGATGGGAACACCATCATAGACCCTAACTGGCCATTTTTAGTCAAGTTTGATTGATAAATACTCCTACATAATCATATGAGAGTCATAATTCCATAATATTCTGATTTGAGAAGAAAATAGGGAATCAAGGTTAATTCTTCAATTCTAGTAGCATATCATGAACACAAAATTACCACAGGGTCTATCAAGGTTATTTGAAGGTCAAATGAGCATTAAAGTCTAATAAGTGGGTCCATACAGACAGAAATGGGGTTTGACACATTTTGAGAACTGATTCAAAACACAAAACACTAATTTCAGACCTGCTTGAATTAAAGAGGTTCAGGTTAAGATAAATTTCATCTAAAACTCATAAAATTCATAGAAAAATATTCTAAGAAGTTTGGTGCCCTTTGTTTGACCATCTGAACCTATTTTGACCTTGAACAAGTCTCAGACGGAAGTTTTCCCTAATTTAGGTTTTTATGCAAATTGCATCGTCAAACTTGGTCAAGACTGAAATCCAACTTCACCATTAGATTCCTTGGATCCAACCTAGGTTTGTAACAAAATTTGGACCCAATCAGAATCCATCTTGACCTATTTTGCAATTTAGCACTTTAAAACTCTATTTCTTACATTTAGCCCCTTAGCTTTCAAAATCTTTGCATTTTGCCCCCTAACTTCTTGTCATTCTCTTCAAAAAGATCCCTGCCTCCATTAACAATGTGAAGCCAAAGCATGCGACCTTCAACCTAGGATTTCTCCCTAATTTCTCAACCAAATCCCTCCAAAATTAGAGGGATTGATCTTAAGAGCTTTCCCAATCAGTTGAACCACATCTTGGACCGTAGAGTTCGTGCGAACTCCATGAATTTAAAGATCTTCTTCCCTAAAGCTTCGAGCTCTCTGAGCTTCTTCCCTTGTTTGGAGCTTTCCCCAAGGCCTTTAAAATGTTTCCCCTTGCAAGGCCTTGCTCCTTAGCGAGTTTTTGGCCTAGAAAACCCCTTCTTCCTATACCTCTGACTAGCTCCAAACTCATCTCTAGCAACCCTCTTCCTTCGACTTCCTCTCCCGCTGCCACGTACAATGGGCAGAGGGAAGCACTTCCTCTCTTCATTCCATGCCTCACCATACCTGCGAAGAGCTCTCCAGCCCCTTCCTCGTTGTTGTCCTCATCTCTAGAGCATCTTTGTCTCCGGCACTGGCAAATCATAGCCAGAGTCGCCTCCGCTCTCTCTTCGTCTGCCACTAGCCCCCTTCGACTCCTCTCCTTCCCCTGACTCTCTTTATGCCCTTAGACATTAGGTTCGCTCACCTATATGCCCACCCCATTATTTCCTTCCCTAGCGCCGGCATAACTCCGGAGAGCATGCACGCCCACTCCACTATGTCAACCGCTCCACCAACACTCCCAAAACCTCTGCCTCACCACCCTCACCAAAGCCCCTCAAGAAATTGAGGGTTCCACTCTCCCAAAATCTCCATCGAATCCACCACCTTCACACACCATCTCCGACTCCATCAGCCCTCCACATGCCACCATACACCACACGAACACCACCGCATATTCGCCTCTTCTAGATGATCGTTCTGAACTATTTTGAGAAGGCCAAAAGACCGTATTTTGTGTTTCAGGTGTATGCTGAACCTCCGTCACCGCCACCTTCTTCTCTGGCTCCATCTATAGCTATCTAGCCATGTTTGTCTGTGCCACTATCTCCAGCTATTGCGGAACGCCTCCAAGTTTCCTCCCAAGCCATCAATTGAAGCAGCCAATGCCTCCTTCAACCTCAATTGAAGACTCTAATGCCTGCAGCTGCTGCGTGAAAGAGAGCCCCCTCAATCAGTCCCACATCGTGGATTGAGGATGCTTCAGCTATGCATATAGGATATTTGTGCCTTCAGTCTTTCGCCCAAGATCACAAGGGGTCAGGTCCCTCACTTGCATGAGCCCATGCACCCTCACTCACCTGCACACCCGGTGATCCTGGACCTGACAACCTGGATTCTTACCCAATTAAGCCTGGTTCTGAGAAAAGAAGAGAAAGAGAATCAAAGAGAAAGGGGGGCGAGTTTTGCTCTACCTTAGGATTCGTGCCCTCCCTTTCTCAACACTTGGCTTCTAAGGCCCTTGTGCCTCTGTTGGGTGCTACTACTATGCTTCTTCTGTGAGGCCTAAAGCAAGGCCCTTGTGCCTTGTGAGCTACTTCTAGTTAAGGTATCTGAGGTCTTCTGTTGTCGTTTGATCTGGCATTTGAGTGGTTCTGAATTTGATATTTGATTGAGCATACTGTTCATTTATTTGAATTAATTGTGAGCTTGAAAATAGGGGTTAATTTGGTAATCCAAATCACCATTTTAATATAATCTTTTTGCACTCTCATACTTGGTTTCATTGATATATTATTCTGATTTATTTTGAGCAAAGTTTTGATCATATTTGCATATCTTTCTGGAGTAAATTATGATTAGTGAATTGAATTACCATCTTTGCTCCCTGTGAATGACCTCGGACTCCAATTTGATTTCGAGCTTATAAATTTAAGTGTTTCGTGTGATTTTGTCAACTATACTACTGCACATTTTCTAAACAACGATGTTTTCGTGTAAACAATAGCATTTAGATTAACCTTTCTAGGGAATAGCAAGGGGTGGGCGTGCGGATATGATGACTCTACATATAATAGCAATAATTATACCAATTAGAGTCAATTTCGAGGGTGCATGCGCATTAATATCATGTTAGAGCAGGTCTGGGAGCAATATATGCATATTGTGTAATTTCTATATTTAAATTGCTTATAATTAATGTTTAATGGCCATGTGCACAAGTGCATATTGAAATAGGCCTCAGATGAGCAATCAAACCACATGAATGAATCTGTTTTGACAAATGCAGTCCAACGAAGCAAGAGTCATCTCGATCGGAGCCCTGTATCATCTAGTGCAAAGGAAAAATAATGGATGGCCCAGATGGAACCACATGGTGCTATCCAGGCTGCCCAACGACCGCCAGTAGCTCACTACTCTCCTCCAGCATGCCTTCATCAAGCGATGTTGGCCGTAGGATCTTGATCCAACGACTGAGAGCACATGAAGGAATTGCAAAAACATGACAAACTTGCAGGGGCAGCACATTGGTCAGCACTTCAAACCACTACTGACAGGCATGAGTTGGAGGCCTCGCAAAGCTCAAATCGATAGCATGTGAGCGCTGAGCGAAATTAGACCACCCGATCGAAGATGAATGGCGGAGATAGTGGCTACGTGGTGCTCCCAAAGCGCATGATTCACCCACGTGCTATCCCACGCACGATCATATGTGCAGGGCGGGAGAGGTGTGGTCTCGAGCGCGTGGAAGGAGCGATCTGGACCCTTCATCTTTTATCGAACGGCTAAAAACGTGAGCACACGGATTGTAGCCGAGTGTGTGCGAGTCGTGTTCTATGAGTGTGTTGGCCATGTGTTGGCGTGCAGTTGTGTGTGCGAGTGGTGCACGCAGGGGCCGAACAAGCGTGTGTTTAGGCATGATTCTTGTGCCACATGATTTGGCAGAAGTCTATGAAAGACCCTATGGACCTCCATTTGCATGCATCTCTTCCTAGCTTCTAGCAAGCACATTCCCACCACCTTCTAGAGCTTAGAGCAAGCCCTTGGAGCCATCGAGCTGCTGATGGAAGCCCACCCACCATTGTGGCTACCTCGGCACTCCATTTGTCACATTTATTTGCTAGTTTTATTTAGTTTAATGCTTATGTCTCTTGAAGCTTTCATCTAGCATTGTAGTTGTAAAACAATTCCACCTATTCAACACATTAGTTTTGTCTTATGCTCAATCTTAGCTAGACTCTATCATGCTTCATCATGTCTACTCTTCATGCATAGTTAGAAATCATATTCTACTTCAAATTTCTAAACCTAATCCCTCTCTCTCTCTTTCTTTCTTTACACAAGTAAACTAAATGAATATCATATGGAAACTAAGTAATTAATTGATCCTATTTCATGCCTCTTTGTATTCAACACTTGGACTCACCATTCGATTTTCTTATTAAAATTGATGTCGTAAATGCTTGCTACAACGAACAAATTAATATTTACACGTTTTTTGACATTAGTTGGCTAGCCACTACACCAAACATTAATCAAACTCAATGCATGATTTTCTAAAAAATATACCCAACCTATTCCTATATCCTAACCCAACAAATCTCATTTGGCATCTCTTTTATCCTCCCATAAATACTATTTTGGATGGCCAAAATATACCATAATTTATACACCATAGATCTAAATCCTAGGATCCTAAATCCTTATCTTAAAACCCTAAACCAAATCCTATTCCTAATCCTAATCTTAATCCTGAGATTCTTAACAATCTGACACATCTCTATTATTTTGGCCATAAGTTTTTCATTTTAAATCCAAATTGAGTGATTCAAGTTGCATCTGAAAGCTGATTTTGAGAGCTACAACTTTGTTATTATGTGCAATTTAAAATTTGGAACAAAAAGAAGCCAAAAATTCAAGACAGGTGACAAAAATCCTGTAAGGCTATTGCAACACCCTCTATCCTAAACCTAATTAATCTCCAACCTCCATTTCTCCTTTGATATAATCCTAATTGTTTAATGGGATTTCTATGTTAAGAATTTGAGTTTTGAAACCCTGGCATTATAGTTGCACAAAAATTTGTTAAAAAGATAATTTAACTGAAACTCTGATGAGTCCTGGGTCGAACATGGGGAGGCGAACGTTTGATTAGAAATTGCATTGGAATTATTGTCATGAAAGTAGAATAGCTGGTTGGAATTAATCTACTAGCTATTCTACATAAAGAATAATTAATAGAAAAGAGATAGAATAATACAAATAAAGATAAAATAGAGAGAGAATAAACAAGAATTTTATAACAATAGGTGCATGTCCATTACAACTATTTGCTACACTAGAAAGTGGGAAATCTATATTAGAAAGCAGTAAAGAAAAGGGGGTGAGAAGTTATCCTCCTCGACAGCTGCTTGGAGGACAAGCCGCGTTGACAGGGCAATCAGATAAGGGTGGTGAGATGCTAGACAAAAGAGGACGAAGACGAAGGATGGAACAGGCCAACGTCGCAGTGGGATCGACTTCCTAAATGGCGGCAAGAGGACAACCACGAGATGCTCCACGAAGGGTGTGAGAAGATGGAAAAATTATCTTTATAACTTTAATGAAGCATCTCGGGTATGGGACCTGCTCGCAGAGCTTTGGAGGGGGTGAGAGAAGAGAGAAAGGGATGCCCCAAAGAGTGGTAGGGGTGCCCTTTTTATAGGTGTAGGAATTGAGGGCAAAAGGGTCTTTTAAGGGCTTAGAATTTAATGCCAGGGTCTTTAGTGATGGATATAAATGTCGCTGTAGCCGCACGTCGGTGAAGACATGCATGCAACATCGGCCGCATGATGGAGATCGATGCACTCAGAAATGGCCATGTCGATGCCTCTCAGCCTCCATGCATTGCGTGCATGGGTTGATCTTAGCCCTCCGATCACACATCAATGGTTGAGATAGTGCCTCTGCTGCTTCCTCTTCATCGGTTAAGCAGCGACATAATCACTCTGATCATCATTGGATCAAGATCAAAGGGTCGAGATCGCACACCCCACTGTGCTTCAAATCATGCACTTGGTGCTTCAGATCACATGCTTGGATGGCCGTGAGATCGCGCGTGTACATCCAGCGCTCAAGATTGTGCCACGTTGCCGCCACCGCCGCCATTCATCGTACATCCCACGGCTCAATTGCATCACACCCCTCCTACGCCTTCGATTTGATGTGAGGCTAGGCTCGAACCCACGCCTCCCTCTTTGCAAATGAGCGCTCTACCGTTGTGCTGAAGCCGCTCATTTGTCACATTTTTTATTTAACACTCAAGCGCTTACGACCATTGGATAGACAGCCAACGGTCGAGATCACTCGTGCATTTAATCTCTTTATCTTTATGAAGCATGGCTAAGATTGAATCTCAGCTGTTAGATCTTCAATCAACGGCCAAGATTTGCTCGAGCGAGTGAAGAGGAAGTCCTACGGGTGACCTTGGGAGGCTTAGATGGCACCATGTGGTGCCATCTAGGCCATCCATCTTCTAATACTCGTAGATGGTGCCACAAACGTCAGATTGGATCGATTTTTGTGCCATTAGGCTGCAATCATCGATTCAAACCCATCCATCCAATTGGATTTGTCGTCTGAGGTATAAATTTTACACCACCTTGGCCCTTGTCCTCTGATCTTTCTCGTACTATAGCTGATGCTACAGAAATCTGATCGAGGCAATCTTGGAAGCATTGGACTCTGATCGTCACCCTTTTCAGATTTGTATAGTTAGATCTTCAATCCGAGGCCCTGATAAATATTACCCTATCCCCTTACCACAAAAAGAGCCAAATTAACCTAGAATTTGTACAATCTAAGCTAAAAGCAAAATGATGCATGTTATGCAATATTTATAATGTATGATGCTTCTATAGATGTAGGAACATGCATAAATAGGTATTTTAGGCCAATTAGATGTATGCACATCACACCCCCATGCCTATCTTTTGCTAGTCCCTAGCAAAACTATATGCTATTTATAAATAGAATTAGGATCAAATTACTTGGGCAATAGTTATTTTTAAACATTGAGGAATTTCTACTAAAGACTTGAACTACCTAGACTCAACATTGCCCAGGTGTCTACCAAAATGCAAACCACCCAAGCCCTCGCCTTATTCAAAAGCAAAAGGATCCTTTTCTTTTTCTTCTTTTCTTTTCTTTTTTTTTTTGGATTTTTGAGCTTAGAGTTTCGGGGCAGCTTTCTACGACTACCCAACCCACCTAAGACTCGAAGAGAACTTTAAACACTAAGCATCTTTTATGTGAATGTGATAGACTCACTGATCGACAATCAGAATGGACTTCGGGTTTCTACGCCCCTAGGTGACATTGAAAAGAAGTTCTGCCTAAAGGTGTATCTATCCGACCGATAGCTTTCTCCCTATTTGTTACTTTTATGGGGTCAACACAAGGGCAAATATAGTGTATATCTCCCCATCTTATTCTACTTCTCTGCTTCTTCCTAAGTGTTTGGAATTAAACGTGCATTTTTGTGAGCTGGGTTCTGGACAACCAGTCGATGAGCTATTACCACCAACAACTTGCCAACCATCCTCGTGCGGTGAAATGTAGCTTATTTCTTTTTATCCTTCCTTTCTATTTCTTTTTCTTTTCTTTTTGTATGTTTTTCTATTTTTTTCTTTAAGTAGGTGAATTTCATGATCTAAGATTTACCTAAAGGCAGCAAAAAGAGAATGGTCATATGCTTGGGCTGTGGACAATCGGTCAATGAGCTATTACCACTGACAACTTGCCAGCCATACCACCCTAGAAGGTTCATTAGCTACCCAATTTTCGATAAAACTGCCAAAGAGAGAGTCAGTGCAGACAGCATGTAGATACTCAGGCTTAAAGTCCCCTCAAATCAGAGGGTGAGTTAATAAGTCATGTACTTATCACCCAAACTTATTTCCAATTTGAAATAAATTTACGAATGACGAGGACTCGAGAACAAGTCCACATTTTAGCGGACACTCGGGTTGATTAAGCCCAAAGACCTAAAGAATCTATGTGTTAAGAACCTATTATATTATTTCTTAAGGCAGAAAAACTCTAATGCCCAAGTCTTCTTTTCCTAATTCAAAAAAAAATTCAAAAATAAAGACAAAATAAAAAGGATATATAGAGCTAACAAGATGATTCATAGATGAATATCCACCCCCCTATGCCTATCTAATGCAATGTCCTCATTGTATTAAAAAGACATGAAACATAGTGGAGTAGAATAAAAAGCACCTGAATTTTGTGATTACTCAGTTAACTCCAAGATGAAAATAGACTGTATATGTGCTGAATTTAGTGCATTCAGCTAGGTGATGATAATGCCATCATCACCCATATCTAGCATTAATTATTCATATTCCATTGATAAATGGTCCTACATAACCGCCAGAAGACCGAATTCACTACACATCCTTTCTAAGAGATAAACATGAAAGCATGGGTAAAACTGTAATTTTAATAGAATATCCTAAATGTAGAATAATCATGGGGTTTTCCAAGGATCAAACAAAGGTCAAATGATCATAAATGCCTAATAAATGGGTTCATGCAGGCAGAAATGGGTTTTCACGAGTTTCGAGAATTAAATGACATCTAAAACCCTAAAAATAGACCTACTTAATTCACTGAGGTTCTGGTCAAGATAAAATTCAACTAAACCTTCTAAAATTCATAGAAAAATAATCTATAAGGTTTGGTTTGCTTGCTTTGACCATCAGAACCCATTTTGACCTAAAATAAAGTCTCAGACGGATAGTTAACCTAATTTGGGTTTCTAAGCAATTTACCTAGTCAAACTTGGTAAAAACCTAAATTTAACTTTACCATCAAATTCCTTCGGTAAAAATTAATTTTGTACCAAGATTTGAGCCAAATCAGAGATCACCTTGACCAAGTTTGCATTTTGGTCCCATCTGACTCTTTTCTCTCACACACATAACCCTAACTTTTGAAACCATTGCAAAAGCACCCCTAACTTCATCGTCTTCTTCACCAACAGGTCCCCTCCTCCTTCAACTCCTAAACCCATTAACTAACGACCTTCAATCATGAAGAACTCCCTGATTTCACGGCCAATCCCTTCCAAAACTAGAAGGGAGGATCTTGAGACCTTCCTCTTCCATTTGAGCTTGTTCAGAACCTTCGAAATCCATCCAAAAGCTCATGAGAACTCCTTAAATCCGCATGTACTACTTGCAAAAATCATGGAGTTACAAGCTTTCTTCCAAGCTTGAAATTCCTCCTTAAGGCCTTTAAAAGCACACCAAGGGCTAACCTTACCTCCTTAGCAAGGTTTGGGGCCAAAATGATCTTCCAAACCCTACCTCTGGCCCCTCTCCAAACAAGCTTTGGCGATGGTCCTTCCCCATCTTCCTAGAGGCAGCCAATGGCCAAATTGGCATGTCCATCTTCTTCCTCGTCTTCTTTCGCTCCTTGCTAGTCAAAGCGAGGGTCATCCTCCCCATTCCTCGCCGCTGTCACCCTATGGAGACTTCATCTTCCACGGCACCAGCCTACCAACATCGGTGCCAATCCTATCCCACTTCGTCCAATTAGGTTAGGTAGTTAGGTTAGTTATATCCTTAGGTTAGTTTTCTACCATCCAAAAACGCAAAACAACCCTGACACCGTCGTTCACCGTCATCTCTTTCATCTCCGGCCACACCTCCAACAAGGTCATCCGCTCACGACACACCCCCACACACCTCGCCGACACTCCCAAAACCTCCACCGTGTGCCTCCGACCAAACCCCTTTCCTATTCCACTCTATTGGCCACCCAAACTCTCCACCGAACAACCCCACATTCTTTGACCTTTGTCGCCTCTGGCCACCATGCACCTTCGCTCACTCAATGCACACCACTACCACTTTCGTCGTGCCTTGGTGAAGACTTCAGAGCTATTTAATTGGGATGATAAGCCCATATTCATGAAGTGCAGGTCCTCACTGCCGCAGCCATTGACGACCATCTGCTCCAACCTTTAAGGTCTTGTTCTAGCCACATTCTTCATGGTTGCCACTTCCAAGTGACGCGGAAGTGCTCTAGGAAGGCTTCAAGGTCTTTAACATGAAGTGATATCAGCTATCCCTACCTCAATTAACCACACCATCCACATGTCGCTGCTACTTGAACGCGAGGAAGAGATGTGGGAACATAGTCCCACATCATAGAGGGAGGTGTACTCAGCCATGCAGAAAAGCAAAAAGTGCCATAGCCCCTTTGCCCAATACATGAGGGTCGGGTCCCCATTTACCTTCACTTGCCCGCATACCCACCTAAGCACACTCCTTGCTTGTGACACCACACTCGCAAGCTTGGTCAATCGGATCCCCGAATGCCTGATTATATGCTCGATTTGTTTGAAAGAGGAAGAGGAGGAAAGAAAGAGAAGGTGGGGGAGGGGGTTTTGCTCTCTTGTTCATGCGGCCAACAGTTTGTCGATGGAGGGATTTCATCCTTACACTGCGAAGGAAAGAAGAAGAGAGAAGGGAAGCTCTGAAAGAAGAGAAGAAGAAGAGTTGAAGAGGAGAGGCCTTGAGAGCCTTGTGCTGTGTTGTGAAGGTGATGCTTAAGTCGTTTGATATTGAGAAAGCAACGTCTGATTGGCTAAAGCAAGGTTCTGACACTTTGGAAGTATTGAAGATTAAGTGATTCAGGCCACTATTCATTTATCTCATATCTTGAGTAGTTAATATATATGCATCTAAACTAATAACTGGTGATTCAAATCACCATTATTTTGTCTTAGATATCTTTTATCCTCTTTAACTCTTGAAATACATTGAGCATCATTGAATATCTAACGTGACAGATTATTATTTATTAATAGTCATTCTTGGCTTAACTCCTTGTTGATTACGTAGCAATCATAGGTCTTAATTGACCTAAATTAAGCTAGGACTTAGCATAAGTTAGGGCAGTTCATGCATGCATAAGCACTATTTGCATCTTTACTGCTTTCTTTTAGATATGCATAAAATAATGCTATAATGTACTGATTAGGTGCATTATGTCAATTGCAGGTAATAAGCTGATCAGAAGCTAGAACTGAAGCTGGATCTGAAGAATAAAGAATAACTGGTGTTGCAGCAAAGGTGAACCTAGATTAGATGTAGTAGATAATAATGTAAGAGAGTTAAGGTATGCTATTCCATTAAGTATGAATAAAGCAATAAATTGTGAAGAGCTTAGGGCCATCCTAGCCCTAGGATAGCCTAAAAGCTTCCCCAAGCCTTAGACACCCTTAGATTAGGTCACCACACCCTAAGAAACCTTAAAACCCTAATTCTAGCCTCTATCTGGATGTCCAGATAAGTTAAAGGACATCCAGAACCCTTAGCCACCTCCCGCACACCTTAAACCCACTTATGCAGTATTATTGGACATCCAGACACTTGGTTAGACGCCCTATTTTTGCAGAATAGCCATGACAGAACCTAGAATCCCTCCTGACTTTGACTGGACATCAATACAACAAGTTTGGACTTCTGAATTTTCACTATAAGACATCTGATAGTATTATTGGACGTCCATAACTGCCCACCAGACCCTATTTTGAGATTCAAGCCTTAATCTTGGATCTCTAGGTCCCTAAACCTAATTCCAACACCATAGAAACCTAAATTAAGGTGACCTAACCCTAGTACATCACCTCTAGACCTCCCTAAGGACCTAATTAGGTCCTCACTAAACCTAATTGACTTGGCTCTTAGTCAATTCCATCAGCCTATTCAATTGGACTCATTGTGTCCAATTGAGCCTTGATCTCAGCACACACTATCCAATTGGACTCAGTGAGAGTCCAATTGACCTAAACCTAACACAATTGAGTTATTTTACTCTCAATTAAGTTTTCACACACCCAATTAAACTTGTATTAAGTTTAATTGCACTTTACCTTAGTGAATTAGGGTTTACAACCCTAATTTGAAACCTACCTTGACCTAAACCCACTAGAACCTAACCTAATCAACCTAGCCACCTAAGTTTCAACCCACACACACCCATACACACCATCCACATGAAAATACCTGGCCTAGAGTTCTCTAGAACTCTTTACCATGTGTTGTTGCCTTGGTTGCTAAAATTAGCAACCAAGAGCCATTCAATTTTTAGATCCACATTTGGTGGATCTAAAAGCCACCATCCGTCCTCTCTCTCTCACTCTCCCACGAGCTCCCACCATAGGCCTCTCCATAGAATTCCATAATTCTCTAGAGAGCTTCCCTTAGGTCTATAGACCTAAGGGGTGGCCATTTGCACCCATTCACTCTTGACTTCCATCTAGTTTAGCTACATCCACCTCCACTCCATCTCAACGAGTAGTATCACCATGGCCACCACCATCTCCACGCCAAGATGCTAGATCACCTCCTCAACCTCTCTCCAAGGGCTGGCCTAAGCACCATTGGCCGCCCCTCCTTCTCCTCTCAACCAACTCAAAGGCTATCGGAGCCCACCTCCGAATGCCCTAATTTCTACAAGATTGGTAGCTTAGTTCTTCATAGTTTACATGCTTTTATTTACTGCTTAGTAGTATAGCTCTTTATTCTCCCCTAATGATGCATGTAAAATCCCCCCATAGATTCATGTATGCGATCATTTTCTATTAGTTAGATTTATGTTTTCAAGCTTTCCTCTATAAGCTTTCCTCTAGCTCCATGTTGCAAACACCCTCCTGAATGAATGAAAGAAATATATATATATATATATGTTGAGAATCACCATGAGCTTATTGATTGCAATATATTTTGTGTGATTAAAGTTGCCTCTTGCCACTAAGCATGTCGTGCTTAAATACGTAATAACCATAAATCACCATGCGATTTAAAGCAAGTAAGGTGAAAAAGATTGATTTCATATTTGTATAAACACCTCTCAGAGACGAACGACTGAGACTCAAGTCTCGTTATCTTTACAAAATTATTTTTTGATGAACATTTTAGCGCAACTATACTACGATTTCTGATTACTTCAAAATGCACGAAAACGGCATGTGTCAAATGGTGCCGTTGCCGAGGAGGCAACATCATTTTTTGATTTTGATCTTTTGAGCTATCACTGACAAATCTTCCTTTGCTTGTCTTTGGATGTGTAGGAAAAAGAGGAAAAAAAATGGGATCTACGCACACAAGCACGAAAAAAAAATTTTCCCGGTGCACATCATATCTGCCTTAGTCTAGGTTTTCTTTTGAACCTTAGGTTAGATTTGCTTCCAGCAATTTCATTTAAAGAAAAAAATAAAAAAAAAGCTTATTCATTTTCGTGACAAAGAAAAAAAAAATAAAAAAAAAATCTAGGTAGTTAGATTAGGTTTCTTTTTTAATCCTAGGTTAGTTTTGAAAAAGCAAAAAAGAAAAATTTGAAAATCCTTTGAAAAAAAATCCTTTTTGAAAAAAAAAATCCAATTTGTTTGAAAAAAAATTTTCATTTTAGTGGAAAGTTTGAATTTTAAACTCAAACACCTTTTAAAAGCTTTTCCACCACCCTCTGATTTTCGGCCAGATTTCAAATTCCAATTTAATAATTCAATTGTTGAAAAATTAATGAACAAAAAATTCTGAAATTTAGGCTAGATTTTCATTTTCAAACCATATTTCAAACTCCACCGTCCATTTGAGAAAATTCCAAGTACAAAATTTTTAAAAATTCACGAAGTGCAAGGGAATCAGACTGACCTAGATTTGAAAATTTTCAAAATTCAAAAAGCAATTATGAGCAATCTGAGAATTTGTTTTGAGTAAAAATGGTGGGGTTTGAAAGCTAATCTCATTAGCTTTAATTTCATATTTTTACCAAATTTTTGAAGATCCTTTGATACCATTTCAATTTGAAAAATTGATTAGGGATCAAAATTCCGGATCTGACTCCTTGACATTTAAAAATCTCTATAAATTCGGTTGAAATAGTAAAAATTACAAAACAATATTCTCTGAAAAGATAATTGAAAAACTAATCTACTCACCAAATTTCAATTTAATTGGATTCCAATTTTGTTTAGAGAACTATTTTTATTCTTGTGGTCTACTGAAGAAGAACAAAACAAAAGAACAAAAAACCATAGAATTGCATGAACCCTAGGTTGCATCTTTAGGGTTACAATCTAGAGACCACATTTGTGCTAGACTCGACTTAATCAAACCTAGTGCTTAGCCAGTGAGATTGGTGACCTTGTGGGCCACTCACCACAAACCCCAACTGAAGTAAAATGAGCTAAAATCAATTCTAAAACACGAAATCAACCCGAATTCATTGTCGAACTACTGGGTGCTTTCAACCACTTGGCTGGGTTAGCTTGAGAGGCGGGAATCACTTTCAGTCGGTTGTACGACGAATTTTTCTTCAGGTATTCGAACTTAGAACGAAAAATCTGGTCACCCGATCATAAGGATCAACTGATTGACAGGGCCTTAGCTTTGTTTGGCTTGGCTACACCAACCCAAGGGTTGGGTGGTGTATGAAAGGAAGGAGGTCACTTAGACCTCAACTGGTTGGACCTTGGGAGCCGCTCCCAAGGAGGCGAGTCACCTCGCCAGGACCATCTTCTACCCCCACTTCTACTCCCTTAGCTGCAATGGCTAATCCTGGACCTGGACCTAGACTGGGTTAGGACGCTAGTAATCTGGACCCGATGGCTCGTCTGGAGGCTCAGGTTGTGAAATCTAAGGAGCGGCATCAGCAGAGCATGGACCGTATTTTGACAATGCTTGACAGAATGCAGCATCCATCGCGAGGAGAACAACTTCGTGATAAACGCAGTTTATCATCATTCTTATGCATTAAAACAAACCTAGCTCTTAAGATTTTACTCCGCAAATGAATTTTTGGGCTGCATTTAGGAATTCAATAGGTTAGGCATGCATTGCATTTTCTTTTGTTATTTTAATATATTTTTGTGAGTGTTAGGGATGAACAGATATACAGATCCCTAAAACCCTAGCACTCAAAAAGGCAATTGGTGAAGGAGTTCAGACTAGCTAGAACTCCGCTTAATCCAGCTCACCATAGCTGGAACCTAGCTCACTTGAACTAAGGTTAGCTCATCCGAGCTCCATTCAGCTAATCTCAGCTGAATGGCAGTTCAAGAGTGTTCATCTTAGCTAACCCTAGCTCAAGTCAGCTCAGATCCAGCTCAACTTAGCCGAGTCTAGCTCATCTCAGCTCCCTATGGACTCCCACTAGTCCATAGGGAGCTCTAGCTAGCTCAGTTGAGTAGACGGGAGTTCACCCCAGCTCAGATCCAGCTACATCAAGCTCCACTCAACTCCAGCTAGCTGAAGAAAAACTCATTCCACCTAGAAGCCCACGTCCAAGAGAGAAGAAGAAGAAGATTAAGGGGATATTCTGTCCCCTTAGTGCCTTCCCCTCTTCCCTTCTCTCTTGAGTCACGCTAGCCAAAGGAGAAGCCAGACAAGGAAGATCTTTGGAGGAAATCTTGAAGGTGGTCCACGCCACCTTGGAGGAGATTTTGAGGGTGGTGCACGCCCAACCCTTGGAGGAGAGCATTGAAGGTGGTAGCTTCCACCTTGGAGGAGCTCTTAAGGAAGGAGAAGAAGGAGGCTTTCTTTTGAAGCCAAGGAGTAGCTAGTCTTGGAGCAAGAAGACTCCCTTCTTCACCAAATTCTGCAAGAGGATTAGTGTTTCTTTTATTGCTTTTAAATTTGTTTAGTTCTAGTAGAAGCATTCCTCTACGTGTCCTTGAAAACAACACAAATTCTAGTTAATTAAATTGCCTTCTTTTAGCTTTTTGTTGCAATTGTTACTGTTGTTCTAGCACTTATTCTACTTCCACTCCCTAATTACTCTAGGCCTCCAATTGCCTAGAGTGAGCTTAGGTAGTGGACATTTTAATTTCTTAAGTTTTAGCTTAGCATTTTAGGTGTTAGCACTCTTTTGTCACAATTCACACCTTGCCCATATTATTTCAAAACATAAAAAATATGTATCTATTTAAAATACCAAAAAGAAAGTTGAGATGTGTTTTTAGCAAGAGAATTGAATTGCAATTTTTGCCTCCTTGGACGACCCTAGATACTCCCCTATCTAGGATATAAATTTAAAAGCGAAAGTGGATCTACGCATAGCAACGACACTAAATTACCTAATTAACAAATCACGTATTTTCGCTATCACTTTTTGGCGCAGTTGCCGAGGAGTCACGGCTTTGCATTAGTTAATTTTCTCTTGCTTGAAGTGGATCTCATCCCCTTCTCTTTCTTTCTTTTGTGTGTGTAGGAACTGCAGCGGGAAGGCGGGAATTTGGAAGCGAAAGCCTAAAGTTTTCTTCCCGTGGATTTTAAGTTGGTTCCCCATCACTTGTCACACTTAACCTAAAGAACTACCAAAATACACTAAACTTGGCTTTCAGGACCATAAACAACTTAACTAAGTGGAGTGGTGCATTTTAAAATCCATTGTTTGATTGAATGCTTCTTTAACACCACTCCATTGCAAGTATTGGTGTTCTATTTTTCGGGTCCAAATTTCTATCCGAACTTGAAAAATTGATTCCAAACACCACAGGCCTCCTAAAATCATAAAATTTCATACAATGATTCCCAATTAAGTTAGTAATATCTGTTCCAAATTTCAGATCAATTGGATTTGTATTTAATTTTAAAAAATTCGTGTATTGCAGAGGGGTCACACCCTCTAATCTTCCTATTTTGCTACTGTCTGTGAATTTTTCAAATTTTTATGCTCATCCAATTTTTTGAAATTTAGCTTGTCGGAATCCTTGTGAAATTTTACACATCATATAAAATCACAAAAATTTTCTAAGGTCAGTGGTAGTACTGAAAAGTCCAAAATACCCATAGGTATCATTTTTTGGACTTTGACACCAGTATAATTAAAAATTCAAAATAATTATCAAACAAATTCCTAAAATCTTACAAAAATATTTTTTGGAATCCTTGTTTGATTTTCTTCAAAGTAGTGGTGTTGTTTGACTTGTTTGGACCACTACTTAATACAGAAAGCCAAAAATTAATTCATTGGTAGTAATTTTCTATCTTAGGGATAATTGGCTTAGGATTTCTTTCTTTCTTTTTAGAGACTCACATTAAAGGAAATTAAGCATCACCAATACAACTTGCTTTTCCTTTGATTGTGGAGTTTCAAACTTGTTTGAAAATTTAAAAAGAAAAATCCTAAAACGCATTTAATTAAATCAAATCCTAAAAGACAAAAATACAAGAAATTGTGTGACAACTTGCTTCTTGTTGGAGCCACTCTCCAATTCCTGCACACACACAAAAAAAAATATTTGAAATAATAGGGCAACAACCCAATTAACGCCCTCCACATTCCGTGTGCACTGTAGTATCCTAGACCTAATAAAAACTTGTAGCAACTTGACCCCTACGGCTTCATCAACTTAGGCTTGCTATCTAGGTCTTTAGTTTTCTTTAGTTAGGACCAATTCTGTCATCTATATCTGGTGTTCAGGCTGAGGGGCTGTGTCAAACAACCAGGCGCAGGTTTGTACAAGCACCTGGGGTTTTCCCTGGGAAATGTTTGGGCCCAAACCTCCCCTTAAGCAACTTGGCTAGATTTGTTGATAGAACAGGTATTCACTATTGACTACTTATTTCCTACATAGACCAAGTCTTAGGTTCATTATTAGGGAGTCGCATTTAAGTTAGGTCTAGTTTTGTTTGTTTGAATTGCACACTTTCATCTCTTTCTCTTCTCCACCCCTCCAATTCTTCCCAAGTAGTGCATGCACGGTCGACGGTCCCAAAAACCACACCTTGAGGGACCATCTGATTTCGTCCCCCACAGCAGAAAATCATTGTTTTCTTCCCCCTCCTCTTCTAAAAAAATGGCGAACCCAGGAAGCCGTCAAAAAAATTCTACTTCCACTTCTAACCCGTCAGCCAACCCACAAGCTGACTTCACCCTCCCTCACCTCCCTAACTTGGAGCAACCAGAAATACCAGCAGGGCCAGGTGGCCCTCCAATTATAACCCAAAATACAAATCTCTTTGCATTACTGGTCAACCATTTGGCTCGACTGCAACAAAATCAAGAAGATCTAGCTAGGACTGTCACAAACCTAGCTAATTAAGGACAAAATCCACCACCCCGCCAATAGCCTGTCGTTCCTCTTAAGGATTTCTATGATCCTTCCAATTATGAGGAAAGACCAGGGGTGGTCATACCACAAGGGGATTTCGAGATCAAACCAGCTGTTCTAAACCTTATCAAGCATTTTCATGGTCTTCCAAGAGAGGACCCTTTTTGTCATCTCGAGGAATTAACTGTCCTCGCTCAAACCACTCGTTCCCGCAATGTGCAAGAAGACGTGTGGTTAATGAGACTTTTTCCTCTCTCTCTTAACGACAAAGCATCTTATTGGTTTAGAATGGTTGGGCACCCTATTACCACCTGGCCCCAATTAAAAAGTGCTTTTCTTAAAAAAAAAATTCCTATCGGTTGAACGAATGCGTTAAGAAGATCCATAACGACCTTTCAACAAAAAATTGGTGAACCTCCACGAAGCCTGGGAAAGATTTTAGGAACTTCTAAGAAGTTGTCCCCACCATGAAATTCCACAATGGCAGTTAGTGCAGATCTTCTATCATGGATTAGAAGATCAATTGAAACGATTTGTGGATGCCTCATGTGGGGGCAATTTTCTTAACAAAGATGTCGAAAGTGCCTATCTTCTCTTTGAAGAAATGAGTGAAAACTCATTTAACATGACTTCAATGGACACTTTTGGCAGATCAAAAAACCCCAGACACAGAGTCCATGAAATTGACTCCAAATCCACCTCTATTCCAGCCACGCAAGATGATCTATATATGTTAGCCCAACGACTGGACCAGATGCAAATTCACCAAAAGAAAATGGAAGAAAATCTCACAAACAAACAAGCTCCACACGTTCACTCTCCACACACTAACCCCCCACACATTCTCCGAAGAGAAAATCTACACAATATTGATGCCACATCTGCTGGCCAGCAATTTCTGGGTGATTTTCCGCAAGATTTGACCGGGAATTTTGATCAAAATATTTTTGATCCCACCTAGAAAAATATTTATGCTCTCCAGAAGCAATTTAGAAACCCCTCCAACACTTCCAGTCAAAACTGAAGGACTAACCCGAATCACTCCTGAAAAAACCCGAATCCGATTCCTTTTCCCAAACAAAACTATTTTGGGAATTATGGGCAACATATGTATCAACCTGGACCATACCAGGATGATATTAATAATCAGGTCATGAAAACTCTGCAAGGAATGCAGACTCAAATGACAGAAGTAACCCGCATGATTACCAACTTGCAACACCAAGTTAAGGTTACTCCTGATCATTGACCTATTGGGAATTTACCTTCCAAACCCATGCCCATCCCAAATAATCAAAGGAATCAATTCCAAGGTGGATATCCCAGTCAACCCATTCAGCTAGCACCTCAGCATCCACCGGGTTTTAATAACCGCCAGGCCCCCCGTCCTCATCCTAGAAACAACCAGACTGCAAATGCAGTTACCTTAAGGAATGGGAAAACCACTCACAATACCCTGCCTGTTAAAGAAACCCACCCTAATGACACATAGATTAACTCTTCCCCTCCTATTGTTCAGGAACCAATTCATGCAAAACAGGGAAACCCTGCCCCATTTCCACAAGCCCTCCACTCTTCAAAAAAGAAAAAGACGAAATCCGAGCCCACTGAAAAGGAATTAATGAATTTATTTGGGCAAGTAGAAATTAATATCCCTCTCCTAGATGCCATTAAATATATCCCTGCCTATGCAAAATTCTTAAAAGATTTATGTACTCCGAAAAGGTAACCCAGAAATTTAGGAAAGGTAATTCTTCCAGAGATAGTCAGCTCAGTTGTGCAGAGCCGACTGCCTCCTAAGAGAAAAGATCCTGGCGCCCCCCTAATCTAAGTTATCATTAATGATATGTCATTTGATCGCACTTTGTTGGATCTTGGTGCCTTAATTAATCTTATCCCCACAATTATTTTTGAGGAATTTAAGATCGGTGAATTGAAGCCTGTTGAGGTTACTCTCCAATTAGCCGACCGATCTACAATTAAACCAAGGGGAATTGTCGAGGATGTTCTTGTCCAGGTCAAAAATTATCTATTCGCAGTAGACTTTTTAGTCCTGGACATAGAGGTACCTGAAGCACTTAAGTTTGCCCCCATTATTCTTGGAAGACCATTCTTAGCCACCGCCCGTGCCAATATTGATTGTGATTCTGGAAAGATGAAGATCATGTGTGGTGGTGAATCAGTAACCCTAGACATTTTTCAAGCTTCTAGGTGGTTCCAAGAACTAGATTTCTTTTATGATTCGGATTCAGAAATAGAAAACATTGTGGAGGAAACTTTGCAGATTTCCCATTTAGGTTCCTGTTTTGCTGTCAATACAGTTCCTGAACAATCCACTTTTCCTCACCCTTCCACCCCAACCACACGTCCAGCTAACATTCCAGCTGACCCTTTCACTCTCACCTCACCTCTAACCCACAAAGCAGAAACTCTTTCGGAGCCGGGCCCACAATTGGAATTAAAACCTTTGCCCGACTCCCTTAAATATGTATTTCTGGGTCCTAATTAGACCCTGCCCCTGATTATAAATTCTGGGCTTACCGGGGCATAAGAGCACACACTTCTCTAGGTTTTGAGTAAATATCGGAAAGCTATTGGCTGGACCCTTTCTGATCTTAAGGGTATTCATCCGTCCTATTGTAGGCATCGTATATATTTAGAGGACGATTCTCGCCCCTCCCGCCAACCACAAAGGTGCTTGAATCCTATTATGCAAGAGGTGGTAAAAAAGGAGATTATTAAGTGGCTGGATGCTGATATCATCTACACCATTTCTGACAGCTCCTAGGTTAGTCCAACACAAGTTGTCCCCAAAAAGGCTGGACTAACAGTTGTCACTAATGATAATGGGGAAAATGTAGCCACTCGAACCGCTTCTTCTTGGCGTGTGTGTATTGATTACCGAAAATTAAACACCACCACCAAGAAGGACCATTTCCCGCTCCCTTTTATAGATCAAATCTTGGAGCGGTTAGCCGGACGGGATTTTTACTGTTTTCCGGATGTTTATTTCTGCTATAATCAGGTAGCGGTTCATCCTGAGGACCAGGACAAAACAACTTTCACCTGCCCCTTCGGAACCTTTGCTTTCCGAAGAATGCCCTTCGGTCTTTGCAACGCACCTGCAACTTTTCAAAGGTGCATGCTTGCAATTTTTTTAGACCTAGTAGGTGAATATTTAGAAGTCTTTATGGATGACTTCACTATTTTTGGAGATTCTTTTGACCATTGTCTCAAAAACCTTGAAAGAACTCTCCAAAAGTGCATAGAAGTTAATCTGGTCCTCAGCTACAAAAAAAGTCATTTCATGGTCCACGAAGGTATTGTCTTGGGCTATGTTATTTCAAAACAAGGAATCGCGGTAGATAAAGCAAAAATAGATGCTATATCTAAGCTCCTACTGCCCACTACTGTCAAATAGATCAGATCCTCTTTGGGTCATGTAGGTTTCTACCGTCGATTCATACAAAATTTTTCCCAAATCTCCAAGCCCTTAAGTCAGCTTCTCACTAAAGACCAGCCATTTGATTTTAATGATAAGTGCCTGGGGAGTTTTTTGAGGTTGAAGAAAGAGGTTACTGAGGCACCAATATTGCAGGGACCTGATTGGAATTAGTGACAGATGCCTCAGATTTTGTTGTAGGGGCCGTTCTATGGCAAGGAATTGGCAAGAATCCCGTTGTGATCTATTATGCTAGCAAAACCCTTGATGATGCACAACGGAATTACACGGTTACTGAAAAGGAACTTCTTGCCATTGTATTTGCCTTAGAAAAAATTTAGATCTTATCTGTTGGGGTCACATGTCACTGTTTATACCGACCACTCAGTAATTAAATATTTGCTAACAAAGAAAGATGCGAAACCCCGCCTTATCCATTGGATTCTGCTGCTCCAGGAATTTGACCTAGAAATCAAGGATAAGGCGGGATTGCACAATGTAGTGGCTAACCATCTCTCTCGTCTTATGACGAATGACATCATGACCCTGCCAGATCAGTTCCCCGATGAAAGCATTTTAGCTGCTGCAACCCTCCCTTGGTTTGCACCCATCGCAAACTACTTAGCAACAGAACGAATCCCCGCTGATTGGCCAAAAACAAAACGGGATAAGTTCTTTGTTGATATTAAATATTATTTTTGGGAGGAGTCCGACCTTTTCCGCATTTGTGCCGATCAGGTCATTCGACGATGTGTCCCCGATTCTGAAATCCATGATATTTTGACACATTGTCACTCAATGGCCTATGGTGGACATTTTTCGGGCAAGAAAACTGCAGCTAAAATTCTTAATGTGGGATTTTATTGGCCCAGCTTGCACAAAGATGCTCATGACTTTGTTCGATCCTCTGTGTGCTGCCAGAGCATTGGCAACATGACTCGGAAGGATATGATGCCCCTTAATCCTATTTTAGAGGTTGAAATTTTTGATGTTTGGGGCATCGACTTCATGGGACCGTTCATTAACTCTGGTGGGTATTTGTATATATTAGTCTCAGTCGACTATGTTTTAAAATGGATAGAAGCAATACCCACCCGCACTAGTGATCACCATGTGGTTGTCGAATTTCTTAAGAAAAATATTTTCTCAAGATTCGGCATACCAAAAGCCATTATCAGTGACGGAGGCTCACATTTCACCCACTCACAATTCCATCACCTTCTTTCTAAATATGGTGTTAATCATAAAATTTTCACACCTTATCACCCCTAAACAAATGGCTAGGCTGAAGTTTCTAACTGGCAAATTAAAAATATTTTACAAAAGATGGTTAGGCCCGACCGTAAAGATTGGTCCACCAAATTGGACGACGCTTTATGGGCCTACCATACTGCTTTTAAAACCCCGCTTGGCACGTCTCCCTTCCATCTAATTTTGGGAAGGCATGCCATCTCCCAGTAGAATTAGAACATAGGGCATTTTGGGTAATAAACCAACTCAATATAGATTTATCTGACGCCGGTAACCATAGAAAATTACAATTAACTGAATTGGAAGAATTACATAATTTTTCCTATGAAAATGCGAGGATTTATAAAGACCGAACAACGAAATTTCATGATAAATATATTGTTCGGAAACACTTTGACGTTAATCAGCGTGTTTTGCTTTTCTATGAGAGATTACATCTTTTTCCTGGCAAATTAAAATCTAAATGGACCGGCCCCTTTATTGTCCATAAAACATATCCATACGGCGCTGTTGATCTTTTTGATCCAAAATCTAATTCGACCTTTCAAGTCAATGGCCAACGTTTAAAGCCCTATTTTGATCATACGCCTAAAATTCCAGCTGAATCTTTTAACTTTACTGAGCCAGCCACCCTTGATAACTAATGTACATTACGCTTGGCTGAATGGCATAAAAGATAGCACTGGATGGGAGGTAACCCATCATTTCTTCCTGCTTTCCTTTTTTTTCTTCTTTTTCCAGGTTTTGATCATCCTAAACCCGACCGTTCTTCAATAAGGTGATCCCTTTTCCCTCCCAATGCATGAGGACATGGCATATCTTAAGCCTAGGGGAGGGGGGTGTTTTCAAATTTTGACAATCAATTTAGGATTTTTCAAAACCTAAAAACATTCATTTTTTTCTTTAGTTTATTTCCTGCTTGCATACCCAAAAGAGAAAATGTAGAAAACTTTTTGAGGAAAAATTTTGAAATTGGGACTAAGGTCGAAAATTTCACTTTTGGTACAATGGAATTTAATCTTTAACAAACTAAGGATGAGGATATGAATCTGATCATTAGAATTTCAGGGTCTGCTTTTAGACTAGATCAGATATCCTTCTCTAAAATTCCAACTGAACTCATGATAGTTCAGGTGACTTGATCCTATTTTGTAATACGGAAAGTATTTGACTTAGTTTCTGATTCAAAAACTTGCATGTCTTGAGAAACTTCTTGTGTCAAATTTCACACACAAGCCAACACTTAAAAATAACAAAAAATGTGAAGAAACTCCCTCATTTAGACTTAGTAAAAGTCTGAAGCAGATCATTGGTTTGAGTTCTCATCGCTGAGGAGGAAAGTGTCTCCTTTGAGGACACGATGTCAACAAGCTACCGCCTCGACGCTGCTCTATATCTATATTTCATATCTTTAGACGGAGCATTAAAGCACATTTTAGCAGCTCAAGTGTCTTGGACAGTGCTCTACCTATAGTGTCGGAGCAAGAGCTTGAGTTTGCTTGGAGCGCCCCTTTACACCGCATCGTGTTTTGGGGTTGTGAACTCCTGGGTGGTGTCATGGACAGTGCTATATCCCGAAGTACTGGTGCCAAAGCCCCCTCGAGGAATGGTAACGGGAATGATGATCCCGACACATCTGCTGTAAGACTAAGCTAAAAATAAGCATGTGGGAGAAAAAAAAATAATAATAAATAAATTAACACGCCCTTATAAATGTTGGCTTTTCACAAGCACAGACACAAGGTTTTAAAGGATTTTGCAAGTTGCAAATCAGATTCATGAGCCAGAAAAATCCTAAAAACAAAAATTTCAAGTCATCTGAATTAACAAGGGGCTAATTTGTGAATTTTCTGGAGGATATATTGATCCCGTTCTATCTAATGGTTGGATCCAAAAACAAATCCTGATGTTTATCTTTAACAAATCCCATACCTCCTATGTTTTGATCTACCAAGATCCCTTAATCTTTTTTCTCCTCAAAAGTCAAAAAAATTAGATTTCCCAAAAATTCTATTTCCAAAAAAAAATTTTAAGTTTTGCTAAGAGACTAGCAAAAGATAAGCATGGGGGTGTGATAAACGCCAGTTTATCATCATTCTTATGCATTAAAACAAACCTAGCTCTTAAGATTTTGCTTCGCAAACAGGTTTTTGGGCTGCATTTAGGTATTCACTAGGTTAGGCATGCATTGCATTTTCTTTTGTTATTTTAATATATTTTTGTGAGTGTTAGGGATGAACAGATATATAGATCCCTAAAACCCTAGCACTCAAGAAGGCAATTGGTGAAGGAGTTCAGACTAGCTAGAACTCCGCTTAATCTAGCTCACCATAGCTGGAACCTAGCTCACTTGAATTAAGGTTAGCTCATCCGAGCTCCATTCAGCTAATCTCAGCTGAATGGCAGTTCAAGAGAGTTCATCTTAGCTAACCCTAGCTCAAGTCAGCTTAGATCCAGCTCAACTTAGCCGAGTCTAGCTCATCTCAGCTCCCACTAGTCCATAGGGAGCTCTAGCTAGCTCAGCTGAGTTGACGGGAGTTCACCCCAGCTCAGATCCAGCTACATCAAGCTTCACTCAACTCCAGCTAGCTGAAGAAGAACTCATTCCACCTAGAAGCCCACGTCCAAGAGAGAAGAAGAAGAAGAAGATTAAGGGGATATTCTGTCCCCTTGGTGTCTTCCCCTCTTCCCTTCTCTCTTGAGTCACCCCAGCCAAAGGAGAAGCTAGGCAAGGAAGATCTTTGGAGGAAATCTTGAAGGTGGTCCATGCCACCTTGGAGGAGCTTTTGAGGGTGGTGCACACCTACCCCTTGGAGGAGAGCATTGAAGGTGGTAACTTCCACCTTGGAGGAGCTCTCAACGAAGGAGAAGAGGGAGGCCCTCTTTTTAAGCCAAGGAGCAGCTAGGCTTGGAGCAAGAAGACTCCCTTCTTCACCAAATTCTGCAAGAGGATTAGTTTTTCTTTTATTTCTTTTAAATTTGTTTAGTTCTAGTAGAAGCATTCCTCTACTTGTCCTTGAAAAGAACACAAATTCTAGTTAATTAAATTGCCTTCTTTTAGCTTTTTGTTGCAATTGTTACTATTGTTCTAGCACTTATTCTACTTCCACTCCCTAATTACTCTAGGCCTCCACTTGCCTAGAGTGAGCTTAGGTAGTGGACTTTTTAATTTCTTACGTTTTAGCTTAGCATTTTAGGTGTTAGAACTCTTTTGTCACAATTCGCACCTTGCCCGTATTATTTCAAAACACAAAAATATATATATATTTAAAATACCAGAAAGAAAGTTGAGATGTGTTTTTAGCAAGAGAATTGAATTGCAATTTTTGCCTCCTTGGATGACCCTAGATACTCCCTTATCTAGGATATAAATTTAAAAGCGAAAGCAGATTTAAGCGTTACAACGGCACTAAATTACCTAATTAACAAACCACGTATTTTCGCTATAAGTTAGGGATTTCTATGATCCAGCCGCACCGATCGTCGCACCTTTAGTCAGGATTCCTGTAGGTGGAGATGCGCTTAAGCTCAAGCCCAATGTAATCGGTTTGATCAACACTTATTTTTATGGAAACTCAGGCGAAGATCCGTTCCAGCACTTAGAGGACATGAGTCGACTTGCAGAAACGATTCGACCCAGGAATATTGATCTTGGGATTGTTCTGATGAAGCTTTTCCCATTTTCTCTGAGGGACAAAGCTTCATACTGTTCAAGACCATTGGGAAGCTAATTGGAACGTGGTCGAAATTACGACGTGAATTCCTACAAAAGTTCTTCCCGATCGGTCGAACGAACGCGATGAGGAATGCGATCACGACTTTCTCCCAAGGAGCTGGGGAGAAGTTGCATGACACTTGGGACCGATTTCACGACATTCTCCGAAAATGCCCGCACCATGGTATACCCAGATGGCACCTGGCTTAGATCTTTTACCATGGGCTAGATGACACACATCGGTATCTGGCCAATGCATCTAGTTGCGAGAATTTTCTCGCAAAAGACGAGAACAATGCATTTGAGTTGTTCGAATCTTTAGCGGAGAACTCGATGAATGCCACGTCCATGAACCAGTTCCGGCACCCTGATCAACAGCGGGTTGGTGTCCATGAGGCTCACACGGAGTCTATTCGAGCCGACATGGATATCATCGTCAAGTAGCCGGATAGAATAAACCTGATCGAGAAAAAGATTGACCAAATTAGTTAGGGTCAATCTCACCTGAACTCTGCTACTCTAAGACCCTCCTATGCACCCCGAGCCCCCCTACTCGAGTTAATCTACTTACTCGGGATGCATCCTCTCCTTATTTACGAGATCCTGCATATCAGGATCCCGTAAACAATCCCAATCTGGCACCATATGACCAAGGTTACGCACCACCCACAAACTATAATACGCATCCCCTTGATGGATATACGTCTCAGATGTCTTCGGCCTATGAGGACGTCAATGCTATTCAAGGATACGGGCGTAATAACCCATATTCAGAGACGTATAACCCTGGTTGGTGCCAGCATCCGAACTTCTCCTGGTTTGGTAACTCACAGAGACCACATCAAGATCCACACTACCAGACCAGGCAATACGGGAATGCGCAGAACACATACCCTAGGTAGCAGCCATTCCCATCTTAGCAGCACCAACCCCATTCTATATACCAACTGCTGTACCAAGCTGCCAGTCACCCTCCAAAGCAGGCTGACCCTCTGAAGGCACTGAAAGAGGAGCTACAAGAATCAATGAGGAAATCTACACAGGATAGCTTACAGATAATGAAGGCAATGGCTGACCAGATACAAACTATGCAGAACACGCAAAACCAAATGTTGCAGGAGCATAGGACTCAGGGAACCTTGCCCTCCCAACTTGTCCTGAACCCTCAGTATGTGCAGAACCAAGGCACCCCACCTAGGTTTCAGTCACCACAGGGACAAGCACATGCCATATTACAAGTGCCTCCTGCACCACCTGGTTATGCTCAAGGCTAGCCACCTTTGATGCAGAACCTCGCATACTCTGCCCCTTCTGCTTCCCCACCACCTTATGGACGGCAAACTGATGCACATGTTGTCTCATTGAGGAGTGGAAGGAAGACATTTGACCCACCACATAGGCAGGCGGGTCTTGATTTTCCTCACCCTTCACCACAGGCGGGTTCGACTCCTTCATCTCAGGAGACACCTACGGTAGATAAGGGTAAGAGGCCACTTGACCCTGAGATTCCCGTCCCTTTTCCTGAGGCTCTGACATGAAATGTAGTACGGAAAAAGGACACGTGGAATTTTGAGGACCTGAAGTCAATGTTAAAGGAAGTACATATTCAAGTCCCCCTCCTCGAGGCAATTGATCACATCCCCGCTGTCGCTAGGTTCTTCAAGGACTATTGTACCCCGAAGCAACGCCTAGAATTGGATGACAGGCGGTATTGTCAAAAGAAGCTAGCACTGTGATTCTAGCTGACTTGCCACCGAAAAAGAAAGACCCTAGTACCCCACTCATATCCTGCTGCTTGTAGGATTCTCCATTTGATCGGGCCCTTCTAGATCTGGGTTTGTCCATCAACCTAACTCCCACTATCGTATTTGATCGATTTCGATTCAGGGAGTTAAAGCCTACCTCTGTCATGATTTAGCTGGCTAATAGATTAGTAAAAGCTCCAAGGGGGTGGTTGATAATGTGATCGTAAAAGTCAATGAATTCTGCTTTCCCGTAGATTTTTTCATTCTCGGTATGGAGGTTCCTCCTAATCTTCGAGATGCACCAATCATTTTGGGTCTCCCATTTCTAGCGACAGCCCGAGCAAACATTAATTGTGCATCCGGGTGTATGGATATAGCCCTAGGTAATGAGCGACTTCGACTTGACATATTCAGGGCATCAAGGAATTTTGACTATGATCGCATAGAGGAGGATGGTGAAGACGAAGATTCGGCATAGTGTGGTAACATGGGGCTCCTTTGTGACGACCAAATGTCTCATTCATTTGCACTATCAGGGTTCTTGGACCTCGATCAACAAGGGATTGAGACCACTGCACTGCACATATCTCCTTGAGGATCCAACTATTTAGGGTGTGCTTCTGACGACAGCACCCTTGAATCTAGCTATCCTAATCCGTACACTACTGGATCGCCCCTGTTGTTACAAGAAGACGTGACCACAGTTAACGCGTTTCCCATTAACGCAGTCACAACCAATTATCTCACAGGTCATGAATCAGCGGGAATTCACACGCATCCGGATCATCAGATTTCCACCTTCGAATCTGTTCCTCCTATTCCCATCTCTGACTCTAACCCACTCATGATTGAATTGAAGCCCTTACCTAACTCACTTAAGTGTGTGTTCTTGGGCAAAATTGAGACATACCCAATCATTATTAGTGCCCACTTAACCCAAGAACATGAGCATCAATTGATTTCTGCGCTACAAGACCATAAGGCTGCTATAGGGTGGCTCATTGCTGATCTCTGCGGTATTCGCCCCTTGTATTGCACTCATCACATTTACACGGATGAGGGGGTGAAACCTTTGAGAAAACCTCAAAGAAGGATAAACCTGAATATGCTAGAGGTTGTTAAGAAGGAGATCATCAAATGGTTGGATGCAGGTATTTTATACCCAATCTTTGACAGCAATGGGTGAGTTCGATCCAGATAGTGCCAAGGAAAGCAGGACTCACCGTAGTGCAAAATGATAAAGGTGAATCCATCCCGACCTGCACTGCAACATCTTGGTGGATCTGCATCGACTATAGTAAACTGAACATGGCTACCCAGAAGGATTACTTTCCTTTGCCTTTCATTGATCAGATCTTGGAACGGTTAGCTGGATGCAGTTTCTTTTGCTTTCTGGATGGTTACTCTGGGTATAATCAAGTAGCAATTAGCCCAGAAGATCAAGACAAGACCACATTCGCATGCCCCTTTGGAACATTCGCTTTCAATTGGATGCCCTTTGGCCTCTACAACGCACCAGCAACATTTCAGCATTGTATGTTGGCCATCTTCTCTGACATGATTGGGGACTATGTGGAGGTGTTCATGGATGACTTCTCCATTTTTGGAGATGATTTTGCATCTTGTCTTGATAACCTCACCAAGATCCTAAAATGGTGTATTAAGGTAAACTAAGTACTATCCTGAAAGAAAAGACATTTCATGGTGAGGGATGGCATAGTACAAGGACACAGGATCTCTAAAAATGGACTCGAGGTTGATCGAGCTAAAGCTGAGATTATTTCCCACTTACCACCACCAAGCTTGGTCAAGAGATCAGATCATTCTTGGGTCACATCGGCTTCTACCGAAGATTTATACGCGATTTCTTGAAAATTGCACGATCTTTGATGAATCTCCTTATTGCCGATGCCCCATTTGAATTCGACACCTTGTGTCTCAGCACCTTCAAGACTTTACGAAGCAATGTCGCTGATTCCCCGATTCTCCAACCACCCAACTGGTTGCTTGATTTCGAGATGATGTGTGACGCTTCTGATTTTGCCGTTGGTGCTATTTTAGGCCAGCATCGAGAGAAACAACCTTTTGTCTTATACTATGCTAGCAAGACGCTGAATGAGGCTCAGTGCAATTATACTATCACCAAGAAAGAGCTACTAGCAGTAGTATTCGGGTTGGAGAAATTTAGATCTTATTTATTAGGGTCCAAAGTTATCATCATCACCGACCACTCCGCCCTCCGGCATTTGTTGGCAAAGAAGGATGCCAAACCCCGACTCATCATATGGATCCTTCTATTACAAGAATTTGATATTGAAATCTGCGACAAAGTTGGAAAGCAGAATGTTGTGGCAGATCACCTATCCAGACTGGACCCAGCCCACATTCCTTATTCCCTACCTATCCACAACCAATTTCCAGATGAATCCCTTTTGGCAGTTCACTCTATTCAGTTCCCCTAGTAAACGGATATCGCGAACTATCTTGCCGCAGGAAAGATTCCCGCGAACCTATCCAAGGACCAGAAACCCAAAATTACTATAGAGGTCAAATTCTACATCTGGGATGACCCACTGCTCTTTCGCATTGGAGCGGATCAAATTATTCGAAGATGCATTCCAGATTCTAAGATCCCCAGTGTGTTATCTTTTTGCCACAATGATGCTTGTGGTGGTCATTTCTCGAGACGGAAAACCGCTACAAAAATTTTGCAATCGAGATTTTTCTAGACAACTATTTCCAGAGATACACACGAATACACCCAACACTGCAAGCGATGCCAGTCGGTCGGTTCTATGACCAGGAGAGACATGATGCCACTCCAGCCCATCATGGTTGTAGAAGTGTTCGATGCCTGGGGCATCGATTTTATGGGCCTTTTCCGAACTCGCATGGCTTCGAGTATATATTACTAGCCGTTGACTATTTCTTGAAGTGGGTCGAGGCCATCCCGACGAGACGGGCTGATCATAAGACCGTCATTTCTTTTGTACAGCAATACATCTTCACGAGATTTGGAATACCCCGCGCTCTGATTAGCGACGGGGGAAGCCACTTCATCCACGCCCACTTCAGGACATTATTAAAGAAATACAGGGTACATCACCATATAGCCACCCCGTATCACCCACAGACCAATGGGTAGGTGGAAGTGTCTAATTGTTAGATCCAGCTAATTCTCCAGAAGATGGTTAGGCCAGACAAGAAGGAGTGGTCCGATAAATTAGTAGATGCACTCTAGGCATATCGGACCGCGTATAAGGCCCCACTCGGAATGTCACCATATCGTATGGTATATGGCAAGGCCTGTCACCTTCCTGTAGAGCTGGAACACCACGCCTTTTGGGCGGTGCGAAAATGTAACCTTGACCTCGATGTAGAGGTCAAGAATGGAAACTCCAGCTCAGCAAATTAAAAGAGATCCGATGGGAGGCCTATGAGAATGCATTGATATACAAGGACAAGACCAAGGCCTTTCATGACTGCCACATCGGGAGGAAGGCATTCACGCCCAAACAGCAAGTCTGGTTGTTCAATTCACGATTAAAACTTTTTGCAGGGAAGCTCAAGTGCAAGTGGACTTGCCCATATGTTGTGATTCACCCATATCCTAAAGGGGCAATCCAGATCAGGGACCCAAAATATGGGCATATATCTACGGTAAATGGCTAGCGCCTCAAGCCATTTTTGACCCAGGAACCTCCTCCAGCTGATGAGATCATTCATCTTATTGAGGACGTGTGATTGAGTTTTCGCCTAGCTGGAGGCATTAAACTCAGCATCTACTCCGCATCCATCACCCGATACATATGCATTTTTATATATAGCATATTTTTCCTTTTAGAATATTTTCTTTCCGCATATTGCATACTGTCAAGTTGGCCGGTGTTGAATGTATAATTTCATGAGAAATTACAGGTGATTTCTACCCATCTACTCCCAACTGTATTTATTTTCTTTTACATTCATGCATGAGGACATGCAAGAACCTAAGCATGGGGGGGTGGATACAGTAAAACTGAAAATTTTTATGCCAACATTTACGAAAACCTCAAAGCTACATGTCAAATGTACTTTAGGACCCTAAATAAAAGAACAACCGACTCCACCTCCAATGTTCGCATTGGAGCTAAAAATCATTCGCAACAGCCATTTCCGACTCACCCGCCCCTCTTATTTTAAATTTAGGGTCAAGCTGAATGTAACTTGATACAGGAATTTCATGAAGTACAAATACAAGAGGTTACTTGTTTATGGCATATATACATAGTTGTTGAATGTACGAATTGCTACGCTAATGTGTTTGGTTTTAAAACCTTGTCGTTATAGCTTGAAAGCGAAGAATTCGTGTTCAAAAAATAAAATTTATACCAAAATTTGAATTCTGGGTCGAACACAGGGAGGCTACGTTGATCTATATTCGCAATTATATTTTTTTTTTTAGAATTTTTTTTGAAAAGCGAGGTGATATAATTACAATGAAGCTATCAGACTAAAAGAGAGAGAGAGAGAACATACATTTAATATTTCAAAATGTTTATACAATCAAACCAAATAAAAATTACACTAGAAAGTGGGAAATCAGCTACACTAGAAAGCAGGAAAATTCTACACTAGAAAAGCTATAAAGAAGAATGGGAGAGAGAAGTTATCCTCCTCGACAATCGCTTGGAGGACGAGCCAGACGGGACGACGCCTGGACGAAGGAGGACGAAGCAGGACGAAGGAGGACGAAACAGAAGAACGGGAACGGAGCAGCACGCCATTGTCGTCGCGGGATCCACTTCGAAAGGGGGATGAAAATTTGGACTTTATCTCGCGAGGAGCATCCCAGGTGTGGGACAAGCTTCTCTTGAGCTTTGGAGAGGTAGAGAAGAGAAGGAAGGGATGAGAATTTCGTGTGGAGGGGGTCTCCTTTTATAGTTGCAAGGAGTGGGGGCAAATTAGTCATTACATCTTTAAAACATTAAACAAGGGGTCTTTAGTGACGGAAAATAACCATCGCTAACCTCCTCAGCTGCTCACTCTCAACGCCTGCCGCACGTTCAGCCATCCACAGCCATCCGATCGTGAGATCGGACAGCTGTGATTGCGCCTTCCCTGCTCGCTGCACGCTCGCCCCAATGCATACGATGCCGCGTGAGGTGCGGGCGTGCAATAGCACGTCATCGCTATTGAGCACAAACGGCCGTCCGATCAAGATTCGATGCAACCCCGCGCCAGCTCGCCCGCACCCTCGCCCACTACGCTGCGGGGCGTGGATTGTCGAGTGGGCAATTTGAAGTGCAGCCATTCACAGCCGTTGGATCGAGATCCAACGGCAAAGAGGGGGTGGATGCGAAGGCTTTAGTGGTTGCATGCGAGCATTTGGGTGACCGAGATGGCGCCACGTGGTGCCATCTTGGACGTCCATCTTCTAGATGTTGTAGATGATGCCACGGGTGTCGGATTGACTCGATTTTTGCATCGTTAGGCTGCGATCGTCGATCCGAATTCATATGTACGGTCGGATTTGTCATTTGAAGTGCAGATTTACACCATCTTGGCCCTTGATCTTCTAGGGTTCCCCAGTCACTATCTGATGCTACAGATGCCTGATTAGGACAATCTTGGAGTTATTGAACTCCAATCGTCGCCCTGATCACATCTGTACGGTTGGATCTTCGATCCGAGACCCTGATAAAACATTTGCCCTGTCCAAGCACATAAAAGGAGATAATTAACCTCCATTTTATTCAAACTACTCTAAATTTAAGATGATGCATGTTTTGCAATATTTATATCATGCAATGCAATCCTATGCTTAAGAACATGTATAAATAGACATCTTAAGTAGTGTAAATGTGTTTACATCATACCCCCATGCCTATCTTTTGCCAGTCCCTAGCAAAAACTATATGTTATTTATAAAAGAATTAGGTTGGATTATTTGGGCATGAGTTATTTTCAATCATAAAGAAATTGTCTACTTAGGATCTGAACTTTCAAAGACACAACAGTGCCTGAGTATCTGCCAAAATGCAGACTGCCTCAAACCCTCACCTTATTCAAAGAAAATTTTCTTTTTCTCTTTTTCCTCTTTTCTAATTTTTTTGGATTTTCAAATTTTGGGGTTTAAGAGTGACTTTCTACGGCCATTCAACTTACCCAAGATTTGATGAAAACCCTAAGTTTTAAGCATCTTATTGTGAATGTGATAGACTCGTTGACCAGCAATTAAAACGGACTTCGGATTTCTATGCCTCTAGGTGACCTCAAAAAAAAATTTTTGCCTAAAGGTGTATCTTTACAACTGGTAGCTTTCTCCCTACTTTTATTTTTTTACGGGGTCAACACAAGGGTGAATCCAGTGTATATCTCCCCGATTTATTTTACTTCTCCGCTTCTTCCTAAGTGTTTTGGGAATTTTTAGTGCATTTATTGAGTTGGGTTTTGGACAATCGGTCGATGAGTTGTTACCACCGACAACTTGCAAGCCATACTCGTGAGAGAAGTGTGGTTTGTTTCTTTTTTTCTTTTCTCCTTTTCTTTTTGATTTTTTTTATTTTTTAAGTAGGTGGCTTCCCTGGTCTACGATTTACCTAAGGGTAGGAAAAAGAGAAAGGTCCAGTGACTGGGCTCTAGACAACCTACCTATGGGCTGTTACCCACGATAACTTGCCAACCATATCTCCCTAGAAGGTTCATTAGCTACCCAATTTCCGTTAAAATTGCCGAACAACGAGTCAGTGCAAAGAAAGTGTGTAGATGCTTAAAACTCAGAAATTCCCTCAAATTAGAGGGTGGGTTGATAAGTCGTGTACTTATCACCCAAACTTATTTATTCCAATTACGATAGAATTAAGATGGTGAGGACTCGAAAGACAAATCCACATTTTAGTGGATACACGGGCTAATTAAGTCCAAAGACCTGAAGGGTCTTTGTGTTCAGGTCCTAATGTAAAATTTCTTAGGATTGAAAAGTCCTAATGTCCAACTAATCCTTCCTAATTTTGATTTTTTTATGTATAAATAAGAAGAGAAAAATAATTTACATGAATTTCATAAAGCTAACCAAATGATTCAAAAATGAATCCACCCCCCATGCCTAGCTGATGCAATGTCCTCATTGAAAAAGAGACATGAAAGAAAGGGTAGAATATAAAAGATGTCACCTGAATATGAAGCTCGTATCAGCCTTGTGTCAAATGTACAACTGCTGAGTTTAATGCCGTCAGCTAGGCGAAGTCCAGCCAAAGAAGTCACAGAATGGCTAGAGCAACTGAGTCTGAGACGGGTTCTAGAAGAATACGATCAACAACAGGCTTCAGACGTTGACCGTTGACTTTAAATGTGTTACCTATCTTTGGGTCAGAAATCTGAACGACACCATTTGGAAAAATCTGGTCAATTATGAATGGGCCATTCCATTTAGATCTAAGTTTGCCAGGAAAGAGCTTAAGTTTAGAATCGAATAACCAGACCTTCTGATTTGGCTCAAAGCTCTTGCGAAAAATCAGTTGATCATGCAGAGCTTTGGTCCGAGCCTTGTAGATCTTGGCATTCTCATAAGCATCATTTCTAAGCTCCTCCAACTCAGATAGTTGGAGTTTCCTAGTCTTCCCAGCTAGATTCAGATCTAAATTGCATTATTTGATTGCCCAGAATGCCCTATGTTCAATCTTTACGAGCAGATGGCATGCCTTTCCATACACCAAACGGAATGGAGACATGCCAATGGGTGTTTTATACGCCGTTCGGTAGGCCCAAAGAGCATCCTCAAGCTTTCGAGTCCAATCCTTGCGATCAAGCCTAACCATTTTTTGCATAATGTTCTTGATCTCTCGATTGGAGATCTCGGCTTGTCCATTCGTCTGGGGATGGTAAGGTGTGGAAATTCGATGATTAACCCCGTATTTGGCCAATAAATTCTGGAATTGGGCATTAGTAAAATGAGTGCCACCATCATTGATGATAGCCCTCGGAATCCCCAACCTACTGAGGATATTTTTCTTCACAAAATTAATGACCACCTTGTGGTCATTGGTTCGGGTGGGAATCGCCTCAATTCATTTGGACACATAATCAATAGCAACAAGAACGTATTGATGTCCAAATGAAGGGATAAAGGGTCCCATGAAATCAATGCCCCAAACATCAAATATTTCGACAGGAAGAATAGGGTTTAGGGGCATCATATCTCTCTTAGTTATGCTCCCGAGTGCCTGACATCGAGAACATGACCTTGAGAAATCCTGGGCATCCTTGAATAAAGACGGCCAATAGAAGCCAGATTGCAAGATTCTTGCAGCCGTCTTTTTCCCGGAGAAATGTCCACCACACCCAGATGCATGGCAAAACTCAAGTATACTGTTGAATTCATTCTCCTGTATGCATCGGCAAATAATCTGATCAGAGCCGATGCGATACAGTTCAGGATCCTCCCAGAAATAGTATTTGGCCTCAGATTTGAGTCTTTCCTGTTGTTGCTTGGTCCAATCCTGGGGGATTTGACCAATGGCCAAATAGTTAACAATGTCAGCAAACCATGGGGTGTGGACACCTAAAACTGTGAGAATAGTTTCATTTGAAAAAGTGTCAACAATCGGAATGTCCGGACAAGAAGAATTTCCTAGGAGTCTCGACAAATGATCCGCTACCACATTTTGTACCCCGATTTTATCCTTGATTTCAAGATCAAATTCTTGAAGAAGAAGAATCCAACGAATAAGCTGGGGTTTAGCATCCTTTTCAGCCAAGAGATGTCTCAAGGTCGAGTGGTCGGTATAGATGATAACATGAGACCCTAGGAGATAAGCCTTGAATTTCTCCAAAGCAAACACTACAGCTAGTAATTCCTTTTCAGTAACAGTGTAATTCCTCTGGGCTTCATCCAGAGTTTTACTAGCGTAGTAGATGACAGAGGGCTTTTGATAAATTTTCTGACCTAGGACAGTCCCGACCGCATAATCAGAAGCATCGGTCATGATCTCAAAAGGGGCTGTCCAAATTGGTGGTTGCAAAACTGAAGCACAGGTGACTACCGTTTTCAGGAAATCAAATGCCTTTCGGCATGATTCGTCAAAAACAAATAGCGTTTCTTTAGCAAGAAGATTGCTCAAAGGATGAGCAACCTTCGAGAAATCCTTGATGAATCTTCGATAAAATCCCACATGGCCAAGAAATGATCGGATTTGTTTAACAGATGTGGGAGGAGGAAGTTTAGAGATAGCATCAACCTTAGCTTTATCCACTTCAATTTCCTATTCAGAGATTACATGACCCAAAACGATTCCCTCTTGGGTCATGAAATGACTCTTTTCCCAGCTAAGGACCAGTCGTGTCTTGATACATCGCTTAAGAATCATTTCCAAATTAGCCAAACAAGATTCAAATGATTCTCCGAAAATAGAGAAATCATCCATGAAGACTTCCATAAACTCTCCCACCATGTCAGAAAATATGGCTAGCATACACCTTTGAAAAGTCGCAGGTGCATTGCATAGCCCGAAAGGCATCCTACGAAAAGTAAAGGTTTCGTAGGGACAGGTGAAAGTAGTTTTTTCCTGATCCTCGGGATGGATAAGAACTTGGTTGCATCCCGAGTAGCCATCAAGAAAACAGAAGTACTTCTGCCCGGCTAATTTTTCCAAGATTTTATTGATGAAGGGCAAGGGAAAAAGATCCTTCTTAGTGGCTGTGTTCAGCTTCCTGTAATCAATACAAACTCTCCAAGAGAAAGCTGAACGAGTTGTGATAGATTCTCCTCTCTTGTTAGTCACAACGGTAATCCCAGCTTTCTTTGGAACAATCTGAACGGGACTTACCTAGGGACTATCAGAGATTGGATAAATAATTCCTTCATCGAGCCACTTGATGATTTCCTTTTTGACCACTTCTCGCATATTTGGATTCAATCTCCTCTACATCTGGCGATAAGGGCAGGATCCATCTTCCACGAATATTCGATGATTACAGTAAGATGGCTCGATCCCCCTCAGGTCATGAATGGTCCAACCAATTGCCTCCTTATGTTCCTTTAGGACCTTGATCAATTTAATCTCTTACTCCTTTGTCAATTTAGCACTGATAATCACAAGGAGCGTATTCTGAGGTCCTAAAAATTGGTATTTCAAATTCTTGGGCAATGGTTTCAATTCAAGATGGGGTGGGTTGATGATTGATGGTAGGGTAGATGCTGAAGATTCAACAAGAGGAAGAGGTTGTGAGTGAACAAAATCAATAACCTCTTCTGAAGATGTCAAGTCAGCCATAGAGGGTTGCGGGTCAAATTCATCATCCAAAGTGGAAGTTTCAATTGAAGAAACTATCAAACAAGTTTCAATATTATCATTCTCCTCATCAAGTTCCTCAATAAATCCACAATCCTCAAATTTGTTGATCCCCTTAAAAATATCCAATTTTATTTGTTGGTCTCCAAAGGCGATTTCCATGCTATCGCTTTCACAATTAATGTTGGCCTTAGCGGTAGCCAGGAACGGACGCCCCAGAATGATGGGCGTGTTCCTCAGATTATCAGGTACATCCATGTCAAGGATAAGGAAATCTACAGGAAAATAGAAATCCTTGACCTTAATAATAACATCTTCAATAACGCCTCGCGGGTTTGTGACCGAGTGGTCCGCTAACTGTAGCGTTACTGAAGTTGGCCGAAGTTCACCTAATCCAAACTTCTCGTAAAGAGAAGTTGGAATTAGGTTGATGGATGCACCGAGATCCAAAAGTGCTTTATCAAATGTGTAATTTCCGATAGCGCAAGAAATCAATGGAGCACTAGGATCTCTCTTTTTCTGAGGGAGGTAGTGTAGGATAACTGAACTAGCCTGCTCGGAGAGTACCACCTTCTCGGAACAAATTCTCTCAAATTACTCTTTTGTGTACATAATTCCTTTAAAAATCTTGCGTAAGCCGGTATGTGCTTGATAGCATCAAGGAGAGAGATATTGATCTCAACATTCTAAAATAGATTCAGAAGCTCCTCATTGCTATCAACAGACTTCTTGTTCTTTGGTTTGGTGAAGGCTTCAGGAAAAGGAACATGAGTCAGATCTTTGGAATTAGGTTCCTGAGCCTTGATTTCTCCTCTAGAATTCTCCTCTCTCTCCTCAGGTTCTTTAGAATTCAAAAGATCATAATATTTTGGTTGTAGATCCTGAGTCTGCTTACCACTCCTCAAAGTTACAGAATTTGCAGAAGCATAAGAATTTGGGTCTTGGGGAGGGTTAGGAAAGATTGGAGGGGCTTGATTAACCATGAATTGTTGATTTTTAGAAGAAGAAGAAGACGACGAGCCCTGCTCAACCACCTGAGCATGTGCGTGTGGGTCCCTCTGATTTCCATACCCATGGCTTGATTGCCCGAATTCATAATATTTCGCGGGTTGGGTACAGGTTGGGATGGTAGAGATCCGGGTTGATGAGAGTTAGCAATGAGCCCGGATTGCAAGTTGTCCAGTGAGTTTTTCATTTGCTGCATGAGCTGGAGCATGGATCCTTGCATCTCTACCATTTGACGGTTCAAATCAGCCTGCCCTGCGGGTTGACGGGCATTCCAAGCTGGCTGATTGACCTGATTCAGAGGCAACTAAGTATATACTTGACCTTGACCCCTTGGTCATTCCGGAGCATAGTTGCCAGGTCAGAATTGGGTCTGTTGCCCCAGATTTTTCCAAGAGAAGTTAGGGTGGTTTCTCCAACCTGGATTATAGGCATTCGAGTAGGGGTTGGATCTAACATTCTCTTGTACAGCACAGACATCCTCATAGGGTGAGGATGGAGAGAAGGAAAGGGAAGGATCAGAAAAACTGGGATCAAAGGCCCATTTTGGAACCCGTGTGGCTCCAAAAAATGCTGACTCACAGGTTGAGCCGCATCGAGTTGATTCACGAACTCCCATCCAGAAGGAGCTCATGAGGAATGGAATCCTGAATTTTGGGATTGAGTGGATCGAGAGTTGTTCATAGAATTGCCAGCCATCTACTCTTCCATTCTTTTAGCAACCAAGTCCACCTTATCAAGTTTGTTACAAATCAATTCCATATCAAATGAATGAGAGTCATGGACTTCATTGACATTTGATCGGGGCTGCCGGGATGAGTTAAAAGTATCCATGAAGGCATGATTAATTGAATTTTCACTCATTTCCTCAAATAAATCATGTGCACTATCTGCATCTTTATTGAGGAAATTGCCTCCGCAAGAAGCATCCACATGATTTCTGAGTTGCTCAGTCAACCCATGATAGAAGATCTACACGAGTTGCCATTTCGGCACCTCGTGGTGTGGACACCTCTGCAATAAGTCTTGGAATCGCTTCCAAGCCACATGAAACTGCTCCCCCGGCCGCTGGGTAAAGGTAATGATTGCCCGTCTCAATGCATTGGTACGTCCGACAGGGAAGAATTTCTTCAGAAAGGTTGATTTGAACTCATTCCAAGTTGTAATTGGTCTTTCTATTGTCCTATACCAATGCGTGGCCTTATCCCTAAGAGAGTGGGGGAAGAGCCTCATGATCATTTGCTCCTCGTTTATGTTTCGAGCCTTGGTGGTATGGACCAAAGTGGTCAAGTCCTTCAAGTGCTGAAACGGATCTTCGGAGCCAAGCCCATGATAATGTTTAATCAGACTTAACACCTGGGGCTTGATTTCTATGTCACCGGCTGGAATCTAGACACCAGGACGTTCCCTGTAATTTGAAGGATCATAAAAATCCTTCAAGGGCTGAGCGCCCTATATTCTCTGGAACCATTCCTACATTCTTTGCATTTGTTCCAGTAGCCTTCAAAATTCTTCCTATGGATTTCCAAGCAGAGGAGGTTATTGTTCGGCCATGGGATCAAATTGACCAAAATCCAATTTGCGCCTCCTAGAATGTTCTAATGGTCCTTCCAATCGGGGATTCAACAACCGTCTTCCCAGCATAAACTAGGAGAAGGTCGGAAGGACTAGGGATAGGGACCCTGTAGCACAACAAAACAAGGCTGTCCTTAAGTGGGGTAGCCTAAGGATCTACTGACTCCCAAAACCCGCCTTAAGACTGTAAATGATTTACTCTACTTGCGTCTGTTTAATCCACCCAGTTAGAAGGAGGGACTGGGAAGAAGGTTCTTCCTTCGCCTTTCACCTCCAGTTCCTAGTGTACCCCCTAGCTGCGGTCGTTTGACACTACTCCCCTAGCTAGACAATAGATTAATCAATACAAGTAGGTTAATCAAAAATAATCTCAGACTAGGCCCTGAAGAGCGAATCAGACCTTAAGGCCAACGTCTACTCAATTTTATTAAGGCCTAGGATTGTGGTGCTTATGGAATGTGATGGGCCCTTAATGATTGTTTGAGATTTGTGTAAGTGCATGCACAACCAGGGTTTTCAAGCAAGATTATTTGTGATGTGTGAATTTTAATGTTCAAATCTTGCTTAAGTACCTTTTAGGGTTTCAAATTAGGTGGATTGCAATCAAGTTTCTAGGAAAACCAAGTTGCAAAACATGGGTGAAGATTATTTTCCTTTAAAATCAGAAAAAAAGTGGAGTGCCTGGAATAGACCTAGATTGAGAACCCTAAGGATGAGCTACTTGATCAGTTAGTTTTAAATAGAGTGGTGCGGCCCAAACAACTCAAACAATTGACCACAATTGCACCACTAAGTTAGGCACTCAAAGATGGTTAACCTAGAATGATTTCTACTCTTTTATGTGTTGCTTTGTGTGTACCGGTTCCACATATCAGAACCCGGTTGAGTAGAAACAAATCGATTTGATTAAGTGCCTTGAATGTGGGTATATGTTGTGTGTTTGTTGAAAATTACCCCACAAGATTATCTTTTTGTTGTTTTTTTATAAATGAGGGTGGAATGAATGTGAGTGAAAATCCAAACAACCAAACTATTCCTAGGATTTATGCAAACACCTAAGTTAATTGGAATTTGGATTTAATGTGGCGAATGAAATCTATGGAGGGGGGGAAAGAATGGGGAGCACTTACAGTTGTCTTCAACTGCACTTTACTCCAGTCTACCGCTTGTTGATTCCTTGATAGAGGTCTCTACAAAACAATAGACACAAGAGAAAGTAAGTTAGAAAAGAATAATGTGCAAGAAATGCAGAAAGAAGATTGGAAATCATTGCCTCCCCGGCAACAGCACCAAAATGTTGAACGTACAAATTGCTACGCTAATGTGTTTGGTTTTAAAACCTTGTCGTTGTAGCTTGAAAGCGAAGAATTCGTGTTCAACAAATAAAATTTATACCGAAATTTGAATTCCGGGTCGAACACAGGGAGGCTACGTTGATCTATATTCGCAATTATATTTTTTTTTTTAGAATTTTTTTTGAAAAGCGAGGTGATATAATTACAATGAAGCTATCAAACTAAAAGAGAGAGAGAACATGCATTTAATATTTCAAAATGTTTATACAATCAAAGCAAATAAAAGTTACACTAGAAAGCAGGAAATCAGCTACACTAGAAAGCAGGAAACTTCTACACTAGAAAAGCTATAAAGAAGAATGGGAGAGAGAAGTTATCCTCCTCGACAATCGCTTGGAGGATGAGCCGGACGGGACGACGCCTGGACGAAGGAGGATGAAGCAGGACGAAGGAGGGTGAAGCAAAAGAACAGGAACGGAGTAGTATGCCGTTGTCATCGCAGGATCCACTTCCGAAGGGGGACGAAAATTTGGACTTTATCTTGCGAGGAGCATCCAGGGTGTTGGACAAGCTTCTCTTGAGCTTTGGAGAGGTAGAGAAGAGAAGGAAGGGATGAGAATTTCGTGTGGAGGGCGTCTCCTTTTATAGTTGCAAGGAGTGGGGGCAAATTAGTCATTACATCTTTAAAATATTAAATAAGGGGTCTTTAGTGACGGATAAAACCATCACTAAAGCCCAAACGTGGGCATAGTGGGTGCTCCCCACGCATGCCTCCTCAGCTGCTCACTCTCAACGCCCGCCGCACGTTCAGCCATCCACAGCCGTCCGATCGCGAGATCGGACGGCTGTGACTGCGCCTTCCCCACTCGCTGCCCGCTCACCCGTGCCCTGGCCCACTACGCTGTGGCTCGAACCCACGTCCGCTGCTCACGATAACGCCCTCGCCCACTGCGCTGCGGTGCACAGATTGTCGAGCGGGTGATTTGAAGTGCAGCCGTTCACAGCCGTTGGATCGAGATCCAACGGCGGAGAGGGGGCGGATGCGGAGGCTTTAGTGGTTGCATGCGAGCGTTTGGGCGGACGAGATGGCACCACGTGGTGCCATCTTGGCCGTCCATCTTCTGGATGTTGTAGATGGTGCCACGGGTGTCGAATTGACTCAATTTTTGCATCTTTAGGCTGCGATCGTCGATCCGAATTCATTCATGCGGTCTTATTTGTCATTTGAAGTGAGAATTTACACCATCCTGGCCCTTGATCTTCTAGGGTTCCCCGATCACTATCTGATGCTACAGATGCCTGATTAGGGCGATCTTAAAGTCGTTGAACTCCAATCGTCACCCTGATCACATCTGTATGGTTGGATCTTTGATCCAAGGCCCTGATAAAAAGCTTGCCCTGTCCAAGCACATAAAAGTAGATAATTAACCTCCATTTTATTCAAACTACTCTAAATGCAAGATGATGCATGTTATGCAATATTTATATCATACAATGCAATCCTATGCTTAAGAACATGCATAAATAGACATCTTAAGTGGTGTAAATGTGTTTACATCAATAGTGCATCCATGAATAAGATTATTTTATTAAGAGAATGCATTAGGGGTTTTATCCTCTAGTTGATTCCTATAATCTGCAATTTAGTACAACTTTTCACACACACATAGAATTTGCAATGGATTCATGGTGAAGGCTGATAAACATCTTTAGTCTGTCAAGAAGAAGCAGTGCTTCTTTTCCTAAACACCTAGACAGTGTTTTGGGAGTTGGGTAGATTTTCCTCCAAAAATCCACCAAATAGTCTGAGATGAGAGTAGAGTGTACTGGTACTCTAAGATTAGTGCAAGGAATCCAGAATTCTAGATAATTAGGTGATGATACTCAGAGATTAGGCATAGTTTTTGCTCTCGGTTCCTGCGTATACATTTTTGTGCGAATTGTGAGAGTCACCAAATAAGGCAAATATGCGGAAAGCAAGTTTTCATACAACAAAGGCTAAGGTGGATGGTCATGACCCTTATGTGAATAATTTAGCCTTGCATTTTCTAGGGACTAGTAAGATTTAGGCATGGGGGTATGATTGTACAGCAATCATAGGTCATAATTAACCAAAATTAGGCTAGGACTTAGCATAAGTTAGGGTAGTTCATGCATGCATAGGCATTATTTGCATCTTTACTGCTTTCTTTTAGCTATTCATAAAATAATGCTATAATGTACTGATTAGGTGTATTATGTCAATTGCAGGTAATAAGCTGATCAGAAACTATATCTGAAACTGGATCTAAAGTTGGACTTGAAGAATAAAGAATAACTAGTGTTGCAGCAAAGCTGCAGTGGAAGACCTAGATTAGATGTAGTAGATAATAATGTAAGGGAGTTAATGTATGCTATTCTATTAAGTATGAATAAAGCAATAAATTGTGAAGAACTTAGGACCATCTTAGCCCTAGGTAGCCTAGAAGCTTCCCCAAGCCTTAGCCACCCTTAGATTAGGTCACCACACCCTAGGAAACCTTAACACCCTAATTCTAGCCTCTATTTGGACGTCCACATAAGTTATAGGATGCCCAGAACCCTTAGCCAACTCCCACACACCTTAAACCCACTTCTATAGTGTTATTGGACGTCCAAACACTTGGTCAGAAGTCCAATTTCTACATAATAGCCAAGACAGAACCTATAATCCCTCCTGACTTTGATTAGACATCCAGACAAGTCTGCACTTCTAATTTTTCACTATAAGATGTCTGACACTATTATTGGACGTCCAGAACTGCCCTCCAGACCCTATTTTGAGATTCAAGTCTTGATCTTTGATCTCTAGGCCCCTAGACCCAATTGATTGTGCAGCAATCATAGGTCTTAATTGACCTAGATTAAGCTAGGACTTAGCATAAGTCAAGGTTATTCGTGCATGCATAAGCATTATCTACATCTTTACCATTTTATTTTAGCGATGCATAAAATAATGATATAATGTACTGATTAAGTGTATTATGTCAATTGCAGGCAATAAGCTACTCAGGAGTTGGATCTGGAGTAGGATCTGAAGCTGGATCAGGAATAACGAGTGTTGCAGCAGAGCTGGAGCAGAAGGCTTAGATTAGATGTAGGAATAATGATGTAAGGGAGTCAAGGTTCGCTATTCTATTAAGTAGGAATTAAGCAGCAAAATGTGAAGAGCTTAGGTCCATCCTAGCCCTAGGATAGCCTAGAGACTTCCCCAAGCCTTAGCCACCCTTAGAATAGGTCACTGATAAACGCCAGTTTATCATCATTTTTATCATTTAAACAAACCTAGCTCTTAGGATTTTACTCCGCAAATGGGTTTTTGGGCTGCATTTAGGCATAAATTAGGTTAGGCATGCATTGCATTTTTTATTCTCTTTAATATGTTTTTGTGAGTGTTAGGGATGTATAGATATACAGATCCCTAAAACCCTAGCACTCAAGAAGGCAAGTGGTGAAGGAGAAGCCCAAACTAGCTGGAACTTAGCTTGATCCAGCTCACCACAACTGGAACATAGCTCACTTGAACTAGGATTAGCTCATTCCAGCTCCATTCAACTAATCTCAGCTGAATGGTAGCTCAAGAGAGTTCATCTTAGCTCACCCTAGCTCAAGTCAGCTCAGATCCAGCTCAACTTAGCTGAGTCTAGATCATCTCAGCTCCCACTAGTCCACAGGGAGCTCTAGCTAGCTCAGCTAAGTTGACAGGAGTTCACCCCAGCTCAGATCCAGCTACATCCATCTCCACTCAATTCTAGCCAACTGAAGAAGAACTCATCCCAGCTCAGGAAGCTCAAGTCCAGCTCCCTGGGATTCAGCTTAGCTCAACTCAGTTGAGCTAAGCTACCTTAACTGCCTCAACTAGCTTGATCCTCCTCGGGAGCACCAGACCTAGCTCACCTCAGCTCATTATGGTAGAAGCTAGCTTACTTTAGCTTGGCTTAGCAGCTAGAAAAGAACTAGCAAGCTAAGCCAGCTAGAGTAGCTCCATGCCAGCCCCTTCAGCAGCAGCCAGCTCTAATTTTAGCTCCAGACTTCTCCTCCTCAGCTCCTCCCTCCAAACCCTAGCTCCAACACCTTCTCCTCTACTCCTCCTTTAGCTAAGATAGCTTAGCTAGCAACCAGCTCCTTGGCCATTCACCACCTTTAATTTAACCCTAGCTAGCTCCACCAACTTAAGCCCTACCTAAGCTAGCTACCCTACTCATTTTGGCGCCACTTCTTCATCACCTTTCACCCCTCAACTAACCACCAAAAGACACCAAAAGTTGGCGCCAAAAACTACCCCTAACTACCTCTCTTTTGGTTCCAACTTTCAGTCCTTCATCTACCCTACACCTACCCACATAACCCATCCTAGCCATCCACATACCCCCCCTTCTAGAAGCCAAAGGTGGTGCCACCTATTGGCCTTCTAGAAGGCCCATTTTGGCGCCAATTCTAAAGGGCACCAAAGCCTTAACTACCCCCCTTCGTGTCCCTTAAGGTGGCGCCAATTGACCTTGGCCATTGGATCCTTAACCACCTCCATCTCTTCATCTTAGCCCTCCATTCGAAGAGTCACCTTAGCCCCCTTCTTATTCTATAAAAACCCACCACCTACCACCATATGAGGCCATCCTCCATTAATGTATTTTGCTACCCATACCACCTATACCTACGGCCAAGAAGAAGGAGTAGAGAAGGAAATTAAAGGGGCACATCACTAGCCCTTTTAGTGCCTTCTTCTCCCCACTCTCTTCAACTTGGGCCACGCCAATGAGGAGGACTCTTTCACTTCAAGGAGGATGGCCAGGAAAGGGAGAAGGACTTAGGGTGGACGTCCACCCTTGGAGAGAAGCTTAGGGCACGCCCCCTTAGGGCTTGCCTTGGAGGACATCACCTTGGCGGAGCACAGCAAGGAAGGAGTTGGAGGATTCTTTTCAAGATTGGGATCTACCAACCTTGGAGCAAGAAGCCCTCTTCTTCACCATCTATCTAGAGGATTTGTGTTTGCTTTTCCTATTTACAATTTTCTAGTAGTAGAAGCATTCCTCTACTAGGTCTTTTTGTAAAATACTTTTTCATTTATCTAGTTGCCTTCTTTGCAATTTCTTATTTGCATTTCTACTTGTTTTGTTTTTAGCATTCTTCACTCCCTCTCCCTAATTATTCTAGGCCTCCACTTGCCTAGAGTAAGCTTAGGAAGAGGTTCTACTTGCCACTTTAGAAGTAGTTTATTAAATTTGAAGTGTAAATCACCTTCCCGCCACCATTTCGCATGTTGTCTTAATTCAAAAACAAAAAAATGATATATTGAAAAATACCAAAAAGAAAGTTGAGATTTATATTCCAAGCAAGATAATTATAAATTTGGCCTCCTTGAACGACCCTAGATACTCCCCTATCTAGGTTTATAAATTTAAAAGCGTATGCGAATTCGCGTGTTACAACAACGTTAAAAACTCGCTTTTACAAATCACGCGTATTTCGTTATCAGTCACCGCACCCTAGGAAACCTTAAAACCCTAATTCGAACCTTTATCTGGATGTAAAGATGAATTATAGGACATCCAGAACCCTTAGCCAACTCCCGCACACCTTAAACCCACTTCTGCAGTGTTATTGGACTTCCAGACACTTGGTTAGACGTCTAATTTCTACAAAATACCCAAGATAGAACCTTGAATCCTTCCTAACTCTTATTGGACATCCAGACAACAAGTCTGGACTTCTTATTTTTTAGTATAAGGCGTCTGACACAATTAATAGATGTCTGATACTGCTCTCCAGTTCTTGTTTTGAGATTCAAGCCTTGATCTTGGATCTCTAGGTCCCTAAACCCAATTCCAACCCCATAGGAACCTAAATTAAGGTGCCCTAACACTAGTACATCACCTCTAGACCTCCCTAAAAGCCTAATTACATCCTCACTAAACCTAATTGACTTGGTTCTTAGTCAATTCCGACAACCTATTCAATTGGACTCATTGAATCCAATTATGCCCTGATCTCAACATACATTATCCAATTGGACTTAGTGAGAGTCCAATTGACCTAGACCTCAATTAATTGAGTTGTTTTACTCTCAATTAAGTTTCCACACACCCAATTAAACTTGTATTAATTTTAATTGTACTTTACCTTAGTGAATTAGGGTTTATAACCCTAATATGATACATACCTTGACCTAAACCCACTAGAACCTAACTTAATCAACCTAGCAACCTAAGTTTCGACCCACACACACCCACACACACCCACACACCCCATCCACACGAAAATATCTAGCCTAGAGTTCTCTAGAGCTCTCTACCATGTGTCGTTGCCTTGGTTGCTAAAATTGGCAACCAAAAGCCATTCAATTTTTAGATGCACATTTGGTGGATCTCAAAGCCACCATCCATCCTCTCTCTCTCACTCTCCCAAGAGATCCCACCATAGGCCTCTCTATAGAATTCCATAATTCTCTAGGGAGCTTCCCTTAGGTCTATAAAAAGACCTAAGGGGTGGCCACTTGCACCCATCCACTTTTTGGCCATACTTGCTTGGCTCCATCCACCTCCAATTAGGCTAGCCACCACCATCTTCACTCCATCTCCACAAGCTGAGCACCACCATGAAGGACACCATGCCAAGATGCTGGATCACTCCTCCAAAATCTCTCCAAGGGCCGGCCTAAGCTCCATTGGCCGCCCCTCATTCTCCCCTCCACCACTCCAAGGCCATTAGAGCCCACCTCCGAATGCCCTCACTTCTGATAGATTAGTAGCTAGCTCTTTACATTTACTACTTTCATTTACTGCTTTGTATCGTAGCCCTTATTCTCCCCCAATGATGCATGCAAAATCCACCCGTAGATTCTTGTATGCGATCATTTTCAGATAGCTAGCTTTACATTTTCAAGCATTCATGTACAAGCTTTCCTCTACAAGTTCATGTTGCAAACACTCTCCAAATGAATGAATGAAAAATATATTTTCTATATATATATGTCTATGTGTTGAGAATCACCATGAGCTCATTGCAATATCTTTTATGTGATTAATGTTGCCTGTTTTCAATTCCTGATGTACTTGCAACTAAGCATGTCGTACTTCAATACGTAATAATCATAAACCGGTGTGTGATTTTAAATAGAGTAAAGTGGTAAATGATCAAATTCAAAAGCAAAACAAACGCCTCCTAGAGATGAACGACCGAGACTAAAGTCTCGTTATCTTTTATTGAATATCTTTATTTGATCGTATTGCGCACTATACTACAACGTTTTCCTAGCAAAAATGCACTTTACGATGGCCAAACAAATGGCCCCATTACCGGGGAGGCAACACCATTTTCTTTTTTGATTTCGATCTTTTAAACCATCACTGACAAATCTTCCTCTACTCTATTTTTGGATGTGCAAAAAAACAGGAAAAAGAACGGGATCTGCGTACTCAACGAGCGTGGTAAAGAAATCCAGGTGCACATCATCTTCTCTTAGACTAGGTTTTCTTCTGAACCCTATTATTAGATTTACTTACTGCAGTTTCTTTTAAAAAAATAGAGAAAAAAAACTTATTCATTTTCATGAAAAAGAAAATTCAAAAAAAAAATCAAAAAAATCTATATTGGGTTTCTTTTTGAATCCTAGGTTAGTTTGAAAAAAGCAATATATATATATTTTTTTCTTTTTTTTTGAAAACCCTTTGAAAGCAAAAAATTTTTTGAAAAATAAAAAGAAACCGTGCAAAAGTTTTGAAAAAAAAAACATTTTTTGGTGGAAAGCTTGGATTTTAAACCCTAAACCCTCTTTAAAAGCTTTTCCACCATACTCTGATTTTTGGCCAGATTTCAAAGTCTGATTTAAAAGTTCGATTTCTAAAAAATTAGTGAGCAAGAAATTATGAAATTTGGGCTAAATTTTCATTTTCAAACCATATTTCAAATGGCACCATTCATTTGAAAAAATTCTAAGTATAAAAGTTTTAAAAATTCATGAAGTGCACAGGGGTTAGACTGACCCAAATTCAAGATTTTCCAAATTTCAAAAAGTAATTCCGAGCAATCTGCGAATTTGTTTTGACTAAAAATGGAGTTTGAAAGCTGATCTCATTGGCTTGATTTGCCATATTTGTCCTGAATTTTTGAAAGTCACTGATACTAGTTCAAAGCAAAAAATCGACTAGGGGTCAAAATTCCAAATCTAACCCCCTGACATTCAAAAATCCCTAAAAATTTGGTTGAAATAGTAAAAATTTCAAAGAAATATTTTCTGAAAAGATAATTGGAAAAGGACTCCACTAGCCAAATTTCAAGTTAATTGGATTCCAATTTTTATCAGAGAATGAATTTTACTTTTATGGTCTGCTGAAACAGAACAAACCCTAGAAGTGCTTGAACCATAGGGCAAATCTTTAGGGTTATAACTTAGAGACCACACTTGGGCTAACCTAGAATTAATCGAGTCTAGTACTTATTCGGTGAGCTTGGTCACCTTGTGGGCCACTCACCAAGAGAAGACCTTGACTATAGAAAATGGGCTAAAATAAATTTTAAAACTCGAAATAAAACCCAAATTCGTTGTCGTACTACTGAGTGTTTTCAACCTCTTGGCTGGGTTAGCCAAGAGGTAGGAACCTCTTTCAGTCAGCTGTACGACAAATTTTCTTCAGGAATTAAAACCTAAAACGAAAAATCCGGTCATCTGATTCATAAGGAGCACTTAATTGACAGGGCTTAGCCTTATCTGACTTGGCTACACCAACCTAGGGTTGGGTGGTGTATGCAAGGAAGGAGGTCACTTAGACCTCACTTGGTTGGACCTTGGGAGCCACTCCCAAGGAGGCGAGTCACCTCGCCGAGGCCATCTTCTCCCCCCACTTCTACTCCCAGAGCCACCATGGCTAATCCTGGACCTAGACCTAAATCGAGTTAGATATCGAGAATCTGGACCCGATGGCTTGTCTGGAAGCTCGGGTAGTCGAATCCGAGGAGCGGCATCGGTAGAGCATGATCTCATCTTAACGACGCTTGATAGGATGCAGCACCTACTGCGAGGAGAACAACTGCGGGTTTTCTACGACCCAGCTGCACAAATCGTCGCACCACTAGTCAAAACTCAAGCCCAATGTGATTGGGTTGATCAGCACTCACTTCTATGGGAATTCAAGCGAAGATCCGTTCCAGCACCTTGAGGATCTAAGTCGACTCGCTGAAACGATTCAACCCAGGAATATCGATCTCGGGATTATTCTAATGAAGCTTTTCCCATTTTCTCTGAGGGACAAAGCTTCATATTGGTTCAAGACCATTGGGAAGCCAATCGAAACCTGGCCGGAATTACGACGTGAATTCCTGTAAAAGTTCTTCCCAATCGGTCAAACAAACGCAATGCGGCATGCAATCACGACTTTCTCCCAGGGAGCTGGGGAGAAGTTACATGAAGCTTGGGACAGATTTCACAACCTTCTTCGAAAATGCCCGCACCATGGTATACTCAGATGGCACCTGGCTCAAATCTTTTACCATGGGCTGGATGACACACATCGGTATCTGGCCGATGCATCTAGTGGCGGGAATTTCCTCGCGAAAGATGAGAACAACGCATTTGAGCTGTTCGAATCATTAGCGGAGAACTCGATGAATGCCTCATCCATGAACCAGTTCCAGCAGCCTGGTCAGCAATAGGTTGGTGTCCACGAGGCTCACACCGAGTCTATTTGAGCCGACATCGGTATCATCGTCAAGCAGCTGGATAGAATAAACCTAATTGAGAAGAAGATTGACTAAATTAGTCGGGGTCAGTTTGACTTGAACTCTGCTGCCTCAAGATCCTCCTATGCACCCTAAGCCCCTCCTGCTCGAGTCATTCTACTCACTCGGGATGCATCTTCTCCGTATTTACGAGATCCTACATATCAGGATCCCATAAATAATCAAGATCTGGCACGCTGCGACTAAGGTTACGCACCACCCACAGATTATAATGCGTATCCCCTTGACGGATATACATCTCAAACATCTTCGGCCTACGAGGACGTCAGTGCTATCCAAGGATACGGGTGTAATAACCCGTATTCAGAGGCGTATAACCCTGCTTGGCGCCAGCATCCAAACTTCTCCTGGTTTGGTAATTCACAGAGACCACATCAAGATCCACACTACCAGACCAGGCAATACGGGAATGCGCAAAACACATACCCTAGGCAGCAGCCATTCCCGTCTCAGCAGTAGCAACCTCGTTCTCTATACCAGTCACTGCACTAAGTTGCCAACCACCCTCCAAAGCGGGCTGACCCTTTGGAGGCACTGAAAGAAGAGCTGCAAGAATCAATGGGGAAATCCACACAAGATAGTTTGCAGATTATGAAGGTGATGGCTGATCAGATACAAACTATACAAAACACGCAGAACCAGCTATTGCAAAAGCATAGGACTCAGGGAACCTTCCCTCCCAACCCATCACGAATCCTCGATATGTGTAGAACCAGGGCGCCCTGCCTAGGTTTCAGGCACCGTAGGGACAGGCACACGCCATATTACAGGCGCCTCCTACACCACCCGGTTACGTGCAAGGCCAGCCGCCTTTGCAGAACCCCACGTATTCTGCCCCTTCTGCCCCCCCACCACCTCATGGACAGCAAGCCGATGCACACGCTATCTATTTAAGGAGCGGAAGGAAGACATTCAACCAACCACATAGGCATACGGGTCCTGATTTTTCCCACCCTTCGCCGCAGGTGGGTTCGACTCCATCTCAGGAGCCACCTGCGATAGAAAAAGGTAAGAGGCCACTCGACCCTGAGATTCCCATCCCTTTTCCTAAGGCTCTGACATGGAATGTAGCTCGGAAAAAGGACACGCAGAATTTTGAGGACCTAAAGTCAATGTTCAAGGAAGTACATATTCAGGTCCCCCTCCTCGAGGAAATAGATCACATTCCCACTGTCGCTAGGTTCTTCAAGGACTATTACACCCCAAAGTGACAGCTGAGAATTGGATGACAAGCGGTACTATCGAAAAAGGCTAGCATCGTCATTCTAGTTGACTTACCGCCAAAGAAGAAAGACCCTGGTACCCCACTCATATCCTACTTCTTGCAGAATTCTCCATTTGATCAGGCCCTTCTAGATCTGGGTTCGTCCATCAACCTAACTCCCACTGACGTATTTGATAGATTTCGATTTGGGGAGTTGAAGCCCACCTCGGTCACGATTCAGAGGGCTGACAGATCAATCAAAACATCGAGGGGGTGGTTGAGAACATGATCGTGAAAGTCTGCGAGTTTTGCTTTCCTGCAGATTTTTTCATTCTCGATATGGAAGTTCCTCCTAATCTCCGAGATGCACCAATTATTTTGGGTCTCCCATTTCTGGCAACAACCCGAGCAAACATCGATTTTGCACCTTGGTGTATGGAGATAGCCCTAGGTAATGAGCGACCTCGACTAGACATATTCAGGGCAGTAAAGAACTTCGACTGTGATCGAATAAAGGAGGATGGTGAAGACGAAGATGCGGCATACTGTGGTAACATTGGGCTCCTTTGTGACAACCCAATGTCTCATTTGTTTGCATTATTAGGGTTCTTGGACCTCGATCCACATGGGACTGAAACCACTGCACTACACATATCTCCCCGAGGATCTGACTGTTAGGGTGTGCTTCTGACCACAGCACCCCTGAATCCAGCTATCCTAATCCATACAATACTGAATCGCCCCTGCTGTTGTAGGAAGACGTGACCACAGCTAATGGGTTTCCCATTAATGTAGTCACAACTAATTATTCCATAGGGAGCCACTCAGCGGGAATTCACGTGCACATGGATCAGCAGATTCCCACCCTCGATTCTGCTCCTCCCACTCTCATTTCTAACTCTGACCCACCTGTGATTGAATTGAAGCCCTTACCTGACTCACTCAAGTATGTGTTCATGGGCGAAAGTGAGACATACCCAGTCATTATCAATGCCCACTTAACCCAAGAACAGGAGCATCAATTGATTTCTAGGATGCAAGACCATAGGGCTACTATCGGGTGGAGTATTGCTGATCTCCGTGGTATTCGCCCCTCGTATTGCACTCATCATATCTACACGGATGAGGGGGTGAAACCTTCGAGACAACCTCAAAGGCAGCTTAACCCGAATATGCTAGAGGTTGTTAAGAAGGAGATCATCAAATGGCTAGATGCAGGTATTGTATATCCAATCTCAGACAGCCAATGGGTGAGTGCGATCCAGATAGTGCCCAAGAAAGCAGGCCTCATCGTCATAAAGAATGAAAAAGGTGAATCCATCTCGACCCGCACTGCGACATCTTGGCAGGTTTGCATCGACTATAGTAACTGAACATGGCTACCCAGAAGGATCACTTTCCTTTTACCATTCATTGATCAGATCTTGGAACTGTTAGCTGGACGCAGTTTCTTCTACTTTTTGGATGGATACTCTGGATATAATCAAGTAGAGATTAGCCCAAAAGATCAAGACAAGACCACATTCACATGCCCCTTTGGAACATTCACTTCCAAGCGGATGCCCTTTGGCCTCTGCAACGCACCACCGAAATTTCAGCGTTGTATGATGGCCATCTTCTCTGACATGATTGGAAACTATGTGGAGGTATTCATGGATGACTTCACCATTTTCGGAGATGATTTCACATCTTGTCTTGATAACCTCACCAAGATCCTGAAATGGTGCATTGAGGTGAACCTAGTACTATCATGGGAGAAAAGCCATTTCATGGTGAGGGATGGCATAGTACTAGGACACAGGATCTCCAAAAATGGACTCGAGGTCAATCGAGCTAAATTTGAGATCATTTCCCACTTACCACCACCTAGCTTGGTTAAGCAGATCAGATCATTCTTGGGTCACGTTGGCTTCTATCGGAGATTTATATGCGATTTCTTGAAAATCGCATGACCTTTGACGAATCTCCTCGTTGCCAATGCCCCATTTGAATTTGACACCTCATGTCTCAGCGCTTTCGAGACTTTACGAAGCGCTGTCTCTGATTCTCTGATTCTCCAACCACCCGACTGGTCACTTGATTTCGAAATGATGTGCGACACTTCTGATCTTGCCGTCGGTGCTGTTTTAGGCCAGCGTCGGGAGAAACAACCCTTCGTCATATACTATGCTAGCAAGACACTGAATGAGGCTTAGTGCAATTACACTGTCACTGAAAAAGAACTGCTAGCAGTAGTATTCGGGTTGGAGAAATTCAGATCGTACTTATTAGGGTCCAAGGTCATCACTTTCACTAACCACTCCACCCTCCGGCATTTGTTGGCAAAGAAGGATGCCAAACCATGACTCATTAGATGGATCCTTCTATTGCAGGAATTTGACATCAAAATCCGTGACAAAGCCAGAAAGTAGAATGTTGTGGCAGATCACCTATCCAGATTGGGCCCAGACCACATTGCCTATTCCCTGCCTATCCACGAGCAATTTTCGGATGAATCTCTTTTGGCAGTTCATTCTGTTTAGTTCCCCTGGTATGCGGATATCACGAACTACCTTGCCGTAGGCAAGATTCCTGCGAATCTATCCAAGGACCAAAAATCCAAATTCAATGCAGAAGACAACTACTACCTTTGGGATGACCCACTACTCTTCTGTATTGGAGCGGACCAGATTATTCGAAGATGCATCCCAGATTCTGAGATCCCCAGTGTGTTATCTTTTTGCCGCAACGATGCTTGTGGTGGTCACTTCTCGGGATGGAAAACCGCTACAAAAATTTTGCAATCGGGATTCTTCTGGCCAACCATCTTCAGAGATACACATGAATATGCCCAACACTGCAAACGATGCCAGTCGGTCGGTTCTATGACCAGGAGAGACATGATGCCACTCCAGCCCATCATGGTTGTAGAAGTGTTCGATGTCTATGGCATCGATTTTATGGGCCCTTTTCCGAACTCGCATGGCCTCGAGTACATATTACTAGCCGTTGACTATGTCTCGAAGTGGGTCGAGGCCATCCCAGTGAGACGTGCTGACCATAAGACCGTCACTTCTTTCGTACGACAAAACATCTTCGCGAGACTCGGAATACCCCTCTCTCTGATTAGTGACGAGGGAAGCCACTTCATTCACGCCCATTTCAGGTCATTGTTAAAGAAATACGGGGTACATCACCGTATAGCCACCCCGTATCACCCGTAGACTAATGGGCAGGCTGAAGTGTCTAACAGTTAGATCAAGCTGATTCTCCTGAAGACGATTAGGCTAGATAGGAAGGACAGATCCGATAAATTAGTTGATGCACTCTGGGCATATCAGGCCGCATACAAGGCCCCACTCGGAATGCCACCATATCACATGGTATATGGCAAGGCCTATCACCTTCCTGTAGAGCTAGAACTCCGCACCTTTTGGGCGGTGCGAAAATGCAACCTTGACCTCGATGTAGGAGGTCAAGAACAGAAACTCTAGCTCAGTTAATTAGAAAAGATCCGACGAGAGGCCTATGAGAATGCATTGATATACAAGGACAAGACCAAGGCCTTTCATGACCGCCACATCCGGAGGAAAGCATTCACACCCAACCAGCGAGTCTGGTTGTTTGATTCATGACTGAAACTATTTGTTGGGAAGCTCAAATCCAAGTGGACTGGCCCTTATGTTGTGATTCATCCATATCCTAATGGGGCAGTCCAGATCAGGGACCCAAAATCTGGGATATATCCACGGTAAATGGCCAGCGCCTCAAGCTATTTTTGGTCCAGGAACCTCCTCCACCTGACAAGATCGTTCATCTTATTGAGGATGTGTGATTGAATTTTCGCCCAGCTAGAGGCGTTAAACTCAGCACATATAGATACCATTTACCCCACATTCCACCATCATTTATACATAACCATTTTTATACCTAGCATACTTTTCTTTTAGCATGTTTTCTTTATGTATATTGCACGCTGACAGGTTGGCCGGTGCTGAATGTATAATTTCAGGAGCAATTACAGGTGATTTCTACCCATTCTCTCCCTGCTGTATTTATTTTCTTTTATATTCTTGCATGACATTCAAGAACTTAGGCTTGGGGGGGTAGATACAACAAAACTAAAAAATTTTTATGCCAACATTTAGGAAAACCTCGGAGCTGCATGTAAAACATACTTTAGGACCCTAAATAAAAGAACAACTAACTCCACCTCCAATGCTCGCATTGGAGCTAGAAATCGTCTGCAACAGCCATTTCTGACTCACCTGCTCACCTCTTGTTCTAAATTTAGGGTCAAGTTAATTGTAACCCGATACGAGAATTTTATGAAGTACAAATTATAAGAGGTTAATTGTTCATAGAAAATATACATATTGCATTCATGAATAAGATTATTTTATGAAGAGAATACATTAGGGATTTTATCCTCTAGTTGATTCCTGTAATCTGGAATTCAGTACAACTTTTCACACACAGGTAGAATTTGCAATGGAATCACGGTGAAGGATTGATAAACATCTTTAGTCCGTCGTGAAGAAGCAGTGCTTCTTTTCCTGAACCCCTGGACAGTGTTTTGGGAGTCAGGTAGATTTTCCTCCAAAAATCCACCAAATAGTGTGAGATGAGAGTAAAGTGTACTGGTGCTCTAATATTAGTATAAGGAATCTGGAGTCCTAGATAATTAGGTGATGATACTCTGAGATGAGACATAGTTTTCACTCTCGGTTCCTACATATACATCTTGTGTGAAATTTTAAGACCCACCAAATAAGGCAAATACGCAGAGAGTGAGTTCTCATAAAACTAGGGCTAAGGTGGATGGTTACGACCATTCTTTACGGAATCCTCAACTGAAGGAGGGTATTGATAACAAGGTAAGAAATACACCATCCTATCCATCTCTCCCAGTGCCGTGAGTAGGCACTTCCACCAAATAAGCCACCCAATGTCTCTTGAGTACCACCAATCCCTAATAATGCCTCCTCAATAAAGTTCATGGATGTGTTATGTTGAAAAAAGAGAAAAAAAAGAAAGAGATGAAATGAAAAAAGAAAAAAATGAAAAGAAAGAAAAATTTAAAAAAAAAAAGAAGAAAAAGCAAAGAAAAGAAAAAAAGTGAATATTTAGTTCAGTTGCATTGAGGCAATACCATCAAATACATTTGAGATCCACCAAATATGGCCTTAACCTATCTTTCTTGTGTTTCTGATCGCCCGAATACTGGCTGAGGAATTCTGACTTAGTGTTAAGGTTATGAAAGCTCAATTAAAGTGTTAATGCCAAGTGAGACCACCAAATCAGATCATATGTGTGAATCTAGTGAGATTGTGAGCTCTAAGAAAAAGAAAGAAAAGAAAAAGAAAAAGAGTAAGAGAAAATGAATACAAAGGAATCAAAAGAGAGCACAGTCTTCTCGTCTTTCTCTTAGTTGAGTCACTTGGTAATCTGGGAATATAGATTCTATAGTTCTAGTCTCTATGTAGCACCAAGCGAGAGTGAGCCACCAAATATATAATCTTTTCCCTCATAGATTCTCTACCTAAGCCTAAAGCCAGGGTGAAATTCATAGAATATCTTGAATACCCCAAGGGAAGAAGTCTGCCTATCCCGCTAGAATTTTTACTAGGGGTCAAGTACAGGCTTTAGAGGTGAATCAATTTTTCACTCGAATTCGTTGCAAAAGCTACATAGCTGCACTTTCACAATTGTCTGGATTTCTAGAGCATAGAATGAAAACAAAAAGGAGAAAAATCTCTAGGCATACACATGATAAAATAATCAATCTGTTAGGAACCCTTCTGTAAATAATTTAGTCTTGCATTTGCTAAGGACTAGCAAGATTTAGGCATGGGGGTATGATTGCGCAGCAATCAAAGGTCTTAACTGACCTAGATTAAGCTAGGACTTAGCATAAGTCAGGGTTATTCGTGCATGCATAAGCATTATCTGTATCTTTACTGCATTACTTTAGCTATGCATAAAATAATGATATAATGTGCTGACTAAGTGTATTATGTCAATTGCAGGCAATAAGCTAATCACGAGCTGGATCTGGAGCTGGATCTGAAGCTGGATCAGGAATAATAGGTGTTGCAGCAGACCTGGAGTAGAAGGCTTAGATTAGATGTAGGAATAATGATGTAAGGGAGTTACGATTTGCTATTCTATTAAGTAGGAATTAAGCAGTAAAATGTGAAGAGCATAGGTCCATCCTAGCCCTATGATAGCCTAGAGACTTTCCCAAGCCTTAGCCACCCTTAGATTAGGTCACTGCACCGTAGGAAACCTTAAAACCCTAATTCCAACCTTTATCTGGATGTCCAGAACCCTTAGCCAACTCCTGCACACCTTAAACCCACTTCTGTAGTGTTATTGGACATCCAGACACTTGGTCAGATGTCCAATTTCTGCAGAATACCCAAGACAGAACCTTGAATCCTCCCTAACTCTGATTGGACGTCCAGACAACATGTCTGGACTTTTGATTTTTGAGTATAAAATGTCTTACACTATTATTAGATGTTTGATACTGCTCTCCAGTTCTTGTTTTGAGATTCAAGCCTTGATCTTGGATCTCTAGGTCCCTAAACCCAATTCCAACCCCATAGGAACCTAAATTAAGGTGCCCTAATTCTAGTACATCATCTCTAGGCCTCCCTAAGGACCTAATTAGGTCCTCACTAAACCTAATTGACTTGGATCTTAGTCAATTCCATCAACTTATTCAATTGGACTCATTAAGTCCAATTGAGCGCTAATCTCAGCACACATTGTCCAATTGGACTCAGTGAGAGTCCAATTGACCTAGACCTAAACTAATTGAGTTGTTTTACTCTCAATTAAGTTTCCACACACCCAATTAAACTTGTATTAAGTTTAATAGCACTTTACCTTAGTGAATTAGGGCTTACAACCCTAATTTGAGACCTACCTTGACCTAAACCCACTAGAACCTAACCTAATCAACCTAACCAACTAAGTTTCGACCCACACACACCATCCACATGAAAATATCTAGCCTAGAGTTCTCTAGAACTCTCTACCATGTGTTGTTGCCTTGGTTGCCAAAATTAACAACCAAGAGCCATTCAATTTTTATATCCACATTTGGTGGATCTAAAAACCACTATCCATCCTCTCTCTCTCACTCTCCCACGAGCTCCCACAATAGGCCTCTCTAGAGAATTCCATAATTCTTTAGAGAGCTTCCCTTAGGTCTATAAAAAGACCTAAGGGGTGGCCACTTGCACCCATCCACTTTTTGGCCATACTTGCTTGGCTCCATCCACCTCCACTTAGGCTAGCCACCACCATCTCCACAAGCTGAGCACCACCATGAAGGACACCATGCCAAGATGCTGGATCACTTCTCCAGCCTCTCTCCAAGGGTCGGCCTAAGTTCCATTGGCCGCCCTCATTCTCCTCTCCACCACTCCAAGGCCATCGGAGCCCACTTCCGAATGCCCTCACTTCTGATAGATTAGTAGCTAGCTCTTTACATTTACTACTTTCATTTACTGCTTTGTATCGTAGCCCTTATTCTCCCCCAATGATGCATGCAAAATCCACCCGTAGATTCTTGTATGCGATCGTTTTCTGATAGCTAGCTTTACATTTTCAAGCATTCATGTACAAGCTTTCCTCTGCAAGTTCATGTTGCAAACACTCTCCAAATGAATGAATGAAAAATATATTTTCTATACATATACGTCTATGTGTTGAGAATCACCATGAGCTCATTGCAATATCTTTTGCGTGATAAATGTTTCCTGTTTCAATTCCAAATATACTTGCAACTAATCATGTCGTACTTCAATATGTAATAATCATAAACCGATGTGTGATTTTAAACAGAGTAGAGCGGTAAAAGATCATATTCAAAAGTAAAACAAAGGCCTCCCAGAGACGAACAACCAGGACTCAAGTCTCGTTATCTTTTATTGAATATCTTTGTTTGATCATATTGCGCACTATACTACGACGTTTTCCCAGCAAAAATGCGCTTTACGACGGCCAAACACTAATTCCAACACCGTAGGAACCTAAATTAAGGTGCCTTAACCCTAGTACATCACCTCTAGAACTCCCTAAGGACCTAATTAGGTCCTCACTAAACCTAATTGACTTGGATCTTAGTCAATTCCATCAGCCTATTCAATTGGACACATTGAGTCCAATTGAGCCTTGATCTCAGCACACACTATCTAATTGGACTCAGTGAGAGTCCAATTGACCTAGACCTGACTTAATTGAGTTATTTTACTCTCAATTAAGATTTCACACACCCAATTAAACTTGTATTAAGTTTAATTGCAGTTTACCTTAGTGAATTAGGGTTTACAACCCTAATTTGTGACCTACCTTGACCTAAAACCACTAGAACCTAACCTAATCAACCTAGCCACCTATGTTTCGACCCACACACACCCACACACACCATGCACATGAAAATAACTAGCCTAGAGTTCTCTAGAACTCTCTACCATGTGTTGTTGCCTTGGTTGCTAAAATTAGCAACCACGAGCCATTCAATTTTTGATCCACATTTGGTGGATCTAAAAAACACCATCCATCCTCTCTCTCTCCCTCTCGCATGAGCTCACACCATAGGCCTTTCTAGAGAATTCCATAATTTTCTAGAGAGCTTCTCTTAGGTCTATAGAAAGACCTAAGGGGTGGCCATTTGCACCCATCCATTTCTTGGCTTTATTCACTTCCATTTAGGTTAGCTACATTCACTTCCACTCTGTCTCGACAAGTAGCACCACCATGGCCACCACCACCTCCACGCCAGGATGATGGATCACCTCTCCAACCTCTCTCCAAGGGCTGGCCTAAGCACCATTGGCTACCCCTCCTCCTCTCAACCACTCAAAGGCCATCAGAGCCCACCTCCGAATACCCTTATTTCTACTAGATTAGTAGCTTAGTTCTTCATAGTTTACATGATTTTATTTACTGCTTAGTAGTATAGCTCTTTATTCTCCCCCAATGATGCATGTAAAATCCCCCCATAGATTCATGTATGAGATCTTTTTCTGTTAGTTAGATTTATTTTTCAAGCTTTCCTCTATAAGCTTTCCTCTAGTTCCATGTTGCAAACACCCTCCTGAATGAATGAAAGAAATATATATATATATGTGTGTGTGTGTGTTGAGAATCACCATGAGATTATTGATTGCAATATATTTTGTGTGATTAAAGTTGCCTGCTTTTAATTCCTGATAGTCTTGCAATTAAGCATGTCATGCTTAAATACGTAATAACCATAAACCGCCATGCTATTTTAAGCAAGTAGCGCGAAAAGGATCGATTTCAAATTTGCATAAATACCTCCTAGAGACGAATGATAGGGACTCAATTCTCGTTATCTTTACAAAATCATTTTTTGATGAATATTTTAGCGCGACTATACTACGATTTCCAACGACTTCAAAACACGTGAAAATGGCTTATGTCACTTATGCTCATTTATATATTGAGATTAGTGTGTGAATTGCAACACTTGCTCCCTTTGTTCGACCTCGGACTTCATTTTTAGATATTTGAGTTATAAATTTATTTGTTTGAGTGCATTTACCCTATACTACAATGCATATCTTAAATAAAGATGAATTCGTGCCTCAACATTTTGGCACTGTTGCCGAGGAGCAATGGGAAATTCACCACTATTCTTTGCTTTATCTAATTATATTTGAGCACTAACTTACCTTGTTTGATTTCTTGTGATTTTGCGAGGTACTTCACGAGGTGATCTTTTGCGCAAAACAGCCACTCCCAAGGCAGGTAATTTATGTTCTTCCTTAATCAATCACCTATTCTTGGGAAGATAAAAAGGAAACAATTAATTAGGATTCATTTGCCTTATTTCCATAGTAATTTTTATTTAAAGGCAAAATTTCCTGATTTGTGAAAATTTTCATATCGAATTGAAGATTGAGACGATTCTTATCAGAAACTCCCTACCTTAAGCTCTTGTGCCTATTAAGGATTACACTTAAATTCTGAGCATCTTGGACTACTCACCTTCTTGTTTGAAGTCCAAGGTATACATCTTGAGATTTAATTGGACTTGAAATAAGGCCAACTAGGGTTTCTACTCTAGGGTTTTTAAGTGTTAGTTCACATTTTCCTGTATTAAAGGAAATTAACCCCCTGATTGAAAAGATCTAATCAAGAAGAACCCTAAAAATCAAGCTCTAAGATTCACTTGAACTATAAAATTGTGGACCTAATAACCTGAGAATCAATTCAGGGTGATTTCTGGGTATTGACCTAGATTTCATTCTGCCATCTTTAGGGTAGGTCAGGTGAAGTTGATCTACTTTGTGGGCCAACCAACCTCCAAATTAGGTCACAAGTCAAATCAACTTCTAATCAAGTGAAATCCAAGACACAAAATTAGGAATAAAATTAATAGACTTAAGGTCATAAGTCAGTACATTCTGGTCTACTTGGAACCGCAGTGACAAGGAAGGTCGAGTAGGGGAAACCTGGTAACCCATGGGGATGCTCTACCGTGTAGGGGTCTTTGAGGGGCACTCCCTTCCTGGCTACCCGGGTATTTCTTGGGTGTGCAGATTTCTAATTCAGAGGTATCATCCACCTCAAAACTGCCTTAGTCAACCAAAAATCCTTGGGTGCCTTGATTGGGTCCAAACAACATCCGATCCCTTATCTTTTCTCTAGAGCACACACATAGGAAGGTCATTAGGTTTTTAACCTAAGAGACCTCATTAGATTTTCCTAGGAGTTTCTTTCAAATCTAATCAAGTTCTAATATAATCTTGAGTTTGATTATATTGGATTCACCTTGATTCCACCACCTAATTTTTACAACCTGCCAACTTGGGAAAGACCAATTAGGAAACCTGAATCCAAAATGATCATAAAAGACAAAGTGATTGAGGCTACCCTTAGATATTTTGAAGATTATCCAGCCAGCATGATTCAAGTTAATGTCCCAGAAACAATAGAATTCATTATGAGCCATGTTAAACTATTGCTTACTCAACTAGAAATGGTTCAACCCAGGAGACCCTCATACCAGAATTCAATGAAGTTTATGAATTACATAGAACAGAGGATTTACATTACTTTGCAAATCCATCACTTTGAAAGATACACCAAGGTATCATTGAGTAACGTGTGGATGTTCTGAGTATATTAAGAAAAGCCATTGATGAGACATCTTGGAGTGGTTCTAAAGGTTCTCAAGAGCTTGGGTTAGATGATCATAGTTGTTATGGACCCCCAACTCGAATGAATTCAGATTCAAATTTCATAGCAATTGACATTCCTGATCTTAATGAGGGTGGGGAGGATCCAATTGCAAGTGTTCCCAATTTCAAGCCAGCCCTAGAAAATCAAGAGCCTGGTTCACCAAGCTTAGATTTCCCCGACACCTGTGATGATGAGCTTAACACAGAATTCTCAGGAATGTAAATCTCGAGCCTTATCCTGTTAAGGTGATTCTCGAGAATGATTCTGACATCCTTGTAGAGCCCAGCCTAGATTCTAGTGATCCAATCCTTGCCCTTAACCTAGAATCTGGATTCAAGCCTACTTAGATAATCATGAGGCACAAAATGATGAAAGTCAGATTTTGAATTTGAAATACGATTTTGGGCTTGTATTTGATGAATACACCTCTCCAACGTCCTCTGAGACATAGATCAATTTTTCGGAAGTCACGCCAATTTACGATACAGAAACCAAGGAGTTGGAAGAGTTAGGACTCGATTGGGTCTATCCTAGGAGCCAAGAACCTGAGCCCATGCCTAATAAGGACACCTTTTTAAGCTCAAAATCTAAAACTAGGGTAGATTCAAGTTAGGTTGTTGATTCTACTTATCTTGACTCTTTCTATGGTGGAACCTCTGATCTAGAATCAAGTTCAGAACATGATCTTCGCAATTTCTCTGACGATTTTGAATATTACTCTGATTTCGGAGAACTGTTGCTTCCTAATGGCTCCAAACCAGTTTACAACCTCAGCGACTACAACCCGTCCTTTGATTCTAACACTGAGGTCAATGATTTGAAAGAAACCACCTCTTCCACAGCACATACAGAACCTTCTCAAATCTGAACCCAACCCTGACCTGCAACTGGAATCAACTTCTACTCTAATTCTCCTCTCGATGATTCAGTTGCATATGATTCTCCTCCATCTTTTAATCGGGTTTCGGACTTTGATCAGACTACTAATCACATCCCATCCTTCTTAGATCACTCTTGTAGGGTTCCTACATCCTCCACAGACTATTTTGCATTTGAGGGTCCCTACTCTGACCAGGCTGAATTGAATTAGCCAAACTCTAGATTTTCATTTCCACATCCTTCTGAGCTGCAAAGCAACTAGTGGGCACTGCATCACTTGATCCACATCCATCAACCCACCAGACTGATTGGGTTTGGGCTACATCACCAGCCTGTTATCTGAACAAGCACCTGGTTGGACCAACCAGGCTTTTGATTAAGGAGTTTGTTCTACAAAACTTCGCTGATTTGACCACTCCTCCTTGACCACTTTCTGCTCGAATGAAGGCATTAAATTTATCTCTTAATGGGAGGCAACCCATCATTCCAAAAAACCTGAGATCCTTCTAATTATCCTTTTGAGCTTCACGTCTACTGCACTCTGAGTTCAATTTTAGAATAACCAACTCCACCTTTGGTACTTGTGCCAGAGCTCGAAATCGTCCGCAACAGTCATCCCGACCCGTTTGATGGGAACACCATCATGAGCCATAACTAGCTCAATTTGGTCTGATAAATTTGATAAAAGCTCCTACATAACATCAGAAGGTCATATAAGCATAATGATCTATTTTGAGAAGAAGATAAGAAAATAGGGTTATTTCTACAATTTTACCATCTTATCACAAATACAAAATAACCACAGGGTATGTCAGGGATTTATTAAAGGTCTTATGGTCACTAATGTTTAATAAGTGGGTCCATGCAGACAGAAATGGGTTTTCATGCATTTCAAGAATTAATGGATATCTAAAACCCTAAAAGCAGACCTGCTTAATTAACTGGGATTCTGGTCGGGATGAAATTCATCTAAATCTTCTAAAAATCATAGAAAAATATTCTCTATCATTTGGCATCCTTCATTTAACCATCTAAACCCATTTTGACATAAAACAGAGTCTTAGATAAATAGTTGCCCTAATTTAGGTTTTTACATAATTTACCCAGGCAAACTTTGTCAAAACCTAAATCAAAATTCACCATTAAATTCCTTGGGTCTAAATTAGGTTTTTACCAAAATTTGGGCTAAATCAGAGATCATCTTGACCAAGTTTGCAATTTGATCCAATCTGACTCTTTTCTCTCACACACATGCGCCTAACTTTCAAATTATTTGTCAGAAGCCCCCCAACTTCTTCATCTTCCTTGCAAATTGGTCCTTGCTACCATTTGAGGTCAACTGACCTCCAGATGGGCTTTGACCAAACCAAATCCTACTCTGATGGCAATCAAATCCTACAAAATTTGGTGGGATTGATGTTCACACCTATACAAATCTACCGGGATAGATCCTAACTCCTAAAACCCTTTGATTTGCACGTGCAAATGCACAAAATCAATGTGTGCTTATTGATTTCCTAAAGAGCAAATCAAAGCTCTTTCCTGATCTAGAGTCCTCTTTGGAGCTCTATTTAAGCCCTCGAACCCCTGCCTTACCTCCTTAGCAAGTTTTGGCAAGCTAAATACCTCTACTTCTCCTCCTCTGGCCACCAAACCTCTCTCTGTCCTCCTCTTTCAGCAGTCCAACAACCAAATTGGATAGCCAACCATCTTCCTCTATTCATCATGGTCGTCGCCAGCCAAAGTGCGACTGCCATCTCTGCCTCCGTCCTCGTTGCCACCTCACGATCTCCATCTCCTTCTCCGACTCTAGTCAAGCCACGATTGGAGCAGTCCGACTATTTTCCTCACTCCTATGACCCTCTACCTTCTCCTCTACTCCTCAACATCACTTCCCCCTCACCCGCACTTCAAATCAACCACGCTTCCACCTGCTATGCCATCGTCTTCCTCCGCTCCAACAATGCTCCGAGAAAGCCTCCCCGCTGCTCCACTGCATGAAATGAAGCCACTCCACTTCCAAAAGCTTCGCCACTCTTCAGAGAGCAAAATCTCTCTGATTATTAAGGCTATTAGCTTCTCCACTGCCCAACCGAACTCCACCTTCACCAACAGCATTCCTCGACTCCGACCCACCACCTCATGTCTCCACTGAGCATGAAAACACCACCACTACATTTGTCGTGCTCCGACGGACCTTTTGAGCTGCTTTGATGAGGTCGAAAGACTGTATTCTCTATTTCAACTGCTTCATCAGACCTCCGCCACTGCCTTGGCTCCTCCGACTTCGTGCACAATCCTCCAACCACGTTCTTCCCCACAAGCATCTCTTGAAGGTGCAAACGACTCCCAGGTGTCTTCCCAAGCACTGTTGTAGAGGAAATCATCACAAAGGAGATTGGATTTTGAAAAACCCATCATCGTAGTATGATTTGCAAAGAAATCTGTCAATAGATAAATTTACCAAATTTTGTAAAGAAATTACAGGTCGAACACAGGGAGGCTACGTCGATCTAAAATCCACATTTATATTTTTTTGTATTTTTATTTTAGAAGTGGGATAATCACAATGGATTTGATATTAACACTAAGAGAGAGAGAGAGAGAGAGAATAATAACTTTTCAACTGAATATTGTTTTTACAACTAGAAAGTATGAAATGATTATAGCTAGAAAGTGGGAAATTCTATTCTCAAAAGCAGTAAAGAAGGGAGAGAGATGTTATCCTCCTCGACAGTTGCTTGGAGGACGAACCGGACGGGGCGACGCCTAGAAGACGGAGGACGAAGATGGAAGATGGACGACGAAAATGGAAGAACCAGGGGCAAGGCAGGGCATCATCGTCGTGAGATCCACTTCCGAAACGATGGAAGAAAACTTTGATTTTGGCTCTAGAGGAGCATCCTGGGTTTGGGACAAGCTTCTTTAGAGCTTTAGAGAGGGAGAGAGATGAAGGAAGGGATGAAGAAGAAGTGGAGGTCGTAGGGCTATATATAGGTGTAGAGGTTGGGGGCAATTAGGTCTTTTTATATATAAAACATTAATTCAGGACCTTTAGTAACGGATTTACCCATCACTGTAGGCCTGAATGTCGACGATGTGCAAGCGTGCCCGCCATCTCCTCCTCTCCCACGCACCTAGTGCATCATCACGTCCAAGCAAACTCGGCTGCTTCATCTTCAGCATAACCGCACACACGTGTGTGATTGCACATCATCACACACATGAGCAATCCACGCACCCAATGCTACCACATTGTCGCTTGATCCGCCGTTCGCATTCCATCTGACAGTCAAATTTGGCCCGCGCACATCACCTGATGCGAACTTGAATAGGTCTTATTAATATGGTGATATTATTGTTGAAATTAGTATAGTGAGTTAACCTAAATCATTTATCTTGGTCACTTTTAGGCCTAGGGTCGATCTCAGGGAGGCAGGGATTAGGAGATCAAGGAGTTTCCACACCTTTCCTAAAGCGTATCTCTTCCTTGCGTTTATTATGTTTTTGGTTTTTCTACTTTTAAGAATTTTTTTTGTGATAATGTTGTTCTTGAGGCACATCCTCAAAAATGAAGTCCTTGGCCTTGAGCCAAATGGTCCTTGGCTTGAAGCCAACTTTGGGTTCCAAAATCGATCTTGTTACTCACAAGATCGAGTACCTTCAAGACAAGAATTATCTTTTCTGTTTTATACTTTTTTTTTGCCCTTTTAATAGCAAGAAATAAAAGACAAATGAAACCAGAATAAATTGCAAGGAAAGAAATGAAAAGAAATACTTAGCTTAGTATATACATATGTATATATATGTAGCAAATAAAGAATATATATATATATAGTTATATATTATATAGATAGAGGTGGAGGTGGAAATGGAGATGGAGATGGAATGTAGCACGGTGTCAAGTTGATTCATGTCTAGCAAGACGCAGCCAACAAGATTAAGTGTTGTGTGGAGTGTGGAGTTGGCGTGTGTGAGTGTGGGTGGAAGTGTTTGCTTTGCGTGGGTATGGGGAAATATTGGCAATTGGTGAGAATATTCCCATGATACGATACGCAGTGAAGGGGTGAGTGCACGGGTATGTGGGTAGTAGATATGAGGTGAATGTGTGTATGGGAGATTGTGGATATGTGGATATATAAGTATATATGTATATATATAAGTAGCTATAACTATATATATGTGTATAGGAATATATATATATATATTTATGGGTGAGAGTGTGTGAGTATATATATATGTATGTGTGTAGGTTTGTGAGAGTCTATGAGTGTGTGTGTCAGGGTGTGTGTGAATGAGGGAGGAAGGCATCCAGTGCAGCACTGAAGGAGCCCCTCACTGCGTGAAAAGGGAGGAACACCACACACATAGCTCACAAAGTCTGCGCGCAGAGCTGTAGTGCACAAAGTCATGCATCGTCTAGCGAGTGGGCATGGGCCACTTCCACGAGTAGGGGCACTGGGAATGTGCGGGCGCAGCACGCAACGCACAAAGGCACGCGCTGAGCGGTGAGGCGCAGGCGCTAGGTGAATGGGTGGAGGCGGTAACGCTGCAAAGAGAGAACGCAAAGCCACCAGCTAAGTGAGAAACATGTCGGTGGCTACAGTGTCGCACAGACTGTGATGAACAGTGCGCTACAGGGTAGCGCAGAGAGCGGTGACTAGGTGAAGGTGGTCTGGCATGCAGACGAGGTTGTGAAGCACGCACGAGCGCGGAAAGAGAACCTAAGCGGTTTGCTTGCGCACGCGGTGGCTCTCAGGGGTGTGCGGCGGTGTAGGGAGGTGCTAGAGCTCGCCAACTTCAGAGCTTGAAGCCCTGCACTAATGGAGGAGGAGAGGAAACAGCAAACAAAAATGAAAAAATAAATATGCAAAAATAAAAAAAACAAACAAGAATCCACTATGCCCACCTGCTCACGACGGAGCTGGGCGGTGGTGGAGCTCATAGTATGGGTCTAAGACCACTGTGAACTCTCTCCTGCACATAGTGTACCCCTTCTCAACTTGTGAGAAGAGGTGCTGTGTATGGAGAGGGAGAGGGAGATAGAGTGGCCAGCAGATGTGTGGTGTTGTGTGTGTTGTCTGAGGAGTGGCGATGGGTGTGTCTGTGGGTGGAGGCTGACTGCTACAGCAGGGGAGGGTGCATGGACTTTTATAGGAGTGCACTCCTCTCGCCATGCTGCAGCAGTGTAGGGTGTGTGGAGACATGCACAACAGCCATGAAAAAAGAAAATGAAAATGGTGAAATTGCAATGCAACTCACAATGAAGATGTTAATTATAGAAGTGGATTGAATGGCCATTTATTTGCACTCTCTTCCCCTCTTTATAAATGCATGCAAGTACATATTTACAAATGCAAGTATGGCTACATAAGATGCATGGGCAATGCTAGGAAATAACATAAGATGGCATATTTATTTGCGTAACTTACTGTGCAATCATACCCCCATGCCTATCTTTTGCTAGTCCCTAGCAAAACATTTGTATCATGTTTAGAAATGATCTTAAGCTGAAGATTTTTTTTCTGAAGCAAAATTAATGTGTTTATCAGTTAGATATTGTGAGAACCAATAGCAGGGAAGACTACCAGTACTCAAGTCTTACATGACATAGACCATCTCTCAACTAGCTTGGACTCTTGATATTTAAACCTCAAGTATGATTTCCAGGACTCAGATGGTTTGGTCGTACTCAAGAGCTAAGAGATTATGGTTTGTGCACAGTGAAGGATCAAGACCGACCATATGAACATTAAGGCTCAAGCCCAAGGTTTCACGAATTTTTAAATACAGGTTGGTCTCAGCTTCAGCTCATGTCTTTGGATTAACCCTCAAAAAGATGATGGAAAAACTCAACCCCACTTTAATTCTTTTTGTCGCTCAAAAAATATATGGTAGAAACAGGGTATTTGTAACATGCCCTGAAAAGCTTTTGGGGAGAAGAATTTACAAACATTTGGAAGATATACTGACTTATTCTCAAGATTTGTTTTTTTTGAAACAAGTGTCAATATATCTCCTACAACTTTACTTGGAAGAGCACTCATTTGGTGGGTGAGTACTTTTTTGGGTTGAAAGAATCTCCTAAACACAAGACTATAGACTGGGATAAAAAGTCTACCTGCGCGCACAGGTAAGGACTCCACCTTCCCTAATGAACACTAGGGTTGAATCTTATGTTCACCTGGTCTTTCTCGATATGTGTAGTGTGAACCAAGATTACTTAGACTCTCACGTAGAGGCAAACCAAAAAATCCTGTACTGGTGATTAGGTACAAGAATACATCCTAAGTTAGGAGAGATTCTGATCTATCTTATCAATGCTCGAGTGAATTAAGCCAAGCCTGAGTGAGTCAAGCTTCTGTGACCCAGAAAGTCTTCAAAGCAGAGGTTGAATATCCACAAACACTTATTGTATTTTTGTTTCATCTTTTAGATCATTGCTAAACACTTTACACACTTTTTTTTTTTAGGTTATGTACATATTTATAGATGGATATGTATAATGAATGCAGAAGCTGCATGATACCCATATAATATCCGGATCCTATGGATGCCTATCCACCCCCCCTCCCCATGCTAAAGGATGCTATGTCCTCATATGTATGCAGGGTAAAGCAAGGTCGAAGGGTCTTGGTATGAGAGCTGAGGTGTGAGGTATTCAGCAGGGTGGTAGGGCGGGTGGATGGTGGGTGGTGATGTGAAAAGTGAAGAAGTGCGAAGTGAAGTGAAGTAAAATGGAATGTGTAGGCAAAAGTGGAGTGTTGCGGGGTGTCTCAGAACAAGCGCTGAATTTAACGTCCCCAGCTAGACTCAAAGTGAGGCACGAAGTCAGTTACCCTCCAACAGGGCAGTAGTTTCACCAACGGGGGTAGGTTCGTGAGTAAGATAGGGTTTTAACCGCTACCCATTGACCGTAAATTTATGCCCAGATCTGGGATCTTCAATTTCGATGGCCCCATTGGGAAGTGGTCTCGAGACCAAGTAGGGACCAGTCCATTTGGAGTTTAATTTCCCTAGAAAGAATTTAAGCCGGCCATTATAAAGCCAAACTTGTTGAGATGGCACAAATTCTTTCCGCCGAATGTGGCTGTCATGAAAGGCCTTAGTGTGTTGTTTGAAAGTTAAGGCAGAATCATAGGCCTCACGGCGGAGCTCTTCCAGCTCCTGGAGTTGTAGTTTCCTTTCTCGACCACACAGGTCTAGGTCGAGGTTACATTGGTGAACCACCCAAAAAGCGCAATGCTCCAGCTCTACAAGCAAATGACAAGGCTTCCCGTAAACAATTCTATAAGGAGACATACCAAGGGGAGCCTTGAAGGTGGTCCTATACGCCCAAAGTGCGACAATCAGCTTGTCGGACCAATCTTTACGGTCAGGCTGAACTATTTTTTGGAGAATATGCTTGATTTGCCAGTTCGACACCTCAACCTAGCCATTTGTCTGAGGATGATATGGAGATGCGATACGATGGTGGACTCCATATTTCCTCAGAAGTGCCCAAAAATAAGTATGGGTAAAATGATTTCCTTCATCAAAGATAATGGCTCGAGGGATCCCAAAGCGAGCAAAAATGTGGTCTTTGACAAATCGAGTAGATATGACATGGTTAGCATGGCACGTGGGAATAGCCTCGATCCATTTTGAAACATAGTCAACAGCAATGAGGATGTACTCAAAGCCATTGGAAGGAGGAAAGGGACCCATGAAATCAATTCCCCATATGTTAAAGATTTCAACAGCTAGGATGGGTTATAAGGGCATCATGTCACGACATGCCATTGACCCTAACGACAGACACCTAGTGCACCGTTTAGCATAATGGTGTGCATCCTGGTGAAGGGAGGGCCAAAAGAAACCACACTGCAACACCTTGGCTGCAGTTTTCCTCCCAAAGAAATGGCCTTCGCAGGCCTGATCGTGACAGAAGGATAGCACACTGGGGACCTCGCTGTCAGGAATACAACGATGGATGATTTGATCAACACTTACTCGAAAAAGTAGTGGATTATCCCAGAAATAGTCCTTTGCTTCTGCGATGAGACGCTCGTGCTGGTTTTTAGGCCAGCCACGTGGAAGGGAGCCAGAAGCAAGGTAATTGGCAATGCCGGCATACCAAGGTCCACTTGCCACATTAATTGGCAGTAGGTGCTCATTGGGAAAAACCTCGTTAATCGGTAGGGTAAGTCCCATGTGGTCAAGGTCCAGTCTCGAGAGATGATCATCAACAACATTCTAGGCTCCAACCTTATCATGGATCTCAAGGTCAAATTCCTGGAGCAAAAGGATCCAACGAATCAGTCTGGGCTTGGCATCCTTCTTGTGCATCAGATGACGAATGGCTGCGTGATCAGTGAATACAGTAACGTGCGAGCCCAGAAGGTAAGAGTGAAATTTCTCCAGCCCAAAGATGACTGCTAGTAGTTCTTTCTCAGTAGTCGTATAATTCTGCTGGGCCTTATCCAGCATCTTGCTGGCGTAGTACACCAAAAAGGGATGTCTATCAAACCTTTGTCCCAAGATGGCTCCAACTATAAGGTCGAAAGCATCACACATGAGTTCAAAGTCGAGGGACCAATCAAGTGGCTAGAGAATAAGGGCCTTGGTGACTGCTTCACGTAGTTGTGTGAATGCTCCTATACAGTCGGGGCCCATATCAAAGGGTATGTCGGTCGATAGGAGATGAGTTAAAGGCCTAGAAATCTTAAAGAAATCTTTGATGAACCTCCTATAGAAATTGACATGTCCTAAGAAGGAGCGGATTTGCTGAACAGAGCTAGGCACCGATAGATCAATGATAGCGACTTCACGCGGTCTGTTAAATACGTCGTTGTAACACGCAAAATCGATCAACTCTTAAATTTATATTCCTAGATAGGGGAGTATCTAGGGTCGTCCAAGGAGGCTAAATGTTTGCAAAATTGATTATCTTGCTTGGAATACAAATCTCGACTTTCCTTTTGGTATTTTTCAATATATCAATTTCTTTTGTTTCTGAATTAAGACAACATCCGAAATGGTGGCGGGAAAGTGATTTACACTTCAAATTCAAATACTACTTCTAAGTGGCAAGTAGAGCCTCTCCCTAAGCTCACTCTAGGCAAGTGGAGGCCTAGAATAATTAGGGAGAGGAAGTGAAGAATGCTAAAAACAAAGCAAGTAGAAATGCAAATAAGAAATTGCAAAGAAGGCAACTAGATAAATAAAAAAGTGTTTTAGAAAAAGGCCTAGTAGAGGAATGCTTCTACTACTGGAAAATTGCAACTAAGAAAAGCAAACACAAATCCTCTAGATAGATGGTGAAGAAGAGGGCTTCTTGCTCCAAGGTTGGTGGATTCCAATCTTGAAAAGAATCCTCCAACTCCTTCCTTGTTGTGCTCCGCCAAGGTGATGTCCTCCAAGGCAAGCCATAAGGGGGCATGCCCTAAGCTTCTCTCCAAGGGTGGACGTCCACCCTAGGTCCTTCTCCTTTGCCTGGCCATCCTCCTTGAAGTGGAAGAGTACTCCTCCTTGGCGTGGCCCAAGTTTAAGAGAGTGGGGAGAAGAAGGCACCAAAAGGGCTGGTGATGTGCCCCTTTAATCTCCTTCTCTACTCCTTCTTCTTGGCCGTAGGTATAGGTGGTATAGGTAGCAAAATACACTATTGGAGGATGCCCCCAAATGGTGGTAGGTGGTGGGTTTTTATAGAATAGGAAGGGGGCTAAGGTGACTCTTGGAATGGAGGGCTAAGATGAAGAGATGGAGGTGGTTAAGGATCCAATGGCAAGGTCAATTGGTGCCACCTTAAGGGACACCTAGGGAGTGGTTATGGGTGTTGACACCCTTTGATGTTGGCGCCAAAATGGCTTCTAGAACGGGGTCTAAGTTGGCGCCAAGAAGGGTTCTAGAAGGAGGGGTAGGGGGATGGCTAGGATGGGTTGTAGGGTTAGGTGTATGGTGGATGTGGGGGTGTATGTTGGCGCCAAAAAGAGGGGTAGTTAGGGTTAGGTTTTGGTGCCAAAATTGGTGCCTTTTGGTGGTGATAATGGGGTGAAGGGGTGGCTAGGAGGTGGTGCCAACTTGAGTAGGGTAGCTAGCTTAGGTAGGCTTAAGTTGGTGGAGCTAGCTAGGGTTGAATTTGAAGGTGGTGGATGGCCAAGGAGCTGGTTGCTAGCTAAGTTAAGCTAAGCTAAGCTAAGCTAAGCTAGCTTACCTAAAGGAGGAGTAGAGGAAGAGGTGTTGGAGCTAGAGTTTGGAGGGAGGAGCTGAGGATGAGAAGTTTGGAGCTGAAACTGGAGCTGGCTATTGCTGAAGAGGCTGGCATGGGGCTACTCTAGCTAGCTTAGCTTGCTAGTTCTTTGCTAGTTGCTAAGCCAAGCTAAAGTGAGCTAGCTTCTACCATGATGAGCTGAGGTGAGCTAGGTCTGGTGCTCCCAGGGAGGATCAAGCTGGTTGAGGCAGTTAAGGTAGCTTAGCTCAACTGAGCTGAGCTAAGCTGAATCCCTGGGAGCTAGACTTGAGCTTCCTGAGCTGAGATGAGTTCTTCTTCAGTTGGTTGGAGTTAAGTGCAGCTGAATGTAGCTGGGTCTGAGCTGGGTGAACTCCTGTCACCTTAGCTGAGCTAGCTGGAGCTCCCTGTGGACTAGTGGGAGCTGAGATGAGCTAGACTCAGCTAAGTTGAGCTGGATCTGAGCTGACTTGAGCTAGGGTGAGCTAAGATGAACTCTCTTGAGCTGCCATTGGTCTGAGATTAGCTGAATGGAGCTGGGATGGGCTAACCCTAGTTCAAGTGAGCTAGGTTCCAGCTGTTGTGAGCTGGATCAAGCTGAGTTCTAGCTAGTTTGAGCTTCTCCTTCACCATTTGGCATCTTGAGTGCTAGGGTTTTAGGGATCTGTATATCTGTTCATCCCTAACACTCAAAAAAACATATCAAAAAGACAATAAAAAATGTAATCATGCCTAACCTAGCTTAAATGATGATAACCTAATTTATGCCTAACCTACAGCTAGTCTTGAGCTAGGTTTGTTTTAATGCATAAGAATGATGATAAATTGGCGTTTATCACACCCCCATGCTTATCTTTTGCTAGTCTCTTAGCAAAACTTCAATTTTTTTGGAAAATGGAATTTTTGGGAAATCTAATTTTGTTGACTTTTGAGGAAAAAAAGAGATTAAGGGACTTTGGTTGATCTAAACACTGGAGGTATAGGATTTGTTAAAGATAAACATCAGGATTTGTTTTTGGATCCAACCATTAGATAAAATGGGATCAATATATCCTCTAGAGAATTCACAAATTAACCCCTTGTTAATTCAGATGACTTGAAATGTTTGTTTTTAGGATTTTTCTGGCTCATGAATCTGATTTGCAACTTGCAAAATCTTTTAAAACCTTGTGTCTGTGCTTGTGAAAAGCCAACAGTTATACAGGCGTGTTAATTTTTTTTTTCTCTCCCCCATGCTTATTTTTAACTTAGTCTTACAACAGATGTGTCGGGATCATCATTCCCGTTACCATTCCTCGAGGGGGCTCTGGCACCAGTACTTCGGGATAGAACTATCCATGACACCACTCAGGAGCTCACAACCCTAAAACACGATGCGGTGTAAAGGGGCGCTCCAAGCAAACTCAAGCTCTTGCTTCGATGCTATAGGTAGAGCACCGTCCAAGACACTTGAGCTGCTAAAATGCGCTTTAATGCTCCGTCTAAAGATATGAAATATAGATATGGAGCAACGTCGAGGTGGTACATGTTGACATCGCATCCTCAAAGGAGGCATTTTCCTCCTTCTTGGTGGTGGGAACTCAAATCAATGATCTGCTTCAGACTTTTACTAAGTCAAAACAAGGGAGTTTTTCAAATTTTTAGTTGTTTTTAAGTGATGGCTTGTGTGTGAAAATTGACACGAGAAATTTCTCCAGACATGCAAGTTGTTGAATCAGAAACTAAGTCAAATACTTTCCGTATTACAAAATAGGATCAAGTCACCTGAACTATCATGAGTTTAGGTGGAATTTTAGAGAAGCATATCTGATCTAGTCTAAATAGACCCTGGAATTCTAATGATTAGATCAATGTCATCATCCTTAGTTTGTTAAAGATTAAATCCCATTGTACCAAAAGTGAATTTTTCAACCTTATTCCCGATTTCAAAATTTTTCCTCAAAAAGTTTTCAACATTTTTTTTTTTTGGTATGCAAGCAGGAAATAAATTCAAGAATAATGCAGATTTTTAGGTTTTGAAAATCCTAAATCGATCGTCAAATTTGAAAACACCCCCCCCCCATGCTTAAGATATGCCATGTCCTCATGCATTAGGAGGGAAAAGGGATCACCTTAGTGAAGAATGGTCGGGTTTAGGATGAACAAAACTTGGAAAAAGAAGAAAAAAGGAAAGCAAGAAAAAATGATGGGTTACCTCCCATCCAGTGCTATCTTTTATGCCATTCAGCTGGGCGTGAAGGTATGCACGAAAGACGGAAAATCATGTAAATAATTGGACACTTGGATGCCTGCAAAAAAAGGTGTCTTCTTCTAGATCCCTAGAAAATTGATTAGAAGCAATATTGGGATCAAAGTTGGATGGAAAATGATAAGTGTAGCCCGAGTCTGACCATGGTTTTAAATCAGGTTGGATGTCAAACTCGGGTGGGGTTGGTGGCAGGTCCGTAAGAAAGGAGTCGGGGAAGGAATGGTGAGGATTAGGTGAAGTTAGTGTGGAAAAATTAGGTGTGTGAATAGTGGGTGGGTTAGGGTGCTTAGGGGGTGTATCAGGAATAAATTTGGGGTCAAGACAAGTTTCCAGATCACAGATTTCGCTGACCACTGATTCTGAATTAGAGTCCTCAAAAAAAATTGTTGTCGGTAAGGGTATCTATTAACATTGTCTCCTCCACCATATTGGAAATTTCAGTATCTGAGTCCTCAAAAAAGTTATCATCATGGAATCTCCTGGAGGATTTGAAAATATCTAAAGTGAGAGTTTGGCCTGCGTAAGTGATATCCATTTTGCCTGTGTGGCAATTGATATTTGCCTTTGTAGTGGCCAAAAAAGGGCGTCCAAGGATTATTGGGGAGTCCAGTAATGATTTAGGAACCTCAATGTCAAGAACTAGAAAGTCTGCACGGAAGACACAATTCTAGACCTTGACTAAAACATCCTCGACAATCCCATGAGGTTTGGTTGTATATCGGTCAGCTAATTGCAGGGTAACCTCGACGGGTTTTAATTCACCGATCTGAAATTCTTCAAATAAACTCGTGGGAATAATATTAACTGAGGCACCAAGATCAAGGAGGGCGCGATTAAAGGTAGTGTCATCAATACTTAGAGAAATTAAAGGCACCCCCAGATCTTTCATCTTAGGAGGCAGCTTACTCTGTATGACAGAGCTTACTCTCTCCGAAAGATGCACCTATCCTAGATTTTTGGCTTGCCTTTTAGGAGTACAAATCTCCTTCAAAAATTTAGCATAGGCAGGTATATATTTGATGGCATCTAGGAGAGGAATAACGATATGAACTTGCCCAAATAGATCCATGAGTTCTTTTGTAGTGAGCTCAGATTTCTTTTTTTTGTTGGTGGTGGGGTAGAGAGCTTGTGAGAAAGGGATAGGAATCTTGTCTTGAGATTTTTGTATTTCTTTTTCTTCCTAATAGGGAGGTGGGGAGTCAATTTGCACAGGTATATCACCAGGTTTGTGTGAAGGCCTGGGATCAGTGGTGGTTTTCCCACTCCTCAAAGTAAACTGCACGTGCAGTCGGATTATTATTTGGAGGAGGTGGGGGGGCCTGCGATTGCAGAAACCTGGGCGGCTGCTGAGGTGGTGGATTAGGAGGAGACAGATTCGAATAGTGTGGAGTTCTGCCAGTATAATGGTTCCCTTGGTGATTAGGGTTGGGCATCGGTTGGGACGGAAGATGTCCTACAGGTCTTTGCGTGGGAGTAACCCCAATCTGATTGTTCAGATTTGTGATGGTACGGGTTGCTTCCATCATTTTTGTTTGCATTTCCTGCAGGGTTCGCATCATCTGGGCATTAATGTCTTGTTGGGATGGCCCAGGATGGAAGTTTGGATTCGGCCCATACCCATGATATGGTTGGGAGGAAACTTGATTATTCCAAGAGTAGTTCGGGTAATTTTTCCAATTGGAAGAATTATTAAAGGGCTCCTGGATGGCAAAAATGTTTTGAGTGGGGTTAAGATCTAGATAGTTGTAATTCCCCAGTGAATCATGGGCAACCTCAGAATAATCAGCAGGAGTAGTGTTGAGATTGTGCAAATTTTCTCTTCGTGGAAAGTTAGGTTGGGTTAGATGTGGGTGTGGAGCTTGAGTTGATGTGGCTAGTCTTTCCTCAATTTTCTTTTGATTAATATGCATCTGGTCGAGTTTTTGAGCGATCAATTGAAGATCGTCTTGGGTGACAGGGATAGATTGAGTGCCTATTCCATGAACACCGAACTGCGGGTTTTGGGTTCTGCAAAATGTGTTCATGGAAGCTTGATTAAATGAGTTTTCACTCATTTCTTCAAACAGGTCGTAGGCACTTTCAGCATCTTTATTTAAGAAGTTGCTGCCACACGAGGCGTCGACAAAATGTTGTATTTGATCTTCTAATCCATGATAGAAGATTTGCACGAGCTGCCATAAAGGAATCTCATGGTGCGGGAAACTTCTTAAAAGATCTTGAAATCTTTCCCAAGAATCATGGAAAGTCTCACCAGATTTTTGGTGAAAGGTCGTAATAGATCTTCGCAAGGAATTGGTACGACCTATGGGAAAGAATTTCTTGAGGAAGGCGCTCTTGAGCTGAGGCCAAGTTGTGATGGGTCAGCCAATGGTCCTGAACCAATAAGCGGCCTTATCTTTAAGAGATAATGGAAAAAGCCGCATCAGCCATATGTCTTCTTGCACATTTTGGGAACGGGTTGTTTGTGCAAGAAGAGTCAGTTCCTCAAGGTGGCTGGAAGGGTCTTCCCCAGGAAGGCCATGAAAGTGTTTAATTAGGTTCAGGACTGTAGGCTTGATCTCAAAGTCCCCCTCTGGTATGACCACCCCTAGTCGTTCATCATAATAAGATGGATCATAGAAATCTTTTAGAGGAACAACAGGCTGCTGACGGGGTGGTGGGTGTGGCCTTGGATTGGCTAGGTTTTGAATGTTCCTAGTCAATGTTTGTTGATTGGAATTTAATTTATTAATCTGCTCGGCCATCAATTTTAAAAGATCAGGTAGGGGGTCTTGATGTTGTGTTTGGGGCAACTCAAGATTAAGAAGCTCCAAGTGTGGGAGGTTAATGGTGGGTGGGTTTTGGGTGGAAGGGTTAGAATTAGGGTTAGTGGTGGGGTTAGAGGTGGAAGTGGAAGGGTCAGTGGACCTATTTTGTTGTGTTTCCATTTTTTTAGGAGAAGACAGAAAAAGTGGTCTTTTTGCACAGGGGCGAAATCAAATGGTCTTTCCAAGTGCGGATTTTGAGACCGTCGCCCGTGCATAAAATGGAAGAACGGGAGGGGAGGAGAAGAGAAAGAGATGAGAGAAAGTGTGCAATTCAAACAAACAAAACTAGACCTAACTTAAATGCAACTCCCTAATAATAACCTAAGACTTGGTTTATGTAGGAAATAAGTAGTCAATAGTGGATACCCGTTCTATCAACAAATCTAGCCAAGTTACTTAAGGGGAGGTTTGGGCCCAAACGTTTCCAAGGGAAAACCCCAGGTGCTTGTACAAACCCGCGCCTGGTCGTTTGACACGGCCCCTCAGCCTGAACACCAGATATAGATGACAGAATTGGTATTAACTAAAGAAAACTTAAGACCTAGATAGCAAGCCTAAGTTGATAAAGCCTTAGGGGTCAAGTTGCTACAAGTTTTAATTAGGTCTAGGATGCTATAGAGCACACGGAATGTGGAGGGCGTTTATTGGGTTGTTGCCCTATTATTTTGATTTTTTTTTTTGTGTGCAGGAATTGGAGAGTGGCTCCAATGAAAATCAAGTTGCCACACAATTTTTTGTATTTTTGTCTTTTAGGATTTGATTTAGTTAAATGTGTTTTAGGGTTTTCTTTTTAAATTTTCAAACAAGTTTGAAACTTCACAATCAAAGGAAAGACAAGTTGAATTAGTGATGGTTAATTTCCTTTAATGTGAGTCTTTAAAAAGAAAGAAAGAAACCCTAAGTCAATTATCCCTAAGATAGAAAATTACTACCAATGAATTAATTTTAGGCTTTCTGTATTAAGTAGTGGTCCAAACAAGTCAAACAACACCACTACTTTGAAGAAAATCAAACAAGGATTCCAAAAAAGATTTTTGAAAGATTTTAAAAATTTGTTTGGTAATTATTTTGAATTTTTAATTATACTGGTGTTAAAGTCCAGAAATGATACCTGTGGGTATTTTGGACTTTTCAGTATTACCACCGACCTCAAAAAAATTTTGTGATTTTGTATGATATGTAAAATTTCACAGGGATTCTAACAAGCTAAATTTCACAAAAATTGGATGAGTATAAAAATTCTAAAAATTTGTGAACAGTAGCAAAATAGGAAGATTAGAGGGTGTGACCCCTTTGCAATCCACGAATTTTTAAAAATTAAATACAAATCTAATTGATCTGAAATTTGGAAAAGATGTTCCTAACTTAATTAGAAATCACTGTGTGAACGTTTATGATTTTAGGAGGCCTTTGGTGTTAGGAATCGATTTTTCAAGTCTGGACTGAAATCTGGACCCGAAAAATAGAACACCAATACTTGCAATAGAGTGGTGTTAAAGAAGCATTCAAGCAAACAATGGATTTTATATGAGCACCACTCCACTTAATTAAAGTGTTTAGGGTCCTGAAAGCCAAGTTTAATATTTTTCTTTTTTGGTAGTCTTTTAGCCTAAATGTGACAAGAAATGGGGAACCAACCTGAATTCCGTGGGAAGAAAAGGAGCTTTGAGCTCTCGCTTCCAGATTCCCGCTTTCTTCCTACAATAGTTCCTACACACACAAAAGAAAAGAAAGAGAAGGGGATGAGATCCACTTCAAGCAAGAGAAGAAAGAATAAGCAAAGCCGTGGCTCCCCGACAACGATGCCAAAAAGTAATAGCGATTTCACGCGGTTTGTTAAATACGTCGTTGTAACATGCAAAACCGATCAACTTTAAATTATATTCCTAGATAGGGGAGTATCTAGGGTCATCCAAGGAGGCCAAATGTTTGCAAAATTGATTATCTTGCTTGGAATACAAATCTCAACTTTCTTTTTGGTATTTTTTACTATATCATTTTTTTTGTTCCTGAATTAAGACAACATGCGAAATGGTGGTGGGAAAGTGATTTACACTTCAAATTCAAATACTACTTTGAAGTGGCAAGTAGAGCCTCTCCCTAAGCTCACTCTAGGCAAGTGGAGGCCTAGAATAATTAGGGAGAGGAAGTGAATAATGCTAAAAACAAAGCAAGTAGAAATGTAAATAAGAAATTGCAAAGAAGGCAACTAGATAAATGAAAAAGTGGTTTACAAAAAGGCCTAGTAGAGGAATGCTTCTACTACTCGAAAATTGCAAATAAGAAAAGCCAACACAAATCCTCTAGATAGATGGTGAAGAAGAGGGCTTCTTGCTCCAAGGTTGGTGGATTCCAATCTTGAAAAGAATCATCCAACTCCTTCCTTGCTATGCTCCGCCAAGGTGATGTCCTCCAAGGCAAGCCCTAAGGGGGCATGCCCTAAGCTTCTCTCCAAGGGTGGACGTCCACCCTAGGTCCTTCTCCTTTTCCTGGCCGTCCTCCTTGAAGTGGAAGAGTCCTCGTCCTTGGCGTGGCCCAAGTTGAAGAGAGTGGGGAGAAGAAGGCACCAAAAGGGCTGGTGATGTGCCCCTTTAATCTCCTTCTCTACTCCTTCTTCTTGGCCGTAGGTATAGGTGGTATAGGTAGCAAAATACACTATTGGAGGATGCCCCCAAATGGTGGTAGGTGGTGGGTTTTCATAGAATAGGAAGGGGGCTAAGGTGACTCTTGGAATGGAGGGCTAAGATGAAGAGATGGAGGTGGTTAAGGATCCAATGGCCAAGGTCAATTGGCGCCACCTTAAGGGACACCTAGGGGGTGGTTATAGGTGTCGACACCCTTTGATGTTGGTGCCAAAATGGCTTCTAGAAGGGGGTCTAAGTTGGCGCCAAGAAGGGTTCTAGGAGGGGTAGGTGGATGGCTAGGATGGGTTGTAGGGTTAGGTATATGGTGGATGTGGGGGTGTATGTTGGCGCCAAAAAGTTGGGTAGTTAGGGTTGGGTTTTGGTGCCAAAATTGGTGCCTTTTGGTGGTGATAATGGGGTGAAGGGGTGGCTAGGAGGTGGTGCCAATTTGAGTAGGGTATCTAGCTTAGATAGGCTTAAGTTGGTGGAGCTAGCTAGGGTTGAATTTGAAGGTGGTGGATGGCCAAGGAGCTGGTTGCTAGCTAAGTTAAGCTAAGCTAAGCTAAGCTAAGCTATCTTAGCTAAAGGAGGAGTAGAGGAAGAGGTGCTGGAGCTAGAGTTTGGAGGGAGGAGCTGAGGATGAGAAGTCTGGAGTTGAAATTGGAGCTGGCTGCTGCTGAAGAGGCTGGCATGGGGCTACTCTAGCTGGCTTAGCTTGCTAGTTCTTTGCTAGTTGCTAAGCCAAGCTAAAGTGAGCTAGCTTCTACCATGATGAGCTGAGGTGAGCTAGGTCTGGTTCTCCTAGGGAGGATCAAGTTGGTTGAGGCAGTTAAGGTAGCTTAGCTCAACTGAGTTGAGCTAAGCTGAATCCCCGAGTGCTAGACTTGAGCTTCCTGAGCTGAGATGAGTTCTTCTTCAACTGGTTGGAGTTAAGTGGAGCTGAATGTAGCTGGGTCTGAGCTGGGGTGAACTCTTGTCAACTCAGCTGAGCTAGCTAGAGCTCCCTGTGGACTAGTGGGAGTTGAGATGAGCTAGACTCAGCTAAGTTGAGCTGGATCTGAGCTGACTTGAGCTAGGGTGAGCTAAGATGAACTCTCTTGAGCTGCCATTCATCTGAGATTAGCTGCATGGAGCTGGGATGGGCTAACCCTAGTTCAAGTGAGCTAGGTTCCAGTTGTGGTGAGCTGGATCAAGCTGAGTTCTAGCTAGTCTGAGCTTCTCCTTCACCATTTGCCTTCTTGAGTTCTAGGGTTTTAGGGATCTGTATATCTGTTCATCCCTAACACTCACAAAAACATATCAAAAAGACAATAAAAAATGTAATGCATGCCTAACCTAATTTATGCCTAAATGCAGCCCAAAAACCCATTTGTGGAGTAAAATCCTAAGAGCTAGGTTTGTTTTAATGCTTAAGAATGATGATAAATTGGTGTTTATCAATCAGCAATCACATCAAGCTTAGCTCTGTCCACCTCGATACCCCTATCGGAGATGATGTGACCGAGAACTATCCCCTCATGTACCATAAAATGACTTTCTCCCAAGAAAGCACGAGGTTCACATCAATACATCTCTGAAGGATGAGGGTTAGGTTGGCTAGACAATCATCAAATGAAGGTCTGAAGATGGAAAGTCATCCACGAAGACCTCAAGAAAGTCACCCACCATATCATGAAATATCGCCAGCATACATCTCTGGAAAGTTGCTGGCGCATTACAAAGTCTGAATGGCATCCTTCTAAATGCAAAGGTGCCAAAGGGGCAGGTGAAGGTGGTTTTCCATTGTTCCCGAGGGTCAATAGCCACCTGGTTATATCCAGAGAATCCATCCAGGAAATAGAAAATTTTATTTCCCGCTAATCGCTCAAGGATTTGGTCAATAAAAGGTAGCAAAAAATGGTCTTTCTTTGTTGCAGCATTTAGTTTCCTATAATCTACACACACTCTCCAAGATGTAGGAGTGCATATAGGGATGGCTCCACCCCCGTCATTGACACGGATGGTGAGTCCCGCCCTTTTGGGCATGACATGAATTGGGCTCACCCAGGGACTGCCACTGATCGGGTAGTGATAAACACTAGTTTATCATCATTTTTATACATTAAAACAAACTTAGCTCTTAGGATTTTGCTCCGCAAATGGGTTTTTGGGCTGCATTTAGGCATCAATTAGGTTAGGCATGCATTGCACTTTTTACTATCTTTTTAATGTGTTTTTGTGAGTGTTAGGGATATGCAGATTGTCAGAACTCCAAAACCCTAGCACTCAGGAAGGCAACTGGTGAAGAAGAAGCTCAAACTAACTGGAACTCAGCTTGATCCAACTCACCATAGCTGGATTCCAGCTCACTTGAACTAGGGTTAGCTCATCTCAGCTGAATGGCAGCTCAAGAGAGCTCATCTTAGCTCACCCTAGCTCAGGTCAGCTCAGATCCAGCTCAACTTAGATAAGTCTAGCTCATCTCAGCTCCCATTAGTCCACAGGGAGCTCTAGCTAGCTCAGCTGAGTTGACTGGAGTTCACCCCAGCTCAGGTCCAGCTACATCCATCTCTACTCAACTCCGGCCAGCTAAAGATGACTTCATTCCAGCTTAGGAAGCTCAAGTCCAGCTCCCGAGGACTCAGCTTAGCTCAACTCAGTTGAGCTAAGATACCTTAGCTGCCTCACCCAGCTTGATCCTCCCCAGGAGCATTAGACCCAGCTCACCTCAGCTCCTTTTAGCAGAAGCCAGCTTGCTTTAGCTTGGCTTAGTAGCTAGCAAAGAACTAGCAAGCTAAGCTAGCTAAGGTAGCTCCTTCCAGCTCTCTTCAGCAGCCACCAGCTCTAGTGCAGCTCAAGATAAATACATCCAACTCTTCTCCCTGAAAACCTTAGCTCCAAATGCCTCCAACTCTACTCCCTACTAGCTAAGCTAGCTAAGCTATTTAACTTAGCTAGTCCACCTCCATGGCACCAAAACCTACTACCCTACTACCTAAGCTCCAGCAAAAAGACCACCTACTCCTACTTTATTTTGGTGCCAACTATCCCTTCCATCACCACCCTACATCCACCATCAAAACCCATCTCCACCCTCCATTTTTTTCCCTCCAAAATTGCCTTCTAGAAGGTATTTTTGGAGGGAAAACCAAGGCACCTCTTCATTTCCCTCCCATTTTTCCCTCCAAAAATAACCAAGCACCCCTTCATTTCCCTCCAAAAAAACACCATAACCACCCCCCTTCCCATCCTATAAATACCCTACCCTACCACCACATAATTCCCATCCTCCCTTAGTATATTTTTCTACCTAAACCACCTATACCTACGGCTAAGAAGAAGGAGTAGAGAAGGAGATTAAAGGGGCACATCACCAGCCCCTTTGGTGCCTTCTTCTCCCCACTCTCTTCAACTTGAGCCACGCCAAGGAGGAGGACTCTTCCACTTCAAGGAGGATGGCAAGGCAAAGGAGAAGGACTTAGGGTGGACGTCCACCCTTGGAGAGAACTTAGGGCACGCCCCCCTAGGGCTTGCCTTGAAGGACATCACCTTGGCGGAGCACTGCAAGGAAGGAGTTGAAGGACTCTTTTCAAGATTGGGAGCCACCAACCTTGGAGCAAGAAGCCCTCTTCTTCACCATCTATCTGGAGGATTTATGTTTTCCTTTCTTTATGTCAATTTTCTAGTAGTAGAAGCATTCCTCTACTAGGCATTTTTGTTAAACACTTTTTTTTAATTATCTAGTTGCCTTCTTTGCAATTTCTTGTTTGCATTTCTATTTGCTTGTTTTTAGCATTCCTCACTCCCTCTCCCTAATTATTCTAGGCCTCCACTTGCCTAGAGTGAGCTTAGGGAGAGGCTCTACTTGCCACTTAGAAGTAGTATTTTAAATTGAAGTGTAAATCACCTTCCCGTCACCATTCCGCATGTTGTCTTAATTTAAAACAAAAAAATGATATATTGAAAAATACCAAAAAGAAAGTTGAGATTGTATTCCAAGCAAGAGAATCACTATTGCAAACATTTGGCCTCCTTGGACGACCCTAGATACTCCCCTATCTAGGAATATAAATTTAAGAGTTGATCGGTTTTACGCGTTACAACGACGTATTTTAACAAACGGCGTGAAATCGCTACCAGGTAGATTATACCTGCATCTAGCCACTTAATGATTTCCTTTTTAACGACTTCTCGCATGTTAGGGTTGAGATGTCGCTGCATCTCATGGGAAGGTCGAGCCTCCTCCTCCGTATATATACGGTGAGTGTAATAGGAGGGGCTAATGCCAGTTAAGTCAGATAAGGACCATCCAATGGCTCCCTTGTGTTCCATGAGGACCTTCATTAGCTTGCACTCTTGTCCCCTGGTTAGTTTTGAACTAATAATTATGTGGAGCATTTCATTTGGCCCAAGAAAAACATATTTAAGCTTGTCAGGCAGTGCTTTCATCTCAGGAGTGGATGGTGAAAGATCTAGCATTTCTTAGGATGAGAGTGTCCCAAAAGGATCAGAAGAAAGAAGGGAAGGAGAAAGAAGTTGTCCCTCAAATTGGCCAAGAAGAGGGGCATCTTGGATTGATGGATCCAAGAAAGGAGCGCCCCAGTGATCAACATTTGGGCTCAAGGTCCCAATGTGGAGTCGCATTTCCACCTGATTTGGCAAGAAAGAAAGGGCAATCTAGTCTTCAAGAGGGTGAACCGGCGGTGAGTAGCCCGGATATGACTCAGATTTCGAGGTGTGGGAAGCGGAGAAAACCTCATCAAATGTCTGGTCAGGAGAAGGTAGAGGTAAAGGGAGGGATGGGGAAACGTCACAATATACGTCTGTCAAGTGATGATCAATGTTCAGGGGCAATCCACAGTAGTCAAAATAGGTCCCTATTAGTTCGATACACATGCTGACGGCCATGTCCTCGTCAGACGTGTCATCCTCGATGCAATCGCAATCAAAATTATTGGCGGCCATGAAAATGTTTAGCTTGAGCTTCTCAGAGCCAACGACGATCTCAATGCAACCCAACTCACAGTCGATATGGGCGTGGGCTGTGGCCAAGAAAGGTAGACCAAGGATGATCGGACAATCGGAAAGTGAGCTACGAACTTCCATATCCAAAATAAGAAAGTCAACAGGAAAACAGAGATTGTAGACCCTAACCACCACGTCTTCCACCACACCCTTCGGGATTTTAACATAACGATCTACCAACTGCAATGTGACAGGGGTGGATTTCAGATTTCCTAAGGCAAATTTTTCGAGCATGATGGTTGGTATAAGATTGATGGAAGATCCTAGATCAAGCAGAGCACGGTAAAAATTACAACCTTGGATGATACATGAAATAAGCGGTGTGCCCTGATCTTTCTGCTTTGGTAGTAGATTTGACAGTATAGCATAACTCGCATAAGGTGAGAAGACCACCGGATTCTTTGTTTTCTTTGACTGTCACCTAGGTGTGTAGTGTAGTCTTTGAAGAATCGGGAGATGTTTGGTATATGGTCAATAGCCTCCAACAAGGATACTTTGATCTCAGCATCTCTGAATAAATTACGCAGGTTATCAAAGGCCTACGTATTCTTTTTCTTGCCTTCTGGCTCCCTCAGTAGAGCATCAGGGAATGGGACCGATTCTGGCACCAGTTTGGGCAAATCATCCTCACGAGAATGCGATGCGCATCCCGAATGAGAGGGCAATGAAGAAGATGGGCCAGGATCAGGTCGAGGCAGATCGACGGTTTGCTTACCACTCCTCATAGTAATCGCATTGGACGTCATAGGTCCAATGAGATCATAAGGCGAAGGAGGGTTCACAATAGGGACATAAGGGTGATGTGTTACTACGGGATTAGCCTAGAATCCTGGAGGAGTGCTCGAAGCTTGTAGAATCTGGTGAACCTGCCCTTGAGCAGGTCGTACCTATGGTTGCGTACCATGAGGTACAAAATTTCGCAGGTTAGGGACCGGTTAGGCTGGAAAAGTGCCCTCAGATCGAGTCGTCATGCGTAGTTGATTGATCTCGGCATTCTGCTGTGCCAATTGGTGATGAAGAGAGGTCATGTTTTCTTCATGGCACTTGGACATTTCAGTCATCATTCGCATCAATTTATCAAGAGGAATTGATGCATGTTCTATTTGAGGTATTCAAGGACCCGATGAAGGATTTGCCACGAGATTATACTAGGCCCTGGGGATGACGGGTGCAGACGGTCTCATTGGTCCACTCGTGGGGTTTTGGTGCTGCAGGTTACTGGACCATGCAAAGTTAGGATGATTTCGACACCCTAGGTTGTAAGTAGCAGAGAACGGGTTGTTCCCTAGGGCACAAGCATCTTCTAAGCCAGAAGACGAGTCCGTATGTGTACATGCATCCGAGCACATGGAGGCTTGGTCCTCCGTGTCAAAATACTGGCTCACAGAAGCCAAGTTCACATTGCTTACCAAATCGCTCGGCTCGATACAAGGTAAGGATGGTCTCAAAGGATTCTTGGGAATAAGCCTGGCATTGGAAGGATTAAGGTTATGACAGAGTGATGGTGTGGAGGTGTTTGCCAAAGAGTGAGCGAGGTTAACCAGAAGCTCGTCTAACTTCTTGTGCACGACGGAGACTTCATCCAATTTTTGTGCAATTAAGTTGAGATGTGTGGATGAATGGGAGGGTCCCGTGTCAACTTCATGAACATTGCGGGTATGCTGGTATGATTAAAGGCGACAATGGAAGCATTGTTCATTGAGTTTTCACTCATGCTCTCAAGTAATTCAAATGTTCCATTCTCGTCTTTATTCATAAAGTTCCCTCCACAAGAAGCATCGACGATCTGTCGCAAAGTCTCATTTAGCCCATAATAGAAGATTTGGGTTATATGCCACTTTGGAAGACCATGGTGTGGGCACTTCCTTTGGAGGTCATTATACCTCCCCCAAGCCTCATGAAATTGCTCGCTGTTTTGTTGCACGAATGAAGTTATAGCCCGATGAAGTGCATTGGTTCACCTGATTGGGAAGAATTTCTTGAGAAATACTGTTTGCATCTCTTCCCAAGAGTGGATGGGTCTCCCAAGGGTGCGCAACTTGCGACGCTTTGTCCCACAATGAAAATGGGAACATTTTCATGAGGACTATTGATAACCCGATGTTTCTTAGTTTAACAATTTCAGCTAATCATGTTAAGTCTTCCAAATGAAGAAAGGGATCTTCACTTGCAAGACCATGGAAGTGGAAGTTAATTAGTCCAATGACATTAGGTTTTAAATCAAAATCATCCCCACCCATGGGGAACCATATTTGCCCAATGGTCTCTGTAGCAGTGGGATTTTGATAGGAACTAAGAGACCTGGGTTCCTCCCTTTCAGGGGGAGGGTGATTCATTTCCTCCAATGTTTCCCTTATGGCCTCAATTTGTTCATTATACAGTGCCATTTGGGCTTGGAGGCGAGTTATGGGGTCTACGGCTCCACCACCACCTGGTGGGATTGGAGGGAGGTGATTTCCTTCCTCGAGATTTGGGGGTGGGCATGCAGCCATGTTTGTGGAGGAGGATGACGATTCACCCATTTCTATTCTTCTAGAATTATCAGACAATTCAAACAATTCAGGGTTTTGTGACCTCCTCCCAAACATGCACTACCACAGGAAGAATTGGGGAGATGAGAAGGGAAACAGGATGAGAGAAACAACACTGTAAGGGTACACTTGATGACAAATCAAAGCAATTAATTTCCTAACCTCTACAATGTGCCCTTAGACCTAAAGATCTAAGTTACCTACTATCACAACCTACAGAGCCAAATGAGAGCACCGCAGAACCACTGAGCCAGATTGAAAGGTCTTTTGCCCCAGTCTTAGACACCTAATAGCATGCGAGAACCCACACCAGCACGTAGATGCTACACGTAGGTAGTTAAACCTCCAATCCTTAAGAGGGGTCAATTTGCTACCAGTTTTAATTTAGAGGCTTAGGATCAAGTGCTCAAGGAATGTGAAGGGCGTTGTATACAGGTAATACCCAAATATGTCAATTTTAAGAGTCTGTAAATCAAGCAAGCAATGGGGAAATCTCCCTGAATTGAAGTGTTAGATGGTGAATGGCTTTTAGAATTTCAACCTCAAGTAGTATGGATTTTATGATTCCACTGGATTACGAATTCAACCAATCTCCAGGTTTTTAGAAAATACAAGTTTTCTATGCCCAACAAACCCTTCTTCAATGTGAATTAGTTAATGCATGCTAAAAATGCAATGGGCTTCCCTAGATGGAAATTTCTAAGTATGGATGCACGAGTCAATTTTAGCTTAATGTGATAGGGAGCCAACACACTCAATGCAAGTGCTCGCAATCACTAAAATGATAATCCACACAAGGCTCAACCACCAAATGATGTAAAGAAAATGAAAATGTTGCAGTTGAAATATTCGGGATCGAATCTAAGGCAAATGTAAGGTCATGGTGGGGTTGGAATCAATTCAATTCCAAGACTCCCCACCAAAAATGTGATCCTAAAAAGCTAATAAATGAGGCAAGGAAGGATGGCAATCAATCAATTTTTATCTTGCCTCTAAGAAGACATCACACATCGAAAAAGGCAAGAATTAAGATTCTTGGATTTTTGCTATGTGAAGTTTGCGAGAAATCAAGGGGCGGTGCGGGTGGTAGCAAACAATCAACAAGTGGGTTTTAGTCCACTTGCCCAAAGAAATTCCCAAGAAGTGTTTTTAAGTTTTTGGAATTTTTAGAATTTTTTTTCTCTTTTTTTTTTTAAGGTGACATGATGACCTAAGTTACTAAGAGGAAGACACCTACCTCCTCGGCAACGTGGGCGAAACTCCAGTGCAGTGACGGCAACTTCATGCTCTCGCACCTGCCTTGGATTTGCCCACATCTCTGACCTCCTCTGTGTGTCTCCTCCTTGCAACAGGTATACCTGCACACAAACAAACAAAACACCTATGAAGAGAAGGGTGGGAGAAGAGAAAATCAAAGGAAGAGAGTAGAAACTCCAAATAGTGCTTCCTCGACAACGGTGCCAGAAAAGCATGATGCGAACTTGAATAGGTCTTATTAATATAGTGATATTATCGCTGAAATTAGTATAGTGAGTTAACCTAAATTGAGTCTACACCAGTTTCACAAAATTTTTAACCTGGCCTACTTGATTTTATCCTTGTCACTTTTAGGCCCAGGGTTTATCTCAGGGAGGCGAGGATTAGGAGATCAAGGAGTTTCTACGTCTTTCCTAAAACATTTCTCTTCCTTGCGTTTATTATGTTTTTGGTTTTTCTACTTTTAAGAATTTTTTTTGTGATAATGTTGTTCTTGAGGCACACCATCAAAAATGAAGTCCTTCGCCTTAAGCCAAATGGTCCTTGGTTTGAAGCCAACTTAGGGTTCCAAAATCGATCTTGTTACTCACAAGATCGAGTACCTGCAAGACAAGAATTATCTTTTCTCTTTTATACTTTTTTTTGGCCTTTTTAATACAAGAAATAAAAGACAAATGAAAGCAGAATAAATTGCAAGGAAAGAAACGAAAAGAAATACTTAGCTTAGTATATACATATGTATATATATGTAGTAGATATAGAATATATATATATATAGTTATATATTATATAGATAGGGGTGGAGGTGGAAATGGAGATGGAATGTAGCACGGTGTCAAGTTGGTTCACGTCTAGCAAGATGCAACCAACAAGACTAAGTGTTGTGTGGAGTGTGGAGTTGGTGTGTGTGAGTGTGGGTGGAAGCGCTTTCTTTGCATGGGTATTGGGAAATATTGGAAACTTGTGCGAATATTCTCGTGATACGATGCGCGATGAAGGGGTGAGTGCATGGGTATGTGGGTAGTAGATATGAGGTGAATGTGTGTATGGGAGAATGTGGATATGTGGATATATAAGTATATATGTATATATATAAGTACCTATAACTATATAGATATATATATATGTATAGGAATATATTTATATTTTTTATTTATATATATATATATATTTATGTATATATAGATATTTAAGGGTGAGAGTGTGTGAGTATATATATATATGTATGCATGTAGGTGTGTGAGTGTCTGTGAGTGTGTGTGTTAGGGTGTGTGTGTATGCAGGAGGAAGGCACGCAGTGCAGTGCTGAAGGAGCCCCTCACTATGCGTAGAGGGAGGGTGGAACGCCGCACGTGCAGTGCACAATGTCTACGCGCAGAGCCGCAGTGCATAAGGGCTGCGCACAGGGAGGGTGTGTTAAGACATCCGGAGGCATTGTGCATCGTCTGGCGACTGGGCTTGGGCCGCTTCCACGTGCGGGCATGCTGGGGATGTACGGACGCAGCATGCAGCGCACAAGGGCACACACTGCGTGGAGAGGCGCGGATGCTAGGTGAGAAACTTGCCGGTGGTTACAGTGTCACACAGACTGTGATTAATAGTGCGCTACAGTGTAGCGTGGAGAGCGATAACCCGGTGAAAGAGATACGATGCCCGAACGGAGCCGCAGAGCGCATGCGTGCGCGAAAAGAGAACCTAAGCAATCTGCTTGCACACGCGGTGGCTCTCGGGGGCATGAACGGTGCAAGGAGGTGCTGGAGCTCGCGAGCTTCAAAGCTTGAAGCCCTGCACTAATGGCGAAGGAGAGGAAACAACAAACAAAAATGAAGAAAGAAATACGCAAAAAAAAAAAAAAACAAGAATCCACCACGCCCACCTGCTCACGATGAAGCTAGGCAGTGGTGGAGCTCACAATGGGGGTCTGAGACCATTGTGAACTCTCTCCTGCACATAGTGTACCCCTTCTCAACTTGTGAGTGGCTGGCAGGTGTGTGTGGTGTTTTGTGTGTTTTCTGAGGAGTGGCGATGGGTGTGTCTGCGGGTGGAGGCTGGCTGCTCAGCAGGGGACGGTGCATGGACTTTTATAGGACTGCACGCCTCTCGCCATGCTACAGCAGGGTAGGGTGCATGGAGACGTGCATAGCAATCGTGAAAAAAGAAAATGAAAATAGTGAAATTGCAATGCAACACACAATGAAGATTGTAATTATAGAAGTGGATTGAATGGCCATTTATTCTCACTCTCTTCCTCTCTTTATAAATGCATGCAAGTACATACTTACCAATGCAAGTATGGCTACATAAGATGCATGGGTAATGCTAGGAAATAGCATAAGATGGCATATTTATTGGTGTAACTTACTGTGTAATCATCGCCCGCTTGATTTGAAGAGGGCGGTGCTCGAACCCGCGCCCTCTTCGTCGTGGATGGCATCGAGACCAACATGCCAAGCCACCCTTTGAGGCACGCTTTGGATCCAAGCACACTCGCTCTCAACCATTGGATCAAGATCTAACAACTGAGATCAATCAAGCGGGTAAGGAGAGAGAGAGGGTGCGGAGGTCCTCACCAATTTGGCTGGGTCGATTAGGTGGCTGAGATGGTGCCACGTGGCACCATCTTAGCCGTCCATCTTTTGTGACTTGTAGAAGGTGCCATGGATGTCGGATTGGATCGATTTTTGCACCATTAGGCTGCGATCATTGATCCAAATCCATCCGTGCGGTCGGATTTGTCATCTGAAGTGCAAATTGATACCATCTTGGTCCCTGATCTCTGACCTTCCTCGGATTATATCTAATGCTACGGAAGTCTGATCAGGGTGATCTTGGAGTCGTTAAACTCCAATCATCGCCCTAATCAGATCCGTACAGTTGGATCTTTGATCTAAAGCCCCGATTAAAAGTCATCCTGTCCCTGGCCACCAAAAAGAAGAAATTACTATACCATTTGTTCAATTTGACCTAAATTTATGATGATGCATGTTATGCAACATTTACAATGCATGATGCTAATATGATACTAAGAACATGCATTAATAGACGTGTTTGGCTATTCAGATGTATGCACATCACACCCCCTGTTGGGATCGTAGAGTGCGTATTTCATCAGAAATGCGTCGTAGTACAGTTGCGAAATACAATTAACAAAAATAATTTCTAAGATAACGAGACTTGAGTCCCGGTCGTTCATCTTTGGGAGGCATTTTGGAAATGCAAATTCAAATTTGATCTTGCATGCTCTACTCATTCAAAATCGCATGTCGATTTACACTAAATACATATTGATACACTACTTGTTGTTGCCAGAATATCAGAAATTGAAAGCATGCAACTTTAATCACACCAAAAGATGATAATCAGGAACATGGTTATTTTCAACATATAAATATATATAAATATTTTCATTGAGGCATGATGGTGGTTACAGCACAGGTATCGGAATGCTTGTACAGGGAAATTTAAATCTAGCTAGCAGAAAATGACTGCATACATGAATCTATGGGGGGATTATGCATGCATCATTGGGGGAGAATATGGAGCTACATTGCTAAGCAGTAAATAAAGCATTAAATCTATGAAGAAATATAATCTAGTCTAGTAGAACTAAGGGCTTTCAGAGGTGGGCTCCGATGGCCTTTGAATGGGTAAGAAGAGAAAGAGGGGTGGCCAATGGTGCTTAAGCTGGCCCTTGGAGAGAGGTTGGAGAAGTTGATCTTGGTCTAGGCTTGGTGTGGAGGTGGTGGCATCATGGTGGAGCTCGTGAACATGGAGGTGGAGGTGGTGATGGCTTATGGAAGGTAGAGTTATGCAAAAAGACCAAGATGGACCAAATGGCCACCCCTTAACTCTTTTTATAGACATAAGGGAAGCTCTCCAAAGAATTATCGAATTCTCTAGAGAAGCCTATGGTGGGAGCTCATGGGAGAGTGAGAGAGAGGATGGATGGTGGTTTTCAGATCCACCAAATGTGGATCTAAAAATTGAATGGCTCTTGGTTGCTAATTTTAGCAACCAAGGCAACAACACATGGTAGAGAGTTATAGAGAACTCTAGGCTAGGTATTTTCATGTGGATGGTGTGTGTGGGTCAAAACTTAGGTGGCTAGGTTGATTAGGTTAGGTTCTAGTGGGTTTAAGTCAAGGTAGGTCTCAAATTAGGGTTGTAAACCCTAATTCACTAAGGTAAAGTGCAATTAAACTTAATACAAGTTTAATTGGGTGTGTAGAAACCTAATTGAGAGTAAAATAACTCAATTAAGTTAGGTCTAGGTCAATTGGACTCTCACTGAGTCAAATTGGATAGTATGTGCTAAGATCAGGGATCAATTGGACTCAATGAGTCCAATTGGATAGGTTGATGGAATTGACTAAGATCCAAGTCAATTAGGTTTAGTGAGGACCTAATTAGGTCCTTAAGGAGGTCAAGAGGTAATGTACTAGGGTTAGGGCACCTTAATTTAGGTTCTTAGGGGGTTAGAATTGGGTTTAGGGAGCTAGAGATCCAAGATCAAGGCTTGAATCTCAAAACAAGGTCTGGAGGGTAGTTCTGGACGTCCAATAAAGTTATTAGACATCTTATAATGAAAAATCAGAAGTCCAGACTTCAAGTATGGACGTCTAATCAGAGTTAGGAAGGATTCTAGGTTCTTTCTTGGGTATTCTGTAGAAATTAGACATCTGACCAGGTGTCTGGACATCCAATAACACTGCAGAAGTGGGTTTAAGGTGTGCAGGAGTTGGCTAAGGGTTCTAGACATCCTATAACTCATCTAGATGTCTAGATAGAGGCTGGAATTAGAGTTTTAAGGTTTCCTAGGGTGCGGTGACCTAATCTAAGTGTGGCTAAGGCTTGGGGAAGCTTCTAGGCTGTCCTAGGGCTAGGATGAACCTAAGTTCTTCAAATTTATTGCTTTATTCTTACTTAATAGAATATCATACCTTAACTCTCTTACATTATTATCTACTGCATCTAATCTAGGTCTTCCACTCTAGCTCTACTGCAACACCAATTATTCTTTACTTTTCAGATCTAGCTTTAGATCCAACTTCAAATCTAGCTTTAGATCAGCTTATTACCTGCAATTGACATAATGCACCTAATCAGTACATTATAGCATTATTTTATGCATAGCTAAAGGAAAGCAGTAAATGTGCTAGTAATGCTTATGCATGCATGAATTACTCTAACTTATGCTAAGTCCTAGCATAATTTAGGTCAATTAAGACCTATGATTGCTGCGCAATCACCCCCATGCCTATCTTTTTCTAGTCCCTAGTAAAAACTATATGCTATTTGTAAAAGAATTAGGTCAGATTTCTTGGGCAAAAGTTATTCTTCAACACTAGGAAATTTTTACAAAGAACCTGAACTATAAGGACACAACAACGCCCAAGTGTCTAGAAAAATGCAGATCGCCTCAAGCACTCAACTTATTCAAAGGTGGATCTTTTTCTTCTTTTCTTCTTTTCTAATTTCTTTTGGATTTTGAGTTTAGCGTTTCAGAGCAGCTTTCTACAGCCACTCAACCCACCCAAGACTCAAAGAGAAACCTAAGTTCTTAGCATCTTTATGTGAAATGTGATAGACTCACTGATCAACGATTAGAACGGACTTTGAGTTTCTACGCCCCTAGGTGACCTTGAAAAGAAATTCTACCTAAAGGTATATCTAATTGACCTGTAGCGTTCTCCCTACTTTTATTTTTATGGAGTCAACACAAGGGTGAACCTAGTGTATATCTCCCCGGCTTATTCTACTTCTACGCTTCTTCCTAAGTGTTTTGGAATTTTACATGCATTTCTTGAGCTGGGTTCTGGATAACCTACCTATGAGCTATTACCCACGATAACTTGCCAACCATACTCATGCAGTGAAGTGTGGCTTATTTCTTTTTCTTTTCTTTCCTCCTTTCCAATATTTCTTTTTCCTTTTTTTTGAATTTTTTTTCTTAAGTAGGTGGCTTTCCTGATCTAAGATTTACCTAAAGGCAGCAGGAAAAGAATGGTCGTGTGACTGAGCTCTGGACAACCTACCTATGGGTTGTTACCCATGATAACTTGCCAGCCATACCACCTTAGAAGGTTCGTTAGCTACCCAATTTCCATAAAAATCATCAAAAAGTGAGTCACTACAAATAGTGTGTAGATGCTTGTTCGCACACTTTTGTGGGGTTTTAAAAGATATGTTACATTGCAATATAGCCGACAAAGCGTTCAAAATAAATAAAGATTTTTTGTTACTCGAAAATCGGAGTATCCGAGGTCGAACACAGGGAGCAATCTCAGTACTTCTAAAACCAAAGAATACAACTTTTTAAATGAAAGTAATTGATTAAAAGGGAGAGAGTTATATAAAAAGAATTTCTAAAAGAAAACAGAATTGGACGTCTGATTTCTATATCAGACGTCTTAAATGTAATCTTCTTTCTCTCTTCTGCCTTCTTCTTCTTTGTCTTCTCTGCTTCTTTTCTTGCGAAAGCTTCTTCTTCCTGCCTTTGTTCCTCTCCTGTCTTCCTTTTCTTTTTGGCTTTTCTGCAGTACTTCCTTCTCTCAGATCTCTGCCTTGCTCAGCTTCCTTTCTTCAGAGTTCCTTCTTCTTCTGCTCCTGTTCCTTCTATTTCTTCAGTTCTTCTTTGTGCTTTCCTTCGAAGTTTTCTCCTTCCTTCTCTTCCCTACGAGGGCTTCTCCTTCTTTCTCTGCTACACTCAGCCTCTTCTTCCTTCTTTTCTTCCCTTGCTGCAGTGGCTAAGTGTTCGCTTCTTCCTCTACTCCTTCTTTCCTGCGCAAACCACAGTCAATGCAAAACCTACCCCCGTCCCTCTACCCAAACGTCTCTCTCTTTCTCTTCAATTCGCTCAAGGACGCTCTCCCAGAGCCACACAGGTAATCGAGTCGGATTCGCACCCGGGACCAGGTGCACCGGCAGGTGGGTGATGCGCGAGGAGTGCTCAGGTTAGGGTCGGGTCGGATCCTGCCAGATCCGCGAGGTGAAGCCGTGGACGAGGCGAGTGGGTCAGGTGAGGGACCTCACCCCTGTGCTTTCGGAGGCGTTAAGCATAAAACACAAAAACAATTTATACTATACCTGCGTTTTGCGTTTCAACGATGTGGGACTATCCAATCTGTGCCCCGCCCTCGCATGCGCTCGCAGACCTTCGTGCAATTCCCCAGCTGCAGACTTCTCAGCGCCCCAAACTGGACTCGAGGGCTTCGCACTGCTCGCGCGATCCTGCTGCACCTGAAGCCTGGAAGATTTGCCGCCTGGAGCTACTGCGAAGCTGCTTCAAATGTCGCCAATGGCGGCAGGAGCTGAAACCCTGTCAATCACCAATATGGCTTATTGGACTAATCATACCAACTGGGCACCTTCGCCGTGGCACGACGAAGGCGGGGGACGGTGCTGCAGGCCGCAGGACAGCCTAGGCATGCTGGCCTAGGTCAACCTGTGGCCGGAAGTGTGGGGTTGTTCGGGGGGTTACTGCGGAGGTGTGGAGTGGCAATGAAGGGGCAGAAAGTGTTCCTGGTGGTGAGGCGGAGCTTATGAGATGGTTGGCGAAATGTGTGGAGGGGTGGAATGGTGGGGGCGGCTCGCTGGAGGTCGTTCGGAGGCGAAGAAGATGGAGGTGGTCAAGCACTGTCAGGGGGCGATTAACTAAAATAACAGGGGGAAAAGAGAGAGGGGGAGATGGAGAAGGTATCTGGAGTGGTCTGGAAGGAAGGGAGGCAGCGGAATGGACGACGCGTAACTGCCGTCGTCGGGGAAGAAGCACCCTGAGGGAGGAAGCAGCGACAAAGACGAGGTTAGGGGCACTCGCGCTGGGTATGGCGCAACGTGGGAGGAAGAGGTGGAGTTGACTCTGCTGCTGGTTTGGAAGTAGAGTGACGAGAAGGATGGGAGGAGGTCGCCAGAGGTTGCGGGTCTCTTGGCCAAAGATGGGAGAGAGGGAAATTTAGGGGAATCTCCGTCAAAATCAAGCTAAGCCTCTGCGGCCGGGTCTAGGGAGCCTTTTATAGGTGTTGGCCCAACCTTCTAGCATGTGGAGATCGTGCAATCATCTCTGCCGGCTCGCCAGAGATGGAAAGAGGGTGGATACCCAAATCTCTCGTGCGTTCGCACGAGAGATTGGGTTCACACCAGAGATTGTGATTGGCTTTAGAAGGAACGGAATTCCTCAGAGAATCTCCCTTCCATTTTTGGGAGGGAATCTCTGAGGGATCAGAGAGGAATCCCTCTCTAAACCTCGTCGGAGATCGGTTCTTCCCTAACAATGGCGGCAGGACCTGATTGCAAAGGTGGCAAGGAACTTAGGGGCTCTCGACAAAGATATTCAAAAGATAGGGACCAAATTGTGATTTGGGTGTACTAAATTGCAAAGTAGGTCAAGATGACCTCCCCTTAGGTCCAAATTTTGGTATAAACCTAATTTGGACCTAAGGAATCCAATGGTGAAGTTGTATTTTAGGTTTGACCTCGTTTGACTGGACATTTTGCGTAAAAACCCAAATTAGGTCAATTAATGTGCTAGGAGCCCAATCTAGGTCAAACTGGGTTCCAAAGGCCAAATTGAGTGTTTTAAACCCTAGAGGATATTTTTCCATGATTTTTACAGGGTTTACCTGATTTTTATCCTAATCGGAACCTTGTTAATTTAAGTGGGTCTGTTTTAAGGTTAACACATGTCATTTAATTCCTAGATTGCACATAAACCCATTTCTGATTGACTCAACCCACTTTTTATCTCATTTAGACCATTTGACCTATGTTTTGCCTCTGAGAAATCCCTTTTATGTACTGCAATGGTAAAATTGCAGTTTTACCCTTTAATTCAAGTTTTCTTCTCAAAGCACTTATTCCTTTATTTAGGCCCTCTACTAGGTTATGTAGGAGCTTTTATCTTCTTTATTGGGTCAAAATGAGCTGGTTATGGCTCATGATGAGGCTCTCATCATACCCCCATGCCTAGCTTTTGCTAGTCCCTTAGCAAAATTTCAAGGTTTTACTTCCGTTCTAGACCCAGAGTGTCTGTCAACAATCATGATAAGTGCTTCTCCTTTTCTTTCGTGATTAGGTAGGAATGCCGACAATAGGCCTAGAGGTACTCAAGTGCCAACCAAAATCCGAACCTGACCCACTTTAGCCTCAGTCCTCCGCAAAGGTTCTACGACCCATAGAAACTAACCTAGGGTTTGTTGGACTCCGCGGTTAAAGCACCAGTGCTTGAGACATTTTTAGCCTAAGTTCAGTTTGCAGTGCATTTTTTTGTAAGAGAGAGATAGAAGATTTATTTGTTTGGAGAGCTTTTCTCTCTCTGTTCTTTTTATTTCTAGTTTTGGATTAGCTTCTCAACACGAGCTGTATTGGATTCCTTGTCCCCATCATCAAACCCTAAGGGTCCCTGGCTTTCGAGATTTCGAGATAATCCTGCCCATGGCAACCCCCAGAACCCTGGCTTTCGAGATTTCGAGATAATCCCGCCCATGGTGTTCCGTGGCCGAATTCAGACCCTAGTGATCGACATTTCGGGAGAATGCCGCCCATGGTATCTGAACCAGCAGAGTGCTTACATGCCCCCAGTAGGATATTTAAATATCCTAAGAGACAAGCACCGAGGAGACGATATGTTGTTACGCATCTTCGAGGGGAATTTCCCGCCTCTCCGTGATTAGCCCATAGTTGTGGGCTATTTAAGTGCCTATACATTAGATTAATTCTAACATTTATTTAGTATAAATTAGTATGTAAATAGATCAATTCATAGTTTTAATCTAATTACATAATCCATATATTGCATTCATATCTTAAGTGCATTTAGAATTAACTTAGAATAGCATTCATCTAATTAGATAACCAATTAGGTATATTATTTTTATTAACATAGAAATTGAGGGTCTGTACATAAATAACCCTAATATTTTAATAATATTTTCTTTATTCTTCTTCTTTCAGAACGGCTGGCTGACGCTCCAACGCCCGGCTGCTGCAGTGATGAAGCCATTCAAGGGGGAGCGGATGTGGTGGATCTGGTCGGCGGCTGATTTCAAAATTATTCAAAACACTACAAAAGGAGCACGGAGGCAGCCGAGCTCAGGAGGCCTCCGCCACCGACCCACCACTGTGCAGAGAGAACCTCTCTCTTCCACTCCATACTGCCGGCCTCTACCGTGGCGGCGAGTCTCCACCACCGTGGGCGTGTGGTGTGACAGGCCACACCGCCATCCGGAGCTCGCCTGCATTACCGTGAGCACCTTAGCGTGCAACTCCCTCGCCGTCGTCGCAGACCACCACCACCGAGCTACTGATCAGCCACCCTCTCAGTAACTTAAGACGTCTGGGAAATTTCCCAGACGTCTGAAGTTACCCGCTCACCTCCACTTCCTCAGCCTGCATTCTCCAACCGGCCACCAGACCGCCTGCACCCTCCACCGCTCACCTGCTGCAGACCTGCGCACGCCAGCAGATCAGCCCACGCTCTCCTCCAACGCCTGCAGACCAGCCTGCAGCATCCTCCAACAGCCGCCTGCAGACCACCGCCACGCACAACCGCGCCAGCGCCCTCCGCAAACCCTCCGCGCACCCACGCACAACCGCCTGCAGACCGCCCAACCGACCATCGCGCACGCCAGCCGCACACGCCAGCCGCAGCAGTGCCCACGGCAGCGGCAGCAGCCACCCCCGCAGCAGCAGCAGGCGGCGGACTTCACGCCAACAGACTGCGCAAGCTGTCGGCTGCAGCACCTCCGCCGGAGCTCGTCCGGCCACCTCCGACTGCCGCGCGACTCGCCGCCACCACCGATTCGAAGCCCTTGACCAAGGGACCTCCTCCGAGCTTCCCGCGCCCTGCCATCGGCTCCTCGTCGCACAAGACAACGGGGAAAAATTCCCCTGTTTTGCTACAGTAAAACTTTAATTAAAATTTACATTTTCTGCCATTGCCACATTTTAACATATTCTATTCACTCTGCATTGCGGAAAATATCCTGTAGTTTCTCATAATTGCCATTTCAGCATTGTTTCTTGCTCAAACCTTAATCTAAAGGCAATCTTGGCTTGGTTCTTGTCCAAATTGACTCCGAACAAACATTTTTAAGTGGCGCAAATTTTAATACGTTATTGCCTCCCTGTGGATACGACCCGCTCCTCTGCGAGTGGTTATTTCTTATTAAAAATTGATTAGTCGATTTTTCCACCACATTAAACTACAAACGACTTAAAAGCGAAAGATCGACCAGTCACTCCGCACTGGGAACTCGTCCAAATCAACTTGTGTTGATTGGCCGCTCCTAATCTTGGTGACTTTTTCAGAACATTAAACACTTTTTACGTGATTTAGATGTTTATGCGCACTGAACCAGACTGTGTGTGAATTTGGGGTGCTTAGGTTACCGAATCCCTCAAACCGAAGGTCAGTTAACGAGGCCGAATACTTCCTAAGCCTTAGACCTAATACTCAAGCTTCGCATTTTCCTCAACCTCTTGAGGATTATCAAGATTTTAACGGATACGTGAATTTTTAAGCTAAAGATTCTAGCCCAAGAGGCCTAAGACCAGCGTTCCCGCTAATCTCTTGTTGTATCTTCGTAGCACTTTTCTTTCCTTTTTCTTGATTTGGTCTAGAACTTCAGTTAACCCCTTAATCTTTTACTAATGACTATTTCTTTTCATTTTCATTTTGTGCTCCTTTTTGTCATTTTACTCTTTTCTTTGTCTCATTTGTATGACCCTGAATTGTTCCTCCCGTCTATCAAGTCTTTTTTTTTTCTTTTTTTTCTTTTTTTTTAAATGAAACCCTTTCTTGATATGAATTTTCCTGATATTTTGCACTTTCATACCCCCCCATGCCTACGATTTGCAATGTCCCCATTGTAAATTAGGTGGGTTCGATTTCAGCTTAGTTCATGCATTAGGACAGGTGTGTGGTGAGTGAATGGGTCGAAGTGACTTGTTGCGGACGATTTCTAGTCTCGGGTAGGGATACCTGAGGGGAAGCTGTTCTAATGGATGAACCCTAAAGTGTAATATGAATTCCGCATAGAGATGTCAGAAAAAGTTTTGGGTTTTTCAAAGAATGACGGGTTGCCTCACGTTAAGCACTGAGTTTTACACCATCGGCTGGGCGCAATGAGCTCAAGAGGAATGGAGGGTAAAGGATGACTCTGCCAAATCTATATTGGTCATGTCAATGAACGGCTTGAGTCTTTGACCATTCACGACAAAGGGTTCAGAATCGTGGCTGAGTGGGCTGATTTCAATGGCTCCATTTCTGAAGATTTGTTGGACTAGGTAGGGTTCGACCCACTTGGATCTTAGCTTTCCTGGGAATAATTTTAGTTGGGCATCAAAGAGTAAAACTTTTTGACCAGGATGAAAGACCTTTCTAGAAATGTGTTTGTCGTGAAAAGCTTTAACCCATTCTTTGTAAATTCGCGAGTTCTCATACGCGTCGTGGCGTAATTCATCGATCTCGCTCATTTGAAGTCTTCTGTGGGTTCCAGCTTTAGAAAGATCTAGATTACAAGTCCATACTGCCCAATAGGCTTTATGCTCCAACTCGACGGGGAGGTGACATGCCTTCCCGTACACTAGTCTGAAGGGAGACATTCCTAGTTGGGTCTTGTGGGTGGTCCTATAGGCCCGCAATGCTTTCGGAAGTCGAGAAGACCAATCTTTTCTATCAGGTCGAACAGTAACCTGAAGGATCTTCTTGATCTCTCGATTAGATAGCTCAGCTAGACCATTTGTTTGGGGGTGGTAAGGAGTAGAGATTCGGTGTGACACCCCGTATTTGGTCATCAGTGACCTAAACTGAGCGTTTGTAAAATGGGTCCCTTCGTCGAAAATTATAGCCCGTGGAATCCCGAACCTTGAGAAAATGTTTTGATGAAGGAATTTTATAACAACTTTATGATTGTTGGTTCGGGTCGGAATGGCTTCTATCCACTTGGAAACATAGTCAACTGCGAGTAAGATGTATTCAAAGCCATCCGAGATCGGGAGGGGTCCCATGAAATCAATCCCCCAAATATCAAAAATTTCGCATGCCAAGATCGGCTGTAGAGGCATCATGTCTCTATGGCTCATGTTGCCCAGAGTTTGGCAACGAGGACATGCCTTACAGTGATCGTATGCATCCTTGAAAATTGTGGGCCAGTAAAAGCCGCACTGGAGGACTTTCGATGCGGTTTTATGTCCTGAAAAATGTCCACCGCATGCCTGGTCATGGCAGAATGAGAGTATGTCTTTGATTTCCACTTCTGCGACGCACCGTCGAATTATCTGATCAACACCAATGTGGAATAGATACGGGTCTTCCCATAGGTAATACTTGGTATCGGAACGCAATTTGTCCTTTTTGGCCTTTGGCCAATCGGGCGGAATCTGATTTGATGCCAGGTAATTAACTATATCAGCGAACCATGGAAGACTTGTATTGATAGTCAGGAGGTGCTCATCAAGAAAATGTTCTGTAATAGGTCCGGAAGGGTCGATTATTTCAGAAGGAAGGCTGGACAAGTGATCAGCTACCACATTCTGCTTTCCCGCCTTGTCGCGAATCTCGAGGTCAAATTCTTGCAACAGCAAGATCCATCAGATTAATCGAGGTTTCGCGTCCTTCTTTGCAAGGAGATGCCTCACAGCTGTGTGATCCGAATATATGATAACACGGGAACCCAGAAGGTATGATCTGAATTTTTCCAAGGCAAATACTACGGCCAGCAGCTCTTTCTCAGTAACTGTATAGTTACGCTGAGCCTCATCCAGTGTTTTGCTGGCGTAGTAAACGACCACAGGTTTCCTGTCAATTTTCTACCCCAGAACCGCTCCTATAGCGAAGTCAGATGCATCGCACATGATCTCAAAGGGTTGAGACCAATCAGGGGACTGTAGGATCGGGGCTTAGGTGACTCGGTCACGTAGGATCTCAAATGCTTGAGTGCATTCCTTGGAAATTTCGAAAGGCACATCCTTGGGGAGAAGATTGGTCAGTGGGTGCGCGATTTTGGAGAAATCAGGGATAAATCGACGGTAAAAACCGATGTGCCCCAAAAAAGATCGGATGTCCTTAATCGAGCTAGGCATAGGGAGCTTGGAAATCAGGTTAACCTTAGCTCAATCGACTTGGATGCCTTTCTCCGAGATTAAATGTCACAGGACAATTCCCTCAGGCACCATGAAATGGTTCTTTTCCCAGGAAAGAACCAAATTCACCTCAATGCACCGCCTGAGTATTTGGACCAAGTGTTGGAGGCAATCGTCAAATGATTCTCCAAAAATTGAAAAGTCATCCATAAAGACTTCCAGATAATCACCTATCATATCTGAGAATATGGCAAGCATGCACCGTTGAAAAGTTGCAGGTGCATTGCAGAGACCGAATGGCATCCTTCGAAACGCGTACGTCCCAAAGGGGTAGGTGAATGTGGTCTTTTCTTGGTCCTCTAGATGGATTGCCACCTGATTGTAACCGAAGTACCCGTCAAGAAAGCAGAAGAACCTATTTCCCGCTAGTTTCTCGAGGATCTGATCAATAAATGGTAGTGGGAAATGATCCTTCTTTGTGGAGGAATTGAGTCTTCTGTAATCAATGCAGACTCTCCACGAGTTAGCTATTCGGGTTGGAATGACTTCTCCGATTTCAGTCATGATGATGGTAAGTCCTGCCTTTTTAGGCACCACTTGTATTAGACTCACCCAACGACTGTCGGAGATCGGGTAGATGATCCCTGCATCTAACCACTTTATGATCTCCTTTTTCATGACCTCTTGTAGATTAGGGTTTAGGCGTCTTTGCATTTCTCTTGAAGGTCGTGCGCCTTCTTCTGTGTAGATTCGATGTGTGCAGTATGAAGGGCTTATACCAGTCAAATCATCGAGAGTCCATCCAATGGCTCTTCGATGTTGCTGGAGAACAGAAATCAAACGGAGTTCCTGGTCAGGTGTGAGTCGAGAGTTGATAATCATAGGAAACATCTGATTTGAATCCAAAAAGACGTACTTCAGATGTTCGGGAAGGGGCTTGAGTTCCATGACAGGATTTTCAACAGCAGCGGGTGGTTCGGGGTTTGTATCAGGAGCAATGGTAGGAGTCATAGGTGTGTCTAGATTATGTTCTCACTCCTCTGTTAGCGGGTTTTGATTCTCAAGTGGTTGATCAGGGATAATTAGGTTGTCTTCTATATGCAGTTCATCAACCATGGCTCTGACATCACATATTTCCTCTATAACCCCACAACTAATCCCTTGTTGGGCCTTAAAAATGTCAATCTTCAGGTTTTGGTTCCCAAATTTTAATTCTATCTAGCCCTCTTCGCAGTTTATGTTGGCCCTAGCAGTGGCCAAAAAGGGTCTCCCTAATATGATTGGTGCGTCCCTTGGGTTCTTAGGTGCATCCATGTCTAGTACTACGAAGTCCACCAGGAAATAGAAATCTCGTACCCTAACAATGACATCCTCGAGTATTCCTCTAGGTGACTTGATGGATCATTCGGCTAACTGCAATGTCACCTCAGTGGGTTTAAGTTCAGATTCTTCAAGGTGGTCAAGGAGGGATGTAGCTATTAAATTTATAGAGGCACCTAGATATAGTAAGGCTCTATCAAATTGGGTTTCACCAATTTTACAGGAAATTAAGGGAGTTCCTGGGTCTTTAGCCTTGGGTGGGAGTTTGCTCAAGATGACAGAGCTGGCTTGCTCTGACAGTACGATTGGATTCCCATCCTTGGTTTGCGGCTTACGTTTAGGGGTACATATGTCTTTCAAGAATCTTGCGTAAGCCGGTATGTGGCGAATTGCATTCATCAATGGGATGTTTATCTGGACCTGTTCAAAGAGCTTGATCAGATCCTCCTCGAGAGCCACAGGTTTGGTTAGCCTTTTTCCTTTGGTCAAGGCCTCAGGAAATGGGATCCTAGTTGGTTCCTCTAGGATAGGTCCAGGTTCTTGATCTGGGACAGTGGTATCTTGGATAACTATCCTAGGGTCTTGGCTATTATCAGGCTTGGAGTGGTTCGGATAATGTGGGTCTTGGGTTGTTCTACCACTACGTGTTGTTACAGAGTTCAATCCGGCCTGATTTGGGTTAGGTAGGAGGGGTGGCTACTGCTGAAATCCCGCATACGATGTTGAAGCTTCCATCCCGTCTGGCAATGGAGTAGTAGGGGACTGATAAATCACATGTGTTTGGCCTGAATTTGGATTTATAACGCACTTCTGGGTTAGCACGTTATTTGGGTTTGGCAGAGGTTGCGAAGGAAGGGTGCCAGGTTGGAGGGAATTTGCCATCTGGGCCAGTTGGTTGCGAACCTCTGTGATCTCGTCCTTATGCTATTTTTGCATTGCCGCATTCGTCTTTTGAATGTCAGCCAGTGCTTGAAGGATAAGAGTCATTTGATCCTGGTTTTGCCCGGATTGGTAGGTGGGATTGGGCCGAGGCTGAGGCGGCTGATATGGATGAGAGGCTTGTGGACGGGGTTGATATGGTGGTGTTTGAGAATTTCCCGTCCACTGAAAGTTAGGATGATTTCGCCATCCAGGGTTGTAGGTATTGGAGAATGGGTCATTCTGGATGGCGTTGAGGTCCTCGCAGTTCTGAGGAACCTCAGGAAAGTTAGAATACGAGGGTTCAAAGTTCCCCCAACTTGAGTAGAATGGATCGGAGGTCACTCCGGTCCGAGAGGTAGATGGGGGTGGATATTGGTCCATCCCCTTGGCAGATTGGTGATAGATGTTTTGCACGGTTTCCCTTGCCAGAGGAGGTTGTGTAAAAGAGTTTTGCGCAGAGGTGGTTGCTGCATATGTCGAGTTAGCTCGTCCACCTTCTTTTCTATGATAGAAACCTTGTCCAACCAACTGGCCATCAGTTCCAAGTTGAAAGAATTGGACAGGTCCTGCATCTCATGTGTCCCTCTCAGATTCGTCGATGCGCGGGCATTGGTCCTGTCGAATAAGCCCATGGAGTCATTATTTATGGAGTTCTCGCACATGTTTTCAAGAATCTCCCACACCGTGTCCTCGTGTTGACCCAAGATGTTTCCTCCGCACGTTGCATTGACGAATAACCGAATGTCTTCACGGAGTCCCTGGTAAAAAGACAGGACTTGTTCCCACTTAGGAACTCCGTGATGGGGTCACTTTCGCATGAGATCTAAGAATCGATCCCATGCTTCGTGAAGAGGTTCTCCCGGTTGTTGAGTGAAATGAGTGATCTGGTGGCGCAAGGCATTCGTCCAGCCAACGGGGAATAATTTTTTCAAAAATTCAGACTGCAGTTCCTCTCATATGTTGATCGGACGGGTCTGAGTCTGATACTAGTGTGCGGCCTTGTCCATGAGGGAGAATGAAAACATTTTCATGAGTAGGATATCTGATTAGCCCATAGTTGTGGGCTATTTAAGTATTTAAGTGCCTACACATTAGGTTAATTCTAACATTTATTTAGTATAAATTAGGATGTAAATAGATTAATTCATAGTTTTAATCTAATTACATAATCCATACATTGCATTCATATCTTAAGTGCATTTAGAATTAGCTTAGAATAGCATTCATCTAATTAGATAACCAATTAGGTATATTGTTTTTATTAACATAGAAGTTGAGGGTCTATACATAAATAACCCTAATATTTTAATAATATTTTCTTTATTCGTCTTCTTTCAGAACGGCTGGCTGCCGCTCCAACGCCCGGCTGCTGCAGTGATGAAGCCATTCAAGGGGGAGCGGATGTGGTGGATCTGGTCGGCGGCTGATTTCAAAATTGTTCAAGACACTACAAAAGGAGCACGGAGGCAGCCGAGCTCAGAAGGCCTCCGCCACCGACCCACCACTGTGCAGAGAGAACCTCTCTCTTCCACTCCACACTGCCGGCCTCTACCGTGGTGGCGAGTCTCCACCACCGTGGGCGTGTGGTGTGACAGGCCACACCACCATCCAGAGCTCGCTCGCATCACCGTGAGCACCCTAGCGTGCAACTCCCTCGCCGTCGTCGCAGACCACCACCACCGAGCTACTGATCAGTTACCCTCTCAGTAACTTAAGACGTCTGGGGAATTTCCCAGACGTCTGAAGTTACCCGCTCACTTCACCCCACACGCCTGAAGTCGCCTGCAGACCCCTTCCCGCACCTGCAGAACCTTCAGCGCACCCACGTCCGTCAACCTTCAGCGCACCCACGCCTGCGCCCTCCACCGCTCACCGGCTGCAGACCTATGCACGCCTGCAGATCAGCACAACCGAGCACGCCTCCTCCCGCGCCTGCCGCTTGCAAGCGCCATTCACTCGCGACTGCAGAGTCCTTCGCCCACGCGCCTGCACCCTCCAACAGCGCCTGCAGTCCACGCCGTTCACCATTGCGCCTGCAGAACCGCCAGCAACCGACCTCTGCAGACCCTCTGCCCACGCCAGCTTCCACCGCACACGCCAGCGCCCGCCTGCAGACCACCGCAGCCACGCCTCCGCGCGCCAGCGCCCTCCGCAGACCCTCCGCGCGCCCACGCACAACCGCCTGCAGACCGCCCAACCGACCACCGAGCACGCCTCCTCCCGCGCCTGCCGCTTGCAAGCGCCATTCACTCGCGACTGCAGAGTCCTTCGCCCACGCGCCTGCACCCTCCAACAGCGCCTGCAGTCCACGCCGTTCACCATTGCGCCTGCAGAACCGCCAGCGCACAACCGCCTGCAGACCGCCCAACCGACCACCGCGCACGCCAGCCGCACACGCCAGCCGCAGCAGCCACCCCCGCAGCAGCAGCAGGCGGCGGACTTCACGCCAACCGGCTGCGCAAGCTGCCGGCTGCAGCACCTCCGCCGGAGCTCGTCCGGCCACCTCCGACCGCCGCGCGACTCGCCGCCACCACCGATTCGAAGCCCTTGATCCAAGGGACCTCCTCCGAGCTTCCCGCACCCAGCCATCGGCTCCTCGTCGCGCAAAACAACGGGGAAAAATTCCCCTGTTTTGCTATAGTAAATCGTTAATTAAAATTTACATTTTCTGCCACTGCCACATTTTAATCATATTCTATTCACTCTGCATTGCGGAAAATATCCTGTAGTTTCTCATAATTGCCATTTCAGCATTGTTTCTTGCTTAAACCTTAATCTAAAGGCAATCTTGGCTTGGTTCTTGTCCAAATTGACTCCGAACAAACATTTTTAAGTGGCGCGAATTTTAATACGTTATTGCCTCCCTGTGGATACGACCCGCTCCTCTGCGAGTGGTTATTTCTTATTAAAAATTGATTAGTCGATTTTTCCACCACATTAAACTACAAACGACTTAAAAGCGAAAGATCGACCGGTCAAATGGCGCCGTTGCCGGGGAGGCAACAGACGCAATAATTTCGCCTAATTTTATTTTCATTATTTGTCAATTGCACAGAGATTTGACCATCTATTATTTTCTTTTCTGTGCGAGAAATTTTGTGCAAGAATCAGCCACTGTGAGAGGCGACCCTTGACGTCGCCAGACGAGAAGTGGACAAGTAATTTTGAAAAGAGGAGAAGGACGAGGACGCGATGGACACCATTGTATTTAATCGCTAATTTAATTAGAATAGAATTAAGACTGAAGACTTAATTTTTCATTACAGTTAGTTTGAAACCCTTGTTCTGGGGCATATTTTGAGGGTTTGTTCCCTGATTTTGTTTTGGACCCGTGTTGGGTAATTTTTGGGAGCCTGTTCCCTTTTCTTTAGATTTAGGTTTATTTATTTTTTTTTTTATTATTTCTTTTATTTGCTTGTGCATAAGTAGTTCTAAAAAAAATAGAAAAAGAAAAAAAACGAGATGCCTGCTAGAAGTTGCCTGCCCTAGGATGAACCATTTAGGTCTGTATGAGCAGCCTCTAGATTTGCTTTTCTGCATTGCTTGCATTTTTGCATCGAAGATCGCTGGAGGCAAGGTACGCATTCTCTTACTTTGCATCCTATTTTTGATCACGCATTGCATTTGGGATTTAATGCGAAGACCACCTAATCTGTACTGAATAAATCTAACAAGTGGTCACATATTTTCTTTAGAAAAAGGACTAATTAAAGGAAGGACATTTTAAAAACCAAGGATTTGATTTTCAAACTTGGCGTGCGATTCAAAGTTCAAAATCTTTGACGGTGTATGCACACTTATTTCACTTGCACCACGGCACGTTTCTAGACACTCCTTAGGTTTGGAAATACTAGGACAAGAGCCCTCCTTTCGTTGGATTTTGAAGTGTTCGGAACTTGAGATCAAAGGTTTTGTAAATCCAAAGAGGGGGATACCCTGTCACGGATTTTTGGGGGTAGTTGAGGAGCACCGCGAAAGCACAGCTTCAAAGGAAGGCTTAGGCCTACTTGCATCCCTCGATCTTCCGTCTTTGGATTTACTTGACCATTTGAGATTTAGGGAAGAACACCTAAGCTCCAACTAGGTCTTTTTAGGCGAGCCGTAGGTCGACAATAGGTGCGTAAATTGATTAAACAAATTGTATTGTCACCTGCAATCTGACTTAAAATCAAAAGCCTAAATTGGGAAAGACCTAAAAGGTCCTTTTTGAATTGTGTCTTGTTTGGGGAATTCTGATTGAAGTGTGAGTTAGAATGGACCACATTGATTTTCATCCTTTCACATCTTGCCCACACCCTCACCCCCACTCTGCATCCTTCGATCCCAGACGCCGAGATGGTCCATTCCTTGATGGACATAATGACAATCATTGGGATCCGTTTTACTCCTATTATAGGAGTATTGGCCTAGTTAAGCCCCAAATTAGTGAGCAGAACTCAGGAGCGGGATTTGCTTTGCCTAATATCTCACATACAAAAGAAATACCCAACCCACCCTCCCTGAAAACTTATAATGGTTGGACAAACACTCCTGGGTACTATAATCCTGAGCCTGACTTCTCTTATGATAGAAATGACCTCTCCTCTTTGAAGATGGAAATACAGAAAATGCAAAATGAAATGAGTGAATTGTTAGGAGAATCTTTGAGAGCAGGCCAACAAGAAAGAGATGAAATTAGCCACCCAATCTGCCCCATTGACGATGACGTACACCCCTCTACAATAGATGCATCTCCCGTGGGAAAGCTACACTTTAAGTTGAAGGGAAATTCTGGGGAGAATAGCTACTTTTCGAGGATCGATTTTGAAACCTCCCCATTAGATGACACTTCCTTGAGAGATCTACACTTTAGGTGGGAGGAAAATACACATGACAGTAGCTATGCATTGGATGAAGAAAGGTGGCAACCCGAGGAAGATGATGATAAGGTTGAGTATCCACCTGAATTATATTGGAGTCAAAAGAAGGGAATGATGGTGCCATTGGAAGACCTCGACCCAGATGATAGTATTTTCGTGACATTTGATGAAGTGGGTCAAAGGCAAGTTGTTAATCCTACCCTCCCTTCTGATCACGATATGGAACTCAAACCCACCCTTAGGGAACCTAACCCTAAAGAAATTGACCTATCTGAGGAGTCTGATGTATCCAATGTAAATAATTTACCTCAGATAGAGCACCCTAGGGGATCTGCTGAGATATTAAATGATTCTAGACCTCGGGTACATGATGAATTGTGTGATGAGGAGGAAGACGAATTATATGAGGAACCTACATTCAAGATTTGGAGTGACACTAAGGGTGATTATGTCTTATTTGAAGAGTTAGCCCCTGAGGATGTCACAAATTTGACCAAATTAGGTTTCCTTGGCACACCCATTGATGATATTTCTCCTCATGATAAAATGATGGAAAATTTGGAAGCAATTTCTAAGATTTATGTGGATTCACATATAGACTCCGGGGAAGATTTGAGTAAAGAACAAAAACCCGGGGATGACATTAATAGGATAATCCCTAGATCTGTTGCTTCCAACCTGCCTTCATTCACTTCGAAGTCACCCTCTGATTCTCTTATATCTGAAAGCGAAATTGTGACTCCTGATGAAGAGCAGGAAGATCCACGTGATGGTGCAAGGAATGTTAGGGATGAAATTGAGGATTTAGAAAGAGTGTTTGGGATGGACACCAAGCTGATTAAACCCAACCTAGATCTTATGGCCATCCCACAACCTCGTAACTTGGACACCCTAGATGATCCTTGCCTTAGAGAATTGCTCATTTTTGTTCTGACTAGGGGGCTTAACAGACCAATATTTTCTGTAATGGAGTATCGGGTATGGATTGATGATTTCTTTAGTCAGTGCATTACCCTGGGGGTTTATCTCTATACCATTCCTTCCCCATTCTTTTTGGAGGATCCTTGTCATCCTACCCCTACCCCTTTGGAGGTTATTTTAACTGTTTATCCTTTAGAACCTCTTCTGGTGACCTGGGAAGATTTCATTCCCATTTTAGTTGGGCGAGCATTTGCTATCGGGATTCATCATCAGCTCGCCAACATCCTAGGTTACCTATTTTCTATGCCAACTTTGCTTTGCTCATTTTTAGGGCCTATTTCTGCAATTCTTGAACCTGATTTGCAGGTTCTTCGGCTATTCAGCCCAGCTTTGACCCAGGTAATATCCTTCTATGCAATAAGGACATTGCAGATTTTAGGCATGGGGGGGTGTACTTGGGGATATACATAGCATAATTGCATACATTTGTACATAAAAAAAAAAAAAAAAGTTTTGAGCTTAACTGGCTAAGTCCTGCATTCTTAAGCAAATCAGAACTCTAGCGTAGACTAAATTAATTCTAGGGTCAAACTTTAGAAGCTAAATAAGCTACTAGCTTTAGACCTTTAGGGTCCTTTGTGGACTTAAAAACTTAAGTAGGAGTTAAGTTGCGGACCATTCTTCAAGAGGTTGAGGAAGGGAAGCTAGGGTTTGAGTTAAAAGGTGGGGTAGTACCTGGAGTCTTATTCTACCTTTTGGTTTACGGGTCCTTGTAACCCAAGCATCCAAATTGTTCACACTTGGTCTGGTAATTAACTTAATTTCTGAAAAGAGATTTGGTTCTCTTAGTTTTGGCTTAAGAGAGGCTTGAAAACACATTTTGATTGGAAGAGTTCCCGCCGCAGGAGAGGTGGAGTATATACTCACCTTGAGGATGCGATGGTAACATATTACCTCCTCGGCACTTGTCTCTTAGGATATCCATCCTACTGGGGGCATGTAAGCGCATTGCGCGGTTCAGGTACCATGGGCAGCCCTATCTCGAAGTGCCGATTGCCATAGGCCTGAATTCGCTTAAGAAATCCATGGGCGATACTATCTCGAAGTGTCGATTGCCAGGAGTTCTTGGGGTCGTTATGGGCGGTGCTATCTCGAAGCATCGAAAGCCAGGCACCCTTCGAGGTATGGTAATGGGGACAATGAATCCGACACAGACCGTGTTGATAGCTGATCTGAGGTTAGACCTAGAAGAATCAAACAAAAAAAAAAAAAAGGTATATATATTAAAAAAAAAAAAAAAATTCCTTTAACTCAAATAACTCGGACCAATGCAAAAGCACGGATGCTTTAATCTCAGGGATCAATAAACTTTAGGGTAGAGTCAGAAATCAAGGAAACTTGTGCTTGCAACTCGTCTTTAGCCAACCTAGTCTGTAACTTAGCAACTACTTAGGAACCTTGGGTTTAGAACCTGAACTTAATATGCTTCTGAAGGAAGACTAAGTGAGTTGACTAGTCTACTTAGAGTGCTAGGTTTCGCTTAATTTTGCTAGGGACTAGCAAAAACTAGGCATGGGGGTATTTGATTAGCCCATAGTTGTGGGCTATTTAAGTATTTAAGTGCCTACACATTAGGTTAATTCTAACATTTATTTAGTATAAATTAGGATGTAAATAGATTAATTCATAGTTTTAATCTAATTACATAATCCATACATTGCATTCATATCTTAAGTGCATTTAGAATTAGCTTAGAATAGCATTCATCTAATTAGATAACCAATTAGGTATATTGTTTTTATTAACATAGAATTTGAGGGTCTATACATAAATAACCCTAATATTTTAATAATATTTTCTTTATTCGTCTTCTTTCAGAACGGCTGGCTGCCGCTCCAACGCCCGGCTGCTGCAGTGATGAAGCCATTCAAGGGGGAGCGGATGTGGTGGATCTGGTCGGCGGCTGATTTCAAAATTGTTCAAGACACTACAAAAGGAGCACGGAGGCAGCCGAGCTCAGAAGGCCTCCGCCACCGACCCACCACTGTGCAGAGAGAACCTCTCTCTTCCACTCCACACTGCCGGCCTCTACCGTGGCGGCGAGTCTCCACCACCGTGGGCGTGTGGTGTGACAGGCCACACCACCATCCAGAGCTCGCCCGCATCACCGTGAGCACCCTAGCGTGCAACTCCCTCGCCGTCGTCGCAGACCACCACCACCGAGCTACTGATCAGTCACCCTCTCAGTAACTTAAGACGTCTGGGGAATTTCCCAGACGTCTGAAGTTACCCGCTCACTTCACCCCACACGCCTGAAGTCTCCTGCAGACCCCTTCCCGCACCTGCAGAACCTTTAGCGCACCCACGTCCGTCAACCTTCAGCGCACCCACGCCTGCGCCCTCCACCGCTCACCGGCTGCAGACCTACGCACGCCTGCAGATCAGCACAACCGAGCACGCCTCCTCCCGCGCCTGCCGCTTGCAAGCGCCATTCACTCGCGACTGCAGAGTCCTTCGCCCACGCGCCTGCACCCTCCAACAGCGCCTGCAGTCCACGCCGTTCACCATTGCACCTGCAGAATCGCCAGCAACCGACCTCTGCAGACCCTCTGCCCACGCCAGCTTCCACCGCACACGCCAGCGCCCGCCTGCAGACCACCGCAGCCACGCCTCCGCGCGCCAGCGCCCTCCGCAGACCCTCCGCGCGCCCACGCACAACCGCCTGCAGACCGCCCAACCGACCACCGAGCACGCCTCCTCCCGCGCCTGCCGCTTGGAAGCGCCATTCACTCGCGACTGCAGAGTCCTTCGCCCACGCGCCTGCACCCTCCAACAGCGCCTGAGTCCACGCCGTTCACCATTGCGCCTGCAGAACCGCCAGCGCACAACCGCCTGCAGACCGCCCAACCGACCACCGCGCACGCCAGCCACACACGCCAGCCGCAGCAGCCACCCCCGCAGCAGCAGCAGGCGGCGGACTTCACGCCAACCGGCTGCGCAAGCTGCCGGCTGCAGCACCTTCGCCGGAGCTCGTCCGGCCACCTCCGACCGCCGCGCGACCCGCCGCCACCACCGATTCGAAGCCCTTGATCCAAGGGACCTCCTCCGAGCTTCCCGCGCCCAGCCATCGGCTCCTCGTCGCGCAAGACAACGGGGAAAAATTCCCCTGTTTTGCTACAGTAAATCGTTAATTAAAATTTACATTTTTTTCCATTGCCACATTTTAATCATATTCTATTCACTCTGCATTGCGGAAAATATCCTGTAGTTTCTCATAATTGCCATTTCAGCATTGTTTCTTGCTTAAACCTTAATCTAAAGGCAATCTTGGCTTGGTTCTTGTCCAAATTGACTCCGAACAAACATTTTTAAGTGGCGCGAATTTTAATACGTTATTGCCTCCCTGTGGATACGACCCGCTCCTCTGCGAGTGGTTATTTCTTATTAAAAATTGATTAGTCGATTTTTCCACCACATTAAACTACAAACGACTTAAAAGCGAAAGATCGACCGGTCAATATCCCGGTTTTGTACATCTGACCCAAAGGTTTAGGCCAGATGCTTGAGTTGTTTAATGTGTTGGAATGGATCCTCAGAGTTAAGCCCATGGAACTTTGGTATGGCATGAATCATATTGGGCTTCAGTTCAGAATCAGGTCCTCCAATCGGGATTCGTACTCGAGGTTCGATCGCCACTGCAGCGGGATTATAGTGATCTCACATCATAGGTCGCTGCGGTGGGTTTACAAAGTTCTGAAAGAGATCATTAAGGCGTTGAAGTTGGTGTTCAAGGTTGTTCTCCTCTTCAATGGGTTGTGCTATGATGGAAGAAGAAGGAGAACTAAGGTCTGAATCAGATGAAAGATTTATATAGTGGGGTTGCTGCACAAACAAGGGAGTCAAGGCTTGGCCTCGACGAGAATGAATATTTAAAGGAGGTCTTAAGGGTGGCCTTAAGGACCTCCTACCGAACATGCACTGAAGGATGTGATGAGATTTAGAAGGTGCTGGACCCAATCAAGACACCCAAAAAATTGTTGGGTGACTACAGAGGTTCGGGGCGGATGGACCCCTCAGTCAGAAAGGTCATCCACTTGAGAAATACCTGGGTAGCCAGAGAGGGAGAGTCCAGCAAAGACCCCTACACGGTAGACCATCCCCACGAGTTACAGGGTTTCCCCCACCCGACCTCTCTTGTCACTGCGGTTCCAGGTAGACCAGAATGGGGACCTTGACCTCTTAAGTCTACCTTTTTTACTTTAAGATCAAGGTGCTTAATGTTCCACTTGAACTTTTAGGTATTTTCAGTGAAAAAGTGACCTAATTTTAAGGTTGGTTGACCCAAGGGATCAACTTCACCTTTTGTTCCTTTGAGAGTTTTTAGATCCTTTTCTTTTATGGTTCAAATGGGTTAAAAGCCCGATTTGCTTAGGGTTCCTTTTATATAGATTTTTTTCAAACAAGGTTTAGGCACACCTCTCTTTGGACAATTTGTTTCCTTGTTTAAGAGAATATGTGTCTCTGAAAACCCTAGCTTTGTAATCCTTAAATTGGCTCTAGTGGGTCCAATTTAGTTGCCTCAGAAATTAGCACCTAGGACTCAATCAAGAAAGTTTTAGCCCTAGTTGCCTTAGTTGGATGAACAGACAAAAATGTGTTGAAATGAAAATCAGGCAACTTGATGAGCTATTAAATATGAAACAGGTAGCCCTAAGTTGATTTTTCTTTTTTTCCTTTTTAGATTTTTAGAGGGTTAAGAGAGAGGGCTTATGTAAATTACCTGTTCCTTGGAGTGTCTGTTGTGTAGCAGCACTTCTTTCCTTTTTGCTTTGCTTTCCCTGCTTTGAACACAACAAAAGAGAGGAGTTAGGTCAAATATTGAATAGAAAAAGTTGTAATCAAAAGCATTAAAAGTGCCCGTCGCTCCCCAGCAACAGCGCCAAAATGTTCACACACTTTTGTGGGGTTTTAAAAGATATGTTACGTTGCAATATAGCCGACAAAGCATTCAAAACAAATAAAGATTTTTTGTTACTCGAAAATCGGAGTATCCGAGGTCAAACAAAGGGAGCAATCTCAGTACTTCTAAAACCAAAGAATACAACTTTTAAATGAAAGTAATTGATTAAAAAGGAGAGAGTTATATAAAAAGAATTTCTAAAAGAAAACAGAATTGGACATCTGATTTCTATATCAGACGTCTTAAATGTAATCTTCTTTCTCTCTTCTGCCTTCTTCTTCTTTGTCTTCTCTGCTTCTTTTCTTGCGAAGGCTTCTTCTTCCTGCCTTTGTTCCTCTCCTGTCTTCCTTTTCTTTTTGGCTTTTCTGCAGTACTTCCTTCTCTCAGATCTCTGCCTTGCTCAGCTTCCTTTCTTCAGAGTTCCTTCTTCTTCTGCTCCTGTTCCTTCTATTTCTTCAGTTCTTCTTTGTGCTTTCCTTCGAAGTTTTCTCCTTCCCTGTCTTCTCTGCGAGGGCTTCTCCTTTCTCTACTACACTCAGCCTCTTCTTCCTTCTTTTCTTCCCTTGCTGCAATGGCGAAGTGTTCGCTTCTTCCTCTGCTCCTTCTTTCCTACGCAAACCACAGCCAATGCAAAACATACCCCCGTCCCTCTACCCAAACGTCTCTCTCTTTCTCTGCAATTCGCTCAAGGACGCTCTCCCAGAGCCACACGGGTAATCGGGTCAGATTCGCACCCGGGACTAGGCGCACCGGCAGGTGGGTGATGTGCGAGGAGTGCTCAGGTTAGGGTCGGGTCGGATCCTGCCAGATCCGCGAGGTGAAGCTGTGGACGAGGCGAGTGGGTCAGGTGAGGGACCTCACCCCTGTGCTTTCGGAGGAGTTAAGCATAAAACACAAAAATAATTTATACTATACCTGCGTTTTGCGTTTCAACGATGTGGGACTATCCAGTCTGTGCCCCGCCCTTGAGTGCGCCCGCAGACCTTCGTGCAATTCCCCAGCTGCAGACTTCTCAGCACCCCAAACTGGACCGAGGGCTTCACACTGCTCGCATGATCCTACTGCACCTGAAGCCTGGAAGATCTGCCGCCTGGAGCTGCTGCGAAGCTGCTTCAAATGTTGCCAATGGCAGCAGGAGCTGAAACCATATAAATCACCAATACGGCCTATTGGCCTAATCAGACTAGTTGGGCACCTTCGCCGTGGCACGACGAAGGTGGGGGACGGTGCTGCAGGCTGCAGGACGGCCTAGGCGTGCGGGCCTAGGTCAACCTGTGGCCGGAAGTGTGGGGTTGTTCGGGGGGTTACTGCGGAGGTGTGGAGTGGCAATGAAGGGGCGGAAAGTGTTCCTGGTGGTGAGGCAAAGCTTATGAGATGGTTGGCAAGCCGTGTGGAGGGGTGGAATGGTGGGGGCGGCTCGTCGGAGGTCGGTCGAAGGCGAAGAAGATGGAGGTGGTCAGGCACTGTCGGGGGGCGATTAACTAAAATAACAGGGGGAAAAGAGAGAGGGGGAGATGGAGAAGGTATCTGGAGTGGTCTGGAGGGAAGGGAGGCAGCGGAGTGGACGGCGCGTAACTACCGTCGTCGGGGAAGAAGCACCCTGAGGGAGGAAGCGGCGACGAAGACGAGGTCAGGGGCACTCGCGCTGGGTATGGCGCAACGCGGGAGGAAGAGGCAGAGTTGACTCTACTGCTGGTATGGCAGTAGAGCGACGAGAAGGGGAGGAGGTCGCCGGAGCTTGCGGGTCTCTTGGCCGGAGATGGGAGAGAGGGAAATTTGGGGGAATCTCCATCAAAATCAAGCTGAGCCTATGTGGCCGAGTCTGGGGAGCCTTTTATAGTTGTTGGCCGAACCTTCTAGTGTGTGGAGATCACGCAATCATCTCTGTCGGCTCACCGGAGATGGAAAGAGGGTGGATACCCAAATCTCTCGTGCGTTCGCACGAGTGATTGGGTTCACACCAGAGATTGTGATTGGCTTTAGAAGGAAGGGAATTCCTCAGAGAATCTCCCTTCCATTTCTGGGAGGGAATCTCTGAGGGATCAGAGAGGAATCCCTCTCTAAACCTCGCCGGAGATCGGTTCTGCCCTAACAATGGCGGCAGGACCTGATTGCAAAGGTGGCGAGGAACTTAGGGTGCTCTCGACAAAGATATTCAAAAGATAGGGACCAAATTATGATTTGGGTGTACTAAATTGCAAAGTAGGTCAAGATGACCTCCCCTTAGGTTCAAATTTTGGTATAAACCTAATTTGGACATAAGGAATCCAATGGTGAAGTTGGATTTTAGGTTTGACCTCGTTTGACTGAACATTTTGTGTAAAAACCCAAATTAGGTCAATTAATGTGCTAGGACCCTAATCTAGGTCAAACTGGGTTCCAAAGGCCAAATTGAGTGTTCTAAACCCTAGAGGATATTTTTACATGATTTTTAGAGGGCTTACTTGATTTTTATCCTGACCGAAACCTTGTTAATTTATGTGGGTCTATTTTAGGGTTAACACATGTCATTTAATTCCTAGATTGCACATAAACCCATTTCTGATTTACTCAACCCACTTTTTATCTCATTTAGATAATTTGACCTATGTTTTGCCTCTGAGAAATCCCGTTTATGTACTGCAATAGTAAAATTGCAGTTTTACCCTTTAATTCAATTTTTCTTCTCAGAGCACTTATTCCTTTATTTAGGCCCTCTTCTAGGTTATGTAGGAGCTTTTATCTTCTTTATTGGGTCAAAATGAGCTGGTTATGGCTCATGATGAGGCTCTCATCAATGCTTAGACTTAAAATCCCCTCAAATCAAAGGGTGGGTTGATTAGTCGTGCACTTATCACCCCAACCTATTTAACCAATTTGAAGTAAATTCAGAATGGCGTGGACTCGATAAGAAAATCCACATTTTATAGGACACCCAGGCTAATTAAGCTCGAAGACCTGAAGGGTCTAAGTGTTCAGATCCTACTGTATTATTCCCTAAGGTTGAAAAATCCTAATGCCCAATTATTCTTTCCTAATTCAAATTTTTTTTAATAAAAATTAGAAAAAAAATAAGTAGAATTTACAAGAATTCCACAGAGTTGACAAAATGATTCAAAAATGAATCCACCCCCCCATGCCTAGCTGATGCAATGTCCTCAATGAAAATAAAAGGCATGAACGGAAAGGTAGAATGTAGAAGATATCACCTGAATATGATGCTCGGGTCAGCTCTGAGTCAGACTGTACATGTGCTAAGTTTAATGCCATCAGCTAGGCGAAGTCCAGCTAAAGAAATCACGATGTGATTAGACCAACCATGTCTGAGACAGGTTCTGGAACTATACGATCAACAAAAGGCTTCAGACGTTGACCGTTGACTTTAAAAGAATTATCCGTCTTTGGGTCAGAGATCTGAACAGCTTCGTTTGGAAATATTTGATCAACGATGAATACCTCATTCCATTTTGACCTAAGTTTGCTGGGAAAAAGCTTAAGTCACTAATCAAAAAGCCAGAACTTCTGGCTCAGCTCAAAGCTCTTTTGGGATATCAATTGGTCATGAAGAGCTTTGGTCCGAGCCTTGTATATCTTGGCATTCTCATATGCATCATTTCTAAGCTCCTCCAATTCAGATAGTTGGAGTTTCCTGATCTTTTCGGCTAAACTCAAATCCAAATTAAATTGCTTGATTGCCTAGAATGGCAGATGTTCAATCTCTACGGGTAAATGGCATACCTTTCCATACACCAGATGAAACGGTGACATGCCGATAAGCATTTTGTATGTCGTACGGTAGGCTCAAAGAGCATCCTCAAGCTTGTGAGTCCAATCTTTACGATTAGATATGACCATTTTCTGTAGAATATTCTTGATCTCCCGATTGGAGATCTCAGCCTGTCCATTCTTCTGAGGGTGGTAAGGGGTGGAGATTCTGTGATTTACCCCGTATTTTGCCAGTAAACTACGGAACTGGGCATTCGTGAAATGTGTACCACCATTGCTGATGATGGCCCTCGGAATCCCGAACCGACTGAAGATGTTCTTCTTAACAAAATTGATGACCACCTTGTGGTCATTGGTTCAAGTAGGAATGGCCTCAATCCACTTGGACACGTAATCAACAGCGACGAGAATATACTAGTGTCCAAATGAAGGGAGGAAGGGTCCCATGAAGTCGATGCCCCAAACATCGAAGATTTCGATAGGAAGATCGGGTTTAGTGGCACATATCTCTCTTGGTTATGCTCCAAAGTGCCTGACATCGGGAACACGACCTTGAGAATTCCTGTGAATCCTTGAATAAAGACGACCAATAGAATCCATATTGAAGTATTTTTGCAGCCATCTTTTTCCTGGAGAAATGTCCACCACACGCAAAAGCATGGCAGAACTCGAGTATACTTTGGAATTCATTCTCCGAAAAACATCGATGAATAATCCAATCAAAGCCCATGCGATACAATTTAGGGTCCTCCCAGAAGTAATATTTTGCCTTAGATTTGAGTTTATCTCATTGTTGCTTGGTCCAATCATGGGGATTTGACCAACAACCAAATAATTTACAATGTCTGCAAACCACGGGGTTTGGACACCTGATACTGTAAGAATAGTTTCGTCCGAAAAAGTACCAGCAATCGGAATATCTGGACGAGAAGAATCGCTTAGAAGTCTCGAAAGATGATCCACCATCACATTCTGTGACCCAGATTTATCTATAATTTCAAGAATGAATTCTTGTAGCAGAAGAATCCATCGGATAAGCTGGGGTTTGGCATCCTTTTTGGCCAAGAGATGTCTCAAGATCGAGTGGTCGGTGTAAATTATGATGTGAGACCCTAAGAGATAAGCCCTAAATTTCTCCAAAGCAAATACTACAACTAGCAATTCCTTCTCAGTAATAGTGTATTCCTCTGGGCCTCATCCAGAGTTTTGCTAGCGTAGTAAATGACAAAGGGCTTCCTGTCAATCTTTTGACCCAAAACAGCCCTGACCGCGTAATCAGAAGAGTCGGTCATGATCTCAAATTGGGGTGTCCAAACCGATGGTTGCAACACCAGATCACAAGTGACTGCCATTTTAAGAAAATCAAATGCCTTACGGCATGATTCACTAAAATCAAACGGTGTATCTTTGGCGAGAAGGTTGCTCAGAGGGTGAGTAACCTTGGAGAAGTCCTTGATGAACCTCCCATATAATCCCACATGAACAAGAAATGATTGAATTTTTTTGATAGATGTGGGAAGAGGAAGTTTGGAGATAGCATCAACCTTAGCTTTGTCAACTTCAATTCCTCGTTTAGAGATTACATGACCCAAGACGATGCCTTCTTGTGTCATGAATGGGCTCTTTTCCCAGCTAAGGACCACTCTTGTTTTGATGCATCTTTTAAGGATCATTTCCAGATTAGCCAGGCAAGAATCAAATGATTCTCCGAAAATAGAGAAATCGTCCATGAAGACTTCCATAAACTCTCCCACCATGTCAGAGAATATGGCTAGCATATACCTTTCAAAAGTCACAGGTGCATTGCATAAGCCGAATGGCATTCTACGGAAAGCAAAGGTTCTGTAGGGACAAGTGAAAGTAGTTTTTTCTTGATCCTTGGGATGGATAGGGACTTGATTGTATCCCGAGTAACCATCTAGGAAATAGAAGTACTTTTGCCCAGCTAGTCTTTCAAGGATTTGATCAATAAATGGCAAAGAGAAATGATCTTTTTCGGTCGCTGTGTTCAGCTTCCTGTAATCGATACAGACCCTCCAAGAGGAAGCTGAATAAGTTGTGACAGATTCTCCTTTCTCATTAGTCACAACGGTAATCCCGACTTTCTTGGGAAAAATTTGCACGGGACTTACCCAAGGACTATCTGAGATCAAATAAATGATTCCTGCGTCGAGCCACTTAATTATGTCCTTCTTGACCACTTCTCGCATATTGGGGTTTAGTTACCTCTTCATTTGGCGAGAAGGGCAGGATCCATCTTCCAAGAATATTATGTGATTGCAATAAGATGGCTCGATCCCCATAAGGTCATGAATGATGCAATCAATAGCCTCCTTGTGTTCCTTTAGGACCTTGATTAGTTTAATCTTTTTCTCCTTAGTTAATCTAGCACTGATAATCACAGGGAGCATCTTTCGTGGTCCTAAAAACTAATATTTCAACCTCTCAGGCAATGATTTCAGTTCAAGCTAGGGCGGGTTTAGGATGGAAGGTAAGGATGATGCTGATGAAGATTCATCAAGAGAAAGAGGTTGAAAGTGAACAAAATTAATAACCTCTTCTGAATGTAGCAGGTTTGCCATAGAGGGTTGCGGGTCAAATCCATCACAATAGGAGGAACTTTCAATTGCAGAAATCACCATACAAGTTTCAATATTCAATTTATCTTCCTCAAGTTCCTCTATAAATCCACAATCCTCAAATTTGTTAATCGCCTTAAAAATATCCAATTTCAATTTTTGATCCCCAAAGGCGATTACCATGCTACTGCTCTCATAATTGATATTGGCCTTAGTGGTAGCTAGGAACAGATGCCCGAAAATGATGGGCGTGTTCCATAAATTCTTAGGTACATCCATGTCAAGGACAAGAAAATTTACAGGAAAATAGAAGTCCTTAACCTTGACAATAATATCCTCAATAATGTCTCTCGGATTTGTGACCAAACGGTCCACTAACTGCAGCATTACTGAGGTCGGCCGAAGTTCACCTAATCCGAACTTCTTGTAAAGAGAAGTCGGAATTAGGTTAATGGATGCACTTAGATCCAGAAGTGCCCTATCAAAGGTGTAATCTCCGATGACACAAGAAATAAAAGGGGCACCTAGATCTCTCATTTTCGGAGGAAGGTGATGCAGGATAATAGAACTAGCCTACTCGGAGAGTATCACCTTCCTCAGAATAAATTCCCTTGACTTACTCTTCTGTGTGCATAAATCCTTTAAAAATTTAGCATAAGCCGATATGTGTTTGATAGCGTCGAGGAGTGGGATATTGATTTCGACATTCTTAAATATATTCAAGAGCTCCTTGTTACTATCAACAGGCTTCTTCTTCCTAGGTTTAATCAACGCCTCAGGAAAAGGAACATGAGTCAGATCTTTGAAATCAGGTTCCCAAGCCTTGATTTCTTCTTCAGAGTTCTCCTTTCTCTCCTCAGGCTCTCCAGAATTTAGTACATCAAAATAGGGTAGTTGTGGGTCCTGGTTTGCTTTCCACTCCTCAAGGTAATAGATTAAGCAGATGCATATGGGTTTGGGTCTTGGGGAGGGTTAGGAAAGATTGGAGGGGCTTCATTAGCCAGAAACCTCAAATTTGATGAAGCAAAAGAGGAAGGACCCTGCTCAACCACCTGAGCATGTGCGTGTGGGTCCCTCTGATTCCCGTACCCTTGGGCTTGATTGCATGAATTCTGTATATTACGCAAGTTAGGTACGGGTTGAGATGGCAAAGATCCGAGTTGACGGGAATTAGCAATGAACCTGGTTTGCAAGTTATCCAGCGAGATTTTCATTTGCTGCATGAGCTGGAGCATAGATCCTTGCATCTCTATCATCTGACGGTTCAAATCAGCCTGCCCTATAGGTTAACGAGCATTCCAAGCTGGCTGATTGACCTGATTTGGGAGCAGTTGAGTGTAAACATGACCCTAACCCATTGGTCTTTGCGGAGCATAGTTGCTGGGTCAAAATTGAGTTTGCTACCCTAGGTTCTCTAGGAGAAGTTAGGGTGGTCCCTCCAACCTGGATTATAAGCATTGGAGTAAGGGTTGGACCTAACGTTCTCCTGTACAACATAGACATCCTCATAGGGCAAGGATGGAGAGAAAGAAAGGGAGGGATCAGAGAAACTGGGATCAAAGGCCCCAGTTTGGAACTCATGGGGTTCCGAACAATGCTAGATCACAGGTTGAGCCGCATCCAGTTGATTCACAAATTCCCGTCTAGAAGGAGCTCGTGAAGAATGGAATCCCAAATACTGGGATTGAGTGGATCAAGAATTGTTTGCAGAGTTTTCCACCATTCACTCCTCCATCCTTTTGGTAACCAAGTCCACCTTATCTAGTTTATTACAAATCAGTTCCATATCGAATGAATGAGAGTTGTGGACCTCATTAACATTCAATCTGGGTTGTTGGGACCAGTTAAAAGTATCCAAGGAGGCATAATTGATTGAATTTTCACTCATTTCCTTAAACAAATCATGCACACTATCTGCATCTTTGTTGAGGAAACTGCCTCCACAAGAAGTGTCCACATGATTTCTGAGTTGCTCAGTCAACCTGTGGTAAAAGATCTGTGCAAGCTGCCGTTTCGGCACCTCGTGGTATGGACACTTCCACAATAAGTCCTGGAATCACTCCCAAGCAACATGAAACTACTCCCCCGGCTGTTGGGTGAAGGTAGTAATCGCCCATCTCAGAGCATTGGTACGTCTGACCAGGAAGAATTTCTTTAGGAAAGCTGATCTCAGATCGTTCCATGTTGCAATCAGCCTTCCTATGGTCCTGTACCAATGAGCGACTTTATCCCTAAGAGATTGGGGAAAGAGCCTCATGATTATCTGCTCTTCATTCATGTTTCGTGCTTTGGTGTTCTTGACCAAAGTGGTCAAGTCCTCTAAATGCTGAAATGGGTCTTCAGAGACAAGCCCATGAAAGTGTTTGATCAGGCTTAATACTTGGGGCTTGATTTCTACATCTCCAGCAGGAATCTGGATGCTGGGACGTTTCCCGTAATTTGAAGGATCATAAAATCTTTCAAGGGCTGAGCGCTCTGCATTCTCTGGAACCATTCTTGCATTCTCTGCATTTGTTCCAGCTATCTTTGAAACATCTCCTGTGGATTTTGAGGCAGAGGAGGTTGTTGATCGGCCATGGGATCAATTTGACCAAAATTCAATCGACGCCTCCTAGAATGATCTAATGGTCCTTCCAATCAGGGATTCAATGACCTTCTTCCAAGCATAAACTAGAAAGAGGTCAAAAGGACTATGGATAAGGACCCTGCAGCACAACAAAATAAGCCTGTCCTTAGGTTGGGTAGCCTAAGAATCTACAGACTCTCAGAATCCATCTTAAGATTATAGACAATTTACTCTGCTTGTATGCAGTCAATCCAACCAGTTAGAAGGAGGGACCAGGGAGAAGGTTCTTCCTTTGGCTTGCGCCTCTGGTTCCTAGTGTACCCCCTAGCTACGATCATTTGATTCTACTCCCCTAGCTAAACATCAGATTGACTAGTACAAGCAAGTTAATCGTAAACAATCTCAATCTGGGCCCTGAAGAGCGAATCAGTCCTTAAGGCCAACGTCTACTTGATTTTATTTAGGCTTAGGATTGTAGTGCTTATGGGATGTGGTGGGCCCTTAAAATGGGTTGTGCCCTTAATAATCGATTGAATATGTGTGAGTGCATCCACAACCAGGGTTTTCAAGCAAGATTATTTGGATGAATGGATTTTAAGGTTCAAATCTTGCTTAAGTATCTTTTAGGGTTTAGAATTAGGTGAGTTCAATCATGCTTCAGCGGAAAACCAAATGTTCAAACATGGGTGAAGATCTCTTCCTTTTGAAATCAAAAAGTAAAATGGAGTACCGAGTATTGACCTAAATTGTAAACCCTAAGGGCAAGTCACTTCATGAGTTGATTTTAAAATGAAGTGGTGCAGTCGAAACAATTCAAACAATTGGCCAAAATGCACCACTGAGTTAGGCATACAAGATGATTAACCTAGACTGATTTCTACTCTCTTATGTGTTGATTTGTGCATACCGGTTCCACAGGTCAGAATCCCAGTTGAGTAGATAAAAATCAAGTTAGGTTATGTGCCTTCAATGTGGGTGTATGTAGTGTGTATATTGATTTATCCCACAAGAAGTATCTTTTTGTTTTTTTTTTACGAAGGTGAGATGACTCGAAGTGGAAATCAAAGCATCCAAACTAATCCTAGGGTTTATGCAAACACCTAGGTCAATTGGGGTTTGATTTAAGGTTGTGGAATGAAATCTATGGAGGGGGGAGGAATGGGGAGCACTTACAATTGTCTTCAACTGCACTTTACTCCTTTCTAGCCCTTGAAGATTCCCTATTAAGGTACTTGCAAAACAATAGAAGAGAAATAAAAGCAAGTTAGAAAATAATAAAGTGCGCAAAATGCAGAAAGAAAATCGGGAATCATCACCTCCCCTGCAACGGCGCCAAAATATTGTAGCCGAAATCGTCGCAAAGGAGATTGGAATTTGAAAAACCCACTGTCGTAGTATGATTTGTGAAGAAATCTGTCAACAGATAAATTTACCGAAATTCATAAAGAAATTCTAGGTCGAACACAGGGAGGCTACGTCGATCTAAAATCTGCGATTATATTTTTTTGTATTTTTATTTTAGAAGTGGGATAATCATAATGGATTTGATATTAACACTAAGAGAGAGCATGAGAGAGAGAGATAGAGAGAATAATAACTTTGCAACTGAATATTGTTTTCACAACTAGAAAGCAGAAAATGATTACAGCTAGAAAGTGGGAAACTCTATTCTTGAAAGCAGTAAAGAAGGGAGAGAGATGTTATCCTCCTCAACGGTTGCTTGGAGGACAAGCCGGACGGGGCGACGCCTGGAAGACGGAGGATGAAGACAGAAGATGAAGAACGAAGCAGGAAGAACCGAGGGCGAGTAGGGCATCATCATCGTCACGGGATCCACTTTCGGAACGGGGGAAGAAAAGTTTGATTTTGGCTCTAGAGGAGCATCCCAGGTTTGGGACAAGCTTCTTTAGAGCTTTGGAGAGGAAGAGAGATGAAGGAAGGGATGAAGAAGAAGTGGAGGTCGTAGGGCTATATATAGGTGTAGAGGTTGGGGGCAATTAGGTCTTTTTATATATCAAACATTAATTAAGGGCCTTTAATGACGGATTTATCCATCACTAAAGGATTGAATGTGGGTGACGTGGCCCGTCGTCTCCTCCTCTCCCAGGCACCTAACCCATCATCACGTCCAAGCATTCTCAGCCATCCAATCACGAGATCAAACAGCTAAGATCGCTCCTCGCCCACTTCAGCATAACCGCACGCGCGTGTGTGATTGCGCGTGCGCGATCCACTCACCCAATGTTGCCACGTCCTCGCTTGATCCACCATTCACAGTCTACCTGACGGCCGAATTCATCCCACGCACGTCGCTCGCTCGATTTGAGGAGGGCGGGGCTCGAACTCGCACCCTCTTCGTCGTGGATGGCGTCGAGACCAATGCGCCAAGCCACCCTTTGAGGAATGCTTTGGATCAAGATCCAACGGCTAAGATCAATCGAGTGATTAAGGAGAGAGAGAGGGCACGGTGGTCCTCACCAATTTGGCTGGGCCAGTTTGGGCTGCCGAGATGGTACCGCGTGGTGCCATCTTGGCCGTCCATCTTTTATGACTTGTAGAAGGTGCCACAGATGTTGGATTGGACCGATTTTCACACCGTTAGGCTACGATCATTGATCTGAACCCATCTGTGCGGTCGGATTTGTAATCTAAAGTGCAGATTGACACCATCTTGGCCCTTGATCTCTGACCTTCCTCAGATTATATCTAATGCTATGGAAGTCTAATCGGGATGATCTTGGAGTCGTTGAACTCCAATCATCGCCCTGATCAGATCCGTACGATTGAGTCCTTGATCCGAAGCCCCAATTAAAAGTCGCCATGTCCCTGGCCACCAAACAGAAGAAATTACTATATAATTTATACTATTTGACCTAAATGCATGATGATACATGTTATTCAATATTTACAATGCATGATGCTAATATGATACTAAGAACATTCATTTATAGACATTTTTGGCTATTCGGATGTATGCACATCAGGCACCCAATTGCTGCTGCCAACAACTCCTTCACCATCATTTAGGAGCCCTTTCAACCTCAACTCTCGCGCAACGAAACTCAGTGGGATTAGTCCCACATCGGATAGCACAGATGTCGCGACCGCACATATGTTGATTTTGTGCCTCTACATGGTTGCCTCCGAGAGCATCGAAGTGAGGTCCTGCTCGCACGCTCCACACACATGCCCTCACTTGTGCTCACGCCATCCAGGTTTAGGTCCTAATCCGATTGCCCGACTACCTGGGTCTAATCGGGTTTGCCTATTTTGAGAAAGAAAAGAAGGAGAGAGAGAGATGATGGGGGGGTTTGCCTCACTCTTTGATCCTCTACACTTAGTCTCTAAGAGGACCTTCGTTCCTTTGTCTGTGCTGTGCTTATGCCTCTCCCTTGAGGCTAGGAGGAGAAAAGAGAAGCCTTTGCCTCTATTACTGGTTCTAGGCTACTGTTACATTATTGAGATACTTAACTAACTTGGAATATTGGTTGATAATCACTGTTGATATATTTGATATATTTGAAGCTTAAACTCAAAGGGTAATTTGGTGATTCAAATCACCATTTTCCCTAATCTTTTTGCATATTGATACTTGAATTATTGAAATATCATTCTTGAATAAGTTTTGGTTGCAATTACTTATATCTTTTACTTAGAACTGTGATCTTACTATTGATTTACTATTTTCTCCCTACGTTGGACCTTGGATTTCTATTCGAGTATAAATTTTATTTATTTTCGTGCTTTATCAGCTATACTGCAACGTATCATTTTTAAAACTCCAATTCAAAGCGATAAACATTTTGGTGTTGTTGCCTGGGAGCAACATGCAATTTGATCTCTTGATTACAATTCCTGACTTGATACTAACTTGATTTATCTCTTTTGATTGTGATTTGTGCAGGGATTTAGCCAAGGAACAAGATCAACCGCACAACAGCCACCCCAGGGGTAGGTAAAACCACGAATCCATCTTCATTAAGCCCCTGATTATGAAAAGCTAAAAAAGGAAAGAAATCAATTAGGACCAACATGCATTCTATTTTTAGATTAATCATCTCAAGTTTCCTAATTTGATACATTTTTAGAAACATCCCAAACCTAATTTCTGCACCTATTAAGGGATTTAAGACACCTAGGGCTACCACCCTCTTGATTGAGCCCTAGATGCCAGATTTGGAATTAATTGATTGGATCAATTAGAGCCAATTAGGGTTTCCATTCTAGGGTGCTAGAGACACACTTTGTTAAAAAAAGATTCAATCTTCCCAAACTGTGTGTGTCCTAAGCCTTGATTGAACTTACCTAAATAAGCAACCTCTAAGAATCAATCTCTAAATCTCACTTGAATCCTAAAAGTGGGACTTAATAATCAAGGACAAATCAGGTGAAGTTGACCCACCTTGCGGGGTCAACCAATCTTCAAATTAGGTCACCACTCACGAAAACATCTTAAAGTTCAAGTGAAATCCTAAGCATCCACGCTCTAAACTTAAAATTGGTAGACTTAAGAGGTCAAGTTATCCATTCTAGTCTACCTGGACCCTCAGTGACAAGGAAGGTCAAGTGGGGGAAACCCTGTAACCCGTGGGGGTGCTCTACCATGTAGGAGTCTTCGTGGGACTCTCCCTTCCTGGCTGCCCAAGTAATTCTCAGGTGGATGACTTTCTGATCTAAGGATATCAACCGCCTCGAACCTCTATAGTCATCCAAAGATATTTGGTGTCTTGATTAGGTCCATCACACCTTCTATCCCTCATCTTCTCCATCGATGCATGTTTGGGAGGAGGTCCCTAAGACTACCCTTGAGGCCTCCATTAGCTATCCACTCTTGTCGAGGCCAAGCCTCGACTTCCCTGTTTGTGCAACAACCCGACCAGATCGATATCTCTTTTAATTCATCTCAGCCTAGATCTCCTTCATCCATAATCATGGAACACCCAGCAGAAGAAAATAATCTCCAGAATCATCTTCAGCACCTCAATGATCTATTTTAGGTCTTTATGAATCCACAGCAGTGTCCTATGATGCGAGATCATTACAGTCCCGCTGCGGTGGCGATCGAACCTCGAGTCCAATTCCAGACTGGAGGTCCTGATAATGAACTCAAGCCCAACATGATTCATGTTATTCCTAAATTTCATGGGCTTAAATTCAAAGATCCCTTCCAGCATATCAACCAACTCAAGCATCTATCCTAGACCTTCGAGTCAGAAGCTCAAAATTGAGATATCTTGCTCATGAAAATGTTCTCCTTCTCTCTCATGGACAAGACTACTCTCCGGTACCAAACCCTAACTTTTCCAACCAACACATGGGTTGAACTACAATCCGAGTTTTTGAAAAAGTTCTTCCCTGTTGGTCGGACAAATGCTCTGTGGCACCAGATCACACATTTCACGTAGCAAGCAGGAGAACCGCTTCATGAGTCATGGGATCGCTTTCTGGATCTCATGCGAAGGTGCCTCCACCACGGAGTTCCTAAATAGAAACAAGTCCAATATTTTTACCAGGGACTCCGTGAGGATATTCGATAATTCATCAATGCAACCTATGGAGGAAACATCATGGGTCAACACGAAGACACCGTGTGGGAGATTCTCGAGAACATGTGCGAGAACTCCATCTATAATGAATCCATGGGCATGTTCGACCGGACGAATGCTTGTGCATTGACGAATCCGAGGGGAGCACATGAGCCACAGGGCCTATCCTCTTCCGTCGACTTGGAGTTAATGGCTAGTCACCTAGACAAGGTCTCGATCATTGAGAAGAAGGTGGATGAGCTGACTCAACATCTGCAGTAAGCCACCTCTGTGCAAAAGCCATTCCCACAACCACCCTCTGGTAGGGAGGCGGTGCATAACATCTACCACCAATCTTCTCATGGGATGGATCCATATCCATCCCCATCCAATCTAGGGTTCGGAGGAAACTCTGAATCTACCTACGCTAGTTGGAGGAACTCTAAACCCTCATCTTCTAATTTCTCTGAGGTTCCTCAGACCTACGAGGACCTCAATGCCATCCAGAATGATCATTTCTCAAACACCTATGATGTGCATACATCTGATTAACCAAAAATGTCTATTAATGCATGTTCTTAGTGTCACATTAGCATTATACATTGTAAATAGTGCATAACATACCTAATCATGTGTTTAGGTCAAGTTGTATAAATTGTATAGTAATTGTCTCCTTTTATGGTCAGGGACAAGGCAACTTTTTAATTGGGGCCTCGGATTAAAGATAAAACTGTACGGATCTGACCAGGGCGATGATTAGAGTTCAACGACTCCACTATCGCCCTAATCGGACATCCATAGCACTAGATAGAGACCAAGGAACCCTAAACATCAAGGGCCAAGATGGTGTTAATCCGCATCTCAGATGACACGAATGGGTTTGGATCGACGATTGCAGGCTAACGGCATGAAAATCGGTCCAATTCGACACCTGTGGCACCGTCTACAACACATAGAAGATGGATGGTCAAGATGGCGCCACGTGGCACCATCTCAACCGCCCATATCGGCCAAGGACACCCATCCTCTCTTTCTCTCCTCAACTGCCCACCAGATTTGGGTCGTTGGATCTTGATCCAACGACCATGGAAGTGCATGCCTTAAACACTAAATGCAACACAAAGCCAGGCTTAGCGTAGCGAGTGAGAGCTCAAACGCAAAGAAGAGGCGCAGGGTCGAGCCCCTACAAGCCTCAATCTAGCATAGATGCAAGCGACGGCTCAAATTGGGTCATTTGATCAAAGATGAGCGGCAGCAAGAGCAGAGACGTGGCGTGCTCAGAGGTCGCTATTCATGTACGCGCGATTGGACGTGCCATGCATGCATTTGCAAGTGAACAAGCAGTGGCGGTTAGCGATTTTAAGTCATCTGATCGTAATATCGGATGGCTGAAGATCGACAATCGTGGGTAGCTAAGCGAGGTGTAGGAGAGGAGCAGATGGCAGACGCAGGTGCATGTTGCCCATGATCTGGGCTTTAGTGATGCTTAATTTTGTCACTAAAGGCCCCTTATTTAATATTTTGAATTTGTAATGACCAAATTGCCCCCAATCCTTGCAACTATAAAAGGAGACCCCTACCCTACGAAATTATCATCCCTTCCTTCTCCTCTCTCCCTCTCTAAAGCTTAAGAGAAGCTTGTCCCACACCCGGGATGTTCCTCAAGAGCTAAAACCAAGTTTTCGCCCCCGTTCCGGAAGCGGATCCCACGATGACGATGGCATGCTGCCTCATTCCCGTTCCTCCTGCTTCGTCCTCCTTCCCACTCCATTCCTCATCTTCCAAGTGTTGTCCCATCCGGCTCATCCTCCAAGCGATCGTCGAGGAGGATAACTTCTCTCTCCCATTCTTTTTACTACTTTCTAGAGTAGAATTTTCCTACTTTCTAGTTGTAATAATTTCTCGCTTTCTAGTGTAATCATTTCTCACTTTCTTAGTTGTAAAAATATTTTGCAATATCAGGTGAATGTTCTCTCTCTCTCTTTTATTGTCTATATTGATTCCATTATGATTATTCTGCCCTTTAAACAAAAACACAAAAATATAATTACGAATTTTGATCGATGTAGCCTCCCTGTGTTCGACCCGGGATTTCTTTACAGATTTCTCAGTATAAATTTTATTTGTTGAATGGATTTCTTCACTACTCGAACTACAACGACAGGTTTTCAAAACCAATTCCAATAGCGTAGTCATCCTCCATTCAACAACCTACAACCCTAGATGGCGTAATCATCCTAAGTTCACGTGGTCAAGGAACAATCAAAATCATAGACCTCAATATCAGCATCGACCACAAGCTTCTCATCCATATCAGCCGCCTCAACCTCGGCCTAACCTGACTTTCCAATCCGAGCCAACTTAGGAAGATCAAATGACCCTGATCCTTCAGACTCTGGCTGACATTCAGAAGACGAATGCGGCTATGCAAAAATAGCACAAAGACGAGATCATAGAGGTTCGTAATAAACTCGCCTAGATGGCAAATCCCCGCCAACCTAGTGTACTCCCTTCGCAACCATTGCCCAATCCAAATAACATGCCAAACCAGAGGCGCGTTATGAACCTGACTCAGGGCCAGGCTCACTATGTATATTAGGCCCCTTCTACTCCATCACCCGACAGGATGGAGGCTTTGACAACATACGCGGGTTATCAACAGCAACCACCTCTTTTGCCTTCCCCAACCCAGAGCCAGGCAGGACTAAACTCTATTACCACCCATAGTGGCAAAACAAATCAGGACCCACCTTACCCGAACCACTCTCAGCCTAGTAGTTCAAACCCAAACCCTAGGTTGGTCATCCAGGATACACCTGTCCCAGATCAAGAACCTGAACTAATTCTAGAGGAACCTACAAAGGTTCCATTTCTGTAGGCCTTGACCAAAGGAAAGATGAAACCCAAACTCGTGGCTCTCGAGGAGGACCTGGTCAAGCTCTTTGAGCAAGTCCAAATAAACATCCCATTGATGGATGCGATTCGCCACGTACCGGCTTATGCGAGATTTTTTAAGGACATATGTACACCTAAGCGTAAGCCGCGAACCAAACGTGGGAATCTAATCATACTGTCAGAGCAAGCTAGCTCCATCATTTTGAGCAGACTCCCGCCTAAGGAAAAAGACCCTGGTACCCCTCTAATTTCATGCAAGATCAATGATTTAGAATTCAACAAAGCCCTTTTAAACTTAGGAGCTTCCATCAATTTGATCCCTATGTCCCTACTAGATCATTTCGAGGAGACTGAGCTAAAATTAATTGAGGTGAATTTACAGTTAGCTGACCAATCAATCAAGTCACCTAGAAGAGTTCTCGAGGATGTTCTTATTCGAATCCATGATTTCTACTTTCCTGTGGACTTCATTGTGTTGGATATGGAGACTCTTGAGAATCTAAAGAATATACTGATTATATTAGGTAGATCAATCTTAGCAACAGCTAGGGAGAACATTAATTACGAGGAGGGCTAGATTGAATTGAAATTTGGGAAAAAGACGCTAAAAATTGATATATTTAAGGCCCAGAAAGGAATTAATTGTGGGGTAGTGGAACAAGTATGCGACATCAGTTCTATGGTTGAGGACACATTTCCTGAGGATGACCCGATTATCCCTGATCCTCAACCCCAAGCAGATCATACCTCGCAGATAGAGGAGCCTAGCACCAATCTAGACCCACCCACAGCTCCCACCTTTTCTTCTGAGGCCCATCCTGACCTGCCTGCTGCTGCTGATGATCCCGTTATGGAACTAAAGCCTCTTCCCTATCATCTAAAATACATCTTTTTGGGTTCTAATCAAACATTTCCTATGATTATCAATTCCCACCTCACCTCTAATCAGGAAACACATCTGATTTCTGTCCTCCAACAACATCGGAGAGCTATTGGTTGGACTCTTAATAATCTGACTAGCATTAGCCCTTCATATTGCACACACGGCATTTATTCCGAAGAGGGCACACGACCATCCCGTGACAAAGACGTTTGAATCCTAATTGTAAGAGGTCATGAAGAAGGAGATCATCAATTAGTTAGATGCGGGGATCATTTACCCAATCTCCGACAATCGGTGGGTGAGTACAATCCAGGTAGTGCCTAAGAAAGCAGGACTCACCCTGATCACGACTGAAATTGGAGAGACCATACCGACCCATATAGCAAACTCGTGGAGTGTCCACATTGATTATAGAAGACTGAATGCCTCCACGAAGAAGGATCACTTCCCACTTTCGTTCATTGATTAGATACTCGAGAAACTAGCAGGAAATCATTTCTTCTACTTTTTGGATGGGTACTTCGGTTATAATTAAGTAGCAATTGATGTCAACATGTTTATATTACATAAACTATCTATTTATTCATGTTCTTAAGCATAGAATTGCATCACATACTATAAATATTGCATAACATGCATCATCTTGCATTTAGATTTGTCTGAATAAAATGTAGGTTAATTGTCTCCTTTTTATGGTCAAGGACAGGGCGACTTTTTATCGGGGCCTCAGATCAAAGATCCAACTATACGGATCTGAGCAGGGCGACGATTGGAGTTCAACGACTCCAAGATCGCCCTAATCGGATGTCCGTAGCATCAGATAGAGACCGAGGAACCTTAGAAGATCAAGGGCCAAGATGGTGTTAATCCACACTTCAGACGACAAATCGACCACACGAATGGGTTCGGATCGACGATCGCAGCCTAACCACGTGAAAATTAATCCAATCTGATACCCGTGTCACAATCTACATAACTCAGATGATGAACAACCAAGATGGCGCCATGTGGTGCCATCTCAGCCACCCAATCGGCCGCATGCACCCGCCACAGCCTTCCCTCCTCATCTGACCGACGCTTCTCCACCGTTAGATGTGCATCCAACGGCTGCAGGGCGCGCACGCACAAAATGAACGCTCGACACAAACGCATCTGCAGCACATTGGTCGAGCACTCTATCTCTAAGAAGAGGTGCGGGTTCGAGCCCTCTCACGCCTCAATTTGGAGCAACCGTGAGTAGGCACGCGAGCACGAGGAGCCGTGCGATCGAGATCCAACGGTACTGCACAATCGATTGCACCCACAAGCGATTGGACACAGGGCGAGGACATGAGATCGCACGTGTAAGGCACATGCAATTGAGGCACGACGACGAGAGGTTTAAGCTGTCCGATCTCACAATTGGACGACCAAGATTTAAAGAATGTGAAGCGCGCGTTTTATGCGAGGAAGGTGAGCGGGCATGCGAGAGCCACCCACAAAGGCCACGTTTAGGCCTTTAGTGACGGATTTATCCATCACTAAAGGTCCTGAATTAATGTTTTTCAAAATGTAACGGCCAAAATGCCCCCACTCCCTACAACTATAAAAGGAGACCCCCTCGATACGAATTTCTCATCCCTTCTCTTCTCTCACCCTTTCCAAAGCTTTAAGAGCTTGTCCTAAACCCGGGATGCTCTTCTAGAGTAGAAATCTTAATTTTTCCACCTTCGTCCCTAACGTGTCGATTGTTCACTTTAAAGTTGTTTGTAGTTTTATGTGGTGGAAAAATCGACTAATCAATATTTAAAAAGAAATAACCACTCGCAGAAGAGTGGGTCGTATCCACAGGGAGGCAATGATGCAATAATATCTCACTTATTTCGTATTCGTTCAATCTCATGAGAAATCCGTAGTCAAATCTGACATGAAATGCGATGGAAAGAAGACGCACAATATCTTGGAAACATAAGGGTAGATGTGCAATTTTTCCTCATTGAAATATTCAATAAACATGTGATGATTTTATGCAATTTCCCATTGACATGTATTAAAGAAAATTTATGCACATTTAAATTCCAAAACCAATGTCAAACAATGTTAATTACAAAAGCCATGCAATTGTAAGAGAACTTGAGTATGAAGTTGTAAATTTTACCACAATAAAATATTCATAAACCAAAATTCTTTTTCCTGGTAATGGCATGAAATGTAATAACTAATTAACTCCAAAATAGAGCATTTTACCTCTCTCCTCCTCGCAAACGGGAGAGAGGTTCAATCGAGGAGAGGTTTGCACATGCGGGTGGTTGAAGTGAGGCCATCGTGGTGGTAGCAACCGCACGTCGAGCGGTGGTTGGAGTCTCTCGGACGGAGCTCCGGCGAGAGTGGCTATCAACGGTGACTGCAGCTGCTAAAGGAGTGGTGTGGGAAGGCTGCAGGCACTAGCGAGCGTGCGCTAGAAGCTGGAGGTGATGCACGTGCATGGGCTAGCAATTAGTGCTGGAGGTGGCGGTGAGGCGCAGCAGGAGCATGCGCAGGCGGAAGGCGCTGCAGGGGGAGGCACGGATGCTGTTGTTGCGTGCACAGGCGGGTGCACGCACTGTTGGCGGTGGGCATGGGTGCGCACGAAGGCTAGAGGGCGTGGCGTGGGGGAATGCTACAGCTGGTGCGGCCCTGCTGCAGGCGTGCGGATGAAGGTTGCAGGTGCGGGGGTGTTGCTAGAGCAGCCGGTCCCATTGCTGTGTGCGTAGGTGGTGTGATGCGGGTGCGAGCGGTGAGGCGCAGAAGGAGCGGGTGCGGCTACAAGCTGTCCCCGCCTTGCGTGCTGCTGGAGGGCGTGCAGGAGGACTGCTGGCCATGCTCGCCTTGCATGCGGCTGGAGGGCGTGCGGGCAGGCATAGAGTGAGTGGGTGAGGGCTGGCGGTTCAGGTGAGCGGGCGAGTGCGGTTGTTGAAGGAGTGGGAGGTCGAAGCTTCAGACGTTCGGGAAACTTCCTGGAATTCTTAACTGGCTGAGGGGTGATTGCAGTAGCTACAACGGTGGTTGTTGATGACAACGGAGAGGGAGGTGCACGGCGAGGTGCTCACGGTAATGTGGACGACCTCCGGATGGCAGTGTGGCCTGTCACACCACACACCCACGGTGGTGGAGGGTCGTCGCCGCGGTTGAGGCCGGCGGTGTGGAATGGAAGAGATGGACTCTGCACAGTGTGGGTTGGGGGTGGAGGCCTCCCCCGCTCAGTAGCCTCTCTCCTCTTTTTGTAGCTAACTTCAGGAATTTGAATGGAGAGGTGGGAGCAGATCGACCTTCTCCGCTGATCCATGAATGTGCTTTAGTGCGGCAGGAGGCGTTGCAGCAGTAGCCGAGCCGTTGCTGAGAAGAAGAAAAATAAATGATATTATTAAAATATTATGGTTATTTATATACGAACCCTCAACTTTTATGTTAACTAAAATAATGTACCTAATTGGTTAACTAATTAAATGAATGCCATTCTAAACTAATACTAAATGCATTTAAAATATGAATGCAATGCATGGATTATGTAATTAAATTAAAAATATGAATTAATCTATTTACATCCTAATTTATGCTAAATAAATGTTAGAATTAACCTAATGTCCAGGCACTTAAACACTTTAATAGCCCACAACTTTGGGCTAATCAAATACCCCATGCCTAGTTTTTGCTAGTCCCTAGCAAAATTAAGTGAAACCTACCACTCCAAGTAGACTAGTTAACTCGCTTGCTCTTCCTTCAGAAGCATATTTAGTTCAGACTCTAGACCCAAGGTTCCTAACTATTTGCTAAGTTACAGGCTAGGTCGGCTAAAGACGAGTTGCAGGCACAAGTTTCCCTGATTTCTGACTCTACCCTAAAGTTTATTAATCCCTGAGATTAAATCATCCGTGCCTATGCATTGGTCTGAGTTATTTAAGTTAAAGGAAAAATTTATATATATATATATATATATATTTATTTATTTATTTATTTGATTCTTCTAAGTCTAGCCTAAGATCAGCTATCAACATGGTCTGTGTCGGATTCATTGTCCCCATTACCATACCTCGAAGGGTGCCTGGCTTTCGATGCTTCGAGATAGCACCGCCCATAACGACCCCAAGAACTCCTGGCAATCGACACTTTGAGATAGTATCGCCCATGGATTTCTTAAGCGAATTCAGGCCTATGGCAATCGGCACTTCGAGATAGGGCTGCCCATGGTACTTGAACCATGCAATGCGCTTACATGGCCCCAGTAGGATGGATATCCTAAGAGACAAGCGCTGAGGAGGTAATATGTTATCATCGCATCCTCAAGGTTAGTATATACTCCACCTCTCCTGCAGCGGGAACTCTTCCAATCAAAATGTGTTTTCAAGCCTTTCCTAAGTCAAAACTAAGAGAACCAAATCTCTTTTCAGAAAGAAAGAAATTAAGTTAATTACCATACCAAGTGTGTGAAATTTGGATGCTTGGGTTACAAGGACCCATAAACCAAAAGGTAGAACAAGACTCCAGGTACTATCCCACCTTTTAATTCAATCTCTAGCTTCCCTTCCTCAACCTCTTGAGGAATGGTCCGCAACTTAACTACTACTTAAGTTTTTAAGTCCACAAAGGACCCTAAAGGTCTAAAGCTAGTAGCTCATTTAGCTTCTAAAGTTTGACCCTAGAATTAACTTAGTCTACCCTAGAGTTCTGATTTTCTTAAGACTGCAAGATCTAGCCAGTTAAGCTCAAAACTCCTTTTTTTTTTTTGATGCAAATGTATGCAATGAATGCACTATGCTATGTATATCCCCAAGTACACCCCCCCATGCCTAAAATCTGCAATGTCCTCATTGCATAGAGGGATATTACCTGGGTTAGAGCTGGGCTAAATAGCCAAAGAACCTGCAAATCAGGTTCAAGAATTGCAGAAATAGGCCCTAAAAATGAGCAAAGCAATGTTGGCCTAGAAAATAGGTAACCAAGGATGTTGGCGAGCTGATGATGAATCCTGATAGCAAATGCTCGCCCAACTAAAATGGGAATGAAATCTTCCCAGGTCACCAGAAGAGGTTCTAAAGGATAAACAGGTATAACAACCTCCAAAGGGGTAGGGGGAGGATAAGATGAATCCTCCAAAAAGAATTGGGAAGGAATGGTGCAGAGATAAACCCCCAGGGTAATGGACTGACTAAAGAAATCATCAATCCATACCTGATACTTCATTACGGGAAATATTGGTCTGTTAAGCCCCCTGGTCAGAACAAAAGTGAGCAATTCTCTAAGGCAAGGATCATCTAGGGTGTCCAAGTTACGAGGTTGCGGGATGGCCATAAGATCTAGGTCGGGTTTAATCAGCTCGGTGTCCATCCCAAACACTCTTTCTAAATCCTCAATTTCATCCCTAGCATTCGTTGCACCATCACATGTATCTTCCTGCTCTTCATCAGGAGTCACAATTTTGCTTTCAGATATAAGCGAATCAGAGGGTGACTTCGAAATGAATAAAAGCAGGTGGGAAGCAACAGATCTAGGGATTATCCTATCAATGTCATCCCCGGGTTTTTGTTCTTTACTCAAATCTTCCCCGGAGTCTATATGTGAATCCACATAAATTTTAGAAATTGCTTCCAAATTTTCCATCATTTCATCATGAGGAGAAATATCATCAATGGGTGTGCTAAGGAAACCTAATTTGGTCAAATTTGTGACATCCTTAGGGGCTAACTCTTCAAATAAGACATAATCACCCTTAGTGTCACTCCAAATCTTGAATGTAGGTTCCTCATATAATTCATCTTTCTCCTCATCACACAATTCACCATATACCCGAGGTCTAGAATCATTTAATATCTCAGCAGATTCCCTAGGGTGCTCTATCTGAGGTACATGGTTTACACTGGTAACATCAGACTCCTCAGATAGGTCAATTTCTTTAGGGTTAGGTTCCCTAAGGGTGGGCTTGAGTTCCATATCGTGATCAGAAGGGAGGGCAGGATTAACAACTTGACTTTGACCCACTTCATCAAATGTCATGAAAATACTATCATCTGGGTCGAGGTCTTCCAATGGTACCATCATTCCCTTCTTTTGACTCCAATATAATTCAGGTGGATACTCAACCTTATCATCATCTTCCTCGAGTTGCCACCTTTCTTCATCCAATGCATCGCTACTTTCATGTGTATCTCCCTCCTACCTAAGGTGTGGATCTCTCAAGGAAGTGTCATCTAATGGGGAGGTTTCAAAATTGATCCTCGAAAAGTAGCTATTCTCCCCAGAATTTCCCTCCAACTTAAAGTGTATCTCTCCCACGGGAGATGCATCTATTGTAGAGGGGTGTACGTCATCCTCAATGGGGTAGATTGGGTGGCTAATTTCATCTCTTTCTTGTTGGCCTGCTCTCGAAGATTCTCCTAACAATTCAATCATTTCATTTTGCATTTTCTGTATTTCCATCTTCAAAGAGGAGAGGTCATTTCTATCATGAGAGAAGTCAGGCTCAGGCTTATAGTACCCAAGAGTGTTTGTCCAACCATTATAATTTTTCAGGGAGGGTGGGTTGGGTATTTCTATGGTGTGTGGGATATTGGGAAAAGAAAATCCCGCTCCTAGGTTCTGCTCACTGATTTGGGGCTTAACCAGGCCAATACTCCTATAATAGGAGTAAAATGGATCCCAATGATTGTCATTATGTCCATCAAGGGATGGACCATCTCGGCATCTGGGATCGAAGGATGCAGAGTGGGGGTGAGGGTGTGGGAAAGATGTGAAAGGATGAAAATCAATGTGGTCCCACCTCAATCAGAATTCCCCAAGCAAAACACAATTCAAAAAGGACCTTTTAGGTCTTTCCCAATTTAGGCTTTTGATTTTAAGTCAGATTGCAGGTGACAATACAATTTGTTCAATCAATTTACGTGCCTATTGTCGACCTACGGCTCGCCTAAGAAGACCTAGTTGGAGCTTAGGTGTTCTTCCCTAAATCTCAAATGGTAGAGCAACTCCAAAGACGGAAGATCGAGGGATGCAAGTTGGCCTAAGCCTTCCTTTGAAGCTGTGCTTTCGCGGTACTTCTCAACTACCCCCAAAAATCCGTGACAGGGTATCCCCCTCTTTGGATTTACAAAACCTTTGATCTCAAGTTCCGAACACTTCAGAATCCAACGATAGGAGGGCTCTTGCCCTAGTATTTCCAAACCTAAGGAATGTCTAGAAGCGAGCCGTGGTGCAAGTGAAATAAGTGTGCATACACTACAAAAGATTTTGAATTTTGAATCGCACACCAAGTTTGAAAATCAAATCCTTGGTTTTTAAAATGTCCCTCCTTTAATCAGTCCTTTTTCTAGAAAATATGTGACCACTTGTTTAATTTATTCAATACAGATTAGGTGGTCTTCGCATTAAGTCCAAATGCAATGCGTGATCAAGAATAGGATGCAAAGTAAGAAAATGCGTACCTTACTTCCAGCAATCAACGATGCGAGAATGCACGCAATGTAGAGAAATAAATCTAGATGCTGCTCATACAGACCTAAATGGTTCGTCCTAGGGGCAGGAAGCTTCTAGCAGGTAGCTCATTTGTTTTATTTTATTTTTTTAAACTACTTATGCATAAGCAAATAATAGTAATCAATAAACTAAAAACCTAAATCTAAAGAAAAGGGAACAAGCTCCTAAAAATTACCCAACACGGGCCCAAAACAAAATCGGGGAACAAACCCCTCAAAATATACCCCAGAACAAGGGTTTCAAACAAAATGCAATGAAAAATTAAATCTAAAGTCTTAATTCTATTCTAATCAGATTAGTGACTAAATATACAATGATGACCGTCGCATCCTCGTCCTTCTCCTCCTTTTCAAAATAGCGCGACCAATTCTCCTCTAGCGACGTCAAGGGTCACCTCTCACAATGGCTGATTCTTGAACAAATTTCTCGCACAAAAAAGAAAATAATAAATGGTCAAATCACTGTGCAATTGACAAATAATCAAAATAAAATCAGGTGAAATTATTGCGTCTGTTGCCTCCCCGGCAACGACGCCATTTGTCGTGTTGATTGTTCACTTTAAAGTTGTTTGTAGTTTTATGTGGTGGAAAAATCGACTAATCAATATTTAAAAAGAAATAACCACTCGCAGAAGAGTGGGTCATATCCACAATGAGGCAATGATGCAATAATATCTCACTTATTTCGTATTCGTTCAATCTCGTGAGAAATCCATAGTCAAATCTGACATGAAATGCGACAGAAAGAAGATGCACAATATCTTGAAAACATAAGGGTAGATGTGCAATATTTCCTCACTGAAATATTCAATAAACATGTCATGATTTTATGCAATTTTCCATTGACATGTATTAAAGAAAATTTATGCACATTTAAATTCTAAAATCAATGTCAAACAATGTTAATTACAAAAGCCATGCAATTGTAAGAGAACTTGAGTATGAAGTTGTAAATTTTACCACAATAAAATATTCATAAACCAAAATACTTTTTCCTGGAAATGGCATGAAATGTAATAACTAATTAACTCCATAACAGAGCATTTTACCTCTCTCCTTCTCGCGATTGGGAGAGAGGTTCAATCGAGGAGAGGTTTGCACATGCGGGTGGTTGAAGCGAGGCTGTCGCGGTGGTGGCAGCCACACATCGAGTGGTGGTCAGAGTCAGCCGGACGGAGCTCCGGCGAGAGTGGCTACCAACGGTGGCTGCAGCTGCTGAAGGGGCGGCTGTGCACGCACGTTGAGCTCTGCTGCAGGGGGTGTACGCGAGAAGGCTGCAGGTGCTGGCGAGCACGCTCTAGAAGCTGGAGGTGATGCACGTGCATGGGCTAGCAGTTAGCGCTGGAGGTGGTGGTGAGGTGCAGCAGGAGCATGCACAAGCAGAAGGCACTGCAGGCGGGTGGCGCGGATGCTGTTGTTGCGTGCACAGGTGGGTGCGCATGAAGGCTGGAGGGCGTGGCGCAGGGGAATGCTGCAGCTAGTGAGACCCTGCTGCTGGCGTGCGGATGAAGGCCGCAGGCACGGGGGTGGTGCTGGAGCAGCCGGTCCCGCTGTTGTGTCCGCAGGTGGTGTGATGCGAGCGTGAGCGGTAAGGCACAGAAGGAGCAGGTGTGGCTGTAGGCTGTGCCCGCCTTCCATGCGGCTGGAGGGCCTGCGAGAGGACTGCTAGCCATGCCCGCCTTGTGCGTGGCTAGAGGGCGTGCGGGCAGGAGTGGAGTGAGCGTGTGAGGGCTGGCGGTTCAGGTGAGCGGGCAAGTGTGGTTGTTGCAAGAGTGGGAGGTCGAAGCTTCATACGTCCGGGAAACTTCTCGGACGTCTTAACTGGCTGAGGGGTGATTGCAGTAGCTGCGACAGTGGTTGTTGATGACAACGGCGAGGGAGGTGCACGGCGAGGTGCTCACGGTAATGCGGACGACCTCCAGATGGCGGTGTGGCCTATCACACCACACGCCCACGGTGGTGGAGGGTCGTCGCCACGGTTGAGGCCGGCGATGTGGAATGGAAGAGATGGACTCTGCACAGTGTGGGTTGGGGGTGGAGGCCTCCCCCGCTCGGCAGCCTCTCTCCTCTTTTTGTAGCTAACTTCACGAATTTGAATGGAGAGGCGGGAGCAGATCCACCTTCTCCGCTGATCCATGAATGTGCTTTAGTGTGGCAGGAGGCGTTGCAGTGGCAGTCGAGCCGTTGCTGAGAAGAAGAAGAATAAATGATATTATTAAAATATTATGGTTATTTATATACAAACCCTCAACTTTTATGTTAACTAAAACAATGTACCTAATTGGTTAACTAATTAAATCAATGCCATTCTAAGCTAATTCTAAATGCATTTAAAATATGAATGCAATGCATGGATTATGTAATTAAATTAAAAATATGAAATAATCTATTTACATCCTAATTTATGCTAAATAAATGTTAGAATTAACCTAATGTCTAGGCACTTAAATACTTAAATAGCCCACAACTATGGGCTAATCAGTCCCCCTTCGTGGAGCATCCTACGGTTGTCCTCTCTCTACATTCGAGAAGCGGATCCTGTGATGACGATGACATACTGCTTCATTCTGGTTCTTCCCGCTTCGTCCTCCTTCCCACTTCGTTCCCCGTCTTCCAGGTGTCATCCCGTCCGGCTCGTCCTCTAAGCGATCGTCAAGGAGGATATCTCTCTCTCCATTCCTTTTACTGCTTCTAGAGTAGATTTACTGCTTTCTGGTGTAATCATTTCCCGCTTTCTAGTCGTAATGAGTAGTGTAATGAACAATTTTTTGTAATGAAATCTATGTTTATTCTACATCCCTTTTGCTTTTATTTGTAATATTCTCTCTCTTTCTTCTATTTATTATTTGTTAAATAGATAGCTAGTTTTCAACCAGCTATTCTGTTTCGTGACAAATAATACAAACGTGTATTTTTAATCAAACGTCTGCCTCCCTATGTTTGACTCGGAACTTCATATAGATTTCTATTCCAGTTTAACTTTATTTGTTGAACCCAAGTTCTTCGCTATTCAAACTACAACGATAGGTTTTCAAAACCGAATTCGATAGCATAGTACTTCGATGTTTCAACATTTTGGCACCATTGCCGGGGAGGCGATACTCTTTCATTTTTTTCGCATTTTTCAACTTACGAATCATTTACCTCACTTCTCTCCTTTCTTATTGTGATTGCAGGTACTCTTTTGAGACAAGCAAAAGCGATAGATTGCAGCAAAGTGCTATTGAAGGTTCTGTAAGTTTTCCCCTACCTCTAACCCATTAGTTTTCATTCCACCACATAATAACTTAAATATAAATCAACCTAGGTGTTCTTGTAAACTCTAAGGTTAGTTTTGTTTGTTTGTTTGACACCTACACCTGCCTCAACCTCCACATTTAAAAAGAAAAATTAAAAAAAAAAATCTCACAGAGGTACACAACCTCATCTGATTTTCAAACTCAACCAGTAAACTGATCTTGGAACCAGTACACACATCCAAACACATAATTGAGCAGAAATCAGATTAGGTAATCACTTGTGTGCCTAATTAAGTGGTGCAATAGGCCAATTGTTTGAGTTGATTGCGCCACACCACTTCAATTAAAATTAACTCATCAAGTAGCTGTCGCATAGGTTCAACTCTTAGGGATTTACCAGGCACTCTACATTCTTTTAAGCTTCAAGGGAAAACATCTTCACCTGTGCTTTCAAAACCTGGTGTGCCAACAAAACTTGTTTGAAAATGCCTAAAGTTGAATCCTAAAAGCTACTAAGCAAGATTCGAACCAAAAAATTCACCGCATGAAAAATAATATTGCTTGAAAATCACTGGTTATGCACGCACACACACATCAATCAATCATTAAGGGCACAACCTAGATAAAGGGCCCATCACATTCCAAAGCACATTCAAACCTAACCCTAAATAAAATAGAGTAGATGTTGGCCTTAGGGATTTGACTCGCTCTTCGGAGCCCAGAACGAGTTTATTTCCAATTAGTTTGTTTCTACTGTTCAATTTGATGTCCAGCTAGGGGAGCAGAATCAAACGATCACGGCTAGGGTGTACACTAGGAACCGGAGGCGCAAGCCGAAGGAAAAACCTTCTCCCTAGTCCCTCCTAACTGGTTGGATTGAACAGACAGAAGTAGATCAAATCATTTCTTTATCTCAAGATGGGTTTTGGGAGTCTATAGGTCTTTAGGCTAGCCCACTTAAGGATAGGTTTGATTGTTTGTATTGCAGGGCACCTTTCTTCCTCCCATCTATCATGAATCCTTCCACATTTTATATGCATTCCGGCTCTTTCCCTCCTGTTATGAGTTATTCTCAACATGATGACTATCCCGACTCGTACAGTAATCAACCATTAGTTAGTTGGGATAACTCGGATTGGGGATATAGTTCCGTACCTCCGTGTTTAGGGTCTAACCCTGAACACCATAATTGTGATTTCTATCCTTCTCAGAGCCACATCTATTATAGATTGCCACCCTTTCTTGGACAACCTAATACGATCTACAATCAAGGAGGATACACTAATCCTTACCTGATAAACGCCAGTTTATCATCATTTTTATGCTTTAAACTAACCTAGCTCTTAGGATTTTACTCCGCAAACGGGTTTTTGGGCTGCATTTAGGCATAAATTAGGATAGGCATGCATTGCATTTTTTATTATTGTTTTAATGTGTTTTTGTGAGTGTTAGGGATGTACAGATTCACAGATCCCTAAAACCCTAGCACTCAAGAAGGCAATTGGTGAAGGAGAAGCCCAGACTAGTTGGAACCCAGCTTGGTCCAGCTCACCATAGCTGGAACCTAGCTTACTTGAACTAGGGTTAGCTCATCCCAGCTCCATTCAGCTAATCTCAGCTGGATGGCAGCTCAAGAGAGTTCACCTTAGCTCACCCTAGCTCAAGTCAGCTCAGATCCAGCTCAACTTAGCTGAGTCTAGCTCACCTCAGCTCCCACTAGTTCACAGGGAGCTCTAGCTAGCTCAGCTGAGTTGACAGGAGTTCACCCCAGCTCAGATCCAGCTACATCCAGCTCCACTCAGCTCCAACCAGCTGAAGAAGAATTCATCCCAGCTCAGGAAGCTCAAGTCCAGCTCACAGGGACTCAGCTTAGCTCAACTCAGTTGAGCTAAGCTACCTTAGCTGCCTCAACCAGCTTGATTCTCCCCGGGAGCACCAGACCCAGCTCACCTTAGCTCATTTTGGTAGAAGCTAGCTCACTTTAGCTTGGCTTAGCAACTAGCAAAGAACTAGCAAGTTAAGCCAGCTAGAGTAGCCCCATGCCAGCCTCTTCAGCAGCAGCCAGCTCCAGCTCCAGCTCCAGACTTCTTCTCCTCAGCTCCCTCCTCCAAACCCTAGCTCCAACACCTTCTCCTCTACTCCTCCATTAGCTAAGCTAGCTTAGCTTATCTTAGCTTAGCTTAGCTTAGCTATGCTCCAACTTCCTTGGCTTATACCACCCCAAAAACCCACCTACCAACTTCACCCAACTAGCTCCACCTAAGCTCCACATAAGCTAACCTACTTGGCACCAACCTAACCTACCCACCACCTCCAAAAGACACCTAAAAGTGGCACCAAAAACTACCCATAACCACCCCTTAATGGCACCACTTTTCCCTCCAAAATCTCCCCTCATCTCCACCACACAATCTCCCTTGAACCCATCTCCACCATCCACCTAACCCCCCTTCTAGAAGACCCCATGTTGGCGCCAACATGGTGGTGTCTCTCCACCACCAAAAGACACCAACACCACCATAACCACCCCCTTTAACACCCCTTGGGTTGGCGCCAACTCACCCTAGCCATAGGATCACCAACCACCCTCATCCTTCCATCCTAGCCCTCCATTTCAAGGGGCACCTTAACCCCCCATCCTATTCTATAAAAAGCCACCACCTACCACCATTTTGGGGCATCCTCCCTTAGTATATTTTCTACCTAAACCACCTATACCTACGGCCAAGAAGAAGGAGTAGAGAAGGAGATTAAAGGGGCACATCACCAGCCCTTTTGGTGCCTTCTTCTCCCCACTCTCTTCAACTTGAGCCACTCCAAGGAGGAGGACTCTCCCACTTCAAGGAGGACGGCCAGGCAAAGGAGAAAAGCTTAGGGTGGACGTCCACCCTTGGAGAGAAACTTAGGGCACGCCCCCTTAGGGCTTGCCTTGGAGGTCATCACCTTGGCGGAGTTCTGCAAGGAAGGAGTTGAAGGATTCTTTTCAAGCTTGGGAGCCACCAACCTTGGAGCAAGAAGCCCTCTTCTTCACCATCTATTTAGAGGATTTGTGTTTTCTTTCTTTATTTCAATTATCTAGTAGTAGAAGCATTCCTCTACTAGGCATTTTTGTTAAACACTTTATCAATTATCTAGTTGCCTTCTTCGCATATCTTGTTTGCATTTCTATTTGCTTATTTTCAGCATTCTTCACTTCCTCTCCCTAATTATTCTAGGCCTCCACTTGCTTAGAGTGAGCTTAGGGAGAGGCTCTACTTGCCACTTTAGAGTAGTTTACTTAATTGGAAGTGTAAACATTTTTCCCGCCATAATTTCGCATGTTGCCTTAGTTCAAAAACAAAAAAAAAATGGTATATTGAAAATTACCAAAAGAAAGTTGAGATATATTCCAAGCAAGAGAATCAATTTTGCAACCATATTGCCTCCTTGGACGACCCTAGATACTTCCCTATCTAGGATTATAAATTTAAGAGCGAAAGCGGATTTACGCGTTACAATGACGTATTTTAACAAACCGCGTATTTTCGCTATCATTACCCATCCTCTGAATACATTTCCTTTAGGTCATCACCACCTTTTAAACAATTCGAAATGACCTATTATCAAGAAGGGTATCACGAATCTCAATTCGTTAACTCCTATGCACTGATCCCAAACCCGCCTAACCCTGAAACAAGTCATTTGGTTCAGGGTAACCAGGTTCAAGATAAGGTTTTGGCTAACTTGAGAAATACCATACAATCTTTAGAAGTTCAGCAAATACCTTGCATTGAAGAATTGGAGCCCCTGATTGAGATGATTGATGATTTGAACAAGTATTTGTTGGATTGGCTCCATGATATTAACGATAAGAACCCGGGTGAGTTTCTACTTGGGAAGTCAGTGAAAGTGAGAATGAGATTTGTGGTTGCTTTAGTTCAATCGTAGGATGATTCCCAGGATGAACCCCCCTCAAGAGAGCCAATGTTAGAACCCGCTCAGGCACCTATTTGGGGGGACACGTGTTACGAGGCTGACCAGATTGATTTAAAGCAATCAATTAAGGATAATCTGATTTCTTCACCTGAGATCCCTGAGCTGGGGTACGAGGAAACATATGTATCCATGGACCAGAAAGTGATGGATGATTTTGGGACGTACATCAATACGGATTTAGATTTCTTTGAGTCTGAGGGTGAAGAATCAAGTTGCAAAGTCTCACGTGAGTTTACAGAACACGATTTCTATGAGACAATTGGGCCTGAGGAATCCAATAGATCGTATGATGGCCCAATAACTAAGGAAACTGATCTTATTGGGGCTCACATGATGCATTTAGAATCACATTTTCTGAAGGATACAATTCAATGCCTGAATTGTCAGTTACACCCCATTGAGCTTACTAACGATTCTATTTTTGAGATAATTAGACCTAAGTCAATTCTAATTCAATCACATCTTCTAGACTTGGACAGGGTGATTAATATGCAAGAGGTCCCGGAATTTGACATTCTTAATGAGGATAATAGAAGCTAGGAAATTTTGATTTAGGAAGCAAACTCCAGAGGAAGTAGAAGATCAAGTCTAAGGGTTCCAATTAAGCTGAAACCATCAAATCAAGACCTTTATGACATTTATTTTGAGGATGTCCAACCCAAGCACACATTCATTGATTATCCTTTGGAGTTTGATTTCTCTGTAACCCGGCATTTTGGTCCCGAGTTGCATCCTCATAAATCGCAGGCCCAAACCCACTTGCATACTGATTTTAGGTTCTGGGTAATTTTTATCCAGAACCTTAGATATTCTCAATGATGGCGTATGGGTTTGCATCACAATCTGGTCCACACCTGTGGACATATGCTGGCAGGTCCTAAAGTGAATCTTTTTATTCTGATTCTGACCTGCATTTCTGAATTCTTTACTTCTCTTCTTTGTATAGTGTGACTGGCTGAAGGCACTAAATTAAGCATGTATACAGTTTTTGTTTATCTCAGAGTGGACCCGTCATTCATGCAATTCAGGTGCTTTCTACTCTATTCCACTCTGTTTTATGTCTTTTTAATACAATGAGGCCATTGCATTAGATAGGCATGTGGGGGTGGATATTCATCTCTGAATTATTTCGTCAGCTCCATAGATTCATTTATTTCCTTTTATTTATTTATATTTGTATATAAAAAAAAATAGGAAGGAATACTTGGACATTAGGACTTTTCAATCTTAGGAAATATTACATTAGGATCTGAATACAAAGACCCTTCAGGTCTTTGGGCTTAATTAGCCCATGTATCCACTAAAATGTGGATTTGTTTTTTGAGTCCTCACCATCATAAATTTATTGTAATTTTATTAAATAAGTTTGGGTGATAAGTACACGACTTATCAACCCACCCTCTGATTTGAGGGAACTTTAAGTCTAAAGCATCTACACACTATCTTTTCACTGACTTGTTGATCGGTGGCTTTAACGGAAATTGGGTAGCTAATGAACCTTCTAGGGTGATATGGATGGCAAGTTATTGTGGGTAACATCCTATAGGTTGGTTGTCCAGAACCCAGTCACTAGACCATTCTCTTCTTACTGCCTTTAGGTAAATCTTAGACTAGGGAAGCCACCTACTTGAAAAAAGAAAAAAAAAAGAAAAGAAAAAAGAAAAGAAAAGAAAAGAAGAAAAGAAAGAAAATAAAAGAAAATAAAAGAAATATACCACACTTCACACAAGTATGGCTGGCAAGTTGTCGATGGTAACAACTCATCAACCGGTTGTCCAGAACCCAACTCATGAAATACACTGAAAATTCCTAAAACACTTATGAAGAAGCAGAGAAGTAGAATAAACCATGGAGATATACACTGGATTCACACTTGTGTTAACCCCATAAAAATAAAAGTAGGGAGAAAGCTACCGATTGTAAAGATACACCTTTAGGCAGAACTCTCCTTGTAAGGTCACCTAGAGGCATGAAACCCGAAGTCCGTTCTAATTGACGATCAACGAGTCTATCACATTCATAATAAGATGCTTAAACATTAGGGTTCTCATTAAATCTTGGGTGGGTTGAATGGCCGTAGACACTCTTTAACCCTAAACTCAAAAATCCAAAAAAAAATTAGAAAAGAAGAAAAAGAGAAAAAGAAATTTTTCTTTGAATAAGGCGAGGGCTTGAGGCAATCTGCATTTTGGCAGATACCCGAGCGCTGTCGTGTCTTTGAAAGTTCAGATCCTAAGTAAAAATTTTCTTAATGTTGAAAATAACTTATGCCCAAGTAATCTAACCTAATTCTTTTATAAATGGCATATAGTTTTTGCTAGGGTCTAGCAAAAGATAGGCATGGGGGTGTGATGTAAACATGTTTATATTACATAAACTTTCTATTTATGCATGCTCTTAAGCATAGAATTACATCACATACTATAAATATTGCATAACATGCATCATCTTGCATGTAGATTAGTCTGAATAAAATGTAGGTTAATTGTCTCCTTCTCATAGTCAAGGATAGGGTAACTTTTTATCGAGGCCTCAGATTAAAGATCCAACCGTACGAATCTGATCAGGGAGACGATTGGAGTTCAACAACTCCAAGATCGCCCTAATCGAATATCCGTAGCATCAGATAGAGACTGAGGAACCCTAGAAGATCAAGGGCCAAGATGGTGTTAATCCGCACTTCAGATGACAAATCCGATCACACGGATGAGTTCAGATCGACGATCGTAGCCTAACGGTGAGAACATCGATCCAATCCGATACCCGTGGCAACATTTACATCACTCAGAAGATGGACGGCCAAGATGGCATCATGTGGTGCCATCTCAGCCGGCCAACGGGCCGAATGCACCCGCCGCAGCCTTCCCTCCTCATCTGACCAATGCTTCTCCATCGCTGGATGCGCATCCAACTGCTGCGGGGCGCACGCGCACGGAATGGGTGCTCGACACAAATGCACCCGCAGCATGTTAGTCGAGCACTCTATCGCTAAGAAGAGGCACGGGTTCGAACCCTCGCACGCCTCAATTTAGAGCGGGCGTGCAGGCACAAGTAGTCGTGCGATCGAGATCCAACAACACTGCACAGCCAATTGCACCCACGCGTGATTTATGCGTAGCGAGGATGCGAGATCGCGCGTGCAAGGCACGCGCAGTTGAGGCGCCGCAAGGAGAGATCTAAGTCGTCCAATCTCACGATCGGATGACTAAGATTTGAAGAACTTGAAGCATGCATTTTAGGCATGGAAGGCAAGTGGGCACGTGAGAGCCACCCACGAAGGCCACGTTCAGTAAATCCGTCACTAAAGGCCCTAAATTAATGTTTTTCAAAATGTAATGACCAAAATGTCCCCACTCCTTGCAACAATAAAAGGAGACCCCCTCTATACGAATTTCTCATCCCTTCTTCTCTTCTCTCACCCCTTCCAAAGCTCTAAGAGCTTGTCCCAAACCCGGGATGCTCCTCTAGAGTAGAAATCTTAATTTTTCCACCTTCATCCCCCTTCGTGGGGCATCCTGCAGTTGTCCTCTCTCCGCATTCGAGAAGCAGATCCTGCGACGACAATGACGTGCTGCTTCATTCCCGTTCTTCCCGCTTCGTCCTCCTTCTTCCCACTCTGTTCCCCGTCTTCCAGGCATCTTCCTATCCGGCTCGTCCTCCAAGCGATCGTCGAGGAGGATATCTCTCTCTCCTTTCTTTTTACTGCTTCTAGAGTAGATTTACTGCTTTCTAGTGTAATCATTTCCCGCTTTCTAGTTGTAATGAGTAGTGTAATGAATAATTTTTGATAATGAAATCTATGTTTATTCTACATCCCTTTTGCTTTTATTTCTAATATTCTCTCTCTCTTCTATTTATTATTTGTTAAATAGATAGCTAGTTTTCAACCAGCTATTCTATTTCATGACAAATAATACAAACGTGTATTTTTAATCAAGCATCCGCCTCCCTGTGTTCGACCCAGAACTTCTTATGAATTCTATTCTGGTATAAATTTTATTTGTTGAACCTGAGTTCTTCGCTATTCAAACTACAATGACAGGTTTTCAAAACTAAATCCGATAGCGTAGTACTTCGACGTTTCAACTGCAATCCATCCTGGGGACCAAGAGAAGACCACCTTCACCTGCCCCTACGGGACATATGCATTCCTTAGGATGCCTTTCAATTTCTACAATGCATCCGCTACATTTCAGCGGTGCATGCTTGCCATATTCTCAGATATGGTAGGTGAATACCCTGAAGTCATCATGGATGACTTCTCAGTATTTAGGGAATCTTTTGATGATTTCCTTCTGCACTTCGTCCAAATCCTCAGGCGTTGCATCAACGTGAATTCGCTTCTTTCCTGGGAAAAGAGCCATTTCATTATTCTTAAGGGAATTGTTTTGGGTCACCTTTTTTCTGAGAACAGCATCCAGGTTGATCGAGCCAAGGTTAATTTGATTTCTAAACTACCCTTGCCAAGCTCAGTCAAGGGCATCTACTCTTTTTTAGGGTACGTCAATTTTTCCCAACATTTCATTCCCAATTTCTCAAAAATCACGCATCCCCTGACTAATCTTCTCTCAAAGGATGTCCCTTTTGAGAACACCGATGAGTGCACTCATGCATTAGAGAACCTACGTGATCAAGTTACTCAAGCACCAATCCTACAATCCCCTGACCGGTCTCTACCCTTTGAGATCATGTGTGATGCATCTGACTATGCAGTAGGGGCAGTGCTTGGTAGAAAGTTGACAGGAAACTTATGGTCATCTACTACGCTAGGAAGATGTTGGACGAGGCTCAGCGTAACTACACGGTTACTAAGAAAGAGCTGTTGACAGTAGTATTTGTCATGGAGAAATTTAGATCTTATTTTTTGGGTTCTTGTGTCATCATTTACTCAGATCACACCATTGTAAGGCACTTACTCACGAAGAAGGATGCGAAACCTCGATTAATCCGTTGGATCTTATTGTTGCAAGAATTTGATCTCCAGATTCGTGACAAGGTGGGAAAACAGAACATGGTAGCTGACCATTTGTTCCATCTTCCTTCTTCAATCATCGACCCATCTAGTCCGATCACTAAGCATTTTCCAGACGAGCATTTACTAGCCATTCAAGGTCTCCCCTGGGTTGTTGATATAGTGAACTACTTGGTTATAGGGTAAGTCTTGCCAGATTGGGTGACTTCCAGGTGGGACAAACTGATTTCTGAGGCCAAGTACTATATATGGGAGGAGCCATATCTCTTCCACATTGGCAATGATAAGGTGATCCGGAGATGCATTCCTGATGACGAGGTCAATGACGTGATCTCATTTTGTCAGGACCAGGCCTGCGGTGGCCATTTCTCTAGGTGTAAAACCGAAACAAAAATTCTCCAGTGTGGGTTCTTATGGCCCACGATGTTCAAAGATGCATAAACATATTGTAGGGCATGCGCTCATTGTCAGACCCTCGGCAACATGGGCCCGTGAGATATGTTGCCCTTGAACCCGATAATTGTGTGAAATCTTTGACATATGGGGAATCAATTTCATGGGACCCTTTTCTGGATCTAACAGCTTTGAATACATCTTGCTCACTATTGATTACATCTCTAAATGGATCAAAGCTGTCCCCACCAGAACCAGCGATCATAAAGTTGTTCTTTGATTCATCCAAGAGAACATCTTTTCCAGATTTGGGGTTCCTAAGGCCATCATTAGTGATGGCGAGTCTCATTTCAATAATGTGCACTTCCAATCCCTGATGAAAAAGTATGGGGTGTCACATCGTATCTAGACTCCTTACCACCCCCAGACTAATGGACTAGCAGAACTGTCGAATCGAGAGATCAAGAAGATCCTTCAGGTCACTGTTCAACCTGATAGGAAGGATTGGTCTACTCACCTTCAAAAGATTTGTGGGCTTATAGGACCTCCCACAAGACCCAATTAGGGATGTCTCCCTTCACATTAGTGTATGGAAAGGCGTGTCACCTTCCTGTAGAGATGGAGCATAAGGCTATTAGGTAGTACGGAACTGCAATCTGGATCTGATGAAGGTTGGAATGCACTACTAGTTGCAAATATGTGAAATCGAGGAACTACACAAGGATGCATACGAGAACTCGCATATCTACAAAGAGCGGGTCAAAGCCTTCCATGATAGGCACATTGTACGAAAATCTTTCCACCCTGGTCAAAAAGTCCTTTTTGATGCCAAGCTCAAACTCTTCCTAGGCAAACTTAAATCTAAGTGGATTGGACCTTTCTTAGTAAGAAAAATCTTTGAAAATGGAGCCATTGAAATTAGTGAACTTAGCCATGACTCTGAACCTTTTGTCGTGAACGATCAGAGACTCAAACCGCTCGTCGAGCTCACCGATCTAAACATGGCTGAGTTATCTTTTTCATATTTATTCTTTTTGAGCTTATTGTGCCCAGCTGATGGCGTTAAACTTAGCGCTTAACGGGAGGCAACCAGTCATCTTTTGAAAAAATTGAAATCCTTTTGACATATCTCTTCGCTGAAATCATATTACACTTTAGGGTTCGTCCATTAGAATAGCTGACTACAGCTTTGGTGCACATACTAGAGCTTGAAATCGTCCGCAACAATCACCCTGACCCATCCACAAACCCTTTGAACCTATTCTAATGTACAATTTAAGCTGGATCAAACCCACCTAATTTACAATGAGGACATTGCAAATCATAGGCATGGGGGAGTATTAAAGTGCAAAACGCCATGAAAATCAAATCTCACAAAAGGATTTCACACAAAAAAAAGACTGGAGGTTCAAGAAGGCCCTGACGTGTCTTTATGCGTGTGTGTTAAGAGGTGTCATTATAATCGCACTTGATACATCAATTTTAAAAGAAGTAAACGGAGGTGAGTCCGAGTGTCGATCTTAGGGAGGCGTGGAAATCGGATTTTTGTTTATCACTTGTTGTCACGGAAAAGGCGGAGTTTTGCTTGCGAAAGATGAGTTTTTTGAAAAGCGAGAGAGAGAGATAGAGTGAGAGTTTAGGGTTAGAAAGCTCTTGGTTTTGATCATGCAACTTGAACAGAAATTAAAATGGCAATTGAATGGAAAATAACTTCATTAAACATGCATTCGTAGTTCATAACTTACAACATTAAATACATGCTTCAACAAAAGTAATGGAAAGCTTAAGAGAGAGAGAGAGAGTAGAGAGAGAGAGTGGAGAGAGACGAGGCAGCCACGACTGTGGAGGAGGCAGCCACGGCGATTGAGGAGGCTCCGTCGGCGGCTCGTCGTCTCCGGCGATTACAAGAGTGCCTAAAGCTAGCTAAGAGAGGAGTGGAGTAGTTGCAAGGGGGAGTGAATGCCTTGAATGGTGGTTGGAGGGGGTTTAAATAGAGTTAAGGGCTTCCTAAAAGAAGAAGGGGCTTTAGCGACATCCATAGCGTCGCTAAAACTACTTCCAAAAGCGTTGGTGTAGCCCTCTCGCCGCTGGTCAGCCGCCCGCCCCGTTCCTTCTCCTTGCACGATCCGTGGCCGCTGAACGAGAGCCGTCAGATCGAAGATCAAATGGCTGAGAGTCTTCCTCGCCCGTGCTGAGATCGCACCTCCGGCGCGCGTGTGCGCGCGCATCTCCGCCAGGCGTGCACGCGTGCGTGGGCGCTCATGCGCTGCGGTCACGCTGCGTGGCGAGATCCTGGCCGCCCGCTGCTGATCAGGCGGCCCAATATCTCCGCGCCCTTTGCCCGCCTTCAAATCCCCCCCAATGCGGCTCGAACGCGCGTCACGTGGATGCGGGCGTGCGCACTAACCGTTGCGCCACGCCCGCGCTTTTGTCGCGGCGACTGCGGGTGGGCGCACGGATCTCAGTCGTTCGATCAAAGATAGATGGCAGAGATTTGTCCTCGGCTGGCTGAAGGCGTGCGTGCGGTGGGGGCGGGCTGACGTGGGACAATCTGGGCCGTTGATCTCCAGATCAACGGTTAGAACTTCTTAGGCCCATTGTAGGAGCTCCGGATGTCGGATTTGGTCAATCTTGAGTCCGTTGGACTCTGTTCGTCGTTCTGAATCCATCTGTGCAGTCTGATTGCTCATCTGAGGCCTGCTTTGACAAATGCTTACACAAATGGCCATTAATACAGTTTATAAGCAATCTTGGTACATGATGCACGCAATGCTCCTATTCTACTTATGTTGTGCCTTTTATTCAAAAGATGGGCCATATTCAACATAATTATTACCCCCTTGTGTGGTGTTATCATACCCCCATGCTTACTCTTTGCTAGTCCCTAGCAAGGTTTATTCTAGTCTTTATTTCCTTGCAGAATTCAACAAGTAATTGCTTAGGCACTTCGTTACTTGTCAATAAGAGGAAATATACATAGATCTTAATCTACAAAGACTAAGCAGCACCCGGGTGTCTGCCAAAATACGAATCGCTCGAATCCTTGCTTTAATGTATATATAACTATACATAGGTATATATATTTTTTTAAGAATTTTTTTCGAAATTCAATGTGGGTTGGTAACTTTTTACGGCTACCCAACCCACCCAAAACTCGGTCAAAACCCTAAGTGCTAAGCATCTTGGTGTGAATGTTGTGATAGACTCACTTAAAGGTAATTAAGACAGACTTCGAGTTTCTACGCCTCTAGGTGACCGGAAAAGGAAACAAATTTGCCTGAAGGTATATTTGTTCGATTGGTAGCTTTCTCCCTACATTTGTTTTAATTGGGGTCAACACAAGGAATTTTCCAGTGTATAACTCCCCGGCTTGTACTACTTCCCCGCTTCTTCCTTAGGTGTTTTGGTCTTTTTTGTGTAATTATTGAGCTGGGCTTTGGACAACCGACCAATGGGCTATTACCCACGATCACTTGCCAGCCATACTTGTGCGGTGAAGTGTGGTTTATTTTCTTTTCTTCTTTTTTTTTTTTTTTGTAGGTGGCTTCCCTGTTCTCAAATGTACCTAAAGGCAACGAAAAGGAAATGGCCTATGGCTGGGTTCTGGATAACCTGCCAATGGGCTGTTACCCACGACAACTTGCCAGCCATACCACCCTAGAGAGTTCATTAGCTACCCAATTTCTGTCAAAATCTCCGAGAAGTGAGTCTGTGCAAAAATGTGTGCAGATGCTTAGACTCAAAGTTTTTCTGAGTTAGAGGGTGAGTTAATAAGTCGTATAATTATTACCTTATTTAGTAGGTGGATTAGAATAGCTTAAGGTTGCAAGGATTCGCCATTAAATCCATATTTTAACGGACACCAGGGCTGATTAAGCCTGAAGGCCTGAAAAGTCTAAGTCTTTAAGTTCTTTCTGTATTATTTCCCACTATTGACAAGTTTTTAATGCCTAAGTTTTCTTCCTAAATTTTTTTTTTAGTTAATTTATTCATTCAGACTGATTAATTGAGCTCAGGATTATACAATTTACCACCCCCCCATGCTTAAGTTGGACAATGTCCTCATTGGCAGATACATGATGCAAAAGGATTCAAAAAGATAGTACCTGAGTGACGTGAACTACCAGATCAGTTTGAATCCTCTGGGTTGCCTCCCAGGAAGCGCTGAGTTTAACACCTCCAGCTGGGCGGTGCTCGGTGTCAGCCCTCAACAAGGGTGACACTTTCCTTGGGGGGTACCTGGGCGAGGAAATGATTCAATCTTTGACCATTAACTGTAAAAGTGTGCCCAGTGTTAAGATCAGCGATTTCAACCGCCCCATTAGAACAGGGCTTAACCACCCGAAATGGTCCTGTCCATTTGGACCTGAGTTTCCCTGGGAAGAGTTTTAGGCGTGCATCAAACAACCAAACTTGCTGGTTAGGCTCAAAGGTTTTTCTATGAATGAGTTGGTCGTGGACGGCTTTCATTTTCTCCTTATACAGTCGACTATTGTCAAAGGCGTCCCAACGGATTTCTTTGAGCTCAGATAATTGCAGCGTCCTCTGCGCACCGGCTAACTGGGGATCCATGTTACACTGCTTGACAGCCCAGTAAGCCCGGTGTTCCAATTCGACGGGAAGATGGCAGGCCTTGCCGAAGACCAGGCGATAAGGCGACATGCCTATCGGGGTCTTGAAAGCGATCCTGTATGCCCACGGGGCATCATCAAGTCGTGTGGACCAGTCTTTCCTGTCAGGTCTCAAGTCTTTTGTAAAATGCTCTTGATTTGTCTATTGGAGACCTCAGTCTGCCCATTTGTTTGTGGATGATACGGGGTGGAAATGTGGTGGTTTACCCCGTATTTTCTAAGTAGGGCACGGAATTGGAAATGGATAAAATGGCTTCCACCATCACTAATCATGGCCTTGGGTATTCCAAACTGGGAAAAGATGTCCTTCTTCACAAAGTCCATGACAGTCTTGTGATCGCATCGTCGGGTGGCGACGACTTCAATCCATTTGGAAACATAGTCTACTGAGACCAGGATGTACTCGAAGCCGTTGGATGGTGGAAAGGGGCCCATAAAATCGATACCCCAAACGTCGAATATTTCGACAATCAAAATGGGTTGAAGGGGCATCATATCTTTCTTGGTCATGGTCCCCAGTGTTTGGCAGCGTGAGCAAGTTTTGGCAAAGATGTGTGCATCCTTAAATAGGGACGGCCAGTAAAATCCAGACTGCAACATTGTTGCATCTGTTTTCTTTCCAGAGAAGTGGCCGCCACATGCTTGGTCATGACGAAAGGAAAGTACACTCGGAACTTCATCTTCAGGGATACACCTTCTGATGATCTGATCAGCACAGAGGCGAAACAGCATGGGATCATCCCAGAAATAGTGCTTGGCCTCAGCCAAGAACTTGTCCCGTTGCTGTCTAGACCAGCTGTGCGGGGTTTGTCCTATAACCAGGTAATTGACGTAGTAAGCATACCATGGCATTTTCTTGTCTTGCACGGCTAGGATGTGTTCATCAGGGAAGGTATCAGATAGAGGTAGGGAGAGTCCAATGTGGTCTGGATGAAGTCTCGACAAGTGGTCAGCCACAACATTTTTCGATCCGGCCTTGTCTCGGATTTCCAAGTCAAATTCCTGCAAAAGCAGGATCCATCTGATGAGCCTGGGCTTTGCGTCCTTTTTGGCCAACAGGTGCCGGATGGCTGAATGGTCAATGTAAATAGTCACGTGGGATCCCAGCAAGTATTAGCGGAATTTTTTAAGTCCAAATACTACAGCGAGCAACTCTTTTTCTGTGACGGTATAATTACGTTGGGCCTCGTCCAACGTTTTGCTCGCGTAGTAGATCACCACGGGCTTCTTGTCTTGCCTTTTTCCCAGGACAGCGCCTATGGCAAAATCTGATGCATCACACATAATCTCAAAGTCCTGGGACCAGTCTGGGGGTTGAAGTACAGGTGCGGTGGAGACTAAGTCCCTGAGGGTGTGATAAGCTTAGATGCAATCAAGAGACATGTGGAATATGGCGTCGTTGGCTAGAAGGTCGGTCAAGGGTTTTGAAAGCTTGGAAAAGTCTTTGATGAACCTTCGGTAGAAGCCAACATGTCCTAGGAAGGAGCGAATCTGCCGGACCGAACTAGGTGGAGGAAGTTTGGAAATTAAATCAACCTTTGCTCGATCTACCTCGATACCCCTATGCGAGACGATGTGACCGAGGACAATTCCTTCTTGAACCATAAAATGGCTCTTTTCCCAACTTAACACCAAGTTAACCTCGATACATCGTTTCAGGATTTTCTCCAAGTTGCTCAGACAATGGTCGAATGAATTCCCGAATACAGAGAAATCATCCATAAAGACCTCCAAGTATTCACCCACCATTTCTGAAAAATGGCTAGCATGCAACGCTGGAAGGTCGCAGGTGCGTTGCATAACCCGAACGGCATTCGACGGAATGCAAACGTGCCTTACGGGCAAGTGAATGTGGTCTTTTCCTGATCTTCTGGAGCAATTGCAACTTGGTTATATCCTGAATATCCATCCAGGAAGCAAAAATACTTCTACCCTGCCAATCTTTCAAGGATTTGGTCAATGAATGGCAAGGGGAGGTGGTCCTTCTTAGTGGCTTCATTAAACTTCCTATAATCAATACACACCCGCCATGCGGTAGTGGTGCGGGTGGGGATGGATTCACCATGATCATTGGTGACAACGGTGAGCCCAGCTTTTTTTGGAACCACTTGAGTGGGGCTCACCCAGTGGCTATCGGAGATAGGGTAGATGATGTCGACGTCAAGCCACTTGATGATTTCTTTTTTAACGACCTCCTGCATGTTAGGGTTTAAACGTCTCTGCATCTGGCGGGAAGGTCGGGCCCCGTCTTCCAGGTAAATCTTGTGGGTGCAATAGGTGGGGCTAATTCCTCTTAAATCCGAAATGGTCCAACTAATGGCGGCCCGATGTTCTAAAAGGGTCGCAGTTAACCTGAGTTCCTGATCCTTGGTTAGATGAGAATTAATAATCACTGGGAAGGTCTGGTCAGGTCCCAAGAAGACGTGCTTGAGATTCTCGGGCAATGGTTTAAGTTCGGGTGCGGGTGGGACCACAGTCAATGGGAAGGGAAAGGACGGTAGTTAATCAACATCGATCTCTTCAAATGGTGTCATGTGATGTTACTCAGCCTTACAGAGGTCCACGGGTAATGATGGTGACGGGTCAGAACTACGGGTTTGGTGGTCTGAGACAGAACTGAGGGTGAGGCATTCCTCGATTAAAGTTTCCACGGGATCATATTCCTCAATGTAATCGCAATCAAAATATTTTGTTGCCTAGAAGATATCCAATTGCATTTTCCTATCCCCAAAGGCGATTTCCATACATCCTATGTCGCAATCAATGTCTGCTTTAGCCGTAGCTAAGAAAGGTCTGCCTAAAATTATGGGTGCATTCTGTAATTTTTCAGGGACTTCCATGTCGAGCACCAAAAAGTCAATCGGGAAATAGAAGTCCTTGACCCGTACAATTGCATCCTCGAGAACCCCCTTCGGGGTTTTCACAGATCTATCAGCCAGCTGGATGGTGACAGGGGTTGGTGTCAGCTCCCCAAAACCAAATTGGTGGTACAGGGTTGTTGGAATTAGATTGATAGAAGCACCTAGGTCCAGGAGTGCTCTATCAAACGTCATGTCCCCGATATTGCAAGAAATCAGGGGTGCTCCTACATCAGTTCGCTTGAGTGGAAGGTTGCTTGATATCACGGAACTTGCTTGCTCAAAAAGTATAACCTTTCTAGGTGCTTACGGTCTTGGCTTACGCTTGGGTGTACAGGCATCCTTTAAAAACTTGGCGTAAGTAGGGATGTGTTTGACGGCTTCTAGGAGCGGAATATTAATCTGTACTTGCCTAAAAATTTCCAACATCTCCTCAGTTTCCACAGTATTCTTTTTCTTGATTGTTTCCAAGGCCTCAGGGTAGGGTGTCTGAATGTGGATTGGTTCCATGTCTGGGTCCTTGGTTGGTGCCTCTTCTGAGTCAGGTATTTCAACAGGTAAAGTCTCGGGGGGAGTCGGCCATTTGGGATCCTGGGTTTTGGTGCCGCTTCTCAAGGTCACCACATTCGCAGAGGCATTGGGGCCATGGGGTGATCCTTGAGAAGATTGGAACGAAGAAGCGCCAAACCCAGGAGGTGTTTGCGGGGCTGGCTGGACCATGTGAGCCTTCCCGGCGTTGCTTTAGAACCCTTGCGAATTGGGGCCTCTGTTAATTATATTTCGCAGGTTCGGTTGTGGTTGGGAAGGTAGGGATCCTTGTTGTTTACAGTCCAAGAGTTGGCTTAACTGTCCCTTTACCAAGGCCATTTCCTCCTGATGTTTCTAGTTCATGTCAGCCATCATCTTTATTAAGGTATCCATTTGGTTTTGTGGGGGAGGGGCCACCCTATTCTGGTTATATTGGGGTCTAACTGGTTGTCCTTGCTGATAGGGGGGCAAGTGTGGCTGCTGGTTTGGCCTGGGCTGGTTTTGGAATTGCGGTGGTTTCTGGTTTGTCCAGCCAAAGTTGGGGTGGTTACGTCAGCCGGTGTTGTAAGTGTTGGAGAAAGGGTCAGGTTTCGCATATCCTTGGATGGCTTGCACATCTTCTAGGATAGCCGATGTTGATGAAGAGGGAAGGGAGTAATCAAGGGTCGAGGGAGCAAAGGTCCCTCCCTGGAACGTGGTCAGGGGTTGCTCCAGGTTCAGTTGGGTGAAGGGCTGGACCAGGTCAACATTATGTGCTCCCTTTGCTAGGGAGAAAGTCTACAAGGGGTTCCTGGTCTGATTCAGTAGCTCATCAATCCTTTTGTCCACCAATTCCACTCGATCCAACTTTTTGGCAATGATGTCCATGTCAACCATTCCAGAATTTGCTTGCACCTCATAAATCCAGCCACGGGGTTGACTGGACCTGTTAAACTGGTTCATGGAGGCATTGTTGAGCGAATTCTCGCTCATAGACTCAAAGAGCTCAAATGCACTCTCCTCATCTTTGTTTAGGAAGTTTCCCCCGCATGAGGCATCAACGAAGTTCCGTAGGTTGCTATCCAAATCGTGGTAGAAGATCTCAGCCAATTGCCAACTTGGAACTTCGTGGTGTGGGCATTTCCTCAAAAGTTCATTAAATCTTTCCCATGCCTCATGAAATTGTTCCCCACCCTGGAGTGTGAAGGTAGTGATAGCTCTTCTGAGGGCATTGGTCTTTCCTATGGGGAAGAATTTCTTTAAAAATGCATGCCTCAGTTCTTCCCAGGTGGTGATGGGTCTACCTAGGGTTCTAAGCCAATGAGAAGCCTTGTCTCTTAATTAGAAAGGGAACATCTTTATTAGAACAATGTCAAGGCTAATGTTCCTAGGTTTCATCGTTCGTGCTATGCGGTCGAGATCCTCTAGGTGTTGAAAGGGGTCCTCATTTGAGCTTCCATGAAAGTGGCTCTGGATCAGACTTAAGACATTCGATTTTAGCTCAAAATCATCTCCCCCCTAGGGGATCCTAAGGTGTGGCTTGACTCTAATAGCAGAAGGGTTATAGAAATCACGGAGGGGTCTGGGCTGGTCCTGAAATGGCGGTAAATGAAGTGGTGGTTGCCCTGGTATGTCGTGGAAAGGTGGTGGTGGTTGTTCTTGTGGGTTCTGTAACCATTGTATGGCTTGCATGATGGTGTGGATTTGTTGTTGTTGAAGCCGATTGTTAGCATTGATTTGAGCTCGGATGATGGCCATAGCATCAGGTAGGGGTTGATCCTCAGCCTCATCTACCCTAGGTTCAGCCATGTTTTCAATAGAATTACGTCGCCTAGATTCTTGCCCCAAAACACACAACTCGGGGTGCAGTGAGCGCCTCCCGTGCATACACTAGAGAAGAACAGGAGGGGATGTGGAGGGCAACAGATGCGAGAAATGTGTTTCAATCAAGCACCTAAGCCTAGTCCTTATGGTGTATTCCTCAGGAGACCTAGAAATCTCACAAAGGGTGATTAAGTCCGTAAGCACTGGACTCCCCTTCACAAGGCTAATCTGGCCAGGTTGATTATGAGGGGATTGCAGGGAAAGTTCTTCCTTTGGCTTGTGCCTCCAGTTCCATAGACCCCACAACCACGGTCGTTTGACACTGCCCCGCAGCCTAGTCACCAGATTCTACCAAGGGAATGAAAGCCAAGTGCCTAGCGAACAAAACCTCACCTTTTGAGACTTAGCTCAGTCCTGCCTAGGGCACGTCTACTCAGTTTTAAAGGGTTAGGATAGTGCTTGTGCTTAGGGTGATGTGATGAGGCATTGATTGGGGTAGTGCCACTTAATTTTCCACTTTCAAAGTGTGTGCTTCTAGCAAAACATGGTTTTCAAGCAAGGATTTGTTAAGATGTGGTGTCTTTTAGTGTTTCATCCTTACTTTAGTACTTTTTAGGGTTGACGTGTCTTAATGTTTTCAAACAAGTTTCAGTGGGCAAGTCAAGTTCTGCACACAACTTGGTGAAAGTAGATTTCCTTATCTTTTGTAGAGGCTCTAAAACCCTAGTGTACTCATCCTAATGATCATGCAGCTTCTATTAAATGAGTCAGTTTTAGGGTTGAGTGGTGCGGCCCAGGTCAATTCACGGTGGCTTCGCAAACACCACTCAAGAAAAAGAAAAGAACACTCCAAGAATTTATTCAGAATGTTAGAGTGTACATTTTTTGTGGGGTGATGTGTTAAGGATGTGGGTCAAGTAATCATACACCACGCCAATTTTTTTTAGTTTTTACAATTTTTTTAGCTTTTTCACGCAAGCAAACAATGAGAGACAGGTTACTCACTATCGGTCCTCGAGGCGCCTACTCCCTTGCTACCGTCGTGGAATGCGTCGCGTCGCCGTCCATGCACCAAATTCCTACAACTGTCAAGTAAAAAGGAAAATAGGGCATTAGACGATGTGAGAATGAGTGTGGAATGGAGGTGATAAAACAAATCCGTTGCCTCCCCGGCAACGGTGCCAAAAACTGACGTGTCTTTGTGCGTGTGTGTTAAGAGGTGTCGTTATAGTCGCACTTGATACGTTGGTTTTAAAAGAAGTAGACGGAGGTGAGTCCGAGTGTCGGTCTCAGGGAGGCGTGGAAATCGGATTTTTGTTTATCACTTGTCACGGAAAAGGTGGAGTTTTGCTTGCGAAAGATGTGGTTTTTGAAAAGCGAGAGAGAGAGATAGAGAGAGAGAGTTTAGGGTTAGAAAGCTCTTGGTTTTGATCATGCAACTTGAACAGAAATTAAAATGGCAATTGAACGGAAAATAACTTCATTAAACATGCATTCATAGTTCATAACTTACAACATTAAATACATGCTTCAACAAAAGTAATGGAAAGCTTAAGAGAGAGAGAGAGAGAGTGTGTGTGTGTGTGTGGAGAGAGACGAGGCAGCCACGACTGTGGAGGAGGCTCCGTCGGTGGCTCGTCATCTCCGGCGATTACAAGAGTGCCTAAAGCTAGCTAAGAGAGGAGTGGAGTAGTTGCAAGGGGGAGTGAACGCCTTGAATGGTGGTTGGAGGGGGTTTAAATAGAGTTAAGGGCTTCCTAAAAGAAGGGGCTTTAGCAACATCCAGAGCGTCGCTAAAATCGCTTCCAAAAGCGTCGATGTAGCCCTCTCGCCGCCAGTCAGCCGCCCACCCCGTTCCTTCTCCTCGCACGATCCGTGGCTGCTGAACGAGAGCCATCCGATCGAAGATCGGACGGCTGAGAGTCTTCCTCGCCCGCGCTGAGATCGCGCCTCGGGTGTGCGTGTACGCGCGCATCTCCGCCCGACGTGCGCGTGCACGTGGGCGTTCTTGCGCTGCGGTCGCGCCGCGTGGTGAGATCCTGGCCACCCGCTGCTGATCGAGCAGCCCAATTTCTCTGCGCCCTTCACCCGCCTTCAAATCCCCCCCTCGCGACTCGAACGCGCGTCGCGTGGATGTGGGCGTGCGCGCTAACCATTGCGCCATGCACGTGGATCTCGGTCGTTCGATCGAAGATCGACTGCCGAGATTTGTCCTCGGCTGGCTGAAGGCGTGCGTGCAGTGGGGGCGGGGCTAACGTGGCACAATCTGGGCCATTGATCTCCAGATCAATAGTCAGAACTTCTTGGGCCCATTGTAGGAGCTCCGGATGTCGGATTTAGCCAATCTTGAGTCCGTTGGACTCGGTTCGTCGTTCTGAATCCATCCGTGTGGTCTGATTGCTCATCTGAGGCCTGCTTTGACAAATGCTTATGCAAATGGCTATTAATATAGTTTATAAGCAATCTTGGTACATGATGCATGCAATGCTCCTATTCTACTTATGTTGTGCCTTTTATTCTAAAGATGGCCCATATTCAACATAATTATTACCCCCTTGTGTGGTGTTATCAGGCCCATTTGAGAGAAAAATGAGAAAAATGAGGGAGGAAAAATTGAAAAGAAAAGAAAGAAGCAAAAAGATAAAGGAAGAAATTGAGTCCCTTCAAAATGATATGGAACTTACCTAACTTCTAGGCTGGATCGAATGATGAATTATGACCTAGAAGGCTAAAACTTAAGGGATTAGTAGCGAATACCGACCTTAAGCCTCTTGGATCTGTTTGTGTGGTGTTATCAGGCCCATTTGAGAGAAAAATGAGAAAAATGAGGGAGGAAAAATTGAAAAGAAAAGAAAGAAGCAAAAAGATAAAGGAAGAAATTGAGTCCCTTCAAAATGATATGGAACTTACCTAACTTCTAGGCTGGATCGAATGATGAATTATGACCTAGAAGGGTAAAACTTAAGGGATTAGTGGCGAATACCGACCTTAAGCCTCTTGGATCTGTTCTAAGATTTAAACACTCACGTACTTGTCAAGATCTGGATTAGTCCTCAAGAGGTTGATGAAAATGCAAAGCTTGTGTATTAGGTCTAAGGCTTAGATATTATTCGACCCTGTCTCTAGTTTGCGAGACTCGATAACTTAAGCACCCAAAAATCACACACAATCTGGCTCAGTGCGCTTAAATATGAAATCATGGCAAAAGCATTTATGCTATTCTGAAACTAGTCTTAAGATCTAGTTTAGGAGTGGCTCGAAAACACAAGTTGATTTTGACGAGTTCCTGTTGAAGCGGAAAATCGTTGCAAAAAGGTTGAGTTTTGAAAACCTGTTGTTGTATTGTGATTTGCAAAGAAATCCATCAACAAATAAATTTTATCGAAACTCAAAAAGAATTCCGAGTCAAACACAGGGAGGCTACGTCAATTTGAAATCCGCAATTATATTTTTTTGTTGTTTTTGTTTAGAAAGAAAGATAATTACAATGAATTCGATGAGAGAGAGACAGAGAGAGAGTGAGAGAACAAACACTTTATAATATGAATGATGTTTTACAACTAGAAAGTGGGTAATATTACAACTAGAAACTAGTATAATCTACTCTAGAAAGCAGTAAAGAGAGAGGAGGTGAGAAGTTATCCTCCTCGATAGTCGCTTGGAGGATGAGCCAGATGGGGTGACACCTAGAAGACGGAGGGAGAAGACAGAAGACAGAGAATGAAGTAGGAAGAACTGAGGGCGAGGCAAGGCACCGTTGTCATGAGATCCACTTCTGGAATGGGGGCGAGAAAAACTTTGATTTTAACTCTAAAGGACCATCCTAGGTTTGGGACAAGCTTTTTTAGAGCCTTGGAGAGGGAGAGAGGTGAAGGAAGGGAAGCTTGATATGTGGGGGGCGTAGGCCTTTCTATAGGTGTAGAGGATGAGGCCAAATAGGTCATTTTTCACCTTAAAACATTAATGCAGGGTCTTTAGTGATGGATTTATTCATCACTAAATCCCTCAACGTAGGCGACATGCGTGCACCTCCCCGCCTCCTCGCACTCAACGCATAAAACGCTCTTCCCACGTATGCCAATATCAACCGTCTGATCTTGAGATCGGACGGCTTAAACTCGATCTCGCCCATTCCTTCGTCACGTGCCCCCAGTGTGCGATCATGCGTTTGCATGCACGTCTGATCACACATGCAGCACTCCTCGCATTTGGGCGCACCACGTGGCTGGTCCATCACCGTCCATCACACATCACACGGCTCAATTTCATTCACGCCTCCTCACAGATTTAGTCTGCCCATTGTGACTCGATCTCACATCTCCACCTTTATGTAGCTCCTTCACCTAACGTGCTACGTCTACGTTTGAGGTGCACACATGAATTTAGGCACAAGCTCTCTCAACCATTGGATTTTGATCCAAAGGCTAAGATTGTCTACACGATTGAGGAGAGAGAGGGTAGTGGAGAGTCCTTGGGTCGGTTGGGCGACTGGGATGGCGCCAAGTGGTGCCATCTTGGTCATCCATCTTCTATGTCTTGTAGATGGTGCCACGGATGTCGGATTGGACATATTTTCACTCCGTTGGGCTACAATCGTCGATCCAAACCCATCATATGGTCGAATTTGTCATGTAAAGCATGGATTTACACCATCTTGGCCCTTGATCTATGATCTTCCTCAGATTATATCTGATGCTAGGGAAGTCTGGTTAGGGCGATCTCGAAAAATTTGAACTCTGATCGTCACCTTGATCAGATCCATACAATTGGATCTTCAATCCGAAGCCTCGATTAAATGTCGCCCTGTCCCTAGCCACCAAGAAGAAGAAATTACTATACAATTTGTCCAGTTTGACCAAATGCATGATGATGAGTGCTATGCAATATTTACAATGCATGATACTTATATGATACTAAGAACATGCATTAATAGACATTTTTGGCTATTCAGATGTATGAACATCACACCCCATGACTATCTTTTGCTAGTCCCTAGCAAAAACTATATGCTATTAATAAAAGAATTAGGTCGGATTTCTTAGGCAAAAGTTATTCTTCAACACTAGAAGATTTTTACTAAGGATCTGAACTACAAAGACACAACAGCGCCTGGTGTCTACCAAAATGCAAACCGCCTCAAGCCCTCACCTTATTCAAAGAAGGATCTTTTTCTTCTTTTCTTCTTTTCTAATTTTTTTGGATATTTCAAACTCTCGGGCAATGGTTTCAATTCAAGCTGGGGCGAGTCTAAGATAGAAGGTAAGGATGATGCTGATGAAGATTCATCAAGAGGAAGAGGTTGAAAGTGAACAAAATCAATAACCTCCTCAGAATGTGGCGGGTTTGCCACAGAGGGTTCCGGGTTGGATTCATCGAGACAAGAGGAATTTTCAATTGTAGAAACAGCCATACATGTCTCAATATTCAAGTTATCTTCCTCAAGTTCCTCAACATATCCATAATCCTCAAATTTGTTAATCACCTTAAAAATATCTAGTTTAAATTTGAGGTTGAAAGTTCCTCCCAAAGGCAATTTCCATGCTACCACTCTCACAGTTGGTATTGGACTTAGCGGTAGCCAGGAACGGATGCCCCAGAATGATGGGCGTGTTCCTCGAATTCTCAGGTACATCCATGTCAAGGACAAGGAAATCTATAGGAACATAGAAGTCCTTAAGCTTGACAATAACATCCTCAAGAGCACCTCTCGGATTTGTGACCGAATGGTCCGCTAACTGTAGCGTTACTAAGGTCGGTAGAAGTTCACCTAATCCGAACATCTCATAAAGAGAAGTCAGAATTAGGTTAATGGATGCACCTAGATCCAAGAGTGCCCTATCAAAGGTATAATCTCTGATAACACATGAAATCAAAGGGGCAGCTAGATCTCTCTTTTTTGGAGGAAGGTCATGTAGGATAATAGAACTAGCCTACTCAGAGAGTATCACCTTCCTCGGAATAGATTCCCTCGGCTTACGCTTCTAGGTGCATAAATCCTTTAAGAAATTAGAATAAGCCAGTATGTGTTTGATAACATCTAGGAGGGGGATATTGATTTCAACATTCTTGAATATATTCAAGAGCTCCTTGTTACTATCAAAAGGCTTCTTCTTCCTAGGTTTAATCAAGGCCTCAGGAAAAGGAACATGAGTCAGACCTTTGAAATCAGGTTCCTAAGCCTTGATTTCTTCTTCAGAATTATCCTTTCTTTCCTCAAGCTCACAAAGATTTTCTTGACTAGAGTAGGGTAGGTGTGGGTCCTAGGTTTGCCTTCCACTCCTCAAAGTAACGAAGTTGGCAGATGCGTTTGGGTTTGGGTCATGGGGAGGATTATGAAAGATCAGAGGGGCTTGATTAGCCAAAAACCCCAGTTTTGATGAAGAAGTAGAAGAGGAAGGACCCTGCTCAATCACCCAAACATGTGCATGTGGGTCCCTTTGATTCCCATACCCTTGGACTTGATTTCCCGGATTCTGTATGTTGCACAGGTTGGGTACACGTTGAGATGGGAAAGATCTAGGCTGACGGTTGTTAGCAATGAGCCCGGTTTGCAAGTGGTCCAGCGAGGTTTGCATTTGTTGCATAAGCTGGAGCATAGAACCTTCCATCTCTACCATCTGACAATTCAAATCAACCTGCCCCACGAGTTGACAAGCATTCCAAACTGGATGATTGACCTAATTCTGGGGCAGCTGAGTATAAACATGACCCTGACCCATTGGTCATTGTGGAGCATAGTTGTTTGGTCGAAATTGGGCCTGCTGCCCCAGATTTTTCCAACAGAAATTAGGGTGGTTCATCAAACCAAGATTATAAGCATTGGAATATGGGTTGGACCTAACGTTCTCCTGTACAGCATAGACATCCTCACAGGGCAAGGATGAAGAGAAAGAAAGAGAGGGATCAGAGAAACTGGGATCAAAGACCCCAGTTTGGAACCCATGGGGTTCTGAGCAGTGATGGCTCACAGGTTGAGCCGCATCTAGTTGATTCATGAACTCCCATCCAGAAGGAGCTCGTGAAGAATGGAATTCCAAATTCTTGGATTGAGTGGATCGAGAATTGTTCACAGAGTTTCCAACCATCCACTCCTCCATCCTTTTGGTAACCGGGTCCACCTTATCTAATTTATTACAAATCAGCTCCATATCGAATGAATGAGAATCATGAACCTCATTAACAATCGATCTGGGTTGTTGGGACCTGTTAAATGTATACATGGAGGCATGATTGATCGAATTTTCACTCATTTCCTCAAATAAATCATGCGCACTATCTGCACCTTTGTTGAGGAAATTGCCTATGCAAGAAGCATTCATGTGATTTCTGAGTTGCTGATAAGCACCTATAAATTCATCATAAAATGCTTACTTATAATAGTTCCTAGGCATAGCATTGCATATCATGATATAAATATTGCATAAACATCCATTGCATTGCATCTAGGATAGTTGTATATTATGTACATTAATTCCATCATTTTACATGGCCAGGAGGCAGTGCTACATCTTTACGGGCCTCAGATGAAGAATCCGACCATACGAATGAATTCAAAGCAACAATTGCAGTCTGTCAATGTGGGAATTGCCCAGATCTGAGCTCTATAGCACCCTTCGCAAGAAGAAGAAGATAGATGGCCCAGATGGTGCCACCTGGTGCCATCCAGGCCGCCCCACCTAAGCCAAGGAGCCTCCAAGCCCGCCGCAAGATCAGATCCCAGCCGATGGATCTCAATCCAATAGCTGAGATGTGCGCTCCACAACTGAAGAAGCGCCTCATCATGCGAGGAGTCATCTCGACCGTTGGATCTCCATTCAACGGTCGTGGGCGCGGAAGCTTAATTCAAAAAAAAGACTCATGATGACCCTCAGCACAGTGGTCTGCGCCTCCACTCTCAACGAGCAACCGTGCGTTCAAAGCCCCGCACGTGGATTTTATCTGCTAAAGCACATGCGGGAGGAAATGGAGCCGTTGATGGAAGATCAGGCGGCAAAGGAAGCGGCTACGTCGATGCACAGTTGAGTGCGAATGTGGCACACGGGCGTTGACGCACGTCAAGAACGCACCATCTGACGTGCGCAGCATCCAACAACTGATGGTGAGGCGCACGATTCAAATTTGGCAAAGGGGCACAATCTTCTATCAGCCGTGCGATCCTTCATCCGATGGTCAGGATGCGTTCACGCCTGCGTGCGCAACGACGGCTGCAGACGTGGGCGGTGGGTGCGAGATTTACAATGATAGAAGGGTGGGCCTTTAGTGACGCTTATAGCTGTCACTAAATGGCCTGCACAGTGCGTGCGCAAGCCCATGCAATGAAGAGGTGCGGATCTTCAGCGACAGCTCAAGTGGCCTTTAGTGACGCTTATAGCTATCACTGAATGCCTGTGTGCAGGACTCTCCTTCCTTCCACTATATAAACACCCCTGCACCCCCCATCCCTCTTCATCTCTACCAACTATACTCCCACCTACTCCCAAGCTCTAGCAAGCCTACCAACGCTCCATTAGAACTTGTTCTCAAGCTCCCAAGGCTCCTATTAGTGTAGCAAACCTCTGCCTCACCAACTATTCGTCTATCTTCCCATCCCCATTCATAGGTCACCTTGGAGCTATCCTCCCACCTCCATTCCAGTAGCAGATCATCTCCGTCTTCTCTCCTTCATTCCGGAGCTATGCTGAAGCTTTCCTCTACTTGACGTCCTCCTGCATCTCACCTCTGTCGTCCCGCTCCTCACCTTTTTCGTCCGAGCTTCCACCAGGCGTCGTCGTCTCGCCATACAGCCGATTCGGGAGATTTCTTTTCACCTCCCACTCTTTTTATGCTTTCGTAGAATATTGTAATAGACATTCATGATATATAAAATATTTGTTCCATATCTCTTGTGATTTATTCTACTTGTCTTCTTCTTACAAAAACACAAAAAAAATAACAAAATAATAAAATACCAAAAATAAACAAAACGAAGTGTGGTTTTCACTTAAAGTAAATGTCGCCTCCCTGTGTTCGACCTGGGACTCCCTTGGAGTTTCGATATAAATTTTATTTGACCATGTGTTTTGTAACTACGACGACGGGTTACTCGTAACCCTGATTTCAAACTCGCGAAACACGTGCGATCATTTTGGTGCCGTTGCCAGGGAGGCGACAGAATTTACTTCATTGTTTTCTGCGCTTCTTAGCATTTACATAGCACTAACCCTACTTGTCTTCGATCTACTGTCTTGTAGGTACCCTAGCATGGAGATCGAACTGTGGTAGATCGGAGTAAAGTGCAGGTCAAGTGTTTTGTAAGTGTCCCCCACACCACCCCCACCATAGTTTTCATTCCATAACCTAATAACTCAAACTCAAATCAACTTAGGTGCTTTTTATAAACCCTAGGATAGATTTGGTTGTTTGTTTGCTACCTCCACTCACCTCGCCATCCACAAATAAAATAAAAAATAAAAACGTGTTATCTGATTGTGGGATTTTCTGAAAGAGACATGGCAGCGATTTCACGCGGTTTGTTAAAATACGTCGTTGTAACGCGTAAATCCGCTTTCGCTCTTAAATTTATAATCCTAGATAGGGAAGTATCTAGGGTCGTCCAAGGAGGCAATATGGTTGCAAAATTGATTCTCTTGCTAGGAATATAAATCTCAACTTTCTTTTTGGTGTTTTTCAATATATCATTTTTTTTTATTTTTAAACTAAGGCAACATGCGAACTGATGGCGGGAAAAGTGTTTACACTTCGAATTAAAATACTACTTTTATGTGACAAGCAGAACCCCTCCCTAAGCTCACTCTAGGCAAGTGGAGGCCTAGAATAATTAGGGAGAGGGAGTGAAGAATGCTGAAAATAAGCTAATAGAAATGCAAACAAAAAAATTGCAAAGAAGGCAACTAGATAATTGATAAAGTGTTTTACAAAAGGCCTAGTAGAGGAAAGCTTGTACTACTAGAAAATTGCAAATAAGAAAATAAAACACAAATCCTCTAGATAGATGGTGAAGAAGAGGGCTTCTTGCTCCAAGGTTGGTGGCTCCCAAGCTTGAAAAGAATCCTTCAACTCCTTCTTTGCAGAACTCCGCCAAGGTGATGACCTCCAAGGCAAGCCCTAAGGGGGCGTGCCCTAAGTTTCTCTCCAAGGGTGGACGTCCACCCTATGTCCTTCTCCCTTGCCTGGCCGTCCTCCTTGAAGTGGAAGAGTCCTCCTCCTTGGCGTGGCCCAAGTTGAAGAGAGTGGGGAGAAGAAGGCACCAAAAGGGCTGGTGGTGTGCCCCTTTAATCTCCTTCTCTACTCCTTCTCCTTGGGCGTAGGTATAGGTGGATGTAGGTAGAAAATACACTAAAGGAGGATGCCAAAAAATGGTGGTAGGTGGTGGCTTTTTATAGAATAGGAGGGGGGCTATGGTGACCTTTGAAATGGATGGCCAAGATGAGTTGATGGAGGTGGTTGGAGATCCCATGGCCAAGGAGAGTTGGCGCCACCTTAAAGGGCACCAAGGGGTAGTTATGGGTGTTGACACCCTTTGGTGTTGGCGCCAAAATGGGCATTCTAGAAGGTCATTAGGTGGCGCCACCTTAAGGTTCTAGAAGGGGGGGTATGTGGATGGCTAGGATGGCTTATGTGGGTAGGTGTAGGGTGGATTTAAGGGGCTGAAAGTGGCGCCAATATAGAGGTGGTTAGGGGTGGTTTTTGGCGCCAACTTGAAGTGTCTTTTGGTGGAGATAATGGGGTGAAGGGATGGCTAGGAGGTGGCGCCAACTTGAGTAGAGTAGCTAGCTTAGGTAGGCTTGAGTTGGTGGAGCTAGCTAGGGTTGATTTTGGAGGTAATGAATGGCCAAGGAGCTGGTTGTTAGCTATGCTAAGCTAAGCTAAGATAAGCTAAGCTAGCTTAGCTAAAGGTGGAGTGGAGGAGAAGGTGTTGGAGCTAGGGTTTGGAGGAAGGAGCTAAGGAGGAGAGTCTGGAGCTGGAGCTGGAGCTGGCTGCTACTGAAGAGGCTAGCATGGGGCTACTCTAGCTGGCTTAGCTTGCTAGTTCTTTGCTAGCTACTAAGCCAAGCTAAAGTGAGCTAGCTTCTACCAAAATGAGCTGAGGTGAGCTAGGTCTGGTGCTCCCGGGGAGAATCAAGCTGGTTGAGGCAGCTAAGGTAGCTTAGCTCAACTGAGTTGAGCTAAGCTGAGTCCCCGGGAGCTGGACTTGAGCTTCCTGAGCTGAGATGAATTCTTCTTCAGCTGGCTGGAGTTGAGTGGAGCTGAATGTAGCTGGATCTGAGCTGGGGTGAACTCCTGTCAACTCAGCTGAGCTAGCTAGAGCTCCCTGTGAACTAGTGGGAGCTGAGATGAGCTAGACTCAGCTAAGTTGAGCTGGATCTGAGCTGACTTGAGCTAGGGTGAGCTAAGGTGAACTCTCTTGAGCTGCCATCCAGCTGAGATTAGCTGAATGGAGCTGGGATGAGCTAACCCTAGTTCAAGTAAGCTAGGTTCCAGCTATGGTGAGCTGGATCAAGCTGGGTTCCAACTAGTCTGGGCTTCTCCTTCACCAATTGCCTTCTTGAGTGCTAGGGTTTTAGGGATCTGTGAATCTGTACATCCCTAACACTCACAAAAACACATTAAAACAACAATAAAAAATGCAATGCATGCCTATCCTAATTTATGCCTAAATGCAGCCCAAAAACCCGTTTGCGGAGAAAAATCCTAAGAGCTAGGTTAGTTTTAAAGCATAAAAATGATGATAAACTGGTGTTTATCAAGACACACCTCAACACCCACAACTTCTCACCTTAAGGCACACAATCATATTGATTCTACCACTTAACCAGGATCTGACCTGTGGACCCAGTACACTTAATTCAACACACAAATAAGTGAGTAGAAATATGAAAAGGTCAAACATTTCTGTGTGCCTTAACTAAGTGGTGCAATAGGCCAATTGATTGAACTGTTTGGGCTACACCACTTAAGATAAAAGCGATTCATCAAGTAGCTTGCCACTTAGGGATGATTTTTAGGACTGAACAAGGCACTCCACATTTTATTTCTGATTTTTAAAGGAATATATCTACACCAGTGCTTTCAAAACTTGGAGTGTTCTACTAAATCTTGATTGAATATACCTAAAGATTAAACCCTAAAAGCTACTAAACAAAGTTGAACCCTAAAAGATACATCATCAAATAACCTTGTTTACAAACCCTCGTTGTGCACGCACACACATTTTAACTGATCATTAAGCGTACAACCCATCTAAAGGGCCCATCACATTCCTGAAGCACCATTGTCCCAAGCCTAACTAAAATTGATTAGACGTTGGCCCTAAGGACTGGTTCTTTCTCGAGATCCAGATTGAGATTGTTCATGATTAACTTGCTTATACTAGTCAATCTAATGTCAAGCTAGAGGAGTAGCGTCAGACGACCGCAGCTGGAGGGTACACTAGGAACCGGAGGCATAAGCCAAAGGAAGAACCTTCTCCCCAGTCCCTCCTTCTAACTGGTTGGATTGCTTGGACATAAGTAGAGTAAATCGTCCACAATCTTAAGAGGGATTCTAAGAGTCTATAGACCTTTAGGCTACCCATCCTAAGGACAAGCTTGTATTTTTGTATTGCTGGGCTCCTTCTTTCTCTTCTAATTCCCTCCTTACTTCACCATGTACCCTTCCACATCTTACACACATTTCCAATGCTATCCTCCTACCACCACTTATCCCCAAGATGATTACTATCCCGACTAAACTTGTAATTACCCATCCACTAGCCAGGATAACTTTGATTGGGGATATGAATCCTGACCTCAGTGTCCAGGGCCTAACCCTAGACAACAAGACTATGAGTACTATCCTTCCTAGAGCTACAATGATTATAGATTTCCATCCTTTAATGACCAAACCAACCCGATCTACAATCGGGAAGGATATGATGATTATAACACCTACCCTCCCCAATATTCCACTGAATATAGATCACCACCATCCTTTGAACAACCTAGAACGACCTACTTTCAGGGAGGAACCCGAGAACCTCAATATCTTGACTCCCCTAGAATGAACCCAAACCCACCCAACCCTGAACTGAACTAGTCGGTTTAGGTGGACCAGATCCAGGATAGGGGTTGGCTAATTTGCGGAACACAATACAATCCTTAAAAGCTCAGCCAACAACATGCACTGAAGCACTGGAGCCTATGATCAAAATGATTGATGAACTTAATAGTTCTTTATTGGATTTACTCCAAAGTGTTAGGGATAGGGATCTAGGTGAGTTTCTTCTTGGGAAATTGTCAAGGTTGAGGATGAAATTTGTGGTTGACCTAGTCAAATCTTAGGATGATTATCAAGATGAACCCCCTTCAAGAGAGCCAATGTCTGAACCTGCTCATGCGCCTGTCAGGGGGAATACATATTATGAGATTGGAGATTACCAGGTTGAGCTAGAGCAACCCTTTGAGGATGAATCAAGTTTCTCACCCGAGATCCGAGAGCTAGGGAAAGACGAAAAATTTGTCTCCACGGACCATGAAATGACATATGATTTTGAGACATATATAAATGAGGATCATGAATTCTTTGATTCTGAGGGTGAAGAATCTTTTGGAGAAGTCTCATTTGAACTCAAGGAAGAGGATTCTAGTGAGACAATCAGGCTCGAGGAGTATGACGAACTATTTGATAGCCCGATCATTGAAGATTGTGATCATGTTGGGGCTAACTTAGACGATTTGAATCCTGATGATTCAATCAGTAGCCCCATTCCTCAAACACACCCTAAAGAATTGAATGATGATATTTTTGAGATCACCAAACCCAAGTCAATCCTGATTCAACCATAATTGTTGGACTTGGGTACTTTAGATGGGGTGTACAACGATTTGGAGGTCGCGAAAACATTGATTTCAAAGGATAGAGAGTTGGAAATAAAAATTTGGGAGGCTAATTCTGAGGGCGCTTTGATTTTGGATCTAAGGGTACCTATTGACCTGAAACCACCTACTTTCTACTAGGACCCTTACGATATCTTTCACGTGCAACCCAAGCTCGAAATAACTGATTATTTTTCTGAGCTCGATGTTAAGTGGACAACCGCACCTATTTAACCATCTTTACCTATTGTCCAACACTTTGGTCTTGGGTTGCACACCACTAAACTATAGGCCCAACCCTACAAGCTTAACAACCTTCGGTTCTAGGTGATTTTCATCCAGAACCTAAGAACCACTCAACCCTAGGGCATGGGTCTGCATCATAATCTACTCCACGTCTGTGGACATCTTCTGTTGGCAGGTCTGAGAATCAATATTTTTATTTTGATTCTGACCTGCACTTGTGAATTCTCAATTTCTTCCTTGTATGTATTTTATGCCTAGCTGAAGGCATTAAATTTAGCACGTGTTTATATTTCGCATTCTCTGTGGAGTTGACCAGATTTTCACGACACTCAGGTGATATTCTGTTTACTTCTCCCTTTTCATGTCTTTATTTTTACAATGACATTGCATCATTTAGGCATGGGGGGGTGGATGCTTAATCCTAAAATCATTTTGTTAACTCCATAGAATTTCTTTTAGTTTTTGCAAAAAAAAATTGAAAATTCAAAAAGATTAAAAAAAAAAGAAGAATTAGGAGAAGAGAACCTAGGCATTTAGAAGTTATTAATTTTAGGAAATGATACGATAGAAGTTGAATACTTAGACTCTTCAGGTCTTCGGGCTTAATTAGCCTGAGTGTCCACTCGAATGTGGACTTAGTCTCGAGTCCTCGCCAAGTCAATCTTATTTTAATTCAGTAAATAAATTAGGGTGATAAGTATATGACTTATCAACCCACCCTCTGATTTTAGGAGACTTTAAGCCTAAGCATCTACACACATTTTTTTTGCACTAACTCACTTTTTGGCTGTTTCTTTGAAAATTGGGTACCTAATGAACTATCTAGGGTGGTATGACTAGCAAGTTGTTGGTGGTAACAGCTCATCAGCCGATTGTCTAGAGTCCAGTCACAAGACATTTTCATTGTACTGCCTTTAAGTAAATCTTAGATCAGGAAAGCCACCTACTTAAAAAAAAAAGATAGAAAAGAAAAAAAATAGAAAAAGGAGAGACAAAAAAATAAATAAATAAAACCACACTTCATCGCACGAGTATGGCTGGTAAGTTTTGGTGGTAACAACTCATCAGCAGGTTGTCCAGAACCTAGCTCACAAAAAAATGCAGAATAATTCCAAAAACACTTAGGGAAGAAGCGGGGAAGTAGAATAAACCGGGGAGATATACACTGGGTTCACCTTTATGTCGACCCCATAAATAAAGGAAGTAAGGAGAAAGCTACCGTTCGAAAAGATAAGCCTCTAGGCAAGGTCACCTAGGATCATAGAAACCTGAAGTCTGTTTTAATGGCCACCTAGTGAGTCTTTCACTATTTCCACAAGATGCTTAGCACTTAGAGTCATTTTCGAGTCTTGGGCGAGTCGGGTAGCCGTAAAAAGTTATCCCGGAACTCTCAAACTCCAAAAGTACGAAAAAAATTAGAAAAGAAGAAAAATAAAAAAATGTATTTCCCTTTTAAAATACATTCTGGCAGGCACCTGAACACTGTTGAGTTTTTGTAATTAGGTCTTGCAGTTGAGATTTTCTAAAGCAATCAACGAATTTTGTCTAGATACTCAAATCCTGATTCTACCTTTATACATAGCATTTAGGTTCATTTTTGCTAGGGACTAACAAAAAGTAAGCATGGGGGCATGATAAGAACATATAAATTCATCATAAAATGCTTATTTATAATAGTTCCTAGGCATAGCATTGCATATCATGATATAAATATTGCATAAACATCCATTGCATTGCATCTAGGATAGTTATATATTATGTACATTAATTCTGTCATTTTACATGGCCACGAGGCAGTGCGACATCTTTACGGGCCTCAGATGAAGAATCCGACCATACGGATGAATTCAGAGCAACAATCGCAGTTCGTCAATGCATAAATTGCCCATATCTAAGCTCTATATCACCCTCCACAAGAAGAAGATGGACGGCTCAGATGGAACCATGTGGTGCCATCTAGGCCACCCCACCTAAGCCAAGGAGCCTTCAAGCTCGCCGCAAGATCAGATCCCAGCCGTTAGATCTTAATCCAACTGCTGAGATGCGTGCTCCACGGCTGAAGAAGCCCCTCATCAAGCGAGGAGTCATCTCAACCATTGGATCTCCATCCAACAATAGTGGGCGCGGAAGCTTAATTCAAAAATAAGACTCATGATGAACCTCAGCACAGTGGTCTGCACCTCCACTCTCAATGTGTGGTTGTGCGTTCGAAGCCCCACGCAGGGATTTTATCCACTGAAGCGCATGCGAGAGGAAATGGAGCCATTGATGGAAGATCGGGCGGCGAAGGAAGTGGTTACGTGGACGCACAGTTGAGTGCGGATGCGGCACGTGGGCATCAACGCACGTCGAGAACGCACCATCTGACGCGCGCGGCATCCGACGACTGATGGTGTAGCGCGCGATTCAAATTTGGCTAAGGGGCGTGATCTTCTCTCAGTCGTGCAATCCTTCATCCAATGGTCAGGATGCATCCGCGCCTGTGTGCGCGATGACAGCTATAGGCATGGGCGGTGGGCGCAGGATTTACAATGACAGAAGGGTGGGCCTTTAATGATGCTATAGCTGTCACTAAATGGCCTGCGTAGTGTGTGCAAGAACCCATGCAATGGAGAGGTGCGGAGCTTCAGCGACAGCTCGAGCAGCCTATAGTGACGCTTATAGCTGTCACTAAATGCCTGTGTGTAGTACTCTCTCCTTCCTTCCACTATATAAACACCCCTACACCCCCCATTCCTCTTCATCTCTACCTACTCTACTCCCACCTACTCCCAAGCTCTAGCAAGCCTACCAATGCTCCATTAGAGCTTGTTCTCGAGCTCCCAAGGCTCCTATTAGTATAGCAAACCTCTGCCTTACCAAATATTCATCCATCTTCCCATCCCCATTCACAGGTCACCTTGGAGCTGTCCTCCCACCTCCATTCCGGTAGCAAATCATCTTCGTCTTCTCACCTCCATTTTGAAGCTACGCTGAAGCTTTCCTCTCCCCGACGTCCTACTGCATCTCTCCTCCATCGTCCTGCTCCTCACCTCCTTCGTCCATGCTTCCGCTAAGCACCGTCGTCTCACCGAACAGCCGATTCGGGAGATTTCCTTTCACCTCCCAATCTTTTTATGCTTTTGTAAGTGATGTGTGTGTGCCTCTCCACCTCCTCACGCTCAATGCATAAAATGCTCTTCCCACATACGCGCAATATCAGCCATCCGATCTTGAGATCGGATGACTTAAACTCAATCTCACCCGCACCTTCGTCGCGTGCCACCCACGTGCGATCATGTGTTTGCATGTGCTTCTAATCATGCATACAGCACTCCTCGCATCTGGGCACCCCACGTAGCCGCTCCATCACCATCCATCGTGCATTGCACGGCTCAATTTCATCTGTGCCTCCTAGCGGATTGAGTCTACCCACTGTGGCTCGATTGCACGTCTCCGCGTTTGCGTAGCGCCTTCGCCCAACGCGCTACATCTGTGTTTGAGGTGCGCGCATGAATTTAGGCGTGAGCTCTCTCACCTGTTGGATCTTGATCCAACGATTGAGATCGTCCGCGTGGTTAAGGAGAGAGAGGGCAGCGGTGAGTCCTTGGGTCGGTTGGGCAGCTGGGATGGCGCCATCTTGGTCATCCATCTTCTATGACTTGTAGATCGTGCCACAAATGTCGGATTGGATCGATTTTCATGCTATTGGGCTACAATCGTCGATCCAAAATCATCCGTGTGGTCAGATTTGTCATCTGAAGTGCGAATTTACACCATCTTGGCCCTTGATCTCTGATCTTCCTCAAATTATATCTGATGCTACGGAAGTTCGATTTGGGTGATCTTAGAGTCATTGAACTCCGATCGTCGCCCTGATTAGATCTGTACGGTTGGATCTTCAATCTGAAGTCCCGATTAAATGTCACTTTGTCCCTGGCCACCAAGAAGAAATTATTATACAATTTGTCCAATTTGACCTAAATGCATGATGATGCATGTTATACAATATTTACAATGCATGATGCTTATATGATACAAAGAACATGCATTAATAGACATTTTTGCTATTCAGATGTATGCACATCAGTTCCCGGCACAAAGAGGTGGGAAATTCCCCTCGAAGATGCACAATAACATATCGTCTCCTCGGTGCTTGTCTCGTAGGATATCTAAATATCCTATCAGGGGCACGTAAGCACCTTGTGCTGGTTCAGATGCCATGGGCAGCATTATCAAAAAATGTCAATTGCCAGGGTCTAGATTTAGCTATAGAACGCCATGGGTGGCACTATCCTCAAGTGTCGTGTTTCGAAACATTTTATCGGGTTTTTAAAAGATGTCACATTGTAATATAGCCGAAATGTGTTCAAAACAAATAAAGATTTTTATTACTCGAAAATCGAAGTATCCAAGGTTGAACACAGGGAGCAATCTAAGTACTTTTAAAAACTTGAGAATACAACTTCATTTAAATGAAAAACAAATGGTTTAATGAGAGAATTATAAAAAATGAATTGCTAAAAAGAACAGAATTGGACGTCTGATTTTTGTATCAGACGTCTTAAATGTAAGTCTTCTTCTGCCTTGCTGTTCTTCTTCTTCTTTTGATTCTGTTTACTGTTAGTCCTTCTTCTCCTTGGCGGGTCTTTTGATTCTGTCTGCCTTCTTCTTCTTCTGAGTCCTTCTGCGTCCTCTTTCTTTCTCTACAGTCTTCACTTCTGCTAAGGCTTCTCTTCTTCTTCTTTTGCCTTGGCGAGCCTTTTCCTCTGCTCAGCTTCTTCTCTTCTCCTTCCTACGGCTAAGTGCTAAGCTTCTTCTCTTCGACGCTCTGTCTGCCTGCACCCAAGGGCAGGAAAACCTATCCCTTCCCTCTACCCATGCGTATCTCTCTCTCTGCAATCATTCACAGAAAGCTCTCCTAGAGATGGGTTAACGGGTCGGGTTGCGTACTCAGGACCAGGCGCACCGACGTGTTATGGTGCACCAGGTGTGCTCGGTAGTGTGCCAGGTCGGATCCGCCAGGTCCGCGTGGTGAATCCGCGGACGAGGCGGGCGTGGGGCGTAGGACCTCACCCCAGGTGTGTAGGAGGCGATAAGGCTAATTCACAAAATCAACTTAAACCAATGCAGTGCTTTGTGAACTCACGATGTGGGACTAACTGACGCCTCTCCTTGCGCGCTCCCGCAGGAAGACTTCTTCGCAATCTCCTCAGCTGCAGCTTCGATCCTCGGCTACTGGCTAACTGCCTTCGTAGAAGTCTCCCCAATCCGCAGCAGCTGAAAACCTAGAGCCCTGAAGCCTGGAGCTCGGAAGAAGCTGCTTCAAGGTCGCTTTAATGGCGGTCGAGCCTCAGAATCTGTCAGACACGAATACGGCCTCACGGTATAATTAAACTACTAGAAGACCTTCACCGTGGCAAGGCGAAGGTGGTGCGATGTGCAGTAGGCCGCGGGGTGACCTATCGACCTATGACCGGAAAGTTGGGTGTGTTCGGGGGTGAGTTGTGTGAATATGGAGGGACTGTGGAGGGGCGGAGCGTATTCAGTGGGATGAGGCGAAGCTTCCGGGTCGGTCAGTGAGGTGTATGGAGTTGCGGATCGATGGAGGCAACTCGCTGGAGGTTGGTCGGAGGCGAGGAAGGTGATGGTGGTCAGGCGTGGTCGAGGGTCGGTTTGAATGAAGTAATGTGGGACAAGAAAGAGGGGAAAATGGGGAGTAGTTCTAACTTACTTGTAGGGACGAAGGGGGCAGGAGAGGTGGGTAGTAGTACTGACTGTCGCTGGAGAAGAAGCACCCAGAGGGAGAGAGCGGCGACGAGGAAGTGGGTAGGGAAGAGTGCACTTGGTGCGGCACAACGTAGGAAGACTAGACGAAGCAAACTTTGCTACTGGTATGGCAGAAGAGCGACGAGAAGGAGGAGTGGTAGCCGGAGCTTGCAGGTTTCCTGTTGGAGAAGGAAGAGAGGAAATTTTGAGAGATTCTCCGCCAAGACAAGCTTGAGATCTCGCAGAGGGTCGGAGGTCTTTTTATAGGTGCTAGCCGAACTTTCTGGTGCGTGGAGGGTGGCTTTTGGCTACCGCTATCTCGCCGGAGAAGGAAGGTGGTCGAGACCCAAATTTCTTGTGTGTTCGCACGAGAGTTTGGAAAGAAATCAGAGATCAAGATCGGGCTTAGATGGAAGGGAATTCCTCAGAGAATCTCCCTTCCAATTCTGGGAGATCTCTGAGGAATTTGAGCGTATCCCCCCTGTCAACCTCGCCGGAGAAGAATCTTCCCCAATAATGGTGGAAGGACCTGATTGTAAGATCAGCAAGAAAGATAGGGGGGTTCTTGTGATGGTTTTCAAAAGATAGGGACCAAAATATGATTGGGTGTACTAAATTGCAAAGTAGGTCAAGATGACCTCCCCTTAGGTCCAAATTTTGGTACAAACCTAATTTTGACCTAAGGAATCCAATGGTGAAGTTGGATTTTAGGTTCGACCACGTTTGACTGGACATTTTGCATAAAAAAGCAATTTAGGTCAATTGATGAGCTAGGACCCTAATCTAGGTCAAATTACGTTCCAGAGGCCAATTAGAATGTTCTAAACCCTAGGGGATATTTTTCCATGATTTTTATTCTGACCAGAACCTTGTTGAATTAAGTGGGTCTGTTTTAGGGTTACCAAATGTCATTTAATTCCTAGATTGCACATGAACCCATTTCTGATTGATTCAACCCACTTTTTATCTCATTTAGACTATTTGACCTATGCTCTATCTTTGAGAAATTCCGTTTATGTATTGCAATGGTAACATTGCAGTTTTAACCTTTATTTCATGTTTTCTTCTCAGAACACTTATTCATCCAATTAAGCCCTCTTCTAAGTCATGTAGGAGCTTTTATTCTCTTTTTTAGGTCAAAATGAGATAGTTATGGCTCATGATGAGGCTCTCATCATACCCCCATGCCTAGCTTTTGCTATTCCCTTAGCAAAATTTCAAGGTTTTAACTTCCATTCTAGACCCTGAGTGTCTGTCAACAATTATGATAAGTGCTTCTCCTTTTCTTTTGTGATTAGGTCAGAATGCCAACAATAGGCCTAGAGGTACTCAAGTAACAACCAAAATCCGGACCTGACCCGCTTTAGCCTCAGTCCTCCGAAAAGGTTTTTAAGGCTCACAGAAACTAACCTAGGGTTTGTTGGACTCCGCAGTTAAAGCACCTGTGCTTGAGACATTTTTAGCCTAGGTTCAGTTTGCAGTCCGTTTTTGTAAGAGAGAGATAAACGATTTATTTGTTTGGAGAGCTTTTCTCTCTCTTTTCTTTTTATTTCTAGCTTCGGATTAGCTTCTCAACACGGTCTGTATCGGATTCCTCGTCCCCATCAACAATCCTCAAATGTCCCTGGCTATCGAGATTTCGAGATAATCCCGCCCATGGCAACCCCTAGAACCCTGGCTTTCGAGATTTCGAGATAATCCCGCCCATGGCATTCTGTGGCCGAATTCAAACCCTGGCGATCGACATTTCATGATAATGCCACCCATGGTATCTGAATCAGTAGAGTGCTTACATGCCCCCAGTAGGATATTTAAATATCCTAAGAGACAAGCACCGAGGAGACGATATGTTGTTACGCATCTTCGAGGAGAATTTCCTGCCTCTCCGCGTCGAGAACTCATCCAAATCAACTTGTGTTGATTGGCCGCTCCTAATCTAGGTGACTTTTGCAGAACATTAAATGCTTTTGCATGATTTGGATATTTATGTGCACTGAACCAGACTGTGTGTGAATTTGGGGTGCTTAGGTTACCGAATCCCGCAAACCGAAGGTCAGTTAACGAGGCCGAATGCTCCTAAGCCTTGGACCTAATACTTAAGCTTCACATTTTCCCCAACCTTTTGAGGACTATCCAGATTTTAGCGGATACGCGAATTTTTAAGCTAAAGAATCTAGCCCAAGAGGCCTAAAATCAGCGTTCCCGCTAATCTCTTGTTATGTTACCTTAGCACTTTTTCTCTTTTCTTGATCTGGTCTAGAACTTCCGTTAATCCCTTAATCTTTTACTAATGACTATTTTTTTCTTTTTCATTTTGTGCTCCTTTTTTGGCATTTTACTCTTTTCCTCCTCTCAAATTGTATGACCCTAAATTGTTTCCCTCCTCCATCAAGTCTTTTTTTTTATTATTTTTTATTATTATTATTTATATATATATATTTTTTTATCTTTTTAATTGAAACCCGTTCTTGATATGAATTTTCCTGACATTTTGCACTTTCATACCCCCTCATGCCTAAGATTTGCAATGTCCCCATTGTCAATTAGGTGGGTTCGATTTCAGCTTAGTTCATGCATTAGGATAGGTGTGTGGTGAGTGAACGGGTCGAAATGACTTGTTGCGAACGATTTTTAATCTCCGGTAGGGATACCTGAGGTGAAGTCGGCTGTTCTAATGGATGAACCCTAAAGTGCAATATGAATTCTGCATAGAAATGTCAGAAAAGGTTTCGGGTTTTTCAAAGAACGACGGGTTGCCTCCCGTTAAGCGCTGAGTTTTACGCCATCAGCTGGGCGCAATGAGCTCAAGAGGAATGGAGGGTAAAGGATGACTCAGCCAAATTTGTATCGGTCATGTCAATGAACGGTTTGAGTCTCTGACCGTTCACAACAAAGGGTTCGGAATCGTGGCTGAGTGGGCTGATTTCAATGGCTCCATTTCCAAAGATTTGTCAAACTAGGTAAGGTCCGACCCACTTAGATCATAGCTTTCTGGGGAATAATTTGAGTCGGGCATCAAAGAATAAAACCTTTTGACCAGGATGAAAGATCTTTCTAGAAATGTGTTTGTCATGAAAAGCCTTAACCCGTTCTTTGTAAATTTGCGAGTTCTCATACGCGTCGTGGCGTAATTCATCGATCTCACTTATTTGAAGTCTTCTGTGGGTTCCAGCCTTAGAAAGATTTAGATTACAATTTTGTACTGCCCAATAGGCTTTATACTCCAATTCGACGGGGAGGTGACATGCCTTCTCGTACACTAGTCTGAAGGGAGACATTCCTAATTAGGTCTTGTGGGCGGTCCTATAGGCCCACAATGCTTCCGGAAGCCGAGAAGACCAATCTTTTCTATCAGGTCGAACAGTAACCTGAAGGATTTTCTTGATTTCTCGATTTGATAGCTCAGCTAGACCATTAGTTTGGGGGTGGTAAGGAGTAGAGATTCGGTGTGACACCCCGTATTTGGTCATCAGTGACCTGAACTGAGCGTTTGTGAAATGGGTCCCTCCGTCGGAAATTATTGCTCGTGGCATCCCGAACCTTGAGAAAATGTTTTGATGAATGAATTTGATAACAACTTTATGATTGTTGGTTCGGGTCGGAATGGCTTCTATCCACTTGGACACGTAGTCAACTGCGAGTAAGATGTATTCAAAGCCATCCGAGATCGGGAAGGGTCCCATAAAATCAATCCCCCAAATATCAAAAATTTCGCATACCAAGATCGACTGTAGAGGCATCATGTCTCGATGGCTCATGTTGCCCAAAGTCTGGCAACGGGAACATGCCTTACAGTGATCGTATGCATCCTTGAAAATTGTGGGCCAGTAAAAGCCACACTGGAGGACTTTTGATGTGGTTTTATGTCCGGAGAAGTGTCCACCGCATGCTTGGTCATGGCAAAATGAGAGTATGTCTTTGATTTCCACTTCCGCGACACACCGTCGAATTATCTGATCAGCACCAATGCGGAATAGATACGGGTCTTCCCATAGGTAATACTTGGCATCGGAATGCAATTTGCCCTTCTTGGCCTTTGGCCAATTTGACGGAATCTGATGTGATGCCAAGTAATTTACTATATCTGCGAACCATGGAAGACCTGTACTGATAGCCAGGAGGTGCTCATTAGGAAAATGTTCTGTGATGAGTCTGGAAGGGTCAATTATTTCAGAAGGAAGATGGGACAATTTCCCGCTTTGTCGCGAATCTCAAGGTCAAATTCTTGCAACAGCAAGATCCATCGGATTAATCGAGGTTTCGCGTCCTTCTTTGCAAGGAGATGCCTCACAGCTGTGTGATCCGAGTATATGATAACATGGGAACCCAGAAGGTATGACCTGAATTTTTCTAGGGCAAATACTACAACTAGCAGCTCTTTCTCAGTAACCGTATAGTTACGCTAAGCCTCATCCAGTGTTTTGCTGGCGTAATAAATGACCACAGGTTTCTCGTCAATTTTCTGCCCTAAAATCGCTCCTACAGCGAAGTTAGATGCATCGCACATGATCTCAAAGGGTTGAGACCAATCAGGGGACTGTAGGATCGGGGCTTGGGTGACTCGGTCACGTAGGATCTCAAATGCTTGAGTGCATCCCTTGGAAATTTTGAAAGGCACATCCTTGGAGAGAAGAGTGGTCAGGGGGCGTGCGATTTTTGAAAAATCAGGGATAAATCGGCGGTAAAAACTGACATGCCCCAAAAAAGATTGGATGTCCTTAATCAACCTAGGCATAGGGAGCTTGGAAATCAGGTTAACCTTAGCTCGATCCACTTGGATGCCTTTCTCCGAGATTTAATGTCCCAAGACAATTCCCTCAGGCACCATGAAATGGTTCTTTTCCTAGGAAAGAACCAAATTCACATCGATGCACCGCCTGAGTATTTGGACCATGTGTTGGAGGCAATCGTCAAATGATGCTCCAAAAACTGAAAAGTCATCCATGAAGACTTCCAGATAGTCACCTACCATATCTGAGAATATGGAAAGCATGCACCGTTGAAAAGTTGCAGGTGCATTGCAAAGATCGAAAGGCATCCTTCGAAATGCGTACGTCCCTAAGGGGCAGGTGAATGTGATCTTTTCTTGGTCCTCTGGATGGATTGCCACCTGGTTGTAATCGGAGTACCCGTCAAGAAAGCAGAAGAACCTATTTCCCGCTAGTTTCTCGAGGATCTGATCAATAAACGGTAGTGGGAAATGATCCTTCTTCGTGGAGGAATTGAGTCTTCTATAATCAATGCAGACTCTCCACGAGTTAGCTATTCGGGTAGGAATGACTTCTCCAGTTTCAGTCGTGATGATGGTAAGTCCTGCCTTTTTAGGCACCACCTGTATTGGACTCACCCAACGACTGTCGGAGATCGGGTAGATGATCCCTGCATCTAACTACTTTATGATCTCCTTTTTCACGACCTCTTGTAGGTTAGGGTTTAGGCGTCTTTGCATTTCTCTTGAAGGTCGTGCGCCTTCTTCTGTGTAGATTCGATGTGTGCAGTATGAAGGGCTTATACCAGTCAAATCATCGAGAGTCCATCCAATGGCTCCACGATGTTGCTGGAGAACAGTAATCAAATGGAGTTCCTGGTCATGTGTGATTCGAGAGTTGATAATCACAGGAAACGTCTGATTGGAATCCAAAAAGACGTACTTCAGATGCTCGGGAAGGGGCTTGAGTTCCATGACAGGATTGTCAACAGCAGCGAGCGGTTTGGGGTTTGTATCAGGAGCAAGGGTAGGAGTCATAGGTGTGTCTAGATCATGTTCGCACTCCTCTGTTGGCGGGTTTTGATTTTATAGTGTTTGATCAGGGATAATCAGGTTGTCCTCTGTATGCAATTCCTCAACCACGGCTCTGATATCACAAATCTGCTCTATAACCCCACAATTAATCCCTTGTTGGGCCTTAAAAATGTCAATCTTCAGGGTTTGATTCCCAAATTTTAACTCTATCTGGCCCTCTTCGCAGTTTATGTTGGCCCTAGCAGTGGCCAAAAAGGGTCTCCCTAATATGATTGGTGTGTCCCTTGGGTTCTTAGGTGCATCCATGTCCAATACTATGAAGTCCACCGGAAAGTAGAAATCCCGTACCCTAACAATGACATCCTCGAGTATTCCCTTAGGTGACTTGATGGATCGATCGGCTAACTGCAATGTCACCTCAGTGGGTTTAAGTTCTTGATCTGGGACAGTGGTATCTTGGATAACTATCCTAGGGTCTTGGCTATTATCAGGCTTGGAGTGGTTCAGATAATGTGGGTCTTGGGTTGTTTTACCACTACGTGTTGTTACAGAGTTTAATCCGGCCTGATTTTGGTTTGGGTTTGGTAAGAGGGTGGTACTACTGAAATCCCGCATAAGATGTCGAAGCTTCCATCCCGTCTGGTGATGGAGCAGCAGGGGCCTGATAAATCAAATGTGCGTGGCTTGAATTTGGATTCATAACGTGACTCTGGGTCGGCACGTTATTTGTGTTGGGCAGAGGTTGCGAAGGAAGGGTGCCAGGTTGGCGGGAATTTGCCATCTGGGCCAGTTGGTTGCGAACCTCTGTGATCTCGTCCTTGTGATGTTTTTGCATTGCCGCATTCGTCTTTTGAATGTCAGCCAGTGCTTGAAGGATAAGAGTCAGTTGATCCTGGTTTGGCCCAAATTGGTAGGTGGGATTGGGCCAAGGCTGAGGCGGCTGATATGGACGAGGGGCTTGTGGACGGGGTTAATATGGTGGTCTTTGAGTCTGAGAATTTCCTGCCCACTGAAAGTTAGGATGATTTCGCCATCCAGGGTTGTAGGTATTGGAGAATGGGTCATTCTGGATGGCGTTGAGGTCCTCGCAGTTCTGAGGAACCTTAGGAAAGTCAGAATACGAGGGTTTAGAGTTCCCCCAACTCAAGTAGAATGGATTAGAGGTCACTCCGGTCCGAGAGGCAGATGGGGGTGGATATGGGTCCATCCCCTTGGCAGATTGGTGGTAGATGTTTTGCACAGTTTCCCTTGCCAGAGGTGGTCATGAAAAAGAGTTTTGCGCAGAGGTGGCTTGCTGTAAATGCCGAGTTAGCTCATGCACCTTCTTTTCTATGATAGAAACCTTGTCCAACCGACTGGCCATCAGTTCCAAGTCGACAGAAGTGGACAGGTCCTGCATCTCATGTGTCCCTCTCAGATTCGTCGATGCGCGGGCATTCATCCTGTCGAATAAGCCCATGGAGTCATTATTTATGGAGTTCTCGCACATGTTTTCGAGAATCTCCCACATCGTGTCCTCATGTTGACCCATGATGTTTCCTCCGCACGTTGCATTGACGAATAAACGAATGTCTTCACGGAGTCCCTGGTAAAAAGACTGGACTTGTTCCCACTTAAGAACTCCGTGATGGGGGCACTTTCGCATGAGATCTAAGAATCGATCCCATGCTCCGTGAAGAGGTTCTCCCGGTTGTTGAGTGAAATGAGTGATCTGGTGGCGCAAGGCATTCGTCCGGCCAACGGGAAAAATTTTTTTCAAAAATTCGGACTAAAGTTCCTCCCATGTGTTGATCGGACGGGTCTGAGTTTGATACCAATGGGTGGCCTTGTCCAAGAGGGAGAACGAAAACATTTTCATGAGTAGGATATCCCAGTTTTGTAGATCTAACCTGAAGGTCTGGGCCAGATGCTTGAGTTGTTTAATGTGTTGGAATGGATCCTCAGAGTTAAGCCCATGAAACTTTGGTATAGCATGAATCATATTGGGCTTCAGTTCAGAATCAAGACCTCCAATCGGGATTCGTACTCGAGGTTCGATCACCACCCCAGCAAGATTATAGTGATCTCGCATCATAGGTCGCTGCGGTGGGTTTACAAAGTTTTGAAAGAGATCATTAAGGCGTTGAAGTTGGTGTTCAAGGTTATTCTCCCCTTCAATGGGTTGTGCCATGATGGGAGAAGAAGGAGAACTAGGTTCTGAATCAGATGAAAGATTTATGTGGTGGGGTTGCTGCACAAACAAGGGTGTCGATGCTTGGCCTCGACGAGAGTGAATTTCTAAAGGAGGTCTTAAGGGTGGTCTTAAGGACCTCCTACCGAACATGCACCGAAGGATGTGATGAGATTAGATGGTGCTGGACCCAATCGAGACACCCAAAAATTGTTGGGTGACTATAGAGGTTCAGGGCGGATGGTACCCCTTAGTCAGAAAGGTCATCCACTTGAGAAATACCTGGGCAGCCAAAGAGGGAGAGTCCCACAAAGACCCCTACACGGTAGAGCATCCCCACGAGTTATAGGGTTTCCCCCACCTGACCTCTCTTGTCACTGTGGTTCCAGGTAGACCAGAATGGAGACCTTGACCTCTTAAGTCTACCTTTTTTACTTTAAGATCAATGTGCTTAAGGTTCCACTTGAACTTTTAGGTATTTTGAGTGAAAAAGTGACCTAATTTTAAGGTTGGTTGACCCAAGGGATCAATTTCACCTCTTGTTCCTTTGAGAGCTTTTAAGTCCTTTCTTTTAAGGTTCAAATGGATTTAAAAGCCTGATTTGCTTAGGGTTCCTCTTGTATAGATCTTTTCAAACAAGGTTTAGGCACACCACTTTTTGGAAAAAAAATTTTCTTTTTTAAGATAAGGTGTGTTTCTAAAAACCCTAGCTTTTCAATCCTTGAGTTGGCTCTAGTTGGTCCAATTTAGTTGCCTCAAAATTTAGTATCTAGGGCTCAATCAAGAAAGTTTTAGCCCTAGTTACCTTAGTTGGATGAGCAGATAAAAATGTGTTGAAATGAAAATCAGGCAACTTGATGAGTTACTAAATATGAAACAGGTAGCCCTAAGTTGATTCTTTTCTTCTTTTCAGATTTTGAGGAAGTTAAGAGAGAGAGCTTATGGAAATTACCTATTCTTTAGAATGTCTGTTGTGCAGCTGCTCTTTTTTCCTTTGATGCTTTCCCTTGTAATAAGCACAACAAAAGAGAGGAGTTAGGTCAAATATTGGATCAAAAAGTTGTAATCAAAAGCTTTAAAAGTGCCCGTTGCTCCCCGGCAACGGCGCCAAAATGTTTCAAAACGTTTTATCGGGTTTTTAAAGGATGTCACGTTGTAATATAGCCGAAAAAGTGTTCAAAACAAATAAAGATTTTTATTACTCAAAAATCGGAGTATCCGAGGTCGAACACAGGGAGCAATCTAAGTACTTTTAAAAACTTGAGAATACAACTTCATTTAAATGAAAAACAATTGGTTTAATGAGAGAATTATAAAAAATGAATTGCTAAAAAGAATAGAATTTGACGTCTGATTTTTGTATCAGACGTCTTAAATGTAAGTCTTCTTCTACCTTGCTGTTCTTCTTCTTCTTCTTTTGATTCTGTCTACTGTTAGTCCTTCTTCTTCACCTTGGCAGGTCTTCTGACTATGTTTGCCTTCTTCTTGTTCTTTTGAGTCCTTCTGCGTTCTCTTTCTTTCTCTGGAGTCTTCACTTCTACTAAGGCTTCTCTTCTTCTTCTTCTTTTGCCTTGGTGAGCCTTTTCCTCTGCTCAGCTTCTTCTCTTCTCCTTCCTGCGGCTAAGTGCTAGGCTTCTTCTCTTCGACGCTCTGTCTGCCTGCACACAAGGGCAGAAAAGCCTATCCCTTCCCTCTACTAGTGCATATCTCCCTCTCTGCAAATCGCTCATAGAAAGCTCTCCCAGAGATGGGTTAACGGGTCGGGTTGCGTACTCAGGACCAGGCGCACCGACGTGTTATGGTGCGCGAGGTGTGCTCGATAGTGTGCCAGGTCGGATCCGCCAGGTCCGCATGGTGAATCCACGGACGAGGCGGGCGTGGGGCGCGGGACCTCACCCCAGGTGTGTAGGAGGCGATAAGGCTAATTCACAAAATCAACTTAAACCAGTGCAGCGCTTTGTGAACTCACGATGTGGGACTAACTGACGCCTCTCCTCGCGCGCGCCCGTAGGAAGACTTCTTCGCAATCTCCTCAGCTGCAGCTTCGATTCTCTTCAGCTGCTGGCTAGCTGCCTTCATAGAAGTCTCCCCAATCCGCAGCAGCTGAAAACCTGGAGCCCTAAAGCCTGGAGCTCGGAAGAAGCTGCTTCAAGGTGGCTTTAATGGCGGTTGAGCCTCAAAATCTGTCTGACACAAATACAACCTCATGGCCTAATTAAACTACCGGAAGACCTTCGCCGTGGCACGGCGAAGGTGGTGCAATGTGCAGCAGGCCACGGGGTGACCTAGGCATGCGTGCCTAGGTCGACCTATGACCGGAAAGTTGGGTGTGTTCGGGGGTGAGTTGTGTGAATATGGAGGGACTGTGGAGGGGCGGAGCGTATTCAGTGGGATGAGGCAAAGCTTCTGGGTCGGTCGGCGAGTTGTATGGAGCTGCGGATCGACGGGGGCAACTCGCCGGAGGTTGGCCAGAGGCGAGGAAGGTGATGGTGGTCAGGCGTGGTCAAGGGTCAGTTTGAATGAAGTAATGTGGGAAAAGAAAGAGGGGAAAATGGGGAGTAGTTCTAACTTACTTGCAGGGACGAAGGGGGCCGGAGAGGCAGGCAATCGTATTGACTGTCGCCGGAGAAGAAGCACCCAGAGGGAGAGAGCGGCGACGAGGAAGTGGGCAGGGAAGCATGCGCTTGGTGCGGCACAACGTAGGTAGACTAGATGAAGCAAACTCTGCTACTGGTATGGCAGCAGAGCGACGAGAAGGAGGAGTGGCCCCCGGAGCTTGCAGGTTTCCTATCGGAGAAGGAAGAGAGGAAATTTTGAGAGATTCTCGCCAAGACAAGCTTGAGATCTCGCAGAGGGTCGGAGGTCTTTTTATAGGTGCTGGCCGAACTTTCTGGTGCGTGGAGGGTGGCTTTTGGCTACCGCTGTCTCGCCGGAGAAGGAAGGTGGTCGAGACCCAAATTTCTCGTGCATTCGCACGAGAGTTTGGAAAGAAATCAGAGATCAAGATCGGGCTTAGACGGAAGGGAATTCCTCAGAAAATCTCCCTTCCAATTCTGGGAGGAGATCTCTGAGGAATTTGAGCGTATCCCCCCTGTCAACCTCGCCGGAGAAGAAGCTTCCCCAATAATGGTGGAAGGACCTGATTGTAAGATCTGCGAGAAAGATAGGGACCAAAATATGATTGGGTGTACTAAATTGCAAAGTAGGTCAAGATGACCTCCCCTTAGGTCCAAATTTTGGTACAAACCTAATTTTGACCTAAGGAATCCAATGGTGAAGTTGTATTATAGGTTTGACCACGTTTGACTAGACATTTTGCGTAAAAATGCAATTTAGGTCAATTGATGAGCTAGGACCCTAATCTAGGTCAAACTAGGTTCTAGAGGTCAATTTGAATGTTCTAAACCCTAGGGGATATTTTTCCATGATTTTTAGAGGGCTTACTTGATTTTTATTCGGACCAGAACCTTGTTGAATTAAGTGGGTCTGTTTTAGGGTTACCAAATTGCATTTAATTCCTAGATTGCACATGAACCCATTTCTGATTGATTCAACCAACTTTTTATCTCATTTAGACCATTTGACCTATGCTCTGTCTCTGAGAAATTCTATTTATGTACTGCAATGGTAAAATTGCAGTGTTAACCTTTATTTCATGTTTTCTTCTCAGAACACTTATTCCTCCAATTAAGCCCTCTTCTAAGTCATGTAGGATCTTTTATTCTCTTTATTAGGTCAAAATGAGCTAGTTATGGATCATGATGAGGCTCTCATCATGTCGAAAGGTAGGGTTCTAGGGGTTGCCATGGGCGATGCTATCTCAAAGCATCGATTGCCAAGGACCCTGTGAGGAATGATGGTGGGGACCAAGAATATGATACAGAACATGTTTAGGGCCAATCCGAGGTTGGATCTAAGGAAAAATGTAATTAAAAGAAAAAGAGAGAGAAAGATCTCCACAAATAAAAATCTTCTTCTATCCCTCTCTTTCTTATAAAAATGCACTGACAAACTGAACCTAGGCTAACCATGTTACAAGCACGAGTGTTTTAACTGCTGGGTCCAACGAACCTTAGGTTAGTTCCTGTGGGCCTTAGAAACCTTCGCGGCAGATTGAGGCGAAAGCTAGTCAAGTCTGGATTTGGGTTGGTACTTGAGTACCTCTAGGCTTATTGTTGGAATTAAGATCTGATTTCTAAAGATGTAGCATAGTAGGGCATCTTGACGGTTACATCCGACCTAGACATCTGGTTTGGTCCATAAAATTTTACTAAGGGGCTAGCAAAAGCTAGGCATGGGAGTATGATGGGAACACCATCATGAGTTATAACTAGCTCAATTTGGTCTGATAAAGTTGATAAAAGTTCCTACATAACCATCGGAGGGTCATATAAGCATAATGATCTATTTTTAGAAGATAAGAAAATAGGGTTATTTCTGCAATTTTACCATCTTATCACAAACACAGAGTAACCATGAGGTATGTCAGGGGTTTATTAAAGGTCATATGGTCATTAATGTCTAATAAGTGGGTCCATGCAAACAGAAAAGGATTTTTACGCATTTCAAGAATTAATGGACATCTTAACCCTAAAAATAGATCCGCTTAACTAACTGGGGTTTCGATCATGATAAAATTCATCTAAATCTTTTAAAAATCATAAAAAAATATTCTCTATGGTCTGGCATCTTTGATTTAACCACCTAAACCCATTTTGACCTAAAATAGAGTCTCAGATAGACAGTTACCCTAATTTGGGTTTCTACATAATTTACCTAATCAAAATTTGTCAAAACCTAAATCTGACTTCACCATTAAATTCCTTGGATCAAAATTAGGTTTGTACCAAAATTTGGGTCTAATCAGAGATCATCTTGACCAAGTTTGCATTTTGGTCCAGTCTGACTCTTTTCTCTCACACACATGCCCCTAACTTTTGAATTCCTTGTAAATGCCCCCAACTTCATCATATTCTTTGCATATTGGTCCTTTCCACCATTGGCGGTCAACCGACCTCCAGGCGAGCTTTGACCAGACCAAATCCTACTCTAATGGCAATCAAATCCCACTAAATTTGGTAGGATTGATGTTCACACTTATACAATCTTACTGGGACAGATCCTAACTCCTAAAACCCTTTGATTCGTGCATGCAAACACAAGAAATCAATGGGTACTTCTTGATTTCCTAAATAGCAAACCAGAGCTCTTTGCGAATCTAGAGCCCTCTTTGGAGCTCTATTTATGCCCTCGAACCCCTACTAATGAGGGCGTGTTTCGCGAATTAAAATTAGGGTTTGGAGGACCCATTGTCGTAGCTCACAAAATGCATCGATCAGATAAAATTTATAACCGAAACTCGAAAAGTGAGTCTCGAGTCGAACACGAGGAGGCAAACGTTTGGTTTTGAAAAATCCGCGTTTCGCTTTTATTTATTTTTATCATTTTTATCTTTTCTATTTTTTTTGGTATTTTTTATCAAGCAAGCGATTAGGTCGATGAAATTTTATTTAGCTAATCTACTTACAAAAATATAAGAGGGAGAGAGAGAAACAATCATGGATTTCTAATCAAATGTTTTTTTACAACTAAAAAAGCGGGAAAGATTACACTACGAAAGCGAAAAAGATAGAAAGAGGTGAGAGAATCCCCCTCAACGGTTGCTCAGAGGAGGACTCACTCTGACGTCACCTAGAGGAAGGTGGTGAGGAGTAGGATGAACGGGGAAGGAGCTGAAGGACAGACGATGAGGCAGGACGGCGTCGCGACGAGGATCTTTTTCTCGAAGGGCGGTGAGATGACGGCCACAGGATGCTCCACGAATGGGGATGAGAGGTAGGAAAACTATTTTCTTTCTACTCTAAAAGAGCATCCCAGGCTTGGGATAAGCTCCCTCTAGAGCCTTAGAGGTGGTGAATGGAAGAAAGGAAGAGATGGTTTGGAATGGAGGGGGGTAGGTCCTTTTATAGTGGAGAGACAAAATCATCCATGAGCAATTAGTGACGGCTGTAATCGTCACTGAAGATCCACCCAATTGTCGCTGAAGATCTGCACCCTTCAATTCCTTTGCTGGCACGTGCATAGTGCAGGCCATTAGTGACAGCTACAAGCATCACTAAAGGCCCACCCAACTGTCGCTGAAGATCCGCACCTTTCAATTCCTTTGCTAGCGCCACGCTCAATTAGCCAGTTGGGGGGGCTGTGGGGATTCGAACCCATGCCCCTCCGTTGAGAGCCTACACCTCCACCATTGCGCCAAATTGTTCAGATGGTCGTGCGGACGTCTTAAGACACATGGTGGAGGAGAGCTCTCAGCCGTTGGATGAAGATCCAACGGTTGAGAATTGATGATGAAGATGATGAGGGGGCACCTCCCAGCTACTGCTTGCCAGTGTTGGATGGCCTGGATGGCGCCACGTAGCACCATCTAGGCCATCCATTGTCCTTTTGTAGAGGGTGCTACAGAGCTTTGATCAAGATGATTCTCGCGCTGTCGGACTGCGATCATCGCTTCAAATCCATCCATACGGTCAAATTTTTCATTCAAAGCTCGTATGGATGTCGCATTGCCCCCTGGCCGTTGATCTTGAACTTCATATGATGCTATGAGACTCCGATCTAGACAACTTCGGAGGTGTTAGACTCCGATCATCACCCTGATCAGATCCGTACGGTCTAATCGTCCATCCGAGGCCCTGAAATAAATCTTCTTCTCTCCTAACCATAAAAAGGACCTAATTAACCTAAAATATATACAACTACTCTAAATAGATGTGTCTATATCATACCCCCATGCCTATCTTTTGCTAGTCCCTAGCAAAATTAAACTACATGCTATGTATAAAAATAAAATTAGGACTCGATCGCTTAGGCCTAAGTTGTTTATTAACAATAGAAATTTTCAACTAAGGTCCTAAACTACAAAGACTCAACAGTACCCGAGTGTCTACCAGAATGCTGACCGCCCAAGTCCTCGCCTTATTTGAAAAAGGAAAGTACATTTTTTTTGCTTTTTCTTCTTTTCTAATTTTTTTTGGACTTTTGGAGTTTGAGAGTTTTGGAATAACTTTTTACGACTATCCAACCCGCCTAAGACTTGAAAAGGACTCTAAGTGCTAAGCATCTTGTGCAAGGGTGATAGACTCACTAGGTGACCGTTAAAATGGACTCGGGTTTCTATGACCCTAAGAGACCTTGCCTAAATGTTTATCTTTTTGAACGGTAGCTTTCTCCCTACTTTTATTTATGTAGTCAACACAAGGGCAAACCCATTGTATATCTCCCCAGTTTATTCTACTTCCCCACTTCTTTCCTAAGTGTTTCGAGAGTTATTGTGCATTTTTATGAGCTGGGCTCTGGACAACCGACCCACGGGCTGTTACGGCAACTTGCCAGCCATACTCGTGCTGTGAAGTGCGATTTTGTTTATTTTTTTATTTTCTCCTTTTTCTATTTTTTTCCTTTTTTTCTATATTTTTTTATTTTTCTTTTTCCAAAGTAGGTGGCTTCCCTGATCTAAGATTTACCTAAAGGTAGTACAAAGAAAATGGTCTTATGGCTAGGCTCTAGACAACTGGCCAATGGGCCGTTACCTACGACAACTTGCCAACCATAACACCCTAGATAGTTCATTAGCTACCCAATTTTCGAAGAAATCACTGAAAAGTGAGTCAGTGTGATGTAAACATGTTTATATTACATAAAATGTCTATTTATGCATGCTCTTAAGCATAGAATTGCATTACATATTATAAATATTGCATAACATGCATCATCTTGCATTTAGATTAGCCTAAATAAAATGGAGGTTAATTGTCTCTTTTTATGGTTAGGGACAAGGCGACTTTTTATCGGGGTCGCAGATTGAAGATCCAACCATACGGATCTGATCAAGGAGACGATTGGAGTTCAACGACTCCAAGATCGCCCTAATCGGATATCTGTAGCATCAGATAGAGATCGAGGAACCCTAGAAGATCAAGGACCAAGATGGTGGTAATCCACACTTCAGATGACAAATCCGACTGCACAGATGGGTTCGAATCGACGATCACAGCGTAATGGTGCAAAAATCGACTCAATCTGATACCCGTGGCACCATCTACATCACCTAGAAGATGGACGACCAAGATGGTGCCACGTGGTGCCATCTCAACTGCCCAACCGGCCACACGCACCCGCTGAAGCACTTTGCTCCAGCACTCGACACAAACGGCTGCAAGGCCGATAGCGTCCACACTTGAGTTAAGCGCTCGACACAAACGCGCTAGTAGCGCATTGGTCAAGCGCCTTAATGGGGTGAGGAGGTGAGGGATCGAGCCGCACGATGAAGATCCAACGTCTGCGAGCGCCCGATAGCGTCCACATGCCATCTGATGCCCCCGCGTGACACAGGATCTCACGTGCAAGGCACGCTGTTGAGGCACGACAAGGAGCACTCTCAACCGTTCGATCTCACGATCAAATGGCCAAGATCTGATGGATGTGGATGCGCATTGAGGCGCGGGGAGGTGAGCGGGCACGCGCGCGCCGCCCATGAAGGCCACGTTTAGGCCTTTAGTGACGGAATTATCAGTCACTAAAGGTCCTAAATTAATGATTTTCAACTTGTAATGACCAAAATGCCCTCACTTCTTGCAACTATAAAAGGAGACCCCCTCCATACGAATTTCTCATCCCTTCCTTCTCTTCTCTCTCTCTGCAAAGCTCAAGAGAAGCTTGTCCCTGTTGAATCCGTAATGCGAGTTTTGATAGGAAAACTGTCATAGTATAGTGCGCAATACGATCAAACAAAAATATTTAATAAAAGATAACGAGACTTGAGTCTCGATCGTTCGTCTCTGGGAGGCATTTGTTTTACTTTTGAATTCGATCTTTTACCGCTCTACTTTGTTTAAAATTGCACGCCGGTTTCCAGTCTTCTGATTATGATTTCACCACTTCTATTATGAACCCTGATTACGTGCACATGTCTTAAATAGATCACAAAGGTTAAAGTGTGCATTTCTGTGTGCACGATTCTAGTGAGGTGATGACTATTTGCAGAAAATGTGTCTATAGTTAGATTTTCTATATTTTTCAGAAACGACATGCTTGTTGCGAAATAGATAAATAAGTGAAAATAGGCAACTGGAATCACGCAGAAAAGATGGCAATCAATAAGCTCATGGTGATTTCAAACATAGAGATATATATAAAAATGTATCTTTCATTCATTCATTTGGAGAAGTGTTTGCAACATGAATTGTAGAGGAAAGCTTGTACAGGAATGCTTAGAAATATAAATCTAGCTACCAAAAAACGATTGCATACAAGAATCTATGGGGGGATTTTGCATGCATCATTGGGGGAGAATAAGGATTACACTACTAGGCAGTAAATAAAAGCAGTAAATGTAAAGAGCTAGCTACTAATCTATTAGAAGTGAGGGCATTCGGAGGTGGTCTCTGATGGCCTTGGAGTGGTAGAGAGGAGAATGAGGGGCAACCACTGGAGCTTACGTCGGCCCTTGGAGAGGGGTTGGAGGAGTGATCCAGCATCCTGGCATGGTGTCCTTCATGATGGTTCTTAGCTCGTGGAGATGGAGTAGAGATGGTGGTGGCTAGCCTAAGTGGAGGTGGATGGAGCCAAGCATGAATGGCCAAAAGTGGATGGGTGGAAATGGCCACCCCTTATGTCTTTTTATAGATCTAAGGGAGTCTCTCTAGAGAAGTGTGGAACTCTCTAGAGAGATCCCAAGAATGGCCAGCCAAGAGAGAGGTTGGTGGTTTCTTAGATCCACCATTTGTGGATCTAAGAATTGAATACCTCTTGGTCGCTAAATTTGGCAACCAAGAGTTGGCACCACTTCAAGAGAGTTCTAGAGAACTCTAGAGAAGTGTGGGTGCGTGAATGGGTGGGTGTGTGTGTGTTTGTGTGTGGTCGTTCCCTAGGTGTCTAAGAGGTTTAGGTTAGGTCTTAAGGGGTTTGGATAGGTGTATGCCTTGAATTAAGGTTGCATACCCTAATTGCTAAGGGGAAATTACAACTAAACTTAACCTAAGTTTAATTGAACGAGTGTGAACCTAATTGAGAGTGAAATAACTCAATTAGGTTGGGTTTAGGTCAATTGGACTCTCACTAAGTCCAATTGAACTTCTGTGGGTTGAGATTTGAGCTTAATTCGACTCAATGAGTCCAATTGACTTAGGTGATGGTGATTGAATTTGATCTAAGTCAATTGGGTTTGGTGAGGACCTAATTAGGTCCTTAGGTAGGTCTAGAGGTGATGTACTAGGGTTAGGACACCTTAATTTAGGTTCATATGGGGTTGGAATTAGGTCTAGGGAGCTAAAAATCCAAGAACAAGGCTTGAATCTCAAAACAAGAACTGGAGACCAGTTCCAGACGTCCAAAAACTTGATCAGACAACTTATACTCAAAATCAGAAGTCCAGACTTCAGTTTTGGATGTCAAATCTGAGTCAAGGGGAAATTCAGGTTCTGTTTTGGGTATTCTGCAGAAATTGGACATCTGACAAAGTGTCTAGACGTCCAATTACACTATAGAAGTGGGTTTGAGGTGTGCGGGAGGTGGCTAAGGGTTCTAGACGTCCTATAACTTATTTGGACGTCCAGATAAGGGTTGGAACTAGGGTTTTAGGGCTTCCTAGGGTGCTGTGACCTAATCTAAGGGTGGCTAAGGTTTGGGGGAAGTCTCTAGGCTATCCTAGAGCTAGGATGGAGCTGAGCTCTTCACATTTTACTAATTTATTCCTACTTAACAGAATAGCAACCTTAACTCCCTTACATCATTATTCCCTATGCCTAATCTAAGTCTTCTGCTCCAGTCCTGCTACAACACTCATTATTCCTGATCCAGCCTCAGATCCAACTCCAGATCCAGCTCCTGATCAGTTTATTGCCTACAATCAACTTAATGCACTTAATCAGCACATTATAACATTATTTTATGCATAGCTAAAGTAAAGCAATAAAGATGCAGATAATGCTTATGCATGCATGTATTACCCTAACTTATGCTAAGTCCTAGCCTAGTTTAGGTTAATTAAGACCTACATGCCTAAATCTTGCTAGTCTCTAGCAAATGCAAGACTAAATTATTCACATAAGGGTTCCTAAGGGATTGATTATTTTATCAAGTGTATTCCTAGAGATTTTTCTCCTTTTTTTTTCATCCTATGCTCTAGAAATCTAGACAATCGTGAAAGTGCAGCTATGTAGCTTTTGCAATGGATTCGAGTGAAAAACTGATACACCTCTAAAGCCTGTACTTGACCCCTAGTAAAAATTCTAACAGGATAGGCGGACTTCTTCCCTCGGGGTATTCAAGATATTCTATGAATTTCACCCTGGCTTTAGGCTTAGGTAGAGAATCTCTGAGGGGAGAGATTATATATTTGGTGGCTCACTCTCGATTGGTGCTACATAGAGATTAGTGCTACAGAATCTAGATTCGAAAATTACTAAGTAACTCAACTGAGAGAAAGACGAGAAAAATTATGCTCTCTTTTGATTCCTTTGTATTCATTCTCTCTTACTCGTTTTCTTTTTCTTTTCTTTTCTTTCTTTTTCTTGGAGCTCACAATCTCACCAGATTCACACATATGACCTGTATTTGGTGGTCTCACTTGGCATTAACACTTTAGTTGAGTTCCCATAACCTAACACTAAGTCATAATTCCTTAGCCACTATTCATGTGGTTAGAAACACAAGAAGGGTGGGTTAAGGCCATATTTGGTGGATCTCAAATTTATTTGGTGGTATTGCCTCAATGCAACTGAACAAATATTCACTCTTTTTTCTTTGCTTTTTCTTCTTTTTCTAATTTTTTTCAATTTTTCTTTCTTTTCATCATTTTTTTATCATTTCATCTTTTTTCTTTTTCAACATAACACAACTTGCACACATCCATGAACTTTATTAAGGAGGAATTATTAGGGATTGGTTGTACTCAAGAGACATTGGGTGGCTTATTTGGTGGAAGTGCCTACTCACGACACTGGGAGAGATGGATAGAATGGTGTATTTCTGACCTTGACATCAATACCCTCCTTCAGCCAAGGATTCCATAAAGAATGGTCGTAACCATCTACCTTAGCCCTAATTTTATGAAAACTCGCTTTCCGCATATTTGCCTTATTTGGTGGCTCTCAAAATTCACACAAAATGTATATTCAAGAACCGAGAGCGAAAACTATGTCTAATCTCTAAGTATCATCACCTAATTATTTAGGATTCCGGATTCCTTGTACTAATCTTAGAGCACCAGTACACTCTACTCTCATCTCACACTATTTAGTGGATTTTTGGAAGAAAATCTACTTGACTCCCAAAACACTATCCAGGGGTTCAGGAAAAGAAGCACTACTTCTTCTCTATAGACTAAAAACATTTATCAGCCTTCACCATGAATAGATTGCAAATTCTATGTGTGTGTGAAAAGTTGTACTGGATTCTAGATTATAGGAATCAACTAGAGGATAAAATCCCTAATGCGTTCTCTTAATACAATAATCTTATTCATGAATGCAATACATATATATGCTATAAACAAGTAACCTCGTATAATTTATACTTCATGAAATTCCCGTATAGGGTTACATTTAGCTTGACCCTAAATTTAGAATAAAAGGTAAGCGGGTGAGTCGGAAATGGCTGTTGCGGATGATTTCTAGCTCCAATGCGAGCATTGGAGGTGGAGTCAGTTGTTCTATTATTTAGGGTCCTAAAGTACATTTGACATGCAGCTCCGAGGTTTTCCTAAATGTTGGCATAAAAATTTTTAGTTTTGTTCTATCTACCCCCCCATGCCTAAGTTCTTGCATGTCCTCATGCATGAATATAAAAGAAAATAAGTACTGCAAGGAGAGAATGGGTAGAAATCACCTGAAATTTCTCCTGAAATTATACATTCAGCACCGACCAACCTGTCAATATGCAATATGCAGAAAGAAAATATGCTATATATAGAAATGGTTATGTATAAAGTGATGGATGTGGGGTATGCTATCTATATACCCCAGCTGAGTTTAACGCCTCCAGCTGGGTGAGAATTCAGCCACACGTCCTCAATAAGATGAATAATCTTGTCAAGTGGAAGAGGTTCCTGGGCCAAAAATGGCTTGAGGCGCTGGCCATTTACCGTGGATATATGCCCAGATTTTGGGTCTCTGATCTGGACTGCCCCATTCAGATATGGCTGGATCACAACACACGGGCCAGTCCACTTGGACTTGAGCTTCCCTGCAAACAGTTTTAATCATGAATCAAACAACCAGACTTGCTGGTTGGGCGTGAATGCTTTCCTCCGAATGTGGCGATCATGAAAGGCCTTGCTATTGTCCTTGTATATCAATGTGTTCTCATAGGCTTCCCGTCGGATCTCTTCTAATTCGCTGAGCTGGAGTTTCCGTTCTTGACCTCCTGCATCGAGGTCAAGGTTGCATTTATGCACCGCCCAAAAGCCGCGGTGTTCCAGCTCTACAGGAAGGTGACAGGCCTTGCCATATACCATGCAATATGGTGAAATTCCTAGTGGGGCCTTGTATGCGGTCCGATATGCCCAGAGTGCGTCAACTAATTCATCGGACCAGTCCTTCCTGTCTGGTCTAACCGTCTTCTGGAGAATCATCTTGATCTGACGGTTAGACACTTCAACCCGCCCATTGGTCTACAGGTGATACAAGGTGGCTATACAGTGATGTACCCCGTATTTCTTTAATAATGACCTGAAATGGGCATGGATGAAGTGGCTTCCCCCGTCGCTAATCAGAGCATGGGGTATTCCGAATCTCACGAAGATGTACTGTCATACAAAAGAAATGACGGTCTTATGATCAACCCGTCTCACCGGGATGGCCTCGACCCACTTTGAGACATAGTGATGGCTAGTAATATGTACTCGAAACCATGCTAATTTGGAAAATGGCCCATAAAATCGATGCCCCAGACGTCGAACACTTCTATGACCATGATGGGCTAGAGTGGCATCATGTCTCTCCTGGTCATAAAATCGACCGACTGGCATCGTTTCCAGTGTTGGGCGTATTCGTGTGTATCTTTGAAGATGGTTGGCCAAAAAAATCCCAACTGCAAAATTTTTGCAACGGCTTTCCATCCTGAGAAATGACCACTACATGCATCATTGTGGCAAAAAGATAACACACTCGAGATCTCAGAATCTAGGATACATCTCTGAATAATCTAATCTGCTCTAATGCGGAAGAGCAGTGGGCCATCCCAGAGATAGTATTTGGCTTCTGCAGTGAATTTAAGTTTCTGGTCCTTGGATAGGTTCGTGGGAATCTTGCCTGCAGCGAGGTAGTTCATGATATCCATATACCAAGGGAACTCAACAGAATGAACTGCCATAAGAGATTCATCCGAAAATTGCTCGTGGATAGGTAGGGAATAAGGAATGTGGTCTGGGTCTAGTTTGGATAGGTGATCCGCCACAACATTCTGCTTTCCGGCTTTGTCACAGATTTCGATATCAAATTCCTGCAATAGAAGGATCCATCTGATGAGCCGTGGTTTGGCATCCTTCTTTGCCAACAAATGCCGGACGGCGGAGTGATTAGTGAAAATGATGACCTTAGACCCTAATAAGTAAGATCTGAATATCTCCAACCCAAATACTACTACTAGTAGTTCATTTTCGATGACAGTGTAATTGCGCTGAGCCTCATTCAGCGTCTTACTAGCATAGTATATGACGAAGGGTTATTTCTCCCGACGCTGGCCTAAAACAGCACCGACGGCAAAATCAGAAGCATCACACATCATCTCGAAATCGAGCGACCAATTAGGTGGTTGGAGAATCAGGGAATTAGAGACAGCGCTTCGTAAAGTCTCGAAGGTGCTAAGACACGAGGTGTCAAATTCAAATGGGACATCAGCAACAAGGAGATTCGTCAAAGGCCGTGCAATTTTTGAGAAATCGCGTATAAATCTTCGATAGAAGCCGACGTGACCCAAGAATGATCTGATCTGCTTGACCGAGCTAGGTGGTGCTAAGTGGGAGATAATCTCAGATTTAGCTCGATCGACTTCGAGTCTATTTTTGGAGATCCAGTGCCCTAGTACTATGCCGTCCCTCACCATGAAATGGCTTGTCTCCCAGGATAGTACTAGGTTTACCGCAATACACTATTTCAGGATCTTGGTGAGGTTATCAAGACAAGATGCGAAGTCATCTCCAAAAATGGAGAAGTCATCCATGAAAACCTCCATATGGTCCCCAATCATGTTAGAGAAGATGGCCATCATACAACGCTGAAATGTCGCTGGTGTGTTGCAGTGGACAAAGGGCATCCGCTTGAAAGTGAATGTTCCGAAGGGGCATGTGAACATGGTCTTGTCTTGATCTTTCAGGCTAATCGCTACTTGATTATACCCAGAGTATCCATCCAGAAAGCAGAAGAAATTACATCCGGCTAACCGTTCCAAGATCTTATTAATGAATGACACAGGAAAGTGATCCTTCTGGGTAGCCGTGTTCAGTTTCCTATAGTCAATGTAAACCCGCCAAGATGTTGCAGTGCGGGTCAGGATGGATTCACCTTTTTCATTCTTTACAATGATGAGTCCTGCTTTCTTGGGCACTATCTGGATCGAACTCACCCATTGGTTGTCTGAGATTGGGTATACAATACCTGCATCCAGCCATTTGATGATCTCCTTCTTAACAACCTCTAGCATATTCAGGTTAAGCCGTCTTTGAGGTTGTCTCGAAGGTTTCACCCCCTCATCCGTGTAGATGTGATGAGTGCAATACGAGGGGCGAATACCGCAGAGATCAGCAATACTCCACCCGATAGCATCCCTATGGTCTTGCAGCATAGAAATCAATTGATGCTCCTATTCTTGGGTTAAGTGGGCATTGATAATGATTGGGTATGTCTCACTTTCGCCCAAGAACACATACTTGAGTGAGTCAGGTAAGGGCTTCAATTCAATCATGGGTGGGTCAGAGTCAGAAATGAGAGTGGGAGGAGCAGAATCGAGGGTGGGAATCTGCTGATCCATGTGCACGTGAATTCCTGCTGAGTCGCTCCTTGGGAAATAATCGATTGTGGCTGCACTAACGAGAAACCTGTTAGCTGTGGTCACATCTTCCTGCAACAACAGTGCCGATTCAATTATGTATGGATCAGGATAGGATTCAGGGGTGCTGTGGTCAGAAGCACACCCTAAACAGTCAGATCTCGGGGAGATATGTGTAGTGCAGTGGTCTCAAACCCGTGTGGATCGAGGTCCAAGAACCCTGATAGTGTAGACGAATGAGACATTGGGTCATCACAAAGGAGCCCAATGTTACCATAGTATGCCACATCTTCGTATTCACCATCCTCCTCTATTCGATCACAGTCAAAGTCACTCATTGCCTAGGGCTATCTCCATACACCCGAATGCACAATCAATGTTCACTCGGGTTGTCGCTAGAAATGGGTGACCCAAAATAATTGGTGCATCTCGGAGATTAGGAGGAACTTCCATATTGAGAACGAAAAAGTTTGCAGGAAAGCAGAACCCACAGACTTTCACGATCACATTCTCAACCACCCCCTTCGGTGTTTTGACTAATCTGTCAGCCAGCTGAATCGTGACCGAGGTGGGCTTCAACTCCCCAAATTGAAATCGATCAAATACGGTAGTGGGAGTTATGTTGATGGACGAACCCAGATCTAGAAGGGCCCAATCAAATGGAGAGTCCTGCAAGAAGCAGGATATAAGTGGGGTACCAGGGTCTTTCTTTTTCAGTGGCAAGTCAGTTAGAATCACAGTGCTAGCCTCTTTAGACAGTATCGCCTGTCGTCCAATTCTCGGCTGTCGCTTCGGGTTACAATAGTCCTTGAAGAACCTAGCGACAGCAGGAATGTGATCGATTGCCTTGAGAAGGGGGACCAGAATGTGTACTTCCTTAAACATTTATTTCAGGTCCTCAAAATTCCACGTGTCCTTTTTTCGTACTGCATTCCGTGTCAAAGCCTCGGGAAAAGGGACAGGAATCTCAGGGTCGAGTGGTCTCTTACCCTTATCTACCGCAGGTGGCTCTTGAGATGGAGTCAATCCTGTCTGCGATGATAGGGTGAGAAAAATCAAGACCCGCCTGCCTAAGTGGTGGGTCGAATGTCTTCCAGCCGCTCCTCAAAGAGATAGCACGTGCATCGACTTGATGTCCATGAGGTGGTGGCAGAGCGGAAGGGGTAGAATATGCAGGGTTCTGCAAAGGTAGTTGGCCTTGCGTCTAACCAGGTGGTGCAGGAGGTGCCTGTAATATGGCATGTGCCTGTCCCTGTGGTGCCTAAAACCTAGGCAGGGTGCCTTGGTTCTGCACATATCGAGGATTCGTGATGGGTTGGGAGGGTAAGGCTCCCTGAGTTCTATGCTCCTGCAACAGCTGTTCTGCGTGTTCTGTGTAGTCTATATCTGATCAACCATTTCCTTCATAATCTGCAAGCTATCCTATGTGGATTTCTTCATGGATTCTTGCAGCTCCTCTTTCAGTGACTCCAAAGGGTCAGCCCGCTTTAGAGGGTGATTGGCAGCTTGGTGCAGCAGCTAGTATATAGAACGGGGTTGCTGCTGCTAAGACGGGAATGGCTGCTGCCTAGGGTACGTGTTTTGCACACTCCCATATTGCCTGGTCTAGTAGTGTGGATCTTGATGTGGTCACTATGAATTACCAGACCAGGAGAAGTTCGGATGCTAGCGCCAACCAGGGTTATACATCTCTGAATACAGGTTATCACGCCCGTATCCATGGATAGCACTGACGTCCTCGTAGGCCGAAGATGTCTGAGACTATATCCATCAAGGGGGTACGCATTATAATCTACAGATGGTTTTTAACCCTGGTCATAGGGTGCCAAATCTGGATTATTTACGGGATCCTGATATGCGGGATCTCGTAAATACAGAGAAGATGCATCCTAAGTGAGTAGATTAACTTGAGCAGGAGGGGCTTGGGGTGCATAGGAGGGTCTTGAGGTGGCAGAGTTCAAGTCAGATTGACCCTAGCTAATCTGGTCAATCTTCTTCTCAATTAGGTTTATTCTATCCAGCTGCTTGATGATGATATCCATGTCGGCTTAAATAGACTTGGTGTGAGCCTCGTGGACACCAACCCGCTGCTAACCAGGCTACTAGAACTAGTTCATGGATGCGGTATTCATCGAGTTCTCCGCCAAAGATTCGAATAGCTTAAGTGCGATGTTCTCATCTTTCACGAGGAAATTCCCACCACTAGATGCATCAGCCAGATACCGATGTGTGTCATCCAGCCCATGGTAAAAGACCTGAGCTAGGTGCAATCTGGGTATACCATGGTGCAGGCATTTTCGGAGAAGGTCGTGAAATCTATCCCATGCTTCGTGCAACTTCTCCCTAGCTCCCTGGGAAAAAGTCGTGATTGCGCGTCGCATTGCATTTATTCGTCTGATTGGGAAGAACTTTTACAGGAGTTCACATCATAATTCCGCTCAAGTTCCAATTGGCTTCCTAATGGTCTTGAACCAGTATGAAGCTTTGTCCCTCAGAAAAAATGGGAAAAGCTTCATTAGAGCAATCCCAAGATCGATATTCCTGGGTCGAATCGTTTCAGTGAGTCGACTCAGGTCCTCTAGCTGCTGGAACGGATCTTCGCTTGAGTTCCCATAGAAGTGAGTGTTGATCAACCCAATGACATTGGGCTTGAGCTCAAACGCATCTTCGCCTGTGGGAATTCTGACTAGAGGTGCGACGATTTGTGTGGCTGGGTCGTAGAAATCCTGCAGTTGTTCTCCTCGCGGTGGGTGTTGCATCCTGTCTAGCGCCATTAAAATGAGATCCATGCTCTGCCGATGCCGCTCCTTAGATTCGACTACCCAGGCTTCCAGACGAGACATCGGGTCAAGATTCTCAATATCCTGACCCGGTCTAGATCCAGGTCCAGGATTAGCCATGGTGGCTCTGGGAGTAGAAGAAGTGGGGGGAGAAGATGGTCCTGGCAAGGTGACTCGACTCCTTGGGAGTTGCTCCCAAGGTCCAACCAAGTGAGGTCTAAGTGACCTCCTTCCTCGCATACACCACCCAACCCCTGGGTTGGTGTAGCCAAGCGAACAAGGCTAAGGCCTTGTCAATCAAGTGGTCCTTATGAATCAAATGACAGGATTTTTCGTTTTAGGTTTTAATTCCTGAAGAAATTCGTCGTACAACTAACTGAAAGCGATTCCTACCTCTTGGCTAACCCATCCAAGAGGTTGAAAACACCCAGGTCCAACCAAGTGAGGTCTAAGTGACCTCCTTCCTCGCATACACCACCCAACCCCTGGGTTGGTGTAGCCAAGTCGGACAAGTCTATGGCCCTATCAATCAAGTGGGCCTTATGAATCAGATAACCAAATTTTTTGTTTTAGGTTTTAATTCCTGAAGAAATTCCTCGTACAACTGACTGAAAGTGGTTCCTGCCTCTTAGCTAACCTAGCCAAGAGGTTGAAAACACCCAGTAGTACGACAACGAATTCGGGTTTTATTTCGTGTTTTAAAATTTGTTTTAGCCTATTTTCTTCAGTTGGGGCTTTCTCTTGGTGAGCAACCCCCAAGGTGACCAAGCTCACTGGCCAAGTACTAGACTTGATTAAGTCTAGGTTAGCCCAAGTGTGGTCTCTAAGTTGTAACCCTAAAGATTTACCCTAAGGTTCATTTACTTCAAGGGTTTTGTTCTATTTCAGCAGACCACAAAAGTAAAATTCGTTCTCTGACAATAATTGCAATCCTATTAAATTGAAATTTGGTGAGTAGATTCCTTCTTCAATTGTCTTTCCAGGGAATATTTTTTTGGAATTTTTACTATTTCAACCAAATTTTTAGGGTTTTTTTAATGTCAGGGGATCAGATTTGAAATTTTGACCTCTGGTCAATTTTTCACTTTGAAACAATATCAATTGACCTAAACAAATTTGGGAAAAATATGGAAAATAAAGTCACTGAGATCAGCTTTTAAACCCCACAATTTTTAGTCAAAAAAGATTCGCAGATTGCTCGAAATTTCTTTTTGAAATTTGAAAAATCTTGAATCTGGGCCAGCCTAACCCTCTTGCAATTTACGAATTTTTAAAAATTATATACTTATAATTTTTTTAAAAGAATGGTTCCGTTTGAAAGATGGTTTGAAAATGAAGGTTTATACCAAATTTCAGAATTTTTTTGCTCACTATTTTTCGGCAATCGAATTTTTAAATCAGATTTTGAAATCTGGTTGAAAATCAGAAGATGGTGGAAAGACTTTTTAAAGAGGGTTTGGGTTTGAAATCCAAGCTTTCCACCAAATAATGCCTTTTTCTTTTCAAAAACTTTTGTAAATTTTTTTTTCTTTTCAAAAGGATAAATATATTTTTTTTTCAAGGGATTTTCACAAATGTGTATTTTGTTTCTTTCTTTTTGCTTTTTCAGCTTCCCTAGGATTCAAAAGAAAACCTAATCTAGATTTTTTTAAAAAAATTTATTTTTCTTTTTTCACGAAAATGAATAAATATTTTTTTTTTCAAAAGAACTTGCAGAAAGTAAATCTACTCCTAGGGTTCAAAAGGAAACCTAATCTAAAGAGGAAATGATGTGCACTTGATTTTTTCTTTGTTGCGCTCGTTGTGTGCGCAGTTCCTATTTTTTTTTCGTGTTGTCCTGCACATCCAAAACAAAGAAGAGAGAGATTTGTCAATGATAGTTTAAAAGATCGAAATTAAAGAAAATGACATTGCCTCCCCAGCAACGGCACCATTTGTTGAATCCGTAATGCGTGTTTTGATAGGAAAAGCGTCGTAGTATAGTGCGTAATACGATCAAACAAAAACATTTAATAAAAGATAACAAGACTTAAGTCTCTATCGTTCGTCTCTGGGAGGCATTTGTTTTACTTTTGAATTCGATCTTTTATCACTCTACTTTGTTTAGAATCGCACGTCGGTTTCAAGTCTTCTGATTAAGATTTTACAACTTCCATTATGAACCCTAATTACATGCGCATGTGTTAAATAGATCACAAAGGTGAAAGTGTGAGTTTCTGTGTGCACGATTCAAGTGAGGTGGTGACTTTTTACAAAAAATGCATCTGTAGTTAGATTTTCTATATTTTCCAGAAATGACATGCTTGTTGCGAAATAGATAAATAAGTGAAAATAGGCAACTGGAATCACACAGAAAAGATGGCAATCAATAAGCTCATGGTGATTTCAAACATAGAGATATATACAAAAATGTATCTTTCATTCATTCATTTGGAGAAGTGTTTGCAACATGAATTGTAGAGGAAAGCTTGTACAGGAATGCTTAGAAATATAAATCTAGCTACCAGAAAACGATCGCATACAAGAATCTATGGGGGGATTTTGCATGCATCATTGGGGGAGAACAAGGATTACACTACTAAGTAGTAAATAAAATAGTAAATGCAAAGAGATAGCTACTAATCTATCAGAAGTGAGGGCATTCGGAGGTGGTCTCCGATGGCCTTAGAGTGGTAGAGAGGAGAATGAGGGGCTGCCACTGGAGCTTAAGCCAACCCTTGGAGAGAGGTTGGAGGAGTGATCCAGCATCTTGGCGTGGTGTCCTTCATGGTGGTGCTCAGCTCATGGAGATGGAGTAGAGATGGTGGTGGCTAGCCTAAGTGGAGGTGGATGGAGCCAAGCATGTATGGCCAAAAGTGGATGGGTGGAAATGGCCACCCCTTAGGTCTTTTTATAGATCTACGGGAATCTCTCTAGACAAGTGTGGAACTCACTAGAGAGAGCCAAAGAATGGCCAACCAAGAGAGAGGTTGGTGGTTTCTTAGATCCACCATTTGTGGATCTAAGAATTGAATGCCTCTTGGTTGCTAAATTTGGCAACCAAGAGTTGGCGCCATTTCAAGATAGTTCTAGAGAACTCTAGAGAAGTGTGGGTGCATGAATGGGTGTGTGTGTGTGCGTGTGTGTGGTCGTGCCCTAGGTGTCTAAGAGGTTTAGGTTAGGTCCTAAGGGGTTTGGGTAGGTGTATACCTTTAATTAGGGTTGCATACCCTAATTGCTAAGGGGAAATTGCAATTAAACTTAACCTAAGTTTAATTGAATGAGTGTGAACCTAATTGAGAGTGAAATAACTCAATTAGGTTGGATTTAGGTCAATTGGACTCACTAAGTCCAATTGAACTTGAGTGGGTTGAGATTTGAGCTCAATTGGACTCAATGAGTCCAATTGACTTAGGTGATGGTGATTGACTTTGATCTAAGTCAATTGGATTTGGTGAGAACCTAATTAGGTCCTTAGGTAGGTCTAGAGGTGATGTACTTGGGTTAGGACACATTAATTTAGGTTCCTATGGGGTTGGGATTAGGTCTAGGGAGCTAGAGATCCAAGATCAAGGCTTGAATCTCAAAATAGGAACTGGAGATCAGTTCCAAATGTCCAAAAACATGATTAGATGACTTATACTCAAAAATCAGAAGTCCAAACTTCAGTTCTGGACGTCCAATCAGAGTCAGAGGAAAATCTAGGTTCTGTTTTAGGTATTCTGTAGAAATTGGACGTCTGACAAAGTGTCTAGATGTCCAATTACACTACAGAAGTGGGTTTGAGGCGTGCGGGAGGTGGCTAAGGGTTCTAGACATCCTACAACTTATCTAGACATCTAGATAAGGGTTGGAACTAGGGTTATAGGGCTTCCTAGGGTGTTGTGACCTAATCTAAGGGTGGCTAAGGCTTGGGGGAAGTCTCTAGGCTATCCTAGGGCTAAGATGGACCAGAGCTTTTCACATTTTACTGTTTTATTCCTACTTAATAGAATAGAAATCTTAACTCCCTTACATCATTATTCCGTATGCCTATTCTAAGTCTTCTGCTCCAGTCCTGCTGCAGCACTCATTATTCGTGATCCAGCTTCAGATCCAGCTCCAAATCCAGCTCCTGATCAGCTTATTGCCTACAATCGACATAATGCATTTACTCAGCACATTATAACATTATTTTATACAAAGCTAAAGTAAAGCAGTAAAGATGCAGATAATGCTTATGCATGCATGAATTACCCTAACTTATGCTAAGTCCTAGCTAGTTTAGGTTAATTAAGACCTATGATTGCTACGCAACCAGTCCCACACCCGGGATGCTCCTCAAGAGATAAAGTCAATTTTTCGCCCCCATTTCGGAAGCGGATCCCGCAACGATGATGACATGCTGCTTCGTTCTCATTCTTCTTGCCTCGACCTCCTTCTTCCCACTTCGTTCTTCGTCTACCAGGCATCGTCCTGTTCGACTAGTCCTCTAAGCAATCGTCGAGGAGGATAACTTCTCTCTCCCATTCCTTTTTCCTACTTTCTAGAGTAGAATTTTCCTACTTTCTATTTGTAATAGTTTTCCTGCTTTCTAGTGTAATTTCTCACTTACTTAATTGTATAAATATTTTGAAGTATCAAGTGAATGTTTTCTTTCTTTCTCTCTCTCTTATTATGATTGTTTATAGTGCTTCATTTCCTTCTAATTACTCCACTTTCTAGAAAAAACATGAAAAAAAATATAATTACGAATTTAGATCGACGTAGCCTCCCTGAGTTCGACCCAAGATTTCTATTCTGGTATAAATTGTATTTGTTAAACCTGAGTTCTTCGCTTTTCAACTACAACAACAGGTTTTCAAAATCAAATTCAGGAAAGTTAGAATACGAGGGTTCAAAGTTCCCCCAACTAGAATAGAGTGGATCGGAGGTCCCTCCATTCTAAGAGTCAGACGGGGGTGGATACGAGTCCATCCGCTAAGAAGATTGGTGATAGATGTTCTGCACAGTTTCCCTCGCAAGAGGTGGCCACGCAAAATAGTTCTACGCAGAGGTGGCTCACTACAGATGCCGAGTCAGGTTGTCCACCTTCTTCTCTATGATAGAAACCTTCTCCAACCGACTGGCCATCAATTCCAAGTTGACGGATGTGGATAGGTCCAGCGTCTCATGTGCTCCCCTAAGATTTGTTAATGCGTAGGCATTCATCCGATCAAATAAGCCCATGGAGTCATTATTGATGGAGTTCTCGCACATATTTTCAAGAATCTCCCATACCGTGTCCTCATGTTGACCCATGATGTTTCCTCTGCAGGTTGCATTGACGAATAATCGAATGTCTTCACGGAGTCCCTGGTAAAAAGACTAGACTTGTTCCCATTTAGGAACTCCGTGATGGGGGCACTTTCGCATGAGATCTAAGAATCAGTCCCATGCCTCATCTAGAGGTTCTCTCGTTTGTTGAGTGAAATGAGTGATCTGGTGGTGCAAGGCATTTGTCCGGCCAACGGGAAAGAACTTCTTCAAAAATTCGGACTGAAGTTCATCCCATGTGTTGATCGGACGAGCCTGAGTTTGATACCAATGAGCCACCTTGTCCATGAGGGAGAAAAGAAACATCTTCAAGAGTAGAATATCCCAATTTTGTGCATCTGACCCGAAGGTCTGGGCCAAATGCTTGAGCTATTTAATGTGCTGGAATGGATCCTCAGAGTTAAGCCCATGCAATTTTGGTATGGCATGAATCATATTGGGCTTGAGTTCAGAATCAAGACCTCCAGCCGGGATTCGGACTTGAGGCTCGATTGCACCGCAGCAGGATTATAGTGATCTCGCATCATAAGACGCTACAACGGGTTTACAAGGTTTTGGACAAGATCAGTTAGGTGCTGAAGTTGGCTCTCAAGGTTGTTCTCTTCTTCAATGGGTCGTGCCATGATGGAAAAAGAAGGAGAACTTGGTTCTGAATCAGAGGAAAGATCTATGTGGCGGAGTTGCTGCACAAACAGGGGCGTCAAGGCTTGGCCTCGGCGAGAGTGAATTTCTAAAGGAGGTCCTAAGGATGGTCTTAAGGACCTCCTACCAAACATGCACCGAAGGATGTGATGAGATCAGAAGGTACTGGACCTAATTGAGACACCCAAAAAATTGTTGGGTGACTACAGAGGTTCAGGGCGGATGATACCCTTAGTCAAAAAGGTCGTCAACTTGAGAAGTACCTGGGCAGCTAGAGAGGGAGAGTCCCGCAAAGACCCCTACACGGTAGAGCATCCCCACGAATTACAGGGTTTCCCCCACCCAACCTCTCTTGTCACTGAGATTCCAGGTAGACCAGAATGGGGACCTTGACCTCTTAAGTCTACCTTTTTTAGTTAAGATCAAGGTGCTTAGGGTTCCACTTGAACTTTAGGTCTTTTGAGTGCAAAAAGTGACCTAATTTTAAGGTTGGTTGACCCAAAGGGTCAACTTCACCTCTTTGTTCCTTTGAGAGCTTTTTGGTCCTTTCTTTTAGGGTTCAAATGGATTAAGAGCCCGATTTGCTTAGGGTTTCTCTTGGATAGATCTTTTCAAACAGGGTTTAGGCACACCTCTTTTTGAAATTTTTGCTTCTTTGCTTAGAAGATGTGTCTCTAAAAACCCTAGCTTTACAATCCTTAGGTTGGCTCTAGTTGGTCCAATTTAGTTGCCTCAAAAATTGGTATCTAGGGCTCAATCAAGAAGGTTGTAGCCCTAGTTACCTTAATTGGATGTCCAATTCAAAATGTGTTGAAATGAAAATCAGGCAACTTTGGTGAATAACTAAATAAGGAAGTAGGTAGCCCTAGATTTATTTTTCTTTATTTTTTCCCTTTTCAAACATTGAGGGGATTAAGAGGGAGGGCTAACGAAAGCTTACCTCTTCCTTGGTGTGATTGTTCTGCAGCTGCTTTTCTTTCCTTTTCTTTCCCTAAGACAAACATAGCAAAAGAGAAAAATTAAGTCAGTATTGAATCAGGGGTTGTGATCAAAGTTTCTAAAATGCTCGTTACTCCCCGGCAACGGCACCAAAATGTTGACGAGGCGAGATCGTGTTTTTAAAAGATATTCGTTGCAGTATAAATGAAATCACCGCGAAAACAAATAAGAATTTATTACTCGAAAATCAAGGTATCCGAGGTCGAATACAGGGAGCAACTGGGTATTTAAAAACTTAAGAGCACAACTCTCAATTTAATAAAAATAATAACCAATCCAATCAAAGTTGAGAAGTAAAAATAATGTTAATGTAGAGATAAGCTCAAAAGGTGGATGTGTGATGTAAAATCAGACATCTTAAATGTTTCTGCTACAGTGCACGGCTTGCCCTTCTCTTTCTGATTTTGCCTTCTCTTTCTCTCTTCTTTCTCTTTCTCTGCAGCCACTCCTTCTGCAGTCTTCTTTCTTCTTTTCTTCTTTCTTTCCTTGTCTTCTTCTTCCTTCTTCTATCTCTGCTTGCCTGCTCCTGCTTCTTTTCTTCTTCAGCTTTTACCTTCTTTGCCTTCTTCTTCTTCTTTCTTCTTCCTCTACAGTCTTCTTCTATGGCTAAGTCCCTCCTTGTCTTTGGCTTCCTTTGCCTTCAAGACCAGCAGTTGCCTCCTTTTCTTCCTCTTCTGCACTTGGTCTTCTTCTTTAGCCGCTCCTCTTCTTCCTTCTTAGCTTTCCCTTCTTCTGCCTTCAGATTCTTCTTCCTTTCCTACATAGCACAACGGAGCAAAACCTACCCCTACCCCTCCCCATGTCTCTCTCTCTCTCTATTTCGTTCTTAGGTACACTCTCCCAGAGCCAGGTAATCTGGTCAGGTTTTGCGTGCCCAGGTCCAGGCACATCGGCATGGTGTAGTGCATGAGGAGTGCTAAATAATCGGGTCGGGTGCCAGGTTCGTGGGGGTAGGGGTCGCAGATGAGGCGTCAGCGTGTGAGGATGAGGGACCTCACCCCGTGTCACTTGAGGCGAAGAGATAGAAATCGGAATTCAATTTAAGTTACACCACTTACCCCTGAGTTTACGAGGTGGGACTAAAAGTCCCACCCGCTTCTGCTGGTGCCCACAGGAGGGAAGTCCGCTCAATTGGAGCAATTGGGAGCCTCGCGAAGTCTGCCCTCAGGCTGGTTACGTTTGCACACTCAACACGCGTTGCCTGGAGCCCTTATGCCTAGAGCACACAGCCTGGAGCTCTTAGCAAGCAAGCTTGCTTCAGCGTTAATGGCGAAAGGGGGCGCAGACTTGCGCAACACAAAGACGGCCTTGTGGCACTATCAAACAACAGGGAAAGCTTCGCCGTCTCACAGCGAAGGTGAGGAAGGGGTTGGCATGGCACAGAATGGCCTAGGCATGCATGCCTAGGTCAGACTATGACCATGCTTGTGGTTTGTTCGGTGGAAGTGTGGGGCATGTGTGGCGGTCATTGGATGGGTGAAAGGTGATCAGTGGGTGATGGCAGAGGTAATGAGGCTGGTAGCGAGGCATGTGGAGGTGTGGAGTGGTGGATGTGCCTCACCAGTGGTCGGTCGGAGATGAGGGAGACGAAGGTGGAAAGTGGCAGTCGAGGGGTGGTTTATGAAATTTAATCAGGGAAAATGTAGAGTGGTAGGAAAGGAACTTATCTGCGGGTATTGGGATGAAGGGGAGGAAGAGGAGACGAGCAGCGCATATGTGCCGTCGTCAGGGAAGAAAGCCCTAAGGTGAGGATGATAGCAACGAGGAGGAGGTCGGAGAGGCGTGCGCTGGTGCGGCGCATCGCAGAAGAACAAGACAAAGCTAACTCTCCCACTGGTATGGTTGCAGAACGACGAGAGGAGGGAGGAGAGATCACCGGAGCTTGCGAGCGTTTGACCGGAGATGAGGAAGGAGGAAATTGAGAGGGTTTCTACGGCCAAATCAAGCTTGGAAGATGCATCAAGGATCGGGGGTCCTTTTATAGCCACTGGCCAAGCCCTTTGTGCTTGGAAGGCAAGCCTTCCAATGCAAAGGTCTCACCGAAGATGGAAGGTGCTCAGGACACCCAAATCCCTTGAGCATTCACACGAGATAGTTGGTGTAAATCAGATCTGGAGATCTTGTTCAGACAATGGAGGAATCCTCAGAGAATCTTCCTTCCAAATCCAAGAGATCTTTGAGGATTCGAGGAGATATCCTCCTCAAATCCTTGCTGGAGTGGGATTCCTCCGCTGTAATGGTGGAGGGACCTGAATGTAAGGGTGGTGAGGAAGTTAGGGGGCACTACGTAAGGGTTTTCAAAAGTTAGGGGCTAGAATGTAATTGGGTGGACCATTTTGCAAAGTAGGTGAAGATGACCTTCCCTTAGGCCCAAATTTTGGTACAAACCTAATTTGGACCTAAGAAATGCAATGGTGAAGTTGGATTTTAGGTTTTCCCACGTCTGACTAGACGTTTTGCATAAAAACCCAAATTAGGTTAAATACTGAGCTAGGGTCCCTATCTAGGTCAAAACAGGTTCCAAAGGCCAAATTGAAGGTTCTAAACCCTAGGGGATATTTTTTCATGAATTTTAGAGGGTTTAGTTTATTTTTATCCTGAACAGAACCTTGTGAAATTAAGTGGATTTATTTTAGGGTTACAGAATGTCATTTAATTCTTAAATCTCACAATAAATATTTTCTGACTGAACCATCCCACTTTTCCTCTTATTAAGTCCAATTGACCTATGTTTAACCCCTGAGAAATCCCATTTATGTACTACAATGGTAAAATTACAGTTTTACCCTTTAGTTCATGTTTCCTTTCCAGAACAGTAATCCCTTGAATTAGGCCATCCTTTAGGTTATGTAGGAGCTTTTGTTTACTTTCTCAAGTCAAAATGAGCTAGTTAGGGCACATGATGAGGTCTCATCATACCTCCATGCCTAGCTTTTGCTAGTCCCTTAGCAAAATTTCAAGGTTTTAACTTCTGTCTAGACCCTGAGTTTCTGTCACCAGTTATGATAAGTGATTTTCTTCTTCTTTTGATTAGATGTAGAATCCTACCAATAGGCCTAGAGGTACTTAAGTACCAACCAAAATCTGGACCTGACCATCTTTAGCCTCGATCCTCCGAGAAGGTTTTTAAGACCTGCAGGAACTATCCTACAGTTTGTTGGACTCCGCAGTTAAAGCACCCGTGCTTGAGACATTTTTAGCCTTGGTTCAGTTTACAGTGCATTTTTGTAAGAGAGAGACAGGATTTATTTGTTTAGAGAGCTTTCTCTCTCTTTTCTTTTTATTTCTAGCTTCGGATTGGCTTCTTAACATAATCTGTATCGGATTCCTTGTCCCCATCATCAATCCTCAAAGGTCCCTGGCAATCGATGCTTCGTGACAGCACCGCCCATGGCAACCCCCAGAATCCTGGCTTTCGAGATTTCAAGATAATCCCACCCATGGCGTTCCGTGGCCGAATCCAGACCCTGGCAATCGACATTTCGTGTAATGCCACCCATGGTATCTAAACCAGTAGAATGCTTACATGCCCCTAGTAGGATATTTAAATATCCTAAGAGACAAGCACCGAGGAGACGATATGTTGTTATGCATCTTCGAGGGGAATTTCCCACCTCTCCGTGTCGGGAAATCATCCAAATCAACTTGTGTTGATGTTGTGCATCTGGTGTGTAATGTGTGGTTGTTGTGTTTGAAATTGGTAATAATTGTTGATTATGTCGTTGTAGTACAGGGTGTACAATATAACATTAAGGATGTCGTATAGTGGTGAGTATGGGTGAGTTCCAGTCATTACAACCATTATTATCATTTGCTTATTTATCTAATTTTTACTGGTTTTGTTCCAGGTCGTTCACTGGGAGGCAATTTATTGAATTTAATTCGGTCACTCTTTGATTATCTCCAAAATTGTCTTCTTATTCAAAAAGAAACTTTACATTTTATTAAAGAATGAATGAATGTGTGTTTTATTTACCTAATTACTAAGAAATGCTTGCAAAAACACTAACTATGAACAAGCATCAAACAATCTATTATTATACTCCAAACTATGCATTTACAAGTTATCCTATTAGTACTATCATAATAGTATATAATACATTAGACTGCAATGGTGTAGAAATTTAACTTATTAGTCTGTTATGTACAGTAACATATACAGCAGTTTCAGTGACAGATATAAGCGTCGCTAAATCTCAGAAAACACTATACAACCTAAAGAGGCAAAACTGAGATCTTTAGCGACGTTTATAGTGTCGCTTTATTCTGTTAGTAATTATATAGATTTACTTATACGTATGTATACTAGTTATTCTTTGTTTCTCTCTCTTTCTTCATTAAGTCTCTGTTCTTCTTGTGTTCATATTTCTGTTTTAAGTATTCATCTTCTTCTCTCTTTTTATTACTATTGTTCTTTTCTCTGTTGTTCTTGTACTCTTTGCTTTTTTCTCTCGTGTTAAAACTCTTTGTTCTTCTCTTTGTTAACTCTTCTGTCTTAGCATATTTCAGAGGCTGCGGTGGGGAGGGGATTAGGCTAATATCATTAGTTAAAACGTGTTTAGTTTGCGGGCACGCTTTTCGAGGGATACACAGCACCCTAAGGGTGGGACCAGACCTCTACTAAGCGCGCCCTAATCTCAGATTAGGTGGCTTAATTATGTCTTTAATCTCAGCGCCAGGCCTCAGCCCAACGCCATATGCTCGCACACGCTCGGGCCCCCGGCCACACACTAATCGCAAATCAGACAGAGTACTCAGACCGGAGCTCATTGGGTAATCGGGTAAAGGCAGTGTTTCGGGCGCCCGGCGCCCGTGACGACTAGCCTATAGGAAACACGAATTACATTTATGCGGCTGTGCTTCACTTGCAGCACACGATGTGGCGCTATTCCAGCGCCACATCGTGCGCTGGAAGTCAGGCGCAGCTGCGTCTGATCGTACTTTTGGCCCTCGATTTGGGGGCCATAAATTATTAAATAAAATAAAATAAAATATGGTTAATAAAGTATTTACATAATACTACATAATTGATCAATTAATTTTGAATTTTAAATATGTTTACTATACAAATAAATTCGCTAAACTAGGCTGGTTGTACAGGTTGATTTAGGTGATTAAATAGTTAATTACTTATAAAATAGTTAGTAAATGGTCTAATTGACCTTATACAGATTTAATTTACATACTTAAGTATTTTATACGTATTTTTATTGTATATTTACGAATTTATTTCTATTTTATTTAAGCTAAACTAGCTGTTCTGAGTGTTTTAAATAAAACTAAGTTACAGTAAGCTATACTAGGTATAATTGTACTTTAACTAACTTAAATTACTTACTATATATGTTAACCTAAGTCTATAGATTTATTTACTTAATTATAACTCTAAATTATTAATTTAGCTAATTTATTCTACAATATAGCTACTGAATATGTACATATGAATCTGTATATATACATATACATATATCAGTAAATACATACATAATAGTTCAGTATTTATACATATATTTACATAGATTACATATGTATATAGATTTATGTACAAGTTTATACAGTATTTACCGTATATCTATGTATGTCTACGTACATAATCAGGCTGTATATTATAGTTATAATAGTATGGATATGTATATTTACAGTGTGAAATTAAGTATGTATAATTAGGTTTTAGTAGGAATTTAGGGAATGAGGGTTAAATTAAGTTTTTATTTCATTTTAAACAGCAGCTAAGCTACTGTCAGAGAAGATGGAGAGGGAAGAGAATGTACTGTTCAGGGTGTTTTAGCAGTGTCAGTGGCTTCAGCCACTGTCAAATGGGCTAACTGCTGCTGCAGTTAGTCCATTTGAAGAGGGGGAAAGCATTCACAGAGAAGAGGAGAATTTAGAGAAGAGGGGAATGTTGCTGCAGTTTGCAGCATTTTACTGTATAACTGGGAATAAGAGAAAATTCAGAACAAACTAAAAATTAAAGAGTTGAAATCCCAATCTGATAAGGGTATAAATCTCACGAAAATCACATAAGAATTCAGTTCAAATACCCACAAGGAAAAGCCCTTATCAAAAGCATCATTTCAGATCAAAACACAAATGGCATTGAGTTAGTCTTCCTAATGCCATAGACAGCATGAAGGAAGACTTAACTCAATCAATTAAAACCAAAAACATACAATCCCAGTTTCTTGCAACCTTAAGGAGTATGGAAAACTCCTTAGGTTAGAGAATCACCATACAAAAATAATTATCAAACAGGTGGTGTATGGCAGTTCTGAAATGATAAATCAGAAAAATAAAGAATGCATTAAAGGAATTTATAAAAGCTAGCAAATGCATTCAGATCAAGGCAGAAGCAAATTCATGAAAGGCTCTTCTGATTTGTTCTCTGTCACCAGAGAACTTGTCAGAATCCTTGCCCTCAAGAAAAACCAAAATCCCTTCAATTTGTCAGATCTGTCAAGACATTTCAGAAAGCAAAATCTCTTCAAAACCCATGTTAAAGTGAATCTGACAAACTGAGGCAATCAATCTAAAATAAAAGGGGCTTTTGTGAACACAAATGGGGTGAGTGAGAAGCCCCAAATGGTGCTTGTGACGCCAATTTCAGATCTGAGGCAGTACACCATCAGATCTGGAATTGGGTCCAGATGTGTGGGTGACAGATGAAAGATTCGTCGTTAAAAGGAACATAAATCAGAATTGGATGGTGGAAAAACAAAACATGAAGAGGGAGATAAATTGATTAATGAACAGATGATTCTTCCCCTCTGATCTGGACTGATCAGAGGAGGTGAGGGAGGGGATCTAATACTAATTCTACTCCTAAGACTAATCTAACTACAGCTAACATTAAACGCTAACGATTAAAACTAAATCTATTCTAAACTACTGCAAACTAAATCTAACACTACTTGTGCAGAATTAAAAACTAAACTAAAAGGAAGAATGGGACCTATGGGTCCTTAGCCGGCGGCTAAGGAGGAAGAAAGGAGGAGGGTGACTCCAGCGGAGGGAAGAGTCTGCTAGTGAGACTCCAGGGTCGTCCTCAGGTGCTACGAGGTCCTTAGCGACGAGGAGGGTCGAGAGCAGGCGATGATTCCACAGCCGGTGGCTGTGAAATCAGGGTCTAGGTGAGGAGGAGAGACTGGAGTGGAAGAATTGATCGCTGAGAGATGTAGGAGGGAGCGATCCCTCGCGCGCGACACCACTGAGGTGCTTAAATAGCAGCTCAGTGACTGAGATCACCGCAAGGGTGAGGTTAATCAGAATCAGGCCGGCGGTGAGGATGAGATGGGTAGAGCGCGCGGCGAGTCAAGAGAGAGATCTGACCGTCAGATGAGATCTGGGAAGAGAGGTGAACGCACGCACCGAATCGCGCGAAGGTTCCATTTGAATCCAGCCGCAGATCGAGATCAAAAGTGCGATGGACGGTCGAGAGTGGCTGTGTTCTTCGCGCGCTACAGTGCGCGTGAAGAACACAGGCTTCTCTTTGAAATAAAGGGGAAATTTGCAGACGGACCCTTAGAAGAAGGGGTAGAACATTTGCATGCAGGCCCATAAGCGAGAAGAATAGCAGCTGGAAGGGCCCTGCAGTCTTATAAAAGGGTCCCTGCGGCTTGCAAATAGGTCCAAGAAGGAGTTTTGAAGGGTAGAAATGTAATGCATGAAGGACCTAATTGTAATCTATTTATTTCTAAGCCTAAATGATGTCCAATTGCTTTCAAATTTTTACATGTGCTTAATTGAACATTTACGACATTGATTTTACTTCTGATTTGGCTTTTCAAACTTGTTTATGTGTTCAATTGATGCATGGATCATCATTTGTTCAGAATATCCCATTTTTGTGACCTAATTAGGAGATTTTAACACACATTAAAAGTTTTAGGTCTTTTCTTTAATTCCCACACTTAACCCTTTTTATGTGTTAATTTGATATTGTTTTGCTTAGTATCTAGCTTAATTTCGGCCTTTTAGCTATGATGAGTAGCCACTCATCAGTTGATCAGCCACCCCTAATCTAGGCAACTGTTTCAGAACATTAAAATGCTTTTACGTGATTTTGATAGTTATACACACTGAACCAGACTGTGTGTGGATTGGGGTGCTTAGGTTACTGAGTCTCGCAAACCAAAGGTCGGTTAACGAGGCCGAATACTCCCTAAGCCTCAGACCTAATACTTAAGCTTTGCATTTTCCCCAACCTCTTAAGGAATATCCAGATTTTAGAGGATACTTGAATTTTTAAGCCTAAGAGTCTAGCCCAAAAGGCCTAAAGTCAGCATTCCTACTAATCTCTTTCTATGTCTCCTTAGCACTTTTTTCTCATTTTTCTCTTTTTTCTTGATATGGTCTAGAACTTCAGTTAATCCCTTAATCTTTTGCTAATGACTATTCTTTTTTTTCTTTTTCATTTTGTGCTCCTTTTTGTCATTTTTCTCTTTTCCTCCTCATATTTTGTATAGCCCAAAAATTCTCTCCCCCCTCAAATTTTTTTTCTTTTTCAAGATTTTCAATTTTTTTGTGTTTTTTGTGATATGTGAATTTTTTGTTGAAACCTTTTCTTGATATGAATTTTCATGACATTTTGCACTTTCATACCCCCCCATGCCTAAAATTTGCAATGTCCCTATTGTAAATTAGGTGGGTTCAAATTCAGCTTAGTTCATTCATTAGGATAGGTGTTGGGTGAGCGAACGGGTCGAGGTGACTGTTGCAAATGATTTCTAGACTCGGGTATGAGTACCTGAGGTGGAGTCGGCTATTCTAATGCATGAACCCTAAAGTTCAATATGAATTCAGCATAGAACTGTCAAGGAAGGTTTCAATTTTTTCAAAGAATGACGGGTTGCCTCCCATTAAGCGCTGAGTTTTACGCCATTGACTGGGTGCGCAATGAGCTCAGGGAGAATGAAGGATAAAGGATGACTCAGTTAAATCTGTATTGGTCATGTCAATGAATGGTTTGAGTCTCTGACCGTTCACGACGAAGGGTTCAAAATCATGGCTGAGTGAACTGATCTCAAAGGCTCCATTTCCAAAGATTCATCGGACTAGGTAGGGTCTGATCCACTTAGATCGTAGCTTTCCTGGGAATAATTTGAGTCAGGCATCAAAGAGTAGAACCTTTTGACCAGGATGAAAGATCTTTCCAGAAATGTGTTTGTCGTGAAAGGCTTTAACCTGCTCTTTGTAAATTCTCGAGTTCTCATATGCGTCATGACGTAATTCATCAATCTCGCTCATTTGAAGCCTTCTATGGGTTCCAGCCTTAGAAAGATCTAAGTTGCAATTCCGTACTGCCCAATAGGCTTTATGCTCCAATTCGACGGGGAGGTGACATGCCTTCCTGTACACCAATCTGATGGGAGACATACCTAATTGGATCTTGGGGGTAGTCCTATAAGCCCACAATGCTTCCGAAAGCCGGGATGACCAATCCTTCCTGTCAGGTCGAACAGTAACCTGGAGGACTTTCTTGATCTCCCAGTTTAATAGCTCAACTAGACCATTAGTTTGGGGGTGGTAAGGAGTAGAGATTCGATGCGACACCCCGTATTTGGTCATCAGTGACTTGAACTGAGCATTTGTGAAATGGGTCCCTCCGTCGAAAATTATTGCTCATGGAATCCCGAACCTTGAGAAGATGCTTTGATGAATGAATTTGATAACAACTTTGTGATCATTGGTTCGAGTCGGAATGGCTTTGATCCACTTGGACACATTGTCAACAGCTAGTAAGATGTATTTGAAGCCATCCGAGATAGGGAAGGGTCCCATAAAATCAATCCCCCAAATGTCAAAAATCTCGCATACCAGGATTGGCTGTAAAGGCATCATGTCTCAATGGCTCATGTTGCCCAAGGTCTGGCAATGGGTACATGCCTTACAGTGATAGTATGCATCCTTGAAAATTGTGGGCCAGTAAAAGCCACACTGGAGGACTTTTGATGTGATTTTATGTCCTGAAAAATGTCCACCGCATGCCTGGTCATGGCAGAAAGAGAGTATGTCTTTGATTTCTGCATCCACGACACATCATCGAATTATTTGATCAGCACCAATGTGGAATAGCTACGGGTCTTCCCAAAGGTAATACTTGGCATCGGAATGCAATTTGTCTTTCTTGGCCTTCAGCCAATCGGATGGGATCTAATGTGATGCCAAGTAGTTCACTATGTCTGCGAACCATGGAAGCCCTGTATCGATAGTCAGGAGGTGCTCATCAAGAAAGTGTTCAGTGATGGGTCCAAAAGGGTCAATGATCTCAGAAGGAAGGCGAGACAAGTGATCAGCTACCATGTTCGGTTTTCCCACTTTGTCACGAATCTCGAGGTCAAATTCTTGCAATAGCAAGATCCATCAGATTAATCGAGGTTTCACATCCTTTGCAAGGAGATGCCTCACAGCTGTGTGATCCGAGTAGATGATAACACGGGAACCTAGGAGGTATGATCTGAATTTTTCTAGGGCAAATACTATAGCCAGCAGCTCTTTCTCAGTAACCATGTAGTTACGCTAAGCCTTGTCTAGTGTTTTGCTAGCGTATTAAATGACCATGAGTTTCCTATCAATTTTCTACCCCAAAACCACTCCTACAGCGAAGTCAGATGCATCGCACATGATCTCAAAGGGTTGAGACCAATCAGGGGACTGTAGGATCAGGGCTTCAGTAACTCGGTCACGAAGGATCTCAAATGCTTGAGTGCATTCCTTGAAGATTTCGAAAGGTACATCCTTGGAGAGAAGAGTAGTCAGGGGTGCGCGATTTTTGAAAAATCAGGGATAAATCGACGGTAAAAATTGACGTGCCCTAGAAAAGATTGGATGTCCTTAATCGAGCTAGGCATAGGGAGTTTGGAAATCAAGTTAACCTTGGCTCGATCGACTTGGATGCCTTTCTCCGAAATCAGATGTCCCAAGGCAATTCCCTCAGGCACCACGAAATGGCTCTTTTCCTAGGAAAGAACCAAATTCACATCGATGCACCACCTAAGTATTTGGACAAAGTGCTGGAGGCAATCGTCCAATGATGCTCCAAAAATCGAAAAGTCATCCATGAAGACTTCCAGATAATAACCTACCATATCTGAGAATATGGCAAGCATGCACTGCTACAAGGTCGCAGGTGCATTGCAGAGACCGAATGGCATCCTTTGAAACGCGTACGTCCCAAAGGGGCAGGTGAACATGGTCTTTTCTTAGTCCTCTGGATGGATTGCTACTTGGTTATAACCGGAGTACCCGTCAAGAAAGCAGAAGAACCTATTTACCACTAGTTTCTCGAGGATCTAATCAATAAATGGTAGTGGGAAATGGTCCTTCTTCATGGAGGAATTGAGTCTTCTGTAATCAATGCAGACTCTCCACGAGTTAGGTATTCGGGTCGGTATGACCTCTCCAATTTCAGTCGTAATGATGGTGAGTCTGATCTTCTTAGGCACAACCTGGAATGGACTCACCCAGTGACTGTCGGAGATCGGATAGATGATCCCTGCATCTAACCACTTGATGATCTCCTTTTTGACGACCTCCTGCAAGTTAGGGTTTAAACGTCTCTGCATCTCTCACGAAGGTCGTGCGCCCTCTTCCATGTAGATTCGATGTGTATAATACGAGGGGCTTATGCCAGTCAAGTCATCAAGAGTCCATCCAATGTCTCTACGATGTTGCTGGAGAACAGTAATCAGATGGGATTCCTATTCAGGTGTGAGTCAGGAGTTGATAATCACAGGAAATGTCTGAGTGGAACCCAAAAAGATGTACTTCAGATGATCGGGAAGGGGCTTGAGTTCCAGGACGGGATTATCAGCAGCAACGGGTGGTTCAGGGTCTATATCAGGGACAAGGGTCAGAGTTATGGGTGTGTCTAAATCAAATTCAGACCCCTCTGTTTGTGGGTTTTGATCTTCTGGTGGTTGATCGGGGATAATCAGGTTATCCTCAACATGAGATTCATCAACTACAGCTTTAATATCACATATTTGCTCTATAATCCCACAATTAATCCCTTATTGGGCCTTAAAGATGTTAATCTTCAGAGTTTGATTCCTAAATTTTAATTCTATTTGGCCCTCTTCACAGTTTACGTTGGCCCTAGCAGTGGCCAAAAATGGTCTCCCTAATATAATCGATGTATCCCTCGGGTTCTCAGGTGCATCCATATCCAGAACTATGAAATCCACCGAAAAGTAGAAATCCCGTACCCTAACAATGACATCCTCGAGTATTCCTTTAGGTGACTTGATGGATCGATCAGCTAACTGCAATGTCACCTCAATTGGTTTAAGTTCAGACTCTTCAAGGTGGTCAAGGAGGGATGTAGGTATTAGGTTTATGGAGGCACCTAGGTCTAACAAGGCTCTATCAAATTGGGTTTCACCAATTTTACATGAAATCAGGTGAGTTCCTAGGTCTTTAGCCTTGGGTAGGAGTTTACTCAAGATTACAGAGCTGTCTTGCTTTGACAGTATGATCGGACTCCCACTTTTGGTTCGCGGCTTACGCTTGGGTGTACACACGTCTTTTAGGAATCATGCATAAGCCAGTACGTGGCAAGTTGCATCCATCAAGGGGATGTTTATCTCGACCTGTTCAAAGAGCTTCACCAGATCCTCCTCAGGAGCCACGGGTTTGGTTATTCGCTCTCCCTTGGTCAAAGCCTCGGGAAATGGAACCCTAGTCATTCCTCTAGAATAGGTCCAGGTTCTTGATCTGGGATAGGGGTATCCTGGATAATTATCCTAGGGCTTGTGCTACTACCAAGCTTAGAGTGGTTTGGATAATGTAGGTCTTGGGTTGCTTTACCACTACAAGTTGTCACGGAGTTTAATCCTGCCTGGTTTTGGTTTTGGTTTGATAGAATGGGTGGCTGCTGCTGAAATTTTGCATAAGATGTCGAAGCTTCCATCCCGTCGAGTGATGGAATAGAAGGGGCTTGATAAATCATATGTGCATGGACTGGATTTGGGTTCATAATGCACCTCTGGGTCGGCATGTTATTTGGGTTTGGCAGAGGTTGCGAAGGAAGGGTGCCAGGTTGGCAGGAATTTGCCATCTAGGCAAGTTGATTGCGAACCTCTGTGACCTCGTCCTTGTGCTATTTTTGCATTGCCGCATTCGTCTTATGAATGTCAGCCAATTCTTGAAGGATAAGAGTCATTTGATCCTGGTTTGGCCCAGATTGATAGGTGGGATTGGACCGAAGCTGAGGCAACTGATATGGACGAGGAGCTTGTGGACGGGGTTGATAAGGTGGTCTTTGATTCTGAGAATTTCCCGTCAACTGGAAGTTAGGATGATTTCGCCATCCAGGGTTATAGGTATTAGAGAATGGGTCATTCTGGATGGCATTGAGGTCCTCACAGGTCTGAGGAGCCTCAGGAAAGTCAGAATACGAGGGTTCAGAGTTCTCCCAACTAGAATAGAGTGGATAGAAGGTCCCTCTGGTCTGAGAGTCAGACGGGGGTGGATACGAATCCATAGCCTAACAAGATTAGTGATAGATGTTCTGCACAGTTTCCCTCGTAAGAGGTAGCCATGCAAAAGAGCTTTGAGTAGAGGTGGCTCGTTGCAGATGCCGAGTCAGCTCGTCCACCTTCTTCTCTATGATAGAAAATTTGTCCAACCGACGGACCATCAATTCCAAGTCGACGGATGTGCACAAGTCCTGCATCTCATGTGCTCCCCTAAGATTCGTCAATGCACAGGCATTCATCCGATCGAATAAGCCCATGGAGTCATTATTGATGGAGTTCTCGCACATATTTTTGATAATCTCCCACACCGTGTCCTCATGTTGACCCATGATGTTTCCTCCACAGGTTGCATTGAAGAATAATCGAATGTCTTCATGGAGTCCCTGGTAAAAAGACTGGACTTGTTCCCATTTAGGAACTCCGTGATGAGGGCACTTTCGCATGAGATCTAAGAATCGGTCCCATGCCTCATGAAGACGTTCTTCCGTTTGTTGAGTGAAATGAGTGATCTGGTGGCGCAACGCATTTGTCCGGCCAACGGGAAAGAACTTCTTCAAAAATTTGGACTAAAGTTCATCCCATGTGTTGATCGGACGAGTCTGAGTTTAATACCAATGAGCCGCCTTGTCCATGAGGGAGAAAAGAAACATCTTCAAGAGTGGAATATCCCGATTTTGTGCATCTGACCCGAAGGTCTAGGCCAGATGCTTGAGTTGTTTAATGTGCTGGATTAGATCCTCAGAGTTAAGCACATGGAATTTTGGCATGGCATGAATAATGTTGGGCTTGAGTTCAGAATCAGGACCTCCAGCCGGGATTCGGACTTGAGGCTCAATTGCCACCGCAACGGGATTATAGTGATCTCGCATCATAAGATGCTGCAGCGGGTTTACAAAGTTTTGGACAAGATCAGTTAGGTGTTGAAGTTGGTTCTCAAGGTTGTTCTCTTCTTTAATGGGTTGTGCCATGATGGAAGAAGAAGGAGAACTTGGTTCTGAATCAGAGGAAAGATCTATGTGGCGGAGTTGCTACACAAACAGGGGCGTCAAGGCTTGGCCTCGGCGAGAGTGAATTTCTAAAGGAGGTCCTAAGGATGGTCTTAAGGACCTCCTACCAAACATGCACCGAAGGATGTGATGAGATCAGAAGGTACTGGACCCAATTGAGACACCCAAAAAATTGTTGGGTGACTACAGAGGTTCGGGGCAGATGATACCCTTAGTCAGAAAGGTCGTCAACTTGAGAAGTACCTGGGCAGCTAGAGAGGGAGAGTCCCGCAAAGACCCCTACACGGTAGAGCGTCCCCACGAGTTACAGGATTTCCCCCACCTGACCTCTCTTGTCACTGAGATTCCAGGTAGACCAGAATGGGGACCTTGACCTCTTAAGTATACCTTTTTTAGTTATGATCAAGGTGCTTAGGGTTCCACTTGAACTTTAGGTCTTTTCAGTACAAAAAGTGACCTAATTTTAAGGTTGGTTGACCCAAAGGGTCAACTTCACCTCTTTGTTCCTTTGAGAGCTTTTAGGTCCTTTCTTTTAGGGTTCAAATGGATTAAGAGACTAATTTGCTTAGGGTTTCTCTTGGATAGATCTTTTCAAACAGGGCTTACGCACACCTCTTTTTGAAATTTTTGCTTCTTTGCTTAGGAGAAGATGTGTCTCTAAAAACCTTAGCTTTACAATCCTTAGGTTGGCTCTAGTTGGTCCAATTTAGTTGCCTCAAAAATTGGTATCTAGGGCTCAATCAAGAAGGTTTTAGCCCTAATTACCTTAATTGGATGTCCAATTCAAAATGTGTTGAAATGAAAATCGGGCAACTTTGGTGAATTACCAAATAAGGAAGCAGATAGCCCTAGATTGATTTTTCTTTTTTTTTTCCTTTTTCAAACTTTGAGGGGATTAAGAGAGAGGGCTAATGAAAGTTTACCTCTTCCTTGGTGTGATTGTTGTGCGGCTGCTTTTCTTTCCATTTCTTTCCCTGAGACAAACACAGCAAAAGAGAGAAATTAAGTCAGTATTGAATCAGGGGTTGTGATCAAAGTTTCTAAAATGCCCGTTACTCCCTGGCAACGGTGCCAAAATGTTGACGAGGTGAGATCGTGTTTTTAAAAGATGTTCGTTGCAGTATAAATGAAATCGCCGCGAAAACAAATAAGAATTTATTACTCGAAAATCAAGGTATCCGAGATCGAACACAGGGAGCAATTGGGTATTTAAAAGCTTAAGAGTACAACTCTCAATTTAATAAAAGGCAATAACTAATCTAATCAAAATTGAGATGTAAAAATAATGTCAACGTAGAGATAAGTTCAAAAAATGGATGTCTGATGTAAAATCAGATGTCTTAAATGTTTCATCTACAGTGCATGGCTTGTCCTTCTCTTTCTGATTTTGCCTTCTCTTTCTCTCTCTTTTCTCTTTCTCTGTGGCCACTCCTTCTTCTTCTGCAGTCTTCTTTCTTTTCTTCTTTCTTTCCATTTCTTCTTCCTTCTTCTATCTCTGCTTGGCTGCTCTTGCTTCTTTTCTTCTTCAGCTTTTACCTTCTTTGGCTTCTTCTTCTTCTTTCTTCCTCCTCTGCAGTCTTCTTCTGTGGCTAAGTCCCTCCTTGTCTTTGGCTTCCTTTGCCTTCAAGTCTAGCAGTTGCCTCCTTTTCTTCCTCTTCTGCACTTGGTCTTCTTCTTCAGCCGCTCCTCTTCTTCCTTCTTAGCTTTCCCTTCTTATGCCTTTAGATTCTTCTTCCTTTCCTACATAACACAATAGAGCAAAACCTACCCCTCCCCGCATATCTCTCTCTCTCTATTTCACTCTTAGGTACGCTCTCCCAGAGCTGGGTAATTGGGTCGGGTTTTGCGTGCCCGGGTCCAGTCACACTGGTGTGGTGTAGTGCGCGAGGAGTGCTAGGTAATCGGGTCGGGTGCCAGGTCCGTGGGGGCAGGGGTCGCGGACGAAGCGCCAGTGTGTGAGGGAGAGGGACCTCACCCCGTGTCACTTGAGGCGAAGAGATAGAAATAGGAATTCAATTTAAGTAACACCACTTACCCCTGAGTTTACGAGGTGGGACTAAAAGTTCCACCCGCTTCTGCTGGCACCCGCAGGAGGGAAGTCCACTCAATTGGAGTAGTTGGGAGACTCGCGAAGTTTGTTCTCAGGCTGGTTACGTTCGCACACTCAACGCGCGTTGCTTGGAGCCCTTATGCTTGGAGCACGTGGCCTGGAGCTCTTAGTAAGCAAGCTTGCTTCAGTGTTAATGGCAGAAGGGGCTCTGACCTGCGCGACACAAAGACGGCCTTGCGAGCCTGTCAAACATGAGGGAAAGCTTTGCCATGTCACAACGAAGGTGAGGCAGGGGTTAGCGTGGCCTAGAATGGCCTAGGCATGCGTGCCTAGGTTGGACTGTGAACGTGCTTGTGGGTTTGTTTGGTGGAAGTGTGGGGCTTGTATGGCGGTCAGTGGATGGGTGGAAGGTGATCAGTGGGTGATGGCGGAGGTAATGAGGTTGGTAGCGAGGCATGTGGAGGTGCAGAGCAGTGGATGCGCCTCACCGGTGGTCGGCCGGAGATGAGGGAGACCAAGGTGGACAGTGGCAGTCGAGGGGCGGTTTATGAAATTAAATGAGGGAAAATGAAGAGTAGGAGGAGAGGAACTTATCTGCAAGTATTGAGATGAAGGGGAGGAAGAGGAGACGAGTGGCGCGTATGTGCCGTCGTCAGGGAAGAAAGCCCTGAGGTGAGGATGACGACGATGAGGAGGAGGTTAGAGAGGTGTGCGCTGGTGCGGCGCAATGCAGAAGAGCAAGACGAACCTAACTCTGCCACTGGTTTGGTGGTAGAGCGATGAGAGGAGGGAGAAGAGATCGTTGAAGCTTGCAGGCATTTGATCGGAGATGAGGAAGGAGGAAATTGCGAGGGTATCTATGGCCAAATCAAGCTTGGAAGATGCATCAAGGACCGGGGGTCCTTTTATAGCCACTGGCCAAGCCCTTTGTGCTTGGAAGGCAAGCCTTCCAGCGCAAAGGTCTCGCCGAAGATGGAAGGTGCTCAGGACACCCAAATCCCTCGAGCATTCGCACGAGATATTTGGTGTAAATCAGATCTGGAGATCTTGTTCAGACGACGGAGGAATCCTCAGAGAATCTTCCTTCCAAATCTAAGAGATCTCTGAGGATTCGAGGAGATATCCTCCTCAAATCCTTGCCGGAGTGGGATTCCTCTGCTGTAATGGTGGAGGGACCTGAATGTAAGGGTGGAGAGGAAGTTAGGGGGCTCTGCGCAAGGGTTTTCAAAAGTTAGTGGCTAGAATGTAATTGGGCGGATCATTTTGCAAAGTAGGTCAAGATGACCTTCCCTTAGGCCAAAATTTTGATACAAACCTAATTTGAACCTAAAGAATCCAATAATAAAGTTGGATTTTAGGTTTAACCACGTTTCAATGGTCATTTTGCAGAGAAACCTAAATTAGATTAAATACTGAGGTAGGGCCCCTATCTAGGTCAAAACAGGTTCCAAAGGCCAAATTGAAGGTTCTAAACCCTAGGGGATATTTTTCCATGAATTTTAGAGGGTTTAGTTGATTTTTATCCTGAACATAACCTTGTGAAATTAAGTGGGTTTGTTTTAGGGTTACAGAATATCGTTTAATTCTTAAATCTCACAATAACCCTTTTCTGACTGAACCATCCCACTTTTCCTCTTATTAAGTCCAATTGACCTATGTTTAACTCCTGAGAAATCCCATTGATGTACTGCAATGGTAAAATTATAGTTTTACCCTTTAGCTCATGTTTCCTTCCCAGAACAGTAATCCCTTGAATTAGGCCTTCCTTTAGGTTATGTAGGAGCTTTTGTTTACTTTCTCAGGTCAAAATGAGCAAGTTATGACTTATGATGAGGTTCTCATCAGTGCTCCCCATTCTTCCCCCTCCATAGATTTCATTTGTCACATTAAATTCAAATTCCAATTAACCTAGGTGTTTGCATAAATCGTAGGATTAGTTTGGTTGTTTGGATTTCCTCTCACACTCATTTCACCCTCGCTTATATAAAAAAACAAAAAGGTAATTTTGTGGGGTAATTTTCAACAAACACACAACATACACCCACATTCAAGACACTTAACCTACTTGATTTGCTTCTACTCAACCGGGTTCTGATCTGTGGAACCGGTGCACACAAATCAACACATAAAAGAGTAGAAATCATTCTAGGTTAACCATTTCTGTGTGCCTAACCTAATGGTGCAGTTGTGCCCAGTTGTTTGAGTTGTTTGGGCCACACCACTCAACCTAAAATCAACTCATCAAGTAGCTTCTTCTTAGGGTTTTCAATCTAGGTTCATACCAGGCACTCCACTTTATTTTGGTTTTAAAGGAAAGCAATCTTCACCCATGCTTGAAAACTTGGTTTGCCTCAAACTTGATTAAAATCAACCTAATTCTAAACCCTAAAAGCTACTTAAGCAAGATTTGAACTTTAAAATCTATGCATCATAAATAATCTTGCTTGAAAACCCTAGTTGTGCACGCATTTACACAATGCTCAATCAATCATTAAGGGCACAACCCATTTTAAAGGCCCATCACATTCCATAAGCACTACAATCCCAGGCCTCAATAGAATCGAGTAGACATTAGCCTTAAGGACCGATTCGCTCTTCAAGGCCTAGTCTGAGATTGTTCATGATTAACCTACTTGTACTGATTAATCTAATTTTTAGCTAGGGGAGTAGTGTCAAACAACCGCGGCTGGGGGGTATATTAGGAATTGGAGGTGCAAGGCAAAGGAAGAACCTTCTCCCCAGTCCCTCCTAACTAGTTGGATTGAGCAGACACAAGTAGAGTAAATCATTTATAATCTTAAGGCGGGTTTTGGGAATCTGTAGATCCTTAGGCTACCCACTTAAGAATAGGCTTGTTTTGTTGTGCTATAGGATCCTTATCCCCAGTCCTTCCGACCTTTTCCTAGCTTATGCTAGGAAGATGGTCATTGAATCCCCTATTGGAAGGACCACTAGAGTATTATAGGAGGCATAAATTGGATTTTGGTCAAATTGATCCCATGGCCGATCAACAGCCGCCTCTGCCTCAGGATCCACAGGAGGAATTCCGAAGGCAGCTGGAGCAAATGCAGAGAATGCAGGAATGGTTCTAGAGAATGTAAGGCGCTCAGCCCTTAAAGGATTTTTATGATCCTTCAAATTACGGGGAATGTCCCAACGTCCAGATTCTGGCCGGAGACGTAGAAATCAAGCCCTAAGTGTTAAGCCTAATCAAACATTACCATGGGCTTGGCTCTGAAGACCCATTTCAGCACTTAGAGGACTTGACCACTTTGGTCCAGACCACCAAGGCATGAAACGTGAATGAGGAGCAAAAGATCATGAGGCTCTTCCCCCACTCTCTTAGGGATAAAGCTGCTCATTGGTACATGACTATAGGAAGACCAATTGCAACTTGTAATGAGTTGAAATCAGCCTTTCTGAAGAATTTCTTCCCTGTCGGACGTACCAATGCTTTTTGACGAGTAATCACTACCTTTACCCAACGACCGAAAGAGCAATTTCATGTGGCCTGGGAGCGCTTCCAGGACCTATTACGGAGGTGTCCACACCACAAGGTGCCATTTTTCTACCACGGGTTGACTGAGCAACTCAGAAATCACGTGGAAGAGGGCACACGATTTGTTTGAGGTAATTTCCTCAACAAAGACGCAGATAGGGCACACAATTTGTTTGAGGAAATGAGTGAGAATTAAATCAATCATGCCTCCATGGATACTTTTAACCTGTCCCAGCAGTCCAGATCAAATGTTAATGAAGTCCATGACTCTCATTCATTTGATATGGAATTGATTTGTAACAAACTTGATAAGGTGGACTTGGTTGCTAAGAGAATGGAAGAGTGAATGGCTAGAAATTCAATGAACAACTCTCGATCCACTCAATCTTAGAATTCGAGATTCCATTCGTCGCGAGCTCCTTCTAGACGGGAGTTTGTGAATCAACTCGATGCAGCTCAACCTGCGAGTCAGCATTATTTGGAACCCCACGGGTTGCAAATTAGGGCCTTTGATCCCAGTTTTCTGATCCTTCCCTTTCTTTCTCTTCATCCTCACCCTATGAGGATGTCTGTGCTGTACAGGAGAATGTTAAATCCAACCCCTACTCTAATGCTTATAATCCGGGTTGGAGAAACCACCCTAACTTCTCCTGGAAAAACCTGGGGCAACAAACCCAATTCCAACCCAGCAACTATGCTTCGCAACGACCAATGGGTCAAGGTCATGTGTATACTCAGTTGCCCCCAAATTAGGTCACTCAGCCAGCTTGGAATGCCCGTCAACCTGTAGGGCAGGCTGATTTGAACCGATAAATGGTAGAGATGTAAGGATCCATGCTCCAGCTCATGCAGCAAATGAAAACCTCGCTGGATAACTTGCAAACCGGGCTCATAGCTAACAATCGTCAACACAGATCTCTACCATCCCAACCCGTACCCAACCTACGAAATATCCTGAATTTGGGCAACCAAGCCCATGGGTACGGAAATCAGAGGGACCCACACACACATGCTTAGGTGGTTGAGCAGGGTCCTTCTTCTTCTTCTGCACATCAATAATTCTTGGGTAATCAAGCCCATCCAATCTTTCCTAGCCCTCCCTAAGACCGAAACTCTTATGCATCCACAAATTCAGTTACCTTGAGGAGTGATCAACAAACTCAGGATCTACAACCACACTATTCTGATTTACCGAATCCTGAAGAACCTGAGGAGAGAAAGGAGAATTCTGGAGAAGAAATCAAGGCTCGGGAACCTGATTCCAAAGATTTAACTCATGTTCCTTTTCCTGAAGCCTTGATCAAATCAAAGAAGTCTGTTGATAGCAATGAGGAGCTTCTAAATATTTTTAAGAATGTTGAGATTAATATCCCGCTCCTCGACGCTATCAAGCATATACTGGCTTATGCGAGATTTTTAAAGGATTTATGTACACAAAAGCATAAGTCGAGAGAATCTATCCTGAGGAAGGTGGTACTCTCCGAGCAGGCTAGTTCTGTTATCTTGCACCATCTCCCTCAGAAAAAGAGAGATCCAGGTGCTTCATTGATTTCTTATGTCATCGGAGATTACACTTTTGATAGAGCACTTCTGGATCTGGGTGTATCCATCAACCTAATTCTGACTTCTCTTTATGAGAAGTTTGGCATAGGTGAACTTCGGCTGACTTCAGTAACACTACAGTTAGCAGACTGTTCGGTCACAAATCTGGGAGGCGTTATTGAAGATGTTATAGTTAAGGTTAAGGATTTCTATTTTTCTGTAGATTTCCTTGTCCTTGACATGGATGTATCGAAAAATCTGAGGAACACGCCCATCATTCTAGAGCGTCCGTTCCTGGCTACCACTAAGGCCAACATTAACTGTGAAAGCGATAGCATGGAAATCGCCTTTGGGGATCAACAAATGAAATTGGATATTTTTAAGGTGATTAATAAATTTGAGGATTGTGAATTTATTGAGGAACTTGAGGAGGATAATGTGAACATTGAAACTTGTTTGATGGTTTCTGCAATTGAAAGTTCCTCCTTTGATGATGAATTGAATCCGCAACCCTCTATGGTAGACCTGCCATCTTTCGAAGAGGTTATTGATTTTGTTCACTCTAAACCTCTTCCTCTTAATGAGTCATCAGCATCTTACCTTCAATCATCAACCTGCCCCAGCTTGAACTGAAACCATTGCCTAAGAATTTGAAATATCAATTTTTTGGAGCACAGAAGATGCTCCCTATGATTATCAGTGCTAAATTAACAAAGGAGCAGAAGATTAAATTAATTAAGGTCCTGAAGGAACACAAGGAGGCAATTGGTTGGACCATTCATGACCTTAGGGGGATCGAGTCATCTTGCTGCAATCATAGAATATTCTTAGAAGATGGATCCTGCCCTTCTCACCAGATGCAGAGGAGATTAAATCCAAATATGCAACAAGTGGTCAAAAATGAAATCATTAAGTGGCTCGATGAAGGAATTATTTATCCGATCTCTGATAGTCCCTCGGTAAGTCCCGTGAGATTGTTCCCAAGAAAGTCGGGATTATCGTTGTGACTAACGAGAGAGGAGAATCTGTCACAACTCGTTCAGCTTCATCTTGGAGGGTTTTTATCGATTACAGGAAGCTAAACATGGCCACAAAAAAGGATCATTTCCCTCTGCCTTTCATTGATCAAATCTTGGAAAGATTAGCCCAGCAGAAGTACTTTTGTTTTCTTGATGGCTACTCGGGATACATCCCGAGGATCATTAGCCCAGCAGAAGTTCTTATCCATCCTGAGGATCAGGAAAAACCTACTTTCACTTGTCCCTACGGAAACTTTGCTTTCCGTAGGATGCCTTTCAGTTTATGCAATGCACCTCCGACTTTTCAAAGGTGAATGTTAGCCATATTCTCTGACATGGTGGGAGAGTTTATGGAATTCTTCATGGATGATTTCTCTATTTTTGGAAAATTGTTTGACTCTTGTCTAGCTAATCTAGAAATGACTCTTAAAGGATGCATCAAAACACGATTGGTCCTTAGTTGGGAAAAGAGTCATTTCATGACACAAGAAGACATCGTCTTGGGTCATGTAATCTCTGAATGGGGAATTGAAGTGGATAAAGCTAAGGTTGATGCTATCGCTAAACTTCCTCCTCCCACATCTGTTAAACAAATTCAATCATTTCTTGGTCATGTGGGATTCTACAAGATTGGACCAAGCAACAATGGGATAGACTCAAATCTGAGGCCAAATACTAACTCTGGGAGGACCTTGAACTGTACCACATCAGCTCTGATCAGATTATTCACCGATGTGTTCCAGAGAACGAATTCAACAATATACTCGAGTTCTGCCACGCATCTACGTGTGGTGGACATTTCTTTGGGAAAAAGATGGCTGCAAAGATTTTGCAATCTAGCTTTCATTGGCCGTCTTTATTCAAGGATGCCCAGGATTTCTCAAGGTCGTGTTCCCGATGTCAGGCACTCAAGAGCATAACTAAGAGAGATATGATGCCCCCAAACCCAATTCTTCCTGTCAAAATCTTCGATGTTTTTGGCATCGATTTCATGGGACACTTTCTCCCTTCATTTGGACATCAGTACATTCATGTCACTGTTGATTATGTGTCCAAATGGATTGAGGCTATTCCCACCCAAACAAATGACCACAAGGTGGTCATCGATTTTGTCAAGAAAAACATCTTCAGCAGGTTCGGGATCTGAGGGCCATCATCAGTGATGGTAGCACTCATTTTACTAATGCCCAGTTCCGTAATTTGCTAGTTAAATATGGGATTAATCACAGAATTTCCACACCTTACCATCCCCAGACAAATGGACAGGTCGAGATCTCTAATTGGGAGATCAAGAATATTCTGTAGAAAATGGTTAGGCCTGATCGCAAGGACTGGACTCAAAAGCTTGAGGATGCTCTTTGGGCCTACCGTACAGTGTATAAAATGCCCATTAACATGTCTCTGTTTCGTTTGGTGTATGGAAAGGCATGCCATTTACCCGTAGAGATTGAACATAGGGTATTCTAGGCAATCAAGCAATGCAATTTAGATCTAAGTTTAGCTGGGAAGACCAAGAAACTCCAACTATCTGAGTTAGAAGAGCTTAGAAATGATGCATATGAGAATGCCAAGATCTATAAGGCTCGTACCAAAGCTCTACATGATAAATTGATTTCCCGAAAGAGCTTTGAGCCGAACCAGAAGGTCTGGTTATTCGATTCTCGACTTAAGCTCTTTCCCGGCAAACTTAGATCAAAATGGAACAGCCCATTCATTGTCGACCAGATTTTTCCAAATGGAGCCGTTCAGAACTCTGACCTAAAGATAGGTAACACATTTAAAGTCAACGGTCAACATTTGAAGCTTGTTATTGACCATACTCTTCCAGAACCCATATCAGACACGGTTGCTCTAGCCATATTGTGACTTCTTTGGCTGGACTTTGCCTAGTTGACGACATTAAACTCAGTAGTTGTACATGTGACACAAAGTTGACTTGAGCTTCATATTCAGGTGATATCTTTCATACTCTACCCTTTCTTCAATGTCTCGTTTTCTCCAGGTGGACATTGCATTAGCTAGGCATGGGGGGGTGGATTCATTTTTGAATCATTTTGTTAGCTCTGTGAAATTTTTGTAAATTTTATTTCTCTTCCTATATATACATAAAAAAATTGAATTAGGAAGGAATACTTGGACATTAGGACTTTTCAATCTTAGGAAATATTACATTAGGATCTGAACACAAAGAACCTTCAGGTATTTTAGCTTAATCTACCTGTGTATCCACTAAAATGTGGATTTGTTTTTCAAATCCTCGCCATCTTAATTCTATTGTAATTTGATTAAATTAGTTTGGCTAATAAGTACACGACTTATCAACACACCCTCTGATTTGAGGGAACTTTAAGTCTAAAGCATCTACACACTATCTTTTCATTAACTTGTTGAGCGGCAGTTTTAACGAAAATTGGGTAGCTAATGAACCTTCTAGGGTGATATGGCTGGTAAGTTATCGTGGATAACAGCCCATAGGTAGGTTGTCCAGAGCCCAGCCACTAAGTCATTCTCTTCTTACTTCCTTTAGGTAAATCTTAGACTAGGGAAGCCACCTACTTAAAAAAAAGTCAAACAAAAAAAAGAAAAGAAAAAAGAAAAGGAGAAAAGAAAAAAAAAGAAGAAAACAAAAGAAATAAGCCACACTTCACCGCAAGAGTATGGCTGGCAAGTTGTCGATGGTAACAGCTCATCGACCGGTTGTCCAGAACCCAGCTCAAGACATGCACTTAAAATTCCCAAAACATTTAGGAAGAAGAGAAGAAGTAGAATAAATCAGGGAGATATACACTGGATTCACCCTTGTGTTGACCCCATAAAAATAAAAGTTGGGAGAAAGCTACTGGTCGTAAAGATACACATTTAGGTAGAACTCTCTTTTTAAGGTGACCTAGAGGCGTAGAAACTCGAAGTCCGTTCTAATTGCTGATCAACGAGTCTATCACATTCACAATAAGATGCTTAGAACTTAGGGTTCTCCTCAAATATTGGGTGAGTTGAATGGCCATAGAAAGTCACTCTTTAACCGTAAACTAAAAAATCCAAAAAAATTAGAAAGGAAGAAAAAGAGAAAAAGAAATTTTTCTTTGAATAAGGCGAGGGCTTAAGGTGGTCTGCAATTTGGCAGATACTCGGATGCTGTTGTGTCTTTGAAAATTCAGATCCTAAGTAAAAATTTTCTTAATATTGAAAATAACTTATGCTCAAGTAATCCAACCTAATTCTTTTATAAATAACATGTAGTTGGGGGTGTGATTTAAACATATTTATATTACATAAAATGCCTATATATGCATGTTTCTAAGCATAGAGTTGCATTACATACTATAAATATTGCATAACATGCATCATCTTGCATTTAGATTAATCTGAATAACATGGAGGCTAATTGTCTCTTTTTATGGCTAGGGACTGGGTGACTTTTTATCGGGGCCTCAAATCGAAGATCCAACCATACGGATCTAATCAGGGCAATGATTGGAGTTCAATGACTCCAAGATCGCCCTAATCGGATATCCGTAGCATCAGATAAAGATCGAGGAATCCTAGAAGATCAAGGACCAAGATGGTGTTAATCCACACCACAGACAACAAATCCGACCACACGGATGGGTTTAGATTGACGATCGCAGCCTAACGACGTAAAAATCGACTCAATCCGATACCTGTGGCATCATCTACATTACCCAGAAGATGGACGGCCAAGATGGCACCATGTGGTGCCATCTCGGCCGCCCAACCGACCGCACGAACCCACTGAAGCACTTTGCACCAGCGCTTCTCCATCGTTGGATTAAAATTCAACGGCTGCGAGGAATGCACGCTTGAGTTAAGTACTCGACACAAACGTGCCCGCAGCACGTTGGTCGAGTGCCTTAACGAGGCGAGGAGGCGTGGGATCGAGCTCCTACATGCCTCAGATTGGAGCGGGTACGCAGGCGCGATCGACCACACAATGAAGATCCAATGGCTGCGCATGCCCGCTAGCATCCATGCTCCATCTAACGCCCCTGCGTGACGCAGGATCTCATGCGCAAAGTGCACGGTTGAGGCGATGCGAGGAGTGCTCTCAGCCGTTTGATCTCACGATCGAACGACCAAGATCTGACGAACGTGGACACGCGTTGAGGCGTAAGGAGGCGAGCGTGCGCACGTGCGCCGCCCACGAAGGCCACGTTCAGGCCTTTAGTAACGGATTTATCCGTCACTAAAGGTCCTAAACTAATGATTTTCAACATGTAATGACCAAAATGCCCTCACTCCTTGCAACTATAAAAGGAGACCCCCTCCATACGAATTTCTCATCCCTTCTCTTCTCTCTCTCTCCAAAGCTCAAGAGAAGCTTGTCCCACACCCGGGATGCTCCTCAAGAGATAAAGTCAATTTTTCGCCCCTATTTCAGAAGCGGATCCCTTGACGACGATGACGTGCTGCCTCGTTCTCGTTGTTCCTACCTCAACCTCCTTCCCACTCCGTTCTTTGTCTTCCAGGCATCGTCCCGTTCGGCTCATCCTCCAGGCGATCATCGAGAAGAATAACTTCTCTCTCCCATTCCTTTTGCCTGCTTTCTAGAGTAGAATTTTCTTACTTTCTAGTTGTAATAGTTTTCCTGCTTTCTAGTGTAATTTCTCGCTTACTTAATTGTATAAACATTTTGAAGTATCAAGTGAATGTTTTCTCTCTCTCTTATTCTAATTGTTTATAGCACTTCATTTCCTTGTAATTACTCCGCTTCTTAACAAAAATACGAAAAAAAATATAATTGCGAATTTAGATCGATGTAGCCTCCCTGAGTTTGACCCGAGATTTCTATTCTGATATAAATTGTATTTGTTGAACCCGAGTTCTTCACTTTTCAAACTACAACGATAGGTTTTCAAAACCAAATTCTATAGCGTAGTAACCCGACATTTCAACACAGTGCAAATAGTATGTAGATGCTTAGATTTAAAATCCCCTCAAATTAGAGGGTGAGTTGATGAGTCATATAATTATCACCCCAATTTATTGACCAAATTAAATATAATTACTTGGCAAGGACTCAAGACTAAGTCAACATTTAAGTGAACACCTGGGCTAATTAAGTCTGAAGGCCTGAAGAGTCTAAGTATTTTGGTCCTATCGTATCATTTCCTAAAGTTCATAACTTCCGAATGTCTAAGTTCTCTTCTTCCTAATTTCTTTCTTTTTTATATTTTTGAGTTTTCATTTTTTTTAAAGAAACTAAAAGAAATTCTACGAAGTTAATAAAATGATTTCAAGAATTAATTATCCACCCCCCCCATGCCTAAATGATGCAATGTCCTCATTGTAAAAATAAAGACATGAAAAGGCGGAGTAAACAGAATATCACCTGAATAATGTGAAAATCCGGTCAGCTCTGCAGAGAACATGGAATATAAACACGTGCTAAATTTAATGCCTTCAGCTAGGCATAACATACATACAAGGAAGAAATTGAGAATTCACAAGTACGAGTCAGAATCAAAATCAAAAGATTATTCCACAGACATGGACCAGATTATGGTACAAACCCATGCCCTAGGGTCGAGTGGTTCTAAGGTTCTGGATGAAAATCACCTAGAACCAAAGGTTGTTAACCTTACAGGCTCGGGCTTGCGATTTTGTGGTGTGGAACCCAAGACCAAAGTGTCGGACAATGGGTAAAGATGGTTCAATAGGTGTGGATGTCCACTTAACATTCAGCTCAAGAAAATAATCAGTTATTTCGAGCTTAGGTTGCACGTGAAAGATATCGTAAGGGTCCTGGTAGAAAGTAGGTGGTTTTAGGTCAACAGGAACCCTTAAATCCAAACTTATTTTTCCCTCTGAATTAACCTCCCAAATTTTCATTTCAACATTTCTATCTTCCAACATCAAGTGCTCAAGCTCTGAGACCTCTAGCATACCGTTCACCCCATAAGATTTACCCAAGTCCAGAAATCATGGCTAATGAAAGAGCGATCTTCATTTTCATTGAAAACTTTAACATAAAATGATGTGTCGTATTTAATCGCGTGGTAGAAAATCGCTTTTCAAAAATATTTTAATTTTCATAATCTAACCATGAGTAGTTAGGTCGTCTCCACAGGGAGGAATTAACCTATTTAAACTAATAAATAGTGTCTTGTTTATTAGGGAATCTCAGTGGGTATGCATATTCCGTAGTGCAACTTGTTACCCTCATGAATTCTCATTCTAAGCAATTAATTAAAATTGAAGGGGTTTATATGTAAAATTACCACAATATAATATTCTAATGATCTTGGTAATGATAATCAAGGTAACTACTAATTTCCCGTAAGACATTCCTTATTTACGATAATCAATGTGGCATGCTATTATCTAATTCATGAAATACTCAATCAGAAGCAATTTATAAAGAATAGAGAGATATGCATGGAAATTCACCTTAATATATTAATTTGGTAAATAAATGAATAGGAAGTTTCACAATTGCATTTTCCGTAATTACTAATTGAATGAAAACAGAGGTTTCTGCCTCTCTCTTCCATGCACAAGCGTGGGTCAACGGCTGATGGCGAGGTCGCACGTAGAGATGCGTCTTGACGAGTGCTTCACAATGGTGGCAGCGACACGTCGCGAGGAGGTCGATGGCGGTCTGCCAGCGAAGACGAATGCCGGTGACGTCAACGGCGGGTGGCACTTCATGGAGGGCAGCTTCCGACCTCCAGACGGGGTGGCCGAGCTTGTGAGGGTGCAACGAGTCTGTTGGAGTCAACGGCGCGTCAAACGACGGATAGAGGGGCCAGCTGCATGTGGGGATCTCCTGCCGATGATGGGTTCTTCTTCATTGAGCAGTGGAACAACGAGGAGGACGAAGAAGACAAAGTGGAAGAGGCACGCGTGTGGCTGCTAGCCGCATAAGGGCACGGCTATGCTGTGCACGGTGAAGGTGGATGCGCGATGGGTGCGTGCACAAGGGCACGCGAGGGCGCTTGCTGCTAGTGGGCGTGCTGCAACCTACGGGCGTGCTGCCTGCGGGCAGTCTTGGCCATGCACGGTGAAGGCGGTGCATGCGCTTGCAGGGGCTGCGGTGTGAGGACGGTGTAGGCGCACGGAGGTTGTGGCAGTGGCGTGCTTGCAGGGCTAGAAGGGCGCACCTGCGGTCGGTTGCACTGCAGGGCGTGGCGAAAGGTGCTTGCAGTGGGAACGTTGGAGAGAGCGCTTGGTGTGGGCTGGCATGGGTGCATGCCTGCAGGATGAGCAAGGGCAGGTGCAGGCGCTGAGCCAGTGCAATGAAGGTGGTGGAAGGTGTTGCATGAGCACAAGAGGGTGCATCGCCTGCGGGTGCGTGGTGCTGTGCAGGTGTGCCTGCAGTGAGAGGACTGCGCCAACGAGGCGTGATGGCGCTGGTGCGAGTGCGGGTGGGGCGGCTGCAGGCTGGAAGGGTGCTTGGTGCAGGTTGACGTAGTGCTTACTGTGCAGCAACGTGATGGCGGTGGAAGGTGACTTCAGTGCACGCTTGGTTCACAGGGTCAGCCCTCTCCACGGTGGAGAAGGTGGAGATAATTCCTCGCAAGGGGGAGGAAGAAGATGCCCTTCATCCAACTTTTCCCAACCTCTTTATCTCCTCTCCCTACGTGCGTGAGTTAAGGGATTTTCAAATCCCTTTGCTATTTTTGGCCGACGGCTGTTGAGGGAAGAGTTGCGGCTAGTCGGAGGATGAGGGATGGATTGAATCGGTTATTTGTTGGGGAAATTTATTCCCCCCTCCTTGTTCTTTCCAAATATCATTCCTACACATAAAAACATAAAATCATTACATATTAAGTTATAGAATGCTATAAAATAAATGTAAACTTAAATCATTATGCTTGCAAACATTCTATAACTTAATGTAGTTATTAAAAAACCTAACATGTAAGATTAAAGTTACTTAGACGTAATATTAGTCCATTAAAATGGACTCATCAGCTGACTCAGAATTGACTTGGATACAATAATTTCCAAATCAAAATCAATCCCTTCGAGCTGTGGTTGAGGAATGGGGCTACTGATTGAATCTTATAGTAAATGAGGATTTGAATCCTCCAAGTTAGCCCCAACCGAATCCAAATCTTCAATGAATGGGCTATCAAATGGTTCGTCATGCTCCTTGCGCTCGTTTGTCTCACTAAAATCATCTTCCTTATGCTCAAGTGAGACTTCACTAAGAGATTCTTCACCCTCAGAGTCAAAGAATTCTTGATCCGCATTTATATATGTCTCAAAATCATGTCATTTCATGATCTACGGAGACATATGTTTCTTCATTCCCCAGCTCAGGGCTCTCAGGTGAAACAATCAGTTCATCCTGAATTGGTTGCTCTAGACCAACCTGGTCATCTCCGATCTCAGAACATGTATCCTGCCGATAGGCGCCTAAGCGGGTTCAAACATTGGCTCTCCTGAAGGGGGTTCATCCTGGGAATCATCCCAAAATTGGACTAAGGCAACCGCGAATTTCATCCTCAACCTCGACAATTTCCCGAGTAGAAACTCACCCAGGCTCCTATCCCTAACATGTTGGAGCAAATCCAATAAAGAGCTATTCAGCTCATCAATCATTTTTATCATGGGGTCCAATGCTTGAGTGCATGGTGTTGGCTGAGCCTCTAAAGATTGGATGGTGTTCCTCAAGTTTGCCAACACCTTGTCTTGGACCTGGTTCACCTGAATTGAATTGTTCTGTTCAGGGTTGGATGGGTTTGGGTTCATTCTAGTGGAGTCAAGATATTGAGGTTCTCTAGTTCCTCCTTGATAGTAGGTCATCTCGGGTTGTTCAAAGAATGGTGGTGACCTATATTCAGTGGAATACTGGGAAGGGTAGTGTTATAGTCAACATATCCTTCTTGATTGTAGATCGGGTTAGGTTGATCATCAAAGGGTGGAGATCTATAATTATTGTAGCTCAAGGAAGGATAGTAATCATAGTCTTGTTGTCCAAGGTTAGACCTTGGACACTGAGGTCCGGATTCATATCCCTAATCAAAGTTGTCCCGGCTAGGAGATGGGTAGTCATAATTCAAGTCGGGATAGTAATCATCTTGGGGATAAGTGTTGGGAGGAGGGTAGGATGGGAAATACATGTAAGATGTGGAAGGATACATGGCAGAACAGGAGGGAAATCAGAAGAGAGAAAGGAGCCCTGCAATACAAGCAATCAACCCTATCCTTAGGTGGGTTTGCCTAAAGACCTACAGACTCCCAGGACCCGTCTTGAGATTATAAACAATTTAGTCTACTTTTATCCAGTCAATCCAACCAGTTAGAAGGAGGGACTGGGGAGAAGGTTCTTCCTTTGGCTTGTGCCTCCAGCTCCTAGTATACCCCCATCCACAGTCATGTGACACTACTCCCCTAGCTAGACATCAGACGGACCAGCAAAAGTAGATTAATCGAAAAAAATCTCAGTCTGAGTCTTGAAGAGCGAATCAATGCTTAAGGCCAACATCTACTCAGTTTTAATTAGGTTGGGATGATTGTGATCATGGAATGTGATGGGCCCTTTAGATGGGTTGTGCCTTTAATGATCAGTTAAAATGTGTGTGCATGCACAACCAAGGTTTGCAAACAAGGTTATTTGATGATGTGTCTTTTAGGGTTTAACCTTGTTTAGTAGATTTTAGGGTTTAATCCTTAGGTTGGTTCAATCAGGGTTTAGTAGAACACTCCAGGTTTTACAAGCATTGGTGATGATGTATTCCTTTAGAAATCAGAAAAAAATGTGGAGTGCCTGGTTCAGCCCTAAAAATCAACCCTAAGTGGCAAGCTACTGATGAATCACTTTTATCATAAGTGGTGCGGTCCAAACAGTTCAATCAATTGGCCTGTTGCATCACTTAGTTAAGGCACACAAAAATGTTTGACCTATTCAGATTTCTACTCACTTATTGGTGTATTGAGTTAGGGTGTACCGAATCCACAGGTCAGATTCTGGTTAAGTGGTAGATTCGATGTGAAGTGGTGCACCTTAAGTCGAGAGTTGTGGGTGTTAATGTGTGTCTCTTTTAGAAAATCCCACAATAGAAAAGTATTTTTTTAATTATTTTTTTAATATATGCGGGTGGGTGAGGTAAGGTGAAGTGACAATCAAACAATCAGATCTATCCTAGGGTTTATAAAAGCACTTAGGTTGATTTGAATTTGTGTTATTAGTGTGGTGAAATGAAATCTAGGGTGGGGGTAGCGAGGAAAAACTTACAAATGTCTCTACCCGCACTTTACTCCAATCTACAGCCTTCGACTCCTCGATCAGGTTCATGCAAGACAATAAATCGAAGAAGAAAGATAGATTAGAAAGATATGTAAGTAATGCGGGAAAATGTGAAAAAAGAAAACAAAGAGCGTCGCCTCCCCAGCAACAGAGCCAAAATGATGAGGTGGGATTCGCACGAGGAAAGGTTCGGAGTTTGGAAAACCCGTCGTCGTAATTTGATTCATGAGAAAATCCATTGATCAAATAAAATTTATAATCGAAACTCAAAAAGTGAGTCCCAAGTCGAACACGGGGAGGTGAACGTTTGGTTTTGAAAAATCCACGTTTGGCTTTTATTTATTTTTGTCGTTTTTATCTTTTCTAATTTTTTTTGGTATTTTTTATCAAGAAAGCGATTAGGTCGATGAAATTTTATCTAGCTAATCTACATGCGAAAATATAAGAGAGAGAGAGAAACAATCATGGATTTCTAATCAAATGTTCTTTTACAACTAAGAAAGCTGGAAAGATTACACTATGAAAGCAAAAAAGATAGAAAGAGGTGAGAGAATCCCCCTCGATAGTTGCTCAAAGGACAACTCACTCTGACGTCACCTAGAGGAAGGTGGTGAGGAGCAGGATGAACGGGGACGGAGCCGGAGGACGGAGGATGGGGCAAGACGAAGTCGCGGCGAGGATCTTCTTCCCGAAGGGCAGTGATAGGATGGCCACGGGGTGCTCCACGAATGGGGATGAGAGGTGGAAAAACTATTTTCTTTTCTACTATAAAGGAGCATCCCAAGCTTGGGACAAGCTCTCTCTAGAGCCTTGGAGGTGGCGAGAGGAAGAAAGGAATAGATGGTTTGGAATGGAGGGGGGTAGGTCCTTTTATAGTAGAGAGACAAAATCATCCATAGGCAATTAGTGACGGCTGTAATCGTCACTGAAGATCAGACCAATTGTCGTTGAAGATCCGCACCCTTCAATTCCTTTGCTAGCGTGTGCATAGTGCAAGCCATTAGTGACAGCTACAAGCATCACTAAAGGCCCACCCAACTGTCGCTAACGATCTGTGCCCTTCAATTCCTTTACTGGCGTCGTGCTAAATTCTGTTACTGGCGTCGTGCTAAATTCTGAAGCTCGTATGGATGTCGCATTACCCCCTGGCCTTTGATCTTTCTCGAACCTCATATGATGCTACGAGACTCTGATCTAGACAATTTTGGAGGCGTTAGAATCTGATCGTCGTCCTAATCAGATCCGTACTGTCTGATCGTCCATCCGAGGCCCTGAAATAACTCTTCTTCTCTCCTAACCATAAAAAGGACCCAATTAACCTAAAATATATACAACTACTCTAAATGCAGAATGATGCATGCTATGCAATATTTATAACATGAAATGCAAATCTAATCCTTAGAACATGCATGATTAGGCATTTTAACTTAAATAGATGTGTCTATATCACCTGCCTTACCTCCTTAGCAAGTTTTAGCAAGCCAAATACCTCTACTTCTCCTCCTCTGGCCACCAAACCTCTACTCCGGCGACCTCTCTCTGTCCTCTTCTGACCATTCAACCATCAAATTGGATGGCCAATGATTGCGCAGCAATCATAGATCTTAATTGACCTAAATTAGGCTAGAACTTAGCATAAGCTAGTGTAATTCATGCATGCATAAGCCTTATTTGCATCCTTACTGCTTTTCCTTAGCTATGCATGAAATAATGATATAATGTACTAATTAAGTACATTATATAAATTGTAGGAAATAAGAAGCTTAGAAGTTGGATCTAATGCTGGATCTGAAGCTGGACCTGAAGCTAGTGCTGCATCAGAGCTGGAGCAAAAGATTAGAATAAAATGTAGTAGAGAAATAATGGAAAGGGTTGAGGTATGCTATTTTATTAAGTAAGAGTAAAGTAGTTAAATTATGAAGAACTTAGGTCCAATCGTAGCCCTAGGATAGCCCTAGAAGCCTTCCCAAGCCTTAGCCACCTCTAGATTAGGTCACCATAGCCTAGGAAGCCTCAAAATCCTAATTTCAGCCCTTATCTGGACGTCCAGGTAGGTTATTGGATGTCCAAGACCCTTAGCCACAATCTGCACACCTTAAACCCATGTCTACAGTGTTATTGGACATCCAGACACTTGGTCAAATGTCAAATTTTTGCAAAATACACAAAATAGAACCTTAAATCCCTTCTGACTCTAATTGGACATCCAGACAACAAGTCTGGACTTTTGATTTTTGAGTATAAGTCGTCTGATACCTTTATTGGAAGTTTGGAACTATTCTCCAGTTCTTGTTTTGGAATTCAAGCTTGATCTTGAGTTCCTAGGTCCCTAAACCTAATTCCAACCCCTTATGAACCTAAATTAAGGTACCCTAACCTTAGTACACCACCTTTAGACCTTCCTAAGAACCTAAGTAGGTTCCCGTTAAGCCCAATTGACTTAGATTAGCATTGCCTAGTCAATTGGACTCTATGAGTCTAATTGAGCTCAAATCTCAACCCATACAAGTCCAATTGGACTTAGTGAGAGTCCAATTGACCTAAGGCCAACCTAATTGAGTTATTTCACTCTCAATTAGGTTCACACTCATTCAATTAAACTTGTGTTAAGTTTAATTGCATTTTCTCCTTAGCAAATTAGGGTTTGCAACCCTAATTTGAGACCTACGTTAACCTAAACCTATCAGGACCTAACCTAGCTCACTTAGCCACCTAGGGCACGACCACAGACACACACACACCCATTCATGCACTCCCACATCACCTAGAGTATTCTAAGTTTGTCCAAAGGTTGTGTCACTCTTGGCTGCTAAGATTAGCAACCAGGAGACATTCAAATTGTAGATCCACGTTCGGTGGCTCTGAAAGCCACCCATCCACCCTCTCTCTCCCTCTCCCACGAGCTCCCACCATGGGCCTCTCTAGAGAATTCCATAATTCTCTAGAGAGCATCCCTTAGGCCTATAAAAAGACCTAAGGGGTGGCCATTTGGTCAATCTTTGCTCTTTGGCTCCATTCCACCTACACCACCTCCATCTCCACGAGTACCCCATGGACATCACCACCTCCATGGAAATTGCCTAGATCACCTTCTCCAACCTCTCTCCAAGGGTCGGCCTAAGCACCATTGGCTGCCCCTCTTTCTCCTCTCACCCTCTCAAAGGCCATCGAAGCCCACCTCCGAATGACCTTCGTTCTATTAGCTAGATAAGTAGCATAGTTCTTCGTAGATTTATTGCTTTATTTACTGCTTAGCAGTGTAGCTATCTCTCCCTCAAGCATGGTGCATGAGCAATCTCTTGCAGATCCTCACATGCACACATTTTCTGTTAGCTAGATTTAAATTTCCCTATACAATCATTCCGCTACCTGTGCTGTAACCACCATCATGCCTCAATGAAAATATTTATATATATATATATATATATGTTGAAAATCACCATTTGCCTAATTATCATCTTTTGGTGTGATTCAAGTTGCATGCTTTCAATTTCTAATATTCTGGCAACAGCATGTCTTATATCAATATGTATTTAGTATAAATCGACACATAATTTTAAACGAGTAGAGCGAGCAAGATCGAATTTGAATTTGCATTTCCAAAATGCCTCCCAGAGATAAATAACTGAGACTCCAAATCTCGTTATTATAAAAATTATTTTTGATAAGTGGATTTCGCAACTATACTACGACGTTGTTTTCCCAAACCTCACGATTTCCTTGAGAGAAAGAAGAGAAGGAAGAAAAGAGAGTGGGGGAGTTTTGCACTGCCTCCCTATTGAAATTGCACTAGAGGGGGGGTGAATAGTGAAATTATAGAATATTGTAATACAAAAAATTCAATCACACAATATACTCAATTACTTTTAGGTGGAAACCCAAGATGGGTGAAAACCACCCCCTAAGCCAATCTCTTGACTTAGGATTTTCGATCACAAGGTGATCAATCCACTAACCACACTACTTAAATGAGGGTAGTGTACCTCAATTACAATTCCCACCTCCGATCCCTTAACGGAGGTTTCTCTCTTCAAAATGAAGAGACGGGGACCCGACAGGCCGGATACCCAAAATACAGAAATTAAGAAGTAAAAATGACACCTATAGAGCACCCCAATAATTTAGTTGCTTTCTTATCTACTAAGCATGAAAAGAACTCCCTGATGATTTGCAGAACGGAGCGAGTGGGGAATATGGATTTGCCCTTTGATCAGAGCACAGCACAAGGGCAAGATGGAGCTTAAAGTAGTGAGCAAGAGATTTTTCTAATGGAATTGTATCTCAAGAGGTGTGTGTTGCCTAAGAGGAGTTATAGTCTATTTATAGGCAAGTTTGGAACCTTCAAGAACACTTGGGAGAGCTCTTCTAGCCGTTGGAGACAAATCCCAAGAGTTTAGGACGAAATCCACACAAAATCAGGGCAATGATGATTCTGACAGCAACATCTGACGTCTAATTATAGGACCAGACGTCTCACAGGACGTCTGATTTTTATTATGGTCGTCTAATATTGCAGGACATCCTTAACTGACTCTATTGGATCAAAAGAAGGACGTCTGATATTATCTCATAAGACGTCTGATTATTTAATTGGACGTCTAATGAATGGTGCATTCGTTCCTGTTATCATCGGATCCAAACAGGGTTCTAGGTTTAGAGGATCAGACGTCGTTATGGACGTCTGAGGACATTACCAGACGTCTGGAAACCTAAATACTCTTCCTTGCTACTTCTGCCAAAAGATTATGTGGCCGTAGAGAGATACGCACAGAAAATCATGGCCAACGGTTCAAAGGCAGACGTCTGGAAGTGTGTCAAGACGTCTGTAAATTGTTTTTGCCTACAGAAAGTCTAACGGTTAGTATGAGGACGTCTGGGTAAATAATCAGACGTCTGTGAACGGTTATCGACGTCTGAAAGTGAAGTCCTTCGACTGATGTTTATGAGGAGATGAACAAAGGCAGAAATATTTGAAACTAGACGTCTGATACACATGTCAGATGTCTTATGGTGGAAAATCAGACGTCTGGCATTTGTCATGGACGTCTGATAAAAGTATAAGTGTTGGGTTTTTATTTCTAATTTATCCTAAGTGTAGAGAGCCTAAGTTAGCTATTTATAAGTTTTGTTCGGGGGCTCTTTACAATATTTCTAGACTCAAATAAAATGAAAATTACAACCTTTGAAAGTTTACATGAAAAATCCTAAGACCTAATACTTATGCTACTCTTCTTTACGCTTTTAATCTCCCGTCTTGGAAAGCTTTTTGAAATCCTGCAAATATGTTATTACAGAGAGAAAATAATATGCTACGCTTTATTTTTTTTATTTCATTTTCTTCATTTTGTAAAATCATCAAAATATTATATCGAGTGGTTGAACTAACAATCTCCCCCTTTTTGATGATTTTCAAAATATAGCTGTAGGTTCCTATTTCCTCCCCCTAAAGGTTGTACTTGGTAGTCTTTATCTTTTTAGGAAGTTTTTATATTATTCCTTAAGTTCTTACCTACATTCTTCTCCCCCTTTTTGAATATCATCATGAAGGGTTGTTAAAGGGAGTTGAAATCCAAACTACAAGAGTGATATCTACAAAGTAGAGTGCATGAGTAAAACTGCATGTTTAACTGATACCAATTGAAGGTTCTTCCCTACTAGGAGGGGTGACGTAATAATTGCGGAAATAATATATAAAGCAATCTCACAAAAAATCAATCGCACAACTACAAAAGTAATTTTTAGGTGGAAACCCAAACCGGGTGAAAACCACCACCTAACCCTCTCGAGTTAGGATTTTCCGATCAACCTAGTTGATCAAATCCACTAACCGAATCACTTTAAAACGAGGGTGATTCAACCTCAGTACAACCACGCTACAAGTACGAGGGTAGCGTTCCTCAACCCCTTCTCTCCACGAGAAGGATTTTGTCCCACGAAGGAGACGGGAATTCGCAAAGCGAATACCCAACCAAAAGACAAAGGTAAAATAAACAACAAACCTATAGAGCCAACAAAGTAATAAACCTAAGCGTCTATAGGATTTAGGAAACTCCCCTTTGCAAGGAGTGCGTCGACGATGACGCGGTGCGTGAGCCACGCGACGGTGCAACTTCGCTCTCGTGAACTACGGCGGGAGAGCGGGTGCGCAACAGCTTGATGCTCTCAAGAGAATGGTGCTTGAGCTTGGAGAGCAAGAGCTAGCTAGGACACAAGAGACTGGAAAGTGTAATACAAATTGTTTCTTGTGTATCTTGGTCTCTCTAGGTGTGTATCTTGTGTGTAAAGGCTCCCCTCTATTTATAGAGGCCTTAGGAAGGCTTTGGAAGGCTTGGAAAAGCTTCCATAGCCGTTGGGTGCAAAGCCCAAGTGAATCAGCCCGAAATCAAGAACAATCATTGTTCTGACAGGCTTATCAGACGTCTAATTATAGCATCAGACATCTGGAAGTTCACTATAAGACGTCTGATTAAAAGGTCAGACGTCTGATTTTGGGCGGGTCTCTCCCTGACTTGGATCAGATCTAAACAGGGTTTTTACGCAAGTCCATCAGACGACATACAGGACGTCTGGCACTATGTCTGGACGTCTGGAAACCTACTTTTACTGTGGGAATTGATTTCCAAACGTTGCAACGGCTAGAAAATCTCTGAGAAGAGATTTTGGGTCAGCCGAGGCAAAACGGTCATTTATCAGACGTATGGAAAGTCCTATGGACGTCTGATAAGGCTCTAACGGTTATATTCTTGAGTGTCTGCTAAGTCAGCCAACGATCCACTAATTGGACGTTTGACAAATGCATCAGACGTCTTCTAAGACGTCTGGTCTAAGGTATGGACGTCTGATTTCATCAGACAGAACTAACTATGTCCAGCCTAACAGTTATCAGACGTCTGAAACAACAGTCAGACGTCTTAAAATGCTTTATCAGACGTCTGGAAAGTCTGTTTGAACCCTATATTGGTTTTCTAAGTATTCTACAGAAAACCTAAGTGTCCTAGGGTTGTGCCGGTGTTCCTAGGACTACTGTTAGGGTTCTTTGAGGCTCTTTAACATGAAATATCTAAGGAAAAAAAGAGCAACAAAAGAAACAAAAAATACAACAAGTACAAAAGAAGGAAATCTATCCTATTCTTCATTTCCTTCCATCTTCAATCTGTCGCTCCACGCGAACGTCCTCTGTTTTCCGTCAAGCTCCTCCAATTCGTCCTGGATGCGAGCTCGAACTCCGTCTAAACACGTCCACATTTGCAATTGACCTGAAATCTAGGACTCAAATTGCAAACGTTAAATAACACGTGTTTTGTTATCATCAAAACAAATGATCGTGGTGCTCTAGCACCAACAATCTCCCCCTTTTTGATGATGACAAAATCGTAAATAATGCATAAAATCCTCCCCCTTTTTGACATTATCAAAAAGGTTTGATTGATTTTACATTTCATATAACTCCCCCTTAAAACATGCTCTTCTATGAGTTTATTTTAACAAAGGTGATATTCTCCCCCTTTTTGTAACAACAAGACAGCTATTATTTTTCTCCCCCTTACTAAAGGAAATTTAGCTACCTTATTTCTCCCCCTTAAAAATTGACAATTAGCTCATAAATTTTAACTCCCCCTATCTAAATGCTACTGATAAACAAAGATAGGGTAAAGGGTTTTACGTCCCCTACCATGGCCAATAAAATGGCCCAAATGGTGGTGGTGGACGCCACATCGGATGGGGCTCCCATCCGTAGCTTGGAGGCCCAGGCATCGACGCCGGTCTCCAATCTGGTGGTCGACGTGCGGCGGGTCCGTCGTTTGTTCGTCGTCTTGTCGGTCTTCTTGTTCTCCTCCTTGGTCTACTCCTTGGTTCTCCCAACTCGAGTTGACCAGACTTGAGCTTGTAGGTCCAGTCCTTTATGTTGTAATTATCCCTGAACCGTACAAAACAAGATTCTAATTTTTTCTTCAGTATCCAAGTGAGCTTGGATCCGGATCTGTTAGCGGGTCTCCTTGATGGAGATCCTTTCTCAATCTTAGGGCTATATAAATCATCTACTTTGTTGATTAGTTTGTTAGAGCTTTCCCTAAGACATGCAATTTCTTTTTCTATAGTATTCATCTTAGTCTTTAAATCAGAAATTTCTATTTTTAGACTATCATTTTCCTCAATCAATTTATTATTTTCATTGATGAGGTCTTGATTTTCTAATAATAGGTTATCAATTCTAGGATTAGCTTCTAGATCCTTAAGTTTTATTTCTAACCTATCATTTCAGATTTAAGAAAGCTAAGATTCTTTTTCATGCTTTTGTTTTCTATTTTTAGAGATTTACTAAGCTCAAATAGTTCATTAAAAGCTTCTTGTAAATCAAAATTTACCTCGTCGTCGGAGTCACTTCCGCTTTCGCTGGCGCTATTGGTTCCTCTGGCCATGAAACCAAAGCAAATGGTTTCTTCTTCTTTTTCTTCTTCTTCCTCCAAGCTTGTCTCCTCATGAGTGCCTTCCAACCTCCTCCATATCTCGTGGGCAGTGGTGCACTCTTTGATTTTCTCGAACTCCTTTAGACTCAATGCACAATACAGGGCATTCATTGCCTTTGCGTTGAGTGAAAGCTCTTGAATCTGCAGTTGCGAGTAGCCTCCTTGGGGTCGCTTCGGGATCTCGTATGGGGTTTCGCAACATCCCCATATCTCAAATTCAGTGGCTTGGAGCCACGTCTTCATCCTCAACTTCCAATATCCAAAGTCTCTCCCGTCGAAATAGGGTGGTCGGACGGTGGACTGCCCTTCGGAGATTCTGATTGCTGATGTGCTTCCCTCCATTTGATCTCTTGCCGGGTGTTACTCCGATCTCGCAAGACCTTCTCTGATACCAAATGAAATTGCACTAGAGGGGGGGTGAATAGTGAAATTATAGAATATTGTAATACAAAAAATTCAATCACACAATATACTCAATTATTTTTAGGTGGAAACCCAAGATGGGTGAAAACCACCACCTAAGTCAATCTCTTGACTTGGGATTTTCGATCACAAGGTGATCAATCCACTAACCACACTACTTAAACGAGGGTAGTGTACCTCAATTACAATTCCCACCTCTGATCCCTTAACGGAGGTTTCTCTCTTCAAAATGAAGAGACGGGGACCCGACAGGCCGGATACCCAAAATACAGAAATTAAGAAGTAAAAATGACACCTATAGAGCACCCCAATAATTTAGTTGCTTTCTTTTCTACTAAGCATGAAAAGAACTCCCTGATGATTTGCAGAACGGAGCGAGCGGGGAATATGGATTTGCCCTTTGATCAGAGCACAGCACAAGGGCAAGATGGAGCTTAAAGTAGTGAGCAAGAGATTTTTCTAATGGAATTGTATCTCAAGAGGTGTGTGTTGCCTAAGAGGAGTTATAGTCTATTTATAGGCAAGTTTAGAACCTTCAAGAACACTTGGGAGAGCTCTTCTAGCCGTTGGAGACAAATCCCAAGAGTTTAGGACGAAATCCACACAAAATTAGGGCAATGATGATTCTGACAGCAACATCTGACGTCTAATTATAGGACCAGACATCTCACAGGACGTCTGATTTTTATTATGGTCGTCTAATATTGCAGGACATCCTTAACTGACTCTATTGGATCAAAAGAAGGACGTCTGATATTATCTCATAAGACGTCTGATTATTTAATTGGACGTCTAATGAATGGTGCATTCGTTCCTGTTATCATCGGATCCAAACAGGGTTCTAGGTTTAGAGGATCAGACGTCGTTATGGACGTCTGAGGACATTACCAGACGTCTGGAAACCTAAATACTCTTCCTTGCTACTTCTGCCAAAAGATTATGTGGCCGTAGAGAGATACGCACAGAAAATCATGGCCAACGGTTCAAAGGCAGACGTCTGGAAGTGTGTCAAGACGTCTGTAAATTGTTTTTGCCTACAGAAAGTCTAACGGTTAGTATGAGGACGTCTGGGTAAATAATCAGACGTCTGTGAACGGTTATCGACGTCTGAAAGTGAAGTCCTTCGACTGATGTTTATGAGGAGATGAACAAAGGCAGAAATATTTGAAACTAGACGTCTGATACACATGTCAGATGTCTTATGGTGGAAAATCAGACGTCTGGCATTTGTCATGGACGTCTGATAAAAGTATAAGTGTTGGGTTTTTGTTTCTAATTTATCCTAAGTGTAGAGAGCCTAAGTTAGCTATTTATAGGTTTTGTTCGGGGGCTCTTTACAATATTTCTAGACTCAAATAAAATGAAAATTACAACCTTTGAAAGTTTACATGAAAAATCCTAAGACCTAATACTTATGCTACTCTTCTTTACGCTTTTAATCTCCCGTCTTGGAAAGCTTTTTGAAATCCTGCAAATATGTTATTACAGAGAGAAAATAATATGCTACGCTTTATTTTTTTTATTTCATTTTCTTCATTTTGTAAAATCATCAAAATATTATATCGAGTGGTTGAACTAACACCTATCTCTCTACACTTAGCTGCTGAGAGGCTTTCGTGCCTCTGTGGTGTTGTGTTGTGCCTCTCTCTCAAGGCTTAAAGGAAGGAAGAAGAGGCCTTTGCCTCTCTGTTGAAGCTACTCCTCCTAAACACTTAAATCGTCTGGGGCTTTTTTTTGTCATCTGATTCCTGAGGCATTTGATTCTGTGGTTGAGCTTACTATTCATATATTTGAGTATTTGTGAGGTTTAAACTTCAGGAGTAACTTGGTGATTCAAATCGCCATTTTACCCTAATCCATTTGCATTCTAATATTGACTCTCATATATATATATATATATATATATCTCATTTTTTAATGGAATCTTGGTTATAGTTGCTAATATTTGTGTTTAGAATTGTGATCTTTGAAATTGAATTGTCATTACTTGCTCCCAATGTTTGACCTCGGCTAATCTTTTTAAAATTTGAGTTACAAATTTAAGTGTTTTCGAGCGATCTCGACTTGCTACATGATCACATGTGTTTCCCGAGTTTGAAATCGGAGTTACGAGTAACCCATCGTCGTAGCTACAAAATGCGTCAAATAAAATTTATACCGAAACTCGAAAAGTAAGTCCCGGATCGAACACGGGGAGGTGAACGATTGGTTTTATGAAATCCATGCTTCACTTTTATTTATTTTTTCTCTTTTTTATCTTTTCTAATTTTTTTTGGTATTTTTAACAAGCAAGAGATTAGGCCGACGAAAACTTTATCTACTTGCAAAAATATAAGAGAGAGAGGGAGACGGAGAGAGAGAGAGAAACAATCATCTATTCATCAAGAATTGTTTGTTACACAACGAAAGTGGGAAAAATCTACACTACGAAATCGTAAAAAGATAGAATGGGGTGAGAGAAATCCCCATCGGCAGTTTCTCGGAGGACGACTCGCTCTGACGTTGCCACGGGATGCTCCACGAATGGTGATGAGGGAAGGGAAAACTATTTGAATTTCTACTCTAGAGGAGCATCCTGGGCTTGGGACAAGCTCTCTCTAGAGACTTGGAGGTGGTGCGAGGAAGAAAGGAAGAGATGGTTTGGAATGGTGGTGGGAATGTCCTTTTACAGTGGAGGATGAAGAACAAATTCGCATCTAGGTCATTATTGACATCCATAAACGTTGCTGTAGCTGTCGCTAAAGATCCACCATTCAATTCCTCTTGCTGGCACATGCAGACCATTAGTGATAGCTGCAAGTGTCACTAAAGGCACAAGTCACTGAAGATCCGCTCCACTGGCGCGCGCATCATGTGTTGCATGCCTCACATGCCCATGCTCCCTACGCCATGCGCACGCGCTAGCATGCGCTACACTGCTACTGTGCGTGTATGTGGCTGTGCGCGTGTGCTGCGCGCGGCTGCAGCAGTGCGCGTGCGCTGCTGCTGGCCGGCATTGGGCGACCTGGATGGTGCCATGTGGCACCATCTGGGCTATCCATTCTTCTTCCTTTTGTAGAGGGTGCCGCGGTGCTCAGATCATGATGATTCTCACGCTGCTGGACTCCTATCGTCGCTCTGGATCCATCCGTACAGTTGGATTTTCCATCCGAAACTCATATGGATGTCGCATTGTCCCTTGGCCATTAATCTTCCTCAGACTTCATATGATGCTACAATTCTCTGATTTAGACGATTTCAGAGGCATTAGGCTCCGATCGTCGTCCTAATCAGATCTGTACGGTCTGATCATCCATCTGAGGCTCTGAAATAAGTCTTCTTCTCTCCTGACCATAAAAATGACCTAATTAACCTAAAATATATACAACTACTCTAAATGCAAAATGATGCATGTTATGCAATATTTATAGCATGCAATGCAAATCTAAGCCTAGGAAAATGCATAAATAGGCATTTTAACCTAAATATATGTGTCTAAATCATACCTCCATGCCTATATTTTGCTAGTCCCTAGCAAAATTAAACTATATGCTATGTATAAAAGTAGAATTAGGATTAGATCACTTAGGCCTAAGTTGTTTATTAATAATAGAAAATTTCAACTAAGGTCCTAAACAACGATAACTCAACAATACCCAGGTGCCTGCTGTTGGAACCTTGTTCCACATCTTGTTTTGGTGTTAAGAAAATTATTATGGATTAATGTTTGCCATTAAGTGTTTTTCAGATTTAGGTGAAGGAGCAAGGCAAACAGGAAATGATGGAGGAGAAGATCATGATGAGAAAGAGAAGATGATGATAAGAAAAAGGCAAGATGACAAAGAAGAGTCGAGGAGAAGAAGATCATCTTCGACTTTAGTTATTTAGTTTAGATTTTATTTTTATAGATTATGTATGCCTCTTAACAAGAGAACTTAACTTAGATCGTAAAATCAATTAGAGATAAATTAGGATTCATATGGCATTCGTTTTCAAAGTACATAATTGATTAAATTGCTTAAAATAGGTACTTGTGAGCAAGTACCGGTACTGTTCATCAGTACTGGTATTTGCAAGGCATAGGTTTGAGAATTCATCTCAAACTGTGAACAACAAGTACCGGTACTAATCATGAGTACCGGTACAGGTTAGCCACAGGTTGAAGGCTTTATTCTGGCCTGAACCTTACAAGTACCGGTACCCATGATGAGTACTGGTACCGGTAGATTACTGTGCCCATAGAATTCCAAACCTGGCAGTCACAAGTACCAGTACCCATGATGAGTACCAGTACTAGGACTCTTGTACTGGTGGCAATGAGCTGCTAGTACCGGTACCAGTTAACCGTTGGCTCAATTCTGAATGGCTAGAAAATTAATTCCAACAATGTGAACATTGGGAATTAATTCCCAACGTCTAGTAGACGAATCCTTGAGGTCCTAAACTCTATATAATGACCCCAGAATTCATTGTTTGTACAAAAGAAAGATTAGAAATAAAAGAGAAATTCCTAGAGCTATATTTCCCAAATTTCCACCATATTCACAAGAGAAGAAATCGGGTTTGCTGCTCTCAATCTCTCTATATTTTGCAAACACTTCAACGACATGATTTCTTCACACATTGTCAAAGCGATTCACGCTCATTCTAAGCTCTCAAATTAGTAATATTATTTTAATTATTGTTGAGAGGCTTAGGTTCTTGTTGTAAGAGTTTTCTTTCTTACACCAGTTTTCACTTATATTTTGAGCATTTGCTCGTTGCGTTGTAACAAACCCGTTCTTGTAATTGGGTTGAGGTAACTCGTTAATTACCTCATTTAGTTAATTGATTCTCTCGGGGTTGAGAGAATCGCGTTAAAAACCTTAAGCTAGGAGGCTTAGGTAGTGGAGTACCCGAGAGGAACCACTATATATCTTGTGCCTTTGTTTTTGTGGTTTGTTTTGTCTTGCAATTTTTATTTCCCACACTATTCATCCCCCCTTCTAGTGTGCTTGTGATTTTCAGATCCTACAAAGTGGTATCAGAGCTTGCTCACCTACCAAGATGCAAACCGCCCAAGTCCTCACCTTATTTGAAAAGGGAAAATACATTTTTTATTTTTCTTCTTTTCTAATTTTTTTGTACTTTTGGAGTTTGAGAGTTCCGGGATAACTTTTTACGGCTACCCGACCCACCCAAGACTCAAAAAGGACTCTAAGTGCTAAGCATCTTGTGAAAATAGTGAGAGACTCACAAGACAGCCGTTAAAATGGACTTCAGGTTGGTGTCAATAGTGATCAGATGGGAGAAAAAATGAGAGAGAGAAGGCGAGAGAGTGATCTGCGTCGGGTGGCAGGCGGTGGTGCGGCGGAGCCATCTAGGGCTGGAGGAGGAGGCAAGTGGAGGATGTGGAGATCGAGGGCTTGGAGGAGAAGGGAGCGGGTCTGGCAGGAGAGTTTTCGTAGGACGTCTGAAATCATTCCAAGAAGACCCTGGAGGAGGATGAATGGCGATGTTCTTTGTTTCAGATGCAGACAAAGGGGACATGTGGCGGCGATTTGCAAAAACCCTCTGATCTGCTTGGTGTGTAGGGGAGAAGGGCACAAACGTGAGTCATGCCCTAGGAGGGTTCCTCTTTAGACAAAGAGGGTATTCTCGCACCCTGTCTGGAGGGTGAAGAAAGAAGCCCAACCGCCGCCGCCGCCGACTTTGGGTAGGCACTCAATCGAAGTTGAGATCCCGACTTCTGAAGAGATCTTGTCTGCAGAGATCATGCTAAGGGGTGCTTTGATTGGCGAGATCATGGCAGGCAAACCATCGATAGATAGGCTTCAAAACTTGGTATGTTCCTTAAATCTCTTGTCTGCAGGCTGGAAGGTAGCCATGCTATCCCATTCTCGATTCCTGGTTTATGGTTTGGGTATGATGGATGTTGAACGACTGAGATTTTGTTCGAGCTCTTTTGAAGAATTTATTGTGATTTAGAGAATGGTGTCTCCCTTTGATGAGGCTCTCCTTGATCGGCCTCCGCAAAGAGTGGGCTCTAGGAGGATTCTTCTTGAGATTTCTGGCCTGCCGTTACATCTGAGATCAAAGGGGATAGTTTCTAAGATGCTAGCAGGCTTTGCATCCATCTATGATGGGTCTGAAATTTTGATTGGAGAGGGGGACATTAGATCTCTTAGAATTTAGGCTGATGTCTTCAGTGCTGGCTCAATTCCTGATTTGGTTACAATCAAATGTGGGGGCACTTCTTGGCTTACTCGGCTAGCAGTACTTGGACAAGTGCCAAGGCAGGTTGAACAAGGGCAGTATAAGACATCTGGAACTAGCACTAAGGTGAGGAAACAAAATGAAAGCCATGGTCACATTCCTCCTGTTGATGATCCTAAGTCTAAAAAGAGGAAGGACTGCCACCAGGTCTATGATGAGGAGGACCAGATGGAAGAGGTTGACACAGCTGGTGATTGCATACAAGCCATGGTAGTCAAAGAAGATGGTTACCTAGTGGTTGCTGAGAATTCAGTGACAGATTCAGAGATGCTTAGCAGTAAAGAGGAGGGCAGGATAGGAAGGGAACTGGTGCTCAGAAATGATAGCAGTGTGCTCAAAGAGGCAAACCAGATGCAGCTCTCAATTCCTATTGATCTGAAATATGGCAGTGGATCCAATCAGAAAAGAGGTGTGGGTAGATCTCCCTACATGCTGAGAAGGAGAAGGAAGGAGAACTTGCCCCCTATTGAGGAGTAGAATATTGCTAATTCTATTATGGTTGAATTTGTGGGGTGTATGGCCCAAGGAAGTCACTCCAATAAGGAATGAGAGTGATGACTTGGAATGTGCGTGGGTTGCGCAATAAGATGAGAAGGACTTCCTTGTGTAGATATCTCTCTAAGTGGGAGATTGATTGTGTTCTCATTCGAGAGACACATTTGGAGATGGAGAATGGTCAAGAATGGGTTTGCTTTAAGCAATCTGGTCGCAGTGATGTTGTGGTTAAGGGTGCCTTTGGAAGGTCTGGTGGAATGGCCTTTTGGTGGAGAAAGTCTTGCCTCTCAGTAACTAAAGTTATTCATGACAAGTACATGCTTTCTTGCAGATGTCAGTCTCCCCAAGGAGATATGGAATGGTTTATGTCTTGCATTTATGGTCCTTGTGTGGCTGCAGACAGGGCTAGCTTGTGGGAGGAGCTCTCTGCAATGCATCAAAGAGTGCAAGAGGTCCCATGAATTCTAGGGGGTGATTTCAACTGTTATCTCTCAAGTGATGACAACCCAGATGGGAGAGTGGACAGCTCAATGGCAGGCTTTCAAATGGCTATGCAGAACATGGGATTGACTGAGTACCCATCAGTGGTGTGGAGTTTACTTGGAGAAATGGCAGTGGACAGGTTTCCAAATTGGATAGGTTTTTTGGCAGTCCTAGCTTGTTGGAGAGGCATCAATTATCAGCAGTTATGAGCCTTGATAGGCCTTTCTCTCATCACACTCTGCTTGTATGGGACAGTGGGATGAGTTCAGACATTGGATTATACTTCAAACTCAAGAGATCTTGGTTTAGGGAAGAAGGTTTTGTGCAAATGGTGTCCCAGTGGTGGCAGAACAAGGCTATGCAAGGTACTGCAACCCAGCAGCTGGCTGCAAAATTGTCAGGCCTGCATGATGTGCTTAAAGAATATGGGCAGGCCATGGCTCTGATCAAAGAATAGAAGAGGAGGGAGGCTCTAGCAATAATCAGGGACTTGGATCTGAAAAAATGCAGGCAGTCCTTGAACCACCAGGAACAGCAGCTGAGGCAGCAAATGCAAGCTGCGGTGGGGGAAGAGGATCTGAAAATAGAAATGGACTGGCATGAAAGATCAAGACAGCTATGGCTCAAAGAGGGTGATGCGAACACGAAGTTTTTCCATCTTGCGGCTAGTGCTAGGAGGAGATTCAATCTTATCTCATCTGTTAAAGTGGAAGAGAAAACTGTTACCTCTATTAGTGAAATCAAAACTGAAGCAGGTAAATATTTTAAAGAAATATCCAAGGCTACTCTAAAAGGTACTTGGAGGATGGCATCGGTGGATTTCCCTTGTGTTAGTGATGATCAGAGAGACATGCTTGTCACCCCTATATCTGAACAAGAAGTACTAAAAGCTATTAAAGGTTTAAATAATGAAGGTGCTCCTGGTCCGAATGGATTTCAGGTGTTCTTTTACAGAGAGCTGTGGAGTGTTGTTAAGGTGGATGTTTTAAAGGTTATTCATGAATTTGAACTGGGCAACTCTAGTTTTGAGAGGTTGAACAAATCCTATATGTTTCTGCTTCCTAAGAAATCAGGTGCGGAGAGATTTTCTGACTACAGACCCATTGCACTATCTAATTCCATCTATCTTATTATTAGTAAGGTTACAACCAACAGATTGTGGGAGGTTTTAAAGGACTTGATAATGCCTATTCAGTCAGCTTTTCTTCCTGGGAGATCATTACAAGAGTCCTTCATTGTTGCGCAAGAGATGGTAAAATGGGTTGGCACAGGAGAAAGACCAAGGCCTTCTTATGGAAGTAGATTTTTCCAAGGCCTATGATTCAATCTCCTGGTCATACTTGTGGGAGATTCTTAAAAGAAGGAAGTTTCCACCTTTATTGATACAATGGGTGAAGAGGTGCATTACGACAGCCTCCTTTTCCCCATTGATAAATGGGAAACCATGCCGCTCTTGGATTCAGCCCCAGTGTGGAGTTAGGCAAGGCTGCCCAATTGCTCCTCTGATTTTCAACCTTGCTGTGGATACTTTGGCAAGATACGCCTGCAAACTGGCAATGGATGGTTTTATAAGGGGGTATTCAATGTCTAATCATAGGGCTCTAGCCCCTATACTCCAATATGCAGATGATACTATTTTTTTTGTGGAAGGGGGGAAGAGGGAAGCGCAAGCACTTATACATATGGTAAAGATTTTTGGAGAGATTTCCGATCTCAGATCGAATGGAAATAAATCCTCCCTGGTCTGCTTTGGGATGAATAGTGTGTTATAGAATGACATCTCTACCATTCTAGGTACACCTGTGGTTTCATTGCCTATTAAATATCTGGGTCTGCCTTTAAAATGTTCTAAGATGAAGAAAGCAGATTGGTCTGTCCTTTATGAAAAGGTAGCTACGAAATTGGAGGGCTGGAGCAGTAGATACCTATCAAAAGGGGGGAGGTATATATTACTGAATTCTGTCATCACTTTGATTCCAATATTCTTCTTCTCTGTCATTAAAGCTCTGAACTCAATCTAGAAAAAACTAGATGTGATGCGCAAAAGATTCTTCTGGAAAGGGGCCTCTCATCAAGGGGCTTTTTTTCAACCTTTGAAGTGGAACTCAATTTGCAAACCAAAAAAGATGGGAGGTATGGGTGTTAGATCCCTGAAGGAATTCAATGAAGCTTTGCTATTGAAGTGGGTTGTTTGGTTGCTGCAGGGAGAAAAAAAAATCTAGACAGAAATTATTCAGGATAGCTATGGGAATGCCAATGATGAGAATAATCATCTAAAGCCCCATAAACCTTCCCCCTTTCAGTCTTCAGTGGTGCACGCCCTAAGGGACAATTGGAATTTTTTCAAATCTATATTAGGTGATGGGAAAAGCTTCAAGTTTTGGCTGAAAAGTTGGGTACAAGGGGGGGTATTTAAAGATAGGTTCCCCCTTGCTTATGTAGTAGCTTCGGATAAAAATGCTGTGGTGTCTGATTATTGGGATGCAGAATCTGAGCAATGGTCTTTCAATAATGTTGGGTGGAATAATCATGAAACAAGAACACGAGTAGAGAATGAACGTCTCATGCAAGAACTTACTGCCTTCAAACCCATGCCTCATGAATATGACACATACAAATGGGAGGGTAAATTTTCTACTGCAGCTGCTTATGACAGATTGATAATGTCCTCTAGGATGGCAGAATTTGATGAGATGGTGAAGAAGCTATGGAATTTTAAAATACCATTGAAGATACAAATTTTTTTGTGGCTCTGCAGAAGGGACGGCTTGATTACTGGAGATCTAAGACACAGGAGGATGGGTACCCCCACCCAGTTTTGTCACCTATGTGGGATGCATAATGATTCTAGCATTCATATCTTTTCTTCATGTACGATCACTGATTATGTATGGAGGAGAGTATATAATGAGTCTCTACCCACATGGGAGAATCTGTGGCGTTGTCTTGTGGATGGGAATAAGCCATGTTTACATATGGTGGCTGTGTTATGGGATGTATGGAGGGCTAGAAATGAGTGTGTTTTTCAGGAGACCCTAGTGTGTGTGGATAATATTGTAAATTTTTGCTGGAGTCTCATACAGCATTGGGGTTCGATCATGTAATTATTTCATTCTTATTAATAATAGCTCTCCTGGTTTGCTATCGGTGATTCGATAGCATTCCTTTCTTTCTCAAAAGAAAAAAAAAATGGACTTCAGGTTTCTACGACCCTAGGTGACCTTGCCTAGAGGTTTATTTTTTCGAACGGTAGCTTTCTCCCTACTTCTTTTATTTATGGGGTCAACATAAGGGCGAACCTAGTGTATATCTCCCCGATTTATTCTACTTCCCCGCTTCTTCCCTAAGTGTTTTAGGAATTATTGTGCATTTTTGTGAGCTGGGTTCTGGATAATCGGCTAATAGGCTATTACCCACGACAACTTGCCAGCCATACTCATATGGTGAAGTATGGTTTTGTTTACTTGTTTATTTTTTTCTCCTTTTTCTATATATATTTTTTTTCTTTTTCTTATTTTTTTATTTTTTTTATTATTTTTTTAAGTAGGTGGCTTCCCTGATCTAAGATTTACATAAAGGTAGTACAATGAAAATGATCTTGTGACTGGGCTCTGGACAACCAGCCGATGAGTTGTTACCTCCGACAACTTGCCAGCCATACCACCCTAGATAGTTCATTAGCTACCCAATTTCAGAAGAAACCATCGAAAAGTGAGTCAATGCAAAAAATGTGTGTAGATGCTTAAGCTTAAAGTCCCCCCAAATCAGAGGGTAGGTTAATAAGTCGTATACTTACCACCATAATTTTTTTACCTAATTAAAATAAGATTGACTTGGCGAGGACTCGAGACTAAATCCATATTCGAGTGGACACCCGGGCTAATTAAGCCTGAAAACCTGAAGAGTCTAAGTGTTTAGGTCCTCTCATATCATTTCCTAAAATTAATAACTTCCAAATGCCTAAGTTCTCTTTTCCTAATTTCTTTCTTTTTTTTATCTTTTTCAAATTTTTAATTTTTTTTTAATTTTGTAAGAAACTAAGAAAAATTCTACGGAGTTAACATAATGATTTCAGGAATTAATTATCCACCCCCGAAGCCTAAATGATGCAATGTCCTCATTGTAAAAACAAAGACATGAAAAGAGTAGAATAAATAGAATATCACCTGAATTTCATGACAACCCGATCAGCTCCACAGAGAGAAGAGAGTATACACACGCGCTAAGTTTAATGCCTTCAGCTAGGCATAAAATACATACAAAGAAGAAATTGAGAATTTACAAGTGCGGGTCAGAATCAAAATAAAAATATTGATCCCGAAACCCGCCAGCAGAAGATGTCCACAGACGTGGACCAGATTATGATGCAGACCCATACCCTAGGGTCAAGTGGTTCTTAGGTTATGGATGAAAATCACCCAGAACCAAAGGTTATTTTGTTTGCGGGGTCGGGCCTGCAGTTTAGTGGTGTGCAACCCAAGACTAAAGTGTCGGACAACGGGTAAAGATGGTTCAATAGTTGCGGTTGTCCACTTAACATCTAGCTCAGAAAAATAATCAGTTATTTCGAGCTTGGGTTGCACATGAAAGATATCGTAAGGGTCCTGGTAGAAAGTAAGTGATTTCAGGTCAAGAGGTACCCTTAGATCCAAAATCAAAGCTCCCTCAGAATTAGCCTCCCAAATTTTTATTTCCAACTTCCTATCCTCTGAAATCAATGTTTTCGCGACCTCCAAATCATTGTACATCCCATCTAAAGTACCCAAGTCCAACAATTGTGGCTGAATCAGGATTGACTTGGGTTTGGTTATCTCAAAAATATCATCATTCAATTCTTTAGGATGTGTTTGAGGAATGGGGCTACTAATTGAATCATCAGGATTTGAATCATCCAAGTTAGCCCCAACATGATCATAATCTTCAATGATCGGGCTATCAAATAGTTCATCATACTCCTCGAGCCCGATTGTCTCACTAGAATCCTCTTCCTTGAGTTCAAATGAGACTTCACCAAAAGATTCTTCACCATCAGAATCAAAGAATTCATGATCCTTATTTATATATGTCTCAAAATCATGTCATTTCATGGTCCGTGAAGACATTTTTTGTCATTCCCTGGCTCTAGGATCTCGGGTGAGAAACTAGATTCATCCTCAAAGGGTTGCTTTAGCCCAACCTGGTCATCTCTAATCTCAGAATATGTATTCCCCCCAATAGGCGCCTGAGCAGGTTCAAACATTGTCTCTCCTGAAGGGGGTTCATCTTGAGAATCATCCCAAGATTTGACTAGGGCAACCACAAATTTCATCCTCAACCTCAATAATTTCCCAAGAAGAAACTCACCCAGATCCCTATCCCTAACACTTTGGAGCAAATCCAATAAAGAACTATTAAGTTCATCAATCATTTTGATCATAGGCTTCAGTGCTTCAGTGCATGGTGCTGGCTAAGCTTCTAAAGATTGTATAGTGTTCCTCAAAATAGCCAACACCCTATCCTGGATCTGGTTCACCTGAACCGACTGGTTCGGTTTAGGTTTGGGTGGGTTCAGGTTAAATCTAGGGGAGTCAAGATGTCGAGGTTCTCAGGTCCCTCCCCGAAAGTAGGTCATTCTAGGTTTTTCAAACGATGGTGGCAACCTATGTTCAGTGGAATACTGGGGAGGGTAGGTGTTGTAATCATTATATCCTTCCTGATTGTAGATCGGGTTGGTTTGGTCATCAAAGGATGGAAATCCATAATCATTGTAGGTTTAAGAAGGATAGCAATCATAGTCTTGTTGTCCAGGGTTAGGCCCTGGACATTGAGGTCCGAATTCGTATCCCCAATCAAAGTTATCCTGGCTAGTGGATGGATAATTACAAGTCAAGTCGGGACAGTAATCATCTTAGGGATAAGTGGTGGTAGGAGGATAGGATTGGAAATGTGTGTAAGATGTGGAAGGGTACATGGTGAAGTAAGGAGGGAAATCAGAAGAGAAAGGTGCCCTGTAGTATAATCAACCAAATTTGTCCTTATGTGGGTAGCCTAAAGGCCTACAGACTCCCAGGACCTGTCTTGAGATTATAAATAATTTAGTCTACTTTTATCCAGTCAATCCAACCAATTAGAAGGAGGGGCTGGGGATAAGGTTTTTCCTTTGGCTTACACCTCCGGTTCCTAGTGTACCCCCTAACCATGGTCGTTTGACGCTACTCCCCTAGCTAAACATCAGATGGACCAGCAGAAGTAGATTAATCGAAAAATATTTCAATCTGAGCCCCAAAGAGCGAATCAATCCTTAAGGCCAACGTCTAGTCAGTTTTAATTAGGCTTGGGATGATTGTGCTCGTGGAATGTGATGGGTCCTTTAGATGGGTTGTGCCCTTAATGATCAGTTAAAATGTGTGTGCGTGCACAACCAGGGTTTGCAAACAAGGTTATTTGATAATGTATCTTTTAGGGTTTAACCTTGTTTAGTAGATTTTAGGGTTTAATCTTAGGTATATTCAATCAAGTTTAGGAGAACACTCCAAGTCTTGCAAGCACTGGTGAAGATATATTCCTTTAAAAATCAGAGAAAATATGTGGAGTGTCTGATTCAGCACTAAGAATCAACCCTAAGTGGCAAGCTACTTGATGAATCGCTTTTATTTTGAGTGGTGCGGCCCAAATAAATCAATCAATTGGCCTATTCGCACCACAGAGTAAGGCACACAATGTATTAGCCTAATCAGATTTCTACTCGCTTATTTATTTTCAGTTAAAGTGTACCGGGTCCACAGGTTAGATCCCGGTTAAGTGGTAGAATCAAAGTGGAGTGGTGCATCTTAAGTTGAGAGTTGTGGGTGTTAAGGTGTGTCTCTTTCAGAAAATCCCACAATCAGATAACACTTTTTTTTATTATTTATGTGGATGGCGAGGTGAGTGGAGGTGGCAAACAAACAACCAAATCTATCCTAGGGTTTATAAAAAGCACCTAAATTGATTTGGGTTTGAGTTATTAGGTTATGGAAAGAAAACTAAGGTGGGGATGGTGTGGGGAACACTTACAGAACACTCTACCCGCACTTTACTCCAGTCTATCACACTTGGATCTCCATGCTAGGGTACCTACAAGACAGTAGATTGAAGACAAGCAAGGTTAGTGTTATGTAAATGCAAAGAAGCGCAGAAAACAATAAAGTAAATTCCCTTGCCTCCCCAACAACGGCACCAAAATGATCGCACGTGTTTCACGAGTTTGAAATCGAGGTTACGAGTAACCCGTCATCATAGTTGCAAAACACATAGTCAAATAAAATTTATACCGAAACTCGAAAAGTGAGTCCCGGGTCGAACATGGGGAGGCGAATGTTTGATTTTATGAAATCCGCGCTTCACTTTTATTTATTTTTTGTCATTTTTATCTTTTCTAATATTTTTTGGTATTTTTAACAAGCAAGAGATTAGGTCGAAGAAAACTTTATCTACTTGCAAAAATATAAGAGAGAAAGGGAGAGGGAGAGAGAGAGAGAAAAAAATCATCTATTCATCAAGAACTATTTGTTACACTACGAAAGCGAGAAAAATCTACACTACGAAATTGTAAAAAGAAAGAATGGGGTGAGAGAAATCCCCCTCGATGGTTGCTCGGAGGACGACTCGCTCTGACGTAGCCCGAAAGAAGGTGGCGAGGAGCAAGATGAAGGAAGACGGAGGATGGGGCAAGACGACGTCACGGCGAGGATCTTATTCCCGAAGGGCGGTGAGAGGACGACCACGGGATGCTCCATGAATGGGGATGAGAGGAGGGAAAACTATTTGAATTTCTACTCTAGAAGAGCATCCTGGGCTTGGGACAAGCTCTCTCTAGAGCCTTGGAGGTGGTGAGAGGAACAAAGGAAGAGATGGTTTGGAATGGTGGTGGATAGGTCCTTTTATAGTGGAGGATGAAGAACAAATTCACATCTAGGTCATTACTGACGTCCATAAATGTTGCTGCAGTTGTCACTAAAGATCCACCCTTCAATTCCTCTTATTGGCGCGCGCAGACCATTAGTGACAACTACAAGCATCACTAAAGGCGTGCATCGCTGAAGATAAACTCCACTGGCATGTGCTCCGCTAAAGCGTGCATCAGGCGCTGCGTGCTTCACGCACCCATGCTCCCCATGCCGTGTGCGCGCACGCTGGCATGAGCTGCGCTGCGGCTACGCGTGGCTGTGGCTGTGCGCGTGCACTATGTGCAGCTGCGGCTGTGCGCATGCGCTGCTACTGGCCGACATTGGGAGGCCTAGATGGTGCCATGTGGTGCCATCTAGGTCATCCATTCTTCCTCCTTTTGTAAAGGGTGCCACGGTGCTCAGATCGAGATGATTCCCACATTGCTGGACAGTGATCATCGCTCCAGATCCATCCGTATGATCGGATTTTCCATTCGAAACCCGAATGGATGTCGCATTGCCCCCTGGCCGTTGATCTTCCTCAGACTTCGTATGATGCTACGGTTCTCCGATCTAGACGATTTCAGAGGCGTTAGACTCCGATCGTCGTCCTAATCAGATCCATACGATCCGATCATACATCCGAGGCCCTAAAGTAAGTCTTCTCTCCTGACCATAAAAAAACCTAATTAACCTAAAATATATACTACTCAAAATGCAAAATGATGCATGTTATGCAATATTTATAACATGAAATGCAAATCTAAGCCTATGAACATGCATGAATAGGCATTTTAACATAAATAGATTTGTCTATATCACTACAATGAAGCGATTTTAAAACATCAATCTCCCCTCGTTAACAGGTTGCACATCCTCAGAATAAAAAATGTCATAAGGGTCCTGGTAGAAGGTTGGTGGTTTCAAACATAAAGGAACCCTTAAATCCAAATGTCTCCCAGAATTAGCTTCTCAAATTGTCATCTCCTAATTCCTATCCTCCAAAATAAATGTTTCCGGGACCTCTAAAGTATCATCATCCTCGAATAAAATATCCAAGTCCAAAATTTCTAGCTTAAACAGAATTGACTTGGGTTTAGTGATCTTAAAAACAGAATAACCATTATGCTTAACGGGGTGTGTGTGTGAGGAATGAGGCTATGAATTAAATCCTTTATGAAATTAGGATCTGAATCCACCATGCTTGCCCCAACAAGATCAATTTTCTCAGTTATTAGGCCATCAAATGATTTATCATACTCCGCAGGCCCTTTTGTCTTACTAAAATTATCTTCCTCGAATTCAGGTGAGACTTCACACAACGATTCTTCACCTTCAAAATTAAAGAATTCTGGATCCGCATTTATGCATGTCTCAAAATCATCTATTATTGCCTATTCCATGGAGACATACTTTTCCTCATACCCTGCTTCAGGGATCTCGGGTGAAGAAATCAATTCATCCTCAATTAATTGCTCTAGAACAACTTGGTCATCCTCGATTTCGTAAAACATGTCCCCCCCCAATAGGTGCTTGGGTAGATTCTAACATGGGCTCTACTAAAGTGGGTTCATCCTGGGAATCATCCCAAGATTGAACTAAAGCAACCACAAATATCATCATCAACTTTGACAATTTCCCAAGTAAAAACTCACTCGAGTCCTTATCCTTAACATTTTGGAGCCAATCCAACAAATATTTGTTAAGATCATCAATCATTTGAATCAAAGGCTCCAATTCTTCAATGGAGGGTGTTGTCTGTGCTACTAAAGATTTAATGGTATTCCCTAAGTTAGCTAACACCTAATCTTGGACCTAGTTCACTTGAACCAAATGGTTTCATTCAAGATTGGGTGGGTTTGGGTTTAGTCCAGGGGAATCAAAGAATTGAGGTTCTTGATGCCCTCCCTAATAATAGGTCACTTCGAGTTGTTCCAAGAGGAGTGGTGACCTATATGCAGTGTAATCTAGGGGAGGGCAAGAGTTGTAATCAAAATACCTTCTTGATTGTAGATCGGGTTAAATTGACATATAGAGGCAAAGATCTATAATCATTATAGCTCGAAGAAGGATAGAAATCACAATCATGATGTCTAGGGTTAAACCATGAACACGAAGGTCTGGAATTGTATCCCCAATCAGGATTATTCCAACTAGTAGATGGATTAGAATAAGTCTGGTTAGGATAATAATCATCTTGGGAATAAGTAGTGGTAGGAGGGTAGGAGTGGAAATGAGAGTAGGATGTGGAAGGATCCATGGTAAAGTGAGAGTAAGAAAGGTGCCCTGCAGTATAAATAATCAAATATGTCCTTAAGTGGGATAGCCTAAAGATCTACAAACTCCCAGAACTCATCTTGAGATGAAAAGAATGATTTGATCTACTTCTTTCCGGTCAATCTAACCAATTAGAGGGAGGGGTTAGGGAGAAGGTTCTTCCCTTGGCTTTCACCTCAGGATCCTTTGATACCCCCCAACCGTAGTCATTTGACACTACTCCCCTAGTTAGACATCAGATTGAACGATAGAAGTAGATTAATAAAAAATAATCCCAATCTAGGCCCTGAAGAGCGAGTCCAAACTGTTCACTGCGTAATTCGCATTTTAAAAGTTAATTCAGTTGTAGTATAACGTGAAAACTTGTCGACAAATAAATTTATAAAACTGGTGAGTACCAGGTCATTCGTAGGGAGGCAATCACAATTTATGCAAAAGCTTTTCAATAGAATTTGTTCTAAACAAATATTTATATATGTATATATGTATAAGAATCAGATATATGCATTCAGAAGATCAGAATTTTATTGCAATTAAAATAGCGTATTCGCAATAGATAATGCTACCAGAAACAAATAGATAGAGAGATAGAGAGAGTGATATATATAGAAAGTGGCAGAGAAACGACGCTGCTTGTAAGATGCTTGTGCGAGGTGCAATAGCACCTCAGATCCAGAGCGCCAAGATGAAGGTCGAAGCGGAGTTGCAAAGGGATGGAGAGTTGTAGAGAATGTGGAAGAGTTGTATTTAGAGATGCCTTCAACTGGGGGACCCTGGGCCTTTCTTTATAGCTTTGATGAGGGGCAAAGTGGGCAATTTAGCCCTTAATCTCGTGTAACAACTCCTGGGCAAGAAGATTTGTCTATCGAGAGATCAACATATCAGATCTGGCCTCAACATAACCTCCAACATGCCCTCTACACGTGGATTCAATCTGGGCTCGACACTTGGCATGCTCTTGTGCGTCGGATCAGGATTGGATGGCTCCCTCTCCTCCGCATGCGTTCTCTTCTTTTTCCCGTCATTGCTCGCTTAATCTAAGTGCCTCATCCTCAACCGTCCGATCTCACGATCGGACAACTCACGCAGGCACTCATCTCACATTCATGTTTCAAAAATCCTGTGGGATCACGTGTTCGGCTGTAGTGCACTCTAACCACGCCACCTGGTCGCATCTGCGTGCACCGATGCAAATCCAATGGGTAATAGTGCTAATGTGCATACATCTAAATAACCAAAAATGTCTATTAATGCATGTTCTTAGTGTCATTTAGCATCATGCATTGTAAATATTGCATAACATACATAATCATGCATTTAGGTCAAATTGTATAAATTGTATAGTAATTGTCTCCTTTTATGGTCAAGGACAGAGCAACTTTTCATCGGAGCCTTAGATCGAAGATCCAACCATACGGATCTAATTAGGGCGACGATTGGAGTTCAACGACTCTAAGATCGCCCTGATCGGACATCCGTAGCACCAGATATAGTCCGAGGAAGCCTAGAGATCAAGGGCCAAGATGGTGCCAAACTGCACATCAGACGACAAATCCGACCACACGGATGGGTTTGGATCGATGATCGCAGCCTAATGGCATGAAAATCGGCTCAATCTGACATCCGTGGCACCTTCTACATGTCATAAAAGGTAGATGGCCATGATGGCACCACGTGGTGCCATCACAGTTGCCCAAATCGACTGCAGCATCGCTTCTCATATTCTGAAGGCACGGCGAGGTGAGATCTAGGCCATTGGATCTTGATCCAACGGCCGTGACCGCGCACGCTTTAAATGTAAGCGCAACAAAGAAGAGGCGCTAGCGTAGCGGTCGAGTGGCGTTGCGCGAGCACGAGGCGTGGGTTTGACTCGCGATCTGCGGCGTGTGTGCGTTTAATCTCGACCGCATGATCGGCTGCAAAAAGCCCAGATCGCCCAATCGAGTGCACGCACAATCAGACGCACCACCTCATGCCTAATCGCACGCGCAAGCGACGCAGCTGAATCGGGCGAGGAGCAATTTGAGCCGTCCAATCGTGAGATTTCAAGGACGTGGGAGAGCGTTAAGCACACGGCAGGCGAGGAGGCGGGCGTGCGTGCGAGGCTGCGATGATGTGGGGTCTTTAGTGACACTTAAATTCGTCACTAAAGACTGCCTCATTTAATGTTTTAACTATGTAATGACCAAATTGCCCCCTATCCTTGCAACTATAAAAGGAGACCCCTACCCTACAAAATCCTCATCCATTACTTCACCTCTCTCCCTCTCCAAAGCTTAAGAAAAGCTTGTCCCACACCCAGGATGCTATTCTAGAGCCAAAATCAAATTTTATCACCCCCATTCCGGAAGTGGCGAGAGGACGACGACATGCTGCCTCGTTCCCACCTCTTCTTGCTTCATCCTCCGTCCTCCCGTTCCTTCCTCCATCTTCCAGGCGTCATCCCGTCCGGCTCGTCCTCCAAGCAGCCGTCGAGGAGGATAACTTCTCTCTATCTTCTCTTTTACTGCTTTCTAGAATAGATTTCTCGCTTTCTAGTGTAGATTTCTTGCTTTCTAGTGTAGTGGGTAGTTGTAATCGTAATGAACATCAGTTTGTGATAATGAAATCCATGTTTATTATACCTCTCTTTTGTCTTTATTTGTAATATTCTCTCTCTATCTTCTATTCTTTATTCTTTAAGTAGATAGTTTAGATTCAATTCGACTAGCTAATCTGCTTCGTGAAAATTAAACAAACGCGATTTTGAATCAAACATCTGCCTTCCTATGTTTGACCAGGAATTCTTAGAGTTTCGGTATAAATTTATCTATTGATGGATTTCTTCGCAAATCAAACTACAATAAAGGGTTTTTTAAATCCAACTTCGATCACGTAGTTTTCCGCTCTTAACAAGCGCCCGCACACCACCGCATTCCAAATCCTCACCCATCACCGCTCGAACACGCGTCTCACGCTTGCGGTTGAGCGCACTCACCGCTACACCACGCGTCCATATTGTTGTGTTCTTGTTTTAAGGAAACTTATTCTCGTCCGTTGGACGAAGATCCAACGGTCGAGATTTTCTTTCCTTAGATGAGGTGCAGTGAGGTGGGAGACGTGGCCTGCTCATAGCTGTTTGATGAAGATCGGACGGCCCACAACATGCGAGGGTGGCCTTCCTAGATGGTGCAGCTATGAGGGGGCAGCTACGATGGTGCCACGTGGCACTATCTTGGTCGTCCATCTTCTTTTTCTTGTATCTAGTGCTATGGACCTCCGATTGGGTTGATTTTTTCACCGTTGGACTACGATCGTTAATCTGGATCCATCCGTGTGGTTGGATTCTTCATATAAGGTTCAGATCTTTGTCCTTTGGCTCCATGATCTTCGTTCTTTTATGGACTGCACATGATGCTCTGGTTATCTGATCGAGACGATTTCAGAAGCGTTGGACTCCTGTTGTTGTCCTAATTAGATCTGTGCGGCATGATTTGTCATCCGTGGCTTTGAAACATCTATGATTAAAATCATCTCTCATTAGTACATAAAATGACAATATTATCTATATGACTAATAAACTAGCTATTATGCAAATTACGGTGCCTATGAATGCATTATTCCTAAGTTATGCTAGAATCTATCTTAATTCAGGTGATTTAGGCTACATGATTGCTATGCAATCACACCCCCATGACTAAATCTTGCTAGTCCCTAGCAAATGCAAGACTAAATACAAAATGGTCCTATATGACTAATTTTTATCAAGAGTTTGACTAGAGGTTTATGCCTTTTGTTTTCATCCGAAGCTTTAGTAATCCACATAATCGTGAATGTGTTTTGTTATAATCTATGCAATGGATCCAAGTGAAAAGTCAATCCTCATCTAAAGCTCGTACTTGATCCTTAGTAAAAATCTATTGGGATAGGCAGACTTCTCCCCTCAGGGTTATAAGATAATCTATAAATTCAACCCTGATTTTTGGCTTAGGTAGAAGATTTCTGACTCAAGTAGATTTGTATTTGGTGGCTCACACTCATCTGGTACTACATATAGGCTAGTACTTTAGAACGTAGATTTTCATATTATTAAATAATTCAACTCAAAGAGAGGCAGAGAAACTGTGCTCTCTTTAGTTCCTTTGTACTCATTCACTCACTTTCTTTCTCTTTCTTTTTCTTTTTTATTTTTCTTATCTTTTCTTTTCTTTTCTTCCTTTTTGAGCTCACAATCTCACTAGATTTATCAGTATATTTGGTAGTCTCTCCTGGCATTAACGCTTTGATTAGGTTTTGATAACTCTAAGACTAAGTCAGAATTCCTCAGCTCGTATTCAGTCAGCCAGAAATACAGAAAAGTAGGTCAAGGCTGTATTTGGTTAATCATGAGAGTGGTAGGTGTTGTTGCCTCAATAAATTCTAACTCACAAACTAATTTTGCTTTTGCTCTTTTTTACGTGTATATATATATTTTTCTTTTATTTTCTCTTTTCCTCTCTTTTGTTTTATATATATCTTTTTTATTGTTCAAATATCTACTAACGCAACATAGTATAGCATACGAACTTTTATTTACGAGGCATTATTCGGAATTAGGGGTGTTTAAGACAATATCGGGTGACTTATTTGGTGGAAGTGCCTATTCTCGACACTGGAAAGGGAATGGATAGGATAACGTATTTCTAACCTTGACATTAATACCCTCCTTCAGCCGACGATTCTGTAAAAGAAAGTCATGACCATCCACCTTAATCCTAGTTTTATCAGAACCCACTCTCTGTATATTTGCCTTATTTGGTGGCTCTCAAAAATATTCGCACTAAGAACTTGTACGCAGAAATTGAGAACGTAAACTATGCCTAACTCTACGTATCATTATCTAATTATCCAGAGTTTAGGATACCACGTACTAGCCTTAGAGCACCAGTAAACTTTCTACTCTCACCTCACACTTGTTTGGTGGATCTGTTAAAAGATAATTTTTCTAACTCCCTAATTACTGTCCAAGGGTTTAGGAGAAAAAACATTACTTCTTCTCGACAAACTAAAGATGTTTATTGGTCTTCACAGAGGATCCATTGCAAATTCTACGTGTAAGTGTGAAATTGTACTAGATTCTAAACTCAGGAATCAACTTAAGATTAAATCCCTAATAAAACCTTAATAAAAATTCTTTATTCCTAAATGCATTTTTTTTTTACATAAAGATAAGACATACAATGTCCACCCTCCCATACCTATTCATTACAATGTCCTCGTTAAATGTATGCATGAAAATCAAAATATAATAAGCAAGAGGAGGGGATATCACCTGACTATGCTTGTTAATCCAGGTCAGCATGGATGCAGAGCTATCTGTAAATAATACTGGGTTGCCTTCCAGCCAACGCTAAGTTTAATGTCATTAGGGGAACTTAAACCCAAAAAATGAATGATCAGATTAATGGGGATTAAAATGAAGATATGATCATGTAATGCAAGGATCAGTGATCCCCAAATGCGGATCAGCTACTGGTGAATACCAAGCCCAAAAGGTCGGAAAAATAAAGTGAATAGGCTTGAAAATATTTGTAGCCAGATGCTACAAAAGAGAGAAACATTAGTGCGGGTGCCAGAGTGGAAAGTAGATAGTGGCAACCTTAAGATGTGATGTATGAGGAAGGCAGATGAGGTGGATAAAGTGTGGTTTGTGGGGAATAAATCATACGGGTCCTGACAGTGATGGGAAATGAAAGGAAGAACCCGTGTGGTGTAGTCTGAAATGGTATAGGAAACCACTTCGCAAGTCAAGTTAGGTATGGATGGATGTCGAGTAGGTGAATCAAATAAGATCCAGTCGTCCATCTCACTAGTTCCAGATTTTTCAAAATCCTCAATCTTATCCCTGGGGTGATCAAAAATCTTATTTAAGTTGCCCAAATCATGTTGCAAGTCTTCAAATGTAATGTAGAAAAATTTATTATTCCTTAAATCACAGCCCAAAAGGATACTTTCGAAAAAAATGTTGTGCTCTTGGACAGATGGAGAGGAGAAGAGGAGCTAGGGTTTGGGAGGTGGATGACAGTTGAAGGGTTTAGAGGTCTAGGAGACGGTGTCCGAGGGAGAGGAAGGAAAAGGCATGGGCAGCTCCACGGGTGGCTCAAAGGGTTGGTGAGATGTGGAGGCGAAGGCGAGGAGGGAATGCGGATATTATGTGTTATTGTTGTAGAAGGAGAGGGCATATGGCGGCTGTATGTAGGTTGACGACTTTATGCTTGGCCTGTGGGGGGTGGGGACACAAGAAGAATGAATGTAGAGTGAAGGGGAGGATGGCTCAACATGATAGTGTGCAAGTTAAGGCTCAGGGAGCAAGTAAGATGATGCCGCCGCCACTACCACCACCGCTGAAGGGGTTGGGGCAGGTGTGTGATGTGGAAGTGCCTCATTCCGAGGAGACCAAGGTAGCAGAGTTGGCGATCAGGAGGGCGCTCATCAGTGAGATTATGATTGGCACCTATGCCTTTGAGAAGATTTAAAGCCTGGTAAGGTATCTCTTACTTTCCTCTCAGGGGTGGAAGGTGGCTCATTTGGGGGGCTCTATTTCTGTACAACTAGCTTTGATGGGGTGACGGTGGTATGGAGACTGGTATCTCCATTTGACGGAGCTCTTCGCGATCGCCCACCTCAGAGGACTGAGACTAGAAGGGGGGTCCTGGAGATCTGGGGAATGCCATTGCATCTAAGAACAAAGGGGGCGATGGCTGGAGCGATTGCTAACTTCGCAACTATGGCGGAGAGTGCCATGGTTGGTCTTTGTGAGGGAGATGGGAGATCGATTAAGGATGAGGTGAAGGTGACAGGGGGGGTCCAATCCCAGACAAAGTCATCCTTAGGTGTGGGGGTAGTTCTTGGCTTCTCCGGCTGAAATTGGCTTTCTGTAGCGAGGTTATTATGCAAAAGGAGGTTCCAACTGTGTAGGTTGACGAGATGGACACCCAAACTGACACACATGAGGATAGAGCCGAGAGTTCTGGCAAATAAGAGGCAAAAAAGAGGAAAGAGCTTCATTGGTCGGAGGTGCTGGACACTGAAATGAAGGAGATAAAGGAGCTAGACCAACCACTGTCAAAGGCTGTGTTGGAGCAGGATGAAGGTAGGGGAAGGGAGCTTGTTGTTGCGCATTTTGATGCACAGAGGCAACAAGAGGTTCGTGAGGCTACTCCACAGAATCTGGATAGCTTTTCCTTCTTGGCACCAGAGGTGTCGAGCTATGGGGTGGGTTCTTCATCAAGGGGGAAGTATGTGAGGTCGCCATATAAATTGAGGGGAATGAGTGTTGGTGGAGGCCAATCTTACATTGAAGGGAAGATAGCAGACATTTTGAAGGTTGAGAAGATGGCCGGGGGGGCAAAAGGGGGCCTCCAAGTCCCAGGGATGAAGGTACTCACTTGGAATGTGCGTGGGTTGTGCAATAAAGTGTGGAGGGCATCGTTGGCTCGATATCTTCGCGAATGGGAGGTGGATTGTGCTTTGGTACAGAAGACACACATAGAAGGAGGGGATTCTCTCTGGCAGTCACTGTTATAGGGGGCAAGCTGATTTTAAAGCTGTGAATGCAAGTTGAAGGGCAAGAGGGCTGGTTGTGTGGTGGAAGAAGTCCAGTCTAAGTTTCAAAGAGGTTTGGAGGGGTAACTTTGTGCTCTCGTGTAGATTTCAGGCAATTGGGGATGTGCAGGAGCTAGTTCTTTCATGTGCATATGGTCCTTGTGCGGACAATTTGAGAAACGAACTCTAGCAGGAGTTGCGTGTGATGCCAAGCAATACAAATGGGATGCCTTGGCTTGTAGGTGGGGATTTCAACAGTGTTTTATCTGTGAATGATCAACAGAATGGAAGGGTGGACAGGACTTCGCTTGGCTTTCAGTTAGTGGTGTCGGAGGTGGGTTTAAATGAATATCCTTCAGTGGGGGCTAAGTTCACTTGGCGAGGGGGTAATGGACTGGTCTCTAAGTTGGATAGGTTCTTTGGGAGTATGGAGATGTTAGAGCAATATCAACTCTCGTCAGTCATGGGGTTGGGTCACCCTTTCTCGGACCACACCCCACTACTTTGGGACAATGGGGAGGAGTCCCATGTGGGCACTTATTTTAAATTCAGGAAGTCTTGGCTGAGGAAGGAAGGCTTCAAGGAGATGGTTGGCTACTAGTGGGCCCAAAAGGTGGAAGGATCAGCCACCTATCGTTTGGCTATGAAATTGAAAGACCTGAGAGTGATGTTCAGGGAATATAGGCGAACAGTAGTGATCATTAGAAATTAGAGGCGATCTGAAGCTATGTCTATGGTGTGTTTGCTGGATGAGGAGAATAGGGAGCAGTTGGAAGTGTATGAGGAGGCACAGAGGAAGCATTGGTAGGGAGTGATTCAAGCTGAGGACCAAACTAAGGAAATGGACTGGCATGAAAGTCTAGACAGTTATGGTTGAAAGAGGGTATGCAAACACAAAATTCTTTCATATGGCAGTGAGTTGTAGAAGGAAAGTGAATTTCATCTCTTCTTTGAAGGAAGGGGATTCGGTGCTTACATCGTCTGATGAAATTAGAAGAGAGGCGGCTAAGTACTTCAAGGAAGCCTTGAGATCAAGAGGGAGAGGGGCGTGGAGAATGACAGCTTCAAACTTCCCCTGGTGGAAGCACAGTAGCCGCTAAGCTGACTGAAAATATTTCAGATCAGGAGGTGGTGAAGGCCATGGCTGGGTTGAATGCAGAGGTCTCTCCAGGTCCAGATGGATTTCAGGTCTTTTTCTACAAGGAATTCTGGCCAGTGGTCAAAGGGGATGTGATGGAGGTTATTAGAGAGTTTCAAAGGGGCAACTCAGGCATGGAGAGAATAAACAAATCTTACTTGTTTCTATTACCTAAGTGCATTGGGGCCTAAGTGCATTAAGGCAGAGACACTGACTGATTTTAGACCCATTGCACTGTGGAACTCAATTTACCTGATCATTAGGAAGGTATTGGCAAACCAATTGGTGTGTTGGACAACTTGATTAGTCTGGTGCAAGCGGCTTTTCTCCCGAATAGATCTTTACAAGAGTCTTTCATTGTGGGACAAGAGGTGGTCTCTGGATGGAAGAGGAGAAAGACCAGAGCACTCATGTGGAAGGTTGATTTCAGCAGAGCATACGATTCGGTAGAATGGCCATATCTGTGGGAGATTTTTAAAAGGAGGGGCTTCCCTCCCCAATGGATTCAATGGATGAAGAGGTGTATTGTCACATCCTCCTTCTCCCCTTTTGTGAATGGGAAGCCTTGCGGAGTGTGGATTCAGCCGTAATGTGGGGTGTGGCAAGGATGTCCTTTGGCCCCGCTTATCTTTAATTTGGCAGTGGACACCATTGCACAGTTTAGCTTCAAGATGGCAAATGCGGGTGTGGTTAGGGGATATTCGTTATCAAATTCTCAAGCTCTAGCACCTGTATTGCAGTATGTTGATGATACCGTGTTTTTTATAGAAGGTGGACTTAGTGAGGCAGAGTCTTTATTATGATTAATATATTCGGTGAGATTTTGGGCTTGCGATTAAATGGGGAAAAGTCAACCTTGATCTGTTTCGGTATGACAGCTAGGGAGAGTGAAGCAATTTCAGCCACCTTCCATACGTCCTCTTCCACACTTCCGGTGAGATACTTGGGCTTACTTTTGACAAATAGGAAGATGAAGAAGAGTGATTGGGCCTCTCTCTTTGAGAAGGTAAATGCAAGACTAGAGTCTTGTAGTAGGTTTTTATCAAAGGGTGGATGGATGATCTTGCTAACTTCAGTCATCATGTCGATTCCGATTTTCTTTTCTCGATATTCAGGCCACCGAAGTTTATTTGGAAGAGGTTGGATGTGATGCGGAAGCGCTTCTTCTGGAAGGGTGCGAAGGTGGAAGGCAAGTTCCTACATCCAGTGAAGTGGCAGCACCTCTATAGGCCTTGGTCAAAGGGAGGAATGGGCATTCGATCTTTGAAAGAGTTCAATGACGCTTTGCTTCTGAAGTGGGCAATTAAGTTAACTATGGAAGACAGCAAGATGTGGTCCCAGTTAATCAAAAAGTCATATGGCCCTATTCAGGTGCAGATGTGGAGTAAAACCCCAAGCCGACCTTCATCATTTTGGCAGTCCGTGAGGAGGGCAATCCGAGATCATTGGTCAGAGTTTACACCCAGATTGGGGGATGGCAGAAACTTTGCATTCTGGGATGATGAGCGGTCTGATCTTTGAAAGCTAAGTGAGGCATACCCAAGGGTCATTGCTACTACAATGGATAGCAAGGTATCGGTTAGGGAATGTTGGGATGAGGTGACTGGCAGGTGGGCTCTTAATGCAGCTGCTGCGCGTGAGGGGGGAGGAACTCAAACAAAGCAGGAGCAGTTGCTTGCTGATCTGGCTGCGTTCCAGCCGACAGAAGGGGAGGATGGTTATCGGTGGAAACATGGTCATTTCACATCTGCCAAGGCTTACAAGAGGCTGATGGCTGGCATGGCTAGTGCTTCCACATCTGCAGATTTTGATTATGCCAAGGTGTGGAAAATGAAAATTCCTCTCAAGCTTAAAATCTTTCTCTGGTTATGTAGGCAAGATGGGCTTGTAACTGGTGAACTAAGAAGTAGGAGGCTGGGTGCTCCACTATAGAACTGTCCATTGTGTGATTTTGATATGGATAACAGGATGCATCTCTTCACTTCTTGTTTGGTGACAGACCAGATTTGGAGGGGAGTATGTGAGGAACCTTTACCCACATGGGATGACCTTTGGAGGAAAATTTTGATGATGGGGAACTTGTAGATGAAGATGGTGGTCGTTATGTGGTGTGTTTGGCATGCTCGTAATGAGCGTCTTTTTAGGGGGGTTCTTGTAATGTGGGAGCTATTGTGAGGGAATGTCAGTGCATGTAAAAGAGTGGAGTGACTCTATGTAATGGCTCTATTTGCGTATGAATAAAAAAACCCTGGTCTGCTATCATCTTCGATAGCACTCCTCATCCTTTCAAAAAAAAAATCACAACCCAAAGGGGGGTAAGATCAGAATCTAGATTAATCAAGATCTCGAATTCTTTTAGTTCTGTGGACTTCTGAATTTGATCCCAATTGTCTCTCTTGAATTACATCTTCTAAGGGATTGTTGTTATGTTCCTCATCAGTCAAAACCTTCTCAGGATTCCATGATTCAGCTAAATTCTTTGCTTCTTCAGATAGATCCTTATAAGTCATCCCCAGTAATTCTGCAATTTCTTGAACATCTTTTTTATAAGGGGATTGTTTGTCTTATTCAATCTCAAGATGTTGGGGATAAGGGTCAGATTTTTCTTTAGGACTTTGGTGGATGGGAAGAGAAGGGTGTGAATTAGCTGAAACAGAAGTGAAAGCAGATTCAGCTTCAATATGGGATATCTTAGAATGATTAGTATCACCAAATCCAGATATCAAATCATTTAAGCACATCTGATCATGGTTTGAATCCTCAGACAAGATGACATTAGAGCCATCCAACCATGCTTGGCTGGGAGTGTCACAGTCCTCAATCTTTCTATCTTCTTGATCTTGCTTTGATCCTCCCAAATCATCCATGTAGTTCAATTGTGTGTCTTTAAACATAAATGACTCATACTTTGGCCCACCATGGATTAACTTCTCAAAATAGAATGGTTGCAATTCAAGGCCTAAATCAAGATATAATTCCTCAAGTGAGCCTTTCTCCTCAAAGTTAGTTTTTGGGATATCAAAATCATTTATTAGTTCAGTTGTAGGCCTGGGTAGGATCTGTTCTACATAATCACAAGGTTGGTAGATGGGCTTAGTGTATGTAGAGGTTGGGATTGGATAAGATGTCATACTTAAGGTTGGATCATCAACCTTGAGTGGCTTACCACCAACTTGTGGCATACTTGGACCAGTTTTATCACCTTGTGCTTTTCAAATTCTATTAAGTTGGTTTGTCAAATTATCTGTGTTTCTTTTATTAGCTTCTCTCATCCCCTAGACAACTTAGAGTAATTGGATGATCTCAGGATCACTGACATGGTCAGGGATTTGATCAAGTTGAGGATAATAATTTCCAGGATTTCTTTCCTCAATTGAATCAAAATATCTTTCATCTGAATACCTAGGGTAAGAATCATATCCTTGGTTGGTTGGTGTAGGGTTATCCCAATGAGAAGGTGAAGTTGTTTGGGTGGAATTGGGATAATTTGCAAAGTGATTTTGAGGATAAGATTGATATTCTAGGTATTGGGATTCTAAAGCATATCCCTGATCCAGGGAGAGATGAATCTAGCTAAACTGGTCAAGATAATTGGTCATGCCAATCAGGTGGTGGTCCTGCATGGAGAGTGTCTCTTTAGATTGAAGAGATCCTTGATATCCAGAGATTCATATGGGATTCGAGGTAGGCCTAGCTATACCCGGGGAATATGAGGTGTAAGCAAGGGAATCACATCTTAGGTATTGAGGAGAGTTCTCCCATCCTGAAGAAGTTGAAGTAAGGGAAGGCTTGGGATAGGGAGAATAGTGTGAGGCAAAAGAGTATGGGTCCATGGTTTCCTCCTCAATTAGTTCTTCCTCATGGCAATTGGCTATTGGAATATATTCAAAAAAATTGGGTCTTCTCCTTAGTTTACTCTCTAAAGGTGGTACCAAGTTAAGGTTTAGAGGTATTTTAGCATCCATGTACCAGAAGAAGGTTAATAGATGAGAGAGAGAAGATAGATGAGAGAATTCTCGCCATTTCAATACAAGCAATCAAACTAGTCCTTATAGTGTTAAACCTAAATAGACTTAATCCTAGTTCCCCAAAACATGATTGAGTTGGGTCAACCCTTGAATCACTTGGTTGCTGATGATAACGTCATCATCAGCCATATCTAGCTTTATTTAGTCAATTTCCATCAATAAATGCTCCTACATAACAACCAAAGGACCGTAATTCACTGCATAATCCATTCTGAGAGAATACATGAAAACAGGGGTAAAACTACAGTTTAATAGCACATCTCAATTGCAGTATAAGCATAGGTTTCTAAGGAGTTAATTAAGGGTCAAATGATCTTAAGAGTCTAACAAGTGAGTTAGTACAGACAGAAAAGGGTTTTCGCGTGTTTTGAGAATTAAATGACTTCTAAAATCTTAAAAATAGACCCGCTTAATTAACTGATGTTTTGGTCAGGATAAAATTCACCTAAACCCTCTAAAATTTATAGAAAAATATTCTCTAGGGTTTGGCATCCTTGATTTGACTATCAGAACCCATCTTGACCCAAAATAGAGTCTTAGACTGATAGTTGCCCTAATTTAGGTTTTTGCATAAATTACCCAGTCAAACTAGGTCAAAATCAAAATCCAACTTTACCATTTGATTCCTTAAGTTCAAATTAGATTTTTACAAAAACTTAGGCTCAATATGAGATTATTTTGATTTAGTTTGCACTTTGATCCAAGTCTGACTTTCTTTATCTCCAATAGCCCCTCAGATTTTGAATTCCTCACAAAAAAGCCCCCAGCTTCTTTGTCTTCTTCACAAAAAGGTTCCTGCCACCCTAGAATCCTAATCCTACAACTCCGGAGACCTTTGATTGAAGAAAACTCCTCTAATCAATGAATCCCTTCCAAAATTGGAAGGGAGATTCTTTATGGAGTCCTCTTTCCAAGGAATCCAGTCTTGAGCCCAACAACCTTCCCAATCTCCCATGTGAACGCATGAGAGATTCAGGTATCTTTTGAGTTTCCTACTCCGGCAACCTTCCAAGGTTGAAAAGCTTGGATTCCAAGCTTCAACCGACCCCCTGCTACCTATGTAAAGAACCCTCAAGGCAGACCGCGCTTCTCACATTCGATTTTAGCCTGGACAACCTCAATTTTGTCTCTCCTCATCCAACCGAAACTCCTCAATGTCCGGCGACTTCCTCCATCTCCCCTCGTCGTCTGACCGCAATACCGGCGGCAGATCCTTCTTCCTCGCCTTCCTCCGCGCATCACAATACCCGCGGCCACCTCTATCTCCATCATCGTCGTCCTACCCTCACCGGTGCAGTTCTCTTCCACGACGCCGGCCATACCATACCCGGCGCCCTCCTTATCCTTTCTTCTGTTAGAGTAAGTAGTTGGGTTTCGTTAGCATCATAGATTAGTTTCCCTCTCTCTATCTCTCAATTTGACCACTCGACACCATGAATCACCTCCATCTTCTCTATGTTCGGCAACCACTCCAGCAAGGCTTCTCCACCGCTACACCCCTCCATCCACCTCGCCAACCACCTCATAACCTTCGCCTCGACTCCACCAACTAAACCCCCCTCCCTATTTACCGCTCCACTCACCCAAATCCACCACCGAACTCACACACCTCCGTCTACCCTTTCCGAGGTCGTACGACCTCCACACACACCTTCACGACATGCCGCACCCACCACCATACTCATCGTTCCACAGCAAAGCCCCTAAGCTTATTTGACAGGGTCGAAAGGCCATTTTTTGGATTTCAGGTATCCAGGTTGGACGCACCATTAACATGCGAGCTTTGAAGCTTGCTCCAAGCAATCCTCCGACCTACAGCTCTAGGTCTTAACTCTAGGGTGCGTGAAATCTCTCCAATAACATCTCCAAGGCCTCAATTGAAGACCCTATCCTTCGTAGCTGCTGCAATTGAGAGCTTCATCACCTGCTAATTTTGTACAAGAAGAAGACTTGGGACATAGTCCCACATCGTTAACAGCAGAAGCGGCGCAGTGATATAAGTTGTTTTTGTTTTCTAGGCTTATTACCTCAGAACACGGGGTGAGGTCCCATTAGCCTCACTCAATCCGACCTGCCTAAGCTCTCACTCCTCGCTCACCACCCACTGCCGGTGAGCCTGGACCCAGGTACGCTCTTGACCTGAATACCTGATTACCATTACTGTGGTAGGCTCTAAGAGAGCAAAACTTAGATAGAGAAAGAGAGAGAGAGAGAGAGAGAGCACGGGGACAGGGGTTTTTGCTCTCAGTGGCACCTATGCGACACTTAGTCGCGAAAAAAAGAAAAGCTGAAGAAGAGTTGTGAAGAAGAAGACAGAGCAGAGAAAGAAGAAGAGAAGGAGAGCTGAAGAAGAGTAGAGAAAGAAGAAGAGAACCAAAGGTAGAAGCAAAAGAAGAGAGACCCTTGAGTTTCTTGAAAAACACTGTAGCATCAGACATTTAAGACATCTGATCCTATCATCAGACGTCTGATTTGAAGCTTCTTAACTTAATTGATATTGTGCATCTATTTGCTATTATTGTGAGGGGTAATTAGTGATTCAAATCACCATTTTACCTTCTTCTTTTTGCACATTGATACTTGACATTATTGCTATATCATTTTGAATTAATTCTAATTGCAATTTCTTATCTCTTTGACTCCAATTGTGATCTTGAGTTTTAAATTGTCGTATATTGTAAATTAGATTTTAAGTAATATATTGTACTCATTTACATTAATTGCTGAGATTAGCTTGTGAATTCCTACTTGCTCCCAGTGAACGACCTCGAACTTTCATTCAAGCATAAATTTTATCTATTTTTCACACTGATTCAATCTATATTGCAACGTAACGATTTTTAAACTCGTTTCAAAGTGACTAATTTACTACACCAACAAGACACTTGATGAGGCTCAACGTAACTACACAGTTACTGAGAAAGAGCTACTAGCTGTAGTATTTACCCTAGAAAAGTTTAGATCGTATCTTCTGGGTTCTCATGTTATCATTTGCTCTGATCACACAACTGTGAGGTATCTCCTTGCAAAGAATGATGCAAAACTTCGACTAATCCGCTGGATGTTGCTGTTGCAAGAGTTTGACCTCAAGATTCGCAACAAGGCGAGAAAACAGAACGTGGTAGCTGATCACTTGTCCCGCCTTCCTTCTGACAAAATTGACCCTTTGGGACCCATTACAAAACATTTTCCTGATGAGCACCTCCTGACTATCAGTACGGGGCTTCCATGGTTTGCTGATCTAGTAAACTACCTGGCATCATATCAGATCCCGTCCAATTGGCTGAAGGCCAAGAAAGACAAATTGCTTTCTAATGCAAGTACTACTTTTGGGAAGACCCATATCTTTTCAGCATCGGTGCTAATCAAATCATCTGATGATGTGTCCTGGAAGCGGAAATTCAAGACATCTTGTCCTTCTACCATGACCAGGCCTGTGGTGGACACTTCTCTGGTCATAAACCGCAGCAAAAGTCCTTCAGCGCAGCTTCTATTGGCCGACGATTTTCAACGATGCATACAATCACTGTAAGGCATGCACTCGTTGCCAGACCTTAAGCAACATGAGCCACCGTGATATGATGCCCTTACAACAGATTCTCGTATGCGAAATCTTCGGTGTCTGGGGCATTGATTTTATGAGACCCTTTCTTGTTTCGGATGGCTTCAAGTACATTCTTCTCGTTGTTGACTACGTGTCCAAATGGATCGAAGCCATTCCGACCCGAACCAATGATCATAAGGTGGTTATCAAATTTATTCATCAAAACATGTTTTCTCGGTTCGGGATTCCACGTGCTATAATCTCTGATGGATGGACCCATTTCACTAATGCTCAGTTCAGGTCACTGATGACCAAATACGAGGTGTCACACCGAATCTCTACTCCTTATCACCCACAAACCAACGATCTAGCTGAGCTATCGAATCGAGAGATCAAGAAAATCCTCTAGGTCACTATTCGACCAAATAGAAAGACTGGCCATCCCGACTTCTGGAGGCTTTGTGGGCTAATGGACCACTCACAAAACCCAATTAGGTATGTCTCCCTTCATATTGGTGTACGAGAAGGCATATCACCGCCCCATTGAATTGGAGCACAAAGCCTATTGGGCAATACGGAACTACAATCTCAATCTTTCTAAGGTAGGAACCCATAGAAAGCTTCAAATGAGTGAGATTGATGAATTACACTACGACACGTATGAGAACTCGCGAATTTACAAAGAGCGAGTTGAAGCCTTTCACGACAAGCACATATCCAGAAAGATCTTTTTCCCTGGTCAGAAAGTCCTACTCTTTGATGCCAAGCTCAAGCTGTTCCCAGGAAAACTCAAATCAAAATGGATCGGACCTTACCTTGTCCGAAAAATCTTTGGAAATGGAACAGTCAAAATCAGTCAACTCAGCCACGATTCAGAACCTTTTGTCGTGAACGGTCAGAGACTCAAACCGTTCATTGAACTTACCAATACAAATTGGCAGAGACATCTTTTACCCTCCATTCTCCCTAAGTTCATTGCACCCAGCCAATAGCATTAAACTCAGCACTTAACGGGAGGCAACCCGTCATTTTTTAAAAACCCGAAACCTTTCTTGACACATCCAATGCTAAACTCATATTGCACTTTAGGGTTCATCCATTAGAACAGCCGAGTCCACCTCTAGTACCCGTACCTGAGCTTAAAATCGTTCGCAACAGTCATCCCGACCCATTCACCCACCCAACACCTGTTCTAACGAATGATCTAAGCTAAACTCAAACCCACCTAATTTATAATGAGGACATTGCAAATCGTAGGCATAGAGAGTATTCAAGTGCAAAATGCCATGAAAATCATCTCACAAGAAAGGGTTTCATCAAAAAAATCACATATCCCAAAAATACCAAAATAAATAAATAAATAATAATAAATTCTTGAAAAAGAACAAAAAAAAATGGGAGAGGAAATTTTGATGGCATCAAATTTTGAGGAGAAAAAGGGGAGTTAAAATGTAAAAAAGGAGCACAAGTTGAAAAGAAAAAAAAAAAGGTAGTCATTAGTAAGAAATTAAGGAATTGACTTAGTTCTAGACCATATCAAAAGAAAGAAAAGTAAAAAGTACTAATAAAACAAAGAAGAGATTAGTAGGAACGCTGATTTTAGGCCTTTTGGACTATGATCATAGGCTTAAAAATTCAAGTATCCACTAAGATCTGGATAATCCCCAAGAGGTTGGGGAAAATGTAAAGCTTAAGTATTAGGTCTAAGGCTATTCGGCCTCGTTAACTGACCTCTAGTTTACGGGACTCGGCAACCTAAGCACCCCAATCTACACACAGCCTGGTTCAGTGTGCTTAAGTATCAAAATTACGCAAATGTGTTTAACTTGTTTTGAAAAAGTCACCTAGATTAGGAGTGGCTGATCAACACAAGTTGATTTGGATGAGTTCCCGACGCAGAGAGGTAGGAAATTCCCCTCGAAGATGCACAATAACATATCGTCTCCTCGATGCTTGTCTCCTAGGATATCTACATATCCTACCGAGGGTATGTAAGCACCTTGTGTTGGTTCAGATGCCATGGGCGGTATTATCCCGAAATGTCGATTGCTAGGGTCTGGATTTAGCTACAGAACACCATGAGTAGGATTATCTCAAAATCTCGAAAGCCAAGGTTCTGGAGGTTGCCATGAGTGGTGCTATCTCGAAGCATCGATTGCAAGGGACCCATCGAGGATTGATGATGGGGACCAAGAATCCGATACAGACCATGTTGTGGAGCTAATCTGAAGCTAGAAATAAAAAGAAAAGAGAGAGAAAACTCTTCAAAAACAAAGAAAATTCCTCTGTCTCTCTCTGACAAAAATGCACTGCAAACTTAACCGAGGCTAAAACATGTTACAAGTACGGATGCTTTAACTGCGGAGTTCAACGAACCTTAGGTTAGTTCCTATGAGCCTTAGAAACCTTCGCGGCAGACTGAGGCTAGAGCTGATCAGGTCCGGATCTTGATTGGTACTTGAGCACTTCTAGGCCTACTATTGGCATTCTAACCTAATCTACAAAAGGAAGCATGCATCAAAGTTTTGAGTATCAAAAGATTTCATGGTCAAGAATCAAAGTTAATACCTTGAAATTTTGCTAAGGGACTAGCAAAAGTTAGGCATGAAGGTATGATGGGAACACCATCATGAGTCCTAACTAGCTCATTTTGACCCAAAGAAGTCAGTAAATGCCCCTACATAACCAACTGAAGGTCATAATTTATTGCATAACCTTTCTGAGGCAAACACAAGAAACTAGGGTTAAAACTGTAATTTTACCAGCTTATCATGAATACAGTACAACCATGGGTTTTCTCAAGGGCTAAATAAAGGTCGAATGGTCTTAATAAGATAACAAGTAGGTTGGATTAGATAGAAAAGGGTTTGTGTGTGTTCTGAGAATTAAATGACTTTTTGAAACCCTAAAAATAGATCCACTTAATTAACCAAGGTTCTGGTCAGGATAAAATTCACTTAAACCCTCTAAAAATCATATAAAAATATTCTCTAGGGTTTAGTACCTTCAAATTGGCCATCAGAACCCATCTTGACCTAAAATGGAGTCTTAGACAGATATTTGCCCTAATTTTGATTTTTGCATAAATTACCCAGTCAAACGTGGTCAAAACCAAAATCTAACTTCACCATTGGATTCCTTAGGTTCAAATTAGGTTTGTACCAAAATTTGGACCCAAGATGAGTTTTCCTTGACCTAGTTTGCAAAATGGTCCTATCTGATTATATTTCTACCTCTAACTTTCAAAAACCCTTGCATTCAGTCCCCTAGCTTCTTCATTATCTTCACAAGTAGGTCCCTCTGCCATTATCGCGGAGGAAACCTACTCCGACGACCTTTGACAGGGAATATCTCCTTGATTGCTTGGAGAATATTTTCCAAAATTGGAAGGGAGATCCTCTAAGAAATTATCTCCAGTATGAACCCATCTATGTGATTTGATTCCCTCCTAATCTCATGCGAACGCATGAGAGATTTGGGTATCTTAAAAGCTCCCAAGTCTAGTGACCTTCTAAGCTTGGGAAGCTTGCTTCCCAAGCCTTAACTGCCACTCAGATCCCTATTTAAAGAAGCCCAGATCCTCCCGACTTCTCCACGCTCGAATTCAGTCGTGAATCCCCTCAATTCATCTCTCACTCTCACGATCGAAGGCTCATCGATGTCCGACGATTCCCTCTGCCCTTTCTCATCGTCTGGCCGTTATACCTACGGCAGATTCCTCCTCCTTGTTCTTCTCCGCATCTCATCGTACCAGCAAACGTCCGTTCCTCTTCATCCTTGCCGTTCCCACCTCACCGGAGCCGCCTTCGTCTCCGGCGTCGACCACACCAGACCCGATGCCCTCACTGTCCCCCTTCGTCCATCAACTTCCTAGCTAAGTCCCCCTATCCCTTCTACTTTCTTCCCCGCCCTTTACTTTCCAAAATCAACCACTGACGCCCCTTCGCACCTCCATCTCCTCCATCTCCGTCCACCCCCTCCGGCGAGGCCATCCCACCTCCATAGGCCACCAAAACCCTTGCCAACAAGCCCACAACCTTCACCACATCTCACTGATCACTTCCCCTCTTTATTCACTTCTCCATCCACCCAAGTCATCCCCCGAACACACCCACTCACACGCACACAGTCTGACCTAGATACACACTCACGACCACCATCACGCCACGCCACCAACCCCATCACATCCGCCGTGCTCCGACGATACTCCCTAAGCACTTTGACGTGGCCAAAAGGCCGTTCTGGTGTTTTTAGGTTTAGACCTTGTCCGCCATTGGCAAGCAAGCTTGAAGCTTGCTTGAGGCTACCCCAGGTCCTTGTTGTCCCAGGTTGAAGTCCCAGGATGCGCGAAAGAGTCTTGCGCATGCACCCAGGTCCTCAATTACAGTCGAAAGCCTCAGCAGCTGCTGCAATTGGAGAGACACTCCCTCCTGCAGGTGCGCGAGAAAAGGGGTGCTCGGATAGTCCCACCTCGGGAAGTTCTGAAACCACGCACCTGCATAAATTGAAAAACTGTCATAAGCTGTTCACCTCAGTTACCATGGGGTGAGGTCCCTCTCACGTTCACCCGGCCTCATCCACGACACCTCACCTGCGGACCTGGCCTGACCCAACCCGACTTGCACTCCTCACTCACCACCGCACGCCAGTGAGCCTGGACCCAGGTACGTGCCTGACCCGATAACCCGAATACCTGTGGCTCTGGGAGAGCGGATCCTAAAAGAGAAAAAGAGAGGAGTGTCACGCAGGTAGGGGGAGGGTTTTGCTACAGGAACCTCCAACCGACACTTAGCTGAATTCTAAGGAAGAAGAGAAGGCTCACAGGGTTGAAGGCAGAAGGAAGAAGAAGAAGAAGAAGAAGAAGAAGAGGAGGAGACCAGAGCAAAAGCCAAAGAAGAAGAAAGCCAAGGCAAAGGAAGAAGAAGAAGGCTTGGAGGGGTCGTAGCTGAGAAAGAAAAGAAGTAGGGCTGAAGAAAAAGCTGAACAGGAAAGAAGATAGAGAAAGCAAACACAGCTGAGGCAAAAGAAATGATAGGAAGAATCAGACAACTTTAAGTCGTCTAATTTACCAATCAGACGATAGATCATTACCTCTTATTGCATATACATTAAGTTCCTTGGTGATATTATAGGAGTATTTGGTGATCTAAATCACCATTTTACTCCCATATTTTTGCACATTAATACTGATACTATTGCAATCCCTTTTAATTTTAATTGTGATCTTGATTTCTAAATCCCATATAGCTCCCTATGTTCGACCTCGAAACTTATTCGAGTAATAAAAATTATATTTGTTTGAACGTTATTTTGACCATACTACAACGCGACACTTTTTAAGAACTGACTTAGCAACACGAACACCTATAGTACATAATCTCTATGGCTATGCGCTGAAAGGTGGTGTTTATGATCCATGTGCAAATTGTTGCATTATTTTTCTTCCATGAGACATACTTGCCTACCTTCTCTTCTAGCTCTGATTCAAGTAGCATATACTCTTTATCATGTCCCACAACCATGTTTAGGAATGATTGCACTCACAATGCATAGTTTGACCCATCAAACTTGGTTATCAGGCCAAAAAAGGAGTTCTTGAATATCCTGTGGTTTCCCTTGCCCTGAGAAACTCAACATTTTCAAAAACCATACCATTTGATCAAAATTTAGAAACCACTTCAAATGCAGCAATTGGAGAGATCAAATGCCCATCAAATCCCTACCGAAGCCATTCTTTGTTGCCAGAGATCTAGCAGCACTCTAACAAAAGCACCACCATTTGCAAGAGACCATTGCACCCTAGTGGTCCTATGCATGCCCTAGGATCCCACAAAAAATCACATAAGGAACGACAACCCCTTTAAAGTGCCCTTACACAGGGGTGACAATGGGAGAAGAGGATGTCGTCGACAATAGTCGGTGGTGCACTGTTAGAGGTGGTCAAGCTGACCGACAAAGGTTAGGCAACCACCCCACTAGTGATCTCAACTCAATGTGGGCCCTCATTCAGCAATAGCAACAAAAACAACCCTTGATGACACTATAGCATAGACCATAGAAGCTATAGTAGAGATCGATGAAGAGCCTTGGATCGAGAGAATTCAGGTCTAATTCGATGCAACCGAGAATGAATCATTCTAAGGTGAAGGAAGAGTATGTGGAAATCAAGGGTATAAACGCCGACCTAGTACCCCCACTTTGATATCATGCAGAAGAAATTGAGTCATAGCCAATTCCCATAACCCTAGAATCCTATTTATAGAAATAAAACCCTCGAAAATAATATCACAGGACTAATAACAAAAACAGAAAATACAAGAAAGAAGGAAACGTTTAACAGCTACAAAAGTGGAATTGCTGCTTGCCACTTGAAAACAACCTTCCCTCACTCTTCCCTTCTCTCCTCTTGGTGTCTCACGAACTCCAGCTAGCTGTCACGAAAGTAAAACATTACATCCCAAAACTATGAGCACATAGTTGCTGGTCCCGAGAACCCTCCACAAATAAAAGGAGCAGATTGAAGTCATATCGAGTTCCAAGACTTCTATTATTCTTATCAGCGAAAGCAAATTTGAAGGGCCTCATCCAAAATCCTCCACCAATTTCCAATAGATGGATCGCAATGTTTCCGAATGATCCAAATCCTAATAATTCAATTCATGATATGCTGCCATCTTAACTTGTTGATATTTAAATTTCAAATATATGCCACTTTGTTGACCAACATGACTTCTCCAAGTACGCCAAAGAAGCAGCAAAGAAACATTCTGCAAAGACCATTGAAAGAGAAACTAAAGACCATAATGTCAGATGACCAAGAGACACAGCAATCCGGAGGACGCGAAAGAGTCACTGGCCAACATTCCAACACCACTGCGATGGAGATCGATAACAGATCACGAAATTGCACACATAATTATATGGAAAAAAGCTGATGGTGGATGGGATGGGCTCCCAAGGCTCCATCCATGTAAGTTTCATAAATGCGTAGTAATTAACTAAAGCAGTGCAATGCTGCTCTCACCACCAGGTGGTTTCCGGACTCCGCTAAAGTAATCACGAGATTTGCCATCAGCAAATATGTCATTGCCACTCATCTCCTTGAGCTTCGCCACGCTCAAGGCCTTCTCCGCAGAACTTGATGGAGCGTCTCCCTTGAAGATGTCATTGCCTGAAAGTTCCACGAGCTTCTGGTTATGAATTTTCTTTGTGGGCTTTTTCGCACCATTGTCCTCGCTGAATACAATGTTGCTTGGTCCTCCAGCAGGCTGCAATGGAAACATGGGATTCAGGAAATTAAAGCAATTGCCCTCTGAAGCACAAGCATGCAGTGTACAAATTTGTTGTCTAGCATACATAAGGAAGGTGCTTCTACTCTCACATTTGAGACTTTCACAGATGTATGTTTGTTCCTTGGCGGTAGTGGTTCACCCATATCCCTATCCTTCAACTCCAGATTTCTTGCTGTGAGTGGCCTGGGAGGGTTTTCAGGAGGGCCAAATATGTCATGCCCGCTGAGCTCCTTGCACTTCGCATCAGATATCTGTTTCTTCGATTTGGTCTCAGGTTCACTCTCCAGGCTTCCACTCAGTTCACGTTGCTTCACTACCTCTGCCAGGGAGATGGGTTTCTTTGGTGAAATGCTCTCCTCGGCACCAAACGAGATCTGACAAATGGAACTGGCAGCTTGCTGGACACACAAGAGGATTTGACAATTCATGGTACATAAAAGAGAAAAGTACTAAGCAGTTGTGAATGCAACAGGAAAAGCACAAAGGATAGCATCCTACACAGCAAAGAGCATTCACTACCCCATTCGAAATCAGGGAGGAAATTTCTGGCAAAAAATTTAAATATTTTCTATACAGGTTCTAAAATACTTGTATTTGTTTCCAGATACCACTAGATTACCTGATAAAGTCGCAAGCCTGTTTTACTACTTAAAGTTAAGCCTCCTCCAGATTCAGATGCACCATCTTCTGAGGCAGCTGCAAATATGCCACTGCCTGTTATCTCCCTCCGCTTATACTCAGAGCAAGGTTTCCTTGTGGCAGAATAAAAAAAAAAAAGGAACAAAAAAAATCTTGAACCTATGCATCATGGTATGTAAAATATTATACGTAACTCTGATTATCTTCTAGAAACTGTGCCAATGGTAAGGATGCCACGTTGAGAATTTATTGGGTCTGCACCCTAGATCAGAACTACTTGATGCATTCAAGCCAAGTTTTCAAGTAGAAATCATCAACATTTCTAACCACAACTCACCTTTTCGGATCTTGTAATGTAATATTATCTTGGGAATGCTACAAAGTGAATGATAGATTATGAGTTTCGATGGCCTAAGGTAGACCTCACATACGCGAATGGGCGCATATGTAGACAGTAGAGAGAAATGATTTCCAAATTGTCACCATTTTTTACCAACAAACCTCAGATTTGTCTTTTAATTTGTTCTCCAAAACAAACAACTTCATAAAGCATCCAAGTTATTGTAAAACCAATATTTAGCTGGACTTTTCCAATGCCAAATTACTTTGTGCAATCTTATTTCCTTACTTGATAAATAACAAATAATAGTTTTACAATCTAAGGATGTGATATGATTTAGACTAGCTTTAATCATTAAGGTCATATTTATCATAAGGTGGTCACTCAATATCAGTTGCTGTAATGTTGCATCATCGAAGTCCTAGAAGCACTCCCATATCCGTCAAATATAAATCTAGCATCAATTTCAGATTAATTAGCCCACTTCTAGAGCTTAAGGCTTCGTTTGGATGTGGGGTAATTTCCTGGATTATGTGACGTGTCATGACTAATATGAACAGTAAATGAACAGCATGCATTTATAGAAGTTGTCATAATGGTCGTTCCACCAACTTTTTTGAATAAGTTTCACCTCTTTTTGCCTGCTGCATCACTAATGTCAGTTGGTAATAGGTGATTCAAACAGTCATTAAGGCAGATTAGCCATTCAGATTTGACTCAACAAGTAGTTGATACCGATACTCATGTATGGGCATCGGTACTAGCTGCTGACTGTTTGCCAACAACCAATAAATACCGGTACTCATCATGAGTACCAATACTCAGCACTCCCAGTTGAGTATCAATATTATAACAGGTACTAGTAGTCATCTTTAGTACCGGTACTTGTTACTCACAGGTTAAGATCTGAGTCTAAATCTATAACCCACAAGTGCCAGTACTCAAGATAGGTACCAGTACTTGTAAGGTTCAGACCAACTCACAAGAGTCTTAACTCAAAAACTATAAGCACCATGTACCAGTACTCATCAGTATTTGTTGTTCACACTTTGAGTTAAGAACTTAAACCTATGTCTTGCATCTACCGATACTTATGATTAGTACCGATACTTGAAACAAGTACCTTATTATATCATTTGTTAAGCCATTTTGAATTCCTAATTAATTAACTCTTACTTCTTTTGAAGCGATTTGGATTTTGAAAAACATTGATCTTTGCAATTGTGATACCTAATTATCTCTAATTAATTTTAACTCTTATTTTCAATTTATTTGTAAGGAAGCAATACACAGTCTAATAAAAGGAAAACAAATGTAGATCCTCCTATCATAATATCTGGCATCATCCATAATTCAAGCCAAGCCTATTTCTAAATCTTGTATAATAGACTCACAAATTTTCAGTAGATCAAAAAGGATTTTGTTAACACTAAAACTTAGCAGAATGTGGAACTAGGTTTCAACATTGGAAAGTGCTTCTCAATCAATGCACAACTTTCGAAGCTTTTCCAAGGGTGCCAAAAGGATAATTTCCACTTTTTGTTGCTTTATTTAAGAGAGATTTTATCAAAATCTACATATGTATTATTTGTGTCTTCCATCGTGCCGACCGATAGCGTCCTGACAGTATTAAATTTGACTACCATCTCCATAACTGCTCAACCTCGGGTGTACCACATATTCAGACACTAAACTGCTTCTTCAACATGAGAAAGATGTTGATGAACATTGCTTCAATGAAAACCAGTTGACCTTAATGGGTTACCGCAATACAAATCGTCATTTTTATATTCATCGAAGGTTCTCTGTAAACGTACGAAATCCACAATTTCCATTCATTGTTAAATTAACTGATTTCTATTTTGTAAGTTGTTTATTCAAAATTATATCATTAGTATTGTATAGTACTTTATATTATTGTGTATTCCATTATAATTGTATAGTAGTGCCCAGCCCACGATTAGTGGCATCAATTATATTATTACCAATGGAATATTATATTCAAAATAACTGTTAAATGTGTTTGCATAACCTATCTAATGTGTCATACCTCTTCCTCATATGTGAAGTTCAGATCTTAAATCACCGTGTACTGATTTTGAGGTGGAGGGATGAGTTCTGTTCATTTCTTATCTATTTTTCAATTGCTCTTCTTAGCAAGGGGAATGTGTTCTTGTGAGTCGTTCGTTAGGTCAGATGGAATGGAAGGATGAGACCTCTGTCTATCTAAAGGGAGATGCAAGAAAGAGAGGTTGTTGGTTTCGTTGTTTTCAGTTTTACCTCTCTTCTTTTCAATAACATCAATTAGGAAGAGGGAAGTCTAGAGTTGACAAGAGAGGCAGGAAGGGAGCAATGGATGGGGGAGCATGTTTGTGACAGGTGTTAGTTACAACCTTGTTTTACTATTGTACAAGCGGACTATGCCATGCTTCATGATGAAAATAATATTATTATCGATGGAATAGTATATCGTAAAGAATCATGGTATATATCATGGTATGTCAAATGTGTCATATACTTGAGCAAATGTGTACATGATATTTTTGAGATGGAAGAAAGACGCAATTTTGTATTAGTCGTTTTTTATTTTTTTTGTGAAACAATGGTGAGGGATTCCTCTTAGTAGTTGGGGGTGTAGGATTTATTGGAAGAATGTCACCTATGTCCACCGAAACCAAGACGTAATGAAAAAGCATTCTTATGATTTTTTGTTTAGATTTTCTTCCCTCTTAATAGCAAGTGGGAGTAATTCAACATATTTTTATTTGTTGAGTATGTGAGATTTAATATGAGTGAGAGGGAGAGGGAAAAAGAGCATGGTTGGTGGGGGTGGGAGGAGAGCATGGGTTTACTTTTTCCCTTCTTTATACTAAGGAGAAGGAAGACTGGAAGAGGGTGGGCATCTCATGTTCTTTGGGTTTCATTTTCTATTCCTTGTTCCTTAGAAAGGTGAAGGGAGACAATGAGCAAGGTTGTCGAGTCGGCCAACATGTATAGCATGCAAAACCCTCTTCTCGTATAGCTAGAGACTGCCTAGTTGTCTTACGCTTCGCAGCAAGATACTCATCGATACATAAGTATATTAAGTAGACTACCTCGTAGGTAACTCACATTTATTTTGAAAGGGCCTATTTCTAGTTATATTGTTTAATGTCATTTGCATTTAAAGTATATGACGGTAAATATAGTAATCGTAGACATCAAATTTCTTGTACCCAATTCAATAGCTTATAAATAAGATGTACATTTCATAAAGTAATTATCAATATTTTGCACTTCCATGAATACAAATTTTAACTCAACTATGAATTTTCAAAAATAAATAGAAGACAATCAAATTAATTACATTCATGAAATAAAAACTAACAAGACATCTTCCTCTTAATATGAGATGAAATGTAAATATATTCACAATTTCATATTATTTGGAGCTCAACAATATATCCTTAGTTAATACTGCACTTAAAAAATAAGAAAATAAATTGCTTAAATTAACAAACATGTAAGTTGACTTCCATTTTTCGCATTCCCCAACATATGTACAAGATGTAATAAGAAAGTTTTATACGAAGTTGACCACCTGCAGCATAATTTTTATCTCTCAATTATATTATTATGAATGCGTAGCATACCTCTCATCCTACATCGGACGTCACTTGTTATATCTTAACCATTCATATGAGGGAGAATGAGACAGATCACATGGGTGAGATTGAGTTTTGATAGCAGTGTTATTTCTCCATTATGCTTGATTGTTCTAGATGTGCAACCATACTATCTGGTTTGTTAGAATATGATAGACAATAAGGAGAATTAGATGAATAGAGGATAAATTTATATAATATAATAACTGTTGGGATTTGGAGTAGGCCACATGGCACTGTCACGTGGCAACTAGCAGGATATGTCGCATGTGCCACGTGGTGGCATCTGAAGCCACATCAGAACTGGTGGCAAAGGGTCCAATTGGATCAATTTTGGTGCACCAAGTTTGGTTATTTCCTATTTTTAGCAAAGTTGTTTGTAAGAGAAGATTTTTACAAATGAGATAAAATCTCTCAATAGGATAAAATCTTTTATTTCCTTTTGTAGAGATATGTTCTCTCTATAAAAAGAGTCTTCCCAACTATTCTAATTTGAGTCAATCAAATATTTCCAAAACAACTCAAGAGGGTTCCTCTCCTCTCTACTTCTCTCTTCTCCACATGTGGTGGCTCTCTCTTCCTCAAACTCCACGCCAAACTGCAGTAGCAATATCAAGGAATTTCCTCCCTATTTTTAACATGGAAACAGACTCACATTGGACTATTTTTCCCACACCAACTCTATGCTTCCTACATGCATGCCAACTTCTACATGGTATCAGAGCAGGTGTTCTAGGCTTGATTGGTGTGTGGTTGGAGAGTACATGCACAAAATAGAGAAATTCTCTTATGCGTGCACCCTCTTGGCCACGCAAGGTCTTCATCACCGACAAAAGTCTCCTCATCACATCCGATGCTTTACGCAGAGAGTTGAAGAATGATGGAGATCGGCCCCATAGTCCCCACCAAGTCCACGTTATCAAAGGGAGAAACAAATAAGAAATTTGAGTTTAAAGAGGAGGTATATCAAGTTATCAGGTTTGTAATCTCCATACATTTTCAATTGACACTTTATATCCAATTTTTTCGAAGAAAAAATGTCAAATATCAAGTATGGGATTGCACATCAAAGAAGTTGACACCGCAATCCACACAACTTTCAAAGTTGCCAAAAGAAGCAACGATTTCCAGGTTGCAAGAAGATTTGCAGTGGATCCAAGAAGTTCCCTTTCTAAAGTTACAGGATGCACTGCGACCATGGCCAAGGTTGTGCACACCCTCCAAGTCAACATTATGGATGCATAAAAAATCCACATGAAAGGCACTGGGAAAAATACTGGAGGCCACTATGTGAGGCTACTAGCATCTCATGTGTGGACACCCTTACTCCTGGCCACGAGAAGAACCAAGCCATGTTCCATAAAGAAAAGAAGACAATGATAGCAATCGCAACGACTATTGAGGTCGCTAAAGAAGAAGCGACGACTTCCAAGGTTGCTCACCGTCACTCCTCCAAAGAAAAACTCTAAGCCCGAAGAAGAATGGTGGGGCATGTAGCCTCACTAGTTGAAGACCAAGTTGTTGGCTTCACGACCTTCGACTTAAGAGAGAGTGTTGGGATTTGGAGTAGGCCATGTGGCAACCAATAGGCCACGTGGTATGTGACATGTGGCAGCATCTTAAGCCACCTCAAAATCGACGGCAAAGGGTCCAATTAGACCAATTTTGGTGTACCAAGTTTGGTTGTTTCCTATTTTTAATAATGTTTTTAGGAATATGTTTCAGATTTAATTTTAGGAGAAAATCTTTCCCAATGAGATAAAATATTTCTCAATAGGATAAAATATTTTGTTTCCTTTTTGTAGGGATATGTTTTTTCTATAAATAGAGCCTTCCCAACTATTCTAATTTGAGTCAATCAAATATTTCCAACACAACTCAAGAGGGTCCTCTCCTCTCTACTCTCTTCTCCATGTGTGGTGGCTCTCTCCCTCAAACTTCATGCCAAACTGCAGTAGCAATATCAGGTAATTTTCTCACTATTTTCAACATGGAAACAATCTCACATTGGACTACTTTTCCCACGCCAATCAACCTCTACGCTTCCTACATGCGCACCAACTTCTACATTACATTTGCTTTCTACTACAAAAGTTGAGATTTGACGTTACATGTAATGTTGATAATTATGAGGAAAACTTACTTTGAAATGTAATTTCAGATTGGCAACCTCATAATCTACTATAAAATATTTTTATACTAGAATAATTAGATTTGTAAGGCAGGTTCTTAGATGACCAAAAGTTACGAAGAAACCATGGTGGCACGGGGAGACAAAAGGGAGTGATAGAGAAGTGAGTGACACATGGCAAGGAAGAGACGTGGTAGGGAATTCAGAAGTAGAGATGTCATAGGGGATTTAATACTTTTCGATGGAGCAGGAGAGGGGGAAGGAAGAGATGTGGTAGGGAATTCAGAAGTAGAGATGTCATGGGGGATTTAGTACTTTTCGGTGGAGCAGGAGAGGGGGTGAGACACGACTGGGGGGTTACACATCTTAATTGACAAAGAGTTGCATTGATGACTTCGGTATGGTGTCGTGGCCGAGGACGTTGTATTACTGCAAATTATTAAATGGCATTTACATGTTAAAAGTACTTATAAAGTCCTATTAAATTATTATATATTTTACATATAAATAATATCTACTTTACTTTCGATCAACAAATACGAAAATATATATATAGAGAGAATTAATAAATCATTGAATATACATATAGTCATTTTTTCTTCATTTAATTAAAATAGTACTGCATATTAAATAGTAGGATGGATTATGTGATATGTAAATTTTGTCTGAAAGAACAATAACACTCTTACATACAAACTATATAGAAAAAAAAAAGACCAACGCCTAAGAGACAGTCCAACGAAAGCGGACATTGTGCGCAACATCAAGGAGAATCGATGACTCCAGACACTATATTTTGGCATATATTGTATTAATTTTATAACAAACAAGCATTATGTGCCACTGTTAATTTCTCCCATAACTTCTTCGCTACCCTCACCCTTGTGACACTAATTCCGATAAGCTGACCCCGTCCTGATCTTCTCCGCAGTACCCTCCTCAATCTCCGACCATCAATCATCCCCAATTGTGCATCTAATAGATGATATCACTTCTGATAAATCACTAGTGTTACACTAATCCCTATATTCAAACCTGATGTCACCCGTGAGATTTCACCGATGATAGGCAAGGCGTCACGAACGACGCACTCACGTTGATATATCACTGGCGATGTCTGTGGGAGATATCATTCATGATATCTCAGCCTCAGAAACATATGAAAGAGGTGCATATATTACCGACTAATATATACACCTCTTCCACATATTTCAGAGGCTGAGATATCGATGATATCTCGCAGCAGACATCGCCGATGATATATCGTCAACGCATCGTTCATGACAACTTGTCTATCATCGGTGAAATCTCGTGGGTGGCATCAAACTTAGAGGTATGGATTAGTATAACGTCAGTGATATATCAAAGATGATATCACCTATTAATGTACAATTTGAGATGATTGATGGTCAGAGATTAAGGAGGGGTATTGCAAAGAAGATCAGGACCAGACCAACATACCAAAATTAGTGCCATAAAGGCAAGGGGTAGTAAAGTTGTGGGAGAAATTAACGGCCCACAATTCTTGTTTGTTGCTCTAAACTTAGTACAATATATACCAAAACACCGTGTTTGGGGTCATTGACTCCCTGGTTTTACGCAAAATGTCCGCTTTCATTAGACTCTCCCTCTCTCAAACGTTAGCTTTTTTGTTTTTCTATTCCAATTTTATCTATGTAGTTTGTATGTAAGAGTATTATTATACTTTTTTCCATACAAAATTTACATATCATATAATTTTATCCTATTATTTAATATGGAGTACTATTCTAATTAAAGTAAAGAAAAATGACTATATATATTCGATGATTTATTAATTATCTTTATATATATTTGTATTTTTTGACCAAAAGTAAAGTAAATATTGCTTATATGTAAAACATATAATAATTTAAAAGGAGTTTATAAGTTCTGTTAATATGTAAATGTCATTCAATAATTTACAGTAATGCATCGTCTCCTACCGCAGTACCATACCAAAGTCATCAATGCAATTATTTGTCAATTATGGTGTGCAACCCCCCTGGCCATGTCTCGTTCCCTCCCCTACTCCACCTAAAAGTACCAAACCCCCCATGACATTTCTCTACTGCCAAATTCCATACATCTCTTCCTTCCCATGTGTCACTTCTTCATCACTCCTTAACTCCCTTCTAGAGTCTTTTCATGACATCACGATTCTCTCGTAAATTTTGATCATCTAATATTACCTCTCCTACAAATCAAATTATTCTATTATGAAAATATTTTATAATCGATTACGAGATTACTAATCTACAATTACATTTTGAAGTAATTTTCGTAATTATCAACGTCATACATAATGTAAAATCTCAACTTCTGTATTAGAAAGCAAATGAAATGTTATTATATGATATAAATTTATCCCTTATTTATCTAATTCCTCTTACCGTTTACCATATTCCAACAAAATAGATAGTATGATTACACATCCAAAATGATCAAGCATAATCAAGAATGAGCATTGTTATCAAAACCCAAAATCTCACCCATTAGATCTAAGCCATTCATGGGGATTGAATGAAACAAAAGAGGGGTGGGTTTTTAACTCATTCTCCCTCATATGAATGGCTAAGATGTAACAGGTGACATCTGACGTAGGATGGGGGGTATGCTACACATTCATAATAATGTAATTGAGAAATAAAAATTACGTTGCAAGTGGTTAGGAACTTATTCGCATAAACAACTTTTACAAATATTAGGGAATGTCTAAAATGGAAGTCAACTTTCATGCTTGTTAATTTAAATAATTCTCATTTTTTACATGCAGCATTAACCAAGAATGCATTGTTGAGATCCAAACAATACGAAATTACGAATACATTTACATTCCAACTCACATTAAACAGAAGGTATCTGAGTAGTTTTTATTTCATGAATGTAATTAATTTTAACTATCTTATAGTTTTTTAAAAAAAATCATGGTTAAGTTAGAAATTGTATTTATGGGAGTGCGAAATATGTATAATCACTTTATGAAATATACATCTCATTTACATGTTATTGAATTGAGTACGAGAAATTTAGTGCTACAATTAGTATATTTACCATTGTATGCCTCCAATGCAAATGACAATCAAATAATGTAACTAAAAGAAACCAGCTCTTCCCTTAAAGCAAATGTGAGTTACTTACATAGTAGTCTACCTAATGTACTAATGTATCGATAAACATCTTGCTGCAAAGCACAGGATAATTGGGCAGTCTCTAGCAATACAAAAAGGGATTTCCTATGCTACACATGTCAATCAACCTCACAACCTTGCTCTCTACCTCTCTTTACCTTCCTAAGAAAAAAGGAATAAAAAAGTAAACCCAAAGAACAAATGATGCACCCCCACCCTCTTCCTACCTCCCTTCCCCTTCACATAAAGAAGGGAAAAAAGTAAACCCATGGCATCTTCTCCCCCACCAACCACGCTCTCTTTCCCTCTCCCTCTAACTCATACTAAATCTCACATACTCAACAAATAAAAATATGTTGAACTACTCCCACTTGCTATTAAAAGAGGGAAGAAAATCTAAACCAAAAAATAGAACCCTTCTTCATTATGTCTTGGTTTCAGTAGACATAAGTGTCATTCTTTCAATAAATCCCACACCCAACTACAAAGAGGAATCCCTCACCATCGCTTCACAAAAAATATGAGAAACGAAAAATACAAAATCTCATCTTACTTCAATCGCGAAAATACTAGGTACACATTGCTCAAGGTACATGACACATTTGACATGTCGTGGTTTTTTACGATATACTGTTCCATCGATAATAATATTATTTTCGTCATGAAATGTAACATGTCCCACTTGTACTATAGTAAAAGTAAGACAAGGTTGTAATTGACACCTATCACAAACACACTGCCCCATCCATTGCTCCCTCCACCCCTCTTTCTTGCATAAGGACTTAGAAGCTAACGCTTCATCTCAAAGTACATAACCACCGATTCAAGATTTCAATCAATGAACAACAATCGTAAAGCACTCGCTATTCATTTTTATTAAAAAAGAATTTTTTTTTTTGTTTTTAAAAATGTATAGCAATCTGCTGTACTTAGAAGATAAGAACCAGAGAAAGACGCCCACGACAACAAACCACCAAGCAAAGAATTTCACCCTTTTTCCCCTTCGAAAAAAGGAAAAACGTTTCCTCTAAGCATATTCAAATCACAGAATAAAAATGAAGAACCGATTAAAGGCAAAAAAAAACGTCGCTACGAGTCAGAAGACGGACCACCCGTATTCGAGAATATCCCATCAACAAACAACAACTAGTCTGAAGCAGCAAAAACCGCCCTTTAATCAGCAACAAAAACAAAAAGGGGACAAAAGCAGATAGAGATCTAACTAACTCTGTGTGCGTGTGCGAGAGAGGGAGAGAGAGTCCATCTACCTCTTGGAGATGGTCTCTGCCGCGGCCTCCTCCTCTGTCATTTGCCCACCGAAGAGCACCGCGCTGATCCCTCCTCCCGACCTCTGCAGTGCACCCACCAACCAAATGTTAATTATTAACATGCATGCCTTTACCCACATTGCATGCAGGGAAGGCACCCCCCCACCCATCAGAAGAGACTGAAGCTATCAATCAATGACCCTTATCTCCTGATATAACAAAACAACAAAGTAAGTGTCACCAAGCCAAATAAACACAAAGAAAAGTACCACCGCCCACCCAATTCCTCCACATTTAACAAACAAAACACAGAAGAAAGAAGAAAACCAAAAAGAAAAAAAAAAAAAACGAAGTACCCAAACCACCAACGGCTCATAGAAGAAGACGAGATCCAAAGTAACAAAAACCTAAACAAGTACCAACAACAAGAAGACGACGACCCGACCCACCTGCTGCTGTTGCTGGGTCCACACAGCCTTAGGCACCTCCTCCGGCGTCTGAGTGTTCTCCGGCCACACCAGCAGATCCGCCGTCGATGTGTGCGACCTTCTTACCGGCGTACTCTTCTTCATCTCTCTCCCTCACTCCCTCCCTCCCTCTTGCCCCCTCCTTCCTCCAGGCTCTACCTCAGTGACTACTTATATTTATATGTAATAACGACTCTTTTCGGCTAACGTGAGGTAATGCTCCGTCTTAATCTTATAACTAGAACAGAGCGGAGTCCGTTCCACCAACTTGTCTCTCCCACAGCTGCTACAGCCGGTTCAGGTGCGGGCTACTTGTGGGGCGGTGGGGTTACCGCCCGCTGGGGTAGGGAGAGGTGGGACCAGGAGAAGGTGGGTGTTTGCCTAGTTGTATAGATGAGCATTGGGTTGACTTCTTGGGATTTTACTTCATGTTAATAATTATTTTAAAAATATAGATAGTAATATAATTATGTACAAGTAAAAAAAAATTGATTTGTAAGAGATAATTTTTTTTTTAATTTTGTAAATGATAAGATTATTATATTTAATTTTTGTATATATTAAAAGATCTTTAAATTTTCATAGATACATTTCTAACCAAAATAATCTAGCCACTTACATTATAAATATTTGATTTAAATATTTAACATATGACAAGTTAACCAAATATAATCAAGTAGAGGAAAATTATAATAAAAAAATAGAAGTATTTATCTTATGTGTTGATATTTAGTTCAAATTCAGATATCCACGCTTATTCTATAACAAGAAGTGAATTATTCATATCTAGTTCGAACAGGATTGTAGAATTACATTGCATAACTTATAGTTATAGGGAATACGTGGGTTAAGGTTTTGTTGATCAATAAATATCAAGATCAATCCATATTTATTTAGTATTTAATGTATAATACATATATGATATATATTAAAGTAATTGGACCAACATGCTAAGTCTTAAGGTGATCCCATAAATAGGCTACATGGATCAAGTTGTGTTTGGGTCACCTTGACCTAAGGTCCAACCTATTTAATAAACCGATCACATTTACAACCTAAACTTGACTTAAGTTAATTTCGAGTGTGGACTTGGATCGATCTAATTGAGTTGGACCTCGGGTTGGGTCAGATTGGTCTTGCTCATCCCTACTTTTTTAGGATGTCAGGGTAAGTTGATGGAAAAGTGGGTGGAGCATGGGGTCGGACGGATGGTCTTGTGATGGAACCTCCCTGGTGCAATAGTGATGATGTTCCAACATTTCCTTGCTCTATTTTTTTTTTCTAATCTAACTCCAAATAACATTCAAAAATTTTCAGGAAAATTAATCTATATGTCACACACCAATTTCCAAGTAATTGAGATGAAGATCGAAACTTGAATATGTCCTTGTAGATATTTTTCATGTATGCATTGGAGAGTGTCTTTTGAACAATTTTTTCTCGGTTAAACTTGAAATTTGGGGAGTGGGGGAAAATGGATGGTTGGCTTATAGAATAAGAGAAGGAGAATTATTGATAGCGTTTGTTTTCCACATTTGTCAACCTTTTTTCTTTCGAAAGGTTTTTTGGAAATTTAAACTTCATTAAAACTGAATAAGTGTACGGATGGCAAAGGAGAAAGCAACAAATGTGCATTTTCAAGAAAGAGAAGGGTTACTCCCTAAAGAATGGGGGAAGGGTGCTTCCCAAAGAAGGAAACCAAAACTCCAGACAAAAAGAAGACAAAAAAAAAAAGAAATATACAATAGACGATAAAGAAGTATGCCAAGTAGTAAGAAATTTTTAGTAGTACTTTAGCCAAGGTACTGAAACTCAAGTAGCTAAGCCATGCTCATTAATAACAACTACACCATCAAGAGGAAACTTGGAAATCTAAATGACCTAGCATACAAGCAATCAATGATTGCCTATAGTCAGAATTTACCAAACAATGTCATGGTCGTATGAGGGTGTGATGTCATTGTAGGATCTGTAAATCACAAGTACAATAGAAGGGGGGATGAATATTGTGGTAGATAAAAAATTGCAAGACAAAGCAAATCACAAAAACACACAAGATATATAGTGGTTCCCCTCACTTGAGTACTCCACTACCTAAGTCTTTCGACTTAGGATTTTTAACCCGATTCTCTCAATTTGGAGGGAATCAATTTACTAATACCTGAGGTAATTAACGGGTTACTTCAATCCAATTACAAGATATCAAAAAGAAATAAAGATACAGGTGTAAGTTAGATGCAAATAAAAGCTTACAACAAATTCCTAAGTCTTCAAACAAGTGGATATCCTAATAGATGATAATATACTAATCTAATGAAATTAGACTAAAACGAAAGACAATACGATAAAGCACGAGATCGCCTGAAAGATGTTTGTTGAGAGAGTGTCACCTTGAAGAATGCAACAAAACAATAGAACTTGCAGCTAGAAGTGTGAAATTTGGAATTAGGAGCAAGGAGACAATATTTTCTTGTTGTTGTTTGCAAATGACACACATAAGGTGTTTATATAAGCCACTAAACACCTTCCCTATGATTATTAACTGTTAGGGGCAATTTGGGAAGATTAGAGATAAGTTTAATTGCAAAATAGCCGTTCAGATTGGTCACAACAGTTAGTTGGTACCGGTACTAGCTGCCTACAATCAACCCAATTAAGTCACTAGGTACTGGTACTCATGATGAGTATCGATACTTGTGACTCATAGATTTAGGTCCAGTGACCTACATGTACCAATACCAGTGATTAGTTTCGGTTCTTGTAAGGTCGAGGTAAAAACCAAGTGCACAAACTATGACCACTTGGTACCGATACTCACGATGAGTACCAGTACTTATTGCTCATAGTTTGGGACTTAGGCCCAAACCTGTGCCTAGTACCAAATATTATAAGTGTAAGTCAATTTTTAGAGATATCCAACCTACTCTAAATGACTTTATTTTGAAAAAATCGATTTTGAGTTTTGAAATGAGTGAATGAATGATATTCTGAACCTTAATTATCTCTACTTTAATTTTAACTCGTAGATTATGTTTTACTTGTTAAGAGACATACAAAGATTCTAAAATACAATTAATACAACAAAAACTATAGTCTTCTAGCCTTCTTCCTTCATATGCTATCTTGTTGCTTGCATCCATAGATTCTTTTGACCAGTAATACTTCATAAACACATTAGATTTTAAAATGATTTTGTTAACACCAAAACACAGAAGAAAGATGGAACTAAGTTTCACCAATCTCTTCCTTTTTGGTGTTGACAAAACAAACAAGATACTCATATTTAAAAATAAACAGAGACTTAATAAGAGAAGAATAAAAAACTCCACAAGGAGTGAAAAACCTCTCCCTAAAACTAAGCTCTCTCTATTTTAAATATAAAGTATCCAATCATTTCTCCCCTTTTTTTGTTAAGCAAGCAAAAAGATAAGCAAATAATAGAATTTTAAAAATAAAACATGATATATTTTACATAAGCAAACAAAGCATGATACATGAATAACCATCTCTATTCAATCATCTTAACATGATAAAGTTCATAAAAATAAGGCTTGAAACAATTTTAGCACATAATTGTCGGAAAAGTCATACAAATTTAACAAGCAACAAAATGAAAACTAAGCTAATTTCTAGGATGTTTTGTAATAAGCTTTTGCACATGTCCACCACCATCACCATCATCATCGTCGTCGTCATCATCATCATCATCGTTGTCGTCATCATCTTCATCTTCATCATCACTATCTTCATATGAAACTTCTTCATCATCTTCCATGTCTTCTTCTTCTTCATCATCATGAAGAACAGGTTCTTCTTCCGCCATTGAAACAGGAGATGGATCTTGAAAATACTTTTTCCTTCTTTCACTGTATTTGTTGACGTGGTCTTGATCGTGTTTTAACAATTAGTTACGTCGTAGTATAGGTGATCAAGTGTTGTCAACAAATAAAAGTTTATTACTCGAAAACCTAAGTATCCGAGGTCGAACACAGGGAGCAATTGGAATTTACTACTAATCTCAAGAATGTAATTGAACACTTAATTACTCAAAACATAATTCAAAATATATAAATGCATGAGTTTAAAAGTGAATTGTAGAAAAAAGTAAGAAATTTGGACGTCTAATCATGGGATCAGACGTTTTAAAAGATGTCTTCTCCTCTCTTGTTCTTCTTCTTCTTCTGATTTTTTTCCTTTCTTCTTCTTTGTGCTTCTTCTTTCTTCTCTGCAGTGCCTTGCTTCTTTCTTCCTATTTTCTTCTGTCTTCTTTTCTCTGCAGTTTCTCTCTCTGTAGGTCTTCTTTTTCTTCCTTGGCTCTGCTTCCTTTGCTTCCTTCCTTGGTTCTGTTTCCCTTGCCTTCAGTTTCTCTTCTTCTTTTGCTTGTCTTTACCTTTCTATATTTCTTCTTTCTTCTTCAGTTCCTCTTCTCTTTTTCCTTCACCTCTTCCTTTCCTTCTCTTTTTCCTCTGCAAAGGCTTCCTTCCTTCTGCTTCTTCTCCTTAGTGGCTAAGTGTTAGCTTCACTTCTTCCTTCTGCCTTCCCTGCACAAACCAAAGAAAAGCAAAACCTATCCCTCTACCCACACCCACGCATCTCTCTCTCTGTGTAAACCACTCTTCAGCATGCTCTCCCAGAGCCGGGTAAATGGGTCGGATCGCACGCTCGGGTCCAGGCGCATTGGCGTGAGGGTGGTGCACGAGGAGTGCTTAGGATAGTGTCGGGTCGGGTTGCCAGATCCATGTGGTGAACTCACGGACGAGGCGGTGAGAATAGGTGAGGGACCTCACCCCATGTGCGTTCGGAGGCAACAGGCTCATATCACAAAAATAATATAAAGGATACACGCGCTTTGTGACTTACCGATGTGGGACTAATGCCCACCGCTTTCTCTCGCATGCCCGCAGCAGACCATGCCTTCAATTCCCACAACTGTAGGCTCTGTGGCGTCACTCGCTGGGTCGAATGTCTTCGCAAGACCTGCCCAAGTTTGCAGCACCTGGAATCCTGCAGTTCTGCGACCTGGAGCAAGCAAGAAGCTTCCTCGAGTTGCCGCCAATGGCGGCCGGAGCTTGAAATCTATCTAACACAAAAAGAGCCTCGCGGCTTAATCAGATCATCGGGGGACCTTCGCCGTGTCACGGCAAAGGTGAGGAGCTAGGTGGCAGGTCGCGGGGCAGCCTAGGTGTGCGTGCCTAGGTCGCCCTATGGCCGGATGGATGGGTGTGATCGGGGGGTTGTTGGGGAGGCGTAGAGGGTCTATGGACGGGTGGATGATGTTCAGTGAGGCGAGGCGGAGGTTATGCGGTGGTTGGTGAGTCATGTGGGGCTGCAGAGCAATGGGAGTGTCTCTCCGAAGGGTGGCCGGAGATGAGGAAGGTGGCTGTGGACAGGGACGGTCGAGGGGCGGTTGTGTGAAATAAACTGAGGGAAATGAAAGAGGGGATAAAGAAGAATAGTTTTAACCTAACTAAAGGGATGAAGGGGACGAGAAGGCAGCCAACAGTACTTGCTATCGCTGGAGAAGAAAGTGTCCAGTGGAGGAAGACAGCGGCAACGACGAGGCTAGGGCAGCTCGCGCGGGTGTTGCGCGACGCAAAGGAGGATGAGGAAGACGGCTCTGCCATTGGTTTTGTGGCAGAGCAATGAGGAAGAGGAGGGGGGCTCACCGGAGCTCGTTGGACCCCTTGGCCAGAGAAGAAGGAGAGGAATTTGAGGTGGAATCCCGGCTAAGTCAAGCTGGGGAGGTGCGGCCGGAGTTGGGGGTTAATTTATAGGTGCTGGCCGAGCTTCTGGTGCGTGGAGGACAAGCCTTCTACCACCGACATCTTACCGGAGATGGAAGGTAGTTAGATACCCAGATCTCTCGTGCATTCGCACGAGAGATTGGGTGCAAATCTGGGATCATGATTGATTTCAGATGGAAGGGGATTCCTCAGAGAATCTCCCTTCCAATTCTGGAAGGAGATCTCTGAGGGATCAGAGAGTATCCCCCCTGCCTTCCTCGTCGGAGAAGGATTCCTCCCCATTAATGGAGGAGGGACCTGATTGTAAGATTGGCGAGAAAGATAGGGGGGTTTATGTGATGGTTTTCAAAAGATAGGGACCAAAATGTGATTGGGTGTACTAAATTGCAAAGTAGGTCAAGATGACCTCCCCTTAAGTCCAAATTTTGGTACAAACCAAATTTGGACCTAAGGAATCCAATGGTGAAGTTGGATTTTAGGTTTGACCACGTTTGACTGGACATTTTGCGTAAAAACCTAAATTAGGTCAATTGATGAGCTAGGACCCTAATCTAGGTCAAACTAGGTTCCAAAGGACAAATTGAATGTTCTAAACCCTAGGGGATATTTTTCCATGATTTTTAGATGGTTTACTTGATTTTTATCTTGACCAGAACCTTGTTGAATTAAGCGGGTCTGTTTTAGGGTTACCAGATGTCATTTAATTCCTAGATTGTACATGAACCCATTTTTGATTGAATCAACCCATTTTTTATCTCATTTAGACCATTTGACCTATGTTTTGTCTCTGAGAAAACCCGTTTATGTACTGTAATGGTAAAATTACAGTTTTAACCTTTATTTCATATTTTCTTCTCAGAATTTTTCTTCTCAGAACACTTATTCCTTCAATTAAGCCCTCTTCCAGGTTATGTAGGAGCTTTTATTCTCTTTACTAGGTCAAAATGAGCTAGTTATGGCTCATGATGAGGCTCTCATCAGTATTCTGGAGGTGCTTTCAGTTGAGTCTGCTTCCTTTGTTTAGGTTGTTAAGTGGAAGAAGTGACATGGGAGGACTCAATAGAAAGAGAAAGGTCATGGAATTTGCATTCCATGTGACGGAAGGCAACATTTAGATTGGTTAAATTTTGACCAATGTAATTGAAGGCATTTATCAAATTGGGATTAGTTCCAAACACATTAGATAGATTTACCCAAGGTATTTCAGCTTCTGGATATAGGTAGGTTATAGGAACGAAAGTGGAGGATGATTCATGAGGTGGATGAGAAGAAGATTAAGCATTTGCATCAATTTCTTCTTCTTCATCATTACTAGAGGATTCCTCTCTAGTAGGTTTCACTCCCATTTTTCGAAGAGTGGACCATTTAAAATAGACCACTTTTCTATGTGTGACACCAAAATATTGAATGGTAAAGCTGATGCACGGTAATGGGGTCTAAGAAAGTGAATGAAAATTGTGTTCCAATTGACTGAAAAGCTCATAATTATAGCATAAATTAATGGTAAAATATCAACAGGTATTTTGTGAAATCCTAAATTTTTAGCCCTTAAGTTCCAGGCTAAGATAGGAAAAAGGACACGAGCAAAAAAGGTCATATTTGGGGCAACCAATGCTTTGCCCTGACAGTTAGGGAGTAAGAGAGTTTCATGGATTTTATGAGTAGGAAATTACTCCTTAAGTGTGTTAAATGCATGACCTTCATTAGGACATTCAGTAATTGTTGACAAGAATTTAGGTGTGATAGTGATTTTCTGACCAAAAACATTTGTTGTTAAGATAAGGTGACCTCGGTTTTCTTGTTCTTGGAGATTAACAAAGAATAGACAATTGATATCAGGGTATACTCCAGGAACATCAACAAAGAATGATTCATCAAAGAAATGCATGAGTTTTTGTTTGGAAAGATGAGTGGTAAAACTAAAGAGTTGAAGAAAGAAATCTTTCCACTCAACTGGCCTACAATGATAGAGTTTTAGGCCTTTATACCAATCAAACTTTGACCTAGCATCCTCATTAATGCAAAACTTGTGAAAAGCATCCTGAGGTGCTTTTCCCTTACTTTTTGATTTAGGTGCCATCTATCAACATGCAATAACAAGGAATAGGAAAACGATTAGAAATATAGAAAACTTCTTTTGATGTGTTTGTATAAAAAAAAAACACATTTAAGCCTGCATGTACCGGTATTGCTGATTGGTACCGATACTCGTTGGTTTCTGTTCCAACCAGAAATTTGAGCTAGTACCAGTATTCATCTTTAGTACCGGTACCTGCTCACTAAAGCAAGCACTGTTGCGCCAAGCTAGTACCGGTACCAGTGATGGATATCGGTATCACCTGGTACCCGACAAGAGACAAATGCAGCAGTGAGAAAGGACTTGAGAGAAAGAAGAAGACAAGATGTAGAATGACTTATAATAGCAAGATCTACTTAGGAGATAAGAATATACCTAAAGTAGAAGCTTGAAAGTGAGCCTTCTTCTTCTTGGCAAGGCTTGGAGAGACACTTGTGGAGAGAACTAGGGTTTTCTTGAGATAAAATGAGGCAAGTGTTTGCACTTGGCCTCTTTATATGGGATGGGTCATGTGCTTGTCACATGACCACTTAAGTGGCTGAGAGAAGAAAAATTTATAACTTAGGTGTTGAATAAATAATGTAGTCAACAACCTAACTTAAGCAACCATATTGCAAACGACACCCAAATATTTTTAGACATATGGAAATATTATAGTTTACCCCTTTTTATTTCTTTCTTTTTTTAAAAAAAAGCATGGGTAAATTATAGTGAGACCCTCAGAGATTTTTATAAATACAAACAAATTCCATATCAATCACTTATTAGTTTTGAATCTCTTTTATTGTACAAAGTCCTAATTTTCTTCTTCTAAAGTAGAATCTCTCTACTACAAGAGGTTTTGTAAAGATGTCTGCCAATTGGTTTTGTGTGTTAATGAATTCTAATTGAATTGATCCTTGAAGCACATTATCTTTAAGGAAATGATGTCTAACATTTATGTGCTTGGTACGTGAATGATAAACTGGATTTTTGGATAAATTTATTGCGCTTGTATTATCACATAAAATTTTAGATTGCGCAAAAATCAATCCAAAGTCAGACAAAGTCTATTCATCCAAATGACCTGAGAGCAAGCAAGTGGAGCAGCAATATACTCTGCTTCAATAGTAGAAAGTGAAACATAAGTTTGTTTCTTAGAGAACTATGAGACTAGAGATTCTCCAATAAAATGACATGTGCCGCTAGTGCTCTTTCTGTCTGTCCAACTCCTTGCATAGTCAGCATCACTATAGGATAATAGATCTAAGGATTATGCTTTATGATAGAAAAGACGAAGATCTTTTGTGCTGTTTAGGTATCTAAATATTCTTTTTACTACATTAAAATGAGATTCCTTGGGTTCGGATTGGAATCTCTCACATTAACATGTAGCAAAAAGAATATCAGGTCTAGAAGCTATAAGATATAGTAGTGAACCTATCATGCCTTGATATTTCTTTTCATCTACCCTCTTGCCTAATAAATCTTCACCAAGAGAAGCAGATAGAGCAATCGGAGTTTCTTTGCCATTTACATTTTCAAAGTCAAATTTCTTGAGAATTTCAAGAACATATTTTGTTTGACTAATGTAAATTCCTATGTCTAATTGTTGAATTTGGAGTCCTAAAAAGAATATGAGTTCACCCATTATACTCATTTCAAATTCAATCTTCATAGTCTCACAGAAATGCTGACACAGGGACTCCTTAGTTGATCCAAATATAATATCGTCAACATATATTTGAATTAGTAGGATGCCATTTCCTTCATTTACAAAAAGAGTTGAATAAACAACTCCAATTCTAAATCCGTGCTAAAGAAGAAAGGTCCTAAGCCTATCATACCAGGCCTTGGGAGCTTGTTTAAGTCCATATAACACCTTATTGAGCTTGTATACGTGCTCTGGGTGTGCTGAGTTCTCGAACCCAGGAGGCTAATGAACATAAACTTCTTCCTTAATATAACCATTAAGAAAGGTGCTCTTGACATCCGTTTGATATAGCTTGAAGTCTTTGCACTTACAAAGGCAAGTAGCATCCATATGGACTCCAAGCGAGCAACATGAGCATGTCTCATCAAAGTCAATACACTCCTGTTGGTTATAGCCTTGAGCTACAAGTCTAGCTTTATTCCTGAACACTGAACCAGATTCATCCAATTTATTTCGAAACACCCACTTGGTTTCAATGATGGAATTACCCTCAGGAGCGGGTACCAAGTTCCATACATTGTTCCTAGTAAATTGGAGTAGCTCCTCCTGCATAGCTACAACCCATGATTCATCCTTTAATGCCTCATCAACTTTATTGGGTTTAAGCTGTGAAACAAAGGCATTAAGGATAAAATTAGCTTTAAAGTGAGATCGGGTTTTTACGCCTTGTTCAATATCACCTATTATTTGTTCTTAAGGGTGATCTTTATGGTGTACCTATTCTTTTGGAAGATCATGTACATTTCGTGTATCTTTCATTTTTGATACATCGATGAAGGAGGTATCTTCATCATTAGAATCTAAATAATTTGGTTCAGGTTCACCTAAGTTTGTTTCATCAAATGAAACATGCAAGGATTCTTCTATAACAAAAGTCGTTTTATTAAAGACTCGATAAGCTTTGCTTCTTGTTAAATAGCCAATAAAAATGCCTTCATCACCTTTAGCATCAAACTTATCAAGCCGATCACGGGTGTTTAATAAATAACATCGACTTCCAAACATCCTAAAATATGAAATCCTAGGAGACTTCTCATAATAAAGCTCATATGGAGTTTTGTTAATAATAGGCCTTAAGAGAGTTCTATTAAGAACATAATATGCCTTATTAATAGCTTCTGCCCAGAAATATTTTTGAAGCCCATACTCCAAAAGCAAAGTTTGGCCGCATTCTTGTAGAGTGCGATTCTTGTGTTCTACAACACCATTTTGAGATGGTGCCCGAGGGAATGAAAATTCATGGGTTATGCCAGAATTGATACAAAAACTTGAAAATTTTTTATTTCAAATTCACCCCCATGATCAGTCCTAAGTTTAAGAATAGAGGATGATTTTTCCTTTTGAAGTATTCGAGCAAGACTTAAGAAGGAATCAAATGAGTCATCCTTATGTTTCAAGAAGATGACCCAAGTGAATCTAGAGAAGTCATCAACAATAACTAGGCAAAGTTTTGATCCATTTAGACTCTCAATTGTGTTGGTTCAAATAGATCAAGGTGTAACAATTCTAAAGGTCATGTTGTTGAAAATAAGTCTTTAGGTTTAAAAGAAGCTTTGTGCATTTTTTCGAGTTCACAAGATTTACACAAAACATCCTTTTTATAAGTTAGTTTGGGTAGGCCCCTTACTAACTCATTTTTCGCTAACCTATTAAGATGTTTGTGATTAATGTGACCTAGCCTATGGTGCCAAAGATCTACTTCAACATGGGAGGCAAGCAGACATTTTAGAAATTTCTCTTGTGAAAAATGAAGAGCATAGATATTTTCATATTTAAAGCCTTCAATTAAGACCGTATTTGTTCCTTCTTTTAATATTTTAAATCCAACTTTAGTAAACAAAACATCACATCCATTATCACATATTTGATTAACACTAAGTAGGTTATGTTTTAAGTTTTCTACTAAAAAAACATTATGTACCTGCTTAGAAGAATTACCTATTGTACCTTCACCAATAATGCGACAACATTTGTTGTCGCCCAACTTGACGTGTCCTCCATCTTCGATTCTGGTCTACTTGATAAAGAGGTCAGAGTGTCCCGTCATGTGCTTGGAACACCCACTGTCTAGGATCCATTTGTCCTTCTTGACCTGTAAAATAGTTTATTAAATCTATTTTAGTTACCCATTTTCTTTTGGGTCCTTGATGGTTAGTACCCTTCAATTCCTTAGGTTTATAGATCACTTTAGTGTTAGATCTATAATTCTTAGAATTCTTGACCTTTTGATAAATCCATGCATGTCTAGGTGCATGTGATTTATTTTGTGTATTCTCTTTATTATTGATCTTGGCTTTTAAATTATTACAAAATTCTGTATTCAGCCTAGTTTTTGTTTTTAAATTATTCAAAGTATCTTCAAAATGTTCATAAATATCTTCTAATTCTACTATTTTAGCATGCAATTGATTGTTAGTTTCTTTTGACATTTCTAATTCTATTTCTAAACAAGATTTCTCTATTTCTAAAGTTTTATAACTATCATGCAAGACCTTATTTTCTTTTTTAATCAACCTAGATTTGTGATATAAATCTTCATATGCTTGTAATAACTCATTAAAAGTGACTTCAGAGTCTACCTCATTTTCTGAAATGTCGTTATTTGCCATTAAACAAAGACGTGCAACTTTTATTTCTTCAGATTCCTTAAAAGATGATTCCATGCCGGAATCACTATCATCCCAAGTTGCTTGTATGCCTTTCTTGAAATCTTCTTCTTCTTCCGATCGAGTTCTTTGTCTTTCTTCTTTTCTTCCATCTTCTTCTTGATCATTGGACAATCTTTTCATATGTGCCCCTTCTTCTCGCACTCAAAACAAATAATGTCATTTGTAAATTTATTTACTTTCTTACCTTGTTTTCAGATGAATCTTCTCGTTAGAAGAGCAAGCTCCTCTTCTTCGTCCTAGTTGGAATCATTGAGGTTCGACTCCTCCTTTATAGCTTTAAAAGCAAGCTCTTTCTTGCTTATGGATTTTTGTTGAATCTTCTTCATATTTTCCAATTGGACTTCATATGCCATGAGGCTTCCAATCAAGTCATCCAAGTAGAGAGTAGAAAGGTCTTTCGCCTCTTGGATGGCTGTGGTCTTTGGAGACCAATCGCTTGTAGGGGATCTTAAGATCTTCCTTACAAGCTACTCCTCCTTCAGCTTGACTCCAAGGTTCTTCATTGGATTTATGATCTCTCCAAATCTTGTGTACATTCCTTTATTGTTTCACCTTTCTGCATCCTGAAACACTCATAGCTTTCTATTAGAATAAAAATATGTGTTTCTTTTACCTTACTTGTACCTTCATAGGTGACTTGCACCGTGTTCCATATCTCGTATGCGGACTCTCATGCGGGGATACGGTTAAACTCTTCCCTTGATAATGCACAATAGAGTGCATATATCGCTTTCGCATTTTTCACGATCTTTTTCTTTTGTTCTGTATTCCAAACAACACCTTCCTGCAGCTCCGAATCCATGTATTTCTCTTGGATAAGAGTCCATGAGTCCTCATCCATGGCCTTGAGGAAGATTTGGATCCTCCTCTTCTAGTACCCATAGTCCATCCCATCAAAGTAGGGAGGACATGTGGATGACTGTCCTTCAGTGCGCTTGATTGAAGATGCCATTGCGAGAGAGAATAATTACTTCTATTCGCGACCCGCTCTGATACCACCTATAGGATCTATAAATCACAAGCACACTAGAAGGGGGGATGAATAGTGTGGTAGATAAAAAATTACAAGATAAAGCAAACCATAAAAACACACAAGATATATAGTGGTTCCCCTCACTTGGGTACTCCACTACCTAAGTCTCCTGACTTAGGATTTTTAACCTGATTCCCTCAATCTAGAGGGAATCAATTTACTAATACCTGAGGTAATTAACGGGTTACCTCAACCCAATTACAAGATATCAAAAAGAAATAAAGATACAGGTGTAAGCTAGATGCAAATAAAAGCTTACAACAAATTCCTAAGTCTCCAAACAAGTGGATATCCTAATAGATGATAATATACTAATCTAATGAAATCAGACTAAAATGAAAGACAATACGATAAAGCACAAGGTCGCCTGAAAGATGTTTGTTGAGAGAGTGTCGCCTTGAAGAATGTAACAAAACAATAGACCTTGCAGCTAGAAGTGTGAAATTTGGAATTAGGAGCAAGGAGATAATATTTTCTTGTTGTTGTTTGCAAATGACACACATAAGGTACTTATATAAGCCACTAAACACCTTCCCTATGATTACTAGCCGTTAGGGGCAATTTGGGAAGATTAGAGATAGGTTTAATTGCAAAATAGCCATTCAGATTGGTCACAATGGTTAGTTGGTACCGGTACTAAACTTTTGGTATCGGTATTGACTGCCTGCAGTCAGCCCAACTAGGTCACTAGGTACTGGTACTACCTGTGACTCATAGATTTGGGTCCAGTGACCTACATGTATCAGTACTAGTGATTAGTACCAATACTTGTAAGGTCTAGGTAAAAAACAAGTGCACAAACTGTGACCACTTGGTATTGGTACTCATGATGAGTACCGATACTTGTTGTTCATAGTTTGGGACTTAGGCCCAAACCTGTGTCTAGCATGTACCGGTACTTATGATCAGTACCGGTACTTGCTACAAGTACTAAATATTATAAGTGTAAGTCACTTTTTAGAGATATCCAACCTACACTAAACGACTTTATTTTGAAAAAATCAATTTTGAGTTTTGAAACGAGTGAATGAATGACATTCTGAACCCTAATTATCTCTACTTTGATTTTAACTCCTAGATTATGTTTTACTTGTTAAGAGACATACAAAGATTCTAAAATACATTTAATACAACAAAAACTATAGTCTTCTAGTCTTCTTCCTTCATATGCTATCTTGTTGCATGCATCCATAGATTCTTTTGACCTGTAATACTTCATAAACACATTATATTTTAAAATGATTTTGTTAACACCAAAACACAGAAGAGAGATGGAACTAGGTTCCAACAGTCATATGTGGTCCTTAAAACAACACAAGATAGGTTACAGTAGTGGCAAGTGAGACTCAAGCACTTCATAATTCAGCACCTCACTTTAGACCTTTAAGGCACACTCCTTGCCTTCGACTAAGGAACTCCTACAGAATGATTGACTCTAGTTTGGATCCTGAGGATGAATCAATCAGCCCAGTAAAGATGGAAAAGATCAAAATTAAGATGTGATCATTAGGCTCAGCCTTCAAATGTCTACAAACGTGGACAAGTTGGAGGTGCAGCCTCATTCCAAAGGGGAGATGCTCTTGAAATAGTGAATCAAACATGTAAGCATCCATTTATTTTTAACCACATGGACATGTGATTTAGTTTTACGCTTAGAAGCATCCAACCCAAGTCTAAATTTCCAGACATTTGATAAATATTTGTCATACAAAGCTTGTGTCCACTGGCAATTCAACTTCAAATGATGATTTCTATCCTTAGCACACGCAAGTTCCATGGTCCTTCCCAGTCCAAATCAAATACATCATAAGGGTCCTTAAAGAATGTTGGTGGCTTCAAAAATATAGGAACCCTTAAGTTAAAAAATTCTTCTCTCTTCGTATTTGCTTCCACAATTACAAATAACCTCCATATTATTTAATTCTTTTCTGGAGATGACCTACACATTTTCAACCCCATTTGCGAAATACAAGTCATTTGAATCATGAAGAATTAGTTCCAACTTGGTTACATCAAATTCAGGATCAAATTATTCAACTTCTGGATCTTCAAAAATTGATCTAAAGGTGAAGCTAGCCATTAAGTTATCATTAAGCTCAATTTGACCTTTTCATTATAGCCTCACCTACCTCAAGAAAGAGGACTTCCATTCAATTTAAAAATAAATTCTTCGTATTCAGATTCATTGCAAGGCTCATCCTCAAAGTGGAATATCTCATATTCAGGTTCTTTTTCAATCCATAGATCTTCATTGAAATCCAAATTTTTCGATGAGACCTCTTTTTCATTCTATTTAACCCCAAAATCTTCAATCGATTCAACCTGCAAACCATCCATGCAAAACTTTTCAATTTTAGGTTCCATCCAGAGGGAGTTTTCAAAATTACCTTCTCTAAAGCTTAAAATGATCTTTTTATTTTCTACATCTCCCTCAAGATCATGATCCTCATCCTCAATCTCATGAATATCATTAGTGGCCACCAATTTAAGTAAATCATGCCTCCCATCAGATTTGACAGGAAAAATTTCATGAACAAGGGGTAATTCTTGTGATTCATCCTCAATGATCATTGGATCACTAGAATAAGTTATCTCTAAAGGTCTAGATGATTGCTCCCTAAGACTTTGCTTTGATTCCTCCCCTGATTCTCCTGATTGAGCCCCAAGTGTTGTGAATGATTCATCATTAATTTTATTAGACTCCTTAGGATTTGTCATAATTTAAAGGTTTCTCGCCTCTCTCTTTTGGTAGGCCTCTTTTAACATTTCAAAGTTGCCACATATTTGTTGCTGAGACTACAATAGTTTTTCATTAGCATCATATAATTTCTTCTTGATCTCCTCAAAAGATCGAGGCCCTAATCGTTCTCAACCTGAATCATTTTGCAGCTTTAGGTCCTTAGTTAAATCAGAGTTAGAGTTCAGCTTAGTAGGACCTAGGGAGATTCTAATGCTATCATTCTCAGGGTCCAATTCCTCAAGAGTCACCATTCTACCCTTTGTTTAATTTGAGAAAAGTTCAAGCTTAAGAGGGCTCTCAAAATCATATTCATCATTTTTTGGTGTACTTGAGAAATTGGATGTGTCTACATTGCAACCATATAGAACATATCTATAATCCAGGTTTTGAGGTGTGGGTTGATGTGTGGACTTAGAGAATTCAAGTTGACCCTAATTCAGGTAGGTTGGTATGAATCACATTGATGGGGATTTGGAGATTTGGGATAAGAAGATTGAGGATAAAGATGCCCAAGGTACCTCCCTTGATTATAGGTCATATTAGAAAAATCATTTGAGTATAAAAACCTATATTGAAAGTTGTTATTTGAAGAGTATGAGGTTTGACCTTGATATTGGTATCCAAATTTATGATTAGACCCATTTCCTCGAGTTGAGGTAGAATTATCCTAATTTAAGGATTGATAATATTGATTCGAATTAGGATTGAAGCTATAATCATTTGGGGATATGTATGTGTAGGATGATAGTAGTTAAAGTCCATGTGTGTGTTGGAAGAATAGCAAGATGAGAAGAGAGATAGAAGAGGGAGATGTGGCGCCCTAACTACATAAATAAGCAACCAAATTCTAGCCTTAAAGGATAACCATAATGGACCTAATACTAGTGCTTTTAAGACTTAAACTGAATCTCCCTAACCTTTGAATTATTGGTCAACCAGGTGGGAGGGACCCACTTGGACAATCCGCATGGCGGTTCACCTAAGCAGTTAATGCAGTTTTCGCACTGTCCTGCCTTGGCATTGATTGCCCCGAGAAGACAGTCTCAATTCCACTCAATCCAAATCATGAAGTACTAGGAAAATTAAATCTCGCCTAAGGGCATGTCTACTCAATTTTGGGCTTAGGAATTGGTGCTTTGGAATGTGATAGGCGTTAGGGGGATGTTGCCCTTAAAGATCAATTCAATTGTGTAATGTGGTGCAACACACAGGAAACAAGACCTTAATTTGAGATTCGTAGCTTTTAGGGTTTCACCTTGTTTTAGGATTTTCATTGCCTCTTTTATGGTTTTCAAGATGGTTATTGTTAGTGATGTAACTTCCTTTAACAAGTAAGGACCAATGCAAATATGCGTGATGATTTCAACAAAGTTAACCACAAAATATGAGTCTACTAGAGGCAATATCAATCCTAGAATGAATGCCTTAATGATAGATAACTTTTATTCATGAGTAGGTTTTAAGGTGTTAGATTTTTTTTTAAATGCAAAGCAAGAAAATTAATTAACTAACTAATTATGCAAGATCTACCTAAGGGTGAGAGAACTTAGCTGGACCTAGTGTGACACGAGGTTCAAAATTTCAATTGCGAAAATGCAAATAAAGGTAAATGTGTTAGAAACCTAGATTACAAACTAAATGAAACAAAATGAACTAAATGCAAGCAAATGAAAGCAACTTGAACACAACACCTCCTTGGCAACGATGCCAAAAACTAATGCATGTAATCACTAAGTTGATAAATGTGTTGCTGTAGTGTGAAAAACATGATCCTTTGTAATTTATAATAGTCTAACTTGGAAGAATTTAAGTGAAAAATGGGAGTTTGAGTCGTCTTTGCAGAAAGGTGTATGGTTTGCGTTGCTTCCTAACCTATGCAAAGAGTGCGGGAATTTTTGTTGGATTTTTGCAGATATTTGTCTTCTTCTTTTTTTTCGAAATTGGTTAAAAGAACTATTTTCACCCCTTGTGTAAGAAATGCAACTAATCTAGCTCTAACATCCTCAAAAAATTATGCCTAATTTATCTAAGATTTCTAATTCAATAAGGAAGCATTTGAAAGTGATTTCATGCAAATCAACGTTGTATGAAACTTGCTAAAAATTCAGTAGTATCGAAAATTTTAGTGTCTTTTTGGCATTGGACCCCTTATCAGTGTGTGAATTTTCAAAAATGTTACAAAACAAATTAAACCCCAAAATTTTACATAGTTAGTTCCTACTTGTATCCTAATCTATTAAAAAATTAGATGATTTTTGGGTGATGAAGTTCTTGGATTGATTTTTGGAAAATAGGATTGTGATTCTAGATGAGAGGTGAATGATGCAAATTTGAACACATTTTTTTTGGGTCTCTTGGTTTTTCTTATTTTTTTGGGATTTTCATAAATAAAAGCAATGAAAATAACATAAGCACAACTACACTAATGAAGCATGGAAACACATGGATTAAACATGAAAAATAAGAATTTCATTGAAGCATAATCAAGTTCTACAACTATAATAGCAACTAAGAAGAAGAAGAAGAAGTACAAGAAACAAGCCACGAGAGATGGAGGACTTGTGTTAGAGGTGGAGATGCCCACCAATGACCTTTGGGATGGAGAAGCTTGAGGAAGATCTGGAGAAGAAGTAGTTGCCTTGAAGAAGAAGCTATAATGGAGAAGAAGAAGAAGAAGATCTAGAGTGGAGGGATGCTTAGAGGATAGGGGTACCTAAGGGATAATCTAAAGGAAAAAGAAACCGAAGAAAAGAAGCTAAGACCTAAGGGAAGAAGGTGGTGGTATGGAGGAAGTAGAAGAAGTTGGTGTGGAAAAGGAGAAGAAGGAGAGGGACGACGAAGGGAGAGGGAGATGAAGAGAAGATGTGGTTTCTAGAGGGTGGATGTGGTTCTATTGAGGAGGGGTGGGGGGGTTAGATGTTGGGTTAGTTGGAGGGCAAGGCAAGGTTTTATGGCAATTAGGATTAAGAAAATTAGGAAGTAGGATTAGGAAAATGATTTGGTGGAATCAAGTGTTTGGAAGAATTGGCATGAGATCTTGATTTTGGGAAGCAGTTTCATGACTTTTAGTTGGGATTTGGTGGTGGTTGCATGGGGTTATGGTGGGTGTGAACACAAGGTGGTTAGAAAATTAGGAAGGTGATGATTTGATGGGAAATTAAGGGATTGATTGTAGGTAGGTAATTTGATTAATTTGATTGGAATCTAGAATAGAATTAGGTGATTTGTCATGGGATTTTTGCAAGGGATTTTTTTATGTTGGAGGGAAAAGGTGGCGTGGGATGTAGAGGCTTCTAGAAGGTTGGGCTAGGGTTAGGGTTTTAAGTAGTAGAATTAGGATTAAGAATAGGTTTAGGATTAGGATTAGGATTTTCAGTTAGGGTTTTGGTCTCTCATGTGCTAAGCTCAGTTAACCTTGATCTTCTATTCCTTCTGAGCTTGACTCAGATATTCCTACACAAAAGTAGAGCCTAAATTAGTCATCATGAATTAATTTGGTTTAATTATGCAATCCTAATTCTAAGATGCATGCATGCAATTATATATAAAATGCCTTAATTCTAATGTAATTAATGCCTCAAAACTAACATAACCAAGCATGTTAGCGCATAATTAATTATACTAATCATTGACCTTCAAGGAACACTTCCTCTAGGAATCTAGCATTTCTAGCTAGATACAAGCTTTTGGGTCTTAGGGTCATAGACGTAATAGCCCTTACTATCCTTTGAATATCCAATGAAGTAGAACTTAGTAGTGCAAGATTCCAGTTTGCTCGGATTCATGTTCTTAACATGAGCCTCACAACTTGAAATGCGCTGCTGTCCTACACCAAGCTTTCGTCCTACCCTCATCTCATGCTAAGTTTTAATTAGGAATTGATTTGGTTGGAATTCTATTCAAAATGTATGCTGTTGTCTCTAGTGCATACCCCCATAAGTCAAATGGAAGATTTGCTTTGCTCATCATGGATTGTACCATGTCCAATGGGGTGTAGTTGCATCTTTTAAATATGCCATTCAATTGTGAAGTACCAGGAGGCATGAATTTAGATATGATTTGTTTCTCCTTGAGGCATGTCTTGAATTCCTTAAAAAGGCGTTCATCTCCTTGGTCTGACTGAATTAGCCTGATTCATTTACTTGTTTGGTTCTCAACCAATGACTGATACTCTTTGAACTTTTCAAGGGTTTCAGACTTGTGATGCATTAGGTAAATGAATCTATATCGGGAATAGTCATCAATAAATGTCACAAAATATTATTGATCATTCCTAGTTGCAATACTAAATAGTCCACGTACATCTGTATGTATGAGGTCTAGTAAGTCCTTATGTGTGATCCTCGGAAAGAGTGATTGGGACATCTTCTTACAAATATAGTGTTTGAAGGTAGGTAAGGGTTGTATCTTCAAAAAATCCAAGGGTCCATCTTTGACGAATCTATTGATCCTATCAATGGACAGATATCCCAATCTTTGATGCCATATTACCATAGATCTATCTTCATCATCCCTGTTATGCTTAGGTGTTTAATTCTCAATCATAACATCATCAGTGTTCAAAGCAGACTCATATTCTTTTAGTACATACAAACCACCAAGAGTAATGTAACCAAAATCAATATCTTTTCTATAACGACCTTTAGTAAGAGTTTGCTCAAAATGAAAAGCATATCCAAATCTAACAAGTTTAGAAATGGATAAAAGGTTCCTCCTAAAGCATTTCCAAATCTGACTTTGGTGTGCTTAAATAGTTTCCAAGTTAAAACACACACCAAAGCAAGGATTTTTTTTTTGTAAATTCAAATACGAAAATTTGAACTTGAATTTTTTTTTAACCTAAGAAAGCAAAAAAAATGGCGGATGAAGAATAATACCTGTGGTCTTCACCACAGGTCGATGTGTGCGTGGATCCTCGTCTTGACCTAGAATCCAAACAAACAAAAGTTAAGCAAATCCAAATCTAAACTCGCATGCTACCTCCACTACAACGACGCCATTTGACAGTGCAGTTTTCGCGAGTTTTGAAATACGTCGAAAATCGTAGGATAGTTATGCTAAACCCTCGATCAAAATGTTTATTTATTTAACGAAACTCACGTTGATTGTTTTCTTTTAGAACTTGAGTCCCAGCCGTTCGTCTCTAGGAGGCATGAAAAAAAGTTGAGATTTGGATTCGCTTTTCTAACCTAATATTTTTGGCCTTTCTGTATTTTGTGATTTTTTATGTTTTTGATTTTTATTTTGAAAAGTGAAATGAAACGTAGATCTAAATATGCTAGCAAGCCCTAAATGACTACGTGCATCTAAGTGAGCCATGGTGGCCGTGTATGGTGTGAACGAACCTATGTAGCGTGAAGATGAGCAAACATGAATATGAGCAATCACAGAGGCATCATAATATTATTTATGCATGGAATAATCAAAAGAACATGACATAACGTCTATACTAGAAAGAACATAAATAGATGGAAATCCCTCACACCGGGAAGTGCCACTAGGGCCATTGGCTATGTGTGAGGGTGTAGGCTAGACCTTTGGCATACAAACTCGTCTACACGCCTACCAACAAGATAGGACGGCCAAGCAAGGCATGGGAAACCTTGTGGCCAACCAAGATAAAGAAGAAAGAGAGGGGGGCATCCACTCTATGAAGAAGAGAGGACACGCCCAAGTGAAGAGAGGAGAAGAGGGTGTTGCACCCTTTGTGCTCTCCTTCTTCTTGCTGCCCTTGAAGAAGCTTGGAGGAGAGCTTCTTCTTAGCCATCCATGGAGGAGACTTGGAGGAGGAGGACCCCTTAAAGGAGGGAGTGGTGGATGGCCTTAGGGATTGGAGGGGAGGGTGGTCGCAAGTGTGGAGTGGAGGAGAATGGAATTGACTAGTCGTGCTCTCTCTTTTTTGGCTTTTTATGGGAAGGCATCTCCAATTGGTTGACACTTTTGGTGGCTAATGGGAACACCATCATGAGCCCTAATTATCTCATTTTGACCTAATGAAGAGAATAAATACTCTTACATAACCAACTGAAGGTCATAATTCACCGAATAACCTTTCTGGGAGGAAAATAAGAAACAAGGGGTAAAAGTCCAATTTTACCAATGTAGTACAACAATGGTTTTTCTCAAGGGCTAAACAAAGATCAAAGGGTCTTAATAAGATAATAAGTGGGTTGGATCAGACATAAAAGGGTTTGTGTGTATCCTGTGAATTAAATGACTTCTTGAAACCCTAAAACAGACCCACTTGATTAACCAAGGCTCTGGTTAGGATAAAATTCACCTAAACCCTCTAAAAATCATAGAAAAATATTCTCTAGAGTTTAGAACCTTTAATTTGGACATTGGAACCCATCTTGACCTAGAATGGGATCTTAGACAGATATTTACCCTAAATTGGGTTTTTGCATAAAATTTCCAGTCAAACATGGTCAAACCCAAAACCCAACTTCACCATTGGATTCCTTAGATCAAAATTAGGTTTGTACCAAAATTTGGACCCAAGTTGAGTTTGCCTTGACCTAGTTTGCGAAAAGGTCTAGCTTGATTACATTTGTACCCCTATCTTTCAAAAACCCTTACAAATTGACCCCTAGCTTCATCATTTTTGCAATTAGGTCCCTCCACCATTATAGCGGAGGAATCCTACTCTGTCAAGCTTTATAAGGAGAGTTCTCCCTGATTGCTCAGAGGATCTCCTCCAAAATTGGAAGGGAGATTCTCTGAGAAAATCCCTCTAATCTAAACCCATCTTTGATCCCTGATTCCTTCCCAATCTTTCATGCGAACGCATGAGAGACATGGGTATCCTAATGAATTCCTTCTTCGATGAGCTTTCCTTGCTTCGGAAGCTTGCTTCCCAAGCCCTAACCGACCTTCAGGGCTTTATTTAAAGAAGCGCAGATCGCCCCAACTCCTCCACGCTCGAAATTGGCTGTGAGTCCCCACAATTCGTCTCTTCTACTCATGGTCGAAGGTTCCTTGACATCCGGAAATCTTCCCTGCTCCTTCTCGTCGTCCAATTGCCACACCTACGATGGATTCCTCCTTGACTTCATCCGCATCTCGCCATACCAGCATACCCCTTTCCCCGTTCATCCTCACCGTTCAACCCCCACCGTAGCCACTTTCATCTCTGGTGTCGGCTACACCTCGACCGACGTTGTTTGTGGCGCTTTGTTGAGTTTTAGAAAAGTCGCGTTGTAGTACAGTCGAAAAAGCATTCAAAACAAATATAATTTATCACTCGAATTTGAAAGTCCGAGGTCGAACACAGGGAGCAAATTAGGGTTTAGAAATCAAGATCACAATTTGAGAATTTGAAAGAATATAATATGCAATAAAATCAATGTTATAGTGAAAATAGATAGGAATAAATGTAAGGCACTAAAAGAACCAATGTATGTGAATAAACACAAAATTGGACGTTTGATTTGTGAGTCAGACGCCTTAAAATGTTAATGCTACAGTGCTTGACTCTTCTTCTCCTTTTCTCTGTCTCTGGTGGCTACTTTCAATCTTCTTCTTTCTTTCTCTTCTTCTTTATCGTCTTCTGATTCCTTGCCTTAATCTTTTTCTTCCTTTACCTTCTTCTCTGTCTCGGTTGCCTTCTCCTTCTTTAGCTTCTAACTTTGGCTTCCTCCTTCCTTGGCTTCAGCCCTTAGCTTCCTCTTCAGCCTTGTCTTCTCCTTTGCAGAGCAAAACCTACTCCTACCCATGCGAGCTCTCTTCTCCCCTTTCTCTCTTAGTTTCACTCTCCCAAAGCCACTTCTCAGGTAATTGGGTCGGATACGCACCCGAGACCAGGCCCACCGGCGTGCGGTGGTGGGCGAGGTGTGCGGTTGGGTCGAGTCACTAGGTCCGTGAGGGGTGATTGTGGATGAGGTGTCGGGTCGGGTGAGAGGGGACCTCACCTCGTGAGTCGGAGGCAACCAGGCCAATACAGAAAATCAATTTATGCGGCTTTGGCGCTCCAAATGTTTCTGAGGTAGGACTATCTTCTCTCCTCTTTCACACGCACTAGCAACAGAGAGGCGTTGCTCGATTGTAGCTACGGGGATGGCTCTTGCCTTCAATTGGCCACCTGGAGAGGTTTGCGAGAGTCCCCCACGCGACCTGGGACTGGATCCTGGAGCGGGCACGGCATGGAGAAGCTTGCAAGCAAGCTTCCTGCCATGCGTCAATGTCGGTGAACCCCTGGACCTGAAATCACACAAATGGCCTCGCGGCTGACAGAGGGTGATTCTCACGCATGTTTTGAAAACAGAGATCTCGTCATAGTATAGTGCGCGAAATCGATCTCGTTCGCTTTACTTATTCAAAATCGCATGTCGATTTATGCTAAGTTCGTATTGATGCAAGACATGTTGTTGCCAGAATATCAAAAATTGAAAACATGCAACTTTAATCACACCAAAAGATGATAATCAGGCACATGGAGATTTTCAACATATATATATATATAAAGATGATGATAACAGAGTTGCAGAGCACCAGTAGCGGAATGATTGTATAGGGAATGTAAAGCTAACAACTATTAAAAAATGACTGCATGCATGAATCTAAGGGGGGATTATGCATGCATCATTGGGGGAGAATTTAGGAACTACATTACTAAGCAGTAATAAAAGCAATAAATCTACGAAGAACTACAATCTAATCTACCAGAACTAAGGGCATTCAGAGGTGGGCTCCAATGGCCTATGACTTGGTTGAGAGGAGAAGGAGGGGCGGCCAATGGTGTTTAGGGTGGCTAATGGTGTTTAGGCCGGCCCTTGGAGAGAGGTTGAGGAGGTGATCCAACATCTTGGCATGGAGATGGTGGTGGCCATGGTGAAGCTATTCGTGAAGGTGGAGTGGAGGTGAAATGAAGCTAAGCTAAAATGGAGCCAAGAGTGGATGGGCACAAATGGCCACCCCTTAGGTCTTTCTATAGACCTAAGGGAAGCTCTCTAGAGAATTATGGAATTCTCTAGAGAGGCCTATGATGGGAGCTCGTGGGAGAGTGAGAGAGGATGGATGGTGGTTTTCAGATCCACCAAATGTGGATCTAAAAATTGAATGGCTCTTGGTTGCTAATTTTAGCAATCAAGGCAACAACACATGGTAGAGAGTTCTATAAAACTCTAGGCTAGGTGTTGAAGCTATGAGCTACTACGCTAACGTATTTGGTTTTAAAAACCTGTCGTCGTAGTATGAAAGTGAAGAACTTGTGTTCAACAAATAAAATTTGTACCGGAATAGAAATCCCAGGTCGAACTCAGGGAGGCTACGTCGATCTATATTCACAATTATATTTTTTTAGAATTTTTGTTGAAAAGTGAAGCGATGTAAATACAATGAAGCCATAATAACAATTAGAACAAACGAGAGAGAGAGAGAAAACATGCATTCAATAATTCAAAATGTTTATACAATAAAACCAAAGAAGAATTACACTAGAAAGCGGGAAGTCAGCTACACTAAAAAGCAGGAAAATTCTACTTTAGAAAGCTGTAAAGAAGAATGGGAGAGAGAAGTTATCCTCCTTGACGATCACTTGGAGGATGAGCCGGATGAGACGCCGCCTGGATGAAGGAGGACGAAGCGGGAAGAAGGAGGTTGAGGCAGGAGGAACGAGAACAGGGCAGCACGTCGTCGTCGTCGCGGGATCCGCTTCCGAAATGAGAGCAAAAATTTGACTTTATCTCGCGAGGAGCATCCTGGGTGTGGGACAAGCTTCTCTTGAGCTTTGGAGAGGTAGAGAAGAGAAGGGATGAAAATTTCGTATAGATGAGGTCTCCTTTTATAGTTGTAAGGAATGAGGGTAAATTGGTCTTTTAAATCTCAAAACATTAAATAAGGGGTCTTTAGTGACGAATCAAACCGTCGCTAAAGCCCCATCATGGGTGACGTGGGGTGGAGTGCGTGCGCCTGCTCGCTGTTGAACGTTTACGAATCGCTAAGCTAACGTGTTCGATTTTGAAAAACCTGTCGTTGTAGTTCGAAAGCAAAGAATTCGTGTTCGACAAATAAAATTTATACTGAAATTAAAATTCTGGGTCGAACACAGAGAGGCGGATGCTTGATTTGAAAACTACGCGTTTCTTTTTATTTGTCACAGAATAATTCAATTTAAAACTATCTAATTATTTACAATAAATAGAAGAGAGAGAGAGAGTAAGAGAGAAAGAGAATATTACACAGAGAAATCAAAATGAGATGTAGAATAAACAAGGAATTTTTCATTGAGGAGATTGTTCATTACAACTAGAAAGCATAAAACAATTACTCTAGAAAGCGATAAATTTACTCTAGAAAGCATTAAAAGAATGGAGGGAGAAATGTCCTCCTCGACGGTCGCTTGGAGGACGAGTAGATTAATCTAGAAAGTAGTAAATCTATACTAGAAAGCAGTAAAAAGAATAGGGAGAGAGAAATCCTCCTCGACGGTTGCTTGGAGGATGAGCTGGACGGGACGATGCCTGGACGAAGGAGAACGAAGTAGGACGAAGGAGGATGAAGCAGAAGAATGGGAACGAAGCAGCACGCCGTCATCGTCGCGGGATCCACTTCCGAAGGGGAACGAAAATTGGACTTTATCTCGCTAGAATCATCCCGGGTGTGGGACAAGCTTCTCTTGAGCTTTGGAGGGGTAGAGAGGAGAAGGAAGGGATGAGAATTTCGTATGGAGGGGGTCTCCTTTTATAGTTGCAAGGAGTGGGGGCAAAATGGACATTACAACTTCAAAATAATAAATGAGGGGTCTTTAGTGACTGATAAATCCGTCACTAAAGCCCCGACGTGGGCGTAGCTTCCGTGCTCACGCATGCCGCTTCAGCTGCCCGCGCGCCCAACGTACACGCATGTCCCGCGATCCTCAGCCGTCCGATCGTGAGATCGGATGGCTTAAGTTGCGCCTTCTCCCGCGGCATTGCGCGCCCGCCCGCGCGTCCGATTGCACGTCCGCGCCGCGCGTTCAATTGTGCGTCGGCGCTATTGGGCGCGTGCGGCCGTTGGATTGCGATCTGACGGTTGATGAAGGTGAGCCCGCTCTCCTCAGAAATCACTTGGCGGGGCTCGAACGAGCGCCAGCGCCTCGCGATAAGGCTCTGGACCGCTGCGCTGCCTCGCCCAAAAGGTTGCGCGGACGACTTTAAAGAGCCGCGTCCACAGATGTTGGATCGAGATCCAACAGCGGAGAGGGGGCGGGTGCGCGGTCTTCATAGAATGCAAGCAACCGTTTGGGCGGCTGAGATGGCGCCACGTGGTGCCATCTTGGCCGTCCATCTTCTAGAAGTTGTAGATGGTGCCACGGATGTCGGATTGACTCGATTTTTGTGTCTTTGGGTTCCGATCGTCGATCCGAATTCATCCATGCGGTCGGATTTGTCATCTGATGTGCGGATTTACACCATCCTGGCCCTTGATCTTCTAGGGTTCCCCGATCACTATCTGATGCTACGGATGTCTGATTAGGGCGATCTTGGAGTCGTTGGACTCCAATCGTCGCCCTGATCACATCCATACGGTTGGATCTTTGATCCGAGGTCCCGATAAAATGTTTGCCCTGTCCAAGCACATAAAAGGAGACAATTAACCTCCATTTTATTCAAACTACTCTAAATGCAAGATGATGCATGTTATGCAATATTTATATCATGAAATGCAATCCTATGCTTAAGAACATGCATAAATAGACATCTTAAGTAGTGTAAATGTGTTTACATCACTCACCTGCTCGCGCGTGAAAAGCGTGTTCACGATCTGTGAATCTTAGACGTCCGATCGTGAGATCAGATAGCTTAACTCGCCTCTCCGCCCGCTCCTCAGCACGCGCTCACACTTGTGATGGTACGTCACGCGCTAGCATGCGATACAGCGTAAGAGCTATTACATGTGCGCGACCGCTCGATCGCGCCCGCTCGTCAGCTAGCCGCGATTCGAATGCGCCCCTCGCCTTCTTGCGAGCACATTCACCCGCTGTGCTACAGCGGCACTTGTGTCACAGAGATGAATTCAGGCGTGCGCATCCACAGCCGTTAGATACGCATCCAACGGCGGAGAAGCGATGAAGAAGAGAGGGTGCAGCGAGTGCAGCAGTCGGTTGGGCGGCTGAGATGGTGCCACATGGAGCCATTTTGGCCGTCCATCTTCTGGATGATGTAGATGGTGCCACGGTTGTCGGATTGAATCGATTTTCGCGTCGTTAGGCTGTGATCGTCGATCCGAATCCATCCGTGTGGTCGGATTTGTCATTTGAAGTGTGGAGTCACACCATCTTGGCCCTTGATCTTCCAGGGTTCCTCAGTCTCTATCTGATGCTACAGATGTCTGCTTAGGGCGATCTTGGAGTCGTTGAACTCCAATCGTCACCCTGATCACATCTGTACGGTTGGATCCTTGATCCAAGGCCTCGATAAAAAGTTTGCCTTGTCCCTGAACATAAAAGGAGACAATTAACCTCCATTTTATTGAAACTAATCTAAATGCAAGATGATGCATGTTATGCAATATTTATAGTATGTAATGCAATCCTATGCTTAAGAACATGCATAAATAGACATCTTATGAAATGTAAACATGTTTACATCACACCCCCATGCCTATCTTTTGCTAGTCCCTAGCAAAAACTACATGCTATTTATAAAGGAATCAGGTTGGATTATTTGGGTATGGGTTATTTTCAATCATTAAGAAAATGTTTACTTAGGATCTGAACTTTTAAAGATACAACAGTGCCCGAGTATCTGCCAAAATGCAGACTGCCTTAAGCCCTCGCCTTATTCAAAGAAAAATTTCTTTTTCTCTTTTTCTTCTTTTCTAATTTTTTTTTGGATTTTTGAGTTTTAGGGTTTAAGAGTGGATTTCTACGGCCATTCAACTCACTGAAGATTTGATGAGAACATTAAGTTCTAAGCATCTTATTGTGAATGTGATAGACTCGTTGATCAGCAGTTAAAACGGACTTCAGGTTTCTACGCCTCTAGGTGACCTTAAAAAGAGAATTCTGCCTAAATGTGTATCTTTACAACTGGTAGCTTTCTTTCTACTTTTATTTTTATGGGGTCAACACAAGGGTGAGTCCAGTATATATCTCCCCGACTTATTTTACTTCTCCACTTCTTCCTAAGTATTTTGAAAATTTTTAGTGCATTTATTGAGCTGGGTTCTGGACAACCGGTCGATGAGCTGTTACCACCGACAACTTGCCAGCCATACTCGTGCGGCGAAGTGTGGCTTATTTCTTTTTTTTCTTTTCTCCTTTTTTTTATTATTTTTTTCTTTTTCTCTTTTTTTTAAGTAGGTGACTTCCCTGGTCTAAGATTTACCTAAAGGCAGCAAAAAGAGAATGGTCCAGTGACTAGGCTCTGGACAACCTACCTATGGGCTATTACCCATGATAACTTGCCAGCCATATCACCCTAGAAGGTTCATTAGCTACCCAATTTCTGTTAAAATCGTCGAACAACGAGTCAATGCTAAGAAAGTGTGTAGATGCTTAAAACTCAAAGTTTCCTTAAATCAGAGGGCGGGTTGATAAGTCGTGTACTTATCACCCAAACTTATTTACTCAAATTACAATAGAATTAAGGTTGGCGAGGACTCAAAAAATAAATCCACATTTTAATGGATACACGGGCCGATTAAGTCAAAGACCTGAAGGGTCTTTGTGTTCAGATCCTAATGTAATATTTCCTAAGATTGAAAAGTCCTAATGTCCAACTATTCCTTCCTAATTCATTTTTTTTTATGTATAAATAAGAAGAGAAAAATAATTTACATGAATTTCACAAAGCTGACTGGTAGAACTCGAATAGGTTGTGTTAATATGGTAAAATTATCGTTGAAGTGAGTATAGTGGTTAACCTAAATCGAGTCTGACCATCTTTTACAAATTTTTCTTTTTACCTGGCGTACTTAATTTTATCTTGGTCACTTTTAGGCCCAGGGTCGATCTCAGGGAGGCGGGGATTAAAGGTGAAGAAGTTTCTACGCCTTTCCTAAAACGTATCTCTTCCATGCGTTTATTATGTTTTTGGTTTTTTTCTGTTTAAGATTTTTTTGTTGATAATATTGTCCTTAAGGTACACCCTCAAAATCAAGTTCTTGGCTTTGAGCCAAATTGTTCTTGGCTTTGAGCTAACTTAAGATTTCCAAAAAAACTGATCCTGCTATTCGCAAGACCGAGTACCTGCAAGACAAGGATTATCTTTTCTCTTTTACTCTTTTTTTTTTCTTTTATCTTCTTAATAGAGAAATAAAAACAAGGTAGGTTGCTTGTAGAGAAATAGATATAGTTTCTATATATATAGATATATATATTATATATATAGGGGTGGGGGTGGAAGTGGAAATGGCATGTAGCACAGTTAGTTGGTCCACGTCTAGTAAGACGCAACCAACAAGACGATGTGCTGCGTAGAGTGTGGGATGGATGTGTGGGAGTGTTTGCGGAGGCGCTTGCTTTACACGGGTATCGGGGAATATCAGCAACTGGTGTAGATATTCCCACGATATAATGCGTGGTGGAGTGACTAGTGCAAGGGTGTATGGATACAGGTATGTGATGTGTATGTAAATATATATATATATGTGTGTGTGTGTGTGTGTGTGTGTGTGTGTAGATAGGGTTATAACTATATAGGTGTATATGTAGTTATATATATATATAGATATGTAAATATATATATATATATGTATATATATATATTTATAAATAAATATATATATTTATAACTATATATATATATATATATATAGTAATATATGTATATAGATATGTATATGTATATATGTATATAGATATATTTGTATAAGTATCTATGTGTGTATATATATATATTTACGTATATAAGTGAGTGGATATATAAATATATATGTGTGTAGAAGTGAGTTTATAAGGGTGTGTGTGTGTGTACAAGTGTGTGTGAGAGAGTACACGTGAGTGTGTACAAGTGAGTGTGTGTGTGCGTGTACTGGCGGGTGACTGTGAGAGAGAGAGGGCACGTTAAGTCGTCTGGCGGGAGCGTTCGTCGTCTGGTGGCCAGGGCACACGTAGGCGTACAAGGGCTACGCGCGGGCGCTGGAGGGAGCGCGCGTACTGCCTTCGCGCGCAGGCTGGTAGGGGAATGAGAGAGAGAGAGGGCAACACAGCGTACTGCGTAGCGCAGTGCATAGCGTTGCGGGCGGGAGCGGGCGCGGGTGCAGATGTAGGCGATCGGCTGGAGCGGGTTGCAGGCGAAGAGAGAGCGCTGTGCCATCGGCTAAGTGAGAAACAAGCCGGTGGCTACAGTGTCGCGCTGAGAGGCGTAAATAGTGGCTACAGTGCTACACGGGAGAGGGCGACCGGTAGCGCCGGTTTTGCATGCGCGGGCGCACTGGGAAGCGCCTACGTGCGTGGGGAGAGCTTGCGGACGTCTGCTGGAGTGCGCACAGTGGCTTGTGCTGCTGTTGGCGGCCGTTGCTGCTGTTGGAGCTTCCGACTTTGAAGCCTAACAATGGCGGCGTTGGTGTTCAGCGGTGAAAACAGAGGGTGAAACAACCACGCCACCTGCTCACGAAGGAGCTGGGCGGTGGTGGAACTCACAGTGGTGGTCGTGGGACCACTGTGAGCTTTCTCCTGCCCGTAGTGTGTTTCTTCAGTGAGAAGAGATACTGCGTATGGAGAGGGAGAGGGGAGGAGATTGGCCTGGAGAAAGGTGTCTGGGGGTGGTGTGTGTTCCAGGCTCTTTGTGCAAGCGAGAGGGCAAGGCCTTTTAAAGAAGGAGATGCATGCCACCGCCATGCTGCTGGCAGAGGAAGTCCAGCCATGCTGCTGGTAGAGGAATGGCACGAAGAGGTGCATGCCCTATGCCCTGAGCCGTGTGAGGGAGAAGAATTCAAAGTCAAAATAAAAAGAAAGAGAATGGTGAATTTGCAATGCAACCCTTGATGAAGATGTTAATTAGATGGCCAATTATTCACTCTCCTCCCCTCTTTTAAAAGAAAAGCATGCATGTGTCTATGTACAAATGCCACTATAGTTACATAAGATATAATGCCAGAGCTAGGAAATAACATAAGATGGCATAATTACTGGTGTATTTTTGCTGTGCAATCATACCTCCATGCCTATCTTTTGCTAGTCCCTAGCAAAACATTTTGTATTGTATTTAGAAATGATCTTAAGCTGAAGATTTTCTTCATGGGTGTGTTTACTTGCTGGATATTGTGAGAATCAATTGCAGAGAAGACTACCAGTACTTTAAGTCTTATATGACATAGACTATCTCTCGACTAACTTGGACTCTTGGTATTTAAACCTTAAGTACGATTTTCAAGACTCAGAAGGTTTTTGCCATACTCGAGAGCTCAAGAGATTATGGTTTGTGCATAGTGAAGGATCAAGACTGACCAGATGAACATTAAGACTCAAGCCTAGGGTTTCGCGAATCTTTAAGTGCAGGTTGGTCCCAGTTTCAGCTCGTGTCTTCGGATTGACCCTTAAAAAGATGATGGAAAACTCAACTCTAATTTTATTACATTTGTGGCTCAAAGAATACTTTTATAGCCCCTGGCAAAGGGCCTTGTGCTTGGAAGGCAAGCTTCCAAGCACAGGCAAGTCACTGGAAATGGAAGGTCGAAAAGACCCAAATCTCTCATGCGTTCACATGAGAGATTGGGTGGAAAGTAGAGTTCCTAATTAGGTTCACATGAGGGGATTTCTCAGAGAATCTCTCTTTCAAATTTGAAAGGGATTCTCTAAGGAATCAGGGAGTTCTTTCCCTCGATTCCTCACCGGAGTAAGATGTCCTCCGCTATAATGGAGGAGGGATGTAATTGCAAAGAACAAAGAGGAATCTAGGGGGGTTTCTACAAAGGTTTTCAAAAGTTAGGGGTAGAAATGTAATTGGGCTAGACTGGTTTGCAAAGTAGGTCAAGGTGAATTCCCTTTAGGTCCAAATTTTGGTAAAAACCTAATTTGGACCTAAGGAATCCAATGGTGAAGTTGGATTTTATGTTTGATCACGTTTGATTAGAAAATTTACATAAAAACCTAATTTAAGGCAAACATTTGACTAGGACCCCTATTTAGGTCAAAATAGGTTCTAAAGGCCAAATTGAAGGTTCTCAACCCTAGAGAATACTTTTCCATGATTTTTAGAGGGTTTAGGTGAATTTTATCTTGGCTAGAACCTTGTTAAATTAAGTGGGTCTATTTTAGGGTTACAAGAAGTCATTTAATTCCCAAATTTCACATGAACCCTTTTTTGTTTGAACCAACCCACTTTTTATCTTGTTAAGATCATTTCACCTATGTTTAGCTCATTAGAAATCCCATTTTTGCACTGCAATGGTAAAATTGTAGTTTTACCCCTTGTTTCTTACTTTTCTCTCAGATTGGTTATTCCTTGAGTTAGGACCTTCATTTGGTTATGTAGGAGCTTTTGTTCACTTTTCTGGGTCAAAATGAGCTAGTTAGGGTTCATGATGGTGTTCCCATCACTGCCCAAAAGGCTCGGTGCTCCAGCTCTATTGGAAGGTGACAGGCCTTTCCATATACCAAGCGGTATGGTGACATTCCGAGCAGGGCCTTGTATGCTGTCCGATATGCCCAAACTGCGTTGATCAATCGATCAGACTAATCCTTCCTGTTAGGTCTAACCAACTTTTGAAGAATAAGTTTGATTTGACAGTTAGATACTTTAGCCTGCCCATTGGTCTGTGGATGATACATGGTAGCAATGCGGTGATGTACCCTATATTTCTTCAATAGAGATCTAAAATGAGCATGGATGAAGTGGCTTTCTCTGTTGCTAATCAGAGTGCGGGGGACTCTGAATCTCGTGAAAATAAATTCCTAGATGAAGGATATAACGATCTTATGATCAGCCCACCTTACTGGGATAGCTTCAACCCACTTTGAGACATAGTCAACTACAAGAAGTATGTACTCAAACCCATGCGAGTTCAGGAAAGGGCCCATAAAGCCGATGCCCCAGACGTTGAGCACTTATACGACCAGAATAGGTTGGAGAGTCATCATGTCTCTTCGGGTCATAGAATTGACCTATTGACATCGCTTACAACATTTCGAAAACTCGTGTGTCTCTGAAAATGTTTGGCTAGAAGAATCCAGCTTGCAAAATCTTTGCAGCGATTTTTTGGCTTGAGAAATGACCCCCACAGGCATCACTGTGGCAGAAGGATAACACACTTGAGATTTTTGAGTCTAGGACATATTGTTTAATGATCTGATCAGCCCCAACATGAAAGAGCAGTGGGTCATCCCAGAAATAAAGCTTAGCCTCTGAAATAAATCTGAGTTTTCAATCGTTGGATAATCCTTCATGCAGGTTGTCTGCAATGAGATACTTTGCAATATCAACGTACTAAGGAAACTCAACAGAGTTGACAGCCAACAAAGACTCATCTAGGAATTGATCAGAGATAGGTAGGGAGTATGGGATGTGTTATGGGTCTAGCCGAGACAAGTGATCCGCCACAACATTATGAGCTCCAGCTTTGTCACAGGTCTCGACATCAAATTCCTGCAAAAGAAGGATCCATCTGATAAGTCTGGGTTTGGCATCCTTCTTTGCCAACAAATGTCGGAGGGCAGAATGGTCAATCAAGATGATTACTTTTGACTTGAGTAGGTATGATCTAAACTTCTCCAACCCGAATACTGCGGCTAGCAGCTCTTTCTCAGTAATCGTATAGTTACGCTGAGCCTCATTCAACGTTTTGCTAGCATAGTATATTACAAATGGGTGGCTGATTGCGCAGCAATTATAGGTGCTGATTTGCTTGAATTAAGGTAGAACCTAGCTTAACATGGGCATTCTGCATGCATACACATCATACTTTGCATCTTAGATGATTTATATGTTTTATACATAATAATGTGCTATTTTAGAGGTATTATTAATTGCAGGTAATCCAGGGCTGCGGACAAGCGATCCAACCTTATGGATCTATTTGGAATAATGATGGGAGTCCAATGCATCCAAGAGCGCATCAATCAGACTCCCGTAGCACCCTAGAGAGTCCGTAGAAGAAGCAGGAGCCAAGGGGTGATGGGAACACCATCATGAGCCCTAACTAGCTCATTTTGACCTAGAGAAGAGAACAAAAGCTCCTACATAACCAAGTGAAGGGCCTAACTCAAGGAATAACTGGTTTGAAAGAAAAGTAAGAAGCAAAGGGTAAAATTGTAATTTTACCATTGTAATGCAACAACAGGATTTCTCAGGGGCTAAACATAGATCAATTGGTCTTAACAAGATAAAAAGTGGGTTGGTTCAATCAGAAAAGAGTTAATGTGACACCTGGCAATTAAATGACTTCTTGTAACTCTAAAACAGACCCACTTAATTTAACAAGGTTCTGGTCACGATAAAATTTAACTAAGCCCTCTAAAATTATGGAAAAATGTCCCCTAGGGCTTATAACCTTCAATTTGGCCTTTAGAACCTGTTTTGACCTAAATAGGGGTCCTAGTCAAATATTTACCCTAAATTGGGTTTTTATGTAAAATGCCTAGTCAAACGTGGTCAAACCTAAAATCCAACTTCACCATTGGATTCCTTAGATTTAAATTAGGTTTATACCAAAATTTGGACCTAAGGGGAGTTCACCTTGACCTACTTTGCAAAACAGTCCAACCCAATTACATTTAGACACCTAGCTTTTGAAAATTATTGCAAATAACACCCTAGCTTCCTCGTCGCTCTTTGCAATTAGGTCCCTCCACCATTATAGTGGAGGAATCCTACTCCAGCGAGGATTCAAGGGAGATTTCTCCTTGATTCCTCAAAGACTCCCTCTCAAATTTGAAAGGGAGATTCTCTGAGGAATTCCCGATTGTGTGAACCCAATCTCAAGCCCTGATTTCCACCCAATCTCTCATGCAAACCCACGAGAGATTTGGGTCTCTCTCACCTTCCAAGTCCGGCGAGGCTGCCCATGCTTGGAAGCTTGCCTTCCAAGCACATGGCCCTCTACCTGAGACTATAAATGGTTCCCCTGACCCTGTCGTTCATCCTCAACTTGGTTTGAACAGAGATAACCCCTCAATTTCATCTCTTCTCCACCGGCCAGACACCAAGCGAGATCCAGCAACCTATTTCTCCTCCTCTCATCGCTCTGCCACAATACTAGTGGCAGAGTTGCCCTTGCCTCCGTCATCCGCGTTGCACCGTACCTGCGCACACACCTGTATCCTCCTCCTCATCGCCGTCCCCTTCTAACGGGGATCTTCGTCTCCGGCGATGGCAGGTACGCGCCATCTGCCATCTCTTCCCCCCTTCATCCTTAAACTAGGTCAGATACTTCCCCTTTCTCTCCTCTTCCTGTTTCCCCCTCTCTATTTCTATTTTCACCCCTCGACGCTCATAGACCACCACCATCTTCACCTCCGATAGACAACCGGTGAGGTGCTTCCGCCATTCCACGCACCCATCCACCTTAGCAAATGCCTCAAAATCTCTGCCACATTCCACTTATCACTTTCTCCCTTTCCATTGACTGCCACACGCTCCACAATCTTCCCCCGAACAAACACATCTCCATGGCTGCAGAACAACCTAGGCTTGCACTCCTAAGCCACCCTGCGCCACACCAATCACCGAGGCATCTTCTCCGTGACATGGCGAAGCTTCTTGCAGGTTTTAATGAGGCCACAAGGCTGTTTTACTTGAGTGTAGGTTTAGGTTGCAGCAGCCATTGGAGCAGATGTGATGAAGCTTGCAAGCTCCACCTACTGCCCCAGGCTTTAGGAAGCAGGGTCCCAGGTGCGCGAGCTCCCTTCGCAAACCCCTAATGCCCAGTAATTGGAGTCCCAGAACTCTGCAGCATCAGCAATTAAGCGCGACACCCCCTACGGGTGCACATGAGGCAGGTGGGACTTTTAGTCCCATGTCGGTAACTTTAGAGCGAAAGGAGCAGTATAAGATGAAAATGTGTCAGGGGCTTATTGATAACACCACGCAAGGGGGTAGTAATTAGGTTGACTATGGCCCATCTTTAGAATAAAAGGCACAACATAAAGTAGAATAGGAGTATTGCATGCATCAAGTACCAAGATTGCTTATAAACTGCATTAATGGCCATTTGTGTAAAGCATGTGTCAAAGCATGCCCCATATGAGTAATCGGACTGCACGGATGGATTCAGAACGACGAACGGAGTCCAACGGACTCAAGATCGGCCAAATCCGACATCCGAAGCTCCCACAATGGGCCCAAGAAATTTTGACCGTTGATCTGGAGATCAACGGCCCAGAAAGCGCCACATCGCCCCGCCCCCACTGCTCGCACGCCCTCAAGCCAGCCAAGGACGAATCTCGGCCGTTGATCTTCGATCGAACGACCGAGATCCGCGTGCTCACCCGCGGTCGCCACGACAAAGCGCGGGCGTGGCGCAACGGCTAGCGCACACGCCCGCATTGCAGCGACGCGCGTTCGAATCGCGCGGAGCAGAAATCAAGCGCGAGCGAAGGGAGCGGCAAAATTGGGTCGCCCGATCAGCAGCGGGCGGCCAGGATCGAGCCATGCGGCGCGATGACAGCTCCCGAGCGCCCACGCGCGCGTGCACGCCGGGCGGAAACGCGTGCGCGCACGCGCGCCTGAGGCACGATCTCAGCGCTTGCGCGGGAGGATCTCAACCGTCCGATCTTCGATCGGACGGCTCTCGTTCAACGTCCACGGATCGCGCATGGAGAGAGAGCGGGGCGGGCAGCTGACCGGCGGCAGGAGGGCTTCACCGACGTATCTCGAAGCGGTTTTAGCGACGTTCTGGATGTCGCTAAAGCACATTCTTCTTTTAGGAAGCCCTTAACTCTATTTAAACCCCCTTCTACCACCATTCAAGGCATACTCTCCCACTTGCAACTACTCCACTCCTCTCCTAGCTAGTTTTAGGCACTCGTAATCGCCGAAGACGACGAGCCGCCGACGGAGCCTCCTCCACCGCCGTGGCTGCCTCGTCGCTCTCCACTCTCTCTCTACCTCTCTCTCTCTCTCTTTTAAGGTTTCATTTACTTTTGTTGAAGCATGTATTTAATGTTGTAAACCATGAACTATGAATGCATGTTTAATGAAATTATTTTTCGTTTAGTCACCATTTTAATTTCTATTTAAAGTGCATGATCAAAACCAAGAGCTTTCTAACCCTAAACTCTCTCTATCTCTCGCTTTTCAAAACCGTCTCTTTCACAAGCAAAACTCTGCCTTTTTCGTGACAACAAGTGGTAAACAAAATCCGATTTCCACGCCTCCCTGAGACCGACACTCGGACTCACCTCCATTTACTTCTTTTAAAACCGACGTATCAAGTGCAACTATAACAACACCTCTTAACACACATGCACGAGACCACGTCACTTATCGCTTCTTGACACGGGGTGATGTCCCACTCTCCCCACTGATTAGCCCATAGTTGTGGGCTATTTAAGTATTTAAGTGCCTACACATTACGTTAATTCTAACATTTATTTAGCATAATTAGGATGCAAATAGATTAATTCATAGTTTTAATTTAATTACATAATCCATACATTGCATTCATATCTTAAGTGCATTTAGAATTAGCTTAGAATAGCATTCATCTAATTAGATAACCAATTAGGTACATTGTTTTCATTAACATAGAAGTTGAGGGTCCGTACATAAATGACCCTAATATTTTAACATTATTTTCTTTATTCTTCTTTCAAAACGGCTGGCTGTCGCTCCAACGCCGGGCTGCTGCAGTGAAGAAGCCATTCAAGGGGGAGCGGATGTGGTGGATCTGGTCGGGCGGCTGATTTCAAACTTGTGCAGGCCACTACAAAAGGAGGAGGGAGGCAGCCGAGCTCGGGAGGCCTCCGGCACCGACCCACCACTATGTAGAGAGAACCTCTCTCTTCCACTCCACATTGCCGGCCTCTACTGTGGCGACGAGTCTCCATCACCGTGGGCGTGTGGTGTGACAGGCCACACCGCCATCCGAAGCTCACCGCATCACCGTGAGCACCTTAGCGTGCATCCTCCTCACCGTCATCGCCGACCACCATCACCGAGCTACTGATTCAGCCACCGTCTCAGTAACTTAAGACGTCTGGGGAATTTCCCAGACGTCTGAAGTTACCCGCTCACTTCACCACACACGCCTGAAGTCGCCTGCAGACCCCTTCCCGCACCTGTAGAACCTTCAGCGCACCCACGTCCGTCAACCTTCAGCTCAAACGCACCTCAACTCTCCAACAGCCACGCCTTCGCCTGCGCCTGCAGACCACCGCAACCATCTTCCACGCGCCTGCAGACCACCACAACGCTTCCACGCTCCTGCAGACCAACGCTTCACCACAACTGCAGACACCTTCGCCTGCGCGCCCGCCACCAGCAGCAGCCACCCGCGCACAGCTGCAGTCCAACCACGCACGCCCTCCTCAACCGCGCCCATCTCCACGCGCCTGCAGACCACCGTAGCCACGCCTCCAACCGCGCCTGCAGAACTTCACCCGCTCCCACCCCCGCGCCTGCAGATTAGCACACAGCTGCAGAACGCCAACCGCTCTTCCCCGCCACGCGCTCACCGGCTGCAACCCTCTCCATGCGCCTGCAGACCCGCGCACAGCTGCAGACCAGCCCAAACACGCCCGCGCTTGCAGAACCCCCTGCAGCATCCTCTTCCCTGCACCTGCGCTCCCGTGCCCACGCTAGCCGCAGCAGCGCCCACGCCAACAGCAGCAGCCACCCCCGCAGCAGCAGCGCGCGAGCAGATCTCACGCCAACAGCCGCGCGAGCTCACCGGCTACAGCACCTCCGTCGGAGATCGTCCGGCCACCTCCGACCGTCGCGCGACTCGCTGCCACCACCGATTCGAAGCTCTTGGTCCGAGGGACCTCCTCCGAGCTTCCTGCGCCCGGTCATCGGCTCCTCGTCGCGCAAGACAACGGGGAAAAATTCCCCTGTTTTGCTACAGGAAACCGTCAATTAAAATTTACATTTTCTGCCATTGCCAAATTTTAATCATATTTTATTGACTCTGCATTGCGGAAAATATCCTATTGTTTCTCATAATTGCCATTTCAGCATTGTTTCTTGCTTAAACCTTAATCTAAAGGCAATCTTGGCTTGGTTCTTGTCTAAATTGACTACGAACAAACATTTTTAAGTGGCATGAATTTTAATACGTTATTGCCTCCCTGTGGATACCACCCGCTCCTCTGCGAGTGGTTATTTCTTGTTAAAAATTGATTAGTCGATTTTTCCACCACATTAAACTACAAACGACTTAAAAGCGAAAGATCGACTAGTCAAATGGCACCGTTGCCGGGGAGGCAACAGATGCAATAATTTTGCCTAATTTTATTTTTATTATTTGTCAATTGTACAGAGATTTGACCATCTATTATTTTCTTTTCTGTGCAAGAAATTTTATGCAAGAATCAGCCTGTGTGAGAGGCGACCCTTGACGTTGTTAGACGAGAAGTGGACGAGCCATTTTTAAATGGAGGAGAAGGACGAGGACGCGACGGACACCATTTAGTCATTAGTTTAATTAGAATAAAATTAAGATTGTAGACTTAATTTTTCATTACAGTTAGTTTGAAACCCTTGTTCTGGGGCAAATTTTGAGGGGCTTGTTCCCCGATTTTGTTTTGGACCCGTGTTGGGTAATTTTTGGGAGCCTGTTCCCTTTTCTTTAGATTTAGGTTTATTTTTTATTATTTCTTTTATTTGCTTATGCATAAGTAGTTCTAAAAAAAAATAAAAAAAGAAAAAATGAGATGCCTGCCCTAGGATGAACCATTTAGGTCTGTATGAGCAGCCTCTAGATTTGCTTTTCTGCATTGCGTGCATTTTTGCATCGAAGATCGCTGGAGGCAAGGTACGCATTCTCTTACTTTGCATCCTATTTTTGATCACGCATTGCATTTGGGATTTAATGCGAAGACCACCTAATCTGTACTGAATAAATCTAACAAGTGGTCACATTTTTTTAGAAAAAGGACTAATTCAAGGAAGGATATTTTAAAAACCAAGGATTTAATTTTCAAACTTGGCGTGCGATTCAAAGTTCAAAATCTTTTACGGTGTATGCACACTTATTTCACTTGCACCACGGCACGCTTCTAGACACTCCTTAGGTTTGGAAATACTAGGACAAGAGCCCTCCTTTCGTTGGATTTTGAAGTGTTCGGAACTTGAGATCAAAGGTTTTGTAAGTCCAAAGAGGGGGATACCCTGTCACGGATTTTTGGGGGTAGTTGAGGAGCACCGTGAAAGCACAGCTTCAAAGGAAGGCTTAGGCCTACTTGCATCCCTCGATCTTCCGTCTTTGGATTTACTTGACCATTTGAAATTTAGGGAAGAACACCTAAGCTCCAATTAGGTCTTCTTAGGTGAACCGTAGGTTGGCAATAGGCGCGTAAATTGACTGAACAAATTGTATTGTCACCTGCAATCTGACTTAAAATCAAAAGCCTAAATTGGGAAAGACCTAAAAGGTCCTTTTTGAATTGTGTCTTGCTTAGGGAATTCTGATTGAAGTGTGAGTTAGAATGGACCACATTGATTTTCATCCTTTCACATCTTGCCCACACCCTCACCCCCACTCTGCATCCTTCGATCCCAGACGCCAAGATGGTCCATTCCTTGATGGACATAATGACAATCATTGGGATCCATTTTACTCCTATTATAGTAGTATTGGCCTAGTTAAGCCCCAAATTAGTGAGCAAAACTCAGGAGCGGGATTTGCTTTGCCCAATATCCCACATACCAAAGAAATATCCAACCCACCCTCCCTGAAAACTTATAATGGTTGGAAAAACACTCTTGGGTACTATAAGCCTGAGCCTGACTTCTCTTATGATAGAAATGACCTCTCCTCTTTGAAGATGGAAATACAGAAAATGCAAAATGAAATGAGTGAATTGTTAGGAGAATCTTTGAGAGCAGGCCAACAAGAAAGAGATGAAATTAGCCACCCAATCTACCCCATTGACGATGACGTACACCCCTCCACAATAGATGCATCTCCCGTGGGAAAGCTACACTTTAAGTTGGAGGGAAATTCTGGGGAGAATAGCTACTTTTCGAGGATCGATTTTGAAACCTCCCCATTAGATGACAATTCCTTGAGCGATCTACACTTTAGGTGGGAGGAAAATTCACATGACAGTAGCTATGTATTGGATGAAGAAAGGTGGCAACCCGAGGAAGATGATGATAAGGATGAGTATCCACCTGAATTATATTGGAGTCAAAGAAGGGAATGATGGTACTATTGGAAGACCTTGACCCAGATGATAGTATTTTCGTGACATTTGATGAAGTGGGTCAAAGTCAAGTTGTTAATCCTACCCTCCCTTCTGATCACGATATGGAACTCAAACCCACCCTTAGGGAACCTAACCCTAAAGAAATTGACATATCTGAGGAGTCTGATGTTACCAGTGTAAACCATTTACCTCAAATAGAGCACCCTAGGGGATCTGCTGAGATATTAAATGATTCTAGACCTTGGGTACATGATGAATTGTGTGATGAGGAGGAAGACGAATTATATGAGGAACCTACATTCAAGATTTGGAGTGACACTAAGGGTGATTATGTCTTATTTGAAGAGTTAGCCCCTGAGGATGTCACAAATTTGACCAAATTAGGTTTCCTTAGCACACCCATTGATGATATTTCTCCTCATGATAAAATGATGGAAAATTTGGAAGCAATTTCTAAGATTTATGTGGATTCACATATAGACTCTGGGGAAGATTTGAGTAAAGAACAAAAACCCGGGGATGACATTGATAGGATAATCCCTAGATCTGTTGCTTCCAACCTGCCTTCATTCACTTCGAAGTCACCCTCTGATTCGCTTATATCTGAAAGCGAAATTGTGACTCCTGATGAAGAGCAGGAAGATCCATGTGATGGTGCAAGGAATGCTAGGGATGAAATTGAGGATTTAGAAAGAGTGTTTGGGATGGACACCAAGCTGATTAAACCCAACCTAGATCTTATGGCCATCCCACAACATCGTAACTTGGACATCCTAGACGATCCTTGCCTTAGAGAATTACTCACTTTTGTTCTGACCAGGGGGCATAACAGACCAATATTTCCTGTAATGGAGTATCGGGTATGGATTGATGATTTATTTAGTCAGTCCATTACCCTGGGGGTTTATCTCTGTACCATTCCTTCCCCATTCTTTTTGGAGGATCCTTGTCATACTCCCCCTACCCCTTTGGAGGTTGTTTTACTTGTTTATCCTTTAGAACCTCTTCTGGTGACCTGGGAAGATTTCATTCCCATTTTAGTTGGGCGAGCATTTGCTATCGGGATTCATCATCAGCTCGCCAACATCCTAGGTTACTTATTTTCTAGGACAACATTGCTTTGCTCATTTTTAGGGCCTATTTCTGCAATTCTTAAACCTAATTTGCAGGTTCTTTGGCTATTCAGCCCAGCTTTAACCCAGGTAATATCCTTCTATGCAATGAGGACATTGCAAATTTTAGGCATGGGGAGGTGTACTTGGGGATATACATAACATAATTGCATACATTTGTACATATATAAAAAAAAAGAAAAAAAAAAAGGGTTTTGAGCTTAACTGGCTAGATCTTGCAGTCTTAAGCAAATCAAAACTCTAGGGTAGACTAAGTTAATTCTAGGGTCAAACTTTAGAAGCTAAATGAGCTACTAGTGTTAGACCTTTAGGGTCCTTTGTGGACTTAAAAACTTCTGTAGGAGTTAAGTTGCGGACCATTCCTCAAGAGGTTGAGGAAGGGAAGCTAGGGTTTGAGTTAGAAGGTGGGGTAGTACCTGGAGTCTTATTCTACCTTTTGGTTTACGGGTCCTTGTAACCCAGGCATCCAAATTTCACACACTTGGTCTGGTAATCAACTTAATTTTCGTCTTTCTGAAAAGAGATTTGGTTCTCTTAGTTTTGACTTAAGAGAGGCTTGAAAACACATTTTGATTGGAAGAGCTCCCGCCACAGGAGAGGTCGAGTATATACTCACCTTGAGGATGCGATGATAACATATTACCTCCTCGGCGCTTGTCTCTTAGGATATCCATCCTACTGGGGGCATGTAAGCGCATTGCGCAGTTCAGGTACCATGGGCGGCCCTATCTCGAAGTGCCGATTGCCATAGTCCTGAATTCGCTTAAGAAATCCATGGGCGATACTATCCCGAAGTGTCGATTGCCAGGAGTTCTTGGGGTCGTTATGGGCGGTGCTATCTCGAAGCATCGAAAGCCAGGCACCCTTCGAGGTATGGTAATGGGGACAATGAATCCGACACAGACCGTGTTGATAGCTGATCTGAGGTTAGACTTAGAAGAATCAAACAAACAAACAAACAAAAATAAAAGGGTGTATATATAAAAAATTTTTCCTTTAACTCAAATAACTCGGACCAATGCACAAGCACGGATGCTTTAATCTCAGGGATCAATAAACATTAGGGTAGAGTCAGAAATCAGGGAAACTTATGCCTGCAACTCGTCTTTAGCCGACCTAGTCTGTAACTTAGCAACTACTTAGGAACCTTGGGTCTAGAGCCTGAACTTAATATGCTTCTGTAGGAAGACTAAGTGAGTTGACTAGTCTACTTAGAGTGCTAGGTTTCGCTTAATTTTGCTAGGGACTAGCAAAAACTAGGCATGGGGGTATTTGATTAGCCCATAGTTGTGGGCTATTTAAGTATTTAAGTGCCTACACATTACGTTAATTCTAACATTTATTTAGCTTAATTAGGATGCAAATAGATTAATTCATAGTTTTAATTTAATTACATAATCCATACATTGCATTCATATCTTAAGTGCATTTAGAATTAGCTTAGAATAGCATTCATCTAATTAGATAACCAATTAGGTACATTGTTTTCATTAACATAGAAGTTGAGGGTCTGTACATAAATGACCCTAATATTTTAACATTATTTTATTTATTCTTCTTCTTTCAGAATGGCTGGCTATCGCTCCAACGCCCGGCTGCTGCAGTGAAGAAGCCATTCAAGGGGGAGCGGATGTGGTGGATCTGGTCGGGCGGCTGATTTCAAACTTGTGCAGGCCACTGCAAAAGGAGGAGGGAGGCCGCCGAGCTCGGGAGGCCTCCGCCACCGACCCACCACTGTGCAGAGAGAACCTCTCTCTTCCACTCCACACTGCCTGCCTCTACTGTGGCGACGAGTCTCCATCACCGTGGGCATGTGGTGTGACAGGCCACACTGCCATCCGGAGCTCATCGCATCACCGTGAGCACCTTAGCGTGCATCCTCCTCGCCGTCATCGCCGACCACCATCACCGAGCTACTGATTCAGCCATCGTCTCAGTAACTTAAGACGTCTGGGGAATTTCCCAGACGTCTGAAGTTACCCGCTCACTTCACCGCACATGCCTGAAGTCGCCTGCAGACCCCTTCCCGCACCTGCAGAACCTTCAGCGCACCCACGTCCGTCAACCTTCAGCTCAAACACGCCTCAACTCTCCAACAGCCAAGCCTCCGCCCGCGCCTGCAGGCCACCGCAACCATCTTCCACGCGCCTGCAGACCACCACAACGCTTCCACGCGCCTGCAGACCAACGCTTCACCACAACTGCAGACACCTTCGCCCGCGCGCCTGCCACCAGCAGCAGCCACCCGCGCACAGCTGCAGTCCAACCACGCACGACCTCCTCAACCGCGCCCATTTCCACGCGCCTGCAGACCACCGCAGCCACGCCTCCAACCGCGCCTGCAGAACTTCACCCGCTCCCACCCCCGCGCCTGCAGATCAGCACACAGCTGCAGAACGCCAACCGCTCTTCCCCGCCACGCGCTCACCAGCTGCAGCCCTCTCCATGCGCCTGCAGACCCGCGCACAGCTGCAGACCAGCCCAAACACGCCCGTGCTTGCAGAACCGCTTGCAGCATCCTCTTCCCCGCGCCTGCGCTCCCGTGCCCACGCCAGCCGCAGCAGCGCCCACGCCAACAGCAGCAGCCACCCCCGCAGCAGCAGCGCGCGAGCGGATCTCACGCCAACAGCCGCGCGAGCTCACCGGCTGCAGTACCTCCGTCGGAGCTCATCCGGCCACCTCCGGCCGCCGCGCGACTCGTCGCCACCACCGATTCGAAGCTCTTGGTCCAAGGGACCTCCTCCGAGCTTCCCGCACCTGGTCATCGGCTCCTCGTCGCGCAAGACAACGGGGAAAAATTCCCCTGTTTTGCTACAGGAAACCGTCAATTAAAATTTACATTTTCTGCCATTGCCAAATTTAATCATATTTTATTGACTCTGCATTGCGGAAAATATCCTATTGTTTCTCATAATTGCCATTTCAGCATTGTTTCTTGCTTAAATCTTAATCTAAAGGCAATCTTGGCTTGGTTCTTGTCCAAATTGACAATGAACAAACATTTTTAAGTGGCGCGAATTTTAATACGTTATTGCCTACCTGTGGATACGACCCGCTCCTCTGCGAGTGGTTATTTCTTGTTAAAAATTGATTAGTCAATTTTTCCACCACATTAAACTACAAACGACTTAAAAGCGAAAGATCGACCAGTCACCCACCATGCCTCGTCTCGCCCCACGCTTCGCGGACCTGGTATCCTGACCCGATAACCCGTGCACTCCTCGCGCACCACCTACGCTGGTGCGCCTAGACCCAAGCACGCTAACCCAACCCGTTTACCCAAGAAGGCTTTGGGAGAGCTAGCCTAAGAGAGAAAAGAGAGAGAGTACGTGGGGAGGGTAGGGGTAGGTTTTGCACTTGCAAGGAAAGGAAGAAGAAAGAGGAAGCTGAAGGAGAAGCTAAGGAAAGAAGAAGCTAAGGAGAAGAAGTCGCAGAGGAAGCTAAGGAAGGAGAAGGCACGGTTACAGAAAAGGTAGAGCTGAAGAGAAGTTGAAGCCAAAAAAAGAAGGAAGAAGAAGAGCTGAAGGCCAGAGCGTAGAGAAGAAGACAAAGGCCAAGGCACGAAGGAACAGAAGAAAGAAGGAAGAAGAAGAGTTGAAGGCTAGAGCATAGAGAAGAAGACAAAGGCCAAGGCAGGAAGGAATAGAAGAAAGAAGGAAGGAGAAGAGCCAGAGAATAAAGAAGAAGGAGAGAAGAAAAGATGAGAAGCTAAAGAGAAAGAGAAGAATAAGCCAAAGTGAAGAAGCAAAGGAAGAATAAAAGTCAAACACTTTTAAGATGTCTAACTCTATAATCAAACGTACAATTCTTCCCAATTTCTCTTTTATGCTACATTTTATTATTCATAAACTCATGCTTGACATTCTGAATTATATTTTGAGTAATTTTATGTGTTCAAATTGCATCTATTATTGAGATTAGTACATGAATTCCATTTTCTCCTTATGTTCGACCTCGGACTTAAACTTTGAGTAATAAAATTTATTTGTTTTCAAAGCGATTTCAACTATACTACAACGCATTACTTTAAACCCATTTTCTCCTTGTGAACATTTTGGCACCGTTGCCGGGGAGCAACGTGCAATTCATCACTAGTCTCTGCATTATTTTGATTGTATTTGAGCACTAACTTGCCCTATTTGTTTTGCTGTGATTTTGCGAGGTATTTCACGAAGAGATCTTTCGCGCAAATCAACCACTCTAGGGCAGGTAACTTCTTTCTTCTTCCCTAATCCATCTCTTAATTTTGGGAAGACAAAAAGGAAACAATCAATTAGGAATCAACTGCCTTATTCATTATAGTAATTATCATTTTTAAGGCAAAGTTTCCTAAGTTGCGAAAATTTTTTTCAAATCTTATTGAAGTTGAAGCAATTTTTTTGAGATTCTACCCCAAAAATTCCTGTGCCTATTAAGGAGCACGCTTAATTTCTAAATCTCCATGGACTACACACTTCTTGTCTGAAGTCCAGAGAAAACTTCTGTAAAAATAAAAGAGGATTGGAAATAGAGCCACATCAGGGTTTCTACAGTAGGGTTTTGGAGTGCTAGTTCACACGTGCTTGCATACAAGGAAACAAACCCTCCCGCATCTGTGTGCTACCCAAGCCCTTGATTGAAAGAATTTAACCAAAATAAACCCTAAAATTAAGCTCTAAAATCACTTGAACCTTGAAAACCTTGGACCTAATGATTGCGCAGCAATCATAAGTCTTAATTGGCCTAAATTAGGCTATAACTTATCATAAGTTAGGGTAATTCATGCATGAATGCATGAGCATTATCTTCATCTTTACTGCTTTACTTTAGCAATGCATAAAATAATGTTATAATGTGCCGATTAAGTCCATTATGTCAATTGCAGGCAATAAGTTGATCAGAAGCTAGATTTGGGAGCTGGATCTAAAGCTGGATCAGGAATAATGGGTGTTGCAACAAAGTTGGAGCAGAAGACTTAGATTAAATGTAGGAATAATGATGTAAGGGAGTTAAGGTATGCTATTCTATTAAGTAGGAATAAAGCAGTAAAATATGAAGAGCTTAGGTCCATCCTAGCCCTAGGATAACCTAGAGACTTCCCCAAGCCTTAACCACCCTTAGATTAGGTCACTGCACCCTAGGAAACCTTAAAACCCTAGTTCCAACCTTTATGTGGATGTATAGATGAATTATAGGACGTCCAGAACCCTTAGCCAACCTCGCACACCTCAAACCCGCTTCTGCAGTGTTATTGGACATCCATACACTTTGTCAGACATCCAATTTTTGCAGAATACCCAAAATAGAACCTAGAATTCCCCCTGACTCAAATTAGACGTCCAGAACTGAAGACTGGACTTCTGATTTTTGAGTATAAGTCGTCTAACTCTATTTTTGGATGTCTGGAACTGGTCTCCAGTTCCTGCTTTGAGATTCAAGCCTTGATCTTGGATCTCTAGCTCCCTAGACCTAAGCCTAACCCCATAGGAACCTAAATTAAGGTGCCCTAACCCGAGTACATCACCTCTAGACCTCTCTAAGGACCTAATTAGGTCCTCACTAAACCCAATTGACTTAAATCAAAGTCAATTACCACCACCTAAGCCAATTGGACTCAATGAGTTCAATTGGGCTCAGATCTCAATCCACACAAGTCCAATTAGACTTAGTGAGAGTCCAATTGACCTAAACCCAACCTAATTGAGTTATTTCACTCTTAATTAGGTTCACACTCATTCAATTAAACTTGGGTTAAGTTTAATTGCAATTTCCCCTTAGCAATTAGGGTTTGCAACCCTAATTCAAGGCATACACCTACCCAAACCCTTTAGGACCTAACCTAGACCTCTTAGCCACCTAGGGCACGACCACACACACACCATCCATACGAAAATACCTAGCCTAGAGTTCTCTAGAACTCTCCACCATGTGTTGTTGCCTTGGTTGCTAAAATTAGCGACCAAGAGCCATTAAATTTTTAGATCCACATTTGGTGGATCTAAAAACCACCATCCATCCTCTCTCTCTCACTCTCCCACGAGCTCCCACCATAGGCCTCTCTAGGGAATTCCATAATTCTCTAGAGAGCTTCCCTTAGGTCTATAAAAGGACCTAAGGGGTGGCCATTTGCACCCATCCATTCTTGGCAATCCATTTCCTTGGCATTCATTCCACTTAGGCTAGCCACTTCCATCTCCACTCCACCTCCACGAGTTGGGCACCACCATGAAGGTCACCTTCTCCACACCAGGATGCTGGATCACTTCTCCAACCTCTTTCTAAGGGTCGGCCTAAGCTCCATTGGCTGCCCCTCCTCTCACCTAAAGGCCATTGGAGACAACCTCCGAATGCCCTTCCTTTTGCTAGATTAGTAACTTAGCTCTTCGTAGTTTTATTTCTTATATTTACTGCTTAGTAGTTTAGCTCTTAATTCTCTCCCAATGATGCATGCAAAATCCCCCCATAGATTCCTGTATGTGATCGTTTTTTGGTAGCTAGATTTACATTTTCAAGCATTTCTGTACAAGCTTTTCTCTACATTCCATGTTGCAAACACTTCTCTGAATGAATGAATAAAAGATACATTTTTATATATATCTCTATGTTTGAAATCACCATGAGCATATTGGTTTCCATCTTTTCTACGTGATTCAAGTTGCTTATTTTTCACTTATATATATATTTTGCAACAGGCATGTCGGTTCAGGAAAATATAGAAAACCTAACTATAGATGCATTTTCTGTAAACAGCCACCACTTAACTAGAATTGTGCGCACCGAAACTCATACTTTTACCTTTGTTATCTATTTAACGCACGTGCATGTAATCAAAATTCATAATAGAAATGGCGAAGTCTTAATTCGAAGAATGGAAATCGGCGTGCGATTTTAAATAAAGTAGAGCGATAAAAGATCGATTTCAGAATTAAACAAACACCTCCCAAAGATGAACAACCAGGACTCAAAGTCTCATTATTTTTACAAACTTATTTTTTAGGAACGTTTTTGCGCGACTAGACTACGATTCCGACAACTTTCAAATGTGCGAAAGCGTTGTCCACCACCTAATAACCTGGGAGTCAAATCAGGGTGATTTATAGTTCTTGACCTAGAATCATTCTGCCATCTTTAGGGTAGGTTAGGTGAAGTTGGACTACATTGTAGGCCAACCAACCTCCAAATTAGGTCACAAAACTGAAACATCTAAAGTTCAAGTGGAACCTGAAAGAGAGATCTTCATTTTCATTGAAAACTTTAACATAAAATGATGTGTCATTGTATGTAATCGCATGGTAGAAAATCGCTTTTCAAAACATTTTAATTCTCAAAATTAACAACAAAGACTTAGGTCATCTCCTCAGGGAGTAATTAGCCTATTAAAAATGAGTAATGATGCATCAAGTAATCAGGAATATCAACGGATGTACATGCTAACTATTGCTCTCATTTCCAACATTAATTCTCAATCTAGATAATTAACAAAGAATATGAGGGTGCACATGCAAAATCACCACCATGGAAATACCAGAATTGCTATCTTAGTTCTGACAAGCACCATCAAATTTAATTAAAACAGAACCCGCTCCCTGTAACCAATACACCATATTCTATTATTCATGAGAGGAATTCAATTATCCCTGATTTAAACAAACGTGAGGGATATTAATGCAAATCTACTGAAATATAATAAGGAGATAAATAAATGAATAGTATTCTCTACAATGGCATTATTCATAATTAATAATAGGGTCTTTTACTGTAGAGAAACAAGGGAATACTTGCCCTCGTGCTTGCGCGAAGAGGAGTCGGCGGACGGTGTGGTCCTCGGTGGTGGGTCTCTGAGGTGTGGCCTTCACGATGGTGGTGACGTGGCGACCGGATGGTGGAGGAGAAGAACGTCGGAGACGGGTATTGTGCGCACGGTTGTGGCTACCTGTGGGCATGGCCTGTGGGTGCGTGGCCGTGCGCAAGTGCGTGGCTGCCTGCGGGTGCGATGAGGGCACTGCGTGGTGAGCACCGTGAGAGGCATGACAGGTGGTGCGTGGTGTGATGCATGAAGGGGGGGGCACTACGCGCTTTGGGTTCTTCCTACCGGCTGACGAAGAAGATGAAGAGGAAGTGCGGTCTAGACACACGCACACAAGGGCACGTAGGAAGTACGCGTGGTAGCAGGTGCTACTGCAAGCGTTGTGCACGTGCGTGTGATGTAAACATGTTTACACTACATAGGATGTCTATTTATGCATATTCTTAAGAATAGAATTGCATTGCATGCAATAAATATTACATAGCATGCATCATCTTACATTTAGATTAGTTTGAATAAAATGGAGGTTAATTGTCTCCTTTTATGTTCAGGGACAAGGCAAATTTTTATCGGGGCCTCAGATCAAAGGTCCAACTGTACAGATTTGATCAGGGCGACGATTGGAGTTCAAATACTCCAAGATCGCCTTAATCAGACATCTGTAGCATCAGATAGAGATCGGGGAGCCCTAGAAGATCAAGGGCTAAGATGGTGTGAATCCCCACTTCAAACGACAAATCCGACCGCACGGATAGATTTAGATCGACCGAACGGCGTGAAAATCGACTTAATCCGACACTCGTGGCACCATCTACATCATCCAGAAGATGGACGACCAAGATGGCGTCACATGGTGCCATCTCAGCCGCCCAACCAGCCGCCCTCAACTGTTGAAGCTTCTAACACCCACGCATCTCCGCCATTGGATCAAGATCCAACAGCTGAGAGAGGAACTCAACTGGCGCTTGAAGACTCTGAAGGATTGCTAGAAGGAGCAACCATGACCATTAGTTCTCAATCCAATGGTCCAGATCGCGTGCGCATGAGTTGGCTGCTCGCCCATCCACGCGCGTAGCACAGTTGGTTGAGCACCCAAACGCGAAGCATAGGAGCACGTTCGAGCCTCGCCGCACAGCAATTGGAGCTGAGGCGTGTGCCAGATCAATCGCATATTCGTGATCCAGCGGCCACGCGTGCTTAATCTAGATGACGCGCCCACGCACGCCCACGCGTAACGCGAGATTGCACGCGTATGCACGCATTGAGGAGGCGCGGTGAGGAGCGCTCTCAGCCGTTCGATCTCACGATCGAAAGGCTGAGATTTGATGAACGTGGAAAGGTGTTGCATGCACGGGAGGCTAGCGGGCGTCGTACGTCGCCTATGATGGGGCTTTAGCGACGGTTTTATCCGTCATTAAAGACCCCTGATTTAATATGTTGAGATTAAAAAGACCAAATTGCCCTCATTCCTTGCAACTATAAAAGGAGACCCCCTCCATACGAAATTCTCATCCCCTCTTTCTCTTCTCTCCCTCTCCAAAGCTCAAGAGAAGCTTGTCCCACACCCAAGATGCTTCTCAAGAGATAAAGTCCAATTTTCGTTCCCCTTTCGGAAGTGGATCCCGCGACGACGACGACGTGCTACCCCATTCCCGTTCTTCCTGCTTCATCCTCCTTTGTCCTGCTCCGTTCCTCATCTTCCAAGCGTCGTCCCATTTGGCTCGTCTTCCAAGCGACCGTTGAGGAGTATAATTCTCTCTTCATTCTTTTTAATGCTTTCTAGAGTAGATTTACTACTTTCTAGTGTAATCGTTTTCTGCTTTCTAGTCGTAATGTTTAATGTAACGAACAATCTCTTTGATAATGAATTCCATGTTAATTCTATATCTCTTTTTGGTTTTTGTTTGTAATATTCTCTCTCTCTTCTATTTAGTGTAAATAGATATATAGTTTCTAATCAATTAATCTAGTTCGTGACAAATAAAAACAAATCGCATATTTTTAATAAATGTTCGCCTCCCTGAGTTTGACCCGAGATTGCTATTCCGGTATAAATTTTATTTGTTGAACACGAGTCCTTCACTTTCAAACTACAACGAGAGGTTTTCAAAACCAAACACGATAGTGTAGTAACTCGTAGCTTCAACATTTTGGTGCCATTGTTGGGGATTTGACATTTTGGTGCCGTTGCCGGGGATCCAACATTTTGGCACCATTGCCAAGGAGGCGACGCTCTTTGATTTTTTTCGCGTTTTATAACTTACAAATCATTTACCTCACTTCTCTCTTTTCTTATTGTGATTGCATGTACTCTTTTGAGACGAGCAAAAGCGGTAAATTGGAGTAAAGTGTGATTGAAGGTTCTGTAAGTTTTCCCCCACTTCCCACCCATTAGTTTTCATTTCACCACGTAATAACACAAACATCAATCAACCTAAGTGTTCTCATAAACTCTAAGGTTAGTTTTGTTTATTTGTTTGACACCCACATCCTCCTCAACCTCCATATTTAAAAAGAAAAATTAAAAAGAATCTCATAGAGGTACACAACCTCATCTGATTTTCAAACTCAACCGGTAAACCGATCTTTGGAGCTGGTACACACATCCAAACACATAATTGAGTAGAAATTAGATTAGGTAATCACTTGTGTGCCTAATTAAGTGGTGCAATTGGCCAATTGTTTGAGTTGATTGGGCCACACCACTTCAATTAAAATCAACTCATCAAGTAGCTACTGCATAGGTTCAACTCTTAAGGATTTACCAGGCACTCCACATTCTTTTAAATTTCAAAGGAAAACATCTTCACCTGTGCTTTCAAAACCTGGTGTGCCAACAAAACTTGTTTGAAAACACCTAAAGTTGAATCCTAAAAGCTACTAAGCAAGATTTGAACCCTAAAATTCACCGCATCAAAAATAATCTTGCTTGAAAATAATTGGTTGTGCATACACACACACATAAATCAATCATTAAGGGCACAACCCAGATAAAGGGCTCATCACATTCCAAAGCACATTCAAACCTAGCCCTAAATAAAATAGAGTAGACGTTGGCCTTAAGGTTCGACTATCTCTTCGGAGCTCAGAATGAGATTATTTTCGATTAGTCTATTTAGTTAGGGGAGCAGAATCAAACGATCGCGACTGGGGGGTACACTAGGAACCGGAGGCGCAAGCTGAAGGAAGAACCTTCTCCCCAGTCCCTCCTAACTGGTTGGATTGAACAGACAGAAGTAGATCAAATCATTTCTTTATCTCAAGATGGGTTCTGGGAGTCTGTAGGTCTTTACGCTAGCCCAATTAAGGACAGGTTGATTGATTGTATTGTAGGGCACCTTTCTTCCTCTCATCTATCATGAATCCTTCCACATTTTATATGCATTCTTGCTCTTTCTCTCCTGTTTTGAGTTATCCTCAACATGATGATTATCCCGACTCATACTATAATCAACCATCAGTTAGTTAGGATAACTCGGATTGGGGATATAGTTCTGGACCTCTATGTTTGGGGTCTAACCTGAACACTATGATTGTGATTTCTATCCTTCTCAAAGCCATATCGATTATAGATCGTCAACCTTTCATGGACAATCTAATACGATCTACAATCAAGAAGGATACACTGATCCTTACCCATCCTCTAATTACACAGCCTTTAGGTCATCACTACCTTTTGAACAATCCGAAATGACCTATTATTAGGAAGGATATAACGAATCTCAATTCGTTAACTCCTCTGCACTGATCCCAAACCTTCCCAACCCTAAACCAACTCATTTGGTTCAGGGTAACTAGGTTCAAGATAAGGTTCTGGCTAACTTAAGGAATATCATACAATCTTTAGAAGTTCAGGCAATACCTTCAATTGAAAGATTGGAGCCCCTGGTTGAAATGATTGATAATTTGAACAAGTATTTGTTGGATTGGCTCCAGGATGTTAAGGATAAGAACCCGGGTGAGTTTCTACTTGGGAAGTTAGCAAAATTGAGGATGAGATTTGTGGTTGCTTTAGTTCAATCATGGGATGATTCCCAGGATGAACTCCCTTCAGGAGAGCCAATGTCAAAACCCGCTCAGACACCTGTTGGGGGGGGACACGTGTTACGAGGTTGACCAGATAGAATTAGAGCAACCAATTAAGGATGATCTAATTTCTTCACCTGAGATCCCTGAGCCAAGGTAAGAGGAAACGTATGTCTCCATGGATCAGAAAGTGACAGATGATTTTGGGGCATACATTAATACGGATCTTGATTTCTTTGATTCTGATGGTGAAGATTCAATTTGCGAAGTCTCACGCGAGTTTACAGAATACGATTTCTGTGAGACGATTAGGCCTGAGAAATCTAATAGATCATTTGATAGCCCAATAACTGAAGAAGCTGATCTTATTAGGGCTCACATTATGGATCCAGAATCGTATTTTTTGGAGGATTCAATCGAATACCCTGATTGTTAGTTACACCCCATTGAGTTTATTGATGATTCTATTTTTGAGATAACTAGACCCAAGTCAATTCTGATTCATCCACATCTTTTAGACTTGGAGATTTCAGACGAGGTGATTAATATGCAAGAGGTCTCGAAACTTGACATTTTGAATGAGGAGAATAGAAGCTGGAAGTTCTGATTTGGGAAGCAAACTTTAGAGGAAAAAGAAGACTAAGTCTAAGGGTTCCATTTCATCTGAAACCATCAAACCAAAACCCTTATGACATTTGTTCTGAGGATGTTCAACCTAAGCATACATTCATTGATTATCCTTTCGATATCGAATTCTCTGTAACCCAACTTTTTGATCTTGGGTTACATCCTCATAAATCGCAAGCCCGACCCTGCTTGCATAATGATTTTAGGTTTTGGGTAACTTTTATCTAGAACCTTAGATATTCTCGATTATGGGGTATGGGTCTACACCACAATCTGGTCCACATTTGTGGGCATCTGCTGGCAGGTCAAAGGTTTCATCTTTTTATCCTGATTCTGACCTGCACCTGTGAATTCTTTATTTCTCTTCTTTGTATAGTGTGCCTAGCTGAAGGCACTAAATTCAGCACATATATAGTTTTTCTTTATCTCGGAGCAGACCCGACATTCACGCAATTCAGGTGCTTTCTACTCTATTTCACTCTATTTTATGTCTTTTTAATACAATGAGGACATTGCATTAGATAGGCATGGGGGGTGGATATTCATCTCTGAATTTATTTGTCAGCTCCGTAGATTTGTTTTATTTTCTTTTATTAAAAATATATATATATGGTGGAATTAGGAAAGAGAACTTGGGTTTAAGAAAATTTTCAATCTTAGGAAGTACTACATTAGGATTTGAACACAAAGACCCTTCAGGTCTTCAGACTTAATCAGCCTGTGTATCCATTAAAATGTGGATTTATTTTTTGAGTCCTCACCAACCTGAATTCTATTTTAATTTGAGTAAATAAGTTTGGGTGATAAGTACATGACTTATCAACCCGCCCTCTGATTTGAGGGAACTTTAAGCCTAAAGCATCTACACACTTTCTTTGCACTGACTCGTTAATCGGTGGCTCTAACGGAAATTGGGTAGCTAATAAACCTTCTAGGGTGATATGGCTGGCAAGTTATCGTGGGTAACAACCCATAGGTAGGTCATCCAGAGCCCAATCACAAGACCATTCTCTTTTTGCTGCCTTTAGGTAAATCTTAGACCAGGGAAGCCACCTACCTAAAAAAAAAGAGAAAAAGAAAGGAGAAAAGAAAAAAAGGAAATAAGCCACACTTTGCCACACGAGTATGGCTGGTAAGTTGTCGGTGATAATAGCTCATCGACCAGTTGTCTAGAACCCATCTCAATAAATGCACTGAAAATTTCCAAAACACTTAGGAAGAAGTGGAGAAGTAGAATAAACTAGGGAGATATACAATGGATTCACCCTTGTGTTGACCGCATAAAAAAAAAGTTGGGAGAAAGCTACCGGTTCTAAAGATACACCTTTAGGCAGAATTCTCTTTTTAAGGTCACCTAGGGGCATAGAAATCTGAAGTCTGTTTCAACTGCCGATCAACGAGTCTATCACATTCACAATAATATACTTAGAACTTAGGGTTTTCATCAAATCTTGGGTGAGTTGAATGGCCGTAGAAAGTCACTCTTAAATCCTAAAACTCGAAAATCAAAAAAAAAATTAGAAAAGAAGAAAAAGAGAAAAAGAAATTTTTCTTTGAATAAGGCGAGGGTTTGAGGCGGTCTGCATTTTGACAGATACCCGAGCACTGTTGTGTCTTTGAAAGTTCTGATCCTAAGTAAACATTTTCTTAATGATTGAAAATAACTCATGCCCAAATAATCCAACCTAATTCTTTTATAAATAGCATATAAATAGCCTAAGGTCTAGAAAAACATAGGCATGGGGGTGTGATGTAAACATGTTTACACTACATAAGATGTCTATTTATGCATGTTCTTAAGCATAGAATTGCATTGCATGCATCATCTTGCATTTAGATTAGTTTAAATAAGATGGAGGTTAATTGTCTCCTTTTATGTTCAGGGACAGGGCAAATTTTTATTGAGGCCTCGGATCGAAGATCCAAATATACAGATTTGATCAAGGCGACGATTGGAATTCAACAACTCCAAGATCACCCTAATTAGACATCTGTAGCATCAGATAGAGATCGGGGAGCCCTAGAAGATCAAGGGCCAAGATGGTGTAAATCCACACTTCAAACGACAAATCCGACCGCACGGATGGATTAGGATCAACGATTGCAGCCTAACGACCCAAAAATTGACTTAATCTGACACCTGTGGCACCATCTACATCATCCAGAAGATGGATGGCCAAGATGGCACCACGTGGCACCATCTCAGCCGCCCAACCAGCCACCGTCAACCGTTGAAGCTTCTAGCACCCACGCATCTCCACCATTGGATCAAGATCCAACAGCTAAGAGAGGTGCTCAACTGCTGCTTGAAGACTCTGAAGGATCGCTGGATGGAGCAACCATGACTGTTGGATCTTAATCCAATGGTCCAGATTGCGCACACATGAGTTAGCCACTCGTCCATCCATGCATGTAGCACAGTTGGTTGAGCGCTCAAACGTGAAGTGCAAGCGCACATTCGAGCCTTGCCGTGCAGCAATTGGAGCGGAGGCGCACGCCCGATCAACTGCACGATCGTGATCCAATGGCCACGTGCACTCAATCCAGATGACGCGCCCACGCATGCCTGTGTGTAATGCGGGATCGCATGCATACGCGCACGCTGAGGAGGCTTGGCGAGGAGCGCTTTCAACCGTTTGATCTCACAATCGAACGACCGAGATTTGATGAATGTGGAAAGGTGTTGCATGCGTGGGAGGCGAGCGGGCGACGTACATCGCCTACGATAGGGCTTTAGCGATGGTTTTATCCGTCACTAAAGACCCCTGATTTAATTTTTTGAGATTAAAAAGACCAAATTACCCTCATTCCTTGCAACTATAAAAGGAGACCCCCTCCATACGAAATTCTCATCCCCTCTTTCTCTTCTCTCCCTCTCCAAAGATCAAGAGAAGCTTGTCCCACACCTGGGATGCTTCTCAAGAGATAAAGTCCAATTTTCGTTCCCCTTTCGGAAGTGGATCCCGCAATGACGACGACGTGCTGGCTTGTTCCCGTTCTTCCCGCTTCGTCCTCCTTTGTCCTCCTCCGTTTCTCGTCTTCAAGGCGTTGTCCCGTTCGGCTCGTCCTCCAAGCGACTGTCAAGGAGGATAATTCTCTCTCCAGTCTTTTTAATGCTTTCTATAGTAGATTTACTGCTTTCTAGTATAATCGTTTTCTGCTTTCTAGTCGTAATGTTTAGTGTAACGAACAATCTCTTTGATAATGAATTCCATGTTCATTCTACATCTCCTTTTGGTTTCTTTTTGTAATATTCTCTCTCTCTCATTCTCTCTCTCTTCTAATTAGTGTAAATAGATAGATAGTTTCTAATCAATTAATCTACTTCGTGACAAATAAAAACAAATGCGTATTTTTAATCAAACATCTGCCTCCCTGAGTTTAACCTGGGATTTTTATTCTGGTATAAATTTTATTTGTTGAATACGAATCCTTCGCTTTAAACTACAACGACAGGTTTTCAAAACCAAACATGATAGCGTAGCAACTCGTAGCTTCAACAGCGTGGCCGCGTTGCTGCGGGTGCGATGAGGGCACTACACGTGGTGAGAGGACGCATGCACGAGGGTGCTGCACGCTGCAGAAGGGAGCAACTGGAGGTATTGGGTTCTTTGCACGCGGTGAGAGGACGCTCACGCGAGGGCACTGTGGCTGCGGTGTTGGAGAGGTTGGCGGTGCGTGTGCTTGTTGGTTCCATAATGCATGCCCTCTCCACCATGGGAAAGGTGGAGATGATAAGGGAGGGAATCCCCGTGGCCATGGAAAGGAAGGTTGCCCGATCTCCTCTTTTATCTCCTCCCCCATCATCTCTTCCTCCCCGGCACAAGTCAAGGGATTTTCAAATCCCTGACTAAAATTGGCCGGCAACTATTGAATTTGTTGAGGCCGGCGGCTGTTGGGGGAGGGGGAAATTCTTTTCACCCCCTGGTCTCTTGCAAAATTAATCCTCCTCCTCTCACTTTCCCAATTATTTGTTAACTCTTAAATTAGCCTGATGGAGTGGATCAAGTGGAGGAGTTGCATAGGGTGAGCTGTGTGCGAGACCTGCATGAAATATAAAATAATTACATAATAAGTTATAGAATGCAATAGAATAGATATAAACTTAAGTAATGATGCATGCAATCATTTTATGACCTAATGTGGTTATTAACAAGCATAAAATATAATAATAGAGTTAACTTAGGCGTAACAATAGTCCATTAAAATGAACTCATCAAATACCCCCATGCCTAAGATTTTCTAGTCCGTAGCAAAAATGAAAATAATAGAAGTAATAAGAAGATTTCTTCTTTTCTTATTTCAAAACTTTAGATATCCAGACAAATGTGAAGTGATACTAGCATAGGTAATAGATCCAAGTGAAAAGCCAATTCTCATTGGAAGTTCGTACTTCACCCTTAGTAAATATTTTTGTCGAGATAGGCAACTAGTTCCCTTGGGGATAAAGCAGAAGATAATCTGTAATTTGACCCCGGCTTTTGGCTTAGGTAGGAGATATCGAGTTGAATGGATTTGTATTTGGTGGCACACACTCATCTAGTGCTACATGTAATCTAGTACTACAGACTCTAGATCTCTAGACTATTAAACAAGTCAACTCAGAGAGAGGCTAAACAACTGTGCTCTCTTGATGTTCCTTAACGCTCACTCTTTTCTTTCTTTTCTTTCTGAGATCACAAATCTCGCCAGATTTAGTAAGTGTACTCACTGTTTAGTGGCCTCACATGGCATTCACACTTCAATTAAAGTCCTAATAACTCTACAACTAAGGCAGAGTCCTCAGCCAGTATTCGGGCGATCAGAAATATTGAAAGGTAGGTATGGGTCATATTTGGTGGATCGCGATAGGTGTTTTTGTTGCCTCAGAAACAATGCTACGAAGATAAAATTATAAACTTGGGCTCTTTTCTTTTTTCTTCTTTTCTCTCTCTTTTCTCTCTTTTTTTCTTTTTAAATCAACATAACACAAGGCAGACTTTTATTTATTAGGCATTATTAGGGATGATGATGGTCAAGAGGATATTGTGTGGCTTATTTGGTGAAAGTGCCTATTCTAGGCACCGAGAAGGAATGGATAGGACAGGCATATTTCTGACCTTTGGCATTATTACCCTCGTTCAGCCGAGGACTCTATGAAGGACGGCCGTAACCTTCCACCATAGTCAGCTTTATTAAGACTCAATCTCTATGTATCTACCTTATTTGGTGACTCTCAGGAATTCACACAATGTACGCACACAGGAACAGAGAGCGAAAACTATGCCTAACTCTGAAGTATCATCATCTAATTATTCAAAACTTAAGAGTCCTTGCATTAGACTTAGCGCACCAATAATCTCTCTACTTTCTTCTCACAAATATGGGGTGGATCTACTAGAAGATAGTATGCCTGACTCCCTATTAACTGTCCAAGGGTTCAGTAGACTAAAAGTGCTTATTGATTTTCTTCAAAGATCCATTACCCAGTCTACATGCAAGTGAAGTAAATGTACTGGATTCTAAACTTAAGAAATAATTTAAGAAGAAAAATCTTTAATGACACCTCCATGACAAAGATATTTTGCTAGGGACTAACCAATTCAGCTCAATAAAAGAAATTTTTTTTTTATATGCTAACCTAACTGCATGAATACTTTCTAAAATGTAAAATGCATCCCCTCATGTCTAAATCTTGCAATGTCCTCATTGTAAAATTAAAAAAGGGGGAGAAAGGAAGGAAATTACCTAATGACGATGTTATTCAGAATGCTGGGTTGCCTCCCAACAAGAGCTGCATTTTCTGTCAACAGCTAGACTTATAAGGAACCTATAAGTCTGGTTCTAGATAGAAAAAGTTAGGCCCTAAAAATATACGTAACAGCTAGGCCTAGAAAACAAGTAGCCACGGATGTTGGCGAGCTAATGATGCAACGTAATCCCAAATTCTCACCAGAAGGTATGAAAGTAGAAAACCTCGTTGGCTACCTGGGGAGGTCTAGGAATAATAAAAGGAATATGAAAAGGGACCTCCTGAAATAGAATAAGTGGAGGATAACAAGGATCCTCCAAGGCAGGATGGGTTTTAAAGGATATAAACATTATTATTTCAAACCCTTGAATGGTGAGACTAAAAGTACAAGCATCAATCCACACCTGCCATTCTACCCAAGGATGTACTGGCCGGATATGTTCTCCAAAAAGAATGTAAATGAGTAGAGATCTGAGCCAAGGATTAGGTAAGGAATCTACTGGTTGCTTGAGTGATTGGGTGGTAATTATTAAGTCCAAAGATGGCTTTGGTAGTTTAGGTTCCATTTCCAATAAGAATTTGTATTTCACATCCTTACCTAGCTTCATTATTTTATGAATCTCCAACTGCTCCTCTACAATTGATGAGTCATGAATAGAATTCAATATCTCATTAGTAGACTCATGAGCTGCTTAGATGACAGTTGGGTTTCTTGGGAAGTAACGAGATCAGAATTATCAGCAAATCCATCCCTGGGTTCTTTCTTGTCAATTACATCCTTTTCGGGGACTTTGTGTAATACTTCATTATCCTTAATATCTTTAGGAGGATTATCATCTTTAATGTTATGGAGGAAGACTATATCACTGAATTCGTTATTCTTCTCGAGGTATAAATCCTCAATTGATGTATATTGTCCCCATGAGTCTCCCCTAGGCTTCTTGCTATTATATTTACCTTCCTCCAATATCAACTCCTGATTTTGCGGAAGATGGCTCTCAAAATTGAAAGAAGGGAGGAATCCAGATTTCACCAGATGATTTATATCCTCAAGGGGCAAGTCATCAAATAACACATAATCTCCCTGTGATTCATTCCAGATTTTCATTCTGGGTTCCTCCATTGGGGCATCCTCGTCCTCTGAAATAGACTCTTTATATCCCTGAGACCAAAATTGATCTAATTCATCCTCCATTCCCTTAGGGTCACCTTCATTGGGTGCATTTAAATCCTCAGGATGCTAAATGGTAGGTGTTGATTCCCTAGGTGGAGGGTCAGGATTAGGCTCACTAAGGGTAGAATGGGATTCCACCAGATAATTAGTAGGGGAAGTGCTAGGAATAATACAACCTTGACCCAGGTTATTAGGGGTAAGGAAAATACTGTCATTAGGGTCAAGGTCCTCAAGAGGTACCATCTTCCCTTTCTGTTGACTCCAATATAGCTCGGGTGGATAATCACTAGGATTGTTCTCCTCTAGTGGCCGTGTCTCATTGGGAGAGCCTAAGTGATAGCTACATAAAATTGGATCCCTATTGTCATTGGTTTCCTCAGAATTTATTTCATGATCACGGTCGTATGGGTAGGGATCAGAATTACTGGGAAGAGAGTAGCTAAGCTGTCTTATTTCTTTGTTTAATTGTTGACTATTCCTCAACATCTCTCCCATAGATTCCATCATTTCTTTTTGTTGTTTTTGCATTTCTATCATAAAAGAGGAGAGGCTACTACTATCATGTTGGAGAGGATAGTCAATTTCATGCTCTGGTTGCCTAGGGGTATCGGTCCAACCTCAATATGGAAAATCATGAAGGGTGGGAGGGTTGGGCATTTGCATAGAAGTAGGGATTCCAGGGTTGGAAAATCCCACTCCTAGGCTCTACTCAAAAGTGGGAGTTATCAGGGTAGAACTCCCAGGATAGGAATATGAATGATCTTATGAATTGTCAATGTACCCATCAAAGGATGGATACTCTCGGGGCATGGGATTCTGGTTAAAATGATAGGAGTAAGGATAATCCATTTCTTTCAATTAAACAAGTTAAACTCTCTTAGGATTTAAAAGAATTCAGAACACAAGCAGAAACTGTTGGTGCTAGAGCACCGCGATCATTTATTTTGATGATAACAAAACATGTGTCACTTAACATTTGCACTTGAAGTCTTAGATTTCAAGTTAATTGCAAATGAAGACGTGGTTAGACAGAGTTCGAGCTAGCATCCATGGTGGATTGGAGGAGCTTGATGGAGAACAAAGGAGCTTCGTGAGGAACGATAGCTTGAAGAAGGAAGGAGATGAAGAATATGATAGATTTCCTTTCCTTTGTACTATGTATTTTTGTTTCTTTTGTTGCTCTTTATTTTTGTATCTTAGATTCAGGTTAAAGAGTCTCAAAGAACCCTAACATTAGTCCTAGGAACACTTGCACAACCCTAGGATACTTAGGTTTTCTGTAAGAGATCCTAGAAAACTAAAATAGGGTTCAGACAGCCTTATCAGACGTCTAATCTAAAAACCAGACATTTGATAATGACTTTTAAGACATCTGACTGTTGACTCAGATGTTCAATAACATCTAGGCTGGACTTAATAGGTTCTGTCCATTTGAATCCGTCGTCCAGACCTTAGCCTAGACGTCTTAGGAGACATCTGATACCTTTACCAGACGTCCAATTAGTGATCGTTGGCTGCCTTAGTAAACATTGAGAAAATGATCGTTAGCCTTGTATCAGACATCCGTAGAGGACCCTAGACGTCTGATACATGACCATTTTGCCTCGACCAACCTAAAATCTCTTTTCAAAGATTTTCTAGCCGTTGACTCCCTTAGGAATCCATTTTCGCAAAAAAGTAGGTTTCCAGACATCCAGACCTTACGCCAGACATCCTGTGTGTCGTCTGATGGATTTTCACTAGAACCATGTTTTGATCTGATTCAAGTCAGGAAGGAAACTCGCCTAAAATTAGACATCTTAAACGAGTTTCCTAGACATCTGATGCCAGGACCAGACCTTTGATAATCCTATCAGAGTCATGATTGATCCTGATTTTGACTTGATTCTCTTGGAGGTTGTACCCAATGGCTATGGAAGCCTTCCAACGCCTTCCAAAGCCTTCCTAGGGCCTCTATAAATAGAGGAGAACCCTTGCCACTCATATACACACCAAGACAAACCAAGAAACATACTTTCCACTCTTTTGTGTCAAGAAGAAGAAGATCAAATAGAAGAAAGGTCTTGCTCTCCAAACCTACTTCTACGTCTAGAGAGCTTCAAGCCATTTGCGCACCCGCTCTCCCACCGTAGTTCACGAGAGCGCCGTTGTACCATTGTGTAGTTCATGCATCCGCGTTGTCAATGCACTTCCAACAAAGGGAAGCATCCTAACACCTATAGAAGCTTAGTTTAAGAATTACTTTGTTGACTCTATAGGACTACTCTTGTATCTTTTACTTTGATATTTAGATGGATATTTACATTGTAAATTCCCGTCTCCTTCGTGAGACAAAATCCTTCTCGTGAAGAGAAGGGGTTTGAGGTATGCTACCCTCGTATAAAGTAGCGTGGTTGTAATTGAGGTTATACTACCCTCGTTTAAGTAGTACATTAGTGGATTTGATCGACTAGGTCGATCGGAAAATCCTAACTCGAGAGGGTTAGGTGGTGGTTTTCACCTGGGTTGGGTTTCCACCTTAAAATACTTGTGTACATTGTGTGTTTGCTAATTTTGTGAGATTGTCTATTTTTTAATTCCGTATTTTATTATGTCATGCTGATCTCACCCCCTCCAAGTAAGGGAAATTACAATTGGTATCAGAGCAGGTTCTTACGAGATCAGAGTAACACCCGACAAGTAGATCATGGAGGGGAGCAGTTCCGCAATCAGGATCTTCGAGGGGCAGTCCATGACCCATCCGCCATTCTTCGACAAGAGCAACTACCCCTACTGGAAGCTGCAGATGAAGACTTGGCTTCAAGCCAATGACTTCATGGTTTGGGACAGGTGCAAGATGCCGTTTGACATCCCGGAGAAACCTACGGGAGGCTACTCGCAACAACAAATCCAAGAGCTCTCTCTCAACGCAAAGACAATGAATGTGTTGTACTGCGCACTCAGCCCATAGGAGTTCAACAGAATCTCGTAATGCGCCACCGCATACGAGATCTGGCACACACTTGAGGTAACTCATGAGGGTACCTCTAAGGTAAAGACTTCTAAAATAAATTTACTTTCTCAAGAATTTGAATATTTTTCTATGAAGTCTAATGAATCTTTAAGTGAGATGAACGCTAGGTTCACTCTCATTGTAAATAATTTAAAAGCTTTAGGTAAGACCTTCATCAAGGGGGAGCTTCAGGGAAAGCTACTTCGTTCCCTTGGACTGGAGTGGGAGCAGAAGGTCACTGCCATCGAGGAGGCGAACGAGATGGAGTAGCTCAACATGGAAGATCTCCTAGGCAATCTAATGGCCTACGAGACAAAGATAAAGCAGAAGAAGAATGACACACCGGAGCAAAAATCGAAGAAGACCCTCGCATTCAAAGGTGCGTCAGATAGTGAGGTAAGTTCCGACGATGAAGACTTTAAAATTTTACTTAAGAAATTTTCAAAGTTTTGTAGGGAATCAAAGAAAGAAAAGGAGAAGAAGGAAAGTCCGAGATGTTGCTACCACTGCAACGAGAAAGGGCATCTATGACCAGAGTGCCCTCTTCTCAAAAAGGAGAAGAAGGAAAAGGAGAAGTCTAAAAAGAAAGCATTCCAAGCTACTTGGGACGACTCGAGCTCAGAGAAAGAAGAAGAGCAAAACCTCGAGGAAGAAACTGCTTGCTTTGGTTTCATGGCCATAGGAGAAAGCAACAACAACAGTAGCGACAATGAGATAAATTCTGATTTACAAGATGCTTTTGATGAGCTATTTGAACTTAGTAAATCACCCAAGGTAGAAAATACAAGTATTAAAAAGAACCTAAGTTTTCTTAAAAATGAAAATAAAAGGTTAGAACAACTTAAGGATCTAGAAGCTAGTCCTAAGGATAATAACTTGTTATTTGAAAATAAAGATTTAATCAATGAAAATACTAAATTGATTGAGAAAAATGCTAGTATAAAATTAGAAAATTCTGATTTAAAGTCTAAGATGAATATTATAGAAAAAGAAATCACATGTCTTAGGAAAAATTCCAACAAATTAATCAATAAAATAGATAATTTGCATAGCCCTAAGATTGAGAAAGGATATCGTCAAGGAGACCCACTAACAGATCCACATCCAAGCTCACTTGGATACCAAAGAAAAAATTAGAATCTTATTTTGTAGGTTTCAAGGGTGACTATAATACAAGAGATTGGATCTACAAGCTCAAGGTTGGTCAACTTCAGTTGGAAGAACCAAGGAATAGACCAAGGAGGAGAACGAGAAGATCGACGAGATGAAAAACAAATGATGGACCCGCCGCACATCGAACGCCAGATTGGAGACCGGCGCTAATGCCCGAACCTCCAAGCTACGGATGGGAGTCCCATCCGATGTGGCATCCACCACCTCCATTTGGGCCATTCTATTGGCCATGGTAGGTGAGGTAAAACCCTTTACCTTATTCTTTTATCATTAGCATATAGATAGGGGGAGTTAAAATTATGATCTTATTGTCAATCATTAAGGGGGAGATGTAAGTTAACTATATTTCCTTTAGAAAGGGGGAGAAAAATAATAATAGCTATCTTGTTGTTACAAAAAGGTGGTGGACATTACTCTCGTTAAAAGAAATTCAACCCACTTATAGAAGAGCATGCTTTAAGGGGCAATTATAGGAAATTTAAAATTGATTAAAACTTTTTGATAATGTCAAAAAGGGGGAGGATTTTCTGCATTATTATTTATGATTTTGTCATCATCAAAAAGGGGAAGATTGTTGGTGCTAGAGCACCACGATCGTTTATTTTGATGAGAGCAAAACATGTGTCACTTAACATTTGCACTTGAAGTCTTAGATTTCAGGTTAATTGCAAATGGAGACGTGATTAGACAGAGTTCGAGCTTGCATCCATGGCGGATTGGAGGAGCTTGATGGAGAACAAAGGAGCTTCGCGAGGAACGATAGCTTGAAGAAGGAAGGAGATGAAGAATATGATAGATTTTCTTTCTTTTGTACTATGTATTTTTGTTTCTTTTGTTGCTCTTTATTTTTGTCTCTTAGATTCATGTTAAAGAGCCTCAAAGAATCCTAACATTAGTCCTAGGAGCACTTGCACAACCCTAGGATACTTAGATTTTCTATAAGAGATCTTAGAAAATCAAAATAGGATTCAGACAGCCTTATCAGACGTCTGGTAATGACTTTTAAGATGTCTGACTATTGACTCAGACATCCGATAACATCTAGGCTGGACTTAATAGGTTCTGTCCGTTTGAATCCATCGTCCAGACCTTAGCCCAGACATCTTAGGAGATGTCTGATACCTTTGCCAGACGTCCAATTAGTGGACCGTTGGCTGCGTTAGTAAACACTGAGAAAATGACCGTTAGCCTCGTATCAGACGTTCGTAGAGGACTCCATATGTCTGATACATGACCATTTTGCCTCGGCTAACCCAAAATCTCTTCTCAGAGATTTTCTAGCCATTGCACTCCCTTGGAAATCCATTTCCGCAGAAAAGTAGGTTTCCAGACATCCAGACCTTATGCCAGACGTCCTGTGTGTCATCTGATGGATTTTCACTAGAACCCTATTTCGATCTGATTCAAGTCAGGAAGGAAACCCTCCTAAAATTAGACGTCTGACTTTGTTCCCAGACGTCTTAAATGAGTTTTCCAGACATTTGATGCCAGGACTAGACGTCTGATAACCCTGTCAGAGTCATGATTGATCCTGATTTCGACTTGATTCTCTTGAAGGTTGTACCCAACGGCTATGGAAGCCTTCCAACGCCTTCCAAAGCCTTCCTAGGGCCTCTATAAATAGAGGAGAACCCTTGTCACTCATATACACACCAAGACACACCAAGCAACATACTTTCCACTCTTCTGTGTCAAGAAGAAGAAGATCAAATAGAAGAAATCTCTTGCTCTCCAAGCCTACTTCTACATCTAGAGAGCTTCAAGCCATTTGCGCACCCACTCTCCCACCGGAGTTCATGAGAGCGTCGTTGTACCATTGCGTAGTTCATGCATCCGCGTCGTCGACGCACTTCCAACAAAGGGAAGCATCCTAACACCTATAGAAGCTTAGTTTAAGAATTACTTTGTTGACTCTATAGGACTACTCTTGTATCTTTTACTTTGTTATTTGGTTGGGTATTTACATTGTGAATTCCCATCTCCTTAGTGAGAAAATCCTTCTCGTGAAGAGAAGAGGTTTGAGGTATGCTACCGTTGTATAAAGTAGCGTGGTTGTAATTGAGGTTGTACTACCCTCGTTTAAGTAGTACATTAGTGGATTTGATCGACTAGGTCGATCGGAAAATCCTAACTCGAGAGGGTTAAGTGGTGGTTTTCACCCGAGTTGGGTTTCCACCTTAAAATACTTGTGTACATTGTGTGTTTGATAATTTTGTGAGATTGTATATTAATTTTGCATTTTATTACGTCATGCTGATCTCACACCCTCCGAGTAAGGGAAATTACAGAAACTTCCTAGAGAGTTCTATCGCTGTCAAAACAAACGCAAATTCAGTGGGATCTGTTTTTAGTAGATTGTAGGTCTTAGAATAAAATGTTCAGCTGGTGTCCAAACAAATTTTGCAAGAATTATGCTTCCTAGGCCAACCTTTGTTGGTGCCTATAACCTACTCACAAAGGACGGAAGTCTCGAATCCAGCCCACGCACGAGGAATCGAAGTAACTTGGTGGATAGGCTTGTTGATTTCCGACTAACTTCCCTTGTGGTGCAAAGAGGAGAGGTAGAAATTTATCTAGTGACCTTATGTGTGAGGTGCACAGTATCTCAGGTGTGCAATCATATGTTTGTGCTTTGAAATCTTGCAAACAAGATCCTTTTACACACCATTTTAAGTCACAGATTTTAGGGTCCAACCTCTTAGCAGTCCCAATTTTTAAAGTAACCACTAAATTAATTATATTTAAGCACTTTAGTGGTCTTAGATTTAGGTTCAATGCCGATGCATGATAGGTATTTGATGCTAAAGAGAAGGCGTACCTTACTCTAGCTTTCTTCATGTAAGAATGTATGCAATGTAGTAAAGATAAACTAGATGCTACTTATTCAGTCCTAAATGGTCGCCCTATAGATATGCAGCTTCTAGAAGGCAATTCGAATATTTTTTTTTAATAATAATAAGCAAACAAACCTAATCTAACTAACTAACCAACATGTAGTTCAAACAATTCGAATAATCCTATAATCTAAATAAATGGGAACACGCTCCCAAAAATATGCTCCTGCATACAAGAGCGATAAGAAATAAAGAAACACTGGGAACACGTTCCCAAAAATACCCGACAAGGGTCCAAAAGACAGAAATTAAGTTCTAATGTCTATCTAAACTAAGATCTAATGACTAAATTAGAAATAGGCTCCTCCATAAGCCTACGTACATGGGATTAAGGCCCACGTGCTCTTGTTGCTGGCCTCCAGGTGGCGTCAAGGTCCACCAAAAAGATCGTCTCTGCCATGCGCGCCCATCGTGTTCGTCGTTTGATTCATGCACACAAAGAGAACCAATGTCAATAATTTAGAAAAGCTTTTAAAGTAGCATAAAAATAATTTAAAATTCCTGAAAAAATTAATAAGCATGTTTCCTCCCCGGCAACGTCGCCATTTGAAAGAGCAATCTTCATTTTCATTGAAAACTTTAACATAAAATGATGTTTCGTATGTAATCGCGTGGTACAAAATCACTTTTCAAAACATTTTAATTCTTTAAACTAACCACGAAGAGTTAGGTCATCTCCTCAGGGAGGAATTAACCTATTAAAAATGAGTAATGATGCATCAAGTAATCAGGAATATCAACAGATGTGCATGCTAACTAGTGCTCTCATTTCCAGCATCAATTCTCAATCTAGATAATTTTTAAAGAATATGAGGTGCACATGCAAAATCACCACCATGGAAATACCTGAATTGCTATCTTAGTTCTGACAAGCACCATCAAATTTAATTAAAATAGAACCCGCTCCCTATAACCAATACCCCATATTCTATTGTTCATGAGAAGAATGCAATTATTCGTGATTCAAACAAACATGAGGGATATTGATGCAAATCTACTAAAATATAATAAGGAGATAAATAAATGAATAGTATTCTCTACAATGGCATTATTCATAATTAATAATAGGGGCTTTTACTGTAGAGAAATAGGGGAATACTTCCCCTCTTACTCGTGCGAAGAGGAGTCGACAGACGGTGTGGTCGCCGGTGGTAGGTCTTTGAGGTGTGGCCTTTGCAATGGTGGTGACACGGTGGCCGGAGGTGGCTGGACGGTGGAGGAGAAGAACGTCGGAGATGGGTGTTGTGCTCACGGTTGTGGCTACCTGTGGGCGTGGCCTGCGGGGTGCATGGCCATGTGCTGGTGCGTGGCTGCTTGCGGGTGCGGTGAGGGCGCTGCGCGGTGAGGGCGGTGACAGATGGTGAGAGGCGATGCGTGGTGTGTTGCGCGGAGGGGGGCGGCACTGTGCACTTTGGGTTCTTCCTGCTAATTAACGGAGAAGATGAAGAGGAAGCATGGTCTGCACAAACGCGCACAAGGGCACGTGGGAAGTACGCACGGTGGCAGGTTCTACTGTAAGCGTTATGCATGCGTGTGGCCATGCTGTTGCGGGAGTAGTGAGGGCACTGCGTTTGCGCAGCTATGGCTGCGGTGAGAGGACGCACGTGCGAGGGCACTGCACGCTGCAGAAGGCAGTGGCTGGCGGTGTTGGGTTCTTTGCGCGTAGTGAGAGGATGCACGCGTGAGGGTGCTGTGGCTGCGGTGTTGGAGAGGTTGGCGGTGCGTGGTGCTTGCTGGTTCCACGGTGCATGCCCTCTCCACGGTGGGGAAGGTGGAGATAATGAGGGAAGGAATCCCCCCAAGCATGGAAAGGAAGGCAGCCTGATCTCATCTTTTATCTCCTCCCCCATCCGCTCTTCCTCCCCGACGCAAGTCAAGGGATTTTCAAATCCCTGACTAAAATTGGCCGACGGCTGTTGAATTTGTTGAGGCCGATGGCTGTTGGGGGAGGAGGAAATTCTTTTCACTCCCTGGTCTCTTGCAAAATTAATCCTCCTCTCACTTTCCCGATTATTTGTTAACTCTTAAATTAGCCTGATGGAGTGGATCAAGTGGAGGAGTTGCATAGGGTGCGCTGTGTGCGAGACCTGCATGAAATATAAAATAATTACATAATAAGTTATAGAATTCAATAGAATAGATGTAAACTTAAGTAATGATGCATGCAATCATTTTATGACCTAATGTAGTTATTAACAAACATAAAATGTAAGAATAGAGTTAACTTAGGTGTAACAATAGTCCATTAAAATGGACTCATCAGAACCTTAAGCACCTTTGAGCTTAAATAAAAGTGGTAGACTTAGGAGGTCAAGATCCCCATTGTGGTCTACTTGGAATCTCAGTGACAAGAGAGGTTGGGTGGGGGAAACCCTGCAACCCATGGGGACACTCTACCATGTAGGGGTCTTTGCAGGACTCTCCCTCTCTGGCTACCCAGGTAATTCTCAGGTGGACGACTTTCCGATCTAGGGGTATCATCTGCCCCGAACCTTCATAGCCATCCAAACATCTTTGGGTGCCTTGATTGGGTCAAAAACACATCCAATCCCTCATCCCTTCTCTTTAGAGCACACAGATAGATTTTCAGTGGGATTCTCTATTCAGATCTAATCACTTCACAACTTGATTCTACATCTTGATCCAAATTCTGATTCTACATCTTGATTCCACCACCTGATCCAAATATGCAGCCTGGTTACTTAGGATTACCATTCAAGAAACCTGAATCATAAAGATCCATGAGAGATAAGATGATTGAGGATGCCCTTGAATTCTATGAAATTGAATACAAAACCTCAACACTAGTAGAAGACATTTAGGTTATTGTACAAACAACCACAACTTTCATCATAAACTGTGCCCAAGTGTTATTGACAGAGGCCCCAAAAGGATCAACCCGAGACATTCTCATAACAGGATACATTGAGATAGAAAAGTTGCACAACTTTGAATACCTTCAATGCATGACAAATCATGTACTTTGAGAACACCAAGATGATCTTGAAAAATGGGAATAGATGATGAGATTATTGAAACAAGTTATCAACCAGAAATACCTGTACATGCCCCAAACAGATGATGAACCATCTTGGAGTAGTATTGAGGATCAATCCGATTTCCCAAACCCCAGGTTTGAGGCACAAAGTTGTTGTGGATTCCCAACCAAGATGGAGTACAACATGCCTAGTCTTGAAATAGGTTGAGAATTTCCAATTGCAGGAGAACACAATGTTTAGCCAACCCTAAACCCTAGGTCACCAAGCATAGAATTCCAAGACTCCTGCAATGATGAGATTAGAACTGAACCTCTCGAGGGTGTAAATCCTGCCCCTTATTCTGATAAGGTGACCTTCGAAGGTTATTCAGACCTAGATTCTAGTAATTCAACCCACATCCTCAGCCTAGAATCTGGATCTGAAACTTATTGGGAAGATTACGAGGCCCCGTATGACGAAAATCAAAGTTTCAATGAAGAGTATGATTTTGGGCCTCTATTTGATGAATATCCCTCTCCAACATCCTCATAGATTCAGATCAATTTTTCGGAAGTCACGCCAATTTACGATACAGAAATCGAGGAGATGGATGAGTGGAGTTTTGATTGGGTCTTTCCTACAAGCCTAGAACTTGAGCCTAAACCAAATAAGGATACCTTTTTAAGCTTAGAATCTACATATAGGCTAGACCCCAGTCAGGCTGCTAAGTCTACATCATATGATTTATTCAGTGGTGGAACTCATGATCCCGAAACACATTCAAAATTTGATTTTCACAATATCTCCGACGATTTCGAATCTTACCATGATTTTGGAGAACCTCTGTTTCCTAACTACAACGAGCCAATCTACGACCTTAGCTTACATGATTCATTCTCCGACTCCGACTCTGAGGTCTCGGTTCCCGAGATCACTGAGTTAAGTTCAAGTTCCAGTCAGATGGAATCATTTCTTTTCGATCCTCAGGAATCAAAACCAGAAAATACCGAGAGTGATTGCAACCCAGAATTCGAATCTTTTCTCGACTCAAATTTCCATCATCCTATAGACACTCTCCAAGCATTCACTTTTGACTTTGAGAGCTACTATGAGGACTCTCTACATGAAACCACCTATAACTCCTTTCTAGAAGAGCCCTCATACACAATTCTCATTGAAGCCACCTCTTCCGCACATACAGAACCCATCCAAACCTGTTTTCAACCCTGACCCGCAACCAGACTCAATTTCTATTACGATTCCCCTCTTACTGAGCCAATTGCAGATGATTCGACTCCACATCTATACCGGGTATCGAACATTGATCAGACTAAAGACCATACTCCATCATTCTCTGATCACCCCTGTATGGTTTTCACATCATTCACTGATTATTTTACGAATCCCTACTGTGACCAGGCTGATCCAACTCAGCCAAAACCCGAATTTACGCTTCCACATCCGTCCAAGCTCCATAGCATATGGTGGGTCCCACATCTCTTGATCTACATTTATCAACCTACCAGATTAATAGGGTTTGGGCTGCATCATCAGCCTATTGATCTGAACAAGCACTTGGTTAGACCAACCAGGCTCTTGATCAAGGTGCTTGTTCTACAAAACTCTGCTGATTTAACCACTCCCTCTCCATCCCATTTCCCGCTCAGCTGAAGGCGTTGAATTTAGAGCTTAATGGGAGGCAACCCGTCTTTCCAAAAACCCAAGATTCTTCTAATTATCCGTCTGTACGTCATGTCTATTGCACCCTGAGTTCAGCCTTAGAACAGTCGATCCCACCTCTGGTACACATGCCAGAGCTTGAAATCGTCTGCATTAGTCATTCCCGACCCAGTCGTCCACCCGATAAATCCTATTCTAAGTCCCTGAACCCAACACTATTTCACACCCTTTGTTTACAATGAGGACATTGCAAAACTTAGGCATGGGGGGTGGTAAAGTGCAAACATATAGAAATCAAGAAAAGTCAGAAGGATTCTCACAAAAAATTCACATATACCAAAAATATCAAAAAAATATAAAATTATGAAAAAGAACAAAAATATTTAAGGAGGGAAGAAAATTTTGAGGCCATATAAACATGAGGAAAAGAGCAAAATGCCAAAAAGGAGCACAAAAGGAAAAAGAAAAAAAGAGAGGTAGTCATTAGTAAGAGATTAAGGGATTAATCGAAGTTCTAGACCACATCAAGGAAAAGAAAAATGAAAGAAAAAGTGATAATGAGACACAAAAGAGATTAGTAGGAACGCTGATCTTAGGCCTTTTGGGCTAGGCTCTTAAGCTTAAAAATTCAAGTATTCGCTAAGATTTGAATAATCCTCAAGAGGTTGGGGAAAATGCGAAGCTTAAGTATTAAGTCTAAGGCGTAGGGAGTATTCGGCCTCGTTAACTAACCTTTGGTTTGCGGGACTTGGTAACCTAAGCACCCCAATCCACACACAGTCTGGTTTAGTGCGCATAACTTTCAAAATCACACAAAGCGTTTAAATGTTCTGAAAAAAGTTGCCTAGATTAGGAGTGGCTGATCAACACTAGTTGATTTGGACGAGTTCCCAGTGTAGAGAAGTGGGAAATTCCCCTCGAAGATGCATAACAACATATCATCTCCTCAGTGCTTGTCTCCTTGGATATTTACATATCCTACTGCAGGCATGTAAGCACCCTGCTGGTTCAGATGCATGGCAGCATTATCACGAAATGTCGATTGCCAGGGTCTGGATTTTCTACAGAATGCCATGGGCGGGATTATCTCAAAATCTCGAAAGCCAGGGTTCTGGGGGTTGCCATGGGCGATGCTATCACAAAGCATCGATTGCTAGGGACCTTTGAGGATTGATGATAGGGATGAGGAATCTGATACAGACCGTGTTGAGAAGCCAATCCGAAGCTAGAAATAAAAAGAAAAGAGAGAGAAAACTCTCTAAACAAATAAATCCTCTGTCTCTCTCTTATAAAAAAATGCACTGCAAACTGAACTGAGGCTAAAATATGTCTCAAGCACGGGTGCTTTAACCACGGAGTCTAATGAACCTTAGGATAGTTCCTACGGACCTTAAAAACCTTTGCGGAGGACCGAGGCTAGAGCTGGTCAGGTCCGGATCTTGGTTGGCACTTGAGTAACTCTAGGCCTATTGTTGGCATTCTAACCTAACCAAAAAGAAAGAGAAAAATCACTCATCATAAATTGTGAAAGAAACTCATGGTTTAAAATAGAAGTTAAAACCTTAAAATTTATTCAAGGGACTAGCAAAAGCTAGGATGGGGGTATGATGGGAACACCATCATGAGTCCTAACTAGCTCATTTTGACCTATAAAAGAGAACAAAAGCTCCTACATAACTAAGTGAAGGGCCTAACTCAAGGAATAACTGGTTTGAAAGAAAAGTAAAAAATAAAGGGTAAAAGTGTAATTTTACCATTGCAGTGCAACAACGGGATTTCTCAGGGGCTAAACATAGGTCAATTGGTCTTAACAAGATAAAAAGTGGGTTGGTTCAATCAGAAAAGGGTTAATGTGAAATCTGGGAATTAAATGACTTCTTGTAACCCTAAAATAGACCCACTTAATTTAACATGGTTCTGGTCAAGATAAAATTCAACTAAACCTCTAAAAATCATGGAAAAATATCCCTTAGGGTTTAGAACCATCAATTTGGCCTTTATAACCTATTTTGACCTAAATAGGGGTCCTAGTCAAATATTTGCCCTAAATTGGGTTTTTGTGTAAAATGCCTAGCCAAACATGGTCAAACCTAAAATCCAACTTCACCATTGGGTTCCTTAGGTCCAAATTAGGTTTATACCAAAATTTGGACCTAAGGGAAGTTCACCTTGACCTACTTTGCAAAACAGTCCAACCCAATTACATTTAGACCCCTAGCTTTTGAAAATCATTGCAAATACCCACTAGCTTCCTCGTCATTCTTTGCAATTAGGTCCCTCACCCATTACAACAGAGGAATCCTACTCTAGTAAGGATTCAAGGGGGATTTCTCCTTGATTCCTCAGAGACTCCCTCTTAAATTTGAAAGGGAGATTCTCTGAGGAATTCCCGATTGTGTGAACACAATCTTAAGCCCTGATTTCCACCTAATCTCTCATGCGAACGCATGAGAGATTTGGGTATCTCTCGCCTTCCAAGTCCAGCGAGGCTGCCCATGCTTGGAAGCTTGCCTTCCAAGCACAAGGCCCTTTGCCTGAGACTATAAAAGGTTCCCCTAACCCTGCCGTTCACCCCCAGCTTGGTTTGGCTGGAGATAACCCCTCAATTTCGTCTCTTCTCCTCCGGCCAGACACCCAGTGAGCTTTGGTGACCTATTTCTCCTCCTCTCATCGCTCTGCCAAAATACCAGTGGCAGAGTTGCCCTTGCCTCCGTCGTCCGCGTCGCATTGTACCTACGCACACGCCTGTATCCTCCTCGTCGTCGCCATCCCCATCTAACTGGAATCTTCATCTCCGACGGTGGCAGATACGTGCCATCCGCCATCTCTTCCCCCTTCAATCTTAAACTAGGTCAAATACTTTCCCTTTCTCTCCTCTTCCTGTTTCCCCCTCGCTGTTTCTATTTTCACCCTCGACGCTCACAGACCACCACCATCTTCTCCACCTCCGGCAGAGCATCGGCGAGGTGCTTCCGTTATTCCACGCACCCATCCACCTTGCCAAACACCTCAAAACCTCCGCCACATTCCACTGATCACTTTCCCCCTTTCCATTGACCGCCACACACTCCATAATCTTCCCCTGAACAAACCCATCTCCACGGCCATAGAACGACTAGGCACGCATGCCCAGGCCACCCCGCGCCACACCAACCACCGAGGCCTCTTCGCCGTGCCACGACAAAGCTTCTTGCAAGTTTTAATGAGGCCGCAAGGTCATTTTACTTGAGTGCAGGTTTAGATCACAGCCGCTATTGGAGCAGACATGAAGGAGCTTGCAAGCTTCACCTACTACCCCAGGCTTCAGGAAGTAGGGTCCTAGGTGCACGGGCTCCCTTCGCGAGCCCCTCACGCCCAGCAATTGGAGTCCCAGAACTCTACAACATCAGCAATTGAGCGTGACAACCCCTGCGGGGGCATGCTAGGCGGGTGGGACCTTTAGTCCCACCTCGGTAACTTTAGAGCGATAGGAGCGGTATAAGATGAAAATGTGTCAGGGCCTTATTGCCTCCTGACATGGGGTGAGGTCCCACTCTCCGCACCACGCCTCAGCCACGCCCCACACTCTACGGACCTGGTATCCTTACTCGATAACCCGTGCACTCCACGCGCACCACCCACATCGGTGTGCCTGGACCCGGGAGCGCTAACCCGGCCCATTTACCCGAGAAGGCTCTAGGAGAGCAAGCCTAAGAGAGAAAAGAGAGAGAGTACGTGGGGGAGGGCAGGGGTAGATTTTGCACTTGCAAGGAAAGGAAGAAGAAAGAGGAAGCTGAAGGAGAAGCTAAGGAAAGAAGAAGAAGCTAAGGAGAAGAAGCCATAGAGGAAGATAAGGAAGGAGAAGTCACGGTTGCAAAAAAGTCATAGCTGAAGAGAAGTTGAAGCCAAAGAAATAAGGAAGAAGAAGAGCTGAAGGCCGGAGCATAGAGAAGAAGACAATGGCCAAGGCAGGAAGGAACATAAGAAAGAAGGAAGAAGAAGAGTTGAAGGCCAGAGCATAGAGAAGAAGACAAAGGCCAAGGCAGGAAGGAACAGAAGAAAGAAGGAGAAGAGCCAGAGAATAAAGAAGAAGAAGGAGAGAAGAAAAGAAGAGAAGCCAAAGAGAAAGAGAAGAATAAGCCAAAGCGAAGAAGCAAAAGAAGAAGAAAAGTCAAACACTTTTAAGACGTCTAACTCTATAATCAGACGTCCAATTCTTCCCAATTTCTCTTTTATGCTACATTTTATTATTCATAAACTCATGCTTGACATTCTGAATTATATTTTGAGTAGTTTTATGTGTTCAAATTGCATCTATTATTGAGATTAGTACATGAATTCCATTTGCTCCCTATGTTCGACCTCAGACTTAAACTTCGAGTAATAAAATTTACTTATTTTCAAAGTGATTTCAACTATATTACAACGCAATACTTTAAACTTGATTTTGCCTTGTGAACAAGGGGGAAAATAAAGAATATCTGGACCTTAGATGAAAAATCTAACCGCACGGATGGATTTGAATCGACATTCGCAGTCCAATGGTGTAGAAATCAACTTAATCGAAGGCCTACATCTTCAGATACAAGAAGAAGAAGATGAACAGCCACGATGGCTCCATGTGGCGCCATCGCAGCCGCCCCCTCACCGTACCCAATTGGGAAGGAGAACCGCGAGCCGTTGGATCATCATGCAATGGCCGCGATTGCTCCATCGCAGCCACCCTCAGCCACCTCATTAGAAGAAACGAGATCTCGACCATTGGATGCCCATCCAACGGCCGAGAACGCACGCCAACGAAACCTAAATGCAACCAACTCATGGGAGTAGCACGTTGGTTAGCTCTCTCTCCACGAGACATGTGGCGCAGGATCGAAGCGTGCCCCGTGTGGATTTAGGAGAAGCATTGCCAGCAAATGAAATTCGATCGTCGTATCTCCATCGAGCGGCTCGGTGGCGAATGCGTGGCTGACACAGAGGCATTGGATGCAGACGCACGTGATGATGCATGCGAAAACACGTGAGAGCATGCTTTTGGATTTTCAAAGATGCGATGGAGCATGCGTTTAAGTCATCCGAGGCGCTCAGAAGAGGCGAGCAGTGAAGGAGAAAACACGAAGGGTGCTGTTCGTACGCTTTTGTGGGGTTTTAAAGAATGTCACGTTGTAGTATAGTCGACAAAGTGTTCAAACAAATAAAGAGTTTTTATTACTCGAAAACTGGAGTATCCGAGGTCGAACACAGGGAGCAATTGGAATTTACTACTAATCTCAAATGTAATTGAACACTCTAATTTACTCAAAACTTTACTTCAAATGTATTTAAAAAGTAATTTGAGAAAAAGAGTAAAATTGGATGTCTGATCCCAAGATCAGACGTCTTAAAAGTATTTTCCCTTCTTTGATTATTCTTCTTCTTCTGATATGCTTTCTTTCTGCTGTAGTCTTCACTTGGCCTCTTCTTTCTCTGCAGTCTCTCTTCTCTTTTTCCTTCTGCCTTCTTCTTCGTAGGCTCTTCTTCTTCTTCTCTTCTAATCTACAGGTCTTCTTCTTGCCTTGATCTTCTTCCTGCCTTTGCTTCTCTTCTCTGCCTTGCCTTCTGCAGTCCTTTCTTCCTTCTTTCTTTTCTTCTCCCTCGCGGCTAAGTCTTTCTTCCTCAACGTTCAGCCTGCCTACACAGAGAGCAAAACCTAACCTTTCTCCTCTACCCGAATGTCTCTCTCTCTGAAACTCTCTCAAGGATGCTCTCCCAGAGCCACGGGTATTCGGGTCGGATCTCGCACCCGGGACCAGGCGCACTGGCAGGTGGGTGATGCGCGAGGAGTGCTCAGGATAGGGTCGGGTCGGATCCTGCCAGATCCGCGAGGTGAAACCGCGGACGAGGCGAGTGGGTCAGGTGAGGGACCTCACCCCTGTGTGTTCGGAGGCGAATAGCATATAACACAAAAACAATTTATACTATACCTACGCCTTGCGTTTCACCGATGTGGGACTATCCAGCCTGCCCCAATCTCGTGCGCGCCCGCAGATCCTTCGTGCGATTGCCACAGCTGCAGACTTCGCAGTGCTCCTTGCTGAGCCAGACCTCTTCGCACCGCTCGCACGAGTCTGCTGTGCCTGAAGCCTGGAAGACTTGACGCCTGGAGCTGCTACGAAGCTGCTTCAACCTTCGTCAATGGCGGCAGGAGCTTTGATACTGTCAAACACAAAACAAGCCTCTTGGCTCAATCAGACCAACTGGGGACCTTCGCTGTGGTACGGTAAAGGTGGTGAGCCATGCGGCAGGCCGTGGGATGGCCTAGGCGTGCGTGCCTAGGTCAACCTGTGGCCGGAAGTGTGGGGTTGTTCGGGGGATTGTGGTGAAGGTGTAGAGGGATGGCTGATGGGTGGAAGTTGTTCCTTGTGGTGAGGCGGAGCTTATGAGTCGGTTGGCGAGCCGTGTGGAGGGGCGGAATGGTGGATGCGGCTCGCCGGAGGTCGGTCGGAGGCGAGGAAGATGGAGGTGGTCAGCGATGGTCGAGGGGCAATTAAATGAAATAACAGGGGGAAAAGAGAGAGGGAAAGATGGAGAATGTATTAAGCCTAACTACAGGGATGAAGGGGGATGGGGAGGCGGACAGCTGTACCTGCTGTCGTCGGAGAAGACGTTGCCCGGTGGAGGAGGACGGCGGAGACAACGAGGTTGAGGCGGCGTGCGCGGGTATTGCGCGACGCGGAGGAGAATCAGGAAGATGTCTCTGCCATTGGTTTTGTGGCAGAGCGAAGAGGGAGGGGAGGGGGGCTCGCTGGAGCTCGCTGGGTTCTTGGTCGGAGAAGAAGAGACGAATTGGAGGTGGACGTCCGGCCAAGTCAAGCTAAAAATGAGCGGCCGGAGGTGTGGGTTCTTTTATAGGCACTAGGCCGGGTGTTCAGGGCGTGGAGGGCACTCCTGTGCCTTTGATGGCTCGCCGGAGTAGGAAAGAGGTTAATATACCCAAATCCCTCGTGCGTTCGCATGAGAGATTGGGTTCACACCAGAGATTGTGATTGGCCGTAGATGGAAGAGAATTCCTCGGAGAATCTCCCTTCCATTTCTGGGAGGGGATCTCTGAGGAATCAGAGAGTAATCCCTCTCTAAACCTCGCCGGAGGTTGCTTCTGCCCTAAGAATGGCGGCAGGACTTGATTGCAAAGGTGGCGAGGAAGTTAGGGGGCTCTCTGCAAGGATTTTCAAAAGATAAGGACCAAATTATGATTTGGGTGTACTAAATTGCAAAGTAGGTCAAGATGACCTCTCCTTAGGTCCAAATTTTGGTAAAAACCTAATTTTGACCTAAGAAATCCAATGGCGAAGTTGGATTTTAGGTTTGACCATTTTTGACTGGACATTTTGCGAAAAAACCCAAATTAGGTTAATTGATGAGCCAGGACCCTAATCTAGGTCAAACTGGGTTCCAAAGGACAAATTAAGTGTTCTAAACCCTAGAGGATATTTTTACATGATTTTTAGAGGGTTTACTTGATTTTTATCTTGACCGAAACCTTGTTAATTTAAGCGGGTCTGTTTTAGGGTTACCAAATGTCATTTAATTCCTAAATTGCACATGAACACATTTCTGATTGACTCAACCCACTTTTTATCTTATTTAGACCATTTGACCTATGTTTTGCCTCTGAGAAATTCCGTTTATGTACTGCAATGGTAAAATTGCAGTTTTAACCTTTATTTCATGCTTTCTTCTCAGAGCACTTATTCCTTCATTTCGGCCTTCTTCTAGGTTATGTAGGAGCTTTTATCTTCTTTATTGGGTCAAAATGGGCTAGTTATGGCTCATGATGAGGCTCTCATCAGGTGTGCGCGGGCGATCTGCGGCCGTGCAATGTAGGATCGATGCTTCACAGAGTGCCACGTGGCAGCATCAGAGCGAACCGAGGGTAAAAGAAGGATTTGGAAGGCTTAATCAGGGTTGTTGGTCTCTTGATCAACGGATCTGATTAATCCAAGGAATTTGCATGGATTCAAGGTGCCAACTACCCTCTTTGTCCCCCACCAAAGCTATAAAAAGAGGCCAAAGGGCCCCCCTTTGAAGGCATTCGCTTAATTCTCTTCTTCTTGCTTCTTTAACCTTTCTCTCTTCTTCCTGTCTTCTCTGCATCTGTCTCTACATCTCCGTCTAAAGCATCCATTGGGCCACCTTGATGGATCGTTGCTGCTCTTCCCAACCTCTCCAAAAGGCCACCATGAACCACCTGTGGTGCCCTTGTTCTGTTACAACAGTAGTTTGTTTATTTTATGTTTTATTCAAATGCATGTATCCAGTTCATGTTCAATCTCTCCTTGTTACATAAATATTGTGATTGATTGTTCCTTTTACTTAGTCTTTATATTTGAAATAAACGCATGAAATCAAAAGTGATTTCTGCCTCCCTGTGATCGATCGGGACACACCAAGTTCCATTAATTTATTTGCTCGTGATGTATTTCGCGGTATACTACAACGTGTTAATTTTCTACGCGATCTATGCCACGAACAAATTGGCGTCATTGCTGGGGAGGCAAGGAGACTTTTGATTTTATCTCTAATACAATATTTTTGTGTGTAGGAACAACGACACAAAGTGGCGAACAAGGAAAAGAGGGCGCTGCAAAAATCAGGTGCACACATTCCTATTTGAAATTTGGCTAGAAAGTAAGTGTCATCTTTAAAATTCAATACCCATCTTTCTAATGCTCCAAAAATCTTGAAATTTGGACTGGAACTAGATCTTCAAATTAGCTTTTGAACTCCATCTTTCCCAAAAATAAATTCCTTCTGTGGAATTTTTAAAAATTCATGGAGTATATACGGGTTAGATTGCTTGAAAATAGAACTTTTATTAACTTTAAAAATTAATTCTGACTAACATACAAATCATATTGACACAAAATTTATGGGTTGTGAAAGATAATCAAATTAGCTTTCAAAATCATATTTTTACAAAATTTTTGGAGCATATTTAATATAATTTCCAACAGAAAAACCAACATAGGATCTAAATCCTAGATTTGACCCCTGGTTAGCTAAAAATTCATAACCAATTGTTAGAAATAGAAAAAATTTTGGAAAAATACTCTCTCAAAATCTTATTGCAAAAGGAATCTTCTTGCCAAGTTTCAAATCATTTGGATCTCATATTACCTTAGAATATACTTTGGAATTTTGGTCTACAATTTGAAAAAGAACTTAGAAGTGCATGAGCCAATAGGACCACATTGACTAACTTGGACTTTGACGAGCCCAAAAGTTAGTCGGTGAGGCGAGTCACCTTGTGGACCACCCACTATCTACTACATTGAAGAAACTGGTTAAGAATTCACAAAAATACATCAAATAACCTGCATTTGGCTTGAAACTGCTGGGTAGTTCCAACCTCTCTTGCAAAACCTGGTGACTAAGCCTGTAGGGTAGTGTCAAACGATCGCGGCTGCGGGGTAATGGAACGGGAGGCGAAAGCTAAAGGAAGAACCTTCCTTGTAGTCCCCTCGTAACTAGACTAGTCGGGTTAGCCTGAGAGGCGGGAATTCGTTACAGTTGGTCTCTAGCCGAATTTTCAATAACACAAACTTAAATGAAAAATCAAGTCATCTGATGTAAAGGACCACTCTGATTAACAAGGCCTTAGCCTTGTTCTGCTTGACTACGTCAACCCTTTGTGTTGGTGTATGCAAGGAAGAAGGTCATTAAGACTTGAACTTGCGGGACCTTAGGAGCCAAACCCCAGGCGATAAACTCGATTTTCACCTGACCTCTCTTCTCAACCTTCTTCCACCCGATTAGTTGAGATGGCTAATCCCGGTTTGAGAATCAGGACCCAATGGCTCATTTGGAAGCCAAGGTCGAGGAAACGGAATAGAAATATGAGTAGAGCATTGACCGGATTCTCACGACACTCGACAGGATGCAACATCCACCACGCGAAGAACAACTGTGGGACTTCTATGATCCGACGGCAACAATCATAGCACCTCAGGTTCGGATTCCTGCAGGCAAAGATGCATTCGAGTTAAAGTCGAATATCATAAGTCTAATTCAGACTCATTTCCATGGAAACTAGAATGAAGATCCCTTCCAGCAGCTCCTAGACCTGAGTCAGATTGCAGATTCAGTTTAACCTAGGAATATAGATATTGGAATTATTCTCATGAAGCTTTTTCCTTTTTCTCTCAAAGCTACTTATTGGTTCAAGACCATCGGGAGGGCAATTGGAACCTAGGAGGAATTACGTCGTGAATTCCTCCAAAAGTTCTTCCCGATCGGTCTAACAAATGCCATGAGGCACGCAATCATGACCTTTGCTCAAGGACCTGGAGAGAAGCTACATGATGCTTGGGATAGATTCTATGATCTTCTCAGGAAGTGCCCACACAATGGTGTACCCAAATGGCACCTCACGCAAATATTTTACCATGGGCTGGATGACACACATCGGTACCTGGCCAATGCATCTAGCAGTGGGAATTTTCTCGCGAAGGATGAGAATAGTGCATTTGTACTGTTCGAGTCCTTAGCAAAGAACTCGATGAACGTCGCCTCAATGAACCAGTTCCAGCAACCTGGACAGCAATGAGTTAATGCCCACGAAGCTCAAGTGAGTCTGCCCAAGCCGACATGGACATTATCACCAAAAAGCTAGATAAGGTGGATCTACTCGCTAAGAAGCTCGATGAATTAATGCGAGCAAGATCTGGATCTTTTGGCAGCACTGCTCCATCTTACTCCTCTCAAGCATCCCAAGCCCCCTCTACTCATACATATCTGATTACTCGGGATGTTTTCTCTCCATCTTCGCGGGATCCTGCATACCAGGAACCCATGAACAATATGGATCTGTCACCGTACAATTAGGGTTACGCACCACATGATGATGCAAGTGCGTATTATTTTGATGAATTCACATCGGAGGTGTCTTCGGCTTACGAAGATGTCAATGCCATTCAGGGATACAGGCGTAACAACCATATTCTGAAACATATAACCCTGGTTGGCGCCAGCATCCCAATTTCGCCTAGTCTGGTAATCCACAGAGATCGAGTCAAGTTCCACACTACCAGACAAGACAATACGGGAATGCGCAGAACACGTATCCTAGGCAGCAGCCATTCTCGTCTTAGTAGCAACAGACACGCTATATCTATCAGCCGCTGCACCAAGCTGCCAACTACCCTCTAAAGCGGCTAACCCTTTGGAGTCGCTGATGGAGGAATTGCAGGCATCAATTTAGAAATCTACTGATGACAACCTCCAAATAATGAAGGCAATGGCTGACTAAATACAAAGCATACAGAACACACAAAACCAGATGACGTAGGAGCATAGATCACAGGGAGCTTTGACCTCCCAACCTGTCCCAAACCCGAGATATGTATAGAATCAGGGTGCCCCGCGTATATTCCAAGCACCAAAGGGGTAGGCACACGCTGTTATGCAAGCAGCTCCCACACCTCCTGGTTATGGGCTCGATCAGCCACCTCTGTTGCCAAACCCTGTGTATCCAAACCAACCTGCTCCTCTGCCCCTGGATGGACAGCACGCCGATGCAAAAGCTGTCACCTTAAGGAGCGGAAAGACTACACAGGACCCGCTACCTAGGTAAGCGGGTAACGATTTTCCCTGCGCTATACCACGTAATGACTCACAACCCTCTTCCTCTCACAAGCCATCTTCATTAGATAAGGGAAAGAAGCCCCTAGACCTTGAAATTCCTGTCCCTTTTCCCACGGCCTTGACATGAGATTGAGCACAAAAAAAGGACACACTGAGTTTCGAGGATCTGAAATCTATGTTCAAGGAAGTTCACATTTAGGTCCCTCTCCTCGAAGCAATAGATCACATCCCAACTGTTCTAGGTTCTTTAAGGACTATTGTACTCCAAAACGACAATAGAGGATCAGACGACAAGCGGTATTATCTAAGGAAGCTAGTGCAGTTATTTTAGCTGACTTACCACCCAAGAAGAAGGACCCGGGCACACCACTGATTTCCTACTTTTTGCAGGATTCCCCTTTTGATAGGGCCCTTCCTAACTTAGGGTCATCCATCAACCTAACTCCCACCACAGTATTTGGTTAATTTTGATTTGGGGAGTTAAAACCCACCTCGGTTACCATACATTTGGTTGACCAATCTATAAAAACACCGAGGGGGCTGGTTGAAAATGTGATCGTAAAAGTCCAAGGATTCTGCTTTCCAGTGAACATTTTTGTTCTTGATATGGAGGTTCCTCCTAATCTCGGTGATGCAACGATTATTCCAGGTTGCCCGTTTTTGGCAACCGCCCATGCAAACATCAACTGTGCATTAGGGTGCATGGAGATTGCCCTAGGAAACAAAAAACTTAGACTGGACATTTTCAGGGCATCAAAGAACTTTGATTGTGATTTGATCGAGGAGGATAGTGAAGATGAAGATTTAGCTTTCTTTGGGAACATTGGGCTCCTCTACAGCGACCCAATGGCACATTCATCCTCACTATCACGGGTCTTTGATTGCGATCCACATGGGACTGAGACTAATGATATACACATTTCGTCCCATGGATCTGGTTGTCATGGGTGTTCATCTACTCCTAAAACCCCTGATCCTAACTATCCTATCCTATCCAACACTGATATCTTAAGACAGGATTACATGACCACTACAGGAGGATTCTTCATTAGTCACGATCAGCAAATTTCTGCTATTGTTTCCTCCCCTCCCCTCCATGACCCTCCTCCCCACCCTCCATTACTAGAGTTGCAACCCTTACCTGATTCGCTCAAATACGTGTTTCTGGGAGAAAGTGAGACATATCTAGTGATTGTCAATGCTCACTTGACTCCGGATCAGGAACACCGGTTGATCTCCGTTCTGCAAGCACATAAAGCTACTATCGGTTGGGGCATTGCTAATCTCCACGGAATTCACCCCTCATATTGCACTCACCATATCTACACTGATGAAGGGGTAAGACCGTCGGGACAACCTCAGAGTTGCCTAAATCCAAATATGTTGGAGGTTGTCAAGAAGGAGATCATTAAATGGTTGGAAGTGGACATTATCTATCCAATTTCCGACAACCAGTGGGTGAATCCCATTCAGATAGTGCCCAAAAAGGTGAGACTCACCATAATTAGAAATGAATTGGGCGAATCCATCCCATCCCGCACCATGACTTCTTGGAGGGTCTGCATTGACTATAGGAAGCTAAACTCGGCTACCGAAAAGGATCATTTTCTTTTGCCCTTTATTGATTAGATTCTAGAATGGCTAGCCGGGCTTAGTTTCTTCTTCTTTCTGGATGGATACTCTGGGTACAATCAAATTGCAATCAACCCGGAAGACCAAGACAAGATGACTTTTACGTGTCCCTTTGGAACATTCACTTTTAAGAGGATGTCTTTCGGCCTCTGCAACGCACCACTACTTTTCAGCGATGCATGATGGCCATCTTTTCAGACATGATTGAGGACTGCGTAGAAGTGTTCATGGATGACTTCTCTATGTTTGGAGACGATTTCTCGTCTTGTCTCAATAACCTCACAAAGATTCTGAGGAGACGTATAAAGGTTAGCCTAGTACTTTCATGGGAGGAAAGCCATTTTATGGTGAGGGATGGCATCGTACTAGGTCATAGGATCTCCTCTAATGGACTCGAGGTCGACTGAGCTAAGTCTGAAGTCATTTCACAATTACCTCTGCCTAGCTCGATTAGGCAAATCAGATCATTCTTAGGGCATGTCGGATTTTATCGAAGATTCATTCGAGACTTCTCGAAAATTGCTCATCCATTAATGAATCTTTTGGTAACCGACACACCCTTTGAGTTCGACTCCTCATGTCTCAGCGCTTTCAAGACCTTGCAAAGCGCTGTTTCCAGTGCACCTATTCTCCAACCCCCCGATTGGTCGCTCGATTTCGAGATGATGTGTGATGCTTCTGACTTCGTTGTTGGAGCCGTTCTGGGCCAATGTCGGGAGCGCCATCCATTTGTAATATACTACGCTAGCAAAACGCTGAACAAGGCTCAGCGTAACTATATAGTCACTGAGAAAGAATTGCTAGCCGTAGTATTCGGGTTGGAGAAATTTAGGTCATACTTACTCGGGTCCAAAGTTATTATCTACACCGACCATTTCACCCTCCGGCATTTGTTGGCAAGGAAGGATGCCAAACCCCACCTTATCAGATGGATTAGGTCATACTTACTCGAGTCCAAAGTTATTATCTACACTGACCATTCCACCCTCTAGCATTTGTTGGCAAAGGACACTAAACCCCACCTTATCAGATGGATCCTTCTTTTGCAAGAGTTTGATGTCGAAATCCGTGACAAAGCCGGAGCACATAATGTTGTGGCAAACCACTTGTCTTGGATTGACCCAAACTACATTCCGTACCCCCTGCCGGTATCAAATCTATTTCTGGATGAGTCTCTGCTATCTATCAACTCTGTTGAGTTTCCTTGGTATGTTGATATAGCAAACTGTCTTGTTGCAGGCTGGCTACCTGCGAGATTATCCAAGGATCAAAAGCTCAAATTTATATTAGAGGCTAAATTCTATTTTTGGGATGACACATTGCTCTTTTACATTGGAGCTGATCATATCATTCATAGATGCATCCCTGATTCGGAAATCTCTAGTGTGCTATCCTTCTACCACAGCAATGCCTGTGGGGGTCATTTCTCAGGCCGAAAAATCATTGCAAAGATTTTGCAGTCGGGATTTTTCTGGCCAACCATTTTCAGAGATACACACGAGTTTGCCAAGTGCTGTAAGTGATGCCAGGTAGTCAATTCTATGACCCGAAGAGATATGATGCCTCTCCAATCCATTCTAGTCGTAGAAGTGTTCGACGTCTGGGGAATCAACTTTATAGGCCCCTTCCCGAACTTGCATGGCTTTGAGTACATATTCCTCATAGTAGACTATGTCTCAAAGTGGGTAGAAGCTGTCCTGGCAAGATGAGCTCATCATAAGACTATTATATCCTTTGTCAGGGAATTTATTTTTGCGAGATTCGGAGTTCCCCACACCCTGATAAGTGATGAGGGAAGCCACTTCATCCATGCCAATTTTAGATCATTATTGAAGAAATACGGGGTACCGCACTGCATTGCTACCCCATATCACCCACAGACCAATGGGTAGGCTGAAGTATCAAACCGTTAAATCAAGCTTATCCTTCAAAAGACAGGTAAATCTGATAGGAAGGATTGGTCCAATCGGTTGATTGATGCACTATGGGCATATCGGACCGCATACAAGGCCCTGTTCGGAATGTCACCATACCGCATGGTGTATGGAAAGGCCTGTTACCTTCCTGTGGAGTTGGAGCACTGTGCCTTTTGGGCGGTGCAGAAGTGTAATTTTAACCTCGAGGTCGGAGGTTATGAAAGAAAGCTCCAGCTTAGTGAGTTAGAGGAGATTAGGTGGGAAGCTTACGAGAATGCAAAAATATACAAAGATAAGACAAAAGCTTTCCATGATCGACACATCCAGAGGAAGGAGTTCACACCTAACCTGCAGGTTTGGTTGTTTCACTCCCGACTCAAATTCTTTGCAGGAAAGCTCAAGTCCAAGTTGACTGGGTTGTTCCTGGTGGTCCACCCATATCCTAACGGGGTGGTACAAATTAGAGACCCAAAATCTGGGCACATTTTTACGGTTAATGGCCATTGCCTCAAACCATTTTCTGCTCAGGAACCTCCTCCTACTGACAAAACGATACATCTTCTTGAGGACGTATGACTGATGAGTTGCCCAACTGGAGGCATTAAACTCAGCACGTATACATATATACATACCATACATACATAGCATATTTCATTTTTGCATAATGTTTTGCATATTGTTTTGCATATTGTGTATGGCATTGTAATAATGGCGTGAGCTCAATGACAACTTAGAAGCAGCTTTAGGTGATTTCTATCCACATACACCTGGCCTTATTTCTTTTATTCATGCATGAGGACATGCAAACACTTAAGCATGGGGGGGGGAGGGGGTAGTCCATAAAAACTAAAAATTTTCTGCCAACAATTAAGGGATTAGATCACTTTATCAAGAGGTTTTATTAGAGAATTATTCTTGAGTAGATTCATAGACCTAGAATCTAGTATAATTTCATACTTGCATATAGAATTTGCAATGGATCTACTGTGAAATTCGGTAGGCATCTCTAGTTTGTTGAGAAGAAGCATTGCTTCTTCTCCTAAACCCTTGGACAGCAATCAGGGAGTCAGGTGAACCATCTTCTAGTAGAACCACCAAAACATACGTGAGATGAGAGTAGAGAGTCTACTGGTGCTCTAAGGCTAGTGTAAGGAATCTTTAATCCTTAATAATTGAATAATGATACTCGAAGATGGGCATAGTTTTCGCTCTTAGTTCTTACGTACTACTTCTGTGAGAAATTCCATACGAGTGCCACCAAATAAGACAAAAACACAGAGAGCGGGTTCTGATAAAACTAGGACTGAGGTGGATGGTCACAATCGTCCTCTATGGAATCCTCAACTGAAGGAGGGTATTGGTGTGAAGGTCAAAAATACGTCGTCCTATCCATTCTCTACCCTATGCCGAGAGTAGGCACTTCCACCAAATAAGCCACCCAAGATCCTCTTGGTCATCCCCAAAAATCCCAAATAATGCCTTGTGGATAAAAGTAGGTATGTCATATTGAATTGTTGCGTTATGCATTGTTCCAGCATATATATATATATATATATATATATAAGAAGTGTTATGTTAAGAAGTTTGAATTATGTAAGTGAAAATGTTTTGAGCCAAAAACACCTACCACCCTCACGAACCACCAAATATAGCCTAAACCTATTTTTCTGTATTTCTGACTGCCTGTATACAGGCTGAGGAGTCTGACTTAATCGTAGGGTTATTAGAACCTAATTAAAGTGTAATGCCATGTAAGACCACCAAATACAGTTGCAAATTTGGTAAGATGTGAGCTCAGAAAAGAAAAAAAAAAGAAGAAAAAGAGAGAGAGAAAGAGAGAAAAGAAAAGGTACAAAAGATTAAAGAGAGCACAATTTTCCAGCCCTTCTCTAAGTTAAGTTATTCAATAATCTAATAATCTAGATTCTGAAATACTAGTCTCTATGTAGCATAAGAAGCGAGTAAGCCACCAAATACAAATCCAGTTAACTCAGACATCTTCTACGTAAGCCAAAAGCTGGGGCTAAAATCAGAGAATATTTTATATCCCCGAGAGAAAAGGTTTGCCTATCCCAATAGAATTTTACTATGGGTCAAGTACATACTTTAAATGTGTATCGACTCTTCACTTGAATCCGTTGTAGAACCTACAACATGATATATTCATAGTTATCTGAATTCTGAATTTTTGGATGAAACAAAAAGAAATAAACCTTTAGTTAAACTCTTGATAAAATACATTTAGTCTTGCACTTTCTAGGGACTAGCAAGATTTGGGCATGGGGGTATGATTGCGCAACAATCATACTCCCTAATTCACTAGAATTAAGGTAGAACCAAGATTAACATGGGCATTCTTCATGCATACACATCATATTTTGCATCTTACATGATTTATATGTTTTATACATAATAAAGTGCTATTTGAGAGGTATTATTAATTGCAGGTAATCTAGGGCTGCGGATGAGCAATCTAACCTTATGAATCTATTTGGAATAACGATGGGAGTCCAATTCATCCAAGAGCGCATCAATCAGACTCCTGTAGCACCCTAGGGAGTCCACAAAAGAAATAGGAGCCAAGGGGGAAATTAAAGAATATTCAGACCTCAGATGAAAAATCCATCCACGCGGATGGATCCGGATCGACGTTCGTAATCCAACAATGCAAAAATTAACTTAATCGGAGGCCTACGTCATCAGACACAAGAAGAAGTAGATGGACGGCCATGATAGTGCCAGGTGGCGCCATCGTAGCCGCCCCCTCACCACACCCCAATTGGGAAGGAGAACTACGGGCCATTGGATCATCATCCAACGGTCACAATCGTGCCATCGCAGCAACCCTCATCCACCTCATCAGAAGAAACGAGATCTCTGACTCACCGATCTTTCGCTTTTAAGTCGGTTGTAGTTTAATGTGGTGGAAAAATCGACTGATCAATATTTAAGAAGAAATAACCACTCGTAGAGGAGCGGGTCGTATCCACAGGGAGGCAATGATGTATTAAAATTCGCACTAATTAAAAACATTCGTTCGTAGTTAGTTTGGACAAGAATCAAGCCAAGATTGCCTTTAGATTAAGGTTTAAGCAAGAAACAATGCTGAAATGGAAATTATGAGAAACTAGAGGATATTTTCCGCAATGCAGAATCAATAAAATATCATTAAAAAGTGACAATAGTAGAAAATGTAATTTCTAATTGACGGTTTACTGTAGCAAAATAGGGGAATTTTTCCCCTTTGTCTTGCGCGACGAGGAGCGGATGGCAGGGCGCGGGAAGCTCAGAGGAAGTCCCTTGGACAAAGGGCTTCGAATCGGTGGTGGCGGCGAGTCGCACGACGGCCGGAGGTGGCCGGACGAGCTCCGGTGGAGGTGCTGCAGCCGGTGAGCGTGCGCGGCTTGTTGGCGTGAAGTCTGCCGCGCGCTGCTGCTGGCGTGGGCGCTGCTGCGGTTGGCGTGGGCACGGGAGAGCAGGCGTGGTGAGCACCGGTCTGCAGGCGCAGGAAGAGGGTGTTGCAGGCGGTTCTGCAGGCGTGGGCGTGGTTGGACAGGTCTGCAGGCATTGGAGGATGGCGTGGGCTGGTCTGCAGGTGCGTGGATAGAGCTGCAGCCGGTGAGCGCGTGGAGATGGGCGTGGTTGGAGGGTGCTGCGGGCGAGGGAGCGTGTGCGTTTGGAGGGTGCAGCAGGCTGAGGAAGATGGCGTGGGCTGGTCTGTAGGCGCGTGGAGAGTGCTGCAGCCGGTGAGCGCGTGGAGATGGGCGCGGTTGGAGGGTGCAGGCGCAGTTGAGGAGGGCGTGCGTGGTTGGAGGGTGTAGGCGCGGTTGGACGAGTCTGCAGGCGCGGGGAAGATTGGAGGTGGACTTCAAACGTCCGGGAAATTTCCCGGACGTCTTAAGTTACTGAAAGGGGTGGTTGACGGTTGTTGCGGCGGTGGTGGTTGGCAACGACGGCGAGGGAGATGCACGCTAAGGTGCTCACGGTGATGCGAATGAGCTCCGGATGGCGGTGTGGCCTGTCACACCACACGCCCATGGTGGTGGAGACTCACCGCCACAATAGAGGCCGGTAGTATGGAGTGGAAGAGAGAAGGTCTCTCTGCACAGTGGTGGGTCGGTGGTGGAGGCCTCCCAAGCTCGGCTGCCTCCCTCCTCCTTTTGTGGTGGCCTGCACACATTTGAAATCATCCGCTTGACCAGATCCACCACATCCGCTCTCCCTTGAATGGTTCTTCATTGCGGCCGTTCGACGTTGGAGCGGCAGCCAGCCGTTCCTGCAAGGAGAAGAATAAAAAAAATAATGTTAAAATATTAGGGTCATTTATATACAGACCCTCAACTTCTAGGTTAATGAAAATAATGTACCTAATTGGTTGTCTAATTAGATGAATGCTATTCTAAGCTAATTCTAAATGCACTTAAGATATGAATGCAATGCATGGATTATGTAATTAAATTAAAACTATGAATTAATCTATTTACATCCTAATTTATGCTAAATAAATGTTAGAATTAACCTAATGTGTAGGCACTTAAATACTTAAATAGCCCACAACTATGGGCTAATCAAATACCCCCATGCCTAGTTTTTGCTAGTCCCTAGCAAAATTAAGCGAAACCTAGCACTCCAAGTAGACTAGTCAACTCACTTAGTCTTCCTTCAGAAGCATATTAAGTTCAGGCTCTAGACCCAAGGTTCCTAAGTAGTTGCTAAGTTACAGACTAGGTCGGCTAAAGATGAGTTGCAGGCACAAATTTCCCTGATTTCTGACTCTACCCTAAAGTTTAATGATCCCTGAGATTAAAGCATCCGTGCCTGTGTATTGGTCTGAGTTATTTGAGTTAAAGGATTTTTTTTTTATTTACTTTTTTTTTTTTGATTCTTCTAAGTCTAACCTCAGATTAGCTATCAACACGGTTTGTGTCGAATTCATTGTCCCCATTACCATACCTCGAAGGGTGCCTGGCTTTCGATGCTTCGAGATAGCACCGCCCATAACGACCCCAAGAACTCCTGGCAATCGACACTTCGAGATAGTATCGCCCATGGATTTCTTAAGCGAATTCAGGCCTATGGCAATCGGCACTTCGAGATAGGGCCGCCCATGGTACCTGAACCGCACAATGCGCTTACATGCCCCCAGTAGGATGGATATCCTAAGAGACAAGCGCCGAGGAGGTAATATGTTATCATCGCATCCTCAAGGTGAGTATATACTCGACCTCTTCTGCGGCGGGAACTCTTCCAATCAAAATGTGTTTTCAAGCCTCTCTTAAGTCAAAACTAAGAGAACGAAATCTCTTTTCAGAAAGATAGAAATTAAGTTGATTACCAGACCAAGTGTGTGAAATTTGGATGCTTGGGTTACAAGGACCCATAAACCAAAAGGTAGAATAAGACTCCAGGTACTACCCCACCTTTTAACTCAAACCCTAGCTTCCCTTCCTCAACCTCTTGAGGAATGGTCCGCAACTTAACTCCTACTTAAGTTTTTAAGTCCACAAAGGACCCTAAAGGTCTAACGGTAGCAACTCATTTAGCTTCTAAAGTTTGACCCTAGAATTAATTTAGTCTACCCTAGAGTTCTAATTTGCTTAAGAATGCAAGATCTAGCTAGTTAAGCTCAAAACCTTTTTTTTTTTTTCATTTTCTCTCTTCTTTTTTTTTTTTATATGCTATAAACAAAATGCCTCAGGTCCTCTCCCCCATGCCTGGTTCAAACAATGTCCTCATTGAAAACAAAAATAGCTAAAGGAAGATATTACCTGAGGCGGAGAATGTAGGAGCTAAGGCTCCTCAAGAGTGACTTCGTCAACCAGATGGCCATCTAAAGCTATGTACGATTTTAACTGTTGACCGTTGACGATAAAGGGAGTTGCTGAAAAGGAAGGATTTTTGATCTCCACAGCTCCATGGGGGAATACTTTGGTGATTATGTAAGGCCCATCCCAACAAGATTTTAACTTCCCAGGAAAAAGCTTAAGTCTGGAATTGAAAAGCCAGACTTGTTGGTTGGGTTCAAAGGTCTTTCGAAGAATAAACTTGTCATGCAAGACCTTAGTTCTTTCTTTATAAACTTGAGAGGTGTCATAAGCATCATTCCTCAGCTCCTCAAGCTCACTTAATTCTAGAAATCGTGCCTTACCTGCCTTCTCTAAATCCATGTTAACACTTTGAATAGCCCAAAGTGCTTTATGTTCCAACTCAACAGGTAAATGGCACACTTTTCCATACACAATCTGAAAGGGAGAAGTACCCAAAGGGGTCTTATAGGCCGTTCAATAAGCCCACAAAGCATCATCGAGCTTTTGGGACCAATCTTTCCTATCAGGTCTAACGGTCTTTTCCAAAATATTTTTTATCACCCTATTTGATACTTCAACCTGGCCACTTGTCTGAGGGTGGTAAGGGGTAGCAACCTTGTGAGTCACTCCCAAACTCTTAATTAACCGATTGAAGTGGTGGTTTCGGAAATAAGGTCCCCCATCACTTATAATAGTCTTGGGGCAGCCGAAACGGGATATGATATTGGCCTTCACAAATTTCAAAACCACAGAGTGGTCATTTGTGTGCGTAGGAATGGCCTCTATCCATTTAGAGACATAATCAACTGCCACCAAGATATATTTAAAGCCATGGGACGACGGGAAGGGGCCTATAAGGTCAAGTCCCCACACATCAAAAATTTCAATAGGTTGAATAGGATGTTGAGGAATTTCATTCTTCTTCCCAATTGTTCCAGTCCGTTGACATCTAATATAGGCCTTAACAAAATTATGAGAATCCTTAAATAAGGAAGGCCACCAAAAACCAGACTGGAGAACCTTAAAAGCAGTTTTCTTAGCACCAAAGTGTCCTCCACAATGAAGTTCATGGCAAAATGTCAGCACACTTTGTTGTTCCTCTTCAGTCACACAACGTCTCAATACTTGGTCTTGTCCAATTCTAAATAATTCTGGCTCTTCCCAATGAAAATATCTTGCTTGAGAAATGAATCTGTTTCTTTTCTGCTCATCCCAAGAGCCAGGAGTTTGTCCAGTGACCAAGTAATTTACAATGTCTGCATACCAAGGTAAAGTTGGTGTTACCGCCATCAGAGTTTCATCAGGAAATGTATCGCGAATGTCTTCAGAAAGAGAGTCATTAAGAGGAAGGCGAGATAGGTGGTCAGCTACAACATTTTCTACTCCTTTCTTTTCACGTATTTCCAAGTCAAATTCTTGAAGGAGTAGGATCCACCTAATCAGACGTGGCTTAGAATCTTTCTTAGCAATGAGATGTTTCACTATTGCATGATCAGTAAAAATAACCACCTTAGACCCAAGTAAATAAGACCTAAACTTCTCCAGAGCAAAAACTACAGCAAGTAATTCATTTTCAGTGACGGTGTAGTTTTGCTGAGGTTCAGTTAAAGTCTTGCTTGCATAATGCAGCACATGAGGTCTTCCCTCAACCCTTTGTCTAAGGACTGCTCCCACTGCATAATCCGAAGCATCGCACATAAGCTCAAATGGGAGTGTCCAAATAGGAGCTTGGAGAACAGGCGCAGAAATCAAGGCCTCCTTTAGACTTTGAAAGGCCTCGGCACACTTTGAATCAAAATTGAAGGAAGATTCCTTCGCCAACAAGTCACAAAGTGGCCTAGAAATCTTACTAAAATTTTTAATAAAGCGCCTGTAAAAGCCAGCATGGCCCAGAAAGGATCTAATCTGTTTGACATTCGTAGGCAATGGAAGTTTGGAAATAGAATCAATCTTGGCTTTATCTACTTCCAAACCTTGCTCGGATACAACATGCCCAAGTACAATTCCTTTCTGTGCCATGAAGTGACTTTTCTCCCAGCTGAGGACTAAACTAGTCTCCTTACATCGTTTCAACACATTCTCCAGGTGCAGGAGACACTGGTCGAAAGACGAGCCATAAATAGAGAAGTCATCCATAAATACTTCAACATACTCGTAAATCATGTCTGAAAAGATAGACATCATACACCGCTGGAAAGTTGCAGGGGCATTACATAATCCAAACGGCATACGCCTGAATGCAAAAGTACCGTAAGGACTCGTGAATGTCGTCTTTTCCTGGTCATCAGGAAAGACCGCCACCTGATTGTACCCAGAATATCCATCGAGAAAGCAATAATACTTATTCCCTGCCAATTTTTCAAGAATTTGATCAATAAAAGGCAAAGGAAAGTGATCCTTCTGGGTAGCGGTGTTCAGCTTGCGGTAATCAATACAGACCCTCCATCCAGTTGAGGGTCTAGTGACAACTTGTTCACCTTGGTCGTTGAGTTCCACAGTAAAGCCTGCCTTCTTTGGCATCACATGAATGGGACTGACCCATTTACTATCAATAATGGGATATATGATCCCAGCGTCCAACCACTTTAGGATTTCCTTTTTCACAACCTCCCTCATATTAGGGTTCAGACGTCTCTGCATGTCCCTAAAAGGCTTGATGGAATCATCAGTATAAATGTGGTGCATGCGGAGTGTAGAGTCTATACCCTTAATGTCAGCAATGCTCCAAGCAATAGCTTCCTTGTGCCTAGACAGGCATTCAATCAAGGCTCCCTCCTGTGCCTCAGACAGCACAACCGAAATGATAACGGGGAGCGTATCATTGGCACCTAGGAAAACATACTTGAGAGTGTTAGGGAGGGGTTTCAACTCAAGGTTGGGGGCTTGTATGGTTGAGGGTTTCATAATAGATGTCCCCATCTCAGGTAGCAAATCTACCTTCGGTGAAAATGATGGGGGAAGAGACTCAGCAGAAACTCCTAGCAATTCCTCTAGTTCTAGTATATCCCCTTCACATTCCTCCAAGAGATGGGAATGCTCATTTAGCATGACATGCTGAAGGGGGTCATCACATAACATTGCCGGCGTTGCCTCTTCAATCAGGTCATCTATCACCTCAACTTGAGAACAATCCTCAAGTCCAGCTTGTTTGTAAGCATCAAACACATTAAGCCAGATTTTCCTGTTCCCAAAGCCCATTTTCAATGCCCCAGTATTGCAATTAATTAAAGCATGGGAAGTTGCAAGGAAGGGGCGACCCAAAATGATGGAGGGTTTGGTTGGCTTGTTGGTAGGGTCAGTGTCCAAAACTAAGAAGTCAACGGGAAAGAAGAAATCCTCCACTCTTACGAGGACATCTTCCAAAATTCCCCGTGGTGTCTTAAGTGATCGATCAGCAACTTGAAGGATTACAGGGCTAGGCTTCAGATTGCCTCCCCAAGTTGTTCATAAACGTAGCTCGGAAGGATGTTCACCCCCGCACCCAGATCAAGCAGAGCCTCATCAATTTGTAAGTCACCAATAACTACAGAGATATATGGGGCTTGTTTGCACCTCAAAACACGCCTATAAGAACGCCTTCTTATGCTATTTTCTAGCATTAACTATGTATATTATAATCCTGTAGTTGCATTTGTAAAAACGCTTTCATGCATGCATTTAATTGAGAGGAGAAGAGAATGGAATAAATGGCTTGCATTTTTACATTTTTCTTCAAGTGTCTCTTTGCAAAAGTCCCCTCTTCATATTTTATTTTCATCTTTCTTTCTTCTTCCCACGGTTTTTCTTCTTCCCGCGGCTGAATTTCCTCCCGCAGCCGCATGCAGCACTCCCGCCTCTCCCTGCTGTCCTTCCCGCGCCTCTCCCTGCAGCAGCCACTCTCCAACGCCTCTCCCTGCTGCTGCCATGCCTCCCCGCCATGCTCTCCTCCTCTATAAAGCCGCAGCTCTTCCTCGCGACGAAAGGAGGGGACGTTGCTGCAATACGCAGCTGCGGCAGCTGCTGAAAAATCGCCACGCTGCAGTCCACCACCTTCCTCGCCCGTTCTCCCCTCCCATACGCCGGCCCTCCGTCGAGGAGGCACCCGACGAGCAGGAGAACCCACTGTGGTGCACACCACCACAGTGGGAGCACCACTGCCCAGCTCTTCAACGAGCCGGTGGGCGTGGTGTGTTCTTTTCTCTTCGTTTGCATCTCCACGCCATTGCTGCCGCTTCAAGGTCCGAAGCTTGAAGCAGCAGCAGCAGCAGCAGCCCAGCGGCGACAGCAGCAGCAGCAGCACCCCCGCCTCCTCCGCGACCTTCCCCGCAGGCGCGCAACCCTCCGCGCGCGCCTGCAGGCCCGTTCCCCGCCTCCGTCTCCGTTCTGTCCACGCCGCAATTGCAGCCGCAGTAGGCCGCTGCGCGCACTGCAGCGGCCGGCTACGGCCTCGCGCCGACCCCCGCGACCCTCCGCGACCACTGCAGAACCTCCCCTCGCACCTCCGCGACCTTCCCCGCAGGCGCTCAGCTCTCCGCGCGCGCCTGCAGGGCACTTCCCCGTCTCCGCCTCTGCTCTGTCGCCTCTGCAATTCCAGCCGCAGCAGGCCGCTGCGCGCACTGCAGCGGCCGGCTACGGCCTCGCGCCGACCCCCGCGAACCTCTGCAACCCTCCGCGACCGACTGCGGACTCCCCGCCGCCCTCTCCGAGCACGCCATCGCCCACTCTCCTTCCTCGCACCCGGCCTGCAGACGCGTCACCTTCTCCGCGCGAAGACGCGCCTGCATCCGCGATCTTCAGACGTCCGCCGCCGCGAGCAGACGCCTTAACTCGCTGCCATCGTCCGCGCTCGCGATCTCTCCCGCCCGCTCTTTCTCTCTCTGGCGCTCTCTCTCTCTCCGCGATCTCTCCCGCCCGCTCCGTCTCTGTCTGCCGCTCTCTCTCTCTCACGTATTCTCTATCTCTCTCTCTCTCTCTCTCTCTCTCTCTTTTTTCACTTACAGCAACACACACACACCCATTCAACGACACACACACTCACACACTAATAGTAACTTATATACATACATATATATATATATATATATATATATCTATATATATATACTTATATATACATAGTATATCTATATAGTTATGTATACATACATATAATATAATATATATATACATATACATATATAATATATATATATATATATATATATATATATATATACACATACTCATATACATATATATATATATATACATATCTATATACTTATACATATACACATATATATATACATATATATCTAGATACATATATACTTATATACATATATATATATATATATCTATATAGTATTATATATATATATACTTATATACATATATACATAGCTATATACATATATACATACATATATATATATATATATATATATATATATATACACCTATATATATATATATATATATATCTATATATATCTATACATATATACTTATACATTTATATACATACATATGTACATATATTTTCACGTTATTTATTATACGCTGTATCGCGGGGATATCTGCACCAGTTGCTGATATTCCCTGATACACGCGTACAAAAAAGCGTGGTCCCATACATCATCCATCCTCCATCCACACTCCACGCGGCACCTAGTCGTGTTGGTTGCGTCTCTCTAGACGTCGGCTGACTCGACATAGTGCTACACTCCATCGTCACCTCCACCCCCACCCCTTTATATATATACTACATATAAATATATATCTATAGCTACTATATTTACTTTCTATCTGATAGCTTCCTTAGTAAAAAGATAAAAAAAGGTATAAAAGTGAAAAGATAATCTTTGATTTGCAGGTACCCCCGTCTTGCAAGTAGCAAGACGTGTTTTGAAACTCTGTTTTGGCTAAAAGCCAAGGACACAATTTTGAGGGTGTGCCTCAAGAACAAGGATTACCAGAAAAAAAACCTAAATAAGAAAAATACCAAAAACAGAATAAACGAACGGAAGAGACGCGTTTTAAGGAAAACGTAGAAACTCGACTTGAACCCCACTTCCCTGAGTTCGACCCTGGGCTTAAAAATGACAGGATAAAATCAATTAGGCCAGGTTAAAAATTTTGTAAAGAGATGGTTAGGTCTGAATTAGGTTAACCACTATACACATTTCAACGATAAAAATATCATATTAACAACCTATCCAGGCCGACCATCATAACTTTTCATGCCTATCTTTTGCTAGTCCCTAGCAAAATAGTATTTAGAAATAATCTTAAGCTGACGATTTTCTTCTGAGATGATATCGGTGTGTTTATTATCGGATATTGTGAGAACCAATTGTAGAGAAGATTACCAGTACTTTAAGTCTTACATGACAAAGATTATCTCTCAACTAACCAGGACTCTTGATATTTAAACCTTAAGTACGATTTCCAGGACCCAGGAGGTTTTGCCGTACTCGAGAGCTCAAGAGGTTATGGTTTGTGCATAGTGATGGATCAAGACTAACCAGATGAACATTAAGACTCAATTCCAGGGTTTCACGAATTTTTAAGTACAGGTTGGTCCCAGTTTCAGCTCGTGTTTTCGGATTGACCCTTAAGATGAATACGGAAAAGTCAACTCCCATTTTTGATTTTTTTTTTTTTTCTCTTTTTTTTTTTGTGGCTCACCGAAAAATAAAGTATACAGACATTTATGAGATATACTGACTCTTTTATATTTTTTTCTTTTTTTTTTTTTTTTTTCCTTTTTTTTTTTTTTTTTTTATCAACTCTTTTTTTTTTTTTTTTTGAAACATGTGTCAGTATATCTCTTACAACACATTTTGACAGAGCAGACTTTTTTTTTTTTTTTTTTCTTTTTTGGTGGGAGAGTTTCTTTTTGGTGGAAAGAGTCGCTCCTAAACACAAGACTAAAGCCTGGGATAAAAAGTCTACCTGCGCGCACAGGTAAGGACTCCACCTTCCCTAATGAACACTAGGGTTGGATCTTATGTTCACCTGGTCTTTCCTGATATGTGTAGTGTGAACCAAGTTTACCTAAGCTCTCAAGAAAAAGCAAACCAACGAATCCAGTACTGGTGTCTCAGGTACAAGAAACGTTCTTAGTTAGGAGAGATTTTGATCTATTTCGTCAATGCTTTAAGTGAATTAAGCCGAGCCTGAGCGAATCAAGCTTCTGTGGCCTGGAAATTATTCAAAACAGAGGTTGAATATCCATAAACACTTATTGTATTTTTGTTTCAGCTTTTAGATCATTACTAAACACCATTTATTACTAATATATATATATATTTATTTATTTTTTTTTCTTTTCTTTTTTCTTTTTCTTGCATATTTATAAATAGGTGGTAATTGTCTGATACCATAAAATACCCGGATCCTATGGATGCCTATCCACCCCCCCATGCCAAACAATGCTATGTCCTCATATGCATGCAGGGAAAGGCAGAGAACGGACGACAGATCGGGTAACAGGAGCTGAGGTTCAGGGTATAAATCAGGGTGGAAGGGTGGGTGGATGGTGGGTGGTGAAGAGAAAAGCAAAGTAATCGCGATAGAGGCGTGAAAAGTAATGGTGGATGGTGAGAGATTTGGCGTTTTCTGGGACGAGAGTGTCCCAGGCGGATCAGAAAACATATCAGGAAGAGGAAGTTGGCCCTTAGATTGGCCAAGAAGGGGGGCTTTTTGGATAGATGGATCCAAAAGGGAATAGCCCCGGTGAGTAAGATGTGGGCTCAAGGTCCCAGTGTGGATTTGCGAATCCGCCTGATTTAGCGGGAAAGAAAGGGCAATCCGGTCTTCCATAGTGTGGACCGGCGGTGAGCAGCCCGGCAATGACTCAGACCACGAGTTTTGGGAAGTGGAGAAAACCTCGTCAGAAGTCTGGTCAGGAGAAGGTACAGGAATAGGGAGGGATTGGGGAACGTCACAGTTTGTGTTGGTCAGGCAGTCGTCAGGTAATTCGCAGCAGTCAGAATCGGCTCCAATTAGTTCGATACACGTACTGACAGTCACGTCCTCGTCAGACGTGTCATCCTTGATGTGATCACTATCAGCATAAGAGTGCGGTGCTGCAGCGGGATTAACCTGAAATCCCGAAGGAATACTCGGAGCTTGCAGAATTTGATGAACCTGTTCCTGAGAAGGTTGTACCTGTGGTTGCGGACCACAGGGTACAAAGTTTTGCGGGTTTGGAACAGGTTGGGCGGGAAAAGTGCCCTGAGATCGAGTTGCCATGCTTAGTTGATTGATCTCCGCATTCTGCTGCGCCAAATGCTGAAGAGAGGTCATGTTTTCTTTATGGCGCTTTGACATTTCCGTCATCATTCGCATCAATTTATCAAGAGGTTTTGATGCGTGTTTGGTTTTCTGTACACAAGGGCCTGATGGCAGATTTGCCATAGGATTAGACTGGGCCCTTGGGATGACGGGTGCGGACGATCGCATTGGTCCACCAGCGGGGTTTCGACGCTGCGGGTTGTTGGACCATGCAAAATTGGGATGATTGTGCCACCCTGGGTTATACGTGGCCGAAAATGGGTTATTCCCCAGGGTGCAGGCATCTTCTATGCCAGAAGACGTGTCCGCATATGTGTCCGAGTACACGGAGGCTTGGTCCTCCGTGTTGAAATACTGGCTCACAGAAGCCAGTTCCACATGACTTACCGAGTCGCTTGGCGCGACACTCGATAAGGAAGGTCTTGCAGGGTTTCCAGGGATAAGCCTGGTGTTGAAAGAATTGAAATTGTGACGAAGTGGTGAGGCGGGGGTGTGTGCCATGTTTGTGGAGGAGGAGGATGATTCGGCTCTTTTTCTAGATTTATCAGTCAATACAAGCAATTCAGGGTTTTGTGACCTCCTCCCAAACATGCACTACCGCAGGAAGAATTGGGGAGATGAGAAGGGAAAAGGGATGAGAGAAATGACGCCGCAAAGGTACACTTGATTACAAATCAATACAGTCAAGTTCCTAACCTCTACAGTGTGCCCTTAGACCTAAAGATCTAAGTTACCTACTATCACGAACTACGGAACCGAATGCGAGCACCACGGAACCACCGGGCCAGATTGAAAGGCCGTTTGCCCCAGTCTTAGACACCCGATAGCACGCGGGAACTCTCACCAGCACGTAGCCGCTACACGTAGGTAGTTAGACCTCCAATCCTTAAAAGGGTCAAGTTACTACCAGTTTTAATTAGAGGCTTAGGGTCAAGTGCTTTTGGAATGTAAAGGGCGTTGTTTACGGGTAATGCCCAAGTGATTGATTTTAAGAGTGTGTAAGAACAAGCATGCAACAGGGAAATCTCCCCGAATTGAAGTTTTTATTGGCGAATGATTTTTAGAGTTCAGCCTTAAGTAGTATGAATTTTAGGGTTTTGCTGAATTACCAATTCAACCAATCTTCGGGTTTTTGCAAAAATACAGGTTTTCCTTCTAAAGCCCAAGAAACCCTTCTTCAATTATCAGTTAGTTAATGCATGCTAAAATGCAATGGGCTACCCTAAATGGAGATTTCTATGTGTGGATGCGCGAATCAATTTTATACCAATGTGAAAGGGAGCCAAAGCACTTCAATTCAAGTGCTCCCAATCACCAGAAAGATATCCACACACAAGGCTTCAACCAACAGATAAAGAAACTAAAACTGTTGGGGTTGAAGTATTCAGGATCGAATCACAGGCAAGTTTGAAAAGTCGTGGTGGGGTTGGAATCAACTCAATTCCAAATCTCCCCACCAAAAATGTGATCCTGAATTAAAGATAATTGAGGCAAAAGAGGGATACAAGCAATCTTTTTCTTTGCCTCAAAGAATACTTCCCATGGCGAAAAATCTAAGAATCAAGATTGTAGAATTTTCGCTATGCGAAGTAAGGCGGGAAATCCCGGGGCAGTGGGAGTGAAGACAACCAATCAATCAAGTGAATTTTAATCCACTTGCCCTCAAGAAATCCCAAGAAGTTTTTCTAGTTTTTAGTTTTAAAGTTTTTTTTTTTTTTTTTTTTTTGTGGTGGCAAGTTAACACTAATTTGATGAGAAAAGAAAACCTACTTGTTCGGCAACGTGTGCGAAGCTCCAATGCGATGTCGGCGTCTTCACGCTCTCGTTCCCGCCTTGGATCTGCTCACGTCCTCGACTTCGTTAGCCTTCTTCTCCTTTCACCAGGTTCACCTGCACACCAAAAACAATAATACCCGTGAAGAGAGAAGAGACAAATTTAAAGGAATTGGATAGAAACTTACTCGAAAGCGCACCTCCCCGGCAACGGCGCCAGAAAAGTTATGATGGTCGGCCTGGATAGGTTGTTAATATGATATTTTTATCGTTGAAATGTGTATAGTGGTTAACCTAATTCAGACCTAACCATCTCTTTACAAAATTTTTAACCTGGCCTAATTGATTTTATCTTGTCACTTTTAAGCCCAGGGTCGAACTCAGGGAAGTGGGGTTCAAGTCGAGTTTCTACGTTTTCCTTAAAACGCGTCTCTTCCGTTCGTTTATTCTGTTTTTGGTATTTTTCTTATTTAGGTTTTTTTTCTGGTAATCCTTGTTCTTGAGGCACACCCTCAAAATTGTGTCCTTGGCTTTTAGCCAAAACAGAGTTTCAAAACACGTCTTGCTACTTGCAAGACGGGGGTACCTGCAAATCAAAGATTATCTTTTCACTTTTATACCTTTTTTTATCTTTTTACTAAGGAAGCTATCAGATAGAAAGTAAATATAGTAGCTATAGATATATATTTATATGTAGTATATATATAAAGGGGTGGGGGTGGAGGTGACGATGGAGTGTAGCACTATGTCGAGTCAGCCGACGTCTAGAGAGACGCAACCAACACGACTAGGTGCCGCGTGGAGTGTGGATGGAGGATGGATGATGTATGGGACCACGCTTTTTTGTACGCGTGTATCAGGGAATATCAGCAACTGGTGCAGATATCCCCGCGATACAGCGTATAATAAATAACGTGAAAATATATGTACATATGTATGTATATAAATGTATAAGTATATATGTATAGATATATATAGATATATATATATATATATAGGTGTATATATATATATATATATATATATATATGTGTGTATATATGTATATAGCTATGTATATATGTATATAAGTATATATATATATAATACTATATAGATATATATATATATATATATATGTATATAAGTATATATGTATCTAGATATATATGTATATATATATGTGTATATGTATAAGTATATAGATATGTATATATATATATATATGTATATGAGTATGTGTATATATATATATATATATATATATATATTATATGTATATGTATATATATATTATATTATATGTATGTATACATAACTATATAGATATACTATGTATATATAAGTATATATATATAGATATATATATATATATATATATATATATATATATATATATATATATATATATATATATATATATATATATATATATATGTATGTATATAAGTTACTATTAGTGTGTGAGTGTGTGTGTCGGTGAATGGGTGTGTGTGTGTTGCTGTAAGTGAAAAAAAAGAGAGAGAGAGAGAGAGAGAGAGATAGAGAATACGTGAGAGAGAGAGAGCAGCAGACAGAGACGGAGCGGGCGGGAGAGATCGCGGAGAGAGAGAGAGCGCCAGAGAGAGAAAGAGCGGGCGGGAGAGATCGCGAGCGCGGACGATGGCAGCGAGTTAAGGCGTCTGCTCGCGGCGGCGGACGTCTGAAGATCGCGGATGCAGGCGCGTCTTCGCGCGGAGAAGGTGACGCGTCTGCAGGCCGGGTGCGAGGAAGGAGAGCGGGCGATGGCGTGCTCGGAGAGGGCGGCGGGGAGTCTGCAGTCGGTCGCGGAGGGTTGCAGAGGTTCGCGGGGGTCGGCGCGAGGCCGTAGCCGGCCGCTGCAGTGCGCGCAGCGGCCTGCTGCGGCTGGAATTGCAGAGGCGACAGAGCAGAGGCGGAGACGGGGAAGTGCCCTGCAGGCGCGCGCGGAGAGCTGAGCGCCTGCGGGGAAGGTCGCGGAGGAGGCGGGGGTGCTGCTGCTGCTGCTGTCGCCGCTGGGCTGCTGCTGCTGCTGCTGCTTCAAGCTTCGGACCTTGAAGCGGCAGCAATGGCGTGGAGATGCAAACGAAGAGAAAAGAACACACCACGCCCACCGGCTCGTTGAAGAGCTGGGCGGTGGTGCTCCCACTGTGGTGGTGTGCACCACAGTGGGTTCTCCTGCTCGTCGGGTGCCTCCTCGACGGAGGGCCGGCGTATTGGAGGGGAGAACGGGCGAGGAAGGTGGTGGACTGCAGCGTGGCGATTTTTCAGCAGCTGCCGCAGCTGCGTATTGCAGCAACGTCCCCTCCTTTCGTCGCGAGGAAGAGCTGCGGCTTTATAGAGGAGGAGAGCATGGCGGGGAGGCATGGCAGCAGCAGGGAGAGGCGTTGGAGAGTGGTTGCTGCAGGGAGAGGCGCGGGAAGGACAGCAGGGAGAGGCGGGAGTGCTGCATGCGGCTGCGGGAGGAAATTCAGCCGCGGGAAGAAGAAAAACCGTGGGAAGAAGAAAGAAAGATGAAAATAAAATATGGAGAGGGGACTTTTGCAAAGAGACACTTGAAGAAAAATGTAAAAATGCAAGCCATTTATTCCATTCTCTTCTCCTCTCAATTAAATGAATGCATGAAAGCGTTTTTACAAATGCAACTACAGGATTATAATATACATAGTTAATGCTAGAAAATAGCATAAGAAGGCGTTCTTATAGGCGTGTTTTGAGGTGCAAACAGGGCTCCTGGGTCCTTAAGTTTCGGGGGTGTGCCATGTTGAACAATTGAGCTAACGGAATCAGGCAGGACAACTTTTGATTGGACCTGTTTTCTAGATTGCCTCTTTTTCGTGCAAAGGTCCTTTAAGAAGCGGGCATAAGACGGAATCTGCTTGATAGATTCAAGCAAAGGTAGGTTAATCTGCACTTGCTTGAAAGTTTCCATAATCTAATCCGTCTTATCTTTGGCTCCAGATGAGCCAGCAGAAGTCTGCCCAGAGGTGGATAAGCACTCTGGAAAAGGTACTCTCGATCTCTGGGTGGAAGGGTTGTCATGTCGAGTAAGGGGTGGAATGGGGGCAACTTCTTCCGGTGAGGTGATTTCAAGTGGAGAAGATTTGGGCAAATCTTCTTCGGTGAGGGTGAAAGTCGGGGTGGATGGTTTTTTAGGGGGTGAGACTATAGGAGCATCGGGTTTGGAAATTTCTTTCCCACTCCTCAGAATTGTCACCGCCTGAGCATGCTCCCTAAAGGTAATCCCTTTTCCTTTAGGATTTTCCTCAGCAGCACTGGGAAACTTCCCAGTCTCCCTTTGTCTAACGGCCTCAACAAGGTGTCCAATTGGTGATTTCATCTCATGTATAGCCTTGTCATGAGATTGGATGATGGCACTTTGACTTTCTTGCATAGTTTTCAACATCTCCTTCAATTCATCCATCTCAGAGGTTTTAGGTTGGGCAAAGGTCTGAGGTTGGTTCATTTGATGGTTTTGAAAGAATTGTGGTTTGTAATTCCCTGAATTTGAGACATTTCCTTGTCTCCATGAAAAGTTTGGGTGGTTCCTCCATCCCTCATTATAAGTGTTGGAGAAAGGATCATTACGAGGTCTTGGACGGAACCCTTGAGCGGCATTCAAATCCGCTTGTACAAGCTCAGGGAATTGGGAGGCCAAGTGGCAATCCACAGTGGCGTGTGTATTGCCTTGACAAATTACGCATTCGGAAGCTTGGGATGTGGAGGTGTTAGGTATGAATGAACTCGGGTTCGACATAAGCCTTTCCATGTTTTGATTTAATAATTGAATTTGATAGGCTAAATTCTGGGTGTCCCTTGCTTCATTCGCCTCCAACTTTCTTTGCATGAGAGTGGGCTTTCTATCCATGTAGGCAGAATTCAAGTGAATAGAATTCTCACTCAAAGCATCAAATAAGTTCCAAGCTTCATCCTCAGTCTTAGATAGAAAGGTTCCTGCACAGGCACCTTCCACAGTTTGCCTATGCGAATCATTAAGTCTGGTGTAGAACCTTTCAACCAGTTGCCATTTAGGCACCTGGTGATGTGGGTAAAGTCTCAGCAAATCGTTAAAGTGCTCCCACGCATCATGGAATGCTTCCCCATCCTTTTGAGCAAAACTCATAATTTCCCTCCTAAAGTGATTTGTTTTGCTCATGGGGAAGTACTTTTTAAAAACTCCTTCTTCAGGGCATCCCAAGTATTTATATTATCAAGGGTGTGATACCAATACTTGGCTTTGTCCTTTAGGGAGAAGGGAAAGAGGGTCCGCATTTGAGCGTCATCAGTAACGCCCTGCAACTTCACCGTGGAACAGACCTCGGTGAATTCCTCAATATGCCTGTAAGGGTCGTCCCTAGTAGTACCATAAAAGGAGGGTAGCAAGGATATGGTACTACTTTTGATCTCATATGGATTGTCCCCTTCAGGTCTACGTAGTGCTAGGCCAGCTTGATTGGTTGGGATGAAATATTCCTTAAGGCTCCTTTGACCGGCCATTTCTACCCTTGGGAGGTCTCTTCTTAGGATTCTTTCAGGTTCAGGATCAAATACAAGTTGTCTTCTAAGAGAACGCCTACCAAGCATGCACTACAAACACAATTCAAACGGACTTGTTTGGTCTTTACAGATTTAGGCTTTTGACTTTAGTTCAAATTGTAGGTGACAAAACAAATTGCCCAATCAATTACGCACCTATTGTCAACCTACGGCTCGCCTAAGAAGACCTAGTTGGAGCTTAGGTGTTTTTCCCTAAATCTCAAATGGTCAAGTAAATCCAAAGATGGAAGATCGAGGGATGCAAGTAGGCCTAAGCCTTCCTTTGAAGCTGTGCTTTCGCGGTGCTTCTCAACTACCCCCAAAAATCCGTGATAGAGTATCCCCCTCTTTGGACTTGCAAAACCTTTGATCTCAAGTTCCGAACACTTCAGAATCCAACAAAAGGAGGGATCTTGTCCTAGTATTTCCAAACCTAAGGAGTGTCTAGAAGCGTGCCGTGGTGCATGTGAAATAAGTGTGCATACACCGTAAAAGATTTTGAACTTTGAATCACACGCCAAGTTTGAAAATCAAATCCTTGGTTTTTAAAATGTCCTTCCTTTAATTAGTCCTTTTTCTAAAAAAAAATGTGACCACTTGTTAGATTTATTCAGTACAGATTAGGTGGTCTTCGCATTAAATCCCAAATGCAATGCGTGATCAAAAATAGGATGCAAAGTAAGAGAATGCGTACCTTGCCTCCAGTGATCTACGATACGAGAATGCACGCAATGCAGAGAAGTAAATCTAGAGGCTGCTCATACAGACCTAAATGGTTCGTCCTAGGGCAGGCAGCTTCTAGCAGGCAGCTCATTTTTTTTATTTTATTTTTAAAACTACTTATGCACAAGCAAATAAAAAGTAATCAATAAACTAAAAATCTAAATCTAAAGAAAAGGGAACAGGCTCCCAAAAATTACCCAACATGGGCCTAAAACAAAATCGGGGAATAAACCCCTCAAAATATGCCCCAGAACAAGGGTTTCAAACTAACTGCAATGAAAAATTAAGTCTACAGTCTTAATTCTATTCTAATTAAACTAGAGACTAAATACAATGGTGTCCGTCGAATCCTCGTCCTTCTCCTCCTTTCAAAATTTCTCGTCCACTTCTCGTCTGGCGACGTCAAGGGTCGCCTCTCACACTGGCTGATTTTTGAACAATTTTCTCTCACAGAAAAGAAAATAATAAATGGTCAAATCTCTATGTAATTGACAAATAATCAAAATAAAATTAGGTGAAATTATTACGTCTGTTGCCTCCCCGGCAACGGTGCCATTTGACTCGCCGATCTTTCGCTTTTAAGTCGGTTGCAGTTTAATGTGGTGGAAAAATCGACTGATCAATATTTAAGAAGAAATAACCACTCGCAGAGGAGCGGGTCGTATCCACTGGGAGGCAATGATGTATTAAAATTTGCACTAATTAAAAACATTCATTCGTAGTTAGTTTGGACAAGAATCAAGCCAAGATTGCCTTTAGATTAAGGTTTAAGCAAGAAACAATGCTGAAATGGAAATTATGAGAAACTAGAGGATATTTTCCGCAATGCAGAATCAATAAAATATCATTAAAAAGTGACAATGGCAGAAAATGTAATTTCTAATTGACGGTTTACTGCAGCAAAACAGGGGAATTTTTCCCCTTTGTCTTGCGCGATGAGGAGCGGATGGCCGGGTGCGGGAAGCTTGGAGGAAGTCCCTTGGACCAAGGGCTTCGAATCGGTGGTGGCGGCGAGTCGCACGGCGGCCGGAGGTGGCCGGACGAGCTCCGACGGAGGTGAGCGTGCGCGACCTGTTGGCGTGAAGTCTGCCGCGCGCTGCTGCTGGCGTGGGCGCCGCTGCGGCTGGCGTGGGCACGGGAGCGCAAGCATGGTGAGCGCTGGTCTACAGGCACGGGGAAGAGGGTGCTGCAGGCGGTTCTGCAAGCGTGGGCGTGGTTGGACGGGTCTGCAGGCATTGGAGGATGGCGTGGGCTGGTCTGCAGCTGTGCGCGGGTCTGCAGACGCGTGGAGAGAGCTGCAGCTGGTGAGCGCGTGGAGATGGGTGCGGTTGGAGGGTACTGCGGGAGAGGGAGCGTGTGCTTTGGAGGGTGCAACAGGCTGTGGAAGATGGCCTGGGCTGGTCTGCAGCTGTGCGCGGGTCTGCAGGCACGTGGAGAGCGCTGCAGTCGGTGAGCACGTGGAGATGGGTGCGGTTGGAGGGTGCAGGCGCGGTTGAGGAGGGCGTGCGTGGTTGGAGGGTGCAGGCGCGGTTGGATGAGTCTGCAGGTGCGGTTAAGGACGGTTGCGGTGGTCTGCAGGCGCGGGGAAGATTGGAGGTGGACTTCAGACGTTCGGGAAATTTCCCGGACGTCTTAAGTTACTAAAAGGGGTGGTTGACGGTTGTTGCGGCGGTGGTGGTTGGCAACAACTGCGAGGGAGATGCACGCTAAGGTGCTCACGGTGACGCGAACGAGCTCCGGATGGCGGTGTGGCCTGTCACACAACATGCCCACGGTGGTGGAGACTCGCCGCCACAGTAGATGCCGGCAGTATGGAGTGGAAGAGAGAAGGTCTCTCTGCACAGTGGTGGGTCGGTGGTGGAGGCCTCCCGAGCTCGGCTGCCTCCCTCCTCCTTTTGTAGTGGCCTACACACATTTGAAATCATCTGCTTGACCAGATCCACCACATCCGCTCTCCTTTGAATGGTTCTTCACTACGGCCGTTCGACATTGGAGCGGCAGCCAGCCATTCCTGCAAGGAGAAGAATAAAGAAAATAATGTTAAAATATTAGGGTCATTTATATATAGACCCTCAACTTCTAGGTTAATGAAAACAATGTACCTAATTGGTTGTCTAATTAGATGAATGCTATTCTAAGCTAATTCTAAATGCACTTAAGATATGAATGCAATGCATGGATTATGTAATTAAATTAAAACTATGAATTAATCTATTTACATCCTAATTTATGCTAAATAAATGTTAGAATTAACCTAATGTGTAGGCACTTAAATACTTAAATAGCCCACAACTATGGGCTAATCAATCTCGACCTTTGGATTCCCATCCAATGGCCGAGAAAGCGTGCCAACGAAACCTAAATGCAACCAACTCTTGGGAGTAGCGCATTGGTTAGCGCTCTCTCCATGAGATGGGAGACGGAGAATCGAAGCATGCCCCATGTTGATTAAGGAGAAGCGGCACCCGTAGATGAAATTCGAACATCGAATCTCCATCGAGCAGCTTGGCTATGAACGCATGGCGGACGTTGAGGCGTTGGATGCAAACATGCGCGATGATGCATGCAGAAATGCGTGAGAGTGCGCTTTAGGATTTTTAAAAGCATGATGGAGCACGAGTTTAAGCCATCCAATCTTATAATCAGATTGCTAAGGTTAAGGTGCTCATGAGAGGCAAGCGGTGAAGGAGAAAATGCGAAGGGTGCACGCGGGCGATCTGCGGTCGTGAGATGGAGGATCGACGCTCCACAGAGCACCACGTGGCAGCATCAGGGCAAACCAAGGGTAAAAGAAGGATTTAGAAGGCTTAATCAGAGCCATTGACTTGATGATCAACGGATCTAATTAATCCAAAGCATTTGCAAGGATTTAAGGTGCCAAATGCCCTCTTTGCCCCCCACCAAAGCTATAAAAAGAGGCCAAAGGGCCCTCCTTTGAAGGCATTCTCTTAATTCTCTTCTTCCTCCTTCAACCTTTCTCTCTTCTTCTTCTTCCCATCTTCTCTGCATCTGTCTCTGCATCTCCGTCTAAAGTGTTCGTTGGGCCACCCTGATGGATCGTTGCTGCTCTTTCCAACCTCTCCAAAAGGTCACCACGAACCACCCGTGGAGCCTTTCTTCTATTACAACAATAGTTTGTTTATTTTATGTTTTATTCAAATGCATGTATCCAATTCATGTTCAATCTCTCCTTGTGATATAAATATTGTGATTAATTGTTCCTTTTACTTAGTCTTTATATTTGAAATAAGCACATGAAATCAAAAGTGTTTTCTGCTTCCCTGTGATTGATCGAGACTCACCAAGTTCTGTTAATTTATTTGCTCGAGACATATTTCGCGCTATACTACAACGTGTTAATTTTCTACGCGATCTACACCATAAATAATGGCGCACCCGACGTTGGCCTAGAATGGCTCCGACAGCAAAGTCGGAAGAGTCACACACTATCTCGAAGTCGAGAGACCAGTCAAGAGGTTGGAGAATAGGTGTGTTCGAAGCAACCCTTTGTAAAGTCTTTAAAGTGCTAAGACACGAGGAATCGAAGTTAAAGGGGATGTCAGCTACCAAGAGATTTGTCAACGAACGGGCAATTTTCCAGAAGTCTCGAATGAATCTCCGGTAGAATCCGACATGCCCTAAGAATAATCTGGTTTGTTTTACCAAGGAGGTAATCGAGAAATGATTTCAGACTTAGCTCGATCAACCTCAAGTCCATTAGAAGAGATCTGTGACCTATTACATGCCATCCCTCACCATAAAATGGCCTTTCTCCCATGAAAGTACTAGGTTATCTATGCACCTCCTCAGGATCTTCGTGAGGTTATCAAGACAAGATGAGAAATCATGTCAGAGAAGATGACCATAAATACTTCTACGTAGCCCCCGATCATGTCAGAGAAAATGGCCATCATGAAATGCTAAAATGTTGCTGGTGCGTTACAGAGGCCAAAGGGCATCCACTTGAAAGCGAATGTTCCGAAGGGACATGTAAAAGTTGTCTTATCTTGATCTTCTAGGTTAATCGCAACTTGGTTGTACCCGGAGTATCCATCCAGAAAGCAGAAAAACTGCATCCAGTTAACCTTTCTAAGATCTTATCAATAAAAGGTAATGGAAAATGATCCTTCTTGGCAGCCGTGTTTAGTTTTCTGTAATCATTGTAAACCCGCCATGAAGTAGTGGTGCGGGTCGGGATGGATTCACCCATTTCATTCTTGATTATGGTGAGTCCTTCCTTGTTGGGCACGATCTGAATAGGACTCACCCACTGACTGTCAAAAATCAGATAGATAATGTCTGCATCCAACCATTTGATGATCTCCTTCTTAATAACCTCAAGCATATTAGTGTTCAGGCACCTCTGAGGTTGTCTCGAAGGTTTCACCCCCTCATCCATGTAGATATGATTAGTGCTGATGAGAGCCTCATCATGAACCCTAACTAGCACAATTTAATCTAAATAAGTGTGAAAAAGCTCCTACAAAACCTAAAGAAAAGCCTAACTCAGAAAATTCTGAATTGAAGAATAAAACCAGTCATGAGGGGTAAAACTGTAATTTTACCAATGCAGTACACAAACAGGGTATCTAAGGGTCTAAACACAGGTCAAATAAGCATAATAAAGAAGGAAGTGGGATGTTCTTATTTGAAAAGGGTTATAGCAACTTCTAAAAATTAAATGACATTCTGTAACACTAAAAACAAATCTGCTTTAATTCATAAGGTTTTAGGCAGGATAAAAATCAACTGAACCCTCTAAAATTCATGGAAAAATATTCCCTAGGGTTTAGAACCTTCAATTTGGCCTTTGGAACCTATCTTGACCTAAATTGAGAACCATTCCCAAATTTTAACCTAATTTGGGTTTTTATGTAAATTGACCAGTCAAACGTGGTCAAACCTAAAATCAAATTATACCATTGAATTCCTTAGGTTCAAATTAGGCTATTACAAAAATTTGGGCCTAAGACAAGACCATCTTGACCGACTTTACAAATCGATCCTCTTGAATTACTTTTTGACCCTTATCTTTTGAAAACCTTGCATTTAGCACCCTATCTTCCCCTTCATTCTTTGCAGAACGGTCCTCCCTGCTACCTTGCACAAGCACCATACCTCCGGCGACCTTGCGCGGAGGATGGCGCCGCGCAGGGTATGGCAACCGCTCTCAGGAACGAACATGGACTTCCCTACGTCGTCCTCTGTCATAGGAACCCTCACCTGTGACCTGCAGCTACCCATGCCTCTCATGCGAATGAATGAAAGGCATGGGTCTCCATCTTCAGCCATCTTCAACGAGCTCCCCACGTCGCTCCCTCGAGACCCTCTCCTCACCAGCGCCTTTATAAGGAGCGGCAGGGGTAGCCGTCTCCTTCAAGCTAGCTTTGGCTGAGAAAACCCCCCCACTTCGTCTCCTCTCACTCCGGTCAGACAGCCCAAGCTTCCAGCGATCTTTCCTCCTCCTCCTCATCGCTCTACTGCCATACCTGCAGTAGAGCTCACTCTGGCTCGTCTTCCCACGCTAGGTCGCACCAGCTGGCATCTCCAAATCCCCTCCTCGTCGCCGTTACTCTTCTTCTGGGCACCTTCATCCCTAGCTCCGGCAGGCATGCATCAGGCATATTCCTTTCCCTCTTCATTGATGAAGTAGGTAGGAACCTTCCTCTTACTCTCCTCTTACTTTTCCCCTCTTAAATTGGCACTTTAGACCCCTCGACCGTCACTACCACCTCCAGCCACCCTTTCCGGCGAGGTCGCTCCACCTCCACAGGCCATCCCACCCCTCGCCGACAAGCCCAGAAGCTCCCCCTCACTCCGCTCAAGCATTTCCCCTACTCCATTCACTGCCCTTCACCCTCAAACCACCCCTCGAACGCACCCACCTGCACCTCTACAGTGTGCCCTAGGCACACGGCCATAGCCACTTTCTCGCCACGACGACCCCCGCACCACCTTCGCTGTCCTCTGACGAAGCTTCCTGAGTTGTCTAATGTGGCCGTGAGGCCGTCTTTGATCTTTCAGGTCTCGACCTCCTCGCCACCATTGATGGACAGCAGGAGCTGATTGGAGAGCAGCTCCAGGCCTCTACAGCACTAGGTGAAGGCTCCAGGCAACGCAGGGTACTTCCACGAGTGTGCCCAGGCCTTCAATTGGGGGTGCGAAGCCTTCACTGTTGCCCAATTGCTAGTAGCTTCTAGCCTATGGGCGCGTGGAGCAGAGGTGGGACTTTAGTCCCACCTCGGAAGTGTGTGGGCGCAAGCCCACACATAAATTGAAAAAGTGACATTAGCTGGTCACCTCCAAATACACACGGGGTGAGGTCCCTCACCTATTCACTGCCCTCGTCTGTGAGCTCATCACACGGATCAGGCACGACCCAACTCGACTCCCTCTTGTGCACTCCGCGCGCACCACCCACGCCGGTGCGCCTGGACCCAAGCACGCTACCCGACCCGATAACCCGGCTCTGCGAGAGCATACCCAAGAGAAATTCAGAGAGAGAGATGCGGGGAGAGGGTAGGGTAGGTCTTGCACTGAGCTTGTGTGTGTGTGTGCAGAGAACAGGTGAGGGAGGAAGAAGCAAGGCGTTGCTGAAGGGAAGATGGAAGGAAGAAAGAAAGAGGAAGAGCAGCGGCTAGGACTTAGCCGCAGAGAAAAAGAAAGGAGAAGGAAGGAAGGAAAGAAGTTGATGAAAAGAAAAGAGCAGGGGCACTGTAGCAACAGTGCAGTTAAGACATCTGATTTCTGAATTAAATGTTGGAAAGAAAGGAAGGAGTGAAGTAGAAGAGAAGAGCAGAGAGAAGCAGAGAAGAAGAAAGAAGAAAATAGAAGGCAGAAGCCTCTGCAGCAAAGAAGAAGACGCAGAAGAAAGAAGAAAATCAGAGAAGAAGAGAAGAAGAAGGAAGAAGAAGGACTTTGATTAGCCCATAGTTGTGGGCTATTTAAGTATTTAAGTGCCTACACATTAGGTTAATTCTAACATTTATTTAGTATAAATTAGGATGTAAATAGATTAATTCATAGTTTTAATCTAATTACATAATCCATACATTGCATTCATATCTTAAGTGCATTTAGAATTAGCTTAGAATAGCATTCATCTAATTAGATAACCAATTAGGTACATTGTTTTCATTAACATAGAAGTTGAGGGTATATACATAAATAATCCTAATATTTTAACATTATTTTCTTTATTCTTCTTCTTTCAGAACGGCTGGGTGCTGCTCCAACGCCCGGCTGCTGCAGTGATGAAGCCATTCAAGGGGGAGCGGATGTGGTGGATCTGGTCGGCGACTGATTTCAAACTTGTTCAGGCCAATACAAAAGGAGCAGGGAGGCAGCCGAGCTCGAGAGGCCTCCGCCACTGAACCACCACTGTGCAGAGAGAACCTCTCTCTTCCACTCCACACTGCCGGCCTCTACTGTGGCGATGAGTCTCCAGCACCGTGGGCGTGTGGTGTGACAGGCCACACCGCCATCCGGAGCTCGCCGCATCACCGTGAGCACCTTAGCCTGCATCTTCCTCGCCGTCGTCGCAGAACACCACCACCGAGCTACTGATCAGCCACCCTCTCAGTAACTTAAGACGTCTGGGAAATTTCCCAGACGTCTGAAGTTACCCGCTCACCTCCACTTCCTCAGCCTGCACTCTCCAACCGGCCACCAGACCGCCTGCACCCTCCACCGCTCACCGGCTGCAGACCTGCGCACGCCTACATATCAGCCCACGCCACCTTCCCCGCGCCCATCAGCCTACAGCACACCCGCGCCCACCATCAACCACGCCTGCAGACCACTGCAGCCATCTCCACGCGCCTGAAGACCACCGCCCACGCCAATCGCGCCAGCGCCCTCCGCAGACCCTCCGCAGCGCACGCCATCCTCCAACCGCGCTGCAGCACCCTCTTCCGCGCTTGCAGAACTGCCTGCAGCGCCCTCTTCCCCGCGCCTGCAGACGAACGCCTGCCACGCCAGCCGCAGCAGTGCCCACGGCAGCGGCAGCAGCCACCCCCGCAGCAGCAGCAGGCGGCGGACTTCACGCCAACAGGCTGCGCAAGCTGCCAGCTGCAGCATCTCCGCCGGAGCTCGTCCGGCCACCTCCGACCGCCACGCGACTCGCTGCCACCACCGATTCGAAGCCCTTGATCCAAGGGACCTCCTCCGAGCTTCCCGCGCCCGGCCATCGACTCCTCGTCGCGCAAGACAACGGGGAAAAATTCCCCTGTTTTGCTACAGTAAAACGTTAATTAAAATTTACATTTTTTGCCATTGCCACATTTTAATCATATTCTATTGACTCTGCATTGCGGAAAATATCCTGTAGTTTCTCATATTGCCATTTCAGCATTGTTTCTTGCTTAAACCTTAATTTAAAGGCAATCTTGGCTTGGTTCTTGTCCAAATTGACTACGAACAAACATTTTTAAGTGGCGGGAATTTTAATACGTTATTGCCTCCCTGTGGATACGACCCGCTCCTCTGCGAGTGGTTATTTCTTGTTAAAAATTGATTAGTCGATTTTTCCACCACATTAAACTACAAACGACTTAAAAGCGAAAGATCGATCAGTCAAATGACGCCGTTGCCGGGGAGGCAACAGACGCAATAATTTCGCCTAATTTTATTTTGATTATTTGTCAATTGCACAGAGATTTGACCATTCATTATTTTCTTTTCTGTGCGAGAAAATTTGTGCAAGAATCAGCCACTGTGAGAGGCGACCCTTGACGTCGCCAGACGAGAAGTGGACAAGCAATTTTGAAAGGAGGAGAAGGACGAGGACGCGACAGACACCATTGTATTTAATCGCTAATTTAATTACCATAGAATTAAGACTGAAGACTTAATTTTTCATTACAGTTAGTTTGAAACCCTTGTTCTGGGGCATATTTTGAGGGTTTGTTCCCCGATTTTGTTTTGGACCCGTGTTGGGTAATTTTTGGGAGCTTGTTCCCTTTTATTTAGATTTAGGTTTATTTTTTTTTTATTATTACTTTTATTTGCTTGTGCATAAGTAGTTCTAAAAAAAATAGAGAAAGAAAAAAAAATGAGCTGCCTGCTAGAAGCTGCCTGCCCTAGGACGAACCATTTAGGTCTATATGAGCAGCCTCTAGATTTACTTTTCTGCATTGCGTGCATTTTTGCATTGAAGATCGCTGGAGGCGAGGTACGTATTCTCTTACTTTGCATCCTATTTTTGATCATGCATTGCATTTGGGATTTAATGCGAAGACCACCTAATCTGTACTGAATAAATCTAACAAGTGGTCACATATTTTTTTAGAAAAAGGACTAATTAAAGGAAGGACATTTTAAAAACCAAGGATTTGATTTTCAAACTTGGCGTGCGATTCAAAGTTCAAAATCTTTGACGGTGTATGCACACTTATTTCACTTGCACCACGGCACGCTTCTAGACACTCCTTAGGTTTGGAAATACTAGGACAAGAGCCCTCCTTTCGTTGGATTTTGAAGTGTTCAGAACTTGAGATCAAAGGTTTTGTAAATCCAAAGAGGGGGATACCCTGTCACGGATTTTTGGGGGTAGTTGAGGAGCACCGCGAAAGCACAGCTTCAAAGGAAGGCTTAGGCCTACTTGCATCCCTCGATCTTCCGTCTTTGGATTTACTTGACCATTTGAGATTTAGGGAAGAACACCTAAGCTCCAACTAGGTCTTTCTAGGCGAGCCGTAGGTCGACAATAGGCGCGTAAATTGATTGAACAAATTGTATTGTCACCTGCAATCTGACTTAAAATCAAAAGCCTAAATTGGGAAAGACCTAAAAGGTCCTTTTTGAATTGTGTCTTGCTTGGGGAATTCTGATTGAAGTGTGAGTTAGAATGGACCACATTGATTTTCATCCTTTCACATCTTGCCCACACCCTCACCCCCACTCTGCATCCTTCGATCCCAGACGCCGAGATGGTCCATTCCTTGATGGACATAATGACAATCATTGGGATCTGTTTTACTCCTATTTTAGGAGTATTGGCCTAGTTAAGCCCCAAATTAGTGAGCAGAACTCAGGAGCGGGATTTGCTTTGCCCAATATCCCACATACCAAAGAAATACCCAACCCACCCTCCCTGAAAACTTATAATGGTTGGACAAACACTCCTGGGTACTATAAGCCTGAGCCTGACTTCTCTTCTGATAGAAATGACCTCTCCTCTTTGAAGATGGAAATACAGAAAATGCAAAATGAAATGAGTGAATTGTTAGGAGAATCTTTGAGAGCAGGCCAACAAGAAAGAGATGAAATTTGCCACCCAATCTGCCCCATTGACGATGACGTACACCCCTCTACAATAGATGCATCTCCCGTGGGAAAGCTACACTTTAAGTTGAAGGGAAATTCTGGGGAGAATAGCTACTTTTCGAGGATCAATTTTGAAACCTCCCCATTGGATGACACTTCCTTGAGAGATCTACACTTTAGGTGGGAGGAAAATACACATGAAAGTAGCTATGCATTGGATGAAGAAAGGTGGCAACCCGAGGAAGATGATGATAAGGTTGAGTATCCACCTGAATTATATTGGAGTCAAAAGAAGGGAATGATGGTACCATTGGAAGACCTCAACCTAGATGATAGTATTTTCGTGACATTTGATGAAGTGGGTCAAAGTCAAGTTGTTAATCCTACCCTCCCTTCTGATCACGATATGAACTCAAACCCACCCTTAGGGAACCTAACCCTAAAGAAATTGACCTATCTGAGGAGTCTGATGTAACCAATGTAAATAATTTACCTCAGATAGAGCACCCTAGGGGATCTGCTGAGATATTAAATGATTCTAGACCTCGGGTACATGATGAATTGTGTGATGAGGAGGAAGATGAATTATATGAGGAACCTACATTCAAGATTTGGAGTGACACTAAGGGTGATTATGTCTTATTTGAAGAGTTAGCCCCTGAGGATGTCACAAATTTGACCAAATTAGGTTTCCTTGGCACACCCATTGATGATATTTCTCCTCATGATAAAATGATGGAAAATTTGGAAGCAATTTCTGAGATTTATGTGGATTCACATATAAACTCCGGGGAAGATTTGAGTAAAGAACAAAAACCCGGGGATGACATTGATAGGATAATCCCTAGATCTGTTGCTTCCAACCTGCCTTCATTCACTTCGAAGTCACCCTCTGATTCGCTTATATCTGAAAGCGAAATTGTGACTCCTGATGAAGAGCAGGAAGATCCACGTGATGGTGCAAGGAATGCTAGGGATGAAATTGAGGATTTAGAAAGAGTGTTTGGGATGGACACCAAGCTGATTAAACCCAACCTAGATCTTATGGCCATCCCACAACCTCGTAACTTGGACACCCTAGACGATCCTTGCCTTAGAGAATTGCTCATTTTTGTTCTGACTAGGGGGCTTAACAGACCAATATTTTCTGTAATGGAGTATCGGGTATGGATTGATGATTTCTTTAGTCAGTCCATTACCCTGGGGGTTTATCTCTATACCATTCCTTCCCCATTCTTTTTGGAGGATCCTTGTCATCCTACCCCTACCCCTTTGGAGGTTATTTTAACTGTTTATCCTTTAGAACCTCTTCTGGTGACCTGGGAAGATTTCATTCCCATTTTAGTTGGGCGAGCATTTGCTATCGGGATTCATCATCAGCTCGCCAACATCCTAGGTTACCTATTTTCTAGGCCAACTTTGCTTTGCTCATTTTTAAGGCCTATTTCTGCAATTCTTGAACCTGATTTGCAGGTTCTTCGGCTATTCAGCCCAGCTTTGACCCAGGTAATATCCTTCTATGCAATGAGGACATTGCAGATTTTAGGCATGGGGGGGTGTACTTGAGGATATACATAGCATAATTGCATACATTTGTACATATAAAAAAAAAAAAAAGTTTTGAGATTAACTGGCTAAGTCCTGCATTCTTAAGCAAATCAGAACTCTAGCGTAGACTAAATTAATTCTAGGGTCAAACTTTAGAAGCTAAATAAGCTACTAGCTTTAGACCTTTAGGGTCCTTTGTGGACTTAAAAACTTAAGTAGGAGTTAAGTTGCGGACCATTCTTCAAGAGGTTGAGGAAGGGAAGCTAGGGTTTGAGTTAAAAGGTGGGGTAGTACCTGGAGTCTTATTCTACCTTTTGGTTTACGGGTCCTTGTAACCCAAGCATCCAAATTTTTCACACTTGGTCTGGTAATTAACTTAATTTCTGAAAAGAGATTTGGTTCTCTTAGTTTTGACTTAAGAAAGGCTTGAAAACACATTTTGATTGGAAGAGTTCCCGCCGCAGGCGAGGTGGAGTATATACTCACCTTGAGGATGCGATGGTAACATATTACCTCCTCGGCGCTTGTCTCTTAGGATATCCATCCTACTGGGGGCATGTAAGCGCATTGCGCGGTTCAGGTACCATGGGCGGCCCTATCTCGAAGTGCCGATTGCCATAGGCCTGAATTCGCTTAAGAAATCCATGGGCGATACTATCTCGAAGTGTCGATTGCCAGGAGTTCTTGGGGTCGTTATGGGCGGTGCTATCTCGAAGCATCGAAAGCCAGGCACCCTTCGAGGTATGGTAATGGGGACAATGAATTCGACACAAACCGTGTTGATAGCTAATCTGAGGTTAGACTTAGAAGAATCAAAAAAAAAAAAGTAAATAAAAAAAAATCCTTTAACTCAAATAACTCAGACCAATACACAGGCACAGATGCTTTAATCTCAGGGATCATTAAACTTTAGGGTAGAGTCAGAAATCAGGGAAATTTGTGCCTGCAACTCATCTTTAGCCGACCTAGTCTGTAACTTAGCAACTACTTAGGAACCTTGGGTCTAGAGCCTGAACTTAATATGCTTATGAAGGAAGACTAAGTGACTTGACTAGTCTACTTGGAGTGCTAGGTTTCGCTTAATTTTGCTAGGGACTAGCAAAAATTAGGCATGGGGGTATTTGATTAGCCCATAGTTGTGGGTTATTTAAGTATTTAAGTGCCTACACATTAGGTTAATTCTAACATTTAGTTAGTATAAATTAGGATGTAAATAGATTAATTCATAGTTTTAATCTAATTACATAATCCATACATTGCAATCATATTTTAAGTGCATTTAGAATTAGCTTAGAATAGCATTCATCTAATTAGATAACCAATTAGGTACATTGTTTTCATTAACATAGAAGTTGAGGGTCTATACATAAATAATCCTAATATTTTAACATTATTTTCTTTATTCTTCTTCTTTCAGAACGGCTGGGTGCCGCTCCAACGCCCGGTTGCTGCAGTGATGAAGCCATTCAAGGGGGAGCGGATGTGGTGGATCAGGTCGGCGGCTGATTTCAAACTTGTTCAGGCCACTACAAAAGGAGCAGGGAGGCAGCCGAGCTCGAGAGGCCTCCGCCACCGACCCACCACTGTGCGGAGAGAACCTCTCTCTTCCACTCCACACTGCTGGCCTCTACTGTGGCGACGAGTCTCCAGCACCGTGGGCGTGTGGTGTGACAGGCCACACCGCCATCCGGAGCTCGCCGCATCACCGTGAGCACCTTAGCATGCATCTTCCTCGCCGTTGTCGCAGACCACCACCACCGAGCTACTGATCAGCCACCCTCTTAGTAACTTAAGACGTCTGGGAAATTTCCCAGACGTCTGAAGTTACCCGCTCACCTCCACTTCCTCAACCTGCACTCTCCAACCGGCCACCAGACCGCCTGCACCCTCCACCGCTCACCGGCTGCAGACCTGCGCATGCCTGCAGATCAGCCCACGCCACCTTCCCCGTGCCCATCAGCCTGCAGCACACCCGCGCCCACCATCAACCGCGCTTGCAGACCACCGCAGCCATCTCCACGCGCCTGCAGACCACCGTCCACGCCAATCGCGCCAGCGCCCTCCGCAGACCCTCCGCAGTGCACGCCATCCTCCAACCGTGCTGCAGCACCCTCTGCCGCACTTGCAGAATCGCCTGCAGTGCCCTCTTCCTCGCGCCTGCAGACGAACGCCTGCCACGCCAGCCGCAGCAGTGCCCACGGCAGCGACAGCAGCCACCCCCGCAACAGCAGCAGGCGGCGGACTTCACGCCAACAGGCTGCGCAAGCTGCCGGCTGCAACACCTCCGCCAGAGCTCGTCCGGCCACCTCCGACCGCCGCGCGACTCGCCGCCACCACCGATTCGAAGCCCTTGATCCAAGGGACCTCCTCCGAGCTTCCCGCGCCCGGCCATCGACTCCTCGTCGCGCAAGACAACGGGGAAAAATTCCCCTGTTTTGCTATAGTAAAATGTTAATTAAAATTTACATTTTCTGCCATTGCCACATTTTAATCATATTCTATTGACTCTGCATTGCGGAAAATATCCTGTAGTTTCTCATAATTGCCATTTCAGCATTGTTTCTTGCTTAACCCTTAATCTAAAGGCAATCTTGGCTTGGTTCTTGTCCAAATTGACTACGAACAAACATTTTTAAGTGGCGCGAATTTTAATACGTTATTGCCTCCCTGTGGATACGACCCGCTCCTCTGCGAGTGGTTATTTCTTGTTAAAAATTGATTAGTCGATTTTTCCACCACATTAAACTACAAATGACTTAAAAGCGAAAGATCGATCAGTCAGACTTAGCAGAGAAGAAGAAAGAAAGAAATAAAAGGAAGCCTCTGCAGCAAAGAAGAGAAGAAGAAGACAGGCTGAAGAAGAAAGCTAGCTGAAGATAGGAAGAGAGAAGAAGAAAAAGCCAAGAAGAGAATTTTTGATCTCTCTCTTTCTCTCTCTCCTTTGTCTTCATTTTTGTAAAACACTATATATTGTGAATTCATATGCTTCTGGAATCATAGTTTGCTCCCTAAGTTCAACCTCGGGAAACTTTTAATTCCAAGTAATAAATTGTAAACTGGTAGCAGCTTTTTTTTAGTACAACGCCTATAATTTAAAACCAAAGCGACGAGTTGTACACCAAGTGCAATATCAGGGGCGAATACCACGGAGATAAGCAATACTTCACCCCATGGTAGCCCCATGGTCTTGTAATACAGAAATCAATTGATGTTCCTCTTCTTGGGTTAAGTGAGCACTAATGATCACCGGGTATGTCTCACTTTCACCCAAAAACACGTATTTGAGTGAGTCAGGTAAGGGCTTTAGTTCAATCATAGGCGGATTAGAATCAGGGGTGGAAGTAGGAGTCTAAATAGGAGGAGCAGAATCAATAGCAGAAATTTGATGATCCTGACTAACAGAAAATCCGCTTGTAGAGGTCATGTAATCCCGTCATCATGGAAGCAGATCATCACTTGGATGGACAAGATAATCAGGATCAGGGGTGTTATGATTAGATGAACACCCTAGACAATCAGATCCACGGGATGAAATGCATACATCATTTTCCTCAGTCCCGTGTGGATCAAGATCTAAGAACCATGATAATGCAGACGAATGAGACATTGGGTCATCACAAAGGAGCCCAATGTTACCACAAAAAGCTGATTCTTCGTCTTCACCATCCTCCTCGACGCAATCACAATCGAAGTTCATTGATGCCTTGGATATGTCAAGTCTAAGTCTTTCATCACCTAGGGCAATCTCCATACACCCAGATGTGCAATCAATGTTTGCTCGAGCTGTCGCCAGAAATGGGTGACCTAGAATAATAGGTGCATTGAGGAGATCAGCAAGAACCTCCATATCGAGAACAAAAAAGTCTATGGGAAAGAAGAATCTATGGACTTTTATGATCATGTTCTCAACCACCCCCTTGGTGTCATTACTGATCTATCAGCCAGTTGAATCGTAACCGAGGTGGGTTTTAACTCCCCAAATCAAAATCGATCATATACGGTAGTCGGAGTCAAGTTGATGGATGAACCCAGATCAAGAAGGGCTCAATCAAATGGAGAATCCTACAAAAAGCAGGAAATGAGTGGGGTACCAGGGTCTTTCTTCTTAGGTGATAAGTCGACTAGAATCATAGTGCTAGCCTCCTCTGATAGTACTACCTGTCGTCCATTTTTCAGCTGTCGCTTCGGCGTACAATAGTCTTTAAAGAACCTAGTGACAACAGGAATGTGATCAATGGCCTTGAGGAGAGGGACCTGAATATGTACTTCCTTAAACATTGATTTCAGGTCCTCGAAATTTCGAGTATCCTTTTTCCGTGCTATATTCTGTGTCAAAGCCTTAAGAAAGGGACGGGAATCTCAAGGTCAACTAGCCACTTGTCCTTATCAACCGTAGATGGCACCTGAGATGAATATGGATTCGAACCATCCTATGGTGAAGGGCGTGAAAAATCATGACCCACTTACCTAGGTAGTGGGTCCTGTGTAGTCTTTCCACTCCCCAAAGTAACAGCCTTTGCATCGGAGTGCTGTCCATGAGGTGGGGGAGGAGCGGAAGGAATAGGATATGCAGGGTTTTGTAGTAAATATGGCTGACCCTGCCCATAACCAAGTGATGCAAGAGGTGCTTGTAAAAGAGCATGTGCCTGTCCCTGTGGTGCCTGGAACCTTGGTGGGGCACCTTGATTTTGCACATATCTTGGGTTCGAGACAGGTTGGGAGGCCAAGGCTCCCTGCAATCTATGCTCCTACATCATCTGATTCTGCGTACTCTGTATATTATGTATCTAATAAGCCATTACTTTCATAATTTGCATATTATCATGAGTTGATTTCTGGATTGACTCCTACAATTCCTCCTCAATGACTCCAAAGGGTCGACCCACTTCAAAGGGTAATTGGCAGCTTGGTGCAGCAGCTGATAAACAGAACGTGTTTGCTGCTGAGATAGGAATGGCTGCTGCCTCGTGTATGTGTTATGCACATTCCTATATTGTATGGTCTGGTAGTGTGGATTTGGTCTCTGTGAGTTAGCAGACCAGAGGAAGTTAGGATGCTGGTGCCAACCAGGATTATACATCTCGGAATATGGGTTATTATGCCCGTAACCTTGGATAGCACTGACATCTTCGTAAGACGAGGATGTCTCAGACACATATTCATCAAAAGAATATGCACTCAAATTGTCATTTGTTGCGTAACCCTGATTGTACGACACCATATCCAGATTATTCACGGTTTCCTAACATGCAGGATCCCATGGAGATGGAGAAGAAACATCCTGAGTGAAAAGATGTTCACGAGTAGGAGGGGCTTGGGATGCAATAGTGTGTGATGCAGTTGCACTACTAGGAAACTCGGATCTTGCTCTCATTAATTCATCGAGCTTTTTATCGAGCAGATCCACCTTGTCCAGCTTCTTGGTGATAGTGTACATGTCAGCTCGGGCAGATTTGGCATGAGCTTCGTGGACATTAACTCGTTGTTGTCCATGTCACTTGAATTAGTTCATAGAGGCAACATTCATCGAGTTCTCTGCTAAGGATTCAAACAGTTCGAATGCGTTGTTCTCATCCTTCGCGAGGAAATTCTTGCCACTAGATGCATCAGCCAAGTACCGATGTGTGTCATCTAGCCCATGGTAAAAGACTTGTGCAAGGTGACATCTAGGTACACCATGGTGCGTGCATTTGCTGAGAAGATCATGGAATCTATACCAGGCATCATGCAGTTTCTCTCTTGGGCCTTGGGAGAAGGTTGTGATTGCGCACCTCATTGCATTTGTTCGACCAATCGGGAAGAAATTTTGGAGGAAATCATGACGTAATTCCTCCGAGGTTCCAATCGACCTCCTGATAGTCTTGAACCAATAGGAAGCTTTATCCTTAAGAGAGAAAGGAAAAAGCTTCATGAGAACAATTCCAATGTCTACATTTCTAGGTCGAACTGACTCTGCAATTCGACTCAGATCTTCGATGTTCTGGAAGGGATCCTCATTCGAGTTTCCATGGAAGTGAGTCTGAATTAGACATAAAATGTTCGTCTTTAACTTGAATGGATCTCCACCTACGGGAATCCAGACATGAGGTGTTATAATCATTATCACCAGATCGTAGAAGTCCCGCAGTTGTTCTCCGCATTGTGGATGCTACATCCTGTCTAGCGTTGTGAGGATCCTATCAATGCTCTAATCATATCTTTGCTCAGACTCCTCGACCCTGGCTTCCAGATGAGCCATTGGGTGTTGATTCTCAGGGCCTGACCAACTCAAGGACTCGGATTAGCCATCTCAGTTAATCAAGAGGAAGAGGGTTGGGAAGAAGGGTCGAGCGAGAATTGCCTTTGCCACCTTGGGTTTGGCTCCCAAGGTCCCACATATTTACGTCTTAATGACCTTCTTCCTTGCATACACCAACTCAAAGGGTTGGTGTAGTCAAGCCAAATAAGGCTAAGGCCTTGTTAATCAGATTGGTCCTTAAGATTAGATGATCAGATGTTTCATTTTAAGTTCAAATTACTGAAGACATTCGTTGAGAAACTGACTGAAGATAATCCCCGCCTCTTAAGCTAACCTGACCAATCTGGTTATAAGGGGACTAAGAGGAAGGTTCTTCCTTCGGCTTTCGCCTCCGGTTCCTTTGTACCCCTTATCCATGGTCGTTTGACACTACCTCGTAGAGTTAGTCACCAGGTTTAGCAGAAGAGGTTGAAATCACCCAGTAGTACTCCAACGAATTCGGGTTGATTTACATCTTTTAACAATTTTCTTAATCCTTTTTCTTCAGCTGGGGTTTATGGTGAGTTGCCCACAAGGTGACCAAGCTCACCAGCTAGCCACTAGACTTGATTTAATCTAGGTTAGCCCAAGTGTGTGGTCTTTAGAAATTTGACCCTAAAGGTGTAACCTAAGGTTCATGCAGTTCTAGGGTTTCAACAGACTAACAGAAATAAAACAATTCTCGGATATGCAAATGGAATTTAAATAATTTGAAATTCAACAGGTAGATTCCTTTTTCAATTATACTTTTAAATAATATTTTTTTGTAATTTTTACTATTTCAACCTAATAAATAAGAATTTTTAAATGTCAGGGGGTTAGATCTGGAATTTTGACCCCTAGTTGATTTTCTACTTTGAAATAGTATCAAATAAACTCTGAAAATTCAGTAAAAATATGGAAATAAAAGCTAATTAGATTAGCTTTTCAAACCCCACCACTTTTTGTTAGATTAGATTTATGATTGTTTGGAATTACTATTTGAAATTCGAAAATTTTCAAATTGGGTCAATTTGAAATTCATGAATTTTTAAAAATTACACAATCTGAATTTTCTCAAATAAGCAGTGCCATTTGAAAGATGGTTTTGAAAATGAAGCTCTTATCTAAATTTCATAATTTTTCACTGAATATATTTTCGGCAAATGAATTTTTAAATTGCTCCTTTAAATCAGGTCGAAAGTCAGGGATGTGGTGAAAAGGCTTTTAAAGGTTTGAAATTCAATTTTCAAATCTTCCCACCAAAATGTTTTTTTTTTCAAATTTTTTTTTTTAAATTTTCAGGTTTTTTTTTTTTTTAAACAAACTAATTCTAACTTAAGATTAAAGAAGAAATCCTAATCTAACTACCTAAATTTTTTTTCACTAAAATAAACAGATTTCTTTTTGGAAAGCAAAATCTAACTAAGATCTACCTAGGGTTTATGAGAAAAAAAACCTAAGACTAAGATTAAGATGTGCAACTGATTTTTAAAATTCGTGCTCGATGTGTGTGCAGATCCCTAGTTCATCCTACACAAAAAAAACTAAATCAGCTATAAAATCAAAAATCTCCATGCCTCCCCGGCAATGGCGCCAATTTGCTCGTAGCATAAATCACATTTTTAAATGATTCCATCGTACTATACCGTGAAAATACATCTCAACAAATAAATTTTAATGGAACAGGTGAGCCCTAGTCGAACTTAGGGAGGCAGAAAGCATTTCGGATTTCATAACTGATTCAAATCTAATTACTAACTAGATAATACTAATCACAATATATATAAAGTAAATCATAGCCAGTAGTTGATCATGAATTACAATAAACAGAAGTTGCAAAGTAGAATTATAACTAGAACATGTACTTTCCATCTAACTATAACAAGAATTAAAATCACTATCTAGCAAAATAAGGGCACCACGGGTGGTCCGTGGTGTCCTTCTGGAGAGGTTGGGGAGAGCAACAGTGGTCCACCAAGGTGGCTTGGTGGGCACTCTAGAGGGAGAGAGCCAGAGACGAAGAGAGTCAGAGAAGAAGGTCTGAAGAACTGGAGAGGGTCTGGAGGAGTTATAGTGGAAGAAGATGTCCTTCTGAGGGGACCCTGGGCCTTCTTTTATAGCTTTTATGAGGGGCAAGATGGGCATTTGATCCCTCCAACTCATGCATAAGGCTCATATTGATCAGATCTATTGATCTGGAGATTAACGGATCATATCAAACCCCAATAGGCCTTCCCAAACGTTTTCTACGTGCGGAACTCTATAGTGCTGACACGTGGTGCACCCTTGTCCCTCAAATCCACATCAGATGGTTGTGTGCGCCTCATCCGCACTGCCTTCACGGTTTCAACCGCAGCGCTAAACGAGCACTCATCGTGCGTATCAACTCTCAGCCATTCGATCATGTGATCAGACGGCTTAAAAAGCCGCATCTACAGCCTCTTGAAATTCAAACACACGCACTTGAACGTTGGATGGCACGTGATCCCGCACGTCGTCGCCCGAAGCCCCTCCATGCACCACATGGTCGCATCTTCACGGCTCGATGGCCATCCAACGAACATGATTCATCCCAGCACTTTCGCCTCTGATCGAAGCGTGCATTACGTCTTGAATCCGCGACATGGCCTTGCCTTTGCACGTGTGAGCCAACGTGCTATGAGGCTAAGTTGTTGCATTTTCCATTTTACGCACAATTGTCCTCAGCCGTTGGATGGAGATCCAACAGCTGAGGCTTGATCATCATGATGAAGTACAACGAGGCCGGTGACATGGGTGCATCATGGTCATTGGATGGCAATTCAATAGCCCATGATGCATGGGGGTTGCCGTTAGGAGTTGAAGCAGTGTGGGGGGCAACTGCGATGGTGCCACATGGCACCATCATGTCCATCCATCTTCTATCTTTTGTAAATGATAATGTAGGCCTCCGATTGAGATGATTCTTATGCTATTGGACTGTGATCGCTGATCTAGATCCATCCGTGCAGTTGGATTTATCATCTGAGGTCCGAATTTTCTCATATTTGCCTCTTGGCTCTTGCTCTTCTGTGGATTCCATAGGATGCTACTGGAGTCTAATCGATGTGATCTTGGAAGCATTGGACTGCCATCGTTGTTCTGTGCAGATCCGTATGGTTGGATCGGTCATCTGCAGCCCCGAATTACCTGCCATTATTAATGCCTCTCAATTAGCACATAATATGACATATTATTCACAAATCTAATAAATCAACTATGATGCAAAGTACTATGCGAATGCATGCGAAATGCATAAGTTAAGCTAGGTTCTAACTTAATTCAGGTGGATTAGGGCCTACGATTGCTGCACAATCAGCTGATGCCAGAGGAGATGAATTCTCCAGTGGATGAATGGCAACGAAGAAAGGGTTGGAGACCCCGGGGGCTTTAGGTGGCCATTGTCATAGAAAGATGAGGAAGAGCGCTGCACTTCCAATTTGATCATTGGAGGCATGGACGAGGGAGATTGAGAGAGTCACCGGAGCATAGGTCAGAGTTGATCGGTGAAGAGAAGGATGACTTCTTCAAGCCTTAAACCTAGCTAAGGAGAAACCAAGGACTTAAAGGAGTCTTTATAAAGGGATGTAGGACCTTCAATGGCATGAAATTAGTGCAATTTTCCTTGCGAAAATTGCAAGGAACTTGCTCTAAAATCGTGAGTTCACTAGTAGTGTAGGATCGTTCATGGCTCTTGCGAGCTCATTTGGGAGAGGATCTCTTTAGGCATAATCTCTCCAAGTTTAAAGAGATTTGCTTGTGAAATGAGTGTGAAACTCACGATCAAAGATCGCGGGTTTGGGTGGAGGTTCTATTCACACTATTCAGGGCGACAAGGGTGTGTTTGCAAAGAAGATGAGAAACTTAGGGTCCTGATTGCAAGAATCTTGAAAGTTAGGGGGCTGAATGTGAGAAATAAAGATTTTAAGGACTAAATTGCAAACTAAGTCAAGATGCACTTTGATTGGGTTCAAATTTTGGTATTAACCTAATTTGGACCTAATGAATCTAATGGTGAACTTCGATTTGAGTTTGACCACGTATGATCGAGCAATTTGCATAAAAGCTCAAATTAGGATAGAATCCCTTCTGAAACTTTATTTTAGGACAAAATAGGTTCAAATGGTCAAACCAAAGGTACCAAACCTCTTAGAATATTTTTCTATGAATTTTAAAAGATTTAGATGAATTCTATCCTGATCAGAACCTCTTCAATTTAAATCAGTTGAGAATTAGGGTTTTGTGTACTATTTTGGTTCTTGAAATGTGCAAAACCCCATTTCTGTCTGTGCTGACCCACTTTTTGATCTTTAATGCTCAATTGACCTTTAATTAACTTCTGGGTGATCCCATGGTTACTCTGCATTCATGATGTGATGTTAAAATAACAGAATTAACCTTAATTTGTTATTCCCTCCTCAAAAGAAATCTAATGGAATTAATGTCCTCAAGCGATCATTCAGGAGCATTTATCTCTTGATTTTGACTAATTCAAGCTAGTTATGGCTAATGATGGCATTACCATCAGGTACTAAAGGGGGAAGGTGGAAGAGGCAGATGGCACTAAAGGAGGTAGGCAAAGGAGCAAGGAGGAGGCAGGAAGAGGGTCTTAAGGAGGACTATATGAGAGAATTGGAGGAGGAGGAAAGGGGAGGTGCTATTGGTCCAAATGCACCACAATCGTTAATTTTGATGATAACAAAATACTTGTTATTTAACACTTGCAATTTGAGTTTATGAGTTTCAGGAAAATTGCAAATTGATACAAGTGTGAATGAGCTCAAGCTTGCGTCCGTGGTGGATTGGAAGAGCTTTATGGAGGAGAAGGAGCTTCGTGTGGAGCAAGAGCTTGAAGAAGATGAAGAATAGGATAGAACTTCTTTCTATTTCTTCTATGTACTTGCTTTTTGTTCTTTGCTTTTTATTTTCTTAGATCATTTGTTAAAGAGCCTCAAAGTAACAAAATAGTAGTCCTAGGAACACTTACTCAACCATAGGATACTTAGACATCTCTTAGATATTTAGAAAACCAAAGTAGGCATCAGACAGCCTGATCAGACATCCAATCTGGACTTCAGGCGTCTGACTATTTGATCAAACGTCCAAACACTTAGGCTAGACTTAGTGCTTTTTATCTATTAATTTCAGATGATCAGCCCTTAGTCCAGATGTCTTAGAAGACATCTGAGGACCTTACCAGATGTCCAACTAGAGGACTGTTATCTTGTCAGACTTAATTGTTGAGGATTAACCCTTAATCTGATTAACATTTATTTTCAGACGTCCGTAGAGAACCCTAGACATCTGATAAGTAGACGTTAGGCTAAGATCTAACCCTAATTACTTCCTTCAGACCTTATAGCCATTTGTGCCTCAAGAAATCCATTCCCGCAGTGGCTTGTGCTTCTAGACGTCCAGACCTAGTGCCAGACGTCCTATCTGTCGTCTATGCAACTTAACCTAGAACCATGTTTCAATCTTGACAAAACAAGAAGGAAATCCATCTAGAATTTGACATCTAATTAGATTCCCAGATGTCTTAAAACACCTCTTTAGACGTATGTCTTGATCTAACTTAATCCAGATCTTCCACCCTTCTAGATTAGATAACTAATCCCCAAGATTAGACGATGACCCAGATATCTGATAAGAGATCTAGGCATTTGATAACACTGTCAGAATCATTAATAGCCCTGATTCTAACCTGTTTAGCCTTGGATTTGTTTCCAATAGCTACCTAAGGCTTCCATAGCCTTCCAAAAGGTTCCTAAGCCATCTATAAATAGAGGAGGACCCTTCCTTTGTTAAATACACCAAGAAACACTACTTCCACTCATATTATGTTCAAAGGAGAAAGGAATCATCTAGAAGTGTTGTTACTCTCCAAACCCTTAAACACTCTTGAGAGAATCATCTTCGTTGCACACCTGCTTTCCCATCTTCACATTCGAGTGCGACGTTTGTGCCCTTGCGTGGTTACGTACTCTGCATCAATAGCCGATGCACTTCCATCAAAGGGAAGTTTCCATAGCCTATAGTAGCTAGATTTACTTATTTACTTCATGGCTCTATAGGATTTTGTATTATTGTCTTTGGTTGGGTATTCGTCTTGCGAATTCCCATCTCCCTCGCGAGACAAAATACTCCTCGTGAAGCGGAAGGGTTTTGGCGTTATGCTACCCTCGGGTTCAAAGTAGCATGGTTGTAAGAGGTTAAGTCACCCTCATTTTAAGTGACTTATTTAGTGGATTTGATCGACTAGGTTATCAAAAAATCCTAAACCAAGAGGTTTAGGTGGTGGTTTTTACCTGGGTTTGGGTTTCCACCTAAAAATCCTTTGTGTTCTTGTGATTACCTTTTTTGTGAGATTGTTTATTATATTTTCGCATTTTATTTTATACCACGCAAATCTCACCCCCCTCCATTAGAACCCACTTTTGGTATCAGAGAAGGTCTTGCTTTTTGGCATCACAACCCGGCAAGAATTCAATGGAGGGAAGCATCTTTGCCACAAGACACTTGAAGAGGCAGTCTATCGTCCAACTGCCCTACTTCGATGGGAGCACTTACGCATATTTTTAATTGCATATGAAGATGTGGCTTCAAGCCACCGACTTCACGTTATGAGAATGATGCAAAACCCCATACGAAGTTTCTGCGAGACCCAAGAGAGGCTACTCGTAGCAGCAAACTCACAAGCTTTCCCTCAATGTGAAAGCAATAAACATGTTGTTCTGCACACTAAGCTCAAAGGAGTTTAGCCGAATATCTCAATACACCACTGCATATGAGATATGGCACACTTTAGAGGTAAATCATGAAGGTACCACCAAGGTAAAAGCTTCTAAAATTAACATTTTATCTCAAGAATTTGAATCTTTTTCTATGAAATATAATGAAACTTTAAGTGAGATGAACACTAGGTTCACTCTCATAGTGAATAATTTGAAAGCTTTAAGGAAGACCTTCATAAAGGGGGAGCTTCAAGGAAAGCCTCTTCGTTCCCTCAGACCGGAATGGGAACAAAAGGTCACCACCACCGAGGAGGCAAATGAAGTTGAGAAACTCAACATAGAGGATCTCTTAGGCAATCTCATGGCCTATGAGACAAAGATGAAGCAGAAGAAGAAGGACACACCGGAGCCAAATCCAAGGAAGACTCTCACCTTCAAAGCTGCTTCAGATAGCGAGGGAAGTTCCAATGACAAAGACCTTAATATTTCATTTAAGAAATTTTCTAAGTTTTGTAGGAACTCAAAGAAAGAGAAGAAGGAAAATGAGCAAGATAGCCCAAGACATTGTTATCATTGCAATGAAAAATGGCATCTTTGACCTGAATGTCCCCTTCTCAAGAAGGAGAAGGAGAAGAAATACAAGAAAAAGGCATTCCAAGCTACATGGGATGACTCAAGCTCAGAAAAAGAAGAAGATCCTGAAGAAAAGAATGAAGTCACTTGCATGGACTTCATGGCCATCACAAGCGATAGTGAAAGTGAAGACGACAACGAGGTAATTTCTAAATTACAAAATGCTTTTGATGAACTTTATGAAATTAGTAAGTCATTAAAAGTAGAAAAAAAAAGTATTAAAAAGAATCTTAGTTTTCTAAAATCTGAAAATGAAAGGTTAGAGATTAAAATTAAGGATTTAGAAGTTAGTTCTAGTCTCGAAGATGATGACTTATTGTTAGAAAATCATAACCTAAAGAATGAAAATAATAAATTGATTAGAGAGAATACTAGTTTAAAAATGGAAATTTCTAATTTAAAAGCCAAGATGCATGTTATTGAAAATGATCTTGCTTGCCTTGAAGAAAAATTAGATTTGTTAAATGGAGTTAGCACTAGTCAAAAGGTTGAGAAAGGATCTCCTTCAAGGAGACCCACTATTAAATCTGAATCCAAGCTAACTTAGATACCGAAAAGTCAATTAGACTCTTGTTTTGTAGGGTTCAAGGGAGATTACTTACGAGACGATTCTTGCTTTCGAAGATGATAATTATGATGATTTGTTGTTGTATTTCTAAGTGGTGCAAAATAGACTAATCAAAATATTAAATTAAAATTAAACCACTCGCAGAAGAGCAGGTCGTATCCACAGGGAGGCAATGGCTATTACAAACTAGTACGGGTTAAAAATAGATGTTCACAATAAATTTCATCAAGAAATCGAGTCAAAATCGATTTCAGATTAAGTAAGCAACAAGAACTAATGCTGAAATAGCAATTATGCACATCTGAAGGATTTATTTTGCATTGTGGCACAATAAAATACTAATAAAATCTCACAATGGCAAAAGATGTAAATATTAATGCAAGGAGAATAGGGGATTGCTTCTCTTTCTTCGTCACACATGGGGGAGACCACGGCTGGAGGCGTGAAGCTCACCGAAGGTCGACTGGGCCGAGGGCAGCTCGGTGGCAGTGGTAGTGTGGCCAACAGTGGCCGAAGGCAGTGATACGAAGGATAGAAATAGTGGCGATGGTTGTCGTTGCTGCTTCTGTGTGTAGAGGCGCAGCGTTATTGAAGGGCTGCACATGTGCGTGGAGGCGTGGCGTGTGCAGGGAGCTGGCGGAGGACGCACACGGGGAGCTGGGGTTGCACATGAGCGCTGGTGGCATTGCAGTTGCGAGCACACGATGCTGTGGTGGCAGCTCTCAGCGTGCATAGATGGCGGTGATGGCGGCACGTTGTTGTTGTTGAAGTCGGAGGAGAGGTGGCGTGAAGAGTAGAGGGTGTGCTGGGGGTGCAACGAGGAGGCACGCCCACTGGAGGAGAGGGGGGTGGAGAGGAGGTGCGTGCAAGCCACAAATGTTGCTGCAGTTGCTGCGTGAGAGTGGAGATGGGGGGGTGCGGCGCTAAGAGTAGTGCTATGCCCTGGGGGTGCCAACACTAGAAGTGGTGATGGCATGAACTAATATGGTGAGGATGGTAGTGAGGAGGCACATGGTGTGCGTGCAGGATGTGCGCGCAGTCTAGTGAAGGTGATGCGGCGAGGAGGTGATGGGTTCTTTTTGGTGGAGGAAAACTAGAGGGAAAAGAGAAGAAGAAGAAGCGAAGGGGAAGTGAAGATCGAGGTGATGCTGTAGGGTCTTCAAACGTCTAGGAACATTCCCAGATGTCTTAAATGCACGTGGATGGCTGCTGGTGCATGGCTACGGTGGTGTTGACTTTGGATAGGGGAGGGTACATAAAGGTGAAGCACAGTGACGATTGCGTGGCTGTCGAGGACACACGCGCATGGTGTTGGCATGAGTCTACCGGCTTGGCACGGCGAGCTGTCACCTCGTCGGCCTACAGTGTGGTGGAGCTTGGCCTTGGAGACACACGGTGGTGGTGATGGAGGTGAGCTCGAAGCTCTTCAGAGTGGTGGAGTCGGGGCGGAGTCTCCTCGAGCCTGGTTGTGGCTCCCCCTTTCTTATACATGCAGGGGAAGATGAAGACGAAGATGGAGCATCGACCAGATCCAATTCTCCCGCTCCTCGAATGCAGGTCTTCAATTCAAGTAGTTGGTGTGGTCTAGAGAGACAACAACCGTTGAAGAAGAAGAAATGGATTAATAAGAAAATAAATGATGGGTTATTTATCTACACACCCTCACGTAAAATGTTAATTCTAATACATGCATGTAATGCAACCTATAGACTTATTATTTCAATGCATGTTATTCTAAATGAATTCTAAATGTATTCAGATATGAATGCAATGCATGAAATATGCAAATAAGTAAATAATTTGATTAATCTATTTACATATTATTGTATGCTATTTATATGTAATACTAATCTAATGTCTAGGTGTTTAAGTAACTAATTAGCCCACAAATATGGGCTTATCAAATGCCCCCATGCCTAGTTTTTGCTAGTCCCTAGCAAATTCAAGCAATAATCGAGCTCTTCAAGTGGACTAGCCAACCAAATTGGTCTTCCTTTAGAAACATGTTAAGTTTAGACTTTAGACCTAAGGTTCCCAAGTAGTTACTAAGTTACAAACTAGGTCAGCTAAGAACAAGTTGCAGGCACATATTTCCTTGATTTCTAGCTCTATCCTAGGGTTTATTGGTCCCAAAGATTAAAGCATCCGCGAATGTGCATTGGTCTGATTTGTTTGAGGTTGGTATGATTGCCAACCTAGAAAGAGAGTAAGAAGGAAATTTCTTTTTTTTTTTTAATTTATATATTTTTGTTTGATTCTTCTAAGTCTAACCTTGGATCATCTATTAACATGGTCTATTTGGATTCATTGTCCCCATCACCGAGCCTCGAAGGATGACTGGCTTTCAATGCTTCAAGATAGCACCAACCATAGCGACCCCAAGAACTCCTGGCAATAGACACTTCGAGATAGTATCGCCCATGGACTTCTTAAGCAAATTCAAGCCTGTGGCAATTGGCACTTCAAGATAGGGCTGCCCATGGTACCTGAACTGCACAATGCGCTTACATGCCCCCAGTAGGATGGACATCCTAAGAGACAAGCACCGAGGAGGTGACATGTTATCATCTCATCCTCAAGGTGAGTATATACTCCACCTCTCCTGCAGCAGGAACTCGTCCAATCAAATTGTGTTTTCAAGCTTCTCCTAAGTTAGAACTAAGAGAAGCAAGTTTTCTTTAAGAAATTAAGGTGATCATTACTTATACATGACCAAGTGTATGTGAAATGTGGATGCTTAGGTTACAAGGACCCGCAAACCAAAAGGTAGAAAAAGACACCAGGTACTACCCAGCCTTTAACTCAATCCCTAGCTTTCCTTCCTCAACCTCTTGAGGAATGGTCCGCAACTTAACTCTTACTTAAGTTTTTAAGTCCACAAAGGACCCTAAGGGTCTAAAGCTAATAGCTCAACTTAGCTTCTAAAGTCAAACACCTAAAGTCAACTTACTCTAACCTAACGTTCTGGTCTTATGCCTAAGAATGCAAGGCCCAACCAGTTGAGCTCAATAATAAAAAAAAATTTTCTCTCTTTTTTTTAAATCAATGCAAATGTATGCAATGCAGAATGCTTTAACTAAATGCATGAATGCACTATGTATAAATGCTATGTATATCCCCAAGTACAACCCCCTATGCCTAAAATCTGCAATGTCCCTATTGCATAGAAGGATATTACCTGGGTCAGAGATGGGCTACCGTTATTTTGTTAGCAGTTGAGTAGCCAGAAAAACCTGCAAATCAGGTTCAAGGATCACAGAAATAGGCCCTAAAAATGTGCATTGTAATGTTGGCCTAGAAAATAGGTAACCTAGGATGTTGGCGAGCTGATGATGAATCCCGATGGCAAATGCTTGCCCAACCAAGATGCGAATGAAATCATCCCAGGTCACCAGAGGAGGTTCTAAAGGATAACTGGCATAACAACCTCCAAAGGGGAAGGGGAAGGATGACAAGGATCCTCCAAAAGGAATGGAGAAGGAATGGTCCAGAGATAGACCCCCAGGGTGATGAACTGACCAAAGAAAGCATCAATCCATACCCAATACCCCATTACAGGAGATATTGGTCTATTAAGCCCCCCGGTCAAAATAGTAGTGGGCATGTCTTTAAGCCAAGGATCGTCTAGGGTGTCCAAGTTTCGAAGTTGTGGGATGGTCATAAGATCTAGGTTGGGTTTAGTTGGCTCAGTGTCCATCCCTAACATTCTTTCCAATTCCTCAATTGCATACCTAGCATCCCTTGTACTATCACAAGTATCTACCTGCACTTCACCAATGATCATTTCAACATATGGAGTCAAAATTTTGCCTTCAAACATAGGTCAATCAAAGGATGACTCTGAATCAAATGAAGGCAGGTTGAAAGCAACATATTTAGGGATTACCCTATCAATCTCATCCCCGGGTTCTTGTTCTTTACTAAAATCATCCCCAAAGTCTATACGTGAATCCACATTAATCTGAGAAGTTGCTTCCACGTTTTCCATTATTTCATGATGAGGAGTGATATCATAAATAGATGTGCTAAGAAAATCTAATTTGGTCAAATTTGTCACATCCTTGGGGGCTAATTCTTCAAATAAGACATAATCACCCTTAGTATCACTCCAAATCTTGAATGTAGGTTCCTCATATAATTCATCCTTCACCTCATCATACAATTCATCATGTACCCAAGGTCTAGAATGATCTAAAATCCCTGCAGGTCACCTGGGGCAGTCTATCTGGGGTAAATGGTTCACATTAGTAACATCGGACTCCTCAGATAGGTGAATTTTTTCAGGGTTAGGTTCCCTAAGGGTGGGCTTGAGTTCCATCTCGTGATCAGAAGGGAGGGCAGGATTAACAACTTGACCTCGACCCACTTCATCAAATGTCACGCAAATACTATCATCTGGGTCGAGGCCTTCCAATGGTACCATCATTCCCTTCTTTTGACTCAAATATAATTCAGGTGAATACTCAACCTGATCATCATCTTCCTCAGGTTTCCACCTTTCTAAATCCAATGCATAGCTACTTTCTTTCATATCCTCCTCCCACTTAAGGCGTGGACCTCTCAAGGAAGTGTCGTCTAGCAGGGAGGTTTCAAAATCAATCCTCAAAAAGTGGCTATTCTCCCTCACATAATCCCCAAAATTCCCCTCCAACTTAGGGTGTGGCTCTCCCACGGGAGATGCATCTAGCATAGAGGGGTGCACTTCATCCTCAATGGGGTAGGTTGGGTGACTAATGGCTTCTTTTTCTTGATGGCTTGCTCTCGAAGATTCTCTTAATAATTCAATCATTTTGTCTTGCATTTTCTGTATTTCCATCTTCAAGGAGGAGAGGTCATCATTACTATCAGGAGAGAAGTCAAGCTCAAGCTTATAGTTCCTAGGAGTTTCTATCCATCCATTATAATCATTTAAGGAGGGTGGATTGGGCATTTCTATGTTGTATGGGATATTAGGCAAGGCAAATCCCGCTCCTAGGTTCTGCTCACTGATTTAGGGCTTAACTAGGCCAATACTCCTATAATAGGAGTGAAAAGGATCCCAATTACTATCATTATGTTCATCAAAGAATGGACCATCTCGGCGTATGGGATTGAAGATTGCAGAGTGGGGGTAAGGGTGTGGGCACGAGGTGAAAGAGAGGTGATAAAATTGGTCCATTCTAATTCACACCCAAGTCAGATTCTTCCCAAGCAAGCACAATTCAAAAGAACTTTTTAGGTCTTTAATCAATTAAGGCCTTTGAGATTTGAGTCCAGTTGTAGGTGACAATACAAGTTGCCCAATCAATTACGTGCCTATTGTCGACCTACGAAATGCCTTAATAAAGACCTAATTGGAACTTAGGTTCTCTGCCCTAAAGTTAAAATGGTAAATTACTCCAAGGATAGAAGATCAAGGGATGCAAGTAGGCCTAAGCCTTCCTTTGAAGCTGTGCTTTTACGATGCTTCTTAACTACCCTCAAAAATCTGTGATGGGTATCCCCCGCGGAGTTACAAAACTTTTGAAATTAAGTTTCAAGCAATTTGGAATCTAATGGTAGGAGAGTTCTTTCCTAACAACTCAAAAACCTAGGAGTGTCTAAATGCGTGCTTTAGTGCGCAGTCATGCACATGTGCATTCATCGTAAAATTTTTATTTTGAATTTTTGAACTGCAGCACAATGTCTCAAATCAACTCGGTTTTTACTGTATTCCTCCTTTACTTAGTCCTTTTCAGAAATTTGATGTGACCACTTGTTAGATCGTTTCAAGATAAATTATGCGGTATAGGAATTTAGTCCAAATGCAAATGCATGATCAAGATATGATGCAAAGTAAGAAAACATACATTGCCTCCAGTAATCAGCAATGAAATGCACATAAATGAAAAATAATCTAGAGGCTGCTCACACACACCTAAATGGTTATCCTAGGGCATGCAGCTTCTAGCAGGTAGTTCATGAGTCTTTTTTTATGTTTTATATCTAACCTAGTTATGCACAAACAAGAAAAAAAAAATCAATCCATGAAAGAAAATAAAAACCCTAGTCTAAATAAATGGGAACAAACTCTAGCCAAAATTGCCCACGCAGGGGCCTAAAAGAAGATCGAGGAACAAACCCCTAAAATGTACCCCAGAAAAAGGGTCTCAAACCAAATGTATGTGCAAGAAAATAAAGTTCTAAAACCTAAATTCTATCTATAGCTGAATGGATGAGATGAGGATGTGGTTCTCCAGATATCTCATCTAGTGGTAGAAACAAGGTCCACCAAGGCGTTGCAGAGGCAAGTGTGATGCTCCTTCTCCCAATGTTGCGACTTTATTGGCAACGTCAAGGATCACCTGATCTCTGATGCTGGTGCAACATGTCTCCAAATACATGTACCTCGCACCAAACAGATAATTGAATTGAAATGTGCCTCAAATAAAATGTGTGAACCAATAAATAAATGAATGTGAGTTTAATAGCTCATTGCCTCCCCGGCAACGCCGCCATTTGACGAGTCGATTTTCGCTTTCCAAGATGATAATTATGATGATTTGTCATTGTATTTCTAAGTAGTAAAAAATCAACTAATCAAAATATTGAATTAAAATTAAACCACTCGCAGAAGAGCGGGTTGTATCCACAGGGAGGCAATGGCTATTACAAACTCATACGGGTTAAAAATAGATGTTCACGATAAATTTCGTCAAGAAACCGAGTCAAAATCACTTTTAGATTAAGCAAACAACAAGAACTAATGCTGAAATAGCAATTATGCACATCTGAGGGATTTATTTTGCAATGTGGCATAATAAAATACTAATAAAATCTCACAATGGCAAATGACGCAAATATTAATGCAAGGAGAAATAGGGGATTGCTTCTCTTTCTTCGTCGCACATGGGGGAGACCATGGCTAGAGGCGTGAAGTTCACCGGAGGTCGAGTGGGCCGAGGGCTACTCGGCGGCGGTGGTAGCACGGCCAACTGTGGCCGGAGGCAGTGGCATGGAAGAGAGAAACGGCAGTGATGGCATTCGCTATTGCTTCTATGGGCCTAGGTACGGCGCTGCTAAAGGGCCACACACGTGAGTGGAGGCATGGCGTGTGCAAGGAGCTGGCGAGGGACGCATGTGGGGAGCTAGGGCTGCACGTGGGCGCTGGTGGCATTGTAGCTGCGAGTACACGATGCTGTGGTGGCAGCTCTCACCGTGCGTAGATGGTGGTGATGGCAGCGCACTATTGCTGTTGAAGTCGAAGGAGAGGCACGTGCGGAGAGGAGTAGAGGGTGCGCTGGGGGCGCAGCAAGGAGGCGTGCACACTAAAGGTGAGGGAGGGTGGTGAGGAGGCACGCGCAGACCATGCGTGTTGCTACAACTACAGCTGCTGCATGAGTGCGGAGATTAGGGGTGCGGCACTAAGAGCGATGCTACGCATTGGGGGTGCCAACACTGGAAGTGGCAGTGGCATGCGCAAAGATGGAGAGAATGGCAACGAGGAGGCATGCATGGTGCATGTGGAGGCCGTGGACACAGTCTGGTGAAGGTGATGCGGCGAGGAGGTGATGGATTCTTTTTGGTGGAGGAAAAATAGAGTGAAGAGAAGAAGAAGAAGAAGCGAAGTGGAAGTGAAGATGGAGGTGGTGATGTAGGGGTTTAAGACATCTTAAACACATGTGGATGGCTACTGGTGAGTGGCTGCAGTGGTGTTGACGGTGGACAGGGGAGGGTGCACAGTGGTGAAGCATGGTGATGATTGCGTGGCCGTCGGAGATACGCACACAGTGTTGGCACGAGTCCACCGGCTTGGAACGGCGAGCTGTCACCTCACCGGCCAATGGTGTGGTGGAGCTCAACCTTGGAGATGCACGGTGGTGGTGATGAAGGTGAGCTCGAAGCTCTTCATAGAGGTGGAGTCAAGGCGGAGTCTCCTTGAGCCCGATTGTGGCTCCCCCTTTCTTATACCTACAGGGGAAGATGAAGACAAAGATGGAGTGTCGACCAGATCCACTTCTCCTGCTCCTCCTTGAATGTGGGTCTTCAGTGCGAGTAGCTAGTGTGGTCTAAAGAGACAGCAGCCGTTGAAGAAGAAGAAATGGATTAATAAGAAAATAAATTGATGGGTTATTTATCTACACACCCTCACATAAAATGTTAATTATAATACATGCTTATAATGCAACCTATAAAGTAATTATTTCAATGCATGTTATTCTAAATGAGTTCTAAATGTATTCAGATATGAATGCAATGCATGAAATATGCAAATAAGTGAATAATTAGACTAATCTATTTATATCTTATTGTATGCTATTTATATGTCAATACTAATCTAATGTCTAGGCATTTAAGTAACTAATTAACCCACAAATATGGGCTTATCAATTACAATATCAATGATTGGACCTACAAGATGAAGGATGGTCTACTCAAACTAGGTGGACCAACGTCAAGACCAAAGAGGAAGATGAGAAGACTGGCGAGACAACTGGTAGGTGATCAAATCACCATGCGTCGACTACTCAATTGGAGATCAGCTCCGATGCTCGAACCTCTAAGCTACGGATGGGAGCCCCATCTATTTTGGCATCAACCTCCAGTTGGGCCATGTTATTGGCCATGGTAAATGAGATACAACCTCTCTTTTTATCTATAGCATTTAGATAGGGGGAGTTAAAATCTAATAAGCTATATGTCAATCATTAAGGGGGAGAGATTTCCTTCATTTAGATAGGGGGAGATCTCAAATGATGTTAACTATATTTCCATTAAAAAAGGGGGGAGTAAATTCATAGCTATCTTATTATGTGAGAAAAATAGAATTAGAAGAGCATGTTTTAAGGGAGAGTATAGGATGAAATTATTAAAATTGAATAAACCTTTTTGACAATGTCAAAACAGGGGAGAATTTTTTTTTGGATTTATATTTATGGTTTTGTCATCAATAAAAAGGGGGTGATTATTGGTGTTAGGGTACCACGATCGTTAATTTTGATGATTACAAAATACTTGTTATTTAACATTTGCAATTTGAGTTTATAAGTTTCCAAAAATTGCAAATGGATACAAGTGTGAAGGAGCTCAAGCTCGCATCCATGGTGGATTGGAGGAGCTTGATGGAGGAGAAGGAGCTTCACGTGGAGCGAGAGCTTGAAGGAGATGAAGAATAGGATAGAAATTCTTTCTGTTTCTTCTATGTACTTGAGTTTTGTTATTTGCTTTTTATTTTTCTTAGATCATTTATTAAAGAGACTCAAAGTAACAAAATAGTGGTCCTAGGAACACTTACTCAACCCTAGGATACTTAGGCATCTCTTAGAGACTTAGAAAATCAAAGTAGGCATCAGACAGCCTGATCAGACGTCCAATCTGGACATCAGACGCTTGACTATTTGATCAGATGTCCAAACACTTAGGCTGGACTTAGTGCTTTCTATCTGTTAATTTCAAACAACCAACCCTTAGTCTAGACGTCTTAGAAGACGTCTGAGGACCTTGCCAGACGTTCAACTAGAGGACCATTGGCTTGTCAGACTTAATCATTGAGGATCAACCCTTAATCTGATTAACATTTATTTTCAGACGTCCTTAGAGAACCCTAGACATCTGATAAGTAGACGTTAGGCTAAGATCTGACTCTAATTACTTCCTTTAGATCTTATAACTGTTTGTGCCTCGGGATATCCATTCATACAATGATTTATGTTTCCAGACATCCAAACCTAGTGCCAGACGTCTGATCTATCATCTTTGCAACTTAACCTAGAACCATGTTTCAATCTTGACAAAATAGGAAGGAAACCTATCTAGAATTAGACGTCTGATTAGATTCCCAGACATCTTAAAACACCTCTTTAGACGTCCCTCTAGATCTTCTGCCTTTCTAGATCAAATGATCGATCCCTAAGATTAGATGATGACCTAGACATTTGATAATAGATCCAGACGTCTGATAACACTATTAGAATCATTAATAGCCTTGATTTGAGCCGGTTTAGCCTTGATTTGTTTCCAACGGCCACCTAAGGCTTCCATAGCTTCCAAAAGGTTGCTAAGCCATCTATAAATAGAGGACCCTTCCTTTGTTAGATACACCAAGAAATACTGCTTCCACTCATTATTTTCAAAGGAGAAAGGAATCACCTAGAAGTGTTGTTGCTCTCCAAACCATTGTCCACACTCTTGAGAGCATCATCTTCGCTGCACACCCGCTCTCCCGTCCTCACATACGAGAGTACCATTCATGCCCTTGCATAGTTCACACACTCCGCATCAATAGCCAATGCACTTCCATCAAAGGGAAGTTTATTTAGCCTATAGGATTTACTTATTTGCTTTGTGGCTCTATAGGATTTTGTATTATTGTCTTTGGTCGGGTATTCGTCTTGCGAATTCCCATCTTTCTCGCAAGAGAAAATACTTCTCGTGAAGAGGAGGGGTTTTGAGGTTACGTTACCCTCGAGTTCAAAGTAGTGTTGTTGTAAGAAGTTAAGTTACCCTTGTTTTAAGTGACTTATTTAGTGGATTTGATCAACTAGGTCGATCGAAAAATCCTAAACCGAGAGGTTTAGGTGGTGATTTTTACCCAGATTTCAGTTTCCACCTAAAAATCCTTTACGTTCTTATGATTGCCTTTTTGGTGAGATTGTTTATTATATTTTTGCATTTTATTTTATATCATGCAAATCTCACCCCCCTCCGTTAGAACCCACAGATGCATGGCAGGAGGAGGGTCTAGAGTATGAGGGTCTAAAGGAGTATTTGAGGGTTAGGATTATGAATTTAGGGATTAGGTTAACAAGCTTAATGTTTAGGATTTTAGAAAGGACGGAAGGAAGAGAATGGAGAGGGAGTAAGAGAATGGGCATTCTTCAACTGATTTTATGCCCATGTAGACATAGTTTGAATAGGCTTTTCCATGACCGAGACACTATTTTCGGGCATGTGATACGTAATAGTTGGTGGTAGCATTATGTAAATTGGACAGCTCAGGGTGAGCAAATCATAGAAAGAGTCAGATATGATAGAATTGATGATTTAGAACAAAGTGATGATAATCAGGGAGATGAATTTGATGAAATGTTACATGATATGAGACCAACAGACCTTGAGGATGTAGATGATGATGAGACATTACGGCCTAGTTTACTTGGAGGGTTAACCCCTCAAAAGAGGGGTTAAGCCCCGTTTACTTGACTACTTAACCCCTCAGTTGCTAACCTGGGTTTAGCAACTTTAACACGGGTTTGTCGAACACCAGTTTCAACTGGTGTTAACCAAACCTGTGTTAAAATTCTACACCACTTATGTCTCTGACATCTCTCATGTTTTATATACCTAACACCATTATCACGTAAACACCATAAGGGTTAACACCACAACTTAACACATTCAAGTAAATACAAACTGGTGTTAACACCACACCGCAAGTAAACACAATTACGAGTTAACACCAATTTCACATTTCTTAACACTACTTTCCTAAAAACTCAAGTAAACTAGCCCTACGAGATTATAATTAGTTTTATGATGCATCAAGGTAGCAAAGAATCCTATTGCTCCTAGAATAACATTAATGTCAAAGTTGTTATTCATTCTTAAATTATTTCAGATGAATGTGATAAATAGAGGCACAGCGAGATTAATGTTTGAGGTCCTTCAATTCATTGGGAAGCTAGTTAATAATCCTGCTAGATACCCTGGGTCATGGTATGACGCGAAGAAGCAGATACACGAGCTCGGATTGAAATGCGAGAAGATTGATGCCTACTATGATGATTGTGTCCTGTACAGAAATGAGTACTCAGGGTTGAGTAACTATCCCGAATGTGGTGAGGAGAGCTATAAGGTGGGTAAATCAACAAACATAGGCAAGAAAAAACAACCAGAGAAGGTTCTCCATTATTTTCCACTGATCTCTAAGCTTTAACACCTATTCAGTTCCAGTAAAGCAGCAAAATTGATGGTGTGGCATCAGGAGAATAAATCAAGAGATGGATGTATCGGTCATCCAACAGATTCCAATGAGTGGAATAGATTTAACAAGAATCATGCTTCATTCGTAGAAGAGGCACAAAATGTGAGATTGGGGCTTGCAAGTGATGGATTCAACCCATTCAAGAATATGTATTCATCATATTCAATATGGCTGGTGGTCATGTTAACTTATAACTTACCTCCTTGGCTATGTATATGATCCGCATTCATGATGTTGACCCACTTATCCAAGGCCCCAAGCAACCAAGAAATGTAATAAATGTCTATCTCCAACCATTGATTGATGAACTGAAAGTCTTGTGGTACAATGTTGTTAAAACATACGACGCACACAAGAAAGAAATTCTTTCAGTTGCATGCAACATTATTGTGGACAATCAATGACTTTCCAGCATATGCTAATTTATCAGGATGGAGTACGAAGGGAAAGTTTGCAAGTCCAATCTGTATGGATGATACTCATCACTTGAGATTGCCTAAAAGTAAGATGTTCTGTTATTTAGGGCATTCCAGATTTTTGGCTATGAACATAGATGGCGAACGTCACAATTCAAGCATAGATTTGATGGTAAAGCATGCCGATATTCATCGAAGAATCTGAAAAATAAACTACGCACAGGTTCTATTAGGTTGTCAGGTGTAAAAATTATGAATATATTGCAACATCTCAATGAAATACGTTTGGGTTGTCTTTTCAAATATGACTTAACTTCCTTGAGACATTCAGGATTTAGGAAGAAAAGCATATTTTTTATGGAGCTTCCACATTGGTAGGATTTGACTATACGACACAATGTAGATGTTATATACATTGAGAAAAATGTAATAGACAACATTTTAGATGTATTAAACTTAACAAATAGCCCAAAGGATACAGTTTAAAATAAGGAATGATATGGAAGTTTTGGGTAGTCATCTTTAGTTGTATGTTTAAGAAGGTGACTCACTTTTCAGAAGCTATATACAGTCTTACTGAAGAGCAGAGGAAAAGGATTTTCTCCTTCCTAAAAGACATTCAGGTTCCAAATAGGTATTCATCCCAACTTTCAGGTTGCGTAAATGAAGTGCAAAAGAAGATTAGTGGGTTAAAAAGTCATAATTCTCATGTGTACATGATGGTAATACCATCATTCATCATAACTATTTTAAATTAATCAGATCCAAGTATTAAATACTCCTAAATGATCTTCTAATGATTGTAAATCCATGCTAAACTGATTTGGGAAGAAGACAGGAAAACATGGTTAATTCTACTATTTTAACATTCAATCACAAATGCTGATTAACTAAAGGGTTAATCATGGCTTAATTCAAGGTCCAATAAGCTTACTTTCCAAAGAAGTGGGCTTGTGCTGATTGAATCAAGGTTTTCTGCATTCCGAAGACTACTTTATTACATGAAAACCCTAATTAATAGCCACACTTCAATTAAACATGTTCTGGTAGAAATAAATGCAATCTAAACCTCTTAAAAATCATTGAAAAATATTCTAAAAGGTTTGGTACCTTCGCTTTAACCAATGGAACTCGTCTGGACCAAAAAATAGAGATTCAGGCAAGAATTTGCATTATTTTGGGCTACTACGTAATTTTCCTAGTCAAATGTGGTAAAAATACAAATCTAAGGTCATCACTAGATTCCTTGGGTCCAAATTAGGTTAATCCAAAATTTTGAGAGCAATAAAAGTCCGTTTGAACTCAGTTTGCATTTTAGCCCATTTGCTCATGATTATTGCATGATTTCCCTAAGTCCTCAATCAACATTCATTTAAACCCCCACCTCCATCATTTCCTTCATCCTAAATGTAGCAGTAATAGTGGGTCTCAAAACCCAAACCCATGAATTTCATCCGTTGATCTGTCACTCATTTCAAGATCAAATCCCTCCACCTTGAAGCTCCAAACACCACCACACGACCACCACCACGTTCCTTGCTTCACATAGAAGCTTATGAACACACTAATTGGGGCTAAAAGCCCATATTCTTGTTTTTAGGTCCATGCCAACCAAGCGTCCATCACCAGCATTGAGCTCCTCATCTGGCCGTTGAAACTCCACAGGAAAACCCTCATTTGACGTGGCTTGGTACCAAGAAGCCATTTGTACCCTTGGATCAAAGAACCAACTATGGAAAGCTCCAATTAAATCCCATGAAATCATGCTGGAACACGTCAAAAATGAAAGGGAAAGGCCATGCATTTGATCCCACCCCATTGGATTTTGAAATTATTTTTGATATTTGTTGGTTTGTGCATATGGGCTTATTGCTTTACAGTTCAGGTGGTCAGGTCCCCAACGCCCCACATGTGCGTACGCTCACACATGCGTGTGGGGGACATTTTGGCCTTGGGATCTATGCATGATAGTGGGAGATTTTGGCTCTACTTTGTGAAGGAAATTGGGCTTGCTGTTTATGATGGCTAAGGGGTTGATTTGGAGACATCTGATTTGGGATGAGTTCAATTGTGTTAAGTTGAAACATAAATGTTTAGCCTTGACTTCATTTATTTTTAGCTCATTGGAAACTTGACTCTTTATCTATTTTGAGAGTTATATTCATTGCATATTTTATTCAATTTTGAATCAAATTATTGTGCTCATTTTTATATCCTTGATTATTGGTTGACTTGCAATTGTTTGCTCCTTGCAAATGACCTCAGAACTCACACTTTTCGAGCACTATAAATTTAAATGTCGATTCGATTTTCATCGCTATACTACAATGCAATTTTCTAAACTACGACGAATTCCACTTCAACAGTACATGCAAATCCTATTCCCACAAACGATACGTGGAGTGATGCCTGATCCAGTAGTTGATTCATTTACGAAGATGAGTAGATATTTTAAAGTCATATGCTTGAAGACATCAGACCCCAAATTGCTGGATTACTGGGATAAATAAATTGTAATCATACTTTCTAAAATGGAGCAGATTTTCCCACTTGCATTCTTTGACGTGATAGTTCATGTCACACTTCGTCTTGAGAATAAAGAGAGAATTGCTGGACTCGTGTAGTACAGATGGATGTATCCAATTGAACGATATTTGAAGAAGTTGAAAGATTTTGTGTTGAATAAGACAAAGTCAAAAGAGTCAATCGTGGAAGGATACCTTGTAGATGAATGTATTAACTTCTGTGCCATGTATATGAATGAGACAAACAATCAATCTAATTGACTTAAATGAAATTATGATGAAGGATTTAATGGTAATGATGAAGATTGTCTATCCATGTTGGACATCGAAGGAAGATCGATCCTCCGCGTCAAATTCAAGTCCATCTCAGAAATAGATCGATGATTGGCTCACTTGTACATTTTGAAGAAAATTCTAGAAGTGGATGAATTTTACAATGAATTCAAAAAATCCTCTGATCTATCTTCACATAAATTTTAATTCCTTGATTAGTTCAAGGATCGTGTAAATAAACTGAAAGAACAGGGGGTCCATGGTGGCTATAGGATTTTGATGTAATCGCTAATGAACCTTTAACATACAGACATTACCATTAGGGTTACATAATTAACGGATTCAAATTCCAAGTAAGGTCAATTACTGATTCGAAGGCCACGCAACAGGTTGGAGTCATTATCACTTCTGACCTAAGTACTAGTTGTGATGGGTAATATGGTCAAATTAAAGAGATTGTGGAAATGAGTTTCAGGTTTGACAGTAGGGTGGATTCAAGTGTGATTGGTTTTATGTATTTAAAGAAGGTGTTGGATTCAAAGTCGATAAGAAACACAATTTCTTAAGTTTAAGTAAGAACCGTCATATTCTTCAGTTACCAGAACCATTCACATTAGCTTGTCAGGTAGCACAAGTATTCTACATGCCTGATAATAGCATAAATGGGTGGATAATACCCGTTAGAACTCTACTGCATGAATAATATGATAAGGAGAAAGCTCCAAACCCAGATGTAGAATCTGAAGCATATCAAGAAATCCAACAAGATGAAGTTGTCCCTGGTGCAATGGACATTGATATATAAGGTAATTTGCCTAAAAAATTAATCTTTAGCCCACAAATGAAATTATTAAAGAAAATTTTCTAGTTATATGTTTTATTTATTTGTCCTTTCAATTTATGAGCTTTGTTGAAAAGCTAAGTGGCTTTTAATTTATTGCCTTCTATTATATGTTTTTCACATTCATTGAGATTCCTACACTATATTCTACAGAATGGTGAGGTTCTTCTTCAACTTATGAATAAATTTCAAATTGATCTTTTCATGTTAGTTGTGGGGTGCGCACACTTAGATTTTTTGTGATTATGTGAGGTGTGCCTACTTAGATTTTTTTTGATTATGTAGGGTGTGCCCACTATGTACTATCAATGTTATTTCTTTTTTTGTGATTATTGTAAGATCTTAAAGCATTATGCTATGTGCACAAAGACACACAAGCGGATATTAGCAATAAAAGAAATTTGCACAAATAATTTAAACCACAAAAAACACAAAATGTAGAGTGGTTCCCTACTCACTTGGGTACTCCACTACCTATGCCTCCCAGCTTAGGATTTTTAACCCGATTCTCTCAACCCAAGGGAATCCCTTTACTCACTGAGGTAATTAATGGGTTACCTCAACCCAAGTACAACAACAGGTTTGTTACAACCCAATGAGCAAAAGTTCAAGTACAAAATAAACGTAGGTGTAAGATAGAAATAAATCTTACAACAAAATACCTAAGCCTCTCAATAATAATTAAAAATGAATACCAATTGGATAGCATAGAAAGGACGTGAATTGCCTTGAAAATGTGTGAAAAAAGACACATCGAAGAGTTTACAAAAGCATAGAGAAATTTGAGAGCTACAAACTATTTTCTTCTCTTCAAAATATTGTAGAAATATGAAAAGTTAGCTCTAGAATTTTTCCTTCTCTTTCTTATGTGCAAACTAAGAGTCCTAGGGTCGTTTTATAGTGTTAGGACCTTAGTAGACCGTCAGCAAGACGTTGGGGTTTAAATCCCAACGTTCTTCTTAAAATTAATTTTATAGCCATTTAGATTTGCACCAACAGCTAATTGGTACCGGTACTGAAGTATGGGTACTAGTACTAGTTGCTCACAGTTTTTCTGCAACTAGCACACAAGAGTCCTAGTACCGGTACTCATTATGGGTACTGGTACTTGTGACTCCCAGGTTTGAGACTCATTAAGCACTGTGACCTACCTGTACTTTTACTCAACATAGGTACTGGTACTCGTAAGGTCCAGGCCCGAACTGAGTCTTCAAACTGTGGTTATTAGATATCGGTACTCTTGATTAGTACTGGTACTTATTTTTCACAGTTTTAGACAAAGGCTTAAACATGTGCCTTGCATGTGCTGGTACTTATGAACAGTATTGATACTTGCTTACAAGTACCTTGTCTTACAAAGTTTAACATTTAAGTACGTTTTTTGAAAAAGATCATAATGTTTATCCTAATTTATCTCTAATTAATTTTATGATCTATCTTATGCTTCTTTGTAAAGAGGCATATGCTCTAAAAAAATAAAATCCTAATCTAAAAGACAACAAAAGCTCCAGATCAAAGATGATCTTCAATCAACATCTCATCCTTGTCATCTTGCCTCCTTATCACCATGCCTCCTTGACATAATTCTTTGTTTGCCTTGATCTTCACCTAAATCTGAAATATCACTCAATTGCAAATATTAATCTGCAATTATTTTGTTAACACCAAAACAAGATATGGAACAAGGTTCCAACAATCTTTCCCTTTTTGGTATTGACAAAACTATCTTTCAAATAGGTAATTTTAAGAAAAAATATTTTTAGCCATTTTACATAAAAGAAATTCAAATTGTCAATTCTCCCCCTCAATATGTGTCCCCCTGAAAATATGACCATTTTCTTCTTTATTTTTCTCTCCCTTTTTGTCAATCATCAAAAAATGAAGGGGTAAACAAAATCTCATACCATTTGAATTACCAATAGTAGAATGGTGATTGTGGTCTTCATGTAACTTAAAAAATGGTTGAAGTGTTCCATTGTGTGCCTTGAACACCCATTGATCATGTTGATCCCATTGATCTAAACCTACAAAATAATGTAAAATATCATTTCTAGGTACCCATTTTCTTGTAGGTCCTTTTGGGTTAGTACCTTTCAAACCTTGAGATTTATAGACCTCTTTTGTGTTAGATCTATAATTCTTGAAACTTTTAGCCTTTTGATACATCCATGCATGCCTAGGTGCATGTGATTTAGTATGTGTATTATTGTTACTCTAAAATTTGGATTTTAGAACATCACAAAATTTAGTATTTAACCTAGTTGTTATTTTGAGATTATTCAAAGTCTCCTCAAAATTCTCATAGATATCTTCTCACTCTACTATTTTTTCATGCAATTGATTATTAGTTTCTTTTGACATTTCTAACTCCATTTCTAAACATGATTTGTCTATTTCTAATGTTTGATAATTACTCTTTAAAACCTTATTTTCCATTTTAAACAACCTAGCTTTATAATATAACTCTTCATAAGTTTCTAGCAATTCTTCAAGAGAGAAATTAGGATTTACCTCATTTTCCGTGTCTTCTGAAGTTGCAACTAAGCAAAGGTGTGCGACCTCATTGTCATCTGATTCATCAAAATCGATGTCCATGTCAGAGTTGCTATCATCCCACATTACTTTGAAAGCTCTCTTCTTCTTCTTCTTGACTTCTTTTATGTCTTTTCTTTTGTCTTCCCTCTTATTGTTCATGGGGCAATCCTTTCGCAAGTGGCCCTTTTTCTTATATTATAGCAAACAATATTAGATGAAATTTTATTCACTTGCCTGCCTTGCTTCTTAAGGAATTTTTGAAAATTTCTTGTGAGGATCTCCATTTCTTCACCTTTAGATTCTGAGGTACTTGAATCCAAGTCCTCCTTAAATGCTCTAAAAGTAATATTTTTCTTCTTCCTTAATATCTTCTCCTCGTTCTTCTTCATGTTTTCCAATTGAACCTCATAAGCCATGAGGCTTCCAATCAGATCGTCTAAAGGGAGAGTGGAGAGGTTCTTTGCCTCTTGGATGGCTGTGGTTTTTGGTGTCCAATCACTTATAAGAGATCTTAGGATCTTCCTTATAAGTTGTTCTTACATAAACTTTTGATGTAAACACATTTACACTACTTAAAATGTCTATTTATGCATGTTCTTAAGCATAGGATTGCATTTCATGATATAAATATTGCATAACACGCATCATCTTGCATTTAGAGTAGTTTGAATAAAATGGATGTTAATTGTCTCCTTTTATGTGCTTGGACAGGGCAAACATTTTATCGGGGCCTCGGATCAAAGATCCAACCGTATGGATGTGATCAGGGTGACGATTGGAGTTCAACGACTCCAAGATTGCCCTAATCAGGCATCCGTAGCATCATATATAGACCGGGGAACCCTAGAAGATCAAGGGCCAGGATGGTATAAATCCGTACTTCAGATGACAAATCCGACTGCACGGATGAATTCGGATCGACGATCGCAGTCCAACGACACAAAAATCGAGTCAATCCGACATCCGTGGCACCATCTACAACTTCCAGAAGATGGACGGCCAAGATGGCGCCACGTGGCGCCATCTCAGCCGCCCAAACGGCCGCTTGCACTTTGTGAAGGCCCCCGCCCGATCGCTCTCCGCCGTCAGATGGAGATCCAACGGCTGTGGTCGCTCGCGCTTAAAAGCGTCCGCGCGACCATTTCGTCCACGTAGCGCAGCGGCGACGCAGCTGCGGGCGAAGCAGAGGTCGCGGGTTCGAGCCGCGGTGAACTTTACACCAACATTCTTTAGAGGATTAACAATCTCTCCAAACCTCGTATACATAGCATTGATCGTCTCGCTTTTCTCCATCCTGAAACACTCATAACTTTCTGTTAGAATAGATATGTGAGTTTCTTGTACCTTACTAGTCCCTTCGTAAGTGACCTCAAGAGTATTCAAATTTTGTATGTGGATTCACATGCCGAAATTCAATTGAACTCTTCTTTTGATAATGCACAATAAACTGTGTTCATCGCTTACGCGGTGCTTACTATCTTCATTTTCTGATCTGCCGTCCATGCTACTCCTTGTGGCTCCGTATCTGAATATCTTTCTTGAATAAGGCTCCATGATTCTTCATCCATTGCCTTAAGAAATACTTGCATCTTTTTCTTCCAATACCCATAGTCTGTCCCATCAAAATAGGGAGGACGGGTTGATGATTGTCTTTCAATGCACTTTGACGTTGATGCCATCACGAGTCGAGGTGTCACGTATTCTCGCAACCCACTCAGATACCACCTGTAGTATCTTAAAGCTACTATGCTACGCGCACAAAGACACTCAAGTAGATATTAGCAATAAAAGAAATTTGTACAAATAATTTAAACCACAAATAACACAAAATGTATAGTAGTTCCCCACTCACTTAGGTACTCCACTACCTAAGCCTCCTAGCTTAGGATTTTTAACCCAATTCCCTCAACCCCAAGGGAATCACTTTACTCACGGAGGTAATTAACTAATTACCTCAAACAAAGTACAGCAACAGGTTTGTTACAACCCAACGAACAAAAGCTCAAGTACAAAATAAACGCAGGTGTAAGATAGAAATAAATCTTACAACAAAATATCTAAGCCTCTCAACAATAATTAAAAATGAATACCAATTGGATAGCCTAGAAAGGATGTGAATTCCCTTGAGAATGCGTGAAAAAAAACACGTCGATGAGTTTGCAAAAGCGTAGAGAAATTTAAGAGCTGTAAACTATTTTCTTCTCTTCAAAATATGTTGGAAACATGAAAAGTTAGCTCTAGAATTTTTCCTTCTCTTTCGTGTGTGCAAACTAATAGTCCTAGAGTCTTTTTATTGTGTTAGGGCCTCAGTAGACCATCAGCTAGACGTTGGGGTTTAAATTTCAACATTCATCTTCTTAAAATTAATTTTATAGCCGTTCATATTTGGACCAATGGCTAATTAGTATCGATCCTGAAGTACAGGTATCAATACTAGATGCTCATTATTTTTCTGCAGCTAGCGCACAAGAGTCCTGGTAGTGGTACTCATCATGGGTATCGGTACTTATGACTCCCAAGTTTAAGACTCACTAAGCACTGTGACCTACCTATACCGGTACTCATAATGGGTACCGATACTCGTAAGGTCCAGGCCCAAACTGAGTCTTCAAACTATGACCATCAAATATCGATACTCTTGATTGGTACCAGTACTTCTTGTTCATAGTTTGAGACAAAGGCTCAAACCTGTGCCTTGCATGTACCAGTACTTATGAAGAGTACCAGTACTTGTTTACAAGTACCTTGTTTTACAAAGTTTAACATTTAAGTATGTTCTTTGAAAATGATTCTAATGTTTATCCTAATTTCTCTCTAATTAATTTTACGATCTATCTTAAGTTTCTTTGTTAAGAGGCACACATTCTAATAAAATAAAATTCTATTATAAAAGACAACAAAAACTCCATATCGAAGATGATCTTATATCAACATCTCCTCCTTGTTGATGAACACACATAAATTCATGATAAATTGCTTATTTTTGATAGTTCCTAGGCTTAGCATTGCATAACATCCATTGCATGGTATTTAGGATAGTTGTATGTTTTGTACATTAATTCCTTCATTGTATATAGCCAGGGGGCAATGCGACATCCATACGGGTTTCGGATGGAAAATTTGACTATATGGATGGATCCGGAGTGACGATCGCAGTTCAGCTTTGCGAAAATCATCTCGATCTGAGAATCATGGCACCCTCTACAAGAAGAAGAAGATGGACGGCCTCGATGGCACCACGTGGTGCCATCCAGGCCGCCCAACACTGGCCAGCAGCACCACTTAACTCCTTCATCCGAGCCCTTCAATCCTAGCCGTTGGATCAAGATCCAACAACTGGGAAGCGGTTGCGCCAAGCCGCTCCTCACGACACAAAGGAAGGTCTGGCACAATGGTTGGAGCACCGGTTTGCAAAGGGAGAGCACAGGTTCGAATCCCCGCAGCCCCTCCAATTAGCAATTTGGGGCAGGCGCATGGCGGCGGCAGTGCTAGCGTACAGCAGCGCGCGCATGCACGCGCACGCCAGTGCATAGCAAGCGCACACACAACAGGGTGAGCACGGTCAGCACGCGTGATGAGCGACGCAACGTAGCACGGGTGCAGGGGTCGTTGGCGCCAGCTTTCAACGACAGCTGGGCTGACCTACAGCAACGCTTACAGCCGTCACTATTTCATTGCAAGCCAGCAGAGCTAGCTAAGGTCATGAGTGGAGGTGAGCTGTCTACAGCAACGTTTCAAGCGACGGTCTGGAGGTCGCTAAAGGTCCTTTATCCATTTTTAGCCTCTTCCCCTCCACTATAAAAGGATCTACACCCCCTCCCTTCCATGCCATCTCTACCTACTCTACTCCCACCTACTCCCAAGCTCTAGCAAGCCTACCAACACTCCATTAGAGCCTGTTCTCAAGCTCCCAAGGCGCCAATTAGTGTAGCAAACCTCTGCCCCACCAAACACTCCTACTTCCCATCTCCCTTCATAGGTCACCTTGGAGCCATCCTCCCACCTCCATTCCGGTAGTAGATCACCTCCATCTTCTCACCTCCAATTTAGAGCCACGTCGAAGCTTTCCTCAACACGACATCCTCCTACATCTCACCTCCATCGTCCCACTCCTCACCTCCTTCGTCCGAGCTTCCGCCAGGTGCTGTCGTCTCGCTGAACAGTCGATTCGGGAGATTTCCTCTCACCTCCCTCTCTTTTTATGTTTTCATAGTTTCTTGTAATTGACATTGGAAGTAATATATATCAAATTTGTTCCACATCTCTATCTTGTGATACGTTTGCTTGTTTTCTTTCATTTCAAAAATACAAAAAAATATCAAAACCCTAATATACCAAAAAGAAACGAATCGAAGCGTAGTTTTCAACTAAAGTAAACGTCGCCTCCCTATGTTCGACACGGGACTCCCTTGGAGTTTCAGTATAAATTTTATCTGATCGACGTGCTTTGCAACTACGATGATGGGTTACTTGTAACCTTGATTTCTAACATGCGAACCATGCCCGACCATTTTGGTGCTGTTGCCGGGGAGGCAACAGAATTTACTTTATTGTTTATTGTGTTTCTTTGCATTTACATAGCACTAACCCTACTTGTCTTTGATCTACTTTCTTGCAGGTACCCTAGCATGGAGATCCAAGTGTGGTAGATCGAAGTAAAGTGCAGGTAGAGTACTCTGTAAGTGTCCCCACCTTTCCCCCCCACTAGTTCATTTCACCACAATGATAACCAAGACCTAATCTACTTAGGTGTTTGCATAAACCCTAGGATAGACTTTGTCTTGTTTTCCACCTTCACCCATCTTACCCACATCTTATATAAAAAAAAATAAAAAGATATTTTCTGTGGGACGAATCAATTTACACACTCTATACACCCACATTTGAGGCACATAATCGGACTTGATTTTCATCTACTCAATCGGGCTTCCGATCTGTGGACCCAGTACATGAATTCAACACATAAAAGAGTAGAAATCATATTAGGTTAACCACCTTTTTGTGTGCCTTAATCGGTGGTGCATTTGAGCCAATTGAGTGAATTGTTTGGGTCGCACCACCTAATCTAACAGAGGTTCATTTTCTAGCTGGCCCATAGGATTCAATAATTAGGTCAAGCCAGGCACTCCATATTTTTCTTGATTTTTAAAGGAAAATACTTGAACACGTGCTTTCAACAACAAGCTTGGCTTGCCTCACAAAACTTGGTTGAAAACACCTAATATTTGAATCCTAAAAGCTATTAAGCAAGATTCGAATACTAAAACTCCCCTAATCATTAATAATCTTGCTTGAAAACCTCTTGGTTGTGCACTTTCACACATTCTCAAACAAATCATTAAGGGCACAACCCATTAAGGGTCCACCACATTCCAGAGCACCAATTTTCCAAGCCTAACTAAAATCAATTAGATGTTGGCCCTAAGGATTCATTCGCTCGTTGGGATCCAGATTGAGATTATTCATGATTAACCTACTTATACTAGTTAATCTGATGTCTAGCTAGGGGAGTAGAGTCAAATGACCGTGGCTGGGGGCTACACTAGGAATTGGAGGTGCAAGCCAAAGGAAGAACCTTCCCCCCAGTCCCTCCTTCTAACTGGTTGGATTGCCTGGACATAAGTAGAGTAAATCGTCCATAATCTTAGGACGGATTCTATAAGTCAGTAGACCTTAGGCTACCCCATCTAAGGATAGGTTTGTATTCTTGTGCTGCAGGGTTCCATCTTTTCCCCGTGCTTCCGACTTCCTTCCAGTGTATGCTTGGGAGGAGGTCATTGAACCCTAGATTGGAAGGACCTTTAGACCATTCTAGGAGGCAAAGGTTGAGCTATAGCCAAGCAGATCCCATGGCTGATCAACAACTACCTCCCCCGCCTTCGAACCAGCAGGAGCTAATTCAGAGATAGTTGGAAGAATTGCAGCAGATGCAGCAATGGTTCCAACGAATGCATGGTCAAGGTGCTCGGCCCTTAAAGGATTTTTACGATCCTTCAAACTATGGGGAACATCCTGGCATCATGATTCCCGCCGGAGACATTGAAATCAAGCCCCAAGTCTTAAGTTTGATTAATCATTTCCATGGGCTTGGCTCAGAGGACCCATTCCAACACCTGGAGGATCTGACCATTTTGGTTCAGACCACCAGAGTAAGGAATGTGAACGAACAGCAAATGATCATGCGGTTTTTCCCCCACTCTCTCAGGGATAAGGCTGCACATTGGTACCAGACTATAGGAAGGTCGATTGAAACTTGGACTGCTCTTAAGTTGGCTTTCTTGAAGAAATTCTTCCCTATTGGAAGGACTAATGCCTTACGACAGGCGATTACCACTTTCGCCCAGCGGCTGGAGGAACCATTTCATGGTGCCTGGGAGCGATTCCAAGAACTTTTGAGGAAGTGTCCACACCATGAGGTGCCGAAATGGCAACTCATGCAGATTTTCTATCACGAGTTGGTTGAGCAACTCCGTAATCATGTGGACGCCTCCTACGGAGGCAATTTCCTCAACAAGGATGTAGATGCACATAACGACCTGTTTGAGGAAATGAGTGAGAACTCAATTAATCATGCCTCCATGGATGCATTCAACCGATCCCAACAACCTATGTCAAGTGTTAATGAGATCCAGGATTCTCATTCATTTGACATGGAATTAATTTGTAATAAATTGGATAAAATGGACTTGGTTGCTAAGAAAATGGAAGAATGGATGTTTGGGAATTCAGGAAACACTTCTTTACCCACTGAATCCTAAAATTCAGGATTCCATTCCTTACGAGCTCCCACGGGGCGGGAATTCGTGAACCAACTCGATTTGGCTCAACCTGTGAACTAGGATTTCTCGAAACCATATGTGTTCCAAACTGGGGCCTTTGATCTCAGTTTCTCTGATCCTTTTCTTCATCCTCGTTTTATGAGGATGCATATGCAATGCAGGAGAATGTTAGGTCCAACCCGTATTCCAACACTTTTAACTCGGGATGGAGGAACCACCCTAACTTCTCTTGGAAAAATCAGGGGCAATAGACCCAATCTCGACCCAGCAACTATGCATCTCAAAAACCCATGGGTCAGGGTCAAGTATACACCCAGTTGCCCCCAAGATCAGTTAATCAGCCATCTTGGAATGCCCAACAATCCGTGAGGTAGGCTGATTTGAACCGGCATATGGTGGAAATGCAAGGGTCCATGCTTCAGCTTATGCAACAAATGAAGACATCCTTGGATAACTTGCAATCCGTGTTAATTGCAAACACTCGACAACCCGGATCCCTACCATCTCAACCCGTACCAAACCCGCGTAATGTGTAAAATCAGGGAAATAAAGCCCAATGGTACGGGAATCAAAGGGACCCACACGTGCATTCTCAGGTGGTTGAGCAGGGTCCCTCTTCTTCTTCTTCTGGTTACATGACCAACCAAGGCCCTCCAACCTTCACTAATCCACCTCAAGACCCAAAGCCTTATGCCTCTGCAAACTCTATCACCTTGAGAAGTGGTAAGCAGACCTAGAACCCAGAATTACCTTCTAGAAGTCAAAATCCTAGGGAGTTTGGGAAAGTGGAGGAGGCTGAAGAAGACAGTAAGGCCCAGGGATCGGAAATTGAAAATTCCACCCATATCCCGTTCCCTGAGGCCCTATTGAAAACCAAGAAGAAGAGAACCATAGATAGCAACGAGGAGCTTTTGAATTTATTCAAGAGCATAGATATCAATATTCCGCTCCTCAATGCTATTAAGCACATCCCAGCTTACGCTAAATTCTTGAAATAATTGTGTACCCAAAAGCATAAGCTGAGAGAACCCATTCCGAGGAAGGTGATTCTCTCTGAGCAGGCAAGTTCTGTAATCCTGCATCACCTTCGTCAAAAGAAGAAAGATCCAGGTGCCCCCTTGATCTCATGCATTATTGGGGAATACATTTTTGATAGGGCACTATTGGACCTTGGTGCATCCATCAACCTAATCCCAACTTCTATTTATGAAAGGTTTGGGTTAGGTGAACTTAGGCCAACCTCAGTAATGCTACAATTAACAGACCGATCGGTCACCACACCGAGAGGTGTTATTGAGGATGTAATTGTCAAGGTCAAGGATTTCTATTTTCCTATAGATTTCCTCGTCCTCGACATGGATGTACCTAATGATTTGAGGAACACGCCCATCATTCTGGGGTGTCCGTTCCTAGCTACCGCCAAGGCCAACATAAACTGTGAAAGTGGTAGTATGGAGATCGCCTTTAGGGATAAGAAATTAACTCTAGATATTTTTAAGGCGATAAGAGGATTTGAGGATTGTGGATTCATTGAGGAACTCGAGGATCAGGATCTTGAGATGTGTATGACAATCAATACACTCGAGGACTCCATTAGCTTTAGCGAAACCAACCCACAACCCTCCTCCATGGTAGACCTGCCACATCTTGAAGAGGATGTTAATTTTGTTCTTTCCCAGCCTCTTCCATTGGATCATCCTAATGAATCTTCATCAGCATCCTCCCTTCCTTCTATTCTAAACCCACCCTAGCTGGAATTAAAACCATTGCCCAAAAAATTTGAAATATGAGTTCTTAGGACCTGAAAACATGCTCCCTGTGATTATTAGTGCTGATTTGACTAAGGAGCAGGAATTGAGGTTGATTAAGGTCCTTAAGAACAACAAGGAGGCAATTGGTTAGACAATCCACAACCTTAGGGGGATCGAGCCATCTTATTGTAATCATCGTATTGTCATGGAAGATGGATCCTGCCCTTCTCGCGAAATGCAAAGGAGACTAAACCCGAATATGCGAGAAGTGGTCAAGAAGGAGATAATTAAGTGGTCGATGCTAGGATTATTTACCCAATTCAGATAGTTCGTGGGTTAGCCTTGCTTAGATTGTACCCAAGAAGGCGGGAATAACCGTTACGACTAATGAGAAGGGGGAAACCTTCACCACTCGTTCAACTTCTACTTGGAGAGTCTATATTGACTATAGGAAGCTGAACAATGCCACTAAAAAGGATCACTTTCCCTTGCCATTCATCGATCAAATCCTCGAAAGGTTAGCTGGGCAAAAATATTTTTGCTTCTTAGATGGTTATTCGGGATATAACCAAGTCCTTATCCATCCCAAAGACCAGGAAAAGACAACTTTCACATGTCCCTACGAAACCTTTGCATTCTGTAGAATGCCGTTCGGGCTTTGTAATGCGCCTGCAACTTTTCAAAGGTGCATGCTGGCCATCTTTTCTGACATGGTGGGAGATTGTCTTGAGGTGTTCATGGATGATTTCTCCATTTTCGAAGATTCTTTTGAGTCTTGCCTGGCTAACCTGGAATTGATCCTTCAGAGATGCATCAAAACACGGCTGGTCCTTAGCTGGGAAAAGGGCCACTTTATGACTCAGGAGGGCATCGTCCTAGGTCACGTGGTCTCTAATCAAGGAATTGAAGTTGATAGAGCTAAGGTGGATGCTATCTCCAGACTTCCTCCACCCACATCCGTAAAACAGATTCGCTCTTTCCTTGGGCATGTGGTTTTTTATAGAAGATTCATTAAGGATTTCTTGAAGGTTGCTCAGCCCTTGAGTAACCTTTTGGCCAAAGACGTGCCGTTCGAGTTTGATGAATCATGTCATAAGGCATTTGATTTATTGAAAACGGCCGTCACTTGTGCCCCAGTATTGCAACCACCAGTCTGGACAGCCCCATTTGAGATTATGGCTGACGCATCTGATTATGCCGTCGGGGCTGTCTTGGGTCAAAAGATTTAGAAAAAGCCCTCTGTGATTTACTATGCTAGCAAAACTCTGGATGAGGCCTAAAGGAACTACACCGTTACTGAAAAAGAATTGCTAGCCGTAGTTTTCGCTTTAGAAAAATTCAGGGCTTATCTATTAGGTTCTCGTGTCATCATCTATACCGACCACTCGGCCTTGAAACATCTCTTGGCCAAAAAGTATGCCAAACCCCGGCTTATTCATTGGATTCTACTTCTTCAAGAGTTCGATCTTGAAATCAGGGATAAAGTCGGGGCACAAAATGTAGTGGGGGATCACCTCTCGAGAATCCTAATTGATTCTCCTCATCTGGATGTTTCGATCTCTGATACTTTTCCGAATGAAACTATCCTCACAGTCTCGAGAATCCGAACCCCCTGGTTTGTGGATATTGTCAATTATTTGGCCATTGGTCAAATCCCTCAGGATTGGACCAAACAACAACGGGATAGACTTGTATTTGAGGCCAAATATTATTTTTGGGATGATCCCAAGCTGTACCACATTGGCGCAGACCAGATTATTCACCGATGCATCCCAGAAGTCAAGTTCCATAGCATACTTGAGTTCTGTCACACATCCACGTGTGGTGGACACTTTTCCGGGAAAAAGATGACCACAAAAATTTTGCAATCCGGATTTTATTGGCCATCATTATTTAAGGATGCCTAGGAATTCTCTAAGTCATGCACCCAATGCCAGACACTCGGGAACATGGCTAAGAGAGATATGATGCCCCTGAACCCAATTCTTTCCCTCGAAATTTTTGACATTTGGGGCATCGACTTCATGGGACCCTTCCCTCCTTCATTTGGACACCAGTATATTTTGGTTGCTGTTGATTACATGTCCAAGTGGAGTGAGGCAATTCCCACCTGGACCAATGACCACAAGGTGGTCATCAATTTTGTGAAGAGAAATATCTTCAGTCGGTTTGGGGTTCCCAGGGCAATTATCAGTGATGGTGGCACACATTTCACTCATGCCCAGTTTTGGAATTTACTAGGGAAATACAGGGTGAGCCATCATATTTCCACACCTTATCACCCTCAGAAGAACGGACTGGTCGAGGTCTCCAATTGGGAGATCAAGAACATTTTACAGAAAACCGTTAGGCTTGATAGGAAGGACTAGACCCAAAAGCTAGATGATGCTCTTTGGGCTTACCGTACGACGTACAAAATGCCTATCGGTATGTCTCCATTCCATCTGGTGTTTGGGAAGGCGTGTCACTTACCTGTAGAACTTGAATACTGGGCATTTTGGGCCATCAAGAAATGTAATATGAACCTTGAGTTGGCTGGGAAAACTAGGAAACTCCAACTATCTGAGTTGGAGGAGCTTTGAAATGATGCTTATGAAAATGCCAGAATCTATAAGGCAAGGACCAAATCTCTCCATGACCAGATGATTTCACATAAGAGCTTTGAGCCGAACCAGAAGGTCTAGCTTTTCGATTCTCTATTGAAGCTTTTCCCCGGTAAACCAGGTCTAAGTAGGGTGGCCCATTCGTTATTGAGCGGATTTTACCTAAGGGGGCTGTCGAAATCTGTAACCCAAAGATGGGTAATATTTTCAAGGTCAATGGACAGCATCTCAAACCCTTGGTTGACCATGTGCTCCCTAAACCCATTTCGGACAAGGTTGCTCTTACCTTACCGTAACCAACGTGGGCTGATCATCACCCAGATGAAGGCACTAAACTCAGCACATGTAAAGATTGTTTCAAGCTGACCAGAGTCTCATGGAAACCAGGTGTTATTCTTCCACTTCTACTCTCCTGCATGCTTTCATTTTTTTCACAATGAGGACATTGCAATAGCTAAGCATGGGGGGGTGGACATATTTTATAACCATTTTGTCAGCTGTAACAATGATTTCCTATTATTTGATTCTTGTTAAAAAAATATTAAATAATAATAAATAAAAAAATGAAAATTTGAAAAGATAAAAAAAAAAGAATTTCGAGATGAGAACTTAGGCATTAGGAGTTGTAAACTTTAGGAATTGATTCTTTGAGACCTGAATACTTAGACTCTTTAGGTCTTCAGGCTTAATTAGCACGGCTTATTTAGTCTCGAGTCCTCGCCAATTAAAATTTATTTTAATTTGGTAAATAATTTAAGATGATAAGTATGTGACTTATCAACCTGCCCTCTGATTTGGGGGACTTTAAGCCTAAGCATGTACACACATTTTTTTTGCATTGACTCACTTTCTGGTAGTTTTTACAGAAATTGGGTAGCTAATGGATCGACTTAGGTGGTATGGCTGGTAAGTTGTCAGTGGTAACAACTCATCGCCCTGTTGTCCAAAGCCCAGCCACAAGATCATTTTCATTGTACTGCCTTTAGGTAAATCTTAGATCAAGAAAGCCACCTACTTAAAAAAAAAAAGAGAAAGAAAAAAAAAGAAAGGAGAAAATAAAAAAAAATAAAACTACACTTCACTGCACGAGTATGGCTGGCAAGTTGTCAGTGGTAATAGCTCATCGGCCGGTTGTCCAGAACCCACCTCACAACAAAAAAAAATGCACAATAATTCCCAAAACGCCTAGGGAAGAAGCGGGGAAGTAGAATAAACTGGGGAGATATACACTGAGTTCACCCTTGTGTTAACCCCATATAAAAGAAAGTAGGGAGAAAGCTATCGATCGTAAAGATAAACCTTTAGGCAAGGTCACCTAGGGTTGTAGAAATTCGAAGTCCGTTTTAACAGCCGTCTAGTAAGTCTTTCACTATTTTTCACAAGATGCTTAGCACTTAGAGTCCTTTTCGAGTCTTGGGTGGGTCGGGTAGCCGTAAAAAGTTATCCTGTAACTCTCAAACTCCAAAAGTGCAAAAAAAAAATTAGAAAAGAAGAAAAACAAGAAAAAAAAATTTTTCTCTTCTCAAATAAGGCGAGGGCTTGGACGGTCTGCGTTTTGGCAGGCACCCAGGTACTATTGGGTTTTTGTAATTAGGTCTTGGAGTTGAGATTTTCTAAAGCAATCAATGAATTTTTCCTAATTACTCAAACCCTGATTATACTTTTATACATAGCATTTAGGTCAATTTTGCTAGTGACTAGCAAAAAGTAAGCATGGGGGTATGATGAACACACATAAATTCATGATAAATTGCTTATTTTTGATAGTTTCTAGGCTTAGCATTGCATATCATGTTATAAATATTGCATAACATCCATTGCATGGCATTTAGGATAGTTGTATGTTTTGTATATTAATTCCTTCATTTTATATGGCCAGGGGGAAATGCAACATCCATATGGGTTTCGGATGAAAAATCCAACCATACGGATGGATCTTGAGCAACTATCGTAGTTGGGCTTTGAGGGAACCATCTCGATCTGAGCACCATGGCACCCTCTACAAGAAGAAGATAGATGGCTCAGATGGCGCCACGTGGCACCATCCAGGCTACGCAACACCAGCTAGCAGCATCGCTTAACTCCTTCATCTGCACCCTTCAATCCTAGCCGTTGGATCAAGATCCAACGGCTGGGAAGCGGTTGAGCTAAGCCGCTACTCATGACACAAAGGAAGGTCTAGCGCAATGGTTGGAGTGCCAGTTTGCAAAGGGAGGGCACGGGTTCGAATCCCTGTAGCCCCTCCAATTCTCAATTTGGGGCAGGCGCATGGCAGCGGCAGTGCTAGCGAATGGCAGCGCATGCACTCAGGCGCACGTCAGTGCATAGCAAGCACACACATAGCAGGGTGCGCGCGGTCAGCGCACGTGATGAATGGGGCAGCGCAGCGCAGGCGCAAGGGTGGTTGGTGCCAGCTTTCAGCGACAGCTGGGCTGACCTACAGCAACACTTACAGCCGTCACTATTTCATTGCAAGCCAGCAGAGCCAGCTAAGGGCGTGAGTGGAGGTGAGCAGTCTACAGCAACATTTCCAACGATGGTCTGGAGGTCGATAAAGGTCCTTTATCCATTTTTAGCCTCTTCTCCACTATAAAAGGACCTACACCCCCTCCCTTCCAAGCCATCTCTACCTACTCTACTCCCACCTACTCCCAAGCTCTAGCAAGCCTACCAACGCTCCATTAGAGACTATTCTCAAGCTCCCAAGGTGCCTATTAGTGTAACGAACCTCTGCCCCACTAAATACTCCTCCTACTTCCCATCTCCCTTCATAGGTCGCCTTGGAGCCGTCTTCCCACCACCATTCCGGTAGCAGATCACCTCCATCTTCTCACCTCCATTCCAAAGCCACGCCGAAGCTTTCCTCAACACGACGTTCTCCTGCATCTCACCTTCGTCGTCCTGCTCCTCACCTCCTTCGTCCGAGCTTCTGTCAGGTGCCGTCATCTTGCCGAACAGCTGATTCAGGAAATTTCCTCTTACCTCCCTCTCTTTTTATGCTTTCATAGTTTCTTGTAATTGACATTGGAAGTAATATATATCAAATTTGTTCCACTTCTCTATCTTGTGATACGTTTGCTTGTTTTCTTTTATTTCAAAAACACAAAAAAGTATCAAAACCTTAAAATACCAAAAAGAAATGAATCGAAGCGCGATTTTCAACTAAAGTAAATGTCACCTCCTTGTGTTCGACTCAGGACTCCCTTGGAGTTTCGGTATAAATTTTATCTGATTGATGTGTTTTGCAACTACGACGATAGGTTACTTGTAACATCGATTTCTAACATGCGAAACACACCTGACCACTTGTCATCTTTCCTCCTTGTCATCATGTGTCCTTGACATAATTCTCTATTTGCCTTGATCTTCACCTAAATCTAAAATATCACTCAATTACAAACATTAATCTACAATAATTTTATTAATACCAAAATAAGATATGGAACAAGATTCCAACAGTAGGGTGCACCCACTTTTCTTTCTTGTATGTGAAAGTTGAATATGATGTTGAATGTGATTAAGAATGTGAAGAGGAATTAGAAAAAGAAGAAGACGAAGAAGAAGAAGAAGAAGAAGAAGAAGAAGAAGAAGAAGAAGAAGAAGAAGAAGAAAGTGGAGGGGGACTAGGAAGGAAATGGAAGGTAAGGAGGGGAAGGGAATGTGAGGATGGGAAGGGAACAAAAAAGAAGAGAAAGGGGAATGGAAAGGGGGAATGGGAATGTGAACAAGAGGAAGGGAAAGGGGAAGGGAATGAGATGAGGAAAAGGAAAAAGGAAATGGAGGAGTGGAAGGGGAAGGAAATGGAGGGTGGGAATGGTAAGGGAATGTAAGCATGGGAAGAGAAGGAAAAAGAAGAGAAAGGGGAATGGAGGGGGGAATGGGAATATGAAAAGGAAGGGAAAGGGGAAGGGAATGAGATGAGGAAAAGGAAAGAGGAAATGGAGGAGTGGAAGGGGGAGGAAATGGAGGGTAGGAATGGGAAGGGAATGTAAGGGTGGGAAGGGAAGGAAAAAGAAAGAGAAGAGAATGGAGGGGGGGAATGGGAATGTGAAGATGAGGAAGGGAAAGGGGAAGGGAATGAGAAGTGAATATGATTTTTGCTTTGACATTTTTTTTTATTTCCTGTTTGTTTTATTTACATGCATTTCTGTATTTGTTGGGTATAGGATTTTTGGAAAATCACAATATATAGGAGAAATGCTATTGAATTTTTTTCTACATATCTGATTATTACTTTTATTTTTACGCCGGTGAACTAGAAGAAGAAGGCCAATACAGGTGGCAAGGATCGGCCTCAGGCTTTGGCCCCTCGCAAGCAACCTTAGGCTCAAGCCCCCTGTTAGGAGCCCCAGGCACCTCGCCAGTAGTTTATGAGGCCTAGAGATGTGGCTAGATATCTCCAGAGTTAGGGGAGGGGAGCAAGGGGAAGGGAAAGAGTCTAATTTCTCCTCTGACAGATTTCGAGGAGTATTGTGACTACGAGGAGGAGGCACCCGCCAATGATGGGGAGGAGGACAATGCCTCATTTGATGAGGAGGATGTTGGGCTAGATGATCAGCCAGAGTAGTTAGCTGACCCAGATCTTTCCCGGTTGGGACCTTCTGTACCATGTCCTCACCGTATTGGTATGAAAGTTTAATAAATAGTATGATTTATTTATTTCTTCGTCATTTAATGCTATGTTATAATTGTCTTTCAAGTACAGCATGTAGGGAAGAGGTCCGACGTGAAATGGGGTGCAAGAGAGAATTCCGCAGGGAATCTGCATTACAATCTAGATCACACCAGCAGGGGAAGCAAAGGGTTATCCTCTATTCATCAGCAGAATGGGTACGTTGACGAAGGCGATCATCCTACTCTCCTACCTCAATTGAAGGTGCCAAAAGAGTAGAAGAGGCAGCTCATTTGAGAGTTAGAGGTAATTGGTAAAAACTTATAACTTATTTATATTGCTTTATATAAGTTTAAATTACATAACAATTACTACTCTCCTATTAATGCAGGCGGTCTTCGATTGGGGGATAATCTGAACGTCCCCAAATATATTCTCAAGCACACAGTCAAGATTCACAAAGATTGGAGATAAAGAGTAAGGTAAAAGAAAATTTTAACTTTATATGTTTCTTTTTTTCACCATAATTGCAATATTATTTCTAACATTAAAAATATACACTTTAGTTTTATAAGAACAGGAACCATGATGAAGCATTGCATAATGAGACTCTTTTGATATAATCGCAAATTTGGAAGGGAGTGTGCAAGCATTGTCATGATCCAGTGATGTAGGTAACAGTATTGTATATTTGATAATTTAACTAATTTTGAAGTTAATAAATTCTACCTTTATTTCAAGAGAAGACCCAGAAGAATAAGGATAATAGGGCTAAAGCTCCATCGAAGACCCATGTCTTGGGTAGGAGCATAAGGGGGATATAATTGTTATATGTAAGTATTTTTAATCATTATTTTCTTCTACACCTTACAATATTTATAATTTATTTCAATTAACTCTTTCAAATTGCAGTCCCAAATGCATCAAGGTACCTAGCTTGTTCAAGTAAGAGTATATGAGGCCACTCAAGGCAAGCTGAGTCATAAGGGAAACAAAGAGTGGTTTCATGACACATATCAGGAGAGACACGTAAGTTAAATTACACAGTATTTTTATTTCATTTCTTAATTAAAATTTAATGATATTACTTAAAGTAATTGAATTTTTCAAGATAATATGGTCAACTTAATGCATCCTATCTGAAAATGTCAACTCTAGTACATTTTAGCAGCCACTAACAGTAGAGGAGGCATTTCGAATCATCATGCCACCAGAGCATGACGAGTACATACATAGTGCAGGGAGGAGCAAGACCATCTCCACCTAGTATGGGAGAAACGGGACATCGTCCTCTTCGGCCAAGGTACTGGAGATGAGGAAGGAGATTGCGGCATTACGCTATCGAGACGATGAGTAGCGGATCGAGGAGCTGACCATGCAGGTCAAGGACTTTGCAACGCAATTCAAGGAGTCAGCTACACAGTTGCAATAGTCAACTCAGACTATTGAGGAGCTTCTGAAGGTACTTCAGTAAGGAGGTATCGATCACCCATCTTTTCATCAGTACAGAGATCGTCGTGACGATGATGATTTAGGTGGTGGTGATGGAGGTGTTTGTGTCCCAGCTTGATGTTTCTATTTTTATACATTACTATTTATACGTATATGAAATTTTGATTTTGAATCTCATTTATCGTGTTTTGAATGAATGCATTGGTTTTTTGTTGTGTGATTATACTCATATAAGATTTCTAGTTTTTTACGTATTTTTCACGTAGCAAAAACTTTTAATAAAACAAAACCACTATTTTTAACCGTTTTAAAACCAACGAGAATATTCTATCATCGAAATTGGGTTAACTATCGACTGTTATAGAACGTACGAGAGAAATGAAACATTTTCTTTCATTTTTATGAAACAGTCGAAAATATGGTCTTAGTCAACCATTATAATACGAATGAGAATATTATTATTCTCGTCTATTTTTACTGAACGGTTGAAAATAAGACCTTCCTCGTCCATTAAATAACAATCGATGTAAATATTTATGTCGACAGTGTATTTAAAGCAATCGAGAAAAATCTTCCTCCACTGTTAAAAACAAAAGATAAAAATACTCTCACGTCGAATGAGAGGTCACTTTTGTCCCATTGGTAACGTTATAGAATGATCAAAAAAATACAATAACAACACATCATTCATCAACCCTTTTTCTCGACCATGGATTTTACATTGTCGACCATGTTTAACGATCGAAAATAATAAATATTCTTGTAGTGCCATTTAGCATTGAAGTTAAAGAAAACGCAATTCCTTTCATTCACACAAAAGAGCCTTAACCACACTAAGAAGAAACCCTACTCCACACCGCTACCTTGCCTCCAACAAGGAGATCTTACATCTAGGAGCAAAAGGAGAGAAGCTTGAAGGAACTAGAAGATCAGGGAACCTTTCCTATACATGTTCTAAGCATTTGCTAATGAACCCTAGAGTCAGCCTTTGTGTTTTTATCCAAAAATTCACCTTTTGATCATGTTTTTCAATCTGAACTTAGTTTCTCATGTATGCCTAATTGGTTCCCCTGGATTCTCTTTGCTTGTACGCCGTGTTTTCATCTTAACTTGATTTCAAAATAACCATGCCCAACTAGCTAAACCAATCGATCGTTGCACAATTAACTGATTAGACTTGTCAACCGGTTGCACCCTTTTCAACTGGTCAAACTGTTATTTCTTGTAAACATGACCCGAGAGAAGAGAGCGAGAGCTACCATCCAACCTAATGATTATCAATACGTACAATGCGTGTGAATACCATGAGTCATATGTCGGATTTCCACATCACCATAGTTGGCCAATCCTATGGGATAATTTCAAAAGACTTTCCATACCCTTTTCACTCTCTTTGAAATTCAAGAGTTTACTCTTTGTTTAAAAAAAAAAAAAACTCAAGAGTTTACTCATTGTTATGACATGAATTTTTATCCTTCAACCAATAATTAATTCTATCAAAAAAAAAAAACGTTTTGAAAACTAATGTTTATAGAGCTGAAATTCGCTTAAATGGAACCCCTATTTCTGACATACTGAAATGGCCTAAAAAGGCTATATCATTGCCAACTTCAAGAAATGTGATAGAAATGATGTTAAGAAACCTCTTCTCATACTTGATGCCTATTGAAAAAATGAAACATATCGCTCAATGCATATCCACCATCATTCAGGAGATCCCTCAATAGCCGGTTTTAAAGGGGTACTTCAAAGGAATGTACTTCATTAATAATGCAGTGGTTTGGCCCCTGCCAATGCTTACCATCACTGTCACATTTGACACCGATGTCATTGCATCCCCTTGCAACGTGCATCGGTGGGTGGAGAACAGAAATGTTCACCACTGTTGACCTAAAATTATGCGGTGGCACTTTGCATGTGGGGGGAGGCAGCAGCAGGTCACGCATGCATGGTGGCAATATGCCTTCTTTTTATTACAGCTAGCCTTTGCAGTAAAACGCATGTGGCATATGCTAACCCTCACATTTTGATAATCCATTTTCTGGCTTGGGCTTCCGTGTCAATTTTTCAACCCATTGCTTCGGAGGCAAGCTGGTTTTTCAGGAGTTAGAAACCAGAGGTCGCTTATTATTGATCTGATCTGGGAACCACCTCCCTGCAAGATTTGAAAATCAATTATACCAAACGCTTGGTAATCTGTACGTTTTGGGAGATCGGCACGTAATGGTTTTGTGCTTTGATTCGTTGAAGGTGTAGCCTGTAAGTTGGATCGATGCGTAAAACTTTGATGATATGCTTACGTTGGTGATAGGATTATTGTGTGCGTTTTCTTGTTTGGCGATGCCTTTAGGTTTACACATCCATATTCATTATGCAAAGCATGTTTGGAATGGAATATTCATATCAAAGGGATCCTGGCCTTCTTAAATAGGGAAGAAACTAGACTACGCTCGAAATGATTATGGTTTTTATGAAGGCCATATGTATTAATTAATGGACGCCTAATTATCTATAACTGACAATCCAATAGCTTATTGTTTGTGCAGCAGGTTTTCTCCATTGGATAAATGGGCAAATATAGTGAATGAAAGTATGCAAACTAGGATGGATTTTGTAATACCAATATCCAACATTAATCAATTAACTTGCCTCGTTCGTTAACATCTCTCGATAGAAGGCAGGATGGGGAATGGTACAAAAGATGAGAGGATTATGTTCTATCTAAGAAGATAGAATTTGAGAACACGAGAATATTGGGTTTCTTATCTCTCTTTTCTTTTTTGGGCATCTGCCTGAGTGCATGGTCTTCTTGGCTCTCGAAAATATTATTATACTATATCTCCCTTTAATTACCTGGATTCTCCCTTTTTCACTCGAAGTTCTAAGGAATTAAGGCTGAGGTTGGCTTCTGAAGCAATTTGCTCAAGTTTGTCGATCATAGCATGCAATAGTCCGAAGTGCTTCCTTGAAGGTAAGAGCTTCTAATCGTTTGGAGAGAAGCTGTGTGGTATTTTCCTAAATTAATGCACCGAAGAGATCATCCAGATGAGTGGTATATTTATTGGATTTCGACGATAAAGGGAGAGTTGTTCTGTTAAGTCTTACTGACACACCATACGGCTTGGGGTGGCAGGCACTGTAAAGTGCCGCGCAACCGTACATGCTTTGGGTATGGAAGTAGCAGTAGATCAGCGGTGTGCATGCTTGTAAAAGTGGTCTTAAAAACTTATACAACGAGTGCAATCAAAGAAATCCATTGCTTCCTTGAAGAAAATCCTAGAAATTTTCTAACAAATTCAGGTTTTGGTCACATACTAATTAATCCCTCAATAATGGAGATGTGATGAGGTAACCATTCGATGAGAACAACAAAATTGACTCATCTTTTTTGATTGCTATATGTCATCATTTTCCATGAAATTATTAGCTCATCATTTTAACTTATGCCAAAAAAAAAGGTGCTCCCATGTTATATATGAGTTTTCTATAAAAGAATCAAAAAAATTAGTTGCATTTATGGCATAGATAGATAGAAGGGGATAATGTATTGAGATGTTTTCTTAGACTATTGCATACATTGCAGCGGTAGATCATGCTTTATATGACTAAAGATACATCCATAAAATCACATCCTAATGGATTCGATTCTATATTCTTAGATCTCGACAATTTGGATGTAAAGTTGAAGAAGAAGATGAGACCTTGTTGTTGTTATGCTCATTACTGCCAGTTTAATTGCAAGGAGACTCATATATGGTTGAAATGTTATATCTATGGTGAAGTTAAGTCATCTTTGTTCTTCAAAGAACTGATAGATAAAGAAATTGACTATATGGTGTCTAATAATGAGTGGATTGAAGCATCATACATGATTGACATTAATCTGGAACAAAGTTTGACAAAAGAGTTCAAGGGTTATAGGCTGTTATGTATCTACTGTAAAAATAGAGGACAACTTATTGATTACTATTAGAAACTCCAAATACAGAGAAGGATAAGAAAGATTAATGTAGAAAGTGGAATCATATAATTTTTAAAGGTGAGTTTTATGGAGGTAGATTGTAGAGATCATTGCATGTGCTTGTGGCAACTGATGAATATAAATTAAAAGACATTTGGCTTTCAGATTCATGTTGTTATATCACGTGTGTCCTAATAGGAAATAGTTCTATACCTATAAGTCTCTTGAAGATGGAGTTGTTCAAATAAAAAATAATTTGCTATATTGAACTAAGAGGATAAGAACTCACAAGGATTAGGCTTCAGGCCACTTCCCTAGAATTAGACTAGTGAAATCAAACCATGGGAATTAAAATCGGCTTATGGAGATGTACCTAAGTAGTATAGTTAAGGTAGTAAGTGTTTATCACGCTGAGTCAGGTTTTAAAAGTATTACATTGTAGTACAGCAGAAATAGCGTTCAAAATAGATATAATTTTATTACTCGAAAGAATTTTCAAGGTCAAACATAGGGAGAAAATTGGTATTTAGAAATCAAGATCATAATTTAAACTAAAAGAAATTGCAATAATAGTAATATCAGAGTGCAAAAATATGGGAATAAAATGGTGATGTAGATCACCAAATACTCCTACAATATCACCAAATGATTCAATATCTAAATATGCAATGAGGCTAAACTCTATCGTCTGATTCTTTAATCAAACAACTTAAACGTCTGATTGCTTTTCTCTTTCTCTGCCCCTGTCTTCTCTTTCCTCCTTCTTCTTTGACTTCTGTCTTCCTTTGCCTTCACGATCTTTCTCTTTCTCTTCTTTCTGCCTTTTCCTTCCTTCTTCTTTAGCTTCCCCTTCTTCTCTTTCTCTGTCGTTTGCCTTCTCTTCTTCAGCTTCTGCTTTTGCCTTAGCTTCTCCTTCTTCTTCAGCTTCTTTCTTCTTCTCTTTCTCTGCTGTCTGCCTTCTCTTCTTCTTCTAGCTTTGGCTTCAGCTCCTGCATTAGCCTTCTGCGACTAAGTGTTGGCCTAAAGAACCTATAGAAAACCTACCCCTACCCACGTGTAGCTCTCCTTACTTTCTCTCTTAGGATACGCTCTCCCAGAGCCACACAGACAATCATGTAATCGAGTCGGGTGCATACCCAGGACCAGGCCCACCGACGTGCGATGGTGGGCAAGGAGTGCATGGGGTCGGGTCAGGCTAGATCCGCATGGGCAGTGCCGCGGATGATACCGGGTTAGGTGAGAGAGACCTCACCACATGGATCTAAGGCGACAAGGCTATGGCACAAATTCAACTTATGCGCCTTCGGGCGCTTCGCAGACGCCGATGTGGGACTAAACGCGCCTTCTTTCTTTGCATGCCTATTGCAGAGGGTGGTTGCCTCCAATTGCCTCAACTGCTAAGGCTCTTGTCTTTAATTAAGGTCTTAGGTACATGCACGAAATGATTCCGCGCAACCTAGGCCTGAAGTCTGGAACTGGCAAGGCCTGGGGTGGCTTAGAGCTTGCTTCAAGCTCGGTCACCAATGGCGAATGACGCCTGAACCTGAAATCACAAGAACGGCCTTGCGGCCTCGTCAGAGCACTTAGGGAGAGTCGTTGGAGCACTGCGAATGTGCTGGGGGTGGTGGCATGGCGTGGCAGTGCCTATGAGCCCGTATCTAGGTAAAACTGTGTGTGTGTGAGTGGGTGTGTTCGGGGGTGCGTTTGGGTGAGTGGCACGGTGATATGAGTGAGGGGAAATGATCAGTGAAGTGTGGCAGAGGTTCTGTGAGGGTTGGCAAGGGTTGCAGTGGCCTGTGAAGGTGGAATGGCTTCATCGGAGGTGGTGGCCAGAGATGGAGATGAGGGTGATGGAGGCCGGCAGTAGTCGATTTTTGGAAATAGAGTGTGGAGAAGAAAGTAGAGGGGAGAGAGAACTTAGCTAGGGTGTTAAGAGACGACGAGGGCAAAGGTGACGTCGATCGAGGTGTAGCCGACGCTGGAGACGAAAGTGGCTTCGATGGGGGTTGGACGGCAAGGATGAAGGGGGAAAGGGCATCTGCTAGTGCGGCAAGACGCGGTTGAAGTCAAGGAGGAGGAATCCACCGTAGGTATGGCAGTCGGAGGAAGAGGAGTAGGGAAGAACGTCGGACGTTGAGGAGCCTTTAGCCGTGAGGAGAAGAGACGAATTGTGGGGATTCACAGCCAATTTCGAGTGTAGAGGAGTCGGAGCAATCTGGGCTTCTTTAAATAGAGCCCTGGAGGTCGGTTAGGGCTTGGGAAGCCCTGGAGTCGGCAAGCCAAGGAAGGCTCGCCAAAGAAGGAAGTCGTTGAGATACCCATATCTTTCATGTGCTCGCATGAGAGATTAAGAGGGAATCAGATCTCAAATGATGGTTTAGACGAGATAGAATTTCTCAGAGGATCTCCCCTCCAATTTTGGAGGAGATCCTCCAAGCAACCAAGGAGAACTCTCCTTCCAAAGCTCACCGGAGTAGGATTCCTCTGCTATAATGGTCGAAGGACCTAATTGTGAAAATGATGAAGAAGCTAGGAGGCTTTTTGTAAAGGTTTTTGAAAGATAGGGGTAGAAATGTAATCAGGCTGGACCTTTTTGCAAACTAGGTCAAGGCAAATTCTTCTTGGGTCCAAATTTTGGTACAAACCTAATTGGACCTAAGGAATCCATTGGTGAAGTTGGATTTTTGGTTTTACCACATTTGACTAGGAAATTTATGTAAAAGTCCAATTTAGGGTAAATATTTGTCTGAGACCCCATTCTAGGTCAAGATGGGTTCCAATGGCCAAATTGAAGGTTCTAAACCCTAGAGAATATTTTTCTATGATTTTTAGAGGATTTAAGTGAATTTTATCCTGACCAGAACCTTGGTTAATCAAGTGCGTTAGTTTTAGGATTTCAAAAAGTCATTTAATCCACAAGATACACACAAACCCTTTTCTGTCTGATCCAACCAACTTATAATCATATTAAGACCATTTGACCTTTGTTTAGCCCTTAAGAAAATTCGTTGCTATATTGCATTGGTAAAATTGTAATTTTTACCCTAGCTTCTTATTTTTCTTTCAAAAAGGTTATGTAGTGAATTAGGACCTTCAGTTGGTTATGAAGGAACTTTTATTCTCTTCATTATGTCAAAATGAGCTAGTTAGGGCTCATGATGGTGTTCCCTTCAGTAAGTCATTGGATTTAACCTTAGGCAAGATCTAAATAGTATGTTGGGCATGGCTAAGAAGATGAAAAGGTAACTAGATTTGGGCTCAAGATAGATTTGGGAAAAGCATATTCAAATGCCTCTTATCCTAAATATCCTTGCAAAGTAAAGAGTCAGAGGTCGATTGGCCTACTTGATCTTAACTATACAAGGTTAGCTGCTGCCTCTAGAGTGGAATAGTTGTTGAGAGAGATTATGCCATATATCAATGAAAGGTTATGATCTCCAGTCTAATCAGCCATTATTAATTGCCTAACCACAAATATATTTAATGATAATGGTTACATGTAGACATGTTAAATGGAGGCACCTTTCCCACCTTGTAGGTAGCCAAAGGATGCTATGAGATATGCTTTGATCTCGCTAAGAACCATGTGTAATCTCAAGTGAACTCTCCTCTACTTCACATCACTAATAGTTCATCAAGAGATTGACATGTCTCCTAAGGCATAAAATCATGTTAGTGAAAACTCGGTAATTAATTCCTTATCTCATGTGATTTATCGTTTCTTGATTTTGACCTTCCCTTGTGTTTGGATTTTAATTGTGCTATGGGAAAACTTAGTGACAACTCTCATGGATCAACCCTTGGCTATGAGACTTGTCATTTAGTGCCACTATGGACTTGATGTTATCAAGTCAATGAAGAATGTCTAGTACATGTTTACAAACTTCTCGGGCTAGAGCTAACAAGATAAAGATCTCAATGCTTACTTTCTTATCAGCTCCCTAATGTCTACTAATGTACCTACTAGAACACCTACTATAAAAGTGAGTCAAGCTCAAGTTGGTTCTCTTGTAACATACCAAGTGTACAAGGAACTACCTTAAAGGCCATTACAACCCTTAATGTTTAGGGCCCTAAACCCACCGAACATAATTTCAATGGCCAACCTAATTGAGCTGCTTGCCAAGGTGTTTGGAGACTCCTTCAACAAGGGTAGAATTAGCTCCCAATTTATGAAGTTACTAGGAATAGCACTAGATCAACAAATCACCCCAATGAACTTGAAAAACTACACCAGTTTAAGGAACTTGAAAATCACTTGCCCAAGGACCCAACATGATATTGGTCTACACACTTAGCAAGTTCCTACTTAATACAATAATCTACTAGTTTCCAAGAAAGCCTATGGGGAATGACAACTATCATCATCTTCCTAGTTACATCTAACCTTTGTTTCATCCTCAATGTGAAACATGCAGCAAGGAAGGTAGAGTGTGAAAAGGAGAGGGACAAGTTTGACTAAGTTTTCTCAAGTGGATTGAGTGAAAACTTGATCTATTGATAAGGGGAAAGGAAGGAAAGGACTTTGATGAAGAGCCTTCACATAGGCCTCCAATGGCACTAACACTCCACCTTGCTCTCATGCAAAGAGTACAAAAAAGTGTAATTCCTAAAGAAATTCAATTTGGTGGATTTTATATGCCCTATGCAATCGATTCGGGTTCTTGTAATAAGATTACATCCTATCTAAATAAAGAATTAGATTATTTTCCAATTAATGATATGGCTCCCTTAGTACGATTAAGGTCACATACTTGGCTAGATCAAATAAATCCAATGTGTGTTGATTCAAAAATCTAAATGATTTAGAGGATCTAATAGCATATCAAGAAACCATCCAATTTGATCATATGTTTCCAATCTAAGTTGGGATGGCAACCTTCTCTAAAGACAATTAACTAATTGATGTTCTTAAATAGATATTCGAGAACTGTCACGCGGGCTGGGTTAAGGAGTTAATCTAATGAAACAGGAGATAGCTGAAGCACTTCTCTAATGCTATCATGGAGAACGTGTATCCTTAGACCTAAGATAGAAATGTGTATCTATTCACAACAAATACATTTGGCAGACCAATAAGTTGATACTCCCACCTTGGTGTTGATACTTGAAAGTTGATGTATGTAGGAAGGGCCAGGAGACAATCTCTCAAAGAAATCACACAAATCTATTACAGAAGTGTATGTAATAGATTAAAGATAAGAGTTCACTCCACGTATATTGGGAATGGCAAATTCCACATGTGGTTGTAGAGTTCTAATCAGACTAAAGGCAAGAAGAGAAGAAGATAGACCTTTTGGAAAGGTTCTGATCTTTGCTTTCATCTCAATGATTCAATGAGATATTAAGAATAATATTATCCAAGGATGAATTATAATAGTCTAATGGAATTAAATCTCGAGATAATATTTTCCACTAACTGTGAAGGATTCACAAGTATTCGGAATACTAAAGGAGCCAAAGTGCTAAAATTTCACCTATCCTATGGTTCATTATTAGAGTGATGAAACCACTAATGATTATTGATGGGTTACTAAATGAAGAATAAATAAATTGTAATTTAAAGAGTTAAATTATATTTGATTTGGTAATTAATTACATCTAATTTGATTAGGTACAAAATTCAAGCATTGAATTGCAATTAATTTAAGTTTGGATACTTGATTTAAACTTTTCAAAATTGTTTTGGTCCAAAGATGCAATTGTCAATTAGGATTTGATCCCATCCATCAGATGGAGATCCATTGAATCCCATTGATTTGGGATTTTAAAAGGATCCCTATAAATGTCTCCCAAAGGAAGAAACCTCGATTGCAACTTTCCAATCAATCAATTGTTGATTGATCTCCACTAAATCAACCAAGAAACCTTAGTTGGAAACCATCAGGGAAGATTATGTGGCGACACCCTCTACCACTGTTATAGCTGGTCAACCAAAATCTTTTTTGGTTGGTGTTGGCAGTAATAGCCAGTCGACCGGTTAACAAATAGGCCAATCGAAAACTAAAGGGATGAAACTACAACCCTTCTCTATTGCGCCCCCTACGACTCCCCTTTATAGCCAATTGATTAACTCTTTCATGCACTAACTGGCTACTATAGGTGTGTCTACTACTACATCTCCAAAAGTTGTTCTTAAGATCCAATTTGGATTTCGAGGTAACAGTTGTCTCGACTTGTAAAGTTGTTCACGGATCTTTGGTGGAATTCATTTTCCACGACACAAGGGCTTCATTTTCCCATCAAGGAGGAGCAAGAAGGTTCTCTTAGGAATTTTTTGAGGAGGCATCACCACGTAAGATGCTGCACCATGCCACCTTAAAGGTATAATCCTCTTACTTGTGGGATCCCAGAACAAGAGCAAACTAGTTCCTCCAATGTGGTTTTGGCCTTATGCGTTTTGATATTCGTTTACTTAATCGATTTTTGGCATCAATTCAGTCTTGTTTGTGATAAATTTTTAAAATGCTTATTTCTTGTGTTTTCATGCTTTCACGATGCCATGAGGTTGTTATGAACAAACCCACTAGTGGTATCAGAGCTTTTTTCAATCCGATTTTTTTGAGAATTTTGGATTTTAGGGTTTCTGTTCACACCTTAATAAATGCTATAACTGATCGAATAGCTACACAGCCAATTGATCACTACACGGGCGACTGATTGGTGATGAGTCAATTTTCGCTTTCGAAACTAATGATTAAGATGATTTATCGTATTTCTAAGTGGTGGAAAATTGACTAATCAAAGTAATTAAAATAACCACTCAATGAGGAGCGTATCATATCCACAGGGAGGCAATGGCCTATTAAAACTTGTAAGGATTAAAAATAGATGTTCACGATAAATTTCATCAAGAAACCAAGTCAAAATCTCTTTCAGATTAAGTAAACAACAAAGCTAATGTTGAAATAGCAATTATGCACATCTTAAGGATATATTTTGCAATGTGGCATAATATAATACTAATAAAAATCTCACAATGGTAGCTAATGTAATTATTAATTGAGAGTGGAACAGAGGATTCCCTTCATGCTTGGTGTAAGTGCACAACAGGCTGCGGCTGGAGGCGAGATTCACGGTGAAGGATAAGACCTCCGAGCCACTTCTGATGGTGGTGGTGGTTTGAAGAATGGTGGCTGGAGATGGCGGCGGCAAAGAGGAATGGATGGTGGGTGGCCAACCTTGTTTTCTACCTGCGGAGAGGAGGGAACGGAGATGGTGGCACGCGACAGATGCATGGACGGCGGCACACGCTGATGGAGGACCGCAAGGAGCTGCATGCGCGTGCAGCTAGGGATGGTTGCTATGCATAGCACGGCTATGCATGCTGGGCGGCTGCGCGGGTGGACGTGCAGCGAGCGGACATGCGTGGGAGGAGCTGCTGGAGGAGTAGCTTAGAGCTCTTGCTGCTGCTGCTGGAGACAAGGCGAGGAGGCGCACGTGGTCTGTGCGGAGGCTTGATTGTGCAGCAATCAAAGGTCATAATTGACCTAAATAAGGCTAGGACTCAACATAAGTTAGGGTAATTCATGCATGCATAAGCATTATCTGCATCTTTACTGCTTTCTTTTAGCTATGCATAAAATAATGCTATAATATGCTGGTTAGGTGCATTATGTCAATTACAGGTAATAAGCTGGATTTGAAGCTGGATCTGAAGCTAGATCTGAAGCTGGATCAGGAATAATGGGTGTTGCAATAGATCTGGAGCAGAAAACTTAGATTAGATGTAATATATAATAATGTAAGGGAGTTAAGGTATGCTATTCTATTAAGTAGGAATCAAGCAATAAAATATGAAGAACTTAGGACCATCCTAGCCCTAGGACAGCTTAGAAGCTTCCCCAAGCCTTAGCCACCCTTAGATTAGATCACCGCATAGTAGGAAACCTTAAAACCCTAATTCCAACCTCTATCTGGACGTCCAGATGAATTATAGGGTGTCCAGAACCCTTAGCCAACTCCTGCACACCTTAAACCCACTTTTGCAGTGTTATTAGATGTCCAAACGCTTAGTTAGACATCCAATTTCTGCAAAATACCCAAGACAGAAGCTTGAATTCTTCCTGACTCTGGTTGGACGTCCAGAAAATAAGTCTGGACTTCTGATTTTTTAGTATAAGATGTCTGATTCCATTTTTGGATGTCTGGAACTGTTCTCCAATTCCTATTTTGAGATTCAAGCCTAGATCTTAGATCTCTATCTCCCTAAACCTAATTCCAACCCCATAGGAACCTAAATTAAGGTACCCTAACCCTAGTACATCACCTCTAGACCTCCCTAAAGACCTAATTAGGTCCTCACTAAACACAATTGACTTAGATCATAGTTAATTACCATTACCTAAGTCAATTGGACTCATAGGGTCCAATTGAGCTCAAATCTCAACCCACACAAGTCCAATTAGATTCGGTGAGAACCCAATTGACCTAAGCCCAATCTAATTGAGTTATTTCACTCTCAATTAGGTTCACACTCATTCAATTAAACTTGTGTTAAGTTTAATTGCAATTCCTCCCTAGCAATTAGGGTTTGCAACCCTAATTTAAGGCCTGCACCTACCTAAACCCCTTAGGACCTAACCTAGACCACTTAGCCACATAGGGCATGGAATCACACTCACACACACACACACCCATTCACACACACACACCTATCTAGAGTTCTCTAGAACTCCCTTCAAAGTGGCGCCACTCTTGGTTGCCAAATTTAGCAACCAAGAGCCATTCAATTCTTAGATCAACTTTTTAGGGATCTAAGAACTAACCTCTCTCACCATGGCCGGTCACTTATGGGACTCTCTCTAGGGAGTTCCACACTTCTCTAAAGAGACTCCCTTAGGTCTATAAAAAGACCTAAGGGGTGGCCATTTGCACCCATCTCATTCTTGGCATTCATTCATCCATCTAGGTTAGCTACCCTTACATCTATTCCACCTCCACGAGGAGCACCATGGAAGCCACCATCTCCACTCCAGGATGTTGGATCATCTCCCCAACCTTTCTCCAAGGGTCGGCCTAAGCACCATTGGCCAGCCCTCCTTCTCCCCTCAGCCACTCAAAGGCCATCGGAGCCTACCTCCGAATGCCATTCTTTTCAGCTAGATTAGTAGCTTAGCTCTTTATAGTTTTACTCTTTCATTTACTGCCTAGTAGTGTAGCTCTTATTCTGTCCCAATGATGCATGCAAAATCCCCCCATAGATTCCTGTATGCGATCATTTTTTGTTAGCTAGATTTGTGTTTTTCAAGCTTTCCTTTAAATTCTTTGTTGCAAACATCCTTCTGAATGAATGAATAAAAGATATATATTTTTTTATATACATATCTCTATGTTGAAAACCACCATGAGCTTATTGGTTGTGATCTATTTCGTGTAATTCAAGTTGCTTGCTTTTCATTTATATATATATTGCAATAAGCATGTCGGTTCCGGAAAATATAGAAGATTTGACTATAAATGCATTTTCCGTAAACAGCCACAACATAACTAGAATTGTGCGCATCGAAACTCATACTTTAACCTTTGTTATCTATCTAACACACGCGCATATAATCAGAGTTCAAAATAGATGTGGCAAAACTCTAATCTGAAGATTGGAAACTGGCGTGCAATTCTAAATAAGTAGAGCGATAAAATATTGATTTCAAATTTGAACAAATGCCTCCAAAGGACAAACGACCGGGACTCAAAGTCTCGTTATCTTTTTATAAATATTTTTAATTGATCATATTGCGCACTATACTACGATGCATTTTCCTATCAAAAATGTACTCTACGACACACAAACAAATGGCATCGTTGCCAGGGAGGCAACATCATTTTTTTTATTTTGATCTTTTGAACCATCACTGATAAATCTTCCTCTACTTTGTTTTTGGATGTGCAGGACAACATAGGAAAAATGGGATCTGCGCACATGAGCGCGAAAAAAGATTTCCAGGTGTGCATCATACCCTCTTTAGTCTAGGTTTTCTTTTGAACCCTAGGATACATTTGCTTCTAGCAATTTCTTTTGAAAAAAAAAATACTTGTTCATTTTCCTGAAAAAAAAATCAAAAAGAATTCAAAAAAGTCTAGGTAGTTAGACTAAGTTTCTTTTTGAATCCTAGGTTAGTTTGAAATAGCAAAAAAAAAATTGTGAAAATCCTTAGAAAAAAAAATCCTTTTTGACAAAAAAAATTTGAAAAAGAAAAAATATATATTTGGTGGAAAGTTTGAATTTCCAACTCAACGTCTTTCACAAGCTTCTCCACCATTCTCTGATTTTCGGTTAGATTTTAAAATTTATTTTAAAAATTCGATTGCTGAAAAACTAGTGAATAAAAAATTTTGAAATTTGGGGTAGACCTTCATTTTCAAACCATCTTTCAAATGACACCAATTTTTTGGAAAAATTCTAATTATAAAATTTTTAAAAATTCTTGAAGTGAAAGGGGGTCAAACTGACCCAGATTTGAGATTTTTCAAAATTCAAAAAGTAATTCTGAGGAATTTGTGAATTTGTTTTGACTAAGAATGGTGGGGTTTGAAAGCTGATCTCATTGGCTTTATTTTCCATATTTTTTTCAAATTTCTGAAAGTAATTTGATACTGTTTCAAAGCAAAAAATCGACCAGGGGTCAAAATTCCAGATCTGACCCCTGACATTCAAAAATCTCTAGAAATTCAGTTGAAATAAAAATTACAAAAAAATGTTCTCTAAAAATATAATTGAAAAAGGAATCTACTCGCCAAATTTCAAGTTAATTGGATTCCAATTTTTGTCAGAGAACTAATTGTATTTCTTGTGGCTTGCTGAAGAAGAAAAAAAAATAAAAGAATAAAACCCTATAATTGCATGAACCCTAGGTTACACCTTTAGGGTTACAATTTAGAGACCACACTTGGGATAACCTAGACTTAGTCAAGTCTAGTACTTAGCAGGTGAGCTTGGTCACCTTGTGGGCCACTCACAAAAAAAAACCCCAATTGAAGAAAAACGGGATAAAAATCAAGTCTAAAACACGAAATCAACCTGCATTCGTTGTCGTACTATTGGGTGCTTTCAACCTCTTGGCCGAGTTAGTAGAGAGGCAGGATTCACTTTCAGTTGGTTGTACGACAAATTTTCTTCAGGAATTAGAACTTAAAACGAAAAATCTGGTCATTTGATTCATAAGGACCATCTGATTGATAGGGCCTTAGCCTTGTCAGGCTTGGCTACACCAACCCAGGGGTTGGGTGGTGTATGCAAGAAAGGAGGTCACTTAGACCTCAACTGGTTGGACCTTGGGAGCCACTCCCAAGGAGGCGAGTCACCTCGTCGGGACCATCTTCTCCCCCCACTTCTTCTTCTCCCATAGCCGCAATGGCTAATCCTGGACCTGGACCTAGACCAAGTCAGGATATTGATAATCTGGACCTGATGGCTCATTTGGAAGCTCGGGTGGTTGAATCTGAGGAGCAACATCGGCAAAGAATGGATTGCATTTTGATGGCGCTTGACAAAATGCAACATCCACCGCGAGGAGAACAACTACGAGATTTCTATGATCCAGCCACACCAATCGTCGCACCCTTAGTTAGGGTTCTAGCAGGCGGAGACGCATTTGAGCTCAAGCCCAATGTGATTGGTTTGATCAGCACTCACTTCTATGGAAACTCAAGTGAAGATCCGTTCCAGCACCTAAAGGACTTGAGTCAACTCGCAGAAACGATTCAACCTCGGGAGATTGATCTTGGGATTGTTCTAATGAAGCTTTTCCCATTTTCTCTGAGGGACAAAGCTTCATACTGGTTCAAGACCATTGGGAAGCCAATTGGAACCTGGCCGGAATTACGACGTGAATTCCTGCAAAAGTTCTTCCCAATCAGTCGAACAAATGCAATGAGGTGCGCAATCACGACTTTCTCCCAAGGAGCTAGGGAGAAGTTGCATGAAGCCTGGGTCCGATTTCACGACCTTCTCTGAAAATGCCCGCACCATGGTATACCCAGATGGCACCTAGCTCAAATCTTTTACCATGGGATGGATGACACACATCGGTATCTGGTTGATGCATCTAGTGGTGGGAATTTCCTCGCAAAAGACGAGAACAACACATTTGAGTTGTTCGAATCTTTGGCAGAGAACCCGATGAATGCCGCGTCCATGAACCAGTTCTAGCAGCCTGGTCAGCAGCGGATTGGTATCCATGAGGCTCACGCCGAGTCTATTCGAGCTGACATGGATATCATTGTCAAGCAGTGATGGGTCGACTTTTCGCTTAGCGTTATAGTATTTAAGCGGTGGAAAAATCGACTAATCAAAAATAATGGAAATAACCACTCGCAGAAGAGCGGGTCGTGTCCACAGGGAGGCAATGATGCAATTAATACTTAATTATTTAATGTTATTTCGGATAGTGCGAAATTCCTTCTCAAATTAGACTTAAAATGTGAAGGAAAGTAACTTTGCAATAACCTAAAAAGTTAAGGGTGTAAGTGCAGTTTTCCCTCATAGAAATCCTAAGTAAATTTAGGATGAATTAGTGCAATTTTCATGTGATGTGTACTAAAGACAATTAGTACTTAAATCAAGTCCAAAATCAATCTTTAAACTAGCCAATATTAATACCATGCAATTAGAAAGAACTGTGAGTGCTTAAATGCAATTCTGCCACAATATAATAATAATAAAAAAAATGAAATTGGTGGAAATGGCATTGAATGTAATTTTTAATTCTAACAAAAACAGAGCATTTGCTCTCTCTCTTCCTCGCGAGAGAGAGAGAGAGCACCGGCTGGGCAGTTGCGAGGCTCAGGAGGACAGTGAGGATGGGGGCTCTCTGACGGTGGCAGCGGTGGCGGCGGAGATGGCCGGAGCTGGCCGGCGGAGATGGTCGGAGCTCCGGCCTGTTGAAGGAAGAGGGCGGCTGCTGCTGGAGGTGGAGCACCCGGGCTTGCGCGCGTGCTGGTGCGCGGTTGCCTGCCGATTGCTGTCGCAGATGGGCGATGGAGCACGCTGCTTTGTGGCTGGAGGTGGCTGCAGTTGGTGAGCACTTGAAGATAGGAAGCGGAGGTGCTGCACTGGCTGGAGGTGGAGCGCGCGGGCGGAGAGGGCGTGCGCCTGCAGGGAGATGGAAGGCGCTGGCGAACGCGCGGTTGTGTGCAGGCAGGTAGAGGGAGCGCCTGCAGCAGGAGGCGCTGGAGGATGGATGGGTTGATGGTGCAGGAAGGGGGGCGTCTGCGGAGAGGGTGCTGGTTCTGAATTGCAAGGGGGTTGGAGCGGTGGGGCGCGCTGGATGGTGCGCTGCAGGCAGAGAGCACGTGAGCGCCTTTTGCAGGGAGTGGCGCGCGGTTGAGAGCGCCTGCGGGCGCAGCTGCGAAGGCGTGATGGCGCTCTCTAGGGAGGTGCGCCTGCAGTGGACGCGCGGTTGGGAGTACCTGCAGGTGCGGCTGGATGTGGAGCGGTGTGTGTGTGCTGTGCGGTAGAGATGGAGAATTGCCTGCAGCTGGTGAAGGCGCGCGGTAGGGAGAGACGCTCGGTGCTACTGCTTGAGGTAGAGAAGGAGCGGCACAGTGCTCGCCCTCTCCATAGTGGAGAAGAGAGAGCCGTTCCCTGCAGGGGGAAGATGATCCCCGTTCTTCTCTCCACCTCTTCTCTTTAACTCCTCTCTCTCCCCGCGTGCGTCAATCCCCGGATTTCCAAATCCCCTTTCTGGTTTCAACTGGCGAGCATTGGAGAAGATTGCCCCAATGTCCGGCGGAGGTGGGGGGAAAGAATCGCGACTGGATGTGTTGGGGAAATTATCCCCCCACCCTTGTTCTTTCTGGGTTTTATTACCTGCAAATAAAAAGAACATAATCATTACACATTAAGTCATAGAATGTTATAGAATTAAATCATGATGCATATAATTATTCTATAACTTAGTGTAGTTATTAACAAACCTAAATTGTTAAAAGAGAATTACTTAGGCTTACTATTAGTCCATTAAAATGGACTCATCAAGCAGCTGGATAAAATAAACCTAATTGAGAAAAAGATTGACCAAATTAGTCAGGGTCAATCTGACATGAACTCTGCTGCTCCAAGACCCTCCTATGCACCCTGAGCCCCACCAGCTTGAGTTAATCTACTCACTCAGGATGCATCTTCTCCTTATTTATGAGATCCCACATATCAAGATCCCATAAACAATTCTAATCTAGCACCTTACGACCAGGGTTACGCACCACCTGCAGATTATAATATGTATCCCCTTGATGGATATACGTCTTAGACATCTTCGACCTAAGAGGACGTTAGTGCTGTTCAAGGATACGAGCGTAATAACCTATATTCAGAGACGTATAACCCTGGTTGGCGCCAGCATCCGAACTTCTCCTGGTTTGGTAATTCACAGAGACCACATCAAAATCCACACTACCAGACCAGGCAATACGGGAATGCGCAAAACACGTACCCTAAGTAGCAGCCATTCCTGTCTTAGCATCAGCAACCCCGTTCTTTATACCAACCACTGCACCAAGCTGCCAGTGACCCTCCAAAGCGGGCTGACCCTTTGGAGGCATTGAAAGAGGAGTTGCAAGAATCAATGAGGAAATCTACACAGGATAGCTTGCAGATAATGAAGGCGATGGCTGACCAGATATAGACTATACAGAACACGCAAAACCAGTTGTTGCAGGAACATAAGGCTCAAGGAGCCTTGCCCTCCCAACCCATCCCAAACCCTCAATATGTGCAGAACCAAGGCACCCCACCTAGGTTTCAGGCACCACAAGGACAGGCACATGCCATATTACAGGCGCCTCCTGCACCACTTGGTTATGCTCAAGGCCAGTCACTTTTGATGCAGAACCCTGCATACTCTGCCCCTTCCGTTCCCCAACCACCTCATGGACAGCAAGCCGATGCAAATGCTGTCTCTTTGAGGAGCGGAAGGAAGGCATTCAACCCACCACATAGGTAGGTGGGTCCTGATTTTTCTCACCCTTCGCCATAGGCAGGTTTGACTTCTTCATCTCAGGAGCCACCTACGGTAGATAAGGGTAAGAGGCCATTTGACCTTGAGATTCCCATCCCTTTTCCTGAGGCTCTGACACGAAATGTAGTATGGAAGAAGGACACGCGGAATTTTGAGGACCTGAAGACAATGTTCAGGGAAGTACATATTCAGGTCCCCCTCCTCGAGGCAATTGATCACAACCCCACTGTCGCTAGTTTCTTCAAGACTATTGTACCCTGAAGCGATAGCCAAGAATTGGACAACAGGCGGTATTGTCAAAAAAAGCTAGTGCTGTGATTCTAGTTGACTTGCTGTCGAAAAAGAAAGACCCTGGTACCCCACTTATATCCTACTTCTTGTAGGATTCTCCATTTGATCGGGCCGTTCTAGATTTGGGTTCATCCATCAACCTAACTCCCACTGCCGTATTTGATCGATTTTGATTTGGGGAGTTAAAGCCCACCTCGGTCACGATTCAGCTGGCTGATAGATCAGTAAAAACACCGAGGGGGGTGGTTGAGGACGTGATCGTAAAAGTCCGCAGATTCTATTTTCCCACAGACTTTTTTGTTCTCGATATGGAAGTTCCTCCTAATCTCCAAGATGCACCAATCATTTTGGGTCACCCATTTCTAGCGATAGCCCGGGCGAATATTGATTATGCATCCGGGTGTATGGAGATAGCCCTAGGTAATGAGAGACTTCGACTTGACATATTCAGGGCATCAAGGAATTTTGACTGTGATTGCATAGAGGAGGATGGTGAAGACGAAGATTCGTCATACTGTGGTAACATTGGGCTCCTTTATGACGACCCAATGTCTCCTTTGTTTGCATTATCAGGGTTTTTGGACCTCGATCCACACAGGACTGAGACCGCTGCACTGCACATTTCTCCCCGAGGATCTGACTGTTAGGGTGTGCTTCTAACTACAGCACCCATGAATCCAGCTATCCTGATCCACACACTATTGAATCGCCCATGTTGTTGCAGGAAGACATGACCACAGTTAACGGGTTTCCCATTAACATAGCCACAACCAATTATTTCACAGGAAGCGAATCAGTAGAATTCACATGCATATGGATGAACAGATTCCCACCCTTAAGTTTGCTCCTCCCACTCTCATTTCTAACTCTGACCCACCTGTGATTGAATTGAAGCTCTTACCTGACTCAGTTAAGTATGTGTTCTTAGGCAAAAGTGAGACATATCCAGTCATTTTTAATGCCCACTTAACCCAAGAATAGGAGCATCAATTGATTTCTACGCTACAAGACCACAGGGTTGCTATAAGGTGGAGTATTACTGATCTCCGTGGTATTCACTTCTCGTATTGCACTCATCACATTTACACGGATGAAGGGGTGAAACCTTCCAGACAACCTCAAAGATGGCTTAACCCAAATATTATAGAGGTTGTTAAGAAGGAGATCATCAAATGGCTGGATGCAGGTATTGTGTACCCAATCTCTGATAGCCAATGGGTGAGTCCGATCCAGATAGTGCGCAAGAATGCAGGACTCACCGTTGTGAAAAATGATAAGGGCGAATCCATCCCGACCTGCACTGCGACATCTTGGCGGGTCTGCATCAACTATAGGAAATTGAACATGGCTACCCAGAAGGATCACTTTCCTTTGCCTTTCATTGATTAGATCTTGGAGCAGTTAGCTAGACGCAGTTTCTTTTGCTCTTTGGATGAATACTCCAGGTATAATCAAGTAGCGATTAGCCCGGAAGATCAAGACAAGACCACATTCACATGCCCCTTTGGAAATTCGCTTTCAAGTGGATGCCCTTTGGCCTCTGCAATACACCAGCAACATTTTAGCGTTGTATGATGGCCATCTTCTCTGACATGATTGGGGACTATGTGGAGGTATTCACGGATGACTTCTCCATTTTCGGAGATGATTTCACATCTTGTCTTGATAACCTCACCAGGATCCTGAAACAGTGTATTGAGGTAAACCTAGTACTATCCTGGGAGAAAGGCCATTTAATGGTGAGGGATGGCATAGTACTAGGGCATAGGATCTCTAAAAATGGACTCAAGGTCGATCGAGCTAAATCTGAGATTATTTCCCACTTACTGCCACCTAGCTCGGTCAAGTAGATCAGACATTCTTGGGTCACGTCATCTTCTATCGATGATTTATACATGATTTCTTGAAAATTGCATGACCTTTGACGAATCTCCTTGTTGCCGATGTCCCATTTGAATTTGACAACTCGTGTCTCAGCGCCTTCAATACTTTACGAAGCGCTATCTCTGATTCCCCGATTCTCCAACCACCTGACTGGTCGCTTGATTTCGAGATGATGTGCGATGCTTCTGACTTTGCCGTCGGTGCTGTCTTAGGCCAGGAATGAGAAAAACAACCTTTTGTCATATACTATGCTAGCAAGACGCTAAATGAGGCTCACCGCAATTATACTGTCACCGAAAAAGAACTGCTAGCAGTAGTATTCGGGTTGGAGAAATTCAGATCTTACCTATTAGGGTCCAAAGTCATCATCTTCACTGACCACTCCACCCTCCGGCATTTGTTGGCAAAGAAGGATGCCAAACCATGACTCATTATATGGATCCTTCTATTGCAAAAATTTGATGTTGAAATCCACGACAAAGCTGGAAAACAGAATGTTGTGGCAGATCACCTATCCAGATTGGACCCAGAGCACATTCTTTATTCCCTGCCTATCCACGAGCAATTTCCTGATGAATCTCTTTTGGCAGTTCACTCTGTTGAGTTCCCCTGGTACGTAGATATCGCGAACTACCTTGCCGCAGGCAAGATTCCCGCGAACCTATCCAAGGACAGAAACTCAAATTCACTGCGGAGGCCAAATTCTACCTCTGGGATGACCCACTACTCTTCCGCATTGGAGCAGATCAGATTATTCGAAGATGCATCCCAAATTCTGAGATCCCCAGTGTGTTATCTTTTTACCACAACGATGCTTGTGGAGGTCACTTCTCGGGATGGAAAACCACTGCAAAAACTTTGCAATCGAGATTTTTTTGGCCAACTATTTTCAGAGATACACACGAATACGCCCAACACTACAAATGATGCCAGTCGGTCTGTTCTATGACTAGGAGAGACATGATGCCACTCTGATAGCGATTATTACGTGGTTTGTTAATTAGGTCATTGTAACGCGTAAAACCGATCAACTCTTAAATTTATATTCCTAGATAGGGGAGTATCTAGGGTCGTCTAAGGAGGCTAAATGTTTGCAAAATTAATCCTCTTGCTTACAAATAGATCTCAACTTTCTTTTTGGTATTTTTTCAATATATCATTTTTTTTTGTTTTTGAATTAAGACAACATGCGAAATGGTGGCGGAAAGGTGATTTACACTTCAAATTTAAAATACTACTTCTAAGTGGCAAGTAGAACTTCTCCCTAAGCTCACTCTAGGCAAGTGGAGGCCTAGAATAATTAGGGAGAGGGAGTGAAGAATGCTAAAAACAAGCAAGTAAAAATGCAAATCATAAACTGCAAAGAAGGCAACTAGATAAAAGAAAAAGTGTTTTACAAAAAGGCCTAGTAGAGGAATGCTTCTACTACTAGAAAATTAAAATAAAGAAAAGCAAACACAAATCCTCTATATAGATGGTGAAGAAGAGGGTTTCTTGCTCCAAGGTTGGTGGCTCCCAATCTTGAAAAGAATCCTTGAACTCCTTCCTTGCTGTGCTCCGCCAAGGTGATGTCCTCCAAGGCAAGCCCTAAGGGGGCGTGCCCTAAGCTTCTCTCCAAGGGTGGACGTCCACCCTAGGTCCTTCTCCTTTTCCTGGCCGTCCTCCTTGAAGTGGAAGAGTCCTCCTTGGCGTGGCCCAAGTTGAAGAGAGTGGGGAGAAGAAGGCACCAAAAGGGCTGGTGATGTCCCCCTTTAATCTCCTTCTCTACTCCTTCTTCTTGGCCGTAGGTATAGGTGGTGTAGGTAGCAAAATACACTAAGGGAGGATGCCCCAAAATGGTGGTAGGTGGTGGGTTTTTATAGAATAGGAAGGGGGCTAAGGTGACTCTTGGAATGGAGGGCTAAGATGAAGAGATGGAGGTGGTTAAGGATCCAATGGACAAGGTGAATTGGCGCCAACTCAAGGGGTGTTAAGGGGGTGGTTATGGTGGTGTTGGTGGCTTTTAGTGGTGGAGAGACACCACCATTTTGGTGCCATCCTAGGGTCTTCTAGAAGGGGGGTTAGGTGGATGGTGGAGATGGATTTAAGGAGAGGTGTATGGTGGAGATGAAGGGAATTTTGGAGGGAAAGTTGGCACCAAAAGGGAAGGGTTCTAGAAGGTTATTTTGGAGGGAAAATAGGTGGCTTTTGGTAGTGGTGATGGGGTGAAGGGGTGTGATGGTGGTGGTGCCAACTTGGAGTAGGATAGCAAGCTTAGGTGAGCTTAGTTGATGGAGCTAGCTAGGGTTGAGTTGAAGGTGGTGGATGGCCAAGGAGCTGTGTGCTAGCTAAGCTAAGCTAAGCTAGCTTAGATAGCTATAGAGTAGAGGAGAAGGTGTTGGAGCTAGGGTTTGGAGGGAGGAGCTGAGGAGGAGAAGTCTGGAGCTGAAATTGGAGCTGACTGCTGCTGAAGAGGCTGGCATGGAGCTACTCTAGCTGGCTTAGCTTGCTAGTTCTTTGCTAGCTGCTAAGCCAAGCTAAACTAAGCTAGCTTCTACCATAATGAGCTAAGGTGAGCTAGGTCTGGTGCTCCCGGGGAGAATCAAGCTGGTTGAGGCAGCTAAGGTAGCTTAGCTCAACTGAGTTGAGCTAAGCTAAATCCCCGGGAGCTGGACTTAAGCTTCCTGAGCTGGGATGAGTTCTTCTTTAGCTGGCTGGAGTTGAGTGGAGCTGGATGTAGCTAGATCTGAGCTCGGGTGAACTCCTGTCAACTCAATTGAGCTAGCTAGAGCTCCCTGTGGACTAGTGGGAGCTGAGATGAGCTAGACTCAGCTGAGTTGAGCTGGATCTGAGCTGACTTGAGCTAGGGTGAGCTAAGATGAACTCTTTTGAGCTACCATTCAGCTACGATTAGCTGAATGGAGCTAGGATGAGCTAACTCTAGTTCAAGTGAGCTAGGTTCTAGCTGTGGTGAGTTGGATCAAGCTGAATTCCAGCTAGTCTGAGCTTCTCCTTTACCATTTTCCTTCTTGAGTGCTAGGGTTTTAGGGATCTGTATATCTGTTCATCCCTAACACTCACAAAAACATATCAAAAAGACAATAAAAAATGCAATGCATGCTTAACCTAATTTATGCCTAAATGCAGCCCAAAAACTCGTTTACGGAGTAAAATCCTAAGAGCTAGGTCTGTTTAAATGCATAAAAATGATGATAAATTGGCGTTTATCACACTCCAGCCCATCATGGTCGTAGAAGTGTTCGACGTCTGGGGCATCTATTTTATGGGCCCTTTTCCGAACTCGCATGGCTTCGAGTACATATTACTAGACGTTGACTATGTCTCGAAATGGGCCGAGGCCATCCCGACGAGACGGGCTGATCATAAGACCGTCATTTCTTTCGTACAGCAATACATCTTCGCAGGATTCAAAATACCCCGCACTCTTTACTGACAGGGGAAGCCACTTCATCCACGCCCATTTCAGGTCATTATTAAAGCAATACGGGGTACATCACCGTATAGCCACCCTGTATCACCTGCAGACCAATGGGCAGGCTGAAGTGTCTAACCATCAAATCAATTGTTTCTCCAGAAGACGGTTAGGCCAGACAGGAAGGACTGGTCCGATAAATTAGTTGATGCACTCTGGGCATATCAGACCGTGTACAAGGCCCCACTCAGAATGTCACCATATCGTATAGTATATGGCGAGTCCTGTCACCTTCCTGTAGAGCTGGAACATCGTGCCTTTTGGGCGGTGCAAAAATGTAACCTTGACCTCGATGCAGGAGGTCAAGAACAGAAACTCCAGCTCAGTGAATTAGAAGAGATCCGATGGGAGGCCTATGAGAACGCATTGATATACAAGGATAAGACCAAGGCCTTTCATGACCGCCACATCTGGTGAAAAGCATTCACGCCCACCCAGCAAGTCTAGTTGTTCGATTCACGTTTAAAACTTTTCGCAAGGAAGCTCAAGTCCAAGTGGACTAGCCCGTTTATTGTGATTCATCCATATCCTAATGGGGCAGTCTAGATCAGGGACCCAAGATCTGGGCATATATCTACAGTAAATGGCCAGTGCCTCAAGCCATTTTTGGCCCAGGAACCTCCTCCACCTAACGAGATTGTTCATCTTATTAAGGACGTGTGATTGAATTCTCGCCCAGCTGGAGGTGTTAAACTCAACACGTATAGATAGCATATCCCACATTCCACCATCATCTATACATAACCATTTTTATATATAACATATTTTTCTTTTAGATATTTTCTTTCTGCATATTGCATACTGACTGGTTGGCCGATGTTGAATATATAATTTCAGGAGCAATTACAGGTGATTTCTACCCATTCTCTCTCTACTGCATTTATTTTCTTTTATATTCATGCATGAGGACATGCAAGAACTTAAGCATGGGGGTAGATATAACAAAACTGAAAATTTTTGTGCCAACATTTAGAAAAGCCTCAGAGCTACATGTCAAACATACTTTAGGACCCTAAATAAAGGAACAACCGACTCCACCTCCAATGCTCGCATTGGAGCTAGAAATCGTTCGCAACAGCCATTTCCGACTCACCCACTCACCTCTTGTTCTAAATTTATGGTCAAGCTGAATGTAACCCGATATGGGAATTTCACGAAGTACAAATTATACAAGGTTACTTGTTTATAGCATATATACATATTACACTCATTAATAAGATTATTTCATTAAGAGAATGCATTAGGGATTTTATCCTCTAGTTGATTCCTGTAATATGGAATACAGTACAGCTTTTCACACACACGTAGAATTTGCAATAGATTCACGGTGAAGGCTGATAAACATCTTTAGTCTGTTAAGAAGAAGCAGCAATTCTTTTCCTGAACCCTTGGATAATGTTTTGGGAGTTAGGCAAATTTTCCTCCAAAAATCTACCAAATAGTGTGAGATGAGAGTAGAGTGTACTGGTGCTCTAAGATTAGTGCAAGGAATCTGGAATCCTAGATAATTAGGTGATGATACTCTGAGATTAGACATAGTTTTCACTCTCGATTCCTGTATATACATTTTGTGTGAAATTTCGAGAGCCACCAAATAAGGCAAATACGCAGAGAGTGAGTTTTCATAAAACTAGGGCTAAGGTGGATGGTTACGACCATTCTTTATGGAATCCTCAGCTGAAGGAGGGTATTGACGTCAAGGTCAGAAATACATCATCCTATCCATCCCTCCCAGTGCCGTAAGTAGGCACTTCTACCAAATAAGCCACCCAAGGTCTCTTGAGTACCACCAATCCCTAATAATGCCTCCTCAATAAAGTTCATGGATGTGTGTTAGTTGTGTTATGTTGAAAATAAATTAAAAAAAAAAGAGAAAAAAATTAGAAAAGGAAGAAAAACAAAGAAAAAAGAGTGAGTATTTAGTGTTTATTTCAATTGCATTGAGGCAATACCACCAAATAAATTTGAGATCCACCAAATATGGCCTTAACTTATTTTTCTATGTTTCTGACTGCCCGAATACTGGCTGAGGAATTCCAACTTAGTGTTAGGGTTATGGAAACTCAATTAAAGTGTTAATTTCAAGTGAGACCACCAAATACAAGTCATATGTGTGAATCTGGTGAGAGTGTGAGCTCTAAGAAAAAGAAAGAAAAGAAAAGGAAAAGAAAAAGAGTAAGAGAGAATGAATACAAAGGAATCAGAAGAGAGCATAGTTTTCTCGTCTTTCTCTTAGTTGAGTTACTTGATAGTCTGGGAATCTAGATTCTGAAATACTAATCTCTATGTAACACCAGTTAAGAGTGAGCCACCAAATATATAATCTTTTCCCTCTAAGATTCTCTACCTAAGCCTAAAGCCAGGGTGGAATTCATAGAATATTTTGAATACCACGAGGGAAGAAGTCCGCCTATCCCGCTAGAATTTTTACTAGAGGTCAAGTACAGGCTTTAGTGGTGAATTAGTTTTTCACTTGAATCCATTGCAAAAGCTACATAGCTACACTTTCACGATTGTCTGGATTTCTATAGCATAGGATGAAAACAAAAGGAAGAAAAATCTCTAGGCATACACTTAATAAAATAATCAATCCCTCCTTGCTGTGAATAACTTAGTCTTGCATTTGCTAGGGACTAGCAAGATTTAGGCATGGGGGTATGATTGCGCAGTAATCATAGGTCTTAATTGACCCAAACTAGGCTAGGACTCAGCATAAGTTAGGGTAATTCATGCATGCATAAGCATTATTGAAAGAGTCGACTTTCCGATTTGCGTTGTAGTATTTAAGTGGTGGAAAACTCGACTAATCAATAATATAAAAATAACCACTCATAGAAGAGCGGGTCGTGTCCACAGGGAGGCAATTATGCAATAAACTCTCGATTATTTTATATTCTTTCGGTTAAGTGTAAAATCCCTATTCAAATCTGACATAAAATGAGATGGAAAGTAGATTCACAATAACATAAAAAGATAAGGGTATATGTGCAGTTTTCCCTCACTAAAATCTTCAATAAATATATGATGATTTTGTGTACTTTTCAAGTGTCATATACTAGAGAGAATCGGTGCACGTGTTGATCCCAAAATCAATCTTAAAACAGGTGAATATCAATAACATGTAATTATCAGAAAATATGAGTGTGCATGCGCAATTCTACAATAATAAAATAATAATAAATCAAAAACCAAATTCTGTGGCAATGGCAGTAAATGTAATTTTTAATTGAATTCAAAATAGAGCATTTGCTCTCTCTCCTCCTCGCGAGAGAGAGAGAGCACCGACGGGCGGTGGACGTGTTAGGGAGGTCGGCGAGGATGAGGCCTATCCGATGGAGGCCGCGGCGCCGATGGAGATGGCCGGAGGTGGCCGGACGGTGGAGGAGAAGACGTCGGAGGAGGCTGCTTCTGCCGTGAAGGTGCTGCTTGATTAGAGGTGCGCGGAGGTGTGCGCCTGCAGGCGCGGCCTGGTAGAGGCGGACGAGTGCATGCCTGCAGGAGTGAAGGCGTGCAGCAGGAAGGAGGGCGCGCAGTGCAGTGCCTGCTGGGCTGCTTGGTGTGGCGCGACACCTGCGGGGAAGTGCTGGAGAGTGGACATAAAGGCGGGCGCTAGAGGTTGAGGCGCTGGAGGTTGAGGCGCACGCCTGCGGGCTGGCTGGAGATGAGCGCAGAGGAGAGGCGGTCTACAGAGAGTGCTAGAGGGTGGACGCGAAGGTGGGCGCTAGAGGTGAGGCGGTCTGCAGAGAGTGCTAGGCACTGATGCGGGTGCCTGCAGAGGCGAGGGCGGTGCGGTGCAGCGTCTGTGGGCGTACGGGCGAGAGGGTGCGTGCTTGTAGGATCTGCGAGCGGGAAAGAGGAGGTGCTGGAAGGGAGGTGGGTGTGCGCCTGCGGCTGAAAGCGGGCAGTGGAGACACTACGGCGCGGTGCAGCACCTGCGGGGGTTGAAGGTGCTGGCGGGGCAAGCGAAGCGGGCACGCCTGCATTGAGGGGGCGTGGGCTTGGCAGTGGTGAAGGCGGGCACTGGAAGGGTGTGCTTGAAGGCAGTGGAGGCTGAGGCATGCGGTTGCAGTGTAGCCTACGAAGAGGCTTGCTAGGGTGTGGCTGCAGGCTGAAGGTGGGCGTACTTGCGGGCGCAGGTGACGATGCCTGCGCCTGCAGGAGGGCTGGAATAGGGAGGGGTGAGGGCGCGAGCGGTGCTTGCACCTGCAGGAGGGGGTTGTGGTGCGCTTGGTGCTGAAGATGGGCGCTTGGTGGTGAAGGAGCGGGCATAGGCACAATGCATGCGATGGAGTTGTTCCCCACCAGGGGGAAGAAGGTTCTCCTCTCCTTTCTCCGCATGCTTTTTAACTCCTCTCTCTCCCCGTGTGCGTGAGTTAAGGGATTTTCAAATCCCTTAACTATTTCTGGCCTGCGTTTGTTGAGGGAGGGCGGCGGGATATTAGATAAATGTGCGGGAGGAGTTGCGGCTGGCCAGAGAAAAGGGAAAAGATGCCGCCAGTTGTTGGGGAAATTTACTCCCCAACCCTTGTTCTTTCTAAATATCATTCTTGCACATAAAAATAACAAAATCATTACATATTAAGTTATAGAATGTTATAAACTTAAATCATGATGCATACAAACATTCTACAACTTAATTGTAGTTATTAACACACCTACAAGGTAAGATTAGAGTTACTTAGGCTTAATACAGATCCATTAAGATGGATTCATCAAATACCCTCATGCCTATGATTTGCTAGTCCCTAGCAAAAATGAAAAATAATGGAAGTAATCAGAGATTTCTTCTTTTCTTACTTCAAAACTTTAGAAATCCAGACAAATGTGAAGTGCTGACAGCCTAGGTAATAGATCCAAGTGAAAGAGCCAATTCGCATTTGAAGTTCGTACTTCACCCTTGGTAAATATTGCGTCGGGATAGGCAACTACTTCCCTCGGGGATAAAGCAGAGGATACTCTATAATTTGACCCTGGCGTTTAGCTTAGGTAGGAGATATTAAGTTGAATGGATTTATATTTGGTGGCACACACTCATCTGGTGCTACATATAGTCTAGTACTGCAGACTCTAGATCTCTAGACTATTAGATAAGTCAACTCTGAGAGAGGCTACACAATTATGCTCTCTTGATGTTCCTGGGCACTCCCTCTTTTCTTTCTTTCTGAGATCACGAATCTTGCCAGATTTAGAAATTGTACTCACTATTTGGTGGTCTCACATGGCATCCACACTTCAATTAAAGTCGTAATAACTCTACAACTAAGTTAAAGTCCTCAATCAGTATTCAGGCGATCAGAAATACTAGAAGGTAGGTATGGGTCATATTTGGTGGAACGCGATAGGTGTTCTATTGCCTTAGAAATAGTGTTACATCATAAACTTGGACTTTTTTTTTGTAATATAACTATTTCTTCTTTTTGTTCTTTCTGTTTCTTCTTTTTTCTTCTTCTTTTCTCTCTTCCTTTTTTTCTTTTTTTTATTATTATTATTATTTCTTCTTGTTTTTGTTTCTTTTTCAATCAACAAAACACGATACGAACTTTTATTTACGAGGCATTATTAGGGATGATGATGGTCAAGAGGAAGTTGTGTGCCTTATTTGGTGGACGTGCCTATTCTCGTCACCGGGAAGGAATGGATAGGACAGGCGTATTTCTGACCTTTGACACTATTACCCTTCTTTCAGCCAAGGACTCTATGAAGGATGGTCATAACCATCCACCATAGTCATAGCTTTATTAAGACTCAATCTCTGTGTATCTGCCTTATTTGGTGACTCTCAGGAATTCACACAAAATATGCACACAGGAATAGGGAGTGAAAACTACGCCTAACTCTGAAGTATCATCATTTAATTATCCAAAACTTAAGAGTCCTTGGACTAGACTTAGCGCACCAGTAATCTCTCTACTTTCTTCTCACAAATATGAGGTGGATCTACTAGAAGATAGTATATCTGACTCCCTATGAACTGTCCAAGGGTTTAGTGGACTACAAATGCTTATTGGTTTTCCTCGATCGTCCATTACCAAGTCTATGTGTACGTGAAATAAATGTACTGGATTCTAATCTTAAGAAATAATTCCGGAAGAAAAACCTCCAATGACAAAGGTATTTTGCTAGGACTAACCCAATCAGCTCAAGAAAAGAGGATTTTTTTTTTAATTTATATGCTAACCTAAATGCATGAATACTTCCTAACATGCAAATGCACTCCCCCATGCCTAAACCCTACAATGTCCCCATTGTAAAATTAAAATAGGAGGAGAAAGAAAAAACATCACCTGAAGATGGTGTTATTCAGACTACTGGGTTGCCTCCCAACAAGCGCTGCATTTTCTATCAGCAGGTAGACTTAGAAGGAACCTATAAGTCTTGTTCCAAACAAACAAGGTTAGGCCCTAAAAATATGCATAGCACCGTAGGCCTAGAAAACCGGTAACCACGGATGTTGGCGAGCTGATGATGTAATGTAATTCCAAATGCTCGCCAGAAGAAATGAAAACAGAAAATCTCGTTGGCTACTTGGGGAGGTCTAGGAATAAGAAAGGGAATATGAAAGGAGACCTCCCGAAACGGAATAAGTGGAGGATAACCAGGATCCTCCAGAGCAGGATGGGTTTTAAAAGATATACACATTATTAGTTTAAACCCTTGAATTGTGAGAGTAAAAGTACAAGCATTAATCCACACTCGTCATTCTACCCGAGGATGTACTGGCCTGATATGTTCTCTAGAAACAATGTACATGAGTAGATATTTGAGCCAAGGATCAGTTAGGGAGTATAAGGGTTGTTTGTAGTGTTGTAAGGTAATGGTTTAGTCCAATGAGGGCTTAGTCAGTGTTAGGTCTAATTCCAACAATGATTCAGATTGTGTATATTCCCTAACAGTTGTAGACAACTGCATATTACCCTACCTAGCATTAATGATTGGAGTCATATTTGAATCAAGGGTAGACTCCAAATTACAACTCTTTGATGGCAAAGTCAAAATGTAAGAATCATTATCATTCAGCTCATCCCCAGATTCGTTTGGTTCACTCAAATATTTGTTGGGGTGTATATGTGATTCATTAGGAGTTGGATCAGTATCCTCATTTATTTCTAAAGGAGGATCAATCTTAATATTTTGGAGGAAGCCTATATCATTGAATTCGTTATTGTTATCGGGGTATATATGCTCAATTGACGTGTTTAGTCCCCGAGAGTCTCCCATAGACTTCTCACTATTTTGTTTGTCCTCCTCTAATATCAACTCCTGTTTTGATGGAGGAAGACTAAAAGAAAGGAGGAATCTGGATTTCACCATATTGTTTATATCCTTTGGAGCTAAATCCTCAAATGATAAATAATTCGCCTGTGATTCACTCAAGATTTTCAGTCCAGGTTCCTCTTCTGGGGCATCCCCATCCTTTGAAATAGACTCTTCATATCCCTGAGACCAAAATTAATCATCCTCTATTCCCTTAGGGTCACCTTCATTCGGTGTATTTAAATCCTCAAGATGCTGAATGGTAGGTGTTGATTCCCTAAGTGGAGGGTCAGTAGTAGGCTCACTAAGGGTAGAATGAGATTCCACCAAATAATCAATAGGGGAAGTGATAGGAATAATACAACCTTGACCCAGGTTGGTAGGGGTAAGGAGAATACTGTCATTGGGGTCAAGGTCCTCAAGAGGTACCATCTTCCCTTGCTTTTGACTCCAATATAGTTCAGGTGGATGATCACTGTGATCGTTGTCCTCTAGTGGCCGTCTCTCATTGGGAGAGTCTAAGTGATAGCTACATAAAATTGGATCCCTATTGTCATTAGGTTCCTCAAAATTATTTTCATGATCATGATCGTATGGGTAGGGATCAGGATTATTGGGAAGCGTGTAGCTAAGTTGTCTTATTTCTTCATTTAATTGTTGACTATTCCTCAACATCTCTCCCATTGATTCCATCATTTCCCATTTCTATCATAAAAGTGGAGAAGCTACTATTATCAGGTTGGGGAGGATAGTCAATTTCAGGCTCTGGTTGTCTAGGAGTATCAGTCCAACCTCGATACAGAAAATCATGAAGGGTGGGAGGGTTGGGTGTTTACATGGAAGTGGGGATTTTAGGGTTGGGAAATCCTGCTCCTAGGCTCTGCTCAAAAGTAGGAGTTATCAAGCCAATACTCCCAGACTAAGAATAAGAATGATCCCATGAATTGTCAATGTACCCATCAAAGGATGGATACGCTCGGGTCATGGGATCCTGATTAAAAGATGGGAAGTATTGACTCTGATAATCTAACTGAAAGGAGTAAGGGTAATCCATTTCTTTAAGAAAAACAGTTTTAACTCTCTTAGGGTTTAGCAAAATTCAGAATATAAGCAGAAAACTTCCTAGAGAGTTCTATTGTCAAAGCAAATGCAAATTCAAGGGATCTATTTTTAGTAGATTGTAGGTCTTAGAGTTATATGTTTAGTTGGTGGCCAAACAAGTTTTGCAAAAAAAATACGCTTCCTAGGCCAACCTTCGCTGGTGCCTATAACCTACTCGCAAGGGATGGAAGTCTCGAATCAAGCCCACACATGAGGAACCGAAGTCTTGTGGATAGGCTTGTTGATTTCCAACTAACTTCCCTTGTGGTGCAAAAGAGGAGAGGTAGAAATTTATCGAGTGACCTTATGTGTGAGGTGCACAGTATCTCAAGTGTGCAAGCATACGATCATGTTTTGATTCTTTGAAATTCCGCAAACAGAATCCTTTTGCACACAATTTTCAATCACAGATTTTAAAGTCCAACCTCTTAGCAGTCCCAATTTTTAAAGTGACCACTGAATTAATTTGATTCAAGCACTTTAATGGTTTTAGATTTAGGTTCAATGCATATGCCTGACAGGTAATTGATGCTCAAGAAAAGACGTACCTTACTCCAGCTTTCTTCATGCAATATATGAATGCAATGCAATAAAAATAAACTAGATGCTGCTCATTCAGTCCTAGATGGTCATCCTATAGATATGTAGCATCTAGCAGGCAGTTCGAATATTATTATTATTATTATTTTAATAACAAACATACCTAATCTAACTAACTAACCAAAATTTAGTTCAAACAGTTCAAATAATCCTATAATCTAAATAAATGGGAACACGCTCCCGAAAATACGCTCCCGCATATAAGAGCAATAAAAAATAAAGTGGCACTGCGGACATGTTCCCAAAAATACCCGACAAGGGTTCGAAAGACAGTAATTTAATTATGATGTCTATCTAAACTAAATCTAACTAAATCAGAAATAGGCTTCTTCATAAGCCTATGTGTGTGGGATCAAGGCCCATGTGTTCCTGTTTTTGGCCTCCAAGTGGCGTCAAGGTCCACCAAAAAGATCGTCCCCACCGTGCGCGTCGTTCAGGTTCAATGTCGTCGCTCTGCTATGCCTCGTCACCTTGTCAAATTCCTCGCATAGTAAAAAAAATGATCAGATAATTTTGCAACTCAGAATATTCAAAAACAATAAAGTAAATCTATTACGTCTGTTGCCTCCCCGGCAATGATGCCAATTTGAAAGAGTCGACTTTCCGCTTTGCGTTGTAGTATTTAAGTGGCGGAAAAATCGACTAATCAATAATATAAAAATAACCACTGATAGAAGAGCGGGTCGTGTCCATAGGGAGGCAATTATGCAATAAACTCTCGATTATTTTATATTCTTTCGGTTAAGTGTGAAATCCCTATTCAAATCTGACATAAAATGAGATGGAAAGTAGATTCACAATAACATAAAAAGATAAGGGTATATGTGCAGTTTTCCCTCACTAAAATCTTCAATAAATATATGATGATTTTGTGTACTTTTCAAGTGTCATATACTAGAGAGAATCGGTGCACGTGTTGATCCCAAAATCAATCTTAAAACAGGTGAATATCAATAACATGCAATTATCAGAAAATATGAGTGTGCATGCGCAATTCTATAATAATAAAATAATAATAAATCAAAAATCAAATTCTGTGGCAATGGCAGTAAATGTAATTTTTAATTGAATTCAAAACAGAGCATTTGCTCTCTCTCCTCCTCGCGAGAGAGAGAGAGCACCGGCGGGTAGTGGACGCGCTATGGAGGTCGACGAGGATGAGGCCTATCCGATGGAGGCCGCGGCGTCGACGGAGATGGCCGGAGGTGGCCGGACGGCGGAGGAGAAGACGTCGGAGGAGGCTGCTGCTGCCGTGAAGGTGCTACTTGATGAGAGGCACACGGAGGTGTGCGCCTACGAGCGCGACCTGGTAGAGGCGAACGGGCGCACGCCTGCAGGTGTAAAGGCGTGCAGTAGGAAGGAGAGCGTGCAGTGGTGAAGGCACGCAGTGCAGTGCCTGCTGGGCTGCTTGGTGCGGCGCGGTGCCTGCGGGGAGGCGCTGGAGAGTGGACGCGAAGGCAGGCGTTGGAGGTTGAGGCACGCGCCTGCGGGCTAGCTGGAGATGTGCATGCGAGGAGAGGCGGTCTGCAGAGAGCGCTAGAGGGTGGACGCGAAAGCGGACGCTGGAGGCGAGGCTGTCTGCAGAGAGCACTAGGTGCTGAAGTGGGTGCCTACAGGGGCGAGGACAGTGCGATGCAGCGTCTGCAGGCATGTGGGCGAGAGGGTGTGTGCCTGTAGGATCTGCAGTAGGGAAAGAGGAGGCGCTGGAAGGGAGGTGGGCGTGCACCTGCGGCTGAAAGCGGGCGATGAGACACTACGGCGTGGTGCAGCACCTGTGGGGGTTAAGGCGCTGGTGAGGCAAGCGAAGCGGGCGCGCCTGCATTGAGGGGGCGCGGGCTTGGCAGTGGTGAAGGCGAGCGCTGGATGGGTGTGCCTAAAGGCGGTGGAGGCTGAGGCGCGCGGTTGCAGTGTAGCCTGCGAAGAGGCTTGCTAGGGTGTGGCTGCAGGCTGAAGGTAGGCGTTGCTTGCGGGTGCAGGTGGTGGTGCCTGCGCCTGTAGGAGGGCTGGAATAGGGAGAGGTGAGGGCACGAGCAGTGCTTGCACCTGCAGGAGGGGGGTTGTGGTGCGCTTGGTGCTGAAGATGGGCGCTTGGCAGTGAAGGAGCGGGCATAGGCACAGTGCATGCGGTGGAGTTGTTCCCCGGCAGGGGGAAGATGGTTTCTCCGCGTGCTTTTTAACTCCTCTCTCTCCCCGCGTGCGTGAGTTAAGGGATTTTCAAATCCCTTAACTATTTCTGGCCGGTGTTTGTTGAGGGAGGGCGGCGGGATATCAGATAAATGTGCGGGAGGAGTTGCGGCTGGCCGGATAAAAGGGAAAAGATGCCGCCGGTTGTTGGGGAAATTTACTCCCCAACCCTTGTTCTTTCTAAATATCATTCCTGCACATAAAAATAAAAAAATCATTACATATTAAGTTATAGAATGTTATAAACTTAAATCATGATGCATACAAATATTCTACAACTTAATTGTAGTTATTAACACACCTAAAAGTTAAGATTAGAGTTACTTACGCGTAATACAAATCCATTAAGATGGGTTCATCAATTATCTGCATCTCTACTACTTTCTTTTAGCTATGCATAAAATAATGCTATAATGTGCTGATTAGGTGCATTATGTCAATTACAGGTAATAAGCTGGATCTGAAGCTGGATCAGGAATAATGGGTGTTGCAGCAGAGATGGAGTAGAAAACTTAGATTAGATGCAATAGATAATAATTTAAGAGAGTTAAGGTATTCTATTCTATTAAGTAGGAATAAAGCAGTAAAATATGAAGGACTTAGGACCATCCTAGCCCTAGGACAGCCTAGAAGCTTCCCTAAGCCTTAACCACCCTTAGATTAGGTCACCGCACCCTAGGAAACCTTAAAACCCTAATTCCAACCTCTATCTGGATGTCCACATGAATTATAGGACATCCAAAACCCTTAGCCAACTCCCACACACCTTAAACCCACTTCTATAGTGTTATTGGACTTCTAGACACTTGGTCAGACATCCAATTTCTACAGAATACCCAAGACAAAACCTTGAATTCTTCCTAACTCTGATTGGATGTCCAAAAAATAAGTTTGGACTTCTGATTTTTGAGTATAAGACGTCTAATTCCATTTTTGGATGTCTGGAACTATTCTCTAGTTCTTGCTTTGAGATTCAAGCCTTGATCTTGGATCTCTAGCTCCCTAAACTCAATTCCAACCTCATAGGAACCTAAATTAAGGTACCCTAACCCTAGTACATCACCTCTAGACCTCCCTAAAGACCTAATTAGGTCCTCACTAAACATAATTGACTTAGATCATAGTTAGTTACCATTACCTAAGTCAATTAGACTCATAGGGTCCAATTGAGCTCAGATCTCAACCCACACAAGTCTAATTAGACTCAGTGAGAATCCAATTGACCTAAGCCCAATCTAATTGAGTTATTTCACTCTCAATTAGGTTCACACTCATTCAATTAAACTTGTGTTAAGTTTAATTGCAATTCCTCCCTAGCAATTAGGGTTTGCAACCCTAATTTAAGGCCTGCACCTACCTAAACCCCTTAGGACCTAACCTAGACCACTTAGCCACATAGGGCACGGCCACACACTCACACACGCACACCCATTCACTCACACACACCTATCTAGAGTTCTCTAGAACTCTCTTCAAAGTGGCGCCACTCTTGGTTGCCAAATTTAGCAACCAAGAGCCATTCAATTCTTAGATCCACTTTTTATGGATCTAAGAACTACCCTCTCTCACCATGGCTGGCCACTTATGGGACTCTCTCTATAGAGTTCCACACTTCTCTAGAGAGACTACCTTAGGTCTATGAAAAGACCTAAGGGGTGGCCATTTGCACCCATCCCATTCTTAGCATTCATTCATCCATCTAGGTTAGCTACCCTTACATCTATTCCACCTCCACGAGGAGCACCATGGAAGCCACCATCTCCACACCAGGATGCTGCGTCATCTACCCAACCTCTCTCCAAGGGCCTGCCTAAGCACCATTGGCCGCCCCTCCTTCTCCCCTCAACCACTCAAAGAGCTTTGGAGCCCACCTCCGAATGCCCTTCTTTTCTGCTAGATTAGTAGCTTAGCTCTTCATAGTTTTACTGCTTTCATTTACTGCTTAGTAGTGTAGCTCTTATTCTCCCCCAATGATGCATGCAAAATCACCCCATAGATTCCTGTATGTGATCATTTTCTGTTAGCTAGATTTGTGTTTTTCAAGCTTTCCTTTACATGCTTTCCTTTAAATTCCATGTTGCAAACATTCTTCTAAATGAATGAATAAAAGATATATTTTTTTTATATACATAACTCTATGTTGAAAATCTCCATGAGCTTATTGGTTGCGATCTATTTCGTGTGATTCAAGTTGCCTGATTTTCATTTATATATATATATATTACAACAAGCATGTCGGTTCCGGAAAATATAGAAGATTTGACTATAAATGCATTTTCCGTAAACAGCCACCACATAATTAGAATTGTGCACATCAAAACTCATACTTTCACCTTCATTATCTATCTAACACACACGCATGTAATCAAAGTTCACAATAGAAGTGGCAAAACTCTAATTCGAAGATTAGAAACTGGCATGCGATTCTAAATAAGTAGAGCAATAAAAGATCAATTTCAGATTTGAACAAATGCCTCCTAGAGACGAATGATCGGGACTCAAAGTCTCGTTATCTTTTTATAAATATTTTTGTTTGATCATATTGTGCACTATACTACGACGCATTTTCCTATCAAAAACGTGCTCTACGATTCACAAACAAGGCTGCACGTGCAAAGGCACTGTGCTTACGGTTTGGAAGTGAGTGGGTGTGCCGGAGGGGTGCTAGTGGGCATGTGCTAGGGGCTAGGGTGTAGCGTGCAGTGAGGAGCTAGAGCATGGAAGTCGGTGCATGCAGCAACCCCACTGGTGTGTGTGTGCACAGATGGCCGAGCAGACGATGGAGGTAGTGATGCACATGGAGATGCGCTCGAAGGGGTGCGTGTGCGCAGTTGAGGCGAGGAGGTGAGGGGTGCTGTTGGGCACGCTTCTGCTGTGTGCGCAATTGGCACGCGTGCGTGCACGCTGCTGCACAGTGTGTTGGCGAGGGGGACACCGACCCTACTTAGGAGCGGATGCGAGGGTGGATTCGTTGTGCGGTGGATCTACAAGTGCACACGGAGAGGAGGGTTATGCGCACGGTGAGGTGGTGGAGATGGTGATGAAAGTTTGGGTTCTTTTTGGTGAAAGAAACAGAGGAAGAAGAAGAAAGAAGAAGAAGAAGATGGCGTTGGTGGTGCGTGGACAAGGAAGGTGATCTGCTGGTTGCACAGTGATGGTTGCATGGCTATTGGAGACGCACACGTATAGTGATGGCCGAGCTCGTCGAATTGACACGGCAAGCTGTTACCTTGTCGACCCACAGTGTGGTGGAGCTCAGCCTTGGAGACCACGGTGGTGGAGTGGAGTACACGGTGGTGGAGTGGGGCGGTGTCTCATCGAGCACGGTAGTAGTTGCCCCTCTCTTGTAGCCGTGTGCATGGATTTGAAATGGAGAGGCAGGAGCAGATCCGCTTCTCACGGCCATAAAGGAGGTATAGCTGGAGGAGGAGAGGCGGAGCCATTCCTACGAAAAAGAAGATGAGAAATATAATAAACATTGGCTTATTTATAAAGAAATCCTTATAAAATATCTAATTGCATGTATTATGTATAATTCCCACTAAATGAAAACTAAATTAAAAACCATGCATGCTAAAACCTGATTTACATAGAAATGCGATGTATGCAACAAATCTGTAATTAATTTATTTATATCCTAATGCATGCTAAATACATGTTAAAGTTAACTTAATATCTAAGCATTTAAATACCTAAATAGCCCACAAATATGGGCTAATCAATGCCCTCATGCCTAGTTTTTGCTAGTCCCTAGCAAATTCAAGTAATAACTTAGCTCTCCAAGTGAACTAACCCACCCAATCGGTCTTCCTTTAGAAACATGTTAAGTTCAAACTTTAGACCTAAGGTTCCCAAGTAGTTGCTAAGTTACATACTAGGTCAACTAAAGATGAGTTGTAGGCACAGGTTTCCTTGATTTCTAACTCTACCCTAGGGTTTATTGGTCCTGGAGATTAAAGCATCCGTGCATGTGCATTGGTTTGAGTTATTTGAGGTTGGCATGATTGCCAACCTCAAATAACTCAAACCAATGCACATGCACGGATGCTTTAATCTCCAGGACTAGAGAGGGTTCCTCTAAGTCTAACCTTGGATCAGCTATCAACATAGTCTGTGTCGGATTCATTGTCCTCATTACCGAACCTCGAAGTGTGCCTAGCTTTTGATGCTTCGAGATAGCACTGCCCATAGCGACCCCAAGAACTCTTGTTAATTGACAATTCGAGATAGTATTGCCCATGGATTTCTTAAGCAAATTCAGGCCTGTGGCAATCGACACTTCGAGATAAGGCTGCCCATGGTACCTGAATCGCACAATGCACTTACATGCCACTAAGCCAGATGCACCTGGAATAACCCTTGACCATGTTCCAGGGAGGGACCTTTGCTCCCTCAACCCCTGATTATTCTCTTTCCTCCCCCTGAGCACCTTCTATCATTGAAAATGTCCAGGGTATCCAAGGTTATTCCAAACTTGACCCCTTCTCCAACACCTACAACGACGGATGGCGTAATCACCCAAACTTTGCTTGGATGAACCAGAAATTGAATCAATTTCAGAACCAGCCCAGGCCAAACCATCAGCCAAACCCAACTCCCTATCAGCAAGGTCCACCAGTTTGACCCCCCTATTATCCGAATAGGGTGGCTCCTCCCCCACAAAACCAAATGGACACCTTGATGAAAATGATGGCTGACATGAACCAGAAACACCAGGAGGAAATGGCATTAGTGAAGGGACGGTTGAGCCAGCTGTTGGAATGTAAACAACAGGGATCCCTTCCTTCTTATCCACAGCTGAACCCGTGAAACGTGATTAATAGAGGCCCCAATTCGTAAGGGTTCCAAGGCAATCTCGGGCAGGCCCACATGGTCCAGCATGCCCCACAAACACCCTTTGGGTTTGGTGCTTCTTCCTCTTCTTCTAAAGCATTAACCCATGGTCCCAATGCCTCTGCAAATGCGATGACCTTGAGAAGCGGCACTAAAACCCAGGATCCCACGTGGCTAACTCCTCCCATGACCTTACTCTCTGAGATACCCCACTCTGAAGACGAGCAGGAAACACCCAAGGGCCTGGGGACTGACCCAGTTCAAATCCAGACACCGTACCCTGAGGCCTTGGAGAAGATGAAGAGAAAGAAAGCAGTTGTGGAAAATGAGGAGCTTTTAGAAATTTTCAAGCAGGTTCAGATTAATATCCCTCTCCTTGAGGCAGTCAAGCACATTCCGGCTTATGCTAAGTTCCTAAAGGATGCCTATACACTGAAGCATAAGCCACGACCCCAAACACCTAGGAAGGTTGTGCTCTTAGAGCAAGCGAGTTCCGTGATATCAAGCAACCTTCTGCTCAAACAAACAGACCTAGAAGCACCCCTAATATCTTGTAATATCGGGGACATGATATTTGATAGAGAGCTCCTGGACTTAGGTGCTTTGATCAATCTGATCCCAACAACCCTATATCACCAATTCGGATTCGGAGAATTGATGCCCATACCTGTGACCATCCAATTGGCTGATCGATTTGTGAAGACCCCAAAGGGGGTTATCGAGGATGTAATTATTCAGGTTAAGGACTTCTACTTCCCAGTCGACTTCTTGGTGCTCGACATGGAAGTCTCTGAACAACTACAAAACACACCCATCATCTTGGGCAGACCTTTCTTAGCTACTGCTAAGGCAAACATCGATTGTGACACGTGATGCATGGAAATTGCCTTCGGAGATAGGAAGATGCAGTTGGATATCTTTAGGGCGACGAAGTCTTTCGATTATGACTGGATTGAGGAGCACGATCCTGTGGAACCTCTAGTTGAGAAATGCCTCACCCTTAGTTCTGTATCAGACCATCAGACCCAACCCTATGACGACTTTCTAGCCCATCCCTATCTGTGCACGCTAACCTCTGTAGAGCTGATTACCATCAGCAACCACCGTTTGAGGAGATTGATGCTGATCAACTCCCGCCTTTCCCCTACCCATCGAGTGTTGTTCCACCCACACCCGAGCTGAAGTCGCTACCAGAAAAACTAAAGTATGTCTTCCTTGGACCTGACCAAACCTTCCCGGTGATTATCAATGCCCATCTAACCAAGGATCAGGAACACAAGTTGACTGTGACCCTATCAAAACATCAGGCAACCATTGGTTGGACCATCTCGGATTTGTGAGGAATTAGCCCCACCTATAGCACCCATAAGATCTATCTGGAAGATGGGGCTCGACCTTCCCTTCAAATGCAGAGATGCTTAAACCTGAATATGGGAGAGGTCGCTAAAAAGGAAATCATCAAGTGGCTTGACGCGGCAATCATCTACCCAATCTTCGATAGCCTGACAAGTAGCGATTCTTGCACGTGTTTTAAAAACAAAGATCTCGTCATAGCATAGTGCGCGAAAATGCTCGTCAAAAATAATTTATAAAGATAACGAGACTTGAGTCTCAGTCGTTCGTCTCTGAGAGGCGTTTATGAAAATGCATATTTGAAATCGATCTCTCTTGCTCTACTTATTCAAAATCACATGCCGATTTATGCTAAGTTCGTATTTACGCACGACATGCTTAGTTGCCAGAGTATCAGAAATTAAAACATGCAACTTCAATCACACAAAAATATTGCAACAAGGCTCATGGTAATTTTCACAAATAGATATATATATAGAAAAAGATTTTCATTGATTCATGATGGTGTTTGCAACATAAAGCACATGAAAAGCTTGTAGAGGAATGCTTGAAAACATAAATCTAGCTAGCAGAATACGATTGCATACATGAATCCAAGGGGGGATTATGCATGCATCATTAGGGGATAATTTAAAGCTACACTATTAGGCAGTAAATAAAGCAATAAAACTATGAAGAACTATAATCTAATCTATCAGAACTAAGGGCATTCAGAGGTGGGCTCCAATGGCCTTTGACTTGGATGAGAGGAGGGGCGGCCAATGGTGCTTAGGCCTGCCCTTAGAGAGAGGTTGAGGAGGTGATCCAACATCTTGGCATGGAGATGGTGGCAGCCATGGTGAAGCTACTCGTGAAGGTGGAGTGGAGGTGGAATGAAGCTAGCTAAAATGGAGCCAAGAGTTAATGGGTGCGAAGTGCCACCCCTTAGGTCTTTTATAGACCTAAGGGAACCTCTCTAGAGAATTATGGAATTCTCTAGAGAGGCCTATGGTGGGAGCTCCTGAGAGACTGAGAGAGAGGATGGATGGTGGTTTTTAGATCCACCAAATGTGGATCTAAAAATTGAATGGCTCTTGGTTGCTAATTTTAGCAACCAAGGCAACAACACTTGGTAGAGAGTTCTAGAGAACTCTAGGCTAGGTATTTTCGTGTGGATGGTGTGTGTGGGTGTGTGTGGGTCAAAACTTAGGTGGCCAGGTTGATTAGGTTAGGTTCTAGTGGGTTTAGGTCAAGGTAGGTCTCAAATTAGGGTTGTAAACCCTAATTCACAAAGGTAAAGTGCAATTAAACTTAATACAAGTTTAATTGCGCATGTGGAAACCTAATTAAGAGTAAAATAACTCAAATAAGTTAGGTCTAGGTCAATTGGACTCTCACTGAGTCCAATAGGACAGAGTGTGCTGAGATCAGGGATCAATTGGACTCAATGACTCCAATTGAATAGGCTGATGGAATTGACTAAGATCCAAGTCAATTAGGTTTAGTGAGGACCTAATTAGGTCCTTAAGGAGGTCTAGAGGTGATTTACTAGGGTTAGGGCACCTTAATTTAGGTTCCTAGGGGGTTAGAATTGGGTTTAGGGAGCTAGAGATCCAAGATCAAGGCTTGAATCTCAAAACAGGGTTAGGGGGGCAGTTCTGGACGTCCAATAAAGTTATCAGACATCTGATAATGAAAAATTAGAAGTCCAGACTTCAAGATTTGACATCTAATCAGAGTCAGGAAGGATTCTAGGTTCTGTCTTGGGTATTCTGTAGAAATTCGATGCCTAACCAAGTGTTTGGACGTCTAATAACACTGTAGAAGTGGGTTTAAGGTGTGCGGGAATTGGCTAAGGGTTATGGACATCCCATAACTCATCTGGGCATTCAGATAGAGGCTAGAATTAGGGTTTTAAAATTTCCTAGAGTGCGGTGACCTATTCTAAGGGTGGCTAAGGCTTGCGGAGGCTTCTAAGCTGTCCTAGGGCTAGGATGGACCTAAGTTCTTCACAATTTATTGCTATATTCCTACTTAATAGAATAGCATACCTTAACTCCCTTACATTATTATCTAATACATTTAATCTAGGTCTTTCGCTTCAACTCTACTGCAACACCAATTATTCTTTATTCTTCAGATCCAGCTTTAGATCCAACTTCAAATCTAGCTTCTGATCAGCTTATTACCTGCAATTGACATAATGCACCTAATCGGTACATTATAACATTATTGTATGCATAGCTAAAAGAAAGCAGTAAAGGTGCTAGTAATGCTTATGCATGCATGAATTACCTTAACTTATGTTAAGTCCTAGCCTAATTTAGGTCAATTAAGACCTATGATTGCTACGCAATCATACCCCCATGCCTAAATCTTGCTAGTCCCTAGCGAATGCGAGGCTAAATTATTCACAGAAGGGTCCCTATGGGATTTATTATTTTATCAAGTGTATGCTTAGAGATTTCTCTCCTTTTTGTTTTCATCCTATACTCTAGAAATCTAGACAATCGTGAAAGTGTAGCTGTGTAGCTTTTGCAATAGATTCGAGTAAAAAACTAATTCACCTCTAAAGCTTGTACTTGACCCCTAGTAAAAATTCTAGTGGGATAGGCTGACTTCTTACCTCGGGGTATTCAAGAAATTCTATGAATTCCACTCGGCTTTAAGCTTAGGTAGAGATTCTTAGAGGGAAAAGATTATATATTTTGTGGCTCACTCTCACTTGGTGCTACATAGAAATTAGTACTTCAGAATCTAGATTCCCAAATTATTAAGTAACTCAACTCAGAGAAAGACAAGAAAAACTATGCTTTCTTTTGGTTCCTTTGTATTCATTCTCTCTTACTCTCTGTTTTTTTTTTCTTAGAGCTCACAATCTCACTAGATTCTTACGTATGATCTATATTTGGTGGTCTCACTTGGCATTAACATTTTAATTAAGTTTCATAACCCTAACACTAAGTTGGAATTCCTTAGTCAGTATTCGGGCAGTCAGAAACACAGAAAGATAGGTAAAGTCCATATTTGGTTGATCTCAAATTTATTTGGTGGTATTATCTGAATGCAAATGAAATAAACACTAAATATTCACTCTTTTTTTCTTGCTTTTCTTCTTTTTCTAAATTTTTTTTTTCTTCTTTTTTTTCTATGTATAATTTTTTTTTTAACAAAACACAAGCTAGCACACATTCATGAACTTTATTAAGGAGGCATTATTAGGGATTAGTGGTATTCAAGAGACATTAGGTGGCTTATTTAGTGGAAGTGTCTACTCAGCACCGGGAGAGATGGATAAAACGGTGTATTTCTGACCTTGACATCAATACCCTCCTTCAACCGAGGATTCCATAAAGAATGGTCGTAACCATCCACCTTAGCCCTAGTTTTATGAAAACTCACTCTTCGCGTATTTGCCTTATTTGGTGGCTCTCAAAATTTCGCACAAAAATGTATACGTAGGAATCGAGAGTGAAAACTATGCCTAATCTCTGAGATCATCACCAAATTGTCTAGGATTCTAGATTCCTTGCACTAATCTTAGAGCACGAGTATACTCTACTCTCATCTCACACTATTTGGTGGATTTTTGAAAGAAAATCTGCTTGACTCCCAAAACACTGTCCAAGGGTTCAAGAAAAGAAGCACTTCTTCTTGAAGGACTAAAGACGTTTATCATCCTTCACCATGAATCCATTGCAAATTCTACGTGAGTGTGAAAAATTGTACTAGATTCCAGATTATAGGGATCAACTAGAGGATAAAATCCTTAATGCAATAAGATAATCTTATTCATGGATGCACTATGTATATATGCTATAAACAAGTAACCTCTTATATTCATACTTCATGAAATTTCCCTTTCGGGTTACATTCAGCTTGACCCTAAATTTAGGACAAAAGGGTGGGCGGGTGAGTCGGAAGTGGCTATTGCGGACGATTTTTAGCTCTAATGCGAACATTGGAGGTGGAGTCAGTTGTTCTTTTATTTAGGATCCTAAAGTACATTTGACATGTAGCTCCGAGGTTTTCTTAAATGTTGGCATAAAAATTTTTAGTTTTGTCGTATCTACCCCCCATGACTAAGTTCTTGCATGCCCTCATGCATGAATATAAAAGAAAATAAGTACAGCAAGGAGTAAATGGGTAGAATTCACCTGGAATTGCTCCTGAAATTTTAATGTTCAGCACCAGCCAACCTGATAGTTTGCAATATGCAAGAGAAATATGCTTAAAAGAAAAATATGATATGTATAAAAGTGGAATGCAAGATTTTCATTGATTCATGATGGTAGAATGCTATCTATACGTGCTGAGTTTAATGCCTCCAGCTGGGCGAGAACTTACTCAGATATCCCCAATAAGATGAATGAGTTCGTAAGCTGGAGGAGGTTCCTGGGCCATGAATGGCTTGAGGCATTGGCCATTTACCTTAGATACATGCCTAGATTTTGGGTCCCTGATTTGGACAGCTCCATTAGGATATGGGTGAATCACAGCATATCACAGCATATGGGCCAGTCCACTTGGACTTGAGCTTTCCTGAAAAAACGTTTCAGTCGTGAATCAAACAACCAGACTTGCTGGTTGGGCGTGAATGCTTTTCTCCGGATGTGGCGGACATGAAAGGCCTTGGTCTTATCCTTGTATATCAATGCATTCTCATAGGCCTCTCATCTGATCTCTTCTAATTTGCTGAGTTGGAGTTTCCATTCTTGACCTCCCGCATTGAGGTCAAGGTTACAATTTTTCACCGCCCAAAAGGCACGGCGTTTTAGCTCTACAAGAAGGTGACAGGCCTTGCCATATACCATATGATATGGTGACATTCCGAGTGGGGCCTTGTATAGGGTCCGATATGCCCAGAGTGCATCAACTAATTTATCGGGCCAGTCCTTCCTATCTGGTCTGTCTTTTGGAGAATCATCTTGATCTAATGGTTAGACACTTCAACCTGCCCATTGGTCTGCAGGTGATATGGGGTGGCTATACAGTGATGTACCCCGTATTTCTTTAATAATGACCTAAAGTTGGTGTGGATGAAGTGGCTTCCCCCTTCGCTAATCAGAGTGCGGGGTATTCCGAATCTCGTGAAGATGTATTCCCATACGAAAGAAATGACGGTCTTATGATCAACCCATCTCGCCGAGATGGCCTCGACCCAATTCGAGACAGTCAACAGCTAGTAATATGTACTCGAAGCCATGCGAGTTCAGAAAAGGGCCCATAAAATCGATGCCCCAGACGTCGAACACTTCTACAACCATGATTGGCTGGAGTGGCATCATGTCTCTCCTGGTCATAGAATCAACCCACTGGTATCGTTTACAGTGCTGGGCATATTCGTGTGTATCTTTGAAAATAGTTGGCCAGAAAAATCCCAACTGCAAAATTTTTGCAACGGTTTTCCATCCCAAGAAATGACCACCACAAGCATCGTTGTGGCAAAAAGATAACACACTGGGGATCTCAGAATCTGGGACGCATCTTCGAATAATTTGATCCACTCCAATGCGGAAGAGCAGTGGGTCATCCCAGAGGTAGAATTTGGCCTCCGTAGTAAATTTGAGTTTCTGGTCCTTAGATAGGTTTGCAGGAATCTTTCCTGCGGCAAGATAGTTTGCGATATCCACATACCAAGGAAACTCAATAGAGTGAATTGCCAAAAGGGATTCATCCAAAAATTGGTCGTTGATAGGCAAGGAATAAGGAATGTAGGCTCGGTCCAGTCTGGATAGGTGATCTGCGACAACATTCTACTTTCTAGCTTTGTTGTGGATTTCAATATCAAATTCTTGCAATAGAAGGATTCATCTGATGAGCTAGGGTTTAGCATTCTTCTTTTCCAACAAATGCTGGAGGGTGGAGTGGTCAGTGAAGATGATAACTTTGGACCCCAATAGATAAGATCTGAATTTCTCCAACCTGAATAATACTGCTAGCAGTTATTATTCGGTGAGAGCATAATTGCACTGATCCTCATTCAGCGTCTTGCTAGCATAGTATATGACAAAAGGTTGTTTCTCCCGACGCTAGCCTAAAACAGCACCGACGGCGAAATCAGAAGTGTCGGACATCATCTCTAATCAAGCGACCAGTCGGGTGGTTGAAGAATTAGGGAATCAGAGATAGCACTCCGTAAAGTCGCGAAGGCGCTGAGACACAAGGTGTCAAATTCGAATGGGGCATCGGCAACAAGGAGATTCATTAAAGGTCATGCAATTTTTGAGAAATAACGTATAAATCTCCGATAGAAGCTGGCGTGACCCAAGAATGATCTGATCTGCTTGACTGAGCTAGGCGACGGTAAGTGGGAAATAGTCTCAGATTTAGCTCGATCGACCTTAAGTCCATTTTTAGAGATCCTGTGACCTAGTACTATGCCATCCCTCACCATGAAATGGCTTTTCTCGCAGGATAGTACTAGGTTTACCTCAATACACCATTTCAGGATTTTGGTGAGGTTATCAAGACAAGATGAGAAACCATCTCTAAAAATGGAGAAGTCATCCATGAACACCTCCACATAGTCCCCAATCATGTCAGAGAAGATAGCCATCATATAACACTGAAATGTTGCTGGTCCGTTGCAAAGGCCAAAGGGCATCCACTTGAAAACGAATGTTCCAAAGGGGCATGCGAATGTGGTCTTGTCTTGATCTTTTGGGCTAATTACTACTTGATTATACTCAAAGTATCCATCCAGAAAGCAAAAGAAACTGCATCCGACTAACCGTTCCAAGATCCTATCAATGAAAGGCAAAGGAAAGTAATCCTTCTGGGTAGCCATGCTCAATTTCCTATAGTCATTGCAGACCCGCCATGATGTTGCAGTGCGGGTCGGGATGGATTCGCCTTGATCATTTTTCACTATGGTGAGTCTTGCTTTCTTGGGCACTATCTGGATCGGACTCACCCCTTGGCTGTCAGAGATTGAGTATACAATACCTACATCCAGCCATTTGATAATCTCCTTCTTAACAACCTCTAGCATATTTGGGTTTTGCCATCTCTGAGGTTGTCTTGAAGGTTTCACCCCCTCATCCGTGTAAATGTGATGGGTGCAATATGAGGGGCGAATACTGCAAAGATCAGCAATGCTCCACCCTATAGCAGCCCTATGGTCTTGTAAAACTGAAATCAGTTGATGCTCCTATTCTTGGGTTAAGTAAGCACAAATAATGCCCGGGTATGTCTCACTTTCACCCAAGAACCCATACTTAAGTGAGTCAGGTAAGGGCTTCAATTCAATCACAGGTGGGTCAGAGTCAGAGATGGGAATACGAGGAGTAGACTCGAAGGTGGGAATCTGATGATCTAGATGCGTGTGAATTTCTACTGATTCGCTACCTGTGAGATAATCAGTTGTGACTACATTAACGGGAAACCCATTAGCTGTGGTCACGTTTTCTTGTAATAACAGGGGCTAGCTAGTAGTGTATGGATTAGGATAGCTAGATTCAGGGGTGCTGTGGTCAGAAACACACCTAAACAATCAGATCCTGGGGGAGATATGTGCAGTGCAGTGGTCTCAGTCTCGTGTGGATCGAGGTCTAAGAACCCTTATAGTGCAGACAAATGAGACATTGGGTGCCAAATCTTCATCTTCACCATTTTCCTCTATGCGATCACAGTCAAAATTCTTTGCTGTCTTGAATATGTCAAGTTGAAGTCGCTCATTACCCAGGGCTATCTCCATACTCTTAGATGCGTAATCAATGTTTGCTCGGGCTGTCGCTAGAAATGGGCAACCCAAAATGATTGGTGCATCTTGGAGATTAGGAGGAACTTCCATATCATGAACGAAAAAGTCTGCAGGAAAGTAGAATCCATGGACTTTTACGATCACGTTCTCAACTACCCCCCTCGATGTTTTTACTGATCTATCAGCCAGCTGAATCGTGACCGAGGTTGGCTTTAACTCCCCAAATAAAAATCGATCAAATATGACAGTGGGAGTCAGGTTGATGGACAAACCCAGATCTAGAAGGGCCTGATCAAATGGAGAATCCTGTAAGAGGTAGGATATGGGTGGGGTACCAGGGTCTTTCTTTTTCGGTGGTAAGTAGGCTAGAATCATGGCACTAGCCTCTTTTGACAGTATCGCCTGTCATCCAATTCTAGGATGTCGCTTCGGGGTGCAATAGTCCTTGAAGAACCTAGCGACAGCGGGGATGTGATCAATTACCTTGAGGAGAGGGACCTAAATATGTACTTCCTTGAACATTGACTTCAGGTCCTCAAAATCCCACCTATCCTTCTTTCATACTACATTTCACGTCAGAGCCTCGATAAAAGGGACGAGAATTTCAGGGTCAAGTGGCCACATACCCCTATCTATCATAGGTGGCTCCTGAGATGGAGTTGAACCCACCTACGGTGAAGGGTGAGAAAAATCAGCACCCGCCTACCTATGTGGTGGGTCGAATGTCTTCCTTCCACTCCTCAATGAGACAACATTTGCATCGGCTTGCTATCCATGAGGTGGTGGGGGAGTAGAAGGGGCAGAGTATGCAGGGTTCTGCATAAAATGCAACTGGCCTTGAGCATAACCAGGTGGTGTAGGAGGTGCCTATAATATGGTGTGTGAGTATCCCTGCGGTGCTTGAAACCTAGGTGGGGTGCCTTGGTTTTGCACATACCGAGGGTTCGGGACAGGTTGGGAGGGCAAGGCTCCTTGAGTCTTATGCTCCTGCAATAGTTGGTTTTACGTGTGCTGTATAGTCTGTATCTGGTCAACCATCGCCTTCATTATCTGCAAGCAATCCTGCATAGGCTTCCTCATCGATTCTTGTAGCTCCTCTTTCAGGGCCTCCATAGGGTCAGCCCGCTTTGGAGGGTGACTGGTAGCTTGGTGCAACAGCTGGTATATAGAATGGGGTTACTGCTGCTGAGACGGGAATGGCTACTGCCTGGGGTATGTGTTGTTTGCATTCCCGTATTGCCTTGTATGGTAGTGTAAATCATGATGTGGTCTCTGCGAGTTACCAAACCAGGAGAAGTTCGAATGCTGGCACCAACCAGGGTTGTATGTCTCTGAATACAGGTTATTATGCCAGTATCCTTGAATAGCACTAACATCCTCGTAGGTCGAAGACGTCTGAGACATATATCCATCAAGGGAATACGTATTATAGTCAGCAAGTGGTGCGTAACCCTGGTCATATGGTGCCAGATCAAGATTGTTTACAGGATCCTGATATGTAGGATCTCGTAAATAAGGAGAGGATGCATCCCGAGTGAGTAGATTAACTCGAGCAGGAGGGGCTCGAGGTGCATAGGAGGGTCTTGGAGCAGTAGAGTTCAGGTCAGATTGACCCTGATTAATTTGGTCAATCTTTTTTTCGATTAGGTTCATTCTATCCAGCTGCTTGACGATGATATCCATGTCGGCTCAAATAGACTTTGTGTGAGCCTCATGGACACCAACCCACTGCTAACCAGGCCGCTAGAACTGGTTCATGGACGTGGCATTCATCGAGTTCTCCAAAGATTCAAACAACTCAAATGCGTTGTTCTCATCTTTTGCGAGGAAATTCCCGCCACTAGATGCATCGGCCAGATACCGATGTGTGTCATCCAGCCCATGGTAAAAGATCTGAGCTAGGTGCCATCTGGGCACACCATGATGCAGGCATTTCCGGAGAAGGTCGTGAAATCAGTCCCAGGCGTCATGCAACTTCTCCCCAGCTCCTTGGGAGAAAGTCGTGATTGCATGCCTCATCCCAATCGTTTGACCGATCGGGAAGAACTTTTGCAGGAATTCACGTCGTAATTTCAACCAGGTCTCAATCCGCTTACCAATGGTCTTGAACCAGTACGAAGCTTTGTCCCATGGAAGAAATGGGAAAAGCTTCATCAGAATAATCCCAAGATCAACATTCCTGGGTCGAATCGTCTCTGTGAGTCGACTCAGGTCCTCTAAGTGCTGGAACGGATCTTCGCTTGAGTTTCCATAAAAATGACTATTGATCAAACCAATCACATTAGGCTTGAGCTCAAACGCATCTCCGCCTACGGGAATCCAGACTAAGGGTGCGACGATCGGTGCAGCTGGATCATAGAAATCCTGAAGTTCTCCTCGCAGTGGATGCTGCATTCTCTCAAGTGTTGTCAAGATACAATCCATGCTCTACTGATGCCACTCCTCTAATTCAACCATCCGGGCCTCTAGATGAACCATCGGGTCCAGATTACCTGCATCCTAACCCAGTCTAGGTCCAGGTCCAGGATTAGAGTTAGCCATCTCGGCTAAGGGAGTAGAAGAAGTGGGGGGAGAAGATGGTCCTGGCGAGGTGACTCGCCTCCTTGGGGACGGCTCCCAAGGTCCAGCTAGTCGAGGTCTGAGTGACCTCCTTCCTCACATGCACCAACCAACCCCTAGGTTAGTGTAGCCAGGAAGACAAGGCTAAGGCCCTGTCAATCAAATGGTCCTTATGATTCGATGACTAGATTTTTCATTTTAAGTTCGAATTCCTGAAGAAAAATTTGTCGTTCAAATGACTGAAAGTAATTCCCGCTTCTCAAGCTAACCCAGCCAGTCTGGCTATGAGAGGACTAAGGGGAAGGTTCTTCCTTCAGCTCACGTCTCCGGTTTCGTTACCCCTTAGCCACGGTCGCTTGACACTGCCCCACAGACTTAGTCACCAGGTTCGGCAAGAGAGGTTGAAGCCACCCAGTAGTACGACAACGAATTCGGATTTGCTTACATGCTTTAAAATTAATTTGAGCCTGCTTTTCTTCAGTTAGGGTTTGTGGTGAGTGGCCCACAAGGTGACCAAGCTCACCAGCTAAACACTAGACTTGACTAAGTCTAGGCTAGCCTAAGTGTGGTCTTTAGAATTTAACCCTAAAGGTATAACCTAGGGTTCATGCAATTCTAGATTTTTTTCTTTGAGATTTCAGCAAACCAATGAAACACAAATAATTCTCTGGATAATATTTGAATTCAAATAAGCTGAAAATTTGCAAGTAGATTCCTTTTTCAATTATCTTTTCAAAGAATATTTTTTTGTGATTTTTACTGTTTCAACCGAATTTCTAGGGATTTTTGAATGTCTGGGGGTCAAAATTGGAATTGTGACCCCTAGTCGATTTTTCAAATTGAAATAGTATCAAATGATCTTTAAAAATTAGGAAAAAATATAGGAATTAAAGCCAATGAAATCCACTTTCAAACCCCAACATTTTTAGTCAAAACAGATTCGTGAATTGCTCAAAATTGCTTTTTGAATTTTGAAAATTTTCAAATCTAGGTCAGTCTGACCCCCTTGCACTTCGCACATTTTTAAAAATTTTGTTCTTTGAATTTTTTCAAATGAATAGTGTTGTTTGAAAAATGGTTTGAAAATGAAGGTATAGCTTGAATTTCAGAATTTTTCCCTTATTATTTTTTTGGCAATTGAAATTTTAAATCGAAATTAGAAATCTGTCCGAAAAACAGAGAATGGTGGGAAAGCTTTTAAAAGGTGTTTGAATTCAAAATTCAAACTTTCCACCAAAACGAATATTTTTTTTCTTTTCAAAACTTTTGAATTTCTTTTTTTTTGAAGGGAAAGGCTTATTTTTTAAAAAATTCTTTTCTTTTTTTTTCAAGCAAACTAACCTAAGATTCAAATGGAAACCTAATCTAACTACCTAGACTTTTTTCATTTTTTCTTTTTTCATGAAAATAAATAGGCTTTTTTTTTCAAATGAAATTGCTAGAAGGAAATCTAACCTAGGGTTCAAAAAAGGGAAATCCTAAAATAAGAGGAGATGTCCACCTAATATTTTTTTTCCGTGCTTGTTGTGTGCGTAGATCTCGTTTTTCCCTATTTTCCTGCACATCAAAGACAAGTAGAGGAAGATTTTTCAGTGATAATTCTAGAGATCGAAATAAAAAATGACGTTGCCTCCCTGGCAACGGCGCCATTTGACAAGCAGCGATTCTCGCATGTGTTTTGAAAATAGAGATCTTGTTGTAGTATAGTGCGTGAAAACGCTCGTCAAAAATAATTTATAAATATAACGAGACTTAAGTCCCGGTCGTTCATCTCTGAGAGGCATTTATGGAAATGCAGATTTGAAATCGATCTCTCTTGCTCTACTTATTCAAAATCGCATGCCAATTTATGCTAAGTTCGTATTTGCGCACAACATACTTAGTTGCAAGAGTATCAGAAATTAAAACATGCAACTTCAATCACACAAAAATATTACAATAGGGCTCATGGTGATTTTTACAAATGGATATATATATATATAGAAAGATTTTCATTGATTCATGATGGTGTTTGCAACATAAAGCACATGGAAGGCTTGTAGAGGAATGCTTGAAAACATAAATCTAGCTAGTAGGAAATGATTGCATACATGAATCTAAGGGGGGATTATGCATGCATCATTTGGGGAGAATTTAGAGCTACACTATTAAGCAGTAAATAAAGCAGTAAAACTATGTAGAACTATAATCTAATCTATCAGAACTAAAGGCATTTAGAGGTGGGCTCCGATGGCCTTTGACTTGGTTGAGAGGAGAAGGAGGGGCGACCAATGGTGCTTAGGCCAGCCCTTGGAGAGAGGTTGTGGAGGTGATCCAACATCTTGGCATGGAGATGGTGTCGGCCATGGTGAAGCTACTCGTGAAGGTGGAGTGGAGGTTGAATGAAGCTAGCTAAAATGGAGCCAAGAGTGAATGGGTGCGAAGTGCCACCCCTTAGGTCTTTTTATAGACCTAAGAGAAGCTCTCCAGAGAATTATGGAATTCTCTAGAGAGGCTTATGGTGGGAGCTCGTGGGAGAGTGAGAGAGAGGATGGATGGTGGTTTTTAGATCCACCAAATGTGGATCTAAAAATTGAATGGCTCTTGGTTGCTAATTTTAGCAACCGAGGCAACAACACATGGTAGAGAGTTCTAGAGAACTCTAGGCTAGGTATTTTCGTGTCGATGGTGTGTGTGGGTTGAAACTTAGGTGGCTAGGTTGATTAGGTTAGGTTCTAATGGGTTTTGGTCAAGGTAGGCCTCAAATTAGGGTTGTAAACCCTAATTCACTAAGGTAAAGTGCAATTAAACTTAATACAAGTTTAATTGGGTGTGTGGAACCCTAATTGAGAGTAAAATAATGCAATTAAGTTAGGTCTAGGTCAATTGGACTCTCACTGAGTCCAATTGGACAGTGTGTGCTAAGCTCATGGCTCAATTGGACTCAATGAGTCCAATTGAATAGACTGAAGAGATTGACCATGAGAGTCCAAGTCAATTAGGTTTAGTAAGGACCTAATTAGGTCCTTAGGGAGGTCTAGAGATGATGTACTAGGGTTGGGACTTTAATTTAGGTTCTTTGGGTGTTAGAATTGGGTTTAGGGAGCTAGAGATCCAAGATCAAGGCTTGAATCTCAAAATAGGAACTGGAGAGCAGTTCCAGACGTCCAATAATAGCATCAGATGACTTATACTAAAAAATTAGAAGTCCAGACTTCAATTCTGGACATCTAATCAGAGTTAGGAAGGTTTCTAGGTTCTGTCTTGGGTATTCTACAGAAATTGAATGTCCGACCAAGTGTCTGGATGTCCAATAACACTGCAGAAGTGGGTTTAAGGTGTGCAGGAGTTGGCTAAGGGTTCTGGACATCCTATAACTCATCTGGACGTCCAGATAGAGGCTAGAATTAGGGTTTTAAGGTTTTCTAGGGTGCGGTGACCTAATATAAGGGTGGCTAAGGCTTGGGGAGGCTTCTACACTGTCCTAGGACTAGGATGGACCTAAGTTCTTCACAATTTATTGCTTTATTCCTACTTAATAGAATAGCACCCGTTAACTCCCTTACATTATTATCTACTACATCTAATCTAGGTCTTCCACTCTAGCACTGCTATAACACCAGTTATTCTTTATTCTTCATATCCAACTTTAGATCCAGCTTCAGATCTAGCTTCTGATCAGCTTATTACCTGCAATTGACATAATGCACCTAATCAGTACATTATAGTAATATTTTATGCATAGCTAAAAGAAAGCAGTAAAGGTGCTAGTAATGCTTATGCATGAATGAATTACCCTAACTTATGCTAAGTCCTAGCCTAATTTAGGTCAATTAAGACCTATGATTGCTGCGCAATCATAGCCCCTGGGTGAGCCCCACTCAAGTGGTCCCAAAGAAAGCCAAACTCACTGTTGTCACCAATGAGCTTGGTGAATCCATCCCCACCCGTACCACCACTACATGGCGGGTGTGCATTGATTATAGGAATCTCAATGAGGCTACCAAGAAAGATCATTTCCCTCTTCCATTCATTAACCAGATTCTTGAACAATTAGCAGGGCAAAAATATTTTTGCTTCCTGGATGGATACACAGGATACAACCAAGTTGTGATTGCTCCCAAAGATCAAGAGAAGACCACATTCACTTTTCCGTATGGCACATTTGCGTTCTGTCATATGCCATTCGGGTTATGCAATGCACCCACTACTTTTCAGCATTGCATTCTAGCCATCTTTTCAGAGATGGTGGGTGAATACCTGGAGGTCTTTACGAATGATTTCTCAGTGTTTGGGAACTCATTCGACCATTGTCTGAGCAACTTGGAGAAAATCATGAAGTGATGTATGAAGGTTAACTTGGTTTTGAGCTGGGAAAAAAGCCATTTCATGGTTCAAGAAGGGATTGTCCTCGAGCACATCATATTGCATAGGGGCATTGAGGTGGATCAAGCTAAGGTTGATTTGATTTCCAAACATCCGCCACCTAGTTCGATCTGGCAAATCCGATCTTTCCTGGGACACGTTGGTTTCTATCAAAGGTTCATTAAAGACTTCTCCAAACTCTCTAAACCCTTGACCGACCTTCTGGCCAACGATGCCCTGTTTCACATGACACCTGATTGCATCCAGGCTTACACCACCCTCAGGGAATCAGTCTCCACCACACCTGTGTTACAGCCCCCAAACTAGTCCCAGGATTTTGAAATTATGTGTGATGCATTAGACTTTGCCATCGGTGTAGTCCTGGGACAGAGAAAAGAAAAGAAACTCATGGTGATCTACTACGTGAGCAAGACGTTGGATGAGGCCCAACGGAATTATACAGTCACAGAGAAAGAGCTACTCACCGAAGTTTTTGGACTCGAAAAGTTCCGATCTTACCTCCTAGGATCCCACGTAACCATTTATATGGACCACTTGGCCATCCGGCATTTGTTGGCCAAAAAGGACGCTAAACTCAGGCTCATCAGATGGATACTGCTCTTGCAGGAATTTGACTTGGAAATTCGTGACAAAGCCGGGTCCAAGAATGTCATGGCCGATCACCTGTCCAAACTCCACCTGGACCACATTGGGCCCTCCTTGCCCTTGACTGATACCTTTCCTGATGAACAACTTCTGGCTGTGCAATAAAGGAAACTACCCTAGTATGCCGACTTCGTCAACTATCTGGTAGTGGGACAAACCTCGCACAGCTGGTCTAGATAGCAACGGGATAAGTTCTTGGCTGAAGCCAAGCATTATTTCTGGGATGATCCCATGCTGTTTCACCTATGTGCCATCCAGATTATCAGGAGGTGTATTCTGGAGGAAGCAGTTCAAAGTGTGCTATCCTTTTATCATGACCAAGCATGTGGTGGCCACTTTTCGGGGAAGAAGATGGCTGCAAAGGTTTTACAGTCTGGATTTTACTGGCCTTCCTTATTCAAGGACGTACACAGCTGTGCAAAGACTTGCTCTTACTACCAGACTTTAGGGACCATGACCAAAAAAGACATGATGCCCCTCCAGCCCATTTTGATTGTCGAGATCTTCGATGTTTGGGGCATCGATTTCATGGGCCCCTTCCCACCATCCAACGGCTTTGAGTGCATCTTAGTCTCAGTAGACTATGTCTCAAAATGGATTGAATTCTTCGCCACTCGCAGATGTGACTATAAGGCTGTCATGGATTTTGTTAAGCAAAACATCTTTTCTCAGTTTGGAATACCGAAGGCCATGACAGGACCATATCAGGTGGTCAAACCTTTTTCCAATGGGGCGGTTGAAATTGTAGATCCGAACACTAAGCACACCTTCATGGTAAAAAGTTAGAGATTAAAGCATTTCCTTGCCCAGGTTCCCCCAAAGGAGGTTGTCACCCTCATCGAGGGTTGACATGAAGCATCGCCCAGTTGGAGGCATTAAACTCAGCATTTCCTGGGAGACAACCCGAAAGATTCATACTGATCAGGTACACGGCCTCACTCAGCTGACTTCTTTCTGAACCTCCTTTGCATCTATTTATTTGTCAATGAGGACATTGTCCAACTTAAGCATGGGGGGGTGGTAATTTGCATGTTCTGAGTTCATTTTATCAGTCTGAATAGAATAAAATTAAAAAAAAAAGGATGATGAATTTAGGGAGCAAAACTTAGGCATTAGGAACTTGTCAATAGTGGGAAATAATACGAAAAGAGCCTGAACACTTAGACTTTTCAGGCCTTCAAGCTCAATCAGCCCTGGTATCCGTTAAAATATGGATTTAGCCTTGAATCCTTGCAACTTTAATTTATTGTAATTTGCCAATAAAGTAGGGTGATAAGTATACGACTTGTCAACCCGCCCTCTGACTCGAAGGGACTTTTAGTCTTAGCATCTAGACACATTTTCACACCGACTCACTTCTTGGAGATTCTAACAGAAATTGGGTAGCTAATGAACCTTCTAGGATGGTATGGTTGGCAAGTTGTTGTAGGTAACAGCCCATTGGTCGGTTGTCCAGAGCCCAACCACAGGACCACTTTCCTTTTATTACCTCTAGGTAAATCTGGGATCAGGGAAGCCACCTACTAAACAACAAAAGAAAAGAGAAAAAGAAAAAATGGGAGAAATAGAATAAAATAGAAAAAGAAGAAAAAGAAAAAAATAATAAATAAGCCACACTTCACCACACGAGTATGGCTAGAAAGTGGTCGTGGGTAACAGTCCATTGGCCGATTGTCTAGAACCCAGCACACTAAATGCACAAAAAGTCCAAAACACCTAAGGAAGAAGCGGGGAAGTAGAGCAATCTAGGGAGATATATACTGGAAACACCCTTGTGTTGACCCCAAATAAAATAAAAGTAGGGAGAAAGCTACCAATCAGACAAATACACCTTCAGGCATGCACTTCCTTTTCCGGTCACCTGGGGGCGTAGAAACCCGAAGTCTATTCTAATTACCATTAAGGAGTTTATCACAATATTCACACCAAGATGCTTAGCACTAAGAGTCTTTTTCAAGTTATAGGTGGGTTGGGTAGCGTAAAAAGTTACCAACAAACTCTCAACTCCAAAAAAGTTCAAAAAAATGAGAAAAGATGAAATATATATATGTATATATGCTTTAAGCAAGGATTCGGGCGATTCATATTTTGGCAGACACCTGGGCGTTGTTTAGTCTCTATATATTAGGCTCTTAGTGTATTTCCTCCTGTTGACAAGTAACAAAATGTCTAAGTAATCAATTCTTGAATTCTGACTGAGAATAATGGTTGGGATTAACAAGGAATGAGCATGGAGTATGATAACTCTACATTTTGTGGTGATAATTCTATCAATCAAGGTTTATCGTAAGGGTAACATGCACAAATAACACATCATAAATGGGCATGGGAACATTACATGCATTTCACACTGAGATTTCTTATAAATCAATGTTAATGGCCATTTGTACAAGTTCATATCAAAACAGGCCTCAGATGAGCGATCAGACTGCCCTGATGGATTTAGAATGATGAACGGATCCAACAAACTCAAAATAGATCAAATTCGACATCTGAAGCTCCTGCAACTAGCCTAAGAAGTTCTGACCGTTGATCTGATGATCAACAGCCACAAAGATACCACGTGGTAGGAGATTAGCACGTACAAGCCACCGCCCTGCTTCCTTCATCATCCATAGGATGAATCTCGGCCATTCAATCTTCAATCAGACGGCCGAGAACTCACAACCCTCACCTGCATGCATTCCTCACCATGCACCTTCCCAGCCTCACCATTAGATCCTGATCGTTGTATTTTCATCCAACTGTCGACATGCCTCGCGCTTGACCTCATCGCTGCAACAAACCAAGGCACGTAGTGCAGTGATCCACGCCTCGCCCTCACGCTAAGGGGCGAGGGTTCAAATCGCGTAGCGCCTCACTCTACGACCCAACACGCATCGCAGCTAAATCAAGCTGCCTGATCAGCAGCAAATGACGTGGATGGAAACCATGTGACGCAGTGGATGCGCACGAATGCTCATGCATGTGATAATGTGCAAGGCACGCACGGTATAAGTGCGATCCTCAATGTGCTCTCACATGAAGTCTCAACAATCCGATCTTCGATCAAACGGTGCACAACGAACGCACACAGATGTGCGGTAGGAAGAACAGGCACGCATGGAAGACTGGAAGGAAGGGGCCTTCACCGACATTTTTTGGGTGGGTTTAACGACATCCTAGATGTCGCTAAATCCCCTAGTTAATTTAGAAACCCCTTCTTCCTATATAAACCCCCTTCAACTACCCGTGTAAAGGCATTGAATACACTTGCAATCCTTCTACCCTACTCCTAGCTTCCCTTAGCACATGTTGTACTTGCTGGAGTTGACGAGCTACCAACGGAGCTCTCCTCCACCAACGTGGCCGCCTTGCCTTCTCCCCTTTCTCTCTCTCTCCCTTTACTCTGGCTTTACTTTACTTTTGTTCAAGCATTTAACTATTGTTGTATCTGTAAAACTCAAGTTGCATGTTAAATGATGTTTCTTATATAGCTATTGTCTCTCTCTTTTTACCAGGTTTTTCTTATCTTGATTTGCATGAATGCTGTGATCAAAAGACTCTAACCCTACTCTCTCTCTCTTTCTCTCTTACTCTCTTTTCTCTCTCGTGTTTTCTCATGAGCAAGCAAAACCTGACATTTCCGTGACAAGTGATAGAAAAAAAGTTGATTTCACGCCTCCCTATGTTCAACACTTGGACTCACATCTGTTTCTACATTTAAAATCGACATTGCAAACACGAGCTGCAACAACTTATTTAGACAAACGCATCCGACTCACGTCAGTGATTAGTGCTAAGGGCAGTAAACAAATTGCTAATTGCAAATATTGCAGATTTAAAATAAACTCAAGCAAACAACAAATGAACATAAGGATTTACAGTGGAAACCCTACCTTGGGAAAAACCACCACATAGATCTCCCAATCTAGGATTTTGCCCCAAGTTCAACTTGGAATACTAACCGACACTTATCGGGTACCAAACCCTTTTAAAAACCCTCTTGATATCCCAATCAAGAGCAATGGGTACCAAACCCTTTTTCAATCACTCTTGATATTCCAATCAAGAGCAAATCCCTCTTTCTCAAGAAGAAGGGAACCCACAACTTGGGCCCACAGATTACAACTAGATGAAGGAATAAAATAGAATTAAAACATAATTTAGCTCCTATGGATAGCCCCAATAAGATATGCAATTAATTGTATGAACTAACTATCTAGGAGACTAAAAAGAACTCCCTTAGAGATTGTGAGAGGATGATGCTGCTGGGAGTTGAAGTGATGAAGTTTCAAGCAAATGTGAGTTGGAGAATCAAAGCTTCAATCACTTTTTAGAACACCAAATGTATGCTTTAGCTGAATGTAGACTTGAAAGCACTTTAGAGTGTGTTTTGGATGTTCTATCTCTTCTATACATTCCCAAAGAGTGGGAAACTATCTCATATAAATAGGAGGGTGAATGGACTAGTTTAGGTGTGCATAAGGCCCTTCTTCAACAGCTAAAATATTTCTCAATTGTATTTGCCAACGGCTAACTAATATGCTCCAAAAGTGCTTTATCTAACATTAGGTAAAAGTCATCTAACGTTAGGTGAACTATCTATAGTTAGGTACTCAGTTAGGTGCAAGGTTCGCTATCTCTTGGAGTTGTTTAATTTGGCCCAAAATAGCCTATCTAACGTTAGGTCAACTACCTAACGTTAAGTACAAAGTTCAGTGCAAAGTTCGTTATTTCTTGGAGCTCAAGGTGGCTTCAGCCTTACTACCTAACATTAGGTATATACTACCGAATGTTAGATGGACTGTAAAAAGTCCTCTAACTGTCCAAATGAGTTTTGATGATTCTATGGGATTCTAGGATGATCCATTAACACCTAAGGATATGTTTTATCATATTTTAACCTATTTAGGCTATGTGTGGTGTTCTTGTGAGAATTGCATATGAACCCCTTATGTTTATGCTAATTTGAGATTTGATTGGGGCTTTCCTTACATTATAAAGAATAAAAGCTTACAACTCATTGCCTATAATACAAGGAGATCTAAACATGAAGAGCATGATCTCCTCCTTCTTCTTGGCATCGAATTTCGTCAAAAGAGCTTCAACCTAAAAATCAATCTTGCAATATCTATACATAAGGTCTAACTTTAATCTCAATTACTTGAGATGTTTGTCATCATCAAAACCATCATTAAAGGCTAATGTGGTGCCTAATTGCTTATGCACCAACACAAAGATGTAAATCGAACTCAGCACTACAACGTGCTTAGGGAGTTGCTTTCACACAAGATGAAGGCAGGGACTTTGGTGAGGGAGTATGTTCTAAAATGTACAGACATATTTCAGAGCTTCAAAAGTTAAAGATGATGATTGATGATAAAACCCTTATAGATATCATCTTGCAATCGCTTCCAAGATTCTTCACCAACTTCATCATCTCAATCCATATAGGAAAGGTGAAGATGACCATCGTTGATCACTCATCTCCTTACTTAATTCCACTGAGGACATCAATAAGAAGGAGAACCCACTTGAGGCAATAGTTGCTTAAACCAGTGAGAGGTTCAAGTAGAAGAAGTAGAGCAAAGGGAAAGGTTCTCAAATGAAGAGCAAGTCTTCAACTACACATCTCAATTCTTCCAACAAGAAGAAGGACAAGGCAGCAAACATGAGCCACTACTACAAGAATCTTGGCTAGTGTAAATGGAATTATTTGGAGTACATGAAGTCCTTGGAGAAGGGCAATGGAAAGGTCAATGCAGGCATGGAATGTCTTCTCATCATTGAAACCAACTTGCTCATTGGACAAGTTGGAAGTTGGGTTATGGATTCTGAAGCATCTGTTCATGCATGCAATTTGTTACATGTGTTTCAGGTGACTAGAAGGCTTAAGGAGGGAGAAGTGCAGATCATGATGGGATACAAGGAAATGGTTGTAGTGAAAGCTGATGGCGTAGCAATCATAGGTCATAATCAACCTAAATAATGTCTAAACCTAGCTTAATTTGTGGATATTACACTCATATCATGCATATCATGCATTGCATCATTTATTAGAGAATTAGATGAGATATCCTGCTACTTAATGTTTTTTTTTTTCTTATTTGCAGGTAATGAAGTGATCTAGGATGTGAGAGATAGTGAAATAAAGCAATAAAGAGAGAAGAAGACTTATCCAGACAAGAGGAGTGAGGAGGATAGCCTTATCCCTACCCTTAGAAACCCTAGGATAGTCTTCCCAAACCCAAAACCACTTCCATGAGGGCACCTTAGCCTTAAAACCCAAACATGGATAGCACTATCCATGTTCTTATCCACTTTATCCCTCTCCCAAACTCTCAGGAACCAGAACCCACCTTAGAAAACCTAAAACCCACCCTCCAGCACCTTTTCTGATTTATGTAGAAAATCAATCCAGGAACCCAGCTCCAACATTGACACAGAATTGAATGTCTAATTTACTATCCAGACATCCAATTTTGGAGTATAAGATGTCTGACATGTTCCCGAGACATCTAATACTGTTCTCTGGTTCCTGATTTTGGTGCTAGAAGCTTGTTCTTGCCTATTTTGACCTAGAAACACTACCAAGCACCGTAGGAAACCTAATTAGAGACCTCCTAAGCCTACTCCACTATCCATAGCCCTAGTATCCTATCCCAAACCCAATTGAACCATCCCATACCTAATTGGGTGCATCTACAGGTGATTGGGTGCACCTACACCCAATTAGATCCACCCAGGATCTAATTGACTCCTACTCACCCATACAAGTTTAATTAGGCTTAGTAGAACCTAATTAGACTTGACTTGGACCCAATTAGGTTCACTCCTCTCCAATTATACTCACTTAAACCTAATTAGGTCCACACCCACTTAATGTATGTTGACCCAACCTAGAATTACCAAATCACACACCTTCCTCTACAAAAATTACACACACACACACTCAAACCTTCCTAAATCCTACCTTCCTATTCTATCCCTACCAAACCCACGCACACCCATTCTGGGAAAGCATAAAACCCTTGCGTCAACTTTAGATCCTATATAGGTGGCGTTGGCTATTTTGGGAGCCACTGTTTCGAACGCTAAATCAGGTTTTAAAAGTATTGCGTTGTAGTACAGCAGAAAAAGTGTTCAAAATGGATATAATTTTATTACTCAAAAAGATTTTCGAGATTGAACACATGGACCAAATTGGTATTTAGCAATCAAGATCACAATTTAAACTTAAAAGAAATTGTAATAGTAGAAGTATCAGAGTGCAAAAATATGGGAGTAAAATGGTGATGTAGATCACCAAATACTCCTACAATATCACCAAATGATTCAATATGTAAATATGCAATGAGGCTAAAATCTGTCGTTTGATTCCTTAATCAGATGACTTAAATGTCTGAGTTCTTTTTCTCTTTCTCTGCCTCTGTCTTCTCTTTCCTTCTTTTTCTTCTTCTTTCTGGCTTTGCCTTCCTGCTTCCTTATCTTCTCCTTCTTCTTCCTTGCTTCTGCCCTTCTTCTCTTTTTCTGCCGTCAGCCTTCTCTTCTTCCTCTTCTAGCCTTGGCTTTAGCTTCTGCCTTAGCTTCTCATTCTCTTCAACTTTCGCCTACAGCAAAACCTATCCCTACCTGCATGCAGCTCTCCTCTCTTTCTCTCTTAGGTTCCACTCTCCCAGAGCCACACAGACAATTAAGTAATCGGGTCGGGTGCGTACCTGGGATGAGGCCCACCGGCGTGAGGTGGTGGGCGAGGTGTGCAGTCAGGTCGGGTCAGGCCAGGTCCACGGGGTGTGAGCGCGAACGAGACTAGGTCGAGCGAGTGGGACCTCACCTCGTGGATCTGAGGCAAACAGCTTACTTCACTTTTACTTCTTATGCAGGTGCGGGTGTGCCTTTACTTCCTCAGTGGGACTAAATGTCCCACCCTTTCCTCGCGTGCGCCTGCAGAGATGGCCTTCGCGATTGCAGCAACAGCCAAGGTCTCTGATTCCAATTGAGGGTTGAGTGCGTGTGTGAGGGTATTCCTCACACCTGAGACTGTTGCACCTGGGCTTGGTAGAACTGGAGCTTCAGCAAGCTTGCTTCAAGCTTGCTCGTCAATGGCAGAGGGGTGACGAACCTGAAATCGCAAGATTGGCCTTGCGGCCACGTCAAAATGTTCAAAGAGGGCTGACGGAACATGGTGAAGATGCTGGGGTGGTTGGCGTGGCCTGGGGGTGCCTATGTGAGCGTGTCTAGGGCATACTGTGTGCGAAGGTGTGGGTGTGTTCGGTGAGCTGCATGAGTTAGTGGAGTGGTGTGTGAAGTGGGGGGAAAGGATCAGTGGAGAAAGGGAAAGCTTATGGGCTTGTCAGTGAGGGTTGGGATTTCCTATGGAGGTGGAGCGGCCTCGCCAAAGGTGGTGGCCGGAGATGAAGGAGATGAGGGTGATGGAGGTCGGCAGTGGTCGATTTTGGGGAATAGAGAGTGGAGAAGAAAGTAGAGGGGAGAGAAAACTTAGCTAGGGTGTTAGGAGACGAAGGGAGGCAGAGGTGACGTCGGTCGAGGTGTAGCCGACATCGGACACGAAAGTGGCTTCGGTGGGGGTTGAACAGTAGGGATGAAGGGGGAAAGGGCATCTGCTAGTACGGAGAGACGTGGCTGAAGTCAGGGAGGAGGAATCTGCCGCAAGTGTGGTGGTCGGATGACAAGAAGGAGCAACGAAGATCGCTAGACATTGAGGAGCCTTCGGCCATGAGGAGAAGAGATGAATTGTGGGGATTCACAGCCAATTTCATGCGTGGAGGAGTCAGGGCGATCTAGGCTTCTTTAAATAGAGCCCTAAAGGTTGGTTAGGGCTTAGGAAGCAAGCTTCACAAGCAAGGAAAGTGTTGAGGAGTTGTAGATCGCATTTTTGATAGAAAAGGAATGCGTCGTAGTATAGTTGCGAAGTACGATCCAACAAAGATATTGTTTTGCAAAAATAACGAGACTTGAGTCCCAGTTGTTCATCTCTGGGAGGCGTCGTTTTTGCTTTTGAAATCGATCTTTTTTTACTACTCTAATTCGTTTAAAGACGCACATCAGTTTCTAACCTCCTAACTAAGACTTCACCGCTCCGGTTATTAACTCAGATCACATGTGCATGTGTTAAGTAAATCACGAAAGTGAACGTGTGAGTTTCTGTGCACATGATTCTAGTGAGGTGGTGACTAGTTATGGAGAAAGCATCTATTGTCAGATTTTCAATATCCTCAGGAAACGACATGCTGGTGCGTAATATATAGACAGTTAAAGAGCAGGCACTTAAATCATGCAAATACGATAATTATTAAGCTCACGGTGATTTCAAACACATAAAGAGACATATATATATATATATATATAAATGCAATTTCATTCATTCATTGGAGAGTTGTTGTACAAGGAAATCTAGAGGAAAGCTTATACATAAATGCTTGAAAATTAAACCTAACTACCAAAAAACGATTGCATACAAGAATCAATGGGGAGATTTCTCATGCATCATTGGGGGAGAAGTAAGACTACACTACTAAGCAGTAAATGAAAGCAATAAAGATTATGAAGAGCATGATTTAAAGCTAGAAGAATAGAGGGCATTCAGGGGTGGTCCCCAATGGCCTTGGAGTGGTTGGGAGGAGAATGAGGGGCAGCCAATGTAGCTTTGGCCAATCCTTGAAGAGAGGTAGGGTTGATCCAGCATCCCAACATGGTGTCCTCCATGGTGGTGGTAGTGAGCTCGTGGAGGTGGAGTGACTATCTAAGTGTAGGTGGCGTGAATGGCACCAATGGAGTGCAATTGCCAAAGAAGTGAATGGAGCCAAGGGATGTGAATGGGGGTGTTTGGCCGCCCATGGGTTCTTTTTATAGACCCAATGGCTTCTCTCTAGAGAGGTGTAGAACTCTCTGGAGAGAGTCCAAGAGTGGCCGGCCACATGTGGGTGGAGGTGGTCTTTGAGATCCAAAAATTATGGATCTCAATTTGAATTCCTCTTGGTTGCTAAATTTGGCAACCAAGAGGTGGCGCCATCTCAAGAGGTCTCTAGAGAATTCTAGAGAAGTGTGTGTACGTGAATGGGTGTGTGTGTGTGTGTGTGTGTGTGTGGTCGTGCTCTATGTGGCTAGGTGGCTTAGGTTAGGTCCTAAGGGGTTTGGGTAGGTGTAGGTCTTGAATTAGGGTTACAAACCCTAATTGCTAAGGGGAAAATGCAATTAAACTTAACCTAAGTTTAATTGAATGAGTGTGAACCTAATTGAGAGTAGAATAACTCAATTAGGTTGGGTTTAGGTCAATTGGACTCTCACCAAGTCCAATTAAACTTGTATGGGTTGAGATCTAAGCTCAATTGGACTCAATGAGTCCAATTGACTTAAGTGAAGGTAATTGACTTGATCTAAGTCAATTAGGTTTAGTGAGGACCTAATTAGGTCCTTAGGGAGGTCTAGAGGTGATGTACTAGGGTTAAGACACCTTAATTTAGGTTCCTTTGGGGTTGGGATTAGGTCTAGGGAGCTAGAGATCCAAGACCAAGACTTGAATCTCAAAACAGGGACAGGAGACCAGCATCAAACGTCCAATAATAGGATCAGACAACTTATACTCAAAAATCAGAAGGGCAGACTTCAGTTCTGGACGTCCAATTTGAGTCAGGGGGAAATCAGGGTTCTGTTTTGGGTACTCTGCAGTTATTGGACATCTGACAAAGTGTCTGGACGTCCAATAACACTGTAAAAGTGGGTTTGAGGTGTGCGGGAGATGGCTAAGGGTCCTGGACGTCCTATAACTTATCTGGACATCCAGATAAGGGTTGGAACTAGGGTTTTAAGGCTTCCTAGGGTGTTGTGACCTAATCTAAGGGTAGCTAAGGCTTGGGGAAATCTCTAGGCTATCCTAGGGCTAGGATGGACCTAAGCTGTTCACATTTTACTGCTTTATTCCTACTTAATAGAATAACAAACCTTTAACTCCCTTACATTATTGTTCCTATATCTAAACTAATCCTTCTGCTCCAGCTCTGCTCCAACTCCCGTTATTCCTGATCCAGCTCCTGATCAGCTTATTCCCTGCAATCAATATAATGCACTTAATCAGCACATTTTAACATTATTTTATGCATAGTTAAAGTAAAGCAGTAAAGATGCAGATAATGCTTATGCATGCATAAATTTCCCTAACTTATGCTAAGTTCTAGCTTAATCTAGGTCAATTAAGACCTATGATTGCTGCGCAATCAAAAAGCTCGCCGGAGAAGGAATCCATTAGGATAATCATGTCTCTCATGGGTTCGCATGAGAGATTGGGAAGGAATCGGGGATCAAAGATGGGTTCAGATTGGAGGGATTTTCTTAGAGAATCTCCCTTCCAATTTTGGAGATCCTCTGAGCAATCAGGGAGAACTCTCCTTCCAAAGCTCGCCGGAGTAGGATTCCTCTGCTATAATGGTGGAGGGACCTAATTGCAAAATTGATGAAGAAGCTAGGGGCCATTTTGTAAGGGTTTCTAAAAGATAAGGGTACAAATGTAATCAGGTTGGACCTTTTCACAAACTAGGTTAAGGCAAACTCAACTTGGGTCCAAATTTTGGTATAAATCTAATTTAGACCTAAGAAATCTAATGGTGAAGTTGGATTTTGGGTTTGACCAATTTTGACTGGACAATTTATGCAAAAATCCAATTTAGGGCAAATATCTATCTGAGACCCCATTCTAAGTCAAGATGGGTTCTAATGGCCAAATTGAAGGTTCTTAACCCTAGAGAATATTTTATATGATTTTTAGTGGATTTAGGTGAATTTTATCCTGACCAGAGCCTTGGTTAATCAAGTGGGTCTATTTTAGGATTTCAAGAAGTCATTTAATTCACAGGATACACACAAATCCTTTTCTATCTGATCCAACCCACTTATTATCTTATTAAGACCCTTTGACCTTTGTTTAGCCCTTGAGAAAACCTGTTGTTGTACTGCCTTGTTTCTCGTTTTCCTCTCAGAAAGGTTATTCAGTGAATTATGACATTTAATTGGTTATGTAAGAGCATTTATTCTCTTCATTGGGTCAAAATAAGCTAGTTAGGACTCATGATGGTGTTCCCATCATACCCCCATGCCTAGATTTTTCTAGACCCTTAGAAAAATTTTAAGGTTTTAACTTTGATTCTAGACATGTAATCTTTTTGATGCTCAAAATTGTGATGTGTACTTTCTTCTGTGGATTAGGTTAGAATGTCGTTAGTAGGCCTAGAGGTACTGTTGAATGTCGGACGACTATGCTATCAGAGTTGGTTTTGAAAACCTATCGTTGTAGTTCAAGTAGCGAAGAAATCTATTCAATAAATAAGATTTATACCAAAAATTCTATAAAGAAATCCCAGGTCGAACTCAGGGAGGATACGTCGATCAAAATTCACAATTATATTTTTTTGTGTTTTTGTTTAAAGGGCGAAATAATCACAATGAAATGGAAACAATATAAACAATAAGAGAGAAAGAGAGGGAAAACATTCACTTGATATTGCAAAATGTTTTTACAACTAAGAAAGCCAGAAAAGATTACAATAGAAAGTGAGAAATTATTACAACCAGAAAGCAGGAAAATTCAACTCTAGAAAGCAAGAAAAGGAATGGGAGAGAGAAGTTATCCTCCTCGATGATCGCTTGGAGGACTAGCCAGACGAGACAACACCTGAAAGATGAAGAATGGAGTAGGAAAAAGGAGGTCGAAGTAGGAGGAACAGGAACGAGGCAGCATGTCATCGTCATTATGGGATCCATTTCCGAAATGGGGGCGAAAACTTGATTTTAGCTCTTGAGGAGCATCCCAGGTGTGGGACAAGCTTCTCTTGAGGTTTGAAGAGGGAGAGAAGAGAAGGAAGGGATGAGAAATCCTTATGGAGCTGGTCTCCTTTTATAGTTGCAAGGAGTGGGGGCATTTTGGACATTACAACTTGAAAAAATTAATTCAGGACCTTTAGTGAGGGATCTATCCATCACTAAAGGCCTGAACGTGGCCGACATGTGCGCCACTCGCACGCCCCCTTGCCTCTGCGCCCTTCAACGCACGTGCACATTCTCGTTCTCTTAGCTGTTCGATTAAGAGATCGGACGGCTTAAAGTGGCTACGCCCGGGCCATGCGCCTGTGTGCGATCACGTGTAAGCGTTGAGCGTCTGATCGCACATGGGCGCTATCGCTCACTTTCTGCTACTGGATCTTCATCGCGTGGCTCTAATCGTGCACCCATGCGCTGCGGATGAGGGCTTGATCGCACGTCGCGTGCTCACGTAGCGTGCTCGACCGCAGTGCTGCTGCGGTGAGTTTGTCGAGTGGAGGTTTTAAGGCGCAAGCATCTGTGGCAGTTAGATGGTGATCCAACGGTCTAGATCCATCACGTGGGTGAGGAGAGAGAGAGGGCGCGGCGGTCTTCCAGATTGGCTAGGTCGATTTGAGTGGCTGAGATGGTGCCACGTGGCGCCATTCTTGGCCGTCCATATTCTGAGTATTGTAGAAGGTGCCACGGGTGTCGGATTGGACTAATTTTCTTGCTGTTAGGCTGCGATTGTCGATCTGAACCCATCCATGTAGTCAGATTTATCGTCTGTGGTGCGGATTAACACCATCGTGGCCCTTTCTCTTTAAGGTTCCTCGATCTCTATCTAGTGCTATGGATGTCCGATTAGGATGATCTTGGAGTCGTTGAACTCCAATCGTCACCCTGATCAGATCCGTATAATTGGATCTTCAATCCAAGGTCCCGATAAAAAGTCACCTGTCCCTGACCATAAAAAGGAGACAATTACTATACAATTTATACAACTTGATCTAAATGCATGATTATGCATGTTATGCACTATTTACAATGGATGATGCTAATGTGACACTAAGAACATGCATTAATAGACATTTTGGGTTAATCAGATGTATGCACATCACACCCCCATGCCTATCTTTTGCTAGTCCCTAGAAAAAACTACATGCTATTTATAAAAGAATTAGGTTGGATTACTTGGGCACAAGTCATTTTCAACATTAAGAAATTTTTACTCAGGATTTGAACTTTCAAAGACACAATAGCACCCGGGTATCTGCCAAGATGAAGACCACCTCAAGCCCTCGCCTTATTCAAAGAAAAGTCCCTTTTTCTCTTTTTCTTCTTTTCTAATTTTCTTTTGGATTTTTGAGTTTAGGGTTAAAGAGTAGCCTTCTACGGCCACTCAACCCACCCAAGATTTGATGAGAACCCTAAGTTCTAAGCATCTTATTGTGAATGTGATAAACTCGTTGATCAGCAATTAGAACAAACTTCAGGTTTCTACACCTCTAGGTGACCTTAAAAAGAAAGTTCTGCCTAAAGGTGTATCTTTACGACCGGTAGCTTTCTCCCTACTTTTATTTTTATGGGGTCAACACAAGGGTGAGTCCAGTATATATCTCCCCGACTTATTTTACTTCACTTCTTCCTAAGTTTTTTAGGAATTTTTAGTGCATTTCTTGAGCTGGGTTCTGGACAATCGGTCGATGAGCTGTTACCACCGACAACTTGCTAGCCATACTCGTGCGGCGAAGTGTGGCTTATTTCTTTTATTTTCTTTTATTTTCTTTCTTTTCTCCTTTTTCTTTTTCTTTTTCTTTTCTTCTTGACTTTATTTTTCTTTTTAGGTAGGTGGCTTCCCTGGTCTAAGATTTACCTAAAGGCAGCAAGAAGAGAATGATCCAGTGACTGAGCTCTGGATAACCTACCTATAGGCTGTTACCCATGATAACTTACCAGCCATATAACCCAAGAAGGTTCATTAGCTACCCAATTTCTGTTAAAATCGTCGAACAACGAGTCAGTGACAAGATAGTGTGTAGATGTTTAGACTTAAAGTTCCATCAAATCAGAGAGTGGGTTGATAAGTCGTGTAGTTATCACCTAAACCTTTTTACACAAATTAAAATAGAATTCAGGATGGTGAGGACTCGAAAAATAAATCCACATTTTAGTGGATACCCAGGCTAATTAAGCACAAAGACCTGAAGGGTCTTAGTGTTCAAATCCTATTGTAATATTTCCTAAGAATGAAAAGTCCTAATGTTCAAGTATTCCTTCCTAATCAAAATTTTTTTTGAATGTATATATAAGAATAGAATTTACAAGAGTTTCACAAAGCTAACAAAATGATTCAGAAATGAATCCACCCCCCCATGCCTAGCTGATGCAATGTTTGCATTGAGAATAAAAGACATGAAAGGAAGGGTAGAGTATGGAAGATATCACCTGAATGTGAAGCTCGGGTTAGCTCTGAGTCAGACTGTACAACTGCTGAGTTTAATGCCATCAGCTAGGCAAAGTCTAGCCAAAGAAGTCACAACATGGCTAGAGCAACCGTGTTTGAAATGGGTTCTGGAATAGTATGGTCAATAACATGCTTCAGATGTTGACCGTTGACTTTGAATGAATTACTCATCTTCGGGCCAGAGATCTGAATAGTTCCATTTGGAAATATCTGGTCGATAATGAATGGGTCATTCCATTTCGACTTAAGTTTTTCGAGAAAGATCTTAAGTCGAGAATCAAATAGCCAGACCTTCTAGTTCGACTCAAAGCTCTTATGAGAAATCAATTGGTCATGGAGAGCTTTGGTTCGAGCCTTGTAGATCTTGGCATTCTCATATTCATCATTTATATGCTCCTCCAACTCAGATAGTTGAAGTTTCCTAGTCTTCCCAGCTAAACTCAGATCTAGATTGCACTGCTTGATTGCCCAGAATGCCCTATGTTCAATTTCTACGGGTAAATGGCACGCCTTTCCATACACCAGACGAAATGGAGACATTTCGATGGGTGTTTTATACGTTGTACGGTAGGCCCAAAGAGCATCCTCAAGCTTTTGAGTCTAGTCTTTACGTCAGACCTAACCATTTTCTGTAGAATATTCTTGATCTCCCGATTGGAGATCTCGGCCTGTCCATTTGTCTGGGATGGTAAGGTGTGGAGATTCGGTGATTAACCCCGTATTTTGCCAGCAAATTATGAAACTAGGCATTAGTGAAATGAGTGCCACCATCACTGATGATGGCCCTCAGAATCCCAAACCTGCTGAAGATGTTCTTCTTGACAAAATCGATGACTACCTTGTGGTCATTGGTTCAGGTGGGAATCGCCTCGATCCATTTGGACACGTAATCAACAGTGATGAGAATGTACTAATTTCCAAATGAAGGGAGGAAGGGTCCCATGAAATCGATGCCCCAAATGTCGAAGATTTAGACAAGAATCAGGTTTAGGGACATCATATCTCTCTTAGTTATGATCCTAAGTGCCTGGCATCGGGAACACGACCTCGAGAATTCCTAGGCATCCTTGAATAAAGACAGCCAATAGAATCAAGATTGCAATCCACCACACACAGATGCTTGGCAGAACTCGAGTATACTATTGAATTCATTCTCCAGAACATATCGGCGAATAATCTAATCAGAGCCGATGCGGTATAGTTTAAGGTCCTCCCATAAGTAATATTTGGCCTTAGATTTGAGTCTATCTCGTTGTTGCTTAGTCCAATCCTGGGGGATTTGACCAATAGCCAAATAATTAACAATGTTAGCAAACCACGGGGTTTGGACACCTGAAACTGTAAGGATGGTTTCATCCAAAAAGGTATCAGCAATCGGAATGTCTGGATAAGAAGAATCACTCAGAAGTCTCAACAGATGATCCGCCACCACATTCTGTACCCCGGATTTATCCTTAATTTCAAGATCAAATTCTTGAAGCAGAAGAATCCAACGAATAAGCCAGGGTTTGGCATCCTTTTTGGCCAAGAGATGTCTCAAGGCTGAGTGGTCAGTATATATGATGACGTGAGACCCTAAGAGATAAGTCCTGAATTTCTCCAAAGTAAATACTACGGCTAGTAATTCCTTCTCAGTAATAGTGTAATTCCTCTAGGCCTCATCTAGAGTTTTACTAGCATAGTAGATGACAGAGGGCTTCCTATCAACTTTCTAACCCAAAATAGCCCCGACCGTGTAATCAGAAGCGTCGGTCATGATCTCAAAAGGGGCTGTCCAAACTGGTGGTTGCAACACCGGAGCACAAGTGACTACCATTTTAAGAAAATCAAATGCCTTATGGCATGATTCATCGAAATCAAATGACGTTTCTATGGTAAGAAGATTGCTCAGAGGACGAGCAACCTTCGAAAAGTCCTTAATGAATCTCCTGCAGAATCCCACATGACCAAGAAAGGATCGAATTTGTTTAACAGATGTAGGAGGAGGAAGTTTGGCGATAGCATCAACCTTAACTTTATCCACTTCGATTCCCCGTTCAGAGATTACATGACCCAAGACGATGCCTTCTTGTGTCATGAAATGACTTTTTTCCCAGCTAAGGACCAATCTTGTTTTGATGCATCGTTTAAGAATCATTTCAAGATTAGCTAAACAAGAGTCAAATGATTCTCCAAAAATAGAGAAATCATCCATGAAAACTTCCATAAACTCTCCCACCATGTTAGAGAATATAACTAACATACACCTTTGAAAATTTGCAGGTGCATTGCATAAGCCGAATGGCATCCTACGGAAAGCAAAGGTTCCGTAGGAACAGGTGCAAGTAGTTTTTTCCTGATCCTCAGGATGGATAGGAACTTGGTTGTATCTCGAGTAACCATCAAGGAAACATAAGTACTTCTGCCTGGCTAATCTTTCCAAGATTTCATCAATGAAAGGCAGAGGGAAATGATCCTTTTTCATGGCCGTGTTCAGCTTCCTGTAATTGATACACACCCTCCAAGAGGAAGCTAAACGAGTTGTGACAGATTCTCCTTTCCAATTAGTCACAATGGTAATCCCGACTTTCTTGGGAACAATTTGCACGGGACTTACCCAAGGACTATCAGAGATCGGATAAATGATTCCTGCATCAAGCCACTTAATAATCTCCTTCTTGACCACTTCTCGCATATTTGGATTTAATCTCCTCTGCATCTGGCGAGAAGGGCGGGATTAATCTTCCCAAAATATTCTGTGATTGCAATAATATGGCTCGATCCCCCTAAGGTCATGAATGGTCCAACCAATTACTTCCTTGTGTTCCTTCAAGACCTTAATCAGCTTAATCTCCTACTCCTTTTTTAATTTAGCACTGATAATCACAGGGAGTGTCTTATGTGATCCTAAAAACTGATATTTCATATTCTCAAGCAATGGTTTCAATTCAAGCTAGGGCTGGTTGATGATTGAAGGTAAGGAAGATGCTGATGAAGACTCACCATGAGGAAGAGGTTGAGAGTGAATTGTTGAAGCTACAGGTTACTACGTTATCATATTTGGTTTTAAAAACCTGTCATTGTAGTTTGAAAGCGAAGAACTCGTGTTCAACAAATAAAATTTATACTAGAATAGAAATCCCTGGTCGAACTCATGGGGCTACGTCGATCTAAATTTGCAATTATATTTTTTTTGGGTTTTTTTTGAAAAGCGGAGTAATTACAATGAAGCAATATAAACAATCAGAATAATAGAGAGAGAGAAACATGCACTTAATATTTCAAAATGTTTATACAATTAAACCAGTGAGAAATTACACTAGAAAGCAGGAAAACTATTACACTAGAAAGCAGGAAAATTCTACTCTAGAAAGTTGGAAAGAGAAATGGGAGAGAGAAGTTATCCACCTCGACAATCGCTTGGAGGACGAGCCAGATGGGACGACACCTGGAAGACGAAGGTCGAAGTGGGAAGAAGGAGGTCGAGGCAAGAGGAACGAGAATGGGGCAGCACGTCGTCATCGTCGTGAGATCCGCTTGCAAAATGAGGGCGAAAATTTGACTTTATCTCTCGAGGAGCATCTCAGGTGTGGGACAAGTTTCTCTCGAGCTTTGGAGCGAGAGAGAGAAGAGAAGGGATGAGAATTTCATATGGAAGGGGTCTCCTTTTATAGTTGCAAGGAGTGAGGGAAATTTGGTCATTACAAGTTGAAAATCATTAATTTAGGAATGTGGCCATAGTGGGGTGCGTGCGCGTGCCCGCTCGTCTCCTTGCGTTAAACACATGTCCACAATCTCTAAATCTCGGTAGTTCAATCGTGAGATCGAACGGCTGAGAATGCATCCCCTCTGCTTCAACCGCGTGCCTCTTCACATGCGATGAGGCATCTGCTCGCCACGTCAGATGGCACGTGGACTTGATTAGGCACGCGCAGCCGCCCGATCTCCATCGCACAGTCGGATGAGCCCATTCACCTGCACCCCATCGCATGCTTCACGTGGATTCGAACCTGCGCCTTATCCACTGCACTACGCATGTGGATGGGTAGGCGGTACGCGTTAGGTGCGCGTGATCTAGACCATTGGATTGAGATCCAACGATCGAGGCTGCGTCTTCAAATGGGCCTCAAAGAATGGAGGCGTCGGTTGGGATCCACTCTCAACCGTTGGATCTTGATCCAACGATGAAGAGTGGTGGGCACTAGGGGCTTCAACGGTTGTGGGCGTCCGGTTGGGTGGCTGAGATGGCGCCACATGGTGCCATCTTAGCCATCCATCTTCTGGATGATGTAGATGGTTCCACAGGTATCGGATTGAGTCGATTTTTGCTCCGTTAGGCTACAATCGTCGATCCGAATCCATCCATACGGTTGGATTTGTCGTCTGAAGTGAAGATTAACATCATATTGGCCCTTGATCATCTAGGGTTCCTCGATCTCTATCTGATGCTACAGATGTCCGATTAGGGCGATCATGGAGTCGTTGAACTCCAATCATCATCCTGATCAGATCCGTATGATTGGATCTTCGATCCGAGGCCCCGATAAAAAGTTGCCCTGTCCCTGAACATAAAAGGAGACAATTAACCTCCATTTTATACAAACTAATCTAAATGCAAGATGATGCATGCTATGCAATATTTATAGTATGTAATGCAATTCTATGCTTAAGAACATGCATAAATAGACATTTTATGTAATATAAACATGTTTACATCATGAACAAAATCAATAACCTCTTCAGAAGATGGCAGGTCTGCCATAGAGGGTTGCGGGTCCAATTCATCATCAGAGGAGGAACTTTCAAATTCAGAGACCATCATACAAGTCTCAATATTCATATTATCATCCTGAAGTTCCTCAATAAATCCACAATCCTCGAATTTATTAATCACCTTAAAAATATCCAATTGCATTCTTTGATCCCCAAAGGCGATTTCCATGCTATCGCTTTCACAGTTAATGTTGGCCTTAGTGGTAGCCAGGAACGGATGCCCCAAAATGATGGGCATGTTCCTCAGATTTTCCAGTACATCCATGTCAAGGACAAGGAAATCTATAGGAAAATAGAAATCCTTAACCTTAACAATAACATCTTTAATAACGGCTCACAGATTTGTGACCGAATGATCCCCTAATTGCAGCGTTACTGAAGTCGGCCGAAGTTCACCTAATCCAAGTGGTGTGGACACCTCTGCACAATCCATTTCGGCACTTCGTGGTGTGGACGCCTTCGTAATAGGTCCTATAATCTCTCCCAAGCAACATGAAACTGCTCCCCCGGTCGCTGGGTAAAGGTAGTAATTGCCCGTCTCAAAGCATTGGTATGTCCGATAGAGAAGAATTTCTTCAGAAAGGCCGATTTCAACTCATTCCAAGTTGCAATTAGTCTTCCTATAGTCCTGTACCAACGAACGACTTTATCCCTAAGAGAGTGGGGGAAGAGCCTCATGATCATTTGCTCCTCATTCACATTTCGCGCCTTGGTGGTCTGGACCAAAGTGGTCAAGTCCTCCAAGTGCTGAAATGGGTCTTTAGAGCCAAGCCCATGGAAATGTTTGATCAGGCTTAACACCTAGGGCTTGATTTCTATGTCTCCGATAGGAATCTTGACACCAGGACGTTCCCCATAATTTAAAGGATCATAAAAATCCTTTAAGGGCTAAGCACCCTGCATTCTCTAGAACCATTCTTGCATTCTCTGCATTTGTTCCAGCTGCCTTCAAAATACCTCCTGTGGATCCTGAGGCAGAGGAGGCTGTTGATCGGCTATGAGATCAGTTTGGCCAAAATCCAATCTATGACTCCTAGAATACTCTAATGGACCTTCCAATCGGGGATTCAATTACATTCTTCCCAGCATAAACTAGGAAAAGGTCGGAAGGACTGGGGATAAGAACCCTGTAGCACAACAAAACAAGCCTGTCCTTAAGTGGGGTAGCCTAAGGATCTACAGACTCTTAGAACCTGCCTTAAGATTATAAATGATTTACTCTACTTGTGTCTGCTCAATCCAACCAGTTAGAAGGAGGGATTGGGGGAAGGTTCTTCCTTCGGCTTGCGCCTCTGGTTCCTAGTGTACCCCCCAGCCACGGTCGTTTGATGCTACTTCCCTAGCTAGACATCAGATTGATCAGTACAAATAGGTTAATCGTAAACAATCTCAGACTAGGCCCCAAAGAGCGAATCAGTCTTTAAGAACAATGTCTACTCGATTTTATTGAGGCCTGGGATTATAGTGCTTATGGAATGTGGTGGGCCCTTAAAATGGGTTGTGCCCTTAATGATCAATTAAGTATGTGTAAGTGCGTGCACAACTAGGGTTTTCAAGCAAGATTATTTGTGATGAGTAGATTTTAATGTTCAAATCTTGCTTAAGTAGCTTTTATGGTTTAGAATTAGGTTGATTTCAATCAAGTTTGAAGCAAACCAAGTTTTCAAGCTCTGCTGAAGATTGCTTCCCTTTTAAAATCAGAAATAAAGTGGAGTGCCTAGTATGAACCTAGATTGAAAAACCTAAGAGGAAGCTACTTAGTGAGTAGATTTTAGGTTGAGTGGTGCGGCCCAAACAACTCAAACAATTGGCCACAACTGCACCACTGAGTTAGGCGCACAAAAATGATTAACCTAGAATGATTTCTACTCTTTTATGTGTTGATTTGTGTGTACCGGTTCCACAAATCAGAATCCGATTGAGTAGAAGAAAATCAATAAGGTTAAGCGCCTTGAATGTGGGTGTATGTTGTGTGTATGTTGAATTATCCCACAAAAATATCTTTTTATTTTTTTTATATGCGAGGGTGAAATGAATGTGAGTGGAAACTCAAACAACCAAACTAATCATAGGATTTATGCAAACACCTAGGTTAATTGGGATTTGAATTTAATGTGATGAAATGAAATCTATGGAGGGGGAAAGAATGGGGAGCACTTACAGTCGTCTTCAATTGCACTTTACTCTGATCTACCACTTGGCGATTCCCTGATAGAGGTATCTACAAAACAATAAACATGAGATAAAGCAGTTAGAAGATAGTAAAGTGCGTGAAATGCAAAAAGAAGATCGAAAAATCATTGCCTCCTCGGCAACGGTGCTAAAATGTTGAACGTTGGACGACTACGCTATTAGAGTTGGTTTTGAAAACCTGTCGTTGTAGTTCGAGTAGTGAAGAAATCCGTTCAACAAATGGAATTTATATCAAAAATTCTGTAAAGAAATCCCAGCTCAAACTCAGGGAGGCTACGTCGATCAAAATTCGTAATTATATTTTTTTATGTTTTTATTTAAAGGGTGGAATAATCACAATGAAATGGAATCGATATAAACAATAAGAGAGAGAGGGAGGGAAAGCATTCACTTGATATTGCAAAATATTTTTACAACTGAGAAAGTGAGAAAAGATTACACTAGAAAGCGAGAAATTATTACAACTAGAAAGTAGGAAAATTCTACTCTAGAAAGTAGGAAAAAGAATGGGAGAGAGAAGTTATCCTCCTCGACGATCGCTTGGAGGACAAGCCAGATGAGACAAAGCCTGAAAGACAAGGAACAGAGTGGGAAGAAGGAGGTCGAAGCAGGAGGAACGGGAACGAGGCAACACATCGTTGTCGACGCCAGATCCGCTTCCAAAATAGGGGTAAAAACTTGATGTTAGCTCTTGAGGAGCATCCCGGGTGTGGAACAAGCTTCTCTTGAGCTTTGGAAAGGGAGAGAAGAGAAGGAAGGGATGAGAAATCCGTATGGAGGGGGTCTCCTTTTATAGTTGCAAGGAGTGGGGTCATTTTGGATGTTACAACTTGAAAAACATTAATTCAAGACCTTTAGTGATGGATTTATCTGTCACTAAAGGCCTGAACGTGGCCGACGTGTGCGTCGCTTTTGTGCCCCCTCGCCTCTGTACCCTTCAATGCACGTGCATGTTCGCACGCTCTCAGCCATTCGATCAAGAGATCGGACGGCTTAAAGTGGCTATGCCCACGCCACACGCCTGCGCGCAATCACGCGTAAGCGCCGCGCGTCTATCGTATGTGGGTACTATTGCTCGCTTTCCGCCACTGGATCTTCATCATGCAACTCTAATATCGTGCCCACGCGCTGCGGATGTGGGCTCGATCGTGCATCGTGCGCTCGCGTAGCATGCTCGACCGCTGCACTGCTGTGATGAGTTTGTCGCGTGGAGGTTTTAAGGCGTGAGCGTCCGTGGCCGTTGGATGGTGATCCAATGGTCTAGATCCATCGCACGGGTGAGGGGAGAGAGAGGGTTGATAGCGATTTCACGCGGTTTGTTAAAATACGTCGTTGTAACGCGTAAAACCGATCAACTCTTAAATTTATATTCCTAGATAGGGGAGTATCTAGGGTCGTCCAAGGAGGCAAAAACTGCAATAATGATTCCCTTGCTTGGAATACAATCTCAACTTTCTTTTTAATATTTTTCAATATGTAATTTTTTTGTATTTTGAAAAGACGAGGGCAAACGGCAGATTGTAGCGAAAAGAACTAACACCTACAAATGATTAAAATTCTAAAAGATAGAAATATCTTCTTCCTAAGCTCACTCTAGGCAAGTGTAGGCCTAGGGTAATTAGGAAGAAGAGGTGAAATAAGTGCTAGAACCAAAACAAACAACTGCAATAAAAAGCTTAAAAGAAGGCAATTTTTGATTGAGTAGAATGAGTGTTTTTTTCAAGGACAAGTAGAGGAAAGCTTCTACTAGAATTGAACAATTTAAAAGCAAGAAAAGAAACACAAATCCTCTTGTAACAATGGTGAAGAAGGTTGTCTTCTTGCTCCAAGCCTAGCTGCTCCTTGGCTTGAAAAGAGGGCCTCCTTCTTCTCCTTCCTTGAGAGCTCCTCCAAGGTGGAAGCTACCACCTTTAATGCTCTCTCCAAAGGGGTGGGCGTGCACCACCCTTAAAACTCCTCCAAGGTGGCGTGACCACCTTCAAGATCTCCTCCAAGATCTTCCTTGCCTGGCTTCTCCTTTGGCTGGCGTGACCCAAGAGAGAAGGGAAGAGGGGAAGGCACCAAGGGGACAGAATATCCCCTTAATCTTCTTCTTCTTCTTCTCTCTTGGACGTGGGATTCTTGGTGGAATATGAGAGTGAAATGGCTAGCCAAGGATGGCTTGAATGGTGGTGGGTAGTGGTCTTTTTATAGGGTAGGATGGGGGGTTAAGGTGCCCCTTGAAATGGAGGGCTAGGATGGAAGAATGGAGGTGGTTAGTGATCCTATGGCTAAGGAGAGTTGGCGCCAACCAAAGAGGTGTTAAAGGGGGTAGTTATGGTGGTGTTGGTGTCTTTTGGTGGTGGAGAGACACCACCATGTTGGCGCCAACATGGGGTCTTCTGGAAGGGGGGTTAGGTGGATGGTGGAGATGGGTTCAAGGGAGATTGTGTGGTGGAGATGAGGGGAGATTTTGGAGGGAAAAGTGGCGCCATTAAGGGGTGGTTATGGGTAGTTTTTGGCGCCACTTTTAGGTGTCTTTTGGAGGTGGTGGGTAGGTTAGCTTATGTGGAGCTTAGGTGGAGCTAGTTGGGTAGAGTTGGTAGGTGGGTTTTTGGGGTAGTACAAGCCAAGGAAGTTGGAGCATAGCTAAGTTAAGCTAAGCTAAGCTAAGCTAAGCTAAGCTAGCTTAGCTAATGGAGGAGTAGAGGAGAAGGTGTTGGAGCTAGGGTTTGGAGGAGGGAGCTGAGGAGAAGAAGTCTGGAGCTGGAGCTGGCTGCTGCTGAAGAGGCTGGCATGGGGCTACTCTAGCTGGCTTAGCTTGCTAGTTCTTTGCTAGTTGCTAAGCCAAGCTAAAGTGAGCTAGCTTCTACCAAAATGAGCTAAGGTGAGCTAGGTCTGGTGCTATCGGGGAGAATCAAGCTGGTTGAGGCAGCTAAGGTAGCTTAGCTCAACTGAGATGAGCTAAGCTGAATCCCCGGGAGCTGGACTTGAGCTTCCTGAGCTGAGATGAATTCTTCTTCAGCTGGCTGGAGTTGAGTGGAGCTGAATGTAGCTGGATCTGAGCTGGGGTGAACTCCTGTCAACTCAGCTGAGCTAGCTAGAGCTCCCTGTGAACTAGTGGGAGCTGAGGTGAGCTAGACTCAGCTAAGTTGAGCTGGATCTGAGCTGACTTGAGCTAGGGTGAGCTAAGGTGAACTCTCTTGAGCTGCCATCCAGCTGAGATTAGCTGAATGGAGCTGGGATGAGCTAACCCTAGTTCAAGTAAGCTAGGTTCCAGCTATGGTGAGCTGGATCAAGCTGGGTTCCAACTAGTCTGGGCTTCTCCTTCACCAATTGCCTTCTTGAGTGCTAGGGTTTTAGGGATCTGTGAATCTGTACATCCCTAACACTCACAAAAACACATTAAAACAATAATAAAAAATGCAATACATGCCTATCCTAATTTATGCCTAAATGCAGCCCAAAAACCCGTTTGCAGAGTAAAATCCTAAGAGCTAGGTTAGTTTTAAAGCATAAAAAATGATGATAAACTGGTGTTTATCACACCCCCATGCTTATCTTTTGCTAGTCTCTTAGCAAAACATTAATTTTTTTTTGGAAAACGGAATTTTTGGGAAATCTAATTTTTTTGACTTTTGTGGAGAAAAAGAGATTAAGGGACCTTGATAGATTAAAACACAGGAGATACGGGATTTGTTGAAGATAAACATCAGGATTTGTTTTTGGATCCAACCATTAGATAGAACGGGATCAATATATCCTCAGAAAATTCATAAATTAACCCCTTGTTAATTCAGATGACTTGAAATGTTTGTTTTTAGGATTTTTCTGGCTCGTGAATCTTATTCGCAACTTGCAAATTCCTTTAAAACCTTGTGTCTGTGCTTGTGAAAAGCCAACCTTTATAAGGACGTGTTATTATTATTATTATTATTATTTTTTTTTTTTCTCCCCCATGCTTATTTTTAGCTTAGTCTTACAACAGATGTGTCGGTATCATCATTCCCGTTACCATTCCTCGAGGGGGCTCTGGCGCCAGTACTTCGGGATAGCACTGTCCATGACACCACCCAGGAGCTCACAACCCCAAAACACGATGCGGTGAAAAGGGGCGCTCCAAGCAAACTCAAGCTCTTGCTCCGACGCTATAGGTAGAGCACCGTCCAAGACACTTGAGCTGCTGAAATGCGCTTTAATGCTCCGTCTAAAGATGTGAAATATAGATATAGAGCAGCGCCGAGGCGGTAACATGTTGACATCGCGTCCTCAAAGAAGGTATTTTCCTTCTTCTCGGCGGTGGGAACTCAAACCAATGATCTGCTTCAGACTTTTACTAAATCCAAACAGGGAAGCTTTTCAATTTTTTTAGTTGTTTTTAAGTGTTGGCTTGTGTGTGAAAATTGACACAAGAAGTTTCTTGAGACCCGCAAGTTTTTGAATCAGAAACTAAGTCAAATACTTTCCATATTACAAAATAGGATCAAGTCACCTGAACTATCATGAGTTCAGGTGGAATTTTAGAGAAGGATATCTGATCTAGTCTAAAATAGACCCTGAAATTCTAATGATCAGATCCATATCCTCATCCTTAGTTTGTTAAAGATTAAATCCCATTGTACCAGAAGTGAATTTTACGACCTTAGTCCTGATTTCAAAATTTTTCCTCAGAAAGTTTTCAACATTTTTATTTCTTTATTTTTATTTTTTATTTTTTTGGGTATGCAAGCAGGAAATAAATTAAAGAAAATTGCAAGTTTTTAGGTTTTGAACATCCTGAATCGATCATAAAAATTTAAAAACACCCCCCCATGCTTAAGATATGCCATGTCCTCATGCATTAGGAGGGAAAAGGGATCACCTTAGTGATGACGGTCGGGTTTAGGATGATCAAAACCTGGAAAAAGAAGAAAAAAGGAAAGCAAGAAAATGATGGGTTACCTCCCATCCAGTGCTATCTTTTACGCCATTCAGCCGGGCGTGATGTGTACTAGTGATCAAGGGTGGTTGGCTCAGTAAAATTAAAAGATTCAGATGGAATTTTAGGCGTATGGTCAAAATAGGGCTTTAAACGCTGGCCATTGACTTGAAATATCGAATTAGTTTGTGGATCAAAAAGGTCAACAGCGCCGTATGGATATGTTTTATGAACAATAAAGGGGCCGGTCCATTTAGATTTTAATTTGCCAGGAAAAAGACGTAATCTCGCATCGAAAAGCCAAACACGTTGATTAACGTCAAAGTGTTTCCGAACAATATATTTATCATGAAATTTCTTTGTTCGGTCTTTATAAATCCTCGCATTTTCATAGGAAAAATTACGTAATTCTTCCAATTCAGTTAATTGTAATTTTCTATGGTTACCGGCATCAGATAAATCCATATTAAGTTGTTTTATTGCCCAAAAAGCCCTATGTTCTAATTCAACCGGGAGATGGCATGCCTTCCCGAAAATCAGACGGAAGGGAGACATGCCAAGCGGAGTTTTAAAAGCGGTACGGTAGGCCCATAAAGCGTCGTCCAATTTGGTGGACCAGTCTTTACGGTTGGACCTAACCGTTTTTTGTAGAATATTTTTAATTTCCCGGTTAGAAACTTCAGCCTGGCCATTAGTTTGGGGGTGATATGGTGTGGAAATTTTATGATTAACCCCATATTTAGAAAGGAGGTGACGGAATTGTGAGTGGGTGAAATGTGAGCCTCCGTCACTGATAATGGCTTTTGGTATGCCGAATCTTGAGAAAATATTTTTCTTAAGAAATTCGACAACCACACGGTGATCACTAGTGCGGGTGGGTATTGCTTCTATCCATTTAGAAACATAGTCTACTGTGACTAATATATACAAATACCCACCAGAGTTGATGAACGGTCCCATGAAGTCGATGCCCCAAACATCGAAAATTTCAACCTCTAAAATAGGATTAAGGGGCATCATATCCTTTCGAGTCATGTTGCCGATGCTCTGGCAACGCACACAGGACCGAACAAAGTCATGAGCATCTTTGTGCAAGCTGGGCCAATAAAATCCTGCATTAAGGATTTTAGCTGCAGTTTTCTTGCCCGAAAAATGTCCGCCACAGGCCATTGAGTGACAATGTGTTAAGATATCATGGATTTCAGAATCAGGGACACATCGTCGAATAACCTGATCGGCACAAATGCGGAAAAGGTCGGGCTCCTCCCAAAAATAATATTTAATATCAGCAAAGAACTTATCCCGTTTTGTTTTTGGCCAATCAGCGGGGATTTGTTCTGTTGCTAAGTAGTTTGCAATGGGTGCAAACCAAGGGAGGGTTGTAGCAGCTAAAATACTTTCATCAGGGAACTGATCTGGTGGGGTCATTATGTCATTTGTCATAAGACGAGAGAGATGATCGGCCACTACATTGTGCAATCCCGCCTTATCCTTGATTTCCAGGTCAAATTCCTGGAGCAGCAGAATCCAACGGATAAGGCGGGGTTTCGCATCTTTCTTAGTCAGCAAATATTTAATTGCTGAGTGGTCGGTATAAACAGTGACACGTGACCCCAACAGATAAGATCTAAATTTTTCCAAGGCAAATACAATGGCAAGAAGTTCCTTTTCAGTAACCGTGTAATTCCGTTGTGCGTCATCAAGGGTTTTGCTGGCATAATAGATCACAAAGGGTTTCTTGCCAATTCTTTGCCCTAGAACGGCCCCTACAGCAAAATCTGAGGCATCTGTCATTAATTCAAAGGGACTATTCCAGTCAGGTCCCTGCAATATTGGTGCCTCAGTAACTTCTTTCTTCAACCTCAAAAAACTCTCCAGGCACTTATTATTAAAATCAAATGGCTGGTCTTTAGTAAGAAGCTGACTTAAAGGCTTGGAGATTTGGGAAAATTTTTGTATGAATCGACGATAGAAACCCACATGACCCAAAAAGGATCTGATTTGTTTGACAGTAGTGGGCGGTGGGAGCTTAGATATAGCACCTATTTTTGCTTTATCTACCGCAATTCCTTGTTTAGAAATAACATGGCCTAAGACAATACCTTCTTGGACCATGAAATGGCTTTTTTCCCAGCTGAGGACCAGGTTAACTTCTATGCACTTTTGGAGGGTTCTTTCAAGATTTTTGAGGCAATGATCAAAAGAATCTCCAAAAATAGAGAAGTCATCCATAAAAACTTCCAAACATTCACCTACCAGGTCTGAAAAAATTGCAAGCATGCACCTTTGAAAAGTCGCAAGTGCGTTGCAAAGACCGAAGGGCATTCTTCGGAAAGCAAAGGTTCCGAAGGGGCAGGTGAAAGTTGTTTTATCCTGGTCCTCAGGATGAACCGCTACTTGATTATAGCCAGAATAACCGTCCAAAAAATAGTAAAATTCCCGTCCGGCTAACCGCTCCAAGATTTGATCAATAAAAGGGAGCGGGAAATGATCCTTCTTAGTGGCGGTGTTTAATTTTCGATAATCTATACACACGCGCCAAGAAGAAGCGGTTCGAGTGGCTATATTTTCCCCCTTTTCATTGGTGACAACTGTTAGTCCAGCCTTTTTGGGGACAACTTGAGTTGGACTAACCCAGGAGCTGTCAGAAATGGGGTAGATGATATCAGCATCCAGCCACTTAATAATCTCCTTTTTTACCACCTCCTGCATACTAGGATTCAAGCGCCTTTGTGGTTGGCGGGAGGGGCGAGAATCGTCCTCTAAAAATATACGGTGCGTACAATAGGACGGATGAATGCCTTTAAGATCAGAAAGGGTCCAGCCAATAGCTTTTCGATATTTACTCAAAACCTGGAGAAGTTTGTGCTCTTGTGCCCCGGTGAGTCCAGAATTTATAATCAGGGGCAGGGTCTGATTTGGACCCAGGAAAACATATTTAAGTGAATCGGGCAAAGGTTTTAATTCCAATTGTAGGCCCGGTTCCGAAAGAGTTTCTGCTTTGTGGGTTAGAGGTGAGGTGAGAGTGAAAGGGTCAGCTGGAATGTTAGCTGGTTGTGTAGTTGAGGTGGAAGGGTGAGAAAAAGTAGATTGTTCAGGAACCGTATTTACAGCAAAACAGGAACCTAGTTGGGAAATCTGCAATGTTTCCTCCACAATGTTTTCTATTTCTGAATCCGAATCATCAAAGAAATCTGGTTCCTGGAATCGCCTAGAGGCTTGAAAAATGTCTAGGGTTACAGATTCACCGCCACACATGATCTTCATCTTTCCAGAATCACAATCAATATTGGCGCGGGCGGTGGCTAAGAATGGTCTTCCAAGAATAATGGGGGCAAACTTAAGTGCTTCAGGTACCTCTATGTCCAGGACTAAAAAGTCTACTGCGAATAGACAATCTTTGACCCGGACAAGAACATCTTCAACAATTCCCCTTGGTTTAATCGTAGATCGGTCGGCTAATTGGAGAGTAACCTCAACAGGTTTCAATTCACCGATCTTAAATTCCTCAAAAATAATTGTGGGGATAAGATTAATTGAGGCACCAAGATCCAACAGAGCACGATCAAATGAGGTATCATTAATGATAACTTGGATTAGGGGGGCGCCGGGATCTTTTCTCTTAAGAGGCAGTCGGCTCTGCACAACTGAGCTGACTGTCTCTGGAAGAATCACCTTTCCTAAATTCTTGGGCTGCCTTTTTGGAGTACATAAATCTTTTAAGAATTTTGCATAGGCAGGGATATACTTAATGGCATCTAGGATAGGGATATTAATTTCTACTTGCCCAAATAAATCCATTAATTCCTTCTCAGTGGGCTCAGATTTTGTTTTTTTCTTTTTTGAAGAGTGGAGGGCTTGTGGAAATGGGGCAGGGTTGCCCTATTTTGCGTGAATTGGTTCCTGAACAATAGGAGGGGAAGAGTTAATCTGTGTGTCATTAGAGCGGGTTTCTTTAACAGGCAGGGTATTTTGAGTGGTTTTCCCATTCCTCAAGGTAACTGCATTTGCAGTCTGGTTGTTTCTAGGGTGAGGACGGGGAGCCTGGCTGTTATTGAAACCCGGCGGATGCTGAGGTGCTGGATGAATAGGTTGACTGTGATATCCACCTTGGAATTGACTCCTTTGATTGTTTGGGTTGGGCATGGGTTGGGATGGTAAATTCCCAATAGGTCGATGATCAGGAGTAACCTTAACTTGTTGTTGTAAATTGGTAACCATGCGGGTTACTTCTGTCATTTGAGTCTGCATTCCTTGCAGAGTTTTCATGACCTGATTATTAATATCATCCTGGGATGGTCCAGGTTGATACAAAGGTTGCCCATAATTCCCAAAATAGTTTTGTTTGGGAAGAGAAATCGGATTCGGGTTTTTCCAGGAGTGATTCGGGTTAGTCCTCCAATTTTGATTGGAAATGTTGGAGGGGTTTCTAAATTGCTCCTGGAGAGCATAAATATTTTCCGAGGTGGAATCAACAATATTTTGGTCAAAATTCCCGGTTAAATCTTGCGGGAAATCAGCCGGGAATTGCTGGTCAACAGATGTGGCATCGATATTGTGCAGATTCTCTCTTCGGAGAATGTGTGGGGGGTTAGTGTGTGGAGAGTGGACGTGTGGAGCTTGTTTGTTTGTGAGCTTTTCTTCTATTTTCTTTTGGTGAATTTGCATCTGGTCCAGTCGTTGAGCTAACATATATAAATCATCTTGTGTGACTGGAACAGAGGTGGTTTTGGAGTCAATTTCATGGACTCCATGTCTGGGGTTTTGTGATCTGCCAAAAGTGTCCATTGAAGTCATGTTAAATGAGTTTTCACTCATTTCTTCAAAGAGAAGATAGGCACTTTCGGCGTCTTTGTTAAGAAAATTGCCCCCACATGAGGCATCCACAAATCGTTTTAATTGATCTTCTAATCCATGATAGAAGATCTGCACTAGCTGCCATTGTGGAATTTCATGGTGGGGACAACTTCTTAGAAGTTCCTGAAATCTTTCCCAGGCTTCATGGAGGGGTTCACCAATTTTTTGTTGAAAGGTCGTTATAGATCTTCTTAATGCATTTGTTCGACCGATCGGAAAATTTTTTTTAAGAAAAGCACTTTTTAATTGGGGCCAGGTGGTAATAGGACGCCCAACTGTTCTAAACCAATGTGATGCTTTGTCTTTGAGAGAGAGAGGAAAGAGTCTCATTAACCACATGTCTTCCTGCACATGGCGGGAACGAGTGGTTTGAGCGAGGACAGTTAATTCCTCGAGATGACAAAAAGGGTCCTCTCTTGGAAGACCATGAAAATGCTTGATAAGGTTTAGAATAGCGGGTTTGATTTCAAAATCCCCTTGTGGTATGACCACCCCTGGTCTTTCCTCATAATTGGAAGGATCATAGAAATCCTTAAGAGGAATGACAGGCTGTTGGCGAGGTGGTGGATTTTGTCCTTGATTAGCTAGGTTCGTGACAGTCCTAGCTAGATCTTCTTGATTTTGTTGTAGCCAAGCCAAATGGTCGACCATTAATGCAAAGGGATTTGTATTATGGGTTATAATTGGAGGGCCACCTGGCCCTGCTGATATTTCTGGTTGCTCCAAGTTAGGAAGGTGAGGGAGGGTGGAGTCAGCTTGTGGGTCGGCTGACGGGTTAGAAGTGGAAGCAGAATTTTTTTGACGGCTTCCTGGGTTTTCCATTTTTCTAGAAGACGAGGGGAAGAAAATAATGATTTCTTGCTACGGGGGGCGAAATCAGATGGTCCCTCAAGGTGTGGCTTTTGGGACCGTCGCCCGTGCATGCACTACTTGGAAGAAATGGAGGGGAGGAGAAGAGATAGAGATGAGAGAAAGTGTGCAATCAAACAAACAAACTAGACCTAACTTAAATGTGACTCCCTAATAATAACCTAATACTTGGTCTATATAGGAAATAAGTAGTCAATAGTGAATACCCGTTCTATCAACAAATCTAGCCAAGTTGCTTAAGGGGAGGTTTGGGCCCAAACGTTTCCCAGGGAAAACCCCAGGTGCTTGTACAAACCCGCGCCTGGTCGTTTGACACGGCCCCTCAGCCTGAACACCAGATACAGATGACAGAATTAGTACTAACTAAAGAAAACTTAAGACCTAAATAGCAAGCCTAAGTTGATAAAGCCTTAGGGGTCAAGTTGCTACAAATTTTAATTAGGTCTAGGATTCTATAGTGCACACGGAATGTGGAGGGCGTTTATTGGGTTGTTGCCCTATTTTTTTTTTTTTTTTGTGTGTGTGCAGGAATTGGAGAGTGGCTCCAATGAAAATCAAGTTGTCACACAATTTTTTTATATTTTTGTCTTCTAGGATGTGATTTAATTAAATGAATTTTAGGGTTTTTCTCTTTAAGTTTTCAAACAAGTTTGAAAGTTCACAATCAAAGGAAAGACAAGTTGTATGTGTGATTGTATATTTCCTTTTAATTGAGTCTCTAAAGAGAAAGAAGAAACCCTAAACCAATTATCCCTGAGACAGAAATTTAACTACCAATGAATTATTTTTAGCTTTCAGAATTAAGTAGTGGTCCAAACAAGTCAAACAACACCACTACTTTGAATAAAATCAAACAAGGATTCTAGAAAAGATTTTTGTAAGATTTTAGGAATTTGTTTGATAATAGTTTTGAATTTTTAATTGTACTGGTGTCAAAGTCCAGAAATAATACCCGTGGGTATTATAGACTTTTCAGTATTACCACCGACCTCAGAAAATTTTTATGATTTTATATGATATGTAAAATTTCACAGGGATTCCAACAAGATAAATTTCACAACAATTGGATGAGTATAAAAATTCTGAAAATTCTCGGACAGTAGCAAAACAGGAAGATTAGAGGGTGTGACCCCTCTGTAATCCACGAATTTTTAAAAATTAAATACAAATACAATTGATCTGAAATTTGGAAAAGATGTTCCAAACTTAATTGGGAATCACTCTATGAAATTTTATGATTTTAGGAGGCCTGTGGTGTTAGGAATCGATTTTTCAAGTCTGGACAGAAATCTAGACCCGAAAAACAGAACACCAATACTTGCAATGGAATGGTGCTAAAGAAGCATACAAGCAAACAATGATTTTAAAATGCACCACTCCACTTAATTTAAGTGTTTAGGGTCCTGAAGGCCAAGTTTAATATATTTTTGGTAGTTTTAATTAATTATGTGACTAGAAAGAGGAACCAACCTGAATTTTCGCGGGAAGAAAAGGATCTTTAAGCTCTCGCTTCCAGATTCCCGCTTTCCCGCTGTAGTTCCTGCACACACAAAAGAAAGAAAGAGAAGGGGATGAGATCCACTTCAAGCAAGAGAGAATGAGTTAATGCAAAGCCGTGCCTCCCCGGCAGCGGCGCCAAAAAGTGATAGCGATTTCACGCGGTTTGTTAAAATACGTCGTTGTAACGCGTAAAACCGATCAACTCTTAAATTTATATTCCTAGATAGGGGAGTATCTAGGGTCGTCCAAGGAGGCAAAAACTGCAATAATGATTCTCTTGCTTGGAATACAATCTCAACTTTCTTTTTAATATTTTTCAATATGTAATTTTTTTGTATTTTGAAAAGACGAGGGCAAACGGCAGATTGTAGCGAAAAGAACTAACACCTACAAATGATTAAAATTCTAAAAGATAGAAATATCTTCTTCCTAAGCTCACTCTAGGCAAGTGTAGGCCTAGGGTAATTAGGAAGAAGAGGTGAAATAAGTGCTAGAACCAAAACAAACAACTGCAATAAAAAGCTTAAAAGAAGGCAATTTTTGATTGAGTAGAATGAGTGTTTTTTTCAAGGACAAGTAGAGGAAAGCTTCTACTAGAATTGAACAATTTAAAAGCAAGAAAAGAAACACAAATCCTCTTGTAACAATGGTGAAGAAGGTTGTCTTCTTGCTCCAAGCCTAGCTGCTCCTTGGCTTGAAAAGAGGGCCTCCTTCTTCTCCTTCCTTGAGAGCTCCTCCAAGGTGGAAGCTACCACCTTTAATGCTCTCTCCAAAGGGGTGGGCGTGCACCACCCTTAAAACTCCTCCAAGGTGGCGTGACCACCTTCAAGATCTCCTCCAAGATCTTCCTTGCCTAGCTTCTCCTTTGGCTGGCGTGACCCAAGAAAGAAGGGAAGAGGGGAAGGCACCAAGGGGACAGAATATCCCCTTAATCTTCTTCTTCTTCTTCTCTCTTGGACGTGGGATTCTTGGTGGAATATGAGAGTGAAATGGCTAGCCAAGGATGGCTTGAATGGTGGTGGGTAGTGGTCTTTTTATAGGGTAGGATGGGGGGTTAAGGTGCCCCTTGAAATGGAGGGCTAGGATGGAAGAATGGAGGTGGTTAGTGATCCTATGGCTAAGGAGAGTTGGCGCCAACCCAAGAGGTGTTAAAGGGGGTAGTTATGGTGGTGTTGGTGTCTTTTGGTGGTGGAGAGACACCACCATGTTGGCGCCAACATGGGGTCTTCTAGAAGGGGGGTTAGGTGGATGGTGGAGATGGGTTCAAGGGAGATTGTGTGGTGGAGATGAGGGGAGATTTTGGAGGGAAAAGTGGCGCCATTAAGGGGTGGTTATGGGTAGTTTTTGGCGCCACTTTTAGGTGTCTTTTGGAGGTGGTGGGTAGGTTAGCTTATGTGGAGCTTAGGTGGAGCTAGTTGGGTAGAGTTGGTAGGTGGGTTTTTGGGGTAGTACAAGCCAAGGAAGTTGGAGCATAGCTAAGTTAAGCTAAGCTAAGCTAAGCTAAGCTAGCTTAGCTAATGGAGGAGTAGAGGAGAAGGTGTTGGAGCTAGGGTTTGGAGGAGGGAGCTGAGGAGAAGAAGTCTAGAGCTGGAGCTGGAGCTGGAGCTGGCTGCTGCTGAAGAGGCTGGCATGGGGCTACTCTAGCTGGCTTAGCTTGCTAGTTCTTTGCTAGTTGCTAAGCCAAGCTAAAGTGAGCTAGCTTCTACCAAAATGAGCTAAGGTGAGCTAGGTCTGGTGCTATCGGGGAGAATCAAGCTGGTTGAGGCAGCTAAGGTAGCTTAGCTCAACTGAGATGAGCTAAGCTGAATCCCCGGGAGCTGGACTTGAGCTTCCTGAGCTGAGATGAATTCTTCTTCAGCTGGCTGGAGTTGAGTGGAGCTGAATGTAGCTGGATCTGAGCTGGGGTGAACTCCTGTCAACTCAGCTGAGCTAGCTAGAGCTCCCTGTGAACTAGTGGGAGCTGAGGTGAGCTAGACTCAGCTAAGTTGAGCTGGATCTGAGCTGACTTGAGCTAGGGTGAGCTAAGGTGAACTCTCTTGAGCTGCCATCCAGCTGAGATTAGCTGAATGGAGCTGGGATGAGCTAACCCTAGTTCAAGTAAGCTAGGTTCCAGCTATGGTGAGCTGGATCAAGCTGGGTTCCAACTAGTCTGGGCTTCTCCTTCACCAATTGCCTTCTTGAGTGCTAGGGTTTTAGGGATCTGTGAATCTGTACATCCCTAACACTCACAAAAACACATTAAAACAATAATAAAAAATGCAATACGTGCCTATCCTAATTTATGCCTAAATGCAGCCCAAAAACCCGTTTGCAGAGTAAAATCCTAAGAGCTAGGTTAGTTTTAAAGCATAAAAAATGATGATAAACTGGTGTTTATCAAGGGTGTAGCGGTTTTTCAGATTGGCTGAGCCGGTTTGGGCAGCTAAGATGGAACCACGTGGTGCCATCTTGGCCGTCCACCTTCTAAGTATTGTAGAAGGTGCCACGGGTGTCGGATTGGATCGATTTTCCTGCCGTTAGGCTGCGATCGTCAATCCGAAACCATCCGTGCAGTTGGATTTGTCATCTTTGATGTGGATTAACACTATCTTGGCCCTTTCTCGTTAAGGTTCCTTGGTCTCTATCTAGTGCTACGGATGCCCGATTAGGGCAATCTTGGAGTTGTTGAACTCCAATCGTCGTCCTAATCAGATCCGTACGATTGGATCTTCAATCCAAGGTTCTGATAAAAAGTCACCCTATCCCTAACCATAAAAAGAAGACAATTACTATACAATTTATACAATTTGATCTAAATGCATGATTATGCATGTTATGCACTATTTACAATGTATGATGCTATTGTGACACTAAGAACATGCATTAATAGATATTTTAGGTTAATCAGATGTATGCACATCAGGTACTCAAGTACCAACCAAGATCCGGACCTGACCAACTCTAGCCTTAGCCTGCAGCGAAGGTTTTTAAGGCCCACAGGAACTATCTTATGGTTCGTTATACTCCGCGGTTAAAGCACCCATGCTTGTAACATATTTTAACCTTGGTTCAATTTGCGGTGCATTTTTTTTTTCTAGGAGAGAGACAGAGGAATTTTCTTTGTTTGGAGAGTTTTCTCTCTCTTTTCTTTTTATTTCTAGGTTCGGATTGGCTTCACAACACGGTCTGTATAGGATTCCGAGTCCCCATCTTCAATCCTCGAAGGGTCCCTGGCAATCGATGCTTTGGGACAGCATCACTCATGGCAACCCCATAATCCTAGCTTTCGAGATTTCTAGATAATCCCGCCCATGGCATTCTGTAGCTAAATCTAGACCCTGGCAATCGACATTTCAGGATAATGCCGCCCATGACATTTGAACTAGCACAGGGTGCTTACATGCCCCCAGTAGGATATGTAGATATCCTAAGAGACAAGCACCTAGGAGACGATATGTTATTGTGCATCTTCAAGGGGAATTTCCCGTCTCTCCGCACTGGGAACTCGTCTAAATCAACTTGTGTTGATCAGCCGCTCCTAATCTAGGCGACTTTCTCATAATAATTTAAATGCATTTGCGTGATTTTTATACTTATGCGCACTGAACCAGACTGTGTGTGGATTAGGGTGCTTAGGTTACCAAGTACCGCAAACCAGAGACTAGTTAACGAGGCTGGATACTCCCTAAGCCTTAGACTTAATACTTAAGCTTCGCATTTTCCCCAACCTCTTAAGGACTATCTAGATCTTAGCGGATACTTAAATTTTTAAGCCTATGGTCATAGCCCAAGAGGCCTAAGATCAACGTTCCTACTAATCTATTCTATGTTTCACTAGCACTTTTTTGCTTCTTTCATTTTCTTTCATTTGATATGGTCTAGAACTAAGTTAATTCCTTAATTTCTTACTAATGACTATTTATTTTTCTTTTTCAACTTGTGCTCCTTTTTGACAGTTTTCACTTCTCCCCTTTTTCTCCTCAAAATTGATATGCCCTCAAAATTTTCTCTCCTCTAATTTTTTGTTCTTTTTCAAGAATTTTTTTTCTTTTTTTTTGGTATTTTTGGAATACATGAATTTTTTGATGAAACATTTTCTTGTGAGATGATTTTCATGGCATTTTGCACTTTCATACCCCCCCATGCCTATAATTTGCAATGTCCCCATTGTAAATTAGGTGGGTTTGAGTTCAGCTTAGATCATTCATTAGAATAGGTTTTGGGTAGGCGAACGGGTTGAGGTGACTATTGCGGATGATTTCAAGCTCGGGTATGGGTACCTGAGGTGGGGTCGGCTATTTTAATGGATGAACCCTAAAGTGCAATATGAATTTAGCATAGGAATGTCAAGAAAGGTTTCAGGTTTTTCAAAAATGACAGATTGCCTCCCATTAAGAGCTAAGTTTTATGCCATCGACTGGGTGCAATGAGCTCAGGGAGACTGGAAGGTAAAGGATGTCTCAGCCAAATTTGTATCGGAAAGGTCAATGAATAGTTTGAGTCTCTGATCGTTCACGACGAAAGGTTCTAAATCGTAGTTGAGTGGACTGATCTTGTTGGCTCCATTTCCAAAGATTCATCAGACGAGGCAAGGTCTGATCCATTTCGATCTGAGTTTTCTTGGGAATGGTTTGAGCTTAGCATCAAAGAGTAGGACTTTTTGACCAGGGTAAAAAATCTTTTTGGATACGTGCTTGTCGTGAAAGGCCTTAATTCACTCTTTGTAAATTCGCGAGTTCTCATATGCATTGTGGCATAATTCATCGATCTCGCTCATTTGAAGCTTTCTGTGGGTTCCTGCCTTAGAAAGATCTAGATTGCAGTTCCGTACCACCCAATAGGCTTTGTGCTCCAATTCGATGGAGAGGTGACATGTCTTCCCGTACACTAATCGGAATGGAGACATACTTAATTGGGTTTTGTGGGAGGTCTTATAAGCCCACAAAGCTTCCGGAAGTTAGGATGACTAGTCTTTCCTATCAGGTCAAATAGTGACCTAGAGAATTTTCTTGATCTCCCAATTTGATAGCTCGGCTAGACCATTAGTTTAGGGGTGATAAAGAGTAGAGATTCGGTGTGACACCCCGTATTTGGTCATCAGTGACTTGAACTGAGCATTAGTGAAATGGGTCCCTCCATCAGAGATTATAACACGTGCAATCCCAAACCGAGAAAAGATGTTCTGATAAATGAATTTGATAACCACCTTATGATCATTGGTTCGGATCGGAATGGCTTCGATCCATTTGGACACGTAGTCAACAACGAGTAGAATGTACTCGAAGCCGTCTGAAATAGGAAAGGGTCCCATAAAATCAATCCCCCAGACGTCGAAGATTTCGCATATGAGAATCGACTGTAAGGGCATCATATCACGATGGCTCATGTTGTTTAAGGTCTGGCAACAAGTGCATGCCCTACAATGATTGTATGCATCTTTGAAAATCATGGGCCAATAGAAGCCGCACTGGAGGACTTTCGCTGCGGTTTTATGACCTAAGAAGTGTCCACCGCATGCCTGATCATGGCAGAAGGATAAGATGTCCTGAATTTCTTCTCTCGAGACACATCGTCGAATGATTTGATCAACACCGATGTAGAAAAGATACGGGTCTTCCTAGAAGTAATACTTGGCATCGAAAAGAAATTTGTCTTTCTTGGCCTTCAGCCAATCGGACAGGATCTGATGTGATGCCAAGTAGTTTACTAGATCAGCAAATCATGGAAGCCCTGTACTAATAGTCAGGAGGTGCTCATCAGGAAAATGCTCTGTAATGGGTACAGAAGGGTCGATAATATCAGAAGGAAGGCGGGACAAGTGATCAGCTACCACGTTCTATTTTCCCGCTTTGTCGCGAATCTCGAGGTCAAACTCTTGCAACAGCAAGATCCATTGGATTAATCGAGGTTTCACGTCCTTCTTCGCAAGGAGATGCCTCACAGCTGTGTGATCAGAGTAAATGATAACACGGGAACTCAAAAGATACGATCTGAACTTTTCCAAGGCAAATAGTATGGTTAGCAGCTCTTTCTCAGTAACTGTGTAGTTACTCTCAGTTTCGTCAAGTATCTTGTTAGCATAGTAGATGACCATGGGTTTCCCGTCAATTTTCTGCCCAAGTACCACTCCTACAGCAAAATCAGATGCATCGCACATGATCTCAAAGGGTTGAGACCAATCAAGGGACTGTAGGATCAGAGCTTGGGTAACTCACTCACATAGGGTTTCAAATGCTTGAGTGCATTCCTTGGAGCTTTTGAAAGGAACATCCTTCGATAGTAGAGTGGTCAGGGGGAATGTGATCTTTGAGAAATCAAGAATGAATCGATGGAAAAAATCGGCGTGCCCCAGAAAAGATCGGATGTCCTTAATCGAGCTAGGCATAGGGAGTTTGGAAATCAGATTCTCCTTGGCTCAATCGACTTGGATGCCCTTTTCTGATATAAGATGTCCCAGGACAATTCCTTCAGGTACCATGAAATGGCTCTTTTCCCAAGAAAGAACCAGATTCACGTCAATGCACCACCTGAGGATCTGGACCAAGTGCAGGAGGCAATCGCCAAATGATTCGCTAAACACTGAAAAGTGATCCATGAAGACTTCCAAATAATCACCTACCATATATGAGAATATGGCAAGCATGCACCGCTGAAAAGTAGCGGGTGCATTACAGAGATCGAAAGGCATCCTTCGGAACACGTACGTCCCAATGGGACAGGTGAAATTGGTCTTTTCTTAGTCCTCAGGATGGATTGCAACCTGGTTATAACTGGAGTACCCGTCCAAAAAGTAGAAGAACCTACTTTCCACTAGTTTCTCGAGGATTTGATCAATAAACAATAGATGGAAATGATCCTTCTTTGTGGAGGTATTGAGTTTTCTGTAAACAATGCAGACTCTCCACGAATTCACCACAGGGCTGGTATGATTTCTCTAATTTCAGTCGTGATCACGGTAAGTCCCGCCTTTTTAGGCACAACCTGGATTGGACTCACCCACCGACTATCGGAGATCGGGTAAATGATCCCATCATCTAACCACTTGATGATCTCCTTTTTCATGACCTCCTGCAGATTAGGATTCAGACATCTCTGCATTTCATAGGAAGGTCGTGTGCCCTCTTCAGTATAGATATTGTGTGTGTAGTAAGAGGGGTTGATGCCAGTCAAATCATTGAGAGTCCATCCAATGGCTTTTCGATGTTGCTGGAGAACAGTAATCAGACGAGATTCCTGATTAGGTGTGAGTCTGGAGTTGATAATCATAGGAAACGTCTGATTGGAACCCAAAAAGACATACTTTGGATGATCGGGAAGAGGTTTAAGTTCCAAAATAGGGTTATCAGCAGCAGCGGGTGGTTCGGGGTGTGTGTCAAGAGAAAGGGAAGGAGTTATGGGTGTGTCTAGGTCAAGTTTGGACTCTGATTATGGGTTTTGATCCTCTTTTGGTTGATTGGAAGTAGTCAGGTTTTCCTCGATATATGGATCATCAACCACAACCTTGATATCACATATCTGTTCTATAACTCCGCAATTAATCCCTTCTTGGGCCTTAAAGATGTCGATCTTTAGTGTTTAGTTCCCAAATTTTAGTTCAATTTGGCCCTCTTCACAATTAATGTTGGCCCTAGCAGTGGCTAGAAAGGGTCTTCCTAGTATGATCGGTGTGTTCCTCGGATTTTCTGGAGCATCCATATCCAAGACTACGAAGTCCACCGGGAAATAGAAATCTCGAACCCCAACAATGACGTCCTCAAGAACTCCTTTAGGTGACTTAATAGATCAATCAACCAACCGTAATGTCACCTCTGTTGATTTGAGCTCAGATTCCTCACGATGGTCAAGTAGGGATGTAGGTATTAGGTTTATGGAGGCTCCTAGATCCAATAAAGCTCTATCAAATTGGATATCACCAATTGTATAGGAAATCAGGGGAGTACCTGGATTTTTTTCTTTAGGTGGGAGATTGCTCAAAATTACAGAGCTGGCTTGCTCTGACAATATGATTGGGCTTCCACTTTTGGTTCGCGGCTTATGCTTAGGTGTACACAAGTCTTTCAGAAATAGTGCGTAAGCCGGTACATGGCGAATCGCATCCATCAAGGGGATGTTTATCTGGACTTATTCAAAGAGCTTGACCAGGTCCTCCTCAAGTGCCACGGGTTTGGTTGTCCTCGTTCCCTTAGTCAAGGCCTCGGGAAATGGAACCTTGGATGGTTCCTCTAGAATAGGTCCAAGTTCTTGCTCTGGGATAGGGGTATCCTGAAAAACTATCCTAGGGCTTCGATTAGCACTACCAGGCTGAAAGTGGTTTAGGTAAGGTGGGTCTTGTGTTGCTTTGCCACTATGAGTTGTAACTGAATTTAGTCCTACCTGGTTTTGGGTTGGTGTGGGTAAAATAGGTGGCTGTTGCTGAAATCCAGAGTATGATGTTGAAGCTTCCATCTCGTCAGGTGATGGAACAAAAGGGGCCTGATAAATCATGTGGGCCTGGCCCGGATTTGGGTTCATAACATGCCTCTAGTTCAACACGTTATTCGGATTCAGTAGAGGTTGTGAAGGGAGTGTGCCAGGTTGGTGGGAATTTTCCATCTGGGCGAGTTGATTGCGAACCTCTGTGATCTCGTCTTCGTGTTGTTTTTGCATAGCCGCATTCATCGTTTGAATGTCAACAAGAGTATGAAGGATGAGAGACATCTGATCTATCTAAGTTGGCCCAGATTGATAGGTGGGGTTGGGCCGAGGCTGAGGTGGCTGAAATGGACAAGGAGCTTGTGGACGGGGTTGATATGGTGGTCTTTGATTTTGATTGTTTCTAGCCCATAGGAAATTGGGATAATTCCGCCATCTAGGGTTATAGGTATTAGAGAATGGGTCATTCTGGATGGCGTTGAGGTCCCCGCAGGTCTGAGGAACCTCAGAAAAATCAGAGTACAAGAGTTCAGAGTTCCCCCAACTAGAGTAGGCAGGATCAGAGTTTCCTCCAGTCCTAGAGTCAGACGGGCGTAGATACGGGTCCATCCCCTAAGAAGATCGGTGATAAATGTCATGCACAGCTTCCCTCCCAGAGGGTGGATGTGCAAATGGGTTTTGAGCAGAGGTGTCTCGCTGCAGATGTCAAGTTAGCTCATCCACCTTCTTCTCAATGATAGAGACCTTGTCCAAACGACTGGCCATTAATTCCAAGTCAACGGATGAGGATAGACCCTGTGTCTCGTGTGCTCCCCTTGGATTCGTCGATGCGCGGGCATTCGTCCGGTCGAATAAGCCCATGGAGTCATTATTGATGGAATTCTCACACATATTCTTGAGAATCTCCCACACAATGTCTTCGTGTTGACCCATGATATTTTCTCCGCAAGTTACATTGACGAATAAACGGATATCTTCACGGAGTCCCTGGTAAAAAGACTAGACTTGTTCTCATTTAGGAACTCCGTGATGGGGGCACTTTTGCATGAAATCCAGGAAACGGTCCCATGCTTCATGAAGTGGTTCTCCAGGCTGCTGTGTGAAGTGTGTGATATGGTGTCGTAAGGCATTCGTCCGACCAACTGGGAAGAACTTTTTCAGAAACTCGGATTGTAGTTCAACGCATGTGTTGATTGGACGCGTTTGAGTCTGATACCAGTGAGCTGCTTTCTCTATAAGAGAGAAGGAGAACATCTTCACGAGAAGAATATCCCAATTTTGGACATCTGACCCGAAGGTCTAGGCCAGATGCTTGAGCTGTTTGATGTGCTGGAAAGGATCCTTGGAATTAAACCCATGAAACTTTGGAATAGCATGAATCATGTTGGGCTTGAGTTCAGAATCAGGACCTCAAGTTGAGATTTGGACTCAAGGTTTGATCTCCATCGCAGCGGGATTGTAATGATCTCACATCATAGGATGCTGCGGTGGATTCACAAAGGCTTGGAATAAATCACTAAGAAGGTTATTTTCTTCTACGGGTTGTGCCATGATGATGGAAGAAGGAGAATTGGGTTCAGATGAATCAGAGGAGATGTCTATGTGATGGGGTTGCTGCACAAACACGGAAGTCGAGGCCTGGCCTCGACGAGAGTGAATGACTAAAGGAGGCCTCAATGATGGTCTTAAGGACCTCCTACTGAACATGCACCGATGGTCTGGATGAGAGTAGAATGTGATGGACCTAATCAAGACACCTAAAAACTTTGGATGACTATAGAGGTTTAGGTCAGATGATACCCCTTCTTCAGAAAGTTGTCCACCTGAGAAATACCTAGGTAGCCAGAGAGGGAGAGTCCTGCAAAGACCCCTACACGGTAGAGCGCCCCCACGAGTTACAAGATTTCCCCCACCCGAACTCTCTTGTCACTGATGTTCAAGGTAAACTAGAATGGGGACTTGACCTCTTAAGTCTACCAGTTTTAATTAAGAGCAAGGGAGCTTAAGATTTCACTTGAACTTTAGATGTATTGAGTGCAAAAAGTGACCTAATTTTCAAGGTTGGTTGACCCAACAAGGTGGGCCAACTTCACCTATTTGTCCTTTGAGAAGTTTTAGGTCCCTTCTTTTAGGATTCAAGTAAGATTAAGAGCCTAAATTTTAGGGTTTGCTTGAATAAATCACATTAACTAAGACTTAGGCACACATCATTTTAGAGAGTTGATTCTTGCTTATGGAGCTGTGTCTCTAAAACCCTAAATTGAAATCCTTAATTTGGCTCTAATCTTGGTCCAATTTAATTTGCCAAATGTGGTATCTAGGGCTTAAACAAGAATGTGGTAGCCCTAGTTACCTTAAATGGGTGCACAAATCAAATTTGTTGTTGAAATCAAACCAGGCAACTTGATGAATTAGCTAAGAATGGAAAGCAAGTAGCCCTAACTGATTTTGCTCTTTTTTCCTTTTTAGAATAAGGTGCTTAAGAGAGAGAGTAATCAGAAGTTACCTACCCCTGGCGTGTTTGATGTGTGGCTATCTTTCTTTGAATCTTCTCCCTAAAACAACCACAACAAAAAGAGATATAGCAAGTTAGTACCAAATCGGGAATCGTAGTCAAGAATTCTAAATTGCCCATTGCTCCCCGGCAACGGCTCCAAAATGTTTAGAGTGCTGGATAGGGTTTTAGAAGTATTGCATTGTAGTACAGCCGAAAAAGCATTCAAAACAGACATAATTCTATTACTCGAAAAGATTTCCAAGGTCGAACATAGGGAGCAAATTGGTATATGGAAATCAAGAGCACAATTTAAACTTGAAAGAAATTGTAATAATAGCAGTATCAGAGTGAAAAATATGGGAGTAAAATGGTGATGTTGATCACCAACTACTCCTACAATATCACCAAATGATTTAATATATAAATATGCAATGAGGCTAAAATCTGTCGTCTGATTCCTTAATTAGACAACTTAAATGACTGAGTTCTTTTTCTCTTTCCTTCTTCTTCTTCTTCTTCTTTTTGCCTTTGCCTTCCTTCCTCCTTAGCTTCTCCTTCTTCTTCCTTGCTTTTGCTCTTCTTCTCTTTTTCTACCGTCTGCCTTCTCTTCTTCCTCTTTTAGCCTTGGCTTTAGCTTCTGCCTTAGCTTCTCTTTCTCTTCAACTTTCGCCTGTAGCAAAACCTCCCCCTACCCACGCATAGCTCTCCTCTCTTTCTCTCTTAGGTTCTGCTCTCCTAGAGCCACACTGACAATCGGGTAATTGGGTTGGGTGCGTACCCAGGACCAAGCCCACCAGCGTACGATGGTGGTGAGGTGTGTAGTCGGGTCGGGTCAAGCCAGGTCTACGGGGTGTGAGCGCAAACGAGACCAGGTCGGGTGAGTGGGACCTTACCCCTTGGATCTGAGGCGAACAACTTACTTCATTTTATCCTCTTATGTAGGTGCGGGTGCGCCTTCACTTCCGAGGTGGGACTAAATGTCCTACCCTTTCCTCACATGCACCTGTAGAGATGGCCTTTGCGATTGCAGCAGCAGCTGAGGTCTTTGATTCCAATTGAGGGCCTGAGTGCGTGCGTGAGGGTATTCCACACACCTGGGACTGCTGCACTTGGGCTAGGTGTACCTGGAGCTTCAGCAAGCTTGCTTCAAGCTTGCCCGTCAATGGTGGAGGGGCGACGAACCGGAAATCACAAGATTGGCCTTGCAGCCATGTGAAAATGTTCAGAGAGGGTCACCGGAACATGGCGAAGATGTTGGGGTGGTTGGCATGGTGTGGGGGTGTCTGTGAGAGCATGACTAGGGTACACTGTGTGTGAAGGTGTGGGTGTGTTCGATGAGGTGCGTGAGTGAGTGGAGTGGTGTGTGAAGTGGGGGAAAAGGATCAGTGGAGCAAGGGAAAGCTTATGGGCTTGTCAGCGAGGGTTGGGATGGCCTGTGGAGGTGGAGCGGCCTCACCAGAGGTGGTGGCTGGAGATGAAGGAGATGAGGGTGATCGAGGTCATCAGTGGTTGATTTTGGGAAATAGAAAGTGGAGAAGAAAGTAGAGGGGAGAGAAAACTTAGCTAGGGTGTTAGGAGATGAAGGGGGGCATAGATGACATCTGATGGGAACACCATCATGAGCCCTAACTAGCTCATTTTGACCCATAAAAATGAACAAAATCTCCTACATAACCAACTGGAGGTCCTAATTCACTGAATAACCATTTTGAGAGAAAAGTAAGAAATAAGGGGTAAAGCTACAATTTTACCACTGCAGTGCAACAACGGGTTTTCTTAAGGGCTAAACACAGGTCAAATGGTTTTAACAAGATAAAAAGTGGGTTGGTTCAAACAGGAAAGGGTTCGTGTGAATGCAGGGAATTAAATGATTTCTTGTAACCCTAAAATAGACTCACTTGATTTAATAAGGTTTTGGTTAGGATAAAATTCACCTAAACCTCTAAAAATCATAGAAAAATAGTCTTTAGGGTTTAGAACCTTCAATTTGGCCATTGGAAGCTATTTTGACCTAGAATGGGGTCCCATACAAATACATGGTCAAACCCAAAATCCAACCTCACCATTCAATTTTTTACGTCCAAATTAGGCTTTTACCAAAATTTTGACCTAAGGGGAATTCAACTTGAGCCACTTTGCAATTAGGTCCAGCCCAATTACATTTCTACCCCTAGATTTCAAAAACCCTTACAATTGACCCCCTCTCTTCTTCATTCTTTGCAATTAGGTCCCTCCACCACTATAGCGGAGGGAATCCTACTCTGGCAAGCTTGAAAGGGTGATTTCTCCCTGATCTCTCAGAGAATGCCCTTCAAAATTAAAAGGGAGATTCTCTGAGAAATCTCCTCCAATGTGAACCCAATTAGAAGCCCTATTTGGTACCCAATCTCTCATGCGAACGCATCAGAGATTTGGGTCTCTCTCGAGTTTCCTCTGTCGGCGAACTGGCCATGCTTGGAAGCTTAGATTCCAAGTGCAAACCCAACCTCCAGGACCTATTTAAGAAACCCCAACTCATTCCGCATCTCATAAGCTTGAATTCAGCCAGAGAAACCCCTCAATTTCATCTCTTCTCCAGCCGATCTACTCATCAAGCTCCGATGACTTTTCCCACTCTCCCTCGTCGTCTGACACAATACCGGTGGCAGGTTCCTCTTCCTCTCGCTCATCCGCATCGTGCCGCACCCGCCGACGCCCCTGCTTCTCCTTCGCCCTCGCCAACCTCCCCCTCTGAGCACTTTTGTCTCCGACGTCGATGATATGAGCCGGCCACCATCCCTACCTCCCCCTTCGTCTCTTCACTCTCAGATAAGTTCTCTCACCCTCTACTCTATTTTTCCCTCTTTATTTCCCTCGAATGACTGCTTGTGCACTCCACCACCATCATCCCCTTCACCTCCAACCACCACTCCGGCGAGTTCACTCCACCACCACAGACCACCTCCCTCCCCGCCGACCAGTCCATAAGCATCGCCACGACTCACTGAACATAACCCCCACTCACAACACTCCGCCACTCACCCACAAGCGCCCCCAAACACACCCACATACATGGCTGCAGTGTGCCCTAGGCACGCACCCACAGGCAGTCCCACGCCACGCCGACCACCTCTGCACGTTCGCCGCACCTTGGCGAAGCTCCCTGAGCTTTTTAACGCGGCCGCGAGGCCATTTGTGTGATTTCAGGTCTAGGGGTTCACCTCCATTAACGCACGGTAGGAAGCTTGCTTGCAAGCTTCTCCAGGCTGTGCCTGCTCCAGGATCCAATCCTAGGTTGCGTGGGGGACTCTCGCAAACCTCTCCAGGTGACCAATTAAAGGCAAGAGCCATCCCCGTAGCTGCAATTGAGTGATGCCTCTCTGTTGCAGGCACGCATGAAAGAGGCGGGATGATAGTCCCACCTCAGAGACATCTGGAGCGCCAAAGCTGCATAAATTGATTTTCTGTATTGGGCTAGTTGCCTCCAACTCACGGGGTGAGGTCCCCTCTCACTCAACTCGATGCCTCATCCGCGATCACCCCCTGCAGACCTGGTGACCCAACCCGACTGCACACCTCGCCCACCATCGCACGCCGGTGGGCCTAGTTCCAGGCACGTATCCGACCCGATTACCCAAGAAGTGGCTCTGGGAGAGTGAACCTAAGAGAGAAAGGAGAGAAGAGAGCTCGCGTGAGTAGGGGAAGGTTTTGCTCTGCAGAGGAAGGAGAAGACAAGGCTGAAGAGGAAGCTAAGGGCTGAAGCCAAGGAAGAAGAAGGAGGAAGCCGAAGTCAGAAGCTAAGGAGAAGGCAGCCGAGACAGAGAAGAAGGCAAAGGAAGAAAAAGATTAAGGCAAGGAGTCAGAAGATGATAAAGAAGAAGAGAAAGAAAGAAGAAGATTGAAAGCAGCCGCTAGAGATAGAGAAAAGGAGAAGAAGAAGAGTCATGCACTGTAACATCAACATTTTAAAGCGTCTGCCTCACAAATCAGACGTCCAATTTTGTGTTTACTCACATACATTGGTTCCTTTACTGCCTTACATTTATTCCTATCTTTTTGCACTATAACATTGATTTTATTGCATATTATATTCTTTCAAATTCTCAAATTGTGATCTTGATATCTAAACCCTAATTTGCTCCCTGTGTTCGACCTCAGACTTTCAAATTCGAGTAATAAATTGTATTTGTTTTGAACGCTTTTTCGACTGTACCACAACGTAACTTTTCTAAAACTCGACAAAGCGCCACAAACATTTTGGTACCATTGCCGGGGAGCAACAGAGAATTTAGAAATCCGGATTACAATTGCTGATTTGGTACTAACTTGATATATCTATTTTGTTGTGATTATTTCAAGGGAGAAGATTCAAAAGAAGATGGTCGCACAACAAACACACCCGGGGCAGGTACTTTCTAATTAATCTCTTTCTCTTAAGCCCCCCACTCTAAAAAGGCAAAAAAAGGATAAACTCAATTAGGACTACTTGCTTTCCATTTCTAGCTAATTCACCAAAGTTGCCTGATTTGATTTCAACAACAATACTGATCCGTGCACCCATTTAAGGTAACTAGGGCTACCACCTTCTTCATTGAGCCCTAGATACCATATTTTGGAAAACTAAATTGGACCAATATTAGAGCCAAATTAAGGATTTCAATTTAGGGCTTTAGAGACACACCTTCATAAGTGTGCCTAAGCCTTGGTTGAAGAGATCTATTCAAGAAAACCCCAAAAATTTAGGTTCTAAATCTCACATGAATCCTAAAAGAAAGGACCTAAAACTTCTCAAAGGAAAATAGGTGAAGTTGACCCCCTTGTTAGGTCAACCAACCTTGAAATTAAGTCACTTTTACACTCAATACATCTAAAGTTCAAGTGGAATCTTAAGCACCCTTACTCTTAACTAAAACTGGTAGACTTAAGAGGTCAAAGTCCCCATTCTAGTCTACCTGGAACATCAATGACAAGAGAGGTCGGGTGGGGGAAACCCTGCAACTCGTGGGGATGCTCTACAGTGTAGGGGTCTTTGTGAGACTCTCCCTCTCTGGTTGCCCAGGTATTTCTCAGGTGGACATCTTTCTGACTAAGGGGTATCATCCGCCCCGAACCTTTATAGTCATCCAAATTTTTTGGTGTCTTGATTGGGTCCATCACATTCTACTCTTGTCCAAACCATCGGTGCATGTTCGGTAGGAGGTCCTTAAGACCATCCCTGAGGCCTCCTTTAGTGATTCACTCCCACCGAGCCTAGGCCTCGACGTCCGTGATTGTGCAGCAACCCCACCACATAGACATCTCTGATTCATCTAAAGCAAATTCTCCTTCTTCCATCATCATTACACAACCAGTAGAAGAGAATAACCTTGAGAACCAACTTCAGTGCCTTAATGATTTATTTCAAGCCTTTGTAAACCAACCGCAGCATCCTATGATGCGAGATCATTACAATCCCGCTGTGGTGGTGATCGAACCTCGAGTCCAAATCCCGGTTGGAGGTCCTGATTCTAAACTCAAGCCCAACATGATTCATGCTATTCCAAAGTTTCATGGGCTTAATTCCAAGGTTCCATTCCATCACATCAAACAACTCAAGCATCTAGCCCAGACCTTCGGGTCAGATGTCCAAAATCAAGATATTCTTCTCATGAAGATGTTCTCCTTCTCTCTCATGGACAAAGCGGCTCACTGGTATCAGACTCAAACGCGTCCAATTAACACATGGGTTGAACTACAATCTGAATTCTTGAAAAAGTTCTTCCCAGTTGGTCAAACGAATGCCTTACGACACCAGATCATGCACTTCACCCAGCAATCTGGAGAGCCACTTCACGAATCATGGGACCGTTTCCTAGATCTCATGCGAAAGTGCCCCCATCACGGAGTTCCTAAATGGGAACAAGTCCAGTCTTTTTACCAGGGTCTCCGTGAAGATATCCGCTTATTCGTCAATGCAACATGCGGAGGAAATATCATGGGTCAACACGAAGAAACTGTGTGGGAGATTCTCGAGAATATGTACGAGAACTCCATCAATAATGACTCCATGGGCTTATTCGACCGGACAAATGCCCGCGCATCGACGAATCCAAGGGGAGCACTTGAGATGTAGGGCCTGTCCACATCCGTTGACTTGGAATTTATGGCCAGTCGGTTGGACAAGGTCTCTATCATTGAGAAGAAGGTGGACGAGCTGACTCGACATCTACAGCGAGCCACCTCTATGCAAAACCCGTTTGCACAGCCACCTTCTGGGAGGGAAGCTGTGCATAACATCTATCACCAATCTTCTCAGGGGATGGACCCGTATCCACCCCCATCTAACTCTAGGACTGGAGGAAACTCTGATCTGACCTACTCTAGTTGGGGGAACTCTGAACCCTCGTACTCTAACTTTCCTGAGGTTCCTCAAACCTGTGAAGACCACAATGCCATCCAAAATGACCCATTATCTAATACCTATAACCCTGGATGGCAGAATCATCCCAACTTCCTGTGGGCGGGAAATAATCAGAATCAAAGACCACCATATCAACCCCATCCACAAGCTCCTCGTCCATATCAGTCACCTCAGCCTCGGCCCAACCCTACCTATCAATCTGAGCCAACTCAAACAGATCAAATGACTCTTATCCTTTAGACTCTAGTTGACATTCAGAAGGTGAATGCGGCTATGCAAAAGCAGCACAAGGATGAGATCACAGAGGTTAGCAATCAACTCGCACAGATGGTGAATTCCCGCCAACCTGGCACACTCCCTTCACAACCTCTGCCGAATCCGAATAACATGCCGAACCAGAGGTGCGTTATGAACCCAAATCCGGGCCAAGCCCACATGATTAATCAGGCCCCTTCTATTCCATCACCCGACGGGATGGAAGCTTCAACACCATATGCAGGATTTCAGCAGTAGCCACCCATTTTACCAACTCCAAACCAAAACCAAGTAGGACTGAATTCTGTTTCAACCCATAGTGGCAAAGCAACACAAGACCCACCTTATCCAAGCCACTTTCATCTTGGTAGTAACCCAAGCCCTAGGATAGTTATCCAGGACACCCTTGTCCCAAATCAAGAACCTTGACCTATTCTAGAGGAACCATCCAAGGTTCCATTTCCTGAAGCCTTAACCAAGGGAAAGAGGACAACCAAAATCGTGGCTCCTGAGGAGGATCTGGTCAAACTCTTTGAACAGGTCCACATAAACATCCCGTTGTGGATGTGATCCGCCACGTACCAGCTTACACACGATTTCTGAAAGACCTATGTACACCTAAGCGTAAGCCGCAAACCAAAAGTGGGAGTCCAATCGTACTGTCAGAGCAAGCCAGCTCTGTAATCTTGAGCAAACTCCTACCTAAGGTAAAGGACCTAGGTACTCCCCTGATTTCCTGTACCATTGGTGATACCCAATTTGACCAAGCTTTATTAGATTTAGGAGACTCCATAAACCTAATACCTACATCCCTACTTGACCATCTTGACGAATCTGAGCTTAAACCTACAGAGGTGACATTACAGTTGGCTGACCGATCTATTAAGTCACCTAAAGGAGTTCTTGAGGATGTCATCGTTAGGGTGCGGGATTTCTATTTCCTGGTGGACTTTGTAGTCTTAGACATGGATGCTCTAGAAAACCCGAGGGATACACCAATTATACTAGGGAGACCCTTTTTGGCCACTGCTAGAGCCAATATAAATTGTGAGGAGGGCCAAATTAAACTGAAATTTAGGAACCAAACACTAAAGATTGACATCTTTAAGGCCCAACAAGGGATTAATTGTGGTGTTATAGAACAAATATGTGACATCAAGGCTATGGTTGACGATCCGTATATTGAGGACAACCTGACTACTTTCGATCAACCACAAGAGGATCAAAACCCTCAATCAGAGGAGTCTGAACCTGACCTAGATACACCTGTAACTCCTTCCCTTGTTCCTGACACACACCCCAAACTGCCCACTGCTGCTGATAACCCTGTTCTCGAACTCAAGCCTCTTCCCGACCATCTTAAGTATGTCTTTTTGGGTTCCAATTAGACGTATCCCATGATTATCAACTCTAGACTCACACTTGATTAGGAATACCATCTGATTACTGTTCTCCAGCAACATCGTAGAGCCATTAGATGGACTCTCGATGATTTGACTGGTATCAGCCCCTCTTACTGCACACACTGTATCTACACCGAAGAGGGCACACGACCTTCTCATGAAATGTAGAGATGTCTGAATCCTAATCTGCAGGAGGTCATGAAAAAGGAGATCATCAAGTGGTTAGATGTAGGGATCATCTTTCCAATCTCCGACAGTCAGTGGGTGAGTCCAATCCAGGTTGTGCCTAAAAAGGCAGGACTCACCGTGATCATGACTAAAATTAGAGAAATCATACCGACCTGTGTGGCAAATTCATGGAGAGTTTGCATTGATTACAGAAGACTCAATTCCTCCACAAAGAAGGATCATTTTCCACTATCGTTTATTGATCAGATCCTGGTGAAACTAGCGGGAAATAAGTTCTTCTGCTTTTTGGATGGGTACTCCGGTTATAACCAGGTTGCAATCCATCATGAGGACTAAGAAAAGACCACTTTCAACTGCCCTTTGGGACGTACGTGTTCCAAAGGATGCCGTTTGGTCTCTGTAATGCACCTGCTACTTTTTAGCAGTGCATGCTTGCCATATTCTCAGATATGGTAGTGATTATCTGGAAGTCTTCATGGATGACTTTTCAGTATTCGGAGAATCATTTGACGATTCCCTCCTGCACTTGGCCAAATCCTCTGGCGATGCAATGACGTGAATCTGGTTCTTTGCTGGGAAAAGAGCCATTTCATGGTGCCTGAAGGAATTGTCCTGGGACATCTCATATCAGAAAAGGGCATCGAGGTCGATTGAGCCAAGGTGAACTTGATTTCCAAACTCCCTATGCCTAGCTCGATCAAGGACATCTGATCTTTTCTGGGGCACGTCGATTTTTACCGTCGATTCATTCCTGATTTCTCAAAGATCGCGCACCCCTTGACCACTCTGCTATCCAAGGATGTACCTTTCGAAATCTCCAAGGAATGCACTCAAGCATTTAAAATCCTCCATGATCAAGTTACCCAAGCCTTGATCCTACAGTCCCCTAATTGGTCTCAACCCTTTGAGATCATGTGCGATGCATCTGATTTCGTTGTAGGAGCGGTACTTGGGTAGAAAATTGACGGAAAACCCATGGTCATCTACTACTCTAGCAAGACACTTGACGAGGCTCAGCATAATTACACAGTTACTGAGAAAGTGCTGCTATCCGTAGTATTTGGCCTGGAAAAGTTCAGATCATATCTCCTAGGTTCTCGTGTTATCATTTACTCAGATCACATAGCTGTGAGCATCTCCTTGCGAACAAGGACACGAAACCTCGATTAATCTGCTGGATCTTGCTATTGCAAGAATTTGACCTCGAGATTCATGACAAAGCGAGAAAACAGAACGTGGTAGCTGAACACTTATCCCACCTTCATTTTGAGAACATCGACCCTTCCGGACCCATTACAGAACATTTTCCTGATGAGCACCTCCTGACTATTAGTACAGGGCTTCCATGGTTTGCGAATATAGTAAACTACCTGGCATCACATCAAATCCCATCCGATTGGCCAAAGGCCAAGAACAAATTACTTTCTGATGCCAAGTATTACTTTTGGGAAGACCTTTATCTTTTCCACATCGGTGCTAATCAAATCATTCGACGATGTGTCACGGAAGCAGAAAGTCGGGACATGTAACGACCCGGTTCCCGAGCCCCTACGAGACACGAGAACCGGACCGACTCAACTAATCCCAAGACCTAGTCGTCCAACGAGGAAGTAACCAAAAGAGCAGTAAAATAAACCACATTCAACATGAATATAACTAACAGTAAGAAACTACAGCAGCAAGGAAAGAAACTACTACAGTATATACCACCACAACAGTAGAACAACATTCATAACTAAATATGAACTGCAGGTAAAGAAAAGTACCACGGAAACAAGAACTACTCACTATAACGGAACAAAAAGAGGTACAAGAAACAGTGGTAACTCTACTGGACCCTACTCGGCCCAGCGTCCTCTACAGCCGCTGACCTTGGCTGCTCAACACCTGGTCCTGAAAGGTAACGAGTCTAACACGTCAGCAAAACGTTGAGTAGAGTGGCAACTAAACTAAGGAAACAGTAGATTGTACAGTAGCTGTTAAGTTCTGTTACTTTCTTTATTTAAGTCTTTCAATTATCTCACGATTTATCTATTTCTCAGATCTTTCACTTGATCTCGAATGTTCCTCGTGGGAACAATCTTGATTACAGTCTTTTCCGAACAGTAGAAGTAGCACGTGGTGCTCTCCTGGCCGGGAGAGTCCCCCGTGGTGATCCTACTCTCAGTCAACCACCCCAAGGTCACTGACAGACGTAACTGTGACTACGGCACGCACGGTAAAGGCATGGGTAGCTAACCCGCATTGGCACGCGGTCAGTTGTTTCCGTTAACGGGTGCGCCCAAAGCACAGCACGGAACCAGTACAGGGCAGAGCCCTTTCAATAACAGGGGTCCAACCCTCCACAGTAACCAAACAGGGGCCTTGCCCCTCCACAGTCTGCGCACCCTCGCCTGACTACCCCGGTTTGCCCCAGTGGGCCTAACAAGTCGGTGTGGGAGGCTAGCAGAACCCCAGGGCCCGTGGGGTAGCTAGTACCTCCTTACAATAGTAGCTCTCCTCAGTACTACGTACACGAGGGCCAGCAAGTCGGTACAGAGTGGCCAGTCCTAACCCCGGGTCCCTGGGGCGGCTGGCTTCGCTTTGCACTAAACAGGGGGACAGTCGCTCTCCTTGGTACTCCGTACTCAAGGGCCAGCTCACTTCCCCAATTCTCTTCCATTCCCTTTCTAGGAGTTCTACTCCTAATTCCCCATAGGGTTCCAGCTCTTTAACTCAGAACATTCCAGTTTCACCATTCCAGTTTCACATTCATACAACCCATATTCTTAATCATGTTCATTTATTCATAACAGGCAGCTGTTTAAACGAATTTACTGGCAGCTATTATTTCCTTTCCACATTTTCCAAGACTGTAGTATTCATACATTCCACTAGTTTTCCCATCCTAGGATTCATGCCATATCCTAGGATCCATCATACAATCTAGTTTTCCAGCCCTAGGATTCATGCAACACCCTAGGATCTACCATTCAATCTATTTCTCATTCCTAGGATTCATGCAATGTCCTAGGTTCTATTCCACAATTTAATAGGTTATACTTAAAAGACACTCTACCAGATACGACGGGAGTAATGGGGGCATGATCGGGAATCCTGCGTGCCTCCGCGACCCCCAAGACTGCAACGGAATGAGGTCCTATCACAAGGATCAAACACAAGGAGTGTCTCAAAACAATGTATAGCTACTGTAGATGGGTAGAGGATTTAATTCTGGAAAGAACGCAACTCGAAACGCGGAAAACGGAACCCGAACGGGCCCTCAACGGGTCGAAAACGACGACACTGTGCAAAATCAGACGTCTGGAACTTCCAGACGTCTTAAAAAGTGGATCAAAGAATTACCTTGTTCTGCGTGATTTCTAAGACGTCCAGAAGCCTGCGGGGACGTCTGGCCTAGTTCCCAGATGTCCGATGGTCACCCCGGACGTCTGGAGGTCTCTCCCGTCGTCTGGTACTACAGCCAGATGTCTAATTCGCGTTGGATGGCGAATCACCGAGCCTGCGTGCACCCAACTCTCTCTCTCAGTACGGTCAGTTGACAGGAAGGAAGAAGACGGAAGAACTCACCTTTCAGACGTCTGGATGGTCTTCCAGACGTCTCCCCCGCCGTCTGGCTATCAGCCTAGACTTTTGATTCTGGAAATGTTTCCAGAATCAGGCCACGACTCGCCCTCCGCTCGCGACGTTGCGCCTCATCTCACCTCGTGTGCCTACTGCTCGGACCGCAGCAGTCCCCCCCGCGTCGCCCCGCGCCCGCTGCACCCCCCGCCGGCCGGCCCTGGCAGCCCCGGTGAGCTCGCCCTCACGGCTGAGCGTCGCTCTCGCACGCAGCACCTCCTCCGCGCTTACTGCGGCCGCCGCTGCCGCTGCAACCTCGCGCTCGCTCTCGCGCTCACTGGCTGAATGAGAAGAGGAAGGAGGCAGTGGTGACGGAAGAGCACGTGGCCTTTTAGGGCCACGCGAGGAGGAGAGAGAAGGAGCGCGGCAGGGGAATCTGCAGCTGCAGAGGGAAAAAGCGAATATGAGGGTCTGCTTGCTCAGGCACGCAGACAACCCACGCATGTCAAAGATAATAGATTTCCAGACGTCTGTACGACGTCTGGAAGTGATTCCAGACGTCTGGTCCGACGTCTGGCCCACCTCCCAGACGTCTTAAAATACGTCTGGGGCACGCGTTCATAACAATATAACAAACTCAAAGGAAGTTTCGTCCCCGAAACTTGCGTTAACTAGGGTGCGGGAAAGACGTCCAAATAACCATAACAAACTCAAAGAGGACCGAAGCCGGTCCTAAAAGACGTACCCACGAAAAGCTCCGGGTACCGCTCCCACATTCCACCTCAGGCTCCCAGGTAGCCTCCTTGTATCGCTGACTCCTCCACAAAACCTTTACCAGGGGTACTTGCTTTCGTCTCAAACTGCAGACAGCTCGGTCTAGAATCTGCACTGGCCGCTCGGGGTAGGTCAGGTCGTCGCCCACCTCAATGCTCTCGTGACTCAGTACGTGACTGGGATCGGCTACGTACTTCCTGAGGTTGGACACGTGGAAGATGTCGTGCACACCAGAAAGCTGCAGGGGGAGGGCAAGCCTGTAAGCAACGGGTCCAACCCGCTCCAGGACCTCAAAGGGCCCCACAAACCTTGGCGCAAGCTTCCCTCTCACCCCAAACCGCTGTAAGCCCTTCATGGGAGAAACACGAAGGAAGACGTGGTCCCCAACCTCAAACTGTACCTCTCTGCGTCTCCGATCCGCGTAGCTCTTCTATCTGCTCCTGACAGTGCGGAGTCGTCTGTGGATCTGCTCAACTACCTCCTGACTCTGCCAGATCAACCTGGGGCCAACCTCCCACTTGGTCCCCACCTCAACCCAACTCAAGGGTGCCGTACACCTCCGTCCGTATAGAGCCTCGTAGGGAGCCATGCCGATGCTCGAGTGATAACTGTTGTTGTATGCAAACTCCACCAGGGGCAGGTGCTCCTCCCAAGAGCCCCTCCAGTCCAGTACACAGGCACGCAAAAGGTCCTCAAGTGTCTGTATCGTGCGCTCAGACTGTCCGTCCGTCTGGGGGTGGTAAGTTGTACTAAACCTCAACCGCGTCCCCAAGGCCTACTGAAACTCAGCCCAAAATCGGGACGTAAAGAGGGTATCCCGGTCGGATACGATCTCCCGCGGAACTCCGTGTAGTCATACCACATCACGGATATACCTCTCTGCCAACTGTGCTGGTCCCAAAGTGACTCTGATCGGCAAGAATCGCGCCGTCTTCGTCAGTCTATCCACTATTACCCAGACTGCGTCGTGTCCCCGCTGGGTAACAGGTAAGCCCACCACCAAGTCCATGGTGATGCTCTCCCACTTCTACTCTAGCACTGGAAGCGGCTGAAGCGGCCCTGCAGGCCTCTGATGCTCGGCTTTCACCTGCTGGCACACTAAGCACTGTTGCACGAACTCACCCACATCCCGCTTCATCCCTCTCCACCAAAGCTCGTGTCTCAAGTCATGGTACATTTTCATGTTTTCGGGATGTATGGCGAATCTGGAACCGTGTGCCTCAGTTAGGAGCTCTCTCAACAGCTCCTCGTCTCTGGGAACGCACAACCGTCCCCTCAAGCGTAGCACCTGGTCTGTGAAAGAGAAGTCCCCTGGGTCTCCTGACAGCACTCTGTTGCGCAAAGACTGCAAGTACGGATCGGCCATCTGTCCTGTGATGATGCGATCTATCAGCTCTGGCCTAGTCTGCCGTGTTACCGTCACTGCCCCACAGTACCCTCGTAACTCTAGGGGTCGCCAACTGCCCACCTCCTCCAAAAGGCTCCAACTCTGTAACTGTAGACTGGCCAAGAGTGCGGGCGCCTTACGGCTCAAGGCGTCAGCCAGCGCATTGGCCTTTCCCAGGTGGTAGGAGATGCTGCAGTCGTAGTCCTTCAGGAGCTCCAACCAACGTCTCTGTCACATGTTGAGCTCCTTCTGATCAAAAAGGTATCTGAGGCTCTTGTGATCTGTGAAAATCTCGAAGGTCTCACCGTACAAGTAGTGCCTCCAAGTCTTCAGCGCGAAGACAACAGCTACCAACTCTAGGTCATGGGTAGGGTAGGAATGCTCATGGGGCTTCAGTTGCCACGAAGCGTAAGCGACAACGTGACCCCTCTGCATGAGCACACCTCCTAACCCCTGCAAGGAGGCGTCCGTGTACACAACGAACTCGCCACTACTGTCAGGGATGGTGAGCACGGGGGCCGAGGTCAACCTCTCCTTCAGCTCCAGAAAACACGCCTCACAGGCGTCTGTCCAAGCAAAGGGCATGTCCTTCCGGGTCAACTGTGTCATAGGACGCGCAATCTGGGAAAATCCTCTGATGAATCGTCTGTAGTAGCCTTCCAGTCACAAGAAACTGTGAATCTCAGTAACTGAACGCGGTCTCTCCCACTTGAGCACTGCCTCGACCTTGGCTGGGTCCACCGCCACGCCGTCTCCAGAGATCACATGACCTAGGAAGGTCACCTCCCTCAACCAGAACTTGCACTTGCTGTATTTGGCGTACAACTAGTGTCATCTCAAAGTGTCTAGAACCATCCGCAAGTGCTGTCCGTGCTGCGTCCGATCTCTAGAATAGATGAGTTCATCATCTATGAAAACCACCACAAACTGGTCCAAGTACGGTCTAAACACCCGGTTCATCAGGTCCATGAAAGCAGCGGGGGCATTGGTCCGCCCAAATGGCATGACCAAAAACTCGTAGTGTCCGTACCGGGTGCGGAAAGCCGTCTTGGAGACGTCGGTCTCCCTGATCCTCAACTGGTGGTATCCAGACCTCAAGTCGATCTTGGAAAACACCGTGGCACCCCGCAACTGGTCAAACAAGTCATCGATCCTCGGCAGCGGATATCTGTTCTTGATGGTGACCCTATTCAGCTGTCGGTAGTCCACACAAAGGCGTAAGGTCCCATCCTTCTTCACAAATAGTACCGGGGCTCCCCAGGGAGACGCACTGGGCCTCACGAAACCCTTCTCCAGAAGGTCCTGCAACTGAGACTTGAGCTCTCGTAGATCAAGCGGTGCCATCCTGTATGGCGCGGTGGAGATGGGGCTGGTCCCTAGTACTAGTGAGATCTCAAACTCGATCTCACGCTCGGGCGGTAGTCCTGGTAACTCATCTGGAAACATGTCAGGGTACTCTCTGACCACCGGGATGCTCTGGAAGTCTGCCACAGGGCTGGGCTCTGCCACCACACAAGCTAGGAAGCCTTCACACCCCTGGCTCAAAAGTCTCGCCGCCCGAAGTGCCAAAATGCACCTGAAACCTCCATCCACTGGCTGTCCGTGAAACTTGAAAGAAGGCAACTTCGGAATGGAGAAGACGATCTTTCTCTCAAAACAGTCCACCAAGGCGTGGTAAGCGGACAGCCAATCCATCCCCAGAATTACTCCAAAGTCCTCCATCTGTATCATAATCAGGTCAGCAGTAGGCTATGTCCCCCGACGCTGACCTCGCAATCCATGTACACCTCCTCAGCTACAAACAGCTGACCACTCAGACCTCTGATTACGAACGGATTCTCTAACAATGTATAATCCTGGTCCAAACTAACTGCGAAACTGGCTACGACAAACGAATGCGTAGCGTCGGAATCGAAAAGCGTGTAAACGAGTCTGCAGGAAACTGAAACCATACCTGCTACCACCGTTCCCGAAGCTCTGGCGTCCCTGTGTGTTAGGGCGTTGATACGCCCTTCAGCTCTAGGTGCGGACGAAGTAGCCACACTCTGCGTCGGACGGGTAGGTGCTGGCCGGTACCCTCCTCGCGACTGCTGTCCTCCTCCTCGCGCCTGGGAACCGCGACCTCCTACGCATCTTCCAGTGCTCTGCGCGGGAAGTATCTGTTGACCTCCTGCCCTAGACGGGTAGTCCCTCCTGATGTGGCCCGGCTGCCCACACTGGTAACAGAGGGGAACCCGACTCCCACCCTCAGTGGGTCCCTGCTGTTGGCTGGGCGGGGGTCCGGTGCTGGCGACTGGCCCCTGTCGAGGGCCCCCAAAGGCCACTGATGGCCCTGTAAAACGTGACAGCTCTCCTACGGACGCCACGTGTCTCCTCTCTCGCCGGCCCTTGATGGCGAAAATACGCGGTTTGTTAAAATACGTCGTTGTAACACGCGAATCCGCTTTCGCTTTTAAAATTTATATCCTAGATAGGGGAGTATCTAGGGTCGTCCGAGGAGGCAAAAATTGCAATAATGATTCTCTTGCTTGGAATACAATCTCAACTTCTTTTTAATATTTTTCAATATGTAATTTTTTTGTATTTTGAAAAGACGAGGGCAAACGGCAGATTGTAGCGAACAGAACTAACACCTACAAATGACTAAAATTCTAAAAGATAGAAATATCTTCTTCCTAAGCTCACTCCAGGCAAGTGTAGGCCTAGGGTAATTAGGAAGAAGAGGTGAAATAAGTGCTAGAACCAAAACAAACAACTGCAATAAAAAGCTTAAAAGAAGGCAATTTTTGATTGAGTAGAATGAGTGTTCTTTTCAAGGACAAGTAGAGGAAAGCTTCTACTAGAATTGAACAATTTAAAAGCAAGAAAAGAAACACAAATCCTCTTGTAACACTGGTGAAGAAGGTTGTCTTCTTGCTCCAAGCCTAGCTGCTCCTTAGCTTGAAAAGAGGGCCTCCTTCTTCTCCTTCCTTGAGAGCTCCTCCAAGGTGGAAGCTACCACCTTTAATGCTCTCTCCAAAGGGGTGGGCGTGCACCACCCTTAAAACTCCTCCAAGGTGGCGTGACCACCTTCAAGATCTCCTCCAAGATCTTCCTTGCCTGGCTTCTCCTTTGGCTGGCGTGACCCAAGAGAGAAGGGAAGAGGGGAAGGCACCAAGGGGATAGAATATCCCCTTAATCTTCTTCTTCTTCTTCTCTCTTGGACGTGGGATTCTTGGTGGAATATGAGAGTGAAATGGCTAGCCAAGGATGGCTTGAATGGTGGTGGGTAGTGGTCTTTTTATAGGGTAGGATGGGGGGTTAAGGTGCCCCTTGAAATGGAGGGCTAGGATGGAAGAATGGAGGTGGTTAGTGATCCTATGGCTAAGGAGAGTTGGCGCCAACCCAAGAGGTGTTAAAGGGGGTAGTTATGGTGGTGTTGGTGTCTTTTGGTGGTGGAGAGACACCACCATGTTGGCGCCAACATGGGGTCTTCTAGAAGGGGGGTTAGGTGGATGGTGGAGATGGGTTCAAGGGAGATTGTGTGGTGGAGATGAGGGGAGATTTTGGAGGGAAAAGTGGCGCCATTAAGGGGTGGTTATGGGTAGTTTTTGGCGCCACTTTTAGGTGTCTTTTGGAGGTGGTGGGTAGGTTAGGTTGGTGCCAAGTAGGTTAGCTTATGTGGAGCTTAGGTGGAGCTAGTTGGGTAGAGTTGGTAGGTGGGTTTTTGGGGTAGTACAAGCCAAGGAAGTTGGAGCATAGCTAAGTTAAGCTAAGCTAAGCTAAGCTAAGCTAGCTTAGCTAATGGAGGAGTAGAGGAGAAGGTGTTGGAGCTAGGGTTTGGAGGAGGGAGCTGAGGAGAAGAAGTCTGGAGCTGGAGCTGGAGCTGGCTGCTGCTGAAGAGGCTGGCATGGGGCTACTCTAGCTGGCTTAGCTAGCTAGTTCTTTGCTAGTTGCTAAGCCAAGCTAAAGTGAGCTAGCTTCTACCAAAATGAGCTAAGGTGAGCTAGGTCTGGTGCTATCGGGGAGAATCAAGCTGGTTGAGGCAGCTAAGGTAGCTTAGCTCAACTGAGATGAGCTAAGCTGAATCCCTGGGAGCTGGACTTGAGCTTCCTGAGCTGAGATGAATTCTTCTTCAGCTGGCTGGAGTTGAGTGGAGCTGAATGTAGCTGGATCTGAGCTGGGGTGAACTCCTGTCAACTCAGCTGAGCTAGCTAGAGCTCCCTGTGAACTAGTGGGAGCTGAGGTGAGCTAGACTCAGCTAAGTTGAGCTGGATCTGAGCTGACTTGAGCTAGGGTGAGCTAAGGTGAACTCTCTTGAGCTGCCATCCAGCTGAGATTAGCTGAATGGAGCTGGGATGAGCTAACCCTAGTTCAAGTAAGCCAGGTTCCAGCTATGGTGAGCTGGATCAAGCTGGGTTCCAACTAGTCTGGGCTTCTCCTTCACCAATTGCCTTCTTGAGTGCTAGGGTTTTAGGGATCTGTGAATCTGTACATCCCTAACACTCACAAAAACACATTAAAACAATAATAAAAAATGCAATGCATGCCTATCCTAATTTATGCCTAAATGCAGCCCAAAAACCCGTTTGCAGAGTAAAATCCTAAGAGCTAGGTTAGTTTTAAAGCATAAAAATGATGATAAACTGGTGTTTATCACACCCCCATGCTTATCTTTTGCTAGTCTCTTAGCAAAACATTAATTTTTTTTGTTTTGGAAAACGGAATTTTTGGGAAATCTAATTTTTTTTTACTTTTGAGGAGAAAAAGAGATTAAGGGACCTTGGTAGATTAAAACACAGGAGATACGGGATTTATTGAAGATAAACATCAGGATTTGTTTTTGGATCCAACCATTAGATAGAACGGGATCAATATATCCTCAGAAAATTCACAAATTAACCCCTTGTTAATTCAGATGACTTGAAATGTTTGTTTTTAGGATTTTTCTGGCTCGTGAATCTGATTCGCAACTTGCAAATTCCTTTAAAACCTTGTGTCTGTGCTTGTGAAAAGCCAACCTTTATAAGGACGTGTTATTATTATTATTATTATTAATTTTTTTTTTTCTCTCCCCCATGCTTATTTTTAGCTTAGTCTTACAACAGATGTGTCGGTATCATCATTCCCGTTACCATTCCTCGAGGGGGCTCTGGCGCCAGTACTTCGGGATAGCACTGTCCATGACACCACCCAGGAGCTCACAACCCCAAAACACGATGCGGTGAAAAGGGGCGCTCCAAGCAAACTCAAGCTCTTGCTCCGACGCTATAGGTAGAGCACCGTCCAAGACACTTGAGCTGCTGAAATGCGCTTTAATGCTCCGTCTAAAGATATGAAATATAGATATAGAGCAGCGCCGAGGCGGTAACATGTTGACATCGCGTCCTCAAAGAAGGTATTTTCCTTCTTCTCGGCGGTGGGAACTCAAACCAATGATCTGCTTCAGACTTTTACTAAATCCAAACAGGGAAGCTTTTCAATTTTTTTTAGTTGTTTTTAAGTGTTGGCTTGTGTGTGAAAATTGACACAAGAAGTTTCTTGAGACCCGCAAGTTTTTGAATCAGAAACTAAGTCAAATACGTTCCATATTACAAAATAGGATCAAGTCACCTGAACTATCATGAGTTCAGGTGGAATTTTAGAGAAGGATATCTGATCTAGTCTAAAATAGACCCTGAAATTCTAATGATCAGATCCATATCCTCATCCTTAGTTTGTTAAAGATTAAATCCCATTGTACCAGAAGTGAATTTTACGACCTTAGTCCTGATTTCAAAATTTTTCCTCAAAAAGTTTTCAACATTTTTATTTCTTTATTTTTATTTTTTATTTTTTTGGGTATGCAAGCAGGAAATAAATTAAAGAAAATTGCATGTTTTTAGGTTTTGAACATCCTGAATCGATCATAAAAATTTAAAAACACCGCCCCATGCTTAAGATATGCCATGTCCTCATGCATTAGGAGGGAAAAGGGATCACCTTAGTGATGACGGTCGGGTTTAGGATGATCAAAACATGGAAAAAGAAGAAAAAAGGAAAGCAAGAAAATGATGGGTTACCTCCCATCCAGTGCTATCTTTTACGCCATTCAGCCGGGCGTGATGTGTACTAGTGATCAAGGGTGGTTGGCTCAGTAAAATTAAAAGATTCAGATGGAATTTTAGGCGTATGGTCAAAATAGGGCTTTAAACGCTGGCCATTGACTTGAAATATCGAATTAGTTTGTGGATCAAAAAGGTCAACAGCGCCGTATGGATATGTTTTATGAACAATAAAGGGGCCGGTCCATTTAGATTTTAATTTGCCAGGAAAAAGACGTAATCTCGCATCGAAAAGCCAAACACGTTGATTAACGTCAAAGTGTTTCCGAACAATATATTTATCATGAAATTTCTTTGTTCGGTCTTTATAAATCCTCGCATTTTCATAGGAAAAATTACGTAATTCTTCCAATTCAGTTAATTGTAATTTTCTATGGTTACCGGCATCAGATAAATCCATATTAAGTTGTTTTATTGCCCAAAAAGCCCTATGTTCTAATTCTACCGGGAGATGGCATGCCTTCCCGAAAATCAGACGGAAGGGAGACATGCCAAGCAGAGTTTTAAAAGCGGTACGGTAGGCCCATAAAGCGTCGTCCAATTTGGTGGACCAGTCTTTACGGTTGGACCTAACCGTTTTTTGTAGAATATTTTTAATTTCCCGGTTAGAAACTTCAGCCTGGACATTAGTTTGGGGGTGATATGGTGTGGAAATTTTATGATTAACCCCGTATTTAGAAAGGAGGTGATGGAATTGTGAGTGGGTGAAATGTGAGCCTCCGTCACTGATAATGGCTTTTGGTATGCCGAATCTTGAGAAAATATTTTTCTTAAGAAATTCGACAACCACACGGTGATCACTAGTGCGGGTGGGTATTGCCTCTATCCATTTAGAAACATAGTCTACTGCGACTAATATATACAAATACCCACCAGAGTTGATGAACGGTCCCATGAAGTCGATGCCCCAAACATCGAAAATTTCAACCTCTAAAATAGGATTAAGGGGCATCATATCCTTTTGAGTCATGTTGCCGATGCTCTGGCAACGCACACAGGACCGAACAAAGTCATGAGCATCTTTGTGCAAGCTGGGCCAATAAAATCCTGCATTAAGGATTTTAGCTGCAGTTTTCTTGCCCGAAAAATGTCCGCCACAGGCCATTGAGTGACAATGTGTTAAGATATCATGGATTTCAGAATCAGGGACACATCGTCGAATAACCTGATCGGCACAAATGCGGAAAAGGTCGGGCTCCTCCCAAAAATAATATTTAATATCAGCAAAGAACTTATCCCGTTTTGTTTTTGGCCAATCAGCGGGGATTTGTTCTGTTGCTAAGTAGTTTGCAATGGGTGCAAACCAAGGGAGGGTTGTAGCAGCTAAAATACTTTCATCAGGGAAATGATCTGGTGGGGTCATTATGTCATTTGTTATAAGACGAGAGAGATGATCGGCCACTACATTGTGCAATCCCGCCTTATCCTTGATTTCCAGGTTAAATTCCTGGAGCAGCAGAATCCAACGGATAAGGCGGGGTTTCGCATCTTTCTTAGTCAGCAAATATTTAATTGCTGAGTAGTCGGTATAAACAGTGACACGTGACCCCAACAGATAAGATCTAAATTTTTCCAAGGCAAATACAATGGCAAGAAGTTCCTTTTCAGTAACCGTGTAATTCCGTTGTGCGTCATCAAGGGTTTTGCTGGCATAATAGATCACAACGGGTTTCTTGCCAATTCTTTGCCCTAGAACGGCCCCTACAGCAAAATCTGAGGCATCTGTCATTAATTCAAAGGGACTATTCCAGTCAGGTCCCTGCAATATTGGTGCCTCAGTAACCTCTTTCTTCAACCTCAAAAAACTCTCCAGGCACTTATTATTAAAATCAAATGGCTGGTCTTTAGTAAGAAGCTGACTTAAAGGCTTGGAGATTTGGGAAAAGTTTTGTATGAATCGACGATAGAAACCCACATGACCCAAAAAGGATCTGATTTGTTTGACAGTAGTGGGCGGTGGGAGCTTAGATATAGCATCTATTTTTGCTTTATCTACCGCAATTCCTTGTTTAGAAATAACATGGCCCAAGACAATACCTTCTTGGACCATGAAATGGCTTTTTTCCCAGCTGAGGACCAGGTTAACTTCTATGCACTTTTGGAGGGTTCTTTCAAGATTTTTGAGGCAATGATCAAAAGAATCTCCAAAAATAGAGAAGTCATCCATAAAAACTTCTAAACATTCACCTACCAGGTCTGAAAAAATTGCAAGCATGCACCTTTGAAAAGTCGCAGGTGCGTTGCAAAGACCGAAGGGCATTCTTCGGAAAGCAAAGGTTCCGAAGGGGCAGGTGAAAGTTGTTTTATCCTGGTCCTCAGGATGAACCGCTACTTGATTATAGCCAGAATAACCGTCCAAAAAACAGTAAAATTCCCGTCCGGCTAACCGCTCCAAGATTTGATCAATAAAAGGGAGCGGGAAATGATCCTTCTTAGTGGCGGTCTTTAATTTTCGATAATCTATACACACGCGCCAAGAAGAAGCGGTTCGAGTGGCTATATTTTCCCCCTTTTCATTGGTGACAACTGTTAGCCCAGCCTTTTTGGGGACAACTTGAGTTGGACTAACCCAGGAGTAGTCAGAAATGGGGTAGATGATATCAGCATCCAGCCACTTAATAATCTCCTTTTTTACCACCTCCTGCATACTAGGATTCAAGCGCCTTTGTGGTTGGCGGGAGGGGCGAGAATCGTCCTCTAAAAATATACGGTGCGTACAATAGGACGGATGAATGCCTTTAAGATCAGAAAGGGTCCAGCCAATAGCTTTTCGATATTTACTCAAAACCTGGAGAAGTTTGTGCTCTTGTGCCCCGGTGAGTCCAGAATTTATAATCAGGGGCAGGGTCTGATTTGGACCCAGGAAAACATATTTAAGTGAATCGGGCAAAGGTTTTAATTCCAATTGTAGGCCCGGTTCCGAAAGAGTTTCTGCTTTGTGGGTTAGAGGTGAGGTGAGAGTGAAAGGGTCAGCTGGAATGTTAGCTGGTTGTGTAGTTGAGGTGGAAGGGTGAGAAAAAGTAGATTGTTCAGGAACCGTATTTACAGCAAAACAGGAACCTAATTGGGAAATCTGCAATGTTTCCTCCACAATGTTTTCTATTTCTGAATCCGAATCATCAAAGAAATCTGGTTCCTGGAATCGCCTAGAGGCTTGAAAAATGTCTAGGGTTACAGATTCACCGCCACACATGATCTTCATCTTTCCAGAATCACAATCAATATTGGCGCGGGCGGTGGCTAAGAATGGTCTTCCAAGAATAATGGGGGCAAACTTAAGTGCTTCAGGTACCTCTATGTCCAGGACTAAAAAGTCTACTGCGAATAGACAATCTTTGACCCGGACAAGAACATCTTCAACAATTCCCCTTGGTTTAATCGTAGATCGGTCGGCTAATTGGAGAGTAACCTCAACAGGTTTCAATTCACCGATCTTAAATTCCTCAAAAATAATTGTGGGGATAAGATTAATTGAGGCACCAAGATCCAACAGAGCGCGATCAAATGAGGTATCATTAATGATAACTTGGATTAGGGGGGCGCCGGGATCTTTTCTCTTAAGAGGCAGTCGGCTCTGCACAACTGAGCTGACTGTCTCTGGAAGAATCACCTTTCCTAAATTCTTGGGCTGCCTTTTTGGAGTACATAAATCTTTTAAGAATTTTGCATAGGCAGGGATATACTTAATGGCATCTAGGATAGGGATATTAATTTCTACTTGCCCAAATAAATCCATTAATTCCTTCTCAGTGGGTTCAGATTTTGTTTTTTTCTTTTTTGAAGAGTGGAGGGCTTGTGGAAATGGGGCAGGGTTGCCCTGTTTTGCGTGAATTGGTTCCTGAACAATAGGAGGGGAAGAGTTAATCTGTGTGTCATTAGAGCGGGTTTCTTTAACAGGCAGGGTATTTTGAGTGGTTTTCCCATTCCTCAAGGTAACTGCATTTGCAGTCTGGTTGTTTCTAGGGTGAGGACGGGGAGCCTGGCTGTTATTGAAACCCGGCGGATGCTGAGGTGCTGGATGAATAGGTTGACTGTGATATCCACCTTGGAATTGACTCCTTTGATTGTTTGGGTTGGGCATGGGTTGGGATGGTAAATTCCCAATAGGTCAATGATCAGGAGTAACCTTAACTTGTTGTTGTAAATTGGTAACCATGCGGGTTACTTCTATCATTTGAGTCTGCATTCCTTGCAGAGTTTTCATGACCTGATTATTAATATCATCCTGGGATGGTCCAGGTTGATACGAAGGTTGCCCATAATTCCCAAAATAGTTTTGTTTGGGAAGAGAAATCGGATTCGGGTTTTTCCAGGAGTGATTCGGGTTAGTCCTCCAATTTTGATTGGAAATGTTGGAGGGGTTTCTAAATTGCTCCTGGAGAGCATAAATATTTTCCGAGGTGGAATCAACAATATTTTGGTCAAAATTCCCGGTTAAATCTTGCGGGAAATCAGCCGGGAATTGCTGGTCAACAGATGTGGCATCGATATTGTGCAGATTCTCTCTTCGGAGAATGTGTGGGGGGTTAGTGTGTGGAGAGTGGACGTGTGGAGCTTGTTTGTTTGTGAGCTTTTCTTCTATTTTCTTTTGGTGAATTTGCATCTGGTCCAGTCGTTGAGCTAACATATATAAATCATCTTGTGTGACTGGAACAGAGGTGGTTTTGGAGTCAATTTCATGGACTCCATGTCTGGGGTTTTGTGATCTGCCAAAAGTGTCCATTGAAGTCATGTTAAATGAGTTTTCACTCATTTCTTCAAAGAGAAGATAGGCACTTTCGGCGTCTTTGTTAAGAAAATTGCCCCCACATAAGGCATCCACAAATCGTTTTAATTGATCTTCTAATCCATGATAGAAGATCTGCACTAGCTGCCATTGTGGAATTTCATGGTGGGGACAACTTCTTAGAAGTTCCTGAAATCTTTCCCAGGCTTCATGGAGGGGTTCACCAATTTTTTGTTGAAAGGTCGTTATAGATCTTCTTAATGCATTTGTTCGACCGATCGGAAAATTTTTTTTAAGAAAAGCACTTTTTAATTGGGGCCAGGTGGTAATAGGACGCCCAACTGTTCTAAACCAATGTGATGCTTTGTCTTTGAGAGAGAGAGGAAAGAGTCTCATTAACCACATGTCTTCCTGCACATGGCGGGAACGAGTGGTTTGAGCGAGGACAGTTAATTCCTCGAGATGACAAAAAGGGTCCTCTCTTGGAAGACCATGAAAATGCTTGATAAGGTTTAGAATAGCGGGTTTGATTTCAAAATCCCCTTGTGGTATGACCACCCCTGGTCTTTCCTCATAATTGGAAGGATCATAGAAATCCTTAAGAGGAATGACAGGCTGTTGGCGAGGTGGTGGATTTTGTCCTTGATTAGCTAGGTTCGTGACAGTCCTAGCTAGATCTTCTTGATTTTGTTGTAGCCGAGCCAAATGGTCGACCATTAATGCAAAGGGATTTGTATTATGGGTTATAATTGGAGGGCCACCTGGCCCTGCTGATATTTCTGGTTGCTCCAAGTTAGGAAGGTGAGGGAGGGTGGAGTCAGCTTGTGGGTCGGCTGACGGGTTAGAAGTGGAAGCAGAATTTTTTTGACGGCTTCCTGGGTTTTCCATTTTTCTAGAAGACGAGGGGGAAGAAAACAATGATTTCTTGCTACGGGGGGCGAAATCAGATGGTCCCTCAAGGTGTGGCTTTTGGGACCGTCGCCCGTGCATGCACTACTTGGAAGAAATGGAGGGGAGGAGAAGAGATAGAGATGAGAGAAAGTGTGCAATCAAACAAACAAACTAGACCTAACTTAAATGTGACTCCCTAATAATAACCTAAGACTTGGTCTATATAGGAAATAAGTAGTCAATAGTGAATACCCGTTCTATCAACAAATCTAGCTAAGTTGCTTAAGGGAAGGTTTGGGCCCAAACGTTTCCCAGGGAAAACCCCAGGTGCTTGTACAAACCCGCGCCTGGTCATTTGACACGGCCCCTCAGGCTGAACACCAGATACAGATGACAGAATTGGTACTAACTAAAGAAAACTTAAGACCTAAATAGCAAGCCTAAGTTGATAAAGCCTTAGGGGTCAAGTTGCTACAAATTTTAATTAGGTCTAGGATTCTATAGTGCACACGGAATGTGGAGGGCGTTTATTGGGTTGTTGCCCTGTTATTTGATTTTTTTGTGTGTGTGCAGGAATTGGAGAGTGGCTCCAATGAAAATCAAGTTGTCGCACAATTTTTTTATATTTTTGTCTTTTAGGATGTGATTTAATTAAATGAATTTTAGGGTTTTTCTCTTTAAGTTTTCAAACAAGTTTGAAAGTTCACAATCAAAGGAAAGACAAGTTGTATGTGTGATTGTATATTTCCTTTTAATTGAGTCTCTACAGAGAAAGAAGAAACCCTAAACCAATTATCCCTGAGACAGAAATTTAACTACCAATGAATTATTTTTAGCTTTCAGAATTAAGTAGTGGTCCAAACAAGTCAAACAACACCACTACTTTGAAGAAAATCAAACAAGGATTCCAGAAAAGATTTTTGTAAGATTTTAGGAATTTGTTTGATAATAGTTTTGAATTTTTAATTGTACTGGTGTCAAAGTCCAGAAATAATACCCGTGGGTATTATAGACTTTTCAGTATTACCACCGACCTCAGAAAATTTTTATGATTTTATATGATATGTAAAATTTCACAGGGATTCCAACAAGATAAATTTCACAACAATTGGATGAGTATAAAAATTCTGAAAATTCGTGGACAGTAGCAAAACAGGAAGATTAGAGGGTGTGACCCCTCTGTAATCCACGAATTTTAAAAATTAAATACAAATCCAATTGATCTGAAATTTGGAACAGATCTTCCAAACTTAATTGGGAATCACTCTATGAAATTTTATGATTTTAGGAGGCCTGTGGTGTTAGGAATCGATTTTTCAAGTCTGGACAGAAATCTAGACCCGAAAAACAGAACACTATTACTTGCAATGGAATGGTGCTAAAGAAGCATGCAAGCAAACAATGGATTTTAAAATGCACCACTCCACTTAATTTAAGTGTTTATGGTCCTGAAAGCCAAGTTTAATATATTTTTGGTAGTTTTAATTATTTATGTGACCAGAAAGAGGAACCAACCTGAATTTTCGCGGGAAGAAAAGGATCTTTAAGCTCTCGCTTCCAGATTCCCGCTTTCCCGCTGTAGTTCCTGCACACACAAAAGAAAGAAAGAGAAGGGGATGAGATCCACTTCAAGCAAGAGAAAATGAGTTAATGCAAAGCCGTGCCTCCCCGGCAACGGCGCCAAAAAGTGATGGCGAAAATACGCGGTTTGTTAAAATACGTCGTTGTAACACGCGAATCCGCTTTCGCTTTTAAAATTTATATCCTAGATAGGGGAGTATCTAGGGTCGTCCGAGGAGGCAAAAATTGCAATAATGATTCTCATGCTTGGAATACAATCTCAACTTTCTTTTTAATATTTTTGAATATGTAATTTTTTTGTATTTTGAAAAGACGAGGGCAAACGGCAGATTGTAGCGAAAAGAACTAACACCTACAAATGATTAAAATTCTAAAAGATAGAAATATCTTCTTCCTAAGCTCACTCTAGGCAAGTGTAGGCCTAGGGTAATTAGGAAGAAGAGGTGAAATAAGTGCTAGAACCAAAACAAACAACTGCAATAAAAAGCTTAAAAGAAGGCAATTTTTGATTGAGTAGAATGAGTGTTCTTTTCAAGGACAAGTAGAGGAAAGCTTCTACTAGAATTGAACAATTTAAAAGCAAGAAAAGAAACACAAATCCTCTTGTAACAATGGTGAAGAAGGTTGTCTTCTTGCTCCAAGCCTAGCTGCTCCTTAGCTTGAAAAGACGGCCTCCTTCTTCTCCTTCCTTGAGAGCTCCTCCAAGGTGGAAGCTACCACCTTTAATGCTCTCTCCAAAGGGGTGGGCGTGAACCACCCTTAAAACTCCTCCAAGGTGGCATGACCACCTTCAAGATCTCCTCCAAGATCTTCCTTGCCTGGCTTCTCCTTTGGCTGGCGTGACCCAAGAGAGAAGGGAAGAGGGGAAGGCACCAAGGGGACAGAATATCCCCTTAATCTTCTTCTTCTTCTTCTCTCTTGGACGTGGGATTCTTGGTGGAATATGAGAGTGAAATGGCTAGCCAAGGATGGCTTGAATGGTGGTGGGTAGTGGTCTTTTTATAGGGTAGGATGGGGGGTTAAGGTGCCCCTTGAAATGGAGGGCTAGGATGGAAGAATGGAGGTGGTTAGTGATCCTATGGCTAAGGAGAGTTGGCGCCAACCCAAGAGGTGTTAAAGGGGGTAGTTATGGTGGTGTTGGTGTCTTTTGGTGGTGGAGAGACACCACCATGTTGGCGCCAACATGGGGTCTTCTAGAAGGGGGGTTAGGTGGATGGTGGAGATGGGTTCAAGGGAGATTGTGTGGTGGAGATGAGGGGAGATTTTGGAGGGAAAAGTGGCGCCATTAAGGGGTGGTTATGGGTAGTTTTTGGCGCCACTTTTAGGTGTCTTTTGGAGGTGGTGGGTAGGTTAGGTTGGTGCCAAGTAGGTTAGCTTATGTGGAGCTTAGGTGGAGCTAGTTGGGTAGAGTTGGTAGGTGGGTTTTTGGGGTAGTACAAGCCAAGGAAGTTGGAGCATAGCTAAGTGAAGCTAAGCTAAGCTAAGCTAAGCTAGCTTAGCTAATGGAGGAGTAGAGGAGAAGGTGTTGGAGCTAGGGTTTGGAGGAGGGAGCTGAGGAGAAGAAGTCTGGAGCTGGAGCTGGAGCTGGCTGCTGCTGAAGAGGCTGGCATGGGGCTACTCTAGCTGGCTTAGCTAGCTAGTTCTTTGCTAGTTGCTAAGCCAAGCTAAAGTGAGCTAGCTTCTACCAAAATGAGCTAAGGTGAGCTAGGTCTGGTGCTATCGGGGAGAATCAAGCTGGTTGAGGCAGCTAAGGTAGCTTAGCTCAACTGAGATGAGCTAAGCTGAATCCCCGGGAGCTGGACTTGAGCTTCCTGAGCTGAGATGAATTCTTCTTCAGCTGGCTGGAGTTGAGTGGAGCTGAATGTAGCTGGATCTGAGCTGGGGTGAACTCCTGTCAACTCAGCTGAGCTAGCTAGAGCTCCCTGTGAACTAGTGGGAGCTGAGGTGAGCTAGACTCAGCTAAGTTGAGCTGGATCTGAGCTGACTTGAGCTAGGGTGAGCTAAGGTGAACTCTCTTGAGCTGCCATCCAGCTGAGATTAGCTGAATGGAGCTGGGATGAGCTAACCCTAGTTCAAGTAAGCTAGGTTCCAGCTATGGTGAGCTGGATCAAGCTGGGTTCCAACTAGTCTGGGCTTCTCCTTCACCAATTGCCTTCTTGAGTGCTAGGGTTTTAGGGATCTATGAATCTGTACATCCCTAACACTCACAAAAACACATTAAAGCAATAATAAAAAATGCAATGCATGCCTATCCTAATTTATGCCTAAATGCAGCCCAAAAACCCGTTTGCAGAGTAAAATCCTAAGAGCTAGGTTAGTTTTAAAGCATAAAAATGATGATAAACTGGTGTTTATCAGCCCTGTGAAAAGTCTGGCTGGAAGGGCCTCTTCCGCCCACCGTCGGTGTCTCGTGCGGACGGGTTGGTCTCCTCGTAAGTCATAGCTGCCTCTACCACCCTCGAAAACGTAGGCAGCTTCAGGGGTTTGACATACCCCCGGATCGCAGGCTGGAGCCCCTCGGTGAATCTCCAAAGGCGCTCCTCCTCAGTGGCTACCGCTGTCGCTGCAAGGCAGGACAGCTCCAAGAAACGCGTGCGGTACGCGCTCACAGTCATCGTCCCCTGGCAGAGAGTACGGAACTCCCGCCTCCTCTGGTCCTGCCACATCTGGGGAAAGTACTGCTCGCAGAAGAGGGTGACGAACTGGTCCCACGTCGGCTCATCCCTCTCCTGTCCCCGGACCGCCCTCCACCACCTGTGTGCCACACTCTCCAGCTGGTACGTGGCAAAGGCCATGCGGCACTCCACCCGGGGGCGAAGGGTGTCGAAGATCTTCTCCAGCTGCTCAAGCCAGTCCTCTGCCTCGGTCGGGTCCTCATCCCCCTTGAAGGAGGGGGGCTTCAGCTTCCGGAACTGCCCGAAAAGCTTGAAGTGGTGCTGTAGGGGAGGTGCTGGTGCACCTCCAGGCGAAGGTGCCTCGTGCCTGGAAGTATCGGAGGAAGGTGGGGGCTGCGGCAGCCCATCCCCTCCCCCGTGTCCAGTGCCGCGTCCGTCGAGTGGTCCCACAGAGGACTCCCCCTCCGCAACCCCAGGGTGAGGTGCTCGAGGCGGTGGGTGGAGCTCCTCTCGTACAATGTCTCGTATCAGCCGGGCGAGGTCCTGGGCCTGGACGCCCGGGAATAGTGGCTGGTCCACTGGGGTGTCGGCAACGGCACGCCTACCTCACCGACCTCGTCCTCGGCCGCGCCCGCGGCCCGCCTCACTGGTCCCACGACGAGGCATCTCCTGCAAGGAGACGCGAAACAAAACGGAACACGTCACTATGGAACGATACCGAACGGAAATGTCTAAGAGCTCATGTCAAGAGATATGTTGTGGTGGCTACTCTAGTTATGGACATGTGAATTGGTTATTTTCCAGTCAGTTGATTCACTTCTCGGGACAATCTTGCTCTGATACCATCTTGTAACGACCCGGTTCCTGAGCCCCTACGAGACACGAGAACCGGACCGACTCAACTAATCCCAAGACCTAGTCATCCAACGAGGAAGTAACCAAAAGAGCAGTAAAATAAATCACATTCAACATGAATATAACTAACAGTAAGAAAATACAGCAGCAAGGAAAGAAACTACTACAGTATATACCACCACAACAGTAGAACAACATTCATAACTAAATATGAACTGCAGGTAAAGAAAAGTACCACGGAAACAAGAACTACTCACTATAACGGAACAAAAGGAGGTACAAGAAACAGTGGTAACTCTACTGGACCTTACTCGGCCCAGCGTCCTCTGCAGCCGCTGACCCTGGCTGCTTAACACCTGGTCCGGAAAGGTAACGAGTGTAACACGTCAGCAAAACGCTGAGTAGAGTGGCAACTAAACTAAGGAAACAGTAGAGTGTACAGTAGCTGTTAAGTTCTGTTACTTTCTTTATTTAAGTCTTTCAATTATCTCACGATTTATCTATTTCTCAGATCTTTCACTTGATCTCGAATGTTCCTCGTGGGAACGATCTTGATTGTAGTCTTTTCCAAACAGTAGAAGTAGCACGTGGTGCTCTTCTGGCCAGGAGAGTCCCCCGTGGTGATCCTACTCTCAGTCAACCACCCTAAGGTCACTGACAGACGTAACGGTGACTACGGCACGCGTGGTAAATGCATGGGTAGCTAACCCGCACTGGCACGCGGTCAGTCGTTTCCGTTAACGGGTGCGCCCAAAGCACAGCACGGAACCAGTACAGGGCAGAGCCCTCTCAGTAACAGGGGTCCAACCCCTCCACAGTAACCAAACAGGGGCCTTGCCCCTCCACAGTCCGCGCACCCTCGCCTGACTACCCTAGTTTTCCCCAGTGGGCCTAACAAGTCGGTGTGGGAGGCTAGCAGAACCCCGGGGCCCGTGGGGTAGCTAGTACCTCCCTACACTAGTAGCTCTCCTTGGTACTACGTACACGAGGGCCAGCAAGTCGGTTCAGAGTGACCAATCCTAACCCCGGGTCCCTGGGGCGGCTGGCTCCGCTCTGCACTAAACAGGGGGACAGTCGCTCTCCTTGGTACTCCGTACTTAAGGGCCAGCTCACTTCCCTAATTCTTTTCCATTCCCTTTCCAGGAGTTCTACTCCTAATTCCCCATAGGGTTCCAGCTCTTTAACTCAGAACATTCCAGTTTCACCATTCCAGTTTCACATTCATACAACCCATATTCTTAATCATGTTCATTTATTCATAACAGGTAGCTGTTTAAACGAATTTACAGGCAGCTATTATTTCTTTTCCGCATTTTCCAAGACTGCAGTATTCATACATTCCACTAGTTTTCCCGTCCTAGGATTCATGACATATCCTAGGATCTATCATACAATCTAGTTTTCCAGCCCTAGGATTCATGCAACACCCTAGGATCTACCATTCAATCTATTTCTCATTCCTAGGATTCATGCAATGTCCTAGGTTCTATTCCACAATTTAACAGGTTATACTTAAAAGCCACTCTACCAGGTACGACGGGGGTAATGGGGGCGTGATCGGGAATCCCGCATGCCTCCGCGACCCCCAAGACTGCAACGGAACGAGGTCCTATCACAAGGATCAAACACAAGGAGTGTCTCAAAATAGTGTATAGCTACTGTAGACGGGTAGAGGATTTAATTCCGGAAAGAACGCAACTCGAAACGCGGAAAACGGAACCCGAATGGGACCTCAACGGGTCGAAAACGACGACACTATGCAAAATCCGATGTCTGGAACTTCTTCCAGACGTCTTAAAAAGCTGATCAGAGAATTACCTTGTTCTGCTTGGTTTCTCAGATGTTCAGAAGCCTGCGGGGACGTCTGGCCTAGTTCCCAGACGTCTGATGGTCACCCCGGACGTCTGGAGTTCTCTCCCGCCGTCTGGTACTACAGCCGGACGTCTGATTCGCGTTGGATGGCGAATCACCGAGCCTGCGCGCACCCAACTCTCTTTCTCAGTACGGTCAGTCGACAGGAAAGAAGAAGACGGAAGAACTCACCTTTCAGACGTCTAGATGGTCTTCCAGACGTCTCCCTCGCCGTCTGGCTATCAGCCCAGACGTCTGATTCTGGAAATGTTTCTAGAATCAGGCCGCGACTCGACCTCCGCTCGCAACGTTGCACCTCATCGTGCCTCGTGCGCCTACTGCTCGGACCGCAGCATTCCCCCCCGCGTCGCCCCGCGCCCGCTGCGCCCCCCGCCGACCGGCCATGGCAGCCCCCGCGAGCTCGCCCTCACGGCTGAGCGCCGCTCTCGCACGCAGCACCTCCTCCGCGCTCACTGCGGCCGCCGCTACCGTTGCAACCTCGCGCTCGCTCTCACGCTCACTGGCTGAACGAGAAGAGGAAGGAGGCGGTGGTGACGGAAGAGCACGTGGCCTTTTAAGGCGGTGCAAGGAGGAGAGAGAAGGAGCACGGCAGGGGAATCTGCAGCTGCAGAGGGAAAAAGCGAATATGCGGGTCTGCGCGCTCAGGCACGCAGACGACCCACGCATGTCAAAGATAATAGATTTCCAAACGTCTGGCAACGATCCCAGACGTCTGATACGACGTCTGGAAGTGATTCCAGACGTCTGGTCCGACGTCTGGCCCACCTCCCAGACGTCTTAAAATACGTCTGGGGCACGCGTTCATAACAGGACATATTATCTTTCTACCATGACCAGGCATGTGGTGGACATTTCTCAGGTCATAAAATCGTAGCAAAAGTCCTCCAGTGCAGCTTCTATTGGCCCACAATTTTCAAGGATGCATACAAGCACTGTAGGGAATGCACTCATTGCCAGACCTTAAGCAACATGAGCCATCATGATATGATGCCCTTACAGCTGATTCTCGTATGCAAAATTTTTGACGCATGGAGGATAGATTTTATGGGACCCTTTCCTATTTCGGATGGCTTCGAGTACATTCTACTCACTGTTGACTACGTGTCCAAATGGATTGAAGTCATTCTGACCCGAACCAATGATCATAAGGTGGTTATCAAATTCATTCATCAGAAAATCTTTTCTCGGTTTAGGATTCCACGTGCTATAATCTCTGATGGAGGGACCCATTTCACTAACGCTCAGTTCAGTTCACTGATGACCAAATACGGGGTGTCGCACCGAATCTCTACTCCTTACCACCCCAAAACTAATGGTCTAGCTGAGCTATCAAATTGGGAGATCAAGAAAATCCTCCAGGATATTGTTCGACCTGACAGGAAGGATTGGTCATCCCGACTTCCAGAAGCTTTGTGGGTTATAGGACCTCCCACAAAACCCAATGAGGTATGTCTTCCTTCAGATTGGTGTATGGGATGGCATGTCACCTCCCTGTCGAATTGGAGCACAAAGCCTATTAGGTAGTACGGAACTGCAACCTAGATATTTCTAAGGTAGGAACTAACAGAAAGCTTCAAATGAGCGAGATCGGTGAATTATGCCACGACACATATGAGAACTCACGAATTTACAAAGAGCGGGTTAAGGCCTTACACAACAAGCACATATCCCGAAAGATCTTCCATCCTAGTCGAAAAGTCCTACTCTTTGATGCCAACTTAAACTGTTCCCAGGTAAACTACGATCAAAATGGATCATACCTTATCTCGTTCAACGAATCTTCGGAGATGGAGCCATCGAGATCAGTCCACTCAGCCACGATTCAGAACCTTTCACCGTGAACGGTCAGAGACTCAAACCGTTCAATGACCTAACAGATACTAATTTGGCTGAGATATCCTTTACCCTCCATTCTCATTGAGCTCATTGTGCCCAGCCAATGGCATAAAACTCAACGCTTAATAGGAGGCAACCCGTAATTTTTGAAAAATCCGAAACCTTTCTTGACATTACTACGTTGAATTCATATTGCACTTTAGGGTTCATTCATTAGAACAGCCGACCCCACCTCAGGTACCCATACTCGAGTGTTGAAAGTGTTCGCAACAGTCACCTCGACTCATTCGTCCACCCAAAACCTGTTCTAATGAATGATCTAAGCTAAACTCGAACCCACCTAATTTACAATGGGGACATTGCAAATCGTAGGCATTGGAGGTATGAAAGTGCAAAATGCCATGAAAACTCATCTCACAAGAAAAGGTTTCAACAAAAAAAAAATTCACATATCCCAAAAACACCAAAAAAATGAAAAAGTTCTTGAAAAAGAACAAAAAAATTCTGAGGGGAGAAAATTTTGAGGCCATAAAATTCATGAGGAGAAAAAGGGGAAAAGTGAGAAATGTCAAAAAAGGAGCACAAAATGAAAAAGAAGAGATGGTCATTAGTAAGAAATTAAGGGATTAACTAAGTTCTAGACCATAACAAAAAAAGGAAAATGAAAGGAAAAAAGTGCTAATGAGACAAAAGAGATTAGTAGGAATGCTAATGTTAGGCCTCTTGGGCTAGACTCCTAGCCTTAAAAATTCAAGTACCCGCTAAGATTTGGATAGTCCTCAAGAGGTTGGGGAAAATGCGAAGCTTAAGGATTAGGTCTAAGGCTTAGGGAGTATTCGGCCTCGTTAATTAACTTCTGGTTTGTGTGACTCGATAACCTAAGCACCCAAATCCACACACAATCTGGTTTAGTGCGCATAATTATCAATATCACGTAAATACATTTAAACTATTCTGAAAAAGTTGCCTAGATTAGGAGCAGTCTATCAACACAAGTTGATTTGAACGTGTTCCCAACGCGGAGAGGTGGGAAATTCCCCTTAAAGATGTGCAATAACATATCGTCTCCTCGGTGCTTGTCTCCTAGGATGTTTACATATCCTACTGGGAGCATGTAAGCACCCTATGCTGGTTCAGATGCCTTGGGTGGCATTATCACGAAATGTCAATTGCCACGGTCTTGATTTAGCTATAGAACACCATGGGTGGGATTATCTCGAAATCTCAAAAGCCAGGGTTCTGGGGGTTGGCATGGGGGGTGCTATCACGAAGCATCAATTGCCAAGGACCCTTCGAGGATTGATGATGGTGACTTGGAATCCAATACAGACCATGTTGAGAAGCCAATCCGAAGCTAGAAATAAAAAGAAAAGAGAGAGAAAACTCTCCAAACAAAGAAAATCCTCTTCCTCTCTCTTACAAAAAAATGCACTACAAACTGAACCAAGGCTAAAACATGTTACAAGCACGGGTGCTTTAACCACGGAGTCCAACAAACCTTAGGATAGTTCCTATGGGCCATAAAAACCTTCGCAACAGACTAAGGCTAGAGCTGGTCAGGTCCGGATCTTGGCTGGTACTTGAGTACCTCTAGGCCTACTATCGACATTCTAACCTAATCAAAAGAAAAAGAACACTCATCATAGTTTTTTAGCATTAAAATAACTCATGGTCTAGAATCAAAGTTAAAACCTTAAAATTTTACTAAGGGACTAGCAAAAGCTAGGCATGGGGGTATGATGGGAACACCATCATGAGCCCTAAGTAGCTTATTTTGACCCATAAATGAGAATAAAATCTCCTACATAACAAACTAGGGGTCCTAATTCACTAAATAACCATTTTGAGAGAAAAGCAAGAAACATGGGGTAAAACTGTAATTTTACCATTACAGTGCAATAAAGGGTTTTCTCAAGGGATAAACACAGGCCAAATGATCTTAACAAGATAAAAAGTGTGTTGGTTCAAACAGAAAAGGGTTCGTGTGAATGCTGGGAATTAAATGACTTCTTGTAACCCTAAAACAAACTCACTTGATTTAACAAGGTTTTGGTCAGGATAAAATTCACCTAAACCTTTAAAAATCATAGAAAATTAGTATTTAGGGTTTAGAACCTTCAATTTGGCCATTGGAAGCTATTTTGACCTAGAATGGGGTCCCAGACAAATATTTACCCTAAATTGGGTTTTTACGTAAATTAGGCTCCAGTCAAACATGGTCAAACCCAAAATCCAACCTCACCATTCAATTTTTTAGGTCCAAATTAGGCTTTTACCAAAATTTTGACCTAAGGGGAATTCATCTTGACCCACTTTGCAATTAGGTCCAACCCAATTACATTTCTACTCCTAGATTTCCAAAACCCTTACAATTGACCCCCTATCTTCTTCATTCTTTGCAATTAGGTCCCTCCACCACTATAGCGGAGGGAATCCTACTCTGGCGAGCTTGAAAGGGTGATTTCTCCCTGATCTCTTAGAGAATACCCTTCAAAATTGAAAGGGAGATTCTCTGAAAAATCTCCTCCAATGTGAACCCAATTAGAAGCCCTATTTGGTACCCAATCTCTCATGCGAATGCATCCGAGATTTGGATCTCTCTCAAGTTTCCTCTGCAGGCGAACTTGCCGTGCTTGGAAGCTTAGCTTCCAAGCACAAACCAGACCTCCAGGACCTATTTAAGAAACCCCAACTCATTCTGCATCTCCTAAGCTTGACTTCAGCCGGAGAAACCTTGCAATTTCATCTCTCCTCCTCTGGCCGATCTGCTCATCAAACTCCGGCGACTTCTCCCACTCTCCTCCGTTGCCTAGCCATAATACCAGTGGCAGGTTCCTCTTCCTCTCGCTCATCCGCATCGCGTCGCACCCGCCGACGCCCTTGCTTCTCCTTCGTCCTCACCGACCTCCCTCTCTAAGCACTTTCGTCTCCTATGTCGGTAATACGAGCCGGCTGCTATCCCTGCCTCCTCCTTCATCTCTTCACTCTCAGATAAGTCCTCTCACCCTCTACTCTATTTTTCCCTCTTTACTTCCCTCGAACGACCACTGCCGCACTCCACCATCATCCCCTTCACCTCCGGCCACCACTCCGACGAGTTTACTCACCACCACAGACCACCTCCCTCCTCACCGACTGGTCCATAAGCTCTGCCACGACTCACTGAACATAACCCCCCACTCACAACACTCCGCCACACACCCACAAGTGCGCCCAAACACACCCACATACACGGCTGCAGTGTGCCCTAGGCACGCACCCACAGGCAGTCCCACGCCACGCCGACCACCTCTACACGTTCGCCGCACCTTGGTGAAGCTCCCTGAGCTTTTTAACGTGGCCGCTGATTACGCAGCAATCATAATTCTTAATTAACCTAAATTAGGCTAGGACTTAGCATAAGTTAGGGTAATTCATGCATCCATAAGCATTACTAGCACCTTTACTGCTTCCTTTTAGCTAAGCATAAAATAATGCTATAAGGTACTGATTAGGTGCATTATGTCAATTGCAGGTAATTAGCTAATCAAAAGCTAGATCTGAAGCTGGATCTAAAGTTGGATCTGAAGAATAAAGAATAACTAGTGTTGCAGCAGAGCTAGAGTGAAGGACCTACATTAGATGCAGTAGATAATAATGTAAGGGAGTTAAGGATGCTATCCTATTAAATAGGAATAAAGCAGTAAATTGTGAAGAACTTAGGTCCATTCTAGCCATAGGACAGCCTAGAAGCCTCCCCAAGCCTTAGCCACCCTTAGATTAGGTGACCGTACCTTAGGAAACCGTAAAACCCTAATTGTAGCCCCTATCTAGACATCCAGAACCCTTAGCCAGCACCCGCACACCTTAAACCCACCTCTGCAATGTTATTGGACGTCCAAACACTTGATCAGACGTCCAATTTCTGCAGAATAGCCAAGACAGAACTTAGGATCCCTCCTAAATTTGATTGGACGTCCAGACAATGAGTCTAGACTTCTAATTTCTCACTATAAGATGTCTGACACTATTATTAGACGTCTGGAACTACTCTCTAGTTCCTGTTTTGAGATTCAAGCCTTGATCTTGGATCTCTAGCTCCCTAAACCCAATTCTAACCCCCTAGGAACCTAAATTGAGGTGCCCTAACCATAGTGCATCACCTCTAGACCTCCCTAAGGACCTAATTAGGTCCTCACTAAACCTAATTGACTTGGATCATGGTCAATTTCATCAGCCTATTCAATTGGACTCATTGAGTCCAATTGAGCCCTAATCTCAGCACACACTATCCAATTGGACTCAGTGAGAATCCAATTGACCTAGACCTAACTTAATTGAGTTATTTTACTCTCAATTAGGTTTTCGTACATCCAATTAAACTTGTATTAAGTTTAATTGCACTTTACCATAGTGAATTAGGGTTTACAACCTTAATTTGAGACCTACCATGACCTAAACCCACTAGAGCCTAACCTAATCAACCTAGCTACCTAAGTTTCAACCCACACACACCCACATACACCATCCACATGAAAAATACCTAGCCTAGAGTTCTCTAGAACTCTCTACCAAGTGTTGTTGCCTTGGTTGCTAAAATTAACAACCAAGAGCCATTCAATTTTTAGATCCACATTTGGTGGATCTAAAAACCACCATCTATCCCCTCTCTCTCACTCTCCCACGAGCTCCCACCATTGGCCTCTCTAGAGAATTCCATAATTCTCTATAGAGCTTCCCTTAGCTCTATAAAAGGACCTAAGGGGTGGCCATTTGTACCCATCCACTCTTGGTTCCATTTAGCTTAGTTTCATTCCACATCCACTCCACCTCCATGTCCATGAGTAGCTTCACAATGGCCACCACCACCTCCACTCCAAAATGCTAAATCACCTCTCCAACCTCTTGATGTAAACATGTTTATATTACATAAACTGTCTATTTATGCGTGTTCTTAAGCATAATAAAATTGCATCACATACTACAAATATTGCATAACATGCATCATCTTGCATTTAGATTAGTCTGAATAAAATGTAGTTTAATTGTCTCCTTTTATGGCCAGAGACAAAGCAACTTGCTAATCGGGACCTCAGATCGAAGATCGAATCGTACGGATCTGATCAGTGCAGTAATTGGAGTTCAATGACTCCAAGATTGACCTGATCGGACATCCGTAGCATTAGATAGAGATCAAGGAACCCTAGAAGATCAAGGGCCAAGATGGTGTTAATCCACACCTTAGACGACAAATCCGATTGCATGGATAGATTCGAATCGACGATCGTAGCCTAACGGTGTGAAAATCGATCCAATCTGACACCCATGGCACCATCTACAATACTCAGAAGATGGACGGCCAAGATGGCACCACGTGGTGCTATCCCAGCTGCCCAACCAGGCCCAAGGACCAGCCTCCACTTCTCTTCTTCACCTGCTTGACAAATTTGGGCCATTGGATCTCCATCCAACAGCCACGAGCACGCGTGCTTAAAATGTAAACGCGACAAAGAAGCGGCGATAGTGCAGCGGTCGAGCGGCCTTGCGTGAAATCAAGGCGCGGGTTCGACTCGCAATCAGTGGCGTGCGCGCAATTAATCTCAACCACGTGATCGGTGGCAGATGGTCCAGATCATCCAATCGACTGCACGCGCCATCAGATGCCCCCGCTTCACGCTTGAGCGCACGCGTAGGCACGCGCAGTTGAGGAGTGGCGAGGAGCGATCTAAGCCGTCCGATCTCACGATCAGACGACTAAGATTTGAAGAAAATGAGCGTGCATTTTAGGTGCGAAAGAGGAGCGGGTGCGCGAGTGGCGGGCACATCGGCCCCGTTCAGGCCTTTAGTGACAGATAAATCCGTCACTAAAGGTCATGAATTAATGTTTTTCAAGTTGTAATGTCCAAAATGCCCCCACTCCTTGCAACTATAAAAGGAGACCCCTTCCATATGGATTTCTCATCCCTTCCTTCTCTCCCTCTCCAAAGCTCAAGAGAAGCTTGTCCTACACCTAGGATGCTCCTCAAGAGATAAAATCAATTTTTTGTTCCCATTCTAGAAGTGGATCCTACAACGACAATGACGTGCTGCCTCATTCCTGTTCTTCCTGCCTCGACCTCCTTCTTCTCGCTCCATTCCTCGTCTTCCAGGCATCGTCTCGTTCGGCTCATCCTCCAAGCGATCGTCATGGAGGATAACTTCTCTCGCCCATTCCTTTTTCCTACTTTCTAGTTGTAATAGTTTTCCTTCTTTTTAGTGTAATTTCTCGCTTTCTTAATTGTACAAACATTTTGCAATATCAAGTAGATGTTCTCTCTCTCTCTTTTTCTTGTTGTCTATAGTACTTCATTTCATTGTAATTACTCCTCTTTCTAACAAAAACGCAAAAAGAATATAATTGCGAATTTTGATCGACGTAGCCTCCCTGTGTTCGACCTGAGATTTCTATTCCGGTATAAATTTTATTTGTTGAACCCAAGTTCTTCGCTATTCAAACTACAACAACAGGTTTTCAAAACCAAATCCGATAGCGTAGTCCTTCGACGCTTCAACATTTTGGTGCCGTTGCCGAGGAGGCAACGATTTTCCGATCTTCTTTTCGCACTTCACGCACTTTACTATCTTCTAACATGCTTTCTCTTGTGTCTATTGTTTTGTAAAGACCTCCATCAGGGAATCCTCAAGCGGTAGATCGGAGTAAAGTGCAGTTGAAGACAACTGTAAGTGCTCCCCATTCTTCCTCCTCCATAGATTTCATTTGTCACATTAAATTCAAATTCTAATTAACCTAGGTGTTTGCATAAATCGTAGGATTAGTTTGGTTGTTTGGATTTCCACTCACACTCATTTCACCCTCGCTTATATAAAAATACAAAAAGATAATTTTGTGGGGTAATTTTCAACATACACACAACGTACACTCACATTCAAGGCACTTAACCTACTTGATTTTTTTCTACTCAACTGGATTCTGATCTGTGGAACTGGTACACACAAATCAACACATAAAAGAGTAGAAATCATTCTAGGTTAACCATTTCTGTGTGCCTAACCTAGTGGTGCAATTGTGGCCAATAGTTTTAGTTGTTTGGGTCGCACCACTCAACCTAAAATCAACTCACGAAGTAGCTTCCTCTTAGGGTTTTCAATCTAGGTTCATACCAGGAACTTCACTTTATTTCTGATTTTAAAGGAAAGCAATCTTCAGCTGTGCTTAAAAACCTAGTTTGCCTCAAATTTGATTGAAGTCAACCTAATTCTAAACCCTAAAAGCTACTTACACAAGATTTGAACATTAAAATCTACACATCACAAATAATCTTGCTTGAAAATCCTGGTTGTGCGTGCACTTACACATAATCAATCATTAAGGGAAAAACCCATTTTAAGGGCCCATCACATTCCATAAGCACTACAATCCCAGGCCTCAATAAAATCGAGTACACGTTGGCCTTAAGGACTAATTCGCTCTTCGGGGCCTAGTCTGATATTGTTTATAATTAACCTACTTGTACTGATTAATCTGATGTCTAGCTATGGGAGTAGTGTCAAACAACCCCAACTGGGGGGTACACTAGGAACCGGAGGCGCAAGCCAAAGGAAGAACCTTCTCCCCAGTCCCTCTTTCTAACTAGTTGGATTGAGCAGACACAAGTATAGTAAATCGTTTATAATCTTAAGGTAGGTTCTGGGAGTCTGTAGATCCTTAGTCTAACCCACTAAAGGACAGGCTTGCTTTATTGTGCTGCAAGGTCCTTATCCCTAGTCCTTCCAACCTTTTCCTTGTTTTTGCTAGGAAGAAGGTCATTGAATCCCCGATTGGAAGGACCACTAGAGTATTCTAGGAGGCGTAGATTGGATTTTGGCCAAATTGATCCCATGGCCGATCAACAGCCTCCTCTACCCTGGGATCCACACGAGGAATTTCGAACGTAGCTGGAACAATTGCAGAGAATGCAAGAATGGTTCCAGAGAATGCAGGGTGCTTAGCCCTTGAAGGATTTTTATGATCCTTCAAATTACGGGGAACGTCCCGGCATCCAGATTCTGGCTGGAAACGTAGAAATCAAGCCCCAGGTGTTAAGCCTGATCAAACATTACCATGGGCTTGGCTCTGAAGACCTGTTTCAGCACTTGGAGGACTTGACCACTTTGGTCCAAACCACCAAGGCACGAAACATGAATGAGGAGCAAATGGTCATGACTCTCTTCCCCCACTCTCCTAGAGATAAAGCCCCTCATTGGTACAGGACTATAGGAAGACCAATTGCAACTTGGAATGAGTTGAAATCGACATTCCTGAAGAAATTCTTTCCTGTCTGACATACCAATGCTTTGAGACGGGCAATCACTACCTTTACCCAGCGACAGGGGAAGTAGTTTCATGTGGCCTAGGAGCGATTCCAGGACCTATTGTGGAGGTGTTTGGCGGAAACCGTTCTCTTGCATTTTGAAAGTTGTCGAAATCATAGTATAGTCGCACAAAAATGTTCGTCAAAAATTAAGTTTGTAAAAATAATGAGACTTGAGTCGCAGTCGTTCATCTCTGGGAGGCGTTTGTTTTACTTTTGAAATTGATCTTTTTGCCACTCTACTTTGTTTAGAATCACATGCTGGTTCGTGATTATTACGTATTTAGGTATGACATGCTTAGTTGCAAGAATATTAGGAGTTAGAAACAGGAAACATTAATCACGCAAAAGATAATAGCAATCAATAAGCTCATTGTGATTTCACAACATGGAGACATATATATATATAAAAGCATTTTTCATTCATTCAGTGGGAGAGTTGTTTGCAACAAAAACTATAGAGGAAAGCTTGTACAGAAATGCTTGGAATTTAAATCTAGCTACCAGAAAATGACTGCATACAAGAATCAATAGGGGAATTTTGCATGCATCATTGGGGGTGAATAAAGACTACTCTACTAAGCAGTAATAAAAAGCAGTAAACTACGAAGAGTATAAACTAAAGCTAGCAGAACAAAAGGGCATTCAGGGGTGGTCCCCGATGGCCTTGGAGTGATCGGGAGGAGAATGAGGGGCAGCCAATGTAGCCTAGGCCGACCTTTGGAGATAGGGAGGATTGATCCAACATCCCGGCATGATGTCCTCCATGATGGTGGTGAGCTCGTGGAGGTGGTGTAGCTAACCTAAGTGAAGGTGGCCGTGTATGGAACTAATGAGGTCAGTGGTGCCAATGAATCCAAGGGATGTGAATGGGGTCACTTGGCCGCCCATGGGGTCTCTCTATAGACCCAATAGCTTCTCTCTAGAGAGGTGTGGAACTCTCTAGAGAGAGTCCAAGAGTGGTCGGCCAAGAGGTTATGAGATCCAAAAATTATGGATCTCATTTTGAATGCCTCTTGGTTGCTAATTGTGGCAACCAAGAGGTCGCGCCACTTCAAAGAGAGTTCTAGAGAACTCTAGAGAAGTGTGTGTGAGTGAATGGGAGTGTGTGTGTGTGTGGCTGTGCTCTATATGGCTAGGTGGCTTGGGTTAGGTCCTAACGGGTTTGGGTAGGTGTAGGTCTTGAATTAAGGTTACAAAACCTAATTGCTAAGGGGAAAATGCAATTAAACTTAACCTAAGTTTAATTGAATGAGTGTGAACCTAATTGAAGTGAACTAACTCAATTAGGTTGGGTTTATGTCAACTAGACTCTCACCAAGTCCAATTGAACTTGTGTGGGTTGAGATCTAAGCTCAATTGGACTCAATGAGTCCAATTGACTTAGGTGAAGGAAATTGACTTTGATCTAAGTCAATTGGGTTTTGTGAGGACCTAATTAGGTCCTTAGGTAGGTCTAGAGGTGGTGTACTAGGGTTAGGACACCTTAATTTAGGTTCCTATGGGGTTGGGATTAGGTCTAGGGAGCTAGAGATCCAAGATCAAGTCTTGAGTCTCAAAACAGGGACTGTAGACCAGTACCAGACGTCCAATAATGTGATCAGACGACTTATACTAAAAAATTAGAAGTCCAGACTTTAGTTCTAGACGTCCAATCTGAGTCAGGGGGAAATCAAGGTTCTATTTTAGGTATTCTACAGAAATTAGACGTCTGACAAAGTGTCTGGACGTCAATAACACTGCAGAAGTGGGTTTGAGGTGTGCTGGAGATGGCTAAGGGTCCTGGACGTCCTATAACTTATCTAGACGTCCAGATAAGGGTTGGAACTAGGGTTTTAGTGCTTCCTAGGGTATTGTGACCTAATCTAAGGGTGGCTAAGACTTGGGGAGGTCTCTAGGCTATCCTAAGGCTAGGATGGACCTATGCTCTTCACATTTTACTGCTTTATTTCTACTTAATAGAATAGAAAACTTTTAACCCCCTTACATTATTGTTCCTATATCTAAACTAAGCCTTCTGCTCTAGCTCTGCTACAACTCTCATTATTCCAGATCCAGCTCCAGATCTGCTTATTGCCTGCAATCGACATAATACACTTAATCAACACTTTATAACATTATTTTATGCATAGCTAAAGTAAAGCAGTAAAGATGCAGATAATTCTTATGCATGAATGAATTTTCATAACTTATGCTAAGTTCTAGCCTAATCTAGGTCAATTAAGACCTATGATTGCTGTGTAATCACACCTCGATGCCTAAATCTTTCTAGTCCCTAGCAAATGCAAGACTAATTTATTTACAGAAAGGGTCCCTAAGGGACTGATTATTTTATCAAGTGTATGCATAGAGATTTTTCTCCTTTTTATTTTCATCCTATGCTCCAGAATTCCAGACAATCATGAAAGTGCAGCTATGTAGCTTTTGCAATGGATTCGAGTGAAAACTAATACACCTCTAAAGCCTGTACTTGATCCCTAGTAAAAATTCTAGCAGGATAGGCAAACTTCTTCCCTCGGGGTATTCAAAATATTGTATGAATTTCACCCCAGCTTTAGGCTTAGGTAGAGAATCTCTGAGGGAAAGGATTATATATTTGGTGGCTCATTCTCACTTGGTGCTACATAGAGACTAGTACTACAGAATCTAGATTCCCGAATTACTAAGTAACTCAACTTAGAAAAAGACGAGAAAAACTATGCTCTCTTTTGATTCCTTTGTATCTATTCTCTCTTACTCTTTTTCTTTTTCTTTTCTTTCCTTTCTTAGAGCTCACAACTTCACCAGATTCATGTATATAACCTGTATTTGGTGGTCTCACTAGGCATTAACACTTTAATTGAGTTATCATAACCCTAACACTAAGTCGAAATTCCTCAGCTAGTATTCGGGTGATCAGAAACATAAGAAAAATAGGTTAAGGTCATATTTGGTGGATCTCAATTTTATTTGGTGGTATTGCCTCAATGAAATAAACACTAAATATTCATTCTTTTCTTTGTTTTTCTTCTAATTTTTCTTTCTTTTGAATGCTTGTTTTTTTCAACATAACACTTCCACGAACTTTATTGAAGAGGCATTATTAGGGATTGGTGGTACTCAAGAGACATTGGGTGGCTTATTTGGTGGAAGTACCTACTCATGGCACCGAGAGAAATGGATAGGACGGTGTATTTCTGACCTTGACATCAATACCCTCCTTCAGCTGAGGATTCCGTAGGGAATGGTCGTAACCATCCACCTTAGCCCTAGTTTTATGAAAACTCGCTCTCCGCATATTTTCCTTGTTTGGTGGCCCTCAAAATTTTGCACAAAAATGCATATGCAGGAATCGAGAGCGAAAACTATGCCTAATCTCTAAGTATCATCACCTAATTATCTAGGATTCCTGATCCCTTGTACTAATCTTAGAGCACCAATACACTCTACTCTTCTTCTCACACTATTTGGTGCATTTTTGGAAGAAAATCGGCCTGACTCCCAAAACACTGTCCAGGGGTTCAGGAAAAGAAGCACTGCTTCTTCTCAACAGACTGAAGACGTTTATCAGCCTTCCCCGTGAATCCGTTGCAAATTCTACGTGTGTGTGAAAAATTGTACTGGATTCCAGATTACAGGAATCATCTAGAGGATAAAATCCCTGATGCATTCTCTTAATAAAATAATCTTATTCATGAATGCAATATGCATATATGCTATGAACAATTAACCTCTTATAATTTGTACTTAGTGAATTTCCCGTATCGGGTTACAATCAACTTGACCCTAAATTTAGAATAATAGGTGAGCGGGTGAGTCGAAAATAGTTGTTGCAGAAGATTTCTAGCTCCAATGCGAGCATTGGAGGTGAAGTCGGTTGTTCTTTTATTTAGGGTCCTAAAGTACGTTTTACATGCAGCTCCGAGGTTTTCCTAAATGTTGGCATAAAATTTTTCAGTTTTGTTGTATCTACCCCCCCATGCCTAAGTTCTTGCATGTCCTCATGCATGAATGTAAAAGAAAATAAATACTCCAGGGAGAGAATGGGTAGAAATCACCAGTAATTGCTCCTGAAATTATATTCAACACCGGCCAACCTGTTAACATTCAATATACAAATGGGAAATATGCTAAAACAAAAATATGCTATGTATAAAAATTGCTATAAATGAATGATGGTGGAATGTGGAGTGAATGGTATCTATACATGCTGAGTTTAACGCCTCCAGTTGGGAAGCACTCAATCACACGTCCTCACTAAGATGAAAAGTCTCGTCAGGTGGAGGAGGTTCCTGGGCCAAAAATGGCTTGAGGCGCTAGCCATTTACCGTGAATTTATGCCCAGATTTTGGGTCCTTGATCTGGACTGCCCCGTTAGGATATGGATGGGTCACAATATACGGGCCAGTCCACTTGGACTTGAGCTTCCCCGTGAACAGTTTCAGCCGTGAATCAAACAACCAGACTCGTTGGTTGGGTGTGAATATTTTCCTCCAGATGTGGCGGTCATGAAAGGCCTTGGTCTTGTCCTTGTATATTAATGAGTTCTCATAGGCCTCCCGCCAAATCTCTTCTAATTCGTTGAGCTAGAGTTTCCATTCTTGACCTCCTACATCGAGGTCAAGGTTGCATTTTCGTACCGCCCAAAAGCCGCGGTGTTCCAACTCTATAGGAAGGTGACAGGACTTGTCATATACCATGCGATATGGTGACATTCCGAATGGGCCTTGTATGCGATCCGATATGCCCAGACTGCATTGATTAATTTGTCGAACCAGTCCTTCCTATTTGGTCTAACCGTCTTCTGGAGAAGCAGCTTGATCTGACGGTTAGATACTTCAGCATGCCCATTGGTCTGCGGGTGATACGGGGTGGCTATATGGTGATGTACCTCGTATTTCTTTAATAATGACCTGAAATGGGCATGAATGAAGTGGCTTCCCCCGTCGCTAATCAAAGAGTGGGGTATTCCGAATCTTGCAAAGATGTTCTGCTGTACGAAAGAAATGACGGTCTTATGGTCAGCCCGTCTTGCCGGGATGGCCTCGATCCACTTCGAGACATAATCAATGGCTAGCAATATGTACTCGAAGCCACACGAGTTCGAAAAAGGGCCCATAAAATCGATGCCCCAGACGTCGAACACTTCTATGACCATGATGGGTTGGAGTGGCATCATGTCTCTCCTGGTCATAGAATTGACCGATTGACATCGTTTGCAGTGTTTGGAGTATTCGTGTGTATCTCTGAAGATGGTTGGCCAGAAAATCCTGATTGCAAAATTTTTGCAGCGGTTTTCCATCTCGAGAAATGGCCACCACACGCATCATTGTGGTAGAAAGATAACACACTGGAGATCTCAAGGTCTGGGATGCATCTTTGGATAATCTAGTCTGCTCCAATGCGGAAGAGCAGTGGGTCATCCCAGAGGTAGTATTTGGCCTCTGCAGTGAATTTGAGTTTCTGGTCCTTGGATAGGTTCGTAGGAATTTTGCCTGGGTAAGGTAGTTCGCGAAATCTACATACTAGGGGAACTCAATAGAATGAATAACCAAAAGAGATTCATCTGGAAATTGTTCGTGGATAGGCAGGGAATAAGGAATGTGATATGGGTCCAATCTGGATAGGTGATCCACCACAACATTCTGTTTTTCAGCTTTGTCATGGATTTCGATATCAAATTCCTGGAATAGAAGGATCCATCTAATGAGCCGTGGTTTGGCATCCTTCTTTGCCAACAAATGCCGGAGGGCGGAGTGGTCAGTGAAGATGATGACCTTGGATCCTAATAAATATGATCTGAATTTCTCCAACCCGAATACTACTACTAGCAGTTCTTTTTCGGTGAAAGTGTAATTGCGCTGAGCCTCATTCAGCATCTTGCTAGCATAGTATATGACAAAGGGTTGTTTCTCCCGATGCTAGCCTAAAAATAGCACCGATGACAAAATTAGAAGTGTCGCACATCATTTCGAAATCAAGCGACCAGTCAGGTGGTTGGAGAATTGGTGAATCAGAGACAGTGCTTCATAAAGTCTTGAATTCGCTGAGACACGAAGTATTAAATTCAAATGAGACATCGGCAACTAGGAGATTCGTCAAAGGTCGTGCAATTTTCGAGAAATCGAGTATAAATCTCTGATAGAAGCCAACATGACCCAAGAATGATATGATCTGCTTAACTGAACTAGGTGGCGGTAAGTGGGAGATAATCTCTGATTTAGCCGGCTGACCTCAAGCCCATTTTTGGAGATCTTGTGCCTTGGTACTATGCCATCCCTCACCATGAAAGGGCTTTTCTCCCAGGATACTACTAGGTTTACCTCAATGTACCATTTCAAGATCTTGGTGAGGCTATCAAGACAAGATTCGAAATCATCTCTGAAAATGGAGAAGTCATCCATGAATACCTCTCAGAAAAGATGGCCATCATACAACGTTGGAATGTCGCTGGTGCGTTGCAGAGGCCAAAGGGCATCCGCTTGAAGATGAATGTTTCGAAGGGGCATGTGAATATGGTCTTGTCTTGATCTTCCGGGCTAATCGCTACTTGATTGTACCCAGAGTATCCATCCAAAAAGCATAAGAAACTGCATCTGGCTAACCGTTCCAAGATCTAATCAATGAACGGCAAAGGGAAGTGATCCTTCTAGGTAGCCGTGTTCAGTTTCCTGTAGTCGATGCAGACCCGCCAAGATGTCGCAGTGCGGGTCGGGATGGATTCGCCCTTATCATTCTTTATTATGGTGAGTCCTGCTTTCTTGGGCACTATTTGGATCTGACTCACCCACTGGCTGTCTGAGATTGGATATACAATGCCTGCATCCAGCCATTGATGATCTCCTTCTTAACAACCTCTAGCATATTCGGGTTAAGCCATCTTTGAGTTTGTCTCGAAGGTTTCACCCCCTCATCCGTGTAAATGTGACAAGTGCAATATGAGGGGCGAATACTGTGGAAATCAGCAATACTCCACCCGATAGCAGCCCTATGGTCTTAAAGCGTAGAAATCAATTGATGCTCCTATTCTTGGGTTAAGTGGGCATTGATAATGACTGGATGTCTCACTTTCGCCCAAGAACACATACTTGAGTGAGTTAGGTAAGGGCTTCAATTCAATCACGGGTGGGTCAGAATTAGATATGAGAGTGGGAGGAGTAGAATCGAGGGTGGGAATCAGCTGATCCATGTGCACGTGAATTCTCGCTAAGTCGCTCCCTATGAGATCGGTTGTGACTACGTTAATGGGAAACCTGTTAGCTGTAGTCACGTCTTCTTGCAATAACAGGGGTGATTCAGAAATATATGGATCAGGATAGCTGGATTCAGGGGTGCTGTGGTCAAAAGCACCCCTTAACAGTCAGATCCTCGGGGAGATATGTGTAATGCAGTGGTTTTAGTCCCGTGTGGATCGAGGTCCGAGAACCCTGATAGTGTAGACGAATGAGACATTGGGTCATCACAAAGGAGCCCAATGTTACCACAGTATGCCGCATCTTCATCTTCACCATCCTCCTCTATTCGATCACAGTCGAAGTTCTTTGCTGCCCTGAATATGTCTAGTCGAAGTCGTTCGTTGCCTAGGGCAATCTCCATACACCCAGATGCACAATCGATGTTCGCTCGGGCTGTCGCCAGAAATGGACGACCCAAAATAATTGGTGCATCTCGGAGATTAGGAGGAACTTCCATATCAAGAACGAAAAAATATGTGGGAAAACAGAACCCATGAAATTTCACGATCACGTTCTCAACCACTCCCCTTGGTGTTTTGACTGATCTGTTTGCCAGGTGAATCATGACCGAGGTGGGCTTCAACTCCCCAAATCGAAATCGATCAAATACGGTAGTGGGAGTTAGGTTGATGGACGAACCCAAATCTAGAAGGGCCCAATCAAATGGAGAATCCTGCAAGAAGCAAGATATGAGTGGGGTACCAAGGTCTTTCTTCTTTGGCGGCAAGTCAGCTAGAATCACGGTGCTAGCCTCTTTCGACAATACCGCCTGTCGTCCAATTCTCGGTCGTTGCTTCGGGGTATAATACTCTTTGAAGAACCTAGTGACAGCGGGAATGTGATGGATTGCCTCGAGGAGGGGGACCTGAAAATGTACTTAAACATCGATTTCAGGTCCTCAAAATTCCGCATGTCCTTTTTCTGTACTGCATTTCATGTCAGAGCCTCAGGAAAAGGGATGGGAATCTCAATATTAAGTGGCCTCTTACCCTTATCTACTGCAGGTGGCTCCTAAGATGAAGGAGTCGAACTCGCCTACGGCTAAGGGTGGGAAAAATCAGGATCCACCTGCCTAGGTGGTGGGTCGAATGTTTTCCTTCCACTTCGTAAAGAGATAGCGTGTGCATCGGCTTGCTGTCCATGAGGTGGTGGGGGAGCAGAAGGGGCAGAATATGCAGGATTCTGCAAAGGCAGCTAGCCTTGCACGTAGCTGGATGGTGCAAGAGGCGCCTGTAGTATGGCGTGTGCCTGTCCCTGCGGTGCCTGAAACCTAGGCAAGGCACCCTGGTTTTGTAAATATCGAGGGTTCGGAACTGGTTGGGAGGGTAAGGCTCCTTGAGTCCTATGCTCCTGCAATAGCTGGTTCGGCGTGTTCTGTATGGTTTGTATCTGATCAACCATTGCCTTCATAATTTGCAAGCTTTCTTGTGTAGACTTCCTCATCGATTCTTGCAGCTCCTCTTTCAGCGCCTCCAAAGGGTCAGCCTGCTTTGGAGGGTGGTTGGCATTTTGGTGCAGTGGTTGGTATAATGAGTGGGGTTGCTGCTGTTGAGATGGGAATGGCTGCTGCCTAGGATACGTGTTTTGCGCATTCTCGTATTGCCTGGTCTGGTAGTGTGGATCTTAATGCAGTCTCTATGAATTACCAGACCAAGAGAAGTTCGGATGCTAGTGCCAACAAAGGTTATACGTCTTTGAATACTGGTTATTACGCCCGTATCCTTGGATAGCGCTGACGTCCTCGTAGGCTGAAGATGTCTGAGACGTATATTCGTCAAGGGGATACGCATTCTAATCTATGGGTGGTGCGTAACCCTGGTCATAAGGTGCTAGATCTAGATTGTTTACGGGATCCTGATATGCAGGATCTCGTAAATACGAAGAAGATGCATCCCGAGTGAGTAGATTAACTCAAGCAGGTGGGGCTCGGGGTGCATAGGAGGGTTGCGAGGTAGTAGAGCTCAAGTCAGATTGACCCTGACTAATCTGGTCAATCTTCTTCTCGATTAAGTTTATTCTATCCAGCTGCTTGACGATGATATCCATGTAGGCTTGAATAGACTTGGTGTTAGCCTCGTGGACACCAACTCGCTGCTGACTAGGCTGCTGGAACTGGTTCATAGATGTGTCATTCATCGAGTTCTCCGCTAATGATTCGAACAGCTCAAATGTGCTGTTCTCGTCTTTTGCGAGAAAATTCCCGCCGCTGGATGCATCGGCCAGATACCGATGTGTGTCATCCAGCCCATGGTAGAAAATCTGAGCTAAGTTCCATCTGGGTTATACCATGATGCGGGCATTTTTGGAGAAGGTCGTGAAATCTATCCCATGCTTCATGTAACTTCTCCTCAGCTCCCTGGGAGAAAGTCTTGATTGCACGCCACATTGCGTTTGTTGGACCGATTGGGAAGAACTTTTGCAGGAATTCACGTCGTAATTCCGGCCAGGTTCCAATTGGCTTCCCAATAGTCTTGAACCAGTATGAAGCTTTGTCCCTCAGAGAGAATGGGAAAAGCTTCATCAGAACAATCTCGAGATCAATATTCCTGGGTCGAATCGTTTCAGCGAGTCGACTCAAGTCCTCAAGGTGCTGCAACGGATCTTCGCTTGAGTTACCGTAAGAATGAGTGCTGATCAACCCAATTACATTAGGCTTGAGCTCAAACGCGTCTCCACCTGCGAGAATTCTGACTAGTGGTGAGACGATAGGTGCGGCTAGGTCGTAGAAATCCCGTAGTTGTTCTCCTCGTAGCAGGTACTGCATCCTGTCAAGCGCCATCAGAATGCAATCCATGCTCTACTAATGCCGCTCCTCAGATTTGGCGACCCAGGCTTCCAAATGAGCCATCGGGTCCAGATTCTCTATATCCTAACCCGGTCAAGGTCCAGGTCCAGGATTTGCCATGGTGACTCTTGGAGTAGAAGAAGTGGGGGGAGAAGATGGTCCGGGCGAGGTGACTCATCTCCTTGGGAGTGGCTCCCAAGGTCCAACCAAGTGAGGTCGAAGTGACCTCCTTCCTAGCATACACCACCCAACCCCTGGGTTGGTGTAGCCAAGCAGGACAAGGCTAAGGCTCTGTCAATCAAATGGTCCTTATGGATCAGGTGACCAGATTTTTCGTTAGAAGTTTGAATTCCTGAAGAGAAGTTCGTCGTTCAACCAACTGAAAGTGGTTCCTGCCTCTCAAGCTAACCCAACCAGTCTGGTTACAAGGGGACTAAGGGGAAGGTTCTTCCTTTGGCTTACGCCTCCGATTCCGTTAACCCTCGAGCCTCGATCGTTTGACACTACCTCGCAGACTTAGTCACCAAGTTTGGCAAGAGATGTTAAAAGCACCCAGTAGTATGACAACGAACTCGGGTTTATTTCGTATTTTAAAATTAATTTTAACCCATTCTCTTCAGTGGGGTTTATGGTGAGTGGCCCACAAGGTGACCAAGCTCACCGGCTAACTAGACTTGATTAAGTCTAGGTTAGCCCAAGTGTGGTCTCTAAATTGTAACCCTAAAGATTCATCCTAAGTTTCATGCACTTCTAGGGTTTTTCTCTATTTTAGCAGACCACAAAAGTAATGTTTGTTCTCTGATAATAATTGGAATCCAATTAACTTGAAATTTTGCGAGAGATTCCTTTTTCAATTAGCTTTTCAGAGAATATTTTTTTGGAATTTTTACTGTTTCAACTGAATTTTTAGCGAATTTTGAATATCAGGGGGTCAGATCTGGAATTTTGACCCCTGGTCGATTTTTTGCTTTGAAACACTAGCAAATGACCTTCAAAAATTTGGGACCAATGAGATCATCTTTCAAACCCCACCATTTTTAGTCAAAACAGATTCGTGGATTGCTCAGAATCGCTTTTTGAAATTTGAAAAATTTTGAATCTGGGTCAATCTGACCCCCATGCACTTCACGAATTTTAAAAATTGTATACTTGAATTTTTTCAAAATAACAGTGGCGTTTGAAAGATGGTTTGAAAATGAAAGTTTAACCCAAATTTCAGAATTTTTCTCTTACTAATTTTTCGGCAATCGAATTTTTAAATCAGATTTGAAATCTGGCCGAAAATCAAAAGATGGTGGAAAAGCTCTTTAAAGAGGTTTGAATTGAAATCTAAGCTTTCCACCGAAAAGGTTTTTTTTTTTTTCAAAACTTTTGCATGTTTTTATTTTCAAAAAGAAATTTTCAAACGATTCAAGGAAAATATCTTATTTTTTTTTCAAACTAACCTAGATTCGAAAGGAAACCTAATCAAGATTCTTTTTTTTGTGTTTTTTTTTTATTTTTGATTTCTTGTTCACAACAATGAGTAAAAAAAAAAAATTTTGTTCAAAGGAAATTGCAGAAAGTAAAACCTAATCTAAGGATGAGATGATGTTCACCTAGATTTGCTTTCCGTGCTCGTTGTGTGTGCAGATCCCGTTCTTTTCCCGTTTTTCCTGCACATCAAAAACAAAGTAGAGAGAAATTTGTTAGTGATATTTATAAGATCGAAATCATAGAAAATGACATTGCCTCCCCGGCAACAGCACCATTTGGCGGAAACCGTTCTCGCGCATTTTGAAAGTCGTCAAAATCGTAGTATAGTCGCGTAAAAATGTTCGTAAAAAATTAAGTTTGTAAAAATAACGAGACTTGAGTCCCGGTCATTCATCTCTAGGAGGCATTTGTTTTACTTTTGAAATTGATCTTTTTGCCTCTCTACTTTGTTTAGAATCGCATGCCGGTTCGTGATTATTACGTATTTAGGTACGACATGCTTAGTTGCAAGAATATTAGGAGTTAGAAACAGGCAACATTAAACACGCAAAAGATAATAGCAATCAATAAGCTCATTGTGATTTCACAACATGGAGACATATATATATATAAAAGCCCTTTTCATTCATTCAGTGGGAGAGTTGTTTACAACAAAAACTATAGAGGAAAGCTTGTACAGAAATGCTTGGAATTTAAATCTAGCTACCAGAAAATGATTGCATACAAGAATCAATGGGGGGATTTTGCATGCATCATTAGGGGAGAATAAAGACTACTCTACTAAGCAGTAATAAAAAGCAGTAAACTACAAAGAGCATAAACTAAAGCTAGCAGAACAAAAGGGCATTCAGGGGTGGTCCCCGATGGACTTGGAGTGGTCGAGAGGAGAAAAAGGGGCGGTTAATGTAGCTTAGGCTGACCCTTGGAGAGAGGGAGGATTGATCCAGCATCCCGGCATGATGTCCTCCATGATGGTGGTGAGCTCGTGGAGGTGGAGTGATTGCTCAGCAAAAATACACCGACAATTGTGCCATCTTGTGCTATTTCCAAGCATTGCCAGTGTAGATTAGATAGCCATAGTCGCATTTGTAAAAATAAACGCATGCATGCATTTATTTGAGAGGGGAGGAGAGTGAATAAAATAGCCTTGAAATTTATGTTTTCCTCAAGTGCTGCCTCGCAAATTCACCATCTTTATTTTTATTTTTATTTGACTTTGAATTTCTTCTCCGCGGCTGTAAGGCATGGCTTGATTGTCTTCACGCCATGCTCTGCAGCGAGCTTGCCCTGCAGCCGCATGCATAGCCGTGCACAGCCAGGGAATGGCTGTGCATGCATCCATCCTCTTTAAAAAGAGCCCAGCCATCTTCTTTGCGGTAGAGCCTGGTCCACACAAATAATAACACACAGCAGCTTCCCTTCCAAGCCATCTCCTCCCCTCTCTCCTCCATAGGCAGCCTCTCTTCTCCTTGAAGAGCCATGCTGCAGGAAAGAGCAACTCACAGTGGTGCACAACCACCACTATGAGTCCCACCATCGCCCAGCTCATCAAAGAGCCGGTGGGCGTGGTGGTTCTCTTCCTTGTTTTGTCGTTCCAAGCCAACCCTGCCATTGCCACAGAGCCGAGCTTTGAAGCTCAAGCACAGCAGTAGCAAGGCACCAACCACCGCTCACCCACATGCAAGCCACCGTGCATGACTTCAGCCTGTGCAGCTCTTTCCGCGCACACCAGCAGGTCGCCCTCACCCCTCAACGCGCTCACAAGCAGCCGGTGCAGTCCTTCCGCGCGTGCACTAGCTCACTCAGCGGGGCCCGCACACGCAGAATCGCCAGCAGGTGGTCGCACGAGCCGAGCGCGCACTGTAGCCACTGTTCACCCTAGAAAGCATGACACTGTGGCTACAGTGCGGTGACCAGTAGGTTTCTCACTTATCCGGTCACCAGGCACTCTCTCTCCGCACCGCGACCGTCACCAGCCTGTCCACGCACGCCCGCGCCCGCGTCTCTCCCCGCACCCGCTCCTACGTACGCCAGCGCCAGCTCTCGCGTACGCCCGCCCGCTTCAGCGCCCACCTCTTCGCGCAGCGGGGTGCGCTACAGCCCTTCCTCCCACGCCCACTCCCTCCTGCGTGCGTGCACGTCTTCGCACGCCTACACGTCTGCGCCTGTGCGTTGGCATTAGATGTCGGCCACTGGACCCGGATGACTTAACTCACCGCTTCTTCATGCCAGCAGACGCTCTCTCTCTCTCTCTCTCTCTCTCTCTCAGCACTCTCTCACTCCCTCAGCAGACACATACACACACACACACACACTCTCGTACACACACCCACTCACTTATACACTAATATATACCTATATATATATACATACATATATATATTTATGTATATATATATTTATATACATATATATATATATATCCATACATATATTAGTACTTATATAACTAAGTATTAGTATACATACATACATACATACATACATACATACATACATACATATATATATATATATATACATATATATTTACGTATATACATATATTTATATACGTATGAATATGTATATATATACAAACATACATATATATACAAATATACATACATATATACATATATCTATAATTATAAATATATATATATATATATCTATCTACATATATCTATATACATAGATGCTTATACATATATATATATAGATATATATATATATCTATATATATAGTTATATATACATACATACATTTCTAATTATAAATATATATATATATACACATATATATACATCTATCTATACATATATTTACATATCTATATATACATATATATACATATATATATAACTACATATACACCTATATAATTATAACCATATATATATATATATTTTTTTTTTTTTTTTCATATCACCTACCATACGTTGTATCGTGGGAATATCTGCACCAGTTGCTGATATTCCCCGATACACGTGTATAGAAAGCATTTTTTACACACATCTTTCAGCCATCCATCGTACACTCCATGCGGCACTTCGTCCTGTTAGTTGCATCTTCCTAGACGACGACCGACACCATGCTACACGCCATCTCCACCCCCACCCCTATATACATATATAATATATACATATATATATATACTATATTTATTTTATTTCTGTTTCTCTTTCCTGCCAGTAAAAAGATAAAAAAAAATATATACAAAAGGGAAAAGATAATCCTTGACTTGCAGGTACTCAGTCTTACGATTAGCAAGACCAGTTTTGGAACCCTAATTTGGCTCAATGCCAAGAACCTGATTTTGAGAGTGTATCTCAAGGACAAAAATTATCAGAAAAAAATCTTAAATAGAAAAACACCAAAAACATAATAAACGAACGGAAGAGATTTGTTGTAGGAAAGGTGTAGAAACTTCTTCACCTCTAATCCCACTTCCCTGAGTTCGACCCTGGGCCTAAAAGTTACCAAGATAAAATTAAGTAGGCCAGGTAAAAAATTTTGTAAAAGAGATGGTTAGGCTCGATTTAGGTTAACCACTATATTTATTTCAACGATAAAATCACCATATTAACACAACCTATCCGGGTCCGACCATAACCCCTTTTCTGGTGCCGTTGCCAAGGAAGTGCGCATTCAAGTAAGTTTCTACTCCATTCCTTTAATTTTTCTCTTCTCACACCCTTCACTTCATGGGTGTTTCTGTTTGTTGGTGTGCAGGTGAACCTGTTGCAAGGAGAAGGTAGGCAGACGAAGTCGGAGATGTAGGCAGATCCAAGGCAGGAACGAGAGCGTGAAGAAGCGGCACTGCACTGGAGCTTCGCACACGTTGCTGAACAAGTAGGTCTTTCTTTCTTAGCAACTTAGGTCAACTTGTCACCTTAATAATATAAAAAAAAAACTAAAAAAATGAAACTAAAAACCTTCTTGGGATCTCTTGGGGCAAGTGGATTAAAAATCACTTGTCTGATTGTTTGCCATCACTCCCACCACCCCAGGATTTCCCGCCAAACTTCGCATAGCGAAGATCCAAGAATCTTGATTCTTGAATCTTTCGCCATGTGAAGTAGTCTTTGAGGCAAAAATAAAAAAAGATTGATTGCCATCCCTCTTTGCCTCATTTATCTGCAATTTGGGATCACCTTTTTGGTGGGGAGACTTGGAATTGAGTTGATTCCAACCCCACCACGACCTTTCACGTGCCTAAGATTCGATCCCAAATACTTCAACCCCAACAATTTGATTTTCTTTATCTTATGGTTGAGCCTTGTGTGTGGAAATCATTTTGGTGATTGGGAGCAATTAAATTGAAGTGCTTTGGTTCCCTTTCACACTAATCTAAAATTGATTCGTGCATCCGCAGATAGAAATCTCCATCTAGGGAAGCCCATTGCACTTTAGCATGTATTAACCAACTGACATTGAAGAAGGGTTTGTTGGGCTAAGAAGAAAACTTGTATTCTCTCAAAACTTGGAGATTGGTTGAATTGGTAATTCAGCGAAATCCTAAAATCCATACTACTTAAGGCTGAAACTCTAAAAACCATTCACCAATTAAAACTTCAATTCGAGGAGATTTCCCCTTTGCATGCTTGGTTTACACACTCTCTAAAAATCAATCACTTGGGCATTAGATGTAAATAACACCCTTCACATTCTAGAAGCACTTGATCCTAAGCCTCTAACTAAAATTAGTAGTAACTTGACCCTTATTAAGGATTGGAGGTCTAACTACCTGCATGTAGCACCTACGTGCTGGTGAGGGTTCCCGCGTGCTATCGGGTGTCTAAGACTGGGGCAAACGGCCTTTCAATCTGGCCTGGTGGTTTCGCGGTGCTCGCATTCTGTTCCGTAGGTCGTGATAGTAGGTAACTTAGATCTTTAGGTCTAAGGGCACACTGTAGAGGTTAGGAATTTGATTGTATTGATTTGTCATCAAGTGTACCTTTGCGGTGTCATTTCTCTCTTTTCCCTTCGTATCCCCCCAATTCTTCCTGCAGTAGTGCATGTTTGGGAGAGGTCACAAAACCCTGAACTGTGTGAATTGCCTGATAATTTTAGAAAAGAAGTCGAATTGTCCTCCTCCACAAACATGGCTGCACGCCCACCCCCAAATCTTGGGGGAGGAAATCGCCCTCAAAACCCACCAGGTGGTGGAGCCTTAGATCCCATAACCTGCCTCCAAGCCCAAATGGAAGTGTATAATGAACAAATTGAGGCCATTAGGGAAACATTAGAGGAAATGCAGAACCCTCCCGAATGGGAGGAGCCTAGGTCTCCTAGCTCCTATCAGAATCCTACTGCTACAGAGACCATAGGACAAATTCGGGTCCCCATGGGCGGGGACGGCTTTGAACTGAAGCCTAACATAATTGGCCTGATAAATTTTCACTTCCATGGTCTTGCAAGTGAAGATCCTTTTCTCCACTTGGAAGACCTAACCCGACTGGCTGAAACTGTTAACCAAGAAATATTAGGTTACCAATAGTCCTCATGAAAATGTTCCCATTTTCATTGCGGGATAAAGCGTCGCAGTGGTTACGCACCATTGGGAGAACCATCCACTCTTGAAAAGAGATGCAAACAGCGTTTCTCAAGAAGTTCTTCCCAATCGGGCGAACCAATGCACTTTGCCGTGCTATCACTTCATTTATGCAACAAAACAGCGAACAATTTCATGAGGCATGGGAGAGATATAACGACCTCCTCAGGAAGTGTCCGCACCATGGTCTGCATAAGTGGCATATAGCCTAGATTTTCTACTATGGGCTAAATGAGACTTTGAAGTAGATTACAGATGCTTCCTGCAGAGGGAATTTCATGAATAAAGATGAGAATGGAGCATTCAAATTATTTGAAAATATGAGCGAAAACTTAATGAACAATGCCTCCATTGTTGCCTTTAATCGTACCATCCTACCCCGTAATGTCCACTAAGTTGACACGGGACCCTCCCATTCATCCACTGATCTCAGCCTTATTGGACAAAAATTGGATGAAGTCTCCGTCATGCACAAGAAGCTAGACGAGCTTCTGGCCAACCCCGCCCGTTCTATGGCAAACACCCCTACCTCACCACTTCGTCACAATCCCAATTCTTCCAACACCAGGCATGTCCCGAGAAACCTCGTAAGACCTTCCTTACCGAGTGTCGCGCCGAGAGATTCGGTAAGTCATGTGGATCTGGCTTCTGTGAGCCAGTATTTTGACACAGAGGACCAAGGCTCCGTGTGCTCAGATGCATATTTACATGCGAACACATCTTCTGGCATAGAAGACGCTTGCGCCCTGGGAAACAACATGTTCTCTGCCACTTATAACCCAGGGTGGCAAAATCATCCGAACTTCGCATGGTCCAACAACCCACAGTGCCAAAACCTCGTGGGTGGACCAATGCGACCGTCTGCATCCGTCATCCCAAGGGCCCAATCTAATCCTATGGCGAATCCGCCATTGGGTCCTTGCGTACCGCAAGCAGAACACGCATCAAGTCCTCTTGATAAATTGATGCGAATGATGACAAAAATGTCAAAGCGCCATGAAGAGAACATGACCTCTCTTCAGCACCAATTGGTCCAGCAGAATGCTGAGATCAGTCAACTATGCTTGGCAACTTGATCTCAGGGCACTCTCCCAGCCCAACCTGTTCCCAACCCGCGAAATTTTGTCCCCCGTGGTCCTCAACCACAGTTACGACCTTCTCAGGGGTAGGTTCATCAGATTCTGCAGGCTCCGAGCATTCCACCGAGATTTCAGGCTAATCCCGCTGCAGCACCTCACTCTTATGTTCCTATTGCGAACCCTCCTCCGCCGTATGATCCCACTGAACCTACATCGTCCAATGCTATCACTACGAGGAGCGGTACCTCAACCTGATGCAGGCCCATCTTCTTTATCGCCCTCTCATTCGAGATGCGCACCGCGTTCACGAGAGGATGATACACCCAAATTGGTGCCAGAATCAGTCCTATTCCCTGAGGCTTTACTGAGGGAGCCAAAAGGCAAGAAGAAGGATACGTAGGCCTTTGATAACCTGCGTAATTTGTTCAGGGATGTTGAAATCAAGGTACCCCTGCTCGAGGCTATCGACCACATACTTACTGTCGCCCAATTTTTCAAAGACTACACAACACCTAGGAGACAGTCAAAGAAAACTAAGAATCCGATGGTTCTCTCACCTCATGCGAGTTGTGCTATACTGTCAAATCTACCACCGAAGCAGAAAGATCCAGGCACACCTCTTATTTCCTGTAGCATCCAATGTTGGAATTTTAACTGTGCCCTGCTTGATCTATGATCTTCCATCAATCTTATACCAACCATCATGCTCGAAAAATTTTCCTTGGGAAATCTGAAACCCACCCCTGTCACATTACAGTTGGTAGATCGTTCTGTCAAATTTTTAAAGGGTGTGGTGGAAGACGTGGTGGTTAGGGTCAACAGTCTCTGTTTTCCTGTTGACTTTCTTGTTTTAGATATGGAAGTTCCTAGCTCACTTTCTGATTGTCTGATCATCCTTGGTCGACCTTTCTTGGCCACAACCCGCGCCCATATCGACTGCGAGTCGGGCTGTATTGAGATTGTCGTTGGATCTAAAAAGCTCAAGCTTAACATCTTCAAGGCAGCCAAGAACTTTGATTGCAATTGCATCAAGGATGACACGTCTGATGAGGACATGGCCGTCAGCGCATGTATCAGACTAATTGGGACCTATTCTGACTGCTGCGGACTGCCTTTAAACATTGATGATTGCCTGACAAACACATATTGTGACGTTCCCCCATCCCTCCCTATTCCCGTACCTTCTCCTGACAAGACTTCTGACGAGGTTTTCTTCGCTTCCAATACCTCGTGGTCTGAGTCATATCCGGGCTACTCACCGCTAGTCCACACTCTTGAAGACCGGATTGCCCTTTCTTTCCTGCCAAATCAGGTGGAGTCGCAACTCCACACTGGGACCTTGAGCCCACATACTACTCACTTGGGCTATTCCTTTTTGGATCCATCTATCCAAGAAGCCCCTCTTCTTGGCCAATCAGAGGGCCAACTTCTTCCTCTTGACTTGTTTTCTGATCCGCCTGAAACACTCGTCCCAAGAAATGCCAAATCTTTCACCATCCATTCCCGAGCTGAAAGAGCTGCCTAGTACACTTAAGTATGTTTTCCTGGGACCAAATGAAATGCTCCCCGTAATCATCAGTTCAAAATTGACTAGGAAGCAAGAGTGCAAACTAACGAAGGTCCTTATGGAACACAAGGCAGCCATTGGATGGTCTTTATCAGAGTTATCTGGCATTAGCCCCTCCTACTGCACTCACCCTATATATACGGAGGAGGAGGCTCGACCTTCCCGGGAGATGCAGTGACATCTCAACCCTAACATGCGGGAGGTCGTTAAGAAGGAAATTATTAAGTGCCTGGATGTGGGTATAATCTACCAGATCAGCGAAAGCCCCTGGGTGAGTCCGATTCACGTTCTGCCCAAAAAGGCGGGACTCACCATTCGTGTCAATGAAAGGGGCGAATCCATCCCTACACGCACTCCTACATCCTAGAGAGTGTGTGTAGATTATAGGAAACTCAATGCTGCAACTAAGAAAGATCACTTTCCGCTACCTTTCATTGACCAAATCCTGGAGCGATTAGCGGGAAATAATTTTTTCTATTTCCTGGATGGATTCTCAGGATATAACCAGGTGGCAATTGACCCCCAGGACCAAGAGAAAACCACCTTTACCTGCCCCTTCGGCACCTTTGCATTTAGAAGGATGCTGTTTGGGCTTTGTAACACACCAGCAACTTTCCAGAGATGTATGCTGGCGATATTCCATGACATGGTGGGTGACTTTCTCGAGGTCTTCATGGATGACTTTTCGGTCTTTGGACCATCTTTCGATGACTGTCTTGCCAACCTGACCCGTATCCTTAGGAGATGTATTGATGTAAACCTCGTACTTTCTTGGGACAAAAGTCATTTTATGGTGCACGAGGGAATTGTTCTCGGGCATATCATCTCTGATAGGGGTATCGAGGTTGACAGAGTTAAGCTTGATGTAATTGCTGATTTACCTATGCCTGGCTTTGTCAAACAAATCCGCTCCTTCCTGGGATACGTCGGTTTCTATAGGAGATTTATCAAAGATTTCTCTAAGATTTCCCGACCTTTAACTCATCTCCTATCAACCGACGTACCCTTCGATATGGGCCCCGACTACATACGAGCATTCACGCAGCTACATAATGCTGTCACCAAGGCCCCTGTTCTCCAGCCACCTGATTGGAAAAGCTCCGTCGTGAAGCCTACGATTCTGCCTTAACTTTCAAGCAACGCACTAAGGCTTTTCACGACAACCGTATTCGGTGGAAAGAATTTGAGCCATCTCAGCAAGTTTGGCTCTACGATGCTTGGCTCAAATTCTTTCCTGGGAAGCTGAAGTCCAAATGGACTGGTTCTTTTCTGGTCTCAAGACCATTTCCCAATGGGGCCATTGAGATTAAAGATCCCAAATCTAGGCATAAATTTACAGTCAATGGACAGCATTTGAAACCCTATCTTACTCATGAACCTACCCCCGTTGGAGAAACTGTTGCCCTGCTAGAGGGTAACTAATTTTGTGCCTCATTCTGAGTCCAGCTGGGGACATTAAATTCAGCACTCGTTGGGAGGCACCCCAACAACACGTCGCCACTGTCACGATCACTTTACTTTTCACTTCACCACCCACCATCCACCCACCCTACCACCCTACTGTATACCCTGCACCTCAGCTCTCGTTACCCGATCTTTCGTCCTTCCTCTACCCTTCCCTGCATGCATATGAGGACATAGCATCGTTTGGTATGGGGGGGTGGATAGGCATCCATAGGATCTGGGTATTTTATGTTATCATGCAGTCTTCATCTATCTATCTATATATATATATATAAATGGTGTTTGGTAATGATCTGAAAGCTGAAACAAAAATACAATAAGTGTTTATGGATATTCAACCACTGTTTTGAAGACTTTCCAGGCCACAGAAGCTTGATTCGCTCAGGCTCGTCTTAATTCACTTGAGAATTGATAAGATAGATCAGAATCTCTCCTAACTAAGGATGTATTATTGTACCTGAGACACCAGTACAGGATCCGTTGGTTTACTTCTACTCGAGAGCCTAAGTAATCTTGGTTCACACTACACATATCAAGAAAGACTAGGTGAACATAAGATCCAACCCTAGTGTTCATTAAGGAAGGTGGAGTCCTTACCTGTGCGCGCAGGTAGACTTTGTATCCCAGGCTTTAGTCTTGTGTTTAGGAAAGACTCTTTCCACCAAAAAGGAACTCTCCCAATAAAAGAAAAGTGTGCTCCTCCAAATAATGTTGTAAGAGATATACTGACACGTGTTTCAAAAAAAAAAAAAAAAGAGAAGGGGTACAAATAAGTCAGTATATCTCACAAATGTCTGTAAAATCTTCCTACAAAAAAAAGTTCTTCAGGGGATATACCCTGTTTTCTTTGAGTCAAAAATGTCAGAAAATGGGAGTTGAGTTTTCCATCATCTTTTTAAGGGTCAATCCGAAGACATGAGCTGAAATTGGGACCAACCTACACTTAAAAATTTGTGAAACCCTGGGCTTGAGTCTTAATGTTCATCTGGTCAATCTTGATCCTTCATTATGCACAAGCCATAATCTCTTGAGCTCTCGAGTACGGCAAAAACCTCCTAGGTCCTGGAAATCGTACTTAAGGTTTAAATATCAAGTGTCCTGGTTAGTTGAGAGATGGTCTATGCCATGTGAGACTTAAAGTACTGGTAGTCTTCTCTGCAATTGATTCTCACAATATCCAACAACAAACACACCTATGTTGCCTCAGAAAAAAATCTTCAGCTTAAGATCATTTCTAAATACAATACAAAAATGTTTTGCTAGGGACGAGCAAAAGATAGGCATGGGGGTATGATTGCACAGCAAAAATACACCGACAATTATGCCATCTTGTGCTATTTCCAAGCATTGCCAGTGTAGATTAGATAGCCATAGTCGCATTGTTAAAAATAAACGCATGCATGCATTTATTTGCGAGGGGAGGAGAGTGAATAAAATGGCCTTGAAATTTACGTTTTCCTCAAGTGCTGCCTCGCAAATTCACCATCTTTATTTTTATTTTTATTTGACTTTGAATTTCTTCTCTACGGCTGTAAGGCATGGCTTGATCGTCTTCATGCCATGCTGTGTAGCAAGCTTGCTCTGTAGTAGCATGCACAGCCATGCACAGCCAGGGCATGGCTGTGCATGCATCCATCCTCTTTAAAAAGAGCCCAGCCATCTTCTTTGCGGCAGAGCCTGGTCCACATAAAGAATAACACATAGCAGCTTCCCTTCCAGGCCGTCTCCTCCCCTCTCCCCTCCATATGTAGCCTCTCTTCTCCTTGAAGAGCCACACTGCAGGCAGGAGCAACTCACAGTGGTGCACAACCACCACTGTGAGTCCCACCACCACCCAGCTCATCAAAGAGCCGGTGGGCGTGGTGGTTCTCTTCCCTGTTTCGTCGTTCCAAGCCAACCCCGCCATTGCCACAGAGCCGAGCTTTGAAGCTCAAGCACAGCAGCAGCAAGGCGTCGGCCACCTCTCGCCCGCACGTAGGCCACCGCACACGACAACAACCGGCACAGCTCTTTCCGTGCTCCCCAGCAGGTCGCCCTCTTCCCTCAACGCGCTCGCAAGTAGTCGACACAGTCCTTCCGCACACGCGCCAGCTCGCTCAGCAGCGCCCGCACACGCAGAATCGCCAACAGGCGGTCGCGTGAGCCTAGCGCGCACTGTAGCCACTGCTCACGCTAAAGAGCGCAACATTGTGGCTACAGTGCGGTGACCGGTAAGTTTCTCACTTATCTGGTCACCAGGCACTCTCTCTCCACGTCGCGACCGTCGCCAGCCTGTCCACGCACGCCCATGCCCGCGTCTCTCCTCGTGCCCGCTCATGCATACGCCAGCTCCCGCTCTCGCATACGCCCACCCGCTTCAGTGCCCACATCTTCACCCACTTCAGTGCCAGCCTCTTCGCGCAGTGTGATGCGCTACGGTCCTTCCTCCCATGCCCGCTCCCTCCTGCGTGCGCGCACGTCTTCGCGCGCCTACGCGCCTAGGCGCGCCTGCGCATTGGCATCAAACGTCGGCCACTGGACCAGGACGACTTAACTCGCCGCTTCTTCATGCCAGCAAATGCTCTCTCTCTCTCTCTCTCTTTCTCCAGCTCTCTCTCATAGCACTCTCTCACTCTCTCAGCAGACACACACACACACACTCTCGTACACACACCCACTCACTTATACACTAATATATACTTATATATGAAGTCCTTCAATGACACCACCTGACTTTTTGAATAATTTGAAAAATGAGAGCGAAAAGGTGAACAGAGGGAGATCGGCATTGGGCAGTGGGTGGCAATGGGGCGGAACCTTCTAGGGCTGGAGCAGAAGGTGAATGGAGGACGTGGAGATCGAGGGCTTGGAGGAGAAGGGAGCGGACCTGGCAGGAGAGGTTCTTTAGGTCATCTGAAAATGCTCGAAGACATCCCTGGAGGAGGAAGAATGGAGATGTTCTTTGCTTCAGATGCAGACGAAGGGGGCATGTGGTAGCGATTTGTAAAAACCCCCTAATCTGCTTGGAATGCAGTGGTGAAGGACACAAGCGTGAGTCATGCCCTAGAAGGATCCCCTTTCGATCACATAGGGCAGTCTCGCATCCTGTCTGGAGGGTTAAGAATGAAGCTCGTTTGCCACCACCGTCAGTTTTGGGTAGGCACACAATTGAAGTTGAGATCCCGTCTTCGGAAGAGATCTCGACTGCAGAGATCACACTGAGAGGTGCTTTGATTGGAGAGATCATGGCAGGCAGGCCGTCGATAGAAACTCTCCAGAACCTGGTATGCTCCTTAGATCTTCTATCTGCAGGCTGGAAGGTAGCCATGTTATCCCATTCTCTCTTCTTGGTGTATGGTTTGGGCATGCTGGATGTAGAACGATTGAGATTTCATTCAAGTATCTTTGAGGACTGCATTGCGATTTGGAGAATGGTCTCTCCTTTTGATGGGGCTTTGTCTGAGCGGCCTCCACAAAGAGTGACCTCCAGGAGGATTCTCCTTGAGATCTCTAGACTACCACTGCACCTGCAGTTAAAGGGAGTTGTCTCTAAAATGCTAGCAGGCTTTGCTTCAACCTGTGATGGGTCTGAAGTTTTGATAGGAGAGGGGGATATTAGGTCTCTAACAATCGAGGTGGAAGTTACCAATGCTAGTTCAATTCCTGATTCGATCACAATCAGATGTAGGGGCACTTCTTGGCTTGTTAGACTAGCTATTCTTGGACAGGTGTTGGGGTAGGTTGAATGTGGTCAAGATAAGTTGTCTGAGGAAGAACTAAAGCCTAGAACCAACAATGAGGTGAGAAAACAAAGTGATAGTTGTGGACGCTCTCCTCCTGCTGATGCTCCTGAACCCAAAAAGAGGAAGGACTGTCACCGTGTCATGGCTGAGGTAGATCAGATGGAAGATGTTGTTACAGCTGCTGATAGCAGACAAGCTATGACAGTCAAAGAGGATGGTTGTCTGGAGGTTGCTGAGACTGAATTGGAAGATTCTAAGATGAATTGCAGTATGGAAATGGGAAGTACAGGAGGCAGTTGTTGCTTAACGAACCAGTCCAGATGCAGCTTGCTATTCTTGCTGACTTGCAGTATGGCAGTGGTTCCAATCAAAAAAGAGGTGTGGGTAGATCTCCATACATGTTGAGAAGGAGAAGGAAGGAGACCTTGCCCCCTATTGAGGAGCAAACTATTGCTAATTCCATTATGGTTGAATATGTGGGCTGCAAGGCCAATGGGGACCTTTCAAATGAGGAATGAGAGTTTTGTATTAGAATGTGCGTGGACTACGCAACAAACAAAGAAGGGCTTCATTGTGTAGATATCTCTTTGAGTGGGAGATAGATTGTGCTCTTATACAAGAGACTCACTTGGAGAGGGAGAATGGTCAAGAATAGGACTGTTTTAAGCAATTTGGCCAGAGTGATATTGCGACTAAGGGTGCTACTAGTCGGTCTGGTGGACTGGCTTTTTGGTGGAGAAAATCTTCCATTTCAGTAACTGAAATTATTCCTGATAGGTTCTTAATTTCTTGTAGATGTCAATCTCCCCAAGGTGATATGGAGTGGTTTATATCATGCATATATGGTCCTTGTGTGGCAACAGACAGAGTTGGCTTGTGGGAGGAACTCTATGCAATGCATCAAAGAGTGCAAGAGACCCCATGGTTGTTAGGGGGTGATTTCAATTGTTATCTTTCTGGTGATGATAACCCAGATGGGAGAGTGGACAGCTCTACAACTGGCTTCCAATTGGCTGTGCAGAACATGGGATTGACTGAATATCCCATCAGTGGTGTGAAATATACTTGGAGGAATGGCAGTGGACAGATTTCCAAATTGGATAGATTCTTTGGCAGTCCTAGTTTGTTAGAGAGATATCAACTATTTGCTGTTTTGAGCCTTGATAGGTAGTTCTCTAACCACATGCCTTTGGTCTGGGACAGTGGGGTGAATGCAGACACGGGATCATACTTCAAACACAAGAGATCTAGGTTTAGGGAAGAAGGGTTCATGCAAATGGTTTCTCAGTGGTGGCAAAGCAAGGATGTTCAAGGCACTGCCACACAGCAGTTTGCTGCAAAATTGGCTGGTCTGAGTGACATGTTGAAGGAATATGGGCAGGCTGTGAATCTAATCAGAGACCAGAAGAGGAGGGAAGCCTTGACAGTCATCAGGGATTTGGAATTGAAAGAGAGTAGGCTGGCTTTGAACCAACAGGAGCAGCAGCTGAGGCAGCAGATGCAAGTAGTTGTGGGGGATGAAGATCTGAAAATAGAAATGGATTGGCGTGAAAAATCCAGACAGCTTTGGCTTAAAGAGGGTGATGTGAACACAAAATTTTTCCATCTTGCGGCTAGTGCTAGAAGGAGATTCAACCTTATTTCATCTATTAAAGTTGAAGAAAGAAATATTACCTCTGTTAAGGAGATCAGATCTGAAGCAAGTAATTTTTTTAAAGAAACTTCCAAGGCTGCCCCAAGAGGTTCTTGGAGGATGGCAGGAATGGACTTCCCGTGTGTAACAAATGAACAGAGAGACATGCTTGTGACCCCTATTTCTGAACAAGAAGTGCTAAAGGCTATTAAAGAGCTAAATAATGAAGGGGCTCTTGGTCCAGACGGATTTCAGGTGTTTTTTTACAGAGAGCTATGGAATGTTTTTAAGGTGGATGTGTTAAAGGTTATTCATGAGTTTGAATTGGGAAACTTCGGATTTGAGAGGCTGAACAAATCTTATCTGTTTTTGTTGCCTAAGAAATCAAGTGCGGAAAGTTTTTCTGATTATAGACCCATTACGCTATCTAATTCCATCTACCTTATTATTAGTAAGGTTATTGCTAACAGATTACGGGAGGTTTTAAAGGACTTGATAATGCATGTTCAGTCTGCTTTTCTTCCTGGGAGATCATTACAAGAGTCATTCATTATGGCGTAGGAGATTGTTATGGGTTGGAGGAGAAAATCCAAGGCTTTCTTATGGAAAGTAGATTTTTCCAAAGCCTATGATTCAGTCTCCTGGTCATACTTGTGGGAGATTCTTAGAAGGAGGAAATTTCCACCCTTATTGATACAATGGGTAAAGAGGTGCATTACGACAGCCTCTTTTTCCCCGTTAATAAATGGTAAACCGTGTCATTCTTGGATTCAGCCCCAATGCGGAGTAAGGCAAGGTTGCCCTATTGCCCCTCTGATTTTCAACCTTGCGGTGGATACTTGGCTAGATTTGCCTGCAAACTGGCTGTGGATGGTTTTATAAGCGGTATTCAATGTCTAATCATAGGCTCTAGCCCCTATACTTCAGTATGCTGATGATAGTGTTTTTCTTGTGGAAGGGGGGAAGAGAGAAGCGCAAGCTCTATTACATATGGTAAAAATTTTTGGAGAGGTTTCTGGTCTCAGATTGAATGGATGTAAATCCTCCCTGGTCTATTTTGGGATGAATAGTGGGTTACAGAATGAGATCTCCACCATTCTTGGTACACCTGTGGTTCCACTACCAATTAAATATCTGGGTTTGCCTTTGAAATGTTCTAAGATGAAGAAAGCAGATTGGTCTTTCCTTTTCGAAAAGGTAGCTACGAAGTTGGAGGGCTGGAGCAGTAGATACCTCTCAAAAGGGGGGAGGTATATATTACTGAATTCTATTATCACTTCGATTCCTGTTTTCTTTTTCTCTGTCCTTAGAGCTCCGAACTCTGTTTGGAAAAAGCTGGAGGTGATGCAGAAAAGATTCTTTTGGAAAGGGGCCTATCATCAAGGGGCCTTTTTTCAACCCTTGAAGTGGGAATCAATTTGCAAACCAAAGAAGATGGGAGGTATGGGTGTTAGATCCCTTAAAGAATTCAATGAAGCTTTACTATTGAAGTGGGCTGTTCGGTTACTGTAGGGGGAAAAAAAATTTGGACAGAAATTATCCAGGACAGTTATGGGAGTACCAATGATGAGAAAAATCGTCTTAACCCACATAAACCATCCCCTTTTTGGTTTTCTGTGTTGCGCGCCCTGAAGGAAAATTGGAATTTTTTCAAATCAGTTTTAGGGGATGGAAAAAGCTTCAAGTTTTGGCTGGAAAATTGGGTACATGGAGGGACGTTTAAGGACAGGTTCCCCTTGCTTATGCTGCAGCTGCAAATAAAAATGCGGTGGTAGCTGATTATTGGGATGTTGATTCGGAGCAGTGGTTGTTAAATAATGGTGGGTGGAATAATCATGAAACAAGAACTCGTGTAGAGAATGAACGTCTCATGCAAGAGCTTGCTGCTTTCAAACCCATGCCTCATGAATATGACACATACAAATGGGAAGGTATTTTCTCTACTGCGGCTGCTTATGACAGATTGATAATGTCCTCTAGGATGGCGGAAGATGAAGAAATGGGGAAAATGCTATGGAAGTTAAAAGTACCACTAAAGTTACTAATTTTCTTATGGCTCTGCAGGAGGGATGGATTGATTACTGGAGATCTGAGGCACAGAAGGATGGGGACCCCAACCCAGTTTTCTTATTTATGTGGGATGCATAATGATTCTAGCATTCATATCTTCTCTTCATGTGCGATCACTGATTATGTATGGAGGAGAGTATGCAACGAGTCCTTACCCACTTGGGGGAATTTGTGGCACTGTCCTGTGGATGGGAATAAGCCTTATATCCATATGGTGGCTGTGTTATGGGCTGTATGGAGAGCTAGAAATGAGTGTGTTTTTCAAGAGACCCCAGTGTATGCGGAAAATATTGTAAATTTATGCTGGAGTCTCATACAGTATTGAGGGTCGAACTTGTAATTATTTGTTATTATTAATAGTAGCTCTCCTAGTTTGCTATCGGTGACTCGATAGCATTCCTTTCTTTTCTCAAAAAAAATATATACTTATATATATATATATTTATTTATTTATATACATATATTAGTACTTATATAACTAAGTATTAGTATACATACATACATACATACATACATATATATATATATACACATATACTTATACATATATATATATATATATATACAAATATACATACATATATATCTAATTATAAATATATATATATATATATATATACACATATATATACATCTATCTATACATATATATATATATATATATATATATATATATATATATATATACACACACCTATATAATTATAACCATATATATATATATTTACATATATACATACATATATATTTTTTTTCATATCACCTACCATACGTTGTATCGTGGGAATATCTGCACCAGTTGCTGATATTCCCCGATACACGCGTACAGAAAGCATTTTTTGCACACATCTTTCACCCATCCATTCTACACTCCACACGGCACTTTGTCCTGTTGGTTGCGTCTTCCTAAACGACGACCGACACCGTGCTACATGCCATCTCCACTTCCACCCCCACCCCTATATACATATATAATATATACATATATATATACTATATTTACTTTATTTCTGTTTCTCTTTCCTGCTAGTAAAATGATAAAAAAATATATACAAAAGAGAAAAGATAATCCTTGACTTGCAGGTACTCAATCTTGCGATTAGCAAGACCAGTTTTGGAACCCTAATTTGGCTCAAAGCTAAGAACCTGATTTTGAGGGTGTATCTCAAGGACAAAAATTATAAGAAAAAAATCTTAAATAGAAAAACACCAAAAACATAATAAATGAATGGAAGAGATTCATTGTAGGAAAGGCGTAGAAACTTCTTCACCTCTAATCTCACTTCCCTGAGTTCGACCCTGGGCCTAAAAGTGACCAAGATAAAATCAAGTAGACCAGGTAAAAAATTTTGTAAAAGAGATGGTTAGGCTCGATTTAGGTTAACCACTATACTCATTTCAACGATAAAATAACCATATTAATACAACCTATCCGGTTCTGACCATGGAGTAGCTAACCTAAGTGAAGGTGGGCGTGTATGGAGCTAATGAGGTCAGTGGTGCCAATGAAGCCAAGGGATGTGAATGCGATCACTTGGCTGCCCATGGGGTCTTTCTATAGACACAATGGCTTCTCTCTAGAGAGGGGTGGAACTCTCTAGAGAGAGTCCAAGAGTGGCTGGCCAAGAGGTTATGAGATCCAAAAATTATGGATCTCAATTTGAATGCCTCTTGGTTGCTAATTTTGGCAACCAAGAGGTGGCGCCACTTCAAAGAGAGTTCTAGAGAACTCTAGAGAAGTGTGTGTGCATGAATGGGTGTATGTGTGTGTGTGTGTGGTCATGCTCTATATGGCTTGGTGGCTTGGGTTAGGTCCTAAGGGGTTTGGGTAGGTGTAGGTCTTGAATTAAGGTTACAAACCCTAATTGCTAGGGGGAAAATTCATTTAAACTTAACCAAAGTTTAATTGAATGAGTGTGAACCTAATTGAGAGTGAAATAACTCAATTAGGTTGGGTTTATGTCAACTGGACTCTCACCAAGTCCAATTGAACTTGTGTGGGTTGAGATCTAAGCTCAATTGGACTCAATGAGTCCAATTGACTTAGGTGAAGGTAATTGACTTTGATCTAAGTCAATTGGTTTGGTGAGGACCTAATTAGGTCCTTAGGTAGGTCTAGAGGTGGTGTACTAGGGTTAGGACACCTTAATTTAGGTTCCCATGGGGTTGGGATTAGGTCTAGGGAGCTAGAGATCCAAGATCAAGACTTAAGTCTCAAAACAGGGACTGGAGACCAGTACCAGACATCCAATAATGTGATCAGATGACTTATACTCAAAAATTATAAGTCCGAACTTCAGTTCTGGACGTCCAATCTGAGTCAGGGGGAAATCAAGGTTCTATTTTGGGTATTCTGCAAAAATTGGACGTCTAACAAAGTGTATGGATGTCCAATAACACTTCTGAAGTGGGTTTGAGGTGTGCGGGAGATGGCTAAGGGTCCTGGACGTCCTATAACTTATCTGGACATCCAGATAAGGGTTGGAACTAGGGTTTTAGGGCTTCCTAATGTATTGTGACCTAATCTAAGGGTGACTAAGGCATGGGGAGGTCTCTAGGCTATCCTAGGGCTAGGATGGACCTATGCTCTTCACATTTTGCTGCTTTATTTATACTTAATATAATAGAAAACTTTTAACCCCCTTACATTATTGTTCCTATATCTAAACTAAGCCTTCTACTCCAGCTCTGCTACAACTCCCGTTATTCTAGATCCAGCTTCAGATCCTGCTCCAGATTCAGCTCTAGATCTGCTTATTGCCTACAATCGACATAATGCACTTAATCAGCACATTATAACATTATTTTATGCATAGCTAAAGTAAAGCAGTAAAGATGCAGACGATGCTTATGCGTGCATGAATTTCCCTAACTTATGCTAAGTTCTAGCCTAATCTAGGTCAATTAAGACCTATGATTGCTGTGCAATCAGTGTCCACACCACGAGGTGTCGAAATGGCAACTCGTGCAGATCTTCTACCATAGGTTGACTGAGCAACTCAAAAATCACGTGGATGCTTCTTGCAGTGGCAATTTCCTCAACAAAGATGCAGATAGCGTGCACGATTTATTTGAGGAAATGAGCGAGAATTCAATCAATCATCCTCCATGGATACTTTTAACCAATCCCAGTAGCCCAGATCGAATGTTAATGAAGTCCAGGACTCTCATTCATTCGATATGGAATTGATTTGTAACAAACTTGATAAGGTGGACTTGGTTGCTAAGAGAATGGAAGAGTGGATGGCTAGAAATTCAGTGAACAACTCTCAATCCACTCAATCCCAGAATTTGGGATTCCATTCATCGCGAGCTCCTTCAGGACGGGAGTTCATGAATCAACTCAATGCGGCTCAACCTGCGAGTCAGCGTTATTCAAAACCCCACGAGTTCCAAACTGGGGCCTTTTATCCCAGTTTCTCTGATCCTTCCCTTTCTTTCTCTCCATCCTCACCCTATGAGGATGTTTGTGCTGTATAGGAGAATGTTAAATCCAACCCCTACTCCAATGCTTATAATCCAGGTTGGAGAAACCACCCTAACTTCTCCTAGAAAAACCTAGGGCAGCAGACCCAATTCCAACCCAACAACTATGCTCCGCAACGACCAATGGGTCACGTTTATACTCAGTTGCCCCCAAATCAGGTCAATCAGCCAGCTTGGAATGCCCATCAACCTATAGGGCAGGCTGATTTGAATAGACAAAGAGTAGAGATGCAAGGATCCATGCTCCAGCTCATGCAGCAAATGAAAACCTCGCTGGACAACTTGCAAACCGGGCTCATAACTAACTCTCGTCAACCCGGATCTCTACCATCCCAACCCATACCCAACCAACGAAATATCCTGAATCTGGGCAACCAAAACCATTGGTACGGAATCAGAGGGACCTGCACGCACATGCTCAGGTGGTTGAGCAGGGTCCTTCCTCTTCTTCTTCCTCTGCACATCAACAATTCTTGGCTAATGAAGCCCCTCCAATCTTTCCTAACCCTCCCCAAGACCCAAACTCGTATGCATCTGCAAATTCTGTTACCTTGAGGAGTGGTAAACAAACTCAGGATCCACAACCACACTGTTCTTATTTACCGAATCCTGAAGAACCTGAGGAGAGAAAGGAGAATTTTGGAGAAGAAATCAAGGCTCAGGAACCTAATTCCTGAATTCCGACTCATGTTCCTTTTCCTGAAGCCTTGATCAAATCAAGGAAGAAGAAGTCTGTTGATAGTAATGAGAAGCTTCTAAATATTTTCAAGAATGTTGAGATCAATATCTCGCTCCTCGATGCTATCAAGCATATATCGGCTTACGGGAGATTTTTAAAGGATTTATGTACACAAAAGCGTAATTCGAGAAAATCTGTTCCGAGGAAGGTGGTACTCTTCGAGCAGGCTAGTTCTGTTATCCTACATTACCTCCCTTAGAAAAAGAGAGATCCAGGTGCTCCATTCATTTCTTGTGTCATCGGAGATTACACTTTTGATAGAGCACTTCTGGATCTGGGTGCATCCATTAACCTAATTCCGACTTCTCTTTACGAGAAGTTTGGATTAAGTGAACTTCAACTGACTTCAATAACGCTGCAGTTAGTGGACCGTTCGGTCACAAATCCGCAAGGCATTATTGAAGATGTTATCGTTAAGGTTAAGGATTTCTATTTTCCTATAGATTTCCTTGTCCTTGACATGGATGTACCTGAAAATTAGAGGAACACGCCCATCATTCTAGGGCGTCCATTCCTGGCTACCGTTAAGGCCAACATTAACTGTGAAAGCGGTAGCATGGAAATCGCCTTTGGGGATCAACAAATGAAATTGGATATTTTTAAGGCGATGAATAAATTTGAGGATTGTGGATTTATCGAGGAACTTGAGGACGATAATGTGAACATTGAAACTTGTATGATGGTTTCTGCAATTGAAAGTTCCTCCTTTGATGATGAATTGGACCCGCAACCCTCTATGGCATACCCGCCATCTTCTGAAGAGATTATTGATTTTGTTCACTCTCAACCTCTTCCTCTTGATGAGTCATCAGCATCTTCCTTACCTTCAATCATCAACCTGCCCCAGCTTGAACTGAAACCATTGCCTGAGAATTTGAAATATCAATTTTTAGGACCACACAAGACGCTCCTTGTGATTATCAGTGCTAAATTAACAAAGTAGCAGGACATTAAATTGATTAAGGTCTTGAAGAAACACAAGGAGGCAATTGGTTGGACCATTCATGACCTTAGGGGGATCGAGCCATCTTACTGCAATCATAGAATATTTTTGGAAGATGGATCCCGCCCTTCTCGCCAGATGCAGAGCAGATTAAATCCAAATATGTGAGAAGTGGTCAAGAAGGAGATTATTAATTGGCACGATGCAGGAATCATTTATCCGATCTCTGATAGTCCCTAGGTAAGTCCCGTGCAGATTGTTCCCAAGAAAGTTGGGATTACCGTTGTGACTAATGAGAGAGGAGAATCCGTCACAACTCGTTCAACTTCCTCTTGGAGGGTTTGTATCGATTACAGGAAGCTGAACATGGCCACGAAAAAGGATTATTTCCCTCTGCCTTTCAAATCTTGGAAAGATTAGTCGGGTACAAGTACTTCCATTTTCTTGATGGCTACTCGGGATATAACCAAGTTCCTATCCATCCCGAGGATCAGGAAAAAACTACTTTCACTTGTCCCTACGGAACCTTTGCTTTCCGTAGGATGCCATTCGATTTATGCAATGCACCTGCGACTTTTCAAAGGTGTATGTTAGCCATATTCTCTGACATGGTGGGAGAGTTTATGGAAGCCTTCATGGTTGATTTCTCTATTTTTGGAGAATCGTTTGACTCTTGTCTAGCTAATTTAGAAATGATTATTAAACGATGCATCAAAACAAGATTGGTCCTTAGCTGGGAAAAGAGTCATTTCATGACACAAGAAGGTATCCTCTTGGGTCATGTAATCTCTGAATGGGGAATTGAAGTGGATAAAGCTAAGGTTGATGCTATTGCTAAACTTCCTCCTCTCACATCTGTTAAACAAATTCGATCATTTCTTGGTCATGTAGGATCCTACAGAAGATTCATCAAGGACTTTTCGAAGGTTGCTCATCCTATAAGCAATCTTCTCGCCGAAGAAATGCCATTTGTTTTCGACGAATCATGTCGTAAGGCATTTGATCTCTTAAAACGGCAGTCACTTGTGCTCCGGTGCTACAACCACCGGTTTGGACAGCCCTTTTGAGATCATGACAAACGCTTCTGATTACGTGGTCGAGGCTATTTTGGGTCAGAAAGTTGATAGGAAGCCCTCTGTCATCTACTACGCTAGTAAAACTCTTGACAAAGCCCAGAAGAATTACACTATTAATAAGAAGGAATTACTAGCCATAGTATTTGCTTTGGAAAAATTCAGGGCTTATCTCTTCGGGTCTCATGTCATTATTCATACCGACCACTCGGCCTTAAGACATCTCTTGGCCAAAAAGGATGCCAAACCCTGACTTATTCATTGGATTCTTCCGCTTCAAGAATTTGATCTTGAAATCAAGGATAAATCCGAGGTACAAAATGTGGTGGTGGATCATTTGTCGAGACTTCTAAGTGATTCTTCTCGTCTGAACATCCCAATTGTTGATACTTTTCCGGACGAAACCATCCTTACAGTTTCAGGTGTCCAAACCCCCTGGTTTGCTGACATTGTTAATTATTTGGTCGTTGGTCAAATCCCCCAGGAATGGATCAAGCAACAACGGGATAGACTCAAATTTGAGGCCAAATACTACTTCTGGGAAGACCCTAAATTGTACCGCATCGGCTCTGATCATATTTTTCGCTGATGTGTTCCAGAGAACGAATTCAACAGTATACTCAAGTTCTGCCATGCATCTGCGTGTGGTGGACACTTCTCAAGGAAAAAGACAGTTGCAAAAATTTTGCAATCTGGATTCTATTGGCCGTCTTTATTCAAGGATGCTCAGGATTTCTCGAGGTCATGTTCCCGATGTCAGGCACTCGGGAGCATTACTAAGAGAGATACGATGCCCCTAAACCCAATTCTTCCTATTGAAATCTTGGACATTTGGGGCATCGATTTCAAGGGACCCTTTCTCCCTTCATTTGGACATCAATACATTCTCGTCGCTGTTGATTATGTGTCCAAATGGATTGAGGCAATTCCCACCTGAACCAATGACCACAAGATGGTCATCGATTTTGTCAAGAAAAACATCTTCAGCAGGTTTGGGATTCCGAGGGCCAACATCAATAATCGTGGTACCAATTTCACTAATGCCTAGTTCCATAATTTGCAGGCTAAATATGGGGTTAATCACCGAGTCTCCACACCTTATCATCCCCAGACAAATGGACAGGCCGAGATATCCAATCGGGAGATCAAGAATATTCTGCAGAAAATGGTTAGGGCTGATCGCAAAGACTAGACTCAAAAGCTTGAGGACGCTCTTTGGGCCTCCCATACAGCATATAAAATGCCCATTGGCATGTCTCCATTTCGTCTGGTGTATAGAAAGGTGTGCAATTTACCCATAGAGATTGAACATAGGGCATTCTGGGCAATCAAGTAGTGTAATTTATATCTGAGTTTAGCTGAGAAGACCAGGAAACTCCAACTATCTAAGTTGGAAGAGCTTAGAAATGATGCATATGAGAATGCCAAGATTTACAAGGCTTGAACCAAAGCTCTACATGATTAATTGATTTCCCGCAAGAGCTTTAAACCAAACTAGAAGGTATGGTTATTCGATTCTCGACTTAAGCTCTTTCCCGGCAAACTTAGGTCGAAATGGAATAGCCCATTCATTATCGACCAGATTTTTCCAAATGGAGCCGTTCAGATCTCTGACCCGAAGATGGGTAATTCATTCAAAGTCAACGGTCAACATCTGAAGCCTGTTATTGACCATACTCTTCTAGAACCCATCTCAGAAACGGTTGCTCTAGCCATGTTGTGACTTCTTTGGCTAGACTTCGCCTAGCTGACAGCATTAAACTCAGCAGTTGTACATATGACACAAAGCTGACCCGAGCTTCATATTCAGGTGATATCTTCTGTACTCTACCCTTCCTTTTGTCTCTTTTTCTCAATGTGGACATTGCATCAGCTAGGCATTGGGGGGTGGATTCATTTTTGAATCATTTTGTCAACTATGTGAAATTTTTGTAAATTTTATTTCTCTTCTTATACATACATAAAAAAAAATTGAATTAGGAAGGAATACTTGGACATTAGGACTTTTCAATCTTAGGAAATATTAAATTAGGATCTGAACACAAAGACCCTTCAAGTCTTTTGGCTTAATCAGCCCGTGTATCCACTAAAATGTGGATTTGTTTTTCGAGTCCTCGCCATCTTAATTTTATTGTAGTTTGATTAAATTAGTTTGGGTGATAAGTACACGACTTATCAACCCACCCTCTGATTTGAGGGAACTTTAAGTCTAAAGCATCTACACACTCTTTCCACTAACTTGTTGATCGGCGGTTTTAACGAAAATTGGGTAGCTAATGAACCTTCTAGGGTGATATGGCTGGCAAGTTATCGTGGGTAATAGCCCATAGGTAGGTTGTCCAGAGCCCAGTCACTGGACCATTCTCTTCTTGCTGCCTTTAGGTAAATCTTAGACCAGGGAAGCAACCTACTTAAAAAAAAAGAAAAGAAAAGAAAGAGAAAGTCAAAAAGAAAAAGAAAAGGAGAAATGAAAAATAAAATAAAAGAAATAAACCACACTTCGCTGCACGAGTATGGCTGGAAAGTTGTCGATGGTAATAGCTCATCGACCGGTTGTCCAGAACCTAGCTTAAGAAATGCACTGAAAATTCCCAAAGCACTTAGGAAGAAGCGAAGAAGTAGAATAAACAGGGGAGATATACACTGGATTCACCCTTGTGTTGACCCCATAAAAATAAAAGTAGGGAGAAAGCTACCAATCGTAAAGATACACCTTTAGGCAGAACTCTCTTTTCAAGGTCACCTAGAGGCGTAGAAACCTGAAGTCCATTCTAATTGCCGATCAACGAGTCTATCACATTCACAATAAAATGCTTAGAACTTAGGGTTCTCATCAAATCTTGGGTGGGTTGAATGGCCGTAGAAGGCCACTCTTTAACCCTAAACTCAAAAATCCAAAAAAAAAAATTATTAGAAAAGAAGAAAAAGAGAAAAAGAAATTTTTCTTTGAATAAGGTGAGGGCTTGAGGCGATCTGCATTTTGGCAAATACCCGAGCATTGTGTCTTTGAAAATTCAGATGCTAAGTAAAAAAAATTTCTTAATGTTGAAAATAACTTATGCCTAAGTAATCCAACCTAATTCTTTTATAAATAGCATGTAGTTTTGCTAGGGACTAGCAAACGATAGGCATGAGGGTGTGATGTAAACATGTTTATATTACATAAACTATCTATTTATGCATGTTCTTAAGCATAGAATTGCATCACATACTATAAATATTGCATAACATATATCATCTTGCATTTAGATTAGTCTGAATAAAATATAGGTTAATTGACTCCTTTTATGGCCAGGGACAGGGCAACTTGCTAATCGGAACCTCGGATCGAAGATCCAATCGTACGAATCTGATCAGGATAGCGATTAGAGTTCTACGACTCTAGGATCGCTCTGATCAGACATCCGTAGCATCAGATAAAGACCGAGGAACCCTAGAAGATCAAGGGCCAAGATGGTGTTAATCCGCACCTCAGACAACAAATCCGACCGCACGGATGGGTTCAAATCGACAACCACAGCCTAACGACGTAAAAATCGATCCAGTCCGACACTCGTGGCACCATCTACAACACTCAGAAGATGGACGGCCAAGATGGCACCACGTGGCGCCATCCCAGCCGCCCAACCAGCCCCAAGGACCCACCTCCACTTCTCTTCTTCACCTACTTGACGAATTTGGGCCATTGGATCTCCATCCAACAGCCACGAGCACGTGCGCTTAAAATGTAAACACGACGAAGAAGCGGTGATAGCGTGGTAGTCGAGCGGCCTTGCGTGAACGCGAGGTGTGGGTTCGACTCGCAATCAGTGGCGTACGCATGGTTAATCTCGACTGTGCGATCGGTGGTGGACGGTCCAAATCATCCAATCGGTTGCACACGCTATCAGACGCCCTGCTTCACGCTCGAGTGCACGCGTAGGCACGCGCTATTGAGGCGTGGCGAGGAGCAATCTAAGCCGTTTGATCTCACGATCAGACGACTAAGATTTGAAGAACGTGAGCGTGCATTTTAGGCGCGGAAGAGGAGTGGGCACGCGAGCGGCGGGCACGTCGACCATGTTCAGGCCTTTAGTGACAGATAAATCCCTCACTAAAGGTCTTGAATTAATGTTTTTCAAGTTGTAATGTCCAAAATGCCCCTACTCCTTGAAGCTATAAAAGGAGACCCCTTCCATACAAATTTCTCATCCCTTCTCTTCTCTCCCTCTCCAAAGCTTAAGAAAAGCTTGTCCCACACCTAGGATGCTCCTCAAGAGATAAAATCAATTTTTCGCCCCCATTCTGGAAGTGGATCCTACAATGACGACGACGTGCTGCCTCGTTCACGTTCTTCCTGCCTCTACCTCCTTCTTCCTGCTCCGTTCCTCGTCTTCCAGGCGTCGTCTCGTCCGGCTCATCCTCTAAGCGATCGTCGAGGAGGATAACTTCTCTCTCCCATTCGTTTTTCCTGCTTATTAGAGTAGAATTTTCCTACTTTCTAGTTGTAATAGTTTTCCTACTTTCTAGTATAATTTCTCGCTTTCTTAATTGTACAAACATTTTGCAATATCAAGTGGAAGTCTTCTCTCTCTCTCTCTTATTGTCTATAGTACTTCGTTTCATTGTAGTTACTCTGCTTTTTAACAAAAACACAAAAAGAATATAATTGCAAATTTTGATTGACGAGCCTCCCTAAGTTCAACTCGGGATTTCTATTATGATATAAATTTTATTTGTTGAACACGAGTTCTTCGCTATTCAAACTATAACGAGAGGTTTTCAAAACCAAATCCGATAGCATAGTCCTTCGACATTTCAACACCTCTCTCCAAGGGTTGGCCTAAGAACCATTGGCTGCCCCTCCTCCTCTCAACCAACTCAAAGGCCATCGGAGCCACCTCCGAATGCCCTTATTTCTTCTAGATTAGATTATAGTTCTTCTTAGATTTTCATGCTTTATTTACTGCTTAATAGTGTAGTTCCTTACTCTCCCCCAATGATGCATGCAAAATCGCCCCATAGATTCATGTATACAGTCGTTTTCTGGTAGCGAGTAGTTTTATTTCCATGTACAAGCATTCCTCTACCTGTGCTCTGCAACTCTGATATCATCATCATCTTTTATATATATAAATATATATGTTGAAAATCATCATGTGCCTAGTTATCATCTTTTGTGTGATTGAAGTTGCATGTTTTAATTACTATCTTTTGGCAACTAGCATGTTGTACATCAATATGTAAATCACCATAAATCGGCACGAGATTTTAAGCAAGTAGAGTGAAAGAGATCAATTTCAAATCTGCATTTTGCCTCCCAGAGACGAATGACCGAGACTTCAAGTCTTATTATCTTTATAAATATTTTTGTTGATCGTATTGCGCACTACACTACGATGCTTTTTCTTATCAAAAATGCGGTATACGGTTCACAAAAAATGGCACCGTTGCCGGGGAGGCAACGTCATTTTTGATTTTGATCTCTTGAATTATCACTGATAAATCTTCCTCTACTTGTCTTTTGATGTGCAGGAAAATAGGAAAAACGAGATCTAGGCACACATCTAGCGTAGAAAAATCATTAGGTGCACATCTCCTCTTAGATTGGCATTTCCCTTTCTTTGAACCCTAGGTTAGATTTCCTTGTAGAAATTTCATTTAAAAAAAAAAGTTGTATTTATTTTCATGAAAAAAAAATCAAAAAAAAAAATCTAGGTAGTTAGATTAGATTCTTTTTTAATCCTAAGTTAGTTTTAGAAAAGCAAAAAAAAAAAGAATTTGAAAATCCTTTGAAAAAAAGAAAAAAAATCCTTCTTGAAAAAAAGAAAAGTTTTTCAAAATTTTTGGAAAAAAAAATTTGGATGAAAGTTTGAATTTTAAACTCAAACACCTTTAAAAAGCTTTCTCACCCCACTCTGATTTTCGGCCAAACTTCAAATTTCGATTTTAAAATTCAATTGCCGAAAAATTAGTGAACGAGAAATTTTGAAATTTGAGTTATACTTTCATTTTCAAACCATCTTTCAAATGGCACCATTCATTTAAAAAAATTCCGAGTATAAAATTTTTAAAAATTCAGCAAGTGTAAGGGGGTCAAACTGACTCAGATTTGAGATTTTTCAAAATTCAAAAAGCAATTCTGAGCAATCCACGAATCTATTTTAACCAAAAATGGTGGGGTTTGAAATTTTATCTCATTGGCTTTAATTTTTTATTTTTAATGAATGTTTTAAAGTCATTTCATACTATTTCAATTTGAAAAATCGACTAGGGATTAAAATTCCAGATCTAACCCCTTGACATTCAAAAATATCTATAAATTCGGTTGAAATAGAAAAAATTATAAAAAAATATTCTCTAGAAAGATAATTGAAAAAGGAATCTACTTGCCAATTTTCAACTTATTCTAATTCCAACTTTTATCAGAGAATTGGCCTTAATTTCATGGTTTGCTGAAGAAGAAAAACATATAAAAACCCTACAATTGCATGAACCCTAGGTTACATCTTTAGGGCTACATTCTATAGACCACATTTGGGCTAGCCTAGACTTAGTCAAGTCTAGTGCTTAACCGGTGATCTTGGTCAGCTTGTGGGCCACTCACCATAAACCCCAACTAAAGAAAAATGGGCTAAAATTAATTTTGAAACACGTAAGCAACCCGAATTCGTTGTCATACTACTAGGTGTTCTCAATCTCCCTTGCCAAACCTAGTGACTAAGTCTGTGGGGTAGTGTCAAACGACCTCGACTAAGGGGTAACAGAATCGTAGGCATGAGCCGAAGGAAGAACCTTCCCCTTAGGCCCCTCGTAACCAGACTGGCTGGGTTAGCTTGAGAGGCGGGAATCACTTTCAGTCGGTTGTACAACGAATTTTTCTTCAGAAATTCGAACTTGGAACGAAAAATCTGGTCACTATATCATAAGGACCATCTGATTGACAAGGCCTTAGCCTTGTCTGGCATAGCTACACCAACCTAGGGGTTGGGTGGTGTATGCAAGGAAGGAGGTCACTTAGACCTCAACTGGTTGGACCTTGGGAGCCACTCCCAAGGAGGTGAGTCACCTCGCCAGGATCATCTTCTCTCCCCACTTCTTCTATTCCCTTAGTTGCAATGGCTAATCCTGGACCTGGACCTAGATCGGGTTAGGATGCTGGTAATCTGGACCTGATGGCTCGTTTGGAGGCCTGGGTTGTTGAATTTGAGGAGCGGCATCAGCAGAGCATGGACTGTATCTTGACAACGTTTGACAAAATGCAGCACCCACCACGAGGAGAACAACTTCGGGATTTCTATGATCTAGCTGCACCGATCGTCGCACCCTTAGTTCAGATTCCCGTAGGCAGAGATGCATTTGAGCACAAGCCTAATGTGATCGATTTGATCAACAACCATTTTTATGGAAACTCAAGTGAAGATTCGTTCCAACACTTAGAGGACTTAAGTCGACTCGCAGAAATGATTCGACCTAGGAATGTTGATCTTGGATTGTTCTAATGAAGCTTTTCCCATTTTATCTGAGGAACAAAGCTTCATACTGGTTCAAGACCATTGCGAAGCTGATTGGGACCTGGCCGGAATTACGACGTGAATTCCTGCAAAAGTTCTTCCCAATTGGTCGAACGAACGTGATGAGGCATGCGATCACGACTTTCTCCCAAGGAGTTAGGGAGAAGTTGCATGACGCCTGGAACCGATTTCATGACCTTCTCTGGAAATGCCTGCACCATGGTGTACCCAGCTGGCACCTAGCTTAGATCTTTTACCATGGGCTGGATGACACACATCGGTATCTGGCCGATGCATCTAGTGGCGGGAATTTCCTCACGAAAGACGAGAACATCGCATTTGAGTTATTTGAATCTTTGGTGGAGAACTCGATGAATGCCGCGTCCATTAACCAGTTTGAGCGGCCTGGTTAGCAGCGGGTTGGTGTCCATGAGGCTCACACCGAGACTATTCGAGCTGACATGGATATCATCGTCAAGTAGCTGGATAGAATAAACATGATCGAAAAAAAGATTGACCAAATTAGTCAGAGTCAATCTAACCTGAACTTTGCTGCTCCAAGACCCTCCTATGCACCTCGAGCCCCTCCTGCTCGAGTTAATCTACTCACTCGGGTTGCATCTTCTCCTTATTTACAAGATCTTGCATATCAAGATCCCATAAACAATCTCGATCTGGCACCATATGACTAGGGTTACGCACCACCCACTGACTATAATACGTATCCCCTTTATGGATATATGTCTCAGGCATCTTTGACCTACGAAGACGTCAGTGCTATTCAAGGATACGGGCGTAATAACCCGTATTCAGAGATGTATAACCTTGGTTGGCGCCAGCATCCGAACTTCTCCTGGATTGGTAACTCACAGAGACAATATCAAGATCCACACTACCAGACCGGGCAATACGAGAATGTGCAAAACACATACCCTAGGCAGCAGTCATTCCAGTATTAGTAGCAACCCTGTTCTATATACCAACCGTTGTACCAAGCTGCCAGTCACCCTCCAAAGCGGGCTGACCCTCTGGAGGCACTCAAAGAGGAGCTGTAAGAATCGATGAGGAAATCTACATAGGATAGCTTGCAGATAATGAAGGCGATGGTTGACTAGATACAGACTATACAGAACACGCAAAACCAGCTGTTGCAGGAGCATAGGACTCAGGGAGCCTTGCCCTCCCAACCCATCTCGAACCCTCGGTATGTGAAGAACCAAGGTGCCCCACCTAGGTTTCAGGCACCACAGGGACAGGCACACGCCATATTACAGGCGCCTCCTGCACCAGCTGGTTATGCTCAAGGTCAGCCACCTTTGATGTAGAACCCCGCATACTCTGCCCCTTCCTCTCCCCCACCACCTCATGGACATCAGGCCGATGTAAATGCTATCTCATTGAGGAGTGGAAGGAAGACATTCGACCCACCACATAGGTAGGCGAGTCCTAATTTTTCTCACCCTTCGTCGCAGGCGAGCTCGACTCCTTCTTCATCTCAGGGGCCACCTATGGTAGATAAGGGTAAGAGGCCACTTGACCCTAAGATTCCCATACCTTTTCCCAAGGCTCTGACGTGAAATGTAGTACGGAAGAAGGACACGTAGAATTTTGAGGACCCAAAGCCAATGTTCAGGGAAGTACATATTCAGGTCCCTCTCCTCGAGGCAACTGATCACATCCCCGTTGTCGCTAGGTTCTTCAAGGACTATTCTACTTCGAAGCGACAACCTAGAATTGGACGACAAGCTTTACTGTCAAAAGAAGCTAGCACCGTGATTCTAGCCAGCTTGCCGTTGAAAGAGAAAGACCCTGGTAACCTACTCATTTCCTGCTTCTTGCAGGATTTTCCATTTGATCGGGCCCTTCTAAATCTGGGTTCATCCATCAACCTAACTCCCACTACCGTATTTGATCAATTTCGATTTGGGGAGTTAAAGCCTACCTCGGTCATGATTCAGCTAGCTGATAGATCAGTAAAAACACCGATGGGGTGGTTGAGAACGTAATCGTAAAAGTCCACAGATTCTGCTTTCCCACAGACCTTTTCGTTCCTAATATGGAGGTTCCTCCTAATCTCCAAGATGCACCAATCATTTTGGGTTGCCCATTTCTAGCGACAGCCCAAGCAAACATTGATTGTGCATCCGGGTGTATGGAGATAGCCCTAGGTAATGAGCGACTTTGACTTCACATATTCCAGGCATCAAGGAATTTTGACTATGATCGCATAAAGGAGGATGGTGAAGACGAAGATTCGGCATACTGTGGTAACATTGGGCTCCTTTGTGATGACCCAATGTCTCATTCGTCCGCACTATCAAGGTTCTTGGACCTTGATCCACACGGGACTGAGACCACTGCACTGCACATATCTCCCTGAGGATCCGATTATTTAGGGTGTGTTTCTGACCACAGCACCCCTGAATCTAGCTATCTTGATCCGTACACTACTGAATCGCCCCTGTTGTTACAAGAAGACGTGACCACAGCTAACGGGTTTCCTGTTAGCATAGTCACAATCGACTATCTCATAGGTCGCGAATCAGTGGGAATTCACACACATCCGGATCATCAGATTTCCACCTTCGAGTCTGCTCCTCCTATTCCCATCTCTGACTTTGACCCACCAGTGATTGAATTGAAGCCCTTACCTGACTCGCTTAAGTATGTGTTCTTGGGTGAAAGTGAGACATACCCAGTCATTATTAGTGCCCACTTAACCCAAGAACATGAGCATCAATTGATTTCTATGTTACAAGACCATAGGGCAGCTATAGGGTGGAGCATTGCTGATCTCCGCAGTATTCGGCCCTCGTTTTACACTCATCACATTTACATGGATGAGGGGGTGAAACCTTTGAGACAACCTCAAAGATGGCTAAACCCAAATATGCTACATGTTGTTAAGAAGGAGATCATCAAATGGCTGGATGCAGGTATTGTATACCCAATCTCTGACAGCCAATGGGTGAGTCCGATCCAGATAGTGCCCAAGAAAGTAGGACTCACCGTAGTGAAAAATGATAATGGTGAATCCATCCCTACCCGCACTGCAACATCTTGGTGGGTCTGCATCGACTATAGGAAACTGAACATGGCCACCCAGAAGGATCACTTTCCTTTGCCTTTCATTTATCATATCGTGGAACGGCTAGCCGAACGCAGTTTCCTTTGCTTTCTAGATGGATACTCCAGGTATAATCAAGTAGCAATTAGCCCGAAAGGTCAAGACAAGACCACATTCACATGCCCCTTTGGAACATTCGCTTTCAAGTGGATGCTCTTTGGCCTCTGCAATGCACCAGCAACATTTCAGTGTTGTATGATGGCCATCTTTTCTGACATGATTGGGGACTATGTGGAGATGTTCATGGATGACTTCTCTATTTTCGGAGATGATTTTGCATCTTGTCTTGATAACCTCACCAAAATCCTGAAATGGTGTATTGAGGTAAACCTAGTACTATCCTGGGAGAAAAGCCATTTCATGGTGAGGGATGGCATAGTACTAGGGCACATGATCTCTAAAAATGGACTCGAGATCGATCGAGCTAAATCTGAGATTATTTCCCACTTACCGCAACCTAGCTCAGTCAAGCAGATCAGATCATTCTTGGGTCACGTCGGCTTCTATCGGAGATTTATACATGATTTCTCAAAAATTGCACGACCTTTGACGAATCTCCTTATTGCCAATGCCCCATTTGAATTCGACACCTCATGTCTCAGCACCTTCGAGACTTTATGAAGCACCGTCTTTGATTCCATGATTCTCCGACCACCCAACTGGTTGCTTGATTTCAAGATGATGTGCAACACTTCTGATGTTGTCGTTGGTGCTGTTTTAGGCCAGCGTCGGGAAAAGCAACCTTTTGTCATATATTATGCTAGCAAGATGCTGAATGAAGCTTAGCGCAATTATACTGTCACCAAAAAAGAATTGCTAGCAATAGTATTCGAGTTGGAGAAATTCAGATCTTATTTATTAAGGTCCAAAGTCATCATCTTCACTGACCACTCCGCCCTCCGGCATTTGTTGGCAAAGAAGGATGCCAAACCCCTACTCATCATATGGATCCTTCTATTGCAAGAATTTGATATTGAAATCCGCAACAAAGCTAGAAAGCAGAATGTTGTAGTGGATCACCTATCCAGACTGGACCCAGCCCACATTCCTTATTCCCTACCTATCCACGACCAATTTCCAGATGAATCCCTTTTGGTAATTCACTCTGTTGAGTTTCCCTAGTATGCGGATATCGTGAACTATCTTGCCAAAGGCAAGATTCCCGCGAACCTATCCAAGGACCAGAAACTCAAATTTACTGCGAAGGCCAAATTCTACCTCTGGGATAACACACTGCTCTTCCTCATTGGAGTGGATTAGGTTATTCGAAGATGCATCCCAGATTCTGAGATCCCCAGTGTGTTATCTTTTTGCCACAATGATGCTTGTGGTGGTCATTTCTCAGGATGGAAAATCGCTGCAAAAATTTTGCAGTCGGGATTTTTCTAGCTAACTATTTTTAGTGATACACATGAATACGCCCAGCACTACAAACGATGCTAGTCGGTCGGTTCTATGACCAGGAGAGACATGATGCCACTCTAGCCCATCATGGTTGTAGAAGTGTTCAACGTCTAGGGCATCGATTTTATGGGCTCTTTTTCGAACCCGCATGGCTTCGAGTACATATTACTAGTCATTGACTGTCTCGAAGTGGGTCGAGGCCATCCCAACGAGACGGGCGATCATAAGACCGTCATTTCTTTCATACGACAATACATCTTTGCGAGATTCAGAATACCCCGCGCTCTGATTAGCGACGAGGGAAGCCACTTCATCCATGCCCACTTCAGGTCATTGTTAAAGAAATATGGGGTACATCACCATATAGACACCCCATATCACCCGCAAACCAATGTGCCGGCTGAAGTGTCAACTGTCAGATTAAGCTGATTCTCCAGAAGATGGTTAGACCAGACAGGAAGGACTGGTCTGATAAATTAGTTGATACACTTTGGGTATATCGGACCACGTACAAAGACCCACTCAGAATGTCACCATATTGTATGGTATATGGCAAGGCCTGTCACCTTCCTATAGAGCTAAAACACCATGCCTTTTGGGCAGTGCAAAAATATAACCTTGACCTCGATGCAGGAGGTCAAGAACGGAAACTCTAGCTCAGTGAATTAGAAGAGATCCGGCAGGAGGCCTATGAAAATGCATTGATATACAAGGACAAGACGAAGGCCTTTCATGACCGCCACATCCGGAGGAAAGCATTCATGCCCAACCAGCAAGTCTGGTTGTTTGATTCGCAACTAAAGCTTTTTTGAAGAAAGCTCAAGTCCAAGTGGACTGGCCCATATGTTGTGATTCACCCATATCCTAATGGGGCAGTCCAAATTAGGGACCCAAAATTTGGGCATATATTTACGGTAAATGGCCAGCGCCTCAAGCCATTTTTGGCCTAGGAACCTCCTCCAGCTGACGAGATCATTCATCGTATTGAGGACATGTGATTGAGTTTTCGCCCAGCTGGAGGCGTTAAACTCAGCATCTACTCCGCATCCATCATATATACATATTCATTTTTATACATAGCATATTTTTCTTTTAGCATATTTCCTTTTCACATATTGCATACTGTCAGGTTGGCCGGTGCTGAATGTATATTTTCAGGAGCAATTCCAGGTGATTTCTACCCATTTACTCCCTACTGTATTTATTTTCTTTTACATTCATGCATGAGGACATGCAAGAACTTAGGCATGGGGGGGTAGATACAACAAAATTGAAAATTTTTATGCCAACATTTAGGAAAACCTCGAAGCTGCATGTCAAATGTACTTTAGGATCCTAAATAAAAGAACAACTGACTCCACCTCCAATGCTTGCATTGGAGCTAGAAATCGTTCGCAACAGCCATTTCCAACTCACCCGCTCACCCTTCCTATTCTGAAATTTTGGATCAAGCTGAATGTAACCCAATACAGGAATTTTACGAAGTACAAATTATATAAGGATACTTGTTTATAGCATATATACATATTGCATTCATGAATAAGATTTTTATTAAGAATGTATTAGGGATTTTATCATCTAGTTGATTCCTATAATATGAAATCTAGTAGAATTTTTCACACATGTAGAATTTGCAATGGATTCACGGTGAAGGCTGATAAACATCTTTAGTCTGTCGAGAAGAAGCAATGCTTCTTCTCCTGAACCCTTGGACAGTGTTTTGGGAGTCAGGCAGATTTTCTTCTAAATATCCACCAAATAGTGTGAGATGAGAGTAGAGTGTACTGGTGCTCTAAGATTAGTGCAAGGAATCTGGAATCCTAGATAATTAGGTTATGATACTCAAAGATTAGACATAGTTTCTGCCCTTGATTCCTATGTATACATTTTGTGTGAATTTTGAGAGCCACCAAATAAGGCAAAAATGCGGAGAGCGAGTTTTCATAAAACTAGGGCTAAGGTGGATGGTTAGAACCATTCTTTATGGAATCCTTAGCTAAAGGAGGGTATTGATGTCAAGGTCAGAAATACATCATCCTATCCATCTCTCCCGGTGCCGTGAGTAGGCACCTCCACCAAATAAGCCACCCAATGTCTCTTGAGTACCACCGATCTCTAATAATGCCTCCTCAATAAAGTTCATGAATGCATGCTAGCGTGTGTTGTGTTGAAAAGAAAACAGAGAGAAAAGAGAAAAAAAGAATAAAGACAAAGAAAAAGAAGAAAAAGCAAAAAAAAAGAGTTTGTGAATATTTAGTATTTATTTCATTTGCATTGAGGCAATACCACCGAATAACTTTGAGATCCACCAAATATGGCCTTAACCTATTTTTTTGTATTTCTGACTGCCCGAATACTGGTTGAGGAATTCTGACTTAGTGTTAGGGTTATGGAAACTCAATTAAAGTGTTAATGCCAAGTGAGACCACCAAATACAGGTCATATGTGTGAATCTGGTGAGATTGTGAGCTCAAAGAAAAAGAAAGAAAAGAAAAGAAAAAGAAAAAGAGTAAGAGAGAATGAATACAAAGGAATCAAAAGAGAGCATAGTTTTTCTCATCTTTCTCTGAGTTGAGTTACGTAATAATTTAGGAATCTAGAATCTATAGTACTAATCTCTATGTAGCACCAGTCGAGAGTGAGCCACTAAATGTATAATCTTTTCTCTCTAAGATTCTCTACCTAAGCTTACAGTCCGGTGGAATTCATAGAATATCTTGAATACCCTGAGGGAAGAAGTTCGCCTATCCAGCTAGAATTTCTACTAGGGGTTAGGTACAGGCTTTAGAGGTGAATTAGTTTCTCACTCGAATCCGTTGCAAAAGCTACATAGCTACACTTTCATGATTGTCTAGATTTCTAGAGTAGAGGATGAAAACAAAAAGGAGAAAAATCTTTAGCGATACACTTAATAAAATAATCAATCCCTTAGGGACCCTTATGTGAATAATTTAGTCTTGCATTTTCCAGGGACTAACAAGATTTAGGCATGGGGGTATGATTGTGCAGCAATCATAGGTCTTAATTAAGTAAATTAGGATAGGACTTAGCATAAGTTAGGGTAATTCATGCATGCATAAGCATTACTAGCACCTTTACTGCTTTCTTTTAGCTATGCATAAAATATTGCTATAATATACTGATTAGGTGCATTATGTCAATTGCAGGTAATAAGCTGATCAGAAGTTAGATCTGAAGCTGGATCTAAAGTTGGATTTGAAGAATAAAGAATAATCGGTGTTGCAGCAGAGCTGGAGTGGAAGACCTAGATTAGATGCAGTAGATAATAATGTAAGGGAGTTAAGGTATGCTATTCTATTAAGTAGGAATAAAGTAGTAAATTGTGAAGAACTTATGTCCATCGTAGCCCTAGGACAGCCTAGAAGCCACCCCAAGCCTTAGCCACCCTTAGATTAGGTCACCGCACCCTAGGAAATGTTAAAACTCTAATTGTAGCCCCAATCTGGATGTCCAAAACCCTTAGACAACTCCACACACCTCAAACCTACTTCTATAGTGTTATTGGACGTCCAGACACTTGGTCAGACGTCTAATTTCTGCAGAATAGCCAAGACAGAACCTAGAATCCCTCCTGACTCTAATTGGGCGTCCAGACAACAAGTCTGGACTTCTAATTTTTCATTATAAGATATCTGACACTATTATTAGACGTCTAGAACTCTCTCTAGTTCCTTTTTTGATATTAAAGCCTTGATCATGGATCTCTAGCTCCCTAAACCAAATTCTAACCCCCTAGGAACCTAAATTGAGGTGCCCTAACCCTAGTACATCACCTCTAGACCTCCTTAAGGACCTAATTAGGTTCTCAGTAATGTGCATACATCTGATTAACCTAAAATGTCTATTAATGCATGTTCTTAGTGTCACATTAGCATCATATATTGTAAATAGTGCATAACATGCATAATCATGTATTTAGATTTAGTTGTATAAATTGTACAGTATTGTCTCCTTTCTACGGTCAGGGACAGGATGACTTTTTATCGATGCCTCGGATCAAAGATCCAACCGTACAGATCTGATCAGGGTGATGATTGGAGTTCAACGACTCCAAGATCGCCCTAATCCGACATCCGTACACCAGATAGAGATCGAGGAATCCTAAAGATCAAGGGCTAAGATGGTATTAATCCGCACCTTAGATGACAAATCCGATCGTATAGATGGATTCGGATCGACGATTGCAACCTAACGACATGAAAATCGGTCTAATCCGATACCAGTGGCACCATCTACATCACTCAGAAGATGGATGGCCAAGATGGCGCCATGTGGCACCATCTCAGCCGCCTAAATCGGCCCAACCAATCTAGGAGACCACCGTTCCCTCTCTCTCCTCACCGCACGATGGATCTTGGCCGGTGGATCACCATCCAACGACCACAGACTCCCACGCCTTAAAGCATCTGCAAGACAACTTAACCGCTGTAGTGCAGCAGTCGAGGGTTTTAACGCTAAGAAGAGGCACTGGTTCGAGCCCCCGCAAGCCTCAATCTAGCACAGATGCAAGGAACGACTCAAATTGGGCAGTCGAATCAAGGATGAGCGACGGTGACAACGTAGACGTAGCGCGCTCAAAGGCCATGATGCGCGAATGCGCGATTGGACGTGCCAGGCACGCAATGAAGCACTGACGGTTAACGACTTTTAAGCCATCCAATCTTACTATCGGATGGTTGAAAATCAATGAACGTGGGCAGCTGAGCACGACGTGGGAGAGGAGTAGACGATAGGTGCGGGTGCACGTTGCCCACGATCTAGGCTTTAGTGACGCTTAATTCTGTCACTAAAGTCCCCTCATTTAATATTTTGAATTTGTAATGCCCAAAATGTCCCCACTCCTTGCAACTATAAAAGAAGACCCCCTCCATATGAATTTCTCATCCCTTCCTTCTCTTCTCTCCCTCTCCAAAGCTCAAGAGAAGCTTATCCCACACCCGGGATGCTCCTCAAGAGATAAAATCAATTTTTCGCCCCCATTCCGGAAGAGGATCTCGCAACGACGATGACGTGCTACCTCGTTCCCGTTCCTCCTGCCTCGACCTCCTTCTTCCCACTCCGTTCCTCGTCTTCCAGGCATTGTCTCGTCCGGCTCGTACTCCAAGCAATCATCGAGGAGGATAACTTATCTCTCCCAGTCCTTTATCCTGCTTTCTAGTGTAATTTCTTGCTTTCTTAATTGTACAAATATTTTGCAATATCAAGTGGATGTTTTCTCTCTCTCTCTCTCTCCCCCTTTCTCTTATTGTCTATAATATTTCATTCCATTGTAATTACTCAACTTTTTAACAAAAATACAAAAAGAATATAATTGTGAATTTTGATCGACGTAGCCTCCTTGAGTTCGATCCAGGATTTCTATTCTAGTATAAATTTTATTTGTTGAACCTGAGTTCTTCGCTATTCAAACTACAACGACAGGTTTTCAAAACCAAATCTGATAGCATAGTCCTCCGACGTTTCAACATTTTGGTGCCATTGCCGGGGAGGCAATGATTTTTCGATCTTTTCGCATTTCATGTACTTTACTATTTTCTAACTTGCTTTCTCTTGTGCCTATTATTTTGCAGAGACCTCCATCAGGGAATCATCAAGCGGTAGATCAGAGTAAAGTGCAGTTGAAGACGACTGTAAGTGCTCCCCATTCTTTCCCCCTCCATAGATTTCATTTGTCACATTAAATTCAAATTTCAATTAACCTAGGTGTTTGCATAAATCCTAGGATTAGTTTGGTTGTTTGAATTTCCACTCACACTCATTTCACCCTTGCTTATATAAAAAAAAAACAAAAAGATACTTTTGTGGGGTAATTTTCAACATACACCCACATTCAAGGCACCTAACCTACTTGATTTTCTTCTACTCAACCGGATTCTGATCTGTAGAACCGGTACACACAAATTAACACACAAAAGAGTAGAAATCATTCTAGGTTAACCATTTCTGTGTGCCTAACCTAGTGGTGCAGTTGTGGCCAATTATTTGAGTTGTTTGATGACGAGTCGATTCTTCGCTTTTAAAGTCGTTTGTTACATAAAATGGTGCGTCATTTGTAGTTCTATGTGGTGGAAAAATCAACTAATCAATAATTAAAATAACCACTCGCAGAAGAGCAGGTCATGTCCATAAGGAGGCAATGACGTATTTAAACTCACACCGGTTAAAAGCATATGTTTACAATTAGTTTTGACGAGAATCGAGCCAAATCTGCCTTCAGATTAAGAAAGCATCAAGAGAACATGCTGAAATGGCAATTTTGAACAAATAACAGAGATTTTTTGCAATGCAGCTTAATAAAATATTAATAAAAGATGACAATGGCATAGAATGTAAATATTAATGGGGCTTTTACTATAGCAAAACAGGGGAAGTTCTTCCCCTTGTCTGTGTAAGAGGAGGAAGGAACGACCGGAGGCGTGAAGCTCAGAGGAGGATCTCTAGACCGAGGGCTTCGTGATGGCAGTCGTGGCAAAGTATGAGATGCTCCAAGGTGGCCAGACGGAGGAACGGTGATGGTGGGTTCCGGTGTGGGTTGAAGTGCCGTAGGCCATGCGGGCGAGGACGGGAGCGGTTGAGGTCCTGGCGACGAGGCGCACGCACTGGACTGCACGTGCGTGGAGGGTGGTGCTGCTGGCAGGTGCGCCGCTGCTACTGGATGACGCTGGGCATGCGCTGCAAGCGTCAATGACACGCTGCAGGGTGTGCGGCGGAAGTGCAGTGCCCTCTACGCGCGTGGTGGGTAGGCTGGAGACGCTGCCGTAGAAGGTGAGGCATGCCGAGGGGTGCTGCTGCAGGAGGTGCGTACGTGTGCAAGTGAGGAGCTGGTGGCCGATGCTGCATGCTGGCGGGGGCGCCGACTGCGTGCGTGACTGAAGGTGCTGCAGGGTGCACGCGTGGGCTTGTACAGTTGGAGGGGCACGGGCGTGAAGGAGGTGAGGCGCAGCAAGGGCATGCACGGTGGATGTTGCAGGAGGTGGGGCGGAAGTGTGCAGCCGGAGGGGCGAGGGCGTGAAGGGGAGGCCAGTTGCAGTTGTGTGTGGGGACGAAGCTTCAGACGTCCGGGAAACTTCCCGAACTTCTTAACTAACGGGGACGAGAAGTTGCAGTGGCAGTTGTTAGTGATGACGGCGAGGGTGGTGCACACTGAGGTGCTCACAGTAATGCAAACGAGCTCCAGATGGCGGTGTGGCCTATCACGCCACACGTCCACAGTGATGGAGGCTCGTCGCCGCTGTTGAGGCCGATGGTGGTGGAACGGATGAGAGATCAACTCTCTGCACAGTGGTGGGTCGTTGGGATGGTGGCCTCACATACAAGGAAGCCTCCCTCCTTTTGTAGCCACCTGCATGGATTTGAATGGAGAGCTGGGAGCAGATCCACATTCTCCGCTCGTCCTTGAATGCAGGTTTTAGTGCGACAGTTGGTGACGTTGGAGCAGCAAATTCTGCAGAGAGAAGAGAAAATGATAATAATAAAAAAAAGATTGGTCAATTATGTTCAAACCCTCAATAAAAATGTTAATGCAAGCAATGCACCTAATTGGTTAACTAATTTAATGAATGTAATTCTAAGTTAATTCTACATGCATTTAAACATGAATGCAATGCATGAATTATGTAATTAAATCAGAAATATGAATTAATCTATTTACATCCTAATGCATGTTAAATAAATGTTAGAATTAACTTAATGTCTAGGTACTTAAATATTTAAATAGCCCACAAATATGGGCTAATCAAATACCCCCATGCCTAGTTTTTGCTAGTCACTAGCAAATCCAAGCAAAACCTAGCACTCCAAGTAGACTAGTCAACCCAATCGGTCTTCCTTTAGAAACATATTAAGTTCAGACTCTAGACATAAGGTTCCCAAGTAGTTGCTAAGTTACAGACTAGGTTGGCTAAAGATGAGTTGCAAGCATGAGTTTCCCTGATTTCTAACTCTACCCTAAGGTTTATTGATCCTTGAGATTAAAGCATCCGTGCATGTGCGTTGGTCTGAGTTATTTGAATTAAAGGAAAAAGGACTTTTTTTTTATTCCTCTAAGTCTAACCTTAGATCAGCTATCAACACAGTCTATGTCGGATTCACTGTCCCCATTACTGTACCTCAAAGGGTGCCTGGCTTTCGATGCTTCAAGATAGCACCACCCATAATGACCCCAAGAACTCCTGGCAATTGACACTTTGAGAATTGCGGTGGGATAGTATTGCCCATGGATTTCTTAAGAGAATTCAGGCCTATGGCAATCGACACTTTGAGATAGGGCCGCCCATGGTACCTGAACAGCACAATGCGCTTACATGCCCCCAGTAGGATGGATATCCTAAGAGACAAGTGCCGAGGAGGTAATATGTTATCATCGCATTGTCAAGGTGAGTATATACTCCACCTCTCCTGCGGTGGGAACTCTTCCAATCAAATTGTGTTTTCAAGCCTCTCCTGAGTCAAAACTAAGAGAACCAAATTTCTTTAAAAAAAAGGGATTAAGTTGATTACTTACACCAGACCAAGTGTGTGAAATTTGGATGCTTGGGTTACAAGGACCCGTAAACCCAAAGGTAGAACAAGACTCCAGGTACTGCCCCACCTTTTAACTCAAACCTTAGCTTTCCTTCCTCAACCTCTTGAGGAATGGTCTGCAACTTAACTCCTACTTAAGTTTTTAAGTCCACAAAGGACCCTAAAGGTCTAAAGCTAGTAGCTCATTTAGCTTCTAAAGTTTGACCCTAGAATTAACTTAGTCTACCCTAGAGTTCTAATTTGCTTAAGAATGCAAGACCTAGCCAGTTAAGCTCAAAACCTTTTTTTTATTATTATTATTTTTTTTTATTTACATTTTTTTAATGCAAATGTATGCATGCTATAAACAAAATGCCTCAGGTCCTCTCCCCCATGCCTGGTTCAAATAATGTCCTCATTGAAAACAAAAATAGTTATAGGAAGATATTACCTAAGGCGGAGAATGGTAGGAGCTAAGGCTCCTAAAGAGTGACCTTGTCAACCAGATGGCCATCCAAAGTTATGTAAGGTTTTAACCATTGACGATAAAGGGAGTTGCTGAAGAGGAAGGGTATTTTATCTCCACAGCTCCATGCGGAAATACTTTAGTGATTATGTAAGGCCCATCCCAATGAGATTTTAACTTCCCAGGAAAAAGCTTAAGTCTGGAATTGAAAAGCCAGACTTGTTGGTTAGGCTCAAAGGTCTTTCGAAGTATAAATTTATCATGCAAGAGCTTAGTTCTTTCTTTATAAGCTTGAGAGATGTCGTAAGCATCATTCCTCAGCTCCTCAAGCTCACTCAATTCTAGAAGTCGTGCCTTACCTGCCTTCTCTAAATCCATGTTAACACTTTGAATAACCCAAATTGCCTTATGTTCCAACTCAACAGGTAAATGGGACGCTTTCCCATACATAATCCGAAAGGGAGAAGTACCCAAATGGGTCATATAGGTCGTTCGATATGCCCACAAAGCATCATCGAGCTTTTGGGACCAGTCTTTCCTATCAGGTCTAATGGTCTTTTCCAAAATATTTTTTATCTCCCTATTCGACACTTCAACCTGGCCACTTGTCTGAGGATGGTAAAGGGTAGCGACCTTGTGAGTCACTCCCAAACTCCTAATTAGCCGATTGAAGTGGTGGTTTCTGAAATGAGGTCCCCCATCACTTATAATGGTCTTGGGGCAGCCGAAACGGGATATGATATTGGCCTTCACAAATTTCAAAACCACAGAGTGCTCATTTGTGCACATAGGAATGGCCTCTATCCATTTAGAGACATAATCAACTGCCACCAAGATATATTCATAACCATGGGACGACGGGAAGGGGCCCATAAAATCAATTCCCCACACATCAAAAATTTCCACAGATTGAATAGGATGTTGAGGAATTTCATTCCTCTTCCCAATCATTCCAGTCTGTTGACATCTAATACAGGCCTTAACAAAATTATGAGAATCCTTAAATAAGGAAGGCCACCAAAAATCGGACTGGAGAACCTTAAAAGCAGTTTTCTTAGCACCAAATTGTCCTCCACAATGAAGTTCATGGCAAAAACTCAGCACACTTTGTTGTTCCTCTTCTGGTACACAATGTCTCAATACTTGGTCTTGTCCAATTCTAAATAATTCTGGCTCTTCCCAATGAAAATATCTTGCTTGGGAAATGAATCTCTTTCTTTTCTGCTCATCCCAAGAGCCAGGAGTTTGTCCAGTGACCAAGTAATTTACAATATCTGCATACCAAGGTAAAGTTGGTGTTACCGCCATCAGAGTTTCATCGGGAACTCCAGAAAGAGTCATTAAGAGGAAGGCGAGATAGGTGGTCAGCCACAACATTTTCTACTTCTTTCTTTTCACGTATTTCCAAGTCAAATTCTTGAAGGAGTAGGATCCACCTAATCAGACGTGGCTTAGAATCTTTTTTAGCAATGAGATGTTTCACTACCGCATGATTAGTAAAAATAACCACCTTAGACCCAAGCAGATAAGACCTAAACTTCTCCAGAGCAAAAACTACAGCAAGTAATTCTTTTTTAGTGACGGTGTAGTTTTACTGAGGTTCAGTTAAAGTCTTGCTTGCATAATGCAGCACATGAGGTCTTCCCTCAACCCTTTGTCCAAGGACTGCTCCCACTGCATAATCCAAAGCATCACACATCAGCTCAAATAGGAGTGTCCAATCAGGAGCTTGGAGAATAGGCACAGAGATCAAGGCCTCCTTTAGAGTTTGAAAGGCCTCGGTACACTTTGGATCAAAATTGAAAGAAGATTCCTTCGCCAACAAGTCATAAAGTGGCCTAGAAATTTTACTAAAATTTTTAATAAAGCGCCTATAAAAGCCGGCATGGCCCAGAAAGGATCTAATCTGTTTGACGTTTGTAGGCAATGGGAGTTTGGAAATAGAATCAATCTTGGCTTTATCTACTTCCAAACCTTGCTCGGATACAACATGCCCAAGTATAATTCCTTTCTGTACCATGAAGTGACTTTTCTCCTAGCTAAGGACTAAACCATTCTCCTTACATTGCTTCAACACATTCTCCAGGTGCAGGAGACACTAGTCGAAAGACGAGCCATAAATGGAGAAGTCATCCATAAACACTTCAACACACTCGTCAATCATGTCTGAAAAGATAGACATCATACACTGCTAGAAAGTTGCAGGGGCATTACATAATCCAAACGACATACTCCTGAATGCAAAAGTACCATAAGGACTCATGAATATCGTCTTCTCCTGGTCATCAGGAAAGACTGCCACCTGATTGTACCCAGAATATCCATCGAGAAAGCAATAGTACTTATTCCCTGCTAATTTCTCGAGAATTTGATCAATAAAAGGCAGAGGAAAGTGATCCTTCTGGGTAGCAATTTTCAGATTGTGGTAATCAATACAGACCCTCCATCTAGTTGAGGGTCTAGTGATAACTTGTTCACCTTGGTTGTTGAATTCCACAATAAAGCCTACCTTCTTTGGCACCACATGAATAGGACTTACCCATTTACTATCTGCAATGGGATATATGATCCCCGCATCCAACCACTTCAGGATTTCCTTTTTTACCACCTCCCTCATATTAGGGTTCAAACGTCTCTGCATGTCCCTAAATGGCTTGATGGAATCATCAGTATAAATGTGGTGCATGCAGAGTGTAGAGTCTATACCCTTAATGTCAGCAATGCTCCAAGCAATAGCTTCCTTGTTCCTAGACAAGCATTCAATCAAGGCTCCCTCCTATGCCTCAGATAGCACAGCCGAAATGATAACGGGGAGCGTATCATTAGCACCTAGGAAAACATACTTGAGAGTGTCAGGGAGGGGTTTCAACTCAAGGTCGGGGCTTGTATGGTTGAGGGTTTCATAATAGATGTCCCCATCTTAGGTAGCAGATCTACCTTCGGTGGAAATGATGGGGGAAGAGACTCAGCAGAAACACCTAGCAATTCCTCAAGTTCTAGTATATCCCCTTCACATTCCTCCAAGAGATGGGAATGCTCATTTAGCATGACATGTTGAAGGGGGTCATCACATAACATTGTAGGGGTTGCCTCTTCAATCAGGTCATCTATCACCTCAACTTAAGAACAATCCTCAAGTCCGGCTTGTTTGTAAGCATCAAACGCATTAAGCCGGATTTTCCTGTTCCCAAAGCCCATTTTCAATAACCCAGTATTGCAATTGATTGAAGCATGTGAAGTTACAAGGAAGGGGTGGCCAAAAATGATGGAGGGTTTGGTTGGTTTGTTGGTAGGGTCAGTGTCCAAAACTAAGAAGTCAACGGGAAAGAAGAAATCCTCCACTCTTATCAGGACATCTTCCAAAATTCCCCGTGGTGTCTTAAGTGATCGACCAGCAACTTTTAGGATTACAGAGCTAGGCTTTAGATTGCCTCCCCAAAGTTGTTCATACACGTAGCTCGGAAGGATGTTCACCCCCGCACCCAGATCAAGTAGAGCCTCATCAATTTGTAAGTCACCAATAACTACTGAGATGTATGGGGCTATTGGGTCCTTAAGTTTTGGGGGTGTGCCATGTTGAACAATTGAGCTAACAGAATCAAGCAGGACAACTTTTGATTGGACCTGGTTTCTAGATTGCCGCTTTTTCATGCACAGGTCCTTTAAGAAGCGGGCATAAGACGGAATCTGCCTGATAGCTTCAAGCAAAGGCAGGTTAATCTGCACTTGCTTGAAAGTTTCCATAATCTCATCCGTCTTATCTTTGGCTCCAGATGATTAGCAAAAGTCCGCCTAGAGGTGGATAAGCGCTCTGGAAAAGGCACTCTCGATCTCTAGGTGGAAGGGTTGTCATGTCGAGTAAGGGGTGGAACAGGGGCAACTTCTTCCAGTGAGGTGATTTCAAGCGGAGAAGATTTGGGTAAGTCTTCTCCAGTGGGGGTGAAAGTCAGGGTGGATGGTTTTTTAGGGGGTGAGACTATAGGAGCATCGGGTTTGGAAATTTCTTTCCCACTCCTCAGAATAGTCACCGCCTGAGCATGCTCCCTAAAGACAAACCCTTTTCCTTTAGGATTTTCCTCAGCAGCACTGGGGAGCTTCCTAGTTTGCCTCTGTCTAACGGCCTCAACAAGGTGTCCTATTTGTGATTTCATCTCATGTATAGCCTTGTCATGAGATTGGATGATGGCACTTTGACTTTCTCGCATAGTTTTCAACGTCACCTTCAATTCATCCATCTCAAAGGTCTTAGGTTGGGCAAAGGTCTGAGGTTGGTTCATTTGATGGTTTTGAATGGATTGTGGTTTGTAATTCCTTGAATTTGAGACATTTCCTTGTCTCCATGAAAAGTTTGGGTGGTTCCTCCATCCCTCATTATAAGTGTTGGAGAAAGGGTCATTACGAGGTCTAGGACGGAACCCTTAAGCGGCATTCAAATCCGCTTGTATAAGCTCAGGGAATTGGGAGGCCAAGTGGCAATCCACAGTGGCGTGTGTATTGCCTTGGCAAATTAAGCATTCGGAAGCTTGGTATGTGGAGGTGTTAGATACGAATGAACTCGGGTTCGACATAAGCCTTTCCATGCTTTGATTCAATAATTGAATCTGATAGGTTAAATTCTTGGGGTCCCTTGCCTCATTCACCTCCAACTTTCTTTGCATGAGAGTGGGCTTTCTATCCATGTAGGCAGAATTCAAGTGAATAGAATTCTCACTCAAAGTATCAAAAAGGTTCCTAGCTTCATCCTCAGTCTTAGAAAGAAAGGTTCCTGCACAGGCACCATCCACAGTTTGCCTATGCAAATCATTATGTACGGTGTAGAACCTTTCAACCAGTTGCCATTTAGGCACCTGGTGATGTGGGCAAAGTCTCAGCAAGTCGTTAAAGCGCTCCCATGCATCATGGAACGCTTCCCCATCCTTCTGAACAAAACTCATAATTTCCCTCCTAAAGTGATTGGTTTTGCTCATGGGGAAGTACTTCTTCAAAAACTCCTTCTTCAGGGCATCCCAAGTGTTAATATTATCAAGGGTGCGATACCAATACTTGGCTTTGCCCTTAAGGGAGAGGGAAAGAGGGCCTGCATTTTAGCATCATCAGTAACGCCCTGCAGATTCACCATGGAACAAACCTCGATGAATTCCTCTATATGCCTGTAAGGGTCTTCCCTAGCAGTACCATAAAAGGAGGGCAGCAAGGATATGGTACTGCTTTTGATCTCATAAGGATTGTTGTTGACGAGTCTTGATCGTGTTTTAACAATTAGTTACGTCATAGTATAGGTGACCAAGCATTGTCAACAAATAAAAGTTTATTACTCGAAAACCTAAGTATCCAAGGTCGAACTCAGGGAGCAATTGGAATTTATTACTAATCTCAAGAATGTAATTGAACACTTAATTACTCAAAACATAATTCAAAATATATATAAATGCATGAGTTTAAGAGTCAAAGGTGGCAGAAATAAGGAATTTGGACGTCTGATCATAGGATCAGACCTCTTAAAAAGATGTTTTCTCCTCTATCTGCTCCTTGTTCTTCTTTGGCCGTGTACTTTTGATTTTCTTCCTTTCTTCTTTGTGCTTATTCTTCCTTGTTTCTTCACTGCAGTTCTCTTGCCTTGCTTCTTTCTTCTTATTTTCCTCTGTCTTGTGCCTTTCCTCTCTCCTGCAGTTTCTTTCTCCTTTTCTTTGCGGGTCTTCTTCTTCCTTGGCTCTACTTTCTCTTTTTCTTCTTCCTTCCTTGGTTCTATTTCCCTTGCCTTCAGCTTCTCTTCTTCTGCTTGTCTTTCCCTTTCTTTATTTCTTCTTTCTTCTTCAGTTCCTCTTCTCTTCGGCTTCGCCTCTTCCTCTGCCTTGCCTTTCTCTTTTTCCTCTGCAAAGCTTCCTTCCTTCTTCTTTTCCTTTGCTTGCAGCGGCTAAGTCCCTACTTCCTTCTTCAGTTCCTTCCCTGCACAAACCAAGGAGAGAAAAACCTATCCCTCTACCCACACCCGCATCTCTCTCTCTCTGTATATCACTCTTCAGCACGCTCTCGCAGAGCCGGGTAATCGGGTCGGGTTGCGCGCCCAGGTCCAGGTGCACCGGCGTGGGTGTGGTGCGTGAGGAGTGCTCAAGATGGTTGTCGGGTCGGGTCACCAGATCCGTGTGATGAGCTCACAGACGAGGTGGTGTGTATAGGTGAGGAAGGACCTCACCCTATGTGTTATCGGAGGCAACCAGCCAATAGTATAAAATCAATTTAAACCACTCAACAACATTATGACTTACCGAGGTGGGACTATTGTTCCACCGCTCTTTCGCGCATGCCCGTAGGAGATCGTTCTCCAATTTCAGCATTGCAGGTCCCATAACAGCCCTTTATCAGGCTGGGCTTGCGCGCACTCGCAACCCGCACGGTCTGGAAGCTTGGGAGCGGTCGATCGCAACCTGGAGCTGAAGAACAGTCGAGCTCGAGTCGTCGTTAATGGCAGCTGGAAGCTTGACCCTGCACGACACAAAAAGGGTCTTGTGGCTCCATCAAACCACAGGAGCACTTTCGCCGTGTCACAGCGAAGGGAGGCGGTAGGTGGCAGGCCATGTGGTAGCCTAGGCATGTGTGCTTAGGTCGCCCTGTGGCTGGACGGATGGGTTTGGTCGGGGGACAGTTGTGGCGGTGTAGAGGGCCAAGCTTCCAAGCGCAGGAATCCTCACTGGAGATGGAAACAGTTAAGAGACCCAAGTCTCTGGTGCGTTCGCACGAGAGCTTGGGTGCAAATCAGGGATCACGATTGAGTTTAGATGGAAGGGAATTCCTCAGAGAATCTCCCTTCCAAATCTGGGAGGAGATCTCTGAGGAATCAGAGAGTATTCCCTCTCTATTCCCCGCTAGAGTAGGATTTCTCCCTAATAATGGTGGAGGGACCTGCTTGTAAGAGTGGCGAGGAAGTTAGGGGGTTTATGCAATAGCTTTCAAAAGATAGGGACCAAAATGTAATTGGGTGTACTAATTTGCAATGTAGGTCAAGATGACCTCCCTTTAGGTCCAAATTTTGGTACAAACCTAATTTGGACCTAAGGAATCCAATGGTGAAGTTGTATTTTAGATTTGGCCATGTTTAAATGGACATTTTGTGTAAAAACCCAAATTAGGTCAATTGATGAGCTAGGACACTAATTGAGTGTTCCAAAGGCCAAATTGAGTGTTCTAAACCCTAAGGGATATTTTTCCATGAACTTTATAGGGTTTAATTGATTTTTATCCTGACCAGAATCTTGTTGAATTAAGCGGGTCTGTTTTAGGGTTACAAGATGTCATTTAATTCCAGGTTTGCACATAAATCCATTTCTGATTGAATCAACCCACATTTTATCTTATTCAGACCATTTGACCTATGTTTTGTCTCTGAGAAATCCCGTTTATGTACTGCAATGGTAAAATTGCAATTTTAACCTTTATTTCATGTTTTCTTCTTAGAACACTTATTCCTTCAATTAAGCCCTCTTCTAAGTTATGTAGGAGCTTTTATTCTCTTTACTAGGTCAAAATGAGCTAGTTAGGGCTCATGATGAGGCTCTCATCATACCCCCATGCCTAGCTTTTACTAGTCCCTTAGCAAAATTTCAAGGTTTTAACTTCTGTTTTAGACCCTAAGTGTCTATCATTAGTTATGATAAGTGCTATTCTTTTTCTTTTGTGATTAGGTCAGAATGCCGACAATTGGCCTAGAGGTACTCAAGTACCAACCAAAATTTGGACCTGACCCACTTTAGCCTCAGTCTTCCACAAAGGTTTTTAAGGCCCGCAGAAACTATCCTCGGGTTTGTTGGACTCCGCGGTTAAAGCACCCGTGCTTGAGACATTTTTAGCCTAGGTTCAGTTTGCAGTGCATTTTTTTGTAGGAGAGAGACAGAAGATTTATTTGTTTGGAGAGTTTTCTCTCTCTTTTCTTTTTATTTATAGCTTCGAATTGGCTTCTCAACACGATCTGTATCGGATTCCTCGTCCCCATCATAAATCTTCAAGGGTCCCTAGCTATCGATGCTTCGAGATAGCACTGCCCATGGCAACCCCCAGAACCCTGGCTTTCAAGATTTTGAAATAATCCCGCCCATGGCATTTTGTGGCCGAATTCAGACCCTGGCGATCGACATTTCGTGATAATGCCGCCCATGGTATCTGAACCAACAGAGTGCTTACATGCCCTCAGTAGGATATTTAAATATCCTAGGAGACAAGCACCGAGGAGATGATATGTTGTTACGCATCATCGAGGGGAATTTCCCACCTCTCCGCACTGAGAACTCGTCCAAATCAACTTGTGTTGATTGGCTGCTCCTAATCTAGGTGACTTTTTCATAACATTGAAATGCTTTTTGCGTGATTTTGATATTTATGCGCACTAAACCAGACTGTGTGTGAATTGGGGTGCTTAGGTTACCTAATCCCACAAATCGAAGGTCAGTTAACGAGGCCGAATACTTCCTAAGCCTTAGACCTAATACTTAAGCTTCGCATTTTCCCCAACCTCTTGAGGATTATCCAGATTTTAATGGATACGTGAATTTTTAAGCCTAAGAATCTAGCCCAAGAGGCCTAAGATCAGAGTTCATGCTAATCTCTTTTTTATGTCTCCTTAGCACTTTTCTTTTCTCTTTTCTTGATCTGGTCTAGAACTTCGGTTAATTCCTTAATCTCTTGCTAATGACTATTTCTTTTTCTTTTTCATTTTGTGCTCCTTTTTGTCATTTTTTGCTCTTTTCCTCCTTATAATTATGTGGCTCACAAAATTTCCTCCCTACCCCATTTTTTTGTTCTTTTTCATAACTTTTCAATTTTTTGTGTTTTTGACATATGTGAATTTTTTTGTGTGAGAATCCTTCTGACTTTTTCTTGGTTCTGTATGTATGCACTTTATCACCCCCCCATGCCTAACTTTTGCAATGTCTTCATTGTTAACAGAGGGTGTGAAATAGTGTTGAGGTCAAGGACTTAGAACAGGATACATCGAGTGAACGGGTCGGAAATGACTGATGCGGATGATTTCAAGCTCTGGTACGTGTACCAGAGGTGGGACCAACTATCTAAGGCTGAACTCAAGGTGCAATGGATGTGAAATATGGATGGATAATCAGACGGGTCTCTATTTTTTTGGAATGATGGGTTGGCTCCCGTTGCGTGCTAAATTTAATGCCTTCAGCCGAGCGGAACATGGGGTGGAGAGGGAGTGGTCAAATCAGCAGAATTTTATGAAACAAGCACCTTGATTAAGAGCCTGGTTGGTCCGACCAGGTGCTTGTTAAGATCAGTGGGTTGATGATGCAGCCTAAACCCAATATGTCTGGTGGGTTGATAGATGTAGATCAACAGATGCGGAACCCACCATATGCAATGTGGCTCGGATGGATATGGAAGTGAAAACTCAGGTTTAGGCTGAGTTGAATCAACCTAGTCAGAGTAGGCTTTCAAAAAATAATCAGTGTATGGTGTGGAAACCCTACAGGGGTGATTAGAGAATGATGGCTCCTGTTTTTCGGTCTAATCAATACCCGATACATGGTATGGGGTTGAGTCATCTGCAAAAGGCTCAGTGAGAGGTGAATCAGAATAGAAATTGAGTCTGGTTGCGGGTCGGGGTAAAGAACTGGTTTTGATTGGTTCTGTATATGTGGAGCAGGTGGCTTCAAAGAGAATTGGCTTGTTAAAATCAGGAAGCAGATTTTCTCCGATGTTATGGTCAGATTCGAAATCGTTAGAGAGTTTGCGAAAATCAAAATCTGAATGAGATTTAAGATCATGAGTTCCACCATGGAATAAATCATATGTTGTAGATTCAGTAGCCTGACTGGGGTCTAGCCAAGATGTTAATTCTGAGCTTAAAAAAGTGTCCTTACCTGGTAGAGGCTCAGGTTCTAAGCTAGTAGGGTAGACCCAATTGAAACCCCACTCGTCCAACTCCTTGATTTCTGTATCGTAAATTGGCATGACTTCTGAAAAATTGATTAGTTCCTCTAAGGATGTTGGCGAGGGATATTCATCAAATAGAGGCCCAAAATCATATTCTTCATTGAAAGATTGATCTTCCTCATATGAGGCCTTGAAATCTTCCCAATAGGTTTCAGATCTAGATTCTGGGCTTAAGATGCGGGTTGAATCACAAGAATCTAGGTCTGAATAACCTTCGAGGGTCACCTTATCAGAATAAGGGACAGAATTTACACCCTCGAGAGGTTCAATTCTACTCTCATTATTGCAGGAGTGTTGGCATTCTAAGCCTGGTGATTCATGGTCTAGAGTGGGTCAACATGGTGTTTCCCTGCATTTGGAGCTTCCCAACCTTCTTCAATATCAAGCACATTGTACTCCATCTGGGTTGGGAATCCACAACCATTTTGTGCCTCAAACTCGAGATCAAATTGATCCTCGATGTTGTCCCAAGATGGTTCATCCTCTGTTTGTGGTATATACGGGTACTTCTGGTCAATAATTTATTTTACTAATCTCATTATCTCTTCCCGTTTTTCAAGATCATCTTGGTGTTTCTTCCAAAGTCGAGGATTTGTCATACATTGACGGTATTCATGATTGTACAGTTTTTCTATCTCAATGTACCCTGTGATGAGCAAGTCATGGGTTGATCCTTTTGTGGCTTCTGCCAATAGTACTTGGGCACAAGTTATGATAAAGGTTGTGGTTGTTGGGACATTAACCTAAATGTTTTCTACTGGTGTTGAGGTTTTGTCTTCTTTTTCATAGAATTTTAGGTCATCCTCAACCATCCTATCTCTCATGGATCTCTGATATTCAGGTTTCTTGAATGGTAGTCTTAAGTGGTGTGGCTGCATATTTGGATCAGGTGGTGGAATCAAGATGTAGAATCAGAGTTTGAATCAAGATGTAGAATCAAGTTATGAAGTGATTAAATCTAAATAAAGAGTCCCACTGAAAATGTATGTGTGTGCTCTAAAGAGAAAAGATGAGGGACTGAAGATGTTTTTGACCCAATCAAGACACCCAAAGACGTTTGGATGACTATGGAGGTTCGGGGCGGATGATACCCCTGGATCAGAAGATCGTCCACCTGAGAATTATCTGGGCAGTCAGAGAGGGAGAGTCTCGCAAAGACCCCTACACGGTAGAGCATCCCCATAGGTTACAGGGTTTCCCCCACCGACCTCTCTTGTCACTGAGATTCCAGGTAGACCAGAATGGGGACCTTGACCTCTTAAGTCTACCACTTTTATTTCAAAGGTGCTTTAGGGTTCTCACTTGAACTTTAGATGTTTTGATGTTGTGACCTAATTTAGAGGTTGATTGACCCAAGGGGTCAACTTTACCTGACCTGTCCTATAGATGGCAGAATGATTCTAGGCTTGGGACCTAGTGATCACCCTAATTTGACTCCCAGGTTATTAGGTCTAAGATTTTAAGATTCAAGTGATTTTAGAGCTCAATTTTTCTTAGGGTTTGTCTTGTTTAGATCTCTTCAATCAAGGGCTTGGGTAGCACACTGATGCGGAGGGTTCATTTCCTTTTGTATAGGCATGTGTGAACTAGCACTCTAAGACCCTACTGTAGAAACCCTAATTTGGTTGTATTTCCAATCCTCTTTTTCTTTTTGAAAAGGTTCTCTTTGGACTTAAAAACAAGAAGTGTGTTGTCCGCGGAGATTAAGTGTGATTTCTATTAGGCACATGAATTTGTGGGATAAAAAAAATTGCTCCAACTTCAAGAAGATTTGAAAATTTTTTCGCAAAATCAGGAAACACTTGCCTTAAAGATGGTGATTACTATAGAAAGAAGGCAATTGATTCCTAAATTAATTTCTTATTTTTGCCTTTCTAGGATTAGGGGAAGGTTTTAAGGAAGAAAAGAAATTACTTGCCCTGGAGTAGTTGACTTGCGGGAGGGATCTTCTCTACAAGATCACAACAAAGCAAAGTAGGGTAAGTTAGTGTTCAATATGATGAAAAGAATGTAGAGAGTAGTGATAAATTGCGTGTTGCTCCCCGGAAACGGCACCAAAATGTTGACGCGTCCTGATCATGTTTTAACAATTAGTTACGTCGTAGTATAGGTGACCAAGCGTTGTCAACAAATAAAAGTTTATTACTCGAAAACCTAAGTATCCGAGGTCGAACTTAGGAAGCAATTGGAATTTATTACTAATCTCAAGAATGTAATTGAACACTTAATTACTCAAAACTTAATTCAAAATATATATAAATGCATGAGTTTAAGAGTCAAAGGTGGCAAAAATAAGGAATTTGGACGTCTGATCATGGGATCAGACCTCTTAAAAAGATGTTTTCTCCTCTATCTGCTTCTTGTTCTTCTTTGGCCGTGTACTTCTGATTTTCTTCCTTTCTTCTTTGTGCTTCTTCTTCCTTGTTTCTTCACTGCAGTTCTCTTGCCTTGCTTCTTTCTTCTTATTTTCCTCTGTCTTGTGCCTTTCCTCTCTCCTGCAGTTTCTTTCTCCTTTTCTCTACGGGTCTTCTTCTTCCTTGGCTCTGCTTTCTCTTCTTCTTCCTTCCTTGTTCTATTTCCCTTGCCTTCAGCTTCTCTTCTTTTTCTGCTTGTCTTTCCTTTTCTTTATTTCTTCTTTCTTCTTCAGTTCCTCTTCTCTTTGGCTTCGCCTCTTCCCTCTGCCTTGCCTTTCTCTTTTTCCTCTGCAAAGCTTCCTTCTTCTTTTCCTTCGCTTGCAACGGCTAAGTCCCTGCTTCCTTCCTCAGTTCCTTCCCTGCACAAACCAAGGAGTGCAAAACCTATCCCTCTACCCACACCCGCATCTCTCTCTCTCTCTCTGTATATCACTCTTCAGCACGCTCTCCCAGAGTCAGGTAATCGGGTCGGGTTGCTCACCCGGGTCCAGGCTCATCGGCATGGGTGTGGTGCATGAGGAGTGCTTAGGATGGTTGTCAGATCGGGTCACCAGATCCGTGTGATGAGCTCACGGACGAGGTGGTGAGTATAGGTGAGGAGGGACTTCACCCCATGTGTTATCGGAGGCAACTAGCCGATAGCATAAAATCAATTTAAACCACTCAATGACGTTATGGCTTACTGAGGTGGGACTATTGTTCCACCGCTCTTTCGCGCACGCCCGTAGGAGATCGTTCTCCAATTGCAGCACTGCAGGTCCCGTAGCACCCCTTTATCAAGCTGGGCTTGTGCGCACTCGCAACCCACGCAGTCTGAAAGCCTGGGAGCTGTCGATCGTGACTTGGAGCTGAAGAACAGTCGAGCTCGAGTCGTCGTTAATGGTGGCTGGAAGCTTGACCCTGCACGACACGAAAAGGGCCTTACGGCTCCATCAGACCACAGGAGCACCTTAACCTGTCACGGTGAAGGTGAAGTGGTAGGTGGCAAGCCGCGGGGCGGCCTAGGCGTGTGTGCCTAGGTCGCCCTATGGTCGAACGGATGGGTTTGGTCGAGGGACAGTTGTGGCAGTGTAGATTGTCTGTGGATGAGCGGAGGATATTTAGTGAAATGTGGCAGAGGTTATGCGGTGGTTGGCGAGACGTGTGGGGCTGCGGAGTGACGGGAGCATCTCGCCGGAGGGTGGCCAGAGATGAGGAAGATGGTGGTGGACAGCGGCGGTCAAGGAGCGTTTGGTGAACTAAGATGAGGGAATTGAAAGAGGGGATAGAGACGAATAGTTCTAACCTAACTAAGTGGACGAAGGGGGCGAGAGGGCGGCTGGCAGTACCTACTATCCTCAGAGAAGAAAGCGTCCAGTGGAGGAAGATGGCGACGACGACAGGGCTAGGGCTGCTCGCGCGGGTGTTGTGCGATGCAGAGGAGGATGAGGAGGACAGCTCTGCAACTGGTTTTATAGCAGAGTGATGAGGAAGAGGAGGGGGGCTCACTGGAGCTTGCTGGACCCCTTAGCCGGAGGAGAAGAGGAAATCGAGGTGGAATTCCGGCCAAGTCGAGCTAAGGAGGTGCGGCTGGAGTTAGGGGTTAATTTATAGGCACAAGCAGGGACTCCTGTGCTTGGAAGCCAAGCTTCCAAGCACAGGAATCCTCGCTGGAGATGGAAACAGTTAAGAGACCCAAGTCTCTGGTGCATTTGCACGAGATATTGGGATTAAATCAGGGATCACGATTGAGTTCAGATGAAGGGAATTCCTCAGAGAATCTCCCTTCCAAATCTGGGAGGAGATCTCTGAGGAATCAGAGAGTATTCCCTCTCTCTTCCTTGCCAGAGCAGGATTTCTCCCTAATAATTGTGGAGGGACCTGCTTGTAAGAGTGGCGAGGAAGTTAGGGGGGTTTATGCAATAGCTTTCAAAAGATAGGATCCAAAATGTAATTGGGTGTACTAATTTGCAAAGTAGGTCAAGATGACCTCCCCTTAGGTCCAAATTTTTGTACAAACCTAATTTGGACCTAAGGAATCCAATGGTGAAGTTGGATTTTAGGTTTAACCATGTTTGACTAGAAATTTTGCGTAAAAACTCAAATTAGGTCAATTGATGACTAGGACCCTAATCTAGGTCAAAATAGGTTCCAAAGGCCAAATTGAATGTTCTAAACCCTAAGGGATATTTTTCCATGATTTTTTGAGGGTTTACTTGATTTTTATCCTAACTGGAGTCTTGTTGAATTAAGCGAGTCTGTTTTAGGGTTACAAGATGTCATTTAATTCCTGATTTGCACATAAACCCATTTCTGATTGAATCAACCCACTTTTTATCTTATTCAGACCATTTGACCTATGTTTTGTCTCTGAGAAATCCCATTTTTGTACTGCAATGGTAAAATTGTAGTTTTAACCTTTATTTCATGTTTTCTTCTCAGAACACTTATTTCTTCAATTGAGCCCTCTTCTAAGTTATGTATGAGCTTTTATTCTCTTTAGTAGGTCAAAATAAGCTAGCTAGGGCTCATGATGAGGCTCTCATCAATTGTCCCCTCTAGATCTACGTAGTGTAGGTCCAGCTTGATTGGTTGGAATGAAATATTGCTTAAGGCTCCTTTGACCGGCCATTTCTACCCTTGAAAGGTTTCTTCTTAAGATTCTTTCAGGTTCAGGATCAAACACAAGTTGTCTCCTAAGAGGATGCCTACCAAGCATGCACTACAAACACAATTCAGAAGGACTTGTTCGGTCTTTACAAATTTAGGCTTTTCACTTTAGTTCAAATTGTAGGTGACAAAGCAAGTTGCCCAATCAATTACATGCCTATTGTCAAACTTCGAAATGCCTAAAAAGACCTAGTTGGAGCTTAGGTATTCTTCCCTAAATCTCAAATGGTAAAGCAAATCCAAAGATGGAAGATCGAGGGATGCAAGTAGGCTTAAGCCTTCCTTTGAAGCTGTGCTTTCACGGTGCTTCTCAACTACCCCTAAAAATTCGTGACAAGGTATCCTCCTCTTTGGATTTACAAAACCTTTGATCTCAAGTTCCGAACACTTCAGAATCCAACGGTAGGAGGGCACTTGTCCTAGTCGTTCCAAGACTTAGGAGTGTCTAAATAAGTGCCATGGTGCAAGAGATATAAGTGTGCATACACTGTAAAAAGATTTTGAATTTTGAATTGCACACCACGTTTGACAATCAAGTCCTTGATTTTTAGATGTCCCTCCTTTAATTAGTCCTTTTTCACGAATATATGTGACCACTTGTTAGATCGCTTCAAGATAAATTATGTGGTCTTCGAATTAAGTCCAAATGAAATGTGTGATCAAGAATGGGATGCAAAGTAAGAAAATGTGTACCTTGCTTCTAGCAATCAACAATGCAAGAATGCACGTAATGCAGAGAAGTAAATCTAGAGGCTGCTCATATAGACCTAAATGTTTTGTCCTAAGGGCAGGCAGCTCATTTTTTTTATTATTATTATTTTTAACTACTTACGCACAAGTAAATAAAAGTAAATAATCCACAAAATAAATTAAAAAATCTAAATCTAAAGAAAAGGGAACAAGCTCCCAAAAATTACCCAACACGAGCCTAAAACAAATTGGGGAACAAACCCCTCAAAATATACCTCAGAATAAGGGTTTCAAACCAAATGTGCAATGAAAAATTAAGTCTAAAGTCTTAATCCTACTCTAACCAAATCCACGACTAAATGTATAGAGATGATCGTCGCGTCCCCATCCTTCCCCTCCTTTGCAAGGTAGCTAGACCAATTTCTCCTCTGGCGACGTCAAGAGTTTCCTCTCACGATGGCTGATTCCTTGCACAAATTTCTCGCACAGAAAAAATAATAAATGGTCAGATCACTATGCAATGAGAAATAATCAAAAATAAAATCAGGTGAAATTATTGCGTCTGTTGCCTCCCCCGGCAACGGCGCCATTTGACGAGTCAATTCTTTGCTTTTAAAGCCGTTTGTTACATAAAATGACGCATCGTTTGTAGTTCTATGTGGTGGAAAAATCTACTAATTAATAATTAAAATAACCACTCGCAAAAGAGTGGATTGTGTCCACAGAGAGGCAATGACGTATTTAAACTCACACCGGTTAAAAATATATGTTCACAATTAGTTTCGACGAGAATTGAGCCAAATCTGCCTTCAGATTAAGAAAGCATCAAGAGAACATGCTGAAATGGCAATTTTGAACAACTAACGAATACTTTTTGCAATGCAGCTTAATAAAATATTAATAAAATATGATAATGGCATAGAATGTAAATATTAATGGGGCTTTTACTGTAGAAAAACAAGGGAACTTCTTCCCCTTATCTGCGCGCGAGGAGGAAGGAACTGCCGGAGGCGTGAAGCTCAGAGGAGGATCTCTAGACCGAGGGCTCCGTGATGGCGGTCGCGGCGAAGTGCAAGATGCTCCGAGGTGGCTGGACGGAGGAACGGTAATGGTGGGTTCCGGTGTGGGCTGAAGTGCCGCAGGCTGTGCGGGCGTGGATGGGCGCGGCTGAGGTCCTGGCGAGGAGACGCACGCACTGGACTACACACGCGCAGAGGGTGGTGCTATTGGCGGATGCACCGCTGCTGCTGGATGCTATTGGCCATGCGCTGCAAGCATCGATGACGCGCTGCAGGGTGTGCAACAGAGGTGCAGTGTCCTTTACGTGCATGGCGGGTAGGCTGGAGACGCTGCTGCAGGAGGTGAGGTGCGCCGAGGGGTGCTGCTGTAGGAGGTGCGTACATGCATGGGTGAGGAGCTGGTGGTCGGTGCTACACGCTGGTGGGTGCGCCGGCTGCGTGCATGACTAAAGGTGCTGCAGGGTGCGCGCGTGGGCTTGTGCAGCTAGAGGGGCGTGGGTGTGAAGGAGGTGAGGCGCAGCAAGGGCATGCGTGGTGGATGCTATAGGAGGTGGGGCGGAAGTGTGCAGCCGGAGGGGTGCTGGCGTGAAGGAGAGGCCGGTTGCTGTTGTGTGTGGGGACGAAGCTTCAGACATCAGGGAAACTTCCCGGACGTCTTAACTGATGGGGACGAGAAGTTGCAGTGGTGATTGTTGGTGATGATGGCGAGGGTGGTGCACGCTGAGGTGCTCACAGTAATGCAGACAAGCTCCAGATGGCGGTGTGGCCTGTCACGCCACATGCCCACGGTGGTGGAGGCTCATCGCCAAGGTTGAGGCCGTTGGTGGTGGAACGGACAAGAGATCAACTCTCTGCATAGTGGTGGGTCATTGGGATGGTGACCTCATGTACAAGGCAGGCTCCCTCCTCCTTTTGTAGCCACTTGCATGGATTTGAATGGAGAGGCGGGAGCAAATCCACATTCTCCGCTCATCCTTGAATGCAGGTTTTAGTGCGGCAACTGGTGGCGTTGGAGCGGTGAATTCTGCAGAGAGAAGAGAAAATGATAATAATAAAAAAAAGATTGGTCAATTATGTTCATACCCTCAGTAAAAATGTTAATGCATATAATGCATGCAATGCACCTAATTGGTTAACTAATTCAATGAATGTAATTCTAAGTTAATTCTAAATGCGTTTAAACATGAATGCAACGCATGAATTATGTAATTAAATCAGAAATATGAATTAATCTATTTACATCCTAATGCATGTTAAATAAATGTTATAATTAACTTAATGTCTAGGCACTTAAATATTTAAATAGCCCACAAATATGGGCTAATCATTTGGGCCGCACCACTCAACCTAAAATCAACTCACCAAGTAATTTCCTCTAAGGGTTTTCAATCTAGGTTCATACTAGGCACTCCACTTTATTTCTATTTTTAAGGGAAAACAATCTTCACCTATGCTTGAAAACCTATTTTGCCTCCAATTTTATTGAAATCAACCTAATTCTGAACCCTAAAAGCTACTTAAGCAAGATTTGAACATTAAAATCTATGCATCACAAACAATCTTGCTTGAAAACCCTAGTTGTGCATGCACTTACATATACTCAATCAATCATTAAGGGCACAACTCATTTTAAGGGCCCATCACATTCCATAAGCACTGCAATCCCAGGCCTCAATAAAATCGAGTAGACTTTGGCCTTAAGGACTGATTCGCTCTTTGGGGCCTAGTCTGAGATTGATTACGATTAACTTACTTATATTGATTAATTTGATGTCTAGCTAGGGGAGTAGCGTCAAACGACCGCTGCTGGGGGCTACACTAGGAACCGAAGGCGCAAGCCGAAGGAAGAACCTTCTCCTCAATCCCTCCTAACTGGTTGGATTGAGCAGACACAAGTAGAGTAAATCGTCTATAATCTTAAGGCAGGTTTTGGGAGTTTGTAGATCCTTAAGCTACCCCACTTAAGGACATGCTTGTTTTGTTGTGCTGCAGGGTCCTTATCCCCAGTCCTTCTGACCTTTTCCTGGTTTATGCTGAGAAGAAGGTCATTGAATCCCTGATTGGAAGGACCACTAGAGTATTCTAGGAGGCGTAGATTGGATTTTAGCCAAATTGATCCCATGGCCGATCAACAACCTCCTCTACCCTGGGATCCATATGAGGAATTTCGAAGGCAGCTGGAACAAATGCAGAGAATGCAAGAATGGTTCCAAAGAATGCAGGGCGCTCAGCCCTTGAAGGATTTTTATGATCCTTCAAATTACGGGGAACGTCTCGGCATCCATATTTCAGTCGGAGACGTAGAAATCAAGCCCCAGGTGTTAAGCCTGATCAAACATTACCATGGGCTTGGCTATGAAGACCCATTTCAGCACTTTGAGGACTTGACCACTTTGGTCCAGACCACCAAGGCACAAAATGTGAATGAGGAGCAAGCTCTTCTCCACTCTCTTAGGGATAAAGCTGCTCATTGGTATAGGACTATAGGAAGACCAATTGCAACTTGGAATGAGTTGAAATCGACCTTTCTGAAGAAATTCTTCCATGTCGGATGTACCAATGCTTTGAGACGGGCAATCACTACCTTTACCCAGCGGCCGAGGGAGTAGTTTCATGTGGCTTAGGAGTGATTCCAGGACCTATTATGGAGGTGTCCACACCACGAGGTGCCAAAATGGCAACTCGTGTAGATCTTCTACCACGGGTTAACTGAGCAACTCAGAAATCATGTGGACGCTTCTTGCGGAGGCAATTTCTTCAATAAAGACGTAGATAGCGCACGTGATTTGTTTGAAGAAATGAACGAGAATTCAATCAATCATGCCTCCATGGATACTTTTAACCGGTCCCAGCAGCCCAGATCGAATGTTAATGTAGTCCACGACTCTCATTCATTCGATATGGAATTGATTTGTAATAAACTTGATAAGGTGGACTTGGTTGCTAAGAGAATGGAAGAGTGGATGGCTAGAAATTCAATGAACAACTCTCGATCCACTCAATCCCAGAATTCGGGATTCCATTCGTCACGAGCTCCTTCTGGATGGGAGTTCGTGAATCAACTTGATGCGGCTCAACCTGCGAGCCAGCATTATTCTAAACCCCACGGGTTCCAAAGTGGGGCCTTTGATCCCAGTTTTCTGATCCTTCCCTTTCTTTCTCTCCATCCTCATCCTATGAGGATGTTTGTGCTGTACAGGAGAACGTTAGATCCAACCCCTACTCTAATGCTTATAATCCAGGTTGGAGAAACCACCCTAACTTCTTCTGGAAAAACCTGGGGCAACAGACCCAATTCCGACCTAGCAACTATGCTCCATAATGACCGATGGGTCAGGGTCATGTTTATACTCAGTTGCCCCCGAATCAGGTCAATCAGCCAGCTTGGAATGCCCGTCAACCCGTAGGGCAGGCTGATTTGAACCGACAAATGGTAGAGATGCAAGGATCCATGCTCCAGCTCATGCAGCAAATGAAAACCTCACTGGACAACTTGCAAACCGGGCTTATAGCTAACTCTCGTCAACCCAGATCTCTCCCATCCCAACCCATACCCAACCAGCGAAATATCCTAAATACGGGCAACCAAGCCCATGGGTACGGAAATTAGAGGGACCCGCACGCACATGCTTAGGTGGTTGAGCAGGGTCCTTCCTTTCTTCTTCTTCTGCACATCAACAATTCTTGGCTAATGAAGCCCCTCCAATCTTTCCTAACCCTCCCTAAGACCCAAACTTGTATGCATCTGCAAATTCTGTTACCTTGAGAAGTGGTAAACAAACTCAAGATCCACAACCACACTGTTCTGATTTACCAAATCCTGAAGAACCTGAGGAGAGAAAGGAGAATTCTAGCGAAGAAATCAAGGCTCAGGAACCTAATTCCAAAGATCCGACTCATGTTCCTTTTCTTGAAGCCTTGATCAGATCAAGGAAGAAGTCTGTTGATAGTGATGAGGAGCTTCTAAATATTTTCAAGAATGTTGAGATCAATATCTCGCTCCTCGATGCTATCAAGCATATACTGGCTTACATGAGATTTTTAAAGGATTTATGTACACAAAAGCGTAAGTCGAGAGAATCTGTTCCGAGGAAGGTAGTACTCTCCGAGCAGGCTAATTCTGTTATCCTGCACCACCTCCCTCAAAATAAGAGAGATCCAGGTGCTCCGTTGATTTCTTGTGTCATCGGAGATTACACTTTTGATAGAGTACCTTTGGATCTGGGTGCATCCACTAACCTAATTCTGACTTCTCTTTATGTGAAGTTTGGATTAGGTGAACTTCGGCCGACTTCAGTAATGCTGTAGTTAGTGGACCGTTCGATCACAAATCCATGAGGTGTTATTAAGATGTTATTGTTAAGGTTAAGGATTTCTATTTTCCTATAGATTTCCTTGTCGTTGACATGGATGTACCCGAAAATCTGAGGAACACGCCCATCATTTTGGGGTGGCCATTCCTGGCTACCACTAAGGCCAACATTAACTGTGAAAGCGGTAGCATGGAAATCGCCTTTAGGGATCAACGAATGAAATTGGATATTTTTAAGGCGATTAATAAATTTGAGGATTGTGGATTTATGGAGGAACTTGAGGATGATGATGTTGAAACTTGTATGATGGTTTCTGCAATTGAAAGTTCCTCCTTTGATGATGAATTGGACCTGCAACCCTCTTTGGCAAGCCCGCCATCTTCTGAAGAGGTTATTAATTTTGTTCACTCTCAACCTCTTCCTCTTGATGAGTCATCAGCATCTTCCTTACCTTCAATCATCAACCCACCCCAGCTTGAACTGAAACCATTGCTTGACAATTTGAAATATCAATTTTTAGGACCACACAAGATGTTCCCTGTGATTATCAGTACTAAATTAACAAAGGAGCAGGAGATTAAATTGATTAAGGTCCTGAAGGAACACAAGGGGTAATTGGTTGGACCATTCATGACCATAGGGGGATCGAGCCATCTTACTGCAATCATAGAATAATTTTGGAAGATGGATCCCGCCCTTCTTGCCAGATGCATAGGAGATTAAATCCAAATATGCGAGAAGTGGTCAAGAAGGAGATTATTAAGTGACTCGATGCAGGAATCATTTATCTGATCTCTAATAGTCCCTGGGTAAGTCCCGTGAAGATTGTTCCCAAGAAAGTTGGGATTCCCATTTTGACTAATGAGAGAGGAGAATCTGTCACAACTCGTTCAGCTTCCTCTTGGAGGGTTTGTATCGATTACAAGAAACTGAACACAGCCATGAAAAAGGATCATTTCCCTCTGCCTTTCATTGATCAAATCTTGGAAATCTTAGCCAGGCAGAAGTACTTCTGTTTTCTTGATGGTTACTCGGGATACAACCAAGTTCCTAGCCATCTCAAGGATCAGGAAAAACTACTTTCACCTATCCCTACGGAACCTTTGCTTTCCGTAGGATGCCATTCGGTTTATGCAATGCACCTGCGACTTTTCAAAGGTGTATGTTAGCCATATTCTCTGACATGGTGGGAGAGTTTATGGAAGTCTTCATGGACGATTTCTTTATTTTTGGAGAATCATTTGACTCTTGTCTAGCTAATCTAGAAATGATTCTTAAATGATGCATCAAAACAAGATTGGTCCTTAGCTGGGAAAAGAGTCATTTCATGACACAAGAAGGCATCGTCTTGGGTCATGTAATCTCTGAATGGAGAATTGAAGTGGATAAAGCTAAGGTTAATGCTATCGCTAAACTTCTGCCTCCCACATCTGTTAAACAAATTCGATCATTTCTTCATCATGTGGGATTCTACAGAAGATTCATCAAGGACTTTTCGAAGGTTGCTCGTCCTCTGAGCAATTTTCTCGCCAAAGAAACGCCATTTATTTTCAACGAATCATGTCATAAGGCATTTGATTTTCTTAAAATGGCAGTCACTTGTGCTCCGATGCTGCATCCACCAGTTTGGACAATCCCTTTTGAGATCATGATCGACGCTTCTGATTACACGGTCAGGGCTATTTTGGGTCAAAAAGTTGATAGGAAGCCCTCTGTCATCAACTACACTAGTAAAACTATAGATGAAGCCCAGAGAAATTACATTGTTACTAAGAAAGAATTACTAGCCGTAGTATTTGCTTTGGAAAAATTCAGGGCTTATCTCTTAGGGTCTCATGTCATTATTTATACCGACCACTCAACCTTGAGACATCTCTTGGCCAAAAAGGATGCCAAACCCCGGCTTATTAGTTGGATTCTTCTACTTTAAGAATTTGATCTTGAAATCAAGGATAAATCCAGGGTACAAAATGTGGTGGCTGATCATTTGTCGAGACTTCTAAGTGATTCTTCTCTTCCGGACATCCCCATTGCTGATACTTTTCCAGACGAAACCATCGTTACAATTTCAGATGTCCAAACCCTGTGGTTTGCTGACATTGTTAATTATTTGGCCATTGGTCAAATCCCCTAGGATTGGACCAAGCAATAATGGGATAGACTCAAATCTGAGGCCAAATACTACTTCTGGGAGGACCCTGAACTATACCACATCAGCTCTAATCAGATTATTCGCTGATATGTTCCGAAGAATGAATTCAACAGTATACTCGAGTTCTGCCATGCATCAACATGTGGTGGACACTTCTCTGGGAAAAAGATGGTTGCAAAAATTTTGCAATCTGGATTCTATTGGGTACCTTTATTCAAGGATGCCTAAGATTTCTCAAGGTTGTGTTCCTGATGTCAGGCACTCGGGAGCATAACTAAGAGAGATATGATGCCTTTAAACCCAATTCTTCCTGTCGAAATCTTTGACGTTTGGGGCATCGATTTCATGGGACCCTTTCTCTCTTCATTTGGACATCAGTACATTCTCGTCGCTGTTGATTAGATGTCCAAATGGATTGAGGCGATTCCCACCCGAACCAATGACCACAAGGTGGTCATCGATTTTGTCCAAAAAAACATCTTCAGTAGGTTCGGGATACCAAGGGCCATCATCAGTGATGGTGGTACTCATTTCACGAATGACCAGTTCCATAATTTGCTGGCTAAATATGGGGTTAATCACCGAATCTCCACACCTTATCATCCTCAAACAAATGGACAGGCCGAGATCTCCAATCAAGAGATCAAGAATATTCTACTGAAGATGGTTAGGCCTGATCACAAAGACTGGACTCAAAAGCTTGAGGACGCTCTTTAGGCCTACCGTTCGGCGTATAAAATGCACATTGGCATGTCTCTGTTTCGTCTGGTGTATAGAAAGGTGTGCCATTTACCCGTAGAGATTGAACATAGGGCCTTCTGGGCAATCAAGCAGTGCAATTTAGATCTGAGTTTAGCCAGGAAGACCAGGAAACTCCAACTATCTGAGTTGGAAGAGCTTAGAAATGATGCATATGAGAATGCCAAGATCTACAAGGCTCGGACCAAAGCTCTACATGATTAATTGATTTCCCGCAAGAGCTTTGAGCTGAACCAGAAGGTCAGGTTATTCGATTCTCGACTTAAGCTCTTTCCCGGCAAACTCAGGTCGAAATGGAACGACCCGTTCATTATCGACCAGATTTTTCCAAATGGAGCTATTCAGATCTCTGACCCGAAGACGGGTAATTCATTCAAAGTCAATGGTCAACATCTGAAGCCTATTATTGACCGTACTCTTCCAAAACCCGTCTCAGACATGGTTGCTCTAGCCATGTTGTGACTTCTTTGGCTGGACTTCGCCTAGCTGATGGCATTAAACTCAGCAGTTGTACATATGATACAAAGCTAACCCGAGTTTCATATTCAGGTGATATCTTCCGTACTCTACCCTTCCTTTTATGTCTCTTTTTCTCAATGTGGACATTGCATCAGCTAGGAATGGGGGGGTGGATTCATTTTTCAATCATTTTGTCAGCTCTGTGAAATTTTTGTAAATTTTATTTCTCTTCTTATATATGCATAAAAAAAAATTGAATTAGGAAGGAATACTTAGACATTAGGACTTTTCAATCTTAGGAAATATTACATTAGGATCTGAACACAAAGACCCTTCAAGTCTTTTGGCTTAATCAGCCCATGTATCCACTAAAATGTGGATTTATTTTTCGAGTCCTCGCCATCTCAATTCTATTGTAATTTGATTAAATTAGTTTGGGTGATAAGTACATGACTTATCAACCCACCCTCTGATTTGAGGGAACTTTAAGTCTAAAGCATCTCCACACTATCTTTTCACTAACTTGTTGATCGGCGGTTTTAACGGAAATTGGGTAGCTAATGAACCTTCTAGGGTAATATGGCTTGCAAATTATCATGGGTAACAGCCCATAGGTAGGTTTTCTAGAGCCCAATCATTGGACCATTATCTTCTTGCTGCGTTTAGGTAAATCTTAGACCAGGGAAGCCACCTACTAAAAAAAAAGAAAAGAAAAGAAAGAGAAAGTCAAAAAGAAAAAGAAAAGGAGAAAAGAAAAAGAAAATAAAAGAAATAAACCACACTTCGCCGCACGAGTATGGCTGGCAAGTTGTCGGTGGTAACAGCTCATCGACCGGTTGTCCAGAACCCAGCTCAAGAAATGTACTGAAAATTCTCAAAACACTTAGGAAGAAGCGAAGAAGTAGAATAAATCGGGGAGATATACATTAGATTCACCCTTGTGTTGACCCCATAAAACTAAAAGTAGGGAGAAAGTTACCGGTCGTAAAGATACACCTTTAGGCAGAACTCTCTTTTAAAGGTCACCTAGAGGCATAGAAACCTGAAGTCCGTTCTAATTGCCAATCAACGAGTCTATCACATTCACAACAAGATGCTTAGAACTTAGGGTTCTCATCAAATCTTGGGTGGGTCGAATGACCGTAGAAAGCCAATCTTTAACCCTAAACTCAAAAATCCAAAAAAAAAAAATTAAAAAAGAAGAAAAAGAGGAAGAAAATTTTCTTTGAATAAAGCGAGGGCTTAAGGCGGTCTGCATTTTGGCAGATACCCGGGCGCTGTTGTGTCTTTGAAAATTCAGATCCTAAGTAAAAAAATTTCTTAATATTGAAAATAACTTATGCCCAAGTAATCCAACCTAATTCTTTTATAAATAGCATGTAGTTTTTGCTAGTGACTAGCAAAAGATAGGCATGGGGCTGTGATGTGCATACATCTGATTAACCTAAAATGTCTATTAATGAATGTTCTTAGTGTCACATTAGCATCATACATTGTAAATAGTGCATAACATGAATAATCATGTATTTAGATTTAGTTGCATAAATTGTACAGTAATTGTCTCCTTTTTATGGTCAGGGATAGGACGACTTTTTCTCGGGGCCTCGGATCGAAGATCCAACCATACGCATCTAATCAGGGTGACGATTGGAGTTCAACGACTCTAAGATCACCCTAATCGAACATCCGTAGCACCAGATAATGATCGAGGAACCCTAAAGATCAAGCGCCAAGATGGTGTTAATCCGCACCTCAGATGACAAATCCGACCACACAGATGGATTTGAATCGACGATCGCAGCCTAATGGCACGAAAATCGATCCAATCAGATACCCGTGGCACCATCTACATCACTCAGAAGATGGACGGCCAGGATGGCACCTCGTGGCTCCATCTCAGCCACCCAAATCGGCCTGGTCAATCTAGGAGACCGCAGTGCCCTCTCTCTCTCCTCACCACGTGATGGATCTTAGCATTTGGATCTCCATCCAACGGCCACGGATGCCCACACCTTAAAGCATCCACGTGACAACTTAACCGCTATAGCGCAACGGTCAAGGGTTTTAACGTTAAGAAGAGGTGCGGGTTCGAGCCCCCACAAGCCTCAATCTAGTGCAGATGCAAGGAACAACTCAAATTGGGCCATCGGATCAAGGATGAGCGGCAGCGAGAGTGGAGACGTGGCATGCTCAGAGGCCATGATGCGCGAACGCGCGATGAAGTGTTAGCAGTTAGCAACTTTTAAGCCATCCGATCTTACTATCGGACGCCCGAAAATCGACGAACGTGGGCAGCTGAGCGTGGTACGGGTGCACGTCACCCACGATCTGGGCTTTAGTGACGCTTAATTTCATCACTAAAGGCCCCTCATTTAATATTTTGAATTTGTAATGACATTCCTTGCAACTATAAAAGGAGACCCCCTCCATATGAATTTCTCATCCCTTCCTTCTCTTCTCTCCCTCTCCAAAGCTCAAGAGAAGCTTGTCCCACACCCGAGATGCTCCTCAAGAGATAAAATCAATTTTTCGCCCCCATTCTGGAAGCAAATCCTGCGACGACAATGACATGCTTCCTCATTCTCGTTCTTCCTGCCTCGACCTCCTTCTTTCTGCTCCGTTCCTCGTCTTCCAGGTGTCGTCTCGTCTGGCTCATCCTCCAAGCGATCGCCGAGGATGATAACTTCTCTCTCCCATTCCTTTTTCCTGCTTTCTAGAGTAGAATTTTCCTACTTTCTAGTTGTAATAGTTTTCCTACTTTCTAGTGTAATTTCTCGCTTTCCTAGTTGTACAAACATTTTGCAATATCAAATGGATGTTTTCTCTCTCTCTCTCTCTTTCTCTTATTATCTATAGTACTTCATTTCATTGTAATTACTCCTCTTTTTAACAAAAACACAAAAAGAATATAATTGCGAATTTTGATTGACGTAGCCTCCCTGAGTTCGACCTTGGATTTTTGTTCTGGTATAAATTTTATTTGTTGAACCCGAGTTCTTCGCTATTCAAACTACAACGACAGGTTTTCAACACCAAATCCGATAGCATAGTCCTCTGATGTTTCAACACTCACTAAACCTAATTGACTTGGATCATAGTCAATTTCATCAGCCTATTCAATTAGACTCATCAAGTCCAATTGAGCCTTAATCTTAGCACACACTGTCCAATTGGACTCAGTGAGAGTCCAATTGACCTAGACCTAACTTAATTGAGTTGTTTTACTCTCAATTAGGTTTTCACACATCTAATTAAACTTGTGTTAAGTTGAATTGCACTTTACCTTAGTGAATTAGGGTTTACAACCCTAATTTGAGACCTACCTTGACCTAAACCCACTAGAACCTAACCTAATCAACCTAGCCACCTATGTTTTGACCCACACACACCATCGACAAGAAAATACCTAGTGATGTAAACATGTTTACATTGCATAAGATGTCTATTTGTACATGTTCTTAAGCATAGGATTGCATTACACACTATAAATGTTGCGTAACATGCATCATCTTGCATATAGATTAGTTTCAATAAAATGGAGGTTAATTGTCTCCTTTTATGTTCAGGGATAGGGCAAACTTTTTATTGGGGCCTCGGATCGAAGATCCAACAGTATAGAAGTGATCAGGGCGACGATTGGAGTTCAACGACTCCAAGATCGCCCTAATCAGACATCTGTAGCATCAGATAGACACTGAGGAACCATAGAAGATCAAGGGCCAAGATGGTGTGAATCCACACTTCAAATGACAAATTTGATCGCACGGATAGATTCAAATCAACGATCGCAGCCTAATGGCGCGAAAATCAACTCAATCTAACAACCGTGGCACCATCTACATCATCCAGAAGATGGTCGGCCAAGATGGCGCCACGTGGTGCCATCTCAGCCACCCAATAGGCCGCTGCACTCGCTGCACCCTCTCATCTTCGTCACTTCTCCTCCGTTGGATGCGTATCCAACGGTTGTGGATGCGCGTGCCTAAATTCATCTCCATGACACAAGCGCCGCTGTAGAATAGCGAGTGAACATGCTCGCGAGAAGTCAAGGTGCACGTTCGAATCGCGGCTAGCGGGCGAGCGGGCGCGGTGAGCGGGTGCGATTGACCGCTCAATCACAATCGAGAGGTCACGTGTGCACAATAGCACTCACACCGTATCGCACGCCCGCGCGTGACATGCCATCACATGCGCGAGCGCGTGCTGAGCAGGCAGAGAGGCGAGTTAAGTCGTTCGATTGTGAGATTCGCAGATCGTTAACACACGTTTCACGTTTCACGATGGGGCTTTAGCGACGATTTCATCCGTCACTAAAGACCCCTTATTTAATGTTTTGAGATTTAAAAGACCAATTTGCCCTCATTCCTTGCAACTATAAAAGGAGACCTCCTCTATATGAAATTCTCATCCCTTCCTTCTCTTCTTTGCCTCTCCAAGGCTCAAGAGAAGCTTGTCCCACACTCGGGATGCTCCTAGCGAGGTAAAGTCAAATTTTCACTCTTATTTCGGAAGCAGATCCCATGACGATGACGACGTGCTGCCCCATTCTTGTTCCTCCTGCCTCAACCTCCTTCCCGCTTCGTCCTCCTTCATGTAGGCAGCGTATTGTCCAGCTCATCCTCTAAGCGATCGTCGAGGAGGATAACTTATTTCTCCCATTCTTCTTTATAGCTTTCTAAAGTAGAATTTTCCTGCTTCTTAGTGTAGCTGATTTTCTACTTTCTAGTGTAATTCTTCTTTGGTTTTATTGTATAAACATTTTGAATTATTGAATGCATGTTTTCTCTCTCTCTCTCTTTCTCTCTCTCTCTTGTTTATTCTAATTGTTATTATGGCTTCGTTGTAATTACATCGCTTCTCTTTTCAACAAAAATTCTAAAAAAATATAATTACGAATATAGATCGACATAGCTTCCCTGAGTTCAACCCGGGATTTCCATTCCGGTACAAATTTCATTTGTTGAACATGAGTTCTTCGCTTTCATACTATGACAACGGGTTTTCAAAACCAAATACGTTAGCATAGCAACTCGTAGCTTCAACATTTTGGCATTGTTGCCGGGGAGGCAATGATTTCCAATCTTCTTTTCGCATTTCACGCACTATTGTTTTCTAACTTGCTTTCTCTTGTGTCTATTGTTTTGCAGAGACCTCTATCAGGGAATCATCAAGCGGTAGACCGGAGTAAAGTGCAGTTGAAGACAACTGTAAGTGCTCCCCATTCTTCCCCCGTCCATAGATTTCATTTGCCACATTAAATTCAAATTCCAATTAACCTAGGTGTTTGCATAAATCCTAGGAATAGTTTGGTTGTTTGGATTCTCACTCACATTCATTCCACCCTCATTTATAAAAAAAAAATAAAAAGATAATCTTGTGGGGCAATTTTCAACAAACACACAACATTCAAGGCACTTAACCTAATTGATTTGTTTCTACTCAATCGGGTTTTGATCTGTGGAATCGGTACACACAAAGCAACACATAAAAAGTAGAAATCATTCTAGGTTAACCATCTTTGTGTGCCTAACTTAGTGGTGCATTTGTGACCAGTTATTTGAGTTGTTTGGGCTGCACCACTCTACTTAAAATCAACTCATCAAGTAGCTCCTTCTTAGGGTTTTCAATCTAGGTCTATCCCAGGCACTCCACTTTCTTTTTGGTTTTAAAGGGAAGCAATCTTCACCCGTGTTTGACAACCTAGTTTGCCTCGAAACTTGATTTCAATCAACCTAATTTGAAACCCTAAAAGCTAATTAAGCAAGATTTGAACATTAAAATCCATGCATCATAAATAATCTTGCTTGAAAACCCTGGTTGTGCATGAACTTATACAATTCTCAATCAATCATTAAGGGCACAACCCATTTTAAGGGCCCATTACATTCCATAAGCACCACAATCCTAGGCCTTAATAAAATTGAGTAGACGTTGGCCTTAAGGTCTGATTTACTCTTCAGGGCCTAATCTAAGATTGTCCTTGATTAACCTACTTGTACTAATTAATCTGATGTCTAGCTTGGGGAGTAGCATCAAACGACCGCAGCTGGGGGGTACACTAGGAACCGAAGGCGAAAGCCGAAGGAAGAACCTTCTCCCCAGTCCCTCCTTCTAACTGGTTGGATTGAGTAGTCACAAGTAGAGTAAATCATTTGCAATCTTAAGGCAGGTTTTGAGAATCAGTAGATCCTTAGGCTACCCCACTTAAGGACAACCTTGTTTTGTTGTGCTGCAGGGTCCCTATCCCCAATCCTTTCGACCTTCTCCTAGTTTATGCTAGGAGCACGGTCATTGAATCCCATATTGAAAGGACCATTAGAGTATTCTAGGAGGCGCAAATTTGATTTTGGCCAAATTGATCCCATGGCCAACCAACAGCCTCCTCTGCCTGGAAATCCACAAGAAGAATTTCGAAGGCAGCTGGAACAAATGCAGAGCATGCAAGAATGGTTCCAAAGAATGCAGGGCGGTCAACCCTTGAAGGATTTCTATGATCCTTCAAATTACGGGGAATGTCCCGGTGTCGAGATTCCAGCCGGTGACGTAGAAATCAAGCCCCAGGTGTTAATCTTGATGAAACATTATCATGGGTTTGGCTCTGAGGATCCGTTTTAGCACTTGGAGGACTTGACCACTTTGGTCCAAACCACCAAGGCATGAAACGTAAACGAGGAGCAAATGATCATGAGGCTCTTCCCCCACTCTCTTAGGGATAAGGCCGCGCATTGGTACAGGACAATAGGAAGACCAATTGCAACTTGGAATGAGTTGAAATCGGCCTTTCTAAAGAAATTCTTCCCAGTCGGACGTACCAATTCCTTGAGACGGGCAATCACTACCTTTACCCAGCGGCCGGGGGAGTAGTTTCATGTGTCCTGGGAGCGATTCCAGGACCTATTGCAAAGGTGTCCACACCACGAGGTGCCGAAATGGCAACTCGTGCAGATCTTCTATCATGGGTTGACTGAGCAACTCAGAAATCATATGGACGCTTCTTGCGGAGGCAATTTTCTCAATAAAGACGCAGATAGTGCACACGATTTATTTGAGGAAATGAGCGAGAATTCAATCAATCATGCCTCCATGGATACATTTAACCAATCCCAGCAGCCTAGATCAAATGTCAATGAAGTCCATGACTCTCATTCATTTGATATGGAATTGATTTGTAACAAACTTGATAAGGTGGACTTGGTTGCTAAGAGAATGGAAGAGAGGATGGCTGGAAATTCTATGAACAACTCTCGATCACTCAATCCCAAAATTCGGGATTCCATTCTTCACGAGCTCCTTCTGGACGGGAGTTCGTGAATCAACTCGATGTGGCTCAACCTGTGAGTCAGCATTTTTTGGAACCCCATGGGTTCCAAACTAGGGCTTTTGATCCTAGTTTTTCTTATCCTTCCCTTTCTTTCGCTCCATCCTCACCCTATGAGGATGTCTATGCTGTACAAGAAAATGTTAGATCCAACCCTTACTCTGATGCTTATAATCCGGGTTGGAGAAACCACCCTAACTTCTCTTGGAAAAACCCAAGGCAACAAACCCAATTTCGACCCGGTAACTATGCTCCGTAGCAACCAATGGGTCAGGGTCATGTATATACTCAGTTGCCTCCAAATCAGGTCAATCAGCTAGGTTGGGATGCCCGTCAACCCGCGGGGCAGGCTGATTTGAACCGACAAATGGTAGAGATGCAACGATCCATGCTCCAGCTCATGCAGCAAATGAAAACCTCACTGGACAACTTGCAGTCCAGGCTCATTGCTAACTCTCGTCAACCTGGATCTCTACCATCCCAACCCGTACCCAACCCATGAAATATTCTGAATCCGAGAAACCAAGCCCTTGGGTATAGAAATCAGAGGGACCCACACGCACATGCTTAGGTGGTTGAGCAGGGTTCCTCCTCTTCTTCTTCTTCTGCAAATCAACAATTTCTAGCTAATCAAGCCCCTCCAATCTTTCCTAACCCTCCCTAAGATCCAAACTCTTATGCATCTGCAAATTCTGTCACCTTGAGGAGTGGTAAGCAGACTCAGGATCCACAACCACACTATTCTGATCTACTGAGTCCTGAAGAACCTGAGGAGAGAGAGGAGAATTCTAGAGAAGAAATCAAGGCTTAGGAACCTAATTCCAAAGATATGACTCATGCTCCTTTTCTTGAAGCCTTGATCAAATCGAAAAAGAAGTCTGTTGATAGCAACGAGGAGCTTCTTAATCTATTTAAGAATGTTGAGATCAATATCCCGCTCCTCGATGCTATCAAGCACATACTGGCTTACGTGATATTTTTAAAGGATTTATGTACACAAAAGCGTAAGTCGAGAAAATCTATTTTGAGGAAGGTGGTACTCTTCGAGCAGGCTAGTTCAGTTATCCTACACCACATCCTTCAGAAAAAGAGAGATTCAGTTGCTCCGTTGATTTCTTGTGTCATCGGAGATTACACATTTGATAGTGCACTTTTGGATCTGGTGCATCCATCAACCTCATTCCAACTTCTCTTTACGAGAAGTTTGGATTAGGTGAACTTCGGCCAACTTCAGTAATGCTATAGTTAGTGGATCGCTCGATCACAAATCCGTGAGGCGTTATTGAAGATGTTATAGTTAAGGTCAAGGATTTCTATTTTCCTGTAGATTTCCTTGTCCTTGACATGGATGTACCTGAAAATCTGAGGAACACGCCCATCATTCTGGGGCGTCTATTTTTGGCTACCGCTAAGGCCAACATTAATTGTGAAAGTAGTAACATGGAAATCGCCTTTGGGGATCAACGAATGAAATTAGATATTTTTAAGGCAATTAATAAATTTGAGGATTGTGGATTTATCGAGGAACTTGAGGATGATAATGTGAATATTGAAACTTGTATGATGGTTTTTGCAATTGAAAGTTCCTCCTTTGATGATGAATTGGACCCGCAACCCTCTATGGCAAACCTGCCATCTTCTGAAGAGGTTATTGATTTTGTTCACTCACAACCTCTTTCTCTTGTTGAATCTTCAGCATCGTCCTTACCATCAATCATCAACCTACCCTAGCTTGAACTGAAACCATTGCCTGAGAATTTGAAATATCAATTTTTAGGACCTTAGAAGACGCTCCCTGTGATTATCAGTGCTAAATTAACAAAGGAGAAAGAGATTAAATTGATCAAAGTCCTGAAGGAACACAAGGAGGCAATTGGTTGGACCATTCATGACCTTTGGGGGATCGAACTATCTTACTGCAATCATAGAATATTCTTGGAAGATGGATCCCGCCCTTCTCGCCAAATGCAGAGGAGATTAAATCCAAATATGCGAGAAGTGGTCAAAAAGGAAATCATCAAGTGGCTCAATTATTTATCCAATCTCTGATAGTCCCTGGGTAAGTCCTATGCAAATTGTTACGAAGAAAGCCGAGATTACCGTTGTGACTAACGAGAGAGGAGAATCTGTCACAACTCGTTCAGCTTCCTCTTGGAGGGTTTGTATTGATTATAGGAAGCTGAACACAGCCACTAAAAGGGATCATTTTCCCCTGCCTTTCATCGATCAAATCTTGGAAAGACTAGCCGGGCAAAAGTACTTATGTTTTCTTGATGGCTACTCGGGATACAACCAAGTTCCTATCCATCTCGAGGATCAGGAAAAAACTACTTTCACCTGTCCCTATGGAACCTTTGCTTTCCGTAGGATGCCTTTCGGTTTATGCGATGCACCTGCGACTTTTCAAAGGTGTATGCTAGCCATATTTTCTGACATGGTGGGAGAGTTTATGGAAGTCTTCATGGACGATTTCTCTATTTTCGGAGAATTGTTTGCCTCTTGTTTGGCTAATCTGGAAATGATTCTTAAGCGATGTATCAAAACACGATTGGTCCTTAGCTGGGAAAAGAGTCATTTCATGACCCAGGAAGGCAACGTCTTGGGTCATGTAATCTCTAAACGGGGAATCGAAGTAGATAAAGCTAAGGTTGATGCTATCGCTAAACTTCCACCTCCCACATCTGTTAAACAAATCCGATCATTTCTTGGTCATGTGGGATTCTATAGAAGATTCATCAAGGATTTCTCAAAGGTTGCTCGTCCCTTGAGCAATCTTCTTGCCAAAGAAACGCCGTTTGTTTTCGACGAATCATGCTGAAAGGCATTTGATTTCCTGAAAACAGCAATCACCTATGCTCCAATATTACAACTGCCAATTTGGACAGCCCCTTTTGAGATCATGACCGACGCTTCTGATTATGCGGTCGAGGCTGTCTTGGGTCAGAAAATTGATAGAAAGCCCTCTGTCATCTACTACTCTAGTAAAACTCTGGATGAAGCCTAGAGGAATTACACTGTTACTGAAAAAGAATTACTAGCTGTAGTGCTCACTTTGGAAAAATTCAGGGCTTATCTCTTAGGGTCTCATGTTATCATCTATACTGACCACTCGGCCTTGAGACATCTCTTGGCCAAAAAGGATGCTAAACCCTTGCTTATTCGTTGGATTCTTCTGCTTCAAGAATTTGATCTTGAAATCAAGGATAAAATTAGAGTACAAAATGTGGTGGCAGATCATTTGTCGAGACTTCTAGGTGATTCTTCTCATCCGTACATTCCGATTGTTGACACTTTCTAGACAAAGCTGTTCTTACAGTTTCAGGTGTCCACACCCCATGGTTTGCTAGCATTGTTAACTATTTGGCTGTTGGTCAAATCCCTCAGGATTGGACCAAGCAACAATGGGATAAACTCAAATCTGAGGCCAAATACTACTTCTGGGAGGACCCTGAATTGTACCGCATCGACTTTGATCAAATTATTCGCCGATGTGTACTAGAGGATGAATTCAACAGTATACTCGAGTTCTGCCATGCATCTGGGTATGGTGGATATTTCTCCGGGAAAAAGACAACTGCAAAAATCTTACAATCTGGCTTCTATTGGCCGTCTTTATTTAAGGATGTCCAGGATTTCTCAAGGTCATGTTCTCGATGTCAAGCACTCAGGAGCATAACTAAGAGAGATATGATGCCCCTAAACCCAATTCTTCCTATCGAAATTTTCAATGTTTAGGGCATCGATTTCATGGGACCTTTTCTTCCTTCATTTGGACATCAGTACATTCTTGTTGCTGTTGATTATGTGTCCAAATGGATTGAGGCAATCCCCACCTGAGCCAATGACCACAAGGTGGTCATCGATTTTGGCAAGAAAAATATCTTCAGCAGTTTTAGGATTCCGAGGGCCATCATCAGTGATGGTGCCACTCATTTTACTAATGCCCAATTCCGAAATTTATTGGCCAAATACGGGGTTAATCATCGAATTTCCACACCTTACCATCCCTAGACGAATGGACAAGCCAAGATCTTCAATCGGGATATTAAGAATATTTTGCAGAAAACGGTTAGGCCTGATTGCAAGGACTGGACTCAAAAGCTTGAGGATGCTCTTTGGGCCTACCGCACGATGTATAAAACGCCCATCGACATGTCTCCATTCCGTTTGGTGTATGGAAAGGCGTGCCATCTACCCGTAGAGATTGAACACAGGGCATTCTGGGCGATCAAACAATGCAATTTAGATCTGAATCTAGCTGGGAAGACTAGGAAATTCCAACTATCTGAGTTGGAAGAGCTTAGAAATGATGCATACGAGAATGCCAGGATCTACAAGGCTCGGACCAAAGCTCTACATGATCATTTGATTTCTCACAAGAGCTTTGAGCCGAACCAGAAGGTCTAGTTATTAGATTCTAAAATTAAGCTCTTTCCTGGAAAACTTAGATCTAAATGGAATGGCCCATTCATAATTGACCAGATTTTTCCAAATGGAGCCGTTCAAATTTTTGACCCAAAGATGGGTAACACATTTAAAGTCAATGGTCAACGTCTGAAGCCTGTTATTGACCGTACTCTTCCAGAACCCGTCTCAGACATGGTTGCTGTAGCAATTCTGTGACTTCTTTGGCTGGACTTCACCTAGTTGATGGCATTAAACTCAGTAGTTGTACATATGACACAAAGCTGACATGAGCTTCATATTCAGGTGACATCTTTCATACTCTACCCTTTCTTTCATATCTCTTTCTCAATGTGGACATTGCATCAGCTAGGCATGGGGGGGTGGATTCATTTTTGAATCATTTGGTCAGTGATTGCATAGCAAAAATACACCAATAATGATGTCATCTTATGTTATTTCCTAGCTCTATCATTGTATCTTATGTAACTATAGTGGCATTTGTACATAGACACATGCATGCCTTTCTTTTAAAAGAGGGGAGGAGAGTGAATAATTGGCCATCTAATTAACATCTTCATCAAGGGTTGCATTGCAAATTCGCCATTCTCTTTTTTTTTATTTTGACTTTGAATTCTTCTCCCTCGCGCGGCTCAGGGCATGGGGCATGCACCTCTTCGCGCCATTCCTCGACCAGCAGCATGGCTGGACTTCCTCTGCCAGCAGCATGGCGGTGGCATGCGTCTCCTTCTTTAAAAGGTGTTGCCCTCTCGCTTGCGGAAAGAGCCTGGAACACACACCACCCCCAGACACCTTTCTCCAGGCCAATCTCCTCCCCTCTCCCTCTTCATACGTAGTATCTCTTCTCACTGAAGAGACACACTGCAGGTAGGACAAAGCTCACAGTGGTCCAATGACCACCACTGTGAGTTCCACCACCGCCCAGCTCCTTCGTGAGTAGGTGGGCGTGGTGGTTTCACCCTCTGTTTTCACCGCTGAACACCATCGCCACCATTGTTAGAGCATCAAGGTTAGATGCTCCAGCAGCAGCAACGGCCACCAGCAGCAGCGTAGGCCACCATGCGCATGCCAGCAGACGTCTGCAAGCTCTCCCCACGCGCATAGGTGCTTCCCAGCACGCCTACGCACGCAGAACCGACGCTACTGGTCACCTACTCCCACGCAGCACTATAGCCACTATTCACGCCTCTTAGCACGACACTGTAGCCACCGACTTGTTTCTCACTTAGCCGATGGCACAGCGCTCTCTCTCTTCGCCCGCAACCCACTCCAGCCGGTTGCCCGCGTCTGCTCCCGCACTCGCGTCTACGCCCACTCCCGCCCGCTCCCGCCCGCAGCGCTGTGCGCTGTGCTACGCAGTGTGCTATGTTGCCCTCTCTCTCACATTCCCGCACCAGCCTACGCGCGAAGGCAGTACACGCACTCCCTCCAGTGCCTGCGCGTAGCCCTTGTATGCCTTCGCATGCCCTAGCGACCAGACAACAGACGCTCCCGCCAGAAGACTTAACGTGCCCGCTCTCTCTCACAGTCACCCGCCAGTTCACGCACACACACACTCACTTATACACACTCACGTGTACTCTCTCACACACACTTGTACACACACACACCCTTATAAACTCACTTCTACACACATATATATTTATATATCCACTCACTTATATACATAAATATATATCTACATATATATATATATACACATACATATATACATATATATATCTATAATATCTATATACATAGATACTTATATAAATATATCTATATACATATATACATATACATATCTATATACATATATTACTATATATATATATATATATATATATATATATAGTTATAAATATATATATATACATATACATATATATATATATTTACATATCTATATATATATATAACTACATATACACCTATATAGTTATAACCCTATCTATATACACACACACACACACATATATATATATATATATTTACATACACATCACATACCTGTATCCATATGCCCTTGCACTAGTCACTCCACCACACATTATATCGCGGGAATATCTGCACCAGTTGCTGATATTCCCCGATACCCGCGTAAAGCAAGCGCCTCCGCAAACACTCCCACACATCCATCCCACACTCTACGCAGCACGTCGTCTTGTTGGTTGCATCTTACTAGACGTGGACCAACTCGATACTGTGCTACACGCCATTTCCACTTCCACCCCCACCCCTATATATATAATATATATATATATCTATATATATAGAGACTGTATTTATTTCTCTACAAGGAACCTACCTTGTTTTTATTTCTCTATTAAAAAGATAAAAGAAAAAAAAAAAGAGTAAAAGAGAAAAGATAATCCTTGTCTTGCAGGTACTCGGTCTTGCGAATAGCAGGACCAGTTTTTTTGGAAACCCTAAGTTGGCTCAAAGCGAAGAACAATTTAGCTTAAAGCCAAGAACTTGATTTTGAGGGTGTGCCTCAAGGACGATATTATCAACAAAAAAATCTTAAACAGAAAAGAATCAAAAATATAATAAACGCACGGAAGAGATACATTTTAGGAAAGGTGTAGAAACTTCTTCACCTTTAATCCCAGCCTCCCTGAGATCGACCCTGGGCCTAAAGGTGACCAAGATAAAATTAAGTAGGCCAGGTAGAAAAAAAAAATTTGTAAAAGATGGTCAGACTCGATTTAGGTTAACCACTATACTCACTTCAACGATAATTTCACCATATTAACACAACCTATTCGAGTTCTAGCACCCTTTTTCTAGCGCCGTTGCCAGGGAGGTGCGCATTGAGGTAAGTTTCTACTCCATTCCTTTGATTTTCTCTTCTCACACCCTTCTCTTCACAGGTATTTTTGTTTGCTAGTGTGAAGGTAAACCAGTTGCAAGGAGGAGGCAAGCAGAGGAAGTCGGAGATGTGGGCAGATCCAAGGTGGGAACGAGAGCGTGAAGTCGCCGGCGCCGCACTGGAGCTTTGCCCACATTGCTAAAAAGGTAGGTCACTCTCTCTTAGCAACCTAGGTTAACTTGTCACCTAAATAAATTTGAAAAAAAAAAACCTAAAAGCACTTCTTGGGATTTCTTGAGGCAAGTGGATTGAAAATCACTTGCTTGATTGTTTGCCATCACCCCCACCACCCTTGGATTTCCCACCAAACTTCGCATAGCGAAGATCCAAGAATCTTGATTCTTGAATCTTTTGCCGTGTGAAGTATTCTTTGAGGCAAGATTAAATAGATTAATTGCCATCACTCCTTGCCTCATTTATCCACAATTCAGGATCACATTTTTTTGGTGGGGAGACTTGGAATTGAGTTGATTCCAACCCCACCACGACCTTTCACATGCCTTAGATTTGATCCTGAAGATTTCAACCCCAACACTTTGATTTTCTTTACATTATCTTGTGGTTGAGCCTTGTGTGTGGAACATTATTTTGGTGGTGGGGAGCACTTGAATTGAAGTGCTTTGGCTCCCTTTCACACTAACCTAAAATTGACTCGTGCATCCACACATAGAAATTTCCACCTAGGGAAGCCCATTGCATTTTTAGCATGCATTAACCAACTCACATTGAAGAAGGGTTTGTTGGGCATAGAAGAACTTTTATTTTCTCAAAACCTGGAGATTGGTTGAATTGGTAACTCAGCGAAATCTTAAAATCCATACTACTTAAGGCTGAAATTCTAAAAATCATTCACCAACTAAAACTTCAATTCAGGGAGATTTCCCCGTTGCATGCTTGGTTTACACACTTTCTAAAATCAATGCACTTGGGCATTACCCGTATACAACGCCCTTCACATTCCTAAAGCACTTGATCCTAAGCCTCTAATTAAAATTGGTAGCAACTTGACCCTTATTAAGGATTGGAGCTCTAACTACCTGCGTGTAGCGCCTACGTGCTGGTGCGGGTTCCCGTGTGCTATCAGGTGTCTAAGACTAGGGCAAACTACCTTTCAATCTGGCTTGGTGGTTCCGCGGTGCTCGCATTTGGTTTTGTAGGTTGTGATAGTAGGTAACTTAGATCTTTAGGTCTAAGGGCACATTGTAGAGGTTAAGAATTTGATTGCCTTGATTTATCATCAAGTGTACCTTTGCGGCATCATTTCTCTCACCCCTTTTCCCTTCTTATATCCCCAATTCTTCCTGCAGTAGTGCATGTTTGGGAGGAGGTCACAAAACCCTGAATTGTTTGATAATTCTAGAAGGAAAGAAGCTGAATTGTCATCCTCCTCCACAAACATGGCTGCACGCCCACCCCCAAATCCCGAGGGAGGAAACCACCCTCAAATACCACCATGTGGTGGAGCCATGGACCCCATAACCCGCCTCCAAGCCCAAATGGAAATGTATAATGAACAGATTGAAGCCATTAGGGAACCTTGTAGGAAATGTAGAACCCTCTCGAATGGGAGGAGCCTAGGTCTCTTAGCTCTTATGAAGATCCCGCTGCTACAGAGACCATAGGTCAAATCCGGGTCCCCATGGGCGGGGATGATTTTGAGTTGAAACCCAATATAATTGGCCTGATTAACTTTCACTTCCATGGTCTTGCAAGTGAAGATCCTTTTCTCCATTTGGAAGACCTAACCCGATTGGCTGAAATAGTTAAACCAAGAAACATCGGGTTATCAATTGTCCTCATGAAAATGTTCCTATTTTCGTTGCGGGATAAAGCGTCGCAATGGTTATGCACCCTTAGGAGAACCATCCATTCTTGGGAAGCGTCACAATGGTTATCGCAACAGCATTTCTCAAGAAATTCTTCCCAATCGGGCGAACCAATGCGCTTCGCCGTGCTATAACTTTCTTTACGCAACAAAACGGCAAACAGTTTCATGAGGCTTGGGAGAGGTATAATGACCTCCTCTGGAAATATCCGTACCACGGTCTGCCTAAGTGGCATATAGCCCAAATTTTCTATTATGGGGTAAATGAGACTTTGAAGCAGATTGCAGATGCTTCTTGCGGAGGGAATTTCATGAATAAAGATGAGAATGGAGCATTCGAATTATTTGAAAACATGAGAGAAAACTCAATGAACAATGCCTCCATTGTCCCCTTTAATCATACCAGCCTGCCCCGTAATGTTCAAGAAGTTGACACGGGACCCTCCCATCCATCCACAGATCTTAGCCTTATTGCACAAAAATTGGATGAAGTCTCCGTCATGCACAAGAAGCTGGACGAGCTTCTAGCCAATCCCGCCTATTCTATGGCAAACACCCCTACCTCACCACTTCATCACAATCCGAATCCTTCCAACACCAGGCTTATCCCCAAAAACCCCATGAGATCTTCCTTATCGAGCGTTGTGCCGAGCGATTCGGTAAGCCATGTGGATCTGGCTTCTGCAAGCTAGTATTTTGACACGGAAGACTAAGCCTCCGTGTGCTAGGATGCATATTTACTTGCGGATTCGTCTTTTGGCTTAGACGACGCTTCCACCTGGGGAACAACCCGTTCTCTGCTACTTATAACCTAGGGTGGCGAAATCATCCTAACTTCACATGGTCCAATAACCCATAGAGTCGAAACCCCGCAGGTGGGCCAATGCGACCGTCCGCACTCGTCATCCCAAGGGCCCAGTCTAATCCAATGGCAAATCCGCCATCGGGTCCTTGCATACTGCAAACAGAACATGCATCAAGTCCTCTTGATAAACTGATGCGAATGATGACAGAAACGTCTAAGCTCCATGAAGAGAACATGACCTCTCTTCAGCACCAATTGGCGCAGCAGAATGCTAAGATCAGTCAACTTCATATGGCGACTCGATCTCAGGGCACTCTTCCAGCCCAACTTGTTCCCAACCCGTGAAATTTCGTACACCGTGGTCCTCAACCTCAAGTATGACCTTCTCAGGGGTAGGTTCATCAGATTCTGCAAGCTCCGAGCATTCCACTAGGATTTCAGGTTAATCCCGCAGCAATTACACCTCACCCTTATGTCCCTATTGTGAACCCTCCTCCGCCTTATGATCCCACTAGACCCGCGACGTCCAATGCGATTACTATGAGGAGCGATAAGCAAACCGTCGATCCACCTCGACCTGATCCTAGCCCATCTTATTCATTGCCCTCCCATTCGGGATGCGCACTGCATTCGTGAGAGGACGATACACCCAAACTAGTGCCAGAATCGGTCCCATTCCCTGAGGCTCTACTGAGGGAGCCAAAAGGTAAGAAAAATGATATGCAGGCCTTTGATAACCTGTGTAATTTATTCAAGGATGTTGAAATCAAGGTACCCCTGTTAGAGGCTATCGACCACATACCTACTATCGCCCGATTTTTCAAAGACTACACTGCACCCAGGCGATAGTCAAAGAAAACAAAGAATCCAGTGGTTCTCTCGCCTTATGCGAGTTGTGCCATACTGTCAAATCTACCACCGAAGCAGAAAGATCCGGGCACACCGCTTATTTCTTGTAGCATCCAAGGTTGCAATTTTAACCGTGCTCTGCTTGATCTAGGATCTTCAATCAATCTTATACCAACCATCATGCTCGAGAAATTTGCCTTAGGAAATCTGAAACCCACCCCTGTCACGTTACAGTTGGCAGATCGTTCTGTCAAAATACCGAAGGGTGTGGTGGAAGATGTGGTGGTTAGGGTCAATAGTCTCTATTTTCCTGTTGACTTTCTTGTTTTGGATATGGAAGTTCCTAGCTCACTTTCTGATTGTTCGATCGTCCTTGGTCGACCTTTCTTTGCCACAGCCCACGACCATATCGACTGCGAGTCAGGATGTATTGAGATTGCCATTGGATCTGAGAAGCTCAAGCTTAACATCTTCAAGGCAGCCAAGAACTTTGATTGCGATTGCATCGAGGATGACACGTCTGATGAGGACATGGTCGTCAACGCGTGTATTAGACTAATAGGGACCTATTCTGACTGTTGTGGATTGCCTTTAAACATGAACGACTGCCTGACCGACACATATTGTGATGTCCCCCCATCCCTCCCTTTTTCCGTACCTTCTCCTGACCAGACTTCTGACGAGGTTTTCTCCGCTTCCCATACCTCGTGGTCTGATTCATATTCGGGCTACTCACCGCCGGTCCACACTCTTGAAGACCGGATTGCCCTTTCTTCCCCGCCAAATCAGGTGGAATTGCAACTCAACACTGGGACCTGGAGTCCAAATACTGCTCATAGGGGCTATCCCTTTTTGGATCCATCAATCCAAGATGCCCCTCTTCTTGGCCAATCTGAGGGCCAATTTCTTCCTCCTGCCTTATTTTCTTCTGATCCGCTTGGGACACTCTCGTCCCAAGAAATGCCAGATCTTTCACCATCCTCTCCCGAACTGAAAGAGCTACCTAATACGCTTAAGTATGTTTTCTTAGGACCCAATGAAACGCTCCCCGTAATCATTAGTTCAAAATTGACCAGGGAGTAAGAGTGCAAACTAACAAAGGTCCTTATGGAACACAGGGCAGCCATTGGATGGTCCTTATCAGACTTAACTGGCATTAGCCCCTCCTATTGCACTCACCGTATATATACGGAGGAGGAGGTTTGACCTTCCCGCGAGATGCAGCGACGTCTCAACCCTAACATGCGGGAGGTCGTTAAAAGGAAATTATTAAGTGGCTGGATGTGGGTATAATCTACCCAATCAGCGATAGCCCCTGGGTGAGTTCGATTCACGTCGTGCCCAAAAAGGCGAGACTCACCATCCATGTCAATGACAGGGGCGAATCCATCCCTATACGTACTCCTACATCTTGGAGAGTGTGTGTAGATTATAGGAAACTCAATGCGGCAACTAAAAAAGATCACTTTCTGCTACCTTTTATTAACCAAATCCTGGAGCGGTTAGCGGGAAATAGATTTTTCTATTTCCTGGATGGATTCTCTAGATATAACTAGGTGGCACTTGACCCCAGGGACCAAGAGAAAATCACCTTTACCTGACCCTTCGACACCTTTGCATTTAGAAGGATGCCGTTCGGACTTTGTAATGCGCCAGCAACTTTCCAGAGATGTATGCTGGCGATATTCCATGACATGGTGGGTGACTTTCTTGAGGTTTTCATGGATGACTTTTCAGTCTTTGGACCCTCTTTTGATGACTGTCTTGTCAACCTGACCCGTATCCTTCGGAGATGTATTGATGTGAACCTCGTACTTTCTTGGGAAAAAAGTCATTTTATGGTACATGAGGGAATTGTTCTCAGGCATATCATCTTCGGTAGGGTTATTGAGGTTGACAGAGCTAAGCTTGAAGTAATTGCTGATTTGCCTGTGGCTGGCTCTGTCAAACAAATCCGCTCCTTCTTGGGACACGTCGGTTTCTATAGGAGATTCATCAAAGACTTCTCCATGATTTCTAGACCTTTAACTCATCTCCTATCGACCGATGTGCCCTTTGATATGGGCCCTGACTGCATACAAGCATTCACGCAGCTGCGTGATGCTGTCACTAAGGCCCTTGTTCTCCAACCACCTGATTGGTCCCTCGACTTTGAACTCATGTGTGACGCTTCCGACCTTGCAGTCGGAGCCATGCTGGGACAAAGATGCGATAGACACCCCTTCGTGGTGTACTAGGCCAGTAAGACGTTGGACGAGGCCCAGCGTAATTATACAACCACTGAGAAAGAACTACTGGCGGTCATCTTTGGGCTAGAGAAATTTCGCTCTTACCTTCTGGGCTCGCATGTTATTGTATTCACTGACCACGTGGCCATTCGCCATCTCATGCACAAGAAGGATGCCAAGCCTAGACTAATTGATTGGATCCTTCTGCTCCAAGAATTTGACATTGAGATCCGCGATAAGGCCAGAGCCCAGAATGTTGTGGCTGATCATCTCTCAAGACTGGACCCTGACCACATTAGACTTACCCTACCGATTAATGAGGTTTTTCCCGATGAGCACCTATTGGCAATTAATGTGGCAAGTGGACCTTGGTATGTCGACATTGCCAATTACCTTGCTTCCGGTTCCCTTCCACATGGCTGGCCTAAAAACCAACGCGAGCGTCTCATTGCAGAAGCAAAGTATTATTTCTGGGATAATCCACTACTTTTTCGAATAGGTGCTGACTAGATCATCCGTCGCTGTATTCCTAATAGTGAATTCCCCAGTGTGCTATCCTTCTACCACGATTAGGCCTCCGGAGGCCATTTCTCTGGGAGGAAAACTGTAGCCAAAGTGTTGCAATGTGGTTTCTTTTGGCCCTCCCTTCACCAGGATGCACACAATTATGCCAAACATTGCACTAGGTGCCAGTCGTTAGGGTCAATGTCACGTCGTGACATGATGCCCTTGCAACCCATCCTTGTTGCTGAAATCTTCGACATTTGGGGAATCAATTTCATGGGTCCCTTTCCTCCTTCCAACGGCATCGAATACATCCTCATGGCTGTTGATTATGTTTCAAAATGGATCGAGGCTATTCCTACGCGCTGTGCTGACCATGTCATATCCACTCGATTTGTCAAAGACCACATTTTTGCACGCTTTGGGATCCCTCGAGCCATTATCTCGGATGGAGGAAGACATTTTACCCATGTTTCTTTTCAGGCACTTCTGAGGAAATATAGAGTCCACCATCGTATCGCATCTCCATATCATCCTCAGACAAACGGCTAGGCTAAGGTGTCGAATCGGCAAATCAAGCAAATTCTCCAGAAAATGGTTCGACCTGACTGTAAGGATTGGTCCAACAAGCTGATTGACGCACTTTGGGTGTACCAGTCCGCCTTCAAGGCTCTCTTAGTATGTCTCCTTATAGAATTGTTTACGAGAAGCCTTGTCATTTGCCCATGGAGTTGGAGCACCGCACTTGTTGGGCGATTCGCCAATGTAACCTCGACCCAGACCTATGTGGTCGAGAAAGGAAACTCCAACTCCAAGAGCTGGAAGAGCTCCGCCGTGAAGCCTATGATTCTGCCTTAACTTTCAAGCAACGCACTAATGCTTTTCACGATTGACATATTCGGCGAAAGGAATTTGAGCCATCTCAGCAAGTTTGGCTTTACAACGCCTGGCTTAAATTCTTTCCAGGAAAATTGAAGTCCAAGTGGACTGGTCCCTTCTTGGTCTCGAGACCATTTCCCAACAGGGCCGTTGAAATTGAAGATCCCAAATCTGGGCATAAATTTACGGTCAATGGGCAGCGTTTAAAACCTTATCTTACTCATGAACCTGCCCCCATTGGAGAAACTGCTGCCCTGCTGGAGGGTAACTAATTTCGTGCCTCATTCTGAGTCCAGCTGGGGATGTTAAATTCAGCGCTCGTTGGCAGGCACCCCAGTAACACTCCTCCATTGTCACGTACACTTCACTTCGCACCTTTTAACTTCACCACCCACCCTACCACCCTGCTATATACCCTGCACCTCAACTCTCGTTCCCCGATCTTTCGACCTTCCTCTACCCTACCTTACATGCATATGAGTACATAGCATCGTTTGGCATGGGGGGGTTGATAGGCATCTATAGGATCTGGGTATTATATGGTATCATGCAGCTTCCATCCATCTATAAATATGTACATAGTAAAAAAATAAAAAGGTGTTTAGTAATGATTTAAAGGTCGAAACAAAAATACAATAAGTGTTTGTAGATATTCAACCACTGTTTTGAAGACTTTCCAGGCCACAGAAGCTTGATTCGCTTAGGCTCAGCTTAATTCACTTGAGCATTGACAAGATAGATCGGAATCTCTCCTAACTAAGGATGTATTCTTGTACCTGAGACATCAGTACAGGATCCGTTGGTTTGCTTCCACTCGATAGCCTAAGTAATCTTGGTTCAGACTACACATATCAAGAAAGACTAGGTGAACATAAGATCCAACCCTAGTGTTCATTAGGGAAGGTGGAGTCCTTACCTGTGCACGCAGGTAGACTTTTTATCCCAGGCTTTAGTCTCGTGTCTAGGAGAAACTCTTTCCTCCAAAAAGGAACTCTCCCACCAAAAAAAAAGTGTACTCCTCCAAATAAAGTTGTAAGAGATATACTGACACTTGTTTCAAAAAAAAAAAAAGGTGCAAATAAGTCAGTATATCTCTCAAGTGTCTATAAATTCTTCTCCCTAAAAAGTTTTTCAAGGCAAGTTACAAATACCCTGTTTCTACCATATATTGCACTTGACAAGCTCAAGGAGCTCACCGAAGTTGAGGAAGACGAGTATTAAATCTAGCATTACAGCTACCTAATCAACCTAAATAACTAACTAAACTAATCTACCTACCTAGTCTACTGTTACCTGGACGAAGGGGATAGAGGATCTCCGTCGACGGATCATAACGGAGGAGGAAATCCAAGGGCTGTCGAAATATCTCCAGCGGGCGGTTGTGAGGCGAAGTAGAGGATAGCTCCTAGTCAACACTTATCAGAAGATGCGGCTGACTTCGGCGGAGATCCAGAACTATTGAAGATGGATGGAGGAAGTCAGATGAGGTGGAGGAAGTTCGCCAGAGTTTTGGAGGGAATAGGCTATCGAAGTCAGCTTCAGTGAAGAAGAGGGAAGTGAGCCAACTTGGTGGAATCGAGGGTGTGAAGGGGTATTTATAGGTGATGGTGACTTAGAAGGAGGTGGAATCTGGACGGATTAGTGGCTAGGAGGGGAGTAACCACCGGCATCTTCTCTGACGCCGGTGAGGTTATCCCCAACCCTAAAATAGGATTTTGGCATCATCCAAACCGGTGGATGAGAAGGAGATGGTGAGCGCAAGCTCCAGGAGCTTGGAGAAGAAGTGATGACGTCGGATGGGCAGTGATCAGGCGGTGGACGCACCTTCTGTCGTCAGCCGTCTAGACGGTTGAAGAAGAAAAGAAGAAGTTCAGGGACTTGTGTGTAGTGAAAAATAAGGACCTAAGTGGATAATAAGGACCCGATTGAAATAAAATTTAAGGACTAAAATGTAAACTCAAGTTTTGAAGGTTTATTTTAATTTAAATCTTTTTCAACTTTATATTTATGATTATAAATAAGGCAATTATTATATTTAGACATTGAATTTACATTTTTGACCTTTTTAGATTAATTTATTTAATTAAGTAATGTTACTTAAGTTATTACATACTTAGGTATATATTATACTTAAGTTAGCTAATACATTAATTAGATGAATTATTAGTAATATTTCGAGTGTAATTATTAATTAAATTATTAATAATATTAATTGGATGATAATATAGCATTTTTAACTTATTTTAAAGTCCTTTACTATTTATCCTTTATTTAATAATTAACCCATATATTCACATATTTCTACCTAATTAACTATGAAGACTAGTTAATTAGGGGTAATTAGAGACCATGATGGGCTTCTTATCATATCCCTAAGCCAAAGTTTGCTAGTCCCTAGCAAAATTAACTAAGAATATGATGATTTAAAGCACTTGGGTTTAAATTAATATAAATAAGAACCAAGTAAAGGAAAGCTTAGGTTAGAAATTTTTTTAGATTTAATATAAATAACTAATATACAGAGCATTTTGTGAAAATTTCCTTACTTAGACTTAAACTCAAAACATCTTCAAAACACACTTTATTAAAAATAGTGTTGTTAACAAGAATTTTATAAAAAATTAGAATCTCAAAAATCACTTATTCTTTGTAACCATTCTTTACCCTTAAAACTTAGAATTCAAAGTGTTTTAAGAAAACAAAACTTAATAGTTGGAAATTAAATTTTAACTCAAAAACTCAATGGACTTAAGTTAATCCTTTATTTATGATATTTGATTTCTATCAATCTAAGTTTAAGCAAATTAACCAGATATTCATCATTAATCAAACTTAGAGTAGTAAAACTTTAATCTACTAGCCTACAGCACTAAGGACAAACTTCTAGACCTAGGATTTTGTCAATCCTTCTCCTTTAGGTCTCAACTGCAAATCCTTAAAACCTAATTTATTAGGCTTTATTGCCCAATACCAAGCTTTAGTAGCTATGATTTTAAAACATCCATGCTGTGTGAAGAGAGTTGTCCTAAAGGAATCCAAATTTGCAGAAATCCTGATCTTAAGACATCAATTTCCAATCAAGATTATTCCAATTCAAAAGTTTTGTTGGCCTTACTTAGGTTTGGTTGCTTTCTCCTCACCAGTTTTCTATCCCGATGTCAACACATTTTGTGTATATCTCCCCGGTGGACCACTGGATCTCTTATTCCTAATTTTTATCTCCATATTTTTTTTCAACTTTTTCTATAGGTTAGAACGCCCATATGTAGCGAGGTGTTCTTTTATTTGATGGAAGGAAGGGTAGCATCTATTTATATCGAGATGCTTTATTTTTATGGAAAAATTGCATAAGTACCCATTTGTAGCGAGGCACTTAACTGCAGGGTGTTTTATTTCATTTTTTTAATTTTTCTCCCCCTTCTCATTTTTCTTACTAACTTTATTCTCCAAATCCTTTCTTTAGGTGAGTGGCACATCCTTCACCCTTTCAAGAACCGCCCTGTGGAAATCCTTGGACTAAAGAGGATTTAGAATCTATCTCTTAACCTCTGTGTTTTCGCGATCTCAGATGCCAACAAGACAATTCTATGTGTGTGAATTTTGAATGTTTAGGTTACTTAGCTCTCAAACCAGAGCATGGACAACAAATCCATTCACTCTCAGGTTCTTTAAACTTTTAGTTTCCTCCTATAGGATCTGTCAAGACAAAAATTCTCCAAGTCTAGCCAAATGTCCTTTAGTTGATTAAGCTAACTATAGCCCGATAGACTTGTAGACTAAAATTCTACTAACTCTTTACTTAATTAACTCTGAATATCTGGCCTTTTTACTTAACTTTATGATAAAATCAAATATTCAAAAAGTAAAAGGATTACTTAATCTAATTGATTAAAAAGTTACAATTTAATTCCAGGACTTAGGTTTAAAACTTAATACACCTTAGTTTCTTAATTTCAGGGTAAGAATAGAAAAAACAAGGCTTTAAGGTTAAAAGATTCTAATTCAAATAAAATCTTGTTTAAAAATTATGAAAATAAAAGTGTGTTTTTACAAAATGTTATAAATAAAAATCTAAATAAGAATTTAATGCTTTTGTATACTCTATATGTATTCTTAATATATTTTTTTGGTTTCTGACCTAAAAGAAAAATTAAGCTCTTAATTATTGATATAAATATAAATATATATATATATTTTTTTCTTTTCTTTTCTTTATTCTAGATGTAAATACCCCTTTTATTATTATTTTTAATTTTTCAATTTCCAAATTTTTGTATTTTTATATTTTTGTTTTTATGTTTATAAAATTTTCCAGTTTTTATGAATTTTTCAAATTTTTATGATATTTTTTATTTTGAAATTTTTATAATTTTTTTGTATTTCTAATTTTTTTAAAATTTCGTGGGTATTTAATTTTTATGTGTTTTTTTTATATCTTTTCTCTACACATACAGTTGAAGTGGAAATTTCACTTCACACCCCCCTAAGCCAAGATTTTACAATGTCCTCATTGTAAGAAGGGTGAAAAGATATTACACTTCATTTAGTGTAGGGTAATGGAAGGAGTCGGGTAAAGGAGATCACAGATCTCTGTGCAGATAATTTCAAGTCTGACCAAAGGTCAGAGTGGACAATCAAACTAAATGAAGGTAATTAGTGTCAAATAAAGTGAAAAATCATAAAATTGTATGGGAAAAAAAAGCTGTAAAAAGCAGGAAACAACTTTGTACAAAGTGCTAAGTTTTACGCCTTCAACTAGGCGTAAATCGTAGTAAAGAACTCCTAAAAAGAATATGTATGTGGTAAAAAGAAAGGAGTTATGGAAGAATTGGTTCAAAAATAGATAAGATCACCTGGTAAAAACTCATCCTGAAATTGCCTAAAATAGATCTCGTAGAACCAAAATCAGATTCCTATAAAAATCTTAGAAAGATAAGAATGAATCCCATGAAGATTAGATCTGATTTAGGTTAAGATGTAAAATATTAAAGATTGAGGCAATTTTAAAAAAATGATTCCAACCAAGTTCAGAAGATCAGTAGAGTCAATTCTGATTCTCAATAATAGGTGGGTCATTTTGATATAATAAAGGTTGCTGATGTGGATTTGGTGGATTATTTTCAGGAAGTACAGAGGATGGGTTCTAATTAGAATCAAAGGCCTGATTAAGGAAATGTACTTGGCCTTGATGTTGCCTAGGGTTTTGTAGATTCCTAGGATTTAGAATTGGCTGAGATGGAAGAGTACCTGGCTGACGAGACTCAACCAAAAGCGTGATCTGATTTCGTAAATCAGACAACTCTACCTTACATTGCCTTTGGATCTCAGCGACAGCTTCAGCATTTTGTCGCTAACTCTCTGTAACAGCTCGCAAAATCTGGTCATGCTGTGTATCTCTAATCGGCCCAGAGTAATTCTGCATACTCATAGGATTAGGCCTCACATTTGGCTGCTGAGAAGGCAATGGAGAAGGGTTTAGATGGGTCTGATTTGGATAATTTGGTCTCTGATTTTGACCAGCCCAAGAGAAATTTGGGTGGCTTCTCCATCCAGGATTATAGGTATTAGAATAAGGATTTGATCTTGGAATGTTTTCCTGGATGGGATGTAAACCTAAAAGATATGGTGTGTTTTCTGCAACAGTAAAGGGTGGGAAAGATTATGGGACAAAGGTCCCTCCTTGGGTTGGTGTAGGAGTAGATAGAAAACCCAAGGAAGATGGATTTCTAGAATCCAGATTATTCATAAATTCCCTCCCCGTGGGAATTTGCGAAATAGGTGAATGCACGGGATTTTGCATAGCAAGTAGAGGTGTAAGAGTTTTCATAGTGTTTTGGATCTCATCGAGATGCTTTGCTATGATGTCGATTTTGTTCAGTTTCTCTGCAATAATTTCCAAATCCTTTGAACTGGACGGATTACTGATCTCGTGAATGCCCTTATGTGGATTTTGATGTGCCGTATTCGTACACACGTAAATTGCGACATAGATGCATTATTGATCGAGTTCTCCACCATCCCTTCAAATAATTCTGAAGCGGATTTTGTGTCACGATTGAGAAAATTCCTTCCATAAGAGGCATCGACTAGATTCCGAATGCCCTCTTGCAATCCATAATAAAAGATATGCATTAGTTGCCAACGAGGGATGTCATGATGTGGGCATTTCCTTTGTAATTCATGAAAGCATTCCCACACTTCATGAATTGGTTCTCCTTGATTTTGATTAAAAGTTGTGATTGCTCGCCTTAAAGCATTTGTGCGACCAATAGGAAAGAATTTCTTCAAGAATGTAGATTCGAGTTCAGCCCAAGTTGAGATTGGTCTTGCTATAGTTCTATACCAATATGCTGCTTTATCTTTAAGGCTAAAAGAGAACATTTTCATGAGTAGGATTTTCCTATTTTGATTTCAAGGTCCAAGAGTTTGACATAGATTTTTAAGGTCTTCAATATGCTGAAATGGATCCTTGGATGCAAATCCATGAAAATGTGGGATTAGACCTATAATATTTGGCTTTAATTCTGGATCATTTTTCCCAATGGGAATCCTAACATTAGTCTCTACTTGTGCTTTAGATGGATTATAGTAGTCTCTGAGTAGAGGCCTTGGACGAGGAATCGGTAAATCAGGAAGATCAAAGCCCACCTCAGGTTGAGGTGGAGGATGGGTTTGAAGATTCTGCAAATTATTTAAGGCTGCTGTTAAAAGATTAATTTGTCGATTTTGTTCAAGCATCCTAAGATTCTGGTTCAGGAGCGCCTCATGAATGTCAAAAGGTGGCATCTCCCCCTGACCAGAAGAAGGGATCTCGGGATTCTGATTTTGCAATTGATCCATAGAAATAGACAAATTAGACAAGAAATTAAATGGTTGCTTAGATGCAACTGGCTTAAGATCACCTGTCAAAGAAGTTATAAGAGGCGGATGCAAGGATCGCCTCCCATTCATAAAATGAAAAGAATGTGCAAAGGCACACTCATACCATCAGAAAAATAGAAGCAACAAAACCCACGAAACAACGCGACAAAGTGGGTTTTTCTCTTCTTTCAAAGGAAAGAAGGGAGTCCTAGAATACGCAAAAAATACTTTGGACGGAAACAAGTATAGTATCAGTATCAAAATACGCATCCTAATCTCGTGTCTACGCAAGTGTGTATCCTTAAAACTCAAAGGTCTAAGGTCTAGGATCGAGACCGCTCACTACTGGCTCCCGGGGGCTCTAGTAGTGAGACAGACTTGTTGATCTTCAGCCAAAGCCTTAAGAGGTGCAAAGAGGAGAGATATAAAATTAAGACTCGTGTGACTCTAGTGATCTCACTATGTGCACGATATCATGCAACAGAAGATAGTGATAAAACCCGCATGCATTTTGCAAACAGATTTAAGTCACAATTTTTATTATCCTTTTTTTTACTTAATCTTTTCAGAAATATAATAGAAAGAATTAAAGTGACCATTTTTTAAGTGTTTTCAAAAAAAATATGTGGTCTTGATATTATTTCCAAGACAGGGGTCTACGCGATTTTTTTTCTCATGTTTTCCCGCTGATGCGAGAAAAATAGCAGAAATCTTCCCAAGTTAGATCGTAAACTACTAGCAGTAAAGGTACTCTTAAGAGTGTATGCCTATATCATGCTGCTGCTAGTAAAAAAGGTATGTATTTTTGTATTTTTTAATTTTTTAGCTAACTAAATGCAACAATTCAAACTAACTAAAGGCTAAGGAAAGAGTACCTACAATGGTATGTATAATGGAAAACAGAAAAAGAAATCCCACCTTCTTTCCTGAGATTACCTGCAGAGGTAAACCTGAAAGGAAGACAGAAAACAAAACAAAAACAAAACTAATTAAAACAAAACACTAAAAATAGTAATAATGGTGAATATAATTATAGTTACCTCCTATGTCACCATTAAAATGATTGTTAAACAAAACTTGTGTAGGGGAATGTTTTGGTGAATTAGAATGAAGCAAAATATAACCTCCCTGGCAACGGTGCCATTAAAATGATGCGTCCTCTCCTCAACACAGTTAATTAAGTTAATTGTGCTTAATTATGTGCAGAAGAAAGTAACTTAGGTCAACTTGAATTTGTGTCGATTGAGTAGTATAAGGTCAAGTTAACCTAACATTTAAGATTTTTGTTTCTTTTAACTGGTTGAGTCCAAGTCGTTCGCTTGGAGGCATAGCTTATTTAGAATTCACCAATAAATCTAAGCTACTTATAGAGAGTATAATTAAGTATACTTTAAGAACATGAACTTTGCCTAATGATTTCAAATTTAAAGAGTATGCAAAATTCCATAAGAAAACATATTTACACAAATGATCTTCTTTAACAAGTAAACATGTTTATTTCTTTTTATTTAAAGAGATTAAGGCAATAGAAAGCATTACTAATAGAAGTATACCTTATTACAACATTAAGCTAAAAAAGGAATTAAAAAAATATGTAAGAAATTAAATCATTTCTTTCTCTTCTCTTTGTATCTTTAGCCTCTCTCTTTTTCTTCTTCTTATTTTACCTTTTCTCTTTCTTTCTCTTTTCTTTTTACTTATTTCTTAATCTTCTTCTTAATCTTTTTCTTAATCTTTTTCCTTAATCTTTCTCGTTCTCTTTTGTTAAGACCCGTTCTGTCCTAAGCCTTTTAAGACGTCTGGATTGTCGGTCAGATGTCTAGTCAGACGTCTGGACACCTTCCCAAACGTCTGGAAATCAAAATTTTTAGGTACAAGCTTACATCTGCGTGCAGGCTGCACGTAGACAGTACCCTCTCTTTTTCTGCCCTTCTTCTCTCTCTTTTCCCCCTCCAGCGAACCCTAACCCATCATCTTTATAAACCCCTCCTCCTCTCTTGTTCTCCCACTCCACAGCACCTTCCTCTCTTCCTCTCCATCGCAGTGAGAGAGCTAGCGCGAGAGCGGTGACGAGGAGGAGCGGTGTGAGGAGAGGAGGTGGAGTTGAGCTCGCGAGCTTGTGTGGGAGCTCACCAGAGGGTGCACGGCTGGAGCAGCGCATGCCGGAGGAGGAGGAGTGCGTCAGGGGAGTTATCCCTGACACTGCTGTAGCCGGAGCTATGGGTGAGGAGGCGAGCCGATGCTGCACGCAGCGAGAGAGAGTGGGAGCAGGTTCTGGTTATGGGTTTTTCCTAGAATCAGACGTCTGGAGTGACGTCCAAACGATGAAGCGGACGTCTGGAGGCAGTTCTAGACGTCTAAAGAGAGATCTTCACAAAGGTATGTTCCCTTTGCGGATACGGCCATGCAGTCCACTCCGCAGCTACAGTTTGCGTGGCTATTTTGAGAGGATTGTGTTGTCGCATGCAGGATTTGCTTTGGGAAGGCGCGGGGCACACCCTCCCACACATTTTAGATGTCTGGGTGGCTTACCAGACGGCTGGAAGAACTTCCAGACATTTGGAGAGGAGGTCGGACGTCTGGAGCAGGGTCCAGACGGTCTAGAAGAGTTCCTGGATATTTGGGGTCGACGCAAAGCTTGATGTGCTTTTCTAGGCACTTTTAAGACATCTGGAAGTTGTTCCAGATGTCTAATTTGAGTTAGTAGCCCTATTTTTGACCCGTTTAGGATCTATTTGAGGTTCGTTTTACGCAAATAAGATACCGGTGTTGTCCTTGTGAGTTCCTCTACTTGTTAGAAGGCTTTCTATACTGTTCTGAATGTTCCATTGTGTTTGTCTTTTGTTATTGGACTTCATTCTGTTGTGGGTTCAGGGCTTGCTGAGGCACATGAGCTTCTCGTTCGAGCCCCCAATACTCCTGGGTTGACTGGTAGAGTGGCTTCCCCTAATTTAATTATAAACCTGAATGCTTGTGTGGAATGAAAGATTAGAACCTAGGATAGGGCATGAATCCTAGGATGAGAATTACTGGAAATGTCTGTATGCGTGATTAAATTGTAGTCTTGAATGAGTAGATAGAAATGTTAACAACTGCCTGTTAATGAACAAGAGCTACTTGTGAAATGTGAATTACCTGTGCTAATTAAACAGTTACATGTTACTTTATCTGTTGTATACATTAAATGCTAGAATACGAGCTGCATGTGTATAACCTGAGAATGGAAATGTAAATGCCAGAATAAGAGCTGCATGTGTATAACCTGAGAATGGAAATGTGAATGATAGAAATGCGAGCTGCATGTGTATAACCTGAGAATGGAAATGTGAATGATGAAACCTGGTATAGAATGGCATGAGAAATATGAGCATGAACCCTTGAGTTGGAAATAAATGGAATGGATCTGGAAATGTGAGTGGGGAAGTGTGCTGGCCCTTAAGTACGTGGGTACTAAGGAGAGTGATTGTCCCCTGTTTAGTGTAGAGTGGAGCTAGTCACCCTTGGGTTGGGACCCAGGGTTAGGATTGGCCACTCTGCACCGACTTCTTGGCCCTCACGTACACTGTACCGGGGAGAACTACTAGTGTAGGGAGAGAGCTAGCCACCCTACACCGACTTGTTAGGCTCACTGGGCAAACCAAGGTAGTTAGGCGAGGGTGCACGGACTGTGGAGGGGTGAGACCCCTGTTTGGTTTTTAGGGGCTAGACCCCTATTACAGAGAGGGCTAGACTCTATACTATTTCGTGCTGTACTTTGGGGTGCACCCGTTAGCGGAAACGACTAACTGCGTGCAAGTGCTGGGTAGCAACCCATGCGCTTATCGCGCGTGCCATAGTCACCGTTACGTCTGTCCGTGACCTTGGGGTGGTTGACTGGGTGTAGGATCACCATGAGGGACTCTCCCGGCCAGTAGAGCACCATGTGTGCCTTCTACTCTTCGAAAAAGACTGCAATCAAGATCGTTCCCATGAGGAACATTCGAGATCAAGAAAGAGATTTGGAAATACATAACTTGTAAATTAAAGAAATTGGAATTGTTAGTTTATGATGTAAACATGTTTACATTACTTAAGATGTCTATTTATGCATGTTCTTAAGCATAGGATTGCATTACATACTATAAATAATGCATAACATGCATCATCTTGCATTTGGATTAGTTTGAATAAAATTGAGGTTAATTGTCTCCTTTTATGTTCAGGGACAGAGCAAAATTTTTATCAGGACCTCAGATCGAAGATCCAACTATACATATGTGATCAGGGCGGCGATTGGAGTTCAACGACTCCAAGATCGCCCTAATCAGACATCTGTAGCATTAGATAGAGACTGGGGAACCCTAGCAGAGCAAGGGCCAAGATGGTGTGAATTCACATCTCAAACAACAAATTCGACTGCACGGATGGATTCGGATCGACGATCGCAGCCTAACGGTGCGAAAATCAACTGAATCCGACAACCGTGGCACCATCTACATCGTCCAAAAGATGGACGACCAAGATAGTGCCACGTAGCGCCATCTCGGCCGCCTAATCATCCGCATGCACCCGCTGAAGGCATCCGCATCAATGTTTCCCCGCCGTTGGATCAAGATCCAATGGCTGGGATGCATCCTCGCCTAAGTTAAGCGCCCGCCCATCCGCGAATGTGGCACAGTGGGCGAGAGCACTTAACTAAGGCACTGGCGCGGGTTCGAAACACAGAGGAGCATGAGCGGTCGCGCACTCGCAATAGCACCCACGCGTTATCGCATGCCCGAGCCTCACACGGGATCAGACGCGGGCGAGCGTGTAGAGGAGGTGGGCGAAGGCACGAGATAAGCTGTCCGATCTCATGAGCGAACGGCTAGGATCAACTGAACATGGAGCGCGCGTTACGCGCGAGGAGGCGAGTGGCCGCGCAGTTGGCGCCCCACTACGCCCATGATGGGGCTTTAGTGACGGTTTTATCCGTCACTAAAGACCCTTAATTTAATGTTTTTCAAATTAAAATGACCAAATTGCCCTCACTCCTTGCAACTATAAAAGGAGACCCCCTCCACACGAAATTCTCATCCCCTTCCTTCTCTTCTCTCCCTCTCCAAAGCTCAAGAGAAGCTTGTCCCACACCCACGATGCTTCTCGCGAGATAAAGTCAATTTTTTGTCCCTACTTTTGGGAGCGGATCCCATGACGATGACGACGTGCTGCCCCATTCCCGCTCTTCCCGCTTCGTTCTCCTTCGTCCTGCTCCATCTTCCTTCGTCCAGGCGTCGTCCCATCCGACTCATCCTCCAAGCGACCGTCGAGGATGATATCTCTCTCCCCATTCTTTTTATTGCTTTCTAGAATAGATTTACTTCTTTGTAGAGTAGAGTTACTGCTTTCTAGTGTAATTATTTTCCCGCTTTCTAGTCCTAACGTTTAGTGTAATGAACAATCCTTCTGATAATGAATTCCATGTTCATTCTACATCTCTTTTTTGGTTTTTGTTTGTAATATTCTCTCTCTCTCTCTCTTATTCTCTCTCTCTTCTATTTATTGTAAATAGTTAGATAATTTCTAATCAATTATTCTATTTCGTGACAAATAAAATAATGCGTATTTTTAAATCAAACGTCCACCTCCCTGAGTTCGACCTGGGATTTCTATTTCGGTATAAATTTTATTTGTTGAACACGAGTTCTTCACTTTCATTCTATGATGGTAGGTTTTCAAAACCAAACACGTTAGCGTAGCAACTCGTAGCATTCAACATTTTGGCACCATTGTCGGGGAGGCGACGCTCTTTGATTTTTTTTTACGTTTTCCAACTTACGAATCATTTACCTCACTTCTCTCCTTTCTTATTGTGATTGTAGGTACTCTTTCGAGACGAGCAAAAGTGGTAGATTGGAGTAAAGTGCTGTGGAAGGTTCTGTAAGTTATCCCCCACCTCCCACCCATTAGTTTTCATTTCACCACATAATAACACAAACATCAATCAACCTAGGTGTTTTTATAAACTCTAAGGTTAGATTGTTTGTTGTTTGACACCTACACTCGCCCCAACCTCCACATTTAAAAAGAAAAATTAAAAAAAAAAATCTCACAGAGGTACACAACCTCATCTGATTTTTAAACTCAACCGGTAAACCGATCTTTGGAGCCGGTACACACATCCAAACACATAATTGAGTAGAAATCAGATTAGGTATTTACTTGTGTGCCTAATTAAGTGGTGCAATAGGCTAATTGTTTGAGTTGATTGGGCCACACCACTTCAATTAAAATCAATTCATCAAGTATCTTCCACATAGGTTCAACTCTTAGGGATTTACTAGGCACTCCACATTCTTTTAAGTTTTAAAAGAAAACATCTTCACCTGTGCTTTCAAAACCTGGTGTGCCAACAAAACTTGTTTGAAAATACTTAAAGTTAAATCCTAAAAGCTACTAACCAAGATTTGAACCCTAAAATTCTCCACATCAAAAATAATCTTGCTTGAAAACCACTAGTTGTGCATGCACACACACATCAATCAATCATTAAGGGCACAACCTAGATAAAGGGCACATCACATTACAAAGCACATTCAAACCTAGCCCTAAATAAAATAGAGTAGGCGTTGGCCTTAAGGATTCGACTTGCTCTTCAGAGCCCAGAACGAGATTATTTTCGATTAGTCTGTTTCTACTGTTCAATCTGATGTCTAGCTAGGGGAGTAGAACCAAACGATCGCGATCAGGGGGTACACTAGGAACCGTAGGCGCAAGTCGAAGGAAGAACCTTCTCCCCAGTCCCTCCTTCTAGCTGGTTGGATTGAATAGATAGAAGTAGATCAAATCGTTCCTTTATCTCAAGATGGGTTGTGGGAGTCTGTAGGTCTTTAGGCTAGCCCACTTAAGGACAGGTTTGATTGCTTGTATTGCAGGGCTCCTTTCTTCCACCCGTCTCTCATGAATCCTTCCACATATTACACGCATTCCCGCTCTTTCCCTCCTATTTTGAATTATCCTCAACATGATGATTATCCTGACTCGTACTATAATCAACCATTAGTTAGTTGGGATAACTCGGATTGGGGGTACAATTCCAGACCTCTGTGTTTAGGGTCTAACCCTAAACACTATGATTGTAATTTCTATCCTTCTCAGAGCGACATCGATTATAGATCGTCAACATTTCATGGACAACCTAATTCGATCTACAATCAAGAAGGATACACCGATCCTTACCCATCCTCTGATTACACTGCCTTTAGGTCATCACCACCTTTTGAACAATCCGAAATGACCTATTATCAGGAAGGGTATAACGAATCTCAATTCAGTAACTCCTCTACACTGATCCCAAACCCACCTAACCCTAAACCAACTCATTTGGTTCAGGGTAACCAAGTTCAAGATAAGGTTTTGGCTAACTTGAGGAATATCATACAAACTTTAGAAGTTCAGCCAACACCTTCCATTGAAAGATTGGAGCCACTGATTGAAATGACTGATAATTTGAATAAGTATTTGTTGGATTGGCTCTAGGATGTTAAGGATAAGAACCCGGGTGAGTTTCTACTTGGGAAGTTAGCGAAATTGAGGATGAGATTTGTGGTTGCTTTAGTTCAGTTATGGGATGATTCCCAGGATGAACTCTCTTTAGGAGAGCCAATGTCAGAACCCGCTCAGGCACTTATTGGGGGGACACATGTTACGAGGCTAACCAGATTGAATTAGAGCAACCAATTAAGGATGATCTGATTTCTTCACATGAGATCCCTGAGCCAGGGTACGAGGAAACGTATGTCTCCATGGATCAGAAAGTGACAGATGATTTTGGGACATACATTAATATGGATTTCTATTTCTTTGATTATGATGGTGAAGATTCAAGTTGCGAAGTCTCATGCGAATTTACAGAATATGATTTCGGTGAGAATTGGGCATGAGGAATCTGATAAATCATTTGATAGCCCAATAACTGAGGAAACTAATCTTATTAGGGCTTACATTACGGATCCAGAATCGCATTTTCTGGAGGATTCAATCCAATGCCCTAATTGTTAGTTACACCCCATTAAGCTTATCGATGATTCTGTTTTTGAGATAACTAGACCCAAGTCAATTCTGATTCAGCCACATCTTTTAGACTTGGAAATTTCAGATGGGGTGGTTAATATGAAGGAGGTCCCGGAATTTGATATTCTGAATGAGGAGGATAGGAGCTGAAAAATTTTGATTTGGGAAGCAAATTCCAGAGGAAATAGAAGACTAAGTCGAAGGGTTCCAATTAAGCTGAAACCATCAAACCAAGACCCTAATGACATTTGTTCTGAGGATGTCCAACCCAAGCACACATTCATTGATTATCCTTTTGATATCTCTGTATCCCGAATTTTAGGTCTTGGGTTGCATCCTCATAAATTGCATGCCCGACCCCGCTTGCATACTGATTTTAGGTTTTGGGTAATTTTTATCCAGAACCTGAGATATTCTCGATTATGGGATATGGGTTTGCACCACAATCTGGTCCACATCTGTGGACCACTACTGGCAGGTCAGAGGTTTCATCTTTTTATTCTGATTCCGACCTACACCTGTGAATTCTTTATTTCTCTTCTTTGTATAGTGTGCCTAGTTGAAGGCACTAAATTCAGCATGTATATAGTTCTTTTTAGATTTTGTCTTAGAGCGGACCCGACATTCATGCAATTTAGGAGCTTTTTACTCTTCCACTCTGTTTTATGTCTTTTTAATACAATGAGGGCATTGCATTAGATAGGCATGGGGGGGGTAGATATTCATCTCTGAATTTATTCGTCAGCTCCGTAGACTTATTTTATTTTCTTTTATATATATAAAAAAAATTTGGAATTAGGAAAGAGAACTTGGGTTTAAGAAAATTTTCAATTTTAGGAAATACTACATTATGATCTGAACACAAAGACCCTTAAGGTCTTTGGACTTAATCACCCCGTGTATCCATTAAAATGTGGATTTGTTTTCCGAGTCCTCGCCAACCTGAATTCTATTTTAATTGGAGTAAATAAGTTTGGGTGATAAGTACACGACTTATCAACCCACCCTCTGATTTGAGGGAATTTTGAGCTTTAAGCATCTACACACTATCTTGTCACTGACTCATTGTTCGGCGATTTTAAAGGAAATTGGGTAGCTAATGAACCTTCTATGGTGATATGGCTAGCAAGTTATCGTGGGTAACAACCCATAGGTAGGTTGTCCAGCGCCTAGTCACTGGACTTTTCTCTTTTTGCTACCTTTAGGTAAATCTTAGACTAGGGAAGCCACCTACTTAAAGAAAAAAGAGTAAAAAAAAAGAAAAAAAAAGAGAAAAAAAAGGAGAAAAGAAAAAAAAAGAAATAAACCACACTTCGCCTCATGAGTATGGCTGGCAAGTTGTCAGTGGTAACAGCTCATCGATCGATTGTCCAGAACCTAGCTCAATAAATGCACTGAAAAATCCCAAAACACTTAGGAAGAAGCATAGAGGTAGAATAAACCAAGGAGATATACATTGGATTCACCCTTGTGTTGACCCCATAAAAATAAAAGTAGGGAGAAAGCTACCTGGTGTAAAGATACACTTTTAGGCAGAATTCTCCTTTTAAGGTCACCTAGAGGCGTAGAAATTTGAAGTCCATTTTTACTACTAGTCAACGAGTTTATCACATTCACAATAAGATGGCTAGAACTTAGGGTTCTCATCAAAGCTTGGGTGAGTTGAATGGCCGTAGAATGCCACTCTTAAACCCTAAAACTTGAAAATCCAAAAAGAATTAGAAAAGAGAAAATAGAGAAAAAGAAATTTTTCTTTGAATAAGGTGAGGGCTTGAGGCGGTCTGCATTTTGACAGATACTCAGGCACTGTTGTGTCTTTGAAAGCTCAGATGCTAAGTAAACATTTTCTTAATGATTGAAAATAACTTAAGCCCAAATAATCCAACCTGATTCTTTTATAAATAGCGTATAGTTTTTGCTAGGGACTAGCAAAAGATAGCCATGGGGGTGTGATGTAAACATGTTTACATTACTTAAGATGTCTATTTATGCATGTTCTTAAGCATAGGATTGCATTACATACTATAAATATTGCATAACATGCATCATCTTGCATTTAGATTAGTTTGAATAAAATTGAGGTTAATTGTCTCCTTTTATGTTCAGGGACAGGGAAATTTTTTTATCGGGGCCTCGGATCAAAGATCCAACCATACAGATGTGATCAGGGCAACGATTGGAGTTCAACGACTCCAAGATAGCCCTAATCAGACATCTATAGCATCAGATAGAGATCGGGGAACACTAGAAGAGCAAGGGCCAAGATGGTGTGAATCCGCACTTCAAACGACAAATTCGACTGCATGGATGGATTCAGATCAACAATCGCAGCCTAACAGTGTGAAAATTGACTCAATTCGACAACCGTGGCACCATCTACATCATCCAAAAGATGGAAGGCCAAGATGGTGCCACGTGGCTCCATCTCAGTCGCCCAATCATCCGCATGCACCCGCTGAAGGCATCCGCATCAATGTTTCCCCGCCGTTGGATCAAGATCCAACGACTGGGATGCATCCACGCTTAAGTTAAGCACCCGCCCATCCGCGCACGTAGCGCAGTGGGCGAGAGCGCCTAACTAAGGCACTGGCGTAGGTTCGAAACACAGAGGCACGCAAGCGATCATGTCCATGCGCTATCGCATGCCCGCGCCTCACACGAGATCAAATGCGGGCGAGCGTGCAGAGGAGGCGGCGAAGGCACGAGATAAGCCATCCAATCTCACGATCGAACGACTAGGATAAGCTGAACATGGAGCGCGCGTTACATGCGAGGAGGCGAGCGGCAACGCGGGCGGCGTCGTACTACGCCCACGATGGGGCTTTAGCGACGGTTTCATCCGTCAATAAAGACCCCTGATTTAATGTTTTTTAAACTAAAATGACCAAATTGCCCTCACTCCTTGCTACTATAAAAGGAGACCCCCTCCACACGAAATTCTCATCCCCTTCCTTCTCTTCTCTCCCTCTCCAAAGCTCAAGAGAAGCTTGTTCCACACCTGGGATGCTTCTTGCGAGATAAAGTCAATTTTTTGTCCCCCTTTTGGAAGCGGATCTCGTGAGGACGATGACGTGCTGCCTCGTTCCCGTTCTTCCCGCTTCGTTCTCCTTTGTCCTGCTCTGTCCTCCTTTGTCCAGGTGTCATCCCATCCAGCTCGTCCTCCAAGCGGCTGTCGAGGAGGATATCTCTCTCCCCACTCTTTTTACTGCTTTTTAGAATAGATTTACTGCTTTCTAGAGTAGATTTACTGCTTTCTAGTGTAATCATTTTCCCGCTTTCTAGTCCTAATGTTTAGTGTAATGAGCAATCCTTTTGATAATGAATTTCATGTTCATTCTACGTCTCTTTTTTGGTTTTTGTTTGTAATATTCTCTCTCTTATTCTCTCTCTCTCTTTTATTTATTGTAAATAGTTAGATTGTTTCTAATCAATTATTCTACTTCATGACAAATAAAACAAATGCGTATTTTTAAATCAAATGTCCACCTCCCTGAGTTCGATCAAGGATTTCTATTCCGGTATAAATTTTATTTGTTGAACACGAGTTCTTCGCTTTTATACTACGATGACAGGTTTTCACAACCAAACACGCTAGCGTAGCAACTCATAGCGTTCAACAGTTTACCTATTAGCTTTACTGCTTTAGTTAGTTGGTTGCCACTCTACTTAGCGTTCGCTGACTTTGTGCACTCATAACCCTTTTCAGGTTCAGGTGTTAAGCAGCCCGAGTCTACAGCTGCAGAGGGTGCTGGGCCCAATAGAGCCCAGTAGCAGTAGCTTCTTTTGTTGTACTTCTTTTGTAGTAGTGAGTTTAGACTCTTGTACCTTTACATTCTGTACCATTATGTTTCTGTACTTTTATGTTCTTGTACCTTGTTACTATTCTACTATTGTGGTGGTGATGTGTACTGTAGCAGCTTTTACTTCTTTACTGCTGTACTCTTTTACTGTTAGTTGCTTAGCATAGTGAATGTGGTTTACTTTCCTGCTTTTTGGTTATTTCCCGTTGGACAACTGGGTCTTGGCTTAGTCGAGTCGAGCCGGTCTCGGGTCCTATAGGGATTCGGGAATCAGGTCGTAACATCTTTTCTTTCACAAGTTTTCTTTTCTTTCTTTCTTTCTTCTCTACCTTCTCTTTCTTTCTTCTCTCTTTCTGCCTTGTCTCTTTAGTGTTTGTTCAACCTTCCTTTTCCTTCTACAAATTCTCTCTTCCTTCTCCTTCTCTTCTTAGCCTTAGCTTCTTCTCTTAGCCTTTCTTCCTTCATTCCTTAGCACTTCTTCCTTCATTCCTTTTCTTTGTTTCCTTATTAGCCTTAGCTAATGAGCCCTCAACATCCTTCAGAACTCTCGCAGAACTTTCTTTCTGAACCAAACCAGTTTTTTTCCTTTTGACCAAAAATTAGGTTTTTTTTTATTGGTGTCTTGGATCGGTCGGGGATACACAGCACCCCTCTCAGGGTGGGACCAGACCCTAGTAGGTCCAAGCCTGGTTTATTTAGTTCGGTTTATTTTCGGTTCATAGTCTCGAGCCAAACCGGCTCACGGCCTCCCGGGCCCATGCTCATGCCCTCACGGGCCCACAATCGAACGCCTACATGTGCACACACACCCGGGCACACACACGCCCACACACACACCCATATGCTCATTCGTAACCATGCACCGTGCGCTGTCGACTGAAGAGGCCATAACACAAAAACCTTTTATTCCCAGGCGGCCGCTCAAATTCTTCCTAGGTGGGACTAAGTTTCCCCCTCCCAAACCAAACTTCAAGCGATGATTTCTCCCTGCTCAGAGCTCCATTCCAAGCGAATAAAAGCTTGTTGGAAAGCTCTTGAGTTGCTCTATAGAATTGAAGTGCCAATTTGATACAAAGGGGAAGTTGAGCTCTTCAATTTGAAGGGCAAAGGTTCTATTTTATCTACGTCTAAAATGTCCTGCAGAGTGGATTTGTGATTCTAAAGTCCACAGACTGGACTTTGACTTCCAGATGAAGTGCTAAATAGGTTCAAAGGTTGATTTCGTAGCTGCTGGTGAAGGTTTAAAGCTCTCAGGAGCTTCAGGAGATGTGCAGAAGCTCAAAGCTTCTCAGGAAGCTTTAGAACCTTGATTCAGACTCTAAAAAGTCCTAACAGACAACTAAAGACCTAGTTAATCAATTAAAATAACTTCTAGAGGTTGTTATAAATCCATTTGGGCAAATTATACATTCCAATCTCAACACAAAGATACTATCGTCAGTTTGGGTTAAAAAATGATCGAAATTGAACATAATTCAAATTCTACAACCTAATCCATCAGAGCTCATTCAAATCTCTTCTAAATCATTCACAATCATCTCAGAAACAATTTGAACTCATCAATTCATCTGATTGAATCCAGAATCCAAGGATTACACTCAGATTTGACTGTAAGCCTTGAATTTTGACTTTATAAGTTTAACCTTTTCAGAAAAAATTAAAACCTTAAATATCTTCTATTCAATCACAGGAACAGGATCAGGGCCTTAAAAAGGTGCTTCAACTAAGGTTCCTAGGGTTCTAAGCTCGTCTCCTGAGATTGAAAAGGTGTTTGTTCGTTAGGACAAACCAAAGTTTGCCATAGTGGTTTAAGCATAGAAACTTATTCAGTGCATAGCACTGATGCTTCCAGACCCCTTAAATGCGACTTTAACTCTGACAGAGTTGGAGAAGATGAAGACCTATCAGCAACTCCAGACACTTAAACCTCAATTTAAATGTCTCAGCATAATCAGTGGCCCTCAATTCATAGTTCTGGAGCTTCACACCAAGTTTAATAGGCTGAAGAGCCTGTTTTGACTCATCGGAGCTCGCCGGAGCCTGGTGAGTCCAGTAAAAGGTAAAATGTGTACAGATAAGTAAAATTATGCCATTAATGATTCAAAAAAGCTTCCTGAGGTCACAAGGAACCTTAGGAACAAATAAATTCCTTCAATTGTTTATTAGAGTAAAGATTTAACAGTGAATTCATTTTACAAAAAATCTATGTTGGATTAGGCTCAGGACTTGTTTTCCCACTCAATTGAGTGGAGGAAATAAGTCAACAGATAATTGTGATGCTATATATATAATTAATGATTTAAACTACTCCTGAGCCACCATTGACAACGAGCTCAGGAGCTTAATTAAAATTGGGCATTTAAGCTATAGGTGGTAATTATTCAAATTAAAATAAGGAACAGGGTCCTTAGGTGATGAATAGATGATGGAGGACCCCAGTGAAGGTGGAATTAACTCAACTACTGCTACCATGGACAGCAAGAGTAGTTGGTGGAGGTGGAGGTGGCTTAGGCGATTAAATGATCCATTTAGTAATTAAAGATGATAGAAATGTTCATGGAAGATTCAAGAAAGTGAACGGTGATTTAAAAAGATAAAATAATTGCTCCTACAAGCTCAAGGAGCTCGCCGGAGTTGAGGAAGACGAGTATTAAATCTAGCATTACAGCTACCTAATCTACCTAACTAACTAAATTAATCTACCTACCTAGTCTACTATTACCTAGATGAAGGGGATAGAGGATCTTCGTCGACGGCTCATAACGGAGGAGGAAATCAGAGGGTTGTCGAAAGATCTCCAACGGGCAGTTGTGAGGTGAAGCAGAGCATAGCTCCTAGTCAGCACTTATTAGAAGACATGGCTAACTTCGGTGGAGATTCATAGCTATTGAAGATGGATGAAGGAAGTCGGATGAGGTGGAGGAAGTCACCAGAGTTTTAGAGGGAATAGCTTATCGAAGTCAACTTCAGTGAAGAAGAGGAAGGGAGCCAACTTGGTGGAAATCGAGGGTGTGAAGGGATATTTATAGGTGACGGTGACTTAGAAGGTGGAATCTGGACGGATTAGTGGCTAGGAGGGGAGTAACCACCGGCATCTTCTCCGACGTCGGTGAGATTATCCCCAACCCTAAAATAGGATTTTAGCATCAACCAGACCGGTGGATGAGGAGATGGTGAGCGCAAGCTCCAGGAGCTTGGAGAAGAAGGGATGACGTCGGATGGGCGGTGATCAGGCGGTGGACGCACCTTCTGTCATCAACCATCTAGATTGTTGAAGAAGAAAAGAAGTTTATGGACTTGTTTGTAGTGAAACTAATGACCTAAGTGGATAATAAGGACCCGATTGAAAGAAAATTTAAGGACTAAAATGTAAACTCAGGTTTTCAAGGTTTATTTTAATTTAAATATTTTTCAACTTTTTATATATGATTATAAATAAGGCAATTATTATATTTAGACCTTGAATTTACATTTTTGACCTTTTTAGATTAATTTATTTAATTAAGTAATGTTACTTAAGTTATTACATACTTAAGTATATATTATACTTAAGTTAGTTAATACATTAATTAGATGAATTATTAGTAATATTTTGAGTCCAATTATTAATTAAATTATTAATAATATTAATTGGATGATAATATAGCATTTTTAGCTTATTTTAAGGTCCTTTACTCTTTATCCCTTGTTTAATAATTAACCCGTATATTCACATATTTCTAGCTAATTAACTAGGAAGACTAGTTAATTACAGGTAATTAGAGACCATGATGAGCTTCTCATCACCTTCCTTCAGAGATCATCAACCCTTCCAGACCCATCACGGAACATTTTTCCTGATGAGCACCTTCTGACTATCAGTACAGGGCTGTCATAGTTTGCTGATATAATAAACTACCTGGCATCACATCAGATCACGTCTGATTGGCCAAAGGCCAAGAAGGACAAATTTCTTTCCGATGCCAAGTATTACTTTTGGGAAGACCCGTATCTTTTCTACATCGGTGCTGATCAAATAATTCGACGATGTGTCGCGGAAGCGGAAATTCAAGACATGCTATCTTTCTGCCATGACCAGGCATGCGATGGACATTTTTTAGGTCATAAAATCGTGGCGAAAGTCCTCCAATGCGGCTTCTATTGGCTCACAATTTTCAAAGACACGTACAATCACTATAAGGCATGTACTCGTTGCCAGACCTTGGGCAACGTGAGCCATCATGATATGATGCCTTTACAGCTGATTTTGGTATGCAAAATCTTCGACATATGGGGGATTGATTTCATGGGACCCTTCCCTGTCTCGGACAGCTTTGAGTACATTTTACTCGCTGTTGACTACGTGTCCAAATGGATCGAAGCCATTCCATTTCGAACTAATGATCATAAAGTAGTTATCAAATTCATTCATCAAAACATCTTTTCACGGTTCAAGATTCCACATGCTATAATTTTTAACGGAGGGTCCCATTTCGCTAATGCTCAGTTCAGGTCACTGATGACCAAATATGGGGTGTCACACCGAATCTCTACTCCTTACCACCCCCAAACTAATGGTCTAGCTGAGCTATCAAATTGGGAGATCAAGAAAATCGTCCAGGTTACTGCTCTACCTGACAGGTAGGACTGGTTATCCCAGCTTTCGAAAGCTTTGTGGGCTTATAGGATCGCCCATAAAACCCAATTAGGTATGTCTCCCTTCAGATTGGTGTAGGGGAAGGCATGTCACCTCCTCATCGAGTTAGAGCACAAAACCTATTGGGCAGTACGGAACTGCAACCTAGATCTTTTTAAGGCAGGAACCCATAGAAAGCTTCAAATGAGCGAGATCGATGAATTATGCCACAATGCATATGAGAACTCATGAATTTACAAAGAGCAGGTTAAGGCCTTTCACGACAAGCACATATCTAGAAAGATATTCCATCCTGGTCAAAAGGTCCTACTCTTTGATGCCAAGCTTAGACTGCTCCCAGGAAAACTACGATCAAAATGGATCGGACCCTACCTAGTCCGATGAATCTTTAGAAATATAGCCATTGAGATCAGTCCACTTAGCCATGATTCCGAACCTCTCATCGTGAACGGTCAGAGACTCAATACGCTCATTGACGTGACCGATACAAATTTGGGTGAGATAACCTTTACCCTCCATTCTCCTTGAGCTCATTGCACCCAACTGATGGCATAAAACTCAGTGCTTAACGGGAGGCAACCCGTCATTCTTGAAAAACTTGAAACCTTTCTTGACAGTCCTATGCTGAATTCATCTTGCACTTTAGGGTTCATCCATTAGAATAGCTGACCCCACCTCAGGTACCCATACCCGATTCTAGAAATCGTTCGCAATAGTCACTTAGACCCGTTCGCCCACCCAAAACTTGTTCTAATGAATGATCTAAGCTGAATTCGAACCCACCTAATTTACAATGGGGACATTGCAAATCGTAGGCATGGGGGAGTACGAAAGTGCAAAACACCATGAAAACTCATCTTTACAAGAAACGGTTTCAAAAAAAAATCACATATTACAAAAAAACACCAAAAGAAATGAAAAAATCTTGAAAAAGAAAAAAAAATACTGAGGGGAGAGAAAATTTTGAGGCCATACAAATCATGAGGAGGAAAAGAGCAAAATGTCGAAAAAGGAGCACAAAATGAAAAAGAAAAAAGAGATAGTCATTAGTAAGAAATTAGGGGATTAACTGAAGTTATAGACCACATCAAGAAAAAGAAAAATGAAGGAAAAAGTGCTAAATGAGACACAAAAGAGATTAGTAGGAACGTTGATCTTAGGCCTCTTGGGTTATACTCTTAGGCTTAAAAATTCAAGTATCCTCTAAGATCTGGATAGTCCTCAAGAGGTTGGGGAAAATGCGACGCTTAAGTATTAGGTCTAAGGCTTAGGGAGTATTCGGCCTCATTAACTGACCTTTGGTTTGCGGGACTCGATAACCTAAGCACCCCAATCCACACACAGTCTAGTTTAGTGCGCATAACTATCAAAATCACACAAAAGCATCTAAATGCTCTGAAAAAAGTCGCCTAGACTAGGAGCGGCTGATCAACACAAGTTGATTTGGATGAGTTTCCAATGCGGAGAGGCAGGAAATTCCCCTCGAAGATGCATAATAACATATCATCTCCTCGGTGCTTGTCTTTCTAGTATATTTGCATATCCTATCAAGGTCACGTAGGCACCCTATGCTGGTTCAGATGCCATGGGCGGCATTATCACGAAATGTCGATTGTCAGGGTTTGGATTTAGCTACAAAATGCCATGGGCGGGATTATCTCTAAATCTCGAAAGCCAGGGTTATGGGGGTTTCCATGGGCGATGCTATCACGAAGCATCGATTGCCAGGGACCTTTTGAGGATTGATGATGGGGACGAGGAATTCGATACAAATCGTGTTGAAAGCCAATCCGAAGCTAGAAATAAAAAGAAAAGAGAGAGAAAACCCTCCAAACAAATAAATCCTCTGTCTCGCTCTTACAAAAAACTTACTGCAAACTGAACCAAGGCTAAAATACATTGCAAGCACGGGTGCTTTAACCGCGGAGTCCAATGAACCTTAGGATAGTTCCTGCGGGCCTTAAAAACCTTCACGGAGGACCGAGGCTAGAGCTGGTCAGGTCCGGATCTTGGTTGGTACTTGAGTACCTCTAGGCCTACTGTCAGCATTCTAACCTAATAAAAAAGAAAAGGCACTCATCATAATTTATGAACATTAAAGGAATTAATGGTCTGGAACAGAAGTTAAAACCTTAAAATTTTGCTAAGGGACTAGCAAAAGCTAGGCATGGGGGTTGATGAGAACCTCATCATGAGCCATAACTAGCTCATTTTGACCCAATACAAAGGATAAAAGCTCCTACATATCTCAAGGAAAGGCTTAACTCAGAGAATTCTGAGTTTGAGAAGAAAACCAGTCATAAGGGGTAAAAGTGCAATTTTACCAGTATAATCTGCATACAGGGTAATTCAGGGCCCAAACACAGGTCAAAACAGCTTAATAAGAATAAAAGTGGGATGAGATGATCTAGCAAGGGCTACAGCACTTCCAAGGAACCAAATGATAATCTGTAACCCTAAAACAACCCACTTCAATTCACAAGGTTCGAGGCAAAGTAAAAATAGAATAAACCCTCTAAAATTCATAGAAAAATAATCTCTAGGGTTTAGAGCCTTCAATTTGGCCTTTAGAACCCATTTTGACCTACATTGAGAACCATGCCCAATTAATAACTTAATTTGGGTCTTTACGCAAATTGACCGGTCAAACAAGGTTTAATATGAAAATAAAATTTACCATCAGATTCCTTAGGTTCTAATTAGTCATGTATAAAAACTTGAGCCTAAGAAGAAACCTCCTTGACCGACTTTACACTTTGGTCCTCATATATTTACTCTTTGGCCCTCAACTTTTGAACCCTCGCATTTAGGCCCCTAACTCTCCTTCGTTCTTTGCAAACAGGTCCCTCCTGCAAAACCCTGCCAGCACCATGCTCCGGCGACCTTGCGCGGAGCATGGCGCCGCGCAGGGTAAGGTGGAGGACCTGGCATGTGTACCGGGGGTGCCCTGCGTCGTCAGCCGTCGCAGGAGCACCCCCATGGTCATTGCAGCCCCCCATACCGGCCGTGCGAACGCACGGACGGTATGGGTTCGTATTCCGACCATCCTCCGGCGAGGGAGACACGTCGTCTCCCTCCGCCTTCCTCCCTGCTTCAACCCTATAAATACCCCCCGCCGCTCCACCGACCAAAGCAGCCTGGATCTGACGGAGAAAACCCCCAATTTTCCTCTCTTCTCACTCCGGCAGACGCCCACCAGCTCCGGCGGTTCTTCCTCCTCCTCCTCTTCGCTCTGCCGCAATACCAGCAGCAGAGATTTCTTCCCCTGCTCTTTCCGCGTCGCGCAATACCGGCGCGCGCTGCCTCTGCCCCGTCGTCACCGCCGTCCTTCCCCCACTGGGCATCGTCTTCTCCGGCGACAGTCGATACGACTGTCGCCCTGTTCCTCCCCCTTCGTCCCTGCAGTTAAGTTAGACTTACTCCCCTTCTCCTCCTCTTTCTTTCCCCGCTTTCGATTTAGTCAATTAAGCCCTCTACCGACCCTGTTCACCCTCATCCTCTCCGCCTCCGACCACCCTCCGGCGAGCCGCTCCCATCACCTCAGCGACCCACACGGCTCGCCGACCACCGCAGAACCTCCGCCTCCTCACCCTGATCCTCTTCCGCCCCTCCACTTCCCACCAAACACCCTCTGCAGATCCACCGAACACACCCACTCCCTCGCTCACAGTTTGACCTAGGACGACCTGACAGCTCCATCTCGCCCCCTGCAGACCCCCTGACCACCTTCGCCGTGCCACGGCGAAGGTCCCCCGCCTGTCTGATTTGGCCGAGAGGCCGTGCTATTGATTTCAGGTTCCAGGCCTTGACCGCCATTGGCGAGGAAGCTCGAAGCTTGCTCGAGGTTGCTCCAAGCCTAGATATCCCAGGTTGAAGAGCCACAGCCAGCGCGGAAGAGTCTTGCGCACACACCCCGGCCCTCAATTGGAGTTGCGCGCCTCAACAGCTGTTGCAATTGGAAGCGCCATCCCTGCTGCAGGCGTGAGAAAAACGGGTGCGCGGATAGTCCCACCTCGGGAGTTTCTGGAGCCACACACTCACATAAATTGCAAAACTGCCACCATCTGTTTGCCTCAGTTACCACGGGGTGAGGTCCCTCTCACCCGACCCGACCCGACTCGGCCTCGTCCGTGACCACGCTCCGCGGACCTGGCCCGACCCGATTAGACTGACCTGCACTCCTCGCCCACCACGCACGCCGGTGGGCCTGGACCCGGGCCTGACCCGAACCCGATTACCCGGTAGCGCTCGAGGAGAGCTTCCGAAGAGTGATTTCAGAGAGAGAGATACGCGGGGGAGGTGGGTAGAGTAGGTTTTTGCCTCTTGACGAATAAACTCTGAAGTGTGCAGGCCAAAGAAGAAGAAGCAGACCCGCTGAAGAAGAAGGAGCTGCTGCACTGTAGCGAAGGCATTGTTAAGTCGTCTCAGCACCGGGGCAGACGACGGAAGGTCAGCAGCCAAAGAAGAAGAAGACCCGCTGAAGAAGAAGGAAGAGCAACGGCCATCGCAAAAGAAGAAAAAGAGAGGTCAAGGCAGGTGAAGACAAAGAAGAAGAAGGAATGAAGAGAAGCAAGAAGCAAGAAAAGAAGAAGACGATCTGACGAAAAAGAAAGAAAGGAAACAAGGAAGAACAGAAGAAGAAGAGCACGAGGGGAAAATCTGAAGAAAGCAGAAGAAGAAGAAGAAGAAGAACAGGAAGAACCAAAGACAAAGAGGAAGAAAGAAGAAAAGAAGAAGAAGCCAAATTTTCATCTCTCTCTCTCTCTCTTTATTTTTGTAATAGAACTTGTATATCTCTAGAATACAACTTGCTCCCTGAGTTCGACCTCGGGAACTCTTTTGGTAACAACCGGCTTTACTACAACGACATAACTCAACCCGGTCAAACCGACGTCTCATCATTTTGGCGCCGTTGCCGGGGAGCAACGGCTATTCTAGAGGTAAACATTCCTGTACTTTTTTATTTCTGATAATCTCCTCTCTTTTGTGCAGCTACAGGAACGCAAGAAGACAAGCAACCACACCAAAGACAGGTAAATTTTTCCTCTCACTATTAACCCCTAAGCTCTAAAGAGGAAGAAAAGAAAAGAACAAGCAATATAGGGCTAACCTGTCTTCCATATTTAGTAACCATAAAAGTTGCATGTTTTCAACTCATTATTTCTGCACACTATTAAGGGTATTTAAGGGCTAACACATTCTTGCTTGAGCCCTAATTACCCAACAAAGAATTAACTGGACCAAGTAGAGCCAACCTAGGATCCAACACTAGGGATTTAGAGACACACTCCTTAAGCAAGAATTGAGAAAACCAAATGAAGTGTGCCCAAGCCCTTGTCTGAAAATACCTATTCAAAGAAAATCTAAAACAATTGGCTCTCTCTAAACACTTGAACCCTAAAAGACAGGACCTAAAAAGCTCTCAAAGAAAACAAGAGGTAAAGTTGACCCCTTTGGGTTAACCAACCTTAAATTAGGTCACTCTTTGCACTTAAAAAGACTAAAGTTCAAGTGAAACCTTAAGCACCCTGATCTTAAAATTGGTAGACTTAAGAGGTCAAGATCCCCATTCTGGTCTACCTGGAACCGCAGTGACAAGAGAGGTCGGGTGGGGGAAACCCTGTAACCCGTGGGGACGCTCTACCGTGTAGGGGTCTTCGCGGGACTCTCCCTCTCTGGCTGCCCAGGTAATTCTCAGGTGGACGATCTTTCTGATCAAGGGGTCCATCTGCCCCGAACCTCTATAGTCACCCAACAATTTTTGGGTGTCTTGATTGGGTCCAGCACCTGCTTATCTCCTCCAGCCCTTCAGTATTTTTCAGGAGGTCCTTGAAACCTCCTATAGAAATTCACTCTTCCCGAGGCTAAGCCTCGGCTCCTTTGTTTTTGCAGAAATCATTCACATAACCCCTCTTTCCTCTGATTCTGAACAAAATCCCCTTCTTCCATCTTGATTCAAACTTTGATTCCACCACCTGATCCAATTATGCAGCCTAATTACCTAGCAAGACTACCATTCAAGAAACCTGAATATCGGAGATCTATGAAAGATAAAATGATCGAGGATGCCATAAAATTCTATGAAAAAGAAGAAAAAACCTCAACGCCAAAAGGAGATATTCAGGTTGATGTCCCAACAACCACATCCTTCATCATAAACTGTGCCCAAATTCTATTGACTGGAATTTCAAAAGGATCAACCCGAGATATGCTCATGACAGGATACATTGAGATGGAAAAATTACACCAAGCTGAATACCTTCAATGCTTGACAAATCCTGTACTTTGGGAACAACACCAAGATGCCCTTATAAAACGGGTAGAAATGATGAAATCAGTAGAACAAATTATCAACCAGAAATACCCGTATAAACCAGAAACAGAGGATGAACCATCTTGGAACAGTATTAAGGAACAATTCAGTTTCCCAGATCTCGGGATTGAGGCACAAAGTGGTTGTAAAATCCCAACCCAGATAGAAGACAATGTTGAATTAGGTTGGGATATTGCAGGAGAACACAATGCTGAGCCAACCCTAGGCCATAAATCACCAAGCTTAGAACTCCAAGACTCCTGCAATAACAAGATTAGAATTGAACCTCTGGAGGGTATAAATTCCGCCCCTTGTTTTGATAAGGTAACCCTCGAAGGTTATTCAGACTTAGGTTCTAATAATTCTACCCACATCCTAAGCCTAGAACCTAGATCTGAAACTTATTGGGAAGATTATGAGGCCCTTTATGAGAAAGATCGAATCTTTACAGGATATGATTCCGGGCCTCTATTTAATGAATATCCCTCTCCAACATCCTCAGGAAATCTGATCGATTTTTCAGAAAACATGCCAATTTATGATACAGAAACTGAGGAGTTGGATGAGCAAGGTTTTAATGGGGTCTATCCTACCAGCTTAGAGCTTGAACAGAACATCTTTTTGAACCCAGAATTGACATATAGGCTAGAACCCAATCAGGTTGCTGATTCCACATCTGATGATTTCTGCTGTGGTGGAATTCATGATCATTTTCGCCAACTCTCCGACAATTTCAGATCTGACTATAATTGCGGAGAGATTCCCCTTCCTGAACACGCCAGGCCTATCTACGACCTCAGTTCACATGATTCTGACTCTGACTCTGAGGTCCTGATTCCCGAGATCACCGATAACACAGAATCATTCCTTTTCGATCCTCAGGAACCAAAAACAGAAAATGCCAAGAGTGATTGCAACCAAGAATCCAAATTTTTTCTCGAATCCGATTTCTTTCATCCTACAAACACTCTTCCGGCATTTGATAGCTACCCAGAGGACTCTCTACAGAAAATCACCTATCATCTGTTTCTAGAAGAGCCCTCATACACAATGGCCACCTCATCCGCACACACAGAACGGATCAAAACCTCTCCCAAACCCCGACCCGCAACCGGACTCAATTTCTATGCTGATTCACCTCTCACCGAGCCGATTGCATTTCCACATCGGGTTTCGAACATTGATCAGACTACATACCATTCTCTATCATTCTCTGATCACCCCTGTAGGGTTCCTGCATCAACCACTGATTATCCTACGGGTCCCTACTCTGACCAGGCTGATTCGGCTCAGCCAAACCCTGCGTTTACACTTCCACATCCATCTGAGCCTCATAGTTTATGGTGGGTTCCACACTTTTTTATACACATCTATCAACCCACCAGATTGATTGGGTTTGGGCTGCATCATCAGCCTGTTGATCTGAACAAGCACCTGGTTGGACCAACCAGGCTCTTAATCAAGGTGCTTGTCTTACAAAACTCTGCTGATTTGACCATCCCCTCTCCATCGCATTTCCCGCTTGGCTGAAGGCATCAAATTTAGCGCTCAACGGGAGGCAGCCCGTCATTCTCTTTGAAAACCTGAAACGTGTTCTGACAGCTTTTTGCACTTGAAGTTCACACTTTAGGACAGCCGACTCCACCTCAGGTGCTTGCATCTGAGATTAGAAATCGTCCGCAACAGTCACCCCGACCCATTCACTCATCAAAACAGCTGTCCTAATGTATGAACTTAGTTGAATAAAAACCCCTAGGTTACAATGAGGACATTGCAAATCTTAGGCATGGGGGGTATGAAAGTGCAAAAACTCGTAAGAAAAGGTTTCAAACAAAAAATTCACATATGCCAAAAATACCATAAAAATTAAAAAAAATTTTCGAAAAAGAATAAGAGGAAAAGAGGAGAATTTTGTGAAGGAGAGAAGAAACAAAATGAAAAAGGAGCACAAAATTATAAGAAAAGTTGATAGTCATTAGTAAGGAACTAAGGAATTAACCTAAGTTCTAGACCTCATTCAAGAAAATAACTGAAAAGTGCACAATAAGATTAGTAAGAATGCAAACCTTAGGCATTCTTGAATAGACTCTTAGTACCCATTAAGATCTGGACACTCCTCAAGAGGTTGAGGAAAATGAAAAGCTGAAGTATTAGGTCTAAGGCTTAGGGAGTATTCGGCCTCGTTAACTAATTTTTGGTTTACGGGACTCAGTAACCTAAGCACCCTAATCTCACACACAGCCTGGTTCAGTAAGCGTAAAAATCAGAATCACGCAGAAGCGTCGCAAAAATCTGAAAAGAACACCTAGAATAGGAATGGCCGATCAACACAAGTTGATTTGGACGAGTTCCCAGCGCAGAGAGGCGGAAAATCCCCTCGAAGATGCGTAACAAAATATCATCTCCTCGGTGCTTGTCTCTTAGGATATTTACATATCCTACGGGGGGCATGTAAGCACTCTGCTGGTTCAGATTCCATGGATGGCATTATCTCGAAGTGTCAATTGCCAGGGTCTGGATTCGGCCACGGAATACCATGGATGGGATTATCTCGAAATCTCAATAGCCAGGGTTCCGGGGGTTGCCATGGGCGGTGCTATCTCGAAGCATCGATCGCCAGGAACCTTTGAGGATTGATGATGGGAGCAAGGAATCTGATACAGACCGTGTTGAAAAGCCAATCCTAGGCTAGAACTAAAAAGAAAAAGAGAGAGAAAACTCTCCAAACAGAAAAAAACTTTCTATCTCTCTCTTACAAAACGCACTGCGAACTGGGCCAGGGCTAAAATCATTTCAAGCACGGGTGCTTTAACCACGAAGTCCAATAAACCTTAGGTTAGTTCTTGCGGGCCTTAAAAACCTTTGCTAAAAGACTGAGGCTAAGGCTTGACAGATTTGGATCTTGATTGGTACTAGAGTATCTTTTAGGCCTATGGTCAGCATTCTAACCTAATCTATGCTCAAATAAAAAAAAGGCACTTATCTAAAACCATTAAAAAACTTCATGGTCTAGAACAAGGGTTGAAACCTTAAGTTTTTTGCTAAGGGACTAGCAAAAGCTAGGCATGGGGGTATGATGAGAACCTCATCATGAGCCATAACTAGCTCATTTTGACCCAATACAAAGGATAAAAGCTCCTACATATCTCAAGGAAAGGCTTAACTCAGAGAATTCTGAGTTTGAGAAGAAAACCAGTCATAAGGGGTAAAAGTGCAATTTTACCAGTATAATCTGCATACAGGGTAATTCAGGGCCCAAACACAGGTCAAAATAGCTTAATAAGAATAAAAGTGGGATGAGATGATCTAGCAAGGGCTACAGCACTTCCAAGGAACCAAATGATAATCTGTAACCCTAAAACAACCCACTTCAATTCACAAGGTTCGAGGCAAAGTAAAAATAGAATAAACCCTCTAAAATTCATAGAAAAATAATCTCTAGGGTTTAGAGCCTTCAATTTGGCCTTTAGAACCCATTTTGACCTACATTGAGAACCATGCCCAATTAATAACTTAATTTGGGTCTTTACGCAAATTGACCGGTCAAACAAGGTTTAATATGAAAATAAAATTTACCATCAGATTCCTTAGGTTCTAATTAGTCATGTATAAAAACTTGAGCCTAAGAAGAAACCTCCTTGACCGACTTTACACTTTGGTCCTCATATATTTACTCTTTGGCCCTCAACTTTTGAACCCTCGCATTTAGGCCCCTAACTCTCCTTCGTTCTTTGCAAACAGGTCCCTCCTGCAAAACCCTGCCAGCACCATGCTCCGGCGACCTTGCGCGGAGCATGGCGCCGCGCAGGGTAAGGTGGAGGACCTGGCATGTGTACCGGGGGTGCCCTGCGTCGTCAGCCGTCGCAGGAGCACCCCCATGGTCATTGCAGCCCCCCATACCGGCCGTGCGAACGCACGGACGGTATGGGTTCGTATTCCGACCATCCTCCGGCGAGGGAGACACGTCGTCTCCCTCCGCCTTCCTCCCTGCTTCAACCCTATAAATACCCCCCGCCGCTCCACCGACCAAAGCAGCCTGGATCTGACGGAGAAAACCCCCAATTTTCCTCTCTTCTCACTCCGGCAGACGCCCACCAGCTCCGGCGGTTCTTCCTCCTCCTCCTCTTCGCTCTGCCGCAATACCAGCAGCAGAGATTTCTTCCCCTGCTCTTTCCGCGTCGCGCAATACCGGCGCGCGCTGCCTCTGCCCCGTCGTCACCGCCGTCCTTCCCCCACTGGGCATCGTCTTCTCCGGCGACAGTCGATACGACTGTCGCCCTGTTCCTCCCCCTTCGTCCCTGCAGTTAAGTTAGACTTACTCCCCTTCTCCTCCTCTTTCTTTCCCCGCTTTCGATTTAGTCAATTAAGCCCTCTACCGACCCTGTTCACCCTCATCCTCTCCGCCTCCGACCACCCTCCGGCGAGCCGCTCCCATCACCTCAGCGACCCACACGGCTCGCCGACCACCGCAGAACCTCCGCCTCCTCACCCTGATCCTCTTCCGCCCCTCCACTTCCCACCAAACACCCTCTGCAGATCCACCGAACACACCCACTCCCTCGCTCACAGTTTGACCTAGGACGACCTGACAGCTCCATCTCGCCCCCTGCAGACCCCCTGACCACCTTCGCCGTGCCACGGCGAAGGTCCCCCGCCTGTCTGATTTGGCCGAGAGGCCGTGCTATTGATTTCAGGTTCCAGGCCTTGACCGCCATTGGCGAGGAAGCTCGAAGCTTGCTCGAGGTTGCTCCAAGCCTAGATATCCCAGGTTGAAGAGCCACAGCCAGCGCGGAAGAGTCTTGCGCACACACCCCGGCCCTCAATTGGAGTTGCGCGCCTCAACAGCTGTTGCAATTGGAAGCGCCATCCCTGCTGCAGGCGTGAGAAAAACGGGTGCGCGGATAGTCCCACCTCGGGAGTTTCTGGAGCCACACACTCACATAAATTGCAAAACTGCCACCATCTGTTTGCCTCAGTTACCACGGGGTGAGGTCCCTCTCACCCGACCCGACCCGACTCGGCCTCGTCCGTGACCACGCTCCGCGGACCTGGCCCGACCCGATTAGACTGACCTGCACTCCTCGCCCACCACGCACGCCGGTGGGCCTGGACCCGGGCCTGACCCGAACCCGATTACCCGGTAGCGCTCGGGGAGAGCTTCCGAAGAGTGATTTCAGAGAGAGAGATACGCGGGGGAGGTGGGTAGAGTAGGTTTTTGCCTCTTGACGAATAAACTCTGAAGTGTGCAGGCCAAAGAAGAAGAAGCAGACCCGCTGAAGAAGAAGGAGCTGCTGCACTGTAGCGAAGGCATTGTTAAGTCGTCTCAGCACCGGGGCAGACGACGGAAGGTCAGCAGCCAAAGAAGAAGAAGACCCGCTGAAGAAGAAGGAAGAGCAACGGCCATCGCGAAAGAAGAAAAAGAGAGGTCAAGGCAGGTGAAGACAAAGAAGAAGAAGGAATGAAGAGAAGCAAGAAGCAAGAAAAGAAGAAGACGATCTGACGAAAAAGAAAGAAAGGAAACAAGGAAGAACAGAAGAAGAAGAGCACGAGGGGAAAATCTGAAGAAAGCAGAAGAAGAAGAAGAAGAAGAAGAACAGGAAGAACCAAAGACAAAGAGGAAGAAAGAAGAAAAGAAGAAGAAGCCAAATTTTCATCTCTCTCTCTCTCTCTTTATTTTTGTAATAGAACTTGTATATCTCTAGAATACAACTTGCTCCCTGAGTTCGACCTCGGGAACTCTTTTATTTTTCCGAGTAAAAAAATTTTATATGAAACGTTGGTAACAACCGGCTTTACTACAACGATATAACACAACCCGGTCAAACCGACGTCTCATCAGGGGTATGATGAGAACACCATCATCAGCCCTAACTAGCTCATTTTGACCCAAAAAAGAGAACAAAAGCTCCTACATAACCAAATGAAGGTCTTAACTCAAGGAATAACCAGTCTGAGAGAAAAGCAAGAAATAAGGGGTAAAACTACAATTTTACCATTATAGTGCAACAAAGGGTTTCTCATGAGCTAAACATAGGTGAAATAGTCTTAACAAGATAAAAATTTTGTTGGTTGAAACAGAGAAGGGTTCATGTGAAATCTGTGAATTAAATGACTTATTGTAACCCTAAAATAGACCCACTTAAGTTAACAAGGTTCTAGCTACGATAAAATTCTCCTAAACCCTATAAAAATCATGGAAAAATATTTTCTAGGGTTTAGAACCTCCAATTTGGCCTTTAGAACCTATTTTGACCTAAATAGCAGCCCTAATCAAATGTTCACCCTAAATTAGGTTTTTATGTAAATTACCCAATCAAACGTGGTCAAACCTAAAATCCAACTTCACCATTGGATTCCTTAGGTCCAAATTATGTTTGTACCAACATTTGGACCTAAGGGGAATTCACCTTGACCTACTTTGCAAACCAATCCAGCCCAATTACATTTCTACCCCTAACTTTTGAAAACCTTTGCAGACACCCCTCTAGCTTCCTCGTTATTCTTTGCAATTAGGTCCTTCTGCCATTACAGCGGAAGAAATCCTACTTCGACGAGAAATCAAGGGAAAGAACTCCCTGATTCCTCAGAGAATCCCTTTCAAATTTGAAAGGGAGATTCTCTGAGAAATGCCCTCTCATGTGAACCTAATTTGGAGCTCTGCTTTCCACCCAATCTCTCATGCGAATGCATGAGAGATTTGGGTCTTTTCAACCTTTCAACTCTAGCAAATTGCTCATTCTTGGAAGCTTGCCTTCCAAGCACAAGGCCCTCTGCCAGGCACTATAAAAGGGTCCCCAGATCATTCCGCTCCCCCCATGCTTGAATTGGCCTGAGATACCCCCCAATTTCCTCTCTTCCCCTTCGGCCAACCTCCCAACAAGCTCCGATGACTCCTATCTCCTCCTATCATCGCTATACCACAATACCAGTGGTAGAGTTACCTTTATCCCCTTCATCCACGTCGTGCCGCACCAGTCAACGCTCCTGCCACCTCGTCATCGCCGTCCTCCTCTCACTGGGCCTTCGTCTCTGGCGACGGCACATACAAGCCGGCCACCTCTTTTGCATCTCCCTTCATCTATTCCCTCTTAGATAAGTCCACTCTCCCTTCTCATCTCTTTTCTCGCATTTATTTCTTAAAATCCACCTCGACACTCGCACATCACCTCCATCTTCTCCACCTCCGACAGACCACCCGTGAGGTGCTCCCGCCACACCACACATCCACCCACCTCGCCAACCACCTCACAAGCTCTGCCATGTCTCACTGACCACAACCACTCTCTCCATTCATCGCCACATGCCCCCAACACGTCCCTCGAACACACCCACATCCACACACACAAGGTGACCGAGGCACAAACACTTAGGCCACCCCACGCCATGTCGACCACCGTGCCACCTTCGTCATGCTCAGGCGAAGTTCCCTGTGTATTTTGACGTGGTCATGAGGCCTTTTTCTTATGGACAAGGTTTAGGCCTCCATCACCATTGAAGCAGGCACGAAGAAGCTCGCAAGCTTGCTTTAGGTCTCTAGGTCACAGGCTTCAGGTTCTAGACTGTGTGGGTCTCCTTCGTGCATAATATAAGCCCAGCTATTGGAGTCAAAGCCCCACATAGCTGCTGCAATTCATGAGAGCATCTGCTGTGGGGGCACTTGTGAGGAAGGTGGGACATTTAGTCCCACCTCTGAAGATCAGGAGTGGAAGCGGTGATATAAGTTGAAAATGTGTTAGGGGTTTACCGCCTCCTGACCACGGGGTGAGGTCTGACGAACAGCGTTTTCGTGCATTTGAAAGTCATTGGAATCATAGTATAGTCACGCAAAAACTTTCATCAAAAACAAGTTTGTAAAAATAAAGAGACTTTGAGTCCCGGTCGTTCGCCTCTAGGAGGCATTTGTTTAATTCTGAAATCGATCTTTTATCACTCTACTTTGTTTAAAATCGCACGCCAGTTTCCAATCTTCGAATTAAGACTTCGCCACTTCTATTATAAATTCTGATTACGTGCACATGCGTTAAATAGATAACAAAGGTAAAAGTATAAGTTTCGATGTGCACAATTCTAGTTACGTCGTGGTTGGTTATAGAAAATGCATCTATAGATAGGTTTTCTATATCTTCCAGAACTGACATTCTTGTTGCAAAATATATATATAAGTGAAAAATAGGCAACTTGAATCACGAAGAAAAGATGTCAACCAATAAGCTCATGGTGATTTCAAACATAGAGATATATATAAAAATGAATCTTTCATTCATTCATTTAGAGAAGTGTTTGCAACATGGAATGTAGAGGAAAGCTCGACAGGAATGCTTGAAAATGTAAATCTAGCTACTAGAAAACAATTGCATACATGAATCTATGGGGGGATTTTGCATGCATCATTGGAAGAGAATAAAGAGCTAAACTACTCATGTACACATAATCGCGTACATGAGTGTGTGTGTGTGTATGCCTTGAATTAGGGTTGCAAACCCTAATTGCTAAGGGGAAATTGCAATTAAACTTAACCCATGTTTAATTGAATGAGTGTGAATCTAATTGAGTAAAATAACTCAATTAGGTTGGGCTTAGGTCAATTGGACTCTCACTAAGTCCAATTGGACTTGTGTGGGTTGAGATCTGAGCTCAATTGGACTTAGTGAATCCAATTGGCTTAGGTGATGGTAATTGACTATGATCTAAGTCAATTGGGTTTGGTGAGGACCTAATTAGGTCCTTAGGGAGGTCTAGAGGTGGTGTATTAGACTTAGGGTACCTAAATTTATGTTCCTATGGGGTTGGAATTAGGTCTAGCGAACTAGAGATTCAAGATCACGGCTTGAATGTCAAAACAGGAACTGGAGAACGGTTCCAGATGTCCAAAAATAGAATCAAACGACCTATACTCAAAAATCAGAAGTGTAGACTTTAGTTCTGGACATCCAATCTGAGTTAGGGGGAATTCTAGGTTCTGTTTTGGGTATTCTGTAGAAATTGGATGTCTGACAAAGTGTCTAGACGTCCAATAACATTGCAGAAGTGGGTTTGAGGTGTGCGAGAGTTGGCTAAGGGTTTTGGACATCCTATAATTCATCTGGACATCTAGATAAAGGTTGGAACTAGGGTTTTAAGGTTTCCTAGGGTGCAGTGACCTAATCTAAGGGTGGCTAAGGCTTGGGGAAGTCTCTAGGCTATCCTAGGGCTAGGATGGACTAAGCTCTTCATATTTTACTGCTTTATTCCTACTTAATAGATTAACATACCTTAACTCCCTTACATCATTATTCCTACATCTAATCTAGTTCTTCTGCTCCAGCTCTGCTGCAACACCCATTATTCCTGATCCAGCTTCAGATCCAGCTCCAGATCCAGCTTCTGATCAGCTTATTGCCTGCAATTGACATAATGCACTTAATCAGTACATTATAACATTATTTTATGCATAGCTAAAGTAAAGTAGTAAAGATGCAGATAATGCTCATGCATGCATGAATTACCCTAACTTATGTTAAGTTCTAGCCTTATTTAGGTCAATTAAAACCTATGATAGCTACGCAGTCATACCCTCATGCCTAAATCATGCTTGTCCCTAGCAAATGCAAGGCTAAATTATTTACAGAAAGGATCCCTAAGGGACTGATTATTTTGTCGAGTGTATGCCTAGAGATTTTTCTCCTTTTTGTTTTCGTCTTGTGCTCTAGAAATCTAGACAATCGTGAAAGTGCACCTATGTAGCTTTTGCAACGGATTCGAATGAAAAACTGATACACCTCTAAAGCCTGTACTTGACCTCTAGTAAAAATTCTAGCAGGATAGGCGGACTTCTTCCCTTGGGATATTCAAGATATTCTATGAATTTCACCTTGGCTTTAGGTTTAGGTAGAGAATCTCTGAGGGAAAAGATTATATATTTGGTGGCTCACTCTCACTTGATGCTACATAGAGATTAGTACTACAGAATCTAGATTCCTGGATTACTAAGTAACTCAACTCAAAGAAAGACGAGAAATGCTATGCTCTCTTTTGGTTCCTTTGTATTCATTCTCACTTTCTGTTTTTCTTTTTTTTTCTTTTCTTTCTTTTTCTTAGAGCTCACAACCTCACCAGATTCACATATATGACCTGTATTTGGTGGTCTCACTTGGCATTAACACTTTAATTGAGTTTCCATTAACTCTAACACTAAGTCAGAATTCCTTAGCCAGTATGCGGGTGGTCAAAAGCATAGAAAAATAGGTTAAGGCCATATTTGGTTGTATTGCCTCAATGCAACTTAAATAAACACTAAATATTCACTCTGTTTTTTTCTTTGCTTTTTCTTCTTTCTCTTTTTCAGTTCCCTTTTTTTTTTTCAACATATACACAACTAGCACACATCCATGAACTTTATTGAGGAGCCATTATTAGGGATTGGTGGTACTCAAGAGACATTGGGTGGCTTATTTGGTGGAAGTGCTTACTCACAGCACTGGGAGAGATGGATAGGACGGTGTATTTCTGACCTTGACGTCAATACCCTCCTTCAGCCGAGGATTTCATAAAGAATGGTCGTAACCATTCACCTTAGCCCTAGTTTTATGAGAACTCGCTTTCTGCGTATTTGCCTTATTTGGTGGCTCTCACAATTCACACAAAAATGTATACGTAGGAACCAAGAGTGAAAACTATGTCTAATCTCAGAGTATCATTACCTAATTATCTAGGACTCCGGATTCCTTGTACTAATCTTAGAGCACTAGTACACTCTACTCTCATCTCACACTATTTGGTGGATTTTTGGAGGAAAATTTGCCTAACTCCCCGAACACTGTCTAGGGGTTTAGGAAAAGAAGCACTACTTCTTGACAGACTAAAGATGTTTATCAACCTTCACCGTGAATCCATTACAAATTCTACGTGTGTGAAAAGTTGTACTCGATTCCAGATTACAGGAATCAACTAGAGGATAAAATCCCTAATGCATTCTCTTAATAAAATAATCTTATTCATGAAAGCAATATGTATATATGCTATAAACAAGTAACCTCGTATAATTTGTACTTCGTGAAATTCCTATATCGGGTTACAATCAGCTTGACCCTAAATTTAGAACAAGAGGTGAGCGGGTGAGTTGAAAATGGCTGTTGCGGATGATTTCTAGCTCCAATGCGAGCATTGGAGGTGGAGTCGGTTGTTCTTTTATTTAGGGTCCTAAAGTACATTTTACATGCAGCTTCTAGGTTTTCCTAAGGGTTGGCATAGAAATTTATCAGTTTTGTTGTATCTACCCTCCCATGCCTAAGTTCTTGCTTGTCCTCATGCATGAATATAAAAGAAAATAAATATAGTAGGGAGAGAATGGGTAGAAATCACCTGTAATTGCTCCTGAAATTATACATTCAGCATTGGCCAACCTGTCAGCAAGCAATATACAGAAAGGAAATGTGCTGAAAGAAAAATATGCTATATATAAAAATGGTTATGTATAGATGATGGTAGAATGTGAGATAGATGCTATCTATACGTACTGAGTTTAATGCCTCCAGCTAGGCGAGAATTCAATCACACGTCCTCAATAAGATGAACAATCTCGTCAGGTGGAGGAGGTTCCTAGGCTAAAAATGGCTTGAGGCGCTGGCCATTTGTTGTAGATATATGCCCAGATTTTGGGTCCCTGATCTGGACTACCCCATTAGGATATGACTAAATCACAACATACGAGCCAGTCTACTTAGACTTGAGCTTCCTTGCGAAAAGTTTTAGTCGCAAATCAAACAACCAGACTTGCTGGTTGAGCGTGAATGCTTTCCTCCGGATGTGGCAGACATGAAAGGCCTTGGTCTTTTCCTTGTATATCAATGCATTCCCATAGGCCTCCTGCCAAATCTCTTCTAATTCGCTGAGCTGGAGTTTCTATTCTTGACCTCCTGCATCGAGGTCAAGGTTACATTTCGTACCGCCCAGAAGGTGCGGTGCTCTAGCTCTAAAAGAAGGTGACAGGCCTTGCCATATGCCATGCGATATGGTGGCATTTCGAGTAGGGCCTTGTACATGGTCCGATATGCCCAGAGTGCATCAACTAATTTGTCGGACCAGTCCTTCCTGTTTGGTCTAACTGTCTTCTGAAGAATCAGCTTGATCTGACGGTTAGACACTTCAGCCTGCCCATTGGTCTGTGGGTGATACAGGGTAGCTATACGGTGATGTACCCCGTATTTCTTTAATAATGACCTAAAATGGGTGTGGATGAAGTGGCTTCCCCCGTCACTAATCAAAGCATGGGGTATTCTTAATCTCACGAAGATGTAATGCCGTATGAAGGAAATGACGGTCTTATGATTAGCCTGTCTCGTCAAGATAGCCTTGACCCACTTCGAGACATAGTCTATGGCTAATAATATGTACTTGAAGCCATGCGAGTTCGGAAAAGGGCTCATAAAATCGATGCCCCAGACATCAAACACTTCTACAACCATGACGGGCTGGAGTGGCATCATGTCTCTCCTGGTCATAGAATCGATCGAATGGCATCATTTGCAGTGTTGGGCATGTTCGTGTGTATCTCTAAAGATAGTTGGCCAAAAAAATCCTGACTGCAAAATTTTTGCAGCGATTTTCCATCCCGAGAAATGACCACCACAAGCATCATTGTGGCAAAACGATAACACACTAGGGATCTCAGAATCTGGGATGCATCTTCGAATAATCTGATCCGCTCCAATGACGAAGAGCAATGGTCATCCTAGAGGTAGAATTTGGCCTCTGCAGTAAATTTGAGTTTCTGGTCCTTGGATAGGTTCGCGGGAATCTTGCCTGCGGCAAGGTAGTTGGCGATATCCGCGTACTAGGGGAACTCCTCAGAATGAATTGCCAAAAGAGATTCATCCAGAAATTGCTCATGGATAGGCAGGGAATAAGGAACGTGGTCTGGGCCCAGTCTGGATAGGTGATTCGCCATAACATTCTGCTTTCCAACTTTATCATGGATTTCAATATCAAACTCCTACAATAGAAGGATTCATCTAATGAGCAGAGGTTTGACATCCTTCTTTGCCAACAAATGTTGGAGGGCGGAGTGGTTGGTGAAAATGATGACTTTGGACCCTAATAGGTACGATCTGAATTTCTCCAATCCGAATACTACTACTAGCAGTTCCTTTTTGGTGACAGTGTAATTACGCTGAGCCTCATTCACCATCTTGCTAGCATAGTATATGACGAAGGGTTGTTTTTCTCGACGCTAGCCTAAAATAGCACCGACGGAAAAGTCAGAAGTGTCGCACTGACAGATGCATTTTCACGTGTTTTGAAAGTCGTCGGAAATCATAGTATAGTCATGCAAAAACGTTCATCAAAAATTAAGTTTGTAAAGATTATGAGACTTGAGTCTCGGTCGTTCATCTCTGGGAGGCATTTGATTTACTTTTGAAATTGATCCTTTTGCCACTCTACTTCATTTAAAATCACACGTCGGTTTATGATTATTACGTATTGAAGTACGACATGCGTAGTTGCAAGTATATCAGGAATTAAAAATAGGCAACATTAATCACTCAAAAGATATTGCAATAAGCTCATGGTGATTCTCAACACATAGACATATATATAAAAATATATCTTCTATTCATTCAAGAGAGTGTTTGCAACATAAAAAGTAGAAGAAAGCTTGTACATGAATGCTTAAAAATGTAAATCTAGCTACCAGAAAATAATCGCATACAAGAATCTACGAGGGGATTTTGCATGCATCATTGGGGAAGAAGTAAGACTAGGCTATTAAGCAGTAATAAAAGCAATAAAATTACGAAGAGCATGATTTAAATCTAGAAGAATAGAGGGCATTCAGGGGTGGTCCCCGATGGCCTTGGAGTGGTCGGGAGGAGAATGAGGGGTAGCCAATGTAGCTTAGGCCGACCCTTGGAGAGAGGGAGGAGTGATCCAGCATCTCGGCATGATGTTCTCCATGGTGGTGGTAGTGAGCTCATGGAGGTGGAGTGGCTAGCTAAGTGGAGGTGGCGTGAATGGCACCAATGGAGTGAATTTGCCAAGGAAGTGAATGGGTGTGAATGGCCACTCCTTAGGTCTTTCTATAGACCTAAGGGAAGATCTCTAGAGAATTATGGAATTCTCTAGAGAGGCCTATGGTGGGAGCTCATGGGAGAGTGAGCGAGAGAGGATGGATGGTGGTTTTTAGATCCACCAAATGTTGATCTAAAAATTGAATGGCTCTTGGTTGCTAATTTTGGCAACCAAGGAAACCACACATGGTAGAGAGTTCTAGAGAACTCTAGGCTAGGTACTTTCGTGTGGATGGTGTGTGTGGGTGGGTGTGGGTCGAAACTTAGGTGGCTAGGTTGATTAGGTTTGGTTTTAGTGGGTTCAGGTCATGGTAAGTCTCAAATTAGGGTTATAAACCCTAATTCACTAAGGTAAAGTGCAATTAAACTTAATAAAAGTTTAATTGGGTGTGTGAAAACTTAATTGAGAGTAAAACAACTCAATTAATTTAGGTCTAGGTCAATTGGACTCTCACTGAGTCCAATTGGATAGTGTGTGCTGAGATCAGGGCTCAATTGGACTTAATGATTCCAATTGAATAGGCTGATGGAATTGACTAAGATCCAAGTAAATTAGGTTTAGTGAAGACCTAATTAGGTCCTTATGGAGGTCTAGAGGTGATGTACTAGGGTTAGGGTACGTTAATTTAGGTTCCTATGGGGTTAGAATTGGGTTTAGGGACCTAGAGATCCAAGATCAAGGCTTAAATCTCAAAACAAGAATTAGAGAGCAGTATCAGACGTCTAATAATAGTGTCAGATGTCTTATAATTAAAAATCAGAAGTCCAGACTTGTTGTCTGGATGCCCAATTAGAGTCAGGAGGGATTTTGGGTTCTGTTTTGGGTATTCTGCAGAAATTGGACGTCTGACAAAGTGTCTGGACGTCCAATAACACTGCAGAAGTGGGTTTGAGGTGTGCGGGAGATGGCTAAGGGTCCTGGATGTCGTATAACTTATTTGGATGCCCAGATAAGGGTTGTAACTAGGGTTTTAGGGCTTCCTAGGGTGTTGTGACCTAATCTAAGGGTGGCTAAGGCTTGGGGAAGTCTCTAGGCTATCCTAGGGCTAGGATGGACCTAAGCTCTTCACATTTTACTACTTTATTCGTACTTAATAGCATAGAAAACCTTTAACTCCCTTACATTATTGTTCCTATATCTAAACTAAGCCTTCTGCTCCTGCTCTGCTGCAACTCCCGTTATTCCTGATCCAGCTTCAGATCCTGCTCTAGATCCAGCGCCAGATCTGCTTATTGCTTGTAATCGACATAAGGCACTTAATTAGCACATTATAACATTATTTTATGCATAGCTAAAGGAAAGCAGTAATGATGCAGATAATGCATATGCATGCATGAATAACCCTAACTTATGCTAAGTCCTAGCTTAATCTAGGTCAATTAAAACCTATGATTGCTGCGCAATTACGCACATCATCTTGAAATCAAGTGACCAATAAGGTGGTTGGAGAATCGGGGAATTAGAGACAGCGCTTCGTAAAGTCTCAAAGGCATTGAGACACGAGCTGTCGAATTCAAATGGGACATCGGCAACAAGGAGATTCGTCAAAGGTCGTGCAATTTTCAAGAAATCGCGTATAAATCTCCAATAGAAGCCGACGTGACCCAAGAATGATCTGATCTGCTTGACCGAGCTTGGTGGCGGTAAGTGGGAAATAATCTCTGATTTAGCTCGATCGACCTCGAGTCCATTTTTAGAGATCCTATGCCCTAGTACTATGCCATCCCTCACCATGAAATGGCTTTTCTCCCAAGATAGTACTAGGTTTACCTCAATACACCATTTCAGAATTTTGGTGAGGTTATCAAGATAAGATGCGAAATCATCTCTGAAAATGGAGAAGTCATCCATGAACACCTCCACATAGTCCCCAATCATGTCAGAGGAGATGGCCATCATACAATGCTGAAATGTTACTGGTTCGTTGCAGAGGCTAAAGGGCATCTGCTTGAAATCGAATGTTTCAAAGGGGCATGTGAATGTGGTCTTGTCTTGATCTTCCGGGCTAATCATTACTTGATTATACCCAGAGTATCCATCCAGAAAGCAAAAGAAACTGCGTTCGGCTAACCATTCCAAGATCTGATCAATGAAAGGCAAAGGAAAGTGATCCTTCTAGGTAGCCATGTTCAGTTTCCTATAGTTGATGTAGACTCGCCAAGATGTCGTAGTGCGGGTCGGAATGGATTTGCCCTTATCATTTTTCACAATGGTGAGTCCTGCTTTCTTGGGCACTATCTAGATTGGGCCCACCCATTGGTTGCCTGAGATTGGGTATACAATACCTGCATCCAACCATTTGATGATCTCCTTAACAACCTCTAGCATATTCGGGTTTAGCCATCTTTGTGCTTGTCTCGAAGGTTTCACCCCCTCATCCATGTAAATGTGATGAGTGCAATACGAGGGGTGAATACCGCGGAGATTAGCAATACTCCACCCTATAGTAGCCCTATGGTCTTGCAGCGTAGAAATCAATTGATGCTCCTATTCTTGGGTTAAGTGGGCATTGATAATGACTGGGTATGTCTCACTTTCGCCTAAGAACACATACTTGAGTGAGTCAGGTAAGGGCTTCAATTGAATCACGGGTGGGTCAGAGTCAGAAATGGGAGTGGGAGGAGCAAACTCGAGGGTGGGAATCTGCTGATCCATATGCACGTGAATTCTCACTAATTCACTTCCTGTGAAATAATCGGTTGTGACTGCATTAACGGGAAACCCGTTAGCTGTGGTCACGTCTTCCTGCAACAATAGGGGCGATTCAGCAATGTGTGGATCAGGATAGCTGGATTCAGGGGTGCTGTGGTCAGATGCACACCCTAAACAGTAAGATCCTTGGGGAGATATGTGTAGTGTAGTCTCAGTCTCGTGTGGATTGAGGTCCAAGAACACTGATAGTGTAGACGAATGAACCATTGGGTCGTCACAAAGGAGCCCAATGTTACCACAGTATGCCGAATCTTCATCTTCACCATCCTTTATGCGATCATAGTCAAAATTATTTGCTGCCGTGAATATGTCAAGTCAAAGTCGTTCATTGCCTAGGGCTATCTCCATACACCCGAATACACAATCAATGTTTGCTTGGGCTATCACTAGAAATGGGAAACCCAAAATAATTGGCGCATCTCAGAGATTAGGAGGAACTTCCATATCGAGAACGAAGAAGTCTATAGGAAAGCAGAACACGCGGACTTTTACGATCACGTTCTCAACCACCCTTCTTGGTGTTTTGATTGATCTATCAACCAGCTGAATCGTGACTGAGGTGGGCTTCAACTCCCTAAATCGAAATTGATCAAATACGGCAGTGGGAGTTAGGTTGATGGACGAACCTAGATCTAGAAGGGCCCGATCAAATGGAGAATCCTGCAAGAAGCAGGATATGGGTAGGGTACCAGGGTCTTTCTTTTTCTGTGGCAAGTCGGCTAGAATCACAGTGCTCGCCTCTTTCGACAGTACCGCCTGTTGTCTAATTCTTTGTTGTCGCTTTGGGGTACAATAGTCCTTGAAGAACCTAGCGACAGCGGGAATGTGATCGATTGCCTCGAGGAGGGGGACCTGAATATGTACTTCCTTGAACATTGATTTCAGGTCCTCAAAATTCCACGTGTCCTTTTTCAGTACTTGATGTAAACATGTTTACACTACTTAAGATGTCCATTTATGCATGTTCTTAAGCATAGGGTTGCATTGCATACTATAAATATTGCATAACATGCATCATCTTGCATTTAGATTAGTTTGAATAAAATGGAGGTTAATTGTCTCCTTTTATGTTCATGGACAGGGCAAACTTTTTATTGGGGCCTCAGATCGAAGATTCAACCATACAGATGTGATCAGGGCGACAATTGGAGTTTAACAACTCCAAGATTGCCCTAATCCGACATCTGTAGCATTAGATAGAGATTGGGGAATCCTAGAAGATCAAGGGCCAAGATGGTGTGAATCTGCATTTCAAACAACAAATCCGACTGCACGGATGGAATCAGATCGACGATCGCAGCCTAACAACATGAAAATCGACTCAATCCGATATCCGTGGCACCATCTACATCATCTAGAAGATGGACGGCCAAGATGGTGCCACGTGGTGCCATCTCGGCCGCCCAACTAGCCACCCTCAATCACTGAAGAAAATAGTGCCCACGCATCTCCACCGTTGGATCAAGATCCAACGGCTGAGAGAGGAGCTCAGCCGATGCTTGAAGATCCTGAAGAATCGCTGGAAGGAGCTATCTCGACCGTTGGATCTCAATCCAACGGTCCTGATAGCGTGTTCAAAAGATCGGCCGCCCGCCCATTGATGTAAACACATTTACACTACTTAAAATGTCTATTTATGCATGTTCTTAAGCATAGGATTGCATTTCATGATATAAATATTGCATAACATGCATCATCTTGCATTTAGAGTAGTTTGAAGAAAATGGAGGTTAATTGTCTCCTTTTATGTGCTTGGACAGGGAAAACATTTTATCGGGGCCTCGGATCAAAGATCCAACCGTATGGATGTGATCAGGGCGGCGATTGGAGTTCAACGACTCCAAGAACACCCTAATCAGGCATCCGTAGCATCAGATAGTGACTGGGGAATCCTAGAAGATCAAGGGATAGGATGGTGAAAATCCGCACTTCAGATGACAAATCCGACCGCACGGATGAATTTGGATCGACGATCGCAGCTCAACGACACAAAAATTGAGTCAACCCGACATCCGTGGCACCATCTACAACTTCCAGAAGATGGACGACCAAGATGGTGCCATGTGGCACCATCTCGGCCACCCTAACGGCCGCCTACATTCCATGAAGACCATGCACCCGCCCCTCTCCGTCGTTGGATCTCGATCCAACAGCTGTGGATGCGGCCCTTTAAAATCATCCTCGCGACCTTCTCGACGGTGTAGTGATAGCGAAATACGCGTGATTTGTAAAAGCAGTTTTTTAACGTCGTTGTAACACGCGAATCCACTTTCACTTTTAAAATTTATATCCTAGATAGGGGAGTATCTAGGGTCGTCCAAGGAGGCGATATGGTTGCAAAATTGATTCTCTTGCTTGGAATATATCTCAACTTTCTTTTTGGTATTTTTCAATATATCATTTTTTTATTTTTAAGCTAAGGCAACATGCGAACTGATGGCGGGAAAAGTGTTTACACTTCGAATTAAAATACTATTTTCATGTGACAAGCAGAACCTCTCCCTAAGCTCACTCTAGGCAAGTGGAGGCCTAGAATAATTAGGGAGAGGGAGTGAAGAATGCTGAAAATAAGCTAATAGAAATGGAAACAAAAAAAAAAATTGCAAAGAAGGCAACTAGATAATTGATAAAGTGTTTTACAAAAGGCCTAGTAGAGGAAAGCTTGTACTACTAGAAAATTGCAAATAAGAAAATAAAACACAAATCCTCTAGATAGATGGTGAAGAAGAGGGCTTCTTGCTCCAAGGTTGGTGGCTCCCAAGCTTGAAAAGAATCCTCCAACTCCTTCCTTGCAGAACTCCGCCAAGGTGATGACCTCCAAGGCAAGCCCTAAGGGGGCGTGCCCTAAGTTTCTCTCCAAGGGTGGACGTCCACCCTAAGCTTTTCTCCTTTGCCTGGCCGTCCTCCTTGAAGTGGGAGAGTCCTCCTCCTTGGTGTGGCCCAAGTTGAAGAGAGTGGGGAGAAGAAGGCACCAAAAGGGCTAGTGGTGTGCCCCTTTAATCTCCTTCTCTACTCCTTCTCCTTGGCCGTAGGTATAGGTGGATGTAGGTAGAAAATACACTAAAGGGGGATGCCCAAAAAATGGTGTTAGGTGGTGGCTTTTTATAGAATAGGAGGGGGGCTATGGTGACCTTTGAAATGGATGGCCAAGATGAGTTGATGGAGGTGGTTGGAGATCCCATGGCCAAGGAGAGTTGGCGCCACCTTAAAGGGCACCAAGGGGTAGTTATGGGTGTTGACACCCTTTGGTGTTGGCGCCAAAATGGGCATTCTAGAAGGTCATTAGGTGGCGCCACCTTAAGGTTCTAGAAGGGGGGTATGTGGATGGCTAGGATGGCTTATGTGGGTAGATGTAGGGTGGATTTAAGGGGCTGAAAGTGGCGCCAATATAGAGGTGGTTAGGGGTGGTTTTTGGCGCCAACTTGAAGTGTCTTTTGGTGGAGATAATGGGGTGAAGGGATGGCTAGGAGGTGGCGCCAACTTGAGTAGAGTAGCTAGCTTAGGTAGGCTTGAGTTGGTGGAGCTAGCTAGGGTTGATTTTGGAGGTAATGAATGGCCAAGGAGCTGGTTGTTAGCTATGCTAAGCTAAGCTAAGATAAGCTAAGCTAGCTTAGCTAAAGGTGGAGTGGAGGAGAAGGTGTTGGAGCTAGGGTTTGGAGGAAGGAGCTAAGGAGGAGAGTCTGGAGCTGGAGCTGGAGCTGGCTGCTACTGAAGAGGCTGGCATGGGGCTACTCTAGCTGGCTTAGCTTGCTAGTTCTTTGCTAGCTACTAAGCCAAGCTAAAGTGAGCTAGCTTCTACCAAAATGAGCTGAGGTGAGCTAGGTCTGGTGCTCCCGGGGAGAATCAAGTTGGTTGAGGCAGCTAAGGTAGCTTAGCTCAACTGAGATGAGCTAAGCTGAATCCCCGGGAGCTGGACTTGAGCTTCCTGAGCTGAGATGAATTCTTCTTCAGCTGGCTGGAGTTGAGTGGAGCTGAATGTAGCTGGATCTGAGCTGGGGTGAACTCCTGTCAACTCAGCTGAGCTAGCTAGAGCTCCCTGTGAACTAGTGGGAGCTGAGATGGGCTAGACTCAGCTAAGTTGAGCTGGATCTGAGCTGACTTGAGATAGGGTGAGCTAAGGTGAACTCTCTTGAGCTGCCATCCAGCTGAGATTAGCTGAATGGAGCTGGGATGAGCTAACCCTAGTTCAAGTAAGCTAGGTTCCAGCTATGGTGAGCTGGATCAAGCTGGGTTCCAACTAGTCTGGGCTTCTCCTTCACCAATTGCCTTCTTGAGTGCTAGGGTTTGAGGGATCTGTGAATCTGTACATCCCTAACACTCACAAAAACACATTAAAACAACAATAAAAAATGCAATGCATGCCTATCCTAATTTATGCCTAAATGCAGCCCAAAAACCCGTTTGCGGAGAAAAATCCTAAGAGCTAGGTTAGTTTTGAAGCATAAAAATGATGATAAACTGGTGTTTATCACACCCCCATGCTTATCTTTTGGTAGTCTCTTAGCAAAACATTAATTTTTTTTTTTAAAAACGGAATTTTTGGGAAATCTAATTTTTTTGACTTTTGAGGAGAAAAAGAGATTAAGGGACCTTGGTAGATTAAAACACAGGAGATACGGGATTTGTTGAAGATAAATATCAGGATTTGTTTTTGGATCCAACCATTAGATAGAACGGGATCAATATATCCTCAGAAAATTCACAAATTAACCCCTTGTTAATTCAGATGACTTGAAATGTTTGTTTTTAGGATTTTTCTGGCTCGTGAATCTGATTCGCAACTTGCAAATTCCTTTAAAACCTTGTGTCGGTGCTTGTGAAAAGCCAACCTTAATAAGGACGTGTTATTATTATTATTATTATTTTTTTTTCCCATGCTTATTTTTAGCTTAGTCTTACAACAGATGTGTCGGTATCATCATTCTCATTACCATTCCTCGAGGGGGCTCTGGCGCCAGTACTTCGGGATAGCACTATCCATGACACCACCCAGGAGCTCACAACCCCAAAACACGATGCGGTGAAAAGGGGCGCTCCAACCAAACTCAAGCTCTTGCTCCGACGCTATAGGTAGAGCACCGTCCAAGACACTTGAGCTGCTGAAATGCGCTTTAATGCTCCGTCTAAAGATATGAAATATAGATATAGAGCAGCACCGAGGCGGTAATATGTTGACATCGTGTCCTCAAAGAAGGTTTTTTCCTTCTTCTCGACGGTGGGAACTCAAACCAATGATCTGCTTCAGACTTTTACTAAATCCAAACAAGGGAGTTTTTTCGAATTTTTAGTTATTTTTAAGTGTTGGCTTGTGTGTGAAAATTGACACAAGAAGTTTCTCAAGAACCGCAGGTTTTTGAATCAAAAACTAAGTCAAATACTTTCCATATTACAAAATAGGATCAAGTCATCTGAACTATCATGAGTTCAGGTGGAATTTTAGAGAAGGATATCTGATCTAGTTTAAAATAGACCCTGGAATTCTAATGATCAAATCCATATCCTCATCCTTAGTTTGTTAAAGATTAAATCCCATTGTACCAGAAGTGAATTTTTCGACCGTAGTCCCGATTTCAAAATTTTTCCTCAAAAAGTTTTCAATAATTTTTTTTTTTCTTTTTGTTTTTTGTTTTTGGGTATGCAAGCAGGAAATAAATTAAAGAAAATTGCATGTTTTTAGGTTTTAAACATCCTAAATCGATCGTAAAAATTTAAAAACACCCCCCCATGCTTAAGATATGCCATGTCCTCATGCATTAGGAGGGAAAAGGAATCACCTTAGTGAAGAACGGTCAGGTTTAGGATGAATAAAACCTGGAAAAAGAAGAAAAAAGGAAAGCAAGAAAAAAATGATGGGTTGCCTCCCATCCAGTGCTATCTTTTACGCCATTCAACCGGGCGTGAAGGTATGCACAGAAGACGGAAAATCATGTAAATAATTGGACACTTGGATGCCCGCAAAAAAGGTGTCTTCGTCTAGGTCCCTAGAAAATTGATTAGAAATAATATTGGGATCAAAGTGAGATGGAAATTGATAAGTGTGGCCCGAGTCTGGCCATGGTTTTAATTCAGGTTGGGTGCCAAACTCGGGCGGGGTTGGTGGCAGGTCCGTAAGAAAGGGGTCAGGGAAGGAATGGTGAGTTAGTGTGGAAAAATTAGGTGCGTGAATAGTGGGTGGGTTAGGGGGGGTATCAGGAACAAATTTGGAGTCAAGACAAGTTTCCGGATCACAGGTCTCGCCGACCACTGAGTCTGAATCAGAGTCCTCAAAAAAACTGTGGTCGGTAAGGGTATCTATTAACATTGTCTCCTCCACCATATTAGAAATTTCAGTATCTGAGTCCTCAAAGAAGTTATCATCATGGAATCTCCTGGAGGATTTAAAAATATCTAAGGTGATAGTTTGGCCTGCACAGTTGATATCCATTTTGCCTGTGTGGCAATTGATATTTGCCTTTACAGTAGCCAAAAAGGGGCGTCCAAGGATTATCGGGGAGTCCAGTAATGATTCGGGTGCCTCAATGTCAAGAACCAGAAAGTCTGCAGGGAAGACACAATTCTGGACCTTGACTAATACATCCTCGACAATCCCACGAGGTTTGATTGTAGATCGGTCGGCTAATTGCAGGGTAACCTCGACGGGTTTTAATTCACCGATCTGAAATTCTTCGAATAAACTTGTGGGAATAATATTTACAGAGGCACCAAGATCAAGGAGGGCGCGATTAAATGTAGTGTCATCAATAATTACAGAAATTAAAGGCGCCCCCGGATCTTTCATCTTAGGAGGCAGCTTTCTCTGTATGACAGAGCTTACTGTCTCCGAAAGATGCACCTGTCCTAGATTTTTGGCCTGCCTTTTAGGAGTACAAATCTCCTTTAAAAATTTAGCATAGGCTGGTATATATTTAATGGCATCTAGGAGAGGGATATTGATATGAACTTGCCCAAATAGCTCCATGAGTTCTTCTGTAGTGGGCTCAGATTTCTTTCATTTGTTGGTGGTAGGGTAGAGAGCTTGTGGGAAAGGGATAGGAATCTTGTCTTGAGATTTTTGTTGTTCTTTTTCTTCCTGATGGGGAGGTGGGGAGTCACTTTGCACATGTATCTTACCAGGTTCGTGCGAAGGCTCGGGGTCAGTGGTGGTTTCCCCACTCCTCAAGGTAACTGCATGTGCAGTCGGATTATTATTTGGAGGAGGTGGGGGGGCCTGTGATTGCAGGAACCTGGGCGGCTGCTGAGGGGGATTAGGAGGAGGCTGATTTGGATAATGTGGATTTCTGCCCATATAATGGTTCCCTTGGTGATTGGGATTGGGTATGGGTTGGGACGGAAGATGTCCTACAGGTCTTTGCATGGGAGCAACCCCAATCTGATTGTTCAGATTTGTGATATTGCGGGTTACTTCCGTCATTTTTGTTTGCATATCCTACAGGGTCCGTAGCATCTGGGCATTGATATCTTGTTGGGATGGCCCAGGATGAAAATTTGGATTCGACCCATACCCATTAAAATGATATGGTTGGGAGGAAACTTGATTATTCCAGGAGTAGTTCGGGTAATTTTTCCAATTGGAAGAATTTTTAAAGGGCTCCTGGATGGCAGAAATATTTTGGGTGGGGTTAAGATCTGGATAATTGAAATTCCCCAGTGAATCATGGGCAACCTCAGAATAATCAGCAGGACTGGTGTTGAGATTGTGCAAATTTTCTCTTCGTGGAAAGTTAGGTTGGGTTAGATGTGGGCGTGGAGCTTGAATTGATGTGGCAAGTCTTTCCTCAATTTTCTTTTGATTAATATGCATCTGGTCGAGTTTCTGAGCGATCATTTGAAGATCGTCTTGGGTGACTGGGATAGATTGAGCGCCTATTTCATGAACACCAAACTGCGGGTTTTGGGTTCTGCAAAATGTGTTCATGGAAGCTTGGTTAAATGAGTTTTCACTCATTTCTTCAAATAGATCATAAGCACTTTCAGCATCTTTATTTAAGAAGTTGCCGCCACACGAGGCGTCGACAAATTGTCGGATTTGATCTTCTAATCCATGATAGAAGATTTGCATGAGCTGCCACAAAGGAATCTCGTGGTGCGGGCAACTTCTTAAAAGGTCCTGAAATCTTTCCCAAGAATCATGGAAAGTTTCGCCAGATTTTTGGTGAAAGGTCGTAATAGATCTTCGTAAGGAATTGGTACGACCTATGGGAAAGAATTTCTTGAGGAAGGCACTCTTGAGTTGAGGCCATGTTGTAATGGGTCGGCCAATGGTCCTGAACCAATAAGCGGCCTTATCTTTAAGAGATAATGGAAAAAGCCGCATCAGCCATATGTCTTCTTGCACATTTCGGGAATGGGTTGTCTGTGCAACAAGAGTTAGTTCTTCAAGGTGGCTGAAAGGGTCTTCCCTAGGAAGGCCATGAAAGTGTTTAATCAGGTTCAGGACGGCTGGCTTGATCTCAAAGTCCCCCTCCGGTATGACCACCCCTGGTCGTTCCTCATAATAAGACGGATCATAGAAATCTTTTAGAGGAACAATAGGCTGCTGACGGGGTGGTGGGTTTGGCCTTGGATTGGCTAGGTTTTGGATGTTCCTAGTCAATGTTTGTTGATTGGAATTTAATTTATTAATCTGATCGGCCATCAATTTTAAAAGATCAGGTAGGGGGTCTTGATGTTGTGTGTGGGGCAACTCAAGATTGGGGAGCTCCAAGTGTGGGAAGTTACTGGTGGTTGGGTTTTGGGTGGAAGGGTTAGAATTAGGGTTAGAGGTGGGGTTAGAGGTAGATGTGGAAGGGTCAGTGGACCTATTTTGTTGTGTTTCCATTTTTTCAGGAGAAGACAGAAAAAGTGGTCTTTTTACGTGGGGGGCGAAATCAAATGGTCCTTCCAAGTGCGGATTTTGAGACCGTCGCCCGTGCATAAAATGGAAGAACGGGGAGGGGAGGAGAAGAGGAAGAGATGAGAGAAAGTGTGCAATTCAAACAAACAAAAGCTAGACCTAACTTAATTGTGACTCCATAATAATAACCTAAGACTTGGTCTATATAGGAAATAAGTAGTCAATTGTGAATACCCGTTCTATCAACAAATCTAGCCAAGTTGCTTAAGGGGAGGTTTGGGCCCAAACGTTTCCCAGGGAAAACCCCAGCTGCTTGTACAAACCCGCGCCTGGTCGTTTGACACGGCCCCTCAGCCAGAACACCAGATATAGATGACAGAATTGGTACTAACTAAAGAAAACTTAAGACCTAAATAGCAAGCCTAAGTTGATAAAGCCTTAGGGGTCAAGTTGCTACAAATTTTAATTAGGTCTAGGATTCTATAGTGCATACGGAATGTGGAGGGCGTTTATTGGGTTGTTGCCCTGTTATTTGATTTTTTTGTGTGTGTGCAGGAATTGGAGAGTGGCTCCAATGAAAATCAAGTTGTCACACAATTTTTTGTATTTTTGTCTTTTACGATGTGATTTAATTAAATGAATTTTAGGGTTTTTCTCTTTAAGTTTTCAAACAAGTTTGAAAGTTCACAATCAAAGGAAAGACCAGTTGTATGTGTGATTGTATATTTCCTTTTAATTGATTCTCTAAAGAGAAAGAAGAAACCCTAAGCCAATTATCCCTAAGACAGAAATTTAACTACCAATGAATTATTTTTTAGCTTTCAGAATTAAGTAGTGGTCCAAACAAGTCAAACAACACCACTAATTTGAAGAAAATCAAACAAGGATTCCAGAAAAGATTTTTGTAAGATTTTAGGAATTTTTTTGATAATAGTTTTGAATTTTTAATTGTACTGGTGTCAAAGTCCAGAAATAATACCTGTGGGTATTATAGACTTTTTAGTATTACCACCGACCTCAGAAAATTTTTATGATTTTATATGATATGTAAAATTTCACAGGGATTCCAACAAGATAAATTTCACAAAAATTGGATGAGAATAAAAATTCTGAAAATTCACGTACAGTAGCAAAACAGGAAGATTAGAGGGTGTGACCCCTCTATAATCCACGAATTTTTAAAAATTAAATACAAATCCAATTGATCTGAAATTTGGAACAGATGTTCCAAACTTAATTGAGAATCACTTTATGAAATTTTATGATTTTAGGAGGCCTGTGGTGTTAGGAATCGATTTTTCAATTCTGGACAGAAATCTAGACCCGAAAAATAGAACACCAATACTTGCAATGGAATGGTGCTAAAGAAGCATACAAGCAAACAATGATTTTAAAATACACCACTCCACTTAATTTAAGTGTTTAGGGTCCTGAAAGCCAAGTTTAATATATTTTTGGTAGTTTTAATTAATTATGTGACTAGAAAGAGGAACCAACCTGAATTTTCGCAGGAAGAAAAGGATCTTTAAGCTCTCGCTTCCAGATTCCCGCTTTCCCGCTGTAGTTCCTGCACACACAAAAGAAAGAAAGAGAAGGGGATGAGATCCACTTCAAGCAAGAGAAAATGAGTTAATGCAAAGCCGTGCCTCCCCGGCAACGGTGCCAAAAAGTGATAGCGAAATACGCGTGATTTGTAAAAGCAGTTTTTTAACGTCGTTGTAACACGCGAATCCGCTTTCGCTTTTAAAATTTATATCCTAGATAGGGGAGTATCTAGGGTCGTCCAAGGAGGCGATATGGTTGCAAAATTGATTCTCTTGCTTGGAATATATCTCAACTTTCTTTTTGGTATTTTTCAATATATCATTTTTTTATTTTTAAACTAAGGCAACATGCGAACTGATGGCGGGAAAAGTGTTTACACTTCGAATTAAAATACTATTTTCATGTGACAAGCAGAACCTCTCCCTAAGCTCACTCTAGGCAAGTGGAGGCCTAGAATAATTAGGGAGAGGGAGTGAAGAATGCTGAAAATAAGCTAATAGAAATGCAAACAAAAAAAAAAAATTGCAAAGAAGGCAACTAGATAATTGATAAAGTGTTTTACAAAAGGCCTAGTAGAGGAAAGCTTGTACTACTAGAAAATTGCAAATAAGAAAATAAAACACAAATCCTCTAGATAGATGGTGAAGAAGAGGGCTTCTTGCTCCAAGGTTGGTGGCTCCCAAGCTTGAAAAGAATCCTCCAACTCCTTCCTTGCAGAACTCCGCCAAGGTGATGACCTCCAAGGCAAGCCCTAAGGGGGCGTGCCCTAAGTTTCTCTCCAAGGGTGGACGTCCACCCTAAGCTTTTCTCCTTTGCCTGGCCGTCCTCCTTGAAGTGGGAGAGTCCTCCTCCTTGGCGTGGCCCAAGTTGAAGAGAGTGGGGAGAAGAAGGCACCAAAAGGGCTAGTGGTGTGCCCCTTTAATCTCCTTCTCTACTCCTTCTCCTTGGGCGTAGGTATAGGTGGATGTAGGTAGAAAATACACTAAAGGAGGATGCCCAAAAATGGTGGTAGGTGGTGGCTTTTTATAGAATAGGAGGGGGGCTATGGTGACCTTTGAAATGGATGGCCAAGATGAGTTGATGGAGGTGGTTGGAGATCCCATGGCCAAGGAGAGTTGGCGCCACCTTAAAGGGCACCAAGGGGTAGTTATGGGTGTTGACACCCTTTGGTGTTGGCGCCAAAATGGGCATTCTAGAAGGTCATTAGGTGGCGCCACCTTAAGGTTCTAGAAGGGGGGTATGTGGATGGCTAGGATGGCTTATGTGGGTAGATGTAGGGTGGATTTAAGGGGCTGAAAGTGGCGCCAATATAGAGGTGGTTAGGGGCGGTTTTTGGCGCCAACTTGAAGTGTCTTTTGGTGGAGATAATGGGGTGAAGGGATGGCTAGGAGGTGGCGCCAACTTGAGTAGAGTAGCTAGCTTAGGTAGGCTTGAGTTGGTGGAGCTAGCTAGGGTTGATTTTGGAGGTAATGAATGGCCAAGGAGCTGGTTGTTAGCTATGCTAAGCTAAGCTAAGATA